>CM051829.1:93788788-96288788 GCA_028451465.1 Erethizon dorsatum | reverse complement strand
ATAGGGAAAGTGTAAAAAAAAAGCACTTGTTCATCTGCAAGAAAATTATACAGACAACATAGAGAGGCCAAGGATTCCTGAGTTGGAAAATAAAACTGTATTTAATTTAGAGCTTTTTTTTAAAACCAGCAGAAGATTTTATGTAAAATGAAGCTTAAGGTCTATGATGAAAACAAGGCCATGCCACTAAGACCCATCACTAAGATCTCAGATTAAGTGGTGTCTAGCAGAGTTGTCTCACAGAAACAAAATTAAACAATAGCAGTAACTAAAAATATAAAGAAAATCATTTCATGAGAACAATTATAGTATGATTTTTGCAGGAAGGTGTAAGTAGACTATGACTAGACTTAGAGCTCACAAACCTATACATTTTCATAGTAAAATGGCCACAACCTGTAAAAGACTTAAGTTCTTCCAAGTACAAAGCATCCTTTGGGGCTCCCAGTTACTATACACAAGAATAATCACTCAAGTGTCAAATGGCCCATTTCTCCAGAAGTAGCAAAGGAAGACAATAGATTAGGAAATCACCATTGTGAGCAGAGCCATGAGCCCAGTGTGCATTATGGGCAATAGTGCCCTGGGAAGTTACTCCCATGAAGCAAAGGCAGTACTTAAGAAACACTCCCTACTTTTGTTATCTGGAACTTGGTACCACTGTCCCAGCATGATTCTAGAATTACTGGCCATTGTCTCCCACTTTCCTGCTTTTTTGAGATGCATCTAAGGAGCCATTTGGAACTTTATGCAATTTATGCGGCACTAGAATTAACATGACACTAGAACTGGATTGAACTTCTGGGGAACTGGGTTAGGAAGGAGCATATTTTGCTTTTGGGACAGGAATGTATAATTGGGGTAGAGGGTGCCGTTACTAAATTGGTACCAAATTCAACCCATTTCTTCATCCTTTTGGTATTCAGACCTTAGCCATGTAACCATGCAGCTTCTCTCATCCAAGGGTAGAATCTATTTCTCTACTCACTGAATTTTTTTTGTGTGTGTGTGGGTACCAGGGGTCAACCTCAGGACCTCGCGCGCCAGCAGGCGTCCATGCCGCTGAGCGATATCACTGGCCCTTTTTTTGTATGTGGGTTCCGGAAGTCGAACTCAGGACCTCGCGCTTGCCAGGCAGGCGCTTATGCCACTGAGCTGTCTCACCGGCCCTACTCACTGAATTTAAACTGATGTTGTGAACTGTTTTGGCCAAGAAAATGTGGCAGAAATGATGGAGTGCCAGTCCAGAATCTGGTCTAAAGAGACTATGAATGCTTCTGCTCCCTCTTTAGAAACGCTTTGACTTTTTTTTTTTTTTTTTTTTTTGAGACAGGGTCTTGCTATGTAGTTCAGGCTGGCTTTGAACTCACCATGTACCCAGGCTGGCCTCGAACTGGTGATCCTCCTGCCTCAGCCTCCCCAGTGCTGGGATCACAGGCATGTGCCACCACACATGGCCCTACTACGTTCATGTTAACAAATCCAAATTTGCTTGATGGAGAATGAAAGACCACGTAGAGGACAGGCCAGTTGTTGAAGCCAAAGTTACACTAGACCATGATACAGGAAGCCAGTCCCAAATATGTGAAAGAGTTTAGCTAAGATCAGCAAAATTACCTACACTACTCAGCCCTTACAGGAACCATAAAAGCAAAAGTAAATTCATGACTAATAACATATGCTTATTGTTTTAAGCCACTGAGTTCTGTTATGGCTTGTTACATGACAATAGCTACCATAAAATGAAAATATCCTCTACCAATATCAACTAAATAATAACTAAATTTTAACAAAGTATAGAATTAATTTCAATAGTCTCCTTAAATGGTGCCAGAACTACATAATCATTTTAGTCTCTTTCAACCTAAAGATGTTTGTTTCCTTTGCTACTACACCAAGAAAATGAGGTTTAGAAAAGCTGAGAGAAAACCTACAATTACAATAGAAGACTGTCCGATTTTTACTTCAATTTTCCATGAATATGTGTACACTGGAACAATTTAACAAGAAACAGCAACCTTTCCTTAGAAGTTTTGAAAATCTGAGAAGTATTCTCTTAAAAACATATATCTTGTACCTTTTCCAAATAACGGAATTCCTGTTAGCTCAAACAGTTCTAAATTTTTAAATTCCAGAACGCAAATAATCTGTAACTTCATGAAAATTGTCTGGTTATATATTAAAAACAACAATAATACTTTTTTTTTTTTTGTGGGTACTGGGGGTCGACCTCAGGACCTCGCACGCCAGCAGGCGCCCATGCTGCTGAGCGATATCACCAGCCCCTTTTTCGTATGTGGGTTCTGGGAGTTGAACTCAGGCCCTCGCACTTGCTTGGCAGGCGCTTACGCCACTGGGCCATCTCACCGGCCCATAATACATTTTCTAATCATTAGGTCTTAGGCCTGGGATTAGGAAACATGGACACTTAACACTTTTTGTTCAAGCACCATTAAGCATGACTATCCAGCAAGAATTTCACACAACTCATTGATGGAGAGGAAAAGACATTCACTCATCTTTGTTGTTGTCATTTTAGAAAATACATTAAGATCTGTAATGATAATGTAAAAATTTCAAGTATTCTTTCACATTCCAGATGGAGTCATTTTGTTTGTAATTTCGGTAGCTGAACAGTTCTTGTCATGTGAAAATTGGAATAATTCAATTACAAAAGCTAAATTCCTGCTACAAGATAGATAAATGTTCAACATTTTTTGCTGCAAGTTAAAAAATTCTTTTTACACATCCAAGATTTCCAAAATCGCAAATACTTATTTCAAAATGAATTTTTCCCTAATAAGGAAGAATCTGTTTACCTCATAAAGGAAGATTAAGTGAGAATTCTTTTAAATATAGCCAAATAAATTTTCATGAAATACAATTTTAAGCTACAAAAAATTTTGTCATATTATAGCACAAAAGAGATGAGAAATAAAATATTTATAATATTAACTGTGATATAACCACATAATCCCCAATGTAAAAAAGCATCACATTTTAAAGCAAAAATTCTATTCCTTTCTTTTTTTATATATTAAAAAAAGATGGGCCAGTGAGATGGCTCAGCAGCGTAAGCGCCTGCCAGGCAAGCACAAGGGCCCGAGTTCAACTCCCAGAACCCACATACGAAAAAAGGGCTGGTGATATCGCTCAGCGGCACGGGCGCCTGCTGGCGCGCTAAGTCAACCCCTGGGACCCACAAAATAAATAAATAAATAAATGAAATAAATGAGATAAAAAAAGAAAGACTTTTACTAAGGTATAACTTAGTAAAGGGCTTTCTATGGCTATTCATCTTTCTTTTGATAGAAAGTCCTATGCACCTTCTCTCATCCCAGGGTAGAATCTATTTAGAAACTGTGGGTCATACTTTGATTTCCATTCAGTAGCAGTATTCTGCAGGAAGGAAAAGGACACTTTAGAAGGAATGAAGTACTCTCTGGTTATAACAAGTTTCATTCCCAAAGAATACAAGAGCTAGATACAATTATACAAATTTTTCTAAGGCAATAGAAAAGCAATTGTCAACAAAGTTGTAACAGGTTTCTTTACTTTGAAAGGACATAATTTTTAACATTTTTTGATAGAATAATGTCCACCCAAAATTTGAGTTATAAAAATCATGTAACAGGGCCGGTGATATGGCTCAGCGGCACAAGCACCTGCTGGCAAGCACGAGGTCCTGAGTTCGACTCCTGGTATCCACATTAAAAACAAACAAACAAACATGTAACATATCGTGCAGGAAAACATTTGCCATTAAAGAATGCTGAGTTCATTTTAAATAACACGAAACAATTTGTGGAGGTTAAATTGCTCTATTTTTAGAGAAGAAAAATTGCTTTGTATTCTTTTAAGCATTCTCAAAGCTTAGAACATGCTCTTAAAGCTAACCCTCAAAATACTTTGTGGAAAACATCTAAAAGTCAAATGTGAAGTTGATTTAGAAATATTTCTTACTTTTTAAGATATATATGTATATATACACATATACATATATACATATATAAAAATTTGAAAAACATAAACACATTAGATATTTATTCCATATGTGATAATAGTTTAAAATATGCAAACAATATTTCTCTCCATAAATTGTAAAGGACACAGTTTCTAAGAAAATAAGCCAGAAAACAGGAGACATTAGAATGATGTCATCCTTCTAGTCTGGAGATATCATTTGGGACAGGAGTATAGATTGGTAAGGCCGCTGAAATAAATCCATAAACAAATAAATAATCAAAAATATTTTAGCTAGTGATAAGTACTATGAAATAAGTGAAAAGAAAGCATGGTGAATGATTTGTAGGAGCAAGGATCCTTCAGATTAGAAAGCCAGTGTTTTATTTAAGAGACAATATTTAAAGTAAGCCTGAGTGATATTAAAAAGCCATCCACTGCAAGATCTTGGGGGAAGAGTATTTCAGGTGGAACTGCAACTGCAAAAGGCCACTATTCACTAAGACACTTACTAGTGCTTCCATAACTAAATTACAAACAGCATAAGTTCAGAGATCACATGGCCTGCTTTCTTCATCTGAATATATGATCGGTATGACAGTACACTGCCAACTCTGCAATAACAAAATCTTTTATTTAATGAAAACACAAATTTGGCTTCTATACAGAATTTTGAAATATGAGTGAGTACATTGGTTTTAGCTGTTAGGAAAGATAACATGTTATGACTTCAGTCATATAAACAAGGAAATAGCCAGTGTTTTTCAATAATTTAATTCCAACTTGAGAGCTTTTTAAAAACCTTTGCAAGTATGTATTTTTTTTAACTATCAACATTTTCCAAATTTATGAGAAGAAAGAGACATTGGAGTGGCTAATGTTGTATATGTGAATGAGGAAACAATGACTGGAATATAAAGATTACTGTAGTATCTAACACATTACAGGAGACCAAACTGACTCCAGCAATGAGAAAACTCACAATGTTTGCAGAGGTACCCTTTGATAGAAGCTCTGTAACAATTATTATGATGCTCTTTCAAAGAAATACCTATCAATGTGGGAAGTACCATGACACATACTGAATTTGTTATTCAAAAATTTCATTGTAACAATGTATGTGCCACACAACTCTCATTCAAATATTTTATTTCTTACATTAGTCACTCAATACATTTTAAATTATTACGATCCAAATATGTATATACTTATGTATATTACATATATATACACACATATATATACACACATGTAAACATACATATAGGATGGATTTGTGTTTGTAGATAACATAGACAATAATACTATAAACACTGTTTTTGGCAACTGAAAAATACAGGCTATTTGTTATCAAGGAAATTAAAATTAAATTATAATGTATTTTTCTCCTGCATAATATTGGTAAACATTAAAAAAGAAATGTTTTCTTTATTAATGTTCTCTCAGTTTTTCTGTGCCATAATATTTTTTTAATTTTTTCACCTCTTTTGGAAAGAAAGTTCCACACTTCCTTATTGTTATCAGTGACTGTAAAGAATACGGAGGAAACAGCAAACCCTCTCAACTGCCACTCAACAGTCTTCTGTATTGAATAAATATTTCTTTCTTGAGTGTCCTCTATTTTCCTAGCACTGCACAAGGTCCCAGGGATAGCGCAATGGACAAGACAACTCCATGTTGGACTACAGATCTCAGAAGTCGCTGCCCTTCCCTACCTGCTCAGATGCCTGGCACACACCTGTGATTCTACACACTGGGAGCCCGAGGCAGGAGGATCACAAATTGGAGCCCAGCGTAGTCAACTGCCTCAGGCTCCCAGTGTGTAGAATCACAGGTGTGTGCCAGAGTAGTATGTCTCATAGACAATTTTAAAACACAGAAAAACACAAAGGAAAATATCATGAGTTATAATAAAATCACTCATACTGTCTGCTACACAATATATTCCAAAAAGACATCATCTGTATCATCTTATCTATTTTGCAGCTTGTTTAAATTTCACAGTATATTAAAACATTTTCCTGGGCCAGTGAGATAGCTCAGCAGCATAAGCGCCTGCCTGGCAAGCGCGCGGTCCTGAGTTCAGTTCCCAGTACCCACACAAAGAAAAAACAAAAAATAAAAGTAAAAAAACATTTTCCTGGTAAACAAAATTAACTGCATGCCGTAATTTTAATAGTTACTTGTTATTACATTGTGCAGTATTATAAGGTTTAAATAATGCCCTATATGGGAGATACAGATTATTTCTTTACTTTTTATTTTGCCATTATGATTCTGAAACAAACCACTACACATAATCACTGCATATCTGTCAGATTATGACTTTCAGAGTTACTATTTTTAATTTTATATTATATAAACCACTATGTACCTTTGGTTCTGTTTCATTATACTTTATAGTTAAAATTTCATAGCTTTCTATTTTCTTTACCATAAATCATTCTTACTAGGTTTGTTTTCCAAGCATTTGATTAAATTTAAATGTTATAATTTTCAGAAAGTTATCTACCTTCCATATAACTTATTTTAGATAAGTAAAATGGGGATAATAATAAAACATACCTAATGAGGCTGTTCAAAAGATTAAATGGGTTCACATATGCTTACAACAACTAGCACATAATAAAATATATATATTTCAGGATATATGTATATATATGTAAATATATGTATATATCAGGATATACATCCTGTCTATATTATATATGTATATAACTGTATAATTAATTATATATAAGTTTAAAATTATCTGCATCTATTCATGTATAAAACAAAATGTTGGCCCACCATTGGTGTGCTACCAATGACTTTTTTTTTTTTTTTTTTTTTTTTTTTGTGGGTACCGGGGGGACGACCTCAGGACCTCGCGTGCCAACAGGCACCCGTGCCGCTGAGCGATATCACCGGCCCCTTTTTCGTATGTGGGATCCGGGAGTCGAACTCCGGCCCTCGCGCTTGCCAGGCAGGCGCTTATGCCGCTGAGCCATCTCACCGGCCCTACCAATGACTTTTTAATTGCTACTTTACTACTTTTCCTACACCTGATTTTGAATATTTGAATACCTATGACTACAATCATTCTTTTAATATACTGCTGTATATGACTTGCTAATTTTATATACATTTTTCATTAATATAGGTAAACTCAATCTTCTTTTTCTCTGTCTCCCCTTTATTTATTTATTTATTTATTTTTTTTTTCCTGTAACAAGAGATTGAACCCAGGGCCTTCTAGGGCTTTGTGCAGTGCTAAATTACCAGCTTTTTTTTTTTTTTTCACATTTTATTTTGAGACAGGATCACTCAAAGTTGCTAAATTGCCCAGGCTGAGCTGAAATTGCAATTCTCTAGCTTCAGTCTCCCACATGCTGGGATTATAGGCCTATGCCACCACGCCCAGCTATTAAACTCAATTTTCACATTTCTTTTGTATGATCGTTGTCGAATTTTGGCATCTAGAGTTCTTTCTTTCTTTCTTTCTTTCTTTCTTTCTTTATTTATTTGTGGGTACCGGGAGTCGAACTCAGGACCTCGTGCTTGCCAGGCAGGCGCTTATGCCACTGAGATATCTCACTGGCCCTAGAGTTCTTTAAATTATAAAGGTTTTATGTTTTCCCATGTTCTAGACAAAATGAAGTAACTCAGGGATTATTAATTATAATTGATAATAGCAATTATTATTTAGGTGAGTAAAGTTCACCAGTGAAACAGTATATAATAGTAGAGCAGATACTAAGATTATATTCTCATCTTCTATTACTTTTTTATTTTTATTCTCCTTATCAGGTCTTCCATTGCTACATGTCTAGTTATATTTTCTAATTCACTAAATTCATCTAATCTATGCATAGTGTCCAATTCACTTACACTTTCATACAAGAATATTTTATGGAGATTTCAAAATTTTAGTAGTCTAAAGCTCTGTAAGGCTACACCTAAAAATCTTTCTATATCTTTGGCTAGATCCCTTCTTTGCTCCTGATCTTCTGTATGTATACTTTACATCATTTCTTTTTATCCATTTGTTTTATTTATGTAAATAACAGACTTGTCTTTTCAAAGTAGATCTTAGAACAAATCATCATTGTTTAATTTTGATATTATGATATTTTCTGACTTGCCTACTTCTGTATCTCTCACCATTATTGGGTTTCTGTCAAATATTGTAATACTATAATTTTTCACATTATAAATATCAGTACAGTATTAACTGGTGAACAACATCTTTTTTCTCTTCAATGTCTTATAAGACATACAGTCTGCCTTTAAATTGATTTAGTTGTACTCTTTGTGTTTTACCTAAAGACATAAATTAGCATACTTTTCTCATGGTCAGACAACAGTAAAACAAGACTTTGATGGAAGGTAGTATATATTTACTTTCTCTTTCATTACTCTACTCAATAATTACTCATTATGACTGCCTGAGGCTTATAAGCAGATTATCATTATTATACTGCCACAGTGATAACAGAATTTACTTTTTCAAGAATATTTAACATTTACATTTACTTACACAAAAAATATTCTTGATATTCCTGAAAACCCTATTCTTCGTTCCCTGATTTTTTTCTATTTTGTCAGAAAATATTTCCAGGGCTTTTTCTTTGAAACAGGTAAGATAAATGATATATTGTCTGAACCCTTAAATGTCTAAGTATATTTGTCTGTCATCGCCACATACATATATCTTACCTGTACATTTTTCCTACCTATTAGGACAAAATATTTTCTTTAAAATTCTGTAGACAATATTTCTATTATATATATATATATATATATATATATATATATATATATATCTCCAAATGTGTGTGAGTGTGTGTGTGTGTGTGAGTGTGTGTGTGTGGTCTTAGGCACTTTCTTTCTCTGGGACAAAATACCTGACACTTGCATCTTAAAGAAGAGTTTTATGTGTGTTCAAGGTTACAGCCCATGGTCGACTGCCTCCAAGGCAGAAACATCATGGCAGAGGAGTAGACTGAAGGGAAGTTGCACATATCAAAGTGGCCAGCAAGCAGAGAGAGAGGGCAGGAGCCAACGAGGGTGATATGCTGCCAGTGGCCTTTCTCTTCCACCTTTTCTGATTGGGGTTACCTCCTAATAGCACATTCAACTGCTGAACACTTTACTGGATGAATCTCCCGAGATGAGTATAGCACCCCGCAATCCAATCACCTGCCAACAGCCTTACCTCTGAGCACGTGAGAGTTCTGAGGGACATTCTGCATGTAAGCTATAACATTTTGCCCCTAGCCCCAAAGAGACACATGTGCATCTCTTTATGCGAAATGCACCTAGTCCATCTCTAAGAGTTACCAAGTTTTAACAGTTCCAGCATTGCTGAAAAGTCCAAATCCAAAGGCAAACTCTAACCTGTGAGTCCCAACAAAGATCAAAAAGAAAATTAAACATTTCCAATATACAATGGCTCAGGGTAAACATTCTCATTTAAAAAGAGAGAATATGGGGATAGAAGTAAATAGGAGCAAGGCAAGACCGAAACCCCACAAGACAAACATTAAGTCCTGTAGTCCCATGTCTAGCATGCTAGGGAAGTTGTGGAGAGATGCAAACTCCAAAGGGCTAGGTAGCCTCCCCTAATGGCATTTTTAGTTGAAGCGCTCATGGCTTCTTTCTTGGGGGTGGCTCTACTTATTCCCTGTAGCCATTCTCAGCAGCCATTCCACATTCTTCGCTTCTCCATAGTTCTGGGGTCTCCACTGAATTTCTGGCTTCATTCACACCTTCAAACATTGCCCTCTCAGGGGCACACTGCCTAGCCTCCCAGGCCTGCCTCTAAAATCTGGATAAAAGCCTCCCTGACCCCACATCATTTGCATTCTGCAAAACCAACACTATGTGGGTGATGCCAAGGTCTGCGACCACCTCCAACAACAGCTTGGCCCCCTTGCATCATGGCTGCAGAGACCTCCAACACTATGTGGGTGATGCCAAGGTCTGCGACCACCTCCAGCAACAGCTTGACCCCCTTGCATCATGGCTGCAGAGACCTCTGAGTGCCTGTATGGCTGAACTCTGGGAAACTTTCCTAGTTGGCCCTGAATAAACTGTGCTCCCTGGGTCTCTCTTCACAAAGCAAAGTATTTCACTCTTGCACCTTTGAGCCTGCAAAGGGTGCAGTCGTGCTGATTCCTGAGTTGCACTCCAGCCCTCTTTCCTCTTGCCCTGATGCAAAGTGCTTGGCTTCTTTTTAATGATAATCTTTTCAGCAAGCATGGTCTACTTCACTTTGCAGATGCTTCCTTCCTAGCAAAAACACAGCTTTTAAAAAGGGACTTTCTGGGCTGGTGAGATGGCTCAGCGGTGTAAGCGCCTGCCTTGCAAGCGCGAGGGCCCAAGTTCAACTCCCAGTACCCACATACAAAAAAGGGGCCGGTGATATCGCTCAGCAGCACAGGTGCCTGTTGGCGTGTGAGGTCCTGAGGTCAACCCCCCCGGTACCCACAAAAAAAATAAAAATAAAAATAAAAATAAAAATAAATAAAAAGGGACTTTCTGCTCCTGATTCTCACTATAAATCTGGATATAAGTTGCCAGCGATACACAGGTAGTAGACTGAACACTAAGTTTCCTTGAAACTACCTCCAGCAAATCCATAAGTCCCTTGCTCTTAGTCTCAGTCTCTGACAAAGTCTCAAGATACAGGCAAAATGTAAATTTTCTGCTAGAGTATAAATATACATGGTCTGGACTACAATTGCCAATAGAGTCCTTGTTCTCAACTGACAAGATTTTACTGTTGGCAATTCTATCAGTATTCTGGTTTTCTGGACACTTACCAGAATCTCCAATCAAATTCAGCTTACAGTATTCCAGAGGTTGTCTAGCCAGCATCTCTAAACCTTTCCAAATGCTTCCCACATGCCAGTTCCAAAAACTTCTGAATCACATGATCAGGTATACTCATGGCAACAACCACACTTCTGTAGTACCAAAATCTGTCTTAGTCATCTTTTTCATTGCTGGGATAAAATACCCCAAAACTTCAATTTGAAGGAGGAGAGGTTATTTTGGCTCACAGTGACAGTTGGTGGCTGGCTAGCTCCATGGCTGAAACAGCGTGGCAGAAGGGTGGGATGGAGGAAAGTTGCTCATGTCATGGCTGCCAGAAAGCAAAGAGAGATGAGAGAAGACAGGGATAAAAATATACCCTTCCAGCTCACACCTCCAGTTACCCTTCTCTTCTGCCTCTTCTTACCAGGTCTACTGTCTAATAGTACATTCAGCTGCCTAACTCGTTAGTGGATGAATCCACTGATGGGTACAGTGCTTCCATGATCCAATCACCTTCCAAAAGCTGGGTGTCTTAGCTTATGACTAGCTCTGTATCTAAACCATAATACAAGTGAAGGTGTGTAAGTCAATTAATTTTACCCACTGTTGGTAATGTGTCTCTCTGGCTTACATATGGGCAAGAATGTTCTTTATTATTGTAGCACAACAACTTGACTAAACAATAGTAAAAGAGAAAAACAAGCCATTTTAAGTTGCACATTCAGATAAAACAAAATATTGTATTATATCTCTGATAATTGTTGTTAGTTCTATTTATTTCAATTTCTATTTGGGGCACACCTGTTTCTATACCATATTCTGTAATTTCTTATTCTCCTTTGCTTTGACTCAAGGTGTTCATGATACCTTGATATAATATATATTTTTCCACCTTTGCATATTTATAATCCTTCTGCCTTCAAAGGATGTTAACTCTTTGAAAGCAGATGCAATGTTTGGTTTCTTCACTGATATAAGTCCTCAGAATGGGATAGTATATAGCATAGATAGAATGCAGAGTGTTTTAAATGTATTAATGAAATTACACATTGGGTCATCATTTTGTAATCAATATAACATTTTAACATAATTTTGTAACATAATAATTTTATAACAATAATAATGTCTAATGTAATTTTAAACTTTATCATTTTCATCTATATTTTTAAGAGCCGATCAAATATTAGCATCTTATCATTTATTGTAATTCTCTTTATCCTCAATTATCATCATTAGTGCCCCTAATGTGGGGTTCGTTTATTGTTTTTAGATTTTCAACTGTTCTGTCTTACCATTTCTTGTCTTTTTCAACCTATATTTGGCTCCTTTTCACAAAAGTTACGCTTTTCATGAAATGTGTCATGGTCCTAAAAACTGCACAAAGGTATGCACATGTCTATGTGCTTATCACAAAGGTCAATTATTTTAAGTATGCACCAGGAAGTCAAGAAGTACTGGACACTAGTCACAGGTATTGCTACAAGGATTCATTTGCTTCGTATATGCTATACTTCTTTAGTCTTGAGGCTTTTCTATTAGGAATGTCCTATGAATTGACTATTCCCCCCCCCAGCTTTCTCTCCAGTTTTTCCAGGATTTTCAAGAACTACCTATATGTAGGAGGAGGAAGAAGGAATAGTGGAGATGTGGGAGGGAAGTCTCCTGCTTCACACAGATGCTTCAGAAGAGTGCAGAGGAACAGATATTTGCCTCCTCATTAACAAAACTAAGTTTTAGGAGGCAGAGCATGGAGGTGTCTTCCTTCCTTGCTGTGACCTTGCTTTATGATATAGACAACAAAAAAATGTAAAACCTGGTTTCTTAGAGAACTCCTTTTCTTGTATACTTAGTATATATTTCTTCAGGACTTTATTAGTTTATCTGTCAGAGTTTGTTTTCATTATTGTATCATTTGAAATTTTTAGCATATTTTCTGAGAATTCATAAAGGATGGAAAAAGTTGCAAATGTAAGTTTTCATTAAAGTAGTATTCAAGTGTGTTGACAGATTACATACTGTGAGTGAAATTATATAAAATACTATGTGAGATATAACACGTGGACATTATTTACCATAGAGGACTCAGAAGTGTAATTAATAACTATGGAGCCTCTATTTTTTTCCTTGAGTATTCTGCTTCTTACCAGCTGGTAGTGAAAGCTATGCAAAATAATTTGTTTTTCACCCTAATTATTTAAAACATTAAGATTTTTAAAATTAAATATAACAGGCTATTAAAAGTTATATACGTATATTTTAAATTTACCATACAGAAAAATTATTTAGTCATGAAAATTACTGTCCTTTTGCTTAGGAGCAGCTATAAATCTGTTCCTTGCAAATAGTGCAAGGATATCCCAAATACTCAAGCTCACACTAATTTATCTTCTCTTTGAACATCTATTGTGTGTTCACTCATCAACATGCAATTCAATGCTGAATTATTTGCAAACTCATAGTACAAAATATTCTCAGGATAAATGTGCCAGAAGGGTCCTTAAAGATTATCAAATTCAGTTTCCACATGAGAAAACAGAACCACAGAAATTTATTCAAGATTCCAAAACTAAGACCAACACCAAGTCTAGAATACGGGTCTTCCAATCTCTTGTCCAGTTTTATTTTTCTAGCTAAATGAGAAGGTGTTTAAGGACAGAGATCATGGAAACCCCTTTACACATATAATATTGGTAAGTGGAAAATGCTTAAATGTTGATATATGATAGAAGATGCACAAAATGTGCTTTTCTTTTTTGTTGCTGTTCTAGTTTGCCTGTATGGTTAAGCAATACGTAAAAAATCACAACTATGTGATACACAAATGTGACAATCTTCAAGTTTTTCTCCTGAAAGGTCACACCAGAAAATACTTAGAAATAAAAGTAAATATATTTTGATTATATTAATAATTAATAAAACATATCAAAATTTGGCAAGTCCACCCATAAACATCATCTCATTAAATCCTTCAATAGCCATGTTCAGTAGTCATATAATCATCAAGTTATTAATAAGAAAAATGTCTCAGAGGCAAAGTAAATGGCTCAAGGTCACAAAGCTAATGAATGAAAAGCTCAAAAATTAAATATGTCTATTTCATTAAAAACTTAAAATTTTTCTATCACTTCTCCACAGACTAATGCTGTTGACTAAACCATGACCAAACATTTGTGTATCTGATGCAACCACAACAAAGTATATAACTAATACTCAACATTTAAAAAAACTATAACCTAAAATATAGTTCTTAAAATGTATAAACTCATAACTTCTCACTAAAATGCATCAATGACAATAGCAAAAGCATTTATCTGCACTGCTATGTCATTACACACAGCCATAGAAATGGTGAAGGAAACGGTTTTCTTTGTGTAGCAGTGAATAACTCAATTTCCTAGAGATATCTGTGATTAACAGTAGTAAAAATCAAAGCAGTAATATTTTTAATAATTTCCCACATTATCCTAAGAAATAGCTGCTCAATTTCCCCCCCCAAAAGAAACCTACAATAAATTTTATGCAAAGCTCAACACTGGTTAAGGAATCACTTGATGCAACTAGCTCTCTTTCTATACTGATGGTTATCATTGAAACATACTGCCACCTTATGACAATTCTTTTTATATCTTAATTTTCAGAAAACTCCATTTTGTAATAAATCTTCACCAGGAATAAAACAATAAAGTATGGAAATTACCTGAAATTAATCTGAAGCTTAAAAAAAAAAACTTTACTAGTTCTATTGAAAGCAGCCTCAGGAAAAAACACTGTATTTAAGAGACTATTTTTAGATTTTGAAAAACACAATAATTTTGATGACATGATGTAAGCATTTTTAAATCCAAGATACCAGGATGTAACTGATGGCATGCTGGCTATGGAGCTAAAATTTTTAACCTAATTTCTACATATAGTTTTAGGAGTTATATCCAAAGCATAAGTCCCTTATGAAATTTATAACTTTTCACACACACACACACACACACACAAACACACACATACACACAATTTCAAAATTGCAATGGCTTAGCCTGGAAGGAAATGTAGGGAAAAGAAACTAAAATTAAGAATATACTATACACTTGAAGAAATTCCTAATTGTCTGAAATTTACAAAGTATAGCACTACTACAAAATAATACTGCTACTACAGAATAAATTACATACCTACACAAAAAGTTCTTTTGTGTGTCCATAGCAGAGACTTTCAGTGTGCTAGGAACATGGAGCTTTCATCCAGCAGCTGGTTTATTTTTTCCATGGATCTAGTGATTCCTGTTTGTAATGGATTCTGCTTCCCTTTTTGCACTAGCAGCTAAAATACTTATAGATAAATGTATGGTTCATTTTATCAAGCATATTAAGAAGTCACTGCATGCTTTCTGTACACTATTATCACTTCTGGCTGCATATTATTTTTTGGGCTTATTTTCACTTTTCTCAGATAATACCAATTGCTTTCATTTTTTATGTTTATACTTAGTACTTTGGAAAGAATATGTATTTTGGAAATTGAACTAACAGAACTAGAAAATAGATTTTGGAAACTGAACAGCCAGACCCTAAGTTTTACTAACGATGGGAGTGTGACTAGTTATTTCATCTCTAGGACGAACTATAGATTTTTCAAAATTGGGACGAAAACATCTTTACAGATATCTAATATTATTGGGGTTGGGTAATTTTATAATGGCTTCTTACATAGCTGGATTTCTACATTGTTTGATTTCAGGAAAGCTACTCAGATCAAGTTATATTTCATAATTACATTGAATTCAGCTGTGTTCTTCCCAAAAAGCATTTCTTAAATTAATTATCTGTGGGAAAACAGTGTTAACTTCTGCACTATACTTTTATACCCACATCTTCTGTTTTAATTAAATAAAATTATTAATCATTAATGAAATATTCAGGTGAATTTAAATCACAAAAAAATAGAAACTAATGCAAAAATAAGGAATACAACAAAGACTTTTCACATTGCAATTCTGAGGAAAATAGTTGACAGTGCACTGAAGTTTGTTTAAACCTCACAGACAAAGGAACAAAAATTTTAAAAAATTGTACACAATAATATATTGCTTAGTTTAATTACTAATTTGCTGTTTGCCCAAAGTTTAATCAAGAGAGTTCTTACATGTGGAAAACAACGGTGACATCTGTAAAAGTTGGTGCCATGTTTAACTCCTCCAGGCACTGTAGCACCTGGTGACGCCACAGGGAAGAAATCATGGATAGTTCGTGAGCATACTGCAACAGCTGTCAGCTCAGAAGGAGGTATATTCTAAGTTCTACCAAGCAAGTAGTACTCTACAAAACCTCATTCTGTCCCTTCTTTTAACTGAAAGGAAGCCAGATGGAAATGTGCAACTTATCAAATTGCAAATGAAGAATTACTACAAATCGTATTGCACGAGTCTCTGGATGTTCAGCGTTAAATATTTGGTCATTCAGTTTTCCAAATAATTTCACTGACATTTTAAAAATACTAGAGATGCCTGACTCCATTCTGGGTAAGAAAAATATCGCATCTTTAGGAGAAACAATAAAGGTAAAGATAATGTTAATGATTACATTTTTCACATAATATCAGAATGAAGAAACAACAGGCATCATCATAGAAGCTTCCTAATGCCCAAGATGACTACAACTGCTGCAAGACTAACCATCTCTCACAACAGCTAATGGTGCAGTCTGCTCAGAGCAGACAACCACAGAAAACCAAGAAAACAAGCTGTATTATTCATGATACAGCAGTCCTAGCTGTGCTGCTCTAGCTAAACCTCCACCTGTATCTCCATTATAGACGTCTAGCTCTATTCATTGTATGAAATTACCACAAAAATTTAAAATATATATATTATGGGCATATTTAATTGTGAATGTATACAAAACCAAAACTAGTAATTTTATGTTTTTGGTACAAAAATTATAGTTTTAACACCCCCAAGCACCTTTTTCACAAAATTGGACATACATAAGTATTTCATATTTGGGCCGGTGAGATACTCAGTGGCATAAGTGCCTGCCTGGCAAGCGCGAGGTCCTGAGTTAGACTCCCGGTACCCACATACAAAGAAAGGGCCAGTGATATCGCTTAGTGGCACGGGTGCCTGCTGGCACACGAGGTCCTGAGTTCGACCCTGGTACCCACCAAAAAAAAAAAAAAAAGTATTCCATATTTAGAGTACAAGCTTTAGGTTTTTTTGATGTGTCACTGGGAATGTGTCAATTTGCTCATCCATTCTGGTAAGCCTGCATAAAAACATTTGTTGAGTGTCTATTACATATCATCTACCATGCATTTTTAGTTATAAGGAGCCATTCCTTCAACGTCACTAAGTATTTCTTTAATAGAGTCCTGTATAAAGCAGAAAAAGTTCTCTACATCCCCCTGAGAGAGAATGACATGTATCAAGAACCTCGATTATTATCATAAACAATCTCCTTTGAGTACAATAGTCTAATGATATGAGATATCAGATTCCCTAGCAGTACCAGTTAACATTTTCCACAAAACTCTGAAACAATTTCTTAGCACCTCACAATGATACATATTATTTACTTCTCACTAAACATGGTTAATTTGCACTAAAGAATGTTTTTAAGGGCTTATAAATGTATATGCAGTTTCACCGAATGAGCCATATTACACAAGAAAGCTAGTAGCACAGGTTGAGAAAGCTGTGTGCAATCATGCAAAAACTACACTTCTATAACTCTCACTTCCCCACAGGCACTTTTACCATGCATTTCTCTTCATATCCAGCATTCTCTTCCCTTCTGTGGCACCAGATATCTGCCATGGCTGACAGTCATGGTCATCATGCTGGGTACAGGCTGTGAGAAGTCCTATGGGAAGTCAGACAGTTGTGCAGCTGTCTGTCGCTTGGATAATGGAAGCCCACCACAGTTAGCTCTTCTTATGTACAGAGAGGATATCTGTGCTGGGAGCTCCCCACGTACAAGAGAAAGAAGTGACCCTGGCCCCACCCAGCTCTCTTAGCTCTTATGTGGGTCCTTTGGCTGGATTTAGGAACCAATCCAATATGAGAGCTGATTAATAAGAGAAAAACAAAAGTTTTTTTTTTTTTTTCAAGTTGTATTTACATGGAGATTTTCACAAGACAGTGAAGTCCAAAGAAATGAACAATAAATTGGTGAATGAATGACAAGACAACTGGAAATCTGGACTAGAGTAGTAAATTCCAGGGCTGTTACTAAGACATGCTTGGGAGAGGGGGAATAGAAAAGCTACTAAAAGAGAAAGATTATTATACCAAAGAATGTGTTTATTCAGGATCCAGGAATAGGATTATCAGCTCAAATAATCAAGGCTATTTTCCAGCCTCGAAATGTAAAAGAGATCTCTCCAAAAGAATTTTTGTGGCTCACTACAATGTAGGAAAGGATAGAGCAAAGGACCTAGACTGAAGTTACAGTTCCACAGATGCCTTCAACTTGATATAGTCAGTGCATGGAGTTGGCAGACTTTGAGAGGGCGAGTCCTTCGTGCCTTCCCCCAGCTCCTGAATATTCTGGTGTACGCACTTTTCTTCCCACTCTATTAAGCTGAAGTCTCAACTTTCTTCATTGTCTGTTTACGTTTCAAACTTACAACAAAAACACGGAGAGTAAAAGTGGTGTAAAGGTAAGACCAGTGGAGGGAAAAGGACAATTCAGAAATAGTAACTTCACAGCTACTTGGTACAGATAGTCTATGGTTAACAGGATTCAACAAAGGCTGTTTGATTAATAAAGTGTAAACTACTTCCCTTTGCCATACTTTTTCTTTCAGTTGTTGGCACTTTCAGGCTACTTTTTTTGCTCAAAAATATAGAACCTGAGCTAACACGATGGAGGGGCAGCCTAAAGAAATGTGCAATAGTATAGCAGGCACTGGGGAATTCTACAAGTCTGAGGTAGAGATAGGTCTTTATAATCACTGTGTTACCCTCCTCTCAAATGCCCCATTCATAGTTTTAAAGAAAAAAGATACTGAAGATAAAAACACAATAGAAAACTAACTTTTTGACAAAATAATTATCTTAATTACCATGACTATCAATGATTAGTCTATTATAGAATACAAATAATTCTATGGCCAAGTTCTGCAGGAATAGATATTGATCATCCTACTTGTACAAGCAGATTTATACCATAGAAAACCAGATATATTTTCTTGATTTGGGGTGGGGTTTGATATGGCAGGAAGGGTGTTTCTAAATGAGGGAAGAGTCTACATTTTACTGTGAAGCCAGATTAAGAGGGCATGATTTATTAATGTTTTAACAGAGTCAGAAAGAGCTCAGTGTGCTGGCACATGTGCGTAATCCCAGCACTCTGAAAATCTGAGGCAGGAGGATCACCAATTGGAACCCAGCTGGACAATTTAACAAATTAGCAAGATCCTGTCTAAAAAAATACACAAGGGCTGGAATATAGCTCAGTGTGAAATCCCTGAGTTCAATTCGCAGTACTGGAAAGAAAGAAGGAAGGAAGAAGGGAAGGGAAAGAGGGGAAAGAAAGAAAAAGAGAGACAGAGAGAGGGGAGAAGGGAGGGAGGGAAAGAAAAGAAAGAGGGAAGGAAAGAACAAAAGAATGAAAGAACAAAAGAAAGAAAAAGAAGGGCCAGTGAGACGGCTCAGCGGCATAAGCACCTGCCTGGCAAGCGTGAGGTCTTGAGTTCAACTCCCGGTACCCATATATGCAAAAAGGGCTGGTGATATCGCTCAGCAGCACGGATTCCTGCTGGCATGTGAGGGCCTGAGTTCGACCCCCGGTACCCACAAAAAATATAAAATAAAGTAAAACAAATGAAAAAGAAAAAGAAAAAAAGGAAGGAAGGAGACAATTCATTTAGTAGAAGGTCATACCTTGCTTCTGGTCAGTACTTTATCCTAAATCTTGAATCATACCCAATATCATAGTAACAGAAAGCATCAGCTTTTCCCTACCATACCTTATACTTCTAATAAAGTCATGGTTCTCATGACAATAGATTGTATCCCTGGAGAGGTAAACTCAGAATAGAAATAAAAATCATATGTTGGCTTAAGGAGTATACTATTTGGAGTGTACTATACTGCCAGTTTTTTTGTCAGTAATAGTAGTAAAGATATGAGATATGAATTCATTGAGGGTTAGCCAACATAATGTGCAATATTTGACCTCATTTAAATTTCTATTACAGATTTCAAACGCTTAATAGAGAGGGAAAACTAAATAAAAGCAAAACTAGGGACATCTCAATTTCTGCTGATCATTATCATTCTGAATAGTAATGTTTCCCTATATATAAGTTATGCTTTTCCTTTTCTCTTTTTTGTAAACTACTTTATTTTGAGACTGGTTCTTACTATGTAGTTCAGACTGGCCACAAACTTGTTACTATCCCAGGCTGGTATCCATCTTGCAGTGATCCTCCTGACTCATCTTCCAGAGTGCTGGTGTAACAGAAGATGACCCCCCCTCCCAGCCAGTGTACTTCAGTTTGTTAGTTGCCCGGGTAATAGTTCCCATTACAGTTCCTGTTACTTTTGTTTCTTAGAAACAGCTGGTCACTGTGATGTATAGCTGGTCACTATGATGTATATTGTAAGAACCAATCCCCAACTGACAAGCCATTCTGCCTCTGTACTTCCTGCCTGCTTACCCATATAAGCCCTAGACCACTAGAGATCAGGGCCTGATGTTTTGGGAATGACCCCCATCAGTGCCCGTCGATGTAAATAAATCTGCCTCCAAATCCTGGGTGTCGTTTTGGTGTTTCTGTTTCCCATAGCACTGGGATTACAGGAATCCACCACCACACATGACTTTTTTAAATACTCTTACAGTGTAAACAAAACCAACTTCGTGACTCTTCAGAGCAACATATAAGAGCACAGTTATCAATTTGATAACCAAGTTTCCCTGGCAATAAGCTCTAGGGAATATACAAAGCAGCTCTTTAGAGGAAAAAGAACATACAAAACAAGAGAACATAAATCTTTAAGTGTTTTAAGAAAAAAAGTAAATATATACAGTTTTATAAGTCCAAACTTTCTCAGGGAATGGAGTACATATTCTGGTCTAGTAGTACTTGTTTAATGAAACAGGCTGTTGACTTGCTGAAAAAATAAACCAGTTTCTATTTCCTAATATCCTTGGGGTCTAAAGAGGTACCCTCTCACTGACAGCCTGGGTTCAAATCTACTCATCCCTTTTTCGTTCCCTTCTAGAATTTCCCATCTAACTACTTTAAAAAACATGTACGGGATTCATAGTACCAGACTGACCAGACTGATGCATGTTATATAAAGGGATATTGATTATAATGATTTCTCATAATTACTGTTTTTTGAGTTGTTAAATACACACTAATAAAATAGCCAATACATAAAAATGTGTAATGTGCCCAGAAGTTTCACGACAAAGAGAAGCTAGGAAAACAATCCCTTTATTGGTTGCTTTTGTGTCAGAAAATAATGTACAACTATGCTTAAAAATCAGAAAGGCATTAAGCTATTTGTAAAAGATAATATTTTATAATTTCATGGTGTTCTGATTTCAATAAACACAAAAACATTTATTAAATGTTTGTGGCTTAATGAGAATTAGATTCACATCTTGTTGTTTAATAAAATCATTAAATGAGAATATAGCTAACAGACCTCAGTTTGTAGAGAGAAAGAAAATAACAAATATATACTAGTCTTTCCAACAAGTTCCAAACACCACAAAGTCCATTAAGCTTTTCGTCTAATGAATATGCATATTTCATTTGTTATTCTGGTAGCATTTAACATATTTTAAGAGGGTTTTATTGAACATGAGACAGGTCAAATTTTGTCTTTTTTGAGTATGCACAATAGATACACCACACACATGTTTTCTTCACATAAAGTGATTTAGACCGCTGCTTTATGCTACACATATTATTCAACTTGAATATGCATTTTGAATAGTATTTTACAAATGGAAGAAAATAATTACTTACACACGCATTTGTGATTCAATGCTCTCATTCAGGCAATGACACTCATCCATCAACAGTCTTTCATGCCATATGTTTTCATAGCAGTTCTCTAAACACAAAACCTAAATATGCAGTGAGTTTCAAGAACATGAGGCACCACCATGTTTATTAATATATCTCTTTATATTGGTCAAAGAAATAGATGACTGTTCCTTATAGACAACAGGGTCCTGACTTCAACTTGATGATGAACTCTTATGTCAATAATATGCCTCGGCCAAATTAAAAAACAAAAAGATTCAACTTATCTCCCAAAATATCTAACTTAAAACAATGGAAAAGAATTGCATTTAAATTATGTTACTCTAAACAGATTAAAGACAATTTTTAGAAAAGCATCACTTTCTCTTTTTACATATTAGTAAACATCATTTTACCAATTCTAACAAATTTGATGAATGGTACTTAAAAACACTAATGATATTTCTATGGAAATCCATGTAATCTCTTAAAGTACAGATGAAAAAATAATGTAACATCTGAAAATGTGGACATTTTCAATTTGTAACTGGCCTTCATTTCTACACCAAAGACATTACCCTACTTTGTAAGTGATATTTTTAAAGCACAAAGATAAAATGTGCTCTGTCCATTCTGAATTATTGTAATGTTCTTATTTATAACCACCATCTGTCAAAGATTATCTTAATTTATACCAAGGGAACATCCATTAAATATTCATCCTCTTCATTCTAAAAATGTGCTCATATATAAGATCAGGGACCTACCTGAGGAGATATTAGTATTCATCATTTTATTAGCACATCTCTGAATGAAACAGAATAGACACCTGAAGTTTACACCTAAAGTATAACATGCTTTTTAGGCTGAAGAGTGTGATTTCTGAGGGCTGATATTAATTTACACTTCAGAGGCCAATGATTTAACTTATGCTATCTTGGCAACAAGCAGTTATCACTTATTTTGTTTGACCTAAAAATAGCAAACTTTTGCAAAAGGAGAGCTTCTTAAAATATAGCATATACCTGTAAGAATTTAGGTGGAAATAAAAAGCTAATTCTAGCATAACCACTGAGGGGGGAAATTGCATGAATTGTTCTCTTTTGCATGAAAGTTCCTATCTTCTAGACTAGTTAATCACTGCTTCATATTTTATGCTTTATTTCCCTGAATTTGGAAGAGAAAAATGCACAGGTCACTGTGAACTAAGAACAGTCCTTAAAATATTCATGTAGCTTTCTATTCTCCATATAACAGTAATGAGAAAATTGACCATTTTGTTCAATTACAGGAAAGACTACTACAAATTTCAAGTTATATATGCACAAAAAATACCTAAATTCAGGAAGAACAAAAAGCTCCGCCCACTTATTTTTCAGATTATCCAGCATGACACTTTATATAGGTAGTGAAAATACTTGAAAGAATAGCTTAATAAGCCATAATTGTATCTATATCTAAGGCAAAATAAAATAAGTGAAACTTTTGTCCTGAACAGTGAAATAGAATGTAAGACAACACTTTGAAAAAAAAAAAGAAGTGTCAAGATGCTATATCATAACTGCTGGCTTGAATTGCCAACCTGAATTGCAAGTGCACATTTAGAACAGTGGTAGCCATCCATGGCAAGGTTCCTCTACTAGTCTGTAACACATGAAGAAGAAAAAAGAAGTCTATTTACAAGATTCAACTTACCCTTAGGCAGAGAAGTACCAACCACTTTAAAGAACAATTCTTGCCAAAGACTCTAAGTCTAAGATACAAAATTCAAAACGATCCTTTTGTAATTTTTATGATGTCCACCATTTGCTCAAAAAAGCTAAGTCTTAAGGGGAAATTCTGAACAAACAGAAATTCAACTAAACAAAGATTTGGTAATATTGGAACACTTAAAAAACAGTCAATAATTCTCAAATGTAATTTTCTGAAACTAGGAGAAAACATTAACATATAAGGCTAAAATAGGAAAGTATATTGAAAATGGCATTATCATTAATAGCTTCTGCACAGAGCTCACTCTGCCATTGTACTTACTGATCACCTACTACCCACATTTGGAAGATACAGTTTAATTTTCAGACTCATGGAGAAGATGAGTTGTAAAGAAACAGACAGTTGAAATAATAATTGCAATAAAATGTAATGCCATCTTATTAGTAATATGTGGTAGATTTTCCTCAAAGAAAATAGGAACAATCCCTCTGTCTTGTTTACTTTTCTCATTGCTGAGACAAAATACCCGACACCCAAAGTTAAAAAGGAAAAGGTTTATTTAGCTCACACTTTCTAGAGGTTTCAGTCCATAATCAGCTGGCTCCAAGGCAGGGTGGCATGGCACAGGGGCAACAGTTCAAGGTGGCAGAGACAGCAAAAGCAACAAGAGCAAAACGGGAGAGCAAGCCTCTTTTCCTGCCTTATACTGTAAGCAGGTTACCACCCGACCCCCCCAGGGCAGGTATAGCACTCACACCATCTCCATGCCCTCCTCTTGTACAGGCTGAGAATTTTTACAAAGGACGGACCCTGGTCCCCTGCTGAGTCACTTACTTAAACTTCTGAACTTCTCAAGTTGATACAATGAACAACATCCTACAAGGGTAAGGGCATGTCCATTACAGTTTAGGATGTAGAACTGCTGAGTTACTTAGTTAAGCTTCTAGATGTCTCAAGTTGACACAGTGTATCAACTATTACACCCTTCCATCCCTATCTGTTTCCCCTGCCCTTAAGTCTGAGCTACTTTTGTAAGTTCTGGTGACCAATAGATGGTGGCAGAAGTGGGGTTCCAATTCTGAACTTGGTCTTAAAGAATACCAAAAACTTCTGCTACTGCTTTGAATCCTGACGCTGCATGGTAAGATACTACCTGAGTGTAATGCATGATAAGTCAGGTTGGGGAGAGCAGAGGAACCCCAGTCAAAAGCGAACACCACCTGTCAGCCATATGAGTAAAACCATTCTTCCTTCTGGCCTGACTGAGATCCCACATCAGTGAAATCGTGTATGTGAGCACCAAGCAAGACAGCACACCCATACGCTGAGTCCAGCCAAACGACAGAATTATAACAGTAGTAAAACGCTATTGTTTTAGTCTGTAAATTTTGGGATGTACTGCTAGATAACTAACAAAGTGAGGGAAAATCAATTATAAAGTAAATAGGCCTACTGTATCTAACCTGATTAACCTCAAAATACTCAGGTAATAGAGGCCAAAAAGTCAACTCCCTAAATTTTCATCTGGGACTGAATCATAGTGCAAAGGAAAAAACACAAGACGTATTCCCAAGTTTAACATAAAAAATCTGTGTGAATATGACTCATCTTGGTCAACACAAGAGATCACTGCACAGTGGTACATATTAGCACCACATTTAATAATAAATCCATGGTGATCCCAAATCTGGCCAGGGTTCACATAACAGCCCTTGAGATATACAATTAATCTACTAATTAATTTTAAAACACGACCTACACCCTATCTATTTTCACAAATGAATATAACTAAGCCTTACAAGCTAAATCTTCTCAGAAATACTTTATTTTATGTGGTTTAATGTAGCTACTGACTATATTGGAGCCATAAATCATTGAACAGGCTTTCTTTCTTTTATAAAACTGAATAAGCTATTATTTACATTCCTACTATTGATCAGTAGAACAAAAATCCTTCTATGGTAAATCTCAGCAGTTTAACTTTGAGGAAATAGTTTATACATATGAATTTTAAGCTTTTGCCCACAGAAAACACATTATTATTTATTATACATGTTTATTAAATTTTCAATATTCTCACATCTTTCTGCTTCTTTTCATCTCCCTACTTCTTTCCCAGCCCATGGGATCTCAAGCTGGTCTGGGTTCCTTTTGTTACTTCGCAATTTTCTAAATTTCCCAGAAAAATAATATTTGAATAACATACTCAAGTATAACATAAATATGTCTTCTCATATACACCTCCCAAAGGAATCAGTGTCTGCAAATTACTCAACATCCTTCTCCAAATGAACACACTTAGGCTCTGTGTACAGTTCATCTCAGCTAGTTATCAAAAAGAAAGCTTTAACATACAATAACTAATTTATATATTGCTTTAAATCTTTATAGAGATGGATGGTTCTAACAAGAAAGGAGGGAGAAAATCAAGTCAAAGAACTGAGAACAGGGCCCTGGCAGCACAGAAGGGTATATGTGGGAGATGGCAGCTTAGGAGAAGGAACCAGGCTAATGAGGATCTCTGTTAGCAGGAACTTGAGATCTACATTAGAAATCTTCAATCCACCTCCCGTGGGACATCCTCAGGAATCTCTGCACTGCTTACAATTTCTGAGAGGAAACGCTTTTCTGGAGGTGGAGAAAAATGATGAATTTTGCTTCAAATTTAGTCTAGGCTTGAAAGACACTTGGGGACTCAGGTCATCTCATGATTATAATCTTTTCAAATAACAAAAAAATGTTGCTGGTGGGAGAGGTCACTTTTCTTGCATAGGAAGGAAACAAGTGATACTAATATTTGAGTCACTAAGAGCTCTTTCTTAAACACTGAATAGGATGGTACAAAGCCCAGAGGGATTCTGCACCAGAGACCCTGGAGAGAGCTGATATTCTAGAGAATTTATGCATTCCAAACAAAAATACAGTGTTTTCACAGAGAAAACAGAATATTCAACTACAACGCCATCTGTATAGTCCGCTTACTTTTTTGACATTTTCTTCAGAAAAACTGCCTGAATACATTCTATCTTTCTGCAAAATGTTGGAAAATAATATATGTTGGAAAAGTAAAAACCGTGGGATTATTTTATAGCCTTCTATCCTGTGGATATTATTTCTTACTCTGTCTTCTTTACTCTTCTTTATAATGCTTCAAAACATTAGGCTCATGTAAGGTCATATATTGAAAAAAAGTAGAATTATAAGAAGGGCATTCTCAAGATATTCTATTAGGAAAATATCAATACATAGTGTTATCAAACTTGTAGGCATGATTAAATGTTATGCACAATTATCACATGGTAATATTTGCTTCTTTAATATAACCTGCAATCAAAAAATAGTTTTGCAGCTATTAAACTATTGAGATGTATTTTATGAATAAATAAGTTACTCTCTTGAGCTTACATCTTTTCCATTAATGTTTACTTACTCAGTCAAAAGTGCACAGTTGGTTCATCTAGATGAGTCTAAATAAGAATTTAATATAAAATATATATAAATACTGGTATCTTTCATATGACAAGAAGATTACCCAGTTTCTCACCAGGCACAATTTACATTTTGTCAGGACTAATTAATGCTTCATTTTGGTGAAATGCTTTCCATAGTATTGTAGGATTTCATAGTTTTGATCCCCCCATCACATGATAGAGTCCACACCCATCATTATGACAGTTGAAAATGCCTTCACATATTCACATGCCCCAGTTAAGAGTTAAATACTCCCTCAGTTAAAAGCTACTAAACTCTTTTTATGATTCCAGAGGGAAAACATCTTCGCAAAACTAAAACCATTGAAACCTCTACTTAACTTAGAAACCATAACGATCTTCTTTTGCAACTGCAGTATTAGAAAGTTGGAATGAGTTTTATGATCTAATGTCTATATCAGTATAATTGCATTAGACATTTTTAAAGAAGTGAGAATTTTGCATTTGTAGTAATGCAGAAAATTTCCAGGGAAATCACACTAAAACTAATAACTATATGATGGTCTTTTTGTGTATCATTTTAAACTCTCTTTTCTTTTGGGAAAAGTAATATTTAAGTGATAGTGAGGAGGCTAAGCTAATTTATCCCATTTAATATTCTACTTTGTGGACAAGAAGGAAACAAATATATTACATACCTGCCTAAAGACATTCTGATCACTGAAATCTGTGCATTTAAAAACTGGTTACAATATTTTTATAGTTCTTTCCTTTTCTGTTAAATTGTGGTGAAAGACAAGGACTTAGAATCATAGAATTTTCTAAAGGAAAAAATTCTCAATTATTGCTTAATGAAGTTCATGGCTCATAATATTGTGAATGTAAGAAATTGATTTCAGAAAATTATAAATCTAAAAAAGATTCATGCTTCTTAATATTTGTAAGCCAACAAGAATCTCTATATCTGCTAAATTCTATTGCACATAATCATGATTTATATAATACAGGGTGGAGATATTTCAAATAACAACTATATTTGTATACACATTAGACCTAGGAAGAGCTATAGTGTAAGAATATCTTAATCATATAAACTGTGCTGATACCAACTTCATCATATTACTTCACTCATCCCTCAAAGAGAAAAAAAGAGAAAAATATCACTACTGAGCTGTTTTATCTGAACCAGACCTTTCTTGTGCTAAATACTTTGAATATTTCTCTCACCTAGTCTTTATTACCAGCCAGGACATCATCTCTACTACACAGATGATCAAGATGAACCTCAACAAGATCACACCATCCATAAAAGTCATGTAGATAAAAGTATTGGTTAATGGACTGAGCAGAAAGCTCAATTAAAGTTATACTTCTTTAAGTGAAAATTATTAGTGTTGAGCAACTTCAACATGAGTTTTGTTTTGTTTTGTTTTGTTTTGTTTTGTTGAGACAGGATCTCACTATGTAGTTGAGACTGGCCTTGAATTCACTATGTAGCCCAGGCTGGCCTCAAACTTATGGTGATCTTCCTACCTTGGGTTCCTGAATGGATTACAGGTATGCTCCACCACTCCCAGCAAAAACCAGTATTCTTAATTTTGTACTCTCTCTAGGGAAATATTCAGCACTGGGAGGTAACTTGCTACATATACTCCATAATTCATTAATCCATTCATTCAGTTAGTATATTTCCCTGCAACAAGTTTCATCAAGTTGTTTTATTCCATCATGCATTAATTTTCTAAGTGCTAAAATCATGTAATTTATTGTGTGTAAATTAAAAATTTAGGGACAACACACGTTAATTATAAGTCATATGCTGATCCCACTAAAAGAACATAAAATATATACAAAAAACAAGCTAATAGAGAATAAAGACCACAGTAGATATTAAGATAAATAATTAAAATATTCCTACTATATTCAAACTTCCTTTATATACTTTTATCTGTATTTTAACAATTTCCTCTGTTGACATAGTAAACAATTAAAATTTCACAAACATTCTTCATTGTAGGTTTTGTTTTTTAAACTGTGATTATTCTATACACACTCCTATGTGATTATTTTACATTTCAATAGTTAAATTATATTTAATATATACATGCTTAATCAAAATAGTATAAATGTGACTCACTCTGTGAGGAATTTCATGGTGAAAATTACTGCCATATTGGGCCGGTGAGATGGCTCAGCGGCGTAAGCGCCTGCCTTGCAAGCGCGAGGGCCCGAGTTCGACTCCCGGATCCCACATACGAAAAAGGGGCCGGTGATATCGCTCAGCGGCACGGGCGCCTGCTGGCGCACGAGGTCCTGAGGTCGACCCCCCGGTACCCACAAAAAAAAAAAAAAGAAAATTACTGCCATAGTCTAATGATCACATGTCTCATTTAGTTGTACCATCAATATAATATTACTTCTTAGACTAATAAAATACAAAACAATCTACTCCTTTTCCATGTTTCTATTGTTACTTTGAAGTCTTGTAATAATACTTCTCCTCCTAGCATTAGAGCAATTTTTATCAAGAGATGCCCCATTAAAACTAGAATAATGAGTTTAATGGCTTAAAGCATGGGTATCTAACCTTGTGGCTTGTCTAGGCCACAGTTAGTGACGAAGAATTTTCTTGCTGCATATAAAATATAAGATATTGCTAATGTACAAAAGAAACAAAACTTTTAAAAAGTATTTTATTAAGGCCCGGTGATATAGCTCAGTGGCATAAGTGCCTGCCTGGCAAGCGTGAGGTCCTGAGTTCAATTCCCGGTACCCGCATATGAAAAAAAATACATATATATGTATTTTTTTATTATTACATTTCTATGGCAGCAATGCTGTATATAATTATAACAATAACATGAGTAAAAACTTACTTGATGCATTTTTGTACTTTCTATACCACAGCTGCTAAAATACCCATTTTAACCTATTAATTTTTTTTATAATACATGCCCAAGTTAAACAATTAAATAAAAGAACTCACATGCCTGCTTCATCACAATAAACCCCTGTCTTTACGAGCACACACAGGTAGGTAGCTTGAAGTGATACTTTTGGTAACTCCTAAGTGTTCCTCACCAGGCCACACCAGCACACGTAAATTTGTATATGCACAGGACCTGCCCTAGTGATTATGTGGCCAGCACAAGTGGAGTTCACTGCACAGCCACCTCTAAACCGAATTGTGTGTTGCCTGTTTAGCCTGTGCTGGAGCACTGGAAACAGAGACATGAGAAACATCACTAAAAAATCATATAATAAAGTTAAACGTTTCCAATGTCTTGGGGCGGCATTCCTAGGCACAAAGGCTGCATGTGTCCGTGGGTTGCAAGTTGGACATGGCTGTGTCAAAGTGTTTATTCTGCTGTGTGGTTACAAATTCACCTTCACTCATATGTCTTTTAAGCTGCATATCAATTCTGTTAGGTAGGTTTATAAATCAAAATATTGAAGTTTAAGGAGGTTGTTTTCCCTGTCTCAAGGTCAGATAGTTATAAGCCAGTTAGGAAATCATTTCTCTTTCAATCACATGACATGAAGCTCTTGATTCAACATATGAGTTTAATTTTCTATGAAAATAGAATTGTAATGTATTAGTCTACATTGAACACAAATGATCAATACAGGAGGGATATCACTGTTTTAGTCCTCTGATGTCTTTCATGTACAGACATCCTAACTTGGACTTGAGAAACACACACAATAATCTTCAACTGACTTCACCATAATCCTTTCCTTATGCCCATTTGGAAAGTAATCTATATTGGTAGCTGTAGAAAAGGTGACAAAGAAAATATGACCCCAAAAAGGAGGGAAGTACAGGAAGGAAAGGGGAAAGACATAGAAGGAGGGAGGGACAGAGAAGCAAGAACAAACATCCATGAGTAGTGATGCACATTATTTGCTTACCATAGAAGTAATAATTACACTATCACTCCATGAGGTCTATGATAACTTCACAGTGGCTCACATTACTGGTATCTCCCTATATCCTGATAACTGTAAACTTAGTGACACTACGGTATGTGTTGACCATAAGCTGTTCTCTTGGTAACAATATTAGGCTACCATACAGAAGGAATGTTTTCCAGTGCGACGGGCAGCAGCAAGCTGATTATACAGTAAAAAGCTTCTATCTAAAAGCACATAACATTGACATCACCCTTGGAAAAACTACGTGGCTTAACAAGAATTCTCTCAGAGTTGGGGATGTAGTTCAGTGGTAAAGCACTTGCCTGGCATGAGTGAAGCCCTGTTTGATCCCTAACTCCACCACAAATCCTAAAAAAAAAAAAAAAAAGGAAGGGAGGAAAGGAGTGGGGGAGGGAGGGAGGAAAGGAGGAAAGGAAAGAAGGAAAGGAAAGAAGGAAGGAAGGAAGGGAGGAAGGAAGGGAGGAAGGGAGGAAAGAAGAAAAGAGGATTTTCTATATTTGCTGTCCATTGTTGACTGAACTAATTCAAATGAGTAGCAACTAATAATCAAATTACTGGCTTATATTGAGCAACATAGCTTTCTTATCTTGAATCACTGGAAGAAAAAGGATAAAAATTAAAAATGTAATACATCATTATTATGTAATACTGACATTTTTGCCATTTTTTAGATAGAAAATAAAAATTCCTTAGAAAATGTCTCTTAAAAATCTATTTTTGCTTTTCAAATGATCAAAAGATATCTAGGGATATGACTGTCTTTTCTATTTTCTCCCCTGAAATTATTACAATATAACCAGAAGACATACAAACTCATGCATATGTGTGTATGCATACATATACACACACAAATATATATATGCTTCCATGAAAATCATGTATGCAGCTAATAGCTAGGCAACACTGAGGTATAAACAAAAATTCCAGAATTTTCAAAACAATTTTGCTTAAGGAAATGTATTGAAGAAGGAAGATCAGTTACTCTATTAACTGATCTACTAACTTTAAAGTCACAGAAGGAGAAGTTGAATATTTGGTCAAAAAGTTAATTTATATTTCTTCCTTTTCTTTCAGCATAGCACTTTATGTTAAAATGAAATATCTTATCTATATGATATTTTAAGAAACCCTGAATTAGAGGTTTTTAATTAAAAGATCATGCATCTTAAGGGACTGATTGTTTAACCATTGGAGGTAGAGGTTGGTTTTGTAGGCTTGTCCCTTCTACCTATTCTTCATCTTTCAGGCTAAGTACAGCTTTAGGATAAAAATGAATTGGCTGAGTATACTGTTTATACAAGCTAATATTCATTTTTGTGTACTAAACCAAGCATCATAAGACTTGGCGTTATTTTGCCATTTTTCAAATAGAGAGTAAAAATTCCTTAGACAACAGTAAGTCCTTTTTAAAATCTATTTTTGCTTTTGAAATGATTAAAATATATCTAGGGATATGACTGTATTTTAATATTTATGATATACTTTTCATCAATGACATTTCCTCTATCTATGAAATACAAAGTTAATGGTTATTAGAAAATCTTTTTTGGGGGGTATAATATATTTCTATCCAGCAAAACAACCAACCTCAGGAAATACTGTGTAAGGTTCTGAAAAATTCTGAAGTAGGGTTAAGGCACAGGCAACAATTCATCAGATCTTAGTTGGCTTCTACCCTCCAAGTACCTGAAACATAGTAGAATTTTAGTGTTTGTTGAACAGTTGAATAAATATCCTCAAAATCCCATTTGGCCATCTTCTTTTTTTTTTTTTTTTTGTGGGTACCGGAGGTCAACCTCAGGACCTTGCGTGCCAGCAGGCGCCTGTGCTGCTGAGCAATATCACCGGCCCTTTTTTCGTATGTGGGTTCCGGGAGTTGAACTCGGGCCCTTGCACTTGCCAGGCAGGCGCGTACGCCACTGAGCCATCTCAGCAGCCCATTTGGCCATCTTCTTAATAAGGGCATAGTGCTAACCTATATCTAGAGTGCTCTGCTCTGATAATTACTTCTCCAGGAAGAATTAGGAGAATTATTCTCCTAATTCTGATCGCTGGGTACTGTCCCTGCAATTGTCCCAGAATAAATAATTAAGAACATAAGTTACAGAATAGTTTTCAAAATTCTTATAACCAACTATACACACATAGGATAACCACAGAGTAAGCTAATAAACTGTGGCCTAACAGAATTCTCAGTGATGAGTAAACAGTGAAATAGATTTTGCTATTATGAATTTACCACTTAGTATGGTACCATGGTTAAATTTCTTGAACCACTTGAATCTCTCTTCATACATGGATTATAAAAGTGTCAAAAAACACGGAATTATTATTAGGAAGAAACAAGATTATCTAGACAAATTACTTAGCCCAGGATTGATGTACGGAAAGATAACAATAAATATTATGATATTGCTATAATTTAGAATCACATCTGAAGTACTTCACAATGTATTGACTTCAGTGATTGAATTTTACTTTTTTTGGATGAAGCTATCCTTTTATTTTTTTAATTTTTAATTTTTATTAGTGCATATTTGCAGTTCATAATGATTACATTCATTGCAGGAAATTAGTACATGTGCATAACACATATCAATTCTCTTTTTCCCTTTTATTTTGCCAGCATAAGTTTAATTTATTTGTAAGTCATTATAAAGTTAATTATCATAGATACAGATTAACAACCAGACTACTAGGCCAAAAACATACAAAACTCATAAGACAATTATACAAAATCTAAGTTTCTTCCATATCACTGAACCCAACTGTGTTCAAAAACATTTAAGTGTTTCCTAATACCAGGCACTAAAGACAGTATTAAAAAACATAAGGCTTTTGAGTAAGGTATATAAGAGGTAAGTTCCAGCTTTGCCACTTAAAATATTCTCATCTGCAAACTACCGACTTATCATTAAATAAAATTTACCATTCCAATAAAATTAATCCTCCTTCCCACTACAAGAACACAGTGTTATGTTGTCTTAGAACTCATCTCCCTGCATTAAGCTTCACCTATGCTGCCTTCCCCAGGGCCCTCACGTAGCCCAATGTTGTACTTCTTCTATGAAGCAGATCCTAGAAGCCTACACACTTTGCCACAAGTGGCACACCTCCTCTCACCCCAGGAAAGCCACAGGGGAGACAGAGATTGTACACAACAGTTAATCAGTCACATTGGATCCAGTAATAACAGGTTCCCTCAAAGTTTATGAACCAGGGGAGCTTTAGTACTTCTTAGGAAACACTAAGATTACACAAGCCTGGCCGTTTATGTGGCCCTGACTGATGTGACCAATTCACAACTTTTCAAAGATGTTGCTGAGTGTGTGATAGTAATTTGTAGAGGCAAAATATATGTGCATGAATAACTTCTAATCTTGGAAAAAAGATAAACTTCTGAAAGTCCATGCTAGTTAACTGAAATAACAAAGGTGAAATACAAATTATGTGATCCACCATAACCTGAAATAAACATGTGTTGCGACTCTGTGATTTTGGTCTTTATCCCAGTCTGACCCATTTCTTTAGACTGTACTTCAAGATGCTCTCCCATGGAGCTTTCACTGAGAATACTTTAATCCATTTTCTTCAAAATCTCTAACAAAATTACTAGGGTCTCAATGTCTTATCAAAACTCTTTTGTTTCAAATATGGCACATGAAAAGATAATCTTCAGTAAGTGTAACTAAAGTATTTTATACCTGCAGAGTTGATTTGTTCCATTGGAGGACAGCAGAAAAAAATAAAGTTCACACTGCCAAGAACAGAACCTTCTTGTCACCTTAGTGTGTTCTTTGTGAATTTAGTAATTCAAACATCCTTCTACTCCAACACAAATTTCCAATCCTCCCTTTGGCTTGCTCAATTCCCCCACTTACATACTTCAAGACCTTAGCCATATTTGTGCCAAAGCAGTTAAACTAAAAAGGCAAGTATTAGGTTATCAAAGGGCTGAAATGCAATATATAATATTCATAAGTATAATCTCAGACATCATAGTAATTAATGTTACCTGTAAAATTACTTCCTCCGTTAGATTCATTCCTAAGTATTACATTTTTCTTGGTGCTATTGTGAAAGGTGTTTCCCTAATTTCTCTTTCAGTGAGTTTGTTACTCATGTATAGGAAGGCTATTGATTTTTGAGTGTTAACTTTGTATCCTGCTATGCTATCAAATTTGGTTATTAAATCTAGGAGTTTTTTGGTGAAGTTTTTGGGTCTTCTATGTAAAGTATTGTGTCATCAGCAATTAATAATAATTTAACTTCTTCCTCTCCATCATTATTCCTTTTATTTCTTTCTCTTGTCTAGTTGCTCTGGCTAACGGTTCTAGATGTACATTGGACTAGAGTGGTGATACTGGGCATCCTTGTCTTGTTTATGATTTTAGAGTGAAAGCTTTCAGTTTTTTGACCACTTAGTATGATGTGGGCTGTTGGTTTGTCATAGATGGCTTTTATCAGACTGAGATAAAGACATTCTACTCCAATTTTCATTAGGTTTTTAAATCATGAATGGTTGTTGGACTTTGTCAAATGCTTTTCTGCCCCTATTGAGATGATTATGTGGTTTTTGTTCTGGGTTCTGTTAATGTGATGTATCATATTTATTGATTTGTGCATATTAAACCATCACTGCACCCCGGGATGAATCCTTCTTGGTCATGGTGTAAAATCTTTTTGATGATTTGCTGCACTTTGTTTCCAGCATCTTATTGAGGACTTTTGCATCTATGTTCATTAAAGAGATTGGCCTGCAGTTCTCTTTTTTGGTTGGGTCCTTTTCTGGTTTTGGTATCAGGGTAATGCTTTCTTCCAGGAATGACTTTAGGAGTATTGCTTCCCTTTCAATTTCATTAAAGAGTTTGAGGACTGCAGTACTCTGAAAAAGGAGGTGGGAGATTATATCATAAAATGAACCAATATAATGAAAATGGCTACACTTCCAAAATTGTTATACAGATGTAATGTAATGCCAATCAAAATACCAATGGTATACCTCACAGAACTAGATGCAAATCCTAAAATTCACATGGAAACAGAAGAGACCTAGAATAGCAAAAGCAATTCTAGGCAACAAAGGCAAGTCAAGGGGCATCACAATTCTCCACTTGAAATTATAATACAAAGCTACAGTGATTAAAAACAGCATGATACTGGCAAAACAAACAGAACCAAGGATGAATGGAACAGAATAGAAAATGCAGAAACAATTCCAAACACACTCAGCTACCTTATTGTTGACAAAGGGGCCAAACACCTTCACTGGAAGAAAGATAGCCTCTTTAATAAATGGTGCTGGGAAAACTGGCTTTCCATATGCCCAAGATTAAAGCTAGACCCACATCTCTCACCGTGCACTAAACTAAAATCAAAATGAATCAAAAATCTAAATATTAAAACAGAAACAATCCATTTTATCTGCTGGAAGATAGAATAGAAAACTCTTAAAGACCTACATGTAGGCAAAGACTTCATGAATAAAATCCCGATCGCATAGGAAATATTATGAAGAATCAACAACTGGGATCATATCATATTAAAAAGCCTTTGCACAGTGAAAGAAACCACGGAGTGAAGAGATAACCTACAGAATGAGAAAAAAATCTTACCAGCTATTCCTCAGATAAAGGACTAATATTTAGAATATATAAAGAATTCAAAAAAATCAGATCCCCCAAATTTAAAGACCCAATCCAAAAATGGGTATCTAAAATGAATTGATACTTCTCAGGTGAAGAAGTACACCAGAAAATAAATGCATGAAAAAATTTTCAATATCATTGTTCCTTCGAGAAATGCAAATAAAACAACACTGAGATTCCATCGCACTCCAGAAAGAATGCCTGTCATCAAGAAAGTAACCAGTAAGAAATCCCGGAAAGGCTGTGGGGAAAAGGAACCCTTCTCCACTGTTGGAGGGAGTGTAAATGGGTACAACCACTATGGGTATCAGTATGGCGATTACTCAAAAAACTAAACCTAGAGGTTCCATTTGACCCAGTGATTTCCCTTCTAGATATCTTCCTGAAAGAGCTAAAAGCATGATACCACAGCAATATAAATACATACCCATGTTTACAGCAACACAATTTATAATAGCTAAATCTTGAAACAGCCCAAGCCCATCAATGGACAAATGGATGAAGAACATGTGGTTTTCATATATAGTGGAGTACTATTCTGCCATAAAGAAAAATAAACTTGAGACATTTTTAGGTAAATGGATGCACCTTGAGAACATAATTTAGTGAAATAAATTGGACACATGTTTAAATATTGCATGGTTTCTCTTGTGTGAGAAACCCAAGTGTAAATAAGGATCAAAATGGAGGATATATAGTATATTGGGAAGTAGAAAGAAAATGTACAAATGGGAAGGGAAACAAGAAAGAGGAAGGAGAGGAAGGAAAAAGGGAAGGAAGGGAATAGAGAGAAAAAATAAAGAATGGAAGGAAAACAGCAGAAACAAAGTTTTGCCAATGGGGAGGGGAAGAAAGATTGAAGGGAAGGGAGGGGGATGGGGAAAAAATTAAAATATATTTTGTACAAGTACAAATTCCCCATGATGAGTGTGATCATTATGTATGTCAAAAATGTACCAATAAAATTAATTTTAAAAACTGTAAAATTAAGACTAATATTTGAAGTTTAGGTGGTAACAACACTTACCTCATAAGATTATCATTAAGAATTAATTTAATAAATACATTAAACTAAGCAAAAAGTTCTTGGAACATGATAGGTAACAATAAATTATAGCTATTATTATTAATGAGTCCTCCAACTTCTTCCAATTTTCTTTATCCATTTAATTTATTGCATGTTTCACTCTGCTTAAACTCCACTTTTAATCATTTCAAATAATATTTTATAAAGATGCCCAGCCCCCTTGGTTGTAATCTCTTCTGTCATGTCTTCCGTAGAAATTCTAAATGAGATTGCTTCTGGGATGCTGGGACCTGCGAGAAGACTATGGGTCCGCATTCTCCATTTCCTCAATTGCCCGCGGAAGGCGGTGTAATAGGAGTATAAGGACACACGCCTTTGGTGGGTGGACCCACCAGAACCCAGAGCCCCAGGACAACATGTTGGGCGCACTGGCGCACACGCGCCTTTAGAGGGCAGAGTAATCAGCGAGACCAGCAAGGTGGAAGCATCTGAAGCAGCAGCAAAGAGCCAGCATTTGGACTCTGGAGAACTCCACCAGCAGACCAGTCCCAGCCCCAAATCCAGAGGCCAAGATCAGCCTCCATACCCAGCACATTTCTGGGATTAAACATGGACACTATCGCAGAACTGTAAACACCAGAGGTATTTTACTACTTTTATTCTTCCTTGTTTGTCTGATTGGCTATCCCTTCCCTGTCTGGTTGGATGTCGTCTTGTTTTGTTTTGTATTCTGTGGTTATTTTTGTATTTGGGTTTCTTTGTTTGTTTGTTTGTTTTTCTTCTCTTCTTTCTCTGGTCTCCCTTTTTCTTTTCTTCTTTTATTTTTGTTCTTTTTCTCTTTCTTCCTTCTTTCGTTCACTGTTTAAGTTTCTTACCATTCTTTTTTGTTTTCTTCTATTGATCTTCTCTCTTTCCTCAGCTACTTCTTGAATTTAAACTTTCAAGTGAGTAAACATTGTCTCTGCCCTTTCTGATTACTCCTTCACATTCTATTTCATTCTTTCTCTCCTGTGTCCTCCAGTTTCCCAAAACTCCGGTGATCATCTTTTGACCTCCAGCCTTGACTGTACTATATTTGACCTCATTCATCACTTTATCTTGTCCTTTACCCATCTTAAGCCCTCGCACCCCCCACAGAAGGGTAAAATCACTCCACTAAGGGGAAAATCACTGCATACAAGTGCACAGTATATATTTGATTTTGTAATATAACTTTAGAGTTTGCTCCTGTGGTCAGAGGTAGTAGGTTAATGGTTACTATGGTTCATCACTAGTTAAGCTGTACTTGAAACTATTGTTATTACTAACTGTACTACTTCAGCCAGGATGTCATACATGTTATAAACATTTTTCCTCCCTTGTATGATAACACTGTGATTGTATGGGGTCATAATCATCACCGCGGCGCAGTACCAAAGGATTGGGAGCTAAGCCAAATAGTAATTTTGCATCCTTTACGAATTGGGAAAGCAGGTTCTTGGGACAGCTATAAAGAACCACCTACATCTAGTGGACATCCCTGAAGAACAGACATCTCCTAGGGAAGCCCCAATACTAGACATAAAGCTATACATCATAAGATATCGGCAAGTATCAATATAGAAAATGAAATAAAATAAAAAAGAGAAAATAAAAAATGACAAGACGCAGAAGCAAAATGAAACCCCAGAGCCCCAGCCCACCTGGCACAAACCCAGAACTCAGTGAGATAGATGAAATTGGAAGTCAAACACTGGAGCTTCCTGAAATTATAGAAACAGAAGTGAAAAAACAAGTGAAAAGGCTATAGAGAAAATAATCTCTCAGGTACAAAAAGAAACAATGCTTAAAATCAAAGATATTAGAGGACACAGATAAAAGAATAGATGAGCTTAGAAAAATGATGGAAACAAAAAATGTTTAACATAGGAAAGAAATGGAATCCATGAAACAGATCCAAACAAAAATCCAAGAGATTAAAACTTCCATTGAAAGTATATGCAACAGACTGAACGGAGAGGACAGAATTTCAGATCTTGAAGATAGAATAGCAGCTAGTGATCATGAAAAGAAAGATATCTTAAAAATAGCAAGAGGCCACGAAAAATCAACCCAACAGCTATAAGATGAAGCAAAGAAGAATAACATAAGATTTATTGGGGTCAGTGAGAAACTTGGAGACAGCGCAAATGCCATAAAAAAAACTCTTCACAGAAATAATAGCAGGAAACTTCCCAAGCATGGATAAAGAATTTGACATACAAATAAATGAAGCATATAGAACTCCAAACAGCCATAGCCAAAATAAAACTACACCAAGATACATAATAATAAAGATTCCAGAAATTCAGCATACGAACAGAATATTAAAAGCTGTTAGAGGGCTGGTGAGATAGCTCAGCGGCATAAGCACCTGCCTGGCAAGCGTGAGGTCCTGAGTTCGACTCCTGGTACCAACATACAAAAAAAGGGCTGGTGATATTGCTCAGCAGCACGGGCACCTGCTAGCACGTGAGGTCCTGAGTTCGACCCCCGGTACCCACAAAAAAATAAAAAAAGCTGTTAGAGAAAATAAACAGATCACCTATAAAGGAAAGCCCATCAGAATCATGGCAGACTTCTCAGCACAAACCCTCAAGTCAAGAAGAGCTTGGAGTGAAGTATTTCAAGTCCTGTAAGAAAACAACTTCCAACCCAGATTGATGTACCCTGCAAAACTATCTTTCAGAATTAATGGAGAAATAAGATACTTCCATGACAAAGAACAACTGAAGAAATTTATGACCACCAAACCAACCCTACAAAGAGTACTGAAAGATATTCCAGACAGAGATAAAAATGACCACAATTCCAAGAACAACAACAGAAAGAAACCACCAGGCAGGGCAAGCAATTAAACAGAGGGGAAAATCAGGGAAACAACAGCAGGAAAATACCATGACAAAGATAAGCCAATACCTATCAGTTCTAACCATCAATGTAAATGGCCTCAAATCATCAATCAAAAGAAACAAACTTGCAGAATGGATCAAGAAACAAGATCCAACAACATGCTCTATACAAGAAACACATTTAACTCAAAAAGAAATCCATAGACTGAAAGTCAAAGGATGGAGAACAATCTTCCATGCAACAGGAACCCAGAAAAAAGCAGGGATAGCTACTCTGTTGCAGACAATGTAAACTTCAAACCAAGAATGATCAAAAGAGATAAATAAGGTCACCACATACTTATTAGGCGAAAAATGCAAGAGGAAGAGATAACAATCATAAATATGTATTCACCAAACACAGGAGCACCCAACTATATAAGACAATTATTAATAGACATGAAAAATCAAATAAGCAATAACAAAATTGTAATGGGAGACCTTATACACCATTGTCACAAAGAGATAAATCAACTAGACAATCAGCAAAGAAATATCAGAACTGAACCAATGAACAAATGGACTTAATAGATGTTTTCAGAGTGTTCCACCCAACATCATCAGAATACACATTCTTCCCCACTGCACATAGGACGTTCTCTAAAATAGACCATATACTAGCCCACAGAACACACTTAAGTAAATGCAAAGGAATTGAAATCATCCCATGCATATTATCTGATCATAGTGCAACACAATTGGAAATTAATGGCAAAAGAAACCACAAAAACTCCATAAACACATGGAAATTAAATAACACCCTCCTAAACAATGTGTCACAGATGAAATAAAGGAAGAAATTAAACAATATCTACAACTAAATGAGAATGCAGATACAACATACCAGAAGTTATGGGATGTAATGAAAGCAGTCCTAACAGCGAAATTTATGGCAGTGAATTCTCACATCAAGAAAACAGAATGAGGGGCCGGTGAGATGGCTCAGCGGCCTAAGCGCCTGCCCGGCAAGCGTGAGGGCCCTAGTTCGACTCCCAGAACCCACATACAAAAAAAGGGCCGGTGATATCACTCAGCAGCACGGGCACCTGCTGGCACGTGAGGTCCTGAGTTCGACCCCTGGTACCCCCCCCAAAAAAAAAAAAAAGGAAAGGAAACAGAATGAGCACAAATAAATGACCTAATGTTACACCTGAAGCTTCTAGAAAAAAGAGAGCAAGACAAATGCAAAGCCTATACGAGGGAGAAAATTATAAAGATCAGAGCAGAAATAAATGCAATGGAGACCAAGAAAACAATACAAAGAATTAATGAAACGAAGAGTGGGTTCTTTGAAAGAATAAATAAAATTGACAAACCCTTAGCCATCCTTATCAAAAATGGAAAGAAAAGACTCAAATTCATGCACTGAGGAAAGAAAAGGGTGAAATCACTACAGATCCTGTGGAAATGCAGAAGATCATCAATACCTACTTCAAAAATCTTTACTCTCATAGGACGGAAAACACAGAAGAAATGGACAGATTCCTACTTCAAAAATCTTTACTCTCATAGGATGGAAAACACAGAAGAAATGGACAGATTCGTAGATATGTATGAATTACCAAAGCTGAACAAGAAGATATAAAAATTCTGAATAGCCCAATATCAGTTAATGAGATTGAAAATGTAACTAAGAACTTACCAAAAAAAGAAAAGCCCAGGTGCTGATGGATTCAAAGCTGAATTCTACAAGAAATTTAGAGAAGATTTAATGCCAATACTCCTCAAACTCTTTAATGAACTGAAAGGGAAGCAATCCTCCCTAACTCATTCCTGGAGGCAAGTATTACCCTGATACCAAAACCAGGGAGACCCAACCAAAAAAGAGAACTACAGGCCAATCTCCCTAATGAACATAGATGCAAAAATCCTCAGTCAGATACTAGCAAATGGAATGCAGCAAATCATCAAGAAAATTATATACCATGACCAAGTGGGATTCATCCCATGAATACAGGGAAGGTTCAACATATGCAAATCAATAAATGTAATACATCATATCAACAGAGCCGAAGACAAAAATCACATGATCATCTCAATAGATGCAGAAAAATCTTTTGATAAAGTCTAGCACTCATTCATGATAAAAACCTTACAGGAAATTGGAATAGATAGTCTTACCTTAATCTGATAAAAGCCATCTATGACAAACCAACAGCCAACATTATACTAAATGAACAAAAACTGAAAGCTTTCACTCTAAAATCAGGTACAAGACAAGGATGTCCACTATCACCACTCCTATTCAATATAGTTCTGGAAATATGAGGTAGAGCAGTTATACAAGAGAGAAAATTAAAAGGAACAAGGATAGGACAGGAAGAAGTTAAACTATCATTATTCGCAGATGACAGGAAACTCTACAAAGACGACCCAAAAACTCCACCAAAAGATTCCTAGAGTTAATAACCAAATTCAGCAGCATAGCTGGATACAAAGTCAACACTCAAAAATCGATAGCATTCCTGTACACAAACAACAAACTCACTGAGAGAGATATTAGGATAAACTTGAGACATTTATACGGAAATGGATGTAACTTGAGACCATACTTATAAGTGAAATAAATCAGACTCACATGTGTAAATATCGTATTGTCTCCCTTGTGTAAGAAGCTGAAAGAGTAAATAAGATAAAAAATGTACAACAGATATTGTGAAATGGGAAGAAAGTGTTCAAAAGGAAAGAGAAACTGGGATGGGGGAAAGGAGAAAAGAACGAAGGGAAAAGGAAAAATAAATACATATATATATATACACACACATACACACAAGATAGTTAAGATAGTTATACTACTATTAGTTCATTGAAAAGAAAGGTTTGTACCTATATTGTTTGATCAATTTTTCATGCCTGTATCTTGTAATATGAGCAACTACTTTGAAGATAACAATACGTAATGTACTAACCATTGCTACTCTCCTACAATCTTGTTTCGAAATTTTGTACCATTGTTTTTATTGTATTGTTTTTAAATGAAAAAAATAAAAAGAAATTCTGAATGAAAATCTCCACGCCTGCAGAGGAACCATTTACATATAGATAAAACTGGCATGATGGTATCACCACCACTGATTAACAGTTAACTGACTTCTCAACACCACTCAACAACAGAACTGAATTCTGTGCTCAACCTTGTGCCTTGCAATATTCTTTCTCTACTGATTTCCATGCCTGTCTTGTTCCATTACATCATCTTCACTAGATTACCTTCTTTTCTACCTTTGTGACACAAAAGCTTTCTGGTGGCCATTGATCTAAACTGTTTGTAACTATCATGGTCTCTTCTTCCACCCTTTATCACAGTAGTGTGTCAGGTTCTCTTTCTGTCAAAAGAGTATGAATCTCCACAAATGTACTATGACTGGATTCCATTTCCCGCTCCCTTCTCTAGAGTCACATGCTTGTAATTTTAATCTCTTCTATAATTTCCAGAAACTCCTTATTACCATTTAACTGTGGGGGGGGAGCGTGTGTGTGCGTGTATGTGTGTGTGTCTGTGTGTGTGTTACAACAAATGGAACTCAGGTGATCATGCATGCTAGGCAAGTATTCTACCACTCATCTACATCCTTAGCCCCCCTTTTTTTTTTAATTTTGAGACAGTGTCTCATTACATTGCCCAGGCTAGTCTCAAATTTGTGATCTGCCTGCCTTAGCCTTCTGCATAACTGGTATCACAGGCATGTGCAAACATAACTGGCCCTTTTAATTATTTGTTAGCAGTCAAACCCAATAACATTTTTTCCTTAAATTCTACATCTCTTCCCACTTCTGCCTGGCCAAAAATATGAAAAACTATTTGCTGTCAATACTGACAATCTCTATTTCTTTTCTTTCTTGTGCATTCAGTAGAATTCATTCTGTAACCCATTCCAATTATTATGAGCAGAACGTTTGTCCCCACCCACACATTCCTGTATTGAAACACTAATCCCAATGTGGTGGTACATAAAGGTGGGACCTGCAGGAGATACTGAGGTCACAGGGTGAAGCTCTCATAAAAGGGATTAGTGCAGCATCAAAAGAAGCCACATGGTTTATAGCTTTTAATTATAGAACCTCAAGCTGACTAAAATACCAATCCAGGAGCTTCTGTTCCTCCTTCTCCATGGATATGGCTCGTGTCACTAATTACTGTACATTAATGCCACTCAGGTCACAGAATACTTTTTCAGCTCGCCTATTATTTGATTTTCTGGAACATTTAACAAGGTTGGCCACTGTCTTCATTTAAAGCACTCTCTTCTTTCATTTTCAAACACTAATTGTCCACTATCTTTTTGGCCTTTCCCCAATCTATTTTTTGTTTATGTTTATTTTGTTCTACCATTATTTTTCTTAAAAACTGATGAAATTCTTCAATATGAAGAACTTCAACATGAAGTTCTGACATGGTCTTTTCTTTGTCTCACTCTACACTTATAAGGATGGCTTCCATTATATCTCTATACTTACTATCAATGTGTCTGGCATTCTCATATCTATACAGACCTTCTCTATCCTTATCTTGGGACCTATGTATCAAACATAATTATTAAACTCCCTTATTAGTTTACACAACTCATACTTACTGAGTGTCTCCCAAGTCCAGGAAATAGCCTATGTGCTGGGAATGTACAGTAAACAAACACACAAAACTTTCATAGATATTATATTTCATTAGGAAGACAAATTAAAGATGAACAAAAAATAAGTAGTTTAGTCGTAAGTGTCAAAGAAATAGATTAGGAAATACAGGTAAGTATTTACGGTATAAGTTGGGTTACAACTTTCTATGGTTGAAGTCAAAGAACATGAACATGAGATGATTATATTTGAGACAAGAACTGAAAATGCAAAGGAGTAAAACATGCAGATATCTGCAGACAGAGGCAATGGCAAATGGGAAGGTCTATTTTCTCTCCTTCATTTTCCTTTTTTCTTGTGTTCTCTAAAATTATTTTGTAGTCTCTCTCCTCTCTCCTCTATTGAGTTTTCAGCATGTACAGTAACTACTCACTGCTTAGCATATTTTTATATTTTTTCTACTTTTCTTATTTGTTTACTTGGCAATAAGCGGCAAATATTATTCACTTCATTACTCAAGTACTACTAATTTTCATGCACACTTAATTTAATAGATCTTCTGAAATGTCTTTTGAAGAAACCAGGATATAAAGGATAAGTTACAAAGTAAAATTAAAATACATAAATGTGGCAATTGAGCTTCTTCATTTTGTACAGGGCACTCTTTTTAACAGAGAAAAATTATAATGCAAAGAAGCCAGAGTGTAGTGGGCTGAGGTATGCCTGGGAGGTAAAGACATGGAGTCATGCTGTTCAAACTTCACATTCAAAGAGCTTGGCAGTAAAACGCCTTCCAGATAACATTGTAGTTGGATACAGCACAATTTTGACAGTTGGCTCTAGCGAATTCTTTCAGGTTTTTAAAACTACATAATTAATTATGAACATATGAACATAAGTCTTAATTAAGACAAATCTCTCTTTGCCTGAATAAGAAGTGCCAAGATGTCAGAGGGCAAGACAAAGGTTCCGTCTGAACTCATTTTGTACCCTCGACATTTGAAACTGCACATGCCCTTTACCACCAGAAATCACTAAATGCGCTTCTCACAGGGTTCAGTTATTTTTTTTACTCCAGGAAGAACTCTGAACGTGTAAACAAAATTATAAAGAGCCACCTCGTCAAAAGCAGTTGCCACTACTCCAAGCACCACTGCCCCTCTGGTATTTCAGATCTAATCCCTCAAATATTTCTGTTACCAATTCCCCAATATAGACTCACTGTCTGGAACACCTGACTTTGGGGATCTTATTGTTTTTAAGGTAGATGTTCCATCTCCTCTACTTATTCTTATCTTGGTTGACCTTTCTGAAACCTAGACCTCTTGATATTAAAAAACTTAAGATATTAAATATCCATAAATCCATATATAATGACATTTGCCCCCATGCTATAGACCAAGATGTGTTCCTAAAGTGATTTCAAGTTATTTTTCAAAAGTTTCATTTAGAGAATCCTATATCAAGTTTTGGGTATATTTATGGTTTTAATTCATAACATATTTTCTTCAAACTCAACTGAACTGGCTCAACAGGGCAAAAGCAAGTAAAAAGACACTTGCAAAAACTGGACACAGGAAAATGCATCATTTAAATTACTTTGTAGGGATGGTAAGGGGTTTGGGAATGAGAGGAGACCAGAGGCAGAGGAGGTAAAGGGCAAGTAAAAAGAATCAAAATGCAATATGTATGTGTACCAGTTCCCCACAATAAATGTATTTATTAGGTATTGCAAACATATACAAATAAAAATAAATAAATAAATAAATGATTCAAAGTTTAGTTTTTACATGCCTTAAACATGCAAGTATATTCATCTTTTCAAATAAACACATTTTCTTGAAACCAAGGTATGAAATCATTACAATAAAAGCAAATTAAATATATTAAATGCTGTGTAATTATCTCGTTTATATGGCTAGGGTTATTAGCTTATATATGATGTCTTAAAAATACTTCCCATTTGCAGTTACATTTCAAACTGCAGATTTGACGCACCAACCAGGAGGAATGCCACAATTCCTGCTGTGCTAAACTTACTGAAACAAATAGAAAAAACACTTTATTGTGTTTTGGTCCTGTTTTACTATTTTGTAATTGGACTACCCTACAGGAAATACCCTCTGTTGTAATATATCACTGAGTTACTACAGTAATCTTTCTTTTGCTCTTCCTTTATATATTACATGAGGGTTTCTGAGCTATTATTTTATGTCAAGGATAAAAATAAAATGATAAGAAAAGGATTTTTAAAACATTATTTAGAAAGGTGTTTTACGATCACTTGTAATTGCTCTTAATAACATAATCAAATGTATATTTTGACAGTGGGAATATGGGCACATATACTTCTATACAAATATATATGAAATGGGACTACAAAAATGAGAATTTTTAAAAATATCACTTCTAATTTAAAAAGATTAATAGTATATATCTTATTATTCAAAGGTTACAAAATCGGTTTTCTCCCCTCTTGATTATTAAAGGCAATATGACTAAAAAAATCAAAGTCTCCTTGTCTACAGAATAGTCTTGAAATTCATTTCAGAAAACTGTGATGTAGGGTTACATACAAGATGTTTATATATTTCTATGTGTTCCATGGTTAGTTTTGCCAAAATAAGTAAGTTTTATGAAAGTCTTAATATCCTAAATACATTAAAAGTGATTTTCAGAAAATACTTGGAAAACTTCACTTCATTACTACTTGGATTTAACACACTAAGAGCTCTTTAAAAATTTTAACAGTTACACATGAACATAAAAATTTTACATTTTAATGGAGTACCACTTATGTTCAATACATGTATACACTGCATAAAATTTAAATTAAGCTACAGATACTTATATGCTCAAATATTTAAGGATCATTTTTTAAAGTGGAAATAACTTTCAATGGAATTATTTAGTCCATGAAGTAATATAATTCATGTAAATGAGTTTTAAATTGGAGGAGCTTTTGAACAACTGTGCTGAAACACAAATAATTTCATTTCTAGTGGCTAATGAAAAGTCTTATCATTGTTTATTTAGGAAAAAACCCAAAATTTGTTCTCATATTAAGGATTGTTTCTCTTAACGTTAACTCTCATTTAATGTAGGTAATGTAGGTACATTTGAGGGATAAAAAGAGCACATGCAATGTGATACGACATACAATTTGGAGCTTTGTGTTTGGAGCACCTGTTTCTCGTGTACTGTCAACATTCACTGAAGATCAAACTATAAGGATACCAAAAGATGTCATTTCACATGAAATGCACACAGAATTTCCTCAAAAGTCAACACATTTGTCAGCATACAAGTTTTAAAAGTAGGAAGTACTTAAGCATAACGGTGCAGATGACATCTTAAAGTCTAATGTCCTAAAACCCTATCCTAAGACTATTTCTGAGGTCTTGAGGTATTAAGATGTTATGTGAATTCATTAAGAAACATACATGAATGTATTTATTTCATAAAACTTTAGTTAGGCACATCCTACAATGTATCTTTGTCTTTATTTATCCCTGCAGAACTTCACTGATATTTATCTTCCTACACTAAAGTCAAAGTCATTTGACTCTGTTCACTCAGGTGTAGCATACTCAACGATACAGAGCTCTCTCCAGAGAAGAGGGAATGAAAGAAATTAGAAGACAACAGGTTGCATATTCTAGCTGTAAACACAGAAACTTTAGAAAATGTAAGCGCTTAAGTGGTCATATAAAAAGCTCAATTAAAACTAATTTAACTTTGTCTCCGAGGATTTAACCTATACTTTTGAGCACTGAACTGATTTGACAGGACCAAGTTACCTTAATTGCTCCTTATTTAACTAGACCAATTAATAACTAATTCTCACCAAAGTAGTGAATTTCTCATTTATGTGATGTAACCTGAATATATACTACTTTGGTGAAAATAGATAAATATTAGTCTGGCATTTGATAAAATATTTTGTTAAAACCAGAAAAGACCTAACTATATTTTGATTCTTCAAACGAAATATAAGTTGAAAATTAAGGCTCATAGAGGTTAAGTGGCTTACTAAAAATTACAGTCAGTTCCAAGGAAAGAGTCAAAATTAAATCATACTTTACATAGGGGTCACTCTTCCTGTTATGCATTCTATGTTTTTGGAGAAATGTACTTGTATAACATGTATCCACAAATCCATTGTCACACAAAGTATTCCCACAGCCCTAAAATGCTCTGTGCTAAAACTACAACTATTCATATCTTCCCCCAAATCTCTGGCAATAGGTAATCTTTTTACTAACTTTATAGGTTTGCCTTTTTCAGAATGTCATATAATTGAAATAATATATTATTGAAACATCTCAAATTGATTTCTTTCATTTAGTAATATGCATTTGTTTTCTCTATGTCTCTTTGTGATGCAATAATTCATTTATTTTTAGTGCTGAATAATATTCTATTGTCTGGATATAGCACAAAATTGTTCAGCCATTCACCTATAATTTTTCAACTCCAATAAATGTCAATAAATCATTGTACAGTAATATTATGTTTAATTTTGTAAGAAACTTGCCTATTTGCCTTTCCAAAGTGGCTGTATCATTTTGCATTTGCTCCAGCAATGAATGAGAGTTCTTGTTGCCCACACCATCATTAGCTTTGGGTGCTGCCACTATTCTGAATTTTGGCCATTCTAATCGTATAGGAAATAGGTAAATATTTTTAAAAATGAACCAGGTATAAGAGTAGGTATCTCCACAAGCTTTCAATAGCACCAGGTTTTCAAAACTATACCTATTATACTAGAGTCACATGTTCGATATAAATTCTATTAGGGTTCATAAAAAACAGACATTTCTCAAAACTAAATATTTTGAAGTATTTACAAAGCTTTTTTTTCTTACTCAAATCCTCTGAAACATCATAGAAGAGAGCTCAGTCTATATAAAATATAACTTCATTGTTAAAATTCAATAAATTGTTCCACAATCAATATTTTAAATTCCAATCCAATACACATACACATTTTTTAAATTATACTAAAATACAGAATCACACTGCAAACACATATTGTTCAATCATTATTTCTAAATTATAGTTTGAAATTCAAAGTTATGTAAAGATGCATTATAATTCTTAACTACAAATAGTCCACAAATCCTTTTAATTTTCAGTCAGAGAGAACCTGAGGACAATAACATAAGTTAAAATTAAAAACATATATATATATATATATATATATATATATATATATATATACATATATATAATAACAATCAAGACCAGAAAATCACTAACTATACACTAGACATTTCTGAAACTGATACAGCCGAATCATCCCTTTCTGATGGCACCTTCATTATTTCTTTATCAGTTACCATGTTAACTCTGTTTCCAGATTTTCAATTTTACTCACTGCTTCTTCCCCTCTAGTTTCGTTTTAAACTTCCCTAGTGAGTTTCGGCATGGGAGTATAGCTCTGTGGTAGAGCATTTGACTGCAGTCTTGTTTTAATCTTCCCTAGTGATTTTAAACTTAATAAATGCATGCTGATGACTCACAACACTTTATGCACATCACCAACTTCCATCTAAACACTTTCCAAAAGCTACTTCTTTCACCAGTATGTCCAGCCCTACCCAAAAAGCTTTGAAAGTAGAGATTGAAGGCTGTTTGCCTGACACTCCAGTTCCCAGCTTTGTGCTTGATATTTGTCAGGCCCCATAACTGAACTGAATGTGACAATCAAGTACAGCAAAAGGTTTGCCTAGTTCGTTTTAGTACACATACTTGTAATTAGTATGCTTTTCTATATCAGCAGAGATAGATCTAAAGAGTGACATTTAAAGATATTCCATTTGTATTATGTGTGTATATATGTGGATGTACATAAAATTTATGCTACATGTATATGTGTACAATGTTTATATGTTTTCAAACACTAAGTTTTCTTTTTATTCTCCAAAATGCATTTTTAAAAACTGAATACCATAACAGTAATAGAACAACCTGGCCTTAGTCAAGACAAATTGATCTACCATGCTGTAAACTCATGACGATATAAAATGTAAATTTGTCTCATGGTGATTCATTCATAGTCTGAAAGCATTTCACAATTAATTTAAAATTTATTTCTATATAGCATCCTATTTAAAATGTATTAGTTGATATACACATATACATAAGAGAGAGAAAAAGAGAAAGAGAGAGATAGAACATAGCCACATGTATACAATAACATAAATATATCTAGAAACTCTTAGTTTTTCTTATAGGACTCTGAGAGTACATGTGAATATTGAGATAGTCCAGATATCTGTCTGAAACACCTGCATCATCAATAGAAATACATGTGTAATTCCCCTTAAAAGTAGACAGACACTGCACTGGGCACGGTGGCCCATGTCTATAGACCCAGCTACTTAGGAGGCTCAGGTAGGAGAATTGCAAGTTTGAACCCAGCCTGGGGAACTTAGTGAGACTCTATGCCAAGGTGTGAAATAAAAAGAGGATATAGATCAGTGATGGGTACCTCTGGGTTTAACTCCAGTACTGCAAAAATCAAACAAACAAATGAACAACAAAAAACAGATACTTTGGTGTATGCACTGAAAGAATAATTGATTCTTGTAAAATTTCATATGAGCAAAATATAGTCCTGAGTACATCTGAATTACATGACAAATCTTGTATTAATATTAAGTAACAATATATTTTCCTTTTAGTGAAATGATCTATCTCAAGGGCATCTCTCAGGCTGCAATTAATCGTAGTAACTGGCTCAAACCGGCTACTCAATTTTAAAATTTATTTAATATACTTTCATCTATATGGAATCATTTATCTTTATTTATATAACAAACAAGTTATTTTTTTCTTCATAGGAAAAATTTTTCTTATCCTTGTTTCACTATTAAAATTTGCAATTCTGATTCCCAAAATATCTTTTTCTTCCAAGATGTTTAAATTTCAATCTGATTTTTAATTCTGGTTAACAAATGTTTCAAGATATAATTCCTCACAGAATACAAAATAAACGATATCTAAGGAGACGAAGGAAGAAATGAAATATGAAGGGAAAATATGACAATGACAAATAAATCCCAGTAAGTAATTTAACCCTATTGTAAATCATTTTTCTTCTCCATCTAAAAATAAAGAATAAGAAAGAAAGAAAAAAGGGATTACTTTTACCTCTTCTTGTAAGATAAAGGAAGATACTGGCAAGACAAGTGGTTTGTAAACATAGCACAAATACTGACTAAAAAATTACTTCTGTGTGGGGCCGGTGAGATGGCTCAGTGGCCTAAGTGCCTGCCTTGCAAGCGCGAGGGCCCGAGTTCAACTCCCGGAACCCACATACGAAAAAGGGGCAGGTGATATCGCTCAGCGACAAGGGTGCCTGTTGGCGCGCGAGGTCCTGAGGTCGACCCCCCGGTACCCACAAAAAAAAAAAAAAAAAAATTACTTCTGTGGTTCAATGATAAACACCTATTTCCATTAAAAGTTGTTGTTTTGGAAGATCTCTAAATAAATTAATACTATTATTTGGTCTATTACCCAAAGTAGTAACAGACCTTAACATGAGAGAAGGCTATAAGGCTAAAGTTTAGAAATGTACTAAATTAAACTAAATTTCTTAAGCTATTGTGAAAAACATTAGGAAGATTATATACATATATATATATACATAATATGCATGTATGTATAATTTATACATACAATTCTATTCCCTTATTTTAATGTAGCTGGCCTACTACATATATCTAAGATATAGATATTATCCACAATTATATTCCCTTTATTTTCATGTAGCTGTTCTCCAGTGTATTTGTAAAGCACAGTGACTTTGTACTTTTATCTCATGCCCTGGATAGAAAAAAAACTAAAAACTTCTGTGAAGCAATGAGTTCTACAGGAGACATGAGTCTGAGTTTAAATCCTTACTCTTCTAATTTTGCACCGAGTTATGACCTCTCTCATTTGATCTTTATTCACCTGCTTCCTGTTTAAAGAGGTGATACTGAAGGTAGAGCTGAAAGGTAAGAAGCAACAAGGTATGGAAGAGCTAAGTGGAGGCGAGAGACAGGCAAACATGAACCCCACACTTGGAAATTTAAGAGACAAACAAGATGGCCTTTGAAAGAAGTAAAGCCTTTCCAGATATCGTAAGTTATTGAAACTCAGATTGAATTATTCCCATTTCACTAAATGTCTGCTCATTTAAAAATAGTTGTAACCAAATAACACCTGGCACATCAAAAGTACAATAAGAGACTTTTTAAAAAGGAAATCAAAGTATCCTATATGCCATTTTATTTCACCCTAAAAATGATTTTCAAAAATCTTTTTTATGGACTATACAAAATGTGATCATTATTTCTGGGTTTGTTAAATAAATACTGATTGATTAAACTTTTTAATGGAAGTACTTTAGATAGTTCCCCTGGTACAAAATTTATACAAGAGTTAAAATAATGGACCACAGAATATATTTCAATCAATGTTTTTCCAACCACTACTAGATATCACAAGGGTATCACAGTTGACACTATGATTTTTCATCTGGAGTTGAGACTAATGGGTAACTAAAATATAGCAATATTGTCTTTTTATAGTTACCACACTCTGGTAGACTAGGGTCAGACTTTTGCAACACTTCATTGCTTCATAATTCACGTAGTTCTTCTGTGGTAATTACATATTTTAGATATAAACCATAAATATCAGACATTAATAATCATAAATTCAGTGGCACTGATACCTATTCTTTGTCTCAGATGCATCCTGGTGATTTTGAAAGCTTAGATTATCTCTTTAGTTCTTAGTCACGTTTTTTTAAGTGGGTGAATGTCTAAAATGTAACTTATTCGATTTCATGGTGCAGCCCAGAAAGTGGGAGACATGATACATAAGCCAATGTTCTATAATCATGTTTATAAATACAACTAGAAGAGCTTCTGAGTATTTTTAGTATTACTCTATCAAAGCCAATCATAAATTATTAATATATTTTTCAAATAATTCTTTGAAATTTATTCTAATCCATTTAAGTCGTTTGTTTCCAACCTGGGGACAGCAAACTACAATGCTTTAAATCTAGCTGGCCATCTGTTTTTGTAAATAAAATTTTTCTGGAACACAGCTACTCTCATCCATTTATATGTTGTTTAGGCTATGGAATCATATGACTGAGAACACTAAAAATATATGCTCTGTGCATCTTTATATGAAAAACTTTGCTTACCTCTGCTTTACACTGTCAAATTATTATGCCTATAAATTGAAGCAATAGATTTTTTAAAAAGTAACTAATCTATTGGATATCCTCACCACTTGTCAGATGGTACAGTTTTTATCCCGAAGTAAAATAAACACAAACACCCCCAGTGAATAGAATTTAGTGTATATCATTGTAACTTTTAGATATATTGGGTAAGAAAAGCCATTAATTTTCTTTTAAACATACCGTGTTGATCTATTAGGAATAACAAATATTATAGGTAGATATCAATATATATCTTCCAGAAGAGATGATAGAGAAAACAGTGGAACAAGTTATTATATTTTAGTACATTGTAAAATGTTTTCAAATTAATTAGAATGAGCAATAACAAAAAATTACAATGCACATATAAACAATAGTCTATTATCTATAAATCCATTCTATTATTCTTAAGTTGAAGAAAACGCCAATTATAATTACAAAATACATATTCAAAACATGTAAACCACTAATTTTCCACTTGTAAAAGCCTGATTCAAAAAGCAATTTACTTTATGGTTTACTTAAGCTTTGCAACTACATTAAAATATGATAGTATATACACAACAGCTTGTTAACAAGACTATCATAACATTAAAATCATAATGTGGCACTTCAATTATGGATACTTAAAATTAAAGCTAATCCTCACAGTACCAATTTTATCTCCTAAATAATTTTAGCTATTAGATGCTCATTCAAAGACTGTATCTGAAATGATAAGCATTCTAGAGTAACAACTTAGCTCTGCACTTTTCTTTGGTAACAAAACAAAAGCTGCATCCCTTATTATTTACTGTTTAATATGCAATCCTTTGATACTAAGGGGAAAATACATTTTTTCCTGACCTTTGCTCAGTGCTTCTTATTCATGTTGCTGATGTTGTTGTTTCAAATAAAACATCCTAAATGACATTTGAGTACCTTTGCATTTTTTTGGTTTTATCTTTCCAAATCTATCATATTGCCCTAAAATGGCATTTTCAATATTGATTTGATTTTTTCTAAAAATACTGCTCTTAACTAAACATTGAGTTGTATATAGCAGCCAGCAGGTTAGACATGCCAATTCTTAGATTAATAAATATGATATTGCGTTTCATAATTAAATAATTGGGTTAACCAATCCCGGTTTCATTTGTGCTACTCTCACAAAATTTCTAACTGAAAATCATGATGTAATCAGTATTTTTTACATCTAAATTTTAATAAAAGTTTAAAGTAGTGAAAATGGTACTAAATTAACACAAATCTAAATATATACATGTATATAACATATATTATACATGTATATGTCCCTTTCTACCAAATAGATAAGTAATCCAGAAATATCACTGTGCAGCATGTTTTGGCTTTAATAAATATTATTAACAATTAATGTAGTACTTTCTGCTCTTTCCCATGAATACTGGAAAAATTAAATGGGCCATCTGAACCTAAGTATCAAATCTTGCTTTATGTCATCATTGGAGTGAATGAAAGTAACATTCTTAAATTATATGCAGTAGATGATAGCAAAAATGTGTGTACATGCACTTGTGTATATAAAGTACATGTTCATGCTGAAAAGTACACATGAAATTAATTCCATAGATCACCTAAGTACACACAATTACATATTATTTGCTGAACTACATTTCAATAATGTTTATTATAGCAGATGCATCATCATTATATAAAAAAATTGATAGTGTGCTTTTGTCTTCAATTTCAAAATATCTAAAGATATTCAGTCTGATTACCCTCTTCATGTATTAGATGGCACAAATCAAATCAAAAAACTACTGAGGGGTGCCAGGCTTGCTGGCACAAGCCTATAATCCCAGAATTGGGGAGGCTGAGGCCGAAGGATTGCCAAGAATTCGAGGCCAGCCTTGGCTACACAGTGAGTTCAAGAGGGCATGGTACTAACACATTGCTTCTGCATCAAATTTCATTGGTCAGATTTCTTACATAGATAAAATCATACACCCACACAGAGCATTTTTAATTATGAAAGTCACTGATACTTATTTTTGAAAAATTTGGAAATAAATATATTATAAATTTTAAATCTATAATCACTGATATTACACAACATATTCAAGATTTTTTAAAAAATCATTCTAGCTTCCCTTACTATTAAACAATAGAAATATTTTGCTACTGTTTACTCATTGTTATATTCTTCTTCAATCCTACTTTAATTTTTCTCATAGCTTTATACGTATTTTTTAACCTGCTTAGTCAATTCCCTAGTCTCAAATATTTAGTGTACATTCTCCTTTCTGTACCATTTTTTAAATAATAACTTAATGGAGCCTCCTTATACCTTTGTAATCCTAATGGATATAACTAAATTGCAAAGAGAGAACTAAACTCCAAATACTGTCGCATTGCAAGTTTTACTTGACTGGGAGACAATACACGTGTATAGAATATATGCATATACACATACACAAATATGCACACACACAAAATTACCCAAAGAATAAGATTAAGGAGGATAATAAAATTCTTGTCTTTAAATCTTGTCCACATGAACAAAATTTCTCATAGAGACAATCCTTTGTTCTGTTTATGTAGATGTATCAGTTAAAGAAAAATGTCAGTAGCTTACCATTATGCTTAGTAAGGGATGAAAGATTAATATAATTAAAACAATACACCACTAGGAATATATCTGAATGCTGAAAAATACTTGTGTCTAGGAATCACTCCTTAGATTTCAATCTTTCTATAAGTTTAAATTATTACTTGTATCCCTTGCACACCTAAAAGTCTCTGAGTGAAAATTAAACACATTGCAGTGTTTTTAACCTTTTCACTCAAGTAATAGTTAGAATTGTTATATCTCTTAAAAACTTTTTTTCAGAAGTTGGTTATACTTTAATATGTAACTTTGTACACGTGGCTGAGTTGATGGCACCTACAAATCCTATTGGACACACCAGAAAAAAAGTCAGCAAGTATAAACTGAGTAACTCAACATTACCATCTAGTGACAAAACTCTTAACACATGATAAAGGCAAGTAAAAACAAAAACTAGATTTCAATACATCATGTCCTGGTAGTTCATCTCTATAATAATAATGTAAACATAACATCTCATATTGAACAGACTTGTTTCTGCAACGAAAATACTAGCTTTTAAGTGACAATATTAGAACTCCATAAATGAAATTAGTATTTTTGCTATAAACATAAATATATTCATAAATCTAACCAGTCAACATTTCTATGTATAATTAAGTGACTGTCAAAAAGCTCCCCATAGAATTTTTATTTTTCTTTCAATGACCTATACTATATTCAGCATGTCCCTCTTCTTTCTTGATATTTTACATCTACTTTTCTCAAATTATTTGATTCAAATACCTATCACAATTCCATCTAGTACCTACTACACATGGCCCACTACTGCCTCTGGGACTGAAAAGGGACAAAGAGACACAATGTTAAAAATGGTTCTACGTTTCATCTTGATATTTAGAATTTCACATAGGGGCTAAAACAGATACAAATATAATAGTAAAGAAATTAAATCATCTTGGCATGAAAAGAGGGTTGAGTTGGCTAAGATAAGCAGGAAATACAAATTTGAGAATTTTTCCTCTTACATTCACTATCCAATAGACTCAAGTTGTGACCTAGACAAGATGTATTTTGTTTCTTTGAAATGTTTTCATTTTCAGGAATCCTGTTGATTTCCACAGTCAGAACACTACCATGTATTCTATATAAATCAGAAAAGAAATACTCCCTTTCATATTCTATATGCTAAGAGTAAAATGAAGTTTTACAGTCAATTCAATTAATTTTGTATGACATATGTAAATTCTTTCAACTAAGTACTAAACACCATTAAAAGAAAATAATATAAGAACACTAATATTTTGTCTAATTTTTATTAAATTTCATAAATTACAAATCACTCTGTCTTACATTGTCCTCATTCGTCATATCAATTCTATGAGGTTTTTAATCCTATTGTACAAAAAATGTAAAATATTTAAAAAGTAATTTAAATAAACTTACATTTGGAGTCTTAAATTTGATTCTCACTGCTTATCCTAGTATTTGTCTTGTATTTTTAATTTTTCCAGTTCTTACTTCATTATTTTTCTGATTATTCATAATATCTCCCCATCATAGAATATTCAGAAAAACAGAAAAATATATGCCCGGCAAAAGAACCTGTAAACCCTTCACTCCAGCTGTGATACTTCCGTTTTATTCCTATCATTCTTTCCTCTGTGTTGTATATTCTCAGACAAGATCGTGTTCTCCATGTCACTGTTTTTTTATATTTCTACTGAATTTTATAACACAAGGACTCTTGTTTCACCAAAGACACGCTGTTAAAGATATTTTAATTCCCAGATAGAAGCAAATATGTCACAATTTGCCCTATACGTGTGTCTGTGTATAATCATTTCTTTATTCCCTTAATCTTAGACTATTAGATTCCATTCAATTTGATCAAGGCAATAGTTCACAGATTAACAGTTACACTCAGGCTGTCCGTAATTTCTATGACCTCTGCATAATATATTCCTAGAACATAAAGTATTATTAAAAAGTACACATTTATTTTAAGGTTCTGAGTGCTTATGGGCTATATTCGTTTTCTAAATTGCAATGGTAATTTCCAATGCTCATGAGCTACCTCTAGCAATCAAAAACCTCCTTGGCATCAAATTGCTGAAAGTTTGTAGGGTTTTTCACAAAATTCATACCTTTTTTGTTTACAGATAGACTTGAATACTTTCAAGAGTTTCTTAGGCATACTTTGTCAATAATCTATGGGATCCTAATTGTTTTAAATCTGTCATACGGAAATACAGTACTCTGATATCTTTTAATTTTGCCATTTTTCCCAATGAAGGAAGCTTTTAAATGTAATCAAAGCTCAGTGATTTCTCCAAGCACTTTTCAGTTTATTAGCTCTTTCCCCATTGAATATCAAAGAAAAAAAAATCACTTCTGTAATCCACTGGACTCTAGCCTTTCCATTTATTTCATTTAACTTTCTTTTTTTTTTTTTTTTTTTGTGGGTACCGGGGGGTCGACCTCAGGACCTCGCGCGCCAGCAGGCACCCGTGCCTCTGAGCGATATCACCGGCCCCTTTTTCGTATGTGGGATCCGGGAGTCAAACTCGGGCCCTCACGCTTGCCGGGCAGGCGCTTACGCCGCTGAGCCATCTCACCGGCCCCTCATTTAACTTTCTAATATACATAGTTCTCTTTTACCCATATAAGGTGAAGATATAAAGTGACTTTTTCCTACAGAGCAAAACAACTTTCTTAGATCATTTACTGAATAACTCCACATGTTCCCAAAGATTTGTGAACTTTATCATATAATTAACTTCACTGGATCTTTATAGGTTCTATTATCAATTATGCCCATTCATTACTTTTGTTTCATTTTTACTTATATATTTGTTTTGTGCTGGGGAGGAAAACTAGAGTCTTGCGCATGTTCAACAAGTGTGCCACCAATGAGTTACATCTTTAGCCACTTGTTACTTCTTAGGGTGCCTTGCAATTTCTAGATATAAATATCTTTCGAAAATAATAGTCACTTTGTCTCCTCCACATCAAATCACACTGGTTATTTTGGGTTTTACATCCATTACTATTTTATAGATCTATTTATTGATCTAATTTTAGATCCTTTATTTTTAAATCTATAGTTACATTCCAAACTATGTTTTTTTCCTGATACATACTTTCCTAAGCTTGGTATTGTCTTTTGCATCTGACTTGACTACCCTTCTTTCTGTTTTAATGCACTGTTCCTGGAAATCACATGACTTCCCTTGGCTACAAATATCAAAATACTACCTATCCAAATGTGTGCATCAACTCTCATCTTTTTCCTGAGAGATTTCATGAAGAATTATATTTTCTCTCCACCTGCTGAACATTTATACATGGGTTTACTTTCACTATCTCAAACTCATCTGAAAATCAAAAGTTCTTCATTAACCCTTTTTCTTCTTTCTCCCTATCCCAATTAATGTACTTAATGCTTTATTTAGTCAGCACATTCCAAAGAATGCCGAAACCATTCTTCGTGCTTTTTTACATAGCTCAGGGCATCCTCACATCTAGGACTGGGGTAAACACAGAAGGGGTCTAAAGTGACTCATGAAGTAGAACATTAGAACTAGAACTAGAACTAGAACTAGAACTAGAACTAGAACTAGAACTAGAACTAGAACTAAACCTAGGAATGGCTTCCAGGTTGTATGGCAAAGATTGGCCAGGACAAGAAACTGGATGACGTATCAGAGCACTAAGGGTAAAAATCCTCTCTTTTCTATTCAAAACTCATAGAAATAGTAGACCCTTAATAAACAAAGAGGTACCCAACTTGTTGTCAAGTCCCAACCCAGCAGCCACCGTTCGTTAATCTTCAGAATCAGTACAGTCCTCCCAGCTGTTCCTGGCTAGACATGCTCAGGTCAACAGCATCATTGTGGACACCTAAAGCCACACAAGGGCTGATCAAGAGATCAGCCTAGGCAGAAGAGGATACTCCAAACCGTGAGGGAAGGGGATACTCCCATACTGTTGTGGCTTATATTTACATACCCCCCTCAAAGCCTCATATGCTCATAAATGGGGCTTTTGGGAGTGACTGGATCGCGGGTGTGTGATACTGAATCCGAGGCCTGTAACACTGCATTAGTCCACTGATGGGTTTACACTTAGGCGAGATGTTAGCAGGTGAAGCCTGGCGGAAAGAAATGAGTCACTGCGGGTGTGGCCTGGAAGTATATAACCTTCTTACTCCTTTGATTCCACTCTGTTTCCTGCCTGCCCTACCATGGAACTGTTTCTCTTCTGCCATGGCTCTCTGCCATGCCACCCTGCCTTTGAGCCAGCCGACTATGGACTGAAACTTCTACAGACTGTGGGCCAAAATAAACCTCTCTTCCTTTAATTTGTGTGTCAGTTATTTTGTTCCAGAAACAAGTAACTAAGACACTTACCAAGCAATGGACTAAGACAGAAGCTACCAGGAAATGTCTGAGATCTGGAAAAGACTCAACTACTCAGCCTCTGTGTTTTCTCATTGAGCAGCTGATCTTTGTTTCCTCCCTATACTAATAGTTCATTAGGGCAGGATTGTATCACTTGAATCTGTAATGTTATTGCCTGACATGTTACAAAAACATAAATAAATGAATCACCTCTTGTCCCTACCCCTATAAAATGACCTTCAGAGTTTTATAATCAATATTGTCCTTATCAAGGCAAGCTAGACTGTATTTAACTGGCCTAAAATGTTAAACAACACATTTTGAGGTAGCCTACTAAGATGAGCCCCTGTGCTGGGCTTTTAGCAAATTATTTATATTTGTCTTCTGCTGTCCCTAATCCTCTGAGATTCTAAACTGTCCCACTATCCCTATAAACATTATACTGCTCCAATACCAATCAAGAATTCATGCCATATATTAGTGATAAAAAATCTGTCTAGGTGACTTTATATTCAAAGAAAGCTTGAAAAATTGCTTTCCATGACCTCAGACCGTTACTGCTTCTGTCATACACCCTGCACCCGCAGGCATCCTTATCTTTGCTCCATACTATTCCCTCCACCAGAAGAGCCATCCATCTTTTGGAACATAGATCAAATTTCTTATCCTTTCCATGGTGTACTTTGGTCCAAATATATTTCATATAAGAAAAATATTATCACAGATGAAATAATGCTTGCTTCTTTGTGCATTTTTCCTCTAATCATATTCCTTATGTGTGTTTTGTTTGCTGATTCCCCAGAATCTCACATGTAAAAATAAATGAACTCTTGCTGTACTTTCAAAAGCAAAAACAAAAAAAGATGCTTGACCCACAGTACACTAAATTGTTGAATGTTATTAGTTACTGAATTATTTTATTATGTTTTGTGAAGCCAGACATTACCAATATGTGTGCACATAAGTGTGCCTGAGTGTATAAAATATACAACCTATGTAAATGAGTGTATTTCACAGATGTGTAATCAAATTGTGATTTAAATTATCTGGACTACAGCTTAATTTCATACCATGGGTGGTTGAGAATTACTCCAACCAGGCAGTTAACACTCGTTTTTCTCATCAGTTCATCCACTTTAAAAAAAAAAAAATGACATCCTGGTATATTCTAAAATGATACAGATATAAAAATTTGCAAAATTTCATAACCTTTTCATATTCAGTTCTGCAATAATTCAATTTGTTTCTTCGTGGTCACAAATTTTCTAAACTGATTATATGTCCTTTCCTCATTCGTTGTATTCTCCTTACATCCATTTTTCATTCACATTACCTCTTTTCAATTCTTTCTATGGTTTTGCTTTCAGTTCTTTTATTCAAAGCATGAGAGCTAGCATCCCCTTTGTCTTATGTGTCATGCATTTATTTCAAAATGAATAGATATAAAAATACAGATTTAATTGTAGTTTTCTAAATAAATATTGACAAGCATACTTAATGTATTCAAAATTATTATAAGCATTACAAAAATAATGTTCACTTTACAACAGTGGTAGTTTTAGATAATAATGACTATACTGAAAAATGAGTTCATTCGTAATTTCTCCATTAGCCTTTTTATAATATATTTCATATCTTATTTTAAATTTACAATTATTTCTGATAACAAACTTTCTGAGAATGTCTGATTACATTTCATACGGATACAAATTCTCCATTGTGCACTCAGTTTTATTTTTCCCTCTCTTTTATTAGTAAAGACATTAACAATGAAATAGGCTCCCTTGCTCCAGCTGGTAATTTCTCAGTACTAGTAATATATTATTCCTCTTTTTTGTGACATCATAATAATCTATACAGAAGTACCATGTATCTTTGTGTAGAAGCTACTGTTTCCATTAAATTTAATTACCTCCCCCTGTGGTTTTAAATAGAAGTGGCTTCAAAATGAGGGCAGCTTCTATTAAATTTAATTACTTTCTCCTGCTGCTTGCATGGTAAAAGGGAGGTTACTAAATGAGAGCAGCTTCTAAACTAGAGTATATGGTAACTGTATGCGAGCAATAACGAAATTGTACATAAGCCACTAGAAGTCTCTTGGGGTTATCTTTCTCATATTTTAACTTTTCTTATCCTTAAGATCATAAGAAATGAGCACTAAGATATAAAGAAATATATGCTATAACAAATTTTAGTTTTGTAAGTAAAACAAAGGCAAATATTCTGTTTCTTTAAAAATACTCATTGAACTCAAAGATTCAAGTTCAGAACTTATAAAACTAGTATCATTTTTTTCCTCTATTAAGGATGATGATTTTTATTACTCACACATTTTTAATATCTAGTAAAAATCTTTCTTGATTCTGATCAAATGGATTTAAAGAATGTTTCCCTAAAAGATGTTTTAAAAGGCATCAAGTCTGGGGAGACTTGAGAGAAATATTCAAAAATAGTAATATGAAGTTAAAAAAATACGCTCACTTATAAAACACTGTATTTGAAAATAAGTCAATTATACACTGTGTATTAGTCTGAAAAATGTAAATTACTTAAAATCCTATACCATAATCCTATAAAATCTAATAGAAGATGAAATTCTAAGTACCCCTTTTTGAATTAAATATTAATTAAGAGGTGATACTACTCAGTTAAGCTACCACTGTATAATGTTTATTTTTTACATACCGGCAGAATTTAAATGAACAATACTTTCATTCAATCAAACAGTTTAGTATAAATATAAAACAAGACACCCCTTAAGCATTTTAAGTAACAAATTAAACATTTACATTTTTTACTGTGCACTGAGGCTTAACATTTATGCAGCTTCAAAACCAAAGTACAGCCTCAAGGGAAGTCTCTCCACTGACAAATTAATACCTTAGAGAACAGAGCTGAATGGTGGCAATGAACTCATTTGTTCCCCCAATAATGAAGAATGACTTTTTCTTTACCACATCTGTGACTGTTGCTATGGTGACCCAGACTTACCTCATTGCTTCTCTGAGAGCTCCTCGCTCACCAAGAGTCGTGTGCTTGATGTCATCAAAATTATTCTCCAGGTTCCCGCAATTCTGCAACATATTAAAAAATCATGTTCATCCTCCAATATCCTGAGAATAATGACCTCTATGCAATTATTTAAAAATATAATTGATTATATTGATCATGGATTTGTGAAAAATATGTACACTATTTTAATTGGGTAGGATTCATTTAAATAGACAGTTGAATTCAAAAGCAACAAAATAAAAATGTCTTATGATACAGCTATCAAAGAAGTCTCTTTTAATCAGTTTTTCTAAATAGGTATAAAGAAAGCATGAGTACTGCATAAAAGTAGCAAAACTTATAGTTTCTCAGAATAAAAAATAGTTTTATAAAATAAACTTAAGTATATCAAGGCCAATTTAAATTCAAAAGAGAAAATCAATAAAGTAAACTTTAAATGACAATGAGTGGTATATGATAATTATCTAGTTCTAAATCAGTATTGACTAAGATGAAAAGACAGTCCCAATATAATAATAAAAATTTCAAAATTTTAATCAAGTATTATAATGACATCTTTACACCTTTATAAAGCAAATTATATATGTATGTTGATTACAATTGTGCATATATATACATATATGACCTATTCTTGCATGTATGTATGACCAATTCACGAAATTAGGTGACAGCAATTCAAGTTCTTAGAAGAATGTTAAAATTAATTAAATATGTCATAAGCAATAAAAATTTCATGGATTTTTTTTCTATTAAATATAATAGCATCACTGGACTGAGTTTTCTAAGAATAGAAAATGTTTTAAATTTTACTACAGGGCCAGTGAGATGGCTCATCAGCATAAGCGCCTGCCTGGCAAGCGCGAGGGCCCAAGTTCAACTCCCGGTACCCACATACAAAAAAAGGGCCGGTGATATCACTCAATAGCACGGGCGCCTTCTGGCACGCGAGGTCCTGAGGTCGACCTCTGGTACCCACCAAAAAATATAAAAATAAATAAATAAATAAATAAATAAATAAAATTTTACTACAATTTTATATAGTTGTATAATTAAAACTGATTTAATCTTACACTGACCTAATAAATTGTGAGAACATAAATTACAGGATTAAGTTTTACATGAAAATTGTAACTATTTGAACCATTTGGCACATTAGATTTCATGTGGAATTCAGTATATTCAGGTAATAAAGTAATTAACATTAGTGTTTTAGTTAACTAGATAAACAAAAACTAAATAATAAAATTTAAATATTAATGTGTTATTTATATTCTTAAATTATAAATAAGTCTGCAAAATTTTAGAAAGTTATAGAAACAAAGATTTTCAATGTGCAAGAATTAATTGATTTCAAATCAATTTGTATCGCATATACTATTTTTACCTTGACCTTTCTTTTGTAACTTAGTCAAATCAGGGGAAAGAATTTTTAAACACATAGTCATGGGCTTCTATTTTGAAAAATAACAAAATTGATCTAAAATAGTTCAAACTCTGGATTAAAAGTCCCTTGTTGGATATATACATTAAAAATATCTTATTACTCTGTCTTGTCTTTTCACTTTTTTATTAGTGTATTTTCATAAAGAGAATTTCTTACATTTAATGAGGCTCAATTTATCATTTTTCTAATTTAAGATTAGTGCTTGAATATTCTATTAAAATTTTTGGAGAAATTCTTCAAAGTCATGAATACATTTTTCTGTGTTTTTCCAAGAAGTTTTATTATTTTACATATCACATTTATGTAAACAATCTATTTGAGGTAACATTTATATATGGGTAAGATAGAAAAATCACATCAAATAGATATTCAATTAAATCAATCCTATTTACTGGAAAGATTTTTCCAAACATTAAGTTGTAGTGTATATATGGTCAATTTATGACATCTATTCTGTTCAAATGGTCAATTTTCCCTACTTGTTCCAGTATTACACTATTTTAATTGCTGATATTCATAATAAATAAATTTCTCCTACAAACAAATATGAAACAGACAGATAAGTCAAATGATATAAGGGCAAATAACTTATACAAACACTACTTAAAAGAAAATATCCAAATGACCAATGTTTAAAAAGATGTTCCGCATCTTTCATCATTAGTAAAATGCAAGTTGTGGGCATAATAATATCCCATTACAGATTTTGGAAATGTCCTAAGATAAAGAAAGATCATACAATGTTGCTGTAGTTGTTTTAGTACAAAAATGAAATACTACTGGTAGAAAGTTAAATTATCATAGCTATTTTATAATGTTATTTGATAGTACATTCAATAGTTGAACATTCAGATTATTCCTTATGACCTAACAGTCCCGCACCTAGGAATGCACCTAGAACAAATATATAATATGCTCACCCAAAGTTATATGCATGAATGTTAATAGTAACACTATTCAAAATGGCCCCAAATTGGAAATTGGATAGTTACAAATTACAATGGAATATATATATAAGTTAAAATACATTAATACACCAGAAAACAGAACAATGAAAATGAAGAAGTATTGCTACATAACATGAATACACCTCACATAATATTAAGCAAAAGAAATGACACTCAAAAGAGAACCTACTCAAAATTATTCCACTTATATGAAGTTTAAAAATAGGCAAAGCTCCAAAGAATAATTCAAAATATATTTAAGACAATTTCATTTTCAAGAACATCAAAAAATAACAGCATACTTATGTACTAATTCAACAAAACAAACATAAACCTTGTACACTAAAAGCTACAAAACATCCCAAAAAATAAAGAAAACTGAAATAAATGAAAAGGTATACCATGTTCATGGAATAAAAGACTTAACATTCTTAAGAAATGCTACTTTCTAAATTGACCTAAAGTTTACATACAATTCCTAAAAAAATTTTTTTCAGATTTTTGACAAGTTGGTCCCAAAGTTCATATGAAAACACTAACTTTGGTGAGGGAACCCAGACAACCCAATGAGGAAAAAAAGTCCTTTCAACAAATGCCGCAGCACCTAGACACCCATATGCAAATAAATACAGCCAGACCCCTGCCTCACAATATATAATATCAGTATTAAAAGAAAATATGGTCTACATTGTTGTGACTTTGTATTAAAAACAAAGATGTTATAATGTATAAATAACAAAAAATGGTAAATTATCATCATCAAAATTTACAAACGAGTTTCTAAGATGTAACTAAGAGAGTGAACAGACAAATAGAATAGAATAGACTAAGGGCCGGTGAGATGGCTCAGCGGCTTAAGCGCCTGCCTTGCAAGCGCGAGGGCCCGAGTTCGACTCCCGGAACCCACATACGAAAAAGGGGCCGGTGATATCGCTCAGTGGCACAGGTGCCTGTTGGCGCGCGAGGTCCTGAGGTCGTCCCCCTGGTACCCACAAAAAAAAAAAAAAAAAAAAAAAAAGAATAGAATAGACTAAGAGAACTGAATAGAAGAACAGAACAGAAGAGAATATTAGTAAACCATAAAAAGGATCTTTATCTAGAATATGGAAATAACTCTCATAATTTAATAAGTCAATGTAATATTTTAAATTGGCATAGATTTTAAACAGTTTTCCAAAGGAGATAAGAAAATGGCTAATATACGTTAAAAATATTCAACATCATTAGTCCTCAGAGTAAAGAAAATGAAAACCACAAGGAGATCACTTCCATGCAGTAAGATAGGTCTAATGAAAAAAAAGAACAATACCAAATATTGGTGAGGATATGTATTAATTGAATCCTCATACATTTTGATAAAAATGTAAAAAGGTGCAGCAACTTGAGAAAACAGTTTGGTACTGTCTTGAAATATTAAATACAGAGTTATGATCTAAACTAGGTGAGCATAATCATAGTGTAAGTAAAAAATGTGTCATATGACCAGAAATGACACTCCTATTATACTAGGAGTACAAAGAAATGAAAACTTATGTCCACATGAAATTCTGTACACAAATGTTTATAGTAACATTATTCATAACAGACACAAAGTAGGAAAAACCTAAAATTTAATCATGTGACAAGTGAATAACGTGGTATGTTGATACCACAGTATTATTTACCTATAAAAAGTGAAGTTGAAATGTATTCTACAAAATAGAGGAGCCTTGAAACAGTATTCTAAGTGAAAAAAGCCAGATATAAATGGCCACATTTATAATTCCGTTAATATGAAATGTCCAGCACAGGCAAATCAACAGGAAGTACATGAGTGATGTCAGGAGCTACAGAGAGTGGGGGATGTGCAATTACTGATAATAGTAATGGGGTTTCTTTAAGGTGAGAAACAAATATTCTGAAACTACTGGCGGTCAGTGAAAAACTTTGTGAATATACTATAAACCACCAAATTATATTCGCTTATATATAATAATTCGCTTATATATATCATTATATATATTATAATTATATAATATATATATATATATATATATATATATATATATATATATATATATCCCACTTAGTTGCTAAGTTTCCCAGGCTAGGATAGAATTTGTGATCCTCCTGCCTCAGCCTTTCATTCCAATTTTAGTATATGTGTCGCCCAAGCAACCACCCTCATCCTTTCAGAGTGCTAGCACTACGGCCACATGCTATCACAACCAGCTTGAAGTAATCCTTTTCTTAAGTTATATGCCTACAGATATTTATTACAGCATTTTCGGGACAGTAAATTTTGGGGAAAATCCTAATTTTCATCATTGGGGAAATAGTCAAACAGGGCACTTTAAATCTGAAGTTTGTATAGTCATTACAGACACTATTTATGTGGATTTTTAACAAGCACATATGACACCACATAGGTTTTTTAGAAAGATGCTATGAAACTGAAACAGCTGTGTGACATTATAATTATGGGAAACAAGCAAAGCCAACAAAGACTGGAAGTGATTAGCAACTCACTTATCTCTGAATAGTGAATCATTATATTTCTTTTTACTTATACATTTTAGTTTCATCAAATTTCAGTAATGGGTTTATACTTTTTGATTTTAAGATTATTAAAATAAACTATTTTTAAATCACTTTACTCATTTAATCTGCACAACCACCACGTCTATCCCTGTTTTACAAATGTGGAAACAGCCACAAGGAGATCTAGATAATTTGCCTAACATCATAGACCTACCAAGGGATAAAGCAGGGATTTGCACCCAACTAGTTAAACATGAAAGCCAGTCTCAAACCCCTAAGGAGCATGCTTTTAAAGAGTAAACTACATAAAGTGACTATTAAAAAGTTCAGAAGAGGACCTCATCTAAGTGTTGTTACCTTTAGATACTGGACTGGATGAATAATAGTTTACCAGTAGAGTTGAGTGAAGCATAAGTTTTTGCATTATTCCATCTTATTTCTGTCTGGATAAACTATACTTGGTAATACAGGAAAATAAGGAATCCAATATACACATGTTCAAGTCAAATTAATACCCATAAATATTTTGCATGTTATAGTCTTTATTTGGGTTTGTGACACCACAATGACAAATACAATGAGCAATTAAATTCCCAAGTGTTCAGATTTTGGCAGCAATTAAACTAGAAACTGGAAACTAAGCATCCAAAATAACTGGTTTTTGTGGCCTACTGCCAAATCAATCCCCATAGGTTGAGGGAAGGTCTAGAATTTCAACTGTAATAGATTTTTATAGTGTTTATATCTCATCTGTGTTAAGATTAAACTATAGTAAAACAAATGAGTAGAATACTAACCGATACATGAGAGAAAATAACATACAAAAAATCTTATTGCTGAGAAATTTAAATAAGATCACTGAGTTGTCCTTGCTAAACTTTATCAAACAAAATTCAATCAAATATTTACTGATTTAATGCTGGATGGCCTAGAAAGAAGCAAAAAAGAAAAGCCAGCCAATTATATTATTAAATAAAATAACTCACTGATACTTTCATAGGACTTTATTTCCATGGGACTACATTTCTTTTATGAAATCTTCACAATAAGTTATACTAAATACACTGGGTATAAAATTTATATACTAATCAATTTAATAAATTAGAAAAATAATTTTAGTAAGTGAAAAGTCATAGAGATTTAACAGCATAGCTATAAAACCTTTAGCCTCGGAATTTCTAAGTAACACAGCTCAAGTCAATTAGACTTTAGTTTGAGGGGAAAAAATCATGAATATCTATTATGTGAGGCAACATAGTAAGCCACAGGGATGCAAAGATAAATAAGACAAGACCTCAACTCACTCACAATCTATAGAGAGTACAGAGAAAAGAGAGGAATTAATTCTGCTGGGGCAGAAATGTCTGAGTTTTTTACCTCTGACTATGTCTTTGAAATGACTTAAAATTCTCCAGATGAAGAGGAAAAGGGAAGCTAACACAAGAGAATTTCGACCAGCCTCCAGCCTTATCACCATTTCCCACTAGCTATCTCCTTAGGCAAGTTAGCTATCTCAGTTTCCTGACACACACACACACCCCTAATTCCAGTTTTCTGAGAGGCTGAGGAAGAAGGATTGGAAGTTTGAGTCCAGCCTGGCCAATTTATAGACTTAGCAAGACTCTGTCGCAAAATAAAAAGTAACAAAAGGGCTGGGGATGTAGCTTAGTGCAAAGGCACTGGGTTGAATGGCTGGTACCATCAAATATGAGTATAAATTGTAAATATAAATAATATAAATATAAATGAATGTATGATGTAAAAAACCCTTCTGCAGCTATAAATGAAAGCCAGCCATTCATTTAATCACCCACTGAATATTTATTTAGAATGTAATAGGTGCCAAATACTGTACTAGTCACTGAGGATGTCATGGTTTTAAAAACAATTCTGTATTAAGAAAAAAAAAATTTCAGTTCGATAAGGCCACAGGTATAAGATGAGAATGCCTCACATGCCATGGGGAAAAGGAGAATAACTGTAATGCATTAATGATAATTACAAATCTCAGAGGGCTAGTATCCTGCAGCATATTGTATTTTAAAGGAGCTTTGGGGAATTATCACCAAAGGAGGCTACCAGTCTTATGTGGGAAATGATAAACTTCATATTTTAAAATATGAAAACTATTTAAATAAAATGGCACGCTCCAGATGCACTACCACAACTCTAAAACACTTTAACATGGGTTAATAGAGTGGCGTACTGTAAGGTAAATCGGGAAATGATAATTCAACTGCATACATTTCTCCTGTAGTTAGAATTTCCTAAGGTTTGAGTTTCTCTATGGATGAGTCAATTAGGTAAGATTACTCTTCCAGGGAAATGTTCTATTTTAATTTTTGCACTCAACAAGTAAGCCTCAAAACTAGCCTCACTGAAGTTCTTTAGCACATCCCAAGTAAGACATAATTACTATATTCTGCTTTTTTAAAAAAAATTCCAGATGAACATCCTAATGTCAAGATATGATTTCCAGTTCTAATCAAGAGATTCATATTTCAATAGATAATTGCTTTTCCCTTCAGTGTGTCTTAACTAGTCTAAACCTTTCAGGGAACATTAAGGGGTAATCATATTTAGCTGATGTAATTTCACTAATAGTGGCCAGCTTACAATCAGGTCCCGTCTAGGAGATTCTTGTATGAGTCACAGTGAAATGCAGTATAATATAGTAAGGATGTCAAACCTATAGAGACAAGAAATGATTTTTGAGTTGCAACCTTGTAACTAAACTGCTTATGTATTCTTGAGAAAATAGTTAACACATCAATCTGCGACTATATCCTCATAAAATGAAAATATCAATAAAGGTGATACAAATAATACCCACTTCAGAGTGTCATTGTTGGGGATTAAATTAAATATGATCGTGTATATAAAATATACCATAAACAAGAAAGTACTGTTTAAATATTATACACTTTTAAAGGTTGGAATAAATCTCTTTCATAGGTTCATAGTATAAATAAAAAGACTTTTCAGTTATATCTGAAATATTTTAAGATTTTAACTCCCATACATTCTAAGAATCAAGTAGCATTTTAGTGCTTTCTCGAGGTAAAAAAATAACAACCATTCTGCTACAGAATCCTTCCTACCAGCTGATCATTCACTCTTGCATCTATAGGAAGGCAATAAAATTCAAAATAAAGTATTTCCTTTTTAATTTTAATATCATTCAAAATTATAACATACTTGTTCAAATAATGCAGGGCTATCTTTTGATTCAGTCTCACATGGTTTACACAATAATCAAATGAAACACAGTATCATTATTTCAACATATATTGAAGAGTTCTATGGTCAGGTATGATGGCCTTCCACAAATCACTATGCAAAGTTTGATATTTATTTTTTGATAATCACTATTATATACTCATTCACTTAATCTTGACAATTGGAAAGGCTTTCAAAGCAATTTAAATAAGGAAAATCCATTTCAGGAAAGTTTGTTCACCTTCATGCTCTGTCAGATCTGATAATCTCATTTCTTATCAGGCTTCTTTTTTTTTTTTTTTTGGTGGGTACCGGGGTGTCGACCTCAGGACCTCGCGCGCCAGCAGGTGCCCATGCCGCTGAGCGATATCACCGGCCCCTTTTTTCGTATGTGGGTTCCGGGAGTCAAACTCGGGCCCTCGCGCTTGCCAGGCAGGTGCTTACGCCACTGAGCCATCTCACCAGCCTCCGGCTTCTTATATGTAACTTGCCCCAAGTCAAAATGCCACCTTGCTGCTCCTTGGACACAAAAGTAGCCTTTCTCCTCTGGGCCTTTGCACATGCTGTTCCCTTTGTTTGAAATACTCTTCCCTCAAATATTCAGGTCTCTGATTCAAAGTCACTTCTTTGGAAATATCTCCCTTGACCACTGTATCTAAAACAAACCCACTGTTACTCTCTCCCCACTTGCCTGGCTTTACTGCTTTTATAACATTTGTTATACTTAACAATATATAACATTTTAGAGTATCTTTTAAATCTTGACTGTAAATTTTAAGAAAGCAAGATACTATTTCCTTAATTTTCTAACATACGTCTATATAATAGTTAACAATCAAAGATTTGTGGAACGCATCTTCTAGGAGCTTTCATATACATTTCATCATCTCAAACACAATCAGACACAAAATTTTAATTAAAAATGCAAACGAAGTCAGTGAACAGAGCAACCAGTCTTTCCCCCAGGACATCCTCCACTGTAGCCCTATCTTTTTTTTTTTTTTTTTTTTTTTTTGTGGGTACCGGGGGGTCGACCTCAGGACCTCGCGCGCCAGCAGGCGCCCGTGCCGCTGAGCGATATCACCGGCCCCTTTTTCGTATGTGGGTTCCGGGAGTCGAACTCGGGCCCTCGCGCTTGCCGGGAAGGCGCTTAAGCCGCTGAGCCATCTCACCGGCCCCTATCTTGACAACTACATCATGTTCCAAATTTTTCTGTCCATCTTGAAATCTAGTACAGTTAATTTTATCAACTGACAAACAGCCTGCCTTTTTTATTGTCTCATATTAACCATGTTAATAAAAATAGAGGTATAAAACTAGAAAATAAATTGCATTTATTCAACACATGAAACTACTATATGCACAAGACTATCCTTATGACATTATCAGTGAAATTTACCTGAAAACTCAATATAGACTGGCAAGTGAAAATAAAAGGTTCCCAGGTGAGTACAGATTCCAATCAAAGGAAATCAGAAGATTTTATAAGTGTTTGCTTCAAAAAGGAGTTTCTAAAGTAGTCCGACATTACACAGATATTATTAGCAGTGGTATTGTTTGGCTCAGATAGGTACTATCCTTGAGTTCTATAACTCATCTGCTCCTAGGATTCTCAAGATAAACCTCCTGATGGACATTTTGGTAAAAATTAAGTAAATCTGGTTCTATGGGTTGAATATCCCAAACTCTTTAAGGTAATTTTTCTATATATATTCATAAATCACAATCAGATGCTCTTTCTGGTGCATAAAAATAAATATAAAGTTATTTGCAAATCACATGTAGTATGAAGACAAAGACGCCAACACAATGTTTTTTTTTGTTTTGTTTTGTTTTTTGTTTTGTGTGGGTACCGGGGGTCAAACTCAGGACCTCGCGCACCAGCAGGTGCCCATGCTGCTGAGTGATATCACCAGTCCTTTTTGCATATGTGGGTACTGGCAGTCGAACTCAGGACCTCGCGCTTGCCAGGCAGGCACTTATGCCGCTGAGCTATCTCACCGGCCCCTCCAACACAATGTTAACAGATTGCTAACAGAAAGGATAAAGCAACCAATCTGAAATTGTCAGGCTGAGTGTTTATTCCACCTACTAAGAATAAAAGTGAAGGAAAAGGTGAAATATTTTAATTCATAATCTACTTCTGCATCATTTTCTTTAGGTATATTTTTAATGCATTTCCAGTAGTCTTGTTCCATTTCAGCCACATAATACATACTGAAGAGTATAGTGAGAGATAGACAGATAAACAGATAGATAGATGATAGATACACAGATGAGTACCAGACATTGAAAGGCCAAATTCACCTTACCATGCTCCAAACTGCAATGGGAAATGGATGGACAGACAGAGAAGGAACAGAAGTGGTAGCCATTCTATCTTCTCCTAACCTATTGTGTTCACACACTCAATTTTTTTTTTTTTTTTTTTTTGTGGGTACCGGGGGTCAACCTCAGGACCTGGTGCACCAGCAGGTGCCTGTGCCACTGAGCGATACCATCGGCCCTTTTTTTCGTATGTGGGTTCCGGGAGTCGAACTCAGGACCTCGCGTTTGCCAGGTAGGTGCTTATGCCACTGAGCCATCTCACCGGCCCTACACACTTAATATTTAAATATGTCTTTAGCTGGAGTGTGTGGGACCATGTTATTAGCTCCCTGAAACCAGTCTCTTGCTTTGAACTCCAAATAAATGAAGGGACTTCACTAGCCTCCAAAAGCTTCTGGTGGATGTTTTGAGCCTAGCTAAGAGATGTGATCAAAGTACTCTATGAAAGTTTAAACTCATAAATATTTTATTACAGTAAAGACACACTACCCCCTGGGGATGTAGCTCAGTGGCACAGCACCTGCCTGGCAAGCATGAAGCCCTGGGTTCGACTCCCAGTACTAAAAAAAAAAAAAAAAAAAAAAGTTAGTTCCATTTATAAAAAAATAAAAATAAAAAGACACACTGCCATTAATCCCTCTCAAAACACTCCTCCTCACTTCAAACACACCCATCAATCTTGCCACTTGCTGAGGAAGTCCTGTAAGTCTTCTTTCCTGTCTTTACCAAGTGTGATCAAAAGTACAGTGAATGCTACTAAGTGACAACCAATGAGAAGTCAGGCTCATAATCATTTTACAGTGTCTCTTCGCCCACAGTATTCTCCATATCTGGAACTGTGCAGCTTCTGGCTCTTCCCCAAAGTCAAAAATGACTATGAAAGGTAAACGTTTTGAATCCATTCAGAACATTGAACCATCCAAGCCAGCAAAACTAATGACACTCAGGAAAGAGGACTTCAAAACTGCTTCAGAAAGTGGCAAGTATGACAATGGGATAAGTGTGTATAAAAGGAGAAGTAATTTTGGGAGAATGCCAATGTGTCTTTTATTGTATAATTTTTTTAAATTTAAACACTGACCCTATTTTAGAGTCACACCTCGGACACTAGATGACACCACCAGAACAAACCTAGAAGATCAGAATACTCTCAAAGGACAAGTCTTCATGTATGACATATTTATGAACTCCTGTAAAAGTACTTTGTACCAAAGAGTATTTTACATTAATTTTCTTAATTATAATTCACTGTCCTAAGCACTTCATATACAGGCTGATGGGTTATCATATAGAAGGAGTGACGGATGCCAGCTCTTAGCAATCAACATTAAAATGATCACAAAGGACATGGTCACCAGTCATTTATATTTGTCATGTGAAAGGTTATCCTCACAATTTAATTATTATCACAGGAAATATAGATACACATTTGCTCTCTCAGATCCTTACCTTACCAGGGTAAGAAATCTGATGTCATCTCCAGGCTTCAAACTGAAAATACACCCTTTTCCTGTTGGGGGAAGGGTCACTGAAGCAGTAGACAATTCCTACTAGAGTAAGTGGTGTTCAAGCAGATAAGGAAAACCTTGGGATCAGAAATGGGACGCCAGGGTAGGTCCAGTAATCTCTTACTACTCTGGCATTGGTGGTCCCTTTCTACATTTCAAAGACAATTTTGAATGGTTAAATTTTCCTATAAGGGTATATTTTTAGGAGTATTACTTATGTTAAACAAATATCTCGTTTATAATCTAATGTGTTTCTTTATGCATTTATTATTGACATAGAAACACATTATCATTAGTATTTACCAATTAATTTTTAATGTATGTTTAATTTGCTCAAATCCTATAAAAGTGTACTTGGATCAGAAGGTTGTGTAATGCAATACATGATATTCAGTAACAAAACCATACAGAGGTGTCAGATACAAAGATACAGAGGGTGTTAGACACCAGATGAACTCACAGACATGAACATAATTTTTCTTTAATACTGAAAAAAGAACTTATTTTAAAATTCTTTTAAAAAAATAATTAAAACATGGATATGTAGCATTTTAAACAATCTCCAGTCTTATGTTTGAAATAAAACCCTTGAGATCACAACAAAGTGAGTCAGTCCAAACAAAAAGGAGGAATTTAGTAGGTTTGGTTTTGAAAATTACCAATTACTAATGCATCATGAATTTTAAATGTATTACAAATAAAAACATGCAAATCAGCTAAACATCAGTCTCAAAAGACAGTATCTTAATTAATAAACTCACTTTTATTTTTAAAGGAAAAGCATTACATTTTCCTAAAAAATTACAGAATACACTAGACATCAAACTGCAAAACCTAAAATAGTTTATCTAATCACTTATCTTTAAAAGCACATGTGCATTTTAAATACATGAGACAAGATTAGTAGTCCCATTTAAGTTCTTGTGTTAAGTTAAAATTCAGAACAGCAATCATTTTTAAGTCACAAAAGAGAAAGTCTTTTAATATCTTTTCAGTTTGGAAGAATAAAGGCTTTTACTTGACAGTTACTTACATGAGTTTGTATCAAAAAGAGAACTTGATAGACTTCTAAATTCATAACAATTGTCTATTAGTCTGTTTTTAATAATTTTTCTTTGGCATGTAATCCTCTTTAATTAGATTCCACTCTCTGTTGTTTCAAGACTCCATAAACTGGTGTCTTATATACCAGCTGCTAAAGCAGGAGTTACTGTCTAAATGATATTCACAATGAGTATTTAGAAGGTTTACAATTATACCCTTGCTAATAAATTGTGCTATTTTGCCCAACAATTTTAAGTGCTAATCTTCAGAAGGCATTTTAAAATTAGCTAAAATTCTGTCAAGAGATTTACAAAAATTGTTAGCATGAAGATAATTATGTCACAGTCCTTGGACTCCATCTCTGATTGTGTGCATAAATCAGAAAATGTCAGCTGTGTTTTCCCTTAATAATTATCCTTGCAGCAATATATTATAGCCTAAACTCCTATTATAATTTTTGTTTCTGGTTTCTAAAAAACCAGACAGTTATTTCAAAAGTTTGGAACTGATTGAATAATTCATATTTCCCAGAATAATAAGTAATTATCAGTTCCAAAATTTTAAGCATCAGGAATAAGTAGATCAATATGGAAGGGATAAACTCAGTTTTCATGAACCTCCATCCTAAAGACCAAAACACTTAATGGTGATAATAATTTTTGAAAATATTAATTAGGCAACAATCTAACATAGCAGATGTTAGGCAAATAAATAAATAAAATAGGCAAATGACATGGATAGAATTCTAAGACGTACTTTATTTTAACTTCAATAACAGAGACACGTGAAGCACAGGTGTCTGAAATATATACCAAATGACAGTATCTCTTAATATAAATTTTCTTTCTTATAAAATTTATAAAAAATTGACCTTTGAATGAAAAGGAATGAAATAAAAATACACTAAAAGAAAATAAGTTTTCTGCCTTTTGTCCAATACCAAATTAAAATTGTGTTTCATTTTCTCTAGTTAAAAGATTAGATGAAAATTACAATTTTGACTTGAGCTGTGTAACTATGATAAAAAACAATTTTTAGTGATCTTTATGTTCCATTAGCTACACTAGGAAGTATTTTGTTTCATGTGTTTCTCATGATATTAAGTATTTTAGAATTAGCAAAGACAAAAATTTTAATTCTTTGAAAACTTTGATGTATATCAATCTCTCTGGATATAGTAGTAGGGATATGTGGCTCACAGTTTAGTATTCTAAGATGAATGAAAACCAGCACATTTTCCTGATACATTAGTTTTACAAGAGTTTTTTTTTTTTTTTTGTGGGTACTGGGGGGTCGACCTCAGGACCTCACGCGCCAACAGGCACCCGTGCCGCTGAGCGATATCACCGGCCCCTTTTTCGTATGTGGGATCCGGGAGTCGAACTCGGGCCCTCGCACTTGCAAGGCAGGTGCTTACACCGCTGAGCCATCTCACCGGCACTACAAGAGGTATTTTGGAAGAAAAGTTTTCACATGTTTCTGTCAACAATAATCAATAGAGGCACATTTTCTAGTAACCTAACTACTGTATTCCTCCAACGAAATCTCAGAGTAGAAAATGTCCAGGCATTAAACAACTGGGAAATAATGACCATGAGTATTATTACTGAAGCTAACACTGTAAACTCTTCAGTCCCATCAAATGAACAAGATCAAGTGAGAATCAGGAACACAGCAGCTAGACTCATGGATGTCAGGAGGTCCTCATGAATTAATTTTCTGAAAAATAAGTTTGTACTCTTAGAAGCCAGATTTTCTTCCTCATTAGTCAAACCAACAAACGAAACTGTCTCCTACAAAATAGATCAACATCTCTTTACAATAATTTTCTTAAGATTATTTTAGTAATTGACAGGTGATTAAGCCTCCTTCCTCTCAGTATTCCCTTATACTCTTCAATATAAAAACAAGCTGAAAATTCTAAATATAATAAATGGATAGATATTTTAATTTTTTTATCATCATACTTTATTCATTAATTAGATTTTCATTTATAAAATACATACCCTTATAAAAAAAGAAAAAATACAAAGTTATATAGCAAGTAATAATTTCCTCTACACACATTTCCTTGAATATTTAATTCCTCTGAGCTAGGCATTTAACCACAATTACAATCTTCCCCTAGAATTTTCCATGTTCTCACAGACAGGTTTTTGGGTTTTTTTTTTTTTTTTTTTTTGAGGGGGAGGTATTTGTTTTTTCTTTCTTTTTTTGTGGTACTAGGGATTGAACTAGGGCCTTCACACCAATATACATCTCACATTTTTAAAAATTTTTAAAAATTTTGTAAAAGGGTCTCACTAAATCATTAAATTACTCAGGCAGGGTTCTTGAACTTACGATCCTTCTGCCTCAATCTCCCAGAGTGCTGGGATGACACGTGAGCACAAATATGTTGTGGTTTTCTGTGTGTATGTCATGTGTTGTGTGTGTGTGTGTGTGTGTGTGTGTCTGATGTTCAAAGGGGTTTGCTTTGTTAAAAATTGGCAATTTTTTCCACAAAATATGAATACATGAAGGTATCATCAGGTTTATAAAGATATCTTCAAAATTCTAAGAAAATTTAAATTCTACATCTTATTTAACAATCTTGTTAATGATAAAAATGCAATTATTTTTCTCTACCATTTGTTCTGAATAACGCTATAATACATGATGATCTAATAATGAGGTAAATTTTTAATTTTTAAAAAATTTATTACAGCAAAAGACACACTGCCATTAACTTAAACACTTATCTCACTATTCTTGGCACTTTCTGAAGCAGTTCTGGAAGTGCTCTTTCATGGGTGTCTTTAGCTGAACTGTTGTGGCTGTCACAGTGCCCTGAATGGATTAAAAATGTTTACTTTTTATGGTTATTTATACTTTGGGGAAGAGCCAGAGCTGCATGATGCCAGATTCAGTGAATAAGGTAGATGAGAACACACTATGTTTTTATTTGGCTGCATTTTCACTGTAGGGCACTCAGTGGCAGCATTTACTGTATTTTTTTATCGCACCTCACAAAGATACTGAGGAAAGAATACTTTCAAAACTAATTCAGAAAGTGGCAAGAATGATAGGGTAATTGTGTTCAAAGAGAGAAGGAATATTGTGAGGGAGATTAATGTCAATGCATCTAACTGTAATAAATATTTTAATATAAATATTCACTATATATATCACTCATATCTTGTATACATTTGTACTCATGTGATGGTGACAATAATGTGGGATAAATTTTTCATAATGAAAATATTAAGACTTTTTTCATTTTAATACACATTACTAGAAAATTTACTAAAAGTTCATAGCAATCCATAACTCACTAGCAATATATGAAAGTGTTTAGTTGCCTGAAACTTGGCTAGAACTACATATTATGAATTTCCCAGGTACACAGATTTGAAACTGAAATCCATTTTACAATTTCTGATTACTAATAAGGTTGAACATCTATTAAAGTGTTCATTTGTAATTTATATTTTCTCTTTTAGATACTGTTTTTTCATACCCTTTAATTTTTGTTCATTTATATTATAAACATAAAAATTTCCAAGCAATTATTTCCTTTTGATTTGTCTGCAGTAACTTTTGCCACATGAATTTTCTTCGTAGTTTGTTGTTTGTTTTTAAAGAATATTAGTTACAGTAAAACAAAATGACATAATATACTATGCATCTAAATTGGATTTTATAGGAAATTTTATATCATTAAAAGGCATAATTTAGTAGACAGAAAATATTGAAAATTATAAAATATTTTTAAATGCATATCAAAAACGAGAACTCTTCTCATTTGACTACTCAATAGTAATAAGTTTTGAACCCAATATTATAATATTTTAGCATTTGAATATTTGAATCTACTTTGGGCCCAAAAGAAGCATTCAAGCATTCACCATTTAATGGTGTCTAAAGCATAAAATTTAACATATTTGAATGACATATGAGAAATTTTTTGAGAACGGAGGTTAACTAGATACTGTACTTTTCTGAGATGAAACCATGAACATCAACAATTTTACTTATTTTTGCCATGTTCCTCATTTCACTCCACTATTTTTCATGACGTGGTCACTTCTCATATATTTGAAGTTAAAAAATCAGTGAAAATTTCTGCAAGTATGTGCGTTTTTTCCACTTACTGTTGTTTTTAAAATATTGTTTTAATTGGAAAAAATAATTTATTCATGTATACAAATGATGCCAAACCCATGAAAGATAGAATTAAAAGAGCATTCTCCTACATCTGGGGCAGGCCAATTTCTAATTCCAGGAGTCATCTCTTGAATCAGACAATCAGATCTAGCTTCTTAATAGTTCTCCTTTTTTCTTTTCCCTTGATAGGTTTATCTGAGTTGTAAAACAGTTGAAATACAATTTTTGAAAAGTTCGAAGTTTCAATTATCGTATCCGTAGAAAAATTTTAATGAAAAACATATAAATGTGGGTAATTTTCTCTGCTGAACTTCACTGAAGTAAAGTCTGAGACAAGTATTTTTCTCCATGAAGGAAAAATTATGCACTCTTAAAAGGTTACAATCTAAAATAAAATAAATCAACTTAAATTAATGATCACCCTAAAAGATCTGCAAATTTAGCCTACTTAAATATTCCTACAAGTTGGAGCATGAAAAAATTATAAGGGAAATACTGCATTTATGGCACATGACCATTACAATGAGAATCAGATTTGAAAATTCAATGAAGAGAGTTGATTATGTAGATTGCAAGGCTCAGATAATTTACATGTGATGAAAATTACAGTATCAATTTGAAATTAATGGCATTATCAATCATCATTATTTCCAGAACCAGTCTTTTTATAAGATTATCATGGAGACAAGAGAAGACTGACCAAAAGATTACTGACACTTTTCATACCATCATAAACCACAAGTGGCTTAACTTGTCATCAAAAAATATACTTATCAAAATTTCCAGCAACAAAGCCTGGAAATATTGCAAATACCCTGCTTCTTTTACTCACTTCTGGGCATCTCTTATTACTGATTATCTTGATGTACACTAGAGACAGCAAAAATGAAAACTGATGGCATCCATTCCCAAAGGACAGAGCGCGATCTTAAATGCGCAAAGGCTAAAGAATGATAATCACCACATTGCTGAAATTAATGTTACAGAGTTATTCAATTTACTTCCTCAAACTTGACAGGATCATTGAAACAGCATTCCACCAATACTCAAAAAGAGTAACAGGGGAAAAAGTTTGTTTCTGAGCCTAAAAAAGTACAAATATCATTTTAATTTCAAAATGAACAAATCTTATACTAATCTCTCATACTTTATGTTGTGCATATTTATTTTGTCATTCATTTTATCAAACTGGAATGAAATTGCCACAATTGAAGGAATTTTCCTCTGTGTTGTACACTACTGTAACCCCAGGGCTTTAACCAATAACTCACCCATACTAGGTATTCAATGAATAGAAACCATATTATATATGAGAGACAAATTTTGTATGAATATTAAAATTAAACAAAGAAAAGACTTCATAGACATTTTCCCTTGTGGACCAAATGCCCTGACCTTCTAGTATGTTGTAGCTCCTTTTCACCATTAATGGAATTTCATTAATGGAAAATTTCATTTTTACCATTTATGGAAAATTTGAGAAGCAGTGCCTTGTTAATGTAATTCTTAGAAGCCGATTAGCTTCACAGGGGAAGACAGTGTATCTCAATTTTATTTTTTAATGAACATTTGTAATACATAAAGTAATATTTTGTTAAACATATTAAATATTTCAACCTGATAAACTGAATAACTATCTTGTTATCCTTGTTAGAATAATTAAGTGCTCAATGCAATAATTAATATATCAATAAGTATAATAAAATTAAATTATCAATACATAAGTTAAATGGTAAAGATATTCTTTAATTCTAACCTAAAGCCTTTATACTTCCCATCCTCCTGTTTTGCTCTCAGTAGAAATGTTCAATAAATATTTGTGAAATCCCATGCTCTTGTTCTCTACGCAATGGAGATGGAAAACAGGTAGTCATCTTTCTCTTGTAAGAACACTTCACCCCTAAAGACTGTTATAAACTCCCTACTTTTCCAGTCTCAAGACTAACAATCCAATCCTTTAGGCTGGCTTCATCATTCTGATTTGTTTCTAAATCTTACTTTAAATACATGCCTATCTCAGGAATCCTCCCCAGGAGCTCAGCTTTCCTTCTTCTTACTGGAGCTTAAAACTGGACAACTTATCCTATTCCTTTAATCAGTTTTAAACAGTTCAAATGACACTTTAACTCTTTGGGACATTCAGATTTAGTAGTAGAGGCTGATTTACTTCATGGCAAATAATGCTTTCCTACAATATATTCAGCAGGATTTTATCATTAACTTTCCTTAGCATAATCTGATTATATGTAAACTGAATACAATTTTGAGACAAAACAGAAGTCAAATATACCCATGTGGTATTTTATGTTTTCAAATAATTCCATTGTCTGGCTCAGATCCATTATCTATGGAGCCATCTAAATAATTCCCCATGAACATTTGATATAGGCTGTGAAAGAACTTTTTTCTTTTTTAAATGCTTTTTTTTTTTTTTGTACTTTATTAGTACATCTGTGTAGTACATTACATTTAAATTCCTTGTGGGAAGTTGGTACATGTACATAACACATATTAACTCTTTTTTTATCCTTTTTCCTTCCCTTCCTTCCCCCTCCACATATTTCTTGATCCCCTTCTTTTTTTTTCTTTTATTCTTTTTTCTTGTATATGGGTTAAGGGATGAAAAAAAGAGAAATCTTATTTCCCTGGGAAAGCTGGAAATGTAAACTTGACTTTTCTTTTTAACACTTACTCACACCACACAATCAAGCTAAGCTTGTTATATAAAATAACAATATTAAATGACAGTAGTTTCTTTCCTTGAATAAGTTAGCTTTTCCTTGAGTAATATTCTAAAAGAGCACTATAATGATTATGTATAGATCATTTAAATGAATTCAATCTGTATGAACTGGGCAGGAAAAGATTTAGAGCTATTTTAGAGTTTATTTTAAATATTTGAGCCCCCTGCCCTCACAAAAACATATTTTAATGGAGGAGAAGGAGATGATATAAATATATATTTATCTAAGTAATTATGATGGAACTAGAGGTCTGGCTCCGTGGGAGACCTGAGCACTTGTCTATCATGCACAAGACCCTGGATTTGATCTTGGCACCCCAAAATTAATTAAGTAACTAACACAAATACAATAAACATACATACTTTAAGTATCTACATTAAGACTGATAGCTTCAGAAAGGAGATATGAGGAAAGAAATGAAGGCAATGTGATAGTAAGGAAAAGTAGGACTTAACACAAAATAGGATGTTTTGAGGAAATCCTTTCCAAGATAATGATAATGTAAGGGAAAGGAATTGTACGGACTGTAAGACAGCTATGAACTTGGAAAGAAAGTTAGTGTGTTTGAAGTGTGAAATATGAGACACATAACAGAAAGGGTAAAATAGGAGAGTATTTGGACATGGTGGCACATGCCTGCAATCCCAACACTCTGATCAGAAGTTCAAGCCCAGACTGTGCACTTTAGCAACTTAGTGAGATCTTGTCTCAAAATGTAAAAAAAAAAAAAAAAAAATTAAAAGCCTGGGGATGTAGTTTAATGGAAAGACTCCGGGTTAAATCCCTAGTAAAACAATATATAAATTTATATAAATTTATTAAAATAAACTAATAAAAATCTTATTCAATCTTTGTGATACTATGATACAGTAAGATAAAAAAAATGTTTTTATATGTTTCCTGGCACATAGCTCCTAAAAACCTTGAATTTCAAAGCCATAGTGTCTTTTTGTGTGCTAATGAATGACAGATTCTGGCAGGTCCTCTGGTGGGCAAGGGAATCAACCATGTGAGCAGTGGGTTAGAATGTGCAGCCCTGCTTCCTCAAACTGTGGAGGAAAAAAATACATAAACCTGAAAAGGCTAGAGCTCAGAGCCTTTCTGTGTTGTTGAACACAAAGACATGCTGGGAGGGCGGGGCGACCAGAGAAGGCAGAGAAGTTCCTCATCCCATCCCCCATACCTTGCCTATGCGTCTCTTCCATTTGGATGTTCTTGCATTGCTGTGTCTTTTATCATAAAGCACCAATATAACAAATAAATTGTTTTCTTGTATTTTATGAGCTGGTGCAGCAAATGATTAAACCCAAGGGGGCACTTGTTGGAATATACAGTTCATAGCCCACTGGTCTGAGGCATCAGTGACAGTCTGGGCTCCTGACTGGCGTCTGAAGGAGAGGCGCTCTCACAGGACTGAGCACTTACCTGTGGAAGCTGGGTACTCCGGAGAGACTGTGTCGGAATTAACTTATAGTACACCAGCCGGTGTCTGTACAGACTGGAGGATGGATGTGGAAAAGTCCCACACATCTGGGCTCAAAAGAGATGCACTGAGATTGACGTGAATGTATAGCAAATATACGTAACAAAATTTATTCTAATAAAAGAAAAATAATGTGAAGAGATAACACTAGGGAGGATATAGGGAAAAAGACAAAGAATATTTTTGTATTATCGAGGAACATAAGAATTATAAGACAAAAAAGATGAAAGAGGAAAAAGTACACATTGCTTTAAAAATAAAACAGTGCAATGGATAAGTTAGCTTTCAGTTTATGAAAATAAATAAATAGTGTAAAGGGAGAGGGAGAGACTGCCCCAATAATCATTTTTGGATATTCACTTTCAAATCAATAAACAGAGACAGGCTTTGTGAAGCCCCTTCACTTAAGCTGATAAATTTAGCATGCTTTTATTTCCTGCCAAACAGTACCTTCTCGTATTTCTTGAAATAAGTTTGAGTTTGAAATCTGCTTTGTTTCTTAGTTACACTTTTGGTACCAGGAAACTTGTAAGAAAAATTTTATTATTTTCACTGAGTTTTTTAAGTACATATTCTGAAAACATTATATTCCATTTGCTTATGTTTTTTTAAACTTTAGTTCTTCATTTATCTCCATATGTTATACTAATTCTTCCTTGTACTTAAAAAATAAAATAAATAGAGGAGGTTTTGTTTGAATAATAATTACCATAGTTACATTTTATACAGATCGTATTCTTAGGTCTCAGCAGTCAGTGTATTCCAAAAGTACTTAGTTGTTCCTTGGAGGAAAATCAACATTATAGGAAAAAAGACGAAGATGAATATCTTCAACAACATAATTCAGTTCTAAATTCTTTTTTTTTTTTTTTTTTTTTTTTTTGTGAGTACTGGGGGTTGACCTCGCGCACCAGCAAGCGCCTGTGCCGCTGAGCGATATCACCGGCCCTTTTTTCGTATGTGGGTTCCGGGAGTTGAACTCAGGACCTCGTGCTTGCCAGGCAGGCGCTTATGCCGCTGAGCCATCTCACCGGCCCCTAAATTCTTAATACCAGTTGGAAATATAAGACCAATTCTTGGGTAAGAGACCTGAAGTATAACAGATTTGAAAGTAAATATCTAAAAATGATTATTGGGGCAGTCTCTCCCTCTCCCTTTACACTATTTATTTATTTTCATAAACTAAAAGCTAACTTATGCATTGCACTGCTTTTTTTTTTTTTTTTTTTTTTTTTTTTTGTGGGTACCGGGGGGTCGACCTCAGGACCTCGCGCGCCAGCAGGCACCCGTGCCTCTGAGCGATATCACCAGCCCCTTTTTCGTATGTGGGATCCGGGAGTCGAACTCGGGCCCTCGCGCTTGCCGGGCAGGCGCTTAAGCCGCTGAGCCATCTCACCGGCCCTGCACTGCTTTATTTTTAAAGAAATGTGTACTTTTTCCTCTTTCAACTTTTTTGTCTTATAATTCTTATGTCCCTCGATAATACAAAAATATTCTTTGTCTTTTTCCCTATATCCTCCCTAGTGTTATCTCTTCACATTATTTTTCTTTTATTAGAATAAATTTTGTTACTTATATTTGCTATACATTCACGTCAATCTCAGTGCATCTCTTTTGAGCCCAGATGTGTGGGACTTTTCCACATCCATTCTCCAGTCTGTACAGACACCGGCTGGTGTACTATAAGTTAATTCCGACACAGTCTATCCAGAGTACCCAGCTTCCACAGGTAAGTGCTCAGTCCTGTGAGAGCGCCTCTCCTTCAGACGCCAGTCAGGAGCCCAGACTGTCACTGATGCCTCAGACCAGTGGGCTATGAACTGTATATTCCAACAAGTGCCCCCTTGGGTTTAATCATTTGCTGCACCAGCTCATAAAACTGCAGTATTAATTGATGGTGGAAAAGAAGTCCATTAATTCAACTATGCTAAAAATAGAATATCCAACACTAGTAGAATCAAAATATACTGTATGGTTTAAAAAAGGAAAAACTGACACTTAGAAAAAGGTGGAGTAGGGAATGAGATAGCATTTCAATGTAACTCTAAATATATAAACATAAATGTAAAATTGTTAAACTCCTCTATTGAGAAATATAATTCTCAGAATTAAAAGTAGGCAACTGTTATGTATAAGAAATATCTCAATATCAAAAACCAAGTTGTAAAAAAGAAGAAATGAGTGAGGCAAATGCAAAGTACGAGATTATTTATACTGATAAAATCCCCAAATAATACACAATAATAGGAAACCAAAATGAAAAGTAACATTTAAAATATTTTAAACTGAATACACTTCTCTAATTTATAGTGAGAAAATACATCTGAGGATGGAAGGAGGACAAAAGGGAGAAGTGGAAGTAAAAAGGATGAAGGTGTGACATGTACCTGTACCAACACCCCATGACAAACAAATATATTTATTATGTATTACAAGCATATACTAATAAAAATATTTTTTTTAAATAAAAGATTTTGGGCCGGTGATATCGCTCAGCAGCACGGGCACCTGCTGGCGCGCGAGGTCCTGAGTTCGACCCACGGTACCTACAAAAAAATTAAAAAATAAAAAAAAATAAAAGATTTTAAGTGACTATTCTCCAAGAACATCATATTGAGTAAAATAAACTAAGACTAAGAAAGTTCATCCACAAAAAGAACATAAATAGTGTCACGTTAGAAAACAGAAAGTACATGTGATATATTTTATGCTATCAGGATAGCAGACATACTAAATGAAATTGTCCTTCGTGAGTATACAGCATGTTACTATCAGGCAGCATTATAATATGAAGGTTTTAAATATACATATGTATAATACACATTTAAATTGCCTGTTTTTAAAATATTCATGTAATTATATGAATACATGAAATTACTAATTTATACAATTATGCTTAATTAGATATGAATCAGTGCTATTGTATCACAGTCAACAGAAAATTATAACGTATAATTTAAAGTAAAATTTAAAGTCCCCCTACATGACACCATTAGTCAGCATTTTGAACAGTATGATGTTTTAGAGGTTTAAATAAAAACCAAAAGATTTTCAGAGGAAAAAAATAAGGAAAGTGTAAGGACATTTTTTCTGTGTATTTTATAAAGATTAGGAGACATATTTCTCAAACAATTGAAATGGGATCAATTTTCAGTTTCCTTGAGTTATAAATAAATGTTAGATTTTGGAAAGAACTTCCTTGTAAATTATAGAGAAATAATCTTAAATATGTGAAATGATAGCTATTACAACAATACCAACAGAGGCACTGTTTACAGTAGAGAAAAAAAAAAAGAAAAGTTAATATTCAGCTATAGAGTATTAGATAATTATCAACTTATTGTGACTACTGTCATTTTTATGTGTAATAATATAGAATTTTATAAAAATTTGTATATTATTTGAAAAGCAAAATGAAGTTCAAACTAAGATTTAATTCATTTTCTATTAAAAATATAGATACCACACATAAGCTTAAACCACTTCAAAATGTTAGTGACTCCCTCATTTCTACATGGTAGGATTTCAAGTGATTCTATTTTTCTTTTTTCTATCTATAGGTATTTCCTAAATTTCCTACAGTGTAAAACTCCTTTAGTGGGTAATTCTGTGAGTTCTTACTCTACATAGCGTTGTTTTAAGGGCTGTATATGCCTTTATTTTTTAAAACCCTACAATAGCCATTCTTTTCCAGATGAGAAAATTGAAGCACAAAAGTTAAATGATTCGCCTAAGGTTTTCTGAGCAAAAACTAGAAGAGCCTAAAGGATCTTACTCATGTAATAGATCTTACTATAGTACTCTAGTATCCTGAACCCACACAAATAAAATGGAATTATCATTCATAATTTTCAAAACATCGTAACAATTATATTAAAAAAGAAAAAAAGGTGATGAATTCAAGTACTTCCCTACCTCTCCTTTATTACTAGGATCAATTCTATCTCCTTTCCCACACGCTTACAAGAAAAAAATGGGCAAATATTCTTCACCAATGTTTGAAGAGAGCTTTTGCTGAGACATCAGTCTCTTCCAATGTTTTAATTTTGTGAATTTCTTTAAACAAAAGCAAAATATCATGTGTTATTATCCTCAGGACCCCAAATAATTTCCTGCCTAAGAAGTAAAAGTCTGAGGGGAAAAAATTGTAGACCAGTATGGCATGCTAATAATCCAAATTAGATAAACAAATACAAGCAAAGGAAAAAGAGAGCAAAGGCATTCAGCAGAGAATGAGGATAAAGAGGAATGGACAGCTCCTTCACTGTGCACAGCTAAAACTGCCCAGGCTAAGCTAAGAGTCATCTGCTCTGAAGTTACAAGGGAATCTTATAGAATGTTTTTAATTTGAATAGCTAACACTGCAGGCAATTGAAATAGGTTTCCAAACATCTGATTAAAGTCATGCATGATTATAACTGGTATAGAATATCTTTGTATCTTTCTGACAAAAGGTAAAATGTATGTTAAATTTCCAGTTTTCCCTATTATTTAACTTCTACAGTAGGTATTAGTTAAGGAAGCAAATTAAGATATGCTTAACTAAATTCTTAGACATGAAAATGATGTCTATAATTCTTCAGTATGGCATTATTCACTTTTACAATATTTCTTAATTTACTGTTTTGTTCTTTGATTGATTAATCCTTTTATTTCATATGAATTTTTAAAAATAAGTGTGGATTTTCAGCACAAGAATCTGGTTTTAAATCTGTTACGTACCAGACATAAAGTCACATATGTTAATAATATTATCATATACTAGAATTATCAAAATTAGTATTATTAATATTAAATCAGAGAGTTGAAATAACTTCCCCAGTATTACAGAACTGGTAAGTCCCTACTTCATGTCTTTAAAGTGAAGAATACAGTATTACATGAAATCTACTATAACAATTATTATTTTGTTAATGATAATGTTACTCAACTTGTAGAGGTGCAGTGTATTGTAGCCAAAGAACACTGCACACATGCATTTTTTAAAATGGTTATTTCCATTGCTAAATTGCTTTGTATAATGCCAACATTCTACTCATCTTACTCAAATTTAATTCATCTGATGCTCACATGAAAGCTTTCCAAATGCAATTTGATTTTTGATGGATTTCCTTTTTCAGTTTTGGTGCTTTGTCAGGATATATCGATAACATGTTTCTGATGACTCATTCGTATTAGTCAGTTTTCCCTTTTTTATCGCTGGGACAAACTACTTGATGACTGCAATTTAAAAAAGGAGAGCTTTATTTCTGGCTCACAGTTCCAAAGGTTTCCATCCATGATCAGCTGTTTCCAAGGCAGGAACATCACGGTGGAAGAGCACAGCAAAGCAAAGCTGCTCATTTCACAGTGGACAGGCAGCAGGCACAGGGGAAGAGCTCCAGCAAGAGATAAACCCTCCAAGGTACACTCTCAGGGACCCCCTCCAACAGCACCCCACCTCTTAACAGCACATTTAGCTATAAACATTAGTAGATTAATCCACTGATGAGCACAGCAAACCATAATCCAATCACTTCTCCAGGAATCTCTTAATCCAATCAGGTTGGCAGATGAGATTAATTGGGACAATCTGATACACCAAGTAGCTCAAGCACAGGCAGAAAACTATATTCACGACAATTCAAATATTCTAGTACAGGGCCGGTGAGATGGCTCAGCGGCTTAAGCGCCTGCCCAGCAAGCGCGAGGGCCCGAGTTCGACTCCCGGAACCCACATACAAAAAAAAAAAAGGGGCCGGTGATATCGCTCAGCAGCACGGGCGCCTGCTGGCGCACGAGGTCCTGAGGTCGACCCCCTGGTACCCACAAAAAAAAAATATTCTAGTACATAGATATTATTTTATTCACTATAAATTAATAAACTGGCACCTTGGAAGCGTTTGAACAAGACCAACTCATATATATTTCCCTTACTAGTGAGAAAAAATTGACTACAAATACCAAAATCTCACAGTATCTTGACATCACTTTCAGGAAAAAGTCTCCCCGCAACATCCATTAACCTCTCTCTGGGTAATGTTTCCACGAAAGTGCTGCCCAGCACTTGAACATGTGCCTACCAAGTCAGTACTCTTATTGTACTGCTGTCCTCAGCTGACAGATCTCTCTTCCTCATACGACTAAACATGGTGAGGGCAAAACTGTCTTCTCTATATAAATGCCATAACCTAGTGTTTGGTCTACGGCAGATGTTCAATATGAGTTTACTGAATTAAATAATACTGAATTAAATACTGAATTAAAGAATTCAGTAAACTCAATTAAATAATACTGATTTCTACTGAAATCAACTCTTCAGGAACTTCTATGCTGTGTTTTAGGTGTGCACAATCTTAAAAAAAAAATCTTGATTCAATGAGCTCTTTGAACATTTTCATACTTAAGTTTTTGAACTAGGTGTATCACTGTGAGAAGAACAATTAAGATTCTGCTGATATATATGGGCATATCTAATGCCAGGCAATTTTTGTGAAACTGCTGAGTACAACCGCAAGGCTGATGTTTTTCCTAGCTATGCATGGTACGTATTACATTAAATATGGCCAAGAGTCTGTAACTAGAACTTTACCCAAATAAAAAATTTTAGTAAATCTACTACCCTACATAAAGAAATTAAAAGCTATGATTTATTTAACCTTTAACTTTTTCAAAGTATTTTCATACATCATCTCCAATTATGTTCAAAATAATGATTCTGTTAGGAAACATGAGTTATATTATCACATAATGCACAGAGGTCAAGAGACCTAAGATTCAGTAGTTGACATAGAGTTCTTCCATTTTCTAATAGCCATTTGCTTATTGAAACTGTTTGTAGAAAGATTTTTCCAAGTTGTGATCAATTATTCCACACAAAGACAAATCTGTCTCATCATTGCAAAAAATATTTATAACCAATAAAAGATCCTGTATGAAAAGTAGGAAGAATTCCATTCTAATTGCAATGAAATTGTGGTACTGCCTTGTTTCATCTTTCTATCTGTTGCTCACATGTTGAATTGCTGATTACATTAGCCAATCTTTGGCATAAAAGGGAAATACAACTTTATCATGTGTATTATCCAGAGTATTTATACATTAAGAAGATGACTGTTGTAGTACTTAATTATTTGCCTTTTTTAGACTTCCCTGGCCTCTATGTAAATAAATTTTGGAGCAAAGTGAGAGAAACAAGACTCTCCGAAAAATTTGAGAAACAAAACACTTTCTGTAGAGGATTTCATAAAAATGTCTGTATACTACATGTTTTTTACAAATGCTTAGAATTTCATAAATAGCCAGTTTAATAGCATACATGCATTTAGCTCACTTCAAATTTTCAACCTATCCAATAACTAATATTAGCTAAAAATAAATATAATACCTGTATCTAATTCATAGTCACAGCCCTAGGGGCCATCCTCCAGTGAGGAGACATTTAGGTGGGCCAGCACTCCTACCACTAGAGAGGAATTCTCTCCAAGATTGACATTCTGAATATTGGCACCCATAAGGACTTGCAATGTTATAAAACATTTTACTACATTCAAGAAAAGTTTGAAAATCATGAATTTCACATTGGGACTGCACATTCTTGATATCAAATACTTTGAAAATTCCATTCAGCATTTCTTCCTTAGTTATCAAAAGTGTTGTTAGTAAAGAGAGTTGAAAGCCTTTATTCAGTCTAACATGACCTCTCCCATACTCTGTGCTCTACCTTCAAGGCCAACGAGCTCTGAGTTAGGAGATACTTATGTCCTTTATGATTAGGATGAGGTCTTTATGGCCACAGAATAAAAATTTATTCAGAAGAAGAAGAATCAAAGGCCAAGGTTAGCAGTGGCAAATCCAACACAGCTAAGCTTTCCAACAGAGAACATCTGAGCACTTTATGGGCACAAGCGACCTTGATCCCCCCAGTTTTCAAGACATCAGAGCAGCCCTCAGAGAAGCCAAAGTGCAAAGTCATCACCAATGCCTTCTGCATTCAACCTGGGGTCATGCAATTTTTTTATGGTCTCAGGGCTCTGCTCTGCTATGTTTCTTCCCTTCCCCTAGCTGCACTGAGTTCTGCTCTACTTGCCAAGACTTGTTTCATTATAGAGAATATTCATCTGTGTTTTCTTCAGTCTCTGTGGTACACGTGCTTCTAGCAATCTGAGGTAGTTCACAGTGGCCTAAGAGGCCATGGAGAGTCTGCTAATGGCCATCACATGCTATGTCAGGGTGGCTTTGGAACTGCTATGACAGGTGCGGCAGAGTTGCCAAAAGCCTGTGACCCAGATACAGGTCCCTAAAGATTGCTGGGTGTGGGGTGCTGGTATTAATGATAGCATCATTTTTAATCATTAAAAAGCATACTTTATGCAAGTGGAGACAAAGTACAGGCTACTGGATTTTTTGTCATTCTGGAAGAAAGAAAATATTTGTGAAAAAATTAGCCTTATTGAAATACAAAGAATAAAGAAGAAAGGCATATAGAACAAGGGAATACTGTTCAGCCACAGGAAGAATGAAATCAAATTACAGGCAATGTGAAAGACCCTGGAGGGTGCATTACTAAAGGAAGCAAGCCAGGCCAAGAAACACAAATATCACATGATCTCACTTATATGTGAATGCTAAAAAAAAAAACTGCCTTGTAGAGGTAGGAAGCACATAATGAACAAGGGAGGAGGAACTGGGAGAACCTGTCAACTGGTACAAAGTCAGAGTTAGGAAAAATACATTCTGGTGTTTTATTATATCACAGGGTGACTATAGCTAACAAAACTGCATTATACATTTCAAAATAAAAGAGGATATTTTGAATGTCTTTTTTCTTATTAAGTTTATTGGTACAATTTAGATATACATGATGATCACGTTCATCATAGGGAATTTGTACCTGTACATGCTATATCCTGAATCCTCTTTTTTTTCCCCAATCCCCTGCCCTCCCTTCAACCCCTCTTCCCCTCATTATTTACAAAGCTGTTTCCATTTTATTCTTCTTCTTTTTTTTCAGAATAGCTGCCGAGAAGGGGGATATTTTGAATGTTTTACTCTAAAGAAATGATAAATTCTTTAGATGACAGATATATTAAATATACCCTGATTTGCATATATATTTTTAATATATATATGCATATACTATATATATGTATATGCATATATATATATGCATAGATATGAAGGCATCACACTATGTACAATTATTATGTGCTAAGTACAAAAAAAAAACTGGGAGCTTTGAATTAATTCTTTAAAAGCCAGATTCAAGAACAAAGTGTTAAAAATACAAAAACCAGAAATCTTTAATAAAGCACTAAGAAGCTCCAACTCTTTACTGGGGTTTTAATACATTCTTTTAGAAAAGGGTCAAAAGAAAAAAATCTACATATTTAGAACATGTTAAGCTTGTTTCTTAGAATAAAAGAAAGTTTCAGGTTTTACAAGATGTAACAAAACCCCAGGAAAATCAGGTAGTGAAACCGAAATATCCTTCAAAATGCATCAGAACAATGAAGAACAAACAACTTCAGAGAATACTAAGAGGTTCTTTGGAGAAAAATTCCCATCTTTATGGGAGCACAGTTACTTTCACAAGAATCTGAATAGAAAAGGGAGAGGAAGTAAACTTATTAAACAGTAAAATGTTAGAAAATTCAAATGTTAGAAAATTCAAATACAAGTTCTAAAAGATAAAGACTCTTCGAGTATCTACCTGAATGTTGGTTAAAGATGAGCAACTGGGCCACGGTTCTTAAAGAAAAAACATAGATGTTGGGAACTTTGAGTTGGATAAAAGTGCATTAAAATGGAAACATCTTAGAAGAGAAATCAAATTTTAAAGAACCTGATCAATGGAGCTGATTTACTTATTTATTATTATTCATTCGTTCATTCACTTACTCTTTGCAGTGCTGAGAAGTCAAACTCAGGGCTTTTTGGATGCTAACTACACATTCTACCACTGATCTACACACTCAGTCATATTTTGAAACTTCTGAAGAAAAGGGGAGAAACATAAATTTTAATGAAATTATTTAAGATGGTAAAATATTACTGTGCTTAAAGTCATACAAAAAAATCTCCAAACTCAGAAAGCTTCTTGCAGTCAGAAGAGAAAAACAAACAAAAAAAAAAAAAAAAAAAAAAACACAAAGAAAAAAAAGAAGCAAAAACACTAGTAAAGTCTTCAAATTTTTCCTTTCTGAATTAAAAAAAATAAATAAAATGTATTTCATGAAGTATCTACTGCAGAGCAAATTTATCATGTAAAGTTGTAGAAAACTCTTTCAAGAGAGGTAAAAATATCAGTCATCACGTGAAGAGATGGGCACTTATGAAGTAAAAGTCATTTAAAAAAGAATTTTTTTTTTAAATCATTGGCCTGTCATGAAAGCCAGCTTATTTCCCATGAAATAAATACTCAATACTCTTAGCATTTTATTGGCTGAATGAAACCTCACTGATACAAGAAAATAAACTGCCTACATAGCGGACAAATTACTACAATTGTAAATATTTCAAAAGTATCCTAACATCCTTGGTATTCCACTGGGGCATTTATGGACACTTCAAAGTACCGCAAGGGAATGTTGTTGATGAACTAATCTCTGACAAGGAGGATAATCAAGCTGTGCCGGTGTGTGGACCAAGGTTGTTATGTCTCGTATAGGCCCAATGCCACACACCAACCACCCTAAAGTTAGGTCCAGTGAGCAAGGTCTGCTCATCAGTCCAGCCCCCTCCTGATACAGCAGGTCCACCCTGTGTGCATAACTGAGCTTGTCTAGTTGCACACACTGATGCTTTGGAATATTTTGGGGCTCAATTCTCCCACTGATGTGGAGTGGCTATTTTGGCTCAAGAACTCTGAATCAATCCTGTCCTATCAGAAGTCAGATATCACAAAAGGGTCCCTATAGCTTTATTACATATTTTTTCAGAAGACACAGATTCTAACCTGATTCTAAATGTGAAGAAATATCATGATTGTCATTTACAGGCATTACTGCACATAGTCTTTTTTTTTTTTTTTTTTTTTTTTGTGGGTACTGGGGGGTCGACCTCAGGACCTCGCGCGCCAACAGGCACCCGTGCCACTGAGCGATATCACCGGCCCCTTTTTCGTATGTGGGTTCCGGGAGTCGAACTCGGGCCCTCGCGCTTGCAAGGCAGGCACTTACGCCGCTGAGCCATCTCACCGGCCCTACTGCACATAGTCTTGTCACATTTACATTGAGCTAATAAAGCAAGTCCCAATGACGTTTATTAAAATTAGTATAGCATTTAGTGATCATTTTTGTTAATATCTTCATGGAGGTATAATTTGTATATCAAACAACTCATTCATATAAAGTACAGAATTTAAAGGCTTTTTAGATGTGTTCATACACTTGTGTCACCAATACCACTACAAGTTTTCATCGCTCTGAAGAAACACCACATATGCTTTAGCAGCTGCCCTTTATTTTCCCTCAGTCTCCCAGCCCTAGGCAAACATTAATGTACTATCTGTCTCTATACACTTGCCTATTGTGGACATTTTCTATAAATGAAATCACGCAATGTGTACCATTTTTCTGTCATCTTTTAATTATCAGGACTGCAATGTTCACCTATGTCGTGCGTTTCTCAAATTCTTTTACTATATCTAATTCCATTATTTGTTATTGAAAACTGCTGTGCATGATTTCAAGTTCACTGTGGCTTGTTTTTTTACCTAACCTCTGGTCAATCCTGCAAAATGTTTCATACGTATCCGAACAGAAAGTGTATTCTGCTCACTTGGTGTGGGGTGTTCTACAGATGTCTATTAGGCATTCATGACTTATTAGGTTATTCAAATCATGTATGTCCTTCTTAGTCTTCTGCTTAGTTATTCTGCTTATTATTTAAAGTATTAAAGTCTTCAGCTATTATTGCATAAATGTCTGTCTTCTCTGCAGTTTTGTCAGTTTTTGCTTCATCTATTTTTACCTTGTCGTTAGCCACATTAATTGCTTAGAGTTGACAGAGCTTCCTGATGAATGAGCCTTCATCATTATATAATGTCCCTCTTTTTTTATTGGTACATGTTTTAGCACACAAGGATTGCATCCATTGTAGGGAGTTGGCACATGTACACAATACATCCTATTCTTTTTGTTTTCATCCCTTTCCTTTCCCCTTCCTCCTTGCTCCTTCTATCTCTTGGTCCTCTTTTAATCTACAAAAGCTCTATTTTCATCATTTTTCCTTCAATTATTTTTTCCATCTCCTTTCTCTCCCCTACCTCCTCTCTCCTTCCATCTCTTGTTCACCCATCCATTTGAAAAGGATCTCCCTTTTTCTTATTCATCCCTACTTCATACATACATATATATATGTGTGTGTGTGTGTGTGTGTGTGTGTGTGTGTGTGTGTATAAAATGATCTCCCTTCTTCTTATTCATCCCTATTTATGCTTGTATCTGACTTACTTCACTTAATATTATGGTCTCAAGGTACACCCACTTACCTATAAATGCCAGAAGTCTATCTTTCTTTATGGCAGAGGATTACTCTATTATGTATAAATACTATATCCCAATGTACTTCTTGCACTAGCACCCCTGCCCTGCTATGAGGAAGGTTTCCTAAGTCAATATCCTACTTGATCCCACCTTTCAAAGTTCAGAAGCACAGCCAGATACTTCTTTCTTAGAAGAATTTTGATTTTATTTCTTTTAGTACAAAGTGATTATACAATAGCTTAAATGGAAGCTTGAAATGATTATAATCCTGAGGATAAAATAATTTTATATTATTGAAATGTGAATCATAACTAAAATACTTCCAACTTATTTGATTTGTATGTAGCAAATCCTGGTATTTTTTGTTAATTTTGCTACAACTCATAAATGCAAAAAGCAATTTTTGTTTCTTCAAGAATAATTGTGATTTTTTTTTAACTTTCTTTATTTTATGGCTTTTGCATTAGTCAGCTCCCAGTGCCAGGACAAAATACCTGACATACACAACCTACAGAATAAAGTGGTTAGTTTTGATCATGGTTTGATTCTACGGTCAGCTGGCTCCAAGGCAGAAACATCATGGTAGAAGGGTGCGGTAGAGGAAAGCCAGGAACTCATGGGAGCCAGGAAGAAGAACAGGGGGAAATGCAAGTGAGGAAGGTGCCAGCCACTCAATAGAATCCCCGTGGTCATGCCCCATTACCTGATAATCTCCTAGGGGTTGCTCAAACCAATCAGTTGAGGATCAAGATTAACCATCACTGTTATTATTTATATAATCATGAAATTTGGTAAGATTATACATCTAAAATAGTGTTTGATTTAAAAGTGAATTTCATGAGTAAATTGCTTCCTTTCTTCTATATCTAGAGAGCATAAAGTACTTGTGTTTTTGTTAACATAGTCCCTTTAATATTTGCTATGATAAGAAATTTATAAGAGAAATCTTTCACTTAAAGCATGTGAAACTCAAACTTTATTTCTGTATGGACTAAATTTAACCTAGTTATGAAACAAATACTTTATTAAAATAAACGTCAGTTTCAAATTTTTAAACTACCTATATATAAAGGTCTTAAGGAGGGAAAGAGACATTACCGTCCAGAAACTCAGGTATTATCAAATCTACACTACTGTCAAAACAATTTTAAAAGTAGTCATAATACATAGTTAATGAGTGTGTACATATAATCTTTAATCCCAAGTACAGAATGTGTTTAGTTTTGATTCAATGCAACATATTGTTACAGTGTTCTACACCTAATGTTTAATTGAACTTACTTTCCTATTTTTCTCCCTCTGTTTGTTTGTAATTTTATATTACCCCCCCCTTTCTGAGTCATTTACTTGTTTGTCTGCAAAAATTGGAGTGATTCGTTTGTTATTATAATGGTTTTATTCTTCTACTTTAACTTTTATGTGCTTACTTATTTCTGAAATGACTCCAAGCAATACTCTTTAAAAGGAAAAACTAAAAAGTTAAGGAAGATACTCTTTATGGTAGTGTTGTGTTGTCCAGCAACAACATTCACCATTATTTTCCAACATAGAGCAGAAGACTCCTTCCCTTTCTGACTCTTCAGTACACTGATATGTAAAACCTTTATTTCACTGTATAGCTATAAGCACAACAAAGATATAAATGATAAAGACATTTTCTACTATGGATATAAGTACTTGTAATAACCTTTTTTCTGTATTGCTCTTTGATAGATCAAACAAGATTTAAGTAAGGGAAGGAGTAGAAAATCCCATTAAGACCACATTTAAAATCTCATATTTACTGCTAGAAAACTATTAAAAGTAGGTGTACAATCGCTTCTCAGCCCTTTGGCTAAGATCAAGTGTAAAAGTAGATGTACAAGTACTAGTAGTCTAAAGCATGAAAGAGAACAACATAAAGAACAAAATGAACATAATATGAGATAAAGACAAACTTTTTTTTTTTTTTTTTTTTTTTTGTGGGTACCGGGGGTCAACCTCAGGACCTCATGTGCCAGCAGGCGCCAAAGACAAACTTTTTAAACAGTGAAGCAACAATTCTAAAGTGGCAATCAACACACAGAAAGGAATTACGCACAAAATAAAAATTTAAATATATAATTTCTAGTAAATATGATGCATCTGACTAGAGAACATATATTTTAGTAAAATAAAACATAACCACTGACATTCTGGATGTACAATGGTCATTCCACTGAAATGGCAAACAAGAAACTGAAATTCACAAGGGAAATAACAGATACAAAGTCAGCTAACAAAGAATGGACATGAATAGATCAGATTTGTAAAAGTATATCTATCCTAAAACACTGAAATCAATGGATAAACGTACTAAAAGGTAGAAAATCATGAAAAGATTTAAAAGCAAAACATACTATATGTTCAACGTTTGATGAAAACAAACATCATTTATGATTGTAAGTTTAAATGGTTTGCATTTACCAATAGTAGACAAAGTTTTCCACATTAAATTACTTTTAAATCCAAACATATACTACTCAGGAGAATCAAGCCAAACACAAGCTAAGAAACGGAATTAAAGATAAAAGTATGGACAAAAATAAATAAACAGAACGTCCACAATAATACACTACCATAAAAAGTAAAATACAATGTACAAAAATAATTGCAAGAGTTTTAATTTAGGAATAATCAAATAACAGCAACAAAATTGAAGCAGTAATTTTAAAAACCTACCAACTAAGACAAGCCCACGTCATGATGGAATCACTGTTGAATTCTACAAGAAATTCAGGAAATATTTAACACCAACACTCCTCAAGCTCTTTAATGGAATTGAAAGTGAAGGAGTATTCCTGAAGTCATTCCTGGAAGCTACCATTACCCTGATTCAAAAACAAAACAAGGATCCAATCAAAAAAGAGAACTACAGGGGGCCAGTGAGATGGCTCAGCGGCTTAAGCGCCTGCCCTGCAAACTCGAGGGCCCGAGTTCGACTCCCAGAACCCACATACGAAAAAGGGGCCGGTGATATCACTCAGCGGCACGGGTGCCTGTTGGTGCGCGAGGTCCTGAGGTCGATCCCCCAGTACCCAAAAAAAAAAAAAAAAAAAAAAAGAGAACTACAGGCCAATCTCTTTAATGAATAGATGCAAAAATCCACAAAAAGATTTTGGAAAACACAATGCAACAAATCATCAAATAGATCATACATCATAACCAATTAGGCATCATCCCAGTAATACAAGGATGGAAACGTATACAAATCAATAAATGCAATACATCACAAACAGAAACAAGGACAAAAACTATATGATCATCTCAATCAACAAAGAAAAAGCCGTTCACAAAATCCAACATCAATTAATGATTTAAAAAAAAAAAAAACTGAAGAAAACAGTCCTAGAGGGATCTTATCTCAATCTGATGAAAGCCATTTATGACAAACTTACAGCCAATGTCATAGTAAATGGGGAAAACTGAAAGCTTTCTCTGTAAGTTAAAGAACAAGAGAAAGATGTCCACTATCTCCACTCCTGTTCAATAAAGGACATGAAACACTATCAAGAGCAATCAGGCAAGAAAAAGAACAAGAAGGGATATGCATAGGAAAGGAAGAAGTCAAAATATCATTATTCACAGATGACACAATCCCATACATAGAAGGCCCAAGAAATTCCAACAGACTCCTAGAATTAATAAGCAAGTTCAGTAATGTAGCAAGATACAAGATCAACACACAAAAATCAGTAACACTGCTGTACACCAATAATGTACTTACTGAGAAAAACAGAAAAACATACCATTCACAATAGCACCAAGAAAAATTAAATACTTATGAATTAACATAACCAAATAAGTGGAAGCCCTCTACAGTGAAAACTACAGTACTCTGAAAAAGGAGAAAGAGTCAAACAATAATCCCATTTACAATAACTAAAAAAGAAAAAATATACTCAGGAATAAATTTAACCAAAGAAGTCAATGATCTGTACAATGAAAATTATGAAACACTGAGGAAAGAAATTGAAAATGATACAAATAAATGGAAAGATATCTCATGTTCATGAATTGGAAGAGTTAATACTGTCAAGATGTTTATGGTACCCAACACAATCTAGATTAAATTTAATCTTTATCAAAATTCTAATGCTATTTTTCATAGAAATAGAAAAAAATCCTATAATTTATATGAAACTACAAAAGACTTCACATATCCAAAGAAATCTTCAACAAAAAGAATAGAACTCCAACAGACCAAAAGAAAATATTTGCAAATAATATATCTTATTTGCAAAGGTAGTCTATAATAGACACTAATTCACAAAGAAAAGAAACGTATTGGGCCAGAGATATAGCTCAGCGGCACAGCGCCTGCCTGGCAAGCACAAGGTCCTGAGTTCAATTCCCAGTATCAAAAAAAAAAAAAAAAAAAAAAAGAAAAAGAAATGTATTTGTTACATTTCTAGAGGCTGGAATGTCCAAGATTGAGGAGCTGGTACTTGTTGAATGCCTTCTTACTGGGCATGGTAGAAGCTACTACGTGTGCGTGTGCGTGTGTGTGTGTGTGTGTGTGTGAGAGAGAGAGAGAGAGAGAGAGAGAGGGAGAGAGACAGAGAGAAAGAGAGAGAGATAATGAGCTAAAGAAAAGAAATACTGGGCCGGTGAGATGGCTCAGCGGCGTAAGCGCCTGCCTTGCAAGCGCGAAGGCCCGAGTTCGACTCCCGGAACCCACATACGAAAAAGGGGCCGGTGATATTGCTCAGCGGCACGGGCGCCTGCTGGTGCGCGAGGTTCTGAGGTCGTCCCCCCGGTACCCACACACACACAAAAAAAAAAAAAAAAAAAAAAAAAAAAGAAAAGAAATACTTAACAGAGTGAAGAGACAATCTATAGAGCTGATATTCAAAATATAAAACTCAACTCAATAGAAAACAAATAATCTTATTAACAAATGGGTAAAGGACCTGAACAGACATTACTCAAAAGAACACATTCATATGATTAGCATACATATGGAAATATTCTAGGATTGGTATGTAGCCCAGTGGTAAAGTGCTTGCCCAGGATGAGCGAGGCCCTGGGTTCAATCCCAAAAATGGAAAAACAAAAAACACAATTTTTTTTTTAAAAGCCTAATATCACTCATTCACCATTAAGGAAATGCAGACTATAATCACAATGATATGTCACCTCACTCACACCTGTTAGAATGGCCATTAAAAAAACAAGAATGAGCCACGGATATAGCTCAGTGGCACAGCGCTTGCCTGGCAAGCACAAGGTAGTGAGTTCGATTCCCGGTACCCAAAAAAAAAAAAAACAAGAATGATAACACAAGTTGGGGAGGATGTGGAAAAAAGAAAACCCTGGTACACTTTCTTGGAAATGTAAATTAGTATAGCCATTATGCAAAAAAAAATAAAAGGAGACTCAACAAATTACAAACAGAACTACCATGTGATCCAGTTAGTCCTACTTCTTGGTATATATCCAAATGTTATAAAATCAGCATGTAGAAGAGATATTTGTATTCCTATGTTCACTGCAGCATTATTCACAGAGACAAGATATGGAATCAGTCTAACTATCCATCAATGAATGAATGGACAAAGCAATATTAAAATGTATGTATATATATTATATATTTACACAAGTATACACATACATATTTACATACATATACACATAAAGAAATACTAGATAGCCTTTTTAAAAAATGGAATCAGTCATTTGCAATGAAATAGATGAATGTGGAGGACATCATTTGAGTAAAATAAGGCAGGCACAAAAAGACAAATACTGCAGCATGTATATCTTATATTTTAAATTGAAAAAATTTCAAATTCAAAAAACAGAGAATAAAATTGTGGTTACCAGAGGCTACAAGTGGGGAAATTGGGGAGATCTGGGGCAAAGAACACAAAATTTCAATTAGGAGGAATAAGTTCAAGAGATCAACTGCATGACATGGTGACTGCAGTTCATAACAATATATTACATACTTGAAAACTACTGAGAGTAGATTTTAAGTGCTTTCACCATAAAATAAATAAATATATGAGGTAATATCACAATAGCTTCACTTAGCCATTTCACTATATAAACATATATACATATATGTATGTGTATATATACAGAATATTGTAGAAAAATGTGAATTTGTACTTGTCAGTTATAAAAACAGAAAACTTTAAAACCTAGAAAAGAGAAAAATAAATTTCTTCCTTCTTTATAGCATAAGCATGTTTCTTTTATCAATTTCTACTCTTCCCAAGATTCCATTGCTCTGCCTCTTTCCATCTTCTACATGAGGATTCCATAAACACTGACATATTACAAAACTCCCAAAAGTTGTACATGGTAGCCAGAGATTTTTTTGTAGTTTTCAACAATCTATACTACTTTTAAACATGTATATATAAATTCATTAGGGTATAATGTGTGAGATGTGGTTTTTATTATATAGATAAAAACAAAGCTAATATTCCAATAGATTTATATGGAAATATAATGTGCTAATATTTACAGACTATAAATATAAATTCTAGCATTATATAAGTGGTTATATTTAAAATGTTGGTATTATAAATTATTTTGCTATTTCATTGCATTTTTGTTTTTATTATTGCATATTTATCATTTGACTATATCTTACAAAAATAAAATTTAAATAGGTGAAAAAAATAATTCATAAATGTTTATTTACTTTCATTTTTAATGAAAATATATTCAAGTTTTGCCCACTTTAAATATATTATATTTTAATCCTTTAAAGCATAATGAACCTAATATACAAATTGTATGGCAACCTCAGTTACTGTAATCTAATTTGTTATTCTGCTGAAATGAAGTCTTTAATAAAAAATAATTTTAAACTATGCATGTTTTTACTTTATTGTCCAAGCATAGCCAGCCTATCAATTCAACAGACATAAAAACATACCTCTCAAATTTGCCTTTATATAAATACATTTGTTAATGTAGGATGATACAATATTATTTAACACATTTTTCTCTTACTATATAGCTTTTAAATATTTAGATGCACAATATTAGGGTCTCTACTTTCTATGCTTTCTCAAGCCAAATGAATGTCTAAGCAAGGATTGTAGCTGTAAGGCCACATATGGATGGGTCCGTATCGCACATCACTTGTAACCACAGGCTTAGATTACCACATAAATGAGGCTCCCTTGAAGTGGCTAAAGTGAGAATTGGTATTACGATGTATATATTTGAAGTTAAACTAACTTATTAATAGATTGGTTATGATATGTGAGAGAAAATGAAAAAAACTGAGGACCCAATATTTTTGGCCAGAAGCATTAATTAAAATTTCCATTTACTGAGACTTATTTGGCTACAAGAAAGAGAAAGCAAGCAAGCAAACAAAAGTTTAGGTAACTTAGAAAACTGTTGAATGCTTTTAAATTCCTTCTAGAGGAGAGTGACAGAACAATAATGCCCATCCTAGAAATACTTCACCAAGATGGTAAGATGAATGTCAAACGTTTTGAGAATATCTTGGACAAAGATATTCTATAAATGCAAAGTGGAATTACTATCTTGATATTACATTTGTGATACTTCTCAAAGGATTTCTTAGAGCAGATATTCTGTCTAGGTACTTTTCTGAGGCCAGTATTATGTTAACAAACAGACTGGTAAACCTAATGGGAATTAGATAATGGAACACTCGAATATGATACAATTCTCAATAAGAAGTCTTTCACCAGCCATATTGTTTTCAGCATTTCAGCAGTTTTCAACATTACGGAATTTTATGATGCCTCATATATACCTTCCAAATGCTGACTTACTTATTAAAATATATTTATCTTAATTTTCTCTATTTTTATCTATTAATACATTTTATTTCTTTTAAATTATTGCCTCATATGACAGCACAATAATATTACTGCTTTGAGATCCAGTGTAAGATCTTCTTACATACTTATTTCTGTTAAACTAATTCTAAGCAACAATTTTCTGTTGGATGTGTCAAGCTGAAATTTTTGAGAATAAATTTTCTTTGGAAAACCCAGTAAAACTTGGATGATTAGATCTTGGTTATAAAAATATCAACTATAAGAACAAATAGGTAAACACAGCAACCGTTTCTGCCTTTTTTCAGTTTAGAATAAAATATTCCAAATATTCATTTCTTTTTGCAAAAATATATTTGTAAATATTCTGAAGTGTGCTAAGACATGCAGATGTCTAATTTCATCTTTAAGTGTTAATATTTCACTTACTAGCCACACGACTTGGACAAAGAATTTAATAATTCTAATCATCTATTCCATCTTTTTAACAACAGGGTAAACTCTGGTACTTACATAATAACTGTGAAAGTGAAATATATAGTGCCTAATTTTGTTGTCTTCAAAGATGTCTAAACTTACATTTAAAAAGCATCATAGCACAAGGACTCTTTTGAGCTGAAGGCAAATAAGAGGTAGCAAAGGCAGATAGGCTTTTTGCCTTCCCTCAACATGCCTAAAAGCAAACATAAAATTTCTCATTTTGTGAAATTTACCTGTCTCCTCTCAAACCAGGAAAACGAGATGGACAGGTAACACCAAGATGCCTCTTCAGGAACCTTACTAAAATAACCCTTATCTTCCATTACTATACCCTGTATAATTATCTCTCAAAAGTTATCACACCTAGAAGTTCAAAACAACCTTTTCCTTATTCTTATCACTTCTTTACAATTCATTACCCTTTGTTAAAATGGTATACAGACCCCTAGGTCTAATCATTTTGGAGGGGTCTTCATTTATTTTTTCTGTGAAGGAGTCTATGCATACAAAAGTTAAGGTATTAATATCAAACAAAAATTTATTCTTCCTCTATTAATCTGTCTTTTGTCAATTTAATTCATATAATCTCAGTTATACACCTAATTGATTAGAAGTTTTTTCCTTCTCAACATAGATTACATTAATGCATATCATATATAGTATGTATACTTATTGATATTCAAAGTTACATCTTCAAAATACTGTTGTTGAATTTTTACCCACCCATCCAACCTGCAAATGTTGAATAGACATCAACATTTTTAGGATCAATGATATGAAATGCTCTGGGAACAGGTTAACAAAATCTAAACAGATACTAAAAATTCTAAAATAAAAAGAGAAATATTCAATTCTATCTGATTAAAGATGATTAAGTCGGGCCGGTGAGATGGCTCAGCGGCTTAAGCGCCTGCCTTGCAAGCGCAAGGGCCCGAGTTTGACTCCCGGATCCCACATACGAAAAAGGGGCCGGTGATATCGCTCAGCAGCATGGGTGCCTGTTGGCACGCAAGGTCCTGAGGTCGACCCCCTGGTACCCACAAAAAAAGAAAAAAGATGATTAAGTCAAAGTGTGACCATGTACATAGGGTATAATGATTTTTTTTTTTTCTTTTAGCAAAGCAACTCAAAACAGGTACATTAAAGATGCCCTCTTCTGTTTTTTCGTTGTTGTTGTTTTTTGTGACAGGGTCTCACTATACAGTTCAGGTTGGCCTTCAACTCACTATGTAGCCGAGGCTGACCTCAAACTCACAGTGATCCTCCTGCCTCAGCCTCCGGAGTGCTGGAATGACAGGTGTGCACCACCACACCCGGCTTTAAAGATACTTTCTTTTAAAGAAAACAAAAAACACAATGCAATTAAAAGGTATGGATCCTGATTCATAAATTTCAATAATCACAAGCCATGGCAACAGAGTTTCACATTTCAGATCATATTCCTCTCTAAATGTACGACTACAGGAAGATTTTTTTCATGCTACTTCACTATGCTCCCTGATACTCAGAGTAGTACATGCAATATTAACAGCATACACCACATCTCCATTAAAAGAAAAACTCCTCAATTCCTAATCATTTCAATAGGAGCTAATGCAATATTTCCTCCATTGGAAATCATCACACTTTATTTAAGGAAATCAGTCTGGCCAAGTGAGCTCTGTGTAGTGCAGCTTGCACAGTCATCAGTTCAAAGGATCAGATGTCAAAGTGCTCCCTCTAATGTCTCTTAATCATCATTCCGATTAGTGCTTGAATAGAACTGTGATTAAAAACGCTGCTGCCATTGTCTACCTATTCAGGCGTCTCGCATTCTATGTGGGTTCCACCGATTAGTGTTTGAATAGAAGAAAGATTAGAAAGACAGCTGCCATTGTATGCCCATTCTGGAAAATAGAAAAACTTCGCATATTTATTTGCTATGAGCACCAAATAAATGTTTTGCAAAGGTAAAATATACCATTAGGCTCCAAAGACAATTTGGTTGATTTCTTTTGTTCAGAGCACTCTATTTTCCCATATGCAAAGATATTTCTTATTTGTAAATACAGTAATACGCTTCATTAATATCTTTTAAAATATACATATTCTGTTTTTATAGACATAGTCTTAACACACATCTGGTTTATTATATAGTACTTATTGACCTACAATACATCATACAATTCCAGTTTAATATTTATGATTATGCAAAGAACTTCTGTGTAAACAAATCAAATCAATTTGGTTACAGATTTTTTGGATCCCATCTCAATATTCTTGGAATAATATGTAGTCTATATGAACAACAAGTTCACCCAAGGGAAATTTCCATGTCAGACACTGAGAGTAAATATTTCACTCTGGGGCCTTTCTAAGAGAGGGAGCACATTTTAGCTTAGCACTTAATGGCCATTCAGGAGTTAACACAAGAAAGGTTCTGCCAGAGTGGAATTCCCCAAGACAGTGAAGAGCTCTGGTCTATGGTGATAACTGGCCAAGTCCAGAGCCTCACATTGAGGCTTTTCGGAGAAGGAAAAAATATGGCAATAAATAAATAAATAAATAAATAAATAAATAAATAAATAATCCACAGTAAAATAATTTGTTGTGGCTTTATGCATATGAGGTGGGCCTCAAAAAATCTAGAGGCTTTGTATCTCTCTCTGTATCTTATCTCTCATAATCTATGTGTGTGTGCACAGTCATAATTCACTGCCTGGATATTTCTGTGCAATGGAGGAAATTCTCTGGTTTCCATGATCACATTAGTGTCTTCCTATTCATTATACCTCCAATGTTCTTTCCATCATGCTGTTCTTTTCTGTCCATTGTCGTGATGAATCTACATATGTACCAACAGAAACACACATGGGAGCATCCAAACCACCCACACTGACAATGATAAGCATTAACACTCATAGACGTTTATAGTTTATATACGCGGCAGCCACAGTTTTAGGTATAGTGCGCACATTGTCTCATTTAATAGGTCAGGTAGACGCTATTATCATCTTCATTCACAGATGAGGAAATGGAGGCAAGAAGAGATTAAGTAGTTTACTCAGGGTCATGAGGCAAGTAAATGGCAAAACCAATAACTAAATCCAAGTAGTTTATCTCTAGAACTTATACCCTTAACCAATCTGTCTGCTGATTGTTTACCTCTTAGGATTCTACTGTTTCCCCTCATAAAATCCCAACCTAAAAGATAAGGAAGCTATAAAAGGAATGTTTTCTTTCTTTTGCAAATAAAGGTAATTGAAACACACTTTACTTAGGGGAATGTTTACTCCACTTCAATGTAAACTTTAACCAGGTAACTATTCTCTATTCTAATTAACAATAAATTTGATTTAAAGAAAAAGAAAAAAAATAACTGCTTAGACATTATATAAATTTCAAACTAAAAAAAGAGCAAACTAAAAGTAACTGGGCAATTGGATGACAATTACAAACGAGTTTAATTTGTATGTCACATATATGTGGAGAAAACTGTGATCCATCTGAAATAAATAATTAAAGCCCCTTTATAAGAGCCTCAGGAAAACCAGAGCTAACACTTTTCTTCTTTTTAGTCAGTTACCATTTTATTATATGTATCTCTGACAATACTATACTACGTGTGCAATGAAGAAGCAAGGAAACACACTTCTAAAGAGAGAACCTAATATTTAGCAAAAACTCTAAATTATAACATGTATCGAACAAGCAGTTCGCCTTCTTAATAAGATAAGATGTATTTCTCTTAATAAAATAATAATCTTATAGCACTTTTTAATAAATATAATTATTGGTCATCATTATCATCTTTACAGTTCCCTACTGACCTCCTCACACTCTGTGTTGTCAACCAAGCAGTATTGGAACTGTTCAGACCTGGTATGGTTAAAATCTAAAATGTCCCTCAAAAGTCTCATGTATTTGAAAGGTGATTCAATCATGGGAGGCACCACACTCAGTAGATTCATCTATTCATGATTCAGTAGGTGATGGAGCTGTTAGGAGGTGGGATCTGGTTAGAGGTGGGTCACTGGGAGTGTGATCTGGATGAGTAGATTCCTGTCCCCCAACCCCTCCCTTGTTTCTCTGCTTCTTGGTGCCATTGGATGAGTAGCTGTCCTCTGCCAGGCCCTTTCACCATGCTGTTTCTGCCTTGGAGTCACCCAACTTTGGACAGAAACCACTGGAAAATATAAGCCAAATAAAACTGTTTGAGCTATAGCGTAAGGAGTTTTGTCCCAGTGATGGAAAAATCAGTAATACAGAAAACTGGTACAAGAATTAAGGTCTTTGCTGTTACTCTACCTTTGTGCTTCAGAAGCTTTCAGAACTGGTCTGCAGGAAGAGTTTAGAAAGATCTGGAGAAGCCAGCTAGAGAAGACTTAGGATGCTGTAAATTGAGCTTGATGGGTGAGTCTGGTTCATGTTCAGTAGACCAGGATGCTGACAGGAATGTGGACAGTAAAAGGAGGGTCAGGAGGGTTCATTTGGGAACAAGGACTCCTTTGACATTGCAATAGGGGCCATGTGTGTTACACTCTGGCAGAAAATTTGTCTTGATTTTGCCAATGTCCTGAGACGTTTGGAGATGCTTAGATTAGGATAATGTCATAACTGATCCCGCAAAAGAAATTTCAAGGCAGCTCAACGTTTGGGCGTGGCATGAGCACTGCTAGCTGCTTTTAGCCAAATCTACAGAGAAAATCAGTAGTCAAAGGAGATGTGAAAAGTTTTCAGTTTCATCAGAAAGGAGACACATACAAAGCTGGGCCCAAAGAAAGAATGGTTGCAGGAAAAATTCGCATTTAAAAGAAGCCAAATACCTTGCATCAAAACAATAGGAAAACAGCTCGAAGGGATCTCAGGAATCAGGAAGACCCTACAGTTCACAGGCTCACTACTGCAGAACTACAAAGCTTTCATTTGAGAAAACAGTCACTGTAGTTAAGTATGTTCCCACACACTTCTTTCCAATACGTGTTCTCCATTCCAGCAGGACCCCTGTTCTTTTTCTTCCTTCTTTCCTTCCTTTGTTCCCTTCCTTCCCTTCCTCCCCTTCCTCCCCTTCCTCCCCTTCCTTCCTTCCTTCCTTCACTTTTATTTTTATCTTAAATTGTGCTTCTTTGGAAGGCCAACCTTGAATCCCGAGACCAGGCTACATGCATACTTCAGCTGTTGCTCCCACAGAAGGCATAGCTACAAAATTCCATTGTAGATAGGAATTTAATTCCCATGTGAATGACTGTAAGTTGTCAGAGCAAAAGCAGTCTGCCCTTTCCTCCATTAGTTATCACACTGCGTGGCACACGTTAGATCTTTCTTCAATACCTGGTAATTAATAAATTTGTATAATTCAGATTCAAGTCAATATTTATAATCTGTTAGTCTTTATAGAAAGGTAGAATACTTAACCTGCTGTGGTATCATAGAAATCTCTAAAAGTGGGATGCAATAAATTGATTTTGAGAGGGTTCATTGATGTGGAAAGTAACTAATTGATTGAATGCCCCAAAATACTCGGAAATATTCTTCAGATTTCATACTTCATAGACAGATAATCTATCAATGCCTTCATATTTTAATTGCTGTTTCAAGATATAATTTTGTATTTCTAAAAAAGTCTAGGTACAGGTTAGTTGATAAGACTTACTATATAAAAAACTATTTGCAAAAGGAAACCAAGGATATTTCTAAAGTTAGCAGTTCTAGTTTATCATTTATGAGATATGTGATACCAAGCAATTAATTCATCTTCTCTAAGCTGCATATTTGCTACTAACAAAAGATAATAATAATCATGACAATTAGTTAAGTGACAGTAATTCTCATCCACCAGAAGGCAAGTTCCTTAAGAATACAGTTGCAGTCTCAGCACCAATACAGTACAGTATCCAACATATATCTAAGAATTCAATAAATATTCTATTCAACCCATTATTATTAATTGAGAACTTACTAAATATCTATTACTGTTTACTACTAATGCAAGTGACGAGGGTACAGCTATGAATAAAACACTTCTTCAGAGAGCTTATATTCCTATAGAGGCAGATCCTAAACAACTAAACAAATAATATGTGAAACACAGTTTGTTAGAAGATAATTGTTCTGTGAAGAAAAATAAAGGAAGAGAGAATAGGGAGTAAATCGGTAAAACTATTTCCAAAAAGTTGTTAGTCAAGTAATTTAGTTTCTATTGTAAAATCTTTACTTCAGGGTTTGTTACCCTTATGGTCTTTTTCATCACTGTTAGCACCATTATTCCCTCAAATACTGTTGCCAAGTATGGCACACATTTGAGTCCTCCTTTACATGCAGACCCTAAATCTTAACAACATCAGGATATGTAAATGAAATATACTCACCTCTCAGTATATTGAAGGAAAGAATATAAAATAAATTATTAGAAAAATCTTGAGTTATTTTTATCATATACTCAAAAATACCTGGTGCACAATAAGTATGTCATAAATTCATAAGAAGAAATACATTATGTGCAGATCATGAACATTTATGCCAATCATGTTTCTATAATTTACTAGCAAATACAGGTGCATATGGGTTTTTTTCAAATCAAGATGTCATAAGCAAACTGATCTGTCTGTTCAAATGTTTATCAATTTTAATACAATCAATCCAGAGAAATGAAAATAATATTTTTGAGAGCCCTCAGTAATGGTGCAATTCAGACTCCTGTAAGAATTACTTCTTATTCTGGAAATCGCAAGATAAAATTATCCTATTTAAGATGAATTATAATTTACAATTAGTATGACCATTGTTGATAGGTAGATAGATGATAACAGATACTTTTCTTTTTTTATTTTTAATGGATTATCTTTTCACGTACTTCCAGTGCTATGACGAATCATCACACTTACCTATATCATCAGTAAACCTGACATTTACTTTCATCAAAATGTTCTATTTTATAGAAGCTACATAAATATAGACCAGTGGTGGTGAAAGTATGGCATGCACATTTTTGTTTTTCTTTTAAGACAAAAGATGTTAGTGTATGAGTTGTTTTTCTAAACTAAAACCTCTCTATTCAGTTTTAATTGCAGTGTTGGTACTTTGCGATAAATAAGTGGATTTTGGGTTGCAGCTTAGTTACTCCTCTCTGAAAGGTTCGCCATCACTGATATAGACTGTGAGAGGTATCATTTTTACATACTACGAAAAATAACAAAAAGTGTGCTGCAAATTAAACTGTTTCCTATTATATCAACTAAGATGAAATTTTATTGAAGAAATGTTTAACCAGGATAAGAAATGCATTTTAGAACTGATGGATATGGCAAATAAAGACGAATTCTACAATGTCATGCTAATTCATGGTTGGAGAATATAACTTATAATTTTAAATTTCATTCTTCTTGTTCTTAACATTATAGCATTGTTGACAATAGCACTTTTAGGGTAAAAAATGGTCCTAAAGTTTCTTGCTTGGATGACAAAGTGATTATTTGCACTACCAATATATCAGAGGTAAACAGAGGTAGGAGTAGACTTGAATAAGTTAGTTTTGGACAAAGTGATACTGAGAGACCAATTTATCATCTAGGTGGAACTACCTTAGCAGGAATCCTGATACAAATGGGATTTTAGATGGAGATAGTGATTTAGTTTTCAATAGTACATAGATGGTCACTGAAACTATGGCAGTGGATACAATTATCAAGAGAGGCATAACTGAAATTGCCCAAGTTTTCCTTTTGAAATCAGTAATGAAACTTTAAAACTTCTGCCAAAAATATGTTTCCAGAAGAGGTTTGTTCCTATTTTGAAATAAATATTAGTTATGTATCAGAATTCATAAAATCAAAGATCAAAAGTCAACTTCAAAATTAAACGATCTATGTATGTTATAATTAAATGTCAACAAGATAAGGTTTGGACTCAGTATCCTTGTTCACTTACAGTTTTATACTCTGATGGCAGGATTTCTAGGTACAGATATCCTTCATTTAATGGCCAAATTCTGTTCCTGTGACTAGATCATTAACTGAATTAGTCACTAAATGAGGAATTGTATGTAGTACGTATATTACAATATTCAGAACAAAGAGATGGTCAAAGCAAACTTCAACGTGATGACTTTTATTTGCATAACTCTTACTAGCAGTACTGTAATGTATAACAGAACATACAACTACAGTATTGTACTGTGCAGTACAATCAGCAAAAATTACAGTACTATATAAACAAGGTGTACAGTATCAAAAAAGATACTGAGGCTCTATAAACAAGATGTACAGAACTGCACCATAAAAAAAGGTCATAAGTCCAAGCGGTGGGTCGTAAGTCCAAATGTTATAGATCAGTTGTAAGTACAGTCGTTAAACAGGTAGTTCATTAAACAAGAAATATCTGTATTCACATTTCACACTATATTTTTCCCTATAAGTTTTCCATATGCTGAAATGTTAAAGTTGCACTTTCTTTAAATTAATAGTTTTTCCAGTTAGTTTTTATCCTAACACACACGTACATACACACACAGGCAAACACAAATCCACACTAAACTTAATTATTAAACTTTTATGTAATAAATTTGATTACTTGCTCAAAACAACAAAGAGCATTTCAGCAATGATCACGTTAAGTACAGGTAGTTCAAAACAAATCTTTATTTTTCTAAATCATTAAAATGTTCTTAATAATTGAAAGAGGTTAGTAATTTTTAAAATGTAACTGGTAAAACCATACCAGATCAGTGGTTCCAAAAAGTTTACTACTGTGTAACGTGTGGTAATGTTACTGGAAAGTTAATGTAGCCACCAGAGAAGGCCACACAGCCATCCAATAGCTGTGTACACCCTCATCTCATCTAAGTCCATCTAGGATCCTACTTTGTGGTTTGTCAGTTGCTACTCAAATAAAACACTCATGCTGACCCCTGTGCTTCCTGACACTGGCTGGTACTTCTGTCCTTTGACAGCCTTTTCAGGGTCAGTAATAAGGTAAGTGAAGCATCTATGTATGGCACTAAATTTAAGTTGGAACTTACTCTCAAGATCATGCAAAGAGTGCTTCAGCTTCCCAGCATGAGGTCCTACTGCCTTACCTGCCCTGACATCCTTTCTATAATGCCTCCTACTCCAAACAGGAATTTACATTGCCTTCTCCTCACATTCCACGAGCCCCGACTTGAGAACTTTCTGGATGGAGGATAGGAAAGATCAATTCTGTAAAATTCAAACTCAAAATTAGACTTCAGGAGGTAGTGGTAGTTTCTCTATAATTCCCCTTCATTCCTCAGAAATTTACATCCATTAGGCAGTGACCCTACTGGGCTTTATTTCTTGAAGGAAAAGATGTAATTACAAAAAGTAAAGAAACAAAGGCTCCTCTTAGGCTTTGGATTTCACTGAAAGTTAAAGAATGTGGGTGACTGATTGTGGATTTAAGAAAAAAATGTATGACGACTTAAAAGTAATTTTTCTCTACTTTTAACTTTCCAGATAGATTATATAAATATTTTAGTAATCGAGAGACAAGGCAAACCAAAATGCAAAGGAAAGGACCAGAGATATTGGTAAATCCTGGGAAAAAATGATCAGTGCACAGCTCCTCAGGGTGTCAACAGGCAACTGGCAAATAACAGCCACGTGTGTGTACATCAAAAGATAGAGGGGCTGGTGAGATGGCTCAGCGGCGTACGCGCCTGCCTGGCAAGTGCAAGGTCCTGAGTTCGACTCCTGGAACCCACATACAAAAAAGGGCCGGTGATATCGCTCAGCGGCACGGGAGCCTGCTGGCATGCGAGGTACTGAGGTCAACCCCCGGTACCCACAAAAAAAAAAAAGATAGAGAATATATAATTTCCTAACTAGCTGAAGCTCTGAGAGAGATGACTAAACCAGTTTCCTGAGTACCAATGTTAACCAGAGCATAAGAATGACTGCCATATACTCAAGATGACCTTCAAAGTAGGAAAACTGGAGGCCAGAAAAGAACGGGTGAATGGAAATGAAGGATGCCTCTGAAGACCTCAAGATGGTTGTTAGTGGAAAGATGAGGAAAGCATTAGCTTGGCTCACCTGACCTATCACAATGGCTACCAAACCCAAATACACATGTATGGGCTATGTATCAGCCCAGGGAAATGAGATGGTTGGGAGGACAAGCGGAGAAAAAAGAACCAATCCAAGTGACAGAGATAAAGTTTCTATGTGCAGAGATAGCTCAAAATAGAAATTAAGGTCAGTTAGAGGAAAAATAAAGATATTACTTGCACTCCTGAGTTTATAGTCAGATACTTCTATTTCTATACAAACATTGTATTTTTTAACCTATTGAAAAAAGTATTAAATTATGGAGAATCATGGTTATGTTTTTTTAATTTCATAAACTCAAGCACTGAATCTATTTTTGGAAGGAAGCTATTGTCAACACTCCAGAAAGCAAGCTCAAGCTTGAGAAATTGTTTTAAAATGTGGTGGAAGAGGAGGCAATGGTAGAATAAGGACTGCTTTCTTACTGTGAATCTCATAAAAAGTAAATTTTATTTTGGAGTTTAAACATGAGGATCCATCTTGTGAATCTGATATATCAATACTGGGACTTGCATTTGTTATTAAATATAACTGTGCCAAGTAGCTGGCTATCTAAGCAAGAGTGAATGAGACTGAGTGGCAACCTCATTAACTAAGTGGAATGATTTCATATTGGTCATGTAAACTTAATTCTATTGCTCTTTGTCTGTTTTGCAGTGCTGGGGACTGAACACAGGGCCTTGCTCATGCTAGACAAGTGCTCTACAATTGATGTGCATTCCCAGCCCTCTCAGGTAAACATGAGAAGAAAAAGAATGGACTCAGAAAACAAGGCAAACCTTAAGAATAATTTCTAAAAGTATGACAATTAACTACATTTGGAACACAAGAAATTGTATGTTAGAGAAAAACTACATTATTCTCTCCTTCCTTTAGAACTCTCCCACTATGTTTTTGTGTTTCTCCTCTCATCTCCTGTAGTGCTTCTTACCCAAAGTCTCATCTCTGCCTGGCCCTGACATTTTGAATCTGAAGCCAGTGACTCACTTACCTCATCTAATTCCTGCCAAGGTCCTAAAGGTCTCACCTCCACTCTTTTCCCACTCTATATACTATTCCTAGAAACTCTACCCACAGGCTTTTAATCACCCACATATACCCTAATGTTTCAAAACTCTTCATCCATATATTTGACCCATAACGGAATTATAACTTTTGTAACTAAACAAGATGATCCATAGACACAGAAGCCCAGAAGACCAAAGACTGAATTCATCAGTTCCCCTCAATTGAACCTAAAAATAAATAAATGCACACATAAAGGCAACACCTAAGTAACAATTGTTTTAACTCTTAAATATATGCATGCTTATCTTCTCTCCTACTTACCTACTTTCTCTGGTCTTCATTTGTTCTACAACTTTTTATATCATTCCTAGAGACCCTGCCTCCATCTTTCTCAACAAATTCATCTTCCACACTGAAAGACATATAACTAAGTCAGCCAAGGGCAAATTTGAATGAGTCAACTGATAATTACAATTCCTATACCTTTCTTCCTTTGAAAGTGTATTGTTATAATTATTCCTTTTTCACATTTCTGTCTTCTTCAAACAAATATGAGAATGTCTTGGTAAGGTCTGCATCATACTTATCTTTATTCCAATGTGAGAAGTGGACAATGGCCTATTGTTTGAACGCAGATACAAACTAGTGACTAGATGTGAAAACCACACAAGAAGAAAAACAGAATCAAAATCCATGTATTACCTAGTCATTTGTCTACAAGAAAAATAACAATGATTTGGTTTTATCTCCTTATTTAAAACATTCTACTTAAAATGCTCTCTTGCTAGATCACATGGTTCAATCTCTAGCTCCACCAATTAGTTGTGGAGTCTCAGACATATTTCCTATGCTTCCCTATACCACAGTTCCTTCATGTATGAGTGACGATAAAATATATTAACTATCTTAAAAGTGATTCTGACATTTAAATGAGATGCCTCATAAAATGCATTTAGAAAAAGGGTGGAAGATTGCAAATGTTCAATATACACAATGTTTTATTCTTTTTTTATTGTGAGCATCTAGGATGTGTCATGTCTTTAGAATAAATATGCTAAAATTCTTAAAAATATGTCTAATAATTCACAGTATTTAACAGACTTTCTTTTCCATTTTCACCCAGGACAAATTTTCTAATTTGTGATATTTTCTTGGTCTTCAAATATTGCACACAGAAAATGAATGTAAAATAGTAATGTAATTAGAACAGTTCAACATTTTCAAAAACGGCAAAAATAAACAGCAGTTATGAAACACCTGCATAAAAGATACTGGAAATAACTGCTTCGTGCTTCATTAACCAGTGTAAATCTTTGCCAGTTTAAATCCCTTACTGAATTCAGAATTTCCAATTAATACTAGAATGATATTAAACTGCCAAGTGAAGTAATTCTTGAGTGAAAACTTCAGAATTGCCTTTCCTAGAGTATTTCCACAGGTCAAACAGTTGCCTGTTTTCAAAGAAGCCTATAATTTATTCATTGAAACAAAATTGTATCTACTTTATTTTTTTGTGGGTACCGGGGGTCGACCTCAGGACCTTGCGCACCAGCAGGCGCCCGTGCCGCTGAGCGATATCACCGGCCCTTTTTTCGTATGTGGGTTCCGGGAGTTGAACTCAGGCCCTCGCGCTTGTCAGGCAGGCGCTTATGCCGCTGAGCCATCTCACCGGCCCTGTATCTACTTTAAGAAACATTTCATACTACCAATTTTGTAGTTTGTATTCATCTCTCAGTAGCACTCAGTACTGTGCCTGAAATGTTGGTGCTTCAAGCACCAAAGAAAAGGAAAGCAGGAAGGAAGAGAGGTAAATAAGGAGACAGGACTACATGATGCTTCAAGAAAAGCCTCCTGGGGCTTCAAAAAAATCTACCATAACCCTAACGATGGCATGCAAAGAATGGTAAGTCAGTGATCATATGACTCAAATAAAAGCAGAACATTGTAAAGCTAAAGCAAAATTGTTTAAAAAATCAATCAAAGTCAAAATAAAATTTTACATTCGGTGGTCAGGGAGCTGGCTGATAATGTAACTCTCTCTTCAGAAATGAGATAACAATACTGGTCTTAAATGTGACAACCATTATAATCTACATTTTTCCTTAACTTTGGTATACCTATTTTTTCATAAGCTTATTTGTCTTTTCTAAGGAAGTGAACTGATATACTAGAAAGGACATACTAGATCAAGATAACCAGAATTTAAAATCTGTCTGTAACACTAAATAATTTTAAACAGTTTACAAAAATTAATTAACATTTTTCAGCATAGCCATTATCATCAGTAAAATAAGGAAACATTTCTGAGTCATCCACATGCCACAAGGTAAAAATTAAATGCAATACACAATGATACTATGGGAACTGTAAAGCACTATACAATAAGAAAATATGTAATCCTTCTATCCTGTATGTAAAGAATACATAAAAGAAGAGTCCTACCCATTTTTCATTAATAAACAAATTATGAGTAAAATAAAGTAGAGTATAACAGTAATAAGTGCTATGAAAAAAACGAAGCAGGGAAGTCTAAGAAAAAGTTTTAAAAAAGCAGATTAGGGCCGGTGAGATAGCTCAGCGGCGTAAGCGCCTGCCTGGCAAGTGTGAGAGCGAGTTCAACTCCCAGAACCCACATATAAGAAAAGGGCCGGTGATATTGCTCAGTGGCACGGGCGCCTGCTGGCGCGTGAGGTCATGAGGTCGAGCCCCGGTACCCATTAAAAAAAAAAAAAAAAGCAGATTAGAGTTTAAATGTAATGATCAGAAAAGTCCTTGCTGATATGACAACTGTACAAAGTAAACTGTACATAATGTGAGTACACTGAGCAATGACTAAAGATTATAACAGCAGAAATATTTAAGGTGTTCCTAAGCTATATTATTAAAAGTAGACTGCACTGGAAGCAAACACAAACATGGAGATGCATTCCAAGGTTATTACAGTAATCTAGGTGAAAAATGGCAATGATGGCTTAGAAAATTTGGCATTGGTGCAGGTGGTGAGAGGAAGTTAGATTCTGGATATATTTGAAGACATAGGCAAAAGGATCTTCTAATTAGTTATGGAAGGTGAGAGAAATAAATCAAATACTAATATTTTGTTCTAAATGAAAGGATGGATGGAGAAGACTACAGGGAATAGGTTTTAAAGGCAAGATCACAGTTTGAATTTTTTCAACATGCTATGTTTGAGATGCTACTAGACATCTAAGGAGAGGTATCTGCTAGGCATTTGGTTATAGAATCAAGAGATAGGAATGCAGGCTACAAACAGAAATTCAGGAGACACTGTCTAAAGATGGTATGCACAATAAGATCATCAACACAGAGAATACTTTAAAAGAAAGGAAGAAGAATGAAAGGAAGGGCAGAAGGTGGAAAAAAGGATGAAGAAGAGGAAAGAAGAATGCCAGGGATATAGCTCAGCAGCATAAGCGCCTGCCTGGCAAGTGCAAGGTCCTGAGTTCAAGTCCTGGTACCCCCCCCAAAAAAAAGAGGAAAGAAGAGAAGAGAGGAGGGGTGGAGAGGAGGTATCTATTTATACCTAAGCCACTGTAATATTCAAAGATTGAGAATAATCAGCAAAGAAGCCAGGAAACAGCAAGAAGGAGATGCTAATGAGTAAGAAGAAAACCAAGCAGGTTTATGCCCTGGAAGCCAAGTGAAGAAAGTATTTCACGATGAAGAAAATGACTGGCTGCAACAAGTGCTGCCAGTAAGGGCCCAAACAGTAATTTGAGCAATTTGAAGATTTTTCCCTAGAAGCAAAAATCAAGACAGGGATTTGGCTGTGCATACTTGCTGTATGCATGCACTTCAAAACCCAAGAGGAAGTGGGTTAGGAAGGAGGGACGCGCTAAGCAAAGGCACAGTCAGTGGTGAGGTACTCTCCTGGCCAGACCCACGAAGGAGGGTTCAGGAGCACAGCTACTCACAGCAGTAGTCCCTACCTTGAGTCAAGACAGATGGCTGCTTTCAAGATATTTTCTGGGTGCTTAGTTTCAGAGTTTTTAATTAAGTTTTGTCTTACTGAGGATTTCTTTGTGTTTCACCCATGTTTTATAACCTGTAGGTTTATAGCACTTTTCAAATTTGGGAGACTTTCAGCCATTATTTCTTCTGTGACTATTTTTTTCATCTCTGTTGTCTTCTTTTTAGCATGGTGGTAGTGAATCTAGAAGTCTCTCCACTGAAACCAAAGGCTGGGGAGCAGGCCAGCTCTGTCACTTACTGGTGACCACTAGCAGTAGGTATGAAAGTTCTGGCTCACTCCCTGCTTTCTGATACCACCGGCATGAGGGCACTCGGATATTTCATTAGCTCACTACAGGATGAAGTCTAGCGCCCCACTGACTTTTCTAGAGGCCCTGGGGAAGGGGCCAACGTTGTTTGTTTTTGTAGTTTTTGACTGAAGTAGGACAGTTGCTATCTAAAGGTTTACCGGGCTACTGCTTTCCTAGCTCTCTGACTAGAGAGATCAGGCTTTGGTTGGACATACTGTGTGAGTGGGTCTATGGCTTTTTGTTTGTTTTGTTTTCCAACTTCTTTCACAGTATAAATCTGAAGACAAGTGGAAAAAAATAAAACTCCGAGGATTGTGACATCTTCAGGTCTTGTATCCCTAGCTCACATGCCTTCTCTCTACTCTTTCATTCTTCTTATATTTGTTTTACATACAAAGATTATTATTTTAGTTGAGTGATTATAAAACTGAAGCATAAAATTAAAAAGTAAATCATATTTTGTGGTAGTATTCAAATCTTTATTAAAGCACAAAAGATAAAAGGGAAAAAGAAACAGACTTCACTATGCTTACTGAAGATAACTTTGAACCCTAGCTTCATATTTTCCTTTTGGTAATGAACCTCACTGTAAATCTATGTGTGTTGTGCCTGACTTGAGTTTTCAAACTGACACATGTACATTATTTGACAGAAATTTAAAGTTTAATTTTCTGCTAATACATGCTCATCACAGAAAACCTGAAATATACACAAGCACCAAGAAAACATAACTATTAATATTTTAGTATGTTTTATTACTTGTAAGTATAAAAATATACATATAATCACTAGTAAACACAGTGATGTTTCATACCTTTTCTTGTAATACAGATTGTGAAATTTTACCCAGATTATTAACTATGTAAAAATAATTTATCATTAAATAGATTTGCTTTAATATACTTAAACATGACCCAATAGTTGGAATTCAGTAGATTTTCCCTTACTTTTTTCTCAATTGAGTAATAATGCCTAGGATAATCCTCTTCTACTTAATTAATCTTTACCTACATTCCTAATTCTTTCCTTAGGATATACTCCTAGAAGAAGAATTAGTGAATATTGATAATTCAAAGGCTTTGTTATAGGCTGAATTGTATCTCTCCAAAATTCATATGTTAAAAATCCCTACCCTCAATATCTAAAATTGTGAATATATTTTGCGACAGTCTTTAAAGAGGTAATTAAATTAAAATAAGGTCCTAATCCCTAGGAATATTAGATATTTTATATTGAATATGTAGCTTTCAAATGTTGCCCAAGAGCACATTTTCAAACAGTTTGTAGAGAACAGTATATCTACAATCTTCTTTAGTTAGACTACATCTATAATATGGAAACACTGTAATGTTCTGTTATTGTAAGAAAACAAATTAAGGAACATTTTAAAGATTTGGGGAAAAAATCAGTACTAAACTTAAGATTTTTAAGTGTTTCATATTTGTTAAAGCACCAAAATTAAACATACTTTTGAGAGTATTCAAATATAAAACATTTAAAATATGAAAAAGTCATAGTTGTACCTTACTCATATTTAGTAGTATTTCTAAGAATATGGAAAATTTTGCTTTACAATGTCTGGAATAAGATCATTTTTCAGTAGGAAACTGTATATCAGTAGTACTTACAAAGCAGTTCTTATTGGGGTTTCTTTTCCAATGTTTCTTGTCTAATTTCTTGGCCAAAGTAGAACGCAGAGTTGCATGAGTTTGTGTTCGAGGATTCAAAGCCAGGATGTTCTAAAGACAGTATAAATAATGTGTAAGTATATGTCAACATGTTAGCATTTAAAAAGTCAAAAAGCAATGATGGCAAAACTTTTAGAGCTTTCAGTGACAACAGCCAGCTGCGGCACACATGGCATAGGTTTGCCACCACTGCTCTAAAGAAAGGAATTCATAGGAAGGAAAACTTGGGGGGGGGAGCATTATATGTGATCTAAAAAATTTGAAAATGAACTAAAACTAGCTAGATGGTGTTCGATAAAACTAAGTGACAAATCCTGTACTTGGCTAAAAAAGAAAAAAACAACAAAGAAAGACCTACATGGGAAAATACTAATGCAAAAAAATATATATATGTATATGGAATACATAAGAAGAACCAATTTTCCTTTTGAGAAAAACCAGATAAATAAGAAAAAACACTAATGGTATGAATTGACCAAAACCTCAAAATGTCCAAAATAAGACAAGGTTCTTCAAGTAATTACTTTACCTTATGTTAACATACTTATCCTGGATAAAATATGAAGTAATTTCCATTATATTTTCTACTAATTTGTCAGAAGCAACTCTTGGCAAAAAAAAAAAATTTAGGAAAAATAAACAAATATTATCAACAGGAACAATTATACTTTCACCAAAGAGGAGAAACCACAGTAACAAATGCTTCAGTTTGATCTAACAGATATTTTTTTTTTTTTTTTTTTGGTGGGTACCGGGGGGTCGACCTCAGGACCTCGGGTGCCTGCGCACCCGTGCCGCTGAGCGATATCACCGGCCCCTTTTTCGTATGTGGGTTCCGGGAGTCGAACTCAGGCCCTCGCGCTTGCCGCGCAGGCGCTTAAGCCGCTGAGCCATCTCACCGGCCCTCTAACTGACATTTTTTCCCAACATCTTTCAACATTTTTACACGTTCAAAAGCAATATAAAATACCTGAAGAAAAATCTGGAGAAAAGACCCAAAGGAGACATAGAGATTTTCAATAGAGAGAGTTTTCACAAGGAAAAGAAATTTTATTTCTTTTCAGTTAGTGGAGAATGTACAATCAATGTTGTGGAAAGTAAAGGAAAGAAATTTAGATTAAGATATAAATAAAAATGTGTCAGCTAAGATTGTACTAGAAATCAGTTTAGCCAATGTTATTTAGTCATGTGAACCAAAGTGCATCTCAAAAGTCCTCCTCTTCCGGGAAATTTCCCCTGACTAATTTAGATGTCTTTTTGTCCTAGATCACCCAAATGTCTTTGTCAGCCCAAACCAACCTAAACAGTAACTGCTACTTTTTCAGATTTTCTTCCTAACTGTGAGGGCTCTGAGTTGAAGAATTAGAGAATTCTGTTTTTAATCTTTGAGTCTCTGATATACAATACCAAGTAGATATTATATGCTCAAGGCAGAGAAATAACTGATTCAAAATTGTGAATTGGTTTTCAGTATCTATTACTCATAAAACTTAAAATAAACCACTTAATTATTTTTGATTTTTGGTTCTTTAAATGGGGTAACATCTTGATCAGAAGACTATAGTTAAATATAAGTGAAATATATTTATACAACATGTTTCCTAAACTACGAACACCCCAAAAAGTAAAGTGGAGTAAAAACGGAATCCAGAGGCTGTGCATGACAGTATTTCTACATGCTTTATTCACGCAGGGGCTGGGAAGGATTTGACAGGGGTCCTGAGAATGAAATTTCTATTAGATCTGACCAACTCTAAGACTGTCTTCAAAATTTAGATTTTATGATACTTTAAAAATTTATATATTATGATTATCTTTTCCCCATATAAAAATGAACCCTACTGGATCCCCCAAAGCTATGAAAATTAGAAAAATAATGAAGAGATAAAAGAAATTACTATACTACTAGACATTTACTAAAAATATTGTTTTCCCCTTCAGCTATTATAATTGCACAATAAACTTATCTAATGTAATCATGTGCTAAATGATCTTAGACAATTTTATAAGAATATCCATTACATGAAAATATAAAGGATTTAAAAATCACATAAACTATAGTAAGTGACTCCCTAAAATGAATTTTATAGTTAGTATTCTTACATAAGATTAAAATCAGAAAAGAGGTACTTCAATTCATTCTGAATTTGATCTACAATACCCTCCAATTCGTTTTTAGAGTTTAAATGTGTTTTTTCACATGTGTTATATAATTTAAATACAGCTACTATTATTTCCGTATTTTGGATGAGCAAATAGGTTGAAGGTGGATCAGTATCCTAAAATCTCACAGTTAATATGCACAACTCAGTTCTTCTGAGTGTGGGATTAAGATTCAAATTCATCCAAAAGAAAAAATCTTTTTAAATGTGAGTTTCTAAGGCATAGGAAGAAAAATGATTTCAACCACATCTATGAATAATATTAAACAGCACCTGAAAAACTCAATAAAAAATTAATGTCAAACCCTGTCTCAAGCAAGCCTTGAAGACATAACCACAAGATCACTTCCAAAGGCGGCTTGACAACATCTGCAGAAACAAACATGCAGCTCCTAACAAAACAAACATAACTGACAAAAATCAGTGAACATAACAACCTTTAAGGTCTCTGGAAATTGTCTTAAAGGCAAATTAACACAGGAAGGCACATTAATTGAAAAAACTCTACTAAAACTTTGAAAGAACACTGTGGCTCTATGGCATTTTGAAATATTCACGTCTATCTGCCTCCTCCCAATTCAATGTCAAGAGTCAGTCCTCCACAGGTAAGCGTAACAGAACACAGAGCTCCCTCTGGCCCCAACCTACATTTGAAGACAATGATGTGCTCCCGGGAAGGGCAGGCTGCCACCATCTCTCTTGCTTGTTCTCCACCACTATTCAGAGACTCAACTCTAGGAAAGTGCGGCTGAGAGGTCAGGAGCTCCCCTGCTCCAATCATCCCCCACTCATAGCTAAGAAGTTCTAACCCCTCTTCCACCTCGCCCATGGTGGTGGTGGTGGGGGCAGTCTTGTGACTGGTTCAGAGCATTTTACCAGAAAGAAAGGCAGACATATAAAGAGACAATTCTCCCCAAAGGAATTGACTTTATTTTAACTCAGATGAGGGGGAAGTTCAAGCCTAGAGTCCTCTTAAAAACAATTAAGATTTTGATGACAAACAATTAAGAGGAGGCTAGCAGCTTCACAAGAGCAATAAGCTAAATCATTAAGGCAGAGTTCACCAGGGAGAATCAGCAAAAAGCTACGAAAAGCCCTCCTGGCATCACAAAACCTTAAGGACTCACCTTAAAAACTACCCCTGCAAAGGGATACCAATTTAATTGAATCAAACTGTAGAACAATTTACAGCCCAGGGTTCTGTGAAAAATAATAGAGCAATCTAGGAGAATTCGGAGGAACTAAAAACCTGTATGTGATACCAACATAGGAAGATAATTTAATGAGAGATCTGGAGATAGGACAAGGAGAGCTCTACTAAAACCACTGTTATCACAGAATGTCTGTACACATGTTCAAGGCTACACTTTCTAATAATAGCAGATGTCCACACACTAAGAGAAATAGAGTTCAATAAAATAATCCATCCAGTCACTAATAAATATACAAGAGTCTCCCATTCCCCAATTGCTACAAAAAATAATGTTAAATTCTAAAGTTCTCAGTAAATATCATAAGCCATGCACTATGTCTTAGATATAGTTTGTGCATGTCCCCCAAATTTTCATCTGTTAGAAGCTAGGTCCCAAGTATGGTAATGTTAAGAGGTGGTGGGACCTTTAAGAAGGGAAGCCTACGAGAAGTTGCAAGACTAGCCCCTCCCCATGTTATAGTTTCTTCCATGTACTATCTCTCTTGCGTGTACTCCCACCTGATGACCTCTGTTGTGATGTGATAAGGACAAACCAACCCTCTGCAGAGCTACATCATATGGCATGGACTTTGAAACTCCCAAACTGTGAGCTAAATAAACTTTTTTTCTTTATAAAATAATACCCTCTAGTATTTTGTTATATGTAGTTACAGAAAACAGACTAATACATCATACAATGAAACTAATACATACAGATACAAAAAATAGCCAAGAGAAACTAACTTTGAGAGGTCCCAGGTATCAAAATGAGCTATATAATAGCCATTATATGAAAGGTATGATTATAATGTCTCATCAAATACAGAGTGTACATACAGGGATAGAAACTATAAAAAGAACAAACTAGACATTCTAAAATTGATAAATACAATATCTGATGTACAAAAAAATCATTATCAGGGTACAATAGTAGATTTAAACCATAAGAAAGAAAAAAATCAGCAAATTTTAACTGAAAAAGAAATTAAATACTCTGAAGAATAACAAGAAAAAAGAATTCTTAAAAACTACCAGAGCCTCAAAGATACATAGTAAATCACTAGTAAACAAAAATACTATACAGTTCTGTGACTAACAGAAGAGGAAAACAAGAGATGAAATGAAAAAATATAAGCCATCATGGCTGAAAACGTGTCTACTTTTTCTTTTTGATGCAGAATAAAACATTACACTGCATATCCAAAAAGCTCAATAAATGCAAAGTAGAATGAACGCAAAGAAATTATGTAAAAAAATTAGTAAAATGCTAAAAGTTAGTAAAGAGGGAATCTTGAAAGTATCAAGTAAAATAATTCACCATGTTCAAAGAAACTCTAATATGTTTAGCAATTGATTTTTCATCAAGAATAATGGAGAGTAATGAGATGATTGATACAAATTACTGAAAGAAAAACATTGTCAACCCTGAACCCAATACTCAACAATATTGTCTTTCAAAAATGAAGGCAAAATATAGACATCCCAAAAATACGAAAGATGGGAAAAATTTTTACCTGCAGATAGTCTTCAGAAAGAATGTTAATGACTATAGACAGTAATTCAAATTCACATAAAAAATAAAGGTCATTAGTGAAGTATAGGTAAATATGAGATTACAAAAGACACAGTGCAAAATGTGTACTGTCAAACTGAATAAAAAACAAGCTCCAACTATGTACTGACTATGAGAGGCACACTTAGATTCAAAGACACACACAAGATAAAAGTTAAAGCATTGAAAAAGATCTATTATGTAAATAGTAACCTTATGAAAGCTGAAGTACTCAGACTAATAACAGAGCAGACTACAGGAAAAGAAAAGAATTTTAGTAGATCTAAAAAGGGGCATTTTATAATGACAAAGGATCATCTATCAGGATGCTCTGCCAACTATACACAAATAATGTGCCTAACAACAGGGCAAAATACATGAAGAAAAAACTGACAAACTAAAGAGAAAACAAACATGTATGCAATAATACTGAAGACTTCAATACTCTAAACAATGGGCAGAAGAACTGACCCGAAGAATAAGAAGGAAATAAAGGATTTGAACAATGTGATAAATCATGAAGACCTAATAGGCATCTATAGAACACTCCACCCCAAATGAGCAGAATATACTTTCTCCTCAATTATGCATAAAACAGTTTCTAGGATAGACCATAAGCTAGGTGAAAAAACAAGCCACAATGAACTGGAAATCATGCACACCAGTTCTCCAATCACAAGTAACAGAATTAGATATAGTAACAGAATTTGAGAAATGCACGACATAGGTGAACATTGAAGTCCTGATAATTAAAAGATGACAGAAAATGGTACACATTGCGTGATTTCATTTATAGAAAATGTCCACAATAGGCAAGTGTATAGAGACAGATAGTACATTAATGGTTGCCTAGGGCTGGGAGACTGAGGGAAAATAAAGGGCAACTGCTAAAGGATATGTGGTGTTTCTTCAGAGCGATGAAAACTTGTAGTGGTATTGGTGACACAAGTGTATGAACACATCTAAAAAGCCTTTAAATTCTGTACTTTATATGAATGAGTTGTTTGATATACAAATTATACTTCCATGAAGCTATTAACAAAAAAGATCACTAAATGCTATATTCAATAGATATAGCTGTCTATTGTACTAATTTTAATAAATGTCACTAGGACTTACTTTATTACCCCCACATAAATGTGACAAGACTATATGCAGTAATGCCTATATATGACAATCATATTTCTTCACTAAATCAGGTTAGAATCTGTGTCTTCTGAAAAAATATGTAGTATTATAAAGCTATAAATTTAAATAGTTATTCTCACAAGGATATAATGCCAAAGCAAGTCACAACAGAAGTCAACACTAGAAAATCCAAGTGACCTCATTTTATAAGGAAAATCAAAGACATTTTCTTATTATAAAAGAAAAGTTTCGTTGCTCATCTCTTCAGGCTTGAACTATCACTAATCTCACACAAAAATTCAAATTAATAAATACAATTATAACTTCTTAAAAGGTATATTGTCCAATATTTAAAGCAAACAAATTTGTTAACATGTAAGAAACATGGTTCCATTTATTTTACTGTTTACTTCCACAATCCATATTGTGATAAATGATTATGCTTATCTGTGCTGGCATATTCTTTTAAGAATAAACATTCTGAATGTAATTTATTGGCTGCTTATCACAGTAACTTTTCTTTCATATAGCATAAGTAGAAAGCATAACGTAACGTGATATATTGGGTTAACCTTTTTCAAAAAGGCAATGAGTAGAATTCAATGGATCTTGGATAAAAATAAATTGGATTGTGGAGAATGGTTATAAGGATTTGACTTAATATCCCAAATGAAAAGTGATATAAAATAAAAATACAGGACATGAATGGTTGAGAGCTGTTGAAAACAATTTTCCAAAGCAAGACTTTCTAAAACTAAAAGTCAATATCATTGATAACTGAACAGCTGGCAGAATAATACAAGAGTTCTAAATTACACTCTTCTTAAGAAATTACCAAAGCCAAATCCTAACAGGGTTATAAGGTTCCCTCTCTGGATAAATTGAGCACTTTAAGAGGCCCATTAACCCTTTCAGATACAGGGTTACTACTCATAGAGGGAGATTTTTCTCTCATCGAAGAATTTAGCCTTTGGGGATCCCAATAATTTCAGTAGCACAAAGAAATATACTGGTGATTCAAGAGGCGTTAAAACAGAATTTGAGAAAGATTTAACTTCACTAATTTTATTTAGTTTAAGAAGTGATAGAACATGATTAAGAGCCAACTACTCATGAAATCAAGTGAGCTATGAGTTGTCGCTGCTGCTTTCTTAACACTTCCAGAAGCAGCTGGAGGGCTGAAACATACACATTAGACTTCTGCTGCTGGAGACCATTTTTCTGTATTACCAGAGAGAGCACAAAACTGGGCACATGTTGACTACAATCACAGGTCCTCACTTCATACATAAGAGCTCTAAATCTTACCTCTAATGTATTGAAGCTTGGGTATTATTTGAGAACTTGAAATGCAATTCCAGGAAGACACGACCAACATGTCCTCTTTCCAAAAATGTGTGTTTGTTTTACATCACAACATTAAGCAAATTTAATGCATCATTGAGCTTCCTTCAGCCTTTGCAGTTTAAATTATAAACAAATGTTTCCTATGCAATGCTGGTTATTAATATAATTCAGAGCTATTAAAATGATAACATATCTACTGATTGTTCAGGCTGACAAGCTTAAATTTATTAAATTCTTTCTTACTCAAAATGTGCTTAAATTTTGTCTTTGATGGCATACCCTGGGTTTTCTATAATCATCTCTTACTTTCTCTGGTATGAGATTTTAACAGATAAGAAAAACATGCTTTTCTCATTCTTTTCATAATTGAACAGATGTTAACTTTCATATATCAATAATATTGCATTGTCCTCAATTTTTTCTCAATATTGAACTGTCCCCAATTTTTTCTCAATAAATATTTTCAACCAACAGGAAAATAGAAATACCTACCAATTAATGCTTTTGAGCAGTATTTGTTGCTTTCTCTAAACACCAATCCAGCAGATGTTGTTCAGTGGTGAACTGAAATTTCAGTTCTTACTTACTTAACATTTTCTTGCTTATAAGCATCAATCCCAGCCAATTATCCCTCTCTTTCCTATGTCTACCATTCTTCTCAGCATAGGGTGAGTTTAAACAACATATCAGAAATTTGCAAGGTACTCTTGAATTTTGTATAAGTTCAGAACTGATAAAGCCAGTGTCCTGCTTAGTTGGGAACAGAAGAGAGGAAAGGGTAGTTTTGTTGGACATTCCAGGTTCCTATTGGGATATATATACAACTTTGTAGTCTGAAAGCTTTAAAAAACCATAGCAATCAGTCCTGGTGAAGAATTTAAGTTTTTATAATCATTGTTTTAAACATATTTCCATTTTATCTCCAGGCACAGGCTTTTTTTTCCCTTAGGTTGGACTACTTTTCCAGTAATGGTAGAAAATTGAAATTATCTTCCTTTTTAAAAAATTTTCCCTTTATACATGGTGAATGAAACATTTCAGTTAATAAATGATTGGAGAAGGATAACTGTTCTAAACCTTAACCTCTCATTTTATTATGTATTCACTAAACAACAGGTTTTAAGGTTAAATCTGGGCTATATCTTAGCTCTTTCATTTTTGCTGGTTATTTAAACTTGCAATTTTACTTCACAGTAAAATGGTGATCAGTAAGAGTACATATCTCACACTGTGTTTTTGAAGACTAAATAAGGTAATGCATAAAACTACCTAGAATTGTACAGACAGTAAATGTATGTTATAAATTATCTATTTGTATGGAACAGAACTAGTATTTAATTGCCATTCAATATATACGTGTGTGTGTGTGTGTGTGTGTGTGTTCCTGCAATGTCAAGTCTGAATATATACATAGCAACTCATTTTTAAACTATGGAATATAGAAAGCGATGAAGGCAACAGGTAAAAAGGTAAGTAAAATAGTAGGAAATACTATAGTATGAAAGATAGTATGAAAAATAGAGATGTATCTCAGATGAAGCCAAATCAATAACTGAGTCATGGGTCCCTGACTTTATCATTGCTCTCTTTCCTGAAATTTCAAAAGCAGACTACCTGAAAATGCCAATATGCTTTTCACAAATTAATGTACAGTGTAGAAGGGTCATGAAATTCAAACACAGATTTTTAACATACGTTACATGTATATGTCAGTGTAGGTAACATTTTATAATACATACAACTGTATGTAACACATGGACTTTTGAGCCCAAAATGTTTAAGTGGATTTACATTACATTTCCTTCCCAGGAAAGACAGGTTCCGTTGAAAAATAATGAATTTACAAAGCATAAAAACTCATCAACTGGAAATGAATAAACCTTTTCAGAATTCTAGTCATACAACCAGGGAAATCTGATTCATTTCTATTGAACAAATAGTTAACATAAATGAAATAGTTTACACATCTTAAAACATCACATCTCTCATGTCATTCTCCAGCTCAACCAGTTGAGGTCTGCCATGTGAACCTCTTGTCTGGCTTTGCAGGGCCCCAGAAGTGATTCTTTGTCATTTATAAAATACAAAGCAGCAGGCACCTAAGTGCCCTCTCATTTTAAAACAAAGTCTTTTTATTTTCTTTCAGAAAAGACTGAGAATTCAAAGAAGCCTTACTTACGTAACTGACATTAGCCTTATTGTTATTAATATAGAACAGACCATACCAAAGATGGTATCTGAATTTATTTAGACACTGTGTTAGTCTGGTTGGACTACTGTACCAGATTACCATAAATTAGGTGACTTAAATGACATACATTTATTACTCACAACTCGTAAGGCTGGGAAGTCCAAGCTGAAGGAGCTAAATAATTTGGTTGCTGGTAAGGACAGTACTCCTGGCTTGCAGATAGCTACCTTCTCACTATGTCTTCACATGGAAGGGGGCAGGGAATGCTTCTTATAAGGCCACTACTCACATTATGAGTGCCCCATCCTCATGATATAAATTATCCCCAACTATCCCCCAAAGGCTTCATCTCCAAATATCACACATTGAGAATTAAGGCTTTAACATATGAATTTTGAGGGGACACAAACAGTCTGTAACAGACATGGAAGAATTCTACTAACTATGGAACTATGTAAATGCTGTTAATACTGGGATTTAATTTAAAAGATAGCTTTGAGTATGCAAATAGTACCTTACTGATTCTACACTTTTACTTTAACTAGAAGAAATTTCAGGATACCTAAAGGAGACATTATAAAGTATTATTTAAATGTAAGAAAATAAAATAAAAACAATATTACAACTTAACACTAGCTATTAATTATGCATCTTCCTTTATTCTTAAATAATTGAATAAAATAACATTAATAACATATAATAACATACTGTTTATATATTTTCATTAGTGACTGAAAATAAAATATCATGTGCAAATGCTTATAAAGTGACATCAAAATTATAAAAGATGAGAACCTATACTACAGTAATTTCACTTGAAAATTTCATTTAATTATAAACTTTTAAATTTAATACAATATTATAAAATATGCATTGTATCTGTAAGTTAAAGTTATATTTTGAAAGGGTAAAACCATGAAAATCCATGCTAGAAGAGTATTTTCTATTTAAAAGTGTTGAATGTGTATATAAATCCATAAAGAAAACCAAGACAAAATTCTGAAGGTGGAGAACTGATGGGGATTATTAAAAAAAATTTCACCAGTTCAGTGGGTAATTAAGAAAATCTGTATTCTAGAATTTATACTTTTTGTCACTTAAAAAATTAGCCACTTTATATCAAAACTTCACAGAAAATTTTTGGCTCTTATGTAAAATGGTCCTTAGAGAATCTTTCTAAGTAATAAGAAAACTATTACAACTTTCCTTCACTGTATTAACTTCTCTGTTTCATATACAATCACTTACAAAACAGGTGGCTCACAAGACCAAGGGTCATTTTAATTATGAGAAGCTAAGTATATACCAGCATGCTGAAAATAATGCCAGCTAACAAATAGGAATACTAGAAAACATGACTTAAGGAGAAAGACAGAAGCAAGACCTGGGCTGAATTTAGTTTTTTAAAAAATTAATTCAGGAAGTAACACAATTTTCAGGTTAACAAATTTTAATAAGTCACAGATTGACTAACTACTCTTCAACTATATGGTTAACAACTAAAAGGAAACGTGATAGCAAGGGATTTATGCCGGAAATAAGAATGAAAATGATAAAAACTGGCTTCACATTTTTGTAGTTTATTAACTGAAAGGTTATCATGAGCAATCTATTTTCTTAAGAATAAGAATGAAGCAACAAGCCAGGAAACTGGGGTACTGGATCTTTTGAGATAGCTTATAATGTCGGTATAATTATAAACTTTATGATTTTTATGAAATACTCAATACTGTTGATTTGCCTTATATCCAAAATATCTGCTTTAGTTTTCCTTGCGCCATGGCACTAAGACTCCTCTTTCTACTCACTGTCTTTCCGTTGCAACTTTATTTCCGATAAGCCAAAATTCCTAGACCTCTACTGCTTGTCCCTCTACTCATTTTCCCTAAAACAGACAGCCCTCGGCATTAATGTTTACCTTTCTGCTTCTGAGCTCCTTTTGTACGTTCCAAAGCCTTCATCTATATTTAGGTGAATATTTTTGCCTTCATCTATAGTAATCTACTTCACTGAATCCCAAATAACCTACTTGCATGTTCCATCATGACTTTAATTTCTACATATCAAAAAACACATTGCCATTTTTTTCAAAAACTTTTAACTCCTCTTGACTTCTGCCAACAATATCACCATTTCTCTAGGAAGTTGGAAATGACGTTGTGGTCAATCTATAACCACTGCTGTACTTTGTTTCTTAAACCCATACAATGCCAGTCCATGTCAGTCACCTCTGCCCTGACCTTCAAACACTCTTCTTCCAACCTAAAGCAGATCCTTTCTTCAGTGTTCCTGGATCATAAAATGTCAGTACTCCCCTACTTGGACTATTCACTTCAAGCCTATGCTTTCTACCTTTCTTGTAAGACAGGCATCCTTCATAAACCTTCATTCACTTGTAGCTGCACACATACACACACACACACACACACACAGTTTTAATGGTCAGTATACATAACACTAATAAAAAAAAACACCATCTTGTAGCTTAATCTGGTACCCTTCTACCACTCCAGCCTAGCTCCACGTAATCTATCTTGTTATTAAATCTATGTAAAATCCTATTTCCATACTTTTGCTTACATCACTCCCTACATATAGGATGCAGCTGCTTTATGTTAGTCTAATTGCTTTCTTTAAGTTCTAAGAACCCAAAATTAATAATGAGCCCCCTTCCTGTGTTATACTGTACCCCTGAACTTCTAGAGTAACCCTTGCCATTGTCACTAATTTGACATATATGGTATGACATCAACTACAGTGATTATAGACATATATGCCCTTTGCCATCAAGGTGGTCCCCAAAATTCTTAAAAGTAATTTTTATATATGCTCCTATTTTCAAAACCAACCACAACACTTCATTAGAGAGAATACGTCAACAGAAAGTTGTTAATGAGAAAAATTCCTTAGTAAAACAGTCAAAAAATTAGCTACAAACTTCCACTGGAGGAAAAAAAGGACTTTCCTGGTGGCAGGACAAACAGAATTCATTTTTCTGCTTAGTGTTCTATTTCAGAGGACAAAGGAAACACCATTAACTACTTGTCAGCAATTATAAAGATTTTAAGCCATCTAATCATTAACCACTCTATAAGGAGAGGTCAATGTTTGGCTCACTTTCCTTCAAAGGTTTAATCACACAACTCACTTGCTGAAGCCGCAACGAAACACTTAGAACTGAACTTTGCAGTCCACAGTAACATAACGTCAGCAACAAGTTCTGATAGGAAATCCAATGAATTGTTTGTCGTTGTTTCGTTCTAAGTTCAAAATTTTGAATTCCATTGCACAGGACAATCACCGCAACATCCGCATGACATGGTCCCCTGCAACAAAGAAGCTAAAGTCCACAGAGGCAGAAATTATATGACAATAAAAATAAGGTGGTTTCAAGTGTTTTCGCAGAGTGATGCACAGATTCTACCTGAGTTGAGAAGAAAGCTAGACTAGAAAGCTTAGACTGAAAGGATGTATATTTTCTAAAACTACTTCTAGTGTATTCTTTAAAATAAAAAGGGACTCATTTAAGAGTTCTTTAAGAGAATGAATAGTTCACGATTTATAGCAATAAAAAGCTAGAAAATACCTAACACCTGGCAGATAAACAAAAATTAAATTATGGTCTATTCACAGTGAAAAACATGTGATCTCTCTCTCTTTCTTTCTCTCTCTCTCTCTCTCTATATATATAAGATCTATTAAAATCATGTTTACAAAGATATTTATTGATACAGAGAAACACTTTTGATATTATAGAAAGTTTTTAAAAGGAAGAGAAATGAAATCTATGTCTAAATTAAGATGTTCAATTACAAACACATAATTTAATGTATTAAATAACTATTTTAAACAAGATAAAATTCCTAAATATATTGACTATTTAAGTCACTTTTACTCTCTTAGTAAGGAGTGCTATTTCATTTTATTTTACCCAGTTCTAGCAGGAAAGTACCAGTACTAGGTTGAACCCAGTGTCATTGTTTACATTTTATCTTCAGACAGTGTCTTGCTAATAAGTCACTAAGTTGCTCGGGCTGGTCTCAAACTTTCAATCCTCCTGCCTCAACCTCCCAGACTGCCAGTTGTCTTCTTCATTAATGCTTTTTGATTGAATACCTAAAAAAGTCTCCATTTAAAAAGTAGTATTATTTAGTGGAAATATGTAGTATGAAGTCACACTGAGTGATCCCGATTCTTTAAATAAAAACAATTGAGCAATTCTACTGTAAGGGCAGAAATATCTGAAAACAAATTTAAGCTTAAAGCGAAATATAAAAATAATACATACATATCGCCTACAGTAACTGACAAGGAAACACGAACATGCCAATATATAAATAGGAAAAGGGCACGAAGAGTTCACAAAAAAAGTGCACGTCCTTTCACTGTAAGGGAGAAAAGGGATGAAAATGTTTAGCCACTCACTGAGTCTTCACTGAAAATCAATTTCTGTTTCTACCCCTGGAAAAGCACTTGCAAAGTCTCAAAGAGCAAACTGCCCAACCATCTGTTTTTGTACTTATACGATACATTTTATTTCCCCCCCATAGTGTCTTTTTCTCCTATAAGTAAACTACTTTTGTGTAATATCCTTACTGAGATATAATTAACTCATCATATAATCCACCTATTTAAAGGATACAATTCAGTGATTTTTACTATAGTTACATAGTAGTTCATCTATCACTGTATTACATTACAGAACATTTCATCAGCGTCACTTCTTTTTTCCCCTAAGCCCTTATCTTTAAGCAGCTACAAATTCATTTTCTGACTCAATGGGTTTGTCTATTCTGGACGTGTCACATAAAAAGATTCAAAATGTGTTTTTTTTATTTTGGTTCATTTCACTTTGTAGGATGCTTTCAAAGTTTCTCCATGCTAACTTCACCTCTACATGTTATAAATCCCATACTATCTTTTTCAAAATATTTAAGTAATTTTGTCATGAGATTTAAGTAATACGTAAAAATCACATATTTACCCCTGTAGTTACTATTTTTATAGTTCTGTATTTGTTGGTATAAATCCATATTTTCACCTGGTATCATTTCCTTCTGCTTGAGAGATATGACTTCCTTTCACATTTCTTGGAGTCCAGGCCTGCTGCTCACAAATTCTTTTAGGTTTTGTGTCTGAAAAAGTCACTTTCTCCTTGGTTTTTAAATGAGAATTTCAGTCAATATAGAATTCTGGGTTAACAGCTCCCCCCACCCCAATACTATAAACAGACTTCTTCGCTGTCTTCTCGTTCGTTGTTTTTCCAACAAAAAAGAATCTGCTGCTACCTTATCTTTGTTCTTTTCGACCCTGTGGGCTTCTATTTCCCTACTGACTTGAAGATTTTGTCTTTATCACAGGTTTTGAGTAATTTGATTTTGTTGTGCCTTGGTGTAGCTTTCCTCTTATTTCTTGGACATCATTGGGCTTTTGGACCTATGGATTTATTTCTTCATAGGTTTTCACTGTCATCACACCTTTCTACCTCTCCTCTCCTTGGGATATTACATTTACATGAATATTAGGCTACTCAAAGTTGTCCCATAGCTCAGTTACTCCTTGCTTGCTTGCTGCCTTCCTTCCTTCCTTCCTTCCTCTTCCCTCCCCCTCCCTTTCCTTCTCTTCCTTTCTTTCTTTTCTTTTCTTTTTCTTTAAAAAAAATTTTCCCCTCATTGTGCTTCATTTGGGTAGTTACTACTGCTATATCTTTAACTTCACTTTTTTCTTCTGTAATATCCAATATCTCTTTAATCCTGTCTAGTGTATTTTTTCATTTCAGACATTGTCGTTACCATGTCCAGTTGTTAAATTTGGTCTTCTGCTGTCTTTTGTGACTCTGCTTTTTTTTTTCTTGAGACAGGGTCTCGCTATGCAGTTCAGGCTGACCTTGAACTAATATGTAGCTAAGGCTGGCCTCGAACTCAGCAATCCTCCTGCCTCAGCCTCCCAAGTGCCGGGATTCCAGGCGTGCACCACCACACACAGCTCTGCTTAACTTTTTGAACATACAGGCTACAGTTATAATAAGTGCTTTAGTGTACCAATTTTGAACTTGTTTTGATTGATTTTTTTTTTTCGAGGTAGTGTTTCACTATGCAGTTCAGGCTGGCGTTGAACTCACTTTATAGCCCAGACTGGCCTCAAACTCTCAGCAATCCTCCTGCCTCAGCCTCCGAGTGCTGGGACTACGGAAGTGTGCCACCATGCCCAGCCCATGATTCGTTGATATTAATCCTCATTATAGCTATTTTCTTATACTTCTTGAGGCTTAGTCATTTTAAATAAATAGCAGGTATTGTGAATTTCAAGTTATTGGGTATTAATGTTTTAGTATTCCTATGAATATTCTTGAGTTTTTCTCTAAGGCACAGTTGTTTACTTGTAAACAATCTGATCTTTTCAGGTTTCGGTTTTAAGATTTGTGAAATGGGACTTATCCAGCATTTGGTCTCCAGCGCATCATTTCAAAATACCAAGGAAAGAAACTTCTCAGTATTCAATGTCCTATGAATCATGGTACTTTCCAGACTGACTGGTGGAGCAGGCTACATTGTGAGACCAACATGGCTGCCAAGTGCTATTCCTTCTAGTTCTCTCACTTTGCTGTTTACCCAGTCGTGGGTCATTTTTTTTACAGGTATTTGCTCACTGATACTCTGTGCAGTGCTTATGGGTACCTCCTGCAGATCTCCAGGTTTTTCTAAGTCTCTCTCTCCTCTGTCCTACTCTGTTCTACAAATTCTAGATGTTTCTGTCTCCCTGGATCCTCATTTTTGTCAGCTCAGTGGAAGGAGTCCACCAGGTTCTTGTGGGTTACTCCTTCATAAGCTGTAGCTTATAAATTTTAAGACAGTAAACCAGGGAAATAATAGGGCTGCTCTCACTTATTATCATGTCTCAGAGATCACTGCCTTTTGTTGCACGACAGCCAGTGTTGCCAAAATAACTGTTTCATATGCTTTGTTTCCTTTTTATTCTTTCAGCTAGAAATGCCTACAGGAAGTGTTGACTAGACAGGCCCGAGTTGCTCAGATCTACACATTTCCCTAAAAAGCCTGTTTTCAGAATAGGTGTATAGTCTACCCCTGGCAAACAAACTGCAAGAAAATATGGTCAGAAAAGGGTGATTTTTTATTATTCCTAAAGCCTTGGGCCACACTGTAACACACTGACTTATTTATGCAAACAATGTGATTAATGACGAATATTTGATTTTTCTCTGGTGAGATCGAGTGAGCAACTGAAGCCAGTCACACAGCACTGCATGCCTACATCACACAAGACCTGGGTGAGCTGCCCACTATGCAACCCTTCACATGTGTGGTCATAGGACATGGCTGGGGAAATTAAGTGTGCTCTGGATAATTCCATTGGTAAAGGACACCTAGAGGCTTGTGTCTGGTTTCCTCTGAACTTTCCTTTTTTTTTTAAATTTTAATCTATCCTTTCATTATAAACAACTGTAACCATGAGAAAACAGTCTTTAACTCCAGAGAGTACTAATAGTGAATGGGTAAACCTGGGGCTGCACTTGGGCCCACCAACACAAATGTAAATTCATTTCTACCTTTTCCACCTTGAGCAATACAGGAGTAAAGTAAAATGTATCACATTTTAATGACCACTTCCTCCTAAATGGGTTAATTTTGTAGAGTGCCTGCACTAAAAATATAGAAAAGTTTTGAAATGGCAATAAGTCATTTCTCCATTCACTCTTTTACAGGAATCATATGTGAAGATATTAAAGATTTACATTTGATTTTGGAATATGGACTTTAAATGAAAAATAAGTTAACTTACCACAGATACTTTTGAATGAAACATCTGTACCGGAATATAATATCATAGATCTATGGATGGGCATTGGAATCAGCCAGTTTAGCAAATGTCTATGGAAATGTTTGTAAATCTTCCACCTCAGCATCCATTCCATGCTTCTGTACTAGTAAATTCCTACATAGCTTTTAGGAAGGCATAGTTCTCAGCTTATGTCTAAATTCTAGCTCTTCTTACTGCTAAGACAAGCCACTCAGTTAAGTGCAATGAATGTTACATGTGGAAGTGTGGGTCTTTTAGGAAGGGGTATACATTTCTCCGTCTTCCTCCCTCCTCTTGGAGCTCCAGCTTCAAACCAGAATGAGGTGAACTTGAAGATTACAGATTGGAAAGATAAACCTAATGACAACAAAAAGATACTACATACCCTGTAGAATATATTTCTGGACTTCTTGTACATAAGGAAGGAATAAATTGGACTCTTATTTAAGCCAATTTTTTTTTTCTACATTATGCCTCAGAAGTTGGTCTTTACAGAGTGTCTAACATCATTCTTGTGGCCAACTAGGTATGGGAAATGCTGAAAGTCCAAACAACAAGGTAAAATATTCAGAAACAATTTTATAGGAACTTCAGAAGTATTTGACATATGTATTTAAAAGACAAATGAGAAATCACATCACCATAAGTTAGTATTTTTCTTGAAACCCATCATGATGTCAGAAAGCCTAAACTAAAAATCATTCATTTCAAAAGCTGATCCATGAAAATTTTGTTGTGCCTCTACAGAAAAAAAAAAAAAAAGATTTATCTTAATCTCCCTTGATTGATTACTCCATTTTAGCTGACTTAAATTTTTTACAAGATACCACAATGAGGTGAATAAAAATGTACTCAGTGCTCTTCTGTAAAGTATCATCTGGAAACCTTCCATAAAAATCCCTTGCATACACATGTGCTCCATAAAACCCATACTCCCCAATATTCTTTGTTAAACCCTCCCTATACAGGTTGGGTAGATAACATACTTCTGTTTTCCAAAGATACTTCATGCAAAACACCTTGTCTATCAATATTCTCTGATTTAATTTCAGGATTTGTTCTCAGTCTAATATAAAACTTAACAAGAAGACAGCTTAACTACTTTTTCTCAAAAATCTATAACATTTTTATTTGAATAATTAGGCACATTTTTCTAAAATTCTCTCATGAGTTTACTATCGTAATATGTGCTATTGAATGAGGTTCTACAGTATACCTCACAACAATATCCTATAATCCTCACAACAATCCTATAATGGCAAAGCACAAAGAAGTCGAGTAACTTGTCCAGGAAGTGACCGGGATCGTAACCGCGTACTTGTCTTCAGATTCCACACTGTTAGTCACTACTCTGTACGGACTCCACAGAAGCAATGCTAGTGTCCTGTTTTATTTTTCACATGTTTAATTCAAGGATTAGTATATATTCATTTTAAATACTGAAATCAGTTTGCAAGGTACAGGTAACTATGCAAACAAGAAATGAAAGAATCCAGACTTTAAAAGTCTGTCATCTATTAGCCACAATAGCAATCAAAGTTCCTGGTACACGTTAGTTATCTGTTGTTACCTGACATAAAAAGGAGGAAGCAAATCTCAGAAATAGTGTTACAGACATTCTAGCAGGACTTCATAACCAAATAGTTTGTGGAGAAGCAGAAAAGTAACTATACTTCTAATGTGAATAGTTTGTGATTATACAGGGAAGAGTAATGACAGAAAGTAAAAGTTAGGGATAGAAAACTGGCTTAGGAAAATATGTGCAGTTCTTTTGGCACATCACTTGAACACTCATGTCATCTTACAGATGACATATAGGCTAAAAGAAAAAAATTAAAAGTGAAATATAGCTTGTTTCTCATGCCTTGTCATTGTTGGATTTGAATTAAGTCCAGGCATCTTATCTGAAAAGCTAAGATGTTTTCCTTAATTGTGAAAAAATTCACAGATGCTCTAGTACCAAAAATATAGTTTACAACTCAGAAATGTCAAGTAACACTACTTCCATTATAATAGAAATTCAATGTTTAACATTTATCAACTTAAAAAAATTACACATATTATTAGACCCTCAAATTCATATACTCCAATTGAAATCTACAGTCTGAAATCTTCTGTTTGTGTGTATGTGTGCCCCACTAGACTTTGAAGTTATTGAACATAATGACTATATCTCTTACATCAGTCCCTTCAGTAACTTGTATAAGGCATAATATAAATGAGGCTTACAATGAATTGAACTGTTTCTCCTCAGAATATAAGATCCATAGGGACCTCCATTTACAAAGGACCTTGTGAAGTTATAGGACAACCTAAGTTAAAGGCAGAGTCAAAATCAGAATCAAATCTTCTCACCCCATTACATCACCACATTAATACAAAAATATTACTAAAAAGAGGCTCTTGATATTTTGAACTATCCACTACTTTATACCACCTGTGACCCTACTTCTGCTAGGAACCCAGATATAAATGCAGGAACCAGAAGATAAATAAATAATAAAGACTAGTGAGAGGCATAATAAGTTAGAAGTTCAGTATTTCAGATTTATTGGATAAAACTCAATTTTTCTATTTCTACAGGAAAGATTTTTATGATTTCTATATATAAAGTACTTCTTTAAGCATTAAAAATTGGCCATTACCATTGAAATACTCTTCATCCTTTTTTTTTTTTTTTTATGTGGGTACCGGGGGTCGAACTCAGGACCTCGCATGCCAGCAGGTGCTTGTGTCACTGAGCAATATCACCGGCCCTTTTTTCCTTTTTATGTGGGTACCGGGAGTCGAACTCAGGACATCGTGCCTGCCAGGGAGGCGCTTATGCCTGAGTCATCTCACCGGCCCAATATTCTTCATCTTAAAGATGAACAAATTATCACCACTATCTAAAATACAAACTTCTTATATTTCAGCTGTCATTTTATAAATTCATACTGAACATAAATTTAAATAGTTACATTGTTGAATAATAAGTAGTAATTTTTTCATATTAGTAGCATTTGGCATCCTGTTAGATTTCTTTTGCTATTTTATTCCCAGAATAGTTTGTAAAAGAGGCATACTAAATACAACCATTTACTTTTTATGACTTTTTTTAAATGGGGCATACCACCAGGAAAAAACTACCTATGAGTCTCTATTTCAAACTAATAACTGTAATAATTTCCAGGTGTTTAAATAAAGGCACTTCCCATCACTAATAGGTCTACAACTTCTATAAGCCTTCCTGCCACTTAAATTTTTTTGAAGTTATGAAATTTTTTTCAAAGGATAATCAATACCCATGTTGTAATTCAGGTTACTGTGCCTGCACACATGAAATCTGACTTACTGGAAGACTTTCTGTTATGAAAATCAACAAGTTTTTCGATTAATTATATAACAGGATAAAATGTAAGCAGCATTCACGCTGTTTACATAGGATAAGATTTAAGAAAGTGAAGGATAGGCAGGCAATATAACTGTTGTAGTATTTACTATGAAGTGAAAGAAAACCCTAACTACCAAAAAAAAAAAAAAATCTGGATTTAAATGCACAATTTCAGATTTCTTTTGCCTTGAGCCTGTCACATGCCATATACATTTTGGTTGGAAAAAGTTTTAGTTTAAATGAAATATAATTCCTAAAATGTAAGTTACAGAGCTAAATGAAGCAACTGATAATGTATTACATATATAGTATTTCTCAAAATTCATAGATTGATGTTACCTACCAATTCCAAAATAGTTTCTGCCATAAACAGATTCTTGCAATAAGTAAAACTTGTTAGTATAGCAATGCAATTTCTAACACAGAGCTTAGAAAATGTCGTTATTAAGTTAATTATATACTAATATAAAAAATATTGACAACATTATCATTTTTAAATTATTCTTTGGAAATTCGTACTTGATACTATCTTATCACTCATCTCTTTTTCACTTTCAAATTCATAATTTGGTCATTTTAAAGTTAGATTAAACTATATTAGAGGAATCCAGAAATCCAAATATCTAGTGTTCTACAATTTAATTTAAATTTTAGGCAGCCTTTTAAAAGACTGTTCTTTTCCAAGACTGCTAGGCAAATGGCCAAATACATAATTAAAAATGTCCAAAATTTTGACAGTTGAATAGAAATTTGAATCTTACCACAGCTGAATTACAAAGAGAAACAGCTAAATGTGTTTCTTCTAGGAAAAGAACTTGGAGAAAATTGTAAGGAGTGAGTGAGAAATCAGCTCCACCAAGCACTGGAGAGATGGAAGTTAACATACATTTCTTTTCAACTTCATACTCTCAGTACTTAACATCAGCACCAGAGAATGCATCTACCTCTTGTCAATCAGCAAGCACCGCCCCAACTCCCAGTGAGGTGTTTAACAGCATATCAATTCACTGAAAGAATATAAAAGGGAACCATTGCTCTTCTTTAAAAGTGCTTCTTTCTTTATTTTTAATCTTTATCATGTGCACATTTTATACTGATAAAAACTATACTACAATTATGAAATTATTAAAACAATGAGATAATTCAGAGACTTCACAAGATACACTGGGTAGCATGGTAATCAACATTTCAGTAACAAAAGCCTAATAATTACAGAAGTGGCAAAGACCATGTTATGCCTCCTAAAATATGAAGGATTGTTGAGTTAAAGATGATTAAGAATAAACAGATGCAGGAGAGCTCTCTGTCCTTCCTTCGGTGCATTCCAACTAAGAATCTATTCGGGGTTATTACTCCCCTACAGTAAGAACTACAACCTCCCTATCAATCGAAAGTTGTTGGGCCGGTGAGATAGCTCAGCGGCATAAGCTCCTGCCTGGCAAGTGCGAGGTCCTGAGTTCGATGCCTGGTACCCACATAATAGGAAAAAAAAAAAAAAAGGCCGGTGATATCACTCAGTGGCACAAGTGCTTGCTGGCAAGCGTGAGGTCCTGAGGTCGACTCCCGGTACCCACATAAAAGAAATAAAAAGTAAAAAAAACTAAAAAATAAAAATAAATAATAAAAAACAAAGTTGTTGCTACAGGTATTCAAAGACACTGTGAATTTTGAATTATAGCAGGGCAACTTGCATAGCCAAAGCAATTTCATTTCCCCAGGAAAGTTGACTCCAAGGATAAAACTTATCAAACCCAAATTTACATTTATTTTTAAACTCTAAGTTTTTATGGAATTATACTGTTTTAGAATTGACATAAAAATGATTACATAGTTTCTGGATTTCATTTGCAAAGTAACAGATAACTAGATGAATCACTGTGTTTTGAACACTGTAGTGGAAATTATAATTACTCAATGTGCACTTCTAAGTATTTGCCATCATAGCATAATTAATTCAAAATTGTACAAGACTAAAGATGCAAAGGGGGAAAGGGTTAGGCTAATATAAATTAACCTTAGATTATACCCTTGTAATTACATTCTTACTCAAATATGAACTGGCTGTCTTGACAGTGACATCATTATTGTTGTAAAATTGAATATAAAAGAAAAATGCCCTTCATTATGAGGGCTCCAGTGAATCAAAATTTTATAACACATGTCAAAATGCATATAGACTTTAAAGAGAAGAAAAAAATACAGAATTCAAAAGACAATTCCAATGCCATGCAGAAGGTTTTTTAAATTTGATATGATCCCATTTGTTGATTCTCAGTGCCACTGGGGTTCTGTTCAAAAAGTCCTTGCCTACCCCTACGTCTTCAAGAGTTTTACCTATTTTATCAACCACCAGATTGTGTTTCTCTTTTAACATTTTGTTTGTTTGTTTGTTTGTTTGTTTGTTTTAGACAGGGTCTCACTATGTACTTTTGGCCAGCTTTGAACTCACTATGTAGCCCAGGCTGGCCTTGAACTCACTCCTCCTGCCTCAGCCTCCCAAGTGCTGGGATTATAGTCATGCACCACCACACCCGGCTGTTTAACATTTAGAATTTGATCTATTTTTATTTTAGTTTAGTACATGGTGAGATATAAGGGTCTAGACTATCTGCATGTGGATAAACTTAAGGCATTCATAGGTAAATAGATGCAATTCAAGATCATAATGTTAAGAGAAATAAGTCAGACACACAACCTCAAATATCACATGATTTCTCTTATGAGAAACATACACACATATAGTATATGTCTAGAGAGAAAGCATGTACAAAATAGAAGACAAACAGGAAGTAGGGAGAAGTTCAAATACTTCCCCAAATTACATATTCTGTTGTTTCAAAAATATTTTAATATATGTGTTAATTTGTTTCAATTATACCACTAGTTTATTTTAGCTAACTGAAAAGAAAGTTTTGTCTTATTGTTTCTTTTTTGTAAGAATCATTTTGGTTCATGTCTTATACACTGAGTAACTATTTTGAAGATAACGATAGACAGTGTATTATCTATTATTATTCTCTTATTTGTTATGAAATTTAGGGTTTTTTCATAAAATAAAAAACATTTCCAGTTCTGTAGTTCATTTCATCTGTTTCTTTTTCCTAATCACTCCCACAAATATTCTGTCCTGTCAGAGGTCAAAGCAGCCTGGCAAAGGGCAAAGCAGGTCGCCTGACATGAGGTTGAGAAGAGATTGATGATATTTCATCAAATCCCTCCACTGCAAACATCCGGCCTGGATGAGAAACCATTAGTATCCTGCTTCATTTACACATATAAAGGGCTCCTTGAAGAACTGAACTATTAAACATCCTAGTGAGAAATTCCATGAATACAGAAAAAAATGAAGTAACTTTTGAAGGACTGCCCATTTATATACTTATTCTGAATCCCAATTTTCATATCATGTATTTTAATGTCTGAATAAACAGCAAAGTAAAAATTGAGCTCATATTCATACATTTTAGTTTCTAGTTCACTACTGACTCTAACCAAACCATTTCACCTTTCTATGTCTTTAGTTTTACCACTTCTGAAATGGATATATCTTCTTACTAGTAGAAACATGCCCTTATAGTTCCCCCAAGAAAAACATGCCACAAGTGTACAGAGCCAGAACCATGCTGTGAACTCCAGCTCTGGCAGGTCCTGTACTTGTCCTTGTCTTACACTTGATCCATCTCTGCCACGACCGCCCTCTTCCACTTACTTCCAGAAAAGGAATACCTACTTCATTCGGAGGTCCCTGGATGACTGGATATTGAAGTGAAAGTGGAGACTGTAAAAAAAACTTACACGAATCTCTTTATCATAATTTATTAAATATAAACAAAATAACCTTATAAAACTAAATTATTAAGGTTCATGAATGTGAATTTATAACATACATACTTTAATCCTAACACCAAAATTCTGCACTATCACCCCAAGCACTTATCATTTTTTGTCTTGATTTATAATTTTTGCTAATTTGCCTGATCTCCTATTTTGTATCATAAGCTCGTTTAAGAGAGCTGTATTTATCTTTATAGCCAGGCTCCACACAGGATTTAATATAGTGGCTAAGATACAGCAAGAACTTAGTAATTACTTATAAAATTGGAGGAACATTTAATATATTTTGTTGGTAACTTATGCTTAAAATAAAATATAGTCAAGAAAAATATAGACAAGTTTTGGATCCTTTATCCAAAACACTTGGGAAGATAAGCATTTCAGGTTTCAGAATTTTCCAAATTTTAGAATATCTATGTAGACTTCACTAGATGAACATCCTTAAATCAAAAAACATAAAATCCAAGATACTCCAAAATCTGAGATTCAAAATCCCTAGCAGACTCCCATGGTTTTTCAGTTTTCAGTTCAAATGTCAACTCCACCAGAAGGACTTCTTATGACTACAACATGTAGACAAGGCCCAGCTAGTCATCTGGCATCACATTATTCTGGTTTATTTTATGAAAACTCTTGATATTGACTGAAATTTCTGCACATTTGAATTTTTCTACTGCTTGTTGTTCTTCTGTGGTAATACAATTTTTTGGTACATAGTAAGAAATATGTTTAAGTGAACAAAAAAAGTGAGAGCAAATACTTCTGCTTTTAAAATATTTTTAAAGGGATAAAAAGGTCCTTGGAGTCAAAACAGTGACAGCCATTACTAGTATTTTCATATCTTACATTAACTGCACAACTGCCACATGTTGCAACTATTAAAATGACAAATATATAGTATTTCCATCAATTCTACAATTCTATGATACAACTATTATTACTACCCCTATTTTACAGATGAGGAAACTAAAACAGGTTAATTGCCAAGGTTAGAACTACTCAGTGACAAAGCTAGGGTATGAACAAGTAGCACCCTAATTTCAGAAACTACACAGTTAACAGCTACTCTGTGCTGCCATTACATTCTAATTAGAATAAATAATAATGATCCTTTTCTTTTCATCAGTAAATATAATGGAGCAAAAAGCATGAATTTTGTTTTGATTTTATGATTCAAAGTACTTAATTTTCTTAAAATCTGTGATGGTTCCACTTATTTGTATTTCTTAGTTCTATTTTTCTTTTCTTTTACTCTTATATTAAAATTCTATTAAGCCAGGTGTGGTGGCACATGCCTGTAATCCCAGCACTTGGAAGGCTGAGACAAGAGGATTGCTGCAAGTTCAAGGCCAGCCTGGGCCACATAGTGAGTTCAAGGTCAGCCTAGACTACATAGTGAGACCCTGTCTCCAAAAACAAAAACAAAACAAAACAAAACAAAACAAATTATATTAAGACAATTTGTTTAAAGAGAAACCCAAACTATTTAAGAATTTGGAAAAAATGTTCAAAAGTAGCAACATTCAAACAAACACAAAGTAATCCAAGTAGATGGGAGTTTTTCACCTAATTGTTTATTTAAAAAATAAAAACAGTAATTAACAATAGAAAGGTTACCATTTTATACATATTTGTACATTGCAAGCTTCCATATACATTGGTTGTACCATCTGGACAACTTCAAAATACTTCAAATCTTTAATATAGGTATGTATATCTTTATGATAGAGAGACCCTTCTAGGAGCCTATAACAATACCATGATGTTAAACAGGTATAAAGAATATTTTAAGGTTTTATTTATACCATCTAGCTTTCGGGTGGGTGTGGAATGATGGGCAGTAATGTTCTTGAGCCAAATAAAAATATTTCTCAGCAAATGTTTTTATTTCTTTCAAACAGCAGCTTAAGCACAGTACTGTTTTGAGTTCAGGTTGCAAATAAACTTAGTTTTTAAATGCAGCATGAACACAAATGATTTTGATTAACACCCTCAAGGCAGAAGAATGATTTGCTTTATTAAATTTCTCACTGTGAGAAAACATGTTGAGTAAAAATTCGTTACATTTATAGATCTTTTTTCTTGAGTAGTAAAAGAAAAAAAGACAAATTTAAGGTTGTACACACATGGGCTTGTACACACACAAACACATACACACACACACACACACTTGCATGACCACTCATATTCTTAATATAAAGGAGCTTAGGGCTAAAAAAAATCATTTGAGAATCTGGTCTGCCAGAGAGGACTGGTCCTGAGGAAGGAGTAGAGAGGCTAACACAGTATAAAAATTTCCATCTTTGGTCACATGATGGGTAGCTGCAGTTAGTGTACATTTATCCATTAGAGACAACAACCTGAGATTTATGAATGTTATCAACTCAAGATAACAAGCTAAAGCCTTATCTTACTCTTCTTGTATTCCAGGACAGAAAAATAAGAAATAACACCAAGCTATGATCTAGAAAGAAGCATTAAGTCAGCCCTGCATCCAAACTATATCGCGTGAATGTCAAGGGAAACTATATATCCAGATGTCTGAGTGTTCTGTAACTTACAATCACTGGGAGGACAACGAGGAAATTGGGTAAATGGTTCCATTTCCATTTTGTCCTTTCTGCTTTTGTACCAAAGAATGAACCCTTTATTTAAAAAAATATATATCTTTTTAAAGAAGTTTAATTCAATTGAAGCAGATAGCTAAGAAGGACAGAACTGAAATATACTACCTAACACTGAAGCCAACACTCTCAACTGTATTTCCAACACAATGTTTTAAGCAAAACAAAAATCTATTAAAGCATTATATTTAATACCTGACTATCAAACAAAGTAAATGTCTAATAATAAACAGCTGGCTTAATAAATTTTTATATCTTCATCTACATGGAATTTTATGTTACTACTTAAAACTATTTCAAAAGTAAATAATAATGTGAAGGAGTATTTCTAGTAGGACAAAAAAGCAAATATGGTATTGTATATGATTAAAAGTAGTTAAGAAAAAGTACCTCACACATAGGAATGAAAAGTATTAGATCAATTATCAGCAAGTTACCATAAGTGATGGGACTATGTTTGGGATCATCTTTTAGATTTTTGCATCTTATAAATCTCCAGTGATTATCAAATTACTTTAAAAATTAAATCAGAGATGAAAAGTGTTCAAATTAGCAAATACAAATGAGGATTTTTTTTTTTTTTTCTGTGTAAAGTTATCATGTTTTAGCCCTAGGAAGCTGTGAAGGGAACTGAATGCTCTTTTTATTTATTTATTTATTTATTTATTTATTTATTTATTTTTGAATTGTGCATGGTTTCAGATTTTTTATACCAGCATTCCTCAACGTTTGGCATGGAAAAACATCTGAAAGAAGAGCTCGAAGTCTTCTAGGTTACTATAACACAAAGAATCAGAGAAAGGTAACAAATTCTACACTGATGTCAGATCCCCACCCTGTATGAGGAGCATCGACGAAGGAACAGAATGGAGAATCCGGATGACATGATCTCTTCTCTTTTCCTGAATCTCTGATGTTAATTTCTAGTTAAAGACAAGATTATTCAAGAAACACAAAACATAAATTTATTAATTTCAGATTATCTTTGCAAAGAACTCCAGCCATATATGGTAGGATTATACTTCCCTTTGTACTCAAATGAGTTTTAGATTTATCTCATTTATCCGATCAAAAATGAAAAGGAGGAAAACAAGCACGAAGAAAGATAAAAAATCAGGTGAATAAGTACATGAAATTCGCATAGTTTGTATAAATGGTGCTACCTAGCACATAAGTGGAGTAGCTATGGCAAGACCATCTCTGCATTTTCTTGATACAACCAAAAGCAGGGCACATTTCCAAACAATTTCACCATTGCCATATTTTAATCCAAACCATCCTTAAAAGACCATTCAAAAGGAAATTCACTGAAGAATCAGCAAACTCTTTACTGTGGCTGAATGATTTCCACAATGTCTGAGAGCAAGATATTTAAATTAAAGAGCAGAACCACTCCCAAGCTGTCATCTGTCTTGGGATATCTGTTCTAATTAACAAATAGCAAATACAGTACACATTTTTTCTTGTATTGATAAATATTTTCACATGACCCTTTCATTATACATATTAACATTTTTAAAGTCTTAACATGCATGCTACTATACCCATATTTTAATATCACACAAAGAATTTCACGAAGATTGAAATCTACTGTACTTCGAGGAGTTAATCCTTGGTAGGTAGAACCAATGGAAAATGGGGGATAACGTTATCCAGAAAAAGTAAGAGTGGTGAGGAGAAGAGGGTGGGACCAGCAGAGAGTGGTAGGGAAAGTAAGGGGGAGGGGAGTGCAGTTAGAGCTTCATCCATGATCTTCATCTGTATAAATCAGGCCTGAAGTTGACATGTAATTCCGTGTGGGTCCCCTGAGAAGTGGCCCTCAGGGCTTAATTATTGACGAAGAGATTTTTCTTCAAAGTGGCCCAGTCAAGAGTGCCTCAAGAGGACATTCATAACCACTCATAATATCAATTTCCAAGCACCTGGGAGGTAAGGACGCAGATTGTCTCTTTAATTATTATGAAAGAGGTAGAGGATAGCAAAAATGCTATTATACAATCAAGCTGAAATTCTCAGCTACATGGCTATATTTCTCAGAAATACAACTATTAGAACTCATAGAAAAAGTTTATTATCTCAGCCATTTAAAAAAAATACCCTTTACCCTTTCCTGCTGCAAAACTGGTTGACCTCTAACTCATTCCATACTAGGAGTTAAAGTTGTTATTCATAAACAAATGTGATATGTTCAGAGGTGCTTAAAAATTTAGGAAAAAAACACTTCTTTGAAGCTCATATGTTTGCTTAGAGGAAAGGTAAGTTTCCTATAGTTAGTACAAAAAGATACCAGAGTTTGATGGTGTAGGGATTATTTTTCAGAAAAGAAAAAGATCATATCCCATTAAAATTTCAAAGAGAATGCAAAAAAAAAAAAAAACCCTAATTTTTCCCCATGCATTAACCTTTATCTAGTCTCACAAATACTCAGAAACACTGTATGCTACGGTGAAAAAGTAAGGGATAGAGGTCAGCCCTAGATTTAACTCTTGTTCTCATATTTAATACATATTTATACCTCTGTATTAACAAAGCTTATGCCATATACTTCCTTTGTGTTCCTTGATGCCTACACCAGCCAGCTGGCAATACACAGGTATGTATTAGCTCAGCGGCATAAGCACCTGCCTGGCAAGCGTGAGGTCCTGAGTTCAACTCCCGGTACCCACATACAAAAAAAGGGCCGGTGATATCGCTCAGCGGCATGGGCGCCTGCTGGTGTGCGAGGTCCTGAGGTCGACCCCCAGTACCCACAAAAAAAAAAAAAAAAAATATATATATATATATACATATATACATATATATATATATATTTTTTTTTTTAATCCAGGTGCAGTAGTACATGCCTGTAATCCCAGCTATTTAGTGGGCTAAGACAGGGGGATGGCAAGTTCCAAGTCAGCCTAGGCAACACAGCAACCCTATCTCAAAATATAAAAATTAAAAAAATAGAAATGAAATAAAATGGAACTTTTTAATTTTATCTAAATTCCAGAAATACCTCCAGTCTATCTCTAATACTGAAAAAGGGAAATCAATAATTTTTATAATACGTATTTGCAATATTTATGAATCTATAACGTTTTCTTCATAGTTCTTTTAATTCATTAATTCTTCCCTAACTCACAGATTCTAGAAACTATTGATCAGTTTCAATATTGCTAGTTAATTTTTGTACTCAAATTCCACTCAACTGACATTTATGCAGCTCACATGATATAGGTAGTAATATTAAAATGAGTACTGCCTTTTAAAAACCCTATACCTTATGTGAGAGACGCTATCAGGGCCACTTTATATATATATCTCCAATTACGTATGAAACAAATGAGATTAGGTCTATTTTGCAAAGTTATAAATGACAGGCCAGGAAAAATTATGACAAAAATTACACAAATATATAGCAGAGTCAGGATTTGAACCCAGGTCTATTATGATGCAATTTTTATATACTAACCATTAAATAAAGCTTGATTGTGTGAAATACAAGATAAATAACTTCATATAATGGTTTTAGTTTTTAACACCAATAAATACATAATTGTGGGCCGGTGAGATGGCTCAGCGGCGTAAGCACCTGCCTTGCAAGCGCGAGGGCCCGAGTTCGACTCCCGGATCCCACATACGAAAAAGGGGCCGGTGATATCACTCAGCGGCACGGGTGCCTGTTGGCGCGCGAGGTCCTGAGGTCGACCCCCCGGTACCCAAAAAAAAAAAAAAAAAAAAAAAAATAATTGTGTTGAAATCAAAATTTAAAGTTAGATGTTGAGTTAAATGAAGATATTTCATACCTATTAGTATAACATTTTGCTTGAGCAATGAAAGTAAAAATAATTACAAACCACAGGAAATAGATAATGTTATAAGCATTATCTCAGTAGTATAACTGGCTGTAGTTTATCTGTGAATACCTACACTCCCGATGTTTGAAGACAAACAAAAAATCTAACCTCTGAGCTGATATGGAGAATTAAGAGGAAGTGAAATGCAAAAGATAAATGTGTCACATATTAAATTCAAAGTCCTGACTATAAATAAATTTATAATCCACAAATGTCTTATTAAATATTTGAACTAAGGTGGGATATAAACAAAATAACAGTTGTCTTTGCAGTTTTAAAGACAGGCAGTCTCTACTGCATATTTGTCATTGAATTCACACAGCAATGAGGCAGAAAAATAAATTGGGCAGTCCTACTTTTCAGCCTCCTCTTTACCTATATTGATATAAAACATCTCAACATATTTTCTTTGCCATAATATTTTATGACAATCTATTCCATTCTCATTGCCTTTTCATCTTAGCACCTCAAATCTTGTTATAGAAATTTTTCATGTTCATCACACACCTGTACTTTACTGAAAGATTTAGTTTTCAGCCCCTTTACTGTTGCCTGTTTATAGAGTTTAATAAAATGCTATATTCAAATAGTTAAAGAATGACTGTTTAAAGATCATTCAATTATCACAACATTGTGATGCTAGATCCTCTTAATATTCTCATTAATTTTGTACTGTTAATATTTGGCTTTCAAATGTAGATTTTTACTCAGAATATAAGAAAGAAGGCTACTGAATTCTACTACAGGCAATTCGTCAACACTATCTGGTATCATTAAGACTAAACAGACCCAATCTAAATATCTCCCTAGTGACAGTTTTATCATTAGTCATTAACTCATAGCTTTTAATTAAATTACTAAAATTAATCCTCTGAATTACTGTGAGAGATGGGTTTTTAAAAAATTGTACTGGAAAATATATGAACATGTTCAACTATAGAAATGTGTAGTGCCTCATCATACAAAGGGCTATGAATGGGATCAGTGATTCTTCAAATCAGATAATCAGACACATTTTTTACTGATCAGATAAACTCCTTTAAAAGGAGAAATATTATAAATTAAAATTAAGTGTGATCCACAAAATAAATCAAAATTGGCAAAACAATGGCACATCCAACAACTAAAACTCACAAAACAGTTTTAAAAAACTAAAAAGTTATGAAACCCTTAACAAGACTGGATTTCCACAAGACCTGTGGTGCCCAATCAGTGAAACAGAAAAGAAAGGACACTTACTCAGTGAATCATTAATTGATTTAAATGAATAACCCATAACTTCTACAAAGTTAAACTCTTATTCTCTCCTTTAGATACATGATGTCTTCACTCCCCAGGACAAAAACAGTCAAGATTAAGGGATTTCTGGAATATTTTTTGCCATTTCTTTCAATTTATAACCACGTCTTTCATAATTTCAAATTTTCTTTAAAATTTACTCTGTCCAAGTCATTTCCATTACGCTCTCATTTTCAAAATTCACCATTTTCTTATTTTCTTAGCTAATAAGTACAGTAAGTTCGCAATTATCTTCTGAAAAGAAGTCATAAGTCCATCATTCAGAAGCCATTTCCAATTGACTCAAAATGCATTTGATTATGCGGACAATCAACTAGAATCCCCTTTTATTTCGAGGCAAATCTGAACTATGTTTCTAACACCTTAACATTCATTAAGTAGTAGTCAAGACATCTACTTATTATGAGGGCAGTAGAGCAGCAATTCACAGCCAAAATTTCTAGATTTCAATTAGTTAAACACTTGCTTTAGATGCATACATGTTAACTACCTAGTTTTATAGTCCATTCTCAATTATCCTTGTTGGTGGAAAGGATCAGGGTATTGAACAAAAGTGAACTCTTGAAAATCATTCTTACTTACTTTTAAATGTGAAGGTATTGACACTGTATTGGCTAGCAAGTCAATTTAAGTGAAGAAGTACTGTGAAGCCACTGCTGAGATCAGGGAAAATGACCAGTGTCCAATACTCGCCTTCTTTGACACCCACCCAGGAGAATCTGCATTCAAAATTCATCCTTGACAAAGTTATAATACATCCAAAACTGTAAGACCACGAGTGAACTAACTTAAAATATACAGATCCTGTTAATGAATTTTAACTAATTATTTCATTGGCAGTGATTGTCCTGAGAATAAGATATTTTTTCTTTATCTATATATTTTTAACATGCTTGTCCTTTTTCCTAACAAGAAGCTGTCACCTTGTGACGTTTGTGCGTTATCCTCACTATCACTGTTTTCATTACTTAACAGACTGTGCAAGTACAATTTAGACAAAGTAGGTAACATGCCCAAAGTCACACAGCTAAAAAGGGGTGAGGCTAGACGCCAATCTCAGACAGTTGGCTCCTAAAGCCAGGGTCTGAACCACACTAATATGACTGGGGAAAAAAGGACTTGACTTCTCACACGATTTCTATAATTACACACTTACAATAATTGTTAATTAGATGCACTAATACTTTTAACAAGTACTGCCTATCTTTGGCTATCCTACAGCCCAGGATATTTTTCAAGTGTAGTGACTTGATTTTTCTCCATGTTTTCCACCCTTCCAATCATGATGTGATACTGGATTGAGTCTAGAAATTAAGATTGAGCACACGAAGCAACTCTGAATACTTCAATAACTTTTGTCTCCAGAAACAAAGATACATACTTTCTGGCTGCTTCACTGAAATCTGAGATTCTGTACATAGCACTCAGGGACAATTAAATCACAATTAGAATGAGTTGTCACCATCATGTTCTGTTCTTTTCCCATTTATCATATACTTAGTCCATGTGTTACCACATTAACAATTTCATACCAATAATTTTTAAAAGATTGTTTGCTTCTCCATGTATGTGAGCCTAAAACAGTGATCATACTTAGATCCAGATCTATACAATGGTTAGAATGAATCTGTCCAAGGAAAGCATTGTAATTTGATAGAAAACTGAACCTTCATAATTCATTCTGATTCTTCAACACAGAAAAGAACTCTGGCAAATCAATACAATTAGCTAACACATCTAGTCTTGAGTGTGTTCCCCTAAGCTTAATGTATTTTCCTCACTGCATTACATTTTAATGATTCATGCTCTTTCATGGCATTTTAGCTCATGAATCATAGGTATTACTGTGAAGGAAAAGGAAAGTATTGTACATGATGAAAGATGTAACTGATTAGTGTACTGGACATATGAACAACATAAGAGCTGAAGGAGTTTGAAAACCACCATTTCACATGATAAGGCAGCCTCTTCAGAAAGACTAGGATAAGAACGAGTTGAATACAGTGATAGTGGAAGGATTACACTTCTTAAATGTTCTTGGTTAAAACAACATAAGCTAGACATTTAATGTCACCCATACTCTGATACTGATTTGAAATCAGTACTGCCTGAATCTGTAAAAAGTTTGTTATTTGACCGGGTTTAAAAAAATTTTTTTGGTTGAAGGAAAATCACAAGGACCAAAAGAACTATGATCAAAATCAAATACGGTATATTTTACTCTGTACACACATGAATATTTCAATAAATCGATCATATTGATCAATATCAAAAAAGTAAACTATTCACAGGAGAAATAACAAGTAAACTAATTACAGAGGTCCACATGAGAATCTTTGTTTTTTGTTATTGAAATAGATTTTTCAAATCAAATTATGGAGTCTGGAGAAAACACTACAACACTACTGCCCTTCCCCTAAGAGAGTACAAAATCTCTTCGATCAGTAACGGAGGCAAAATGTGCCAAAAACATCTATTCTGCAAACAGGGGACTTTAAACTCTCATTTAAACCTGTCAAATAACTGAGAAAGTTTTGTTATTGCTAAACACACACACACACACACACACACACACACAGGCAAATCCTCTACCAGAGAAAGAAACTTTAAGAAAAACCCCAAACAAAACAGAACAAAAAACTCAAAAGTAGTTTGCCTTAGCTCAGAAGTAGTGACTTTGGGTTGGTACTTCTAAAATCAGTTTATGATTAAATCCTCACAGCATTCATTAAGGAACTAGGAAGAACTTAAAGGAAAGAGCCATGTCATTTCAGAGAGGACTGTATTCAGTAAAAGACAGATGACATTTTTACAAACGCGGGGTGCAACAGGGAACCAAAAGCTGAGAAGTGAGAAAAATCCAGTTCACTTGCGTCCTTCCGAAGGCACTGCATTTTTAAGTTCTCAATACTTTGCTCCATTCTCCTCTCTGTTAAATTATTTCATAAACAATACTGTGTCTGGCGCAGACTACTACACCTGACACACACACATCTTTTATTTCCATACCTTTGCAAACAGTAGGATTCAGCTATTGGAAGTGGGTGGCAGCGGACAGGTGTCCCCAAAAAGAAACAGGGGACAGCTGCGGAAGTTCGGTGCGGAGCGGGTGGGAACCGGGCGCTCCCATCCCCCACAGTCCGGCCCTCTGAGCTCCAGCGCTTCTCAGTCGCTGCCTCCGGACTTCCCCACACCCCGTCTGAAATAAACAGACAGGTCCCCCGCGAAGGGCACCCCCTGCAGTGGCCCTGCCCACCCGGGCCCCTCGGTGCCCCTGCCCACCGGGCGCGCGGCAGAGAGGAAGGCAAAGTTTCCGCGTCTCCCACTCCGCGGCGCGGCCGGCGCGGCCCCTCCCGCCCGGGAGTCAGCGCGCGGTCGATACCTCGATGTCCGGCGTGTCCTTGCTAAGCACGGGGGCCATGACTGTGAGCACAGGCTGGCGTCTCCTACAGGCAACCTGACCTGGCTTCTCAGGCTCCCACCCCACGCCGAAGTGACAGCCTGCTGGAGAGCGGGCGGAGATTCTGTGGGTAGCCAGGGCCAGCAGCGCGGGGCGGGGCGGGGCGGAGCCGAGGGGCGGGGCGAGAGGCCACGCCCCGGGGCGGAGCCGCGTGTTGCTCCGCGAGGCCGATGCAACCCCAGTCCCCGCGCGGAGGCTGTTTTTCTCATACCGGCGGCAGAGAGTGCTCGCCCTAGACAGTGTCCTTTGCCCTCTGAGCTTCACAGTGCTGGCTGAGCTGGTGGAAGAGGGCCAGACGTGAGAGGTCGCCAGGATTCAAGGCAAAAACAGTCGGCGCTAGAGTAACACAGTTGCTTTTATTTTCTCCCGCGCGAACACCGCGAGGTGCAGAAACGATGTTGCAGGGGCGACTGGAACTCGCCAAGGGTGGAGGAGAAGTTCCTCCAGCCGGCTAGCAAGTCGGCGGGCAGGGCTTGGGGGTGCCGGGGAGGGTGCGAGGGCGCGGGTGTTTTGAGATTCGACCCTCCCCGAGGGCGCGGGAAGAGAGGCGAGGCCAGGGTCCACAGCCAGCAGCAGCGGGTAGTAAGTGCTGTACGGAGTACACGGTGGAGACTGCGTTCTGCAGGACCGTCCATTCCATGACTGCTTAAAAAGAAAAAGAAAGAAAAAAGCACTGATATTGTAAAATGTGGGACTTTTTGAAGACTTCTTTATGTTTTGCGCTGAAGGTTGCTGCGAACAGTAGAGCGATTTCATTTAGACGTAGTCCCAAAGCAGAAAATGTTCAACTCATCTCTGAAGACATTTGTACTCCAAACCTCACTCCTTTCTGCCTCAGCTGGGTATCTTCCTCTGTTCTTCCCTCAGGCTTTCTACTTCCATGAAGGGACTAAAGGTACCTCATCCTCTTGGTGGATCGTGAGCACCTTGGAGTTAAGTTGTTTCCTGTTTATTATTAGTTCATTCATGCTTTTTACTCAGCGCACACTTACCGAGCATCTTCAGTGTGCCCACACTGCATTAGGTTCTTGGGATACAGTTTTCAAGAACACACATCAGCGTCACTGAGACAAGAGTCAAAGGAAGTGAGAAAAAAAAAATGGCGCCTGACTGACAGCTAAAAGTAGAAATGGGCAGAATTACTGGGGTTTGTGTTCCTTGATTGGCTGGAGAAGGTATCTCCGAAAAGCCATCGGATTACCTTAAAGAAACTGGATTTTAATAGGGAGGGGTGGGTTTCATTTTCCTTGAATCAAATAACATTATTATGTGAATCCGATATGTTAAATAGAAATCTTTAAATGTTCTTGACTTTTTTTTCCTCACACCCTCATGTGATACTTCTCCAAGCTCTAAGGAGTCAACCTCCTAAAAAGATCTAGAGTCACTCTTCATTGCTGCATTTCACTGCATCCATCATGGTCTGAGTTACTGAATTCCAACTTCTACTCTTACTTCCTTTTTACTCTGTGTTGAGATTTCACGTATTAATTGGTTTATGTCACACACTAACTCAAAGTGAAATCACTCATTTTTCACTCTCTCAAAATATAAATACATGTTTTATATATGTATGTGTGTGTGTGTGTGTGTGTGTAAAAGGACTTTGAAGGTAAGACTTTGAAGGTAACTTTGAAGGTAAGACAAATGTGGTTATAGAGAGATGCAGGAACATTTGACTTTGGAACATTACTTCCTGAAATTTGACGCGACAGATATTATGACTAAGTGAAACACTTAGTGGAACACTGTGAAAGGAAAGTGAAACTAAAGTTCCTAAAATGAACTCCTTGGTGAATTAAACAAACTCAGGTTTTACTCTCTTCTCTGTCACCAAGTGATCTTGGTCTTTCATATTTCCTTCCCAGGCTAGGCACTGAGTATCCAGTAGACAATCAAGTCAGACACCTTCTCTTTCTGTAGCTTGTACTCTAACCAGATGAAATATATTAAAACAACTCGTGTTCAAATAAATATGTAGCCAATATGTGACAGATCTGTCAAGAAAAAAATACGTTGTTACAAACTAGAGCATAGCTAAGGCGGGTCTAATTTTTTGTTGGCAGTAGGATGGGTCAGAGAAGGTGTCTGAGATTCAAAGGGTGAGTGGAACAGAATACCAGGTGAAGGGCAGTGTGCAAAAGGAAAGACAGGTTTAGGGCCGGTGAGATGGCTCTGTGGCGTAAGCGCCTGCCTGACAAGCTCGAGAGCCCGAGTTCGACTCCCGGAACCCACATACGAAAAAGGGGCCGGTGATATCGCTCAGTGGCACAGGTGCCTGTTGGCGCGCGAGGTCCTGAGGTCGAACCCCCGGTACCCACAAAAAAAAAGGAAAGACAGGTTTGGAGGATGAGATTATTTGGGGGTTACAACATGAGTCAGGGACAGAGTGGTCTTAAATGAAGGTTGAAGAGGAGGGTTAGGCAGATTATTCCAATGTCACTAAGGAGTTATGTTCTTACTGCAGTGAGTCTTTGAAGGATTTATATCTATACCGTGTGTGTGTGTGCGTGTGTGTGTGTGTGTGATGAGGCAATGCATACTTCAAATCTCAACTTGAGGTTGAGAGAGGGAAAATTATTTACATATATAATATATATGCTCTGTACGACTATAATATATATGATTCCTTCTCCAATTTACTCAGTAAGTTTCAATATTTCATTTCCTAACTTCCAGTGATACAGATTTGTGTGTTCTTTTAGGTTACACTCTAATGTAAATCTTATCATTAGTTAGCGATTAATGCCTTATTTGTTTATAAGGGTATAAGCATCTAAGGTATTCCTAAGACTTGTATACTGTGTTTCTATATTTGCTTTCTGTGATTATTGTTCTAAACCACAGAGGGTTAAGTCCAAAATATGCTGTCTTTCTAACGGTAGAAGGTTAATGAGTGACAGTCAATAACAAAATATAAAATTTTACTATTTTACCATGCCCCAGCTTCACCAAACAGATGTGTCCTGTTCTGAGCCACTTAATTAAGGCATCTAATCACATTGCTCATGCGCCACACCTATATTCAGTGATCAGTGATTGAATCTAATAATACTTTAAATCCATTGAAATTCCACATTAAACACAGTTGTATCTGTAAATAATCCAAGCTGTTTAAAGCTTATTGCAAATGCATTCACACCACACCTTTTTAAAGTTGTAAATTATGATGGCATTTGTCAAGCTGCCCATCCATCTGGAACCACAGTCAAATATCAGGTGTTCCACATTAATTTTTTGTAGTTTTTGGTAAGACAGCTCATCTCTCAGTATAATAGTTTACAGTACATGAATGAATATTATTACTACAGTTAGAAGTAAGGTTTATGAATCATCTTTAATTTACATCTGAAAAATTATTCAATATTTAGAAACAGTAGAAATTCAGATTTCCATATACTTTTATTTTCCTATTGTTGTCTAGCATTAGGCAACTTCTTTGAACACACTTTGGAAGATGATTTTCTACTCAAAAGACAGAGGCGTCTGTTGATCACAAGACAAATTATTTCCTCCATCTGATTTTCTGAGGTCAGATATTCCTATATAACTGATCAGAAGGATAATGACTAAAGAGCATTGGGGTGCAAATATTTCCGACATTCTTACTCAAGAAGACAATAAGGCACATATTTCTGTAATAAACTGGGAAAAATTACCCAACTACATATAACCATATATTATGTAAATGCCATACAAAGCACAAATAGTGCAGAACTACAAATAACTTGCAAAAATTTACTCAACAATTATTTATTAAGTGCTGTTGTTTCAGGTACTGTGATAGGCTTCAGAAATACTTCAGTGGACAATAAAGGCCTTATCCAATAACCTTTAGCGCCAATAAACCTTTAGCTACTCACTCAACACCACATATTACCACTTAATGACTTTGAGTAGGTGCTTTAATGAATGGGGTTATTGTGACAGTCAAATGTCAAAGTGTATCAATAGTATTTTGTAAATTGAAAAGCTCCATGTAATATAAGTTAAATATAAAATTAAAGATACAATTCTCCAGTTCCCACACTTGGGAAAATGCAGTTGATGCATGATTACCTTCGAACAATATGAACACTTTTGAGTAAAATGCAGTGTCAATGAAAGGTTTGTAGATTTATCTAACTTAGTGAGGTGGAAAAAAACCTCCCAGAAAGATAATTCCCTGAAAGAATTTCCCTCATATTTTACAGGCTCTTTTCTTGGTCTTATTATTGGTTCTCTCACCTTCGGAGGTTTCCATAAATCCAGCAGTCAACATTTAAGGCAGTTTTTTAAAATTTTCTTTCTGAAAAGTCAGTTTTAAAATTTCAAGTTCATTTGTGTCTGTGATGGAGACAAAACCTTGCTATGAATCATTTCTTATTCCCTTTGGTCATCTGTAGTGGATTTGCCTCACAGAGCTTCATCTACTTCCCTCCCCACCCAATCCATTTAATCTGAAGGTATTGATGTCCTCAGCTACTGGAAGTGGTGGTGGTTGAAAGTTTTGTGCTGAGATCCTCAAAAACTGCCTCCAGCTAAAGACAGTCATCCACCCAAAATTCATGCCTCTTCATAATGTAGCAGATACCCGTTAATTAGTTGATGTAAGTATATGGAAGTCCTGGCCTTTGCCTCAATTCAAGACATCTTTGTTGGGCTATCCCAACTTCTGAGGTCCTTTGAGGGATCAAGTGAGACATTTGTTGGGACTTCAATAGAGCTCAACTTCTCCCTCTGTCTATCCTGCTTTATCTTCCTACCTGCACCCCCAGTCCTCATCTAACAGTTACTAGTAATACACAAACTTTACTGCATGCACTTTTCTATTTCAGCCAGTCTCCCAGAGAACCTAAACTGTGTTATTGCCACCATATTTTATTTAATGAATTGAATATACTACATGAATTGAATTGAATATACTACATGTGTTTGATTATCCTCATGCTTGGACATAAAATTGATTCACATAATAAAATGTCTTCTTTTTTTGTGTTCTGAGATATTTCTGTATTTGTTCATTGATTTTCATCACAAGTTATTGTGTGCCTAACATACATTAGGAACAGCAAAAACACTAGAGCTGCCATGGTAAGCAAATTAGAAGTGAACTCAATGCTCAAGCAGCTAGTGGATGACTTATGAAGATGCATATTTGCCAAGTAATCTCGCATGAAACATAATATTTATTGTTAATAACAATATTAAGGAAAATAGAGTTGTTATACTAGAGGTACCTGGGAATTCACTTGGGTCCTTGAGATAATAACCTAGCTGTTGATCTAAAGGACAAATAGAGGCAGTTAAAAGTATTAAAGCAAGGAGTGTAAGCTGCAAAGGCCTCAAGCCCAGAGGTATCCTGAAGGAAAGACACTGGTGGCTGGGGTTCAGGCAATTAACAGGAGAGTGGCCCAGGGTGCAGCAACAGAGGTAAGCATGTCATACAGTATTTCATCTTTGTTTAAGGTTTTGAACTATATCTTATGAGAAATAGGAAGACATTTTTAAAGCAAACAAATTACATGATCAGAAATGTGTTTCAGAGTATCACTTGGATTGCAATGCATATATAATTGCATGTTCATATACTTAATTGGTTGAATGCCAGAGCATCAACAAAAGCAAGTGATTTCTGGTCAATGGCTAAGTCATTTCTTCCAGGTACTAGCCTGGGTAGTAATTCTAATTGTCATTAGAAACCAAAATAATAAATTTGTACCATATACCAATACCACTGCTACTTAGCATGTTGTAGCACTTAAAAAGCACATCTCTTTTTTCAATCAGAGACAGAAAAGAAATACCTACACCCCAGAAGTATTTCTGTCTCTTAATGACTTTCTATTTTCCAGTTTGAAGCTATAATCACACATTTTTAACCATATGAGTAGTGAATGCAATGGTGTTCTTCTGTAGCTTGTTTTCATGATATCCATCAGCCCTAGACTAAAATCTTCGATGGTTTTGAGTAGATCTTATCTTTTAATTCTCTACATCTAATAGTATATAGTACATAGTAGGGTCATATATATTTCAGAGTATTCTCTTAAAACTCTATTGCGGATGATTATTCGTTACTACTCTCTAAACGTGACAAAGTGTACAAACCCTAATTGAAAAGATTTCTAGTAATATATAAATAGATAAAGTGCAATATATAATAAAGGAATACAAACACCTGATAAAAATGTAAAAATTGAATCCAACTTGTAATGGCCCCAAATTATTACAAATGATTTTTACCATATCAGCCTGGCAAAGACTGTTTTACGGTTGATCAATATGTAGGAAATTAAAGAGACTAATAAGATTTTATAATGAGTATAAACTTGGTACAATGATAGGTAAGCAGTTCAGCAATACATTGGTGTCTTAATCCATTCCACCTGCTATAACAAAATGCCATATACTGACTCTCTTATGAGCAGTTCTGCAGGCTGGGAAGTCCAAGATCAAGCCACTGGCAGATACCATGTTCTGTGAAGGCCTGTTCTCCAGTTCATAGTTGGAACTTTCTAGCTATATCCTGGTCTTTTTTATAAGGGCATTGACCCCATTCATGAGAGCTCTGTCTGCATGATCTAATCACTATCAAAAGGCCTGACCCCTTGATATCATCACATGGTTGATTAAGTTTCAACATGTGGGGGTTATACAAATACTGAGCCCAAAGCAATATTCAAACTTAGATATGTACATTCTCTTTCATACAGCAAATTTATTTCTCAGATGACAAAGCAATTATTCTTTTATATAAAATTCACCCAAAAATATGGTTCATTCCAAAGTTGTTTGTATGAAAATAAAAAGCCAAAAAATATGCCTTTCAACAGGTGCCTGATTAGTAACTGTTGCAAATCCACATAATTCATCTTCATGTAGTCATTATAAATGAGATTGGAGGTTGTAAAGATACTTGGCAGATATATACATATATATACCTTTATATGTCAAGAATATACATATATATCAATAAATCAGATAACATGATTTATAGGGTCTAAATACAAATGGAAAAATAAACAACTCATATTCATCATAGAAAAAAGGAAAAGTTACTTGAAAATCTCCATTGCACAATAAGCAAATACACCAGTACATATATTTTATCAATTTGTGTATGCATGCATATAAAGGCTGTATTACTCTACTCTGATGCTTTTTATATATTAGCAATGTGCAATTTTTATATATTTATTTTTTGTGAAAAGTTTAATACCAAAACTTTCTATCATCTATTTTATGCACAATAACTACTAATATCACAATCTTTGGAGAAAATATTTTAAGTTATAAAAACTCTCAAATAGAACTACTTTCTAATTACTTTAACTATGCAAAGTAATCTGAATGTTTAAATAATGTCCTAATACAAAATAATTATTAGGATGTATTGTATTTAACTTACAAAACAATAGCATTTTAAACTTTTGCTCCAAACTCACAATGTCTTTCCATTTCACTCAGTAGGAAGAAATCCTTAGACTGGCTTATGAGGTGTATATGACCTATTGGAGAATTTTTCTTCTTTGTTTTTTTTTTTTTTGTTTTGTTTTGTTTTGCTTTTTGTACCAGGAATCAAACTCTAGACCTCGCACTTGCCAGGCAGGCACTGCGCCACTGAGCCATATCCCCGGTCCTGGTGCGTATGATCTAGAAAGTCATTTCTTTCCCCTTATTCCTGCTATTTGCTTCACCCCAACTCCATCCAAACAAGTTTTTCTACTTGCTGGTCATTATGCATGCAATGATTCCAACAGCTAGCTGTTCATCAACTTCAACCATTGGCCTTAAGGCCACCATCTCTAAAAAGTCTTACCATTATATTTACATTGCAGCTCCCAATTCTTGCATTCACTCTCCCCTCTTTGTTGCTTTATTTTTTCCATAGTAAATAATACAAATGCCATTCTACTTGTAATTACGTGTTCATTCATCATTTCGCTTCTCCTATTAGCATAATTTTGTTGAGACTATTTTGTTTACTGCTCTATCAACACTGTCTGAACCAATTCCTAGCATACTGTAAATGCTCAATAAATATTTCTGAATAAATGCATGAAACAGATAGTAAGTTTAAATCTCATGTCACCTTCTTTATTAGCATTTATTATTCAATATTGTACAGTTATGTTTTTATCTCACCCAGAACTATTCAAGAGCAAGGACTATCTCTTGTTAATCTTTTGATCTCTCAGCTTACAGCATGTCTAGAATCAAGTAGATGTACTCTAAAAATATGATGATTGAACAAATGGATTAAAAATCAACATATTTGTGTACTTTCCCAAAAGCACCCACTTCAGTGCATCTTTTTACGTTTAAAAATTGAAATTTATCATGTCTGTCAATCAAAGCAGCTCTAAGCAAAATGCTTACTCTGAAACATATTCGCTGTTCTTCTTCACAACTCACTTGGCAATATTTGATAAAGAATCTATTGTATTTTAATAAATTTGAAAATATTTCCATTTCCTTATTTCTTGTCTTGAACACATTCAAAGAGATTCATTAGTTTTGTTGTTTAAATACTCTGAACACTCATCTCCATTTATTTGAAATGCTATCAGATTATTTTTTCATATTTGCATCAAATTCGCAGACTTCAGAGGAAGTCTACTCCTTGGTAGTTTGTATCTTGGCAAAATACTGTTCATCAAGTATTTTAACATTCTTTAGCAGAATTCATGTATTACAAGTGTATGTCATTGTATGGGGGAAGAGATGTGTTTACACATACATATAAATGTTCGTATGTATAAATGTATATTTAGACTCTGAGATTCTTTATCAATATATTGCTCAACATTGCTTATGTCTAAGTTCATAATTTCAACTATCTTGTTTTAGGCTTCAGTTGAAAGAACTTATAATTCCCTTTATTTCTTTTCCCTTGAGGTGGGGAGGGTTGCCGATTGCTGATTATTATGAGTCTTCCAAGCAGCACAAATAACATTTCATAATGTGATCTTTGATAAATGTGCAAATGAATTTTAAAACTAAGTAAATTGAACTGCTTTTGAATCCCATAATTTATTCTAGCCATCTGTGTCACACACACTTGCATGTATGCACACACACACACACACACACACACATTTATTTCTTGAAAGATTTATGATGTTCTTTTGCCCACCCCTCCCCACCAACCCAGCACCACCTTTAGGATGGAACATTAATATATTTCAGGGTTGACACTAACCCCTTAAAAAAATATAAGACATCTCTTCAGTAAGAAAGATTTTCCAGCCTATTTGCAATTTAGAGATTTAAAAAACGTGGAACCAAAAACATTCTTTTGGCATCATACTTTTCTATTTAAAGGCCACCAAATGTTTCTTTCTGAGAGATTTTATTGAGCGGTTAGGATCTTGGCATTCGCTATTGTTCGTGGGAAAGATTTTCCTGGCCCACATTTATTGTCCTGGATAATGAATGACTAGAGTATATGGACAAAGCCACGTTCCCATCTGTACTAACCATAACGACCATCGATTGCTGTTGTGTCCTCTGCTGAACCACACATGCTTAATCATAAGTTTTACTTAGCACTAATAAAATTCGCTAACTTTATTGATCATCTACTGTATGCTTAAGACATTACACATAATCTCTGATTTAGTTATCACAATAATCTGAATTTAAAGGTAAAGGAATGACATTTATGTTATGTTGGAATTTCTAACACCTAATTCCCTTTTTTTTTTTTTTGGTACCAGGGATCGAACTCAGGACTTTGCGCTTGCCAGGCAGGCGCTTGTGCCGCTGAGCTGTATCCCCAGCCCCTAATTTCCTTTTTTAAGGTAGGAGTTATTAAAACAACAATAGAAATGTGTGCAGTTTGTATTTGTTCTAAAAGCAATGTAGTTTATAAAGAAAAAGGGGAAAGAATATATATATATATATACACACACACACACACAAGATAGATAATTATACACTAATCTCTATTAGTTAATTGAAAAGAATGGTTTGTGCTTACATTGTTTGATCAATTTTTCACGCCTGTATCTTGTAATCTGAGCAACTACTTTGAAGATAATAATACACAATATATTAATCATTGTTAATCTCCTATTATCTTGTTTTGAAATTCTGTATTATCGTTTTTATTGTTTTTTCTTTTTAAAATAAAAAAATAGAGTGCACTATTCTGTTCATGGAAAAATGATACAAATTTCTAGAGTTCTCATTTTGCTAAACACCACATTAGATTGTTTATATTAGTTATGAAATAGTTAATAAAACTGAAGTTTAATAGTGTTAATACTACATCTTCACAAGAGTAATGGATATTAGATTCTGGGTTTTTGCCAAGGCCTCCTGCACTCAATACACCTTCCATTTTATTGCTCTGCCTTGAAACAGAATAACATGTTCCTCTGTGAATCTATTCTAGTCCAGTCTAGATTACTATAGCTTAGTCTATGACTCATAATAATCCTGATGTTAGTAGAATAATAAAATCTAAATCATGATTTTTTTCTGTGCTACATTAAGAAGCAAATGTGCATATTATGAATACATATGTTACATAAATGACCATGCATATGGATTAGCTACATTCTAAGTAAATATGTGTGTGTGTGTGTGTATATATATATATATATATATATATATTTGTAGATAGATATAGTAAACCCATTCCTACTTGAGATCTAGCACAGATTTTGACACAAATATAGCACGTTAAAGGCACTGTCATTTCTCTCCTCTCATTTGAACTAAGATTGCTAAACATAGAATACAAATTTCTAAACTCCACATATGATACATTGATACAAGAAACAATGGATAGTTTAAGTTGGTTGTTCTTAGAATAGGAAAATTAAACTGATGTGACAAAAGTTGAGAATGACTGAAGAATTTGGGATCATTTAGCTTATAGAAGGTAAAGGTAGCTAAGTTTGAATAAATTGTGTTTAAATAGGTTCTTCTTTTCTTTTCTTTTCTTTTCTTTTTTTTTTTGTGAGTACCGGGGGTCGACCTCAGGACCTCGCGTGCCAGTAGGCGCCCATGCCACTGAGCGATATCACCGGCCCTTTTTTCGTGTATGGGTACTGGGAGTCGAACTCAGGACCTTGCGCTTGCCAGACAGGCGCTTATGCCGCTGAGCCATCTCACCGGCCCATAAATACGTTTTTCAATATAAAAATAGTGAACCATTGTTTCCTACATTGACATGAGGTCAGGAAATTGGTTAAATAAATTACAAGACAGTTTGGTTGAATATAAAAAAAAAAACTTGTCTGTGTCGAAGATAAAATATTACCATGAAGATGTTAAGTCTTTATACCTGGAAATCTGCACAAATACATAAGCAACCATTTACCCTGGACTTCCCAAAACAAGCTGCCTGAAAACATTATCTAAAGAAGGTTTTCCTTATTTTTTGTTATAAATATCATAACTCTTTCCTCTTCTTTCATGTTTCCCTGACATGAAAAGAGTAACAATTTATGGCTTTTATTTTTAACGTGGCGATTATAAAATTATTAGCTGTGTTTCTCCTTTACATTATATTGTAAAGAAGTAGAAAGTGTGATATAATAGCCAATTTTCTCTCAGGAAAAATGCAGATTCCAGGGTAGACCGCGTTTATGATATATCCCCTAATATATGTATTCAAGTAATGGCTTAAAAACATTTAAATCATAACACTCCCTTATTAAAAAAAAACTATCAAAGGCTTTCATTAAAATGATAGGAGCCAGGTGTGGTGGTTCATGCCTGTAATCCCAGCACTCAGGAGACTGAGGAAGGAGGATCACTGTGAGTTTGAGGCCAGCCTGGGCTATATAAGCAAGTTCAAGGCCAGCCTGCACTGTATAGTGAGACTCTGTCTCAGATAAATAAATAAATGAATAAATGAAAGGAAGGCCCACATTTCTTAAAACAGTGTACAAGGGTGAAGATGACATGAACCTTGTTATATCTCTGATCTCATTTGCTTCCCATTCTTCTTCAGCTCATAACACATCAGTCGCACTTATGCATACCAGCTGGTATATCCCGCATACCAATTCTTAGCTTTTCTTATTCTTTTTTTTTGTGTGTGTGGGTACCGGGGATCGAACTCAGGACTTCGCGCTTGCCAGGCAGGCGCTTATGCCGCTGGGCTATCTCACCAGCCCCAGCTTTTCTTATTCTTTGTCTTTGGATTAATATAAAATGATACTGAGAAGGCAGCCATTCAATGGCACTGGAGAAGTATATTGCATACATAGAAAACAGCAAGCGCTAAGACTTTGACTCCTTTCCTTGCATCATTTCCCCCCAAATATATAGAGGCACATACACATGTCCATGTCCATCTCTTTCTCCTGATCATTTCACTCTCTGTGTATATACTAACATTATACCTATATTGGTGCACTTGCTTATTATCAGCTTCTTTTACTACATCATGAGTACTGTTATTCCTTGGTGTATTGCCTATACCAGAATAGAGTCCAGCACATGACAGACATTTAATAAATCAGTCATTCACTTTACTTTCAATTTAAAGTAGATATTATTTCTGTAATGTCAAAATAAAATAAAAATGTTTATAATTGTGACTGCAGCTAAATTCACTCCCTTTGCAATGGAATATTATATTTTTCATCCATGGAGTTTGTTAAAGAAAGGTGTCATCTAAAGGTGAGCTGGAAAGTACATGTTACAAAACTCATAACGTTTATTCTAAAACCGAAGCAAGACTTGTAATGTGTAAGGGAAGATATATTATTTTTTAAAACTTAGAGTGAACTTCTTTTCTGCATGTAAGAAAATATTTCCTGTTTTAAAAATGTGATTCTCTCTGATGTGAGAAGAATTTATTACATCCCTTCTCTGAGAATTTCATTGCCATTTGCATGTTGCCTGGAATACAAATCGTACTTAGTAATCAATCAGTGTTTAATTGCTGCTCAAGCAAACCCTTGTAATCAGACTTGCTGTAAAAATGTTAAGGTGTTCAAAAAGCATAAGGTGGCATTTTCCCCTCCTTCTTATTATGCCTGTGTAACTTCCATTAATACTAATAGGAGGCACAGCTGGTCGTCAACAGATTACAGGTTGCTGTTTAAATCATATTTTATTTTTATACCTTGGCAAGATTTATGTATTGAAATCAGGTGGCCAGATTTCTGCTGTTGTTAAGAAATCTTTTACTCTGAAAGAATGAGATGGGGCAAAAATTGAGTCTCATATTTTATATTTTAGGAATATAAAGACTCAAAATCCAAGCAGCAGATTGTCCTTATACAGCAAGTCCGTCTTATTCTTTAGCACCAGCTGGGGTCTCGTTTCTAATTTGCTGTGAAGAATTAAGTGATTTGAGACCCATACCCTGGAGTATTTGACCTCCAATGTCAACCAGTTAGCTTGCAATTCCCTTGGCTGGAAAGTTTCTCCAGAATTGATTTGAACTAACATCAGTTAAAATACTCTGCAATGTAGTAGTAAATATCATTGCAAATCTCAGTATGACTTTACAGCTATGAAAATAAACACACTGTAGAATATTAAAGAAAAGAGTTTAGCATTCAGAGAGCCTTGGTGATCAAAAATGTTGTGGTAATGGAACCTTTCACCTCAAGGTCATCCCTCTGAGTCTGGCACAGTTGGATGGCTTTACTTGCTGAAGACGGTTGTTTATAACACATGCGAACTGTGTCACTGCTCTCAAGCTCATTTCTTTGTGGTCAGGCCCATTTGTCAAAAACAGCTATTTCTGTTCTCAATTACCATGGTGCTGACAATACTAGAGGAGAACAGACAGACTTAAAAGGACAAAATTTGTACAGTATCCTCGTTACCCCCCAGCAAAAAACCAGTCTCCTTCAGCTCAGTCTTCATTTTCTCGTGCTTCTGCCTTCATTTGGATTGTGTCCATTTTTTATCTGTACCAAATCTAATTCTTGAAATTATTTAATGCATTTCTTCTACCTGTCCATGAAACTTCTCCCAATAATTTCTCATACCATTAAATTTCTCTCATTCCTGAACTTGCCTGGTACTACCCAACTTCAGGTGTAATACAAATGTAAGTGAGTAAGAGGTTCAGTAATGCTGGAAGGAATAAAAGGCAGTAGGACAATATTTTAGATGGGAGAATAAATGTCACAACCCTCATGATTCTTAAACTCCTCCTCCTTATTCTCTCTTCATTTTCCCCTATACCCATCATCCACTCAAGTTCATTGACCACATCCAAGACTCACCCTCATCTGGCCCCTCACTCTATAAATACCATGCACTGACAATTTGGAGTTCTGATTCTTACCTTTTGTCATTGACAGTTCCAATTTAATGAACAATCACTTAAGCCATGAAAGGTACAACAAATTCATAGCCAGGAAAGTTCCCATCCAGGTTAAAGTGGATGGAAGAGAAAGTGTGTGGAAGGTGCCAGTTATGAGGTGAGATCAAAAAGAGTATGAGAATTCCTGGTTGGAAAATCAAACATAAATTGTCTTTCTGAACACATTTTCCCACATATTTTATTTTCATGTTTGTTGGGATACTTAGTATATTTAAGACCATTTTTGTCCATGTGTATTGCAAGTTAGCTTTATGATACTAGGCAATTCACAACCTTGAAGTTGTATGTTTTGTTCCAATAAAACTGCATAGTGATACTAAATAATAAAAATAGCTATTGGTTTTCAAGAGATTATATTATGCCACACATTGCTTTAAGTGCATTATGTATATTCTCTCCTTCTGTACTTAAATCAGTCTTAAAAGATACGATTATGCCTATTTTTACCAAAAAGTAGAGAAAATTGGGCTTTTAAGAGTTGAAATTCTTTGATCTAAGTCATATTGTCTGAAATATTAAAACTTCAGTGTGATATTTCTAACTTGACAATTTATTTTCTTATTTAAAATTGTAATGACTTTTCATGGAAAAACAAATACAAAAAATATAAAAGTCCCAAGTAGATATATTTTTCATTTCCCATTCATGAAACAGGACCTCTAGAAGACCCTCTTCTGTTTCTTTCTGACTCATCACCTCTCACTTTGAAACTATCATCCTAGTTGATAACAATATAGATTAGTTTCGCCTGTCATTGAGTTTTACATAAGTGAGATTATACAGTATGTTTTTGTTTGAACATTTTAAAAATTTTTTGTTGGTATATGTTTATAGCACATGATGTATTCATTGTACAGAATTTGTACTGTATACAACATATCTAAATTCTTTTTCCCTTTTCTTCTATCCCCCCTTTTAAATTTTTTTTTTGGCCAATAGCAGATTCTGTAATTTATTTCATAAGTCTTTACAAAGTTAATTATCGCAAACACAGATTAACAGCCACACTAACAGACCAAAATAACATATATAACACATATTGCAATTATAATAAATAAAGATACACTTTTAGATACATTGGCCATGCTCAATTACAATAAATTTTTTCCTCTCTTTTTTCCATAATGTCTGCATTTTGTTTTGCACTTTATTTATATATTGGGTTTTTCACATAAGAGATACCATGTGATATTTAAACTTGAATAATTTACTTAACATTACGTTCTCAAGGTGTACCCATTTCTCTGCAAAAGACTCAAGTGTATTCTTCCTTATGGCAGAATACTATTCCATCATGTATAGATGTCATATTTTCTTTATCCATTCATCTGTTGATCAACAGCTTATTTTTGTCACCAAAATTAAACACAATATTTTTTAAGTCCTAGTAATATAGACTCGATTATCACATTTAGGTGCCTGAAGATCTAGCCTGAAATTCTACCACGGTGTATGAACTTTCTCATGTAATAATATTGTGCTTATACATTCAACACATTATTTTAACACATAGAGTGGAATGAAGAATCATTTATATGCTAATATACATTAGTTCTATCTTGTTTAAAATTTTGTCACAAGGTTACGTTTTGAGCATATTACACCTGTATCTCTACTAGATACAGAAGTGTCTTGTTGATACTTTTGACTTCGACTTGATATAACATATTATTGGGTACTGAGTGACTATTTAATAAGTACCTCTAGCTTTGAGCTGGTGTTCCAATAAAATTATAGGACCAAGGAATGGGAATTCAGAATTTTGTGCCCCTAAAACTCTTGATTTGAATTTGAAGGAAAAACTTCTAATTTAGGCTACTTCCTATGATAATACCTAGGATTATATACAGTGCATATCCTGGATTTCTACTAGTGAAATTACAAGGGATAGATAATCATTTTAATTTTTTTCTGTTATAAGGAAAATATAAACATAAAAAGAAGTTTAGAAATTATGTAATACTTATAATTTCAGTATCAGTGTTTTAATCTATGCCAATTTGTATACATAATTGGAATTATTTTAATAATCTTGATTTGTAATATGATTATTTTTATTTACCATAAAGTATGAGTTTTAGTAGATTTATATTCTTTTAAATTTTGGGTATTTTATAATATGCTAATATGTATAGGCTAGGTTATGCTGCAGTAACAAATTATGTCAGAAATATCCGAGGCTTTAATATAGCAAAGGTTTATGTTTAGTTCATGTTATATATCCCATGGGGATTGTACTACTTTTCTCTATACAGCTACTTAGCAAATTAGGCTACCGAAGGTAACACATTCTTTTGCTTGTACATTCTAAAATTTATGGCCATCTCAGTAAGTGCGGCAGAATAAAAAACAGGTTGCAACTCTCACCTCAAAATGAAATATTTAAACTAGAAATAATACATGTCATGTCTACTCATTGGAACTTCCATTCATCTCCAGAACATGTTATATCACCCTGTCCAATTGTGAGGGCATTGAAAACTATAAAGGAACACTTGGAATATTTTGTATCACTAATTCTGCTCAGTTTCTTCCTTTAATATAATTCCCCCAGCTTTATATTTAAAAGAGTTTTCTCACAATTTGGGGTATCAGGAAAAGCATCCTTCTTATTCTTCTCCCTTTTGCCTAGAGTTGCTTCTAAATCTAGGTAGTTTAAAGTGTTGATGTCTCAATAAAGAGGGTAAGACATCAGGGCCTCTACCATTTTTAGGTTCCTATGTGATGTGGATGAGAAGGACATTGTCCATTCTACTAACTGGTCCATACATGCAAGCACTGAAGTCAAGACTCCCAGAGCACCTTGTTCTCTCTCAGTTACTGTTGTGTCTCTGTGGACCACAGTGAGCACATTTTCTGCCCCTCTAGCCATGCTGGGAATGTGTCAGGGATAAGGTGCTTTTGAGGGAGTCCAACAGAGGGCTCAAGTTTTTTTCTCATAGACTCACAAGTGACTTCTATCCTTCACAGGAAGGACGAGGAGTATAGAAAATAACTGATCACATATTCTCTCATGTCTTGTCACACAATCTCAGTTTTTGAAACAAAGAAGATAAAAATTTGACTTTTTTTTTTAAACGTATTGCTATAGTTTGGCTCTAGAATATCACATGAAGACCCATGGACCCCATCTTGGTACCACTGGGAGCTGGTGAAAAACCTGAGTGGGAGATGCTCAGATCACTGACAGTATGCCCTCGTAGGGTGTTGTGAGATCCCAGTTTCTTCTTTCTCTTACTCCCTAGCTATGAAGTGAGTGGTTTTGCTCCCCCATAATGTGTGGCCTTGTCCAACAGCAACAAACCTCAATTGAAGCTGTGATCTTACTGAGTAAAAGCAAAAAACAAGGAAAAGAGATGAAAAGTACACACCCATCTTACAAATTGTTTTGTAACCTATACATGTGTTGCTTTGGAAGAAACAGTGTTGCCTGCCAAACTAGTAAATTCCTTCCGGGAGAAATTGCCAAATCCAGAATACCTGCTGGCCAAAGTACTCATGGTTGATTTCTCCCTTGCAAGGTGATCATATTCTTCACTGTACCACCATATCTTCTAATAAAAACTGATATCCCAGTATTTATTTGGGATCCTAGAGCCAGAACTGTCCTGTAAGAATATTTACCCAAATCTTATTCTAACCCTTAAAATTTCATTTGGAGATTTAAGGAGTCCCCCAAAATTACACACACACACACACACACACACACATATATAATGCATTTTTATATTTTATATAATATATATGCATTTTTAAAAGTAAGAGTGGTTGTAGGAGACATTTGTTGTTATTTCTTTGCTCATGTATTGGTGTATTGCTTTAGAAGCATTTTGTCTACCATTAGGGGAAGGTGATCACTAGTTGTGAATGTGTATTCCTCCCTCTGTGTATCTCCTCTTGGGAAAGAAGCCCCGCCCTTGTATTTCTAAGGAGTCATTTTTCAATCATTCTGCCCATTAAAAAGATATATAAATAGATTATTTTGTCATTTTATTGGAGGATTTTCTGAACCAATAAGTTGTTACTCCTGAGGTTTGGATCCATGTTATGAGAGAGACTGAGGCAGGGATAATAAAGAGTTTATGCCAGGGAAGGTGTTGGGGTGAGAGAGTTGGTCCTCAGTCTTCAGTGGAAATGGGAAGGACTGGAATGAAGGAGAGGAGTGCCGGTTACACAGGTTACACGGAGTAGAGGCCTTCTGCATATGTCTCACTGTTTTGATGATCTTGGTATCTTCCATAGCTAAGCTGAGAGAAAACCATCCTTTCATTAGAGCTACAGCCGTCTAAGGTACTATGTTGTCTGGGCAGGATTGCTGACAGAAAATAACAGAGTATGTAGTAGATGGATCAAAATCTAATAATGGCATTGTATGGTTCTTAGATGGTCTCTTTATTTCTAGTAAACTTTTCATTTTAAAATAGTTTTAGGGGCCAGTGAGATGGCTCAGCGGCGTAAGTGCCTGCCTGGCAAGCGCGAGGGCCCGAGTTCGACTCCCAGAACTCACATACGAAAAAAGGGCTGGTGATATCGCTCAGCAGCATGGGTGCCTTCTAGCACACGAGGTCCTGAGGTCGACCCCCAGTACCCACACATGCAAAAAAATAGTTTTAGTTAAACAGAAAAATTTCAACAATAGTGCAGAAAATTCCTATGTACATCATATCTAGTTTCTGTCATTGTGATGACGTTTTACATTAGTATAGTACCTAAGCAAAATTCATAAACCAATATTGGTCAGTTATGATTAACTAAAGTTCATACTTTCTTTACATTTCCTTAACTGTCATTTAATATTTTTACTGTTGCATAATTCCACCAGTAAATCACATTATACTTTGTTAGAATATTCTCCTTAGGTTCCTTTTAGCTGTGTCTGTTCCTAGATTGTCTTTATTTTTTATGATCTTTGAAGAGAACTGATCAGGTATGTTTGAGGAGTACTGGTGGAACACTTTGTAGAGTGTCTTTTAGTTTGGATTTGTTTGATGTTTTTCTCATGATTAGTCTAGGTTAATGACTTGGCAATGAAGACCTCAGAGATAAATTTCCTAAGTATTGCATCATAGGAAGAGTGCATGTCATTAGCATGACTTCTCATTGTTGACATTAAACTGATTTCTTTTTTGTGTGTGTGTGGGTACCAGGGGTCAACCTCAGGACCTTGCATGCCAGCAGGCGCCCATGCTGCTGAGCGATATCACCGGCCCTTTTTTCGTATGTGGGTTCCAGGAGTCAAACTTGGGCCCTTGCGCTTGCCAGGCAGGTGCTTACACTGCTGAGCCATCTCACTGGCCCTAAACTGATTTCTTGAATAAGATAGTGTTTGTCAAGTTTCTCCACTGCAAGCCTACTATTTTTCTCCATACTGTATTTTTGGAAATGAAGTAACTTCAAAAAGCCCACACTTAATATTTAGAAAAGACAAAAATCCATGACAATAGGGAGGGTGAACAGATGGAGAAGTGTATAAAAAGAAGTGGGGTTTGATCTGAGCTTTGAAAAAGAAGTGGGCTCTACAGGCAGAAGGGAAAGAGAACTGGGGTTATGCTCCACCTTCTTAAGTACTGAGTACATGCAAAAGGTTTTTGAAATTTTTCTGTATGGAAGCTCCGTTTATTCTCTCCCAGTTATCATTCACTCATTTATTTATATTGCTATAAACTGATGAATATTTATTTTGTTCTTTGAGTTATAATCCACACTACTTTTTTGCTCACATTGTTCCGGCACTGGACATAGGAACATCTTTTGGCTGTTATGTCCCTTTGACATACCCATCATTATGTGTATGCATATAGATTCACACATTGTGTATTTTAGCACTTCCTTACTTTTTGGCAGTGAAAGAGATCCCAAGCTCATCTTGTGTATTCCTTGCCCAAGATCTGGAATCAGCTATTTCTTCAAGGTGCCCTGGTCCCTTTTCTTAGTGAATGGTATTCAAAACTAAGATTTATCTGGGCACTTGGGTATGCTCATTGCTATGTGTTGTCTACTACGCTTTCTTAGCTGACGGAGCAAAAACACATATGGGTGTATACTAACCCTTCTATACATATATATAAATATTTCCATATATTTCAATCTGTAATATGTATATTAAATAATATGTACATTAAATTAAGTATGAGTTCATTTTGATGTTTCCAACTCTAATCAGTTCTCACATTGATCATTCTAACCTTCTACGTTTGCTTTTCTGTAATCTTCCACTCCAATAGGGAGGGAGAAACTGGCATCCAATTGCTCCACTACAGCGTACATATATAGCAGCATTTGAATTGTTAACCCACAATCCGTGGGAAGCAATTTTAACAACTATACTACAATGCTTATATGCAATGCTTTTCGCAGACTATGAATTTTCAAAGGTGTTTCAGTCAGCCTTCCTCCTCACCCCCAGTCTCTTTAGTGAGGTTAATTCATGTACTGGTAATATAGTTAGATTATTTTGTCACAGTTTGCATTCTGTCCTGGATATTTTTGATCTCCTAAATGATCCTGTTTTAATTTGCTTATGTTAAGTTTTATTCTTTGTGCCATAAAGTTCTATGAGTTTTGACAAATGCTTTATATCCTGTATCTATCACAAAAATATACAAAACAGTTTCATTAGCCTAAAATATCCCTTGTATTTTATCTACTTAAAGCTGCTTTCTCCTGGAACCCCTGTCAACCACTGGCCTACTTATCAACTTTACAAGTTTACCTTTTCCAGAATGTCACATAAATAAATTCCTATGTTACATAGTCTTTCGGACTGATTTTTTTCCCTTAGTAATATGCAGGTAAGGGTTATGCATATTTTGTGTGGCCTGATAGCTTATTCTTTTTATTTCATTGTTTTTTGTTTTGATTTGATTTGATCTGGTTTCATTGTATGACCTAGGCTCTTTCAATGTAGCTCAGGCTGGCCTCAACCTTCTGGTAATCTCCTGTCTCAGCTTCCCAAGTACTGTGATTACAGGTGTGCACCACTTCACCCAGCTGCCAATTCCTTATCTATGTGTGATAGTTAACTGGTTGTGTCAACTTGAGGGTGAAACACCCAACTAAATTGGATCAGCATACTTCTGAGTATGGCTGAGGGAATTTATCCAAAACAGATGACCAGCCCAAGGGTGGCTTGTTGCCTGGATGGTATAAAGGGGAAATGAAGAAGGAAGGATGGCTTCTATTTCTTCAGAGGAGCATCAGTCCTCTTCACCTTGGATGTCTTCTCCCAGCTTCTTGCACAGACTCTTCAGCTTCCATCGCAGACCCTTCGACCTCCCGATATGGACTCACATGGAACACTGCACTGAGCTCCAGGCCTTCGCCTGGGTCCAGCGCGCATACAGACCTTTTTCACTCTTCCACATCTGACTCTGTAGGCAGCCATTGTAAGCCAATCTTGTAAATTCGTATATATTTGTATATCTTGCATTAAATCTGTTTCTCTAATAAGTACTGACTGATAAAGTATGGATGTATGACAGTTTGTTAGTCTTTTGCTTACTCGGTTCCTTCCAGTTTGTAATAATTACATATAAAGCATCTATAAACACTCATGTACATGAATGATTTTTAGCTTTCTCATTTTAAAAAGTTTTTATTGAGATATTATTTATTAACATAAAATTCACTTTTAAAATATACGTTTGAGATTTTTAGTATACTTACAATAGTGTACAGCCATCCCTACTATCCAATTCTAGAATATTTACAGCACCCAAAATGAAACCCTGTACACATTACCAGTGACTCCCCATCCCCTCTTGCCTCCAGTCCAGGGAGGCTTACCCTTTTTAGTTTTTGCCCATCTGATATTTAACATAAATGGAATCATAGAATATACACTTTTTATACGGCTTATTTAATTTAATATAGTGTTTTCAAGGTTTATTCATGCTTAGCCATTTTCAAAGTTTATGTATCAAACTATACTCATTCTTTGGTATATCTGAGTATCATTGCATTATATGTATGTAACACACTTCATTTATCCTCCATCAGTTGGTAGACATTTGGATTATTTCCACTCTTGACCATTAAAAATATGCTACTGTAAGCATTCAAGTACAAAATTTTGTATAAACATGTTTTCACTTCTAGGCCATACAGTATCACTATGCTTAACTTTTTGAGGAAGTTCTAAAGTATTTTCCAAAACTACTGTAGCATTTTATGTCCCACAGCAATGTGTGAGGGTTTCAATTTCTCTATATTCTTACCAATACTTATCATCACTGATTTTTTATCGTAGCTTTATAATAGATATGAAGTGATAATCTCAGAGTTTTGATTAGAAGTCCTCTAAAATCAAATGATGTTAGATATTAATATCTAACGATGTCAAGCACATCTTTTATGTGCTTGACTTGCAGATGTTTGAATAGACGTGTTTTCAAATCAGTTTAAGAAATCCCTAGAAGTATTTCTGTTGTATTTTATATTAAAATTATGGTCTCTATATTTTATTTAATTAAATAAATATTTTATAAAATTCAATGAGTATTTGTGCAATTCATCTGCTATATACCATGACAGCTAGCTACATCTTAGCCAGCAATGAAACAGAAAGCTCATATTGCTTTATACAGTTATTCCTTGAGTGTGGGCAGCATTCTCTAAGACAGCTGGCAAGATACTGAGGTACTTTCAGTTATGACAGTGACTATGTATGTCACAGGCATTCGGTGTCTGAGGACCAATCAATATTATGCAATGTGAGGAAGAGTCTTGCACAATTAAGAAATGCCTTATCACCAATGTCACTGAACATTCCTAATGAAAATGTTAGCCAGAACTATGAATAAGCAAAAAGTGAAATACAAAAATTGTATAGGGTAGACCTCAAAATTTACCATTAATAAAAGCAAGTATAAAAAGGAAATAGTGACTAACTGACAACTTTCTGGGAGACATAGATAAGATCTCCTTACTGCAGCTCTTTTAGATTTTAATCTCCATGATGTATTTATGTTGTAGTCTCTTTATAACAAGCTCTACATCCCTTGAAGGACTTGTTTTCCTTATTTATAGTTTGTATTTTCATCTTGACTATTGAACATTGTTTAGATTACCTGGGTAGCGCCTGGTCCTGGCAATCAAAAGATGCTCACAGGCAGTTTTTTGTTTTTTGTTTTTCATATAAAGGTATGGACAAAATAAAATTTGAAGAGGGTATTCAAATTTCCACCTTACTCTGAAGTTATTCTTTTTTTTTTTTTTAGTGGGTACCGGGGGTCAAACTCAGGACCTCGTGCTTGCCAGGCAGGCCCTTAGGCCACTGAGCTATCTCATGGGCCCCTGAAGTTATTCTTTATAAGCTGTTAAAACTAATATTTACACTGCGGATAAAACATGAGAAGTAATTGTGCTACATTTAAATATTAACCTGACAAGCTCATTAGATGCTTTGACTAATTATATTTTTCTATGTGATTCTAATGAATTGCTTTCTGAATTCAGACAAAATTATGAAACTGAAGTCAATTTCAAAAAAAAAATTGGGGAATGGGAAACAAACTATTGCTTTGCATGCTTATTGAAAATATGTAGGATATTGTTCTAAAGTATTAGCCATCATTACAAAGCCGGACCTAATGCAGAAAAAAATGCAAACTTCTCAATTTAACTCCCATTGTTAGGAATAACAGCTTAAATTGTGGCGAGGTAGAAATTTGTCTAAAGAATGACCAAATCACACTCTGTACATATACCACAGCATTTAGTTCCCATTTACTTGAATTTTGTATGTTGCCAAATCCTAAATTCATTTTCTGCACTGCAATTAGAGATTAGCACCCACTGTTTAAATTACTGGCAGCAAACTCAATAAGTACTAATTAAGCCCTCTGGCGGACTATTCCTTTGGTTGCCCCCAGTGAACCACAAGGGTAGTCAACCCTTGCGTGGTCCTCTCCCTTTGAATCTAGGCTGCATCAGTAGTGTGCATAATCAAAAGAATATGTCAAAGTAACATTGTGATAGTGTGTACCCAAGCCTTTAAAAGTCTGTAATCTTCCACTGCATTCATAGAAGCCTTGAGCCTCCAGGCAGGAAGTTCAGCTACACTTCTAAAAAGACCATGTAACAACCACCCAGGACAATGACAGCCCCTAAGGCTACATGGAAAGAGAGAGTCATCAAGTCTCTTCATTTCCCTACTGCCCACAATGACTTGGCGACTGAACTTACCGCCCCCCCAAAATTGTACAGCAACAAGACAAACAGAAGAATCCACAGCTGAGCTCAGCCCAGGTGGAAAATTGTAAGCAAACTAAGTAGTTGTTATTTGAAGCCAGTAAGATTTGAGGTGGTTAGTTTTGACTGGGGTGATTAGTTTTGAAGCAATGAATAACCAGAAAAAACAGTATATATGAGCCACATATCCAGCACTACATAATTTGCCAAGAAGATACAAAGAATACAATACATTTAACAAGTTTCTGAGCTGAGTGCATTTTTTTAATTTAAAATTTTTATCAGTAATAGATTTAGCTACATTTTTGATTATCCAAAAATGTGACATAGCATATTAGTTATATTTAGCATTTTTGTGTGCAAATGAATTGTTCACTTTAATAAGTAATTTATAAATCAAGTTTGGAACTTATTAATTTACTGAGTTTTGGCTATATCATCACATAGTTCTTTAATGTGTAATTTTCAATTATTACAATAATTTGAGCAAGGGAGTAATTTAGAACTACCTGTATAATTCAAGAAAAGTGCAAGGGACTCTGTGTGAAGAACTGATATGCTGAATGTGACAAGCACAAATGAATAAGATAGACATTCTAAAAGAGGTGTGGGCTGGTGAGATAGCTCAGCGGCATAAGCACCTGCCTGGCAAGCCTGAGATCTTGAGTTCGACTTCCGGTACCCACATACGAAGAAAGGGCCTGTGATATTGCTCAGTGGCAGGGGCGCCTGCTGGCACACGAGGTAGTGGCACACCGGTACCCAAAAAAAAAAAAAAATAATAATATAAAAGAGGTGTGATGTGTCCCCAGGCTTGGTAATAGAGGTGAAGTTGCCAAATTAAAAGGGAACATAAAGAGGATTTGGTTTATAATAAAATAAATGGTTAAAAAGGATTTCTAAGAAATTACCTATAGGTAACTTAGTAAGGAAATTATATGAGTAGGTCATGTATCACAATTTTAATTTGGCAGCAATTCATAGTAAAAGGGGGAGAGAGTTGACAAAACCAAAAAAATCTTACTGACAGTATTTTCAACAGCTTTCCTAATATTCATAAAAGTCTTTTAAATTCATACTTTATTTTCAAATATAAAATAATTGCAATAAACAGAAGTACTTCTCTTTTGCAGTTAATTTAATACTTTTTTTGTGAAAGCCTAACACAATTCAATTTTACTTGATCAAAATGTCAAAGTTTTTGATTATATGACTTTTATGCTCATCTAGTTTATATAACATTTTTGCTCATTTTAAGTTCTTCCATGCTTCATTAAATCAAAAGATGTATATTTTTTTATATTCAAAGTCAATGATACCCTGGAAAAATTTTGTTTATACTGATTTTCCCTAGACATTTTTGTGCATGTATACATATACATGTGCTTTTTTCTTTTAAATTTATTATTCCAGAAATATTTTCTCATATTTTGAATGAACATTAAACAACAGTTAAACAACAATTAAATGCATTAATTTTATGTATTAAAATGTGTTTCCTTGTGATTAGAAAAGAAGTTTAGCCAAAAATTCAGCAGAAACTGAAGAAATATTGAGTCAAGATGAAAAAGGAAATGAAAAAATCTGTCCCAATTCTCATTTTAGTCCCCAAATTCTCTTAGAGTGTCTCTTATCAATGTGTTTCATATAATTATTCTTAATTGCATTGAGAATACCACATAAATTAAAAGACACGTATCTTGTTGGAATTTATCATTATAAGGTTTGTGAGCATAATATTTGTATACAGACAATATTTTGAGGATGATGTGCCTAGTAAACAGTTACAGCCAGTGAGCGCTGAGAACCAGATCCAGATAGTTACAGAATTCATATTCCTAGGAGGATGAGCTGGGTAACCTACATATTCTATTCTATGCAACTTTGTAGAAATTGGTTGGAGCATTTCATTTAGGTAAAATTTCTTTAGAGGGCCAAGTATTTAGTTAAGTTTCCTGGATTGTTCTCAATGCTGATTTAGGTTTTCATAGCATGTATTACCAAAAAGCATTTTCTATAGCCAGAGTGTATGTGAACTGTTCTCCTCTAATTGATGGTAGTATAAGTTAACACAGACAGTTCATTTCTTATTGAAATATGTACCCCAAAATGGTAACTGAATAAAAAATTAAATACTAAGCATGGTAAGAATTTCTAAAATGCGAAGTCTGTATGTATTTTTAGGTTTGTCTACTTTAAATTCTACATTATAAAATATGAAACTTCTTTTAAAAACCTGAAACGCTGCATGTTTTTGGAAAGCATCTAAATGGACATAATTTGGCTTTTAAGTATTGTTTGTGAAAAAATATTAAAGGTAGTTTTTATTTGAAATATTTAAACTAGAGATACCTGCAGATTAATTTCAAAATTAATACTCATAATCAGATGTTAATTCTAATTCTTTTTGCTGTCATCTAAGTGTAAAATTGTATTTTTATCTCTAAGGTAACATAATGAATCATGAATGTAAGATCTAAAAAACTGTATACTAATGAACTTATAATTCCCTTGTGTATATATTGGAAGGGCTTTTTTTTTAAAGCATATCTGAAAGTATAAAGAATCTCTTTTAAGTGTTGATTAGCAGCAAAATTAGTGAGCTAGAAACACTATTCATACTACAAGAGAGATGTAGGAAAGTGGGAAACTCTCCAAGGGGTATTTGGAAACAGGGACAACTTCATTGTTCTGAGGTTGAGAGACAAGTTATTGATTACATTTTCCAAGAAAAATATTCTCTTTAAAATTATAACTGAATTTGTTGATATCTTTGCTAAGATTTTGCTGCATAATGCTTAGCACATAGAAAGTACTTAATAAATATTTTTAAATGAATTATCAGTGCATACCTGTCCAATAATTATGTTTATTATGCATATTTCTTGAACTTAATAAAATTTTTAATCTTATGGATTAGACATAAAAACATAAAACTTAATGCCATTTTGGTTATTCTATGAAGCATATTTGTGATTTTTACATTTGACTCAACATTTCTATTCCTACTATAAAAATAATATCTAATTTCTATGATGTATTAAAGACACTTTATTATGTATCAATTTTTTATTTTTATAGTGTCTCTTGAGTATACATTTTTCTGAATGTAAACCTCAATAATAAAAAAAGGGAGGAAGTACTTAGATATTAAATGAAATATTTTGAGGAGTATTTTTCAATAGAAATCTACTCAAATTGAAGGTAAAGAGTTTGGGTCAGCCTAAGAAGTTATGCTGAGATGCATGTCTCTGTGTATATAAGTAATTATGTATTTGTATTAGTGTTGTGTATGGTTTACAAAAAAATTGGTAAATAAGTAATAGTTCTACTAGCTGGGTGGAAATTTCAGGGTCTAAAGTTGTGTATGTATTAGATGACAGAATGTTTTCAATATTCAAAATCAGTTTTACAGCTGTATACACTAGGGAAGTTATTTCACTGCATAACAGCAAATTTGACATTCGGAGGGGGTAAAGAAGATCTAAAATGAAAAAGGATTGTTTTGTTTTTTTGAGACGGGGTCTCATTATGTAGTTCAGGCTGGCCTTGAACTCACTACGTAGCCCAGGCTGGCCTAGAACGTGGAGTGATCCTCCTGCCTTAGCCTCCCAACTGCTAGAATTACAGGTGTGTGCCACCATGTCCTGCTAATAAGGATTTAAGTAAGGCTAGCTGTGAATTAGCCAAAAGTATAAAAATACTTTTATTATACATTATTATTATACATTCAGTTAAATTACTGAATCAAAACTGTAAAAAAATCCATACATTTTAAGGTGTTGATTTAGTTTCAGTTTAAAAGATGCTGCTAGGGCCGGTGAGATAGCTCAGTGGCATAAGCGCCTGCCTGGCACGCGCGAGGTCCTGAGTTCGACCCCCAGTACCCACAAAATAAATAAATAAATAAATAAATAAATAAATAAATAAATAAAAGATGCTGCTAAACATTCAGAGAAAGAAGTTCGAATTATTTCTAAATGAAGTCTGCCTGTGAAATAAAGGACCAACACACCAGGCTTTATTTGAATATACCAATAAATTTACCTAATCTCATCAACAAAGGTTGATAACATTTATAGGTGTATAATACCATGTTAAATGATGAAAAAACAGAGGATTATAAACATAATTTCTTAAGGTGTACAAACTTACGAGAAAGACAGGAAACTTCCATAGAAGACATTAAGACCTGGTGTCATCTGCTTTAATTCTATATGTGTAGTTAACAATTATTGTCCTTATTTCACTGTGATATAAGTTGAAATATGATACATGTCAAAACGTAGCATGAAAGCATCAAGGTAAAGAGATTAAAATCGGGGGGAAATAGGATATTAATAGGCCTGCACTTCATGTAAAGAATTAATATGTTCAAAGGGTTAATATTAGAAAGATGGAAAAAAGACAATTGGAGTTGCCCTGAGCATACAATGTATATAGTGATGTGAAAGTCTAAAAATGCAGCTTGACTAGAATATTGAAAAATTTTAAATGTTGGGATAAAGAATACTAGTGATATTTAACAAGCCTGTCAAATTAGCAAAAATCTCAAAGCCTGGAGTAACATCATGAAATGGTGGACTTTAGGAAGGGGACTTTGATGGAGGACAGTGAAAAGAATGAAGGAAAATTGTGGAGACAAATTGGAAAGAGTTAATCTAGATGATGGATAAGTGAAATAGGAAAAGAATAGAATGAATGGAAAGCAAGAGGAAAAATACTGTGCAAACAAATGCATATTAGAACAGATAAAATAAGATATTAGCAACAGTGATTGTTTTGGATTTTTACTTCTATGATTAATATTGTCTAAAATTTTCTTTTCTGGAATGTCATTCTAGCATGATTATCAGAGTAATGCAGACAAATTGGACTGAAATGTCTTGCCTTCTCTGCTTTCTGGAAGAGTTTATGTAGGATTAGGATTGTTTATTTCTTGATTATTTGGTAGAATTAATAAGTGAAGTGATGAATTCAATTATTTAACAAATATAGAGTTATTTGGATTATCTGTTTCTTTTCGAGTGAGATTCGGGAGTTTGTGTCTTTGAAAGCAATTGTCTATTTCATTGAATTTATCAAAACTATTGGTTAGTTATTCATAATGTTCTCATATTCTAATGTTTATGGTATCTATGATAACTTTTATCTCACTTATGACATTGGTAATTTATATTCACATTTTTTCTGAATCAATTTAACAAGAGGCCTATTAATTTTAATAATCCTACCAAAAGATCAGCTTTTGGTTTTGGAGGTTTTCCTCTATCAGTTTTCTGATTTCCATTTCACTAATTTCTCCTCTTTTATTTCCTTTTTTTTACTTGCTTTGAGTTTCAATTGTACCTCATTTTTGTATATTCCTAACATGAACCACTGATTTGAGACATTTCATTTGTGACAAAAATTATCTAGTACTTTAATTGAACTTCAGCCACTGTTTTGATGTACTCTTCAAATATTGATATTTGTTTTTTTAAGTTAATAACATCAGGACATTGTATGCTTCTATTTAGTTACCAAGAAAATTATTTGATATTGTTAAGGAAGATATGATTACAATACATTAGAAGTGAAGAAATGAAGACTTGGGCAAATTGAATACTCACATACATTTTGAAATCAGAACCTACTTTTAAATATCTTGTTCTTCACCATGAAGATTTGGAGAATATTTCACAAGTTCTGAGGTATGTATGAACTGAGGAAACAAGATAATGTTTTAAGTACATAAATGAAACAGAATCTTTTTGGAGAATAGGGTAGTTGTTTATATACTACAGTGAATTATAACTACTGATGTGAAAAATAAGGCGATATCTTGTTAATGTTTTATGCCTTGATACACCCTGAAATCTACCCCTAAAGATTATTTTATTCAGAAAAAGGTCATTACATTTTCTACTCCTAAGGTGAATTGGGCTAAATATGGTTTCATTTTCTTCCCTCATACATTTTTTCTATATTCAGGTAGAAATATCAGATCTAAGAAAGCGAAAAGGAGCAAACAAGATGAGCTCCTGCAGAAAGTACAGTGGTTCTTAGATGTGTAAAATCCATGAGAACTTCTTAGAAGACAGTCATGGAATCCAGAAAACTCTGGCAATTATGCATTACATTTCATACAAATATATTTGCATTATCTTGGAGTATCAGAGTGTCAGTAATAGATATACAAAGATACTCTCAAGATAAAAAGTAAAATTACTGGCAAATTCTGATAGAAATTGTGAAATACATGAGAAATAGTCACAGTATCTTCCCTATCAAATTTACATAGAAAACTTTATCCAAAATCACTGTTCGAAAAGGTGCTGAAATTTGCTCATCATCAAAGCTGATACACGTGAAGTGTGGTTAAACATTGCCTTCTTTAAAAATGAGAAAAATAAATAAAATGAAGGCCAAACCTGAAATAACACAAAAAACAATGTGAAATAGTGACACATTGGAAAGGCAGCAGCAGTTGCCGGGCCTAGTAGGATGGCTTTGCTTCTGAAAAGAATGCCCTGCAGAACCAGGAAATATTAGAAAACAATTAATATTCACAAAATCATTCCAGAATATTGGTTTCTGTAAAACAGAAGAAGTTATGTAGAGAGACACTTTTCAGATGGAATAGTAAGAGTGACTAAAAAATTTTTTTAAAAAATATTGTAAGTAAATTACTAATTATATTACAAGAATGAAAATTTATTGACATTCCAAAAATAAAACTTAATGATGATGTACAGGAAAAACTAGAGCAGATACACCAGGAACAGAACAATGAAATAGTTGGAGATTTTACTATACACTTTTAGTTTCTGATATTTCAGTTAAGCTTAAAAATGCATAAGGAAAAATGGGAAAATCTGATGAATTTTATGTATTTCCCCCATAAATAAGTACCCTAAGTATACACACAGAACATTTATCAATTTCAAGGAGCATAAAGGCCTCCTAGGTGGCATTTTCATATCCTGTTAAAATGAAGAATTCTCAGTATGCCGAAGATCTGGTTAATCTAGTTCAACAATTTCAAAAATAATTATATAGCTCAGTGGCACAGCTCTTGCCTGGCAAGTGTGAGGTTGTGAGTTTGATTCCCAGTACCAAAAAAAAAAAAACTTATATATATATATATATATATATATATATATATATATATATATATATATGTAAAATACATATATCCTCAACTGACTGCGACCAAGATATGCCTACCTCAAATAAATTTGGGAAACAGCTAGAAAAAACAATATAACATAAATTTTATTGCTTGATTACTTCTCAGAGTCTCTTATATGCAATGCAATACTACGCAACTGTTTAAAAATGATTACTCTCTGTGAAGCACTATTGTAATTGTTTAGTATGTATTCATTTTATAATTCTCCTATTCCCATGAGCTGGATACTGATATTTCCTCTATTTAACTGACATAGAAACTAACAAAAAGCAAGATTAAATAATTCGCTTCTATTCATGCAGCCAGTAAATTGCAGGATCTAGGAATCAAACAATCTGGCTTAGAGTCTGTGTCTTAACAACAGTAAAAACAGGAAGCAGACAATATATGGACCATTAATTTTTTATTTTGAGATGAATCTAATAATATTCCACAGAAGTAGTGTTTTATAGTATGTAATGTGGAAAGTGGCAATCTGATTAATTAGGTAGATTGAATAATATATATATTCAGAACTTGTACATAATTATATAACTGAAAATTAATAAACAATACGGGAAATAATTACAGAAATTGAGCATTTGCTAGACAACTAAAATATCTCAATGTTTTCTTATAAGAAATACAAATAGAATATATATTCTATTTTCTTTGATAACAAAAGTAGTAATTATTATCTGTATTAGCTACAATATAATTGCAACTGCTGATGCAGGGTCTCAAAATAATGGGCCTTAAAAAGATAAAAAAAGTTTGCTGCTCTCTCACAAACAGCTCTTTCATAAATCATTAGACTAGACAGATCAGCTCCTGGGCGTCAGGACCCTCAGCTTCTTCCATTTGCTCATGCCACACTGCCACTCCTGTTTCCACCTTGAGGTCCAAGGTGTTTGTTCCCGTTTCTCTCTTCTTCGTGTCAGCATTGCAGGCATTAAGAGGAAGATGCGTGCTTTTCCCTTCAGAGTAACGGTTGCCATCACTTTGTCATCCAACCACTTTCAGGCACCTATTTTCCTGGAATTTAGTGCCATGGCAACACTCACCAACATAGGCTGAGGAGTGGTCCTCTTTAGATCGGTGACAATATACTCAGCTGAAAAATATATAACCTTGTCAAAGGACGATGACAAAATCAGGGATGCTGCTGTAACAAGTGGCCATGGCTAATAAAAGGAAAAATTTATCCTAACTCAGATAAAAGATAAAATCACAATTATAATTACAGAGGGTTTAAACTGGTGGGATGAGGCAAAACCTATAATCATAAGAAAATTTAATGCTTTATGACTATATTAAACAAGAAAGAAAGAAAATAAATGAATTAATCATTCCAATCAAGAAGCTATAAATCTTTTAAATGAGTATAGAAAGGCAGGGAAGAATTAATAAAGATACAACTATAGATTAATAATTCATAAATGAGAAAAAACAATTGAAGATAAATAAATTTGAATAGAGATCTTCAAAACACCATCAAAAGAGACAAATTGCAGAAACTGCAAGTAAATAAAAAAGGATATCAGTTCTTAACAATATATGTGAAAGAGAAAATATAATCACAGATAAAAAAGGGAAATTGATAGTCAGAAGTCTACACCAACACCTAGTACAGTGCCTGTCAGACCACTTGACATGTGCCAGGAACTTTCTTATTTATTTATTAATTCATAGAAGTTGGCTTGCAAAAGACACTTGTGTATAAAATAATTAATATATATAAAAAATTGAAGTAATGAAATCAACCTAAGAAGATGTTAGAAACATGAATCATCAAAAGCAGAGAATGAATGTTTTTTAGTGCATTCTAAGTACCAAGTGCTTTACATATGTACTTTAAAAAATTTATTTAACCTTCACAATCCTAGAAGGAAAGAATACTTCATTTCAAAGCTGAGAAACAGATTTAAAGAGGTTAGTAATTTGCTCAGCCTCATTGGTAAATGACTGAATTGATGTCTGTACCAGTTTCTAACCTGAAAGTTGACGTTCTTTGCACTCTTTGTACTTCATTCTTTCTAAGATTTTTCCTTACCAAGAACGTCATACCAAGTTCCTCATACATGAGCAGGCACATTTTATCTTTTTTACTAGTTTAAATTTTAGGGACTTGTATAAGATTTCCTGTGAAAAAGGACAAAATTTCTCTTAGGTCTCTGAACAAATAATGTTGTTCTTACTGAACTGGTTTATCTGTCAGACACTGCTGGTTATTACTATTAACTGTGTTTCTCCTTCCTCTTCACTGATAGGAAGATTAAAAAGCAGATGCCAGTTTATCTATAAAACCCTATAACAAAATATCCTCTGTGTGTTTTTGGACTAACATTATTTTTTTATTATTATTTAACCTAATTGTTTTCTTTTTGTTTGATTTTTAATGTCTTTATTATACACCTAATGTTCTAAATATATTTGTAAGTCATTTAAAATAGTATATGTATTGAGTTGTACATATAAAAATATCTAAACTGATAAATAATTTCCCTACTTGTTCATTAGTTGTTTTCTATTATATTTTTCTGTTTTCATAACACAATTTACTAGTTTTCTTTGGCACTAACAGTGTTTGAAATGTTCTATTCTATCACTACCAGATATGTGGTAGATCTATCTGCTAGGCAAAAAAGAAAAACAGAAAAATAAATAAGTGCATTATCTACTCACAAAAATGACAAAAAGAAGAGCCAAACTATTAAAAGGAAAAAAAATGAATTCTCTTTATAGAAACTTATTAGGGAACACATTATCACACAGAGAACCTATAGTAGCAAAAACTTGTGAATGAAAACATTCAATTATAAATTCCCTTAAGGTACAAAAAGACAAGATTACACGAATTTCAAAAATAGGATTAAAATTGACTAAAAGGTAAAATAAGACATGATAAATATCTTAGAAATTATTGGCAATAACTTCCACAAAAATATGACTATAATAAATGTAAAGATGGAGGGAATACATGAAAATATTGAGGATTTCATCAACAATTAGAATATGTAAAAATACACAAAACTTTAGAACTGAATAAAATAATTAAAAGTAAGAACTCTAAATATCAATACAATAGACAATACACTAAATAGAGAATGATAAATAATTGCAAAATAAAACCAGGAAATAATGAAAACTGAGATACATAACACATATATAACACATTTCATGTTGCAATACCCTAAGGTACATGTAATCATTATGTACTGCAAGCATGTACTAATTGAAAAAAAAAGAAACTGAGGCAGAGAAAAAAACTCACAACTTACAGAAAAGCCTGAGAAATATATAAGACATAATGAGAAGATCTAATATGTATGTTATTGGGTCACTTAAGAAGAGCAAAAAGGAAGAATGGGTAACAAAGCATTAAATAGATGACTACACATTTTCAAAAGTATGATAGGAAATAGCAACCACAGTGGTAAGAAGTTCTGGCAAACCTGAGGAAGAATATACAGGCCAAATTGTACATTGACACAAAATAGGAAACTGCTTAAATCAAAAAGAAAAATAAAATAATAAAACATAGAAATAGAAACATCCCCTTTAGAAAGCATTAATATTAAAATGTATATTTATTTATTTATTTTTTTTTGTGGGTACCGGGGGTCGACCTCAGGACCTCGCGCGCCAGCAGGCGCCCGTGCTGCTGAGCGATATCACCGGCCCCTTTTTCGTATGTGGGATCCGGGAGTCGAACTCGGGCCCTTGTGCTTGCCAGGCAGGCGCTTAAGCCGCTGAACAATCTCACCAGCCCTAAAATGTATATTTAAAAGAAATGATAAAACCAGAAGACAACCAATAGTATACTAAATACTAAATAGTATACTAAATGCTAGATATGAATAGTATTCCCAGAGAAAGTATTCTTCAAAGGTTAAAAGGAAATAGATTTTTTTCAGGTAAATAAATGTTGAAATAATTTATTGCTATCAGAGTTAATTTTTTGAAAAAGCAACACACATAGAGCAATCTTTAGATAGTAGAAAAATTATCTTAGAGAAGTGAATGAGGAAAAGAATAAAAAAGTAAGTATATGTATAAATATAAATGAATAAGATGTTAAGTAACAATGCTACTAATGGCTAATGGCTTGGAAAATTACAAGGAATATAAAATTAAAATTCATCATAATGGAAAAGATGGATGTAGGATAAATTGAAGAAAACTGTTCCAAGAGCCTTGTATGGCTTGGGCATGAAACACCAATAATAAACACAGATGTATGCTTTAATGACTACGGAAACCACCCAAAAAGACAAAAAATGCATAAATAACAAAGTAACGAAGGGAACATAGAATAGTAAAACATAATTGATTAATCTTAAGGAAGAGAAGAAACAACATAAAAATACAAAGCAATTGGTTTATATAAAAAATAGTACAGTAAAATACTTCTAAACAATTCATCAGTAATTATATTAATTACAGAGATCAAATATCCTGATTAAAATATTAAAAAATAAAATGTAACTATGCTGTTTATTAGCGGTCTACCCTAAATATAAGAACTCAGGAGTGACTGTAAAGAGATGTGAAAAAGAAATATTATAAAACATTATTCAAAAGGAAACTGAATATTACCTGATTGCAAGACAAATTTAATTCTAAGATTAGAAGAATTCTAGAGAAAAAGAAGAATTTTTTACAGTTATAACAGGCCCAACAATAGCATATACAATTATAAAATTATATACACTCAATAACACAACATATATATGATATATATATATATGTATACTACATATGCATATGATATATATATGAATGACAGAGAGAGAGAGAGCGAATCAGAGAAATGTATACACACTTCAGAAAAGGAAAAATAGTGTGATTTTTTTCAACAGATGGTGTTACCCTCATTTAACAGACCCTAGAGGATTTTGTATATCACAGCAGAAAACCATTACGTTGCCGGCCCTTAGAGAGGAAATTGAAAATGCATGTGCAGAAATTGCAATAACCAAGGTTACCCAAGCAGCAGTTCACCATACTAATAAATGTTTGGAAGCTAATGGCCACCACTTTGAGTACCTCTTGTAATTGTAGAGGCCAAAGGTAACTTGTATTAATCTCATGATGTCTCAATAAATTTAGTATTAAAATATATATACAAGATTTTCTTTTCCTAAAGGGAAAAGAAGAGAGAGAGGGGTATGTATATATATAAAAAATTAATATAAAATAATATATTAATTAATAAAATTAATATATATATATTACTATAGATAGGTAGACAGATAGATAAAATGAACACTGACAGAAAACAAGAGAAAAGGGCCATTGAGATGGCTCAGTGGCGTAAGCGCCTGCCTTGCAAGCGCGAGGGCCCGAGTTCGACTCCCAGAACCCACATACGAAAAAGGGGCCGGTGATATCGCTCAGCGGCACGGGTGCCTGTTGGCGCGCGAGGTCCTGAGGTCGACCCCCCGGTACCCACAAAAAAAAAAAAAAGAAAACAAGAGAAAAAATTCCAAAGTATATGAGAGAATTTACCTCACCACTACTCATAGCAGATAGAAAATAAAATACAAGAAACAATTGGATTGCAAGAATACACAAGATCTTAAAAACACAATTGATTTATTGACATAAATTGAACATCACACACAATTATGATAAAATGTATATTACCTTTAAATATATATTAACAGATTTAAAATAATCAATAATACAAAGAATAGGCCATTGGCCCCTATTGAATTTAAACAATAAAATAATAACATAAATAACTAGAAAATCTCCAACTGTTGCAAATTGAACAATTTACTTTACAATAATGCAATAGAGAAAGAAGTCCTGATGAAAATTTAGCAACCTCATACACTGAATTACAATACAGCATATGAAGATTGTGGGAATGCATTTAAATTAGTGTTTGCTAGAGACATATTTATAGCTTTAAAATCTTATATTAGAGAAGAAAAAGGACTAGGAATCAATATCTAAGTTTTTATCTAAAGCAGCTAGTAAAGTAAACAACTTAAATACAACAAGTAGATTAAGTACAATAATAAAGTTAAGAGCAAAAAAACAATGAAATAGAAAGTAAAAACATTAAAGAGAAATTCAACAAACCACAAAGTTGGTTTTTGTTTTTGAATAATAAAATTGCTAACTATCCACAGGGCTGATGAAATAAATAAAAGAAACCTCACTTACAACCAATACCAGGAACAAAAATAAAGATATCACTATGGGTCTTACTGATATTAAAAAAATAATGAATAATGTGGATGACTTTATACAAGTGTGTTTGACAATTAAGGCAAAATGGGCAAATTCCGTGAAATACAATATTTAACGGTTTTCAGGGCAAAATACAGACATTTGAGTAATTCTGTATTTTAAAAATTCACTCAAAATTTTCAAAAGTTTCCACAAAGATCCTGTAAAGTTGAATTCAATTTCCAAATATTTTGGAAGAAATAATATCAATCCTATATTTTTTTCCAGAAGATGAAAAAAAATAAAAGGAAACATGTCCTATCTTTATGAGGCTCACAAAAACTTAGTACTAAAATTTGACAATAGCATTGCAAAAACATTAAATCATGACTCAACCTCTTTCATGAACACAGGTGAAAACAGCCACAAACAAAATATTAGCAAATCAAATACAGCAGTATATTCACGAGTCGGTTTTATTCCATGAATTATAATGGCATTTTAGCAAACAAAATAAATCGATATAACTGACCTTAACAATATAAAGGAGAAAATACATAAAAGTATATCAATAAATTAAAAAATTAAATGTCATTCATTAAAAATCTATTAGTGAACAAAGAACAGATTGATCAGCTGATTTTAAAATTTGTGTAGAATTGCAAAGATTTAAGATTAGCCAAGACAGACTTCTAGAATAATAAAGCAGAACAACTTTAATGAATAGTTATCATATCTTAGTGTCAAGCTATAGTAATTATGCCTGTACAGTATCGACAAAATAATAGACCTATAAAAAACGAGCATCCAAAAACATTCACAAACTCATGTGGACATATGAAAAAGAGGTGTTATGTATCCATTGAATAGCCACATAGAAAAATGGTATGGTTTGACAATTTCAAAAGTGTAGATTGGGGCTGAGTATGTGGCTCAGCAGAACACTTGCCTATCATGCTTGAGACCGTGGATTTGATCCCTAGCACCACACACACACATGCACACACACATACACACAAATGAATAAATACAGACATGTAGATCAAGATTTTAAAAGTAAAACAATAAAGATTAAGAAAATAAAATATTGTATGGGAACATACAAAGATTTATTAATGGAGACAGTATTAATTTTATATGAAGGAAAAGCAATCAATTGGTAACATTAATTATGTAAAATTTTCTACACCAAAAATCAGAATGCATCATGATTTTAAAAAATCATCATGAATTTTATATAATGGAGTACTACTCTGCCATAAAGAAGGATAAACTTGAGACTTTTATTGCTAAATGGATTGACCTTGAAACCATACTGTTATGTGAAATAAACTGGGCGCACATATGTAAATATCACATTGTCTCACTGTTGTGAGAAACTGACAGTGTAAATAAGAACCAAATTGTACAAGAGATATGGTGAAATAGGAAGAAATTGTTCAAAAGGAAAGGGGAACTGGGGAGGGGGAAGGGGGCAAGGAAGGAAGAGAAAAAAATGAGAAAAGAAGGATAAAATGGAAACAAAGCTTTATAAATGAGGGGAAGAGGGGTTAAAAGGAGGGGAAGGGAATGGGAGGGGAAAAAAGACAAATCAAGGTATATCATGTACAGGTACAAATTACCTATGATGAATGTGATCATTGTATATACCTAAATTGTATGAATAAACTTAAATAAAAAAATAAAAATTTGAATCAAAGTATACACAGCAGAATCAACCAATGTGAGGGCAGAATATTAGATCTAGAAGACAGGTTTGTAGTTAGCAATCATTAAAAGAAAGATTTCTTAAAAATAGCAAGGGACCATGAAAAGTCAATCCAACAGCTGCTACATGATAGAAAGAAGAATAACATAAGGTTGATTGGAGTCAATGAAAAGCCAGAAGAAAAAAAATCAACATGCATAGATTGGTAAAAGATATGTGCGTGTGTGTGTGTGTGTGTGTACACATGTATCTCAAAAAGAATTTTATCTAAAGACTTACCTAGACTACATTAAGAACATCGATCAATGAGAGAAAAGTCTACAATCCAATAGAAAAACTGGCAGTGACTTGAATAGACAGTTCACAAAAGAAGATACACAAATGACCAGTGGATGTGACAAAAGGTAGTCAGTTTCACTGATCATCAAGTTATTGCAAATTTAAACCAGATTGAGATATCTATTCACCCAGCAGAATGAATATAATGAAAAATAGAGATAATTCCTGTATTGATGGGGATGTAGTACAACTGAAACCTCTTGCAATTCTAGTGTGAATATGAATTAGTGAAAGTATTTTTAGTCAGTGGCTACTAATGCTTCTTATATTCATTACCAGCAATTGAACTTTATTTATACTCAGCAGAAATTAGTATTCACATCTCTGTGTGTCTGTGTGTTTAAATTATCACAGCAGTGTTATTCATTTTAACCAAAAACTGGAATAAACAAAACAAATATTTATCAAAATGAGTAAGTCAATTACAGATATTTATTAACGTAAAATTTAACACTATAAATTGATGAAAACAAAGACATTATTATTTCCTGCACAGACATGGATAATGTCCAAAGATATGATGCTGGATAAAAGAAACCAGACATAAGAACAAATACTACATGATTATTTAATGTAAAATTTGAAAGCAGGCAAACTTATCTATGATTCTAGAAGTTCAATAGTAATTGTGAGTGTGTTAGTTTGTTGGGAGTACATAAATATTGCTTCTGGAGTGTACTTGATGCTGAGTATGTAGCATTTCAACTTTATTAAAATTCATCATTACAGAAAATTTAAAATTTTAGGTTTTTATATGATATGATATATATATATATCTCAATAAAAAGTGCTTAAAATTGCAAAAGAAAACCTTTTAAAAAGTTATCCTACTAAAAACTTGACAGTATACTCTATTCTGTAAACTTTAATTAATACTTTAATGCTTACATAATTTTCTTTATGTATCAAGTGAATTTAAATTGATCTTGCATAACTGGTACCAACTGTCATAGCACTCATTCACAAATTCTTTCTTCTCTGCTATTTTACTACATACTTTAATATATTTTAATCATCTTTCCACAAGTGCTTTTTCTATTACAGTCTATGGTTGTATATTTCTAGTTTTGTTCAGTATATCATTTTATTATTGATTAATTTTAAAATAGACAACATCTGTCAAGGTATTTTCCATCTCTGTTCTTACAGTAAGATTCATCTATAGTCTTATGTGTTTATTTTTTCACATGAATTTCATCCATACTATTTAAATGATCTTTTATCCTCAGTTATCTTTCAAAGGAAATTATGAACATCACAAATTCTTATGCAAGATTACTCACAATTATATTAGTATTGTAAAAAGGAAACACTTATATGAAGAATGGCCTGAAAAAGACTATGGAAACAAATTTTAATATTTAAAAATAGTGTGACTAGGACAAAGATCAGCCCAAATGTGGTAGGAATAAAGAAGTGATACAAGACCTGAGAGAATGTATAATTGGTGATTAACTAAATGGGAGGGGTATGAGATTAACTAAATGGGAGACTATGAAAGAAAGGGTAGTCAAGCATAATTATACCTTGAAATGTTTGGTATATGATCATGCTAAAAGCCTTTTTTTTTTACATAGCAGAAAAGGAAGAAGTTTGGACTGCAAGACAATGGCCATGTGAGAGTTCACCTCTAAACTGCTTGGAAGCTGCCCAAATGGAAATATGACTTGAGTTCAGAAGAGATGAGGCTACAGTGAAAAAGACCTCAAGGTTTTCAGCATGTATGGATAACAAAAATCATTAGAATTACAGTACCTTTTTTACAATAAAAAAGAAAATTAAAATTTACAAAATCCAGCAGAAGAGTTAGAAAGCATCTGTACTGTCTGCTACCTGAAAGATTCTAGTAAATTCTCTCAGGCATTAACTGCAGGCACCAAGTTCTTGGTCTTAGTCCCATTTTCAACATCTTGGCTCTCAGATAGTTAATAAATTGACTTGATTTCAGGTTTGTCCTTAAATCTTGGATTCTAATATTTCTCTGCTCCATATTCTACAGTCTGAATAAAAATTCCCCTATCCCTATGAACAGCCTGATCACTGAGAAGCCCATTCTAGGAATTGCACTCAAACCACCTCTTTACCTTGGAAGGAATATTAAAGTATTAGTGAAGTAGAAGCCAGCCAGAGAAGAAATACATTGATTACATGGTCACTATCATTTTGATTATCTTATCTCTTTTGTATCACCAATGATTTTTTCATATTGATGAAAATTAATTCCTGATATACTAATTCATATTAATTTCAGGGCATCTTTCTGGGAGTATATCAACTATCAATGTAATTAACACGTTTTCAGATATTTTACCTTGGAAGGATGCCTTGACATCATAGTATTCTTGTACAGTTTATCAGGAGCATATCATTGAATTCTTTACAAATCTTCCAATGGTCTTTTGACTTTTCTCTTGTTTCTGTATTCTTTGTGCTCCTTTCCAGAGTTCTAGTATTTCCACACATATGCATAATTCCTAAAATACTATCTATTTTAAACCTCTTCCATGAAGCCTGTTTTAAAATTTACTTAATGCTTTTTCTCTCTTCTAATATTGCGTTCCATCCCATCAAGTTGTATCTAGAAAGCATGCTTTTGGTAACCATTAAAAGGAACTTCTCTTTTTAAATTTTCCTTTTATGGAGTCTAAAGCAATTAGTTTTCTTGTTTTCTTTTTATAATTTTTACAGTGGCCTAACTTTACAGCCCTCTCAGACTTTCAAGTAGAATTGTGAGAAATTTCACTGATTGACATTGTACTACATGATTACTACCCATAGGTAGAATCAGTTTTAGAAATTACACAACACCATTTTCATCACATTTGGGAGTATTTAAATATATGTTTCATTCCAAAAGTATTCTTCAACTAAAAAGTTCAATTCCATAAGAAGTGGGAAATATTCAATATCTGGTTAGTGGGAAAGGGGACAGAAATAAGAAAAAACTAGACATGATGTAATTTCTGAATACTTACAAGTTTTATGTATTCCAAACTTACTTAGCATAATGCCATCCTATTTTTCTCTGAATATCTCTTCTTCCACCCCTCCCTCTCCACATTCTATTTCTCCTTCCCTCCCTTGTTTCTTCTCTCTCTCTCCAAGTTTTATTCCTCAAATCCTTTAATTATAACCCTAGACTAGCTGCAGCAGTTAGTACTGTAACTAGGTTTTGCTAACACTAAAGATTTTTGTTTGCTACAACTGACTACCTCCTAAAACTGTTTGGACATTCACCTCAGCTCTCAGACAACAGATTAGAGCACCTGTACTCATACAAGGTCGAAAGCCAGCAGAATCAAGTGGTTCAGGGTGGATCTACTGAACTCAGATTACCTTTTCCCTACGGTATGCTTGCAAACACCAACCACTTCAGACCTCAGCTATTTTCTTGCCTCGTTGGTGATGGGATGGAGGAAGAAAGACTCCAGCAAAGACTCAGACCTTCCATAGTTGTGAAACTTTGAATCCTGCCAACCATATTACCACATCCATTACCACAAATTTAAGAGACCACACAACACCTATGACAGAAAGACACTGTATTTGCCTGTTGGCTCTGTTTAACACACAGGGGCTGCAGCTTCCCTTGCACGTCCCTGGAGGGGCTGGCAAGCAACCCCCAAATTCTGAGAGATGAAGTTGCATGGACAGTTGATAAGTAATAAAAAACAGGAAACAGAAGGAGTTTACAAATAAATTGTTTGCCTTTCCTTCCCTTTATTTGACTATTTCAAATTACAACAGTTTCATCAAACCTCTCTGGAGACTTCCTAAAACGGTCAAAAGTCATCTGTGATGCAAAGTGGTGAAGCATTCAGGGATGTGCTCTTCAACCTCAACTTTCCTTCATTTTTGTTTTCTAGGATTGAGTTACAATCAGTATCTGTTTTCTAGGGAAGCTTATGCAAGACATGAGCCAAATGCCAACAAAAAATGAGGTTTTATGATTGATTGTTCTAAATGGCCACAAATAAAACCTAAGATATGTAAAACTGAAAGAAATGTGGAAAGATATATGGCAGACAAATAGTAATATTTTTAAAGCTAGTGAAGTTCTATTAACAGATTAAATAGATTTTGATGAATAAAAAGCCTAATCATTATTAGCTGTAGTAAGATGAGTAAGTACATACTTGTTAAAAAAAAAAAAACTCACCAGAAAGCTTTAATAATTCTTAACTTGTATGCAGCCAATAAAATACCTTTAAAATACATACGGAAAAAATGTCTGAAACAATAATGATGCAATAATCCCCTGTGAAAGTGAGACTTCCACTCACCTCTTTCAATTCTTGATACATTAAGCAGAAAAATTGAGTAATACAGGTTACATCAACACATAATTAACATATTTCTGATAGCAGTTTTTCTAATAACCAGTTTTTAAAAATCTAGGAAGAAGCCATATCATCCTTTCTTTGGATTTTTTTTTTTTTTTTTTATGTGTGTGTGCAAGGTCTTGCTATGTAGTTCATGCTGACCTTGAATTCACTATGTAGCCCAGACTGGCCTCAAACTTGCTGTGATCCTCCTGCCTCAGCCTCCCAAATGCTGGGATTACAGGCGTGCACCACCATTCCCATACCAAATCACACTTTTACAGATGACTAAAGAAAAGTTTTGTAAAGTCATTCAGAGGAATATTTTGTAGTCACGAAAATGAACAAGTTATAGCTAGCTATGTGCAAAAAATCAATCTAAGAAACATAGGTTTAAGTGATAATATCATGAGACAGGGCACAAAGACTTGATACCACATTATGAAGCTCAGAATGTCAATATAGATTCATTTATGATAGAAACTATCTTAAAAGCAAAGGAATAATAAACCCAATATCCAGGATAATAGTTACCTTTTGGGGTTAGCAAAAGTATGAGATTTGGAGGAAGGTATGAGCCCAGCTTCAGTGATGTTGGTAATGTTCTTCCTGCTGAACTGGTTAAAGGACCTATAACTTCTTTATTTTCCAGCTTCACAGATTTTATGGAAATTACATGTATTATTGCTATGCATCAAATATTATAACAATGTGTAAAATTTAAAAATTGGTTTTAAAGAACATATCTATTGAGTAGAGCAGGTATACCATTTATTACTGATGAAATAATTTAGGAAAAATAAGCTTAATGTAAACTATCAATATTTTAACTTCAAATATGTTCTGTGAATCATAGTTTACCATTCTGGGTCTTTAGATTCTCAGTCCAGAAAAATCGTGTGTTTAAATTGGTAAGTTTTGACTCAATATAATAGTCTGCTTTGCAATTTCATTTCACTACATAGCAAAAGGACAGCATATCAATATAAAAGGACTACATAGCAAAGTATTGGGAAATTTGACATGTTTTACCTAATTGTGTTCATTAGTTTAGCTGTTATTTTGAAACTGCCAGTGAATTTGTGGTAAAATTTTCCCAGAGTAGAGGAATGTTATCATTACTGAACGTTATTTAAAAATTTTTCCTTGAATTATTTTAACACACACAAGCACACACACAAATTGTGATAAAAAAAAAACTATGGGGAATGTTTAAATAAATAATTTATTACAAGAAAAGACGCATTGCCATCAATCCCTTCCAAGATACTCTAAATATTTCCCTTTGCTTTGATCACACCTATCCCAACATTCATGGCAATGCTTCTTTTTTTTTTTTTTTTTTTTGTGGGTACCAGGGGTCGAACTCAGGACCTCATGCACCAGCAGGCGCCCATGCCTCTGAGCGGTATCACCGGCCCTTTTTTCACATGTGGGTTCCAGGAGTCAAACTCAGGACCTCGCGCTTGCCAGGCAGGCGCTTATGCCGCTGAGCCATCTCACTGGCCCAGCAATGCTTCTTTTACTCTAATAGGGTTTGTAATATTAACTGTAGTTTTGATCGCCATATATATAATATATAAGAATACATATATATCCCTATTCTTATAAATGCAAACTATTAGTATAGTCAGTGTAGAGAACTATAAGTGTTAAGCTTGGAGAGAATGAAGAAGTCCTTATTTCTTCATTTGAAACTAAAAGTGTATATATAGCCTTTATTTCAAATGTACACATGCATTAAGAGTCAGCCTAATCATTAGTAGATCTTTCCAAACTGACCTTGAATTGATCACTTACTACCTGGGGATCTTGAAAGGTTTATTTGTTATGTCTCCAGCACATTTTTAAAAAGATACAATATGATGTACAATTTAGAGATAGGAATTAAATAAAATAATATATGTAAAGTCCATAGGATAATATGCATTTCATTCATTGCAAATTGTTAATAATTATATACTGTCATCATTGTTATTATGATAGAGTTGGGGTAGTTCTGACATCTGGGACCAGCCTCTATCTCAAAGAGAATAGGTTTGATGTGTTATTTTATTCTTATCTAATTTTTTAGGCAGAATCTTCAAGAAGATAGTGTTGATGTGTTTGAAGATTGGAAATAATGGAAAATAAGTGTACCACTTTCAACTACATGAAACAGAAGATCCAAAGAAATGTGGATCAAACAATAAGAATTATTCATTATGTCAGAATTCATTCATAGAAGTAAGGTGGAAAGCAGTTGGTTAATTCAGAAGCCCATGAATTTCACCAAAAAGTGTGTTTTCAATCTTTCTTTTTCACTGTCCTCAGTGTGTCAGTTACTTATTCCAGCCTTGCAAGATATCTAGAGTAGCTCAAAGTAGCTCCATATAAAGTTGTCAAAAGGTTGGATAAGAAGGCATCTCTTCCTTTTGTCTAAAGGTTATGAAAAAAATCTTCCTAGGAGATGTTGTCTCATGACTGTGATCACAATTGCATCCCATGTTCATCTGCACTTGAATTGGGGGTGAAGGAGTTCTTATGGTAGGTAAGTGACAATATCTGCCACATGCAGTTTGGGAAGCAGGTGTTGGAAGCAGCACAAAAAATGTTAATCAGTACAGAACTACTGTGCAGTATCTAGTACAGAGAACCATTCTATGAATATTTGGGGAAATTACAAAAGAGTTATGGTAGTATATCATTGAACAGACAAATAAATGGTAAGAATTATGAAAAACTAAAAAGTACTAGTGGAGAAATAGAATAAAGTAAAGTAAGAAAAATGTACAGAATTTTAAAACAATGTCATAACATTACTTATATATAAACAAATGTCATTATTCTATACATATATCCCCCTTTATCTTTAAGTACATTTCCCTCAAGGGAAAAAGCCATCATTTATTTTCAGTATTAGCACACCACATAGCAAGGAGTAGTTTTTTTTGGGCCCAGTTTTCACATGGACACTAACATTTTAAAACAAACAGGGGAATCCTAGAAAAATTAAATGATCTACACTTCATAATTTGCAATTCAGGAGGAAAGTTATAATGATAAACTAAGCGCTTAGCATGCATATATAATATTATACGTAGATTCTCAGGCTTACTGACAAATGATAAACATAACACAGAAACAAGGAAGTAAATCACACTTTCATTCAAAGCTATCATGGAAGCTATAAAATTCCTTCCTGTGCCTTTTTGAATTTTAAAATATTGATGATATATATATATATATATATATATATACACTATGAATTGAATCAAAATGATCATCAAGAGAGTGACCAGTAAATATTTAATGGATTTGTGAACATTAGGTCTATTATTTTTAACTTGTTTCCATTATAGGTAAAAGAAATATTGAAAAAAAAATTCACAGTGGTATTTTCTGCTGAAGACACCATGTTTTTAAAGGCTCTGGACTTATAAAAATTTTAAAGCTAATAGAAACCTTATAAATTATTTCATCCTAATTTTACTAATGAGAGGAAGGTAGAGAGAGGATAAGTGACGTTTCCCAGTTCGTATAGCTGGCTGTCTGCTTGCTTGGCCTGGCTCTTATCCTTTTCCACCTGCATTTGGGCCTGTACACAAGCTCTTTCTAATCTGTTCTCTAACGTGCTGATGTTCTTGATTTTTTTTTTCTTTTTCATTTTTGGACTATGCAGAGTTCCCAAACCCATATTTTAAAGCAGGCAAATAACATTTTTTAACTTAAATTTTAAGCATAATCATGGAAACTGGATTCTATTTTAAATCAGTTGTGCTTTTATTTGCTTGTTCGGATTCTAATACCTAGGAAGATTACTTCCATGGTAACTGGGAAATCTAAACAGCAGCTCAGTTCCTCACCAATATCCCTTCGTTAATGTTATCCAAAAGAATATTTAATAGCATAGGCCAAAAAGTACAGTAATTATATTTCAAAACTGAAAGTCAAAGTGGTTCCAAACTCCTTCTCCAATATCATATATGTCCTTGTAGGGATATTGGACTGAATAGGGTTTTATCTCCAATCCTTAGCCCTGTGCTAAAATCTATCCCTTTTCTCATCTTTCCTGCAAACTAAAATATACATAAGGGGATGTGGCCCAACATTATCCTCTGAATATACATCTGGGTCTATGTTGTTTAAATAATTATCTGCTTCATATAAACACATCCTGTGGGCAGTTTCACCTGGTCTTGTCACTGTTCATGGCCATTTCTTACGTAAATAAAACCAACCAGCTATTTTCCATTCAGAGATTCATTTCTTCAGTAAATATTTGTTAAGCATCTGGTGTATTCTTGGCATCCTAATAAGATCTGGGAATACTTTGGTGAGAGAGAAAGATACAATTTCTTTCTTTACAGAGCATTTAATACAGCAGGGACAGAGGCAATTAAATAACTCAATTCACTTTGCTACTTGCCATGATCCAAAAATTAAGGACTATAAGAGAACACATAAAAGAGATGCCTAATAACTCCCAAAGGAAGTTACTTTTAAACTGGGCACTGGAGCCTGAGTATGAAGGTAAAACAGGTTTAAAAAAAAAAAAAGCCTACTTTATTTTTACAGTTGTGTTTAGGAATTCTTCCTTATTTTTCAACAAAGGTGTTCACAAAAAAATATTTTAAAACTTAGAAGCTTAACATTTGGAAGTTGTCTTTTTTTTATTTTAAAGAGAAAAAAACAATAAAAACAGTGATACAAGATTGTAGACTTCAAAACAAGATTGTAGACTTACTTGCCGTGTGTAGATTCCTGTTTCCTAGATTTTAGTCTTAGTAGCAGAATTTAATTTCTGCTGGGGCTGTGGTTTTACAAAGAAGAGTCACTATCTTAGAATTATCTAAGGTAGTATTATCTATAAGATACTAGAGATCTATCCTGGATCCAGTGAAACATAATCTTTGGGGCATGGGAATGGTACTTAAATTTACATGCTTAACGGACACTGCCTGCATGGAGTGTATATTCAAAATCTCCACCAATTTTCTTCTAATTGCTTCAAAATGAAGTATACGTCTTTTTGGGGACAACTATCCTTAGCTGTCCAATGCCAACGTCTGACCTTGCTTATTGCCCTATTATATTACCTAAAGCATTATGTTGATATATAAGCATTTTAGGGGACTAAAATGACACATGCCTAAGGCAATCACCAGTTATTGCAGCCCTCGTACTTGGGAGAAGTAGGAATTAGAAAGGTCAGTGTTCAAAATTCCTGCTTTGCCTATCTAGAGTTGTATATTTTTATCTAGGAAAAGAAAATCACAGTCACTGTAAGTGACTAGCCTCTGGCCAACTCAGAAAATTAGAGCAAAGTTTATCAAAGTACTTTAGAATTTTGACCCAACATCCAATGTTTTACCAATTAAATCATTTTAGTGCCAAAGGATATTGTACAAAACTGTTGCATTCATTTGGATAACAATAGCCTACTGTAAAAATAGCACCCTATGTTTATTCAGTGGCTAAAGAAAGTTTCAAGTTTCTTTCTTTCTTTCTTTCTCATTTTAATAGCCAGATATTGGTGCTCCAAGTTGAAAGGGAATGAGTCTCCACTCCACATGTTTTTTTTTTGTTGTTGTTTTGTTTTTGTTTTGTTTTGTTTAGCTTATTTTGTGGTACTGGGGATTAAAACCAGGCATTTGCACTGAGCTACATCCCCAGCCCTTTTCAAAATTTTTAAAAAATTTTAAAACAGAGTTTTGCTAAGTTTCCCAGGCTGAATTTGAACTTGTGATCCTCAAGCCTCAAAGTGCTAGGATTACAGTTTTGGGCAACCATGCTGGGGTTCCACATGGTTTTTTAAGTAACAAGGTTCTATTTAATTACTTAAATAACTTTCCTTTCCCTAGGACATTCTACTTATTGGAATAGTAAATCAGGCCATTATAGGTTCCAGTTAGTGGGAAAGGGAAAAATAACATTGAGAAAGCCCAAGAAATGCATACATCACTTCTATTCATATATCAAGGGGAAAACATAGTTTTGTGGTCACACAAAACTAATATTGGGGATCAGAAATATAATATTTGGGGGTCAGAGAAATGGCTCAGTGGCATAAACACCTGCCTTGCAAGCGTGAGGTCCTGAGTTCAACTCCTGGTACCCACATAAAATAAAAGGATAAAAGAGCCAGTGATATAGCTCAGTTGTACAAGTGCCTGCTGGCAAGCGCGAGGTCCTGAGTTCAACCCCCGGTACCCACATAAAAAAAAAAGAAATATAATATTTGATCAGAAATATAATAATATATGTATATAATATTATATAGTATATAATATATAATATCATATAATATAATAATATATAATAATATATAATCAGAAATATAATATTTGAAAAGTTGTCCACATGCGCAACTTGAATTATATTAATGTAGAAAAAAGGAAGAATAGGAATCGTTGTATGACTAGCAGTTTCCGTGGCTGTACTTTAGAAATACAAACTGAGCAATGATGCTTTGTATGGAAGAGATTATTAGCTCTGAAAACAAGTAAAGGTATTTTTAAAAACAGAAATTTACTAGTTTAATAAGAAATAAGGCATATTCCCTTTTGGAATATAAGTCTGTGTAAGTTATTTATTGGTGCTTAACATATACCTCAACTTCTAGAGGCTTGAGGCATGTCGGCAAATTTTTTCTGTAAAGAGAAGATAGCAAATAATTTAGACTTTTTAGGTTATGGCATCTCTGCTGAAACTATTCAACTCTGCTACTGTAGTGTCAAATAGTCTTAGACAATACATAAACACATGAGGTTGGATGTGTCCTAAATAAAACTTTATTTTAAAAAATTTCTGACGGTCTGGATTTGGCCTATGGGCTGCAGATGGTTACCATTGCTTCAAAATAACAGCTTTTTAATGTTTTCTTATGAGTCTGTGGGTGAGAGATTGGAAATCCAGTTAGTGGGCAGGTCATCTAAGGCTGGAATGCTCTAGAACGGCCTCACTCATTTATCTGGTGTCTGATCCAAGGGCTCTTGGCTGCTATAGCTCCTTTGTATCCAGTGTCCTCTCTCCTTTTCCCTGTACTGGTTCAAGCTCCTTCCATGGTGCTCTCAGGGCAGCAAAGGCAGCTTCTCTAATATGCATGTGCGTATCAAACTTCTGCTTTCATTGGGTTTGCTGATGTTAAATTGGTCAAATCATGTCACCTAACAAAGCCCAGGTTAAAGCGAGAGAGAAATAAACTTTAGTTCCTGATGAGAAGAACAAGTCATATTGCAAAGGTATGTGTATATAGACATAGGAGAAAGTATTTTTATCTTTATAAACAAACTATTACAAAGTCTTTGAATTAGTAAATGGCCTTCCAATTCAGTTTAACTGCAGCAATTTCTTTGGATACTGTAAAATTATTTAAATGGATTTTTAAAATATTTCTGACAATAAAATGATTTTCACACTCTGTAAAGTATTGCAGAAAATATGTGTATATAACTTATACATATTACAAGGAATTAAATTCCAAGGCCAGAATTAAACAAGGATCTTAACAATAAGTAATCCATATTGAAGGCAAACTAGATGAAAGAGTTTTTAGCTAAGCAACTAACTGGGGTGATTTATAGATAGTTTAATCTTTGCTTAAATTCCTTATTTCCTGCAGTGCCTACCTTTAAGTTCCAAGTTATACATACCGCCTGTCATCGTGATAGACACAGTGGCGTCTGGCTCCGACTATTCTGTTGGAATTTTCTGAACAGCGGGGTACTGTATATAGCAAGCATCAAACCTCAAATTAACTTACCAAGTTTTTAAGAATGAAGCTGTGGAATTAATCTAATTTGGGGGAGTGGATTAAAACCCAAAGATATGCTCTTGGAAAAAAATATATATACGTCACTTTAGAACACAGAAAAGTTTTTCATAATGTAGAATTTATACAGAATTATTTTACTATGTATTAGTAATTGTTTATTTTCCTTACAAATGCTAATAATAGGAGAAAAGATAATTTTTACAAGTCCTGCTCTACACAAATTTTGGTGAATTAATTGAAATGCTTTGGAGTGCATTAAAAATGAAAAATCGTTTGATGTTTTGTATCATTGGCTGAATTAAATTACTACAGTGCTACCATTATTGATGTTTATCATGTACCAAGAATCATATGGAATAGATCATCCACTGAAAAGTCTGCAGAATCTTATGTGGAGCTCTCATATGTTGCTTTTTTTTCAGATGAAATCAACCAAAGCTTAGTAGTATGCTGGTAAACCGGCACGTGAGGAATAAAACCCTGATATCCCCTATTTAGCGTTGTTCAGTTTTGGTGGTGTGAACATTCTCATCTTGGTTTATTTCCATCTACCATAATGATATCACTGAACATGATATTGGAAAAAGATTCATATAATCAGCTCTTGTGAGCCAGTGGGAGGTGGCTCTGGTACACTCCTGCCACGGTCACAAAGGTAACAGGAATTAGGAGAACCAGAATTGGAGCTCCTAGTTGTCTACAAAGTCCATCCTCTCAACTACCACATAATAATGCTTTCCTGACCCAATAAACTATTCAACTGACAAATCATAAAAATTATAAATGTCAGTAACATCTTTAATTCCAGGAACATAATGTTTCCTTATTCTATTTTTGAAATTAACACGGGAAATATTCAGTCAGAATTATGGAAACTATCACATTAGGAACCTAGGAAACCTTTTATACTTCTTTTATTACATTTACATTATTCTTTACTTTTCATCCTTATCTTAAGCTTTGTAATTCTTCTTAGTGTTGCTTTTAATCATATTTCATTGCTACATTTCTTCCTGAAATCTTTATACTTAGCTTCCAAAAAGTTTCTTTGCTGTTTCAGATCGTCATCGCCTCCTCCTCTTTCCCCTCTTCCTCCTTCTACTCCTCCTCCTTCTCTTTTTTCCACCATATATTGGTCTTTCTTACCTTATAGCATAACTTTCATAATTTCACCCTAGTTCTTCAACATGGACAAGTCTTGTTGATAAAATAAGGTAGGATCATATTTTAAGAACTATTTACCTTCTCTGAACCAGAGTTTCCTAATCTGGAAATGGGGTTAGTATAGTACAGTACCTTGCATTGTATGAGTGGATGATCTATTAAAATAAAACAAAACCCTAAAACCATAGCCGTACTCTACAGAAGAAGCAAATGTGAAAGACATGACAGAAAGCTAACGCTTGGAGAATGGAGGGTGTCTAAATTATTTGATCCTGATAAAGACCGCCATTTGATGATTGATGGCAGCACCCTCTAAAAATCTGGAAACAATAGAACTTTGGAGAGTAACAGCATTTTTTTCACAAGAAAAAAATAAAATTGGGTTTTAGTATTTTTTTTACATAACACATTGTACACTAAGAATTTTCATCCTTTGTTAAATTAGTTAAAGTATTAATAAATAATGTTCAGCACTATCATGAACTGAAAGAATGACAAGTGAGAGATTATTTTTCCCAAATAATCTTATATATGTTAAGCTTAAGGAATAAAGGAAAACCTTTTACACTTTGGTAGGCATGTCTAGCTGTTTGGCTAAAGGGAAACATAAAAGCATACCTGTGATGATAGAACAAAGCATGTTTAAACTATAGAGCAAATGAGTTTTGAAGCTCATCACAATTTTCATAACTTCTTCAAAAGTCTGAATTGAAATGAGTAGACACCAGCAAAATTCTTCACATACACTTCTGTAGAAAAATAAAAGCAGAAATTATGTTGATTCTTCTTTTTATGCAATAAATCCTATCATGTATTTTCTCCCCACCTAAAGATAGAACATATATTATGAAATAGTTAATTTATAATGTATAAATCTCACTACTAAAAATAAGAATATCCTTACCTTTTGTTAGATGTGTCGTTTTTATGGATCCATGGAAACATGAGTGGCTTCTTGATTTTCCATTGAAATTATTAACTTTATTTTTTAGCATATGCTAGATTTTGAAGCATCATACAGACAGGTGAATGAGGAGTTTTATTTTTCCTGATTCAGTTTTAAGTACATCCAGACAAATGAAAATAGATAGGAAACAGAACTAATTGGAAGATTGAGGCTCAAATGAAATTAAACCAGCAATAGGAACAATATGGAACTCTGAATCAGGAAACGAAGCCAGGAGTGAATTCAATTTTAAATAGTGGTTAGTTATAATTAAACCTCAAATATAATTTGTAAATCATGAACTAGACCACGGAATGAAACATATAACAACGTTTGTGTTTTGTGTCTTTTGCTCTCCCATCCTCAATTTCTACCCTAAAATTGCAGTTTTACTGTGGAAAGCCAAGAAGATAGGTCAAGACTATAATAAGTTTTGGACTAAAAGAGAATCCTGGAAAGAAAAATAATTGACTCAAAATTTAAGCAATATCTTTCTAATAGATGAACAATGGCGATGATGACATACATGTTGCCTCAAAGAAAGAAATCTATTAAACATAATACTTCCGTTCTTTGTAAAGCCAAATGATTCTTTTTAGTATTCCAATGGCTTTACTTGTTAAATTCCATCACCCAGCAGACAAAAAGTGCAATTTGGCAATAACACAGTAATGACTGGCTTTTTTTTTTCCCTATAATTAAAGAACCTGACTTTTCCTTCTATAAAGTATATTACATTAGCAATGCCCATGTTATTTCTGTTCAAATTTTGCTGAATTATGCTACTATAAGATGCATACTTCAGTTATTAAAGCAAAGTAACTGACAGTTTTTAATCTTTGTTCAGGGGAAAGTACAGGAAAGACCAGTTTTTGCATAAAATTTTGGACTGCAGCAAATCCCATTTGTCTCATAATTCTGGGTTAGGTATTTATTGACCTGTAAAGTAACATGCCATTTTAGAAACTTATGGTAATTTATTTTGTCTGTAAAAAAAAGTATCACTGGTGAACATCAAATTTAAACATACTCTAATTTAAACAGATTGTGAAACAGAAGTGGTGAGAAAGCTACATAAATAATAAATAAATTAAAGAGGAGTTAGGATTAGTCACTAAGTGAAAATGAAAGCTCTAATATGACAAGGTTGTGAACAAAACATTTAAAGAAATGCTGAACACATCACTTGCATTTCAAAATTTCTGTTATATGTTTTCTGGGTTTCATTTCATTATAAAATTATGAAATCTAGCTTAATAAATATAATACCGAATTTAAGAGAAGTGCTGCAGAAATTGTCTCACAACAAACACCAGTTCTGTATGTTCATAATATAACCTAATTGTCAAGATGTTATATTTAATAATTTTAATTCTTCAGTATGGACTATTATAATTTCTCAAAGTTAACTTTACTGGATTATATAAATAACACATTTTATTATTAGACCTTGCTTTTTATCTTGAGCATTTTATTTTTATACTACTTCTAATGTCTAAAGAACAGTTCAGGATGTTTAAATTGATCATTTTTATGGAATACATGGTTTGTCATGAGCAACATAAATAAATACATTAATTACCTTATCATACTTTTTATCTGACAGATGGGTCCCCAGGCATAAAGCCTAACCTTTTATTTTGACACCTGCCACATTTTGCCAGCCCTGACCCTTTTTCTTCGCCAGAGTGTCACTGTGCTGTTCACCATGGTTGCACTAATCTCCAGCTTTTAAAAAGCATAATGTTGGAACCCTTCGGAGAATCACTGCTATCAATCAGCTGATACTACAACAGCAAGTATTTCACAGATCTATCCAACGTCCCTTCTCTCCTGTGATTCAAACACATTTGCTCTTGTTTCTATGACCTACTGGCTCAATAAGATTACATGGAGCTTGTTTTAATCTAAGACCTCATATTGTTAACATCTGACACAAACCATTTCATTTAGCGATAATTTAAAATTTAGAATTTTCTGAAAAGTAAATCCAGAAGCTATGTTTCAATTTTTTCTGGAACAATAATGTTTCACTCAAAGAAAATATGCTATTTTAATATAACCGAGGAGTAAAAAGCAATCCGAACACTTATGTTTAAATGAATTTTAAAAAGCATCAAGGCAATAAAACCTGTTTTGAAAATCGCAGTGCACCCAATCTCATACCTGCACGTTTGGTTTCTGGTGTCACTCCAGAAGCCGCTATCACCTATTATATGTCTGGGTACTACAACTAAAAGCACATGTCTGGTCCATTAAACAGTGGGTTTCTTTTTTTCTAAAGAGTACTGGAAATCAGAGAATATACAAACGGCTGGTGCACTATGAAAGCTCATCTATAATTGTGGTAATTTGGTACAAATTTTAAGAAATTCACTCAAGCAAAATCAAACTATAATCATGGAAATTGTGAATCAATCTTCTAGAGAATTGGAAACAAATAAAAAACTATCTAGATAGGTTGATAGGAAACAAATTTTTAGTAGCAAACAGGTAGCTCCACCTGACCAACACAGTTTGCAGTTTGGCTTACAATCTCATTTCAGAGATTTGGATGCCAATAACTTGTCTCTCACAATAGCACCTATTGTTTCTAAAATACATATATATAATGTGGAAACACCAAGACTAAGTCTTGGTTAAGCTATGTACTTTTTAATAATTTTAGAAGCCCATTTTATGCCATCTAGGATATATATGTTCATTACATGACAACTGGTATCTATAATGTAGGACAGTCAAGGAAAATGCTGTTTCATGCCTGGGGTTAAGGGCTTTTAGAATTGTCGGTAATTATACTATCAGGACAGCTTTATGTACCCCAACATCAGCAGTTCTTTAATGTTTAGTGTTGAGACTATTAATATGACTCAGCTCTATAGCACGTATTCCTCTTTCTGCCCTGACCTAACCCAGATTTCATAAATTACTCAGAGTTTCTGGTAGCTCTTATTTTAAGCATATAAAATAACACAGAATGTCCTTGAAAATCCTTTCTTCACATATTAGAGCTAAATCCAGAGGCAAAAAATTGATGGGCCCAGTTATATTTTCCAGCCAGGCTACAAAAGCCAGATTGCTGGCCAGAGTATCCTTTGGATCCAAATGGTGGAAGGCACAGATAATGCGTGAGTGAACATGGCAATTTAGGTGACCAACATTGTGGATGAGGATAATTCTCTTAGGAGAGATATACCATGATTGACAAGACAATAAGCCAAGTGTATTGTAAAACACAATATGCCAAGTGGGACTGGGCCACACCTATGTGCTATTTTTTTACCTGTTCAAAACAGTAAGCACATTAAAAATAACAATTTAGGAGCCCTTATACCTATGTGTAAAAAAATATTGATAGCTGCTAAATCTAACATTAACAGATTTGTCTTTTGCTTAACTTATTTTTATTTTTTTTCTGGTAATTCAAGTACATTATATCACTAAAAAATAATGATTGACAACATATTGGGGGCAGTGAGAAATGAACTTTCACTATAAATACTTTGAGAGTAACTGGATTAGAAGACTTCTAAACTCTATTTGTGCTGTTCTTCTAACCAATCACAAAATAAAATCAACTCTTTATAGTCAAATTCTTATTCTGTGAACATCAGTTTCCTTCAAAAAAATAAATAAACACACAATGACTACAATGCCAGTCACTCACTCTTCCAAGTTATCAGTAATGAACAGATACAGTAGATGAATTCTGAAAATTTGTAATAGGTTCATCAAAATTAAATTACTGTATTTAACTGTTATTGAAGTCTATTTATATAAAAATATATAAACAGGGGCCGGGGATATTATTCAGTGGCACAGCACCTGCCTGGCAAGCATGAGGTCCTGAGTTTGGTTCCTGGTACCAGAAAAAAAAAAAAAAAAAAATATATATATATATATAAGCATTAACTGCAAAAAGTAAGAATATATATTCAACCTTATCAGAATAAATATATGTATTTTAAATCTTATTATGTTCCCATGTAAAATGTAAGGTATGGCAATATGAATACCTTTATTTATTTGTGTAGTATTTGTTACTTTTTACAAAAGGCAATTAAAGATCAAATTGCTAACGACTGACTAGGAAGCTCTCTGTACTCAATAACTTGATTGTATGTAAAAGTTAAATAAAAATAGCATATAATAATCTAAGGATTACCAAGAAATAGTATATATTTAGTAAATTAGTGATATAAATATTGAAGTCTAAAGACATTCTAAAGATTTCATGCCATGGTGATCAGAGATTTACAGCACAGGCATGATTTATACAGTATTATTGAAGAATGGATAAGATTAGTAAAGGGGTGAAGATAAGCTCAGTTATTGGAAGCATAAAACATTTAAGTGAAAGCATACACTCAGACCATCTATGTACATGTATGTGAATATGTGTATGTTGGTACATAAATGGATGGAGAAATATCAGAAAATAAATGAAACTAGAAACATAAGTAAAGTGTAAAATGCTGAAAATCAAATTGAAAAATGCAAATTTTTTTACCATCTAAGACATGATATTAAATTATTGAAACAGACTTTTATAGAATATTACTTTTACATATACACAATTTACTGTCACATATATGAGATGCAAACATTACAAAGGCAAAGTAATGTAACAAATAATTTTCTCCAAACAAAACACAATGCAATATGTTAGTTGATTTTTTTTAAATCTAAGAAAAAATGCCAAGAATAAAAACACAATTTAAACAATATTAATATGCTTTCATCTGACCCTCTGGCATTTCAGTTTAATGCAAAAAACAAATTAACTAAATGGTAAGACAATTGCTTCTAATAAACAATTACATTCCCTACAATTTTATTGCTTTACTATAGGGTCATATCAATTAAATTACAAAATATCACAGAGACTTATGCAAATTTGGACCACTGTACATATAGGTCTAATGCATAAAAACCTACCTAGTAAGAATGTCATTCATTATTATTATTTTTTTTTTGTGGGTACCGGGGGGTCGACCTCAGGACCTCACGTGCCTACAGGCACCCGTGCCGCTGAGCGATATCACCGGCCCCTTTTTCGTATGTGGGATCCAGGAGTTGAACTCGGGCCCTTGCGCTTGCCAGGCAGGCGCTTACGCCGCTGAGCCATCTCACCGGCCCTGTCATTCATTATTTTAAGAAATAGGTTGTATAACATTATTAATAATGCAACTTACTGATTTCAATACAGGTTTTTAGTATTTCTGCATTCAACTGTGGTACCAATTTCAACAACAAAGTAAGTGGTAATTTTGTTTTATAACATTGTTTTATTTTATATTTGGAATTTTTTTATGGCAGAAGAGTAAAACAAATGATTTATTTGTGCAAGTTTTACACAAAAGACAAACCAAAAGAGATTTAACAATTCTAAAGAGGTCACTGCCTAACATAATAAGCAAACATTGTAGTACTGAAAACTGAATGGTGAGAATAATCCTACTCAGGTGTCATATGAATAAGACAGTATTGAAAGAGAGAGGTAACTCTGCAGAGGTGTCTTCAAGTACACAAAATGAAATCAAAGGTAATAAATGGAAAATGCAAATATTTAAACAAAATTGGGATAGTGACTGCAAGTCTAATTTAGTTGAAATTACTGCAGTTCCTGAAAAGAAAAAAGGTAATAAAAAATCATAAAATTATCAAACAAGACATAGAATTGTTTGGTGAAGAAGAAATCAGAAGAATTTATATAGAAGTAGTTTACAGATTACTCTGCAGCATTTCCCTGACCATTGAGCATGTGAAAAGAACCTTTTAAGCAATTAGAAAAATTACAACAAAATAGTTGTAAAGAAACAAACCTTTCTTTATTACATCACAAATTTATAAAACCAAATACTATTATTTTGCTTTCAATTGTCTTAGCTTATTGTTACCTTCATTTTTCCAGTGTTCCTCTTATTATTTTAATACCTTAATTTTATTGATTGAATCTTTAAATAATTTAAATTAGAATGATGTATAATATTCACCTAGTATATATTTAAATTTTTCACAATCTTCTTTATAGTATGTTTATAAATTTTTATATTGGAATTGCATGGTATAGTTTTTATTACTTCTTAACAATATTCGAATAGCTACCGGAATAAACTACCTATTGCATCAGCCTTATTATTTTATTTTGTTGTGAATTTCATTTCCACTTGAAGTTTAATATTAATCAAGCCACACTGGTTGATTTCACCTTAGGACACTCAAGGAAAAGGTACAATGAGATCATGGTTCTCAAATATTTTTAGTCAGCTAGCTATCTTCTCCTTTTATATTAAAAAAAAAAAAAAGAAAAAGAAAAACCCTTTCTACAAGCTCCTCTGCAAAGAACCAATTCATTTTATTGCTACAGTGAAAAAATATTTTAGAGCCTTACTGATCTATCAGTTTCTAGTCATCTTTTTTTCTTTTAAATGTTATGTCTCTTTAAAGAACAGTCTATTTTCACTCCTTGATATTCACTGCTCCAACCACTTTCACTTTGGCTCCCTATATCCAAACTTTTCTGTTAAAAGCAGCTTTGATTATCAAACTTGCCATCTTTTCTTAGGATTAATTCGGAATCTTCTTTGATTGTTGACATTATTGATCACTTCCAACTTAAACTCAGTTTTCTTGGCTTCCTTGACCTTTCTTAACTCTGACAATCTTTCTAACTTCATCTTTTCTTTTTGTCCCAATATGCACACAACTTCCTGAGGATCTTTCCTTTAATTTTCCTTTAATTTTCTAATCTTCTCGCAAACACAGCTCTTGTCTCTTCCACTTTTGTCTCTGCAAGCCTTTTCCTAAAACATTACCTCACACCAGGCTGCCTGTTAGACATCAACCTGCTGTCACACCAACACGCTAAACTCAAAGCATCCAAACACATACCACTCTTCTCTCCACATCTTTTCCCAGTCCTTGGATATTGGAGGAGTGTGTTGTGGCTTGGGTAGGATTTATGCCTATCTCCCCAAATATTCTTGTGTTGACGGCTTGTTCCCCAGATTGGACGTGTTAGGAGATGCGGACCTCTAAGTGATAGGGTCTATTGGGAGATCATTGTGTCAGGGGCGCTACGCCCTTGGAACAGACTGAGGTACGTCTAGTGGGACGGAGGTTAGTCCTTGATAGAAAGCCGTTATAAAAGCTTGAATTCGGTTCCATTCAGCCTCTCTGGCTTCCTGTTTAACCACGTGATTTCTTCCTCCCTCACCTGCTCCCATCCTTACCATGTTCCCTGAGGGGATACAGCCAAGGGGGACAGAAGTTCATCACCAGAGCATATGTCATGTTTTTTGCTTTTTGAACTTTGAGCTCCCTAAACTGTGAGCTAAGCAAACCTCTTTTGTTTAAAAAGTTAGCCTGTCTCAGATATTTCATTATAGTAATGAAAAGCCAGACTAATGAAGACCATAATCCAAAAACCAGACTTGGTATCAGATGGAAGGAAGTCTGATTCCTCACTATAGAGCTTAAATATATAAATTTCTGGATTTTGCCACAACAGTACTCCTCACTTCTTCTTCCTCCTACAGGATTCTTATTTTGCCATTAGTCTTTCATGTAACTTCGACCTAAAATATCAAAATAATTGTATAATTTATTCTTAATATTTACTTTCTTCTTTCAAAAAATAATGTATTATGTTCAAACTTTTTCACTGACTTTTTGTAAGAATTTTCAATTGTTTTTTTCAATTTCAGTAACTTCTACTATGTAACCAGACATCCTTGCATGGTCTAATTTCTAAATTTATATCTTTTAAGATCACATTTTACTTATCCTTTCTCCCTCATGCTAGACTCTCAGTTTCTGGAGAATTAGGGATCTGTGTTATTTTTCCTTTACCCTAGACCTACTTACCATAGTTTATTGCAGGATCATAACATACATATATTTGTGGTGAAAGAACAAATAAATGAAGTAGCTTTTAGCTAAAATGTCTCTTCATACCTGAAATTCTAATCTCCCAGAGAGGCAGTTCTCAGCTCTGGGATGCTCACTGGAAACACTGGAAAAATTCTGAGAAACACTAATTCTCCACCTACAGAGACTTTGATTTAATTGCCTGGGGTGGGATTCAGTAAACGGTATTTTTAAACGTTCCCCAGACAATCTGAAGTATGCTCAAAGTTAAAAACTTTTGAACTAGAGAGTAAGTGTAGGCTGGGAAACTTGAATTTTGAATTTAGTTTAAGATTAATTTTTACATACTATATTTACCTCAACAATCAAATCCACCCAAACGAATCCTTTCACTGTCTCTATGAACATAATTTGATACTTAATAGATCCACAGTTAATGGAAAATATACATAGAAAAAAGAAAAATGTTAAACATTTTAAGTCTATATGTAATAATCTTAGATTAGAATATTCAAAAAATGTATGTTGCAGGACCAGAAGGCAAAATATCATAATTGATTCCTGGGCCTTTTATTCTGTTCATATAGTTGTTTTTTCATTTAACCAACATTAATATTCAATTAAATTTTGCTTATTTATAATTGCAAATTTAAGACTAAAATAATTCCAAGACAGGCTATTTTAAATTTTGGAGTTTCCTGACCTTTAATATACCTTCTGTGATCACTGACAGTATTGATACTCTTGAGAGCGATCAGGACCTTGGCAAGACCTTCATACTCATTATAAGTTTTGAATCATCTAAACTTATTTTTGTGTTTTGTTTTTTTGAGACAGGGTCTCACTTTGTAATTCAGGCTGGCCTTGAACTCACTATGTAGCTCAGGCTGGCCTTGAACTCATGTCAATCCTGCCCCATCCTTGTGAAAGCTGGGATTACATGCATGTGCAACCATGCCCAGCATTCATCTAAGATTTAAGTAGTATTATATTGCACTTATTGTTGGAAAAGAGAAAAGCAAATAAACAATTCTAAGTTTCTGGTGTTTCTCTTATTGTGTCTTTATCTCTTTTTAAACACAGATATAACATATTCAGAGATACTTTTTCCCTTTCAAATTTCTTCATACAATCATAGACGATGCTTAGCTAACCCTTCTTGTTTTAGGAGGCAAGTAACAGTATTTCATACCACCTTCACTCATTCAGCAATCTAAGTAGTTTGGAAATGTTAACCTTTTTTGTTCTTTGTAGGTTACTCTGTTGGCACTCTTTTTCCTTTTGCTCAAGAGTTTCAGAAATGCAGCTCTGAATCTGTTGAAATTTCAGGCCAATATGAAAGTGAAAGAACAAAATATTTAGTTCTTTCATCAAAATGGCCATAAAAACTGAAACCTTAGGAAAACAGAGAGACTTCAGAGTAAGATAAAAATTTGAGATGGAAATACCTCAAAAATTTAAAATGTGCCAGTCACCTCCCCCAACCTAGGCTTATTTAGTGTGGAGGATGTAGAGGGAAAAATGATACAAACAGCTTATTTCTTTGCAGAAACATAAGTAACGTAGCAATGTGAGCCATTACAAAAAGAAAGGTAGAAGACAGCAGGGGTGGAATCTGGAGCCAGTCTCCCAGGTTCAAATCACAGCTCTGACTATCATGAACTGTGTGACATGAACCAAGTTATTGTTACCTAATTTTCCTAAATCCTAAAAAATGAGGATAAATGAACTTTTTATCTCATCAAACTATTGCAGGGATTAACTACCTGGAGATGTTGGAAAAAATGAGATGGTACTCAAATCTCTCATCTTCTGATATTCTTCAGAACTTTTTTTTCTCTCTCTTGGCTTTTATGATGCACTTTCATCCTTATTGCTTCCTACTATTTAGAATATTTTCTTCAAACAGCTTTTGTAAGACCCCCATTTTTAGGAGCTATCTTTGGGCTAGCTGTCAAGGTTATAGACATCCTAGAAAGTCCCTATTAGTTGTGTAAGAAACTTCTCCAAGGTTTAGATCTGCTGTTTAAACTGAATCTTTGCATTTTTTGCTTGCTCACTCTCTTTAGATGTACCTTTCATTTGGTACATCTAGTCTTTTGATTTGGCATCTTCCCTCCCATTTTATCACCTTAGGAAAAAGCAGTGTTTTCTAGGGACAAGTAGAACATATTCAGAACAAAGTTTCCAGATTCTTCTTATCATGCCTGACCTAAGAGAGACCCTCTCAGTAAACATGCCACCTTCGACAAGCAACTGGAAACCACTAAAGGGCCATGTGGTTCTCAGCAAACCAAATAGATGGCCAGAAAGAAAGTTTAGGACAGGACATACAATCTCCCTGGTGCCGGGAGTCCAGTATCATCTACACACCTGCACTGACTGACCTGGGAACTTTGATCCCAAACATTACACCTAGATTCCTTGGGATTATAACCTCATCTCCAAACCCTATAAAAACTGAACTTCTCCTCTGGCCCACTGTCATTCACAATCTCAGCCTGCTTGTACCCAGACAAAATAAATCCAGCCTTTTGCTCACATAAAGCCTGTATGTGGGTGGTTTCTTGTGTGCCATTGATAACATATTGGTGCTGGAAACCCAGGAGAGGTAATCTTTTCTTGGAGGGTCTTATGCCCTACTTTCCATACCTTTTAAACCCAGTGCTGGTCATGAACACTCCCTGGGAAGGCTGACTTCCCTTGGTGGTTGATCAAGTACAGTGACAACTGCCTTGATTACTCATCCATGCTCCATTAGGACCCTGTCAGTTTTATACCTTGTTGCCACTCTCATTTTGTTATGTCCAGCATGACAATTACCTCTCTCTGCTCTCCATGGGAAATATTCCTTCTTCTATTCCCCTTTCTTCTCCCCTAGCCTGTCTCTTAAATCATCTAAAACCTCTTCATCTCTACCCTGATCTGAAGCCCAAACGTCTAATATTCTTCTGGAACACCACATGGCCACAGTACAGACTGGACAATGACTCCTACTGGACAGAAAATGGCACTTTTGATTTCTCTAGTCTGCAGGACTTAGACAATTATTGTCAGAGGCTGAGCAAATGGTCAGAGGTGGCCTATGTTCAGGCATTCTTTTTTTTTTTTTTTTTGTGGGTACCGGGGGGTCAACCTCAGGACCTCGCGCTTGCCAGGCAGGCGCTTATGCCACTGAGCCATCTCACTGGCCCCTGTTCAGGCATTCTTAACACTCCTTAATATTCCTACTTTGTGTACCTCATGCGATTCCTTTCAAATCTTCTTTCCCTCCCATCTGGAACCCTTCCACCAGCCAGAGACTCTTCTCTGACAACAGATCCAACTGACCTCATTCTCCCCTAGCAGCTACCCGCACCTTCTGCAGTGGCTGCAGGCACTGCTGCTCCCTCCCTTCCTCTACAGGCTCCAGCTGCCTCAACCAGCGGCTTTCCTCTCCCTCCCTGACCCTCCTGCAGCTTCCAGTCAGTTCCTGGCACAGCCCTCTGGTGCTGCTGTCACTGGCAAACCTTCCGTCTATCAGATGCTGCCCCCTGAATCTGACTCTCTCCTGTACACTGTGCCTGACTCCACTCCACCTCATACCTGGTCTGGACTACAGTTTGACCTCTTGACCTTTGCTCCAACCCGAACCCTTGTCTCCTGCCCCTCCATGAGGTGGCAGGAGCAGAGGGAATAGTTAGGGTTCAAGTTTCTTTCTCTTTCACAGACCTCTCCCAAATTAAACAGCATCTGGGCCTCATGGCTTCTCCCACTAACTGTACCTCTTGTCTGTTTTATCCTCCTCCTCCTCTTGGGGCCATATCTCCTCATACTTTTCTCAGAGTTTTTACAGAATCATGTTCAGGTGATCACAAATCGACAGATGCTGGCTATAACCACTCCTCAATATAACCCCCTTGCCCAAATTTTCTATCTCAATTAGGCTGTCCACACCACCCCGTTTGTCACACACTAAGTAGCCATGAGAAACACCACCTATTTTCCTGCCCCACTCTGTATATAACAACAAAAAGGGATTAATGCCAAACCTGACCTGAGAGAGACCCTCTCAGTAAAACTGCTGCACTCCACAAACAACAGGAAACCATTAAATGGCTATGGTGCCCTCAGAAAACAGAACACATAGCCATAAAGAAAATTTAGGACAGGACATACAATCTTCTCAACACTGGAAAGTCCAGTACTATCTACACAGCTGCACTGACCATCCTGGGAACTTTGACCCCTAACATTCCCCCCAGATTCCTTGGGATTATAATCCCATCCCCAAACCCGATAAAATTTATCTTCTCCTCCAGCCAGTTGCTGAAATCATTCACAATCTCAGCCTGCCTGCATTCAAAATAAATCCAGCCTTTTGCTCACATAAAGCCTGTGTCCAGGTGGTTTCTCATGCACTGTTGATAATATTTCTGTCCAGCCTCCAAACTGGGAAGTCTCACTTTCCTCCTTGGCATGATTATACAGCTTCCATAGTGCATTTCTCTCTGTCCTTCTGCTTCTTAAAGCTTCCTAGTTCCTCTTGCTTTCTTAATTCTCACATTCATCTTAGAAATTTCTTTTTCATCCATGGTTTTAACATTCATTAAAAGCATGACTTTGACTTAACATTCATTAAAATAATGACTTTGACTTAGTGTCACTCTATACCAAGCACTATTTTGAGATAGTTAGCTTTATTGTCCCCACTTTGCAAATGAGGCAACTGAGGTAAGAAGGGGTAAGTAACATAACCAAAATCACATAGCTCAAAAGAGGCAAAGGAAAGACTGACAATCCAGATCATTTTACTGGGTTTATACTTGCATTGGCCAATTTTCCCACTGCTAAGCAAAATACCTAACACTGTAATTTAAAGGAGGAGAGGTTTATTTGGTTCACAATTTCAGGGGTCAGTCCATGGTCAGCTGGTTCCAGGTTTGGACCATCAAGGAAGAAGAGTGTGGTGGGACTCACAGTGGCTGGGAAGTGGAGCAGGGGAACAGTGTCAACTAAACAAAGGGCCAGGGACTATATATAGTACTGAATATCATACCTCCATGACAAACACAAACACAAACACAAACACAACCAAAATGTGCTTTAATCTTCTAGGACGCTCCCAGGCCAACAAGTTGCCAGTTAGACTTAACCATCATACTACTAAATGCACATTTAAAAGCAGGTTGTCTCTATTTGAATTCTTTTTAAATGGAGGAGCTGTGTGGCCTGAGGTGAAATATTTGGCAGACTGGTGCCTAGGGTTCTTGTTTATAAAATGGGGATAATTATCCCTGCCTCCCAGGGTTTATGCGAGTATTAAGTGTGTTAGCATATGTATGGTATTTAGTAACCAGCACTTAGCACTTTAATGGTTAGTTGTTATTATTATTATTATTATGTATTGCCTCTTATGACATGCAAATCTCTTTGCTACCAATTTTAATGCTCCACACTTGTTTATGTTACTTTTACTAGAAAAGGTATGTAGTTATTCACAAAATGTTCCAATTCATTATTATATCCTCAACTTATTAATCAAGTATAGCTTGGCTTGGTGAATGTCATCATTGTACCAAATGTAGGAGTTACTCAGAATTTTTCTTTAAATCAATTAACTTCTTGTCTTTCTTCTTATAAGGGGAAAAATCCCATTTAAGGGCCCCATTCACTCATCTAAAGCTAATTATTGCCCAAAGTCCCCCTCTGCAAGTACCATCACAGTAGAGTTTAGGGCTTCAATGTATGAATTTCAGTGGGGCACAATTTGGTCCATAGCATCCCCCCAGATTATCATCTTCAGAAGGTGGTCTCAACTTTTGATTCTGTGGAGTTGCCATCTATGGCTGTAGGCTGTAGCTGAAAGACAGGCTCCCTGAGGTTTGCAAGGCACGAGTCTGTTGAGCATTTGTTCTTGTGGGTCTGGTAGAGACTGTCCAGGCTGTTGAATGGTTCTGACCATCTCTGAATTGCCTTTGGGACTACTTTTCCCCTTTCTTGGCCAAGTAGCTCTATCATCTTATCGATGTCTAACCATGATGTCTAGTAGCTTTCATTTATTTTGTTCCATCTTCATCCTCTTCAGTTCAAAATGGCAGAATATCTGCTCATATTAACCCATAAACTCTTCATCAAATGATTTTGCAGCCACATACTTAGCCACATACTTAGTTTTCAAGAAAAAAAAACTTTCCAATATTTTGTATTATGGATATGCTAAGAATCTTCCAAATCTTCAAGTTCTGGCACATATTTCCTTAACAATGCCTTCTTCAATTCATGTTTATCCTTCTGCATTTTATTATGTATAATCAGGAAGAATTAAGATGTTCCTTCCACACATTCCTTAGACATCTTCTCAGCTAAATATCCAATTTCACTGCTCACAATTCTTTTCACAAACAAGAGAACACAACTCATCCAAGGTCTTTTCTACCTTATAAAAAGGACCCCCTTTCTCTCTCAATTTTCTCAATCCTAAGATCTCACCGGAATCACACTTAATATTCACATTTATATCATGCACCTCAAAATTATTCCAGCCTTTATCTCCATTACCAAAGTCCAAAGCTGCTTCTACATAGTTAGGTATTTGGTATACCATTACCCTACTCCTTGGTACCATTGTCTGCTTTCAGTCATTTTGGGCTTAACAAATTGCTGCAGACTACACAGATTAAATAACAAAAGTTTATTTCTTCTCTATTCTTTAGATTAAAAGTCCAAGATAAAGGAGCCACCAAGGCTGGTTTCCTGCTGAGACCTCTTCTCTTGCCTCATAAGGTGGCTGCTATTTCACTGTGTGTTTGCATGCCTTCTTCGTGCATACATAGGTTAGAAGAGTGTGAACAATCTTTAGTGTATTGTATTGGTCCATTTTCCTGTTCTGACAAAATACCTGGCACCCACAACTTAAAGGAGGAGAGTTTTAAGTTGCCTCCTGATTTCATATGGTTCAGTACATGGTAGGCTTACTCCAAGGCAGGAACAACATGCCAGAGTGTTGCTGAGTGGAGCTTCTCACTTCATGGTGGCTGAGAAGCTGACCACAGGGGGATTGACACAAGAATATACCTTCCAAAGGGACATCCCAGTGCCCCATCTCCTCCAACTGGCTCTAACTTGCTAATAGTACATTCATCTAGGAAAATCAGGATTAATACACTAATGAATATAGCAACATGATGCAATTACCTTTCCAGGTATATCTTAGTATGGTGAAGTTGACACATAAGATTTACTGGTACAGGTACTAATGCCATGAAGAAGGTTCCACCATTATAATTTTCCCAAGATCTAAATATCTTCTGAGAGTCCCATCTCCAGATACCATCACCTCAGTAGTTAGGGTTTTAATATACACATTTTGGAGGGATACAACTTAGCCCAGGGAAATACTCTTTTTAAATATACTTATACCCACCTACAGCAGACTGTCACAATGAATTGATTTTATGTGAACTGCACTGTTATCTTCCCAAAACTTGTAATAAATACTTAAATCCACAAAATCTACACTGTGAATGCTCCTTAGGATTGCTTAGTGATCAACCCACCCAACCAGTCACCATGGTCCATCTCAGTCTACTTTGTCCTCATGGGGAAGTTTTACAAAAGATAAAAACAAATGCTTTAAAAGCACTTTAAACAAGAAATTAGAAATTTATATAGAAAAAAATATTTAATCCAAAATTATTAGAAATAATGACAATCTTAATAAGTAATCAGTATAGTTAACATATCAACTTGACTATACTATACTAAGAAGAGGGGTGATTAGACTTTCCCACAGTTGTCTTTTCTTCAGATTCTTTATTGTAGTTTTTCTTAGATCTATGAGTAGTTAACATGTTTGAATTACTGCCAGAAAGATTTGATATAATCCCAATAGCTATATTAATCTTTTCCATACAGATTATAAGCAGTCCTATTAAAAGCAGGTTATTTTGTTTTTGTTTTTGAATACTATATGGGTAGAATGTTTTTGCTTTTTCATGGCATTTCTCTTTTAATTATGTTGACTCCTTTAGTGAATTTCTATTTTAATTGCACAGAAAGAAAAAAAATTCCTCAAACACTGCAACCTGAGAGGTGAAAGGGACACTCCTACCTTCTTGTTCTTGATTGTAACTTGCCCTCAGTAATAGAAATCATGGTGCCATAACTGAGAACTGCTTATCAGGCACACAGTGCTAGGGAATCTGAGAGAAGAATGCAATGAGGAATGATGGAGAAAAAATAAGTGGTCGTTTTCTTAATTGCATGGAAATGTAAGAAAATAAATTTAGGGAAAAAAGACAAAGAATTGTATTCTGTAGCAGTTAGCAGAAAAAAACTTTAATCAATTAGGTGTTTTATTTACTTTAATACTACACACACAAAGATTCAAAGAGCTTAACCAAAATGATTTGTTTGATTTTATTGTCATTGTTTAGTGACTTGATAACTATTATTTCATGATTGATGGAACCAAGCCGGTGTTTGTTTGATCACTGTCAGTGAGCGTTGACAATGTATTGATGTCAGCAATGCAAATGATATTTCTTAATGAACACTGAACTGAGATCATCACGGATTCACCTTTGGATTTCTTGTTAAATATGAAAGTTCATATTAATTTCTTTGGTACCTCTTGAAAATACTCTTGCAAAGTAGCCCAAACATCTCTTGCAGAGGGAGAAAAAGAAAGAATTTCTCTCTTTGACTCTACCAGGCATTGGGTTACTTAAAAATGTTTTTGTTTCTTCTCCAGAAGAAAGCTCAAAAAACTACCGAGGAATGAAAAAACTGAAAGACAGTGTGAACATTTTAATAAATGTAGCTTCAATATAAATGAGAGGTATTGATCTGCAGCACACCAATCCAACTCCACAGGAAACCCTTTAAATTATATAATAATCAGGGTATTTTTTCTGCCACATTTGGCTGCTTTTCTTAGTCAATACTACTGTAATACTTGTTAGTGTCTATACTGAAAAATCAGCTGTCTCTCGTAACTGAAGTGATTTTATTTTATTTTATTTATTTTTTTTTTTTGTGGGTACCGGGGGGACGACCTCAGGACCTCACGCGCCAACAGGCACCCGTGCCGCTGAGCGATATCACCGGCCCCTTTTTCGTATGTGGGTTCCGGGAGTCGAACTCGGGCCTTCGCGCTTGCAAGGCAGGCGCTTAAGCCGCTGAGCCGTCTCACCGGCCCCTGAAGTGATTTTAAAATAAGTACTTTCATTATTTTTGAAGAGCTAATCACTCAGCAATTACATGTTTTACACATTCAAAACTAGGTAAAAATGTGCTACCTAAAACAAGAAAAAGACAATCCTATGAGGGGAAACTGAAAAATCTTTTATGGGAAATACGGTCTTTTTTCATATCAGTAACATTTCTGTTCCTATTAAATTGATGACATATAGGGAAAATAAACTGATTTTGATTACCTACGTAATGTTAATTAATATGTCCCTTGATATGTCCTCAACTTAATTAAAGCTATAGTATACAATTGACTGTCAACAATCTATTTTTATAAATCTCTTGCGAAAAGATTTGCATTATCTGTAATTTAGTGGTAGTTTTTATTTACACAAAAGAAATACATTTTGCAGTACAATTGCCATTTTATCCAAAACTTAGGTTAGATTTAACAATAAAAAATAATGATTTATTTGTTATATTTCTTCCTGAATCATACATCTTCCTTCTGAATTTCTTTATTTCTAATTGAAACATGTGCTTTAATAATTCTCTCGAGCGAAGGTAGGAAATTCTGTGTTACTGGGCATGTTTAAATTTCTTTGTTACACCCACTCTCTAAATGTTTAACTTTACTTTGAGATATACTTCCCTTGCACTTTGAAGTTATTTTTTCCACTGTCTTCTGGCCTTTCCTAATGTTAATGAGGTCTGCCCTCAGCCTGATTTTTCCTTTGTAGATCAGCTTTTATCTGCTTGATTCCAAAAGTTTCTCTGTCTTTGATGTAAAATGACCAGCTAAGTATAATTTGTTTTATTTATCCAACTTTTTCAATATGAGGACACGTTGTTTTCTTCAGCTGAAGAAAATTTTCGGACATAATTTCAAAGATTTCTGCTTTCATAAAGACTATTATTTCTTACTAAAATTTTGATAAGATATATGTCAGAACTTCGTGATTTTTTCCATGTCATTTAAATTTTTTGAATACTTTTATTTCTCTGTGCTGCATTTCACAGGCTTTCTTCTTTCAATTCATTCATTTTAACTTTGCCTATGTCTACTTTGTCTATGTCTACTATGTCTAGTCTACTTTGCATATTTTCTGTTAATTTTTTAATTGAATGGCTTAGTTTTTTGAAGACTGAAAGTTTTTGGCTTACACTTGTGGGGACAAAAGACACAGGACTCTATATTGTTTTGTGAAGTCATGCTATAATATTGAAATAGTAATTCTAGAGAAGAAACTCGTATAATCAAGCTATAAAATGTACGAGAGAAAGGATGTCTCATTATCTTCATTCTGTTCTACTACCTAAGTGAACAGTTTGGCTCATGGTATATTCTCAATAAATGTTTTCAGCAATGGACTAAATATAAACAAATTGCTAAGCTTAGCAATATACATGTTATCATTTTAATAGGTTGTCTGTGCTGATTATCCATTGTCTAAACACAATAATTTTGAAAAGAAAGATATTAAAAAACACCTCTGGAATACATTAAGGTACAGATTCACAGGTCCCACCATACTACAATTCTGTATTTTCATAACACATGAGGTCACCTAAAGTGTGATTATAATTTTGGGAGTTCCAAAGCACTCTTGAGAGAAATTCTTGACTAAATGACTAAATGCATTCAAATTTAACTATGACAGTGCTAGACAGAAAAGGCAAACCCACATCTATGTGACTTCGCAGAGGGGCCGCTGGGGGATGGCAGGAAAGGAGAGTTTCAAAATAAAGGAGCAAAAGCTGAATAATGGGAGAAACATTTGAGGAAAGCTGCATCTTCCCTATATCATATCAAAGCTACATTATATTTAAAAATATATAAATAATAAACATTTGGTCATTTGATCTGGTAAAAAGCGAAAGTTTGAGTATGTTTTTATTCTTCACATAGATTTCTTTATTAATTAAAACTATCTGAGAATAGACACAAAAGGTTAACATTGGCCTGTTTTCTTGTGAATTTATTTTTTAAAGCTTTGCTTTGAATTTTGTGGCACAATAGAATAATAATGTAATGCAATTTAGCTTAATATATATTTTGTGTTAGATGACAGTTTTGTTAAGCAGAATCAATAATCATCATTATTCAGTCATAATGACCCATTATAAATTGTCTTATTTTCCTAATTTTAATTTTACCTCTTAGAGTATGGCTTTCTAGAATTGTTAAAATGGTTACACTTGGTTTCTTTTATAAACATAATTTTAATAATCACTGTGGAAACATAAGATATTTAGTGGTTAAGTCCAACCATTCTACATATTCAATAAAAAACTATTATAGTGTGTTGCTTCCTCTTAATTAAACTTGCAGACCAACAAATTCAAGTAGATTAAATTATCATCCTTTATGTATTGGAGTCTTAAAATTGAGATGAATAGACTGTTTTTTCTGAGATGCTACCTTTCTGACCTTATCCTCTTAGGATAAGGATTAACAGTAAGATTAGATAAAAGAAGGACTTGTCTCCTTAATAAGTGGATTCATACTTCTCTTTTAAAAACATCAACAAACTAAGGTGGTTGCTACCTTTATCAGACATTTTATCCTAAAGTGAATACATTTAGGTAATAATCACAGTTTCTGTACCAAGAGTCACAAGGAGAGATGGAAATTTGTATGAGGAAGAGAGCAAGGTTTTTAGGATAGTAGATACTTCATGGCAAGGAGGGCCTTAGAAGTTGCCAAATTTTAAGGCTCTTTCAAGCAACATCAATTATCTGTTTAATGTTGTATAGTTTTTTGAGTATCCTTTCATGGAAATTATTATTCCAATTTTACACCGATGGGATGAAGTACAGATAAATTAACTCACACTCATTCTATTTGCCTGGTTTGAGGGGAGGCAAAGCTTAAACTTTTTTCACATCAGAGATTTTGTAATCAGCACACATTCCAAAGGCTGTGGATGTCTGCGAACAGATGCAACAGGTCAAAAATGTTCAAAAACAGGAGGTTAAAGGTCATCTCAAATACAAACCTTACCAGCTTTATATTATTGTCCAGGGACCAGCATGCAACAATTGCTTGGAATTCAAGGAAAGTCATCTCCTTTCAGCTTCTGTCAGGGGCACTATAGGTGGCTCCTGTTGCTTTTGAGTAATAATTCTTTTTCATCTATACATGATTAAATACAACTTTCTTCTATAAAATTTTTGCCTAAAAGAACTAAAGATGCATTTTCAAGTATTCAAGGATGTGTAAGAAGAAATCAGAACTATTCATGGACAAGAGCATGGATTATAACCTATGATACCATTATGTAATTTGTTGTTTTACTTTATACCATTAACTTATTTATTCAATAAGTAACAGTGAGGGCCAGAACTGTGTTATGCATCAAGGTAACAGAGAAAAGATACTGTCTCCATTCTTACAAAGCTCATGTTCTTTTTGGGACAAAAAGCATTTAGAAAACAACAGGGTAAATAATAGAAATCCTAGGAAGTCTTGAGAGTATAGAGGAAGAGCCTTATAGCCAAACTTCCAATCATCTTTTGAAATGACTGTTTCACCATGATCGATTTACTTACATGCCCATCAATGATTGAAAACATGTATGAAAAAAATACATTTTTCTCTTTCTGGGTTGTGACCTATGTTCCCAATTCTGTTCAAACAAAGAAACTCTATGGAGAATTGAAAATTAGAGGTGCATTGATTGGTCTTGGAACAAGTAATTTAACCCAATACATATTGGATTATGTATGTTTGTGGGGGTCTTGATAAGATATGCTGAAGGTCACATTTTAAAATGCCTTTGATTAATTACTGAAAACGATACTGTCATTTTTAGCATAACAGTTATTCAATTTCTGAATTATTGCAGTCTCTTGAAACATTAAAACACACTGGAAAGCTGTAGCTACCCATGAATTCTGCCAGTTTGTCAAAATCTTTAAGATAAACTAAAATAATTGAATAAATAGAGTATTTCTGTTAATATAACCTGTGTAAATAAGACTCTTGGTTATAAATTATGGTTATAGGAAAATCCATACTTTACCAGAGTTTGTAAGTCAAATAGTTATACCCATGGATTAATATAAATGATACAAATTGTATGAGTTCTAGACAAATTGTTGGGCTATATTTTCATTATCTATATTTACAGAAAAAGATTATGAACTGTAGAGTGTGTCTTTGTAGCAAATTCTAAAAGGTTTTGCTATCTTTGACCCTAGACATATTTTTCATCCCCAGATTTAATTTGTTTTGTAGAATTTGAAGATAATAGCTACCACATAGTTCTACTGTAGGAGTCTGTCCAATATGTTAAATGAAGAACTCATGCACTACTTTAAGTCAGTGGTAGGTCTTCTTCATGCTTGGTCACAAATCCTCAGCTACACCATGATTTCATCTTTTAAACACATCTTCCTACAACATTCACCAGAGGTATTTAGTCAAAAAAATTAATGATTCCTATTTAACTTATTTTGTGAAGATATCAAACTCACCTGCCAGCCATTGGGCAGGCGTATGGGAGCTGACCACTCAAAATATGTGAGTGTTTTTTGTACCAATAAACATTGATTCTTACCAAGCGTTTTCTTTTTTCTTCTCAGTTTTGATATTGAGTGATGTCTCACATTTTATTTATAATCCACATGCTGAAAGCAGCATATTAAGCAGGAATTTGGCGCATTTTCTAAAATTCATTAAGGTATAACAATATCTTATTTTAAAATTAAACAAAGATGCATTATTTGACATCATATGGACAGTTTAGCTTAGCTGGTCAGAGCTTGACACTAGAATTCAGGTTCGTGTATTTTGCTTTCCCCATGCACTAATTACCATCTGATTGATTTTATACTCACTGGATTTTGGTTTTGTTTTATTTTAGGCTCACCAACTGACTGCAGCTGTAACTTCAACTTGCCAGTGTACACTATTGCTCACAAGAGAACCAGTTGAGAGTGTTAGTAAATTTATTGCCAGCCCTTTCCTACTCCTAAAACAAAGCAATTGTGTAGATTTGTTACAGACAATTCAGCACCATCTTCAGACACAAATATCAACATTTCATATGGCACTAGTCTCAGTGTAAATAACAGAGATTATGAGGAGACTGTACAAATTATCCGGGGCCATTGTTTTATTTATAGAGTAAAGCACAATTTATGTTTTCCACTGATTTTCATTCTAACATCATAGTTAATTATGTTATTTGCTTCTTTTATGCTCATTCTCCCCTAAGATCTGGCATGACTATTCTTTTCTTCAGTATTCTTTCCCTTACTAGATTTTTTTTTCTCTCTGAGGGGCAGGATACCTCTTTTTATTATTTAGATAATTCTAATTATTTACCCAATTATCCTTCAGAGCACATCAGAAGACAGTGCAGTTGAACAAATAGGAGAATATTGGAAAAGGATTACTGGGTAGTTATGGTCTTTTTGGAAGACTCAGGACTGATTTTTTTTTTTTTCTTGCTAACATATATATTTCATTTGGGCTACTACATTTTTTAAAATTTCTCACTACAGATTTTCAAGCTTATAGTTAGTAATCTTTTTTCTTCCTCTTCAAAAAGCTATTATGGGAGTATGCAAGTGTGCAAGTAAATTTTAATCTATTAAAAACAACCCACTACTTTAAAAACCTATTAGTATATCTATTCACTTATTTTAAAGGAAAGTACTCTACACATTATTTTTGTAATTTTGCTTTTTAGCTAATATATGATTAAAGAGAACTATTAAATCAAATCTCTTACTAGTTCAAGCTGAATAACAAATATAAATAAAATACCATTGGCCCAACACAAAATAGTAAAATAGAATAATTCATTATTTCATTTAAATAATCAATTAGTCATATATCATAAAAACTAACTTTGTGCCAGGGATTTCTCTGTATACAAGAGTGAGTAAGACATAGCACATCCTCTCCAAAACTATATACTCCAGAAAAAAAGATGATGATATGGATGTGGAAACAAATAACTCTAATACAATGAGCTTAGGTCTTGAACAGATGTACGTAAAGTCACTGGGAGCTATCTAGCCCAACAGATAATCCAATCTGCAAGAAAATACATATTATTTCTGTTTCAATTTGGGATGCATTTGATTGTTGTCAGACAAATTTCCTTTATTAAGTTTTGTGCCCTATTGGCTGATCTTTAAATTGTTTTAATTCCTTATATACTTATTATCTAGAAGTAAGGGAAGTAATAGGGCATGATGAACGATAGATTAAAGGATCCCATGGGATTAAAATTTGTAAAAACTTAATTTGAAAAGTGAAATTCAATGTTAAAGTGGAGAAGTAACTGCAAAATCAAGAACATGTTCAATATCATAAGTCTGGCACTGACAATCTGATTCACATCTCTCATACTAGCCATTCACATTGATCTGTTAGGGGAAATTTGACAATGAGGCATTGCAAATATACTCCCTCTTTCAAAGATTCTTGCTAACATTTTAGCAAAGGGAAAAGTAATTCTGATATTTCAGATAAATGTTCCCCAAATCTTCTCTGCCAAACATCTTATTAAGTAAGAAAGCTCCATACAATAACATGGAAAAGCGATTTAAAGAGAAATTTGATTCAAAACACTGATTTTTATAAATAATATTTTGGGAAGTCTTCTGTGCCTTTCATAGATTTAATTTTTCTGTTGAAGATGTGTACCTCTCACTGTCTATTGTGACAAATAAAATCTCTCTGCCACCAGCTCCTCTTCAAAGAGAATGCACTGTAAATAAATGTATAAAATATTCCATAATTTATAGAATACTATTTTTGAAATGATTATTTATTATGTTTCCATACGCATATTCACTAAAAAATTAAATGCAGTATTTTGCTAATGAGATAATCCTTTTTAATAGCAACATTATAAGCCTTCTTTTTTTTTTTTTTTTTTTTATTTTAAAGAGAAGAAAAAACAAAACAAATCAAAAGAAGAACAAATTTTCAAACAAACATAATAGGAGGGTAACAATGGTTAATACATTACGTATTACTATCTTTAAGTTAGTTATTCAGGACACCAGACATTAGCATTCAATTGTCCAAACATTATTGGCACAAACCTTACTCTTCAATGAACTAAGTAAAAATGGTAGTGTATCTATCTTAACCATCTTATATATATATATATACAATTTTTTTCCCTTTCCCTTCTTTCTTTTCCCTATTCCAGTCTCTCTTTCCTTTTGACCAGTTTCTTTTTGATTCACCATGTCTATTGTACATTTTGGATCTTATTTACTCTTTCAGTTTCTCATACTAGAGAGATAATACGATGCTTACACATGTGCTTCTGGTTTATTTCACTTATGAGTATTTTCTCGAGTTGCATCCATTTACCTATAAAAGTCTCCAGTTTATCCTTCTTTATGGCTGAATAGTACTCCATTGTATAAAAATACCACATCTTTCTTATCCATTCCTCAGTTGATGGGCATTTGGGTTGTTTCCAAGATCTGGCTATTACAAATTGTGCTGCTATAAACATGGGTGCACATATATCGCTGTGGTACGATGTTTTTAATTCTTCTGGGAAGATGCCCAGAAGTATAAGCCTTCTTTTAAATACAGTACTGTTTTATTATAACTATTTCTACATAATTCTGATTCTCTTACTATAAATGGACCCCTGAGAGCAGAGTTTGAGTCTTATTCATTTTGCATACCGTTGTATCTCCAATTTAACACCAAATGTATACAAAGGCTTGATCAGTATTTTGCAGGAGTGAAAAGGATGACTTCTGAATGCTTGATACTTCCTGAGATCTAACTTTTTTATAAACAGGTCTTTCAATTTGATTGTCAATTTAATACTCTTATTTATTAAAACTGAATAAAATAGTCCTATGAAATCCTTCTCTCTGTCCTCACTATCTTTGTCCCAGTGTATGGGCTCATTCTAAGTTGTACTATAGCAATAGCTTCTTATTGGTTACTTTTCACAATTCGTGTGTCACCAACCCCCACCAGCCTTGACATCACTCCCAGAGCGACCTTTCCAACACTCAAATCTGATTAAGCCATACTCATACTCAGAATTGCTCAGCGTCTGCCCTTTAAACTACCATGAATCTACCTTCGAATGTTATTTTACCTAGACATAGTTCCAGGTATATGTTTTTTCATTTCTGTCCCCCAAGTGCCTCATACAAAGTGTTAATTAAATATTATTGAATAAATGCTGCATGACTGAATAGGTAAAGATGACTATTTTTGGTCCACTTGTACCAGAGTTTGAGCAGGAAAATTAGTTCATAGAAATTTCTAACTGAGCTCACTGAAAATTGAGATGGGTATTTTAGAAACGCATTTTTCACATTTGTTCAAAAAAATTACCTGAGATGTAGCTTTTCAAATAAAGTTTTTTGGAGATAGATTTTTAAAGCATATGTGAGAATCTGTATTTTCCAGAATAATTGATGTAATAGAAAGGGAGGTTTAGGAAAGATCTCTGAAAATAGTAGTTGCTATTCAGAGGCTAGATGGCTACATAATACGGGAGGTTAGATTCCGTGACCCCTTCCATGAAGTTTGGGGTACTATGATTCTAGTGGAAGTCACCATTTATAGATGCATGCAGGTTATGAGACTTCAAATTTACTTAAATGACCACAAGAGGTGTTTGAGGATAAATGTCTGGATCCAAGTGTCACCAAATCTAGAGAGCCATGATAAATTTTTAGTAATACTAAAGGAAATCTTGCTGTAATCCTCAAGCACTTTTATTACTTTAATACCTATTTGTTGAACATCTATTATGGCCAGGTGAAATTCTAGATGTTGAGGATATTAGTAATAACCAGCCACACAAAATCTCTGCCTTCATTCATCTGATTTGTCACTTTCACCATGCCTTCCTCTAGCACTCTCTGGTGATTAAAAGCTGTTTTCATGGCCACTTGGTTCTTACACAAAATGAAAATGATCACCTCCAAAAGGGCTACCATTATCCTTGTCAAAAAAGTGTCCACATTTTTTGTTTTGACTGAAAACTCAAAAAAAGTTTCCATGTCCTCTGAAGATATAACAAATGTTTTCAGCTTATCAAGCACTACTTCTCGATTATGGAACACATTTATGTTCTTGACTGAGTTCATTGTAGACGTATCCCTGAGTCCTTGGCTATGAAGTTCTCCAGCTTTTAGTGGAAATATACTGTATTTCTTTATTTTTTATCTCTCGAACTGCGCATTTTTTTGCTCACTTTGGTAATCCTATATATGTTTCAAGCTGTGGAGGCAGGATGGTCAAATGGAAAACACTGTAAACTTTGGATATCAGATGATGTGAATTTGAAAACCACTTACTAGTTGTTAAACCACAGACAAATTACATAATCTACCTGTGATTCAGTTTTCTCAGATGTAATAGTGGGATAATAATTCCTACCTCACAAGTTGTGAAATTAAATGAGATATAAAATACTGTGATAGGACATGTCCCTTAATATCTATACATTAAAATGATTGATTCATTTACATTTAATGTGACACTAAGAAATAGAGATTTGCGGTAACTAAGATGACTTATAAAAACATACTTATAACAACATGAAAGTATTTAAATATATAAACCTTAATTGCCAACTTTTAAAAACATCCAATGTTTCTAAGAAGTGATGACCAAGAGACAGTGCTTTCTGCTATTACTTTTTTTAAGCCTGTGTGGTAGTGAAGGCTTAGATTTCTTGGTGTTTCATTTCTGTGTAACATTACTATCATTTTAATGAACAGATTATTGTACATGTATAAAATTTAAATTGTTACATTTTCTCATAGAAATTCTTATAAAGGCAAAGTCTGCTAAATTAAAACCAATGACAGTAAAATATCATTTCGAAATAAGCTCTATTTATAAATAAAACTCTGCACATAGAAAAAACTGAAAACAAAAAATAAGCATGAGTTTTGGCCTTTTTTTTTTTTCTTTAGTAAAACAGTTTATAAACATACATGATTTTTGGGCCAGTGAGATGGCTCAGCGGCACAAGCGCCTGCCCAGCAAGCGCAAGGTCCTGAGTCCGACTCCCAGAACCCACATAAAGGAAAAAAGGGCTGGTGATATCGCTCAGCGGCATGGGTGCCTGCTGGCAAACCCAAGGGCCGGAGGTCGACTCCTGGTACCCACATAAAAAAAAAAAAAAAAAAAAATATATATATATATATATATATATAAACTTGAATAATTTTCAAGAGCAGTAATGCCATAGTGAGTTATTTGGGTGTATTTTCAAAGATCAGAAGAAATATATTGATCATTAAATGTGAATTAAGAAGCATGAACTCTTACAGACATTTCCACAGTAAAGTAAATCAACTATCCTACTTTTTGGTCCAAAATTCTACCTATACCTATGTAGCAAAAACAAAACATAGAGGGCAATGTTTTTTACTAGTAGTGGTTTAAATGTCCATGGCATGGTGTAATCAACCTTTGAAAACAGAAAGCCAAGATATGAAAATAAATATCATTGTCTACCTGATGTAAGAGATTTAAAGTATTAATAGTTTTCTTTGTCACATATCCCTGAAATCTAGGGAAGATGATCACATCAAACACAAACACACCGTTTTCAACTGGTAGACCAAAAAGAGAAGTCACCTCTCTTCTTTATAGGGGATTTATGAGCTCTCCATTAATGGATTTATCCTACTTCGTTAGTTGGATTATTCTTGATTAAACCACCAACACTGAAGTCTGCCATATGTATTGTACAGCAAGGTTTCTTAAATTCTTACACATCCTGGCACTCACTGGAAAGAGAATCGTACACCACATTGGGGTGAAAAAAGGAAGCTTCTTTCATCAGAGGCCCAAAGCTAAGAAAGCCTGGACTGCAGGCTGACCTCAAACACTTGAGGGCTGCCGGGGTCTCTGCAGGGCTCTCTGTTGCTCGTGAACCTGCAGCCTGTTTGCACACACTGAGGTATGTTAGCATACCAGTTATGAAGCTTTGTGTTTGATTTGAAATAAATCGTTAACTTTAAAAGTACTACAGGTTTTGTTTTATTTCCTTGAGCCTAAATTTTAGTAAAAGATATTTCCGTATTTTGTATCCTAGTGTGCTATTAATATTGATTGCAATACTTGTGATGATGAGAGCCAAGTATTTGAGCTTTAGGGTACAAATAAAGGCAATTAGCCAACGTGAGCCTGTTCATATTCATTTGAATTTTTTTTTTTTTTTGCCGGTACCGGGGGTCGACCTCAGGACCTCGCGTGCCAGCAGGCGCCCGTGCCGCTGAGCGATATCACCGGCCCTTTTTTCGTATGTGGGTACTGGGAGTCAAACTCAGGACCTTGCACTTGCCAGGCAGGCGCTTACACCACTGAGCCATCTCACCAGCCCTCATTTGAAATTTTACCTTCTCTGAAATTTTCAATAAAATATTTGGGGTTAAAAATAGCAAATCAAATTCCTAAGTCACTTTACCTAATTTAAAGTCATAATTAATGGCTTGGGGAAGAGTAACGTGGCATACTATGTGCCTGTGATATACTTTATCATAAATTCATTTTTTTTTAGTTTAAAATACTATAATATTCAATGTTTTTCTTCTAACCTATGCTTAATAATGACAATCTCTAAAACAAAGCACCATACTAACCAGTTTAATTTTGAAAAGAAATGTCTTTAAAGGGATTAGAAAGATCAGAAAAATAAAGATAGAGATATAAAGAGAAAGAGATAAAGACAGACGTAGAAACCTATTTATCAATTTATTTTAGTGTGATCAAAATTTAACAATTCTTCCTGTGTAGAAATTTTTATATGTAGCTTTAATCTCTTCTACTACAATGCAATTTTCTTTTCTTTTTTTATGTCTTGGAGAGAAGAGGGCCCCAAGAGTGTAAGAGAAGTTAAAGGATAACCAGCTCTATGAACACAATTGGGTAGTGTTGTCACAAGTAAAACCCAAAAACTATTCTACTTGTTCTATTGCTTTACATTTTGGAAATAGAATCCAATAATGGAAAATTTTTTAAAAAAATGAAAAACAGAAACAAACAAAAAAAAAACCTTCTGCCTTGTTTATCACTTTTAGAAAAAAGTGATCATAAGTCTGCCACTCCAAGACAGATTTAGTCAACTGTTTTTCTTCCAAAGGCTTATAAAAACAAAAACAAAGTCCAGAAGTTGTATGACATCACTGTGATGTCAGTACCCTGTGATCCTTAAGCAGTTGATCCCTATGTTCGTTTGACTTTATTAATAATCCGTGGTATATTTTCTGACACACCGTCCTGCCCATACTTCTATCATAATCGCTTTGGTTTTGAAGACAGTCTCATTGCTCATGAGGGCCCGTTTCATCTGCTGGAGATTGAGATCATGTATCAGGAATACCCTTTGAGCTTTCGTGACCTTAACACCACTGTGAAATTGGATCACAATTACAGAAAAATACCCAGTCTGTAACGATTCGTCTCAGACTTTATAATGGCAGCTCTTGTACTTGAAATTACTTACAGAGAACTGTTCAACTTCAAATCTTTTTTGAGGAACTGACTAAATTACATCTGAGGTTTATCATTCTCATAAGTAACAGGAAGTTTTGGAGAAACTACTGGTTTCAGTATATGTGTCCCTTGATTCAACCTTTTGTGTTTAAAATTGATAAATGGGATTTTTGTGGTCCTTATAAGACACAATGGGTCCATTTCCAAATCGTTTTGAAATGCAGAAGACATGAAAGTATTTGCTAACAATCTCTAACATATTTACAATATTTCTGATCCTGAGTAACTTTACTTGTATTAAATTTTTCCAACATATTCATTATTTTTTAGAATTTCAGTGCAAACATTGAGTTGATACAAACATAGGAAAAATGTGCACACATTATTAAACACTTAAAAGGACAGTATACACTATTGTTATTCTATAGCATTTAGGAAAATAAGTGGATTTGGAGCTCTCTCATTTATTTCCTAGAAATTATTATTTTTCTTATATTTTTCCAAACTGAAAATTAAGTAAGTTCTGAATACTTGTAAACTTGGGAGGAAGGACTGTGTGACATCTGCAGGTCTGTCTAGAGAAAAAATTTCCAGATACAACCTACACAAAGAAAATAACACTAGTGAAAAAAATGTATAGGATAGTTAAATTCATTTGCAGAACACTTTCAAATGCTTCTATTAGATTATTTTGTAATTTTAAATTAATATAAACTGCACCACAAGTTATGATTCTTCTAATAACAATCTCGTACCAAATATTAAGAGAACATATTTTTTAACAGTGACATATAATCTTGACTATTTTTTCATAAATTCTTTATTTGCATGATCACTTAATTACAATACTACCTTTTTAATGAATTTGATAAAATCATATCTCTATACTTTGAAAACTAATTTGAATTAAATTATTTGGCATCATAGGAGTTGGGCTAAGTGATTTTTAATTAAGGTATGATAAGTTAAACTGACAAAATTTAACTTCAAGAAAAATGTAGCTTCATTCATCTATTTAATTCACTGATGCCAATACAGCAATGTATGGACTAATAAATGAACAAGTAAAACCTCAGAATAATTTTCTGATCTGATTATTAATATTATTGTTATATGCTCTGAGTTCTGTTCATAAACCCCAGCAAAATGAAGTACAGCTGACTTTTTTTTAGTAATTCCACAATGTCTTCTCTAAATTACTTTTTTTTTTTTTTTGTGGGTATCGGGGGTCGACCTCAGGACCTCGTGCGCCAGCAGGCACCCGTGCCACTGAGCGTAAATCACTATTGTTTAAAAACTGCTATTTTGATTGAATATCATTTTGCAAATATAATTATCACTATTATGTCTAAAATTTTTTCCACAGTATGAATAGATTACCTTTATGTCTCTAGTTGTATACTAAGGAATCTTCTTCATCTATAAATTTATATTTTAGTACAAGGTCCATATTTCAAAGGCATGCAAAGAAAAAAAATTCTGGCATAGGCAATAATTTTGGGATATTCTTTTCTTTCTACCCTAAGAGAGTTCAATTGTTTTGGAAGTCAAGTCCAAGCCCTGTGCTATATGAAATACCCTGAGTTGTCTATCCATGAAATCCACCTGGAAGTCTAATTATACATTTATTGGTGAGAAATTCTAGCCAGGTCAGGTCACCTTCAGGACTCCAGCATCTGCTGTAAGCCTGTATCTTTAACGCAGTTCTGGCTTCTTATTTGATGGGTGTCACCCACAAACAACATGTGATGTGACTTGCCAGCTATTTAATTAGTAACATTCTACTGAAATTGGAATCTACAATTAATATAAGTACAGTGGGATCAATACTTTAAAACACAGATAGTGGAAATTAATTGGTAAATCCTCTAAAAATCAACTTGCAAAATGAATCAAGAACCTTAAAATATTTGTATCATTTGGCAATCCTGGGACTCTATTAAAAGAAAATGCTAGAATACTAATTAAAAGTTGCCTTGAGAGGCTTTTTAGAGAGCAATGTTTATAATATTGATGATAATAACAAGCAACAATATGGAACTGAGAAAATAAATTACAATACATCCATATGAAGAACAGATATTAAAATAATTAAAATTGCTGACTGTTCATAATTTGGAAACATGTTTTTAAATAAATAAGAGTGGAATTGGAAGAGCTGAAAAAATGATTACATACATTTATGAGGAATCATCTGCATGTATGTGTATGCATGTTTGCACCCATTTCTATCTAAATATATTTAAAATGCATGACAATATTGTGTTGGTTAATTATGATTATCCACTTGATTGGGTTAACATATTTCTAAAAATGTTCTGGCCTCAACAATGGATGAATATATTTATAAGTTCCTAGGTGAACAGGCTATTAAGAAGTGGGACACATTTGGAAGTCAGTGGGGGCATGGCTTTCAAGAGTACATCTTGGGCCAGTAAGATGGCTCAGCAGCACAAGCGCCTGCCCAGCAAGCGTGAGGTCCTGAGTTCGACTCCCAGTACCCACATACGAAAAAAGGGCCGGTGATATCGCTTAGCGGCACTAGCACTTGCTGGCAAGCGCGAGGTCCTGAGGTGGACTCCCATTACCCAAGTTAAAAAAAAAAAAAAAAAGAGGAGTACATCTTGTCCCTGACCTCTTTCTCTCTGGCTCTTTTCCTTCTTTGCTTCTTGGCTGCCTTGAGGTGAGCAGTTTTCTTTTGCCACGTTCTTCTGCCATGACATTTCTGCCACACCACAAGTTTGAAGCAATGGAGCCAGCTGACCATAGATTGAAACCTATGAAACAATGAATCAAAATAAGTATTTACCCATCTATGTCATCTTTCTCAGGTATTTGGTCATACTGTAAAAAAGGTAACTAACAAGAACTTTCAAAATGCTAAGATGGCCAGTGTATTCTTTTATATTTCTTCACACTTTTATATATATTCAAAATTGTATAAAGTTAAATAAGCATATTTGTAATTGCAATAATCTTACTTAAAAGATAGACTCAGCTCCTGATTGGGAAAAAGAAGTGTACTGTATTTCATCCAGTGATGTGCTCCTGTGTAATAGTATCAAAAATACTATCAGCTTTCCCTGTGTATTTGAAAATTCTGTAATTTACTCTTGGGCGACAAACTGGATTATATTTGATAACACGATTCATATAATTATTTTAAGTCATTGAAGCACATGGCTCAGTATAAAATAAAATATCCAATACTTTATTTTCTCAAGTGTAAAACAATTAAAGGTGATTTGAGAACTTTAAAAAATTTCAACTTTATTCTCTCAAGTGTAAAACAATTAAAGGTGATTTTGGAATTTTAAAAAATTTCAAAGTTGTCAAAATAGTAATTAAGAAATAATTATAAAGTCATACAAAAAGGCCTTTACAATTAATCAGATGAACTTTTTTTGCTGTTAAGATACTTTGCAACATATACTCTAAGGGTCTATTTACAAACAATCTTGTCTTTGGAAAATATGAATCTGTATGTTTGAAAATGAATAGAAATTTTTGGTTCATTTACAGCTTTGAAAGCCAAATCTTAGTGTTGTGAAATATCTTTGCCTTTGTACTAACAATTATGTTCTGTTTTATTACCAGCACCAAACTTTTAATTACAGAAATAGAAGAATGATCTTAGAACCATAATTTGGAAATAGGCATACTAATTGAACAGTTATTTCAATTTCATCCAGATAACAAAGATCCACTGAAAGAAAATAGTTCTATGAGATGATTTTTAATTTTAAGTCTCACGGCTTGGATCTTTATTTAACAATATTTAACTGAATAAATACAGATATGAAATAATGTTTATGAATGAATTACATTAAGTTAATGTGTATAAAGTTTGCTTAGCACCAGACATATAGTAGTGTCATGTTCTAAACATAATAGCAACAAGCTGTAAAGAATATTTAATGAATTAAGGCATTTAATGAATGAGGCATCCTCAATTTTCTTCCTTTTCATTCCTTAATGGATAGCAAAATAAAAATTGAAATCTGCTGAGGCCTGGAAGATATCATTTTAAAAATAATTTAAAATAAAAATAATTAAATTTAGTTTAATGTAATTTTAAAATTTCTAGAGTAAAGCAAATTCAGTTAGTAGGCAAAAATGCTATAGGTTTCGTTAAATTCAAGTCTCAGTGAAATATGATTCTTATATATGCCTAAATAATAACCTTATATGTTTTCATGAGCACAATGAAATTATTTATAGGCTCCTACAGTGGCACTACTGAGAGCTACATTCATGATGAATTTGCATGCAGAAAGCAAACATCATTTTTGCTGGAGTGATCTGACTTTCTTCACATGTGGTTATTACTTTTTTAATGGATGCTTAACAAGTAAATCTATAACTTTGTTTAGTTGTGTCTATTTTAGGAAAACAATCACATTCGACAGGAGTTAGGGAAATCCTGGTTTATATATCAATTGATGCACAATGTTTACCAAGATATTTAAATATTCGTCAAGATCATCTTCTAACTATATCATTTGCAAAATCATTGTGAAGTAAAGTATAATTAATGCAACTGACATTCAGCAAATGTATATAATTAGAATTTTATGTGTATTTTAAACACATGGTTTTATGTATAACCAAAAGCAAATAATATATTTATCTCTGGGTGGAATTTTCATCAGGAAGCTAGGTAGAAAATTGGAACATGATATATATTTTTGGGCTAATTTGAAGGTAATATTGTGTTTGTTTGAAAATAATTTTTAGAGCATTGAATTGCCCACTAATATTATCAGTTTTATTGGAAAGTATAAATGAAAAATAATTCAGATACTGATTTTTTCCTTAAAAAACGTGTAAAAAGGCATGAGAAATGATTTTATTTCTTGGTCAATATGCCACTGCTGATTAAAGAAAAATATGAGATTTCATTTTATGCTACAAAGAAGGGTGACATCAGTGTGTCCTCTCGGTAGCAATCTAGCCATATAAACCACAAAAAGAACTGCATTAAAAATATAATACATTAAACTGGTAATTTTTCAGAGCTATGTAAATACTGTGGACATTTTAAATTCAATGATAAGCAGAATCAGCAGATAGTGACACTTTTAAATTTGCTAAAAATCAATGAAGGAGCAGTAAAATGCAATTTTCCTAAACCAAGCTGTAACTTCAAGTGAGCTGAACTATTCTTGATGCAACTGAGAGATTTTAAATAGGACTTAAGAAAATAGGTTTAACATTGTTTTACTTTATCAGTTCAGCAATATAAATGTGAAATGCTTTGAAGTAATCTGCATTATATTTTTATTAGCCCCAGAGCTTCTATATGCATATTTTATGTTCTTTTCAGAAGGTTAAATAATATTACATTCTAATTATTATTTGTAGATGGTATTTGTTTTTCTCATAATGACCAGTCAGAAATCTGTACTCTGAGTTCAATGAAAAGAATCATCTCATGTTGAATAGCATTTATTCAGTATGCAGTATATCTCTTGCTCTCTCAAAGGGAAAGTTTTAAATAATGTATGGTGGATTCCTTTGCAATGAGGCATTCTTTTTTTTGTTTTGTTATGATTTTGTCACTTAAGAGGAAATGTCATTAAAGGGTCACAAATGATATCGGGGATTTTTATCTATGCCACATAATTCATCTATATATCTTTTAATGGGTAAGTGAATATCATTTAAAGCTCTTGGGCACTTAATTAAATGCTAAATTTAAGAAGCGTGAGCATATTGATGAGTTAGGAAAAACAGATATGTGTGCATAAAACAAGACCTGGGTGAACATCTTTTTTGTTTTCTTTCTACCTCATTAAAGATTCATCTAAAGAATTTTTTTTGAGGGAGACTTATTGGAGAGCTGTAGTCACTTTTTTGGTTCCCAGGGTGGTAATAAAGAAATTGCTCAATAAAAAGCAATTTTCCTTTTTCTTGTGTCCAGTACTCCCTTCCTCTTCAAATGCAGCTGTTTTCTTACAGGTTCTTTCAAAAATGAAGATCATGAATTAACAAACAAACAAACAAACAAACAAATTTTCTGAAGAGCCAGTATTCTAAGCATTGAATTTAAGTCCATTTCTAAAATATGCAATCTTATAATAATAAAAATAAAAATAACAAGACTAAGTAAATTTGATTTCAACAGAAGAGTTGTCTCTTTAAAGGTGTCCTAATTATTGTGTCATCTCTCTTCTTAATGTTTCCTGCATGTGAAATCTCTTGTATACTCTAGCACACTTGACTTGTTCAGCTATTGATATTTATTTTGTGCATTTCCTTTTATTGCCTACACATTTCACTATTATGCTATGTCAGGTCCTTTGTCAACTGACAGTGTGTGTAGCCTTGTATTTGGGATAAACGTTTAGGAGGCATAATAAGTAAGAGCAATACATAAAACACAAATCAGAAGCCTTATATACTGGAGAAATGATTTACCAAAATTTTGTGATATTCTGTCAACTCAAAACACTAGCATGTTGATTTTACCTGTTTTCCAAAGAGCATGCCATTATTATTGACACACTTCTGGCTTTATGGTCGCACGATGCATGAATTATTAGTGTTGCTTGACATTTTTAAATCCTGAACTCTAAAACCTATTGCCGTACTTCCCCTTAGCTATTATGGGCTTGCAGAGCCCATGCTAGTTTTTGCTCATTGGTTGCTCAGTAATTTGGAGGTGTCAAATTCTTTTGTGGGTTAAAAAAATACAGAATCTTAGTTATTTCTGTATGTACAAGACATAATCTAAATACATCTGTTAAGCACTATTATGTATGTGATGCTTAGATGATAACCCATCCTGATGTTTGTGGAAAACTATACCTACTTTCCCATTACCTTTTAACAATAAAACAATACTATTGAAATGAAATTATTTATTATATTTTAATGTCTTTCAAAAATTCCAGTTAAGTTTTATAATCTATTTCATATATAATTGAATGTATCTGAATATTTAATATGCAAAAACTCCACCTGGTTAGGAAAAATAATAAAGATATTTGGGCTACAGAAAGGTATAGCATATTTATGTGATCTTATTTTTTCAGGAAAAATGTGTTGATTCTTAATAGATTGTATTTTTTAAAATGGCTATTTGCTTGTTATAGAAAGATGCTCACATTTAAAACAATGAAATGTAAAAACAAATATCAAAGACATCTGCTTTTTGTCAAAGAATTGTTATCCTTTTATTTATATGCATATTTTAGAATATTGTTCAGTGTGGGAAGATATTAAGTGAAAATCCTGAAACCTTCAGGAAAATCAATGCATTCCCAGACATGTCTATGTTTAGAGTTTTTAATTATTAGAGAATCAAAGTGGAAATGTTTTTTGTTTCATTTTTTTCCCTTCATACACACTAAGCTTACCCTGTCAGCAGGAAGCACCTTCAATTAGGAAACCTGTAATGAAACTCAGCGCAATTAATTGCCTGTTAGTCTCTTATGCTAGATCTATACTACCAGTTACGTTGCTAACTGTGAGTTTGGAAACTTGCCTTATGCAGATTAACCTCCAATTTATCAAAGGATGTAGTCCCAAATCCTACTGATTAGTTCCAATGATTAAACTAAAGTATGAACCACATTTTCCAGTGTTGTCCTATTGCCAGCTTCAATGTCTGATTTCAACCCTTATCCCAAATGATCTTCCTGAAGCATTTCAATCCGTAGGACCATCTCTATGTCTTCTCCTCTTCTCTACTCTCCTACTTTGTCTTCCATTCTTGTTCTCTTCTCATTCCATCTGTCACACAATCCTTCTTAACTTCCTTTCTGGGCCTCTTTTCTTTCCCATTCCTTATATTCTATTTTTGGTTCTATTCTCATTTATTTGCCAAAGAAACATTTATGAAGTATTTACTATATGTACTGCGGTGAAAAATCACCGGGAGATTCAACAGTATGTATTACAAGGATACTGTCCTGAAGACTTTATCTTTAATGTGAAGAAAACTTATCAACATATCCATCCAACTAGATAATATCAGTGCCCTCTTCTTTATATTTCTATTCTGCCTGGGTAATCTGGCACATGTTTCTATCTATAGCCACATTTTAAAAGTAATTATTGCACCTCTCCAGGTCTTCTATGTACTTAAAATTCAATGTGTTACACAATAAATTCTTTTTTTCTTCATTCAGAACATCTTGTTCACCTGCTTAATCCTCAGTCTTTAGTATTACTACTAGTGTTAATATTTTCTCAACCTCATCACTTCTAATTTATTCTCTATCAGTGCTTTATATTTGCTCTTTTTTATGGAATCTGTAATGAAAGCTCAACTATTATCCTCAACAATGATTTCTGAACATCAACACTCATTGCCACTTTTTATCTCCATCTTATATAATCATAAACACACATAATCATTGATCTTCAATAGCATATGTTGGTGGACAATCCCTTTTGGGAATATAATAAAAGTAATATGAAAATGCCATTTTCAGATCCGTGCAGAATTTAGCACATTTCAGATAGTTCGTAGATCCTCGGAGACACTTCCACAGACATTTAGGAACCCACTCATCTAAATATAAGCTCCTCTTCTTTACAGATGAATTTTTTTATTCTATAATATGATGAACAACTACTCTCAAACTTTTAATTTTTATTTATTTATTTTATAGTACTGAAGATTGAACCAGGCTCTATGCACTGAGATATCTACCTGGCCCTTTTTAAATTTTTTATTTTGAGAAAGAATCTTGCTAAGCCACTATGAGCCCAAGCTGGGCTTGAACTTCCAATCCTCTTTCCTCCACCTTAATCTTCTTTTTTTAGATAATACCCACATTTCAAACGATAACCTTCAGTTATGCCATGATGTGGCCTCTAAGGAACTTCAAGCCCATTAGAGTTCATCGGCCGCAGTTTGAAAAACACTGTATTAAGGTAGTTCAATTCCTCAGAAATATTTCTTTTCATATCGGAGAGCATGCATCTTATGAACCATGTCTGAATTATGACTGCATTGCTCCATCTGTATTTTATTTTATTTTTTTATATGGGTACCGAGAGTCAAACTCAGGACCTTGCGCTTGCCAGCAGGCACTTGTGCCGCTGAGCCATATCACCGGCCCCTTTTTTTCCTTTATGTGGGTACCGGGAGTCGAACTCAGGACCTCACGCTTGCCAAGCAGGCGCTTACGCTGCTGAGTTATCTCACCGGCCTGCTCTATCTGTATTTCAAACAGTTACTGCCATAGGGAGACTATTTCTCAAATGTTTAAAAAAGTTAAGATTTAAAAGAAAGAGTAAGATATGTCTCCAGAACAGAGGTAGAAAAGACAAATTACTTTTTATCATGAGAACTATTTGCATTTGCAAATAGTCTACAGGAACAGAAATACATATATGGATCTAGATTATTGAGAACCTCCCCAACATATTTTGACCATTGCTCAAATATGCGAATTTTGAATTAATCAGTGGATAAAATGAATAAAGTTGTAATGATATGTGGATAGCCAAGATTGCAAATTGGCTGCCAGTGGACTGAATTTGGCCTACAAATGCATGATTTGGCCAGCATAATATTTTTTAAAAATCTAAGCCAGTATTTAAACATCTGGATTTTTTACATGAGTCCCTGTGTTTCCAACTTCTCTTGAAAATTTGGAAGCTCTGATGATACTGGGCTCATATTTTCAAATGGAACAATTGGCTAGCACTGAAAGCAGTTGTTCCCTCTACCCAGGACATACACTTTCTGGTTCAACACAGCTCCCAGCAGACTAACTTCATACATTAACTATACCTGCCTATCCCCTGTCGGCAATTGTATTCCTAGAATTCTGGCCTGGAAATCTGATGAGTTTATTTTAAAAATTACTATTTTGAATAATGCATCACACTTCTTCTAGAGTGAAGGTTAATAATATAATATACACTCCTAGGTATTCACTAAGCTGCTATGGTTCCCAAGAGATGGTATAAATAGAAAATTCCCACCTCTATTTCTTTGGATTCATACCAAATTGATGATGGAGAAACAAAAGACTTGAATTCTAGCCCACTGGCCAATGGCAAATCAGTTTCTCTGGCAATAGTGAGAAACATGAAACTCACACACTACATAACAAGTATACAATGAAACCCAGAAGCCCAGTATGATTTCAGTGAACAAGGCACCTACAATTAAATGTAACTTCTAATATTCACTACCTAAAAGAAAGACAGGAGGCTGATGATGGGATGGGGCTCAATTGACTTTTTGTTCTTTCTAAATCAGTATTATTTAAACTTGTGTAACATGTTATAATTACAAATTATAACATAAACAAACAAAACGTAAGTGAGCAAACATGTTACAATGCTTTGTTTCTGACCTTTCCTGTCTGGTGATGATGATCATGACGTTAACAAAATGGTATACTGTTTATAGTATTTTTAGTTATTCTAAATCCTTACAGTTCTATAGGCTTCAAAGAAGTTCCTTCTTGAAAAAAAAAGTTAGCTATATTACAGTTTAATTGTTTGTATTGGCTAATGAATAACAGTAAATGACTCTTCCCAGTGCTTTGTTGAATTTTAGACCAGAGTATATATTAAAGAGTGGATTTGATTTAAGAAGACTTTGAGTCACTTAAATTATCATGGGAAAACTAGCTCAAATTTCTTTGATGTGTCACTCATCTTTCGGGAGCCCTTCTAATATTAGAGTACTTCACTTTTTCCAAAGCACTTTCACATACTGCAAACTTGCCTTTAGGTACTGCAATTAAATCAATTTTAGCAAATTTAGCCTAATGGAAGTATGAACAAGGATAGCTCAAAAAGAAGGGCAACCGATTCAGGACTTTCCTTTCTGGTTCAGCAGTCCTCAAGGCTGAAAGATATAATAACTTTAATAAGTATGTAAGAGGAGAAATATCATTTAGGAAGTCTCCACAAATATGAAGGTTTTCATTTATATTAGATCTTGGACATTTATGGACTCAACCATTTGAAATTTTATGAGCTGTCCCATATTTTATGGTGTTTGAAACTCCAACTTTGAATTGTTATCTTTTCTGGTAATATAGAGAGAGTCACTTAATTAGTGAATGAGTACAGAGAGCTACCAAGCATCGTGTGTGATGCTATTTTGTTGCTCTCTAACCATCTCTGCATATAAAACATCTCTCTTCGAATGGATTTTTTTTAAAAAACTATTATTTGCTTTGTTTGTGTGTGTGTGTGTGTGTGGGTACCGGGGGTTGACCTCAGGACCTCGCGCACCAGCAGGAGCCCATGCCGCTGAGCGATATCACCGGCCCTTTTTTCGTATGTGGGTACTGGGAGTCGAACTCAGGATCTTGCGCTTGCCAGGCAGGCACTTAGGCCGCTGAGCCATCTCACCGGCCCTTGCTTTGTTTTTTGAAAACAAAATGATCTTCATAAGAGAGTGGCATTTAGAGAGCTAAAAGCAAAAGTTATTAACTTCTGGTGAAAGGATTTCTCAGCTGAAATACACTAATGCTGCACAACATCTCTTTGTAAATCTGAACATTTAAGATTTCAAAAACTGAAAATTTCTGAGCTTGGGATGTAGTTCAGTGGTAAAGGGGTTGTCTAGCATGCACAAAGGCTGTGTTCCATCCCTAGCACCACAAAAAATGAATGAATGAAGGAAGAAAGGAAGGAAGGAACCTGACAAGGTCAAGAGTTTACCCTCCCTTGGTGGTAACTTTTGATATTTAATTTTCTGAATTTGAGCTATGGCTAACATTCAATTTACCAAAAGTCAAATTTAATCTTTACTTGGTCAAACAAAAATATTCAGAGAGTGCCTATTTATGGGGATCCTAGGATTAATAGAGATTCAAACAAGGTTCCTTCCAGAGAGCTTCCTCTCTCTGTAGATTTTAAGACCTCTGTGTATGATCATCTAAATATCTGTATTTCTTTTCACTGTTATGACTTTGCATATGCCCTTAATGGTTTTCTATGTCTAAGAATGAGTTTTATTCCTGACTAAGCTTGGGTGACAGATACTTTCTCCAGGAAACCTTGTCAAGAAGAGCGGAGTGTCTTTCTTTGAGACTACTGATGTACTCTGTACAGGCTCTTACCCACATTTTCCATTGTATTGAAATTGTTCATCTATTCTCTGTACAACAAGTCTCCATCATTTGAATTTTAGTTTATTAGATGCTCAGGCCATTTTTTTTTTATCATCTTTGGGTAACTTAAAAATGCCTGAAAAGTAGACATTCATCTAATGTCTGATAAAATTAAGAGAATCACGAGGAATATGCACATCCAGGCGCATGGAGTGATGCTGTGAGGTAGGAACTGCACTAGAAGGAAGAGAAAGGTTAGAAGCAGCAATCCTCCGTACATACAGAGAATCAGTGTGCAGTTAACTGAGAGCTGGCAGTGCACTGGCAAATGAGAAGAGAGCTATTACACTAAAGAATAAGCTTGCATCGAATCCAAGGAATGCAGTGGAAGCTGTTCATTGACCAGATGATTGGGTTTGACTCTGGGCCTGTCAGGCAGTACTTTGTCCCAGAGAGTCAATAGAAATGGTTCAACATCCAGAGGAAACAAAGCACTTAGTAGTACCTCAAATTTTAGAAAAATGTGAATAAAACATCTTGGTAAATGCATAAATATAATATTCAGACAGGTATGTAATTTTAGTTATGTCTATGCAATCAAAAAGAGAAATTATAACTGTATGCTGCTGCTTCATCTTCATAACAATACTCTTACATGCTTTTTTATAATTTTAAATAATAAAGAGACCAGATCTAGAAAACACAGTTCTTAGTATGGTAATTCCTCTAATTATGAAAATCAGATAAAACAAGAGTACAATCTGGAATAGTGCTATGCCTTTGATTTTCCTTTAAAATATAGTATCATTTCCAGGCTTCTGATATAAAACAATTACTTCTGGCAGATTAGGTCTTTAATATTGTTTTATTTACAAATGTTTAATTAATTTTGCCTAAGCTAGTTTCAGAATTGTTAAAGGGTCCCAGAAAAGAGCTTATTGTGAAGACTGAGAATGTCAAAAGGACATCTCCAAAATAGGGACCCAATTATTTACCTTTCTGAAGATGTGTCTGAAGACATAATTTTACAATTGTACTGTGAGGAAAGGAAAACAGTCTGTATAAGACGATCGTATCACCAAATGTTATTATATTTTTTATTTGAGTGCTGTGATGTCCACAAGCACAGTACCAGGTCCTGAAACAATAGCCCTTAATTAGAGAAAGTTCCTGCTTCTTTTTGGAGGTACCAATAACCAAGTGGTGAAAGTCAATGAAAGGAAAATGCTAACATTGGAAAATAATTAGCTAGAACTTTGTACAAATACTGAGGGAGCAAGGAGGGAAATGCACTTGGACCAGTTTTTGGATTTGATGAACATGTGCTGGAAATGATGCTATGCCTTAAGGATGAAGTTAAAAAAAAAAAAGGAGAATGAAATTCTAGGCCAGAGACACAGCAGGTACCAAGACACAGGGATAAAAAATAAAGGAACAGATGAATTCAGTCTTAGAACACTCCATGCACGTTCTCGTCACAAGGTCTTTGTACTTGCTATTTTCCTGTCTAGAATATTTGTTCTTCGGACAGTCAAATTTTTTTCTCTCTCATTTCAGTCAGCTTTCTGATCAAATGGATGTAGCGCCTCTCAACTTATACTCTCTATCTCCTTATACTGCTTTATTTTTAAAAGTAATTACTACAAACTTATTACTTATTAAATCCCACATGATGTCATGAAGTTAATTGGGAGTTAAATTTTTACAATAAGGAATGGATCTCAAGTACTTGCTAAGTGAAAGGAAGAATCTGTTAATAACAGGTAAGCACACACACCTGAGATACAGCTTTGTATCCATGACTATTTCAAAACGTAAAGGATTCACTGCAGATGTGTTAAAAGAATCCTGAACTTTACGACAGAATTGTGGACTATGGAGAAGAATAAAACGCTCACACTCCATTCTTTGTCTTAAAACTGCTCTGTCAATTTCTTCAACCAATGCAGAATAAACCAGAAGCCTTACATATTTGTAGGAATAAGAGTTAATCTCTTGTGTAAAAAGTTAACTCTTAATCAATACCAAAAATGATGCTACAACATCTAAATTAAAATCATTTTCAAGATGTTTATGGCATAAATAATTCTTCCAATACATTCACATCTATATTCTGAGTGAGATTTTCTGGACTGGAAGCCCTATTCACATAAAGTACATTTTTGTCAGAATCTCTTATTTGTGTAGTAAGTGAAAACACAAATTGCACTGTAACAAACCAATACAGTTGTGAATGTTCCTAATCTGCTGCAATTCCACTTGAAATTCTCAAAAAATATGCATTATTTTTACAATATAATGATATTATATAATTTACATTTATACATGCATATATGATCTAGACATATTGAGCTCAGATGTGTGGAAAACATTTGAATTATATTAAGAAATTCTGCTTATCACAAACAGCTGCAAATTATTAATATAAAACAGTATACATTTTACATTTGATGTTAATTATTCCAAAATAATAAAGACAATGATTTAATTTGATTATAGGTTAAGTCAGTTTCTTATCTTTTAGTTTAGTTGTAAGTATTTTATTTATTTTTATTCATTTGTAAATGAGATTGTATTCCTAATTTCCTATTCAGACAGTCTGGTTTTAGTGCATAGGAACACAACTGATTTTTGGATGTTGATTTTGTAACCTGCAACTTCACTGAATCTTTTCATTAGTTCTTATGATTGTGTGTGGGTGTGTGTGTGTAGTCTTTAGGGAACATTCAGCAGAGTGCAAAGGCAATCTATGAAAAAAAAAGAACACATTAGCAAAGCACAGGTGATAAGGAGACAATTTTTAAAATAAATAGGGAACCATTACATTTGAATAACAAAACAAACACGCCCCCAATCCAGTTTAAAACTGAGCTAAGGAATTCAATAGACATTTGTCTAATGAATACATACAAAGGCCAACAGATACATGAAAAGATGCATGATTTCACTAATCAACAGAAAAAGTCAAAAGAGATCTTGCCTCATAACTATAAGGATGGTTATTATTTGTAAGACAATAAGTGTTGGAAAGTGTCTCAACAAACTGGAAAACTTGTACACTGTTGGTGGCAATATAAACTCCTGTAGGTGCCGTGGAAAACAGTATGGAGGTTCTTCCCAAAATTAAAAAATAAAAATAACATAATTCAGCAGGCTTACTGATGGTTATTTACCCCACAAGAACTGAAAGCAGGATTTTTTTTTTTTTTTTTTGTGGGTACCGGGGGTCGACCTCAGGACCTCGCGCACCAGCAGGCGCCTGTGCCGCTGAGCGATATCACCGGCCCTTTTTTCGTATGTGGGTTCCGGGAGTCGAACTCGGGCCCTCGCGCTTGCCAAGCAGGCGCTTATGCCGCTGAGCCATCTCACCCGCCTGAAAGCAGGATTTTGAAGAGATATTAGCCCTCCTGTGTTCATTGTAGTATTATCCACAAAGCCAAGATATAGACATAAACCAAGGCTCCACCCCCAGACGCATGGCTAAAAGAAAATATGAGATGTTCCTATAATGGAATATTATCCAGCCTTAAAAATAGGACATCCTGAAATATGCGACAACATGGATTAGTCTTAAGGACATTTAAAGCTAAGTAAAATAAGCCCGCTCAGGATAATTCCTCATAACTGCACTTTTATGAGGAATCTGAAATAGTCAAACTCATAAAAGCAGAGGGTGGGATGGAGGTTGCCAAGGAGTAGAGGAGAAAGAAATGGGGAATTTTTAATCAACAGATATAAAGTTTTAGTTATGCAAGATGAATAAATTCTAGAGAGCTGCTATAAAAGATGTTGTGTATAGTTAACAATACCCTGTTGTACCCTTAAGAATTTGAGGGTAGATCTCATACCAAATGTTTTTATCTCAATGCACATGCGTGCCTGCATGCAAACATGCACATATATAATAGAATTTCTGTGTTAGCTAGAAATACTCAAATGGTGTTTTCTCTTAGTTTTGAAAAAATAAGTAGTTGTTCATTTATTTTACATAATAGTATAGGAGAAGGAGGGATACATTTTATAAAAACTAGAAATCTGAAATAGTTATTGAAGTTGAATTACTCTGAACAAATACATAATTATGACTATTTGAGATAACTTTAACATTTTAAATATATATTGCAGAGCTTTTCAAAACATATCTACATGAAGTCCACAGATGTTAGCTGTGTGTTTGTATTCTTTACCAGTAATGTAAATAGCAAATACTTAACATTTATATGCCACTTTACAGTGTAGTCAAGCGTCATAAATGCATTTATTTGTTAATCATTAAAGAAAATAGGTTGCAGAAGTAATTCAGCATGTGTTATTTATGGCACCAATAGCCTAATTCTACAAACCCTGCAATAGAGGACTAGTGATGGTGGTGGGGAGACGCTCGGGGAAGCCAGTGTAAACTTGTCACAGGTTAAGGGATTTGGACTCTATGTTTATCTTAATAAACATAGCACATGTAAGAATATGTAAAAATTTTCTTCCCTATGTGATCTTGGAGAATATTTTTCTGTGAATAACAGAAGCAAGAGGGAGAGAGACAGAGACAGAGACAGAGAGACAAAGGAGATCCTACAAACAACCATTATGTAACTGCATACTGACAGTGAATAGACTCTGAGATAAAATGGCAGAGAATCAGGTATAATATATCTGCCCAAATTGTGTACATGAAAGTCACCTGCCAATATATACCCAGTCAAAAACTTGAGAAGTGGAATGTATGGGATCTCTGACATCTCCATGCAAAATTTTTAGAAATGACAAGAAATGTCTCTTTTAGTGTTTTGACTTGATAAGGTATTCCATAGTCATAGCTTACTGGATGATTTTTGTTCATCAGTGTAATACAATGTCATTAAATAAAGTATTAATTTTACTAAATCCAATCCATACCTGCCTTTTCCATTCATAGCTGGAGTCAGGCCTCTAGGTGAGAGGGAAGTATTTGTATTTGAATAAGTGATTTCACCCACTGAAGTTTATATCAGCCAACCATTAATTTTTGCATATTCATGATTGCCAATATTTTGATTAATTTTTATGACTTCAATTGACTGTGAAGCTTGAATAGGTTCTCTAGATGTTTAATAGAAGTTACTCATATACATACAGAATTTGTCAATATTTCTCCTATGAAGGAAAACTTTATGTGAAGGATCAAATACCTTGCGAATGAATTGATTAGTTAATGAAAAAACTAATGCTAAAATTAATTTTCATTAAATTAACAAGATGATTTATGTATATCAGGACTCTTGAAACATTACATACTAATTTTTTACCAAATCCTTAAGAAAATAATCAGCTGTACCAAATTTCACCCAGAAGCAACAAAGTCTTAATGTTAGCTAGCAAAAAAGTTTAAGACTTCTTTTAAATGTTTTCTTTGTTTCTGGGAAATATTAGTAATACAGTTTTGTAGGTAGATTATTCTAAAGGAAGCAGTATAGCAAAGCCATAAAGTTCAAAGTGCACTCTTTGGTCAGTTTGTTTATTTTATAGCCATGAGATGACACTACTGTTTTTTCTAGGGTTTGCTTCCTGGCCATCAAACTGAAAATAAATAAATAATGTCTATTTCACAGGATGAGTGTGAGAATGAAATAACCCATTTAAACTAAGCACTGTGCCTGGTACATCAAAATGCTTCATACATTTTTCATCTTGTAATATTTTTATTTAAATGGAGGTCATCTCAGTTTAGAACTAAGTTTGCTACTAGAATTTTAGACCATGGGATTTATTTATTTATTTATTTATTTATTTATTTATTTATTTTTACTTATGATTGGGTTGAAGTGTTGAATTTTTTTTTTTTTTTTTTTTTTTTGTGGGTACCGGGGTCGACCTCAGGACCTCACACGCCAGCAGGCGCCCGTGCCCCTGAGCCGTATCACAGACCCTTTTTTCGTATGTGGGTTCTGGGAGTCGAACTCAGGACCTCGTGCTTGCCGGGCAGGCGCTTATGCCACTGAGCCATCTCACCGGCCTGCGGAGTGTTGATTTTAAGAAATATTGACAGGGCTGGGGATACAGTACAGTGTTAGAGCCCTTGCCTACCATGCATGAGGGCCTGGGTTTGGTCTCCAGCACCACAAAAAACACATTGACAGTATATTTGTTGGAGAACATATTTCTGATTTCTTTTTCCCTATAAACTTAAATGTAAAACTATAGTTTGCATAGTGCTTGAAACGCAATTTCTACATGTTTCTCAGATACTATCTGTAAAATTACCTCTAAAAGCCTCCTGTTTCCTGTAGCTTGTATTCTACATGAGTGTAGATGAGATAAGGATAGCAGTGCATAATAAAATATTCTGCAAAAATCAGCATGGATTTTAACAGTTTCAATAGTTCAATTATCACTAGAGTTATCTCCACATATCATTTATAGTAAGCATTCGAAGCAGCTTCATAATAAAATTCATAGTAGGAAAAAGTAGAACAGATAAGAAAAAAATCAAAACATGTTCTTCTATCTTCTCTTTATGCTTATTTATTTCCTTTTCACTTCAGAGTTCTCCTGTTTTGGCTGAGCCTTCCAATATTTTATGGGGTGAACAGTTAGTAAAGTTGGTTCTGACATTTCAGAGGTTAGAACCAAGCAAAAATACATATTTATAGAGCCCCTTCCTTCATCTGAGTTTGTCCAGAATTTTTCCATGATAAATAGTGAATAAATAGCTTTCCTAGGCTTTATATAGACCCCCATCCACACACTATTCACACACACACACACACACACACTCCCATCATTAGGAAGTTGTAATCTAGTAGACACCTATGGGTAGGCTTTAAGTGTGTGTAAACTAACATTAATATACAAATAATTCTAAATATTAGGCCTTTTAATGACTTTGTTTGAAATGTTAAATACAACTATGATTTTTAATAGTACAAAGTTGTGGGAAATACACCATAAAGAAATAATACATAACATCAGAAGTTTAGAATATCCATTTCTTATTAACTTTTACCTAAAAAAAGTTGATATAAATTGAACATATTTCAACATATTCTCCAAATTATTTTATTCTATTATGTCATGAATGGTATTTCTTTTTCTTTTTTTTGTGGGTACCGGGGGTCGACCTCAGGACCTCGCGCGCCAGCAGGTGCCCGCGCCGCTGAGCAGTATCACCGGCCCTTTTCTTCGTATGTGGGTACCGGGAGTTGAACTCAGGACCTCGCGCTTGCCAGGCAGGTGCTTATGCTGCTGAGCTATCTCACCAGCCCCATGAATGGTATTTCTGAAGTTCCAAAACACTATCATGATTATAATATTCCAAAATAAATTATTGTGGATAACAGTGGATTCTAGAAAATTTAAGCCAGCAACTTCCTGTCAATTAGCACAGTAGGTCTTAGTACCCTAACTTACTGCCCCTCTTCCTTTTTTTTCTCTTAGGAAATAGGTGTCCCTGGACTAGCTGCATGTCTCTGTGTTCATATGGTTTTGAACAAGTGGTGAAAGTGTTCACTATTTGCTGTGTACCCACACTTGCATCATTCAGCTGGAATACCATCTGGTGTGGTACTCTTCCCATTTTTCTCTCTTGATTGCTTTCTCAATCTGGAAAATGGTAGCTTGATCATCCAATGGGTCTCCAGATGGCTGCTAGATCATTTCATGTAGTATCCATCAACAACATTTGATGAGTTATATAAAGTTCATCTAAGGTGTTTGCAAGTCAATTATTTGGTCATAAAACATCAGAAATTTTATTGGGGGAAATATCACAATCTCAGACTTTAGAAACAAAATCTTTTGGATTAGTTTGAGGAAAGAAATGAAAAACACACTTGTATCTTTCTGAGAAGCAGATGGCTACTCTTACAGAGTTAGCTATCCAAAATTGTTTCTATTTTTACCATCTTATATTGACTAAAATGTCATTTTAGAGGAAACACCATCCTTACATACCAACCATCTTTATTTCTTGAAGGACAACTGTTGAAGTAAAAAAACATATAAGATTAAATTTCTGCAGAACAACGAGGCAGCCCAACATGGTTATAAGGATCAATTAATTAAAACTGAATCAGATCATGATGCTATCACAAAGACAGATGTATATGAAGCAAGAGAGTAAAGACCGAGAGAACGTGATGCATATCTTTATGTGACTATAAACATGCCTAAAGGAGATCATGGTTTATCACCCTCCTTTTCTGTCTCTTCTCTAAGGATGCCAACACTTTAATGAATTTGTAGTTTCCTAATTTGTCTTTCAATATTTTCCATTTCTCCACATTTTAGCAAATAGGACAGGGTGTGAGGAGGTTGTTTTCACTTTTATCTAATTCTTGTTCTATGTAAAAGTATTTTCTCTCTGTTACATTTCCTCATTCTCTCTTTTCTTTCATTCATTATCCTTTTACTTCACAGTTACTGAGTACATACCAGCACTTCGGAAGAGATAACAGATATTTAGAGAGGATGACTGTGTATGGAAGGACCTTTTCAATGAGCAAGATGGCTTCATGATGTGTACCATAAGGTATTCATATGGAATATGAAATCACAGAAACACCCTTACTCTTGTCAGGTGGGTTCCATATTAATGAAATCTTCATATTATATGCTGAATCACTATCTGCACATAAAAATCTACATTCTTCTACCTTTCACTCAAGATTTACTGAGGCATGTTCAATGATATCATTTGTTGTATAAGTAGAAGTACCACTGCCTATAGCTGGATCAAAACCTTAACAAACAAATCTTAATTGAAACTGGAACATAACTCAATTTATCCTATTAGTACAATACCTGTATAAATTTTTTCTGAATTAATTATTTCTTTTAGCATTAGATAATAATGGGAGGGATGCTCATGATTCTTACCTGATGTCTATCCATCAATCATTATTTTATAACTTCTATAATATGACCACAATTTAAACTTGACTTTAGCCCCTAGGTTACATTACTTCATATCTTATTTTATAAGATTCCTGAGAAATTCTTTATATCTCCAACTTTTGCAAAAATGCTTGCTCTAGAATTCACCTTTTAAAAAGCAGATACAGATTCTGTTAATTTTACTTGAGGGGAGTTGTTTTTGTTCCTCCTAATGTATAAATGTATTTGAAAGTTGACTGAAAATAGCATTTCATAGATATCTGTGTTTTAGAGTTCTACCTAAATGAAAACTAGAGTTGTCACAATTACTCTGAAGACTAAGTGATGTCTACTCAAAAAATTAGGTTTAAGTATTGTAGACTCTGCTAGTTTATGTTTAAATCGGATAACATTATCATTTGATAGAAAATACAGTTAGTAAATTAATTCAATTTTGTATTTAATTCTTGCCATGTTGATCAATTAAGAACATTTGGTGGAAAAAATTTTGGAATATCCATTTTGAAAAGACATATTCTACATTGTGTACACAATACCAATTTCATTGGTTTTGCTTCTACATTATGTATACAAAACTAATTTAAGTGATTTTTCCTTTAATTTTCATTTCTTTGTTGTGGAGTTATGTACAGGTGTTACGATACTCTGAGCATGAAATTCTATGTCAAATTCACTTTCAGAAAAACATAAATCTATAATAGTTTTGGAAATGTATATACTTTATTTTTGCAACATAAATATTTCAAAACAAAGTATTCTAGTACTCACGTATAATACAACTTGATAGGACACTTTGGTAAATCAATCTCTGAGCTAGTCCACATTATTTTTCTTCCCCATGAAAATATTTTTAGATGTTTTTGACAAACAATTCCTAATTTTATCTTGTCTTCCTTAAATATAGTGTATATTTTGGGAATTGAATATATTCATTGCAATAAGAAGAAAAAAGAAGCAATTACTATTCTAAGGAAAGAGAACTATTAGAATAAGTTTTATATTCTATAAAAGCACCTTAATCTTTCTTATAGACTATTACAAACACAGGAAATAAAAGATTATTGCTCTAAGAGAAAGCAGTTTCTTAAAAATATAATAACCAGTGAGGATAATATTAAATACTTTATCCATTGTCTCTCTTAAAGCTGTTCTTAGTAGTAATTTATTTTTTCAAATTTTTGCAACATTTCAAACATTTTGATATCTCTTCAGCAAATTTTTATGGAATTTTTCTGAGACTCATGCTAACTAATGAAAATGAAGGACAAAGTATAGTGTGTATTACTTAAATACGTTTATGTTCTCTAGATCGTTGCACTTGGTATTGCCATGGCTTGGAACAGTCTTCATCAAGTATCAGTTTCATTATATTTCATGATTTCAGGAAGATTCCCAAATTGGCCTCCCCAGTTTGTTGCTATATCCTCAAGGTGATAATTTACTCTATGATTTTTTTTGGAAATTTATAATTATTTTTCCCTTCATTGGTTTAATCATTTTTTGGTCTTTCTCATCACAGCATAAGCTTCCTTTAGATATCAACCCTGTTTGTCTTACTAGGTAGCAATGTCCTTAAGTGATATTTTTTCTGTGTGAAAAAAACTCATATATTCAAAGAAAGTCTCCTAGTTGTTATGTCTTCTAGTTCAATTATGTGGGAACAATTATTTATTATTATTTCAGTTGAAAAGTTGTGCAATTACGTTAGTATTTATTCAACAGCAAAATGAAGCACAGAGGAGTAACTGCAGAAAGAAGTGATTGTTTCCACTTTTCCATCATTTACATTTTTACCAACTTTAGAAAAGGAAAAAATGTTGAGAAAAATCTGTAAAGAGTTTACACACAAAAGAATATTTCAATGAAGTAAAATATCTCAGCTCACTATACCATATTTTGTTCTTTCAAAATATTACAAAATTGACACAGGACATAATGGTGTTATAAAGATGTTCTATGAAAAATGCAGTCTGTTTAGGAGACTGCATACGGGAGATGGGTCCCACACCACGGGAGCCACATAAGGAAATGCTGACATACCAAAGGCACAGGTTTTTAAAAATTGTACATATATGTGCCTAAAATTGCTGATGGGGTATAACTAATTTTTATTCTATTTAAAAGACCATTCATTTATCTTTTTTAGACAATTTTCACAGCTTATCACCAATTCCTAGAGCTGCTATGATTAATTCAATACATTTACATGAGTAGTATGTAAACATACTTAGATGTTTCAGTATAGTGTTCTTGATACAGCCTAAGGTATCTTATATGAATATATCAGGTAGTCTGCTTTTCGAGTGAGAAAATGTATTTTTGTGCTTCATCACACATACTGTAAATATCTTTTACGGTTGTACTATATTCCCACCTTGCTTCACATCAACCGTTTAATTTTTTATATATGCAGCATAATAAATGCATGCTGCTAAATTCAAACTTTGTAAGAGTCTGACAGATGATAAGTGAATTTTGTATCTTTCTCTGTGCTTCACTGATCTGGTCAGACTACAGACCAACAAGGATTTTTTTCCTGTAATTGAAGCCAGGAAATGGGATAAGAATATGGGACATAGTAGAGAAATATTTCTTAATAATGTTGTTTCTGTGAATGATTTTCAAAAATCTTCTTCTCAAAATATAAACTGCTCTGAGATTACTTAACATCACAGAAGGTCAAGCTAATTCTATCTCCTAAGCCTGAAGAAGAGAGAAGTGAGGCCCAAAGTATCCATCTATATACTGGTAGAAGCAGGACTAGAACCCAATTCTGCTAATTCCCAAACCATTCTTAGGCATCAACTCATCTTTATAGGTTGTTTTAAGAAGGCACAAGAATTCAGGATAGTGGGAAGAAGCTAACATGGGCTTTACTTTAAAACAGTCTCAAGTTCTTGCATTTATTAGTGATATGAATTTATGAATATGACAACCCTGGTAAACACAGGTTTTCTTATTTATTAAATGTGAACAACAGCACCTGGCATAAAATCATTTTGAGCAATGAAACGACAGTAAATGAAATGAGAGAACAGATACTTCAATACTGGCCTTATGGAAGATATTCAATAAATTCTAGCTTTTACTATTATGATTATTTGCTATTAGCATTATTTTTATTTTTATTTTTTTTTTTTTGTGTGGGTACCGGGGGGACGACCTCAGGACCTCGCGCGCCAGCAGGCGCCCGTGCCGCTGAGCGATATCACCGGCCCCTTTTTCGTATGTGGGATCCGGAAGTCGAACTCGGGCCTTCGCGCTTGCAAGGCAGGCGCTTAAGCCGCTGAGCCGTCTCACCGGCCCAATTAGCATTATTTTTAGAGTTAATTATCACTGTAGGCATGAATAATCTTTTAGCGCTACAATGAGGCAATCACCTTGTGGGTGGAGCTTACATAACACTGGAAAAAATTCGCCCTGTTTTGGCAGACCCTGATTGTACCCACTTTAGAAGTAATTAGTCCTAGTCAACCAAGGTAATCTGGAAATTGGCTCTCAGAACATATTTGCAATTTTATGCAAAGAGACATATTTCGATATTCAGTAATGGTTACGTATTTTCAGTGTTCAACCCTGATGTCCTTGTGTAAATGGTATTGTTACCACAATGGAATGTAAGTTGTGTGTGCAATGATACCAGCAGCAGCCCTTAATCATATTTACACAGAAAAGGAGGGGATTGTGCCATCACGTGAATGCCAAGAAGTAGATGTGCTGAATGTGACAATCAGTTATGTTTATTGTTAATATAAATACTAGCATTAATAACTGGACATAGCGTTGTCCTTCCAACCTCTGCTTCATAAAGGAAGAAGTAATTCCATGCTTGTTTGTCATGTTATATTTGAACCATGGTTTTACTTCAAATTAAGACATTAAAATAGCATAAAAATAATGTCTCGTAAGATTAAATAGTGATTGAATAAAAAATGCCAAAATTAGGGTTAAACTTTATGTGGGGAAAATATTTTTTCAGTAAACATTTGTGTAATAACAGTAATAATGGTAATGACAAATGTTTGATAGTTCCAATCACATGCGCGCTGAGCTACATCCATGATCCGTGACTCCGGAGTTAATATCACTAGCAAGACTTTCACTGGAGAAAATATTGCCATATTAAGAAAAGAAACTAATATATCTAAAGCTCTGTTTCTCATCTTTAAAATAAGTGGGTTTATAAAAAAAAATAGCTGCTTGGTTCTCTGCCAGTACTAAATTCTAAATCCATCTCCTTCCTACACATGGACCCATTTTCCGTGGGGACTGGGGATGGAGGGAGGTCCACCTCATGAACTTCCAATATAAATCAAATCAAAGAGGAGCACTACTGGAGGATTTCTGATCCCAGAGACACTGCTTCCATGACCGCAAGCTATTTTGTTTCTGACTTTTTAGGACAACATGATCTTGATATCGACTTCCACAGGAAATCCCAAGTTTAGAGAGAAAACACCACTATTTGGCAGAAGTGAGGAACCTATTGCAATGTGCTAACCCAGTCTCTTGGGAGAGGTGATATAAATGACACCGTAAAATATAAAATTAGCTGGGTTTTTTTTGGGGGGGCCACTGGGGCAGAACCCCAGACTTTCACACCAAGCTACATTCGCAGCCCCTTTAGAAAAAAAAATTTTTTTTGAAACAGGGTCTGGTCTCGCTAACTCACCACGTTTCCCAGGCTGAGCTCAAATTTACCACCCTCCTCTCCCAAGGAGGCTGGATTACCAGTCTGTAGCTACTAAGCCTGGCTAGCTATTATTTTCTTTTGTCATAAGTGTATATCTTAATACTTCTCTTTTTTTTTTTTACCTTAAAAATTTTCCTCCATCCATGTGATAGGTAGATAGCCGATACTCACTGGACTTCAGCTTCTAAAAATGACATCTCTCCCAAATTTCCTTTGTTCCACCTATTCCAGAACCTGAATTGTCTCTGAGTAGAAATGACAGGTAACAGAATTCTACGTTGTCTTTGTAGTGAATATTATGTTTTCATTCTGTAAGTAAAGCTCAAAATGCCTCACTTTATACTTGCTGATGGTGGAAGTTTGAGAGTGTTGCATCCCTCTCTAGGCAAAATATGAAGGTGCCACTTGCAAGAAGAAATGAGGGAAATAAGTAAGCATGAAACTCACAGCAATTGAGACCGTATGAAACACTAAGTACAGTTCCATCTACATCTATTTGTGGGTATAATTTTAAATTTGCTCTACCAAGAAGCTCACATAGGCAGATTACTTCTTCAGTTAAACACAGATACCTTAGGGAAAATATGGTAATCATAGTGAAGACAGATTAGAAATATAAGAATAAATCCATGTAAATCAAATATATATGCATGTATAACATTTAATAATATATAAACAGTTCTGAAAAACATACTACTAATGGAAATTAAAGACTTATGTCAGTTTTTTCAAAACAATTTCTGTAGCCATTTGAATCTGTCTACGAAAAAGCAAATTGTTATGCACATAGCAAGAGATAAGATGTGGCTTTTATAAAATAAACTTTACTACTTAAATTCGTATATCTTATGATATAATAGTAAACATTAAAATCACATGAAAGTCCCTCCTACCAACAAGTGGAGAAAAATTAGAGAGAATTTAATCCTTTTAAAACTAATTGCTGTAAACAAAATATTAGATTTTTATCAAAAGTGCTTTTTCTACTGACAAACAACATGCAACATTAGAGAAAAATGAAAACAGTAATCACAGTGTATCAAATCTCATTTTGAGAAATCTTTTTAGAATCATTCAGCCAAACTTTTGATTGAAAATAAGTAGTGGCATTCTTAAAACAATTGGCCTCATTTTTCAAATAAAACAATACAATTAACAAGAAAGAATTATTCAAATTATTATTTTACATTTTTAAATGTATCTAAGTTTATCTAAGGTAAACAACTCTGTAAGATATGTGGAATTTCACTTTAAAGATTAAGAAATTGGGATAAACTAGCACTAAAGATACAACTCAGCAGAATCTAAAATTTGATTTAAAGCTCCATTTAAGAAAAGAGAGCATTACATTAAAAGCATTACATTACAACTTTTCATATTTTGTAATTGTTTCTACATCAGACCAAGAAACCAAATCACTCTAAAGATTGGATATTTTCTGAGTGATTATGTTTTTCTAAAGAATGAAAATGACCATCACGTGATGGTCTTTTCATCATAGTTCAGCTTTGATTTGTAGTATTTAATTCTATATTACAAACAGTTTGGATTGTATTTATACATCAAGTGTTGCAAGAAAATCATTTGAATTATTTATATGCTTTATTTTCATCTAGAAGGGCTTTGTGATTAGTTTCCTGCTTTATTAGTCCTTTTTATGGAATTCTTTGCACTAAAATGTCAGCCCCATAGTTTCATGAATCATTGTAAACATCAGGGAGTGTCATTTATAATGTACTACAATGCATTTTGATTCAAGAAAACAGACCTTGTTGCAGTATACCATTTTTTGGATTCTATTTTCATGTAATTTGAGGTAATGCTAAAATTAAGATATTGCCTTACATTTACTAGTGAGCCAGTTGTGACATTAAAGTTGAGGTAGATAAAAGAGAAGGAAGAAAAGAAAAAGAAATAGAAATACTTTGACTTAATAAACAGGTTACAACAAAACCTTAGTATTATAATTTTAATACCCTTAATTCTTAGCCAAAGTACGTTTTTTTCTATTTCTTTAGTATGTCTTCAATCATCTTTACCTGTATGTTCAAACGTTTTAAGTTTTCCCTTTATAAAAAGTATGTATACTATATCAGTATTATTTGAAAAGTTTAGGAGGTAAAAAATAAATCAGGGGCCGGTGATATTGCTCAGTGGCACAAGTGCCTGCTGGTAAGCGCGAGGTCCTGAGTTCGACTCCAGGTACCCACATAAAAATAAATGAATAAATAAATAAATCAGAATACAAGAAGATTATAAACTTCTATGCTAAATACCAGTATCTAAAAATTCAAATTATTTTTATGTTTAGTCTTAATTATTTTATAAATGTAACTATTTACCATATAATTATAATGGCAACAGCATGTTATTATAAATAAAAATTCTAGTAATAGTTCCTAATGCAACCCCTTTTATAGTTTGAACGGTAATTTTCAATCTATATAAATATGAAATCTCACTACAAAACCTAAAACTTAAAATGTTTAAAATTAGAGTTTAATAAGTATCCAATAACACATTTTAGATGAATTTTTTAAAATTCCTTTTTAGTGTTAATCATGTACAGGCATATTGGAAAACTTTATAAGTAACATAAGGTAATAATCTACAAATAAGATTGTTAAGAGATGTAACTAAATCAAATTTGTAAAACACTCTGAGCTCTCAGAAGAGGGATGTTAACTACCGATGTTTTATTGTTGATAATTAATAAGCTCACATACCTGAACCATAAACCCATGATTATGGGATTATCAGCAATGTAGGACTGCCATAAACCAACTGATTAAATACAAATCTATATTCTCATTTGAGAAAGATAACAATGGGTTTTATGACATTAACCAACTTTCATAAAACTGACTTTGCCTTTATAAAACGTTTAAAATGACATTTTTAATATCAAAAGAATATATGAAACATCAACAAAATAATCGGACACCTAAAATCAACATTTAAATAAAGATAAACATAAAATACACAAAACCATTTAATAAAAATGCGAAACAATAAGCTATTTTTGACATTTCTGAATCTCAAGTATTTTTTCTGCCCAATATAAGATACATAGTGCTCAATTTGCATCCTTTTTACAGTCAAAACTCCCTCTGTTTAAGGACTAAAGTAGTAACCTTTAAATTAGTGTCTCATTAACCGAATCCATCAACTACAAGTTTACTAAAATGAATTCATTTTTCTCTCTGGTTAATCTGAAGTGGTTAATCTTAAAACGTTAACTGTCAAAATAATGGCCCTTCCTTTCCTCCATAAGAATGACTTGAATTTCCTATGTATCTCTTGTCAGCCATTCTCCCTAAACTGGGTGTGTACAAATTTTTCCACCACTGCGACTGTTTCTTAACTTTAGCATTTAAGTTTGGATGGTACTGCGCATTGCTACTGTGAAAGGAAATAACATCATATTCCAAAATAAATTTATAATCCTAAGATTATATTCAGAATATATTTTTATAGGGAAGATGTATTATGTGGTGAAGTAATGAACTGTAAAAAGTGAATATTTGAGAAGACAGAATATTACCGAATATATCAATGGATTAAATTAAGAAATTAAAATACTATCTAACATTATTTAATGTTATACATAATTCTTTGGGGAAATTTTTACCACTCAGGTCATTACTTTCTATCCCAACAGATTGATAAAAGTTGCATTTTTACTAAAGAATATTCTTATTAATTCTCTGTCATATGTTCTGGAATCCTATAGAGGATGTAACTAACTTAATGCCTTGTTAAAAAAGCAAGCACAGTGTCTCATTATAAAAAAAAAATAGACTTAGGACAGAAAATAACCCAGTAGCATCAATACAATATTACATCTAAGGTGGCTTAACACTATTTTTTAACATTAAACACAAAACCAACATTTGTGAATCAGAGGTCTAGTCCAAGTCTTACAATACAGAGTGATTTAGTCCTAATAGTTGTTTTTTTCAATTTATCTTAAAGCATTAAACAAGGAACAATTCACTGTATTTTAAAGCTGCAGTTTAAACTGTCCAGCCTTTGCATTTCTAGCATTTCTACCGAAAGCTTGAATAAAAAGCTATTGTCTGAAGAGCATATTACAGAACTATGAAATGATCTTCAATTGGCATAATGAGAAGCCATATAATCTAATTGCTTAACCAATAATATTCTTTTTTACTATTATAATCATCTATGTTCTATGTAAATTTTTATCAAATACCATTCCAAAACACATATTTAAGAAACTTATTTTTTAATACTGTAATTCTCTAACATTTTGTAAGTGCTCAAAGAATTTTATCAGAGCAATTCCTTTACATTAGAATTTTAAAACCCTTTGTATCTTAGATGAATGAGGAAATTTTAATAATGATCCAAAGGAAAAAATCACACACACACACACACACACACACACACAGAAAGAGAGGACATGCAATCCAAGGTTCTTATTCAATACTATATGCCTTGTATTAAATGAAGCTGATCCTCCTAGCTTTTAAAATGAGATACAGTAAAATACCAAAGTAAAATCTGGGCAGCTATTACAGTTAACAGAACAATTATAAATTAAATCAAAAGAAGAGCTGAAATACTGGAAAATTCAGTTCAGTTCAATACATATTATTGTAATTATAAAGATATTATAATAAAGAGTAGCCTATAATAATAAATACATATGATTAGAATTCAGAATAAAGTGGAATATTCTGGAAATTATATTTCTCAAGTGTAGAATTTATTATTTGGGTAAGGTCATGATTTTTAACTTAAAATACTTATTAAAGTTAATAAAAATAACATAAAATAATATAAAAAGAGTCTAAATTATTGAGGTCAGTCAATGGGAACCATGGTTCTCTATTCATGGTGTTGTAATAACAGGACTGGTAATAGAGTAATTCTTTTTTTATTTGGAAAAAAGTGTACTTTATACTTTTCCCACTGGATATTTACTTGGTCTATTCAGTGCTAAAGAATATCTATGGTATAAAGGGAAAAAAGATAAATCCATTTCTAGTAAGGAGGTTTATTATTATTGTATCTGTGACATGTGTCTTTTGATGAATAGAGACCATAGTAACGGCTTGTACTAATAATCGCTTTCATACAGTTCCATATTTGATAGTAACCACAACATAGTAAGGTCCTTGAAAGGAAGTGGTTGCTCTACATTCTTCTGTATCCCCCACAGAGCTTATAACAACTTGGATTGTAAGAAGTCCTATAAGCCATGATGCTTTGAGGCAAGGTCTGTTCATTCTTCCTCGGTAACCCTAACAGTTAAAAGAATGCCAAGCACATAGTAAGTACTTAGTAAATGATAGATGTGAACAGGTTCCTTATGAATAGAACATGCATGATAGATACTTACTAATTCATTCTGAAAGACATCCTAGATCTTTTGAATACACATTTTGCTTTATCTCAACACATTCATTGCTTGGTAAAAAAAAATCAAAGATGAGAGAGTCGAAGCCTACTTGCACTGATGTAGATAACTTAGTAACAGTTAAATTGGCATTACTCTAATCATTTTGCTCGTGTGTCTACTATAGGAATTTTAAGGAAAAAAATCTGCTTTTTACATTTAAAAAGTGTGTTCTTGTATACTTTTTAATAAGGTAGACATGACTTATACACATTCATTGCTATTAATATAACATGTAGTTTTAATAAGACTAGAAATGTGGGAGACTGATTTTGTGCTATTTATGGTTGTGACCATGCACTATCCTAGGACTTCTGAGGCTTAAATAAGCCTATGTAATGTCCCAAGAACGTTTATCTAATTTCTGTTCCTAAAATGTATTAACTCAGATATTATCTTTTTTTCTCCATCATCAGTAATTGACAGCTACTGATGTAGTAATTGAGAATTGTATCTCAGAATATACAGGGGTGGTTAACTTCATCCATTCAGTAACAACTGTTTCCTTGCTAAAAAGCACAACCCTAGAATTCAAAGATCAAAAAGTTAAAGGATTCCTCCTTCTCTCACTAATGTGAGCCCTAAACAAAATCAGCCTATAGATAAGGGACCTGGAAGGAATTGCAGTCACACCATTGACCCAAATGTCTTAATTAAGCTGAAGTAATTGTTTTCTAATACAATACACGAAACCTTTAAAAATAAAACACTTTAATAATAGAAGTCACATAAAGGCCATTTTTAAAGGGGAAAGGAGATAAAAAAAAAATTCTGCCCTCCATCTTTTTTTTAATTTGACAGTCAATAAGTAGATGAACTTCTGAGACACAACTCAGATGCCAAGTGGTTGAGAGCAACCACGTGACTCTATGGGAGATGCTGCCCACCCGTGGACATGCTAGTAACTCTGTGAAGTATCTTTCACTACCTTCAGAGAAACAAGAGGAGAGCTGTTACAAGGCTTAACAGGAAAGACAGCCTCTGCTCCCTTCTTCCTCTCCTCATAAACAGAATGAACTGTTGTTATAAGACAACATGCCACTGAGTTAAGGTAACTTAAAAATCTACGGCAAGTTGCCTGCCTGGAGGCACATTACAGGGCCACCTGTAGTCATCGAATTCCACTGAAAATAATAAATAATTGTGGAGAATTCCTGAGTCTAGAGGACAGTAGATAAGAAGTGTGTTTCTCCTTCACTCCAACACAAATTCTGTTGTGGAGGAGGATTACAGAACTGTACTCTCTCCAACAAACATGAGTAATCCTTCTCCCCACAAAAGTGTCAGCTAAATGCTATGCCAGACACCTGCGTGCCAGATCCACACAACCATTTTTTGTGCACTTTTGATAATCCACCTGCAGAAATTACCACATGGCTATTGCTTAATATAGCATATTGATCCATTTATAAACTTTTTTACAGTAAAGAAATCAGTTTTGTTTGCCTCTCTCCATCCTGTTTATCTCTCTGAAGCCTCCTCGTGTTTTGGCAAAGACAGAGAATGACAGTAAAAATATCCCTGATATGATTCCAAGCATTTATTTGGGAAGAAATTAATATGTGTATTTTAGCAATGCTCAACAACCTTGACCTTTTTTAGATTGGAAGGTAAAATTAATTTACTCCAGAGCTGCTTAAAAAAACAGTAAAAGGGTTTGTTACTGTGCTTTTACCTCAGGTGGGTGGGCTAGTAATTATCCTGGGACTGCACAGAGCCCGTATGTTATTTATTTCAGACCACAATCGACTAGAAGACCAGTAAAATTTCACATTTGTGTGCACACAAGTGCACACACATAAACTTTTATTGTATAATTTCAAAAGCTAGCCTATTTTTGTTCAAATGGGCTATAAATTATCTGTAAACTTTATTAATATAGTTCTAGTCCTAGTGCTGCAAATACCATTTGAATTTTAAATCTATGACAACCTTTCTCCGCAATGATCACATTGTGTTGAATTAAGAAAACCACATTTAGATTATCATTAAACTACTGAAGATTGGATTCTCAGTGGTATTAAGGTTGACATTTCCTTTTTATTTGTACTACATGAAGGGTTAATAAGGTTTGCATAACCTCATTCTTTGACAGCTTTTCAGCAGAGTATTTCAGGATCGCTGCCAAAACAGATTTTAACCCTTTTAATCATACTGTTAATAACCACATTGCACACAGTACAGAGCATACTGCACATAAGGCAATGTAGCTCTGAACACAGTTTGACCTGATATCCAATCAAGGAAAGGTTCCTAGAGACGCTTGCCATTTTGGTTGCTATGGTGAGTTTCATATTTTGTGGAAACCACTGCTACATGTCTTAAAATAGACCTTTGCCAAGAAAAACATTGGTCCAGTGGCATATGCTGGCAGAGCAGAGCAAGGTGGCTCAAATTCCCTTCCTTTGTTTTTCTCTCTCCCCCCCCTGGGGCAACTGCTCCAAGCATCAGCCCACTAGTCTGGCAGACTGAGAATCCAGAAACTTGCTGCTAATTACGATGTTGACAATTCCCAACCTGTTTACTGGCGCCAGCAATCAAACTGCATCCTCTCAAGTGAACCAAAAAGCACTTTCTGGCTTTAGCTTCCCGAGGTTCCAAGCTGGCTATATTAATTACTGCTAACTTAAAACTGTATATTATACAGAAGCAGCTTTATTAGCTGGTTTGAGGATTAAAATCTATCCTGTACAAATCTTCAAGCATCTTGTTCTTGACCAAATTATGTGAATCCATAAAACATCTTTTCTTGGAGAAAATAATAATTATTTTATGTGTGGTATCTAAGAATCATTTTGGTGCCTGTATTATCTTCAAACGAGCAGCAAAAGAGATTGTAATAAAATAACATGATCTATCTATCTATCATCTATCTTAAGTTGCATTTATGATTTGTTTTTAACATTTAAGGAAAATGATGGAACAATTACTTGCAGTTATAGTAAATGAAAAATGAAAATCTTTCAATGGAGACAAAATATTCAAAAGGATATCAACCTATTATCCTGGAGAATTTTAAAACACAGCTAGTTACTTAAAGTATTTTTTCTTCTAGTAAACTCTCACTGCTGTGTCAGAAATCTGATTGGAGCAGTTATATTTCAAATATAAAATGTATGCTTCTTTGAGTGGTAAGTTGGTGACCACACAGTGAGAAATCATCCTCTTAGCCAGCAAAATAGTTAACATTACAGGTAACCCAGACATGACAGTGGCAGCTCAACCTGCAATTTTCATAAATAGCATAAAGGAAGTGAATAGGCATTTTGTAAAATTGAGAATTTTATTTTGCTTGCTTTAGTCCAAGAGCCAACTTGTCTTTCTTCATTCCACAAGGTAGCTTTAAATACTTAAAAACTGAAATAAAGAGAATAAATGCAATTATATGGTGTATATTAAAGTGTGCTTTTATTTCTGCTCTTTGGTGTGAGAAAGTAATTGGATTGGTGGTATTTACTAATCTTACTTTAAATTTTCCATTGTATAAACTGCATGAAAAACAGTGGTCAAGCCGACCTTTTAGGCAACATTTTCATTTAAAGCTTATTAAACTGATTGAGGTAATTGCAATTAAAATTTTCTTTGTTTTACTGAAATATTTGTTACTATAGTACAATATCAAGTTAGTCTTTTAATTGTTATTTGTATTTGTTTCTAAATCAGTATTAGTTTAGCCTGTAAAATTTTCCTAGATTTTGGAAATCTATAAGTATAAGCATACTGCAGACCATTGGAATCTTTTATAAACTCATATCTGCATATAAAATATGTGAGTTTAAAGAACATTTAAATTACAGGAATTAGGTAAAAACAATCACTGAATATTATGAAAAATACCGAGATTACTGTAAGACACAGTAAAGTGGGAAGCAAAACCTCAACAATGACTTTTTAGTGTTACGTATTAGAAACAAAACACCCAATGAGAACTTTGAAAATGAGCTCCCAATTCTATATGAGTATTCACAGAAAAGCTTAGATTATCTGTGTTGTGAGGCATTCAGATGTAAAACATTGGAGCTATATTATATATCAAAGAACTGAATCTCTGATAGAAAAATAACCTAACAAATAAATATTATTAATTTATTATGTGCCTATTTAAGATTTGCGAAGTTTTCTATTCTATGTGGATAATGGACTGGGAAGTAATTTCAACAGAAACAAATAAATAACCAACTCAAAAGGCTATGTCTGGGCTGGTAATACAGCTCAGCAGCATAAGCACCTGCCTGGTAAGTGCGAGGTCCTGAGTTCGACTTTCGGTACCCGCATATTAAAAAAAAAAAAAAAGGCTATGTCTTTGGAAATAAAGGCCAAGCCAGAGAAGGACAAATATGTCAGTCTTCTATATCTTTATCATAGTTAAGTAACAAATAGCTCTCCTCCTTAAAATCTAAATCAATGGCATTGAACAGTAAAAACTAAACTCTTAAGCAAAGTATCTGTATTTTATATCAAGAACTTTTGCTGATGTGATCCTAAATACATTTTTCTAGGTTACTTTAATTCTAAAGCATGGATTCAAATACAACATATATCTTTTTCAATAGAATAAGTGGATAAAAATGACTATCTCTTTTTTTTTTTTTTGGTGGGTGCCGGGGGGTCGACCTCAGGACCTCGCGTGCCAACAGGCGCCCGTGCCGCTGAGCGATATCACCGGCCCCTTTTTGACTATCTCTTTTAAGGCATACCTCCCTTAGGCTTAATTTTCACAAGTCTAGCTTTTCAGACTGATGCTCTTTCTCTTGAGTTGAAAAACATCCAGTTCCTTTCCCAATTTTCTACATATAAGCTAAGCCCACTGTATTCAGAGATTATTTATGTTTTACATGATGTTCAGTTCTATATAAGAGCACACCTTCCTACCTGAATAAAAGCAAGAACTTCCGGATATAATTTTAACTCATATGGTAAGTTCATCTTGTTTATAAACTACATAAAATCAACATTGCCATTGCCCATCATGACCAGGAAAGAGGTACTACATAAAGAAAAAAGATCTCTTTTAAAGTTTCCTGAAATTCATATTTTCTTCAAGATGTATTGGTACATTTATCAATAAGTCACCAGGAATGTTATTTAATTACTTTTTAATTTTAATTTTTATTAGTACATGTCTGCATTACATGATTACATTCATTGTGGGCAGCTTGTACAGGTACTTAACACATCTTAATTCTTTTCATAGCCCCTTCTCCTGTCCCTCTTCATTTTAAAAGAAAAATCACTCAAAAACATTCTTTTCTATTTTCCATATTCTGATTATTGTTAATTGCTATAACTATCCCTTGTCTCTTGTCAATTACAATTGTTATCTACACAGATTGTCAGATCAAATGTGAAACTGTCCCAAAAGTTTAACATAATCACTATTTTAATAAATATTTCATCTATAACAAATAACAACATGTTTGTGTTAAAAATTTTTGTTTTGTCTATGTTTTAGTACACCATATTAAATAAGCTCATGGGCCGGTGAGATGGCTCAGCGGAGTAAGCGCCTGCCTTGCAAGCGCGAGGGCCCGAGTTCGACTCCCGGAACCCACATACGAAAAAGGGGCTGGTGATATCGCTCAGAGGCACGGGTGCCTGTTGGCGCGCGAGGTCCTGAGGTTGACCCTCCGGTACCCAAAAAAAAAAAAAAAAAAAAAAGCTCAGACCTGTTGTTTGAAAAATTACATAAAACAACAGAAATTTAAATAAGGAGTATTTTAATAAAAGTGTAGGTAAATGGATTTCAAACCTCATACTCCTACTTCCAGATGTCTGTTTAAATCAATTACTTTTGAAAGCTTTATAGAACTTTTATTAAACCTACTCTCAAAGTTTTAAGTGGACAAATTTCTTAACATCATTGAACTGTAAATTAATATTACATAAATTGTCTGAATAAAGCAATAGCTGATATATAACCTTAGCTTTTAGAAAATGGGCATATTCTTTTGTGATTAAAATATCAGTTTATGTTTACTGTACCTGGAATATCTAGGAAAGTCACAGCTTTCAAATAAAATTTAAATTTAGTCTTTTTCCTGGTAAGCAATAAGAAAATAAAGGATCACAAAGATCCTAAGTTTTAAAAATATATCCATCATAGTAATCATTACATTGCATAAAGTACCTTTCTATTGACCACTTTTTAAAATTCATTCTTATAAGTGGTTACATAGTCACCACTAAGTGAAACACATTAGGTGAAATTCACATGGAATAAAAATATTTTATGTCAATAGCAGATTAAACAGGTACTTAGAGTGTCAAAACGAATATCACCAGTATGAAAAAAAAGTCATAGATTTTTAATTGCTTAAGATTTATATCTGAGAATTAGAGAAAATGAATATTACTTCTTAGCATAGGATAACTATACTATTAGTAGACAAACTGGAGTTAGAATTTATGGTAACAACAAATTTAAATACATACTGTGCAATAGCCATTTTATATAATAGCTACTTTTAAAAGGACACCAGTTACGGAAAAAATGTAAGATTCTATATTAACATACATCCTAAAAGGGTATCATTGCTTTCACTAAACTATTAAATATTTTGAAGCACTATGTGCCAGACACTGAACTAGTTATTTTAAATGCTACTTCATTATATTAGAATTAAATATCACAGACAAATACTGGTCCTTTTTAACAGGATGGGAGAAAAATCACAGTAATTTCTCCACTCCTCCAAAGAATTGTAATTAAATTTAATAGCATAAACACTTGCACACAGAGTAAACATTTTAAAAAACCAAGTGTTTATCTTCTGCAATCTTATATATAACTTCAAATAGGGTTCTTTGTAATTTGGTCTCATTAGGCTGAAATATTTTTGAGGCCAGATTTATGTTTTAAGGATCTTCAAACTTGTACACATATATACATATGGGAATTCCCAAAATATCACATTAGGATATTTCTTGCATTAGGATTATATTAGGATATAAAACTTTCTTTTGAGGCTTTTCTTTCCTACTAAAACTTCAAATACAAATTGGAGGTTGAAAGTTGATGGAAATATTTTCATATATTTCCTGTTTTAAGAATTTAAGTAAAAATCTTGAAAAACAAGTTTGTTAGATATCAAGAAGTTTGTTGAATACCTTTGAAAAATTTATGGCATTTTTAAGGCTCTGTTTTTGGTTATGTTATCGATTTACACATAATCTATACATAAAATGAAGAGTAGAATTTAGACAAAAGGAATTCTAAAGAGGTAGACAGGCTATGGGAGAATATAATTGTAGACTTTCTTCCATATGAGACAACTGAGGATCAAGCTGTCATAGTTCACAACAGAACCTGTATTCAAAATCAGATTTTCTAGTTTTCACTCCAAAATTGATTCCACCACAGTGCATACTCTCTCCCAGTAAGTTACATACAATTAAGGGAAAAATTAAATGTGAGTTTTCCATATAACTGACTCTCTTCCCTAATTTGCTTTGTCTTTGTAAACACCAGCAAAATTGTTTATATAAGTTATGCAAACAAATTGTGGATTCATAATCAATTTATAACTTGAATTCACCTATAGTTATGTGTAAAAGTATTCGGTATATTTGTAAATTTTATTTTATTTCCATTACAAAAGATCTTTTTCTCACATCTACTTCTGGTGGAACATTAGGTATGTCATTCATTCATTCATTCATTCTTGGAATCTAAAAACCAATAGAATATTTGGTGTATATATGTATATGGAAACTATTTTAGATAAGTAATTTTTAGTTCATATTGTGACTTGTTTAAACCAATTCTTGAAATTGACCTTATTTGCTTACTGGGGAATAAAAGACTTTAGACAATTAGTTCTCATTAATATACTGATATAAATTTTAAATCAAAATTGCAATAAATATCAACTAAGTATATATCATTTAAAAAATAATCATTTTAAGAACAATGTTTAGTAAGAGCACGTATTTTAAGTTTGTAAATACGTACTACTTTCAAATTATTCAATTATGTCACTTGCAATAAAATTTGTTGTTTTAAAATATATATTATGATATAAATTGTGTTTGAACCATGAACCTAATATTAGAAAGTAGATTATAGCAATATAAGTATCTTCAGTTTAGATCCATCAGATGAGGTTAAGTTAGTGTGCCTTATTTCACGTCTTTGAACTGAATTATTAGAGGTTTGCAGACATTTTTTTCTTTTTCTTTTCTTTTTTTTTTCTTAGTTTTCAAAAACTTTGGTTCTAGCTATGGCTATAATTTGTGTATGTTTCTAGGTATTGTGGATTATTACTTAGTCTTGAAGGGCATTTCCATAAACAAAATGAAAAGCGTTACCTCTACACTCATACAGATATTATAATAAGTTTTACTGGTTTTGAAGATAAAATTGCCTTATTTAGCTCACATTATTACTAGCAAGACTGTAACAGAACTCAAAACTCAAAATATTTGGATAGTCACAAATTTGTAATCGGGACAACAATACCAATATTAGAGATGCTTTGTTTCTATTGTTAATTTATAACAAACTCAAGAAAATACATTTCAAGAAACTGAAAATTTCATAATACCTTTTTCTAGCTTACACTTTTGTGGATGAGTTGCAATGTTTTCTCAATTTAATGGTTGATTTTATAGACTCACACAAAATGTTTTGTAGACTGAAATTTAAGACATGAAAATAATGATTTAAAGTACAAGTGCTAGAGGAAAACAAAGACGCAAACCATTTACAAAATAAATTGTACTACAAAAATATGTGCTTAAAATCTATATAACACATTTATAGTTGTGTAGCTACAAATAACTAAATTCAATAGCTAACTGAAATAATAGTCTCCAAGTATTCTGATGTCATGAATATTATTTCTTTTCAAGCAGCCAAGTCTAATAAGCAGAACGTGCTACTCCCTAACACTGCGAGAATGTCATTCTGTCATTTCTCTGATGTAATGACAGCTGCACCTGTACACTACGGAGAAGGTGCATAGCTGATGTTCTTTCACTGTCACCTCTTCTATGTCCTTAGCCCTTCTCCTCTGTTGTACCTAAATTTTAAAAATATTTTTCCCAATATGCCATCATCTGCACCTTCATTTGTTATTTTTACATTTAAAAATTTACATTACTAATATGAAATACAAAAAGAAAAAGTGATAATAGTTGCTGAAATTTTCCACCTATCAAATATTATTTCATCATTGCTCTCCTTTGCCTGGACTTCCATTAGTAGTTCTGTTCTGGTTCTAGGTTGGCACTATTGAGACACCAGGAACACGTGATTCTCAGGCTAACAGTGGCTTCCGGGAAACTGCTTCTAGGATATGATTATTTATTAAAAAGTGTGCTCAGTCAAAGTAATCAGTTCAATATATTTTTTTTGGATTCACATAGGAGTTGTCATGGTTCTCTATTAATCTTTAATACTGAATATCACCATTCCCGACAACTCTATTCAACCAAAAACACTGGAGCACAATTCACAAAGAATGTAGTTTCTATCAAGTTCCTTACCTGACTCAGTAGCAATCATCAACCAACATGATGTTTCTTACACCTACTAAAGAATGTTATTAGAGTACAATATTGAGCATTCATAAACAATATATACATTTTGATGGAAAACATAAGATATTTCTTCTGTAAGCCATAAATTGTGCTCATAAAGATTTGAGTACTTAGGTAGGCTTGACTAAAGTAAAACTAATGAACAAAAGCAATTTTCATAAGTTTTCTCCATCCCCTTCTAGTACGCCTTACATAATACTATCAAAGAAGTAGTTTAAGCAGCACACATATTCGTTTCCAGGCAGATGCTATTACCTTCTTAAGGCAAAACAAATTTTTGAAAAAAGATGTTTAGTTTTCTAATATGGAGCACCAATTAAAAAGCAACAATTATGAATATTCAGTATCATTTGGATCGAACATGAAAACCACAAGTAGCCACTTTGCACTTCTCTAATCTTGACTATGGATATTGACAGGGCAAAAGCAATAACTGGCTTGTGGTGACGTAATTTAAAATTCTGTATTATGAAGGGAAGAACCCTCTTGCAACAGTTAACAGCAGTAATTTCAATTTAATAAAGTCTTGATTATTTTCCCTTCCTCTTATCTTAGAAGGCCTGGACTGGTGAAATATTTTCCCCCCAAAACTAAAATAGGAACCAGCTCAGTCAGACTGACACCTAATGGAAACTTTTGTAAGAAAATAATTCTGTAAAGCAAAGAAAGCTATGACATAAGTATTTAAATCACTAGATCAAAACAAACAAACAAACAAACAAACAAAAAACCCACACACACAAAATACTTTGTTCACTGTGAGTGGAGGTTTCCTTTAGACTTTATTACTAGCATTTGCAATTATTCCATTCTAAAACTTATTAATCATTTATGAAGCAATTGCAATCATAAGCTGAGGTGCCAGTGTCAAATAATTGAACGAAATAGCTTATTTTCAAAAGTTCTTCCTCATTCCCACAGCAAAAGACAGAATACTGCCTCCTCCATTTCTAACAAACCCTAACACCAGGCCCTCAGCTCAGTCCTCAAACCATACACACTTACGATGTAGCCAACCAGCATGACGCCAACTTTCCAGACATCATCTAGGAGCTCCATTATGTTGCTTCGGTCTACTTTTCTAATTTCCCAGTGAAACAATGCCACCAATGGACACATATATTGCATATTGTTAAATATAGAACAAGCACAGTATTTAAAATCCCTTGATCTCTAACTGGTAGATCCCTAGAGAAAGCGGGTCATTCATGAAACAAGGAAGGAAAGAACACTAGTTACATATTTTCCTGTTAGTGATAGAAAGACAAGTGCAGAGACACCACCTGTATTTTCTTTTCTACCTCATTCCATTCTTACAATGGAAATCGCCCTGGGAGCATCTTAAAAGGAACCCATCCTCTTCCCTGCAGACCAAGTTGCCTAAGCTCAAGAGTTGTGAGTGTAGATGCCCTTAGAGTCACTGTGGGATCGGACAGAGGGGTAGGTACAGGCAGAGGAGGGGCGTGAAGTACCCTTCACTAGGAATTGTAAGTACTGGAAGAAAGGCGAGTAGCTAGATGGGAGAGCATGAGCGTGCGTGCGTCTGCCTCCTCCAAGGCACCAATCTCTCCGCCTCCCCAGGCTTCAGACACCTCGTGTGGGCAAGAACCCAGTGGGAAAGATGTAATTCGCGCCAGAAGAGGCACACCACCAGAGAGAGAAGGTAACTGGGGCGCAGCTCAGCTTAGAATGGGTCCCGGGAGCGCCGAGAAGGAAAGCTTCCCACGCCACTTCTCCCGCAGCTTTGACTTCTCAGGGATTCAGTCTTCGCAGCCCCGTGCACCACCAACGGCCAGCACGCTGGGAGGAAGCCGGTCTTAGTGTCTTGTCTGGTGGACTCTTCTGGGCGCCTGGTAGGTTCTTGTCCCCAGGGTTTCTCCTCCCGCCTTGGAAGGGCTAACACCGGAGGGGCGCTGGCAGGCCGCCAGAGAGAAGGGCGTGCTGCAGAGCTGAGCAGTCCGCGCCCCGCCAGAGATGGAGCCTCAGCCCTCCTCCCACCAGGAATCGGCTTCTCCAGCTGCACCCTGGGGACCGCAACTCCCTCCGCGTCCGGTCGTCCCCAGAGTACCCGGGGCTCCTTCAAGTGGTCGATTGTAGCTCGCTTGCTCTTCGCTAGGAGGGGACACATCCGTATTGTTTTATCTCCATTAATATTTGAAATAAACACACAAAAACTGGAAGTAGGAGGGAAAGGCTTTCTCTTCCTCCCGTCCCTTCGCAGCAGACCTGAGAGGGGGAACATGCCTTGGGTTTGTTGGTGTTTGAGACTCATCCTAAAAGCAGAGACAGGGAAGGCAGCGCTGAAGAGGTGTCCCAAAGAAACTGGACTTCTGAACAGTCACTGCCTGCCCCAACCTCTTTCAGGAAGGTTTCCAGTTCCGTGCCACAGTGCAACCAATCCGCTTCCCATCCTGTCTCTCCACCTCTTCGCGGAGAATCCGAAAAGAAAAGAAAAGCATATATATGGGTTCCTGAGAGACCCATCGCACTTCCAATCTGAAAGTTCCGCGGGGACCCAGCCCGCAGTCCCCCGCCCCTTTCCCAGCCGGGCCGCTGAGTCTGGCTGCAGAGTGGCTCGGCCGGCCGGGGGTGGGGCTCCGGCACCGCCCCGGCGCGGGATTCGCGAAGTCACGAGCTTCCGCAAGCTCGCGGGGGCACCTTCGCCCACAGACACGCCCTGCTTGCGGAGGCCGCCCCCAGCGACCCTCCGCTGAGCTCCAGATCCCAGCCAAAGCGCTGCCAAAGGCTCCAGGCCCCGTGATCTTTGCCAACTTTAGAGCATCCCCAGTCCGCGTCTCTGCCCCAGCCACACCCCACTAGAGAGAGCAGACCCGCCAGCCAGGGACGCCCAGCTGCCCGCAGGCTCCGCCGCACAGACCCCCTTCTTTCCTTCCCTCCTTCCTTCCTTCTCCCTTCCTTCCTCAGCTCCTCCCCTCCCATCCGCCTCGCCCCTGCCGCCCCCTCCCTGCGCGCACCCATTTTACAGTCTGGGTCACCAGAAGTGCGACGCACAGCCTTTCTGGCGGACCCAGAGCAAAGACACCCGAGGAAAAGCAAAGATAAAAAAGTGCTACCTTGGCAACCACAGGCGTTCGGTGGCCAGCTGGTGGGCTGGGAGGGGCGGCCGATGCCCGCCTGCCGCTGGTACTCTCCTCGACTACGCGTATTCTTAAGCAATAACAACGTAATCCGTATTATCCACCCAAGAATACCCGTCACCGAAGAGAGTCAGAGGACCAAGCTGCCGCTGCCACTGCTACCGCTGCCGCTGCTACTGCTGCGCTGCCACCAGAACTCTTGCTGCTGAGCCCGCCCCTGGCCGGGGCTGGGCTGAGCTTGACCGGGACCATAAATCCATAACTCGATTTCCCTAAAGAAGGATCCAAAGCTGTGCTCGGCTGCTTCCTGCCCAAATCCAAATGGCTGCTCTATTTCCAATTCTGAAAGACAGATCACAAAACCAAGCAGTTAACACAGAAGGGGAAGAGTGCTGTCTTTCCACGGAGGAGGGACATGGGCAAGGCTCTTTGGGCACAGGGGTGATAAGCAGCCTCCACTTTACCTGGTGATCTCCCAGTGTCTTCCTCTGTACTTTTTCCGCTTCGTACACACTCTGGTCCTGGCTAGCGCACTCTAGGTGCTTTGATTGAGTGTCATGGCAGCGAGAGAACCCTGTAAGAGATACGCATAGTTAGGCACACAAATATTACAAATGTATTTGCCTAGACGGCTTTAGGGAAGAAGTGAGGCTCAAATAAAGATTGGGTCATGCATGGGTGAAATTTTTAGCAGTGTGTTTTGGAAATGCATTTTTCACAAGACCATAGAGTATAAACACTCATTCGATTTACTACTTGAAATCAAATACTTATAAATTTACAAAAATAGGCACCTCTCTTTTGAAGGCCTTACAGCTATATACAACATAATGATTTTTAAAGAAAAAACCTTCAAGGCACACAATAATTAAACCCGTTTTCCGTAGTATGTGAACTCACTAAGTTGGCAAGCTGTTGGAGTGTCTATGATTTAAGCATTGTTTTGTATTACCACAGTGTTTAGCTTCATAGCCCACCCTTCTTATATACAGTATAAATGCATGGGTGTGCAGCTGCCGTGAACACATACAGAAAAACCTTTGAAGCTCTGTCTTCATAAAAATAATTTAAGAAGAAGACCAAGAAAAACTCATTTGAAAAGTGACTAATTTTGGCGTCCAGGAAGACAATCTCTGATTCTTTGGTGATCCATATGGCTTTTACCTGAAAAGCTTTGTCTTAAGACCCTGCAGTGGATATTCTGATAATAGGGGTTTATTGTTCACTAAATAAAATGGACAAGTGCAACGTCACTACCCAAGACATGTTGTAGCTCCATTAGAAAGTTCTCAATTTGCTTTCCCTTTTACTCTCAAATACATGGAAGTACATCCATGCAAGTGGAATAGGTAGAGAATATGAAAACATGGCATTAGACATTATGATTTCTCAAATTATGTAAGTGCAAATAGCTCTTCATCAAGGAGTAATTATATAACAGAATCTCTCCCACTACCACAACTCATCTCTGACCTGGTTGTAATTTAAGACATTTACTCTTAATATTGCTCTTATTGTTGTTTTTAATATAACACTTCTCCAGGCACACCAACTCATCATTTTCCTAACATGTTACTTACAAACAGAAAACTCAACACGAATTCTAGGTTTTATAAACAGATGCTTGGTATAGAATGCCTAACAGTTAAAATAATTCAAAAGAAAAATGGCATTGCCCAATTACTATCCTATTTTACATTATTTTCAAATAACTCTTAAGTACCCTATTTACAAAAAAAACTGATGTCAATTTAACAAATTAATAAACACTATTTTTTTGCTGTTATCTAACAAGCTATAAAGTAGAGCTTTTTCCTGATGCTATGATAAAAAAAATCCAGAAAGCTGACAGGTTCTCTTCAGCTTGAACTCCTAGAAACAAAAGCCCTTAGGGAAAGTAATGCAATAGTCTATGAGCAAAGTGTACATTTGTTTCTGAACTCTTCCATTTAAATTTCAACTACCATTAAAAGGAAAACAACACACATTATACATGTAGGGTTTGATTTACTAAATAGAATGTTTTTAATTCAGAGGAATGGCTAAAGCACACACACACACACACACACACACACACACACACAAGCACGCACACAGAGAACTACACAGTGCATCAGAATCACAGCATAAATATCCACACAGCTTTTCAATGCTTTCCAGTCTCCTTTAGTTTAGTTCTTTCACAATTAATTCTCATTCTCCCTCTCCCTCTCTCCCTCTCTCCCTCTCTCCCTCTCTCTCCCTCCCTCTCTCTCCTACAGACTCATAAGGTTTAAGAAACTAGAACAAGGTAGTTAATAGGCTTTTCTTTCTACTCGAGTAGCAGTACCAGTCCTCTGCCTACCTACCCAAATGTTCACCCGCTTCAGCACCTGCACGAGTGGACAGCTCAGCCCAGGCTGACTGCCGGCAGCACTTGCAGCAAACTGACGCTCTGAGCTCTAACCGAAGCTCTCTCGTGCTTCAGCGGGGTAGCCTGACTTACGAGAACATCATTTCCTACGAGACCACTGCCGCTGGGTGCATATTCAATTCAAACCTCCTTAAGCTGTCGGATTTCCCCCACCCATCCACCCTCCCTCCTTTTCCACCCTCCACACAAAAACAGAAAAGGGAAAAAAGCCCAATACCATCAGGTCGTTTGTTGATCAACTTACACTTTGCTTTTGAATATTGAGATACTGCTAGCGGAGCAATATCATCGGAGGCTTAGGTCCGCATTAAGTACCTTTGTTCATCGACTCTGCAAGCCATGTTTATTAGAATCTACAATTCTCTCGCGCCCCAATAACTAGAGGTGTGTTTTGCGGGTGGGGGTGGGGGTGCTTTCAGTACCTTTTGATCTCTCAAGGCCACCGCCGCTGACTGCTGGTCCCCACTACTTTCCCACCCTATCCCCAACGCTCCAACACCTATCCCACTTAAATGCTTGGTAATTAGAAACCAAATATACATAAAGAAACGCGACAAAGCAATCGGTTTGAGGAAATAAGCCAATTAAGCCAAAGCAGAAAAATCTCTCTCTCTCTCTCTCCCCCTCTCCTCCTCTCCCCCTCTTCCTCTCCCTTGGCTCCCTCCCTCCCTCCCTCTCTTTCCCTCTCAAGTAGAAAGGGGGAAACACCAAGGAGAGGGAAAAATTGGGAGGAGGGTGGTAGCCCACTCTTACAATCAATGGGAAAAACACTATACACATCTTTACTGAATAATACTCTCGTTCTCAGACAAAAAGAAACACGCTTATCGATGTAAACAGTCTCTCTCTCCCACACATCCTGCATCCTTAACGTTTGCTGAGATTTGTCTTATGGTATAGCAAAGTAACTGTCACAAATCCATCTCGATTGAAGTGCTTACCCTCTAAATCCAGGTTTCAAGCGGAACTCCAACTGTGTGTAGAAGCCAGGGAGTCATCTGATGTGCAGTGAGGCAGGCTCTGGGCTGTGGGAGCTGCTTCCCTCCGAGTGCCGGGTTACAGTGTTAACAAGCCCTGGGAAGGGACCTCGGCGCTTTGCTCTGGCTGTGCCCCAGTGCCTTCGCGTGGTGGCGGCTTGCTCACGCTTCCGAGGAGTCCCAGGCGATAGCCTTCAGCTGATGCGAGCTTCCAGAAAGGAGTGGGGAAGGGAAAAAAATCATCTAATGCAATCAAATCGATCTGATCTACACCATCTGTCGCCTGCCACTATACACAAACGTTAAAATAGGAAAACGGAAAACACTGACAGCCCGAGAGGGTTGGTCTGCAAAGAGTTCATTTTTAGCAGAGCATAATTGGGTATGGTCGGCGTACAGTTACAAAAGCTGCTGTTCACCATCCAGTAGTGGATCCCAAACATGCTAATGGTGGATTAATTGAGGAAGATCTGACGTGCAAGCTTCATAGTCTCTTATTCATGACTTCCCAATGGGAAAGGACCAATGCCTTGTGGGACTATGGTAACATACAGTCAAAAAGCTGCTAAGAAAATGGCTGTGTGTTCACAGCACCTCTCTCTGATAACAAACATATGTCGACTAAAACGGTTTAGTAGAATGGGAGGGGGGTGTTGGAGAATAAAATATTCTTTCTTGGTGTAAGCAGCCCCCATATTCTTTCCTTAAAGATAAGCAAAAATAGATAGCATATCTTTATCATAATGGGGGAAAAGGATGTTTTAAAAGGTTTTTTTTTTTATCAAGATCAAACTCTGCCATGTAAAAGAAACAGGACACTCCTGTGCAGCAATTCCTAAAAGAAAAATCTATTATCATTTTTCCCCTTACTGTGATCAAGGTAGATCCATAGCACGTACTGTATATGGAACTCAGCCCAGTTAATACCATCAGGATTGACTCAGGGTTGTTTAATGCCAGGTACCCTTTTGACTTCTTGAAATCAGGATGCCTTTTGGGCAAGGCATTTTGTATCATTTAAAATTGACATAATGAACATTAAACGTGATTGCAGTCAGGAAGTGGGGATAGTTTTTTTTTGTTTGTTTGCTTTTGTTTTATAATTCTACAATCGCTGCCTCCAACCAAAATCCCTTCGGTCTGTTTCCAGTCCTTTCTGATCAGTTGATGGTGTAGGCAAGGAATGGGGGAGGGAATGGAAATACCCAGGGGGAGGTAAGGAGAGTGTAGATTATCAATAGCCAATAAATTCTATTCTATCTGTAACAGAAAAATAGCAATAAAAGAGAGATCATTTATTATTGATCATATTTAAATATAAATCAGTTTTAAAAATTAATGTTTTATACGTTCAAAGAAAATATATTGGAAGTGGTAGGGTGACTAACTTCTATCTATTTGCAATTATAAGATTTTGCAAAAGGAATATGGAGTTTATCATCTTGATGTGTGATGATGTTTTATAATCTATTCTAAATATTCCACATTTACTCTAGTTTTTGTCACTCATTTGAACAGTGAAAACTCTATTCATTTGATTCTGCTGTCTTTTTCTAAGAACACATTGCATAAATTCTACAATAAACAATTAGTGTTTAGGACAATTCTTGAGGTAACTAAATGTGTCTCCATGAAACTTTGGTAATCTCTTTAAGAAAAAAAACCCTATGAGTTATGAATTAGATTACTCTAAAAATATAGCTTGAAGACAAATCAAATAATTTACCTGATCTTTTGTTTCAATATACATTAATTAAGCACTACTTCCAACCTACACAACATTCCAGGGTCATCGTCAGAAATCCAAGTCCAATAGCTCAGCAGCCTTTGTTGTCATTTGCGTCAAGCTATTGCCCCCTGCAGGTTAGGCTGAAAGTGCAGGCAGAATGTGGCCAAATACTCAGAAAATTTATGGTCGTGGATGTCATTCAAAATTTTAACTTTGTTTACATTACAGTTTAAACTATTTATTTAGCAGTATCCAGTAAATCAGGAGAAAAATGAGCATTAAAAATAGATGATTTAGATATTTCTTCCAAGAATTTGGCTTGACTGAACAGACTACCCACTTTGTTGTGACACACAAAGCACCTTGGTGCACTTAACGTAGTTTTCTCTATCTTCCTGTATTCTTTTCCCACAAGACCCACAAGGATTCAAAAAACAAGTGAGACAGAATTGAAATTATGATTTTTCAGTGATGTAGTTCTTAGCAATTTACTACTTGGTGTCAGTGTGCTCCTGATAGAGGCAATGAAGTTCTTTCAAATCAAACCCTTTCAAACTCTTCCCACTGCTGACACGATGGGGACAATTACACAGTTTTTTCTTGATTGTAAAATGAAACATTTCAATCTCCATGTTCCTGCTATGCCATCATCCTTTCCCAAAATCAACTTCTCCAAAAAAGGCACCATGCCAAGATGAGATAAATTTATAATTGACGGAATAGAAATTAAATTACATCAACGTTTTCTCATTATTAGAATGTGGAGTAGGTTTATGGGAACAGTGTTAGAAGGTTTAAAGGAAGACACTTTCACATTTTGGAAGTCAATGATGTGGTTATTCACACTGAGCTGTAAAGAAACCTGGGATGATATGCTTCTGCTATTTAAACACACAACTCATTGAGAAATGGAGTATCTTATACAAAATATTATATACTCTAATGTCAAATTAGCAATCACTGAGTTTTACCAAGTCAAATATTAAAAGTATTATTTCAACATTGTGTGAAAGTAGTAAGAAACATGAACTGCACTTTTCTATCTTAAAGCTATTCTGAAACGCTCACTTAAATAATGATTAGTGGCAAGACTCGGGACTTAGATTTTTTTTTTTTTTTTTTTTGCTTTAATCACTGATGCTTTTTCTAGAACCCCTAAAATGGTCACTTGGAATTGGAATTGAGGTTGGCTGTGTCATATTTTACACAATATTAATAACAAATCACAACACCCCCCCACCGCCTCTCTGTTTTATTATATTTTTAGTGTGCTGTTACATTGCAAGAGGACACTGTATCTATAAATTAAAACCTTGGCCTCATTAAGCTTCTTCAACACTCTTGCTTCAAGCAAAGGAGGCCTTGGACCAGCCTGCTGGACAATTACATGCATAAGCACCTTGTAACCAGAATAGCAACTGGTTGCTTGCAGCTGACAATTCTAGTTGCCTTTTAGTGGGTGTTATTAAAGGAAAGAAAGTTCACCTTCCTTTCAAAATCATATATCATATATGTGATATAATTATACATGATTATGTACACGGAAACACATTGGTATAGATCCTGAAATTTCCAAATATCTAGATTGAAGTGGCTGTCAAATACTTATCAACAGATTTGCTTTTAATTTGAGTCTAGAAAAGAGAGAGGGCCTCATACAACCTGTGTGTCAATCAAAGGGAAGGTTTATAAAGTTCTCCTCACACCAGACATAGCAGATCCTAAGTGTCCTGAATAACGTGACCCTACTCCTTTTACTATCGCGGCCCTGTTTCTAAAGAATCAGAGAGGGTTCTAGAAACCTTGTAGTGCTGTTATTGCCCGAATCCCGGGTTATTAAGCATTTGCTTCCTCGGGAGTCAAAGACCTTTCAATCCCCTTCATCTACACACTGTGACTCAACTCAGTTTCCACTTGGCGGTGTGTGTGTGTGTGGTGTGTGTGTGTGTGTGTATGAATTCATGTAGAAAGTGCCTAAGTTTCCAGAGGTTTTCAAATGCAAATGGGGTGGGAGTGGTGGAGGTGGAGATGGAATGCGCTGTGTGGGTGTGGGGGGATTTGGGGAGAGGGTGTTGGGGGGAGCAACTTTATACAAATCCCAGATCCTCGCTATCACTGCAGATCAAAACAACTGAGGTCTGAGAGTCCTCCTTAGAGATCTACAATGCCTTCCTCATCTAAACCGAGGCGAGCGCTCGCGCAGTTTTGAGAGAGGGTCGCGCACAGAGCCCGAGGTCTCGGGGCCGGACTGGGCTCCGCCGCGCGGCTCTGCAGCCCCCGGGGCCGGGCGACCGCGTCCCGCGGCGACTCGCGGTCTGGCCCTCGGCTCTGGCTCGGACCGTGCCCGTCCGGGAGAGCAAGGGGCCGAAAACGTAACCTTCACCCTGGAGCTCAGAGCGAGGACCGCAGGCCCAAGCAAAGGCGTGGCTCGCACGGGACAGCGGAGGCGAACCGGCGCTCCCCGGCCCGGGGCCCGCACCCGGCCGCGCCTCGCCGTCCTCGGGTCCGCACGGCGGCCGCGCTCGCTCCCCGGCCCCTCGCGGGAAGACGCGCCCGGGCCGCGGCGGCCGAGCCGAAGCCGGAGCGAGAACGGCGCCGCGGGACCGGGCGAGGGGTAAGGCCCGGCTGGGACCGGCTCCCGCGGAAGCCCCTGAGTCTCGAGCGGCCGGGGACGGCTCCGAGGGGTCTCGGGACGCCACGCGGCGGCGGCCCTGTCGGTGCCTCTGCGGGCTCGCCGTCTCCCCGCACGCCCCCTCCACATCCCCGCCGGCGCCGGTCCCGGCCGCGGTGGCAAAGCCCGCCGAGCCTGGAGAAGAGCGAAGGCGCCCCCTGCTGGCCAGATGCGGCAGGCGCGGCCGCCGCTCCGCTCCCCCGCGCCCCGCCGGCGGCCCGCCCGGACCCAGCTCCACCCTCCCGGCCCCCAGCGAGGGGGACGTGTTCAAAGAAACAGAAAACAAACACAAACAAAGCGCTTAAACCCACTCTCACCTCGTTTGCTGCTGCTCAAAGGTAAGTGTGAGTTCAGCTTCTCCCATGCGTCTCTCTGACCCTCTTCCACACACACCTCTGTTTGAGTTCTGGGGGAATGGAACCCCTCCCTCCCCAAATAAATCATTGCTTCTCTTGAAAGCACGTTATTGCAAGCATCAAGTTCACACACACACACACACACACACACACACACACACACACACACACCCCTGCGTAGCCAAACCCACACTTACGAGTCAGGAAGAAGCATTTCATTAGCTGTTGCAGGAAATGTTTACTGATATTTCAGGTTGCAGGCAAGGGCAGTAATCATTCTGTGAATTGGGGAGGGGACAAAAGAGGAAACAAGATTCCCTTCCCGTAGTTTAACTTTCCTTCCCTATCTGTGCGCTGGAGTCCTACTTTCAGCTTCAAGGCCTGGCCTGGGTAGGAAAGTCCCATCCTCATCCTCGCTGAGGAGAGGCAGATTCATCCATTTCTGTAAGGTTTCCTGTGCCCCTGCCTCTCACCAAGCACCCGGGAAAGGATCTTTTGTTTATCTAGGCAATTCATGACTTTTGTAAGGCTTTTTCAAATTAGCTTAGCCTTGAAAGAGGCTATATGCTTTGAGTGGCCGGGTTTTCCTGTTCTCAGGAAGAGGTTGTTAGAAATCACAATGTTTCTTTCCGTTCTGGCAACCTTGAGTTAGTTAGATGTGGGCATAGAATCTTATTATCATGACTTTCACAAAAGTGTGTTGTCTCTGGATGTTTCTGCGCAAGCATGACTCCCCCACCCCCGTGAGCTCAGGCAAATGATAAGAAGTAGAGAGGCCAAGTGAGGGGCTAAGGCTATGCCTTCTGTTTTTCATTTCTGGGAAACGAAATTGAAGGATTTTGACTGTTCTTGAAATTAGTTTACAGTGGGCAAACTCTAGGAACCTTTTAGAATGGCATGTGTCTTCTTTCTTATTGTTTTCATGTGGATAACAGAATCTTTGATTTTAATATGGAAAGGAAGGAGGCTGGTCCGAGGAGGACTCTGATTTCTTTCTTTTATATCCATCAATCCAGTAGACCTGAGCAGGCCGTGCAGAGTTAATCCTAACGGAGGGTAAAATAGCAGTTACAATAATAAAAACTACCATGTTTGAGTATTTACTGCCAGGTGCTATGCTGTGGCCTCTGCCTTTAGTATCTCATTTAATTTTCACTAAAATCCTAAGGATTAGATACTATTATAGCTTCTCATTTCACAGAGAAGGAAAGTAAGGTTTCGAAAGGTTGATTTATTTACCCACTGTTACAGTATTTGGTAAGCAGAAAAGTGAAATGTGAATGTGGATTGTAGAAGTGATATCTGGAGAAATCAGATATACTGTATTGAATTCAGACTGGTAGTTAAAATGGTAATATTTTTAAAGTTTGAGTTATAGTCTTTTACACAAAAAGGACCTTTTTCCTGGAAAGAAACGTTTATCTAAAGGAAATGTTTGCTCTGTAAAATACTTTTCGTGATTTTTTACTCCCATTTCACAGATGAGAAAGCAGAAAATGAATTCACATAGCTACCAAAGGAAAGTGCATAGGCAGGCCTTAAAACGAGATTTCTGATTCCAGCTACTTTATCCATTCTACTTAACCACAATGCAGAAACATAGATTCTTTATTTTTCTCAAAATGCTAAATGGTGGGTCATGAACAGCTCAGAGCTCGTAATTCTCAGCGATGAAGCCTTCTTTTGCCTTATTGTGAATACCTTCTTACACAGAAAGGATGTAAATGTAGAAATAATGCTATTCTCACTGGCGAATTAAACAATGTAAAAATGGAGAAGACTAAAATAAGTACATCGGCTTTGCTTGAAAAGCATTTAAAGCAATTATAAAGATATCTGGAAGCCCTGTCTTAGTACGATTTTGGTCATTTCCATCTCCCAAAACCCATCCTAACCTACTCCAGGAAAGTCATTCCATATTATATTTCACAAAGGAGTTTAATATTGATAATTTGGTGGTTTTCATCTCCAGCCATGTATTTCTCCTTTGCAACAATGAATGGCTATGATAAAAATGTCAAAACAAATCTCTGAAGTGAAAAAAACAATATATATGTGTATACATATTAATTGGCCAATGAATTTTGACTGGCTTTCACATTTTAATGTACATGTATGATGCACTGAGGTATATTGTAAAGATTGATTTACCCTGTGTGTACAGTTAGCTTAGATCCAGAGTGTGTTTCATAAAATGGTTTTAGGGTTCCTCTGTTTTCTCTTGGGCTCAAGTATCAGAGGACACTAGATGAAGGCCGCAGACTGCTTGATTGAGACCTCTGTGTATCGGCTTTCTCAGTGATTTGTGTGCAGGCTATTTGGCTACATGGCCTCCTGACTGGTGGCTATTTGTGATTTTTCCAACGCTTTAATTTAGTTGAATATGGCTGTTATATCATGTTGGGAATTTCCTCCCTCCCACCTCTCATTAAAACCCTTAGTGTGAACATCAGTTTAGAACTATTATGTTATATAATGAAACCTGCTTATCTGCATGAATTTATGCCATAAATGCTTTCATAGATTTTTAGACCTGAAGCAATTTTTGAAATTATCCAGCCTAACCTTTTAATTTTACCCATGAATAAATGAACGCAATCAGAATTCTCAAAGTCACCCATTAGTTCAGGAAGAGAAGAGGCCTGGAACTCAGGCTGCTCCATACTCAAGCTCTACAGCCCATTCATTCTCACAGCTTCATGTCCCTTCTTATTTGATTGTCGGAGATCCAATCCCCCATTCAGTAACCAGTTATGGCCATGAACTTCACAATTGTCCTAGGCATTAAGAATTCAACAGAGAGGGCAAGAAACAATCTTGAAAAAGACCTTCACTTGTTCAGATTTATACTGATGAGATCAAACGCTTGTGTTAACAATGGTTAAAATTATTTTTATAAAGACATTTTTCTTAATTTTTTCTCAAAATAAGTTTCTCCTGTGTTGTAATATGCAAGATAGACAAAAACTCACTGATATTCATCTGCATTGCTATATTAGAGAAATTTGGGAAACCACTGGTGCCAAATAATGAAGTTACTCACTGGAAATTAGTAAATGAATATAGCAAACCTTAGATAGGTAAACAGAGCTCTGTTAAATGATCCATTCATGGATCAGGGATGATTCTTCCATCATCTTTCTGAATTGGGGATAAATGCCTGTGGGAAAATACAGACTGCAGGAGTTGGGATAAAGAAACAATGAGGAGATTACATAAGAAATTAGTCAACTAGATGCTTTTTAAAATTGCACATTATAAATAAATATGAGATTGTCCTAGCAGGTGAACCAAGGGGCCAAGACATTGGTCTGTTGTAATTGGCTTTTGTGACTGATTCAGCTTTCACCTTCTAAAATATGGTGCACAATAGTCTCCCTCCTTCTCAAAGGAATAATTGGGAAAGAAAAGGTATAGAAAACTCAGTCCTATAAAATCCTAATTTTCATTAATGTGAGATTCATGAAAAGCAATATTTCCAGAAAATGCAGTAGGTCATTACAAAGAAAACATATGCTATTCTTTGAAAGGAAAAATTACCAAATGATTAGGATTATAATAACTTTTAAAAATACTTCACCTTCCTCTTCCTTCACAAGAATTTTGGGCTGATATAGTTTGAATAATGAGAACCCATGACCAATTTTCTTATGTCTTTATTTATCACTAGTGAGGCACATGTGTTTTTTCAGGGTTTTATTGTTTTTGACTTGAACTGAAGCCACCCATTGGCTTGGAATTTTAGTTATTGGGGAGAGGGAAGAAAGAGGAGGGTGGGGCTGGTGAGATGGCTCAGTGGCGTAAGCGCCTGCCTGGCAAGCGCGAGGGCCCGAGTTCAACTCCTGGAACCCACATAAGAAAAAAGGGTGATATCGCTCAGCAGCACGGGCACCTGCTGATGCGCAAGGTCCTGAGGTCGACCCCCAGTACCCACAAAAAAAAAAAAAAGAAAGAGGAGGGAGTTGTCTGATGAAGTGTCTTTGATACTATTTCCTGCAAATTTAATTTGTATTTTGTTCTGAGTAGTTTATAATATAATCATTAATAGAAAATAATAGTTTGGCTATTTCACATTTCAGTCTTTTACATGTTAGTCATGAGATGGGCAGGACTGGGTGAAAGAAGCTATTGGGTGACAGTCCTGGAGTAAGGGCCACCTAAACCCAATTCATGTACTGTGAACTGTTGAGGAACTCATGAGAAATTTCTCTTTCATGTTGTCTGGGTGTCCTATGGAGGTATCAACCAAGGAAATGATTAGGTTGGATCCTCAGGAGAATTCCCCATCTATTCCATGCCTCCAAGCATAACTGAAACCAAACTACAACTACATGAAGTGTTGAATTACAGAAAAAATGGTTGAGTTGTTATCTCTGCTGCCTGTATTATTGAGATTAGAAGTCATAAGTAAGGAAGTCTGTTCCTCCTTTGACTTTTTCTGCCCTTAGGCCAGCTGAAGAGGCAATAGCATGTTCCCCTTCCATGATCACTGAAAAAAGCAGAAAATCTTAAATAAAGGAAAACGAGATCTGAGCTCTTTTTGATCTGCCGTAAAATTGGACTGAGCTTATGGAACAGTTGTGTTGGAAGTCCCAAGTGATGACGTGGAAGTTATCTTTCTGGAGGGGTGCAAAGGTCTTTTTGATCCACTGCTTTTGGAATAATTTTCTATAGAAAGACAGACAGACAGGTAAAAATGAGTAAAAAAAACAAATCTCATTTGAGCTGGGAGTTGAGTGACAAGAAACACTTAAATCTTCAGATTTATTTGCTCTGCACTAGGTATATAATAATACAGTTTTTGTATATTTAAACCCACACTTAGGTAGGCATTTAACTCTAAGAATAATCTGTTTATAGAAAATAAAGCCATTTCTATTTGAAAACAAATGGAAAAAATAATTATTTCTCCCCAAATGTGTACCCTTTTAATTGATCAAATGCATCCAAGAAATTCTGCTGGCAATTTGAACACTCTGTAGGTGTTGTTGCTGCTCTAAATTTGTCTGCGCGAGGAATTGTAAATGGTATTTACCTTTTAATTAAACAAAGCATCTTGCAAATTAAACACATGTTCTTGCACATCAAAATTTAGTTAACATCCTTCTCATTGTTCATCCTGCTGACACTCTGACAGCGTCACGAGTCCACACACAATATAGAATCACGCTGTCCCCCGCCCCTCTACTTTGCATGCCTCAGAGTGGATGATATCACTTGCTAGAGTGAACTCTGTTACTGACTTCTAATAACTGAGCAGCTTTTCCCACTTAATGTACTTAATATTGTGTAAAATACAGGACTACAATGGCGTGTCCAGAACCTCAAAAGCTTTGGACACTGATCTGGCATGTGTCTTATAATCTCATACTGGAAACTTGACAGTGAGTGACAGAACACCTTAGAGGAATATAAGAAGCTGATAAAGACACAGGCACTGCACGCGAATGCAGAGTCTGGTTTCTAATAGCTACATACTTTTTTACATGCAAACCCATAATTTGACATTTATAATCCACTGCAGGGCTGAATTTCTGTCATTTTCTTACTGTCATGTCCTCCACATTTTGAAATAAATGTCCCTTCTAATTATTATATGAATTTGAACTCCAACATTCAATTTTCCCCCCGTCCCTTATAATGGAGTACTACATTTGGCTGAAGTCTGATTTGCAAGACCATTTAGGAAATGTGATAATTTCAAAAATTTTCCCACAAGCTATACATGGGAACCCTTTTCTTGATTGTATTCTGCCTTCCTTCTGAAAGTACAGTTTAAAATCCATCCATCAGTACTGTTTCTAAGAAAATAAGGTTATTAATGGAGGAATGAAACTGAGATAATTAGGATATGGTCTTAATGGAACGAAAGTCAGAGAGAGGTTTTTCCAATAAAGCAAAATTGTAGTTAATGACTGTCACTCAATTGTACCAGTGCTCATTAATCTCTTTTATTTCTGTTTATTTATGATTCATATAATTGGAATAAAGTCATTTGCTTAGAACACTGCAAAGGGAGTAATACTTCCTGCTTTAAAAAGAGCATCTCAGAATAATAGTTAAATAAAATCTACAATGAGATGAAGACTTTCCTTAACATTAGAGCATCTTTGATATTTTTGTCTTAAAAATGAGGGATTATTTTCACCATTAGTGGTCAGTTTTAAGGTCCAGGCAACTAGCATGTTGAGGATACACTACTGTGGCAGAGATTGTTTTGGGGCACACAAATTGATGGTGTGCATCTGGGTGGAGAAAAGAGGGAGATCCTAAGTGTCATCAGAAAAAAGTGCTTTAGCTCAAAGGAATAAAATGTATTATTCTAACCAAGCTTTAAAACCCAAAAGTAAATTATAAAAGTACATGTTTTTGCAAATATGGAATTTTATATTCTAAAAAGGTATTCATAATATTTTTGAATGTTGCTGTTTGTTGAAGGATAAACTCGAGACTTTTATATGTAAATGGATGTAACTTGAGACCATACTCATAAGTGAGATAAATCAGACTCACATGTGTAAACATCGAATTGTCTCCCTAGTGTGAGAAGCTGAAAGAGTAAATAAGATCCAAAATGTACAATAGATATTGTGAATTGGGAAGAAACTGTTCAAAAGAAAAGAGAAACTAATGGGAGAAAGGGGAAAGGAAGGAAGGAAAAAGGGGAAAAAAATATATATATACAAGTTAGTTAAAATAGTTATACAGCTAGTTACTCTTAGTTCATTGAAAAGAAAGATTTGTGCTAATATTGTCTGGACATTATTCCATGTCTGTATCTTGTAACTACTGCAAAGATAACAATGTGCGATGTATTAATTATTGTTACTCTCCTATTAGCCTGATTTGAAACTCTGTTTTATTTTATTTCTATTTTTCTTCTTCTCTTTATTTTTTTATTTTTATTTTTTTTCATGGGTACTGGGGGTTGACCTCAGGACCTCGTGCGCCAGTAGGCACCCATGCCACTGAGTGATATCACCGGCTCTTTTTTCGTATGTGGGTACCGGGAGTCGAACTCAGGACCTCGCGCTTGCCAGGCAGGTGCTTATGCTGCTGAGCTATCTCACCGGCCCTTCTTCTCTTTAAAATAAAAGAAAGTGTTCAGTCTTAAAAAAAAAAAAGCTTTCACACATAAAAAGAAAATTCCCTTCCTCGATTTCAAGGAAATGAATTGAATGTAAAGTCAAATAGGATTTAAAACAATTGAACTCATTTTCTGAGATTTAGATAAGAGCAAAGATTAGGAATTTTTACTAGTTAAGAAATTTTATATTACTATTTGGTTTTATATCAGCACAAATTCTGTGGCATTGCTTAAACATTTCACAATTTAACTGAATACAGTTTCCCAACTACAAAGAAAATCTATGCCAGTCAACAAGTTTCAGAAATATTGATTGAAACTTTCACTCATGTGTAAAATGTGCCTGAACTAGAGATGTAAGATTTTCCATGTGAAAAAAAAAATTAAACTTTGATATTGATCCTTTTGCCATTTGGTTTTCTCTAGACTTAAGCCAGCTAATGCATTGATTTGACTCTATATAGAACCATCCAAATGTGTGATAATGTTTTATGAGTGGTGTATGAGACGTCTTTCTTTTAGAGTAATTTTATAGTATGTTTAATAATACATTTCTAAGATATTTTATATAATAATTTCCAAAAAGCAAACTGTGCCTTCATGAATACTAACCAATGGCCATCGTTTCCTTACTTCTTGCTAAGTGTCAATTATTTCCTGAATATGTTTCACACCCTGTTTCACTATATCTCACAAAAACCCTACATGCAGGGGACAGAGTTATGGAGATTTATGCTTTGTTCCAAATCACTCATTGAGCAGAACCTGGAGCCTGCTTTCAAATTAAGCTTTGACTTATGAAGCAAGGCTTTTGTATACAATGCCATATGACTTTACAATTCTGACTTACTGAACACTTACTATAAGCCAGACACTGTACTTAGTAATTTACGGGCTAAAAATATACCTTCTTTAGTACCTAATCTAAACCATAGATCTATGACAAGGGTTTTGATGAAAAATTGAACTTCTGGGGTTAGACTGGGTGTGGAAGTGAAAGGGCCCATAGGTAGGTTCAGCCTACAGCAGAACTGCTAAGTGTGCCAAGTGGGGCCAGGACTTTTTCTCTCTAATGTCATACTTTATCCAAGTTTGCTTCTCATTCCTGGAGAACCAGCTGTTCAAAGAAGGTGTTTGTGCAAATATTTGAATTTGACAAGGAGATGTCTGATCAACTTTACAGAAATCAAGCTCTTAAGAATTACATTTATTTTGCATTCGGCCATTCACTCATCTCTTCATTCATTCATTTGAAAGTATGGAAAGGATGTGAGGAGCAGAGAAATGACCTGTAAATTATATACAGTAGTTCACAATGGGAAACTGGAAGCCCTGCAATCTGGCCCCAGGTAGTGGTTTTTTCCACTTAAGGTATTTTTAAAAAATGGAACTTGAATGGCTTTGCCTGGTGCATAGTTTGACCAGTACATAGTCTCTCATCACACATACCACACTACCATCCTTCTTTCACACATTTTCTACTTGGTTCTACAAATCGTTTTGAGTTTATGACTGTGTTAGAAACAGTCCAGGGCCGGTGAGATGGCTCAGCGGCCTAAGCGCTTGCCTTGCAAGCGCGAGGGCCCAAGTTCGACTCCCGGAACCCACATACGAAAAAGGGGCCGGTGATATCGCTCAGCGGCACGGGCGCCTGTTGGCGCGCGAGGTCCTGAGGTCGACCCCCGGTACCCACAAAAAAAAAAAAAAAGAAACAGTCCAATATGGAAAGTTTTTTTTTTTTAAAGTTGGCTTCAAAGAAGTTAGATTCTCTTTCCAAGGTCTGTCACCCTTTTCTTTCCAACACGTAGGAAGCTCCGGGTATGTAAAATATAAAAAAAAAAAATAATGAATGAATGAATGAATGTGATAGATATGAGACTAGAGCCTAACCACCCCTCACCCCAATCCAATACTGACTGAACCTTGTTCCCCAATTTTCAGAATGGGGCAACATCTTCGCTTTTGTGTTCAGGAAATTTGACTCTGTCTTTCAACACATGATTTTTCTTTTTCTGCCTAAATCAAATGAGGCTTAAACTAAAAGCAATTCAAGCCAAAGGAGATTCATTCAAAGGTTGGTTTCAAATTGAAATCATGTAAACACAACAACTAAATGTACAATACTTTCCAGAAGACCTAGGAAATTGCATTTACTTCCAATAAAGTCATGATTATTGATGTTGTACACTAGCTTCATCCCTGTGAGTGAAAGAAACATCAGATAACAGGAACTTTAAGAAGTCTTTGAACCGAGGTGATTTTATACCCACACATTGAAAAGAGAAGCAAATGAATAACTGAGCTCTTTATCTCTGTGATTAATCCATGTTAATTGATATTTGGCTTTTTTAGAAAAAGATTGATCCTTTCATTCAGCATTCATTTGTCTATTTAGTGTGATACGGTTTAGGGCCTATTCTTCTATCACTGTGTAGGGCGTCTCCAGAGAAATTTGGGGGGCTCATTCAGAATATTTGTGTAAGTAAGTGAAAGGTTTTGAATTTTGGTCAGGGATAAAAGAGTTTTGAAGGCAGAAACTATATTTCTAAAAATGTGAGAGGCCCACTATTTGGGAATATCAAATATACAAAGTCAAGACAGGGGATGACATCTAGTGTTACACTGAGGCCAGGTCCTTACACACCATATAATCATCTATGATTCAGTGATACTGAACCTTTTAGAATTTTCAGTGTAATGTACAGCAGGCTGCGACATGTGTGCCGTAGGTTCACCATCACTGAATGTGGTCAACACATTCCATGCTGCTTTAAAGCCTCTAACAATCTGTATTTTCTAAAGACAAATTTCAGTATCCTAAATATGTCCATCAAGGCTCACCATGGTAGGTGCTCAATAAATATTGTTTCCAAATGAAGGCATGGATATTTGCTGCTGCATGGTGTGTCCTACATTCATCCAAGAATTCCCAAAAGCCTCTAAAGTTTCATGGTTTTTGTTGTTTACTTTTCACATTTTTCCTGACTGTAAAACTTTCCCTGTATGCCCTGGGAAAGCCTCACCTCATCTGAGAAACTATATCTGGCTCTACTATTGAGCATCCTCTGAAGAATTAGAACTGAGGATGTTTCCTCTACCATTTTGTCATACTTTCCCTGCTACTATCCCAGAATATGGCATGGCTTATCTACTTCATAGGTGTCATGTGCCTATGTATTATGTACATTATCAATGTGAGGTGCATGCCTATTTTACTTATATTATAGCTATTATGTACACATTTTATAAAATGTAAGCAGTATGAAGAAGTGATCATACTTTAAAAAAAATCAGTGCCTTTCATAAGTTTTTAGTACATGTTGGGTTAATCAGTCAGCTAACCACATTGGACTGTTTATATACCAAAGAATAAAAAGAAGGAGTAGGAGAAAGAGAAAGAGAAGGAGAAGAAGGAGAACTTGAGCCTATTCTGGGCAACTTAATGGTTTAGTGAGACCCTATTTCAAAATATAAAAGGGCTGAGGCTGTAGATCAATAAGAAGGCCCAAGGTTCAGTACCCAGTATTAAAAGGAGAAGTAGAAGGAGAACAAGAAGCTGAGAGGAGGTGGTGATATCTTTTTTGAGGCGTTTCCATGTCCTTCCTCATTTTTGCCTTTTTTTTTTAGTAAGACTGTAGAAAGTAATAGGTTTTATCTTTACTTTTTTCTTACTTTTCTCTACCTAAATTTCTTTTTAAAAACAAACTGTGTAAATTACACAGAAAATTTGATTGTCTCAAGACAATCACATTTATTTTATTCATGTTGACATTGTTAAAACATGTCTTAGTTGCTAAAATTGTTTTAAAAGTCAGAATCATTACTTTATTGCCAGAATTTACCTTGGTTCTCATTTTGGTTCATTCAAAATATTCATCTTAGGTTCAAAATTTGAAGATTTATAGCATTTGAAAAAATCCTGTCAAATAAGAGTTACTGGTCAGAAAAAAAAAGATACCAATCCTTACAAAGAATATTATACAACTGTTAAAATGATCACATTATCATAAGAAATTAGGACATAATTTACATAAATATTTTTATTATTTTTTGGTGCTAGTAATAATTTTTTCTCTTTTTACTTTAAAAATTAAACTTACAAAGAAGTTGAAAGAACAATTCAGTGAATGCTCATATATGCTTTAGCTTGGTTTATCGATGTTACATTTCATAAACATTTTCTTTGTCTGTTTGTCTGTTTCTCTTATTGTTTAGACTGGTAGAGATAGGTAGATGTGTGTGTGTGTGTTCCTGTGTTTTACCTAGGCCCAGAGGATTTTTCTTCATCTTTACAATCTAAAAATCTAAAAAAATACTATTAGTTTTACTAGAATTTGTCTGGGTCATTTTCCCCAGATACGCAAAGGGCTCTTTTAAAATGGAAGTCAGTTCTTTTCCTGTTTCAAGAATTATTTTTTCGCTTGTAATATATGTTTTAATTATATTTCATTTTGTTTTTATTTTTCCAAGGATCAGATTCTTTCTGTTAGATGTTCTAGGTCTATGTATCATATCAACCAGTTTTCTGATGTTTCACTTTTTTTTCCCAGTGCCATAGTGTTATGCTTCCATTTTCTCAGTATTCTGTGTAGTCTATTTTTGTTGTTATTAAATCTATTCTCCCTTAAGCACCTTGCAAGTTACTCTTTATTTCCTAGATTTTGTCTTTTTCAAAACTATCATTTCTTTCTGAAATTGCCAATTATTATCTTTATAATTTTTTGTTTTGAAGTTTATACCTTATGATATATCATTTTTAAAAAGATATAATTCTTGTTTAAAGATGTGTTTGGGTGACTTACAGTGTTTATTAAAGCAAGAGTATTTCCTTCTGATTTGGTGACACTGATTTTCTTCGCATTTATTTTTCTCGTGGGAGAGACAGTAAAGGGTTGTGTCTACAAATTTGTGGTGCTTTTTTGTTTGTGTGGGCTTTTAAACTTTCACCTCTTGCTTGTTTCTATTTCTCAGCCCTTGTCTGCAAGAATACCCTCTGCCTTTTTTGCCCAGAGGTAGTGGTTTTGCAATATAGCGGCTCTGGTCTTCTGCACTTTATTTCCCTGTCGACGTCCTGGTTGGTGGCATCCTGGTGTATCGGGTCTTCAGCTTGTTTCTGTATTTCTTCATCTAAGGCTGGGCATTCTGATTCTGGGGGTTAACTGTGATCTGCACCTGTCAGCTCATGGTCCAGTCGATGTGTGGAATCTCCACTTGATGTGGGCTCAGGAGCTGCCACTGCAGGATTGGGTATTTATTTCCATTCTTACACAGAATGCAAAAGTTGCAGTTTTCTTCCATTCTAGTTCTTCTGTAGTGCTTTGTTTACTCTTCTGATGATATGTATTGTCCTGTGGACATCGTGTGGAGAAATTAAGGCTTGCATGGCTGCATTATTCTAGGGAAGCCAGAATGCCTCTTGTCACACATTTATTTTGTTTTGTTTTGCTTTTGGAGAGCTTTGGTGGCTGTTACTGGAAATATTTTTGAAGAGGAGATGAAGAAGTGATAAAAGTAGATACATAGAGCAAAACTTGTCACAAATCTTCTTGACTAATCTCTCTCCTTTGGATTGTACATGCAATATAAAAGAAAGCAAAAGAACAGTGTGAATGCTACAACACCATTTTTATTAATCATATAAACTTGCCTAGAAAATTCTCTAGAACTCAGTGTACATTAATTTTTTCACTGAGATTATAACTATATAGTGGGATTCTGTGTGAATGTCTTAGTTCTTTTTAATAATAAGCTTTTAATCACAAAAATAAAAGTGTTTCTTTTTTAGAAAATAAAAACTTTGTCATACTTCAGCTAGGTTCAACAAAGGCTTTACATTTCTACCATAACAAAAATATTCTTGATACTGCATTACATTCTAAATGAACTTAAAATATTTTAATTAAGTGAATTATAATTATAATTAAATGAATTATTCATGCATACATACACAAATTTGTATACACAATCTGGAGCATTTGTGTAAAGAGGTAGTCAAATCACTTTTAAAGAGGTAGGCAGAAAGCATTGGTGGGAGGCGCAGGGGCTGAGTTCCAGACAGGGCAGCTGAACTGAGGGCAGCCTGTGGGAGCTAACCCCCTGGGATCAGTGTGGCCCTGTCCTGGTTTAGCAGGATTGGGTGTGTTTACAACATTACAGTCTCAGATTGGTAACTTTGTTCTTTTCCTGAGTAATTCTGACAAAGGCAAAAGCATGGAATATGGAAGGAAGAGAATACAAACTAGATCGAAGGTAGATAGTGATATATTGCAAAATATTTGTATACTTAATGCATTTGATACTTAATGCATTTGGATAATTAATCACTTCAAATATATCACAAGCATCGTGGCATTGCTTTCTGGGAAGAGCACGGTGAACGTTAATTGAAAACAAATGAAAGAGACGATACAATCCAGGTGATTATTTTGACTCAGAAGTTATAGGGTTTTAGAAGAAAAAGTTAAAATGGAACAAAATTAGGTACTTCACAATTAAAATATCTAGCAAAAGAGATTTTATTTTCTGTAAACAGAAAAGAATGGGAATTGATAGAAGACTTCAAAACAGAAATCCGGGAAATTAAAAATATGATTGAAAGTAGGGGCAGCAGAAGTGACCAGTGTGAGGACAGTGTCAGAGCTGGAAGACAGGGCTGTGATTTGTGATTGACCAATGAGAGGTACCTTAAAAACAGCAAAAGATTTCATAGCTGTAAGAACATAGGTTTGTTTCATTCTTGAGAATTTTTATTCATTCCATTTCAGAATTACATATTTCCCCAAAGGGAAAAAATTCCCACATTTTATTCTGACATATAATCTTAATGACGACATGATCGGAATCAGTCCCCTTCTCTGTTTCTTCTTCTGCTCCTGCTTCCTTACATCTATCAACATGTAGAAAATGAGGAAGTAAAATCACATTATTTAGGTATGTACGTGGTTAGCATTTTGGAGTTGGGGAAAATTTGACATCACTTATCAATTTTCCCATAACTTAATATATATTTCGTATTAGATTTATCCATATGTATGATTATGTATACATGTATTTCTCTATATGAGAGCTCATGTTTGATGACATAGTGTTTCATTTCTTCAAACACTCTGAGATGACTTACTTTCACATGAGGTCTTTCTAGGGTTAGTTCCCTTTGCAGAAAAAGTCCTTTCTTCCCATATTTGCTTGGTGGCTCTATTCATTCTTTAGGCCTCTGCTTGGATGAAGTCTTCCCTGAGAACTTTTCCTGACCATCTCCTCCAGCCAAACCCTGACCTAAATCACACCTGTGAGCACAGCACTTCTTCTGCATCTTCTGAACTTATTTGCATGCTACATGTTTATTATTTCTCTCACCCTTTCTCCTGTCAGCTCCATCAGGATAAACCTAATGTAACTACCTAATTCACAATGTGTAACTTGTACAGGGAGAGATAGTTCAAAGTAGACAATCAGTAGCCATGCAATGATTAAGCATGTGAAAAAAGTCATTTTAATAATGTACATAGAGCAAATGTAAGTCTGGTTGTACCATATTTTGATAATGCCATGAATTATAGCATTTTCTCCAATACATCAGTTCTTTAGTACCCTGGTAGAAGGCATGGAAATATGTATAGTGAGTACAGAGGTTTTGTTTTCCTTTTTTAGCCAAAAGAAGTTATTCCCAATTATTATCATTATCATTAGTTTTATTTTATTGAGGGCTTATTAACTTCCAGTAGGAAGAGAGGGGATCATGTATTTCTCATTTTTAAATACCAAGAGTTATATTGTAAACATTATGTAAATGTTAATTAAGAAATCTACCTGTGATTATGCAGGGACAGCCAGTACTTTTTAAATTCAGATTGACATTATACATCTAGGAGAAACAATTATCTCTTTTCTTATATATTATTTGAATAGATGTGTTGAAAAGCTTCTGGATTGTTTTGTTTTTAAATAATTTTTAAAAGTATTTAAAATTAGAGTGTTCAATCATTTTGGCTCCTATGGAGCCAATGCTAGGTCTGACCTTCAGAGTTCACAACCTGTGTTATTGAAAGGACCATAAATGAATGCACTTAGTCACATGACTTGGGGTGTAGTCAACATTGCGACTATATTATGTAACAGCACTTTTAGAGAAATTATAATTTCAGTGATTCCATATTATGAAAATAGTGATACGAGAATTGAATATGGTTAAAAATAATCTCAAAACAACTAGAACACTAAATTTGAGGTTAAATACTTAGAAAGCATAAAAGTTTTGTATATAATCAAAATGACTCCAAACCACAGCAGAACCAAGAGCACGACTGTCTGCCACTATCAGGAAACAGCAAAATTAAGAAGGTTTCTTCATGACCCTTTTGTGCCTCACTGCTACTGCTCTGTCCCATGTGAGCAATCTTGGTGGATCCTCAAACCCCGCCCCCTTCCTTTTCTCCTTGCATAATTCCCTTCCAAATCAAAGGGGAATCTAAATCACATCTGGCTGAAATACCAGCTACAAGTAGAGAAAGGATAGCTAAGTTTTAGTTTTTGAAACTCCACAGCTGGAGGAGTTGGAATGGATGATGGAAGAACCTAGTCAACCCTTATTACATTAAACAAAATTATACTACAAGATTATACTCCATAGTTTTGTATCCTTCATTTTTTCAATTTAAGTAATATCCAACTCATTCCTTACATCATTAAATGTTATAAAATCAGATTTTTGAATGGCTTGATTCCATGTATTGAAATATTTTTATCATCTTGATTTAATAAATCTAGTTTTACAAGTTATTAGAACCTTATAGTACCTAGCAACATATGGAACATTCAGTGTGTACTTAATGAGTTAATGAATATCATTTGAGGCCCCACGTTGATGACAATTCTGCCATCTTGAACACATGGTAGGCAGCAGATACCATCATCATCTCTACAGTGGGAAGGAGGGAAGACACAGAGGGGTGTTTTTGGAAAGCTTTATGGACAAGGCTTGGAAATAACATAACTGAAGCATTTCAGTGCTTATAATCACATTTTGAAGTGAGAAATCACCAAGCCTCATCTAAAGGCAAGGGAGAAGGGAATCTAGGAAAGAGAGTGCAGCTGAGCCTACTGTCGCTGTGGCTGAAATTTTCTAGGACATGCTTCATCATAGCATGAGTAGGAATTAAGGCCTATTTTTCTACTTGTTGGTAAGTCCCTTTGCACTTGGATATTCAATGCTTAATATAATTTTTGAACCTAGTATTTGCTTACAATGTGTATTTTTATTTTTAAATTTAATTTTATAGCATATTTCTCTAGAATTAATGATATGATTCATTTGAAATATTTTCATTAAAGCCATTGAATCTACAGTGTAACTAAAAATTCTTCTCAGCCATCATGATTTGTGCTTTCCAGCCAATGGATGACTCTGTTGAGACAACTGAAATAAGACTAGCTTAGTGAACATCCAGGTTTTCCATGCTGTTCGGTATATGGAACTGGAATAGGAATTTTCTGTCAATTTCCAATAAGATATCCTAAAAATTACTGATTGGTTTATGAAACTCCCGTTTCAATTACTTTACAGTCTGGTTCAGATTGTACCACCAACTTCTAGGAGGGCACCTTACAATGCCACTGACATTGCTCTTCCATTTCTTTATAACATTTAGCTTCTTCCTTGTTGTTTTTACAGCTTGCATCTTCTATCATTAGGAACATCGTAAGTCTTATTTAGTACATTGCTAACTACATTATTGCTCAGCAAACGACTCCTATTTCTGTGCCTCTGAAATATACACACAAATAAGACAAGGTAGGTCAGCTTGACAAATGCTGACTTTGACTAGAGAGAATTTGTGTCTACTGCATTGGCTGAGTAAATTAGACTTAATCACACTTAACCATCATCATTAATTTTCTTTCTAAATTTCTAAATGATAACAAATCAGTTAAAATGTGTATCTACTCCAGAGTAAGCAATATAGTCTTGAGGCTATTATACTGCTGAAATGATAGACTTCAATTTTTTAAATAAACAGTTCTCAAAGAGATATAGATGTGCATGTAACCCACGGAAATAGATAAAATGAGACTCACTTCAGCAAGTTAACACCTGATTTGGATAATTGAGTATTTGTTTGATTTAGCAACTAAATTGTTTGACCCAACAATCTAAGAGATTAATTTATATCCAACCTACCATGGTTTGTAGCCTTTTTGGAGATTGGGGAAATAGTTACGCTTAAATCTTTTTTAGTGATTGATCTAAGTAAATTTAAGTTCTTTTTCCTAAAGACAACAAGGCAGATCTTCATTATTTCAATTAGCAACAGATTCAGGAAGACCTTTATTTTAGTTACTAAAAAAATATAGTATTAATAACAGTCTCTGTTTTGTGCCTATGTGATGCCAAGCTCTATGCTAAGTCTATTCTTTCCACACATATTTCCCTAGGATCTGACAGGTGCTGAGGACACAGCAAAGAAGACAAGAATAAGAGTCTCTGGAGTTTTCATGTAGAGGAAAAAACACTAAATAGGATAAATAAATAAATTATGTAGTACGTTCCAGTGTGATAAGTGCTATGAAAAGAAAGGAGAGTACAATAAGGGGGAACAGGACGGCCTGTAGTGGAGCTGGAATTTTTTCATGAGATGGTCAGGGTGATGTTGAACTCATGGGTAGCTGAGGATGATTACTTACTTACTCCATCTTTTTTGGGTTCTCCTTCCCTTGCCAGCCGCAGTGTTCTGTGTCACTGGGTTTGCGTTTTACTGTTAAGCTTGTAGTTTGACTCAGCACCTTCTGTCCAGGATCCAGGGTGAGCAAGACCACTCCAACTAGAATACATCTTTTCCCTTTTCAGCTCAGGCTGAAGGCATTGTTCTCAAAGCCAACCGAGTCCTGGCTGAACCACTGTTTCCACTCTGACCAGAGAAACTCCCTTCAAGTCTATTTAGAGGCAGAAGGACAAGGAAGGATGTTGGTGGGAAGGGGAAGGGGATTTAAAAACAAAACAAAACACAACACAATGAAACAAGCTGTATCTCGTACAAGTACCTGCTTCCCGAGATAAATGTCAACTTCATGTGTTGCAAACTTGTACCAATAAGAAGAAAAAGGCTAAACTCTTCTGAATGTCAGTTTCTTTTGGCCTTCTTTCATCTTTCTCTAGCCAGTAGAATTTTAACATGAAAAATGAGAATTAAATAAACTATTTAAAAGAGTATGACTACTTTATAGTTGTTCATGTAAAAATCGAAAGAGGTTTATATTATTATCCCTATACATGATTGAGAAAAATAATGATCAGTAGGAGATTGATTGTGGGCTCATGCCCAGGCCAGAATTCTTTCTAAAGAGAAAAAGAGTAGTTTTTCCATAACCCCTTTTCCCAATCTTATCATCTCAATTCCAAGACACCTATTTTACTTCTGCTACTTTTGGAGAAAATACAGAAATCGGATAGTCTTAGAGTCTATGTTATTTGTATCTTTTGATTTCTGGGTTAGATTTTTGTATTTGTAACAAAAAACACCTGAATGTAGAATTGTAATTATAAAAAAAATAGGGGGCCAGTGAGACAGCTCAGCGGCATAAGCACCTGCCTGGCAAGCGCGAGGTCCTGAGTTCGACCCCCAGTACCCACAAAAAAAAAAAAAAAGGAAAGTTTTCATCAAATTGGCATTTTCTTATTTTACCTCTCAATCCCGTAAGGATAGTGTTTGTAGTTCCATTTTACATAGGAGTAAATTCAGACTGTAAAGTTTCTATATAATGCCAGGATGATGTGTCTAGAATTGGTGGTGCTTAGAAGATAAAAATAACTTACGATTCAATTAATTTCTTTTAACAAAGAATCAAAGCATAGCTTCCCTATATTGGAGGAAATTGCTAGTATTTAGATTTTGATAAAGCATCGTGATTAAGATTGAAGAAATTATTAAATAAATATCAAGTGGGAACTGGAGGTGTTGGTCCACACCTGTAATCCCAGCACTCTTGGAAACTGAGGGCAGAGGATCACAGCTTCAAGCTCAGCCTGAGAAATTAGTGACTTAGAGAGAATCTGTCTCAGAAAAAAGAGGGGGGCAGGGGCATGAAGTTCAGTGTGTAGGCCCTGGGTTCAAGCCTGCATACTAAAAAAGCAAACAAACAAAGAAATGAAAACCACATTTGGCTGTCATTTGTATTTTAAAAATCTGAAATACTAGTATGTTCATAGTGTTTCAAATGAAACAGAATATTAGAAAGTCAACAGTCTTATAACCACATATGTTAACATATCTGTAATATTCCATGATTTTTCCTTTACACTTAAACATTACTTTTGGCAAATAGCACATGCTGACACAGAAACAACGCACATCAATAAACAGCTTTTATCTAAAATATACTCAGAGTATAAACTGTGTCCTTATGTAATAAAAAAAAGAAATGTTATTACCAAACAACTCCTAGTATTTTTAAAATGTAGGATTTGAGCAGAAATGTTGCTTTAAGAAAAATACTCGTGTTAATACAAAAATAGAACTTGTGCCTGTGATGTTGCAGTTACCATGGTTACTACAAATTTGTTACTTAATAGCAAAGCAAATAGATTCATAAACATGCTAATTATATCTGATACATTTTTCAAACTGTTTTATATGAATATGCATATAGTTTACATAAGAATGAATGTACCTATCCAATAATTGTTCAAGTTTGGAAGGGTTTTGCTGGGTTCTCTGTGATGTAATATATGATCATCTTGACATAGGGAAAAAGAAAAGAAAAATTTCAGGCGAGTGATTTTTGTGATTCACAGGGCAGGCAACTGATGGTGCTAATATAAATAATGTAACTATTTCCAAATTCTAGATACTTTATAATCCAGTCAATCTTTGAAAAGGTTAAAATTTGGGATTTAAAATAAAACTCTTCTTACTCTGTTATTCCACAAATATTAAGAAAGAAGCGGTTTTGACAAAAGAATGAATGCAGTGTTGAGTTTTTGACATGAATCAGCAGGCTTTAAATTTGCATATGAAGACAAAAAATTATTTTCTGACTAAAATCTTTTCCTCTGTATAGCATAAGTGTATGAGAAATTTGAAAGCAGACTGAACATTGTGAAACTTTAAGGACCCTCAAGGAACCTCCTGCTTCCTCTATAAAGCAAGGACACCAACATAATGAGAAGGGAGGAAAAGTCTTTGGCAATTACAAAACCACAAGGAGGGGAAAAGTTAGCCAAGTGAGTGAACCTATGATATAACTCAAAATTGACGCAGGAAAGATGCTATGACCCTTCCTGAGAAAGAGGATTTGCTTGAGAGATTTGTGACTTGAGTCAGAACCTTGTACAGCTTTCTGATAAAAGAGTGGAAAAATATCTGTCTCTAGAGAGTTACACCAGGAGGGGTCTTTGCCCTAGTCTTGGAATTGAGAATGTCACCACTCTCCACTTAAAACAATGCTCTACTTCCTCTTTTAATGACACTTTTCTCTCTATTGATGAAGTTTTAGGTAAAGATACAAGCTCGGGGCTCAGAAACCAGTAGTATTTAGTAACATGTATGATATTGTCATTCAGTTCTGTATTTGTTTATGCTATGTTTTTCACTTTCATAGCTAAATCACATAGAAGTTGGTTGCTATATTTCAGATATTTGAGCATGTCAGGGATACTGACTAAAAAATCCTGCTTTGCTGCTCACTGTCACCTAGTGATGGATATCAGCTGTAACAAGATAAAATGTTATGGCATCATAATTCTGTTTGATGCAAGGTAATATTTGATCTTTTACTATCAACGGAAGATTATAATATATACTTAGTGTGATAAATAATACACTTTCACTGATATCAGAGAAGGAGCAAGTTAACTTGTTAACGGTTCTAGTAGCTAGTATTTTATTTGCAACTTTTTAAAGATTGAACACCTTATAAACAAAAAGACTGGACTCCTTAAATATATTATTGGTAAATTATTACAACTTCTGTGTGTTAATAATCAATCATTAATGATTTTCTCTTCAAAACTGAACCAAAGAGTGTGTTTTAAAAACTGCAAAATGCATATCCTTGAGATAAATTTTCATTGGAGGGCATCATGGCATTGGGGCACAATTATATGCATTAGTTTGCCAAGAGGTTATGTAAATAAAAAATTAGGAATTTAATATTTGGTATATAAAATACTCAAAATAATATAAAAATATATCTTCCCTTGCCTTTAATATAGTCTGAACTTTTGCTACACAGAAAATGCATGATAGATTTTGGCTCTTAACATTATTATTTTTACCATTATTAACTGAAGTTCTTTGTAAATGTCATGATGTTATGATTTTCCATAGATGCCCCTTTCCTGCCTAGAAAAATTTTCATCCCTTAAGATACAGCTCGAATGCCACCACTTCCTGTGTGAGGTTGTCCCAGTGCATTTTTTTTCTGTCCCCAGAAAGGATCATGTTCTTTGCTTCCTGGTCATTCTTTCATTATTACTGTTTCTCCTTGCCAGGAGAATGACTTGGTGATTTATGGCTTCATTAGACTGTGAGGTACAGGGGCCAGGAACCAGGTCTTATCCATCTGCGTCTGAGGTGTTCTCTGAGTAGTCAGTGAATGTTCATTGGTGAAGTTACTGAGTCCAGTGGTACTGTGGTACTTGTCGTTAATTGGTTCCAGGAGGCACGATATGTATCAAAAATAATGAGTACCAAAGAAATTATTTTGACTGTAAAGAGTATTGAGTCATGAGGCAATGCACACTGACAAGTTCAGCTTGCATATCAAGGTTCAAGTAAATGATAAGTACTGGACAAAATTTTCATGTCAAATTGCCTCGAGTATCAGATTTGAGGAGTTTCAAAGCAGTTGAGTACTAAGGTATGTCCATATGGTGGAAAAAGAAAAAGAGCTGAAAAATTCGCAGAAATTATCAACTCACAAAATTAAGTGATCGTAAAAAAGAAAATACAAAGCCTAGTTCTGGTGGCAGTCATTTCCATCTCAATCTTTACAACTTTATGGACTTTTAGCCTGCTTCCAGCAGTGACATCAGACTGAGGAATGGAGAATTATGTAGGCCCCTCACTTTTCCCTTGGGCATTGGCCGTTAAGTATTTGTAAAAAACCTGCAACTGAATCCTTTTATTTGTTCTTTACTATATCCCTACAAAATAAGCCAATTATCATCTAACCTTTTTTTTCTTTTTGAGTGCTAGGGATCCAGCCCAATTTGCCCAGTGCTCCACCATTGAGCTACAACTCCAGCACTCATTATGCTTTCTTTATGAAGCAGGAAACAAGAGTACAGAGAGGTTAATGAATTCTCCAGGGTCACACAGCTAAGAACCAGATTGTATACACTTTGGATATCTGACTCCAGGTAAAGTGTACTTTTATTGATACCACCAAGTCTTTCTTGAGGCTAATTACAAATATTTTGGTTACTCAGGAAATATTTACATTCAAAATCTTTGAGTAACATTCAGACAGCCACAAAAGATGATTCAGTGATGTATAAAGTGAAATTGGATATTGGATAACACATATTGTTTTCATTTCTTGCTACCAAGAAGGATATGAGAATGTTAGGAAGTGAGAACTCTGAAAATGAGGGACTTTCCAGCTGTAATTCTGGAAATTTTTTTTAGTTACAATGTTTCATGGCTATGGAGTTTTAGAAATAATGTCCTCCAAAATAAAGAAAAGATTAAAAGGTTCTTTAAATTTACCTTCGGTGTTAGGTTTGTACATACAGGGCAACACTGTGCACTTGATCATACTATACTTTCTCATGGTGTGAAAGAAAGAATCTCCCCAAATAGCAGCTTTCCTTAGACATTTTGCAGAATCATTGGTCTAAGAAAAATAAGAGATGTCATTTTTTGTTAGGAAGTGAAAATGTGGTCTTTATAAACAGTGATGAACAATAGTCCAAAACCAAAGTTTCAATTAATTTGGATCCATATTTTCTGTCAGCTGTAGTAGCTAAAAATTTATCCTCGGGCTAGGGAGGTAGCTCGGTAGGAGAGCCCTTGCCTAGCATGAGCGAGACCCTAGGTTCAATCCCCAGCACCACAATATGCACATATACACACATACACATAAATGCCAGTGAAACTTTCTGTGTTTACAGAAGAAATGGGCTTAGAGAGGTTAAGAGGTGCATGCATTTTCACACGGTTAATCTATGGTGTAGCCAGGAGTGGAACCCAGTTACTTTCTTCCTTTTTGATATTCTTTATACTAAAATTTGCTGACTTCTTAATGGATATATTAGTTATCTATTGCTGTATAAGAAATTGCCTATCTATGTATCTATCTATCCTATCTCTGTATGACAATGACAAAAATAAATATATAGTTTTATAGTTTCAGCAAGAATGGTTCAACATCAAGCAGGTGCAACTGCATATATAATAAGTCTATTCAAATATATAATATCCCAAATCACAACCTTTTGAAATCTGTTAGAGGAAAGCCAATTTTAGAGTCAAGGACCATGATTTTTTCCAAAACTCACGCAGCTTTTTACTCCCCTCTGGCAAAACGGTTATTTACGATTGCAGGAGTCAAAAAAAAAAAAAAAAAAGGTACCATTTTGGTCTCAGATTTCATTGCTTTCACAAATAAAAATGAAAATTCAGTCTGATATTTATGAAGCCAGATGTTTATGCAATGATTTGGGATTTCTTTACACCTGATTTACCTCTGGTTTCTGAGTTTCGGGAAAAGTAGAATCTTAAAAAAAGACCCTTCCCCCAAAGACAATGATTTCTGGTTACAATAACATTTTTTTGAGAATCTAGAACACGGCCATCTCTAAGATGAAGGAGAAATAACTTATAGAGGATCTGAGAATGGTATTTTGTAGCTGAAATACCAAAGTTCTTTACTAGTTACACTGCCTCATTACTCCAAAAAACAGAATTCAAAACATGTTCCAGTAGAAGCAGAGAGGGGAGCATGAATAAATCAGAAGTAAAGAAGCTAACTCATCTTGGTGTAACCTGGGCTTTCTTTGGTTTCACTAGTTGCAGTTTCTGTTAATATATATGAAGCTTTTTTACTAATCTAAATAATTTTTTAAAGAATTAATAAAATATGCCACTTTTACAGGAAAATAGTGGCTTAATGAATTTATTTTTCCCCTAATTTGCTTAATTGATAGAATTTCTTCCTAATCCTATGTCAGTTGGGATCAACCATGTGGCTTTTCTGGCATCTCACTCGAGGTCACTCATGTGAAGGAAATAGTGCAGAAGCTTAATGGACTAAATGACCTCCAGTTGCCTCACTTGCTTGCTGGGCTGCTGGCAGGATTTCTTTCATCCTCCTTCACACATTGGTCAAGCAGTCTAGCTCAGTGTTCTTTCCATGGTATTTGTTGTGCAAGGGGGCGATGATGGAAGCACAGACTTAGAACTTCCATACTTGTAGTGATCCTGCAGAGGTTTGAGGCTGACCCAAATTTAAGCAGTCTTCTAAGTTGACTCCACCTCTTGATGGAAAGAGGTGGAAAGAACAATATCACATTGCAAAGAGTTATGCACGCAGAGGGGAGAGGCTCTATGCCCCAGCCCCCTGTTTTTTTTCAAACACTGTGAGTGGTCATGTCAGAAGTTCTCACATTTATCTTGCACCTGCATTTACACAGAACGATAATTTATGAAGGTACAGAGTCTAATTTCTGTTTTGTTGCAGGTAACGCATGGTTATATGCCATTAAGGCAAACTTTTGGCTTATAACCAAAATCTTTTTCTGAATCAAAAGAATGGTAATATTGATATATTAAATATTTTTCTTTTTATTACAAGTTAGTAGAATAGGTTGACAATTTTATAAATCTATGCATTTCATATTTTCTCTCAAAAAGTGGTAGAAGGCAAAATTGGTTCTCCAGTGAATATCTGTGTTTTGATTTGTGTTAAATGATAATCTATAATTGATTTGTATGCCAATGACAACTGCCTCAGACTGTTTTCAGCTATTTTGTTCTCAATTCAATATACAGCATTATTCACGAAGACCTTTACCAGCTCTTTCCCAGACAATCAATCATAAACTATAATCATAGGGTTTTGAATGGAATGTTGAAAAAAGTGGAAGTAACTAAATAACTTGGGTGGGGCAAATGATCTTAGTAGCTGTAGAGTTATTTTGTAAAAGGTACAACTTTCTTGGCATTATCTTGATAATTTAACTTTATGCTGTTAAGAGTGGCCAGAGCAGAATGCAAGGTGGGCGACTAGGGGCAGATAATTCAAACCTGGATTGTTTCGGTACTTAATAGACAATATGCTGTTTAATCCTTACAAGTCTATTAAATCCTACCATTATATCCATTTTGAAAATTAGAAAACTAAGATTTGGGCAAGTTAGTAATTTATCCAGATTTATACAGATAAAAAGTAGCAGGAGTAGAATAAGACTACAGATAAGTTTAAATTTATATTTGTATGCTTTTCTCTTATTACACACAGTCTTTTGATTTGGGGATATAAGTATCATTATCCCTAACTTTTCTGTTGAGTATTCGTAAAGGATTATAAATCAACAAGCACAAAAAGTTGCCATTTTAAGAAGATAGGAATTCCAATTGATTATTGTTCTATAAGAAATAATTACCCATAAGTGTCACTTAAGAGAGCCATGTAAGTATCTTGCCCCTCCTTTCAGGGTGAATACGATTTGAACTGATTTATTTTACTGTTAAAGAGTAACTATTGGGAGGAATGTAGGTTGGTAATGAACATTAATGGACTATAATTTTTTTATAGCAAATCTTGAATCTAGCCTTACAAGTATTCATGTAGAAGAGCTAGGTACCATGGTGAAGGAACAAACTAATTCAATAAGAATCAAATCTAAGGTGCATGTTTTTTCATATTATAAAATCTCTGAAATCAGAATTTGTCTTGCAACCAACAAAAAGAAAGCATATTGTCTTATTTTAGTTGTTTGATGGTGACCTTGATTTAGAACAAAACTAATGGTGGGCTTGACAGATGGCATCACTGGTTTCTCTCATTCATGGATGAGATAACTGAAATACATAAATTTAAGTAGCTTATCCAGTGCCACATGGATAGATGGATGTGCAAAGATAAGGGACTTTTGGAGCCACAGCCTAGACCTCCCGGAATGCATAGTTAAGATCAAGATAGCTTACATAGTAACAGTCCAAGTAGGATAAAAACATATTGCCTTAAGGAATGTGTGCTCTGGCCCTTGTCCTCCCCATACTTTGATTAATTACTTAGATTAGCTCTGAGGTCAGTCATGTAACAGACCAGCCTGCCCTTTCCTTGTCCCCTACATGAATTCCTACACAGATGTCCTTTATCCTTGCTTCCTGGTTCTAGCCGTAAAAAGCCATAGAAGCTTCAGTTCAGGGCTGTTTTTTCTTGAGACTCTCTCATGCTGAGGGTTCTCCAGTAAAAGCAGCCCCTCTGGGATCCTGGAGGTACATGGATGCCCAGTAATCTCTCATCCTTTGCACTGCCACAGTCTAGAACAATGACAGGTAGGAAGGGTAGAACCAGGGCTTGGACCAGGGAATTCTGAGCAACAAGTCAGTCTGAGATAGCAAAACTAAGTCTGAGTATAAAATGTCAAATTATAGAAAGTTGGAGAATGGAAAATTCATAGTGAATGGTGTGTTGTTGGAAAAAAATTTTTCTATATCCTATCTTTGTTTTGTTGTTTTTCTTTCAGAACTGGGAACTGAACCCAGGGTCTTCACAGTGAGCTATGTCCCCAGCCCCTTATTTTATTTCATTTTATTTTTACTTTGAGACATGATCTTGCTAATTTGCCAGGTTACCAAGGCTGGCTTTGGCTCAAACTTGAGCAACTTGAGATGTTCCTGCCTCAGCTTCCCAGAGTTCTGGGATTGCAGGAATCCACCACCAATCCTGGCTCATACCCTGTTCTTTATCTGAACCTTATTTTTTTCTTTTTTTGAGACACAGTCTCACTATGTACTTCAGGCTGGCCTTGAACTTATGTGTAGCCCAGGATCAGCCTGAACTCATGGCAATTCTCCTGCCTCAGCCTCCAGAGTTCTGGGATTACAGGCAGTGTGCTACCATGCCCGCCCACGCTAATCTTTTTATTCTCAGATTATCCACATCATGACATCATTGTCCCTTTGCTTTCTCTTCCACTACACTTTCCTCTGATATTCAGTGTCCACTCACCCATCTTACCTAAATGTCACCCAGTCTCTAATCAAATTCTACACTTTCTTCCCGTATTCCTGTTTCTCTAACTAGCAAGCTGAATAATGCAGCTACCTATCTGTCCGTGTTCTCAAACACAAGAGAAACCACACAACTGGGCAAATTCACAATAACCAACCTTAGGTGCACCTTTAAAACACTGAAGAAGTCTGCTCTTTTCCCTTTTCAGCTCCTTTACTATTCATATCAATAAGATCACCTCTTTAAGTCAACTCTTCAAGTACCTCTACCTGTTCAAGGTTTTTTTCATTTTTTCTCTAATTCAAATTTACTGTAAAATATTTAAATTTATCTCATATTATAACTTATGTAAAATGTTAAAATGTTATTATAATAACAAAGATATCACATTCATTTATTTTAATGGAATCCAGAATTAAAATAAGAAACAATGTCACACAGCTAATTATGTGGCTAGTATAAAATGTGATATACTGTGATTGAAAAATGCACATTGGATTTTGAAGTTTTAGTTTAAATAAATATCCCATTAATAACTTTTGTATTGATTACATGTTGAAATGATAATATTATAGATATATTGTCTTAAATATATTTTAAAATTAATTTTAGATATTTTAAAAATTTTTGTAATTTGAGCCAGTTTAAAACAAGTTTCCTGATTGCCAGAAATTATCTCCACCCTGTCAAAAAATATACACACAAATACACGCAGCACATATCTATTTCACAATTAGGTAATCTCCTTGTGAACTGATAATACATTCATATGGTTTGAAATCATATATTATATATCTTTCCTCTTCACCACCTGTTTTTCCCTACCTGCACTAGATGGGCATTTTGCAGTGTTTTTTATGCAAATATATGAATACATATTTTTATTCCTCTTTTTTTGGTGCTGGGAATCACACACTCTACCTATGCACTAACCCCCTAGCATCCTCTTTTCCTTGTTAGAAAAATAGCATTAAAATGTATTGCTTGTGTGTGTGTGTGTGTGTATGTGTGCTCATATTTTGAATAGAAAGAAGGGTCTCTTGAGAGATGGATATCCATATACATTTATCCGTACATATAAATATTTATGTGTGTATATTATGAGCCTTGAGTTTTTTCACTTAAAACATATTTTAGAATTCTCTCCATGTCATTATACAGAGAGCCGTCCTCTTTTTGTTTGCTTGCTTTTTTTTAGTAGTTGCACAGCATGCTGTGGTGTTTACCATTTTAAAATTTCTTAACAGTTCTATACTGAAGGACTCTTGATCTGTGTCCAGATTTTGCTATCAAAAGCAATGCTGCAATGATATCCTAGTATATTTGTCATTTTGTTCACGTGAAAGTGCATCTGAGTCAGTTCCCAGAAGTGGATCAAAGAGGAAACCATTAATAATTTTAATGGACATTGCCAACTTGCCTTCCACAGGGCATGTACCAATTATGTTCCCACCAGCCGTTTATGAGAGTGCCTATTTTCCCGTAGCATTGACAATCCAGTATATTATCAAATTTTTCATTTTTGTCACTGTGATAGGTGAAAATGGAAGGTGAGAATTTTGCATACGTTTAAGAACGTTTTTATACCTATTATTGAGAACTATTGACATCCTTTACTTGTTTTTTCTTTTCAGTTTATTGCTAGTTTTTTCCTTCTCTATTTCTCTGTTTTGAATCTATCTATTAAGAGGGTTAGTCAGTTGTTTCTGATATCACTTGGCATTTCTTCCATTTTATTCTCTGTATTTTGCATTTAATTTTGATTAATTTGGCCTTGTGGACTTAAAAAAAAGTTGTAGTGTAACTTATTAGTGTTTATTATGGTTTCAGGATCTTTGAGTTACAATTAAAGAAAACTTACTTTTCTAAGGGTTTAAAGACATTTGTCTGTTTTTCTTCTAGTATATTTGTGGTTTAAGTTTTATATTTATATTTTTGATCCCTTTAAAGATTACCTGCTAAGGGTCAAAATGCTTATCCATTTGTTATAGCATCATTTTAAAAAATTTCATACTTGCCTCACTGATTTCACATACTAGTTTATGGTAAAATAAGTAGACTTTTTTTTGGATTTATTGTTTATCTAGTTTAATTTTTCTTTCTATTTACTCATGTGCCAGTGTCTTACTATTTTAGTTGTTAGAGTTGGGTTATCTAATATGATAAGTTATTCAGCACTTGAAATGTGGCTAGTATTAAATGTGATATGCTATGATTGAAAAATGCACACTGGATTTTGAAGTTTTAGTTTAAATAAAAATCCCATTAATAACTTTTGTATTGATACATGTTGAAATGATAATATTCTGGGTATATTGTCTTAAAATATTTTAAAATTAATTTTAGATATTTAAAAATTTTTGTAATTTGTGGCTCCTAAATTTATTTTAAATGATGTGTGTGGCTTTTGTTATACTTCCATTGGCACCACTTTTGAGTATGTTTAATGCCAGGGAGAGTTAGTCTTACCTCATTGCTCTTTTAAAAGCTTTCATGGTTATTTATCTTTGTTAATTTTTCCTACATAAACTTAGAATTAGCTTGTATATTTCTAAAGCAGATTATTGATATTTTTGTTGAAATTGAATGTAATTCATAGAATAATGTAAAGACACTATATTTCCATAATGTTGAATCTTTCTATCCAATAACATGATATGTCTTTCTATTTATTCAGTTTTGCTGAGGTGTACTTTACAACTATTTTAAGTTTTTATTATATAGGTTTTGGACATTTTTGTTAAGTTTATTCCAAGATATTTTATTTTTTTTGTAGCTATTATAAACATATCTTCTTTTCCATTTATCTCCACTTGCCTCTACATATGAATGGTACTTTTTTGCTATCTTAATTTTCTTCCTTTTATATTGTTTTTCTCTTATTTTATTCTTTCAGATTTTCTAAAAATAAAATTATTCATCTACAAATAGGAAGAGTATTACCATGGTCTTCTAAATATTATGTCTTTAATTTTTATCTCTTGTTGGTATAATATTAAATAGTAATGTTAAGTGTGACTCTTCTTGTTGGAACTTCAACAGAATTGCCTTCGTTAGATGGGATGCCAGCTGGCTGTTGCTCTCTCTGTCTCTTTCTCTCTGTCTCTCTCTTTTTTTGTCTCTCTCAGACATACACAGTATTCATATATTCTTATTTTGGTCACTGTTTAAAATATCTAGAATGGATGCTTAATGCTGTTATATGTCTTTTCATATTTATGGAATGACTATATAAGTTTTTCTTTGTACATATCACCTAGGTGAATTAGATTAGTAAATTTATAATGGTCCTTTTGGTGATGTATTATAATTTGAAAACTTTTTGATACTTTTTTTTTAACATTTTCAGGATATTTGCATTGCTATTCATAAGTGAGATTTATCTGTAAGTATTTTTAATATATATTTTCATAGCTTGACATGAATGCTTTCATTACTATGTAATTGTTTTATAAAATTTCTTGTTTCACTATTTTCTGGAACAGTTAAAATTTCAGTGGATTATGTTCTTCTTCAAATCAATTCTTTCCATTCCCATCAATATTGAGAAAGGATTTCTATTTATTTATTTATTTTTTGTGGGTACGGGGGGTCGACCTCAGGACCTCGTGCGCCAGAAGGCGCCCATGCCGCTGAGCAATATCACCGGCCCTTTTTTCGTATGTGGGTTCCAGGAGTCGAACACGGGCCCTCGCACTTGCAAGGCAGGCGCTTATGCCACTGAGCCATCTCACCGGCCCAAGGGATTTCTATTGAAAGGCAGTTGGCACCAGCCCTGTTCTAGATCTTAACCTCCCTTAAGATTTCATAGGCTTTGAGCTTCGTCCTCTTTGCTGGCCATTTCTTCAGAATTTAAACATGGGCCCACTTTTCAAATGTAAAATAAACTCTAAACTCCTAAGAAGCTTATTGGTACAACAAAAACAAACCTTCTTAAAGTTCAGCTCTTCCTCCAATATCTTTCTCTCCTTTAATGATCAAATTCACGGGTGCATTCTCCACGTACAGCATCCTTTTCCTCCTTCACGGTCACTCCCAAGCACACTATGATCTGTCTCCTTCATGTCACCCATCATGGAGGATCTGTAAATCTAACGCTTGCCTGCAGCACCCATCCTTTTCCTCCCTTCTTGAAACACTCCCTTCCGTTGGCAACTGTGGCCAGCCCTGATTGTTATTCTGTCCTACCTCACTTTCCCAATGTCAAAAACCAAAAACCTTGCATACTGGAATTATCACGCCTCCTTTCCCAAGGACATGTATAGTAGTCTCTCTTGCAGCATTCTGTGCCTTAGTAAATTATGCTTCCATCCACCAAATTTTCTAAACCAGAAACATGGAAGTCATTCCTGTTATTACCCTGTGTCTTATATTCTCTATGTCTTCAAATAATGTTAACTCCTATAAATCTTAACTACTTCTCAAATTCATCTACTTTTCCTTAATCCAAGCTACCATCTCTTACTTCATTACTGCCTCAGGCTTTCAGATGCCGTTTCCGACTGGAGTTTCACCCTTCCTTCACCTGTCCCTCATGTGATTGCCAAAGTGATCTTTCAAATACACAAAAAAAGATGCCACATATAAAAGCCCTCAGCAACTTTCCATTTATTTCAGGAGAAAGTCCACACTCCTTAACAGTTCTCCTTACAAATTTCCACCCTTACAAAGTGAAACTCCACATTCATTCAAAAGTGACAATATTTCTTTCACTTAATGCTGGTCTAACATTTGGAAATCTTCAATTTCCCTCTTCATTTTACCTGAGCAATTTTGATGATGTTTTGATGTAAAGTTACTTGCTTTGGAAGACCATCTTTAATAGATAAATTTAGCTAGCTCCTCTTATGGGTTTGTTTAGAGCCTGGTATTTCTAACCTAGGACTAGTCACACTTAATTGTATGTGAAAACTATGAGCGGTAAAAGACTATCAATTCCTAACACTTAGGTATGGAATATTCATTAATACATGATTGAATGGAAGAAGGGAAGAAAGAAATTTGTTAGAAGACAAAATTTTGTAGAATTTTGAGTTGCTGTGATCAAGTGAAGTTTTAATTGCATTTTGATCTGATAGGTTGAAGGAATGCATTTAAGGTTCTCAATTTGAGAAATGTGATTAAAATAGTGTTTTTGAAAGATTAATTTGACATTTTTCTGTTGAATCAGAGTAGAAAGAGAACATAGACAAGTGGTAGCACATTAGAATCACCCAGTGGTCTTGAAAAACTACCCAGTTCCCAAGCTCTGTCCCACAAAGATTAAACTCACTGATTGGGAGAAACCTAGCATTTTACTGTTATACAAATCCTTTACACTCAGCTGGGGCTTTCTAAAATTAAAATGGTAATAGTATAATTGGCATGGCCTGAATTTCCTAAGAATGGCTACGTATAGATCAGGATTTTTTTAATCTAGTCAACCAGAGAATTTCTTTATAGGATTAAAGAAGTGGAAAAGCAGAAAAGGGGGATGATTTCAGGAAAGATAATGAATAAGTTTCAAGCATATTGATTTTAATGTTGCAAAAATACAGTTAATAGAATTGTAGCGAACTGAAAATGATTAAGCTTGTGTAAGAAATCTGCTTTGGTCAGATATTTAGGAATTTTCCTGCTATACTTTCACTTCCTTTCAAATCTTTTCCATGTTCCTTCTTCTTTCTGAACTGTCCTTTCGTACACACCACAAGGGTCTATATATGTTTGTATATGTATAGAGCATAATATAGTCACATATGCAATAACTTAAAATGTGTATGGTATGTGTATGTTTAACCATCTGATCATCTCCTACTCAATTATGGCTCAGATGTCCCTTGTCTCCTTATTAAGGAACTTCCTTTTTCTCTGCTGGGCTCATTGTTTTGCATATACTTCAATTTTCCTTAAGGCTGTTCTAAGTACTTTGAGGTCAAGAACTTTGCCTTATTTATAATTATTAACTCACCACATAGGACTATGGATATAGTGTACACACTAAATATTTGTAGAATGAATTAGTGAAGGAAACCTAAGACTGGTTGAATCTTCCACCAGGGAAAATGCTACAGGACAAAGATTGAATTATAAGAGGCGTCTGGAGGCAGATAATGCCAGAAAAAGAGAAGCAATGAAAGTAACCTCAAATAAGAGTTCCAAAAGGCCAAAAAGTGAGGAGTTTTAGTGTTCTAAAAAGAAATGAAGTGTGTTTTGTTGAATAGTTAAGGGATCATACAAAAATACTCAGTTTGAGTGGAAGCTTGATGAGAAGCTGCAATAGTGGGTGAGTTCCTAAAGAAGAGATTTGGTAGTCTACTGTACTCATTTTATGAATATGACAGTACCACAGCCATGCCCAGTGTTAAATATATTAATGAATTAGTAACATGTCATTCAATCTTATTAACTTTCATCATCCAGAATAACATGCAAGTGATTCCTGTGAGAGGTATCAAGTTAATAAGAAGGACTAGAAAGGTCAAGTGAAGTGATTTTACTTTTATTTTTGTGCTTTTAAATGAAGAAGATTCATGCAGATTTGGAGACACAAGGAAAAAAGCCCGCGGAAAAGGACAGATTGAAGGTGTAGGAGAGAGAGGGTGTGAATATGCTGTTAAGATTCTTTGGTGGGTGAGAAGAGAGAATTTGTAAGTCCAGTTAAAGGAGACAGCTCGCGAGACATGGCAAACATCTTTTGCTCTAAGAAACCATTTATACTGGATGATTTCATGGAGCAGTGAATCATGGAGCAATGAAGATAGTCTTCATCATACTTAATACTTCAGCTTCTTCTACATTTCATGACCAATATTGTTTTCCACTGCTGTTTGAGACATAGAATAAGGAAGATAGTTTGGCAGTGTTTGACCATAATCATTTGGTGCTTGGGGGGGGTTCTATGATTTTTATGTGTGTATATGTATGTTCTAGGAAAGTATCATTATACTCAATTTTTTCTGTCTTTCCCAAACATGTAAGTATACTGATTTCAAACTTGTTTAAATATTGGAATTATTTGATTCTGTACAAGAGATTCATAAAACTAAAAAAATTCACAGGTTGGATTAAATATCTGTGTAGTTTATCCCTCCATTTCATAAAGCACACAGAAGGATAGCGCATTTGTCTGACAAATATATTTATGTCAGATAATATCAGTTTTATTATCATCATCTGCACCCTGCTATATTTTAACAATATAAATAAAGACATCCATATAAAATTGTGGATTTACAAGAGATATATCATCATTAATTTCCACATAACTAAATGTTGTTAGTTTCAAAACTTTAGAGTATTAAAATAAATAGAAACTACAGTTCTATTTTATGTTCTTAGAAATACTATATTCTATAGTGGATTCTATTAAAGGAGGAAGAAAAAAATGGCAAATTAAAGATAGTTTAGATGATAATTCAAAGGCAAAAATCTGTTCTTGATATGAAAGGAAATTATTCCACAACATTGTGATTATTTACTGAAGATTCAGAGTTCATAATCTATTATTTAAGATTGTCAAATAACCCCAACCTAAAAACTACTGCATATTTTCTGTAATAATATATGCAATGAAATTATATTGTTGACATTATGATATCAACATTTATTCTTTTCTTTAAAAATTACAGAATATTATAGGGATTATTATTCAGCAGAATTTTGCCCTAATACACCTATATATAAGATTTAAGGGCCGGTGATATTGCTCAGCAGCATGGGCGCTTGCTGGCATGTGAGGTCCTGAGTTCGACCCCCGGTACCCAGAAAAAAAAAAAAAAGATTTAAAACAAAGATTTTGATATTTTCTTAATATATATCTATAAGTTATACAATCACAGAAGTCAGATAAAAAAGATAAATTTGTTCATAATCCTGTCGACTAAAATATGTAAATATTTAAATTTCTTGATCATTTATAATCATAATCTAGATGCAAATTGAGTATGCTGAATTACCTTTATTGCCACGTCTCTATAGATCTCATTTTGATACATCTACACTATTCAATTAATTTAGTTAATATACCATTATTTATTTAAGTAGTTCCATATTGTAGGACAATTGCATTGTTTACCATTTTACCCACTGTAGATATATAAATGTTGCTTTACCCTTTCATTTAGGTTTGAATTCAATGTTTTATCTGTTTCTGCCACTCAGAGTGATTTAATCAGATCATGTAACTTTCCTAAGCTTTAGTGTTCTCATTTGTAAAATGAGTCACTGTTCATTACCTTACCAGGTTTTGTGGAAATGAATCCCACAAATATGACATTCATCCTACGCATATCTATTGGACAGACATTAGTGTCAGGTACTTTCCTAATTTGTAGGGATACTACGTTGGAGAAACAGTCTCCTGTTAGCTATCGTACTACTTGCACAGAGCAAAATATGCAATAAGATCAATCTATCTGAGAAATAGTGAAGTGGTATAAAGGGACACAGGTCTGGATAACTATGAAGAGTGGTATCTTGGAATCTCAGATAAAATAAGATTGGGAAGAAAGAGAAGTATAGAAACTAGTGGAGCAAATCATCAGACCATCTGAGAGAGTGGATTAGGAGTGAAGAGAATATTGCAAACAAACAACCCCAGCAAGTGAAAAGGCCCTGAGGTTACATCTGTGGAGCAGGAAAAGACCAGTGAGGCAGAAGGAAATTAAATGAGGGGAATCATAGGAATTTTGGTCAGAGATAAATGAGGAACAGGGAGGAGGTGGCTCATCATTTGGAATCTAGCAGGCCATTGAAAGAATTTGGCTTTTCCTCTGAGTGGAATGGGAATTATTGGAGGGATTTGAAGAGAGAGGAGACTCAGTTTAAATTTTAAGGACTGGGGATGTGGCTCAGTGGTAGGACTCTTACCTTGCACGCAGAAGGTCCTGGGTTTAATCCCCAGCACCACCACCACCAACAACAAAAAAAATTAAGTTTTAAAATGATGCTATGATGAGAATATACTCTAGATTGGCAGTAGTGGAAACAGGGAGACCATTAAAGAGGCCAAAAATAATGGCAGCTTAGAATAACATCGTTCAAAAAAGTGAAAAAAGAAAAAAAAAAGCAGTTCTGTTCTGGACTTACATAGAAAATTGAACTAAAAGGACTTGTTGAGAATGAGTAGAGTATTTGAGAGAGATGAGAGTTAAAGAATTCCTCCTAGTTTTGTAGTAAGGAAATGAAAAAAACTAGCAGGATATTTGGAAAGTTCAAGTGTGGAAGACAAAAATCAGAATTTTTAACACTGTGTATGATATTTGAAATATGTATTAGATACTGTTCTGAGAAATCCAGTAGACAGTTGGATATATGAATCAGGAATTCAGAAGAGAGGTCCTGTGTAGATAATTACATTTGAAAATCATCAATGCATGGATGGTTTCCAAATCCATGAGCCTGATTGATGAAGCTGGGGGAGAGAGAGTTCTAAAGGCTGGGCTAGAGCATACCACCATTTAGATGTTGGACCACAGGAAGAAATAAAAAATGGAGACAAAGAATCATTAACCTTAGGAAGAGAATCAAGAAAAATTGTCTTCTGGAAGCCTACTGAAAGAGTTTTTTCTATAGCAATGCAAAGTAAAACTAAATTATTAAAATCTGCAAGAAAGAATTTTAAATATTTCCTCCATAAATAGGTGATAAATATTTGAAGTGATACAATTTTTATCCTGGTTTGAACATGACAAAATGTGTACGTGTTTCAAAACATCATATTGTGCCTGGTAAATATGCACAGTTCTTATGTATCAGTTAAAAACACAATAAAACTAGTATTCTCATGTATTGTATTAGATAGCAACTTAGTAATATCCATAAATTCTACAAATGCATTTGCCTTTCAACCCAGGAATCTCACTTCCAGGAAATTCTAACATATAAATAATGTTCTATTGTGAAACTATATATGAATAACACTAGTCAATGAAATAATTTGTGTATAACAAAAGATTGGAAATAACCTGATGCTCCTTTGTAGGAGGTAGGCTATGTAAACTACACTGCATCCACGTGATGGAAGATTATGTAGTTCTAGAAGAGAATGAAAAAACTCATTAAAAAATCAATATGTATGAAAAGATCTCCATTTTGCATTATTAAATTAAAATATATATAGCATTACATCACTTTTTCTATAATAAAGGGAGGAAATAATGGTACATATCCATAGTTGCTTATATATAAATATATACATGTATACATAGTTTATATATAAAATATTTATAATTGCAAAAGTATATGTTTACCTATATTTAAAATAATCTTGGTATTTAAGTTACTTTGTTTTAGAAAAGGAGTTAAGAGAGGAATAGAGAATAGCTACTTCAGTTTGCAAATAGGTTGTCAAGATGAACTCTGAAATTGATCTTTAGATTTGAAAAACAAGACATTTAAGTAAGGAGGAAATATATGGAATGGTAGTGAGAAGCGAGTGTGAGGTGAATGGAAAAATATTACTGTGTTTGCGTACTGGTGATGATAGTGGGTTGGGGGGAAAATATTGCTGATGCGGAGGGGGATAAGTTTGCTGGAGTGGGTGAGAGACCTAGCGATGATGGCACACTGACTCTCAATGTGTTTTGAATTTCCATTCTGATTTTTAATTCTAATGTCAAGTGACAGCCAAAGCACACTCAACAGAGATGTTTAACTGCTTCCTTCATTTCTTTACATCTTTGCTCTTTTAACTATTTCTCCATTTTGTGACCTCAGAAAAAGATTGATTAGGTCAGAATTTTTAGGATTCTAAACCAGGCTCTTTATGTAGATGATCTAATTTAATTTTCAAATTCATCCAGTGAACTTCATATTAGTCTCACCACTTTCCAAGTAAGGAAAACTGATGTTTATGTTAACTTGTTTATGCCTACAATGTGTGATGGCACATTACAGATTCAAGGGTCAGCTCTATCTGAACCTAAACCCCAATTATTTCTCTATGTTGCACTGACTTCTATGAGTGCTCTAAAAAGTCCTTTTTTTTTTTTTTTTTTTGTGGGTACCGGGAGTCGAACTCAGAACCTCACGCTTGCCAGGCAGGCGCTTATGCTGCTGAGCCATCTCACCAGCTAAAAAGTCTTTAAAGAAGCTGAATGTGACCTCCAGCAACAATAATTTTTCTTCTATGTCTTCTTTCACTAAATATTTATTGGACATCTATCTCACATGGAAATAAAGGAGTGACAAGACAGACATGTATTCTGGTGTCATAATGCCTATAGTCTTTTCAGGGTGGGAGACTCAGCAAGTCATTAAGATTACAAGAGCTGTTAGAGTAGGTGAAGTGCTATCCAAAAGGCAATATAATTATAATAAATTATTATTGAAAAAATTTGTCAAGCATCACAGAATAAAATATCTTTTAATTATGAGACTAAAACTCCCAATATTTCATGATACTAGGTATGTAATAAAAACAATTTATTCTTAATTTAATTCTTAACATACTTAAACTTAATCACAGTTTTAGAAAACTTGAAAATAAAACTCAAATATTTGTGTTTCTTTGGCAATTTCTCAAGAGTTTTATGAAAGAATTATCAATATACTCTTTGATCTGTAAAATTATATTCTGTGATCCACTAGAGGAAGCTCTAAATAAATAGTAAGTTTGTAAATCCAGAGTAGAATATATCTTGACTTTGTCACCAAGAATTGACATAAACAAAATAGCAAATAAGTGTAAGTCACAATATCAAAACATTGGAGGTATGGAGAGAGACAAAACTGAAGGAGACGTAATAAAAAAAGAAAAGTACACGACATAATGCTCTCAAAATGTTTGAACAGATTGTCACCACATACAGAAACTTGTCAGCAATTTTATATTTTGAAATCTATACTTTGTCTCAGTGACATGAAAACTAAAAAGAATAACACAGTGTTTACCTGGTAAGTACTTATCCCTCTAAAGGTATGGTGCATGTATTTTCTTCTGTAGTATGTTATTCAGAAAATTCTCTGAGTAGCATTTGAGGTGGATGCCCAGGTACTTTGATATGATGTGCATTCGTTCTTTCAGGGACAGAAAGGAGAAGATCTGCATGCTTTCTTCAATCAGGGATGTAGTAGCTTGAAATTTCCACAGTAGTTCCCTGTCACTTACAGGATACAAAGCCACCCAACAAGACAGACAACACAGGTCATCTCATCTGATCCTTGTCATCTCCAAGGCTTGTCTCCTGCCCTTATCACTTTCTAAATTCCATCTAATTCCAGAATATCTAACCCCGCCCTTTGTCTGACATGCTATTCTGCCTGCTGCTCTTTGTTTGATGAGCTCTTATTCACTTGTCAGAACTCAGATCAAATTGTCACCTTTCTGGGATGACTTCCCTGACCTCTCCAAGTGGAGTCAATCATCTCTGCTCTTCTGTTGCCATAGTGTATTTCTTTGGTCTCTGTGAGTGATTTTCTTGTTTAAATATCTAGCTCCATTCCTACATTGGTAATCCCGGGAAGGCAGCATGTAAGTCATATTAGTATCATTACCCAAAGCCTGGTCTATATTAATGTTTAAGCAGTGTAGGCTTAAAAAGCCATTTAGGGTCAGTGTGCTGGGGATGAACCTCAGAGAATAAAAATTAAGCTTCTAGGGCCATTAGGTTTGAGCCTATTGCAGGAAGATTTGTTGTTACTGGGGAGGAGGAAATAAGGCCAAACATGCAAATGAACTGGAAAAAAGGGTAACTAGAGTTGGACAAATTTTGAAGGAACTGCATTTCTGTGTATCAGCATTCATTTCTAAAGGGCACTGCTTCAAGAGTGTTTTATTGTCTGTAGTAATGTCTAGAGCCATTTACTTGTCCTTAAGATGTTCTTTGTAGCTATAAGGCTATATCTAAATTAAAGCTAATGATCAAACAGAGATTTTTTTTTCTCTATTAATGTCTAGCAGGAGAGAGTCATTAGCACATTTATGAATTAGAGTCTGTTTATAAGGTACGGGGAAGAATCATTGCATATTCCCTTGAGCAATTCTCTATATCTTAAAAAGTAAGTAGACCTGATAGGTTCAATGAGCAAGACTCATGGCATGTAACCAAAAGCTACCATTATTCTAATAAGATTTATTCAGTGCACAGAAGCTCCTTCTCTGACCCTGGATACAAATGCATGCAGTCCAAATTTCTACTTGTTCTTTGGTAATAAAAAGCCGTCTGGCCACTTTAAGTCACAAAGGTGGTCCCCACTGAGAAATGAGAAAGGCCTAGGGCTCCATGTGATAATCAAGAGTCAGCTTCATTCATGGTTAGAGGGACTTCTTGATGTAGCCAATGCTTTGATTCCTCTGCTGCTTTTTACCCCTGCCTCCCTGGCTAGCTGTGGTATTTGACAGCACCAGGGCTGAAGTTCTAGAAGGAAGGTTGAGAAGGAGGCTGAGAAGGTCTTACTTGCCTGACACTGCTGTATGGTGGCAGTGGGAGCTCATAATGTTATTTATTTTTCATGGGAAAATGGTTATATATATTTATGAGGTACAGTGTGATGCTTTGACCGATGGACATATTATAGAAAGATCTAATCAAACTTATTAACATATCTATCACCTCACCAATGTATTATTCTTTTTAGAGTAAGAATGTTAAAAATCTATTATAGCACTTTTGAAATTGGTGATACGTTAACTGTGGTCACCATATAGTAGAACAGTTCACCAAAATTACTCATTCACTTTAATGGGGACCTTTCTAACATCTGTTCAACATCTTTCATTTTCCCCATTCCCTCCTTCTCCCAGTCTCTGGCAACTACTTTTTCATTCATTGATTTTACGACTTTGACTTATTAAAATTCCACATGTAAGTGAGATCATATAGCACCAGACTTCCTGTACCTGGCTTATTTACTTAGCATAATGCACTCCACTCCATCCACTTTGCTGGAAATTACAACAGTCTCTGTAGAGCATTTTGTCTTATTCTTTGGAGATCCTCATTGGGAACCATCTACTCCACATCCGAAAAGGTAGATAATTTGAGTCTCACATGGTGCATTTTCCTCTGCCTGTTCCTTAATCAGCCCCTCATGGATCTGCCCCAATTGGGATTACCTTGCCCCCACCAGACAGTCCTTTTCAGCCAAATTGTCACAAGGCTCTTGCTTTCCTGGGACTCAGTTTTAAGTCCATATCCTCACAAACAGTAGAATGCAGCCACCTCTATCTCCTGAACTCTCTACTCCTCACACTGAAAGCAGAGCCTCTTCCCTTTGGATTTTTCAGCACACATTAGGCTCCAGTCTAGGGTGTTCCCCAAACACCAGGTGATATATATGAGACACACGTTGTAGCCCATCTCTCTAAACTTCAGTGGAGGGGAAGGCATGGCTACTTCCCCACCCCAGCACATTTATGACTGTCCCCACAGAACAACCCTCCCTATAAATCCTCTCTGTCTTCAAAAACTTAATCATTTTGCATCACTGGTGAGGATAATGGTTTTCAATAGTTGTATATTCACTTTTCAACCATTCCTTTTCAAATTCTGAAGATGGCCTGGTAGCTCCTTTGGAATGTTAACTTGGTGAATAAAGTGAAACTTCAAAGTCCCATCAATGACGTATGCATTCACAAAACAGAAATACTTATAATTCGAATGCATTATCCTTCAGTGACATATTATTGGCTCTTACATATGAATTTAAAGATCTGTACAGAGGCTCCAAATAACACATTGATTAATTGTTCTGAATGCTCTTAACTTTGATATTGTCTTGGTACATTCACAGGTCTAGTGAGCGACGAGTTGAACATGTGAATCTTAATTGATCTTCAGAGCTTTTCTAGCTACTGAGTGGATTTGATTCCAACACATATGCATATATGTTTATTTGAAACACAGTAAGTAGTTCACAAGAAGTGTATGATGAATGAATTAAATTGTGATCAATTATTTGTGTTAGAGGAACTCAGCATACCGCCTGTGATGAGTCCTCAGAGCAGAGGAACATAGAAGAGAGGGACTTTTTCTTCTCCATTTCTTAGACTAAGTTCAACAAAATATTTAAGTAGTCTTTTTATTTCAGAAGATACAAAGTAACATATATGTATATATATGATGAACATTTCCCCAGATCTAATGTACAACATGAAGACTATAGAGAATGAAATTGTACTATATTTGCAACTCATGCTAAATGAGTACATTTCATATGCTGTTCCCACAAAAAACAAAGGAAGGAAGAAAAAGAAAGAAAGAAAGAAAGAAAGAAAGAAAGAAAGAAAGAAAGAAAGAAAGAAGGGGGAGGGAGGGAAAATAAAAAAATGAGTATGTAAGATGATGGATATGTCAATTTGTCACACTGGAGTAATCTTTTTACTACCTATATGTATCCCATAATATGCTGCATAAGTTAAATATGCAACTTTAGAAAAAAAGTAGCTATTTTTTCTTTGCTATCTTTACGTCCTCTTTGTACCTTTTTTCTGTCTCCTCATAGTATTCTAGTATTTCTCTCAGTTCTAATCCACGTCTTCCTCTGCTTTCTGTGTTCCTAACTCACCTTCCCTTCAACAACCACAGTTTACCCCAGCACCACTGATATAAGCTGTAGAGAGCAGGAAGTGTTCTGACTGGGTTGATTCATACCAAGGTTTAAATGGCTGGAAACTACTTTGTCCCTGCCAGGAATCCAATATTTGCATTTTTTAAAAGGAGGCTCGTTATTCCAAATTGATTTAATCTGTGATCTGTGATAAAATCACCTTCCTCAGGTCCCAGCATGGGTTAAGTTTTCAATATTATTTGTTGAATCAATGAATCAATGTTGGGCTTTCAGGCAGTATAAAAACCAAAGTGAGCTTTTTATGTTATTTAGCAAAGATATTTTCAGACAGGGGTTATACTTTCTGAGGCATACCAGACCTACCTTCAGGGCCAACTTAGGTTGTATTGTCCTTTCACAATTTTGAAGGTAAAGCCCACAGAGTATCTTTAAAATCTAGAAGTTTCACGTGCCTGGAAGTGGGAAAAATAGGCAGTGGGAGAATGGGGATTTGGGAAGTGGGACAGGGAATGTAATGGCTAAGAAAGAGACTTTTGAGTCATACTCTGTAAACTGAAGGGCTCTGAACTGGGTAGAGTATAAACATTGGGTTTTACCTTAACTTTAACTAGCTTTTTGTTCTAAATTATCTGGATCTTTCTGTAAGTCCATATAACATGAGCTCTTTCATTTTTTTCACAACTATTTTGCTTCTCTAAACAAAATAAAATGTCAAAGGCCAGATCCAAAGACAAAAGGCGTAACACAAGGAAGTTGCATTGTGTGCACAAGCAGTGACATTCAACGTCAACAGAGGGGGCTTAGGAGTCTGTTTGAGCTACATCTTAAGTTAGGAGTCAGGGTTGGTGCTTTTGATTTGTTTTTCTCATCCCAGGCAATAGGTAATTTGGTCTGCAAAACAATGAGAAAGGCAATATTGAATAATGCATGCACACAAAGTACTTGAAATTACTATATAATGAACTCTATATAAAACAACCCTTTGCTACTATAAGTGGGCACAGCTAAACCAGAGCCTTTTCCAAATAAATACTAATGTGGAACATTGGAGGAAAAATAACTTGACAAATTCAATGTATGTTTCACATTAGAAAAATGAGGCTATGGTGTTAAGAAAATAGTAGAAGAGAAGAGAGAAAAAGAAATCACAGAAGTTCAAATAATAAGAGGCTAATTGGACTCCCTAAAAGTGTAGAGTTTTGGAACCTACTATTTGTTTAAAAGCAATGAATTCTAAAGCTTTACTACTGCACATTGAAGATGATCCTTCATGCACTTTAAGAGGTCATGGTACCTTTTAACGCAGCTACAGGAATACTGCTATAAACACTGCACAGATTGTAATCTTTCAGCCTCAGATAGGGTTTGCAGTGCTGCCTGCAGAAAGATCTCATTTGTGAAAGTAGCCACTGTGTTTTCATATTGCCAGACATCTGCTCTTGGCTAAGAACAACATGAAAGGAGATTTGTACGGTTTTTGTCCTCCTGCAAAGGAAGAGCGTCTTTTGAATTAATTGACCATCTCAACAGAATGGCCTACATTCATATCTGCAAATTTATCTAATTAAGGCCTTCTTTTGGGTTAAAATAATCATTTAACTCTTGTGAGTGCCTAATGACATTCTTGTCCTTTCACTGTACATTGGGCTTAGCAACTGCAAATACAAGGTGCAAGGTATCTGGGGAGATGTGAATGTGTGATGTAAGAAAATAAAGAATGTAGCATTCAGTGCCCACCTTTGGTTTGTGTACGTTAAGCATGGAACTCTTCCACAATTTTTCATTTTGAGAAAAGATTTTAAAGATTAGGAACCTGAGCTCAGAGAGGTTAAATCATTTGTCCAATGTTCCTCAGCCTGTAAAATGGAAAAACTAGATTTCAAATGTAAAGCTATTTTTACCCTCAATCTCAAGATTGTCCTTCTGAATCCTGTTACCTTAAGAGACTTCCAGGCTATGGGAAAGACAAGACTTATTAACCAAAGGTGCAGAAATACTGATCACCCATGCAGGGCAGTGTTGGGTAGAAGGGAGAGCCAAGCAGACTTCGGTTTTCATCAAATAGATACTCACTTGACAGTATCCGCTGATTGTGATTTGTGTTTCAGTGTTTTCTCCCCCAGAGACACTGCAATATTTTTCTGGTCAAGACTTTTATCCTTCCTGTTGTTGGATTCTACAGTGCCTAGCAAAGAATTGGTATGTAAGGGAATGATTCCATTGATGCATACTGTGCTATCTGAAAGGATCCTGGGGATCCCAACAGAATGCCTGCTTGGCCATGAAGGTGAGCTACTTAATATATTTCATGGCCATTGTATTTTGATGTTTTAAAATACACAAGCATATCATGCTGTCTATTTGATTATGAATTATAGATACTCCTGTAAACTAGACTCTTTTCTAAAGAGCTCCCTCTTTTATTTGAGTAGCCAAGGGCCAGAAAACTTTTCTTCAGAATAATTTTGTATGGTATGGTCAATGTCAAAACGCTGTTGTTGCCTAATAAGTAGCAGGTCATATCAATCAGTCCCCCTTGGGTTCATTGTGATTTCACAACTGATCCCACACACATCAGTGACTTGAGTGATGTTGACATTCTGCCTCTGAACAAGGTAAATACAGTTAAGATTGGACTATGAAATCAGTGGAAGTTTTCCTTTGGGGATATTAATCAGATTTGGAAACTGACCCCAGTATTTTCAGCATTGTGTTTTTCTTTCTTTTTTTTAAAAAAAATCTATAAAATTTTATTAAAAGTGAAAAAACTTGAAACTCTTGAATAAACATGGAAAGGATATTAAGTGCCCTGTGTACTGATATTAACTGGAATTTACTGCAGGAAAAAAGGCAAACTAGTGCAAAATTAGCAATGTGTCCAATTTCTATCCTCTCTGATAAACACTAAACATTTTATATATTTGAAATACTTTGGAATTAAGTAAAAATATCAGTAGGGCTATCAGACCTATTCATATAGATTTATTGGCCAGAAAAAGAACATTGAACAGAGAGACAGGAAATAAGCTTCAATCCTGGCTCATTTGTAGCCTGTATCAGTCACTGTTTTACTAGAGAAACAGAAATAACACAAGATATTCAAATGTATAAGAAATTACAAGATTGGCTTATGATGGTCAACCACAGAGTCAGATGAGGAAGCGTGCACAGGATGTCTGCACACTGGGGACTAAAGGTTTCAGTCCAAGATCTGGAGTTTACTGCAGAAGTCTGAAGGATCCAAGGGGGAAGCCAAAGAGTCTGTAACAGAAGCCAGGCATCGATGTCCAAGCTGAAGGTGAAGACTAGAGCTCCTCCAAAGAACAGAAGCCAGTCAGTTCTTCCTCATTTCCCCTTTATACCATCCAGGCAATGAGCCACCCTAGGGCAGGTCCTCTACACCCTAGGGTATAGACTTGCTGAGCTGACTTAGTTAAGCTTCTGAACTTCTCAAATTGACACAATCGATCAACCATTACATAGCCCATGTGATCTCACAGAAATTTTTTAGCTTTTGTCTATTTCAGGGACCTCATCTAGAAAATGATAGAAATAATACTTTCCTTTGCCTACCTGTGGGTACTGTGAGTATCCAACAATATTATTGATGTATACTAGCATTGAGAAATGTTCCAAATATATGTTCATCTTATTATCCAGAGATAAAGGTGTTAAAATGAAGATCTAATTTGATGTATCTGAAAGTACTAAGCAATAAAATACCATCTCAGCCAGATCAAAGCAGTATCTTTTGTTGATGACAGTGAAATATACAAGCATAAATTGCCTTTATTACCAACTCTTCCCTACTGTTTCCTAAGGAGCATTCCCTTTCACCCCCTAACAAAAATTAGGCTGTAGAAATCTGTTATTGTGACATTTAAGCATCAGGCACTTACTTTACCAGTTCACTTCTTTCCTTTTAACTGTCCCTGGTGGTAAATTTACTAGCAATGGAAGCACTGGAAACACGCAGGTTGGGCATTTGGAATTCCAGCAGCAATAATTGCTTAACTGCTTGAATGTCAGTGGTTGGTGTTCAAAAGGACTTCACTAACTGACATTTACAAGTTGCCCTCTTTGATATTCCATTAAGAATACTGTACAAGGAAGGTTTACTTTCGAGAATTGTTAGAAAAACATGTGAGTACGGTTTCTAGAGTTCTTCCACCTGCAGCTCTAGACCTAACAAGGGAGTGACATTCTGAGAATTGAGTGGGAGCTTTGAGAGTAAAGGCCATTGCTCAAATCCTGGCTCCTCATTTTAACATACTACTTGAAACGATATTGATTTAAAGTTTTGAATTACTCAGAGCCTCAGTTTCCTCATCTATGTAAAAAGAAGAATGTGCACTCAGTTCTTTAACAAGTGTGTATTAAGCACTTGCTATGTAACAGATACGCACTGGGTGCGAAAGAGTCAGTGATGACCACCAAGGAATGCCTAAAAATTGTTTGCATGTAGTAGGAAGATAGAAAATAAAGAAGCCCACCAATACAGAATCAAGGTATTAGGCCTTTCATCACACTGTTTAGTGAAGAATCAATGTGGAAATATTATGAGATGTACGTTATTCATTGGTATCCTTAGGGGATACACTTAGGTTCTGCACTCCCAAGCATACCAAAAATCTGTGGATGCTCCAGTCTCTTACATAAAATACGATAGTGTTTGCCTGTAACCTACAGACATTGCGTGGATATTTTAGATCATCTCTAGATTACTTATAATGCCTGATACAGTGTAAATGCTACGTGTTAATACAATGCAAATGTTACAAATGCTATGCTCATAGTTCTTTTACTGTTTAGGGAATAATGACAAGAAAATAAGTCTGTATGTGTTCAGCACAGACACAAGCACACAACCATTGTAGGCCAGACTACATAGTAGTTGAACTATGCTGTCGCTGTGCTGCAGAGAGACTGAGCATCTGTGAATGGCGGGAGACCACAGCAGGGTGTGCTTGCACATCACTTCATTCATACTGAGCCACCAGTGTAACATTTGGGAGTTGTAAATGCAAGTTTTACTTGGGCGACTTAAATATATGCAGTTGTTTGAATCCACAGATGAGGAACCTGTAGATATAGATTGACTACATTAGGTAATTATGAGATCAAAATTAAAGAATGAGGATAGGCAGAAAAGAGACTTGAGAGATGTTTAGAGAAGAGTGTTTGAAAACAGTTACAGCTACCAGTGCATTAAATCACATAATAATCATAATAGTAATATCATTATTAAACAATTTCTGTTTATTACATACTATAATATGATTTACATATATTATCTCACTTTTTTTGCTTTTCATACTGTGAGATACTTATTACTGTCTCCTTTTACAGAGGAGAAAAGTGAGGCTCAGAGAGGCTGAGTGATTCTCTCAGGACACACTGCTAGTGTGATGGACGTAGAATCAGATTCCAGGTGTTTTAATGCTAAGCATTTATGCACTTTAGCACTATCCTATACCACTGTAACAAAAACTGAAATATTTTAGAAATAATATTGCCTAAGTATCTGCTCTGTCTACCCTACTGCATATACAGAAAAAGCCTCTGAGATTCATGAAGAAATTTCATGTTCTAATTTAAATACTTTTTTCTTGCTTTGAATTTCCAACTTGCATGGCAGAAAGTTCCTAACTAATATATTTCCTTGACAAATAAAATAAAGCAAGTATGTTGTTCTACCTGGAAATCTTTAAATTATCTCTTTAGACTTTCAGCACACAATTTACAAGTGACAGGCAACATATTTCATTATTTTTATGTTTGAAATAACTTTCAAAGAGAGAGGAAAGGGGCGTTTGACATTATTGTAATCAATTCTGTCAGAAATATTATTAGATTTACCTGATTTCGTGAACACAATCATTTTTCATTGTTATTCTGAGTTTTCTCAGATGTTTTACAGGAGGCTAGCATAAATAGTAAAATATGTTTCACTAAGACATCTGTTGAAAAAATAATGAGGATGTGCTTTGTTGAGCAAAGATACTGTGTAAGCTGCAACAGTCTCTTCTGATAGCAAAGCAGTAAGTGGCCAAGTGTCCCTGGGCAAACACAAACTCCACACTACTCCAACAGGAAGGGTGTTCAGTGTCCCAGAGCCTGAATGGCTGTTGGACTCAGTTAGGGATAGAAGGAAATCATAGCCAACAGGGCACTGAAAAAATGCAGCCTACATAGCTGTGAGAAAACCCAAGCCCTGGCAAGTTTATGAATCAGTCTGTATTGGCATCAACCCAGATTTCATGTTTTATTGGGCTGAAAGTCTCTATTTAAAGATTCCCTTTTCTGCCTGGTTATCATTTATATGTTGGGTTTTTCTTGTTGAGCATTAAGGTAGAGGAAGGCATAGGGCAGGCAGCCCTTGTGTGACTGATGTCCAATAATGGCTCGGAACATTCTGAGGAAAACTGTACCTGTGTCTCCCATTATGTAGATGAAGGCAGTCTACTTTTATTCCCGGCACAATTTAAGACTGAGACAGAACTATACATTTTAAGTAAAAAACCCTAAAATTTAAAATTTACCATTGTATGTCCTTAGTTGACTCTTAACTGCTTGTAACTTGTTGTCTTGTTTCCTAGATTCATTGGTCTTATATGTAGAATCTGAAACAGTATCTGGCAAAGGCCTTTAACGTAAAAAAAGGAATATTAACCTCATTTTACATACAAGGGACCTGAAAATCTAAGAACCTAGTAAAATTATCTAATGACTCATATATTAAGGGACAAAGGAGATAATGCTTAAAATCTAGATACTTTACATGCATTACCAAAAGCTTGGATTTGGAAACTTTTATTTTATTTTATTTTTATTTTTTTTGTCTTTTTGAGACAGGGTTTCACTATGCAGTTTTGAGTGGTCTTGAACTCACTTTGTAGCCCAGACTGGCCTTGAACTCACAGCAATCCTCCAGCCTTCTGAGTGCTGGAATTGCAGGCCTGTGCCACCACACCTGGCAATGGAAATTTTTGCCCTATGTTTACAGTACAGAGGTGAATATTGATTTTGCTTTTTCATCCCATGCACAGTAATTGATAAGCACTTTGGTTTATAGGCCTGTGCATGACATGTTTGTGTGGTCCACATGCATATGTATTTATATAAAATAACATTCTCAAAATTATTTAGGTGAGACATTAAGTGAAACTTTGATTCCATAAACATAAAGGGAAGAAAGATGTTATTTGTGCCTATCCTTTGGCTAATACTGGGTAATTTTTGTTATTGAAATAATATTTTGGCTTTATCAAGAGTAGTTTTCAAGGAGAGGTGTGTACAGCGGTATGTTTCCTATTTTTTATTACCAGGATCTAGCAAAGCAGTGGATATCTCTAACTCAGTGAAAGATTATAGGACATTTAAAAAGTTTGGAATTGTAGAATTCTTTTTGAAGAAAAGCAGTTTGTTTCAAGTATAGCTGTCTACGCAGATTTAGCTAACATGAGCTAAAATTACCTGAGAAAGTATCTACAAAGATCTATTTTGATGAATAACTAAGAATTCTTTAGAGTTAGTATATCAGAATCTAGGATGTAAGTGAGGCCTTCTAAACAATGTGAAAAGTACTTGTTCTCTACCTTGTACATTCCTAAAAGTACCCACCAGGCCAGCAAGTACATAATTTGATACAGCTCCATGTTAGAAATTCTGGGGGAGTTAAGCAGTCAGATCCTGTCCTGGAAGGGTATGTAGGTTGGTTGAGGAAAGTGAGAGCTAAGTTATTTAGCTGCCTGGAGAACCTTTCCAACTACTCGTAGGGAAAAGCGTCAAGCATCACATAAGGCAATGAAGATTTAAGGCAATGAAGACGTAAACAAAACTGGCAAAAGAAAACAAGAAAAAAGTAATGGGAAGGTGGACTAGAAAAGGCTTCTAAAGGAAGCGGAATTTAAGCTAGACCTTTAAAGACTTAGCAAAGACAGGAGAGGCTAGACCAAGATGGTGCAAAAGCAAGGAGAAGGGGACCAGATGGGCACAAGAGCAAGACCTTCCTGGGGATAATGAGAAACAGTAAGGGGACTGGTATGATTAAAAAATGACTTGCCCATCAAAGGTAATTCAGCCTTGGTTTTGCTGCTTTATCTTTCACAAATTTGCATCCAAATTGATGAAGTTGTAATGCATGTGGTCTCCAGCCTGTTGTAAATTTCCATCTCTGTGTTTATGAGGTCTCTTTTTCTCACAAGCTGCCGTAGAAATCAAGGGAAAGAATATACAGTGTAGAGGAAAGAGAATCTGGCCCTCATGCCTCCCTGCTGTGGTGCAGCATGGTCTGATGACCAGAGGCACAGGACCCTATTTCTAGGATTAGTCAGAAAGGATTGAGCACATGTCTGTAGACTTTTGCCTCAATATTACATTTTAGATGGTTCAGTCAGAGCTGTTACATTTGGCAGCATTCCTTGTTAGCATTTGATAAACAATTATTGCCAAATGTTAGTAAGGAAACCTGCCAAATGTTACAGCTCAGATTTAACTGCTGAAAAAAAATGCAGTTCGAATAAGCTTTTTGCTACAGAGCTGCTGCCTGGTGTGCCAGTTCTGAAGCTGCAGGGGACCCCGGTTGTGACAAATTCTGAGTCTAAAGGTATAGGGCCCTTTGCCAGCAGTTCTGAGTTCCCCTCTGAAGTTATGAATTAGTTGACACCTGTTGGTTTTCAAAGTAATAAAATTTGGGCAAATCAGTTTTTAGTGAATATTTTGATTCAGGGCTTCCAGCCACATTCCATATTTGACACACCTTCTTTCATGGCATTTTGCACCAGTAGGCAAAGTGGTAGATCCTCAGGTGGTAGAGTCTCTTTTTATATATATATTTGGCTTGATGATGTTTAATAGCTATTATGAGATCATCCCTATTTTCTGTTTTTCCCAGGAAACGTTTTTCCTATCTTTCTATTCTTACTATTCAACCTTGGCTAACTAACAGGAAAGCATACCAAGCAAAAGTTATTCCTCCACTTCTTTTGTGATAGTCCTATCATTCTGGTAAATCAAGAGAATGTTTGCAACGTAGTGCCACCTGGGTTTTAGCTGGACACTTAGAAGTGTTCTAAATAGTTGATTAAGGAGAAGATTGAAAAAAAGAGGAAGTCATGATAATGGCGTAGCTAAGCATCTTCACAGTGCATTGCATAGTTCTCAGTGGAAGTTGATTAATTTTAGACGTGAAGGTCTTTTTCTCAGTGTTCCACAGAGCTTTGTTCTTGTCCTTGCCCTACACAGTTTTGCTAGAGGCTTATGTTAGGAGAGGTATTTTTATTTAATTTGTGGATGGTTTAAAGCTTGAGGGGGTAAATAAAATGTTAGGACATATTCAAGGTAAAGAAAGAGAAAGGTTAAAATGGGGAAGTAGATTGAAATATCAGTAGGAGTTGATAGAAAAAAGGGGACTTTATATTCAGATGTTAATAGCCTCTATATTCAGAAATTAATTCACATTTGTACTTTAGTTCCATCAGCTAATCTTTCTTTAAATGGTGAGATATTTTTCCTCTAACCGAAGCTCAAAATGCTAAACACTTGCTTTCTTGGGGCAGTGTTCCCAAATAACTCAAAAGTAAGCATAAGGTCTTGCCTTGACACATTGGATGTGCTAGCACATGGCTTGCATCTGAAGTTCATGACTCTGGAAGCAGATGGTGAAGGTCCATCCTGCAGGAGGTAATGGTATCTGGAGTATTTAACATCAGTGGTCCAGTAGGGCTACTCAATGACGTGCCAGCAACAGGATATGCTTCTTGTAATGTGTGATAATATTAGTTACTCTTCTGACTTTATCTCCTAATTACTTATTGAGATTTTTCAATTTTCCTATCACTACTACTATTTCTTGACATGTAGTATGATCACTTCCATGAACAAATATAAAGGTCCCTTAACTGTTTCCTTATATCTACAAATCTACTCTTTTCATGAATAATATCTGACCTATTAAGTGATCCATACAAAGATGAAAAACAATTAATTGGAATATTTATTATTTTCAGAGGAAGGAGAAGGGTATAGTAGGAGATATTAATTAATAACATAAGAACCATAATGGGAGGGGATTAAGTGGATAATATAAAATAATATCCTTGGTCAAAACACAAAGGATAAAAATGAATGCAAATATTTTTGAAACTTGTGGTAAGAAAATGAGATTACCGGGCATGGTGGCGCATGCCTGTAACCCAGCACTTGGGAGGCTGAGGCAGGAGGATTGCCTCAAGTTTGAGGCCAGCCTGAACAACATAGCGAGACCCTGTCTTAAAATAAATAAGTAAATAAATAAATAAATAAATAAAGGGGTAAACTAGATGCTCTCACTTTTGCCTATAAAGTACAAGGCAAGATCATCTGGTAAGATTCAAAATAAAGCCAAAGAGAGGTAGAAGCTTGTGAAATATTGGCTGGCTAAGGAAAATTAAATAATTACCATGATGGTGATTTAGCTGAGATTGAAAAGTGTTACAATGTTACTGTTACAGAAAGTGTTACAGTGTCAACTGATATAGTTGTGAAAAGAAACTCTTTGTTGATAGTTAGGATATATAGTAAGTAAAACATAGGACTAATTTGGATTTGGTAATTTTCCTGATGCATTTGGTTGAAGGATAATTTCACCAAAAGTTTGAAAGGTGAAATTGAGCAAAACTGCATTTCTGAAAATGTGGAATAGATTGGTTAAGAAAGAAAAAACAAGTCCAGATTAACTAGCTAGAAATAGAAGACGGTAAATTGACTAATGTTATTACACACTACAAGAAGTATATCCTCTGAAGTAGAGGGAAAGAAATATACACATATTTTTATTACTTCAAAGTTTGAGCATTTATGGAAAGGATTTGATTATTGAGATGGGATGAAGGTAAATATCACTGGAGTAGGATTTGATATAAAACTCTAAGTGGAGGTCTGTATTCTTTCCTGAAACAAGAAAATACTTTTCATAAAGAAGGGAGTGGGCTGGTGAGATGGCTCAGCAGCATAAGCGCCTGCCTGGCAAGTGCGAGGGCCCGAGTTCGACTCCCGGAACCCACATACGAGAAAAGGGCCGGTGATATCGTTCAGCAGCATGGGCGCCTGCTGGCGCGCAAGGTCCTGAGGTCAACCCCCGGTACCCACAAAAAAAAAAAAAAAAAAAAAAAAGAAAGGAGTGATAGCAGGCTTCTCTGGCTACAGCTACTGACCCAGCCCCTTAGGAGGGAATGCCATAACCATAATGATTTTATATGTGGTGGAAAGCATGCTGCTTAAGAACAAAAGTATTGGGCCGGTGAGATGGCTCAGCGGCTTAAGCGCCTGCCTTGCAAGCGCAAGGGCCCGAGTTCGACTCCCGGATCCCACATACGGAAAAGGGGCCGGTGATATCGCTCAGTGGCACGGGTGCCTGTTGGCGCGCGAGGTCCTGAGGTCGACCCCCCGGTACCCACAAAAAAAAAAAAAGAACAAAAGTATGTCATTAACAATACTAATGCAGAAAAATTTTAGAAACCTTATGATCAGTATAAATCTTAAAGTTCTTATAATCTGAATACCTACTCAGTTAATTCAACCTGTAAGCTTCCAAACCAGCTTGCTTAACATTATAATTGACAAATTACCTCCCTTATGATACAATTTATTCTCTGGTAGAGCTGATCCAACCAATGGCAATTTCCTGAATTGTGAAAACATGTAGGCAAGGAGTTTGTATACTTATACTTTCCAAAGACAGCTCTTCAGTTGTAGGGTGACAGGTTGTGTTCCTTATATTTCTTCTCAGATAGACCAAGCCCATTTTCTTCATTTGACCCATATAAGATGATTTGTAGGTCTTTAGATAGCCAGATTGTGAAGGCATAGGACTTGACTTGGAGGTCTTGTTGTCATATTGGGGTACCCTTGTCTTCTCTACCCTACATGCTTAGCCATCTCTATCTCAGTCTCCTCTGAATGCTGTGTATTTTGCCTAGAATGATCACCCTTCATTCTTTGCTTGGTGAACTCTTATTTATCACTTTGTATCCAGCACGAGTGTTACCATTCTTTTTCCTTAAGGTGGCTATGTGCATATTATATTTTTATACTTAAAGCACTAAAATTTAGCATTCTCTCTAGAGTTAGTGTAAGGTCAGGAATCTTACTTATCTTTGTATTCCCACTGCTTAGTGTCGGTCTTCATGTACAATCTAAGAAACATGTTTTAAAATGTACATTTGTTTGTTTTGAGTGTGATGCCCCCATGAAAACAAGACTCCCCTGCACAGTCAAATGGGACCATCACATTACGTGATGTGAATGGTCATTGCATGCTGAAGTGCTTATTCCTCTGCTTTATTGTTGGCTTGTTTGTTCGCATGGCAGCTCTGGATTATTCACATTGTCCTCATACACAACTGCATTCTCTGATCTTTTTCAGTAGAATTGCCTTAAAGCCAGATATACTCCATTCTCAGTTCCTAGCAACAGAAACGGACTCTGGCCAATTTAGTCAGAAAATAAAAAGTAGTTGTTGAAAGGTGTTGTATAGCTCACAGATGCAACTGGAAATCTGGAATTTAGAAAACAGTCAGAAGCAGGGGGGAGGCTAGGCAGCTAGAAGTGCAGCCAACACCCTGGGGAACATCGACATTTAAATGGCAGATGGAGGAAAAGAGCCCAGGAAAGAAAACTGAGAAGGAGCCATCAGAGGAGCGTAAGGAGAGCCACAGTACTTTCAAAGCCTCACATACTAAGACACCAAAGAAAATCCTAAGAAAAGGATGCTGCACAGTGGCAAATGCAACAGAGATTGCATAAGCTATTGATTGCACAGCAACCACTGGATTTCATAATCAGGCATTTCTTGGTGAGCTTGGAAGAGGATTTTCAGGAAAGTGGTTAGGATGGGTGGTGGCTTCTAGGGACGAGCTAAGAAAGTAGGCAGGGTAGACTGAATTTTTGAATATTCTGATTGAAAATCTGTTCAAAAAAGAAGAGTGTGAGCCCAAGTGAGAGCTTTCATTAGATGAGAAACATGAGCATTTTTCTAAGCTGTGGGAAAATGCTGGGACAGGGGTTGGAGTAGAGAAGAAAGGATGATTGTTTACATGTGTTTCTGAGATGCAAGAGGAGTGGGGGGCAGAAGCGAGAACTGCAGTCATGACAGCCGCAGGGACACTTCTGCTGGGGTTGGGGGAAAATGGGTACTGGTGTGCACCCAACAATGGGCTTGTTATTGTGGAGATAAAAAGTTGATGAAAATCACCTTTGGTGACCTGGATTTTCTGAATAAAAAAAAGTAGTTTATCAAGAATGAAGTAGGACCATGAGGAGTCCCTTTGTTCAATGTTTTTGTTTTTATTGGTTTTCCTTCCACTGTCAACCTCGCTATGATATTTGTCCGACTTCACACTGAAGAATCACCCTGAAGATTCACACTTCAGTCACCCTGAAGAATTTAACCTAGTGCTACTTGCAGTGGCGTCCACTAGAGTATGTGGCATAACTTAATGTGGCTCCGTAGGCCTCCACTTCCTCCATTAAGGGTAAACTGAAAGAAAATACCTGTGCTTATTTCCATTCTCTGTCTATAGATAGTACTTTCTGATGAACACAGAGATATTTTTTAAAAATTTCATCTCTTGTGTGTGTGTGTGTGTGTGTGTGTGTGTGTTACTACCTGGAGATTTGGCCTAGAGCTTTCTCTCAGAGCTACATCCCCTGCCCTTTTTATTTTGATACAGGGTCTCACCAAGTTTGCTATAGTGCATAGGCTGGGCTGGAACTTGTGATCCTCCTGCCTCGTCCTCACAGAGTAATGGGATTACAATGTACCCCACCAATCCAGGCTTTAATTTAATCTCTTTACTCTGGCTTACTTCAAAGGCTTTTATAGCTGACATATTACAAGTGCAAGGCAAATTACAGGGGAAAACATGGTGTGTACTTTTATAATACCTCATTCTGGAATTTTTATCAGACTCAACATTATTTTCCTTCCGTTCTCAGTTCTTTCATCATCTGGCCTTTGTGTTCCTCTGAGGGCATCATTAGCCATCGCATATGCTGATGTGTCCATCTAATAATGCGAGCAAAAATGATCTGGAGTTCAAGTCTTCTTCTGATGGGTGATCAAGTAGGCCTGTATGAAGCTGCTTAGAAAAGGAGGCGATAGGCCCAAGACCCCTTAGCTCCTGCAAGGGCAGGACCCAGTTCTCTAAATGTCCACTCTGTTCCTGTGGCTCACCAGAGCAGGAGCAGGCAGGGTACTACTCTGGCTTTTTTCCAGCACAGGAGATGACCACAAACTCCCTACCTCACCATTTGTACAGTTGCTTACAGAGAAATGTGGTCAGCAGGCCTGGGTAGGCTGTCCAGAGTGACTCAGAAATTCCAGCTTAGAAATGGACAATATTCATAGTCGTGCAGAGACCTAGATAGGATGCACATGGCATGGCTCTGAGGCCGTGTCACACTGTGAGCACCCGCTGTGTGCTTGGAAAGCGGCTACAGAACAGAAAGTTTCCTTTATCTTTACACTAATTATTTTAGATGCTCACCAAAATGAACTTCACATCTACTGAGAAAGAGGGGAAAGAACACTAGGAGTAGCAATAGGTTTTTCATTGACTCTGATACATGGATCTTGTATTTCTTTCCCTGCTTTTTCATCTGCCTTAATTTGGAAGGCCATAGCGTCACTGTTCATCAGGTAGCTCAAAGAGGGTTTCCCGAAGACTGGTGCCCATTCTCATTGATACATGCTTGTACAGTCTCTTGATATTACCTATCAAACTGTAAGTCCTAGATAAAAAGGCAATGTGGGGAAAGGAATTTTTCACTTCATTCCTAAGATATCAATAGTGATTATCCTATAAAGAGTGACCTTTATGTGCCAAGCTCTGTGCTGGGCATTTTATATGTACAGTTTTAACAGTAAGTCTGAGGCAGGTGTTATTCACATTTAGCAGATATACAGAGAGCCTCAGCATGTTTCAGTGGCATGCCTAAAATCAAAGTATTAGGAAGTACTCAGAGCAGTGACTCACATTAAGTTTGTCTAGTACTAACATCCAATCCTTTTCTAATTAATGAGCCTCGTGAACAGTTTTGAAGAGCAAAATTAATACTGAACTAGCATTGAGAATCCTGAAGTTTGAGTGGATGTATGAAAAGGGGCAATTTCTTTGTGAACCTCCTCCCTCCCCTTTAACCTTTGCATTGGTGAATTTTGGGGGTAGGACAGAGAAAAAAAGGGGTAATTGTAGGTTGACGTGCATATGAATTTCTCGGGATTTCATTGCTCAACCCCTTCAGAGGAATCTCTCTCATTTACTACCTACTTATTTTCCTATCCAACTCGCCAGACCTCTTAATTTTCAACCAAGGATATCGTTCAAATCTGTATGGCTTTGGAATTTTCCTACCAAAAGTTTAAAGTAATGCAACATGAGTGGGGAAAAGAAATGAGAGACAATAAATAAAAAGATTGAAGTGGAAAAGGAACAAAAGACATTTTGCCTCAGCCAATTTTTTTTTCCTTTATGGAATTGTCCATTAGCTGCCAAGTATCTTCTAAATGTAACAGCTGTGTTCTTCTTGAATATATGCAGAGAAATTTGCAAAGCCTTTAAAAAAAAACTGAAAGAGTTGCTTATGAAGTGCTGATAAAGTGAGGTGTCTGGGGTTTTATGTTAATACTCATAATAGGAGCTGATGAGGATCCTGAAGATCTCCAGGCTGAGGAAGCTCAGGAGATTTGGTTTCATCCTGGAGCTACACATACTGTTGCTATCATTACTGAGGCATGTGGCTAAGGTACTGGGGAGAATGGAACCACAGTTAAGAGCCTAACTACCTGGGTTTAATTTTCACGTCTATCTATTTCTAGTGACAAAACATTGGGCAAGTTACTGAAACTCATGGTATATTGATTCCTTACCTGAAAATGTTCATAAAAATTATTTTGAGTGATCTAATGCATACGATGCAGGTGTAACAGTGCTTGGTGTGTTCATACCCCTATGTAAAGATTTGGGATGTACTCCAAATCCAGTGCCGCTCTGCAGAAATTTACCTTGTTTAACCGAAAGAAAGCTCATCCCACGAGAGAGCTCTAGAAGGATACTTAGGAAGAAGTTGCATGGTCAGGCCACCCTTTATTTAAAATTTTACTTTTAACTTGACCTTGCTTTTGGAGTTTTGAGTTTCTTTCTCATGAGTATCAGCATCTCAGGTTTTTCATTTTTCATTTTGTAAGGCCAGGGGATAGATTCCTCAATGAACCAAAAATTCAGTGAACTTGGAACATGGTAAAATGTGATGTAATACGAAGTTTTCTTCCGTATACATATGAGGAAGAAGCTTTCCAAGTAGGGCTATGAAAGTGCTCAGTATCTTCTCCTGGTATAATTTCTCACTCTGGAAAAAGCAGAGAAAATACTGTTCCCTGGATGATTTATGTGGGTGTGGGTGTGTGCAGTGTGTTTTCTAAGCTGCCTGACTTTAAGAAAGCCAGACTCGATGCTTATATGCATTGGGATCCTAGTCTAGCTACTTGAACACTGCAAGCTGTACAATTCTCTTCGACAAAAGGCATTAATAACAGGGACTACTCATGGGGTCATAGGAGTAAATCAGATGATACATATAAAGCGCGAAGGCCAGTGAAGGGCATAATATATATTCAATAAGTGTTAGCTTTTATTTCCATGATTTTCCATGCATTAACACAAGCTGTGATTACTTGAAAGGAATGCTTTCCTTTTGTTTCTCAATCCAAGTGTATCCTACGATTTATTTTTTGACTCAGTGAAGCTGTCTCAGATTTTGATAAGAAAAGTGTTAAAGTGTCTGTGATCCGCAAAGCTTACAAAGCCCCTCCGCACTGGAATCACAGAGATGATGCAGAGACACAGCACACTCCTGGGTGTTCTCTCCTCACAGCAGAGAAGACCGTACGTTCCAGCCCCATTCAGATTGGTAACTTGGGGAAAGAATGCTCCCTTTGCCCCAGCACTATTTGGTCAGTGTACATTTGTTTCCTTCTCCTTCCCAATTCTTTGGTGGACAGAAATGAGAGATATGGGGCTTGGAAGAGATGTAAAATAGTTTTACTTATAAGGTGATGATTGATTATTTCATTGCACAATTTCACTTTAAATGTGTTCATATAGTATATGTGACTAAAATAAATACATATTGTGGCCTATAATGTATCCCAAATATATATAAAATCAGAGCTATTATTCCATTTTGGGTTGTGGTGCTAATAAATGAGCTATTCAGGCTTTGCTCAGGTACTTTGTAGCATTGCTAGAATGCCTTGATGGAATTACAGCATTATCTGTATACAGTTGGGGGCATATGATTCCTTTTATGTAATATAATACCCTATAGCATAATGAGTATCATTAATAAGGTGACAGAATAAAACTTGAATTACCACTTCAGGATGTGCTTTATTCAAACAGTAATATACTTTTTGGTCCTTTATAGTTTCTCTCCTTTGACTTCATGGCTTACTGCATTCAAACTGTGATATTAACAAACCAACCAAGTACACCCTGTTGTGTCATAAAGCCATGGTACTGTGGTGTCAAAGGGGGAAAAACAAACATTATTCTAAAACAGAAAGAGGTGAATGTTACTGTGACGCTTTAAAAGAAGATATGGCTCTCATGAATAAGCAAAGTTATTTACCACCCAAAAGCAACATTTCTGCTTTTGTTTTTGGAAGAGTAGGTGCTCTTTTTCTCAGAAAAAAAATTTTCATGAGTTCTGTATTTGAAAAATGGAGCTAAAAGATAAAACCATAAATTAGTATTAGCTAAGTTTATACATTAAGAATGCTCACAGAATGCTGTGAGAATATGGAACAGTACTGTAGGTATAAAACAACCACCACCACAACAAAAAACCTTTGATTTTCATTTCCGTGGTTCCAGTTGATAGGGCCAGTTGATGAGTCCAGGGCTTCTTTTAAAGATATTTTCTGAGGTTCCCTGGATATTTCAGTCATGCTCAAATTATGGTGGATTTTGACATTTGATTGCTGTGTCAAGGATGTTAGTTACAAAGGGAAATTTTTCTGCAGGTAGAGTTAGGCTGAGCACAGATTTTCACAAAGCAGTGACTTATTCAGAAGATACTCAGAATCTTAGAAGCTCGTCTCTAATTCTAGAGAGTAAGAAGCCTGCATGTTCATGCAAGATAGTGATGAAAACATTTGAGATTTCTAATGTCCAGCAGCAGAAAGAATTATATAAATAGCAGTGTATGACTTATTAGATTCAAGAGAGGTTCCCCATATAAAGACTAGAAATCAAAAGCCTGGAGAGTTACAGGAGAAAGACTGTAACCTCTGTGTCCCAAACTGTGTTTTCCTGAACTTTCTAGTTGATACATCAAGTGCAAAAATTAAGCCTCGGTCTTTAGTTTATCTCTGGCCTTTTAAGCCCACCAGAGAATAGTTTGCAATAGCTGTATGATGAAACATGGCTTTGAGCAATAATATGAATGAGATAAATAAAAAGTGAAGAAATAAATGAATTACCTTAATTCATCTGTGATGCTTAGATTAACATTAGGTCAAGAATTAGTGACAGTTTCTGCTTTCTAGATCTTGTTTCATTACTTTGCATAATAAGAGGCTTTTATCTACAATATTGTTAGACTTAAGCATAAGTTTTCAAGAAATATACAAAATGTGATATGAAAGAAGCTATAAATCATGATGCTCCTTTGGACATCTTTTCTTATTCATTGAGAAAAGATCTAGTGTGACTATAGTAGTGTAGTTATCAGTCGTACAACTTGAAATGCAAGAAACAGAAATCTCCAAGTTCTATATCCACTTAATAACCTTATTCAAACACCTTCAGGCCAAAGTGATCAGTAAACTTCTATGAATTTGGGGAAGAATTCTTATATGAAATTGTCCATTAGAAGTTAATCATTAGGGCAGCTGACTTCTGTCCACCTGTCCCCTGAGTCAAAGTATTCTCACACCTGAATTCCTTTGGGGTCACATATTTTTAAATTGCCAGATTGCAGTTACCCTGTATCTCTAGAATATACCTTTCTTTAAATTACATCAACTGGCCTGAATGAGAAACCAAACCCTATATTTGATCTCCCTAGTGCCATATGTCAACTGTCCCAAAATAAATCTTGTATTTACTGCTGTGTAATTCATGTGCTAGTAGGTCTGGGAGGTACCAGTACTAAACTATTAAATTTTTTAAAAATTATTTTTTTAAAATTGTTACACTAGGGCACATTGTGAAATTTACTCAAGATTTTTCTCTTTTATAAATGTGCCTGTAATCATTCTTAGACTTTATAATTGACCTCAGTGTCATAAGTTTCAGAATATATAACAGATTGAATGTGAGTAAATGTAAACAGTACAAATCTCTTCTATACTGAGTTAAAGCTCTAACTCTGATTCTGTAACCAGTTGATGGCCAGGAGATTGAGCTTCATTTGTGCTTATATTTTCATTTGCAATATGGTCTCAAAGTTTTCCTTATCGTATACTACTTGGCTGTTATTAAATAGAAAAATTAGAAGTCTTTATTCAAATCTGGGAGAATCCCATGAAAGCTATTCCCAGTAAAGCATAAGAGGAAGTAGGTGATACATCTTGTTGAGGAAACAAGATAATTTTTCCTGCTGTAGCCTATCTGTTATCTCTGGTGTTAAAGAAAGTTTTACTTTATAGAATAGTTATCAGTGTTCATGTGCAAAACATGAAAATAAAAATAAAGGTGACACAAATCACCACAGTTTCTCCCTGTGCACTGTGGCGCACCGGTATGAAAAGGCTTCTTACACTTTTGTAAATCAGGCTGTTCCTGACTTTTCTTTCTCCACCTCAGGTTGAGACCAAACCTCCAGAAATACTAGAAAATCTCCCTAAGTTTCAAAAATTTTATCCCCTCTGGATGGACAACAGTTATCAGTTCAAAGTTTTGTTGTAGAGGAGGTAAATTGCAAAATGGGTTATAAACAAAGCTAGTCCTGAAAACTACCATACCCAGCCAAAGTTCTCTTAAAGATATTGTCAGCCTGGAGTGGACTTTTCAGATTTACTCCTGTCCAGCTTGTTCCAATTTAGGGTAGACTGAGTAACGCTAAAGAACTTAGAAGTGGACTAGGGCAAAGGGCTAGAAAATATCCTTCATTTAATGCTGTACAGAAAAGCCTACAGAGGAGTCTAAGCACCCCTAATTCGTCCTTCCTTCCTTTCTTACCTCCTCCCACTTTTTTTTTACTTTTATTCTTTTTTCTTTCTTTAAAGAGTTAATTAATAGGGCCGGTGAGATGGCTCAGCGGCTTAAGTGCCTGCCTGGCAAGCGCGAGGGCCCGAGTTCGACTCCCGGATCCCACATACAAAAATGGGGCCGGTGATATCGCTCAGCGGCACGGGCGCCTGCTGGCGCACGAGGTCCTGAGGTCGACCCCCGGTACCCACAAAAAAAAAAGTTAATAAAATGAAAAGAATATTTTAAATTCTAAAATTAAAAGAGTCACTTTTATTTTAAAAATTTTATCAGCAGGAATAAAAGCACACCCAATATTATGAGAATAAAATCGTGTATTTAATTGAGATAACCAAAAAAATGTTTGTTGTAACAGTCTTCAGGCAGCAAAGGACTTTAAGATCTGTAATATTTTTCCATTTACAAATCTTAGGTGCAGTTATGTTATTTTTTTCCTGGCACAGTCAGGCATGCAGAGATAAAGGGCATATTCACTGAAATAACTATTCTGTTGTGATTGAAGTTGTGTGTTTAGAGGGTCATTTCTATCCTGTATTCTTTACTTAAATATATAGGGCATTCTTTTTAGGATAGAAAAAAAAAAAAAAAAAACATAGATGCTGGCCTGTCTTTAGTTGCTAAATTTTGCTAAAGATTTGTAAATATTACTTGAGATTGCTGAAATCCATTCCTTACAAAGTTCAAATTCTGGCATAAGTGTGACCTGCACCACAACCATCAAAACCAGCTGACAAAATGAAGTGATTTCTCAGAAACTCCTGAAAGGATGGTGTACGTTTTAAAAAATACAGTGTTTCTTGGACAGTTTGAACAAATGTATTTGAGCATTATTCACCTCACGTGTAAGTGTTCGATGTGTTTTTTCTTTCATTTGTTTTGCAAAGACCTTGAAAATCGAATATAAACATAAGAAATGTGATTATTTCAATTGGAACTCCCCTTTATCTGTGAAGAGAAAAATGTCTGAACTACAAGCTTATATTTTTGGTGCTGCTGTTTCACTCTTCCAGAAATGTAGCCAATATCTCTTGTTTTCTTTAGGCTGGTTATGTTATTATATAAATGTTCAGATGATTTAAAATCTTGTTTTTCAGAATGTCTTCAAAATTAATATACATTTGACTGTTGATCTTATCTGTCCCGGGGCCACTGAGGCATTATCTAGAGCAATCTTAGTGGATTGCAAACCTCTAAGTATTAGTTTAGTCAGGAGAACCATATTTTGGGGGACAGGGAGGAAGGGATAGTAGGGGAGCAAAACCAATCAACTATCCATGGTTCTGAACTGTCCGCCTGATCTAAGACAATGTATTTCTCTGTCTCTCTGTCTGTCTCTGTCTCTCCCTTCTCTCTCTCCCCTCTCCCCTCCTCTCTCCCTCTGTGAACATGGTGACACTTGTCCAGCTTCCAGCCTTTTTTTTTATTGAGTGTATCATTAATATATATTTTAATTTTATATCCAAATAACATAGTTGGAATTTTTGTTACCCAATTGGAATGTTCATTTTATTTTATTTACAAAATTACACTGTGCTTGGAATATTTGCTTATCTTTCCTATTAAGTTGGAAGGTGGAAAGGGTCACATACTCCTCTAATACTGTACTTATGACAGTAAAGTTTTAGACATAAAGAAAGATCTGATCACTTTAAAGGCTGTGTAATTATTGCAGGAATGAACATACACTGATGTGTTTCCTGTGCAATCTCTTGGAGATGTACTGATGACAGTATCCAAGCTAATCATTCTTTCTGCAGCCTTCCACAATTACAAACCCAAAATTAGCTGAGTAGAACTTAGTGTACATTGGTGGAAATGTAATTAGTGATTTTAGTATTCCTTGCTCTGGGAACCACAATTTGAAATGCAATGGAATGCAATACCAAGAATAACATTAATAATGCTAAGAATCCCAAAAGAGAGTACCACCTAGGCTGATGTACCAGTGAGAAATAACACAAGGTCATGCCATTCATCCTGTGCTAAACAAATTCAGCAGAATCCAAATTTCTCTACAATTTATAATGAAATATGATCACCTTAGTCATGTTCTATGACCTTTATGAGACTCATTTTTCTTATCTTCAAAAGACAGATTTAGATTTGATGATACTAATGGTAATTTCAGCTTCCAAGTTTCCATACTTAGCAATCTTGGCAGGCAAGGTACCATAAAACCATTCAGTATTCTAAGAATGACACCACCCTTTACACTACACTGGAGTTCCCATGAGTATTATTTACCTAAAGAAGCAATATTTACCTTTTGCTCTTCTGAGTGGTGAACCATAAAGAATGCAGTACTGTATTTGTTTGTAAAACAAGATGTCAAACTCTCAATAAACTTCTGTGTATGTGTGAGTGAGAGTGTGTGTGTGTGTGCGCGTTCAGTGATATAAAGCACGCGTTAACTTTTTTGGGAAATATGTAAGAAATGAGACAAGAATGAAGCACTGATGAACAAGAAAAATTGTTTCTATGGAGTATCATAATGTGCCAGATTCAGCCCTATTCCTTCCAAGTCCAGAGCCTCCACACTAAACCCCTCTTTAGGCGGTTTTGAGGGTAACAGTTTCACTTTGTGGAATGAGTGAAGTCTAATTATATTTTAGAGGTGCAGTTTTTCGGGTCTTCATTGCACATTTTGTGTCTATTCTTGTTCTTGTAGAATTACTTTTATATTACTTTCAGTGATAGCAGACATTTACATCCCTTTAAAGTTTCCAGAATTCTTTATGCAGCTTGAAAGCACCATTTTTTTTTGTTATTAAACAAAATGTTAGTTAAGAAACTAAGTCAATTTCTTTTTGCTTTATAAATTTGTTTTTATTGTAATATAAGTGCCCTTGCATCCTGAGGACAGATCCAGAAAGTTAAAGAATAGAAAAAGAAAAAACGCTGCAATATTCTATAATAGAAAGTTGGGTGGCATGAACAATTTAAACTACTGAAATCTAAAGAATACTATGAAGTTTTGACAGTAGAGTTAGCCACAGTTGGTCAGTCAGTACGAGATCATCTTCAAACCAGGCATTTGCAAGTGATCTTGCATTGTACGGATGCCCTGAACATACAGAAGTGGAAGGAGGTCACTGTGGGTATTCTTAAAGTTTGGCCATTTCTTTCCGGAAGAGGGGTATTTGTGTTTACCTTCTTTCCAACACTATTTGCCTCTTTCAGTCATGGTGCCACTTAAACTCCAAGTGCCTCTTCTGTCTCAATTACTGTGGGAATCTATTTCCTCTGGAATTCCTGTCTCTGGCAGAAGAGGTACAACAATTTAGGCCATGATTTAGGACATGTGTAAAGTATACATAGGCAACAATAATTGAGTTTTCCCTGAGAGATTAATTATGTAAAAACAGAGCACTAATTGTTGCTTTGATATTTTATGCCAATATTTCCTTAGCTATTTCTTCAAAGACTTCCAATTATTTCGTAAAATAAATATGGTTTGTTGTTGTTATTGTTAGCAATAAAGTAGCTTAATTGCTGGAAAGTATCCATTTATTAAAGATCTATTAAGAACTATGGTAAATTGTAGTACATGGTAGGCAGTACTGTATTGGGGATATAGACAGAGCTCCAAAGGCTACGGAAGAACCTTGAACTGTTTGCTTGGTGTAGTTTGTGTTGCTTTCCAGGGGAGGTGGACATTGAGTGTAACATTAAAGAAAGAAAAGATTGCATTATTTTGTGGGTATCTTGTTATATAGACATGTATGTACAGTGTTCGGTGTGACAGAAGCAATCACTGTTGACTGAATAAGTATGGGAAAACACGTAACTGTAACACATAAATTTTCTTTCTTTTTTTTTTTTTTTTTGTGGGTACTGGGAGTCGAACTCAGGACCTTGCGCTTGCCAGGCAGGCATTTATGCTGCTGAGTTATCTCACCGGCCTGATGTAAATTTTCTGTACTGATTATATTCAGTCATTATTGAAGGAAAAGAACAAAAATTAATAAATTTTCTTATCTTCACATTTTTCCTCTTATTCTTCCCTCCCAAGCTTTAAAAACTCTGGATTTTCTGTAAGCTGTGATCAAATTTAAAATGCAAACAAGCATGTTACTTGTACAAATAACACGTTGGGCAGGGAAAACTGAATTTCACTCATTTTTTTGATGTTGCTCCTATTTTCTTGCCTCCCAGCTCCAAGTAAATCTCACAGTTATGCCAAGACATTGAGACCCAACTGTGGTACCATCCTTAAGATTGATGGACTCCTGCTACTACTTCAATAACTATAGTCCTTTGTAAGGAATGGAGAGATGCAGATCTTTAGTTGAATGTATCCCGTTTAAATTTTAGCAGGTTTTGATACATGTACAGGTAGCAGGTATATACAGGTATATTGTTTTTTGGTTATTCCTTTGTGAAAATGATAGAACCATAAGTAGAAGTATGAATCAGGCTTTCTCTTGTAGTAAGTTATCATCATACCTTATGTTATGACCTCATTCAGGATTGGTATGATTTTATCAGGAGTTTTCGCTGCTTAAAAATCTTCATTTTAGTAAAGTATTCCTGAAAATAAGAAAATTTAAGACCTAAAAGGATTTATAATGATAGATTTCAGACAGCACTAGTGACTGACAGTGAGTGTAGACAGTAAGTTGTAAATTAATCATGAGGGAAACTATAAGAAATGGAGTCCACAGATTAAAAATAAACTATCTAAAAAAGAAATGATGCTGCAATTACTAGTAAATAGAATAGGTAATAGGAGGGAAAAATGAGAGGACAAGAGGAGTACTAGGAAATAATTTCTATGAACTGAGGTAGCCAGAAGCTAGTAGAACTACCCAGATTTTTTAAATGAACAGGAGCATATAAAAACTATTATTGAATAGAAAATCAGTTTTACATCCTGTAATCACATCTTAAACTATATTTCTACATCATCTTTATTTATATCTGTGTCTATGTATCTATGTATGTATTTATCTATACATCTATATCTAAATAGTTAAACTGTAAAACTCCTAAGTATCTACTACCAAGCTACCTATTTCACGATGCTGTACAAATAATATTAGAGTACCTAATTTTTTGGAATGTTAAATAATATTTTAGTTCAGACCTCAGTTAGTAACCCATTAAATGAGAAAAACAGATAATATGTATAGCTGGGATATAATAGCTAATAGCCAGAGGCAGAGAACACTGAGAGTAGCAGAATATCAGGGCAAAAACAACAACAACCACCACAAAATGAGAGGCTATTCAAGGGATACTAAATAGAAAATAATCATAGGCTACATTGGAGGGGACAGATACCCAAAGAAATATGGTTGAATAAAGATGGATATTTACCCTGAAAAATAAAGACTCCTGAAGCCAAGCATCAAACATTTAAAGGACAGTGAAATAAAAAAATAAATTATGTTATCTTTGCCTATGATTTTGACAAGTGAGGAAGAGGCTGGGCTGAGGGTTCTCGGGTTTTTCTTTCCAACACACAAAAAACATGATCGTAACCTAATAAAGTAGAACTAGAATTAATGGGAAGAAGCAATAGATTGGCAATCTCTAGCCCATAAAACAGGAATCTTCCAAAGGTTTCTACTGTCCGAGGATGACACAGACTACTTGTAGGACTAAACAGTTGCTCATCAGAGAAAGCTTCAGCTATAGGGTGAATAATCATAGATGGCGGATGATGTAAAGAAATATAGGCATTCGGTCTCGAGCAGACCATTGTTACATAGCTCTTTGATGTCTCATTTTCCTCATCTGTTAAATGGAATAATACTAGCACTAACCCAGTTTGCAGTTTCAGTGATCGGGGGAGCTTGTATTTGAATCAAGACCATCTCATCCTTTAGCAGAGCACCTAGCTACTATGCAATGCTGCCTCTTTTATAAAGTATTAGAAAAGTGTCTTAAGCTGGCTCTAGTCACACAGAAAGTATTAATTTTAACTACTGTTATTATTAGATTTTAAAATATTTAGACTTTAGTGAGTACATTAGTTTACTTGGCTCATTTACTAACTGTAGAACTATAAAGTTAGTGTCTTAGTATCTTCATCTATAAAATGAAATGCATTACCTACCTTAAGAGTTGTTTGGAAGTATTCAGGGAAGTAATAATATAAAATCCTTAGACCAATACCTAACACATACTATGTCATCAATAATTGTCACCCTACTATGATTACTAGCTGTGTACCAGTGACCATAAAAGTAGAAACAAGCAAAAGTCACAGCATCAAAGATGAGTGTGATACGGAGAAGTCTTCAGAGGTGCTTGCATGTTCCATGAAGAAGATGCATGTGTGCACGGATAATGGAGAACATTAATGTATGTAGCTCAGCGTTTGAAGTTCATGCTCAGAGTGGAAGTTGAGTAAGTGCTAAATATGAGAATAGCCACAATAAGGTTCCAAATTGGGACTTTGGTGTTAAGATGAGGACAAGCTGTATCTCAGAGACTTGCTGTCTAAGTGAGCAGGAGGAGAGGAAAGCAGCCAGATGGAAGAAGGAGTGTCTTTGAAATCTGCTCCAACAACATGATTGATGGTCAAGCATTCTGGATATAAGATGTTTTATTTTTAAGTCTTTGCTTTAGGTTCTCATTTGTGAACACACACACACTTCTTTTTGCAAAATTCCAATTCAATAATATGAATAATCTCTTGCCGTGCATTTTCATTATAGAAGCCTTAAATAAAAAGTTTCATAAGACCCTTCAAAGACTGAGAGGTGATCAATATAGTAAACAATAAATATCAAATATTCAGCAAAAGATGCATAATTTCACCAGTGGAAAATGTTAGATATAAATAGTCAGTAGACTGTTGCCAGAAAAATACTCCTTTGGCATGTGAAATAATCAAGTAAAATTCTTGAAAGATGAATTACATTCTTGATTTGCATAACTTGGATTCAATACATTTACACAATATTTGCATTGGAACCATATCTAAAGCCAACCAATGGAAAGAATGCATGATTTTACCAACATGCTTATACATTAATAACATTACTTGGCAATCTGATGTTTCAAGACCCAGGGTGAATTACTTATTAAAAACCCATATACAGCTATCTGTCTTTATCTTTCTTTCTGTATGAGCCATAATGGCTCTGATTGTTTTCAAAATTATATTTGGACAGGATATGACTGTTACATGAGACCTCTCAAACCGATATCATTTCCCTCACTCATAAAATACATTATACCGCTGTGTGCATTGAGCCAAATCATTAATGAAGGAAGCATAACCTAACCTTTGTGCCTCTGATTTGACCAGAAGTTACACTGTAGCAAGCTAACATATTGGAAATTGTTTAAAAAGTGAAGCTAACACGATTATGAATATTTATGGTAGATTCATTTATTTCTTGAAAATTTATCCTGCCATCTGAACCATTTCATTATTCTTAACTGTTTTCTAAGAGGCTTAACTTTAAGATAGAAAAACAGTATCTGAACCTTACATTATTTGTGAAATCAAATAACTGTGTTCCTGGAGTATATCCCCTCTCTGTATTTATTTAGACATGCAATAGCTATAAAAACTAGTTAGAATCTGTGCAGTATGCGAAGTAAGAAGTGCATTAACACAGTCTTCACCTTTTTCAACTTTAAAAAATATTTGGAAAGCAATCATTGACTTTCTATTAGTATTTTAAAGAACTGTTCAAATTTCAATTTCAGCATTGCAACTGAACTTAGTAGAAATTGCTTTATGTGTAGTTTTATTTGCATTTTCTAGGCAAGATATATTTGGGTGTCTGAACTTAATCAATGACTAGAATTTTTACATAGGCATGGAGTGAATGAGTTCATATTTAAGATTAAGAATAATAAATGGCTCTGAGTTAAAGACTAACTATGTACAGTTCCACTTAACTACTATTTTTTGCCACTTTCCAAAAAGAATCTTACAAAAAATAGGAATTAAATATTAATTCTTCCTCACAGGTGTGAAAGAATGAATGTAACCTATTATTTAGGGAATGTCATTAGCTCAATAAGAGGGAAATTTGAGTGAATTTAGAAGACACAAAAGATGTGAAGAGATTTGGCTCAAAAGCCTCTAATTGCAATGCAAAAGGCACCCAGTAGGCTGGAGACAGACTTTTCCATGTATTTATTTGAGCTTTTAATTTTAATGTACTTTGAAAAGATAGGTGCGGATGTAACTCCATCTCAGCTTACTACAGTTTTTGTCTTGTTTCACTCACTTATGATACTTGTTCTCTTGTCATTTGATGTGGCTATCCTTGATTTAAATAGTGATCAGAGAACAAAGGAATCCTTGAAGAAAGCGACACTCAAAGCATCCCAGGATATATGGTTTCTGATTCTTTGTTCAGATAACCAGGGCAACCATGCCAGCCAGTGCTTCGATGGTGAGAAAATTACTTTGCTTCACTGAGGTATATTTCCTAGAAATTTTTACAGCCATATTAGAAAATTTACTGTTTTAGATAATGTAATCTTAAATGATTTAAGCCTTGCTGTTTGTCATTTTGCCAGCTATCACTTTATCCTACATATGTCATTCTTTGTAGTTGAGATTGCTTTAAAGTATACAAATGTGTGCTTAGTAACACAACAGTCATTGGCAGAGTCTTCACCAGTGTTTCCAAATGGGATCCTGATTTTCAGAGCTCACTCACAAAACACTCAAGAAACCATCAGACAAAATTATGGAATTTAGACTCTGTTGAAGGTGATTCACTCACAGGCAAATAGCACATGAATGCAGTACCGTCTTCTGCTGGATGAATTACTGCAGTTCTAAATCCAGGATTCATTAGGCGCAAGGAAACCGACGTGCACGAAGCATTGCCTCAGTCTTAAGAGATGTCCATGTGACACTACCAGCGGTGACATCTATCTTTGGAACAGACATAAACATCACTACCCTGAACTATTTTTGGAAGGAAGCTTCTAGCTGGAAAGAAAAAAAAAAAGGCAAGAATATGTAGTCTGATTTCCCTTTTGCCATATTTTATTTTGTTTCTTTTGGCTAAAGGGTACTCTCCATTTATTTAAGAAGGATGTCCTAGCAACATAAAATCATACAGTGTCTAATAATTCTTGGGCCTGGTACCACTCCCTTAGGCATATTGATATTTATGAGAGCAATAAAATGTTTAAATTTTTGTGCAAAAGTTTTTAGGGGTCAGAGACTGGAGAGATGCCCAGATCAGACTCGTTCCCTCCTCTCTTCTGGACCCAGGATCTGGAGCTGAGACCTTAAGATATTAGTAAAATGTAAGGCATCTTTTGGCACCATTAGCATGAAGATAACTTAGTATTATTGATTCCATTAGAATTTTGCAGGGTTTTTTTGGGGGGGTATTTTTAATTCTTGGAAAATTTTTTGGTGAAAAATATTGCAGAAAAGCAGTTCTCACAGAAAACCCCAGAGACTTTGTCATTGGTAATGTGACTCTAGGAGCAAGAGTATACATAGTGAAAGGATATTAAGAAGAGCCATGTCATTAGCATGCATGACTTATCACCAGATTCACAGAAGTAACTCTGATGGTGAATAATTTGGGATTATGAACCAAGCCATTTGACGTTGTTAATATAATCTCCCGTGAAACCACTCAAGGGTAGGTAAAATCCTAGAACATTTGAGTTATGCTGTGGCTAATAATAATGCAGAAGTTCCATTATTTACTTTGTTTTTTCTGTGACATAAAATCACATGACATTGCATAATGATAAAGTAAACTGCAAAAAGTGCATTCAAGTGATGCTAAGAGTCTGCCTTAAATGGGAAAATGTTGAGTGGAAAGCTGAAAACTTGCCAATCCCCATCTATGGCTCATAGTAGATAAGCCATTAGTCTTGGCTAGGTATATCACTTCCTACATTATTGTGCATGCAAAATGTGAAATTCCAAGACCTATGGGGTGCTTATCATCCAGCAGAGATGTGCCCTTAAGAAAGTTCGGATAAGGTCACCGTCTCAGAAACAGATATGATTTTTGGAGGTTGCTAATCATTTGAGAAAAAATGGATTGGAGGCATAGAACTTACTGGCTTAGTTAATTAAAAGTCAATTAGTGTCCTCCCCCATATAAACCAGGAAATAGCCTACAAACAACCTACTGCATTCTTTTGCAAAAGATTAGGATTCTAAAAGCCCCAGTGTAGAATTCTAATAGCTAAGATTGTTTCAGGAGAAACTTAATTGGAATATATTACACAAAGATATCCACTGACATGGAAACTGACATGGAAAACCAGCTTCTATACAAAATTAGAAAATGGGCTAACTGTATTGATTATTTCAGGGAAAATAGACAAAGAAAAGCTTTAAATTGAATCAAAGAGAGCCTGTCTTATGTCAAGATTAAACTAGAAGCTGAAAACTCTGATAAAAAGTAAACCAATTTTTTTGAGCCCTTAGGAAAAACAAGAACACTAAGATCTAGCTTGGGATTTTAAAGAACAATTCAGCTAAACCTCTTCCTGTCTTTGTATAAAGGGTTATTAAAATAATAAGTTTGGACATCACCTACATTGACTTCAGTCAAATGTCTCTAAATTTTCTTATGGTATCACTGCAGATAGGGTGCTAGATTGTAGATGTGGACATTGTTAAGAATTTGTAATTTGTCAAACAATATCCCTAAAGATTTTGAATCAAACAAAAAGGTTAATGTAGAGGGAGATCACAGTGATGCATCACTAAGCTCTCTCCCCAAGGTACCAAGATAGGGCACTGTCTAAGGGGTTTACTAGTTACCATGGTGATAAGAGAATTTACTGATCACACTTCATCAGGGCTCATTGACCAGTGCAACTCAACTCACACTGATTGTCTGGTCCACAGAGGCGTGGGTAAACAACTGTCTATTAATCCACAAGCAAGGGAAACAGTATGGTCTGAAGAAAATGACTCCAATGGTTCCCAACATATCTAACATAGGTGTCCATAAAACAAATACAAAACAGCAAGTTATTACTGAGAAATTTTTAACTGCTCATTCAAGAAGAATTTTGATATTCTACTACAGGGAGACATACCCATAACCTTAGCTACTTTATAGAGAAGTATTTCCAATTGTTAAGTCTCCAGCCAAAAACAAACCTATTCAGTAATTGTAAATAGGTTTAGAGAGCTTATTAGGACAAATATTTTCACTATGAAATCTGCAGGAAATAAGAAATGCTGTAACTGAAAATAACTGACCTGGGACAGATAAAGGTGACTCCAGTAATTTTGTCTATTTGGGAATCAATTAAGGGAATGGAACTTTGGACAAAGCAACTTCAAAGGTTGATGTTAAAGGGAAGATGTGAGCCTCTCTAAGGACTTGAAAATTAGCAGTACTTAGATGGATTATTCCCTAATTTCACAGGGTGACAAGACTATTTTAATTACTAATAATCAAAAGAGATACACTTAAGTGATGGAAATTTTCAAAAAGTGGGGACTTTTTCCAATTAGTTTCAATTTTAAGTTATCAGAAAAGGTTAGCTTTTCTATGTGATTGCATAAAAACAGGATTGATTTGGTATTTTTTCCAGGTAGGTTAACCCTTCTAAGGTACAGCCACTACAGGAGCACAGACAAATCATTGTAGGTCCTTTCTGCAAGTGGCTAAAGGCCACTGAAGACTTTGCTCAGAGTCCCTTTGCTCTGGAAGCACCACCCTCAAAAAGGAGGTCAGGACCACAAGGGCTTTACCTTAGAAAGTAGATCGACAGTTAGAGAAAAATTCAAGATTTATGAAGGCAGGAACTGAGTGACTATCTTGTCTTCTAGTATATCCCCATAACTTAACCCAATGTGTGGCAAATAAATAGACATTCAATGAATGTCAACGTTCTATAAATTCAATAAATTTCAAATCCGAATAGGTGAAAGAGATTGGAGAGTTTGATTTGGAGCCAGTAAAAAACATAGATGATAAGATAACTTGCATTTTGTACCAATGTCCCAGCAACTACACTGTTTGTTGTTTTACAAGTACGAACATCTAAAACCTACATCTACTGCACCCTATGTAGAATTCTGTTTAATGAAACACACTGAAATTATTGTTCACATCCCTATCTTTCCCACCAGATTAAACTTACTTGAGGGTTGAAGATGTGTCCTTAATTATTGTTTCCAGCAATTAATATAAGCCCTTGTACAAATGTTCATTGACCTGACTTACAATAAACTCACATGTGATTCTTAGAAAGTATTTAGATATCTACATATTTCTTTCCATGTTAGTTGCTTCTGGTTGATGATTTCTCTGTGGGAAAGTGTTTACAGAACTGATTGGTTTTCCAGCTTGCTTTTTATTTAAAAAGAATTCGGTAGCAAGTGAGACAGGGTATTACAAAGAAATGTGTGATCCCCTTGGCCTCCTTGACACAAGCTCTTCACAGACCCGCATCTCCCTTTGAATTCAGTGTGAATTCTACATTTATAGAAAGATTTAGTGCTCAGGATTAGCTTCATTACGCAGTTGGACTTGGACAGAGGCGGCAGGAGATCAGGAAGAACTCTTTTAGGAATGGGCACAGAGAGACAGGGTGCAGAGATGAATTCTCCTTTAAATAAAAACTAAGTCAGATTTTAGAATGAAATTCTGTAGTGCTGTCAAACTGTTTGAAACTGGAGTTGGCAGTTGTCCTTTCAAACTGTTATTTCAGAGCACGTGTCCCAGAAGGGACAGCTAAGAATGTTTGTCATATTTGAACTCTTTCCAGAGCCATTCAGCAGGATACTGGCAGTCCACTTTCTCGTGTTAATTATTTCTGCCCTGATTGCCTGGCAACACATAACATGGGAAGTATTATATTTTGCTATTTGTGAATGCTTCCAGCTGAATGCAGGAAGAAAATGGAATACAAAGTCAGCTGGAGATGCAACTTAATAAGTTAGGTGTGTTTTTTGATTGAAAATTTATTACGGATGAAGAGGTTTGTAATCCCACGATTGTGTGTGTTAACCACAATTTGAGAGAGCTTGAGGGTATCACAGTGGGTCTTGTTGGGAAAAAAAAATACTGATCAATCATAACAGCCAATGGACCAGATTCTATGAACATGAATGATATCTTTCATATAGACAAAATGAATTTGTTGTAAGCCGATATTTTTTCTCCTTTGGGAATTCCCTCCCTCCCTCCCTTCCTCCCTCCTTTCCTCCTTTCTCCCATTTTCCCTCCCTCCTTGCTTTCCTCCTTATTTTTTCTTTTTGTTTTTGTTTCTTTACATTGTTGGAATCTAGAAATTACAGTTCAGGCATAGAAGCCTAAGAAAAAGTGAGATGGAAAAGCTGTCATCACTGCAACAATAGCAACAGCAGTGAAAATTCCTTCAAACTGGAGAGCAATAAAGTTTTTTTTTTTTTTTTTTGTACCGGGAATCAAACTCACGACCTCATGCTTGCCAGGTGAGCGCTGTGCCGCTCAGCTATATCCTGGCCTGCAATGAGGGTTTGATTGTGACTCAGACACGATAGGAACTTCTCACCACACAACTGCTAGGAAGTTTTGCCTGTGGCTGTGGTTCAGTTAAAAACTGTGATGCAGAACCAAAACCAACACGTCCACTCTCAATATTAGAATTCAAAGACTTCAGCTGAAGGACTGTTTTACAGAGATTGACTTTTAGAAAGAGTAATCCCAGTACTCTGGCAGGTTAAAGCAGGAAGATTGCAAGTTCTAGCCCAGCCTGGGCAATTTAGCAATTTAGCAAGACCTTGTCTCAAAAAAAATTTTTTCCCTAATACATTGCAATATAGTGATTTGTAGTCTTTCTCTCCAGTGTTCCTCTTCCTTCTTCCTCCAGCTTTCTCTCCCCTCCCCTTCCTCTCTCCCTCTCTCCCTCTCTTCCTTCCATCCTCTTCTTTCCTCTTTTTTCTCTCTCCTTTCCTTTCTCATTTTCTTCTTCCCTTCCTTTTTTTCTCTCCCTCTTTCTTTTCTCCTCCCTTTCTCTTACTTGCAGTAGCTCTTACCATTCCCTATGAATGTTTAAGCATTCCCCTAAATTTTTCAATGTATGACAAAGAGCTAATTGTAAAATATTTAAGTCAAATCAGTATCTTTCAAAGATTCCATTATGAACTGCATTTTAATACACTCTAGTAATAGTAAAAACATATAAAGACATTCTGATATTTTTTTCAATTAAATGTCAAATGTGGTTGTTTAATTTATTTTAGATAAATTGTGCTAGGAAAACCATGACTTATTGACACATTTTAAAATATTGGCATGAGGACTGAAATATATTAAAATTTAACTGTGTATTCATAATATTAAAAATAGGCAGTGGTTGTCTTTATGAATTAATGTTTGGTGATTTTGTAACTTGTACTTAAACATGTATTTATGCAATTCCATTATTTTTAATCATATAAATTTAAATGTTTTACATAAAAATATTTTTGTAATATTTATATAATTCACTTTATGTAATTATAGTTTTGGTTTCTGAATAATAAAACAAGACAGAAAGTTTCAGGTTTGCATTTGCAAGCATTTTAACAAAATAGCATGTGGTATACATATAATCTTTCTTTTTACAATGGAAAAACCTTTGTAAACTGAATTAACATCATAATTTTCACTTTAAAATTTTGGTTTTAAAGCAATGAGCATATTTTGATATTATAATTTTGTTTAGATGAATGAACTTCATTGACCATTAACATCTTGAAGGTACAAATGTATCACTTTCATTTGTACATTCTGGGGATTATCAAAATGAATACTCTTGGTGTGAGTTGATTAAGGCATGAATGGATGAAATAATTATCTCTAACTTTAGAGGCCATGAGAATCGCTGAGTGCGAACATCCTCACCATCTTGCCCATGAAATGTCTTATTCATTTTCACCCTTACTCAGTACACAGTGCGCAGTCCTTTAATTGCTTTCTTTTCCTGGAGGAAGACATTGTTTCTTCTGCAGCAAAACCACGTCTCCCAGCAGCGTATACCCACCAGCATGAGCAAGTGTTTTCTCAGCTCATTTGAAGGGACAATTCAAGTTACTAAATGGAATATACTTGGGCTGTTTTTTTCTATATGAGTGGTATTCCAACATTTCAATCTGTAACTCATTCATTTATTTTAAGAAAACTTTCATAGATCCAATGATATATAGATTGATCAATAAATAACTACATAAATAAATGGCTGGATATAGATAGATTAATATAGATGGATGTGGATAGGTAAATTTAGATAAATATATCAATAAATTTTCTTTAGTTTTATCAATTGTTTTAAATATATTACCCCAAGATAAGTAGTGTACATACATATAGTAGGAAAGATATCCATATACACTCCTCATTTTATTTCACTGAACTACATTCATTATAGAAGACAATATAACCCATAAGTTATCTTAAAATGTAGATAATCACAGTAAACTGAAAGTTAACAGATGTTAGGCTATTTGGCGTATTTAAGTGATTTGAGCCTGGTCCTAATGTGGGTGTTGCAGTCCATGTATGTGATAAATATTCTTATAAATAATATTTTATATGTTTTGTCTAAAAAGTATAGTACAATATTTTTATAATTTTAATACACCTCTCTTATTCTATCGGATTGCCCTGCACATCCCCTGCTTAAAAGCTGCTCATATCTGACAATTATTACTTTGTTGTGCATCTGGAGGTGTGGCGTTTTTAGGTCAGTAAATTCATTTCTTTGAAGTGGCAACTTGGAATAGTCCTTGATTATGTGTATCAGAGGAAGAATGCGAATGCCACCTTTATAACTCTGTGTCTACCGTGTCGTCCAACACCAATTCTGGATACTTTTTGCCTTCTCTCCAGAATAATTTCCTTCCTCATTTAGGACATGGTCCGAAAATCTAAAAGGTGGTAGTCATTCTTCAGCAACTTGGCAGCCTACATGGTTTCAGGTGGTATATTCTCTGTTACTTCTTGGAAGTATCAGGACTTATTCAAAATAAAACTGACAACAATGGGCATGCTGGTGCACATCTGTAATCCCAGCTTTGAGGCAGGACGATTGCAAGAGGGAAGCCAGCCTGGAATACTAAGGGAATTTAAAGCCAGCTTGGACCACAAATGAACAAACAACTGTAACAACAATGACATTAGAGACCCAAAAATACAAATAAAAAACTCAACAGATTTTACTGTGCCTACCCACTCAAGCACTGCCTGTGTTCTCATTAGTTTTGAGAGTTAGAGCTTATTCTAGGACTCTAGATACACTATTAAGATTACTAGAATCTTATTCTTGGAAACTGGTTAGCAGCTGGGAGATAGGGGGCAGATATGGATAAAGTTTGCCCCACATGCTAACTTTGGCCACTTTTTCATTCTTTAGTCATAAATGGGCACTATGGAAAGAATTGGGAAAATGTGGGTTATACTTTTGTGGTGATGTTTTGATGCCATGATTGATACTAAATTCTACATCAAAATACCACCCCTAAAAAGGTGAACATAGCAACTACCACGAGTCTTACTAACTTGCCAGATGTGCTTTTTCTTTTTTTCTTTTTTTTTGGTACTGGGAATTGAACTCACGACCTTGCGCTTGCCAGGCAGGCGCTATGCCACTGAGCTATATCCCCAGCCCCAGGTGTGCTTTTTTTTCCCACTATTTGAATCACTTTCTTGGGTTACACAAGAATTAGGATGAAAAGGTTAATCTTGGGAAAAGTCATGTTCATTTATTTATTTATATATTCAAATCTATTTTTTAGTACCTACTTATCTATTGTGTACTCGCTTCTTGGTCCTGGAAGTAAAAAGAGGGAAATGCCAGAGAAGCAAATCCTGGAGCTTTTTTATTTATAAATTAAATGTTGAGCTCCCCCTGTATAATCAGTGTTGTGCACAAACAAAATACAAGGAGGCATAAAACCTATTCCAGTTGGCTGAGTAGGTCCTGACAGAGAATACTCACTTTTCTGTAGAAATATTGCTATCTCTTTACACTTTGGGTCATTATGTAGGAATTTGGAATAAAGGCTGCCTGATAATTGTAAAAATTTATTTCCTTTATGCTGGTAAGATATCTATATAAGAGACCTTTTTTGGGTAATAAGACCATTAACTATCATAAGTAGTTTATACAATTGTACCCATGTACACATATCGAATAAATGCTACCCAGTAAACACCAATTGTTTCTCGTTAAGACAAATTAATAAGATTCTTTGCTAACAAATATCATTTTCTTAAGTATGTATTTGCTCCTACAAGATCTAAATCCTGCTTCTGAGAAGGGTTGCCAATGACATGTTTAAAAGACCCATTTTAACAGGAAAAGTTGCAGAGCCAAGTAAGTTTAATTGCATGTCACCTCTTGATTTTGACAAAATATAATGGCACAAGTTGCTAGTAAACTTAATTATGTAGATTTATTTTAGCTTAACAAAATATATGCTATGTGGAGTAAGTAGTTAGCTATGAGCCAGGCTTTAACTTGGTACTTTTTTTTTTTTTTTTTGCAATGAAAATGTTCATGAAAGAATGTTTTAAATAGTAAAATTTATCAGTGTAATTATTGTCAGATGCAATTTTATACTGAAAAATAACTCTTCCCATTGTTCAAGGAGAAATGTAAGAACCTTTTTTTAACCCTTAGGAAGAAATTTGCTAAAGACATTATGACTTCATGCTTGGTCTTGCACCTCTGCCAAGATCCTCAGAATTTTAATAATTACCTCCTAACCAATGTAGCTCAAGTTTTTCCAAGCCGCTTCTTATAATGATACATATCACAGGGAAGGAGATTGTTAGCTAAGTGAAGATTTGTGATCTTTAAATGACCATTCCCTGCCTCCCTGAAGTAATCTTTCCCATTTTCTGAGCATCATAGTCCTCCTTTCACATACTTAAAAAACTCAGAGGGACTCTTCTTTCTCTTTTAGTAACTTCTAATCAGTCACCAGACCACCTCACCTATACTTTCTTAAATGTTTTCTAATATCAGTGCTTCATATTTATCATTTTAATGCAAGTCTTTCTGTCAAAAAGCAATAATCTTTGGGTTTAATTTCTGGTCTTATTTTTCTTTAACCAATCCATTATGTATGATTAATATTCCTAAGATTTTATCACTACCTTGCAAAAAAATTTCCAAGTTTTCTGTATAGTTTACAGAAAAAATTCAAATCTTCAGCATGCCCTTTGACATTTCCCATATTTTAGCCTTTTTTTCATCAACCTACTTATCTTTTTATTTCAGCCAAGATGGTTGATTTCCTGACTATGGCATCTTCAGCTTTGATCTACAGATTTTATTCATAGTATTCCCATTTCTTATTATTCTTTCTCATTAATCAATTTTTTCCCAATTTTCATGGCCCACATGAAATACTAACTCTTCTACATAGTTCTCCAAGTCTTCCAATTCCATTTGGTCTATCTTGTTCAAGTTCAAAGAAATCTTAGAAGCTATATGTTTGCACCTCTGCATTGTGCAAGAATAAACTGAATTCCAGAAAAGTTAACTAGAGGAGAAACCATGATATGAGTTCTGTCACTTTTCTTCTTATTATATTTTGGGGCCTTCTTACCAGCTTAAAGAGACTGTGGTATAAAGAGGACTGCATCTCTCTTTTTGGTGATTAAAGACGTATTACTTTGTGTCATTGCTGAAATATTTCATCTTTAGGTGCCTATTCTTTCTTTCTAGTCTATAAGGACTGAGAAATAGGGATTGTGTACCACTTAGATTTCAGTGCTAAGTGCATACTAGCATTAGTAAATACTGATCAAAGGCTTCAGAGCACTCTTTAAAATTACATGAAATTCGAATAAAGTTCCTACTTTTAGCTAACTGCTTAAGTTGAATATAAAATCCTATCTTATTGTTGAAAAACCATTTATTCAACAATTAGCTAAGTTCTGTTGTAAAGAGAATAGAGATGGGAATAGTGTAAAGTGTTAGAATTCAGACATTTAGACTGAGAAAAGCCTAATAACTTACTGAAGATTATAAATTAAAAGAGGTTGTTAGAAATACTAAAAGAAAATGCTTTTCCAAATCATTGAATTTTCTACCAAATAACTTTTATTATGTTTGACTATTTATTGTTGGCTTAAAATGAAATATTGGTATATGCATAATGGTGCCATTATTCCTATTGTACATAAGAGACACTTTGCTCTTTATTTGTTTATTTAAAGGTTCCAGTCTGGACTCTGGAATGTCTGGGGAATGACCAACATCTCACTATCTAAACTACCTTTTGCATCATAGAAAGACATGGACACTGGATTTTGTGGAAATCAAAGAAATTCTTCTTGACTTAGTAGACACAGATTCTGTGCTTTCTTTCCTTGTTAGGCTAAAATTTGTGTATAAAACCAGCAGAATCTAAATATAATAACAAAGCAAACATTTTCAATTTAAGTCAGAAAAATATTTTCTTTTTGTTAAGTACCAGTTTTCTCATGAGTAACAGTGATGAACCACAAGAGTTAATGCAAAGTCAACAGGACAAGAGTTAAGGTTTTTAAAATGTCATTTACCATCCTGAAAAAGTCTGTATGTAACATTACATTTCTCACTTTTTGTAAGTCTTGGAAAGACATGATATTTTTCTGGTTTCGTCAGCATGAAAATGCCTTCACACAGGCCTGTAGCTGATGACATTGTAGTGAAAGCTCTCCAAACACTAATTGGAAATTTAAAAAAAATCTTGACAACACCTCACTGCATCATAGTTATGTTTCATCACCTTAGACATTCATTATCACTCACCGCATACACATATGTTAATGCAAAATTGTTTAGAATTGTCTTATATTGCCATTTTTCTCTTGCCTTTTAATCTTGTTATTTTTGGATGGCTAACAACTTGTGATATCAATTTTAATTTTATACAGCTTATTGTGCAAAATAGCATGGAAGCCCCAAGTTTTTGAGGAAATTATTCAGGGAATCTTTTTCCAAAATGAAACACATTACTTTCCTCATATCATGAAGAGAAAGAGATATGTGGACACTCTCTTTAGATGTATGAAATTCATTAGAAGTTCAACAATAGACATGTGACTTTAACTTTCTTACTAGACGAAGAATGGAAATAAATATATTTTATGGTTATTGGAAGATTAGTTAGAAATCATTAAAAATTCCATAGTTCAATTTAATATTTGAATACAAAAAAATAAGAAAAAAATAGTGTTCTATTTGTAAAAGAGGCCATAATGAGTTTGTAATTTGATAAAGCTTAGTACACACCACTCCACTGGTTTCTTCGCTGTGTATCTCACAGGGCCACAGTAAATGTTCTTGCAAAATTGTATACAAAAAAGAAAAAGAATGAATGAATTTATATCTGATTCATAAGATGAAGCTTACATATATAAATATAGATAATCTATAAGTATAAACAATGACTTTGGCCCTATCATTTGTTCCACAACTTTAGCAGTTTCTGATTTTGCATAGCTCTTTTGGACAACTTTAGAATAGCAAGAGTGTGCATTGAGATTCTCCAAAGGAAGCCACTTCCATGCTCTTTACATAGAATGCATATAGAGCATACTGTATCAACGTAGCATATCATATAATATGTTCTGATCCATGAAACTTCTTATTTATGCCAGTTTTCCACCTTTCTTCCTCTTTATTCATTTGTACAGCCACGCTCTTCTTCATGAGAATAGTAGCCATATCAATGTACAAGGCTACTGCACCAGAAGACTCCTGGAACTAATAAATTCATCAAGGTAGCAGGATATAAAATCAACACACATGGCTGGTGAGATAGCTCAGCGGCGTAAGCGCCTGCCTGGCAAGAGTGAGGTCCTGAGTTTGACTCCTGGTACCCACATAAGGAAAAAGGGCTGGTGATATCACTCAGTGGCATGGGTGCCTGCTGGCGTGCGAGGTCCTGAGGTTGTCCCCTGGTACCCACAAAAAAAAAAAAACAAAAAAAACACAGCAATCAATGGAGTTCCTGTACCCAATAATAAAACCTACTGAGAAAGAAATTAGGAAAACAATACCAATCATAATAGCTTCAAGAAAAGTTAAATACTTATAAATTAACCTAAGAAAAGAAGTGAAAAGCTTCTAACTTAAACTGTGGTATTCTGGAAAGGGAAATTGAAGAAGACATCAGAAAATGGTAAGATGTTCCCTGTTCCTGGGCAGATAAAAGCCACGTTGTTCAAATAGCCATTACTTACACAACTGGTATGTAGATGTAATATAGTCCTAATGAAAACAGCAAGCATTCCTCACAGAAATAGAGAAAAAAACCCTGAAATTCATATGAAAGTGGAAAAGATTCATAATAGCAAAAAGGGCAATTCTGGGTAACAAGAACAAAGCAAGAGAGATCACAGTTCTGGATTTTAAATTATATTACAAAGCTACAGTGATAAAACCGGCATAATACTATTGGCACAGAAACAGACATATGGATTAATGGAACAGAGTACTGGACACAGAAATAACTCGAGGCACAATCAGCCTTCTGATGTTTGACAAGGAGGCCAAAAACTTATGCTGGAATAAAAGATAGCCTTTTTAACACATGGTGCTGGGAAAACTGGCTTTTCACATCCAGGAGATTAAATCTAGATACATATCTTTCACCATACACTAAACTAAAATCAACAAGGATAAACAATGTAAATATGAAAACAGAAACACTAAATCTGCTGGAAGATAAAATAGGTAAAACTTTTGAAGATCTAAGCATAGGCAACGACTTTCTGAACAGAATCCCAGTTGTACAGGAAATAGTATCAAGAATCAATAAATGAGATTGTATCAATTAAAAGGCTTTTGCACAGCAAAAAAAGAAAAAAAAACCCAACAGAGTAAACAACAATCTACAGAATGGGAAAAAGTTTTTGCCACCTACTTTTTAGACAGGAGACATAAAAAACTCAAAGAATTAGACCCCTCAGAAATAAAAGACCCAATCAATATAGGGGCAATTGAAATGAATAGACACTTCTCAGAAGAAGTGCGTGTGGCCAATAAACACATGAAGAAAAATGTTCAGCATCTCTGGCCATTAGAGAAATGCAAATAAACACTGAGATTCCATCTTTCTCTGGAAAAAATGACTATCATCGGGAAATCAAGTAAATGCTGGCAAGGCTGTGGATACAAAGGAAACCTTCTACTTTGTCGGTGGGAATTTAAGCTAGTACAACCAGTATGGAAGACACTATGGAAATTCCTCATGAAACTGAAAGTAGAAGTTCTGTTTGGCCCAGCTATTTCCCTTCTAGATATCTTCCTAAAAGAGTTAAAGACATGGTATTGCAGTAATACATGCATACCCATGTATAGCAGCACAAATCATAATAGCAAAATATTACAAGCAGTCTAATGTCTATCAACAGATAAATAAAGATGTGATATACACAATGAAGTAGCTACTCTGCTATAAAGAAGGATAAATTTGAGTCATTTATAGGAAAATGAAAGTATCTTGAGACCATAATGTTAAACGAAATGAGACAGACAAACTTAAATATCACATGGTTTCCAATATATGAGAAACCTGAGGTATAAATAAATTAAGCAGCACAATAAAAGGTAGATAATAAGGAACAAGGAGATCAATATTTTGCAGAAGGGAAGGTGACCAAGAGATGGAGGGAAGTGGAAGATAGGAGAGAGGAAGTGGATGAAAGAAAGAATTAAGATATGTACATGTACCAACTCCTCATGATGAAAGTAATTATTATGTACTGCTTAACATGTACTAATAAAATAAAGACTAGAATCATAGAAGAGGCTGTAAGATAGACTTTTAAATTCTTATCACTGTACCTTTTACAATTACAAATTTGTGACTTGGAAATAAAAATATGATATATATATTATTAACCAAATCAAGTTAAAATTTCCACATATTAGTGGCTGTTGTTCAATGAGTGCTTTTTATATGCATGGTATCTAAGTTAAAAGATCAGGTAATTCCTGTAACTCATAGGAAAGGAACTGAGAGTTTAACCATGGTAATAAGTAAACATCAAAACCGAATATAAATTTACTTAATCAATAAATGACAATTCGTTTCATTTAATATGTCCCTGAAAGTCAACCAACAAGTGACACCCTCATGCATTCAAAACTGGTCAAGCAGTGCTGGATTTACTCCAGCGAATAGACTTAAAGGTGACATTGACCACCCATTCCTACAAGATGAAGCACATTGAACAATTCCTGCCTCTTTAACAAGGAGATACTCAAGCATTTCTCAAGTACCCTCTAAAAGATCAATGGTCCTTCCTCACTTCAAAATCGAGTATATTATAGCTTTTTTTTTTTCATTGCAAATATTGAATGGTAATCTCTTATGAAAAAGCGTTAACTAATTTAATTGTCCTGTCAGCTCTATGGATTAGATACCATGACTATCTCCATTTTAGATATGAAAGAAATGAGATAAGAAGAGGTTAAGGAGTTTTCTCCAGGCTACACCTGCTTTGAGGCCACATAGTTGGTGAGAGACCAACCAGGGTATCTCAAAGCATTGGCCCCCAGCCACTTTACTACACTGCTTCTCATGCTCTGTCAAAGATGACCAGAAAAGTTACCCCATCTCTCACAGGCTAGAAAAATAAGCAAAGGTTTAGGAAAAGGACTATTGTGGTTTTCTCCTCGCTTTTAACAGTTTGAAGCAAGAGAGATTTATGAGGATGTGGATACAAAGTGAAGCACTTCAAGGTATTATTTGGGGACTTGTAAAATATGAAATCATCAAAATATGGATTATATGTGGCTGAAGAGCTACTTGGTGAATAACCTCCTATTCCATTTGTGAACATTTCTCATTCTTGAAATTTCTTCTACAAGGGAAGGAGGAAAACAAACCTATCTTGTATTATTACAGACAGACAATAAACCATAATTCCACTCTACTTTTCTTCCAGGGCTGTTTGGCTGGAATTGTGCAGTACCTCAGTACCAGGTCAGCCAAAATGTTATAGGCTGACAGTACTTCCTTTAATGGAAAAGCATAAGACCATTAAGAGGCCAGGGATCTTGGAGTTTTATGTTTGAAAGTACAATGAAATAACTATTAGAACACATACAAATGTATTACTGAAATGTTCTTGGTGGTAGGTGCATCATATTAAATTGTTAAGAAACAAAAGCAAAAGAAACATAGAAAATGTATGCCTGTGATTACTATGAGTTCCTCCAGTAGGCACCAAAACAGAGTTAAAATTAAAGCAGTGATTACTAGAAAGAGCCTTTAGAACTCAGGAGTTAAAAACAGAAAATCTAGTTACAGAGTGGGCAAAGATCTAAGCAGATCGTGTGCTATGGAATACACGCAAATAGAAATAATCACATAAAAATGTGCAATATTATCTGTCACTAGGAAAGTACGGATTAATACCAATGCTTCCTGGCTAAGACTGAAAAGCAAATACAAACCAAAATTCTGACAATACCAAATTCTGGTGAGGATTTAGAAGATTAAAATAATCCCATCCATCACTGGTGGAAATGCCAGTTAGTACATTCACTTTGGAGAATATTTTAGGGGTTTCTTCAAAGCTTTACATAATTTTACCTTATGATCCAGCAGCCATACTCCTAAGTGTTTATCTAACTGATTTGAAAATTTATGTACACTCAAAAACTTGCATTCAGATGTTTATAGAGGCTTTTTCATAACTGCCCCAAACTGGAACCAACCCAGATGTCTTCTTTTATTTTTTAAGATTTCTTATAATAGGTAAATGGATAACAAACCATGGTATATTCATACTATTGAACACTGATGTACTATAAAAATAAATTAGCTATCAAACCATGGGAAAACAAGAAACAACCTTAAATCCACATTGCTTAATAAAAGAAGCCAGTGGGAAAAGACTACATATTATTTGATTTCAATTATAACATTCTAGAAAAGACAAAAAACTATCGAGACTATAAAATATTAGTCATTGACAGAAGTTTGAGGGACAGGAGAAATGATTAAAAATGTAAAGCACAGAAGAATTTTTAGGAAGGTAAAATGATATGAATGAATGATTTAGGAAGGTAAAAGATTATGATATTGTAATGGTGCATACGTGGGAATTTTTTTTTGAACCCATAGATTTTACAGTAGAAACTTGAGGTATGAAAATTTTAAAAAATCATTTAACATGTTGGGGGACTCGAGACTGGATACAGTCTGTGACAAAAAAAAAAAAAGAGAAAAAAATAAAACTAACTGTACCTCAAATGTAAGTAATAAACTTAGTGATTGAGATTGGAAAAAAAGTTACTGACACTGTGGAAATGAGTTGAAATTCATAAGACTAAAGACAAAAAAGAATGGCATGTAAACACTGAATTTAAATTGATGAAGTTGTTTCCCATGCAGAAAGCTGTTTCCAATGGTGATGGTACTATATGTGTATACTGGGTTTAATAACTATGTTAATGAAGGGTAAACGCTTACAGCTAGTTATCTCATTGCCAGAGCACAGGTAAGTGGAAGACACTACAATAAATCCATGAGTTAATAAATTAGAGATGGTGATATTAATATAAATTCATGTTTATATTAATATAGACCTGGATGGAAATTCTTTGCAGCCAGACACATTATAGATATGTGTTTATGCATAGGTTAGATCACAGACATTTATTTACTTTCTCTGTCCACTGAGAAGTCCTAGAAGTAGTAATACCACGGTAATGATGAGCACCCCTAGCACCATCTTAATCTCTACTAACATTTGCCAACAAATTAACCAGGGATTTTTGGAGAAATATATGACTCTAGGTCTGGGGCAGGAAATAGACAAGGTAAGCCTCAATCATCCTATGCTAAAAAGTAGGGAAGTGAAAAAAAGAAAAAATAATGAAAGATGGGATACATTAAAGGGAGATAGGAGCAGTTTCCAATGGCCAAAGCTGGAAATATTTGAGCAACAAAATAAATTAAGGAATATTGGATTATAGTTAAAAGTATAAAATAAATATACTGGGTCCATACTGTTATAAATAAATGATTAAATAAAGAAGTAAAACTGGAAGGCTGGTGATATAGCTCAGCGGCATAAGTGCCTGCTTGGCAAACGCGGGGTCCTGAGTTCGACTCCTGGTACCTGCATAAAAAAAAAGAAGTAAAACTGGAAGAGACACAAAATACTCCTATGAAGCATAATTCCAAATAACTTCCACAGATACAACATACTAAAGGATATTATATGATGGTTAAATATTACATGTCAACCTGGTTAGGCTACATTGCCTAGTAGTTCAGTCAAACTATAGTATAGATTTGGTTGTGAGGATATTTTATAGATGTATTTAACATCAACAGTCAATTGACTTTAAGTAAATGAGAATATCCTCAATGCGTATGAGCTCCATTCAGTCAGTTGATGGCCATAAGGGTACAAACAGGCTTCCCCAAAATTAAGCAATTGTACCTCAAGTTTGTAACATGGAATTCTGTGTGAGTTTCCAACCTGATGTTCTGCCTTGTGGGTTTGAGCTTGTAAGGCTGCCTCCAATTTTCTGAGCCAGTTCTTCAAAATCTGTTTCTCTTTGTCTCTGTCTCTGTCTCTCTCTCTCTCTCTCCCTCACTTTCTCTGTTTCTCTCTCTCTCTCCTTTTTCTCCATACATGTACATATATTATGTACATACACTATACAGTTTCATAACATATATTAAATATATACATATGTAAATATACATATGTATTTATGTGTAAATATAAATGCACATATAGTCCTGTTCTTTTTCTCTGGAGAATCTTGACTGATACAAAAGACACTCTCCACTCCTTAGGTGTGGGCTGTAATAGTGACTGCCTTCCAAAGAGTACAGCACAGAGAGGGGGGAAATGAGCAACTTAATACTGGAGAAACCTGACACCCCTGAACAAGGTAATCAAGGACAACATCAAGAGTTATACATGTTGAGAGTGTGTACTCTTGATGCATTATAGTGAACATATTTTATCTCTGCAATCTTTCTTCCCTAAAGTTTTTTTTTTTTTTGGTACCAGGAATCAAACTCAGGACCTCATGCTTGCCAGGCAGGTGCTGCACCACTGAGCTATATGCCTGACCTCTTCCCAAGACTTATAACCCAAGACTAATTGTGGAAAAAAAACATCTTACAAATCCCAGTTGGGTGACATTATACAAAATACTTGACTTATATTCCTCAAAACTGTCATTAAGAACAAGGGAAAAAATGTAAAACTGTCACAGCTAAAAGGAGACTCAGGAGATAGGACTACCAATGTAATATGGTCTCTTGGACTAGATTCTAGAACAGAAAAGGATGTGAGGGGAAAATTGGGGAAGTATTAGTAAGTTATTGACCTTAAAAGTAACAATATGTCAATATTGGTTCATAAACTGTAGCAAATGAACCAAACTGATATGATAAATTAATAATAATGGAAACTGGGTGTAGGGGATATGGAAACACTTCAGTATCTTATCAGTTTTTTTCAATAAATCTAAAACTTTTAAAAATGTTTTTTTTAAAGCAATTGTTAGCTTTCAACTATTAGTTAATATAATTTAAGAAAAAATAAGCAAGACACTGGAAAACATTCATTAACTTACATAACATTATAGAATTCTGATAACAGAATAGCAGTTTACACCAAAAACACAACTATTTGACATCTTGTAATAAAAGGATTTAGTTTTTTCACTAAGGAGAAGTAATAAAAGAACACAAAAATATAAAATTGGTAAATTTGTACTATAAATGGATCATCCTATTCCCACAGTCAGAGAAAGGAGAGTTAGACTGTTGAAACAGCGTAACCTACTTGGTGTTTTTCATTCAAGAAAAGTCTGATTGGTTTTCCTGACTTATGTGTTTCTAAACAGTATTTTTTTCTCTACATTCAAACAAAATCTTAAATTTACTGAGTGATGAGATTACTACACCTTTTAGAGATATAAATACAAAATTACTACATGTAATATAGTTAAGTGATAAATTTTGTTTCAAAGAATATCTCTTGTAAAAAACACATACAAGTTTATTTTAATCCAACCTGAAAATCCCTGATTTTAGTTTATTTAGTTCACTTATGTTGAGTACAATTATTACAGTTGTCAGGCTTAAGACTATCATCTTGTGATTTGTTTGGGTGTTTTTTCCTTTTTTTTTTTTTTTTGCATTTTTTGTTAGCTGAATACATTTTGAATTCCATTTTATGTCTTTTCATTTTTTAGGCAATTGTTGCTATAAGAATTATAATACATATCCTTAACTTACTACAGCATGGTTAGAATTATTATCATACCACTTACAATAAAATATAATTACCTTATAATAATATATTCCATTTTCCTTTATTCATTGCTTTATAATCATCATATATTTTACTTCTACATACAGTACATTATAAACATAATACTTGTTTGCTTTGAAGAATAATTTGTGCTATAAAGGCTTTTTATAATATTTACATATATGTTTATCATTATTGTTGCTTATTTCTTATAGATACAGGTTTCCATATTCTATCAATTCCCTTCATTCTTAAGAATTTTGTGTAGCACAGATCTCTTGAGACAAATTCTCACAACTTTTGTTTATCTGCAGATGTCTTCATTCATTCCTCCTGCAAATTTGGAGAATAGGAATCTGACAATAATCTGTAATAATTTCTAAATATCACCTTAATATCATTCAGGCTTCAGTATTTCTGAAGAAATAATTTATTCAACATTATCATTCTCAGACTCAAAGTTGTTTTGTTCTTCACCTGCTTTTATGATTGTCTCTTCATCTGTGCTTTTTACCAGTTGACAGTGATGTGTCACCTGGATACAGTTTTCTTTGATTTTTTTCAGCATTGAGTTCAATGAGTTTCTTGGATTTAAAAGTTCCTATCTTTTCCTATACTTAAGACTTCTTATAATTATTTTTTAAAGTACTTTTTTCTACCCCATTATTGCCTTTGTTTCTTTTCTTTCTTTTTTGAACTGCAGTTTCACATATTGTACTAACTAGTATTTCCTTACACATTACTGAAGCTCTGGTCATTTTATTTTTCATCTTTTTCCACCATGATTTTCAGATTGGGTAATTTTTAAAGATCTGTTTTAAAACAAATTAATCTGTTTTCAAACTCAGTGATTATTTCTGTGTCCAATCGGCTGTCAAGTTTGTCCAGCAATTATTTTATTTTAGAAAGAGATTGTATTTCCAATTTCTATTTTGATTTTTCTAGATTTTTATACCTCTGCTGTTATTATTGAGTAGTATACTCATAGGCCCAACTTTTATCGTCTGGGGCATATTTATAAATCCTTGCTTATGAATTTCAACATCTGAATAATCTTTTGGTCTGTTTTTATTGAGTGTGTTTTCCTCCATTGATAGTAGGGACATTTTCCTGCTTTGCTTCGTGTGTCTAGTAAGTTTATTGTGTGCTGGTCATTGTGAATAATAAGATGGAAGGAGTTCAAACTATGTTATTCATCCTTAAATTGGCTTAGTTTTGTTCTGGCAGGCTATTAAATTACTGCTGGGTACTGTTGAACTTGTCAGGTTTAGTTTTACACTTTGTTATAACAAGAGAATGGGTCTTTTTCTCTTTTTTCCTTTAGTCTTACTCATTGCCCTTCTTCAAAACTGGTGTTGTTTTGATATTAAATTATAGCCTTAAGATGAATGCCTGAATGCCTGAATGCCTGAGGTGCTCAGTGAAATTTTATTACTCTGGATGGGTCTAAACTATACTTTTTCTTAGGCCTATGTAATTTTCATATCTCGAATTTAGATTTTTAGTTCCATAGTAACCACTTTGCTAAATCTTGTGTTTCCTGTCCTTAGCCTCAGCTAAGCACCCACCCATTACTTCTCAAGTACTCATGGAAATGTTCATTCAGAATTGTGAGGTTTCTGCACTGTAGGGCATCTACCTTTGTAATACATCCTCCTGGAAATTCCAATCACTTTCTACCATCTCTATCTGCTCAGTTCAGTAAGACTCTTGTCCTCCATGGGTTTCATCTTCTTGCATTGTGGCTTGCAAAGGACGATCATGCGGAAAACTGGACCACACACATTGGTGGTGAAATCTCAAAAGTACATTTAAGATGAGTCTATACTTTAAGGGCAAAAGGCCAATAAAAGGCAAACCCCTGATAAAAGTGTCATGTAGATAATGATGTCTCCATTGTAAAGTAGGGTAAGTTTTAGAATTAGTCTGTTTTGCTCTCTTTTTATTCTCATATCATCATAAGTCACAGATAGATGAAATTCAATGCAAATAATAGAAGTCATATGCCTATCAATATAAACTAAATTGAGAAAATATTTTATAAAGTTAAAATTGAACCAGAAAATAGAGACCGAGCCAAAGAAATGTAAAAAAAAAACCCTTCAATATTAGGAAGGTAATAATATTTATACATAATTTATCAAACTATCCAACCCAGCTTCAGATCATCTGTGATATTCCTAATACCTAAGTAAGATGCTAATTATAAACTGAAATGTATCAATACTTCATTTAAAAAATGCTTTTATCATCCTAGAGTGATCAGAAACAGTATAGGGATTTCTGTGAGGTTATACACAGATGGGAGAAACTAGTTTCATAGAATGAGTTTGAAATGGGAATAGAGAAAACATTTATTTGCAGTTGTATCTCATGAGTTCTACTTGTTCAGTATTAAAGTTTTAGAAGAAATCAACAGATTCTTGTTATAATACCATTTTATTAGAAGTTATAATAATGATAGTAATATCCTATGAGCCTGTTTAATAATTCCAAAGAGGAGATTATAGAATAAACAAATTTGAAAACCACGTGTTTTTCAAATAAAATATTTTTTCTTAATTTCTTATCTAGATGGGACTCTTATGAATAATAATGTTTTATAAATATTATGCATTTTCTCTTGATATTAGTATGAGTAGTTAGTATAAGCACCACAGTTTGGACTGCGTAAGTCTCACCTTTTGGGTGTATTACGTATACAGACGGACAGTCTCTAAATCCCCATCCAACTCTGTGGTTTATTCTTCAACAACTGTGTGTAACTTTCCCTTCTTAAACCCACAAATGGCATTCATTTTTGACAATAATACTTTTTCTAAAGGAAACCAATGGCCTTTTCCAATGTCAGTGCTGATTGAACCCTTCTCCATGTAAATATCCACTACTGTTTTATTTCAGGCTGTATTTGCCAGTTAGCAAGGAAATACTCTTAGAATTCAATTTTTAAATGATTTTTAAATTCATAAATTTGGAAAGGTCTATTAAGTAGGGTAAAACTTTGTAAGTTTAAAAAATATTTCTTTTTCATCTGGGAAAGAGCACCAAAGTGGTATGAGGAAATAAACACTATACTAAATTTTTATTAAAAATTAAGATGTCCAAGGATGTAGATAAATGCAAAATTCATGTAAACTGTTGCCACAAATGGTTAAAAAGCACAGAAGAATTTTTTTTATTATTCTTTTTTTCTTAGTGTACCTTCATTAGAATTTAAAAATACAGTAAACTATAGACATCAATACTTCCTTTATTTCTTCTACCTTCTGGATACTCAATAGTTGTTCCTTGTAAAGTACATCAAAATTTTTAAAAAGTAGTAAGAACATGTAAGTATTCATTAGATACCTGGAGGAGTAAATACAAAAGAAAATTGTCAATGAATACAAATGAGGAAACATTAGTTTTTTTTGGCTTTACTGTGAGAAACCCACAACAGCGAGCAAATTTTAAATGCTATTTATCTTCATGAATCAGCTCCAAACTAAAAATTTTAAAAATATGTATTTCCAATCTGACTGACAAGGATTTTCAGTAATAACAGGTTTACTTTGATAAATCAGAGTTGCATATGTAAACATCGTCTCCCTATTGTAAGAAACTGAAAGAGTAAATAAGATCCAAAATGTACAATAGATATTGTGAAAGGGGAAGAAACTGCTCAAAAGGAAGGAACAACTGGGATGGAGGAAAGGAGAAAAGAAGGAAGGGAAAAGAAAAAAATATATATATATACATACAAGATAGCCAAGATAATTACATTACTAATTTCTATTAGTTCACTGAAAAGAATGGTTTGTGCTTATATTGTTTGATCAATTTTCATGCCTATATCCTGTAATCTGAGCAACTACTTTGAAGATAACAATACACAATATATTAACCATTGTTAATGTATTAGCTTGTTTTGAAATTCTGTATTATTGTTTTTATTGCTTTTTCTCTTTAAAATAAAATTTCAAAAGAATTTTTTATAATGATTTTCACTTCACATTCTTTTCTTGATGCCTTCTGATACTTAGCACTCCACGTTAAAATAGGAACTGTTTTATCTCTGAATAGTGGATTCAGAGATATTCTGTGCTATTGTATTTAGTATGGATTCTGCGTTCATAATCAAAACTTTAGTTATTATTTCCATGCATAATGTTACCTAAACTGCTCAATCTTCTACCTGTTACATTACTCAAATCGTACTGCACTAATCATTTCCTTTTTTTTTTTTTTTTTAAATATGTGAGTACCGGGAGTCGAACTCAGGACCTCGCGCTTGCCAGGCAGGTGCTTATGCCGTGGAGCTATCTCACTGGCCCACTAATCATTTCTGAAGGAAGAAACTGTCAACTATGTATTTGTCTAGGAAATAGAAGAGCACCATTTCAGAGTCAGATCTCTAATCTACTACTTGGCCTTGGGTAATTCATGTTACATTTTAGAATCCCAGTTTTGTAAAATAGGGGGTAATAATTATTATCTCTGACGATTGTGTAAAGATTCTATAGATAATATACACATACAAAGCATTCAAAAAGTGTGTAGCATATGATGAGGTTATAAGAAATAGCGACTTTCTTATGAACATCTAAACAATTGTTGATGCTATTCCTCATAGTTTACATTTTTAGCATTGAGAGAGAGGTAGCTTTTATTTACGTGAAGAATATCTCTTGAAGTTTCCAACTCTGATAATCTTAAACATCCATTTTTCACATAATATAAACCAATGTAGCCATTACTGTGTAAAAAGGGTATACATTTAAATTTGTGGTAGAAGCAAAATGTAATTTTCCAACATATGTTTCAACCATGTAAGGTTTTGTGTTTTAAAGAAGAATATATATTTACATAGGCAAAATTCTCACCCACTAAATAGCATTTAATGAAACTATTTTGAATAAGGAACTCAGTGTATTCAAATCTTTACAAGCCCAAAATAGCCAAACTATAACTTCCAAATGGAATTTTTTTTTTTTTTTACTGTTACTGACTTACATGGTTGTAAAAGCCAGACAGTAAAAAATTATGCTTGGATTACCAAAATAAACCTATTACTGTATTTTCGGGAATAATGTCAACTGAGTATTACACTTGAAGTTCTTTGTGTATATAATAAATATAGATAACTACCAGTAATGCTTGGTCTTCTGGGTTATTCTAAACAATTCTCTAAATATCACAATATTTGGGTATCATTTTTCTTTTATTTTTAATAAATTTAGAATACTGATTTCAATTTAACAAGTAATATACATTGCAAACTGTTGAACAAATAATTCTTCTAAGTGCTGTTGCAGGTAATATGGATAAATATAACCTGGTATCTACATACAAAGAAACAAGCAAATCAAGAAGAGATAGACACACCCAATGATGCAGAGAAATCAATGAATGGCACAGGGAGGCAAATGGACATTATATCTCCGAGATTAGTTACCTTCCACCATAGTCAATAAGTGACTCCCTGGATTACCAAACCTATCTTTATAAAATACAAAGCATCTTTGTATTGGTCTTTATTTTTATTTCTAACTCCATTCTCAATGAACAATCAATGCTATTTCAAAATAAGTTCTGTTAAAAATGTATTAGAGCCCATTTACTTATCAAACTGAGTGTACAGATGTGATTTCTCTCAGGTAAAACACGTTTTGACTTTTTCTACTATTCATACTTTCTTTTCTGACACATAAACTATATATTTTAGTTCAAATAAATTCATTTTCTCTAGAAAGTGCTCATATTTAAAACTAATATTAAACAAAGCATAATGGCCCAGCTATAAAATATTATATTTCTTTGCCAGTAGAAACTTCTTTCCCAATAATCAAATGCAAAACAGCCTATGATAATGTCATGAGATTCAGTATAAAGAACTTAGAAAAACTTAAGCTTTTAAGAAAGAATATTGTGTGTCTTATCATATATATTACACTTGGAGTAAAAAACATGCATGCTTGATAGTAAAGATAGGAGCCTTTTTCCCCAAAGACCAAGAAATTTTGCAGTGTATTCTTCTTGCAGTGTCCACTTGTATAAAAAAAAATTACCCATAAACTCTGTAGCTTTATTCCATAGCCATAACAACAAATTATAATAAACGTAAATTGAGAACTCCATTTTTCTCCCAAAGAGTTATTTAATTTAATATGACTCTTTAGAACTTGCTTCATTCAATAGGATTTCCAGCTTCTTTTGTGGTGAGAGGTATTTTTTTTTAAATGTATATTCATGCCAAAGCTTGCTGACTTGTATCTTATTCAAAACAGAGCACTCCTTTCACATGGATCCTAAAGTGATCCATTCTGTGTATGTATATATATACATATATATATGAATATATATATGAATATGAATATATATACGAATATATATATGAATATATATATGAATATATATATGAATATATATATGAATTTAAAAAAAGTATGTTGTCTAGATATTAAGTGACCATAGTGGTAAAGCTGTGTAAGAGGGAAAACTTTGTGTATATAATTGCACATACAAGTCATTGTATATATTTATATTTTTAAACATGATCTTATAATTTAAATCATATATCAGACACATGCCATTGACGTTTATCATTATTATATTTTCAAAAACTACAAGGCAATTTTATCATAGTTTGACATGTATTTGTTTGGAGTTCCTTTTCAAATTATTTTCCTAAGTAAAAGCAGCTGCAGGTAGTGGAAGAATTTAAGGATCCTGGATTCTGGCTGAATACACCCTGTAGTCTCAAAGAAACTCTTTAAAATCAAGGATTGTTTACTGTGATCTCTTCAGGATTTAGCAAACAATTCTTTCTAGCAAGGAAATTGTAAATACTTTGAAACTTTGCTAATTGAGAGACCCATAATGCAGGGCTGCGGGTATAGCTCAGTGGTGTGGTACTTGGTTAGCACACACAAGGCCCTGGATTCAGTTCCCAGCACTGCAAAACAAACACCCCCACAACACAAAAACAAAACAAATAAAAAGATCCAAATAGCTACATAATGCCTGTGAAGAACATATCTTCTGTCCCAGAATTCCTATAGGGTGATAAAAAGAGGCTCATAAACATAGATCTAGCGCTTTTCAGAGACTGTGTGGTGAAAACGCAAAGGTGCTGGACTCGATTACTCCACCAAAAAGCCTGAACCCTAAGAATTCCAGAGTCAGCAAACCAACTGAGTACATGCAGACTGATGTGATGATGGAAATTTGCGTCTCCCAATTCTTCACACACAATTCCCAAAAAAACTAATTTTGATTTGGAATTTAGAAGGTGCTTACCAAACATGTACAAGAGTTTTAAAAGTAAATACTGGCAAAATTAAACAGTGTATGTCAAAGCTCTTCCTGCAAGAACTTTTATAGTTCTTCCAGCAGCGATGACACTTAGGAATAGCTATGGAGAATACTTGGATAGTATGTTGTAGTATAAGGCATTTGAGGTTGGGGCAACTGAGGTTTCATTCTTACTTATTACTTGTTACTCCATTTCTGCACCTGCAAAATGCATGAGAATATGTATCTCCTGAAACGATTATGAGAATCGTTAACTTCACCATGGTAACTTCACCATGGTCTACAGTGCAGGAGGTATAAGGACAATGTCAATTATGCTTTATGACTATGGGCCCTGGGGTCTATTTGAAAAGAACATACACAGAGTATGACGTTCCCATTCAAAAGATATTTTTTTTCTCTGAAGTTAAAAAAAAAAAAAAACTTTTTCTGGAAATTATCTTAAAAGCTGTATCTTTTTCTTTTATTGTCAGTAGAAATAGATAATGAGTGGCCTAATGTGACATTCTGTCACTAAAATCATGTAGTAAGCATAAAGCCTACACTGTGGTAGAAATGTAAAGAAATTAAGCTGCCACCTTCTTATTTCTGATATCTTTTTATGACAGTATTGTTCTAGAGCATTTGATTTCCAAATACAATCCTTTGAAACTTGGCTCAGAATCATTGAGTGTGCTTGTTAAAAATGCAAGGCCTTACTCCAGCCAACTGAATTGAAACGTGGTGTGTGGCTCCAGAAGTCCCACTTTTACACATCCCAGGAGATGTCTCTAAAATGAAAGAGTCAGGACCTAGTGCAACAATCTTCAAATATCTGGCCAGCTACCAATTAGTAAAACCAATGATATCCTAAGTACATGATCTACTTACTTATAAATTGTGGAACCAACAAACATACACAAAATTTTAAAGATAGATGAATGGATTAGAAATTAAATATTTTCTTTCATTAATATTGGTCTTACAAACTCCCTGGGGTACAAGAATTATACTTTGCCTCTCTGGCTCAATGTATGTATTCATAGGAAGAAGATAATAGGCAGATGGGGCATTCAAAGTCACCTGTGTGTATTAATTCTTTCTTTGAAAAACATCTATCGCAAAATCTAATATAGCCCTTGCCTTGTATTCGAATTAAGAACAACATCTTGCCAAATCCAGAATTTTTTCAAAAACAAAAAAAACTAAAGAAACAAAAATCTTCTGTATAACCCTCCCTATCCCTTGTTACTTCCTTTTATCTTCACATTAACAGTTATTCTGAAATCTATGTTTATGACTCTCATTGATGATTTTATGCTGTATACTCATAAGAATTTATCTATAAGCAATTTCCTTTTTCACTCCTACCTCTGAGAAAATTGTTGTATGTGATTTAGTCTTTTAATGCTTGTTAATTTTACTTATAGTTTTATCTTCAGGATATGTTCAAATTGACACATAGAGCACTAGTTTATTTTAGCCTTTATATTATTTCATTGTATGAATACATATATGTGTGCATATGTGAAAAAGTTTTTCTTTTTTTTAATTTTTATTTTAAAGAGAAAAAAATAGAACAAAATTTTGAAACAACATAAATGAGGGTAACAATGGTTAATACATTGCATATTGTTATCTTTAAATTAGTTACTCAGAGTACAATATATTGGCATTAAATTGTCCAAACAATATTAGCACAAACCTTTCTTTTCAATGAACTAAGAGAAATTAGTAGTGTAGCTATCTCAACTGTCTTTTATATATATAATTTCTTTCTTTCCTTTTTTTTGCTTTTCCCTTCCTTCTTTTCTCCATTCCCCCATCACAGTTTCTCTATCCTTTTGAACAGTTTCTTCTCATTTTACAATATCTATTGTACATTTTGGATCTTATTTACTCTTTCAGCTTCTCACACTAGGGAGACAGTATGATGTTTGCACATGTGCATCTGGTTTATTTCACTTATGAGCATGGTCTTGAGTTGCACCCATTTACCTATAAAAGTCCCCAGTTTATCCTTCTTTATGGCTGAGTAGTACTCTATTGCATAAAAATACCACATCTTTTTTGTCCATTCCTCAGTTGATGGGCATTTGGGTTGTTTCCAAGATCTGGCTATTACAAATTGTGCTGCTATAAACATGGGTGCACATATATTGCTGTGGTATATTTTTAATTCTTCTGGAAAGATACCCAGAAGGGAAATAGCTGGGTCAAATGGGACCTCCAACCCTAGTTTTTTGAGGAATCTCCACACTGATTTCCACCGTGGCTGTACCAGTTGACACTCCCACCAACAGTGAGGAAGGGTTCCTTTTTCCCCACAGCCCCTCCAGCATTTGTTATTAGTTGATTTCTTGATAATAGCCATTCTTTCTGGGGTGAGATGGTATCTCAGTGTTGTTTTAATTTGCATCTCTCGAATGACTAGTGATGTTGCACATTTTTTTGTATATTTATTTGCCATTAGTATTTCTTCATCTGAGAAATGTGTATTCATCTCAGATGCCCATTTTTGGAGTGGGTCTTTAAATTTGGGAGGTCTGATTTTTTTGAGTTCTTTGTATGTTCTCAATAGTAATCCTTTGTCTGAGGAACAGCTGGCAAACATTTTTTCCCACGTTGTGGGTTGTCTCTTCACTCTGTTGGTGGTTTCTCTTGCTGTGCAAAAGCTTTTTAATAAGATGAGATCCCAGATGTTCATTCTTTGTGATAGCTCCTGTGTGATTGGGGTTTTATTCATAAAGTCTTTGCCTACACCAATGTCTTCAAGAGTTTTACTTATTCTATCTTCCAGCAGGTTTAATGTTTCTGTTTTAATATTTAGACCTTTGATCCACTTTGACTTTAGTTTAGTGCACGGTGAAAGATATGGGTCTAATTTTAATCTTTGGCATGTGCAGAGCCAGTTTTTCCAGCACCACTTATTAAAGAGGCTATCTTTCTTCTAGTGAATGTGTTTGGCACCTTTGTCAAAGATAAGGTGGCTTAGTATGTCTGGAGTTGTTTCTGCATCTTCTAACCTGTTCCATTGATCTTTGTATCTGTTTTTTTGCCAGTACCATGCTGTTTTTATCACAGTAGCTTTATAGTATAATTTCAAATCAAGTATTGTGATGCCCCCTGCCTTGTCTTTGTTGCTCAGAATTGCCTTTGCTTTCTCTTTCTGTTAGTTTGTTATTTGTGTAGAGGAAGACTATTGATTTTTGAGTGTTGACTTTATATCCAGCTATACTACTGAATTTGCTTATTAAATCTAGCAGTTTTTTAGTGGAGTTTTTGAGGTCTTCTATGTAGAGTATCATGCCATCTGCAAATAATGATAATTTAACTTCTTCCTTTCCTATTCTTATTCCTTTTATTTCTTTCTCTTGTCTAATTGCTCTGGCTAAATTTTCCAGGACTATGTTGAATAAGAGTGGAGACAGTGGACATCCTTGTCTTGTTCCTGATTTTAGAGAGAAAGTTTTCAGTTTTTTTTTTTTTTTTTTTTTTTTTTTTGTGGGTACCGGTGGGTCGACCTCAGGACCTCGCATGCCAGCAGGCGCCCGTGCCGCTGAGCGATATCACCGGCCCCTTTTTTGAATGTGGGTTCCAGGAGTCAAACTCAGGCCCTCGCGCTTGCCGGGCAGGCGCTTAAGCCGCTGAGCCATCTCACCGGCCCCAAGTTTTCAGTTTTTCTCCATTTAGTATGATATTGGTTGTTGGTTTGTCATAGATGGCTTTTGTCGGATTGAGAAAAGACCATCTATTCTAATTTTCTGTAGGATTTTTATCATGAACATGTGCTGGACTTTGTCAAAAGTTTTTCCTGCGTCTATTGAGATGATCATATGATTTTTTCCTTGCCTCTGTTAATATGGTGTATTACATTTATTGATTTATGCATGTTGAACCATCCCTGCATCTCTGGGATGAATCCAACTTTGTCATGGTGTATAATCTTGATGATTTGCTGCATTCTGCTTGCCAGTATCTTACTGAGGATTTTTGCATCTATGTTCATTAGGGAGATTGGCCTGTAGTTCTCTTTCTTGGTTGGGTCCTTCTCCGGTTTTGGTATCAGGGTAATGATTACTTCCAGGAATGAATTTAGGAGTATTGCTTCCCTTTCAATTTCATTGAAAAGTTTGAGAAGTAGTGGTGTTAGGTCTTCTCTAAATTTCTTGTAGAATTCGGTGGTGAATCCATCAGGGCCTGGGCTTTTCTTTGTTGGGAGGTTTTAATTCCATCTTTGATTTCATTGATTGATATTGGTTTATTTAGGATTTTTATATTTTCTTGATTCAGCTTTGGTAATTCATATGCATCTAGGAATCTGTCCATTTCTTCTGCATTTTCCATCTTATTAGAATACATGTTTTCAAAGTAGGTATAGATGATCTTCCGGATTTCTGCAGGGTCAATTGTAATTTCACCCTTTTCATTCCTAATTGTGTGGATTTGAGTCTTTTCTTTCCTTTTTTTTAATAAGGTTGGATAAGGGTTTGATGATTTTATTTAATCTTTCAAAGAATCAACTCTTTGATTCCTTGATTCTATTTTTTTTTTTAGTCTTCAATGCGTTAATTTCTGCTCTGATCTTTATAATTTTCTCCCTTGTACGAGCTTTTGGCTTAGCTTGCTCTTCTTTTTCTAGAATTTTGAGGTTCACCATTAAGTTGTTCATTTGTACTTGCCCTGTTTTCCTGATATGGGTATTTACAGCTATAAATTCCCCTGTTAGGACTGCTTTCATTGTGTCCCATAAGTTCCGGTATGTTGTACTATCATTATCATTCAGTTGTAGAAACTGTGTAATGTCTTCTTTAATTTCATCTGTGACCCACTGGTTGTTCAGGAGGGTGCTATTTAATTTCCATGTGTTTGGGAAGTTCTTTTGGTTTCTTTTGCTATTGATTTCCTATTTCATTGCACTATGGTCTGATAATATACATGGATAATTTCAATTCCTTTGCATTTACTTAAGCAGGTTCTATGAGCTAGTATGTGGTCTATTTTGGAGAACAGCCTGTGTGCAGCTGAGAAGAATGTGTATTCTGATGTTGTGGGGTGGAACACTCTGTAGACATCTACTAAGTCCATTTGTTCAAAAGTTTGGTTCATTTCTAATATTTCATTGTTGATTTTTTGTCTAGTTAATCTGTCTTTTTGTGAGAGTGGGGTATTGAGATCCCTCAATACAAGCGTATTAGTGCTTATTTGATTTTTCATGTCTGTTAATATTTGTTTTATATATTTAGGTGCACTGGTATTTTTTGCATATATATTTATGATCATTAATCTCTTCCCCTTGGATTGTTGCCTTTACAAGGATGTAGTGACCTTCTTTATCTTTCTTAATCAGTCTTGGCTTGCAATTCACTTTGTCTGCAAAAAGAATAGCTACCCTTGCTTTTTTCTGGGTTCCTGTTACATGGAGTATTGTTTTCCATCCTTTGACTTTTAGTCTATGAATTTCTTTTTGAATTAAATGCATTTCTTGTATGCGGCATATTGTTGGATCTTGCTTCTTGATCCATTCTGCCAGTCTGTGTCTTTTGATTGGCAGATTGAGACCATTAACATTGATGGTTATAACTGATATGTACTGACTTATCCTTGCATGTTATTTTCTTGTTGTTGGTTCCCTGTCTTTTTTTTCCACCCTCTGTTTAATTGTTTGCCTTGCCTGGTGGATTCCTTCTGTTGGGGTTCATGGAGTTGTAGTCTTTGTTATCTCTTTCTAGAATGTCCTTCAAAACATTTTGGGGTGCCGGTTTGGTGGTCATAAACTTCCTCAGATGTTCTTTGTCATGGAAGTATTCTCTTTCTCCATTAATTTTGAAAGATAGTTTTGTGGGGTATATCAATCTGAGTTGAAGGTTGTTTTCCTTTAGAACTTGAAATATGTCACTCCAAGGTCTTCTTGACTTGAGGGTTTGTGCTGAAAAGTCAGCTGTGATTCTGATGGGCTTTCCTTTATAGGTGATTTGTTTCTTTTCCCTAACAGCTTTTAAAATTCTGCTCTTGTGTTGAATTTCTGGAATATTGACTATAATATGCCTGGCTGAAGTTTTTTTTTTTTTTTTTGATCGTGGCTAATTGGAGTTCTATATGCCTCACTTACCTGTATGTCAAATTCTTTTTGTCTACCAGGGAAGTTTTCTGCGATGACATCTGTGAACATTTTTAAAATATCATTTATGCTATCTCCTGCTTTTTCATTGACTCCAATCAGTCTTATGTTATTCTTCTTTGCCTCATCTAGCAGCTGCTGGATTGATTTCTCATGGTCCCTTGCTATTTTTAAGAATTCTTTCTTTTCATGATCACTAACTGGAAGCCTGTCTTCTATATCTGAGAGTCTGTCCTCACATGGGCTTAATCTGCTACAAGTACTTTCAATGGAATTTTTGTTCTCCTGGATATCTGCTTGAATCTGCCTTATGGATTCCATTTCTTTCCTATGCTGAGCATTTGTGGCTTCCATAATTTTCTTAAGCTCATCTATTTTTTTGTCTGTATCTGCTCTAGAGTCCCTAAGCATGGTCCTCATTATGGACATCATCTCTGCAGTTATCTGAGAAATTATTTCTGATTTCAGTTTTTCCAGAGCCTCATTTAATTGCTGTGTTGTTGCTGCTTAAGAGATGCCAGGTGGGTGGTTTTTGGATTGTCCCACCTCATTGCCCCCTGGGTTTGCCTTTGATGAACTGGATGTCTGGCGTTGCATCTTGTTTAAGTGTCTTCTCATTTTCTTTTCATTCTTTAGTTTAATTCCTGGGGTGATGCCTATAAATTGCCTATGGTAGGTCACTTTATTGTTAGTATTTAAAACCCTTATGAGATGACTACTTCTCTGAGGTATCTTCCAGGTGTAGCTTGTTTTGGGGTTTTGAGTCTGTTGCAAGACCCTACCTCTTCAACTTTTCGGAAATGAGAAGTTGCTCCCTGTTTGGCCCAGTCCTTGGTTCTTTGGCACTGTGCCACAATATTTTCAGTGATCCTTAGGCAGTCTCGGTCATGGAATACCAGGAAGAACAGCTGTTTAGAACAATTATGTCACTTTTGGCTAAAGTAGTACCAAAAGCATCAAACATGGCCTAGAAAATGACAGACTGAGCTAACCAGTTATTTGCCACTTCTAACAGTATAAACTAGATTTGTGGTTATATAACAAAATCTAAAACAAACCAGAAAATTATATGCAGTATACAAGTCCTTAATATGTCAATTTTACCCTCAAGGGTTAAAATTTAAAATGAGTTAAGGATAAAATAGAGAAGTGGAAGAAGAGGAAGGAATTAGATGTAAGGCTGGAGGACAAAGAGGGATCATGCTAACTTTGGGAAACTGGTGCAGAAGACTGGAGGGAAAGAGAGTAGGAAGGGATAAAAGGAAGAAGAGAACAGAACCACAACCGCAAAGAAGCTAGAAACTCCATTTACACTCATAAAAACAAGATCAAACAATGAAGGAAAAACAAACAAAAACGTAACACCACCACCACAACATAAAACAAACAAGAGAGGGAAAAAAAATAGAAAAAAGTTCACTTCCAGGTTTGTCTCTGCTGTTGCTGGTAGACAATGTATGGAGGCAGAGTCCTGTTCCATGCCTATCTGTCCCAGCAAGCCAGCAGTAGCTTTTTGGCAGGGTAGTGCATAATCTCAGTGAGCCTGCACTTTCTGGCTGCGACTAGACTCATTCGGCCTGCGGCTGTCAGTGCACCTTTTGCAGGCCTGAGCCCAGCTGGGAGCCGTGAATGGAGCCTGCAGCTGCCCTGAGTTCCGAGCTCAGCCACCCCTCCCCCCCGCAAGATGGCTCCCGGCCAATCGCTCTCTCCCATGGGACCACTGAGCCTGAGCACTTACCGCCAGCCAGTGCAGTCCTTCACGTCTGCTTCTCCCCTGCACTGCTGCATCTCTCCACAGAGGCCCCTGGGGCCGCTGGCAGTCACCGTGTGTCCTCAGGTTTGAACCTCTTCTGTCGCACAGTGAGTCCCGAACCAGGGAGAAGGTGTCGGCAGCCACTTCCTTCTTCTTTGTTGAAGTTTCTCTCTTCAGTCTCTCTGTGGGCCCCAAACTGCACTTCAGATCCTTCCTGGGTCCAGGGTCCCTCTTCCCTCTTTCTTGTCCTCCCCCAGCCACTATATTCCAGTGTGGACGGCGACTCTCAGAGAGGCTCTCTCTCTGCTGCTCACCACTCCGCCATCTTCCGACTATCCTCCAAAAAGTTTTTCTTGAGTTACAAAGAATGCTGGAATTTCTAGCTTGTTCATTCAGTCTTTTTAAAATTTCAGATGTTTTAAATTATGTCAGTTATAAAGGTGTAAAAATGTGTCTTGTTTAAATTGTATTAAATTTATGATTGGTGGCATGCCCATAACTATCTATGCTCATAACTATTTTGTTTTGTTTTTTTTTAGCAGTCACAAAGTTTATTTGAAAAAGTAAAAGTGAAAAACAAGGGAGAAACTGGCTCTACAGAGTGAGCTTGGGCCAAGTATTAGAGGAAAAAGCAAGATAAAAGTACACCCCAGAGAAAGCAGGGCAGGGTATTGTGAGGAAAGCCACACGAAAGCCCTATTTTGTTTGTATTTTCTGTGAACTGCTACTCATTTCTTTTGTTCATTTTGCCTGTTGTGTTCTTTGATGTTTATCTATTTGTATATGAATTTGATAATTTAGATATGAACTTTTTGTTTATTTACAGGCATTGCAAATCTTTCTCTCAATGTGTACTTGTCTTTTAAATTTTCCTGTTGTTACATGTAAGTTTTTAATTTAAATGTAATTAAGCATATTTTTTCTTATATGTTTTAGACTTTCAAAATGAGCAAAATCACATTGTAAATATATCTTAGGCTTTCTTTTTCTAAAACTTTAGGTTTACTTTTTACAGGTAAGTCTTCAGTTCACTTGAGATTCTTTGTAAAATGTATTTTTAAAATTTACATGAGCTAAAATTCCCATCTTCTTTTCTTCTTCTCATTTCCAACCAATTTTGTGATATTTAACGGATGCATAGCTTTATGTGAGCACTATCCCAGTCAGAATACAGAGCAGTTTGATGCAGGGAGGAATTCACTCAGATTGACCCCAGGCAAACTCCCTGGCCTAAATCAAGGCAAAAACTGATTTGTTCTCTATTGTTTGTTTGTTTGATTGATTTATTTTGTTTTAGATGCTGGAGATTGAACCCAAGGCCTTCAAATAACTGAGCTACCTCCTCAGCCTTCTTCTTTCCTTTCCTTTTCTTTTTCTTTCTTTCTTTTTTTTTTTTTTCCTCAATTTTGAGACAGTGTCTCCTTAAGTTGCTAATTTCCTATTGTGGGTTTGACTTGTAGCTCTTCCTGTTCAGCGTCTGTACTGGGGTTACAGCCATGTGCCCCAAGCTAGGTTACCCTATAGTGTGCTTGTTTTTGCTTTTTACCTTTTTAAGAAAATCATAGAAATGTAATCATAAAATATGTGATCTTTGAATTTAGTTTCCTTTCCTTGGCATAAGATGTTGTTGCTTGTACTGTATTAGTAATTACTTTTTTAAAATTACTGAATAGTATTTTATTATGACATACCACAGTTTATTTATCCACTAAACTATTGCAAGATATTTAGGTTGTTTCCAGTTTTTATTGACTATAAATCTGCTACTGTAAATGTTCTTGAACAGGTTTGTGTGAACATATGCTTTCTTTCATCTCTAGAGTGCAAATTCCAAAGATAAGTGTTTGTTTGATTTTTATAAGAATTTGTCACACAGTGTTCCAGGGTAACTTGTCATTTTTGCAATGTAGGAGGATGCTACTCACCATGTATCCTTGTTGGTTTTACATATTCCCTTCTTCTTACTATTATTATTGTTGCTGTTGTTGCTGTTTAGCCATTCCAGTTGGACTATATTGTTATATCATTCTGATCTTAATTTGCAGTGACTAATTATTTCCGTCTTCTTCCCATGTCCTTGTTTACCATCCATTAAATGTTTTAGGAAATGTGGATTAAACTCATTTGTCCATTTTGGGGAGTTGCTTGTTTCCTCATTATTAAGTTTTAAGAGTTCTTTATATTTAATATAGAAGTTACTTTTTGGATACATGGTTTGTAAATATTTTCTCCCAGTGTAGTGCTTGTTACTTTAAAAGAATCCTCATCAGTTACTTTGTAGACTGGCCTTCATTTCAGGTTTGTACACAGTTTCTGTAATTAAATTTAGCTGAAGAGCTTTGGACAAGAACACCACAGAAGTGATCCTGACCTTGCGCTTCACTCTATACGCCATATCAGATGATATATGATGTAAAATTGTCTCATAGTTGTGATGCTCTCATTTTGTTAATTTTGCTTGCTCTATCAAATTCTAACATTAGTACAACAAAATCAGTCAATAGGAGAGTGGTCTTGTCAGTTTCTTGTTATTCTATCAATTTTTGCATAGAGATTTTTAGGCTATATTTTTACAAAGTGGTAATTGCATCTTCTGTTTTAATTATTTTTTCTTGCATGTTATTTTCTTCTTTATTGCTATCAGTTGTTGCATTAAATTCTCTTGTGTAATATAAATTTGGATCATACTAGTTGAAATTTAATTTTTGCATTCACTCTTTTTTAAGTTTTTAAGGAGATTTAAGCTCAATTTTGGTGTTTTGGTAAGATTTTGGACTTTCTCTTTAAAAATACATTTACATGAATTATAAATATTTACATATTTTGATTTATTTCTATAATTATGTTTCATGATTTTTTTCTTGATCTTCATTTTCCTTGTTTTGTTCTTTAAAATTGGTAAATTTTAAAATTTGTTTTTATTTCTTTGGCTGGTTTGAGGATTCATGTCAAATTTCTGTATTTTAGAGGACTACCTTAATTGTTTTCTGCATGTACAATTAAATACAAATGCTTTCAACAAAGCCATATATTTAATATTTCTCAAATATGCTACAAAGATCTTAGCAAACTTTAACTTCCCTCTGAATATCTCATCCAAATCCACGTATATATATACATATGTTCTAGTTGTCTGGAGTAATGGTTTTATAATTTTAAAAAATACTTAATAAACTATGTAATTTAAAAATCAATAGTTAATTACAGTTTGAAGCATGTTTTTATTAATTTATCCATTCACTGTTGGTTTTACTATCTCATTCTTCCTTAAGGGCACAATTTTTTTATGTATAACCTTTAATAATGGCAAATTGGTGTGCCTCAACACAGTGGGTGTTTAAATATTGATCTTCTCAATTCTAAAGTCTTAGTGGGTCTCATGAGGAACTGCTTTCAGGTAAACAGTCCTGTGTTTTTGCCCCAGTGTACCACACAGGTACGATTTTCTGAGTATGTCAGGATGTGACAAAATTTTGGTAAATTTCATTCCTGCAGACTTTCAGTGTAAGTCTGCAGAATAAATTCCTGTCTTTGACTATCTAAACCTCTATTCTGTTACCTGAAATTAAAATTTGAGTGAGAGTTTTTTGCAGAATTTTATTAATAATATTAGTTTAAGGCTGGTGAGATAGCTCAGCGGCATAAGTGTCTGCTTAGCAAGCACAAGGTCCTGAGTTCAACTCCCAGTATCCACATAAAAAAAATAGTAATAATAGTATTAGTTTATTCTGTAGTGCTGATGAGACATTCTGTCAGATTAATCCTCATTCTTTTGTTCATAATTTTTTTCATCCCCCTGGTAGCTTTTGAGATTGTTTGTCTTTGATACTTTTATATTTCATAACAGTGCATCTTCATTTATCATGAGAATTTGAGAATTGATGTTTCCTTTATGCTTTTAATTTGGAAAAACTTTTACCTATTTAATTTTCAAAATTTTTGTGACACTGTCCCTTAAAAAATTGGGAATTCTCATGATGGAATTCCTCCTCCACATTTTGTTTTTATTTGTTTGTTTGTTTGTAGTGAGACCCTGTTTTTTGAGGCAGGGTCTCGCTATGTAGTTCGGGCTGGTCTTCAACTCACTATGTATCCAGGCTGACCTCGAACTCGCAGTGATACTCCTACTTCGGCCTCCTGGGTACTGGGATTACAGGTATGTGCCACCACACCTGGCTTTCTTCTATGTCTCTTAACTGTTCCTTCATTTTGTTTTTGTTTAAATCTCTGCAAGTATCTATATTACATTCTGAACGAAGACTTCATTACCAGCATCCACCTCACCTGCCTTCTTTCATCTGCCCAGAAGAGAATTTCTTCGATATTTTTATATTTTTCATTCACAATATTTTTTTTATTATTATTATGTTTATTGATACCATTTAGATATACATAATGATCGCATTCATCATAGGGAATTTGTACCTGTGCATGATATATCTTCATTCCTTTTTTTTCCTATTCCCATCCCCTCCATGCAATCCCTCTTCCCCTCCTTCTTTACAAAGCTTCGTTTCCATTTTATCCTTTTTTTCTCATTTTTCTTCTTTTCCTTTCATTCCTTTCCCCCTCCCTAGTTCCCCTTTCCTTTTGAACAATTTCTGCCTTTTTCACAATATCTATTATACATTTTGGTTCTTATTCACACTTTCAGTTTCTCACACCAGAGAGACAATGTGATATTTACATGTTTGTCCGCTTTACTTCACTTAACTGTATGGTCTCAAGGTCCATCTATTTAGCTGTAAATGTCTCAAGTTTATCTTTCTTTATGGCTGAGTAGTACTCCATTGTATAAAAGCACTACAATTTTTTATCCAATCATCAGTTGATGGGCATTTGGGTTGTTTCCAAGATTTAGCTATTACAAACTATGCTGCTATAAATATGGGTGTGCATATATCATTGTAGTATGATGCTTTTAATTCTTTTGGGAAGATGCCAAGAAGGGGAATAGCTGGGTCAAATGGGACCACCAATCCTAGTTTTTTGAGGCATCTCCACACTGATTTCCACAGTGGTTGCACCAGTCTACACTCTCACTGACAGTGGAGAAGGGTTCCTCTTTTTCACATACCTGCCAGCATTTGTTATTGGTTGATTTCTTGATAACAGCCATTCTTTCTGGAGTGAGATGGAATCTCAGTGTTGTTTTAATTTGCATGCCTCAAATGACCAGTGATGTTGAACATTTTTTCATGTGTTTATTTGCCATATGTATTTCTTCATCTGAGAAACACATACTCATCTCAGATGACCATTTTTTGACTGGGTCTTTGAATTCGGGGGGTCTGATGTTTTTCAATTTTTTATATGTTCTAGGTAGAAGTCCTTTGTCTGAGGAACAACTGGCTAAAATTTTTTCCCACTCTGTGGTTTGTCTTTTCACTTTGTTGTTGATTTCTTTTGCTGTGCAAAAGCTTTTTAATAAAAGGAGATCCCCGTTGATGATTCTTTGTAGTATTTCCCGTGCAGCCTGGGTTTTATTCATGAAGCCTCTGCCTACACCTATGTTTTCAAGATTTCTGCCTATTTTCTCTTCCAGTACATTTAGTGTTTCTGTTTTAATATTTAGATCTTTGATCCATTTTGACTTTAGTGCATGGTGATAGACATGTGTCTAGTTTTTAGTCTTTGGCATGTGGAAAGCCAGTTTTTCCGGCACTATTTTTAAAGAGGCTATCTTTCTTCCATTGAATGTGTTTGGCTCCTTTGTCAAACATAAGGTGGCTGAGTGTTTTTTTGGGTTGTATCTGCATCTTCTATTCTGTTCCACTGATCCTTGGGTCTGTTTTTTTGCCAGTACCATGCTGATTTTATCACAGTAGCTTTGTAGTATAATTTCAGGTAAGGGTTTGTGATGCCCCTTGACTTGCCTTTGTTGCCCAGAATTGCTTTTGCTATTCTAGGTCTCTTCTGGTTCCAAACGAATTTTAGGAATGTTTTCTCTAGTTCTGTGAGGTATGCTAATGGTATTTTGATTGAGATTGCATTAATTCTGTATGACAGTTCTGGGAGTATGGTCATTTTCACAATGTTCGTTCTTCCTATCCGTGAGCAAGGGATATCTTTCCATTTTCTGATATCTTCTTCAGTCTTCTTTTTCAGAGCACTGTAATTTTCAATGTATAGATCTTTTACTTCCTTTGTTAGATTGATTCCTAAGTATTTCATGTTTTTTGGATGCTATTATAAAGGGTGTGGTTTCCCTAATTTCTCCCTCTCTGAGTTTGTTGTTTGTGTACAGGAATGCTATTGATTTTTGAGTGTTGACTTTGTGTCCTGCTACGGTACTGAATTTGATTATTAACTCTAAGAGTCTTTTGGTGGAGTTTTTGGGTCTTCTATATAGAGTATCATGTCATCTGCAAATAATGATAGTTTAACTTCTTCCTTTCCTATCCTCATTCCTTTCATTTCTCTTTCTTGTCTAATTGCTCTGGCTAATGTTTCCAGAACTATATTGAGTAGGAGTGGTGTTAGTGGACATCCTCGTCTCATTCCTGACTTTAGAGTGAAAGCTTTCAGTTTTTGAACATTTAGTATGATGTTGGCTGTTGGTTTGTCATAGGTGGCTTTTATCAGATTGAGGTAAAGACCAACTATTCCAATTTTCTGTAGGGTTTTTAATCATGAATGGGTGTTGGACTTTGTCAAATGCTTTTTCTGTATCTATTGAGATGACCATGTGATTTTTGTCTTTGATTCAGCAAATATTCATGGGATAACTTCAGTTCCTTTGAATTTACTGAAGCGTGTTCTATGGGCTAGTATGTGGTCCTTTTTGGAGAATATCCCATGTGTTGCTGAGAAGAATGTGTATTCTGATGTTGTATTCTGTATGCATCTACTAAGTCCATTTGTTCACAGGTTTGGATCAATTCTGATATTTCTTTGTTGATTTTTTGTCTGGTTGATCTATCTGTGACGGTGGGGTATTAGGTCCCCCATTATAGTTGTGTTAGTACTTATTTGAGTTTTCATGTCCATTAATATTTGTTTTATATAGTTGGGTGCATATATATTTATGATTGTTATCTCTTCATCTCAGAGTTTTCCCTTAACAGGTATGTAGTGACCTTCTCTGTCTCTTTTGGTCAATCTTGGCTTGAAGTTTACTTTGTCTGCAAATAGAATAGCTACTCCTGCTTTTTCCTGGGTTCCTTGTCACATGAAGTGTTGTTTTCCATTCTTTGACTTTCAGTCTATGAATTTCTTTTGAGTTAAATGTGTTTCTTGTATGGAGCATATTGTAGGATCTTTTTTTTTTTTTTTTTTTTTTTGATTCATTTTGCCAGTCTGTTTCTTTTGATTGGTGAATTGAGACATTTACATTGGTGGTTATAACTGATATGTATTGACTTATCCTTGTCATTTTATTTTCCTGTTGTTGGTCCCCTGTATTTTTCCTCTCTGTTTGATTGTCTTGTCTGGTGGATTCTTTCTATTGGGGTTTTTGGGATTGTAGTCTTCTTTATCTCTTTCTAAAATATCCTTCAGAACATTTTGGAATGTTGGTTCAATGGTCATGAATTTCTTCAGTTCTTTGTCATGGAAGTATGTTATTTCTCCAATGATTTTGAAAAACAGTTTTGCAGTATACATCAATCTAGGTTGGAAGTTGTTTTCTTTCAAGACCTGAAATACTTCACTCCAATCTCTCCGTGATTTAGGGGTTTGTGTTGAGAAGTCTTCTGTGATTCTAATGGGCTTTTCTTTATAGGTGATTTGTTTCCTTTCTCTAATAGCTTTTACTATTCTGTTCGTGTGCTGAATTTCTGGAATCCTGATTATTATATGCCTTGGGGTAGATTTATTTTCATTTTGAATAATTAGGGTTCTTTATGCCTCATTTATCTGTATGTCTAATTCTTTTTCCATGTTTAGAAAGTTTTCTACCATTACTTCTGTGAACAGGTTTTTTATGTCGTTTGTGCTTACTCTTGCTTGTTCATTGAGTCTGATCAATCTTATGTTGTTCTTCTTTGCACCATCTTGCAGCTGATGGATTGTTTTTTCATGGTCCCTTGCCATTTTAAAGAGACCTTTCTTTTCATGATTGCTAACCACAATCCTGTCTTCCATGTCTGATAGTCTGCTTTCATTTTCATTTAGTTGATTTTGTAAAGTTTCAGTGGGATATTTAATTTCCTGAATGTCTGTTTGAATCTGTTTAGTGGGGTCCATTTCTTTGCTATGTTGGGTATTCATGCTTTTTATTATTTTCCTATGCTCCTCTATTTTTATTTTTTTATCTATGTCTACTTTAGGTTTGCTCAGCAAGTCCATCGTTCTGGTCATCATCTCCTTTTCCTGGGAGATTATTTCTTCTCTGATTTCTTATACAGCCTCATGCATTTGTTTTCTAACTTCTGCTACTGTCATTCCAGAGAATTCAGGTGGCTGGCTTTTGATTTGCTCTCTTTGTCCCCTGGATTTGTCTGGGTTGGGTGGAGTTCTGGGGTTGCATTTTGCTTCTTCATCTTGTCATTTTCTATTATTTTATTTTATTTTGTTTTCTGTATTGATGCTTGTAAGTTTCTTATAATAGATAGCTTTATCACTAGTATTGAGGCTTTCCTAGGGGATGTCTGTTCCTCAGAGATGTCTTCTGGTATAGGTGGTTCTTAGTCTTTGTGTCTTTCCCAAGGTCCTACCTTCCCAAGTTATTAAAAATGAGATGTTGCTATCTGTTTGTCTCAGCACCCAGTCCTTTGGTTCTGGACTATGGTGATGGTTATGACCCCAAATAGTCCCAGTGTTGTCATACAGGGAGAACAACTGATTACAATAGGTTTGACATCCTGGCTAAAGTAGTACAATTAAGAATAACAATAGCATCAAGCACAGCCTGAAACCTGACGAACTGTGGTAACTATTAATTTGGTACTTTTTAACCATAGGGGCAATATCTACAGTTATATGACAAAATCCAGCATTATTCATGAACTTGTATACAAAGCTTTTCCCCTTAGTAAAGTGATTTTACCCTGTGGTGGGGAAATTTAAGAGGGATAGGGGGCAAAATAGAAAGCTAAATGAAGAGAAATATAGTAGAAACAAGGCTGAAGGACAAAGGATGATTACCCAGGCTTTAGAAAACTGGAGAAGGGGGCAGGAGAGACAGAATGAAAGAGAAAGCAAGAGTATTGAAGCACACCTGAAAGACTAGAGAGCATGTTCACTCATGTGTAAATATTATAAAATCGAGACAGATAGTTGAGGAAAGAGAGAATGAAGATGAATAGATGAGAACAAAAATAAAGGTAAAGACCTAAACAATCTTAAAAAAAAAAACAGAACGAAATCAAGCCAAACCAAAAACAACAACAACAACAAAACTGCCTCTGTGTCTCTCTCCCAGCTGCTGTGGCACCCTCAGACAAAGACAGCCCAAGGCTGCGCCCGTTGTGTACATTTGGCTCCTCCTGGTCAGACCAGCCTCCTCTTTTCCACTTCCATTGGCGTGTCTCTGTCCTCTTGTGCCGCTTGTTGCTGGGTGGGGTAGGGCGCTGTGGGCTGTCTCTCCACTCCTGCCATCTCTGCAGAGATAGCCAGCCCCACTTTGATCTCCTCTGCCTGGGCTGGGGGGGCAGTGCCAACATCACTGGTTGCAGAGCAGGAGGGATTGTGCCGTTCCACTCACTGATCTTTGTCACTACTGCTGCTGTCATGCCTCCCAGCTGCCGTGGTCCCTAGCCTTCCTGACTCACTGCTTCTGCCACCTTCTCCGACCAGCCCAAGGCTGCTAGGTGCGCTTCAGTCTCCTCTCCCATGGGGCAGGTGCTACGGCTGTTTAAATCCTGCATCTGTGTCCCTCTCACTGGTTGCAGGGAAGGTTCCTAGCCTGGTGGTTAGGGGTTCCAGTTAGGGTGAATACAAGAAAAAAATTTAAAAAATGCTAGCAGCCTGTTGTGCAGGGAGCATGCAGGCAAAGTTTGCTGCCAGGCTGCTTTGTCTTCTGTGTAAGGGAAAGCACTACAGGCAATGGGCCTTTTATCCAAATCTGTCCTATTTGGCTTGCGTTAACCACACTTTGCAGTCCATCCATTTCTTGGACGCTTCACAGTATGGCAAATCTTGCTCGGCACGCAGGCGGAAGTGCCACCGCAACCCCATGTGAGCTGCATCACCGTTTGTAAAGTCCTGTGTGTATGTTTTGTTTGATCTACAAGTCTCTTTATTTCAGATTGATTTGAGCATCAGGATGCATGTCCCTCCCTTTCCTCCTATTACCAGTGATTTTAGTTGATTTTCTCTGAGTAGCTTCAACATGGTTTCTCCTCTGTTCAGCCATGTCGAATCACATCAATGTTTATTTTTTCCTAAAATTTCTATTCATCTATGGTTGTACTCTCCTTATTGATGGTTTCAATTTCCATAGTTTCCCTTTTCAGTTGTCAACAGTAGTCCTGACGCATTAAATGGAACATAAAGAAATAGATAATTCATGAGTTTTAAATTGTACATAATTGTGAATAGCATGATGAAATCTCCCTCCACACAACTCCGTTCTGCCTGAGATTTGAAGCTGTGTGTCTGGTGTATCCACATTGTATATGCTGCCTACCCATTAGTAGTTCTCAGGTAACAGACTTACTGTTGCAATATCTCACTGCTAGTTTTCAGGTAACCCTTACTTAATAATGACATCAAAGTGCAAAAGTAGTGATACTAGCAATTTTACTATGATGTATTGTTTTAAATGCTCTATTTTATCATTAATTAGTTAATTTACTACAGCATTCACTTTGTAAATTTAACATTATTTTAGGTAAGTGTATATAAGAAAAATGTAGTATAAATAGGGTTCACTGTGATCTGTTGTTTTAGATACCAACTGGGAGTCTTCGAATGTGTCCTGTATGCATAAGTGGAGTTTACTGTATTTGTTTTCTTATAGTAAAAGTGTTTTAAGGTGGTCCCTAATGACTCATGCCCTCATATAACCCTCTTTCCTTGAGTATAGGTGGAATCTGTAACTTGCTTCTAAGCACTCAATATTGAAAAGTTGATGGACTGTTATGCCCATTATTATGTTTCCTCCTATTGCAATGACAAAGAGAATTTGCAGATAGAATCAAAGCCCTTAATCCACTAACTTTAAGGTAATCCAAATAGAAATTATCTTGACTAGGCCAGTTACAAGCAGTCAGACATTTGTAAAGAAGGATCAGAGATCAGAGAGGGGAGAAATGGACATGCTTTCCTCTGGGCCTTGAAGAAGAAAGTTTTCATGATTTATAATGCCACAAGGAAATGTGTTTTGCCAACAATCGTGTAAACTTTAGAGGTCACCAAGCCTCAGATGAGATGACAACCCTGGCCAATGCTATAATTACAGCCTGGGAGATTCTGAGCAGAGGACAAAGGTAAGCTGCACTTGGCCTCCTGGCCACAGAAACTTTGAGAAAATAAATGTGTGTTTGGCTATGTTTGTGGTAATTTGTTACTCAGAAAATTGATGTATGTATTAGTTCTTGTTTTATCATTTATATTTTGATTCTAGGATTCTTTATTTGTTTTTGGAATATTATTCTTATATTTATTTATTTGAATATTTTATTATTAATTAATTAACCTTTATATTTCCATTGTACTGTTTTTATTATATCTTACTTGCATTAGATTTTGAGTCAGTTTTGTTAACTTTTTAAGAACTCCAATTTTGTTCATGTAATTTTGAAATTTAGGCTCATTTAAGTAGGAAAACCTCTCTTTCTCTTTACTCCCTCCCACTACTCTATCAAAATCTTTATCCCTCATATCTGTTGCTTTGGCTTGCTTTCTCGAGGGTCATTCATTTGAAAAGAGGCCTTGCGTCATCTACTCTATGTTGATCAGTACCTAAGCTAGAGGGGAATTTTTTTAGATTTTGACTTGGTGATATTTCTGGCTGTCCTCCTAGTTCTTAAATAACTTACTACTAGAATATCTAATCCAAGAAGTTGACAGTTTTTTAAATTTCTTTCTAGAATAAGGGAGTTCCGTAAAAGCCAAAGGTTTCAAGCAGTGTATTCCTTTCAAAACATTTAGCTCCTCATTTCTCCAGTTTTGAAATTTCCTTGTAGGAGTCTGACACCGGTTGATTGTATCTCCCAAACTTCATGGACTTCTTACAGACAAAGCCAATCTCTCCAGCTCTATGTCTCATGTCATCAAATATTCCACCTGCTGCCACTCTTTCTGGAACACATGAGCTACTCCACAGTTGCTCCATAGAGGATAGCAGAATGATTAAGAATATAATTAAGATCCAGAATCAAGTATGATAGCAAGACCCAGGGATATAGCTCAGTGGCACAAGCACCTGCCTGCCAAGCGCAAGGTCCTGAGTTCAATTCCTAGTACCGAAAAGAAAAAAAAAGTATGCAATCAAGTATGAGTTTAACATACTAGTTGTGCAACTTTCACTAATTACTGAGGTGTTTGCATGCAAATTTCTTCATTTGAAAAGGGATAATAATGGCACCTCATAAAGTTGCATGAGTTTTTTTTTTTTTTTTTTGTGGGTACGGGGAGTTGAACTCAGGACCTCGCGCTCCAGCAAGCTCCCGTGCCGCTGAGTAATATTGCCAGCCCTTTTTTCGTGTGTGGGTACCGGGAGTTGAACTCAGGACCTCGCACTTGCCAGGCAGGCACTTATGCCATTGAGCTATCTCACCGGCCCTGCATGAGGTTTTAAAAAGTGCATATTTGTACAGATTAGCGTCTGGATCCTTGTACGCACTCACTAGCTACTGCCTACAATTCACTGACGATTTCCACTTCTAGATTACTGCTTCTTTCTGCTTCTCTCTCTTCTGTACTTTGTGCTCTTAGTGACCTCTTCCTCAATGGAATTTTCTTGTACTTTACCTTAAAATTTCTCTTACTTGTGTTCTAGATTTATTATTATAACAGTTGTAAGCCTTCCATAATATCAGTTTTAATGATTTCATTTTCTGACTATAGCCTCAGGTTTTCCTCTGGTATTTCGATTTCAATAATGCTTCATCCCCAGCTACAATTTATAATCCATTGATCTTACCATGTTTGCACTATTTCTCACTCCCTCATGCCTTCAGTTGACTTCTTTCCTAATGGATCGGTGGACCAAATCTATTGCCCATAACCCTTATCTTTCATGATCTTCCTTATTTATACACTCCTGGCACTAAGTCCATCATGACAGAATCCTGCTTTACTAGTCAACTTCTACATATGTGAAGCTGATTGCATCTAAACAAAGAAAATTGTATCAGGCTGATTGGTCTCACATTAGATTCATTAAAAATAACCTCAGAAGGGCCCCAAATAGTTTCCACCAGATTTAATAATACTTCCCCAATGACTTTACGGTCTCTGGTGGACAATTTCATACCTTCTCAACTATCCTCTAACTTCTTTTGCATACATCTCAATTGATGATTTCCAATAAACAGATGGATACAATGAGAAGAGACTGAACAAAATCTCCTTCACCTGTATTTACACACCTACCAACACGTGTACATGTACTTCTCTCCTCTTACTGAAGACGAAGTAACCATGCTCTTACGAAGAGCCATCCTCTGTTGCCCCTGCCACCTTCTACACTATATTTCCTTTCAGGAACTCTCTTTTCCTCTTTGACTCCTGCAACATCAATATTACAGGATGTACTGGATCCTGCTCATCAGCGTACATACCCTCTCTCAGTTAGTTAAAAAAGCTTCTTCTTGACCTTAAAATTTCCTCCCTCTAATGCCCTCTTTGTAGACAGACATTTCGATAGAGTTGTAATTGTTGTCTCAAATTAATGTTTACTAGTATCTGGATTTACTGGGATTGATTATTGCTTTACACAGTAATATTATCTTGATTTATGGTTTTAAATTCCACTTACACATTGGCAACGCCCAAGATTAAATTTCAATGTCTATTTAGATACTGAACAGCAGCATCATGAAATTAACATATTCTCAATCACCATGCCTGCTCCCAACCTCAGCCCCCTGCTACTAGTCTCGTCAGTCTCTCCCAATTCACCAACACCATCATCCCACTTGCACAGTGTAAAAACAAAACAAAACTTTTCAGTCATGCTTGACTTATTTCTCACAGACAGTATATCCAATTACTGAAACCCATTAATTATATCTTTCAAATATATCTGAATGCAAATACATTTGACCACCTCCATTGTTTTCGTCCTTGTCCATGCCACCATTATCTCTGACCTGAAATTTTACAGTAGCTTCTTACTGCAACCCTGATTGCTTCTCCTCGGATACAGTAACATCAAGTCTCAGCACAGCCGAAATGATCTTGGTAAACACTACAGCATAGTGACTACTCTGGGGGGAATTTTTAAACAAAATAAAACTAAAATCCTTGATATTGGTAATATGGACGATGGAGAGAAGTGATAGTAATGAAAGCATTTTAAGTTTCTTCTGTTAGATAACAACTAATTAAATCCATGTATTGCATTAAGGGAGTTTCTTGGGGAGGGGTTTTCAATGCCATGAAGTGATTTTCAATGAAACTAATTCCCTGGTATAAATTTTCAATAAACCTGATGAAAGCGCTATATGCTAATTAGTCTTAAAATGGAAAGAACATTTTTATACTTAATTAACACTATGTTGTTTTCTGTGCGGAGTTGATAGAGACCCAGTTGTGTAGGAACCTTCCTTTATGAATAGTACATTTATTACATATGTTATGTGTGGCCTTTCATATCATAAACTCATTTTTTTCCCCTGGAGGGGTCCACTGGAAGTATAATTTGTTTCAAGAAGAAAGCATTACTGAGGAAAGAAGGGAAGTTAAATTTAGATTGGCTAGGCCTAGAGGGAAAAATAGACGTTCTTTTAAGTACACAGGAATTTTTTCACATGGTAAGTACCTAGTGGTTTCTATTTTACCTGTGTTGGAGATGTAAAAATTAATAAGATGTCAAAGCAACAAGGAATTTATTTAACTGTAATTAAATTTAAATTTAACTGTATTTACTGTAGTAGTCATTACCTATGGAGAAGAATGTTTCTGTTCTGTCACTAGAGAGTCATTTGGGATTTCCTGCATTCTTTACCTTACTTTCACGTACTATAGCTCAGAGTTCCTAGAAATGAATCCTAACTCTATGCACCTGAACTTCAGGAAGAAGGTAGATCGTGTATAAAACAAATGTAGGAACTGGCCATTCTACTCAAGAAAAGAGACTCGGGTAATTCTTGTCACTTTTAAGTCTCCTTAGTTTCTCTTCCCTGAAGTCCAGCTTTCAATGGTAACTTAGGTACAGAACCAAGGGAGAGACCTTGACTTCCCCACAAATATAGAGAACCTTCATATTTAGAGTCAAACTTTGCAGTGTTCATCCATTATGTACTTCATTTGAACCTTTTGCTTGGTCTGTCATTCCTTGGTTCTTATAATAGCCAATGCTTAAAAAGGAGCCTCATTTATTTAAATCATGTAACTATAGGGGATGAAGACTGGTGATATTGTCACATGTTCCTATTAATGAAGTGCTTCCAGTCCATGAGAAAGGAGCTTATTTTAATTTTTTTCTTTTCAACTTTCAGTTATCAAAAATGGTATAATAATAATTTCTCCAAAAAACTTTCAGTTTGGTCTAAATGTTTGATCTTGTTAAATTTTGACAGGTTGCAAATTGTTTAATTCAAGTTCTTCAATTCCTTATTAGTTAGATTGACATAAGAGCAGAATCCAGATTATCTTCCATTCACTGAAACAATAACATAAATGATAAGCCTTAATATCACTCTGTTAAATTCCATTAATAATGCAGTAGTTTGCAATTTTAGAAGATAACTGGCCCAACGTTTCCTTTCCTTACTACTATACCAACTACACAAATTAAATTAAATTAAATTAAATTAAATTAAATTAAATTATGGCACTTTGAAAGGCAAACGAACTCAAAAATACTTATTAGAGTGTATATAGATTTTTGGAAGGGTTTGGAGATTATGCCTTCATGTTCATATTTACTCATGTCATCATATTTTAACCACATATATGTAATTGTCACCTTAAATCTCTAACAAAGTACTGAGGTTAGGAAATGGCATTCTTGCAACTTTCTTTTGGCAGGCTTTTAATGAATAGGCAGGTAAATATTTTGTTTTCTTGAGGAATAAGAGAAAATTTCCAATTTGCATAATCTCAATTTCTTTGTGAACTACTGTAGTGAATATCTCTATATTTTTGCATGATTTACTACATAGATTAAAGTGAAATCATTAGGAGAAGCAAAGTATATATTGTAATAGAATGAACAAATATAGCCATGAACACTGGGCAAAGACTCTTGGCAGCTCTTCCCTGAAAGCTGTGGAGGACCTGCTGTGCAGAGCCCTAAGGCATTCTGACAGTGAGAAAGCACATTGATAAATAATGTTTTAAAACATTTAATTAATAACTAAGCCCACAGTATGTACTTCTCTATCTCAGACAAGAGAGGACTTTTTTCTCCCTTCCTTATTCTTTACAGTATTAGTTACTTTCCCAAGAGGTAATATACAAAAGATATTGGGAAATGCCGGTGTCTTTTTAATTAGTGTTTTTGACTATAAAAACTTTATAAGGTTTCCAAAATGAATTATAGAGGAATAAAATGGCAACTTACCTAATAGTAATGTTAATAATGATTGTAACAATATGATATTGCTGCATGGGAATACAGTGGAGTGTTTAAAAGCTTAGCCTCAAGAGTTACACAAATGTGGAATTGAAACTTAGTTCTGCCAGGGTGTGAGCTTGAGGTAGCTATGTAACCTCCCTGTTCCTTCTCTGTGAAATAGGAATGATAATAGAATCCACACAGAGTGTCTCTAGGATTAAAGTAGATAATACATGTAAAATACTTAGTACCTGGCACATATTAATAACTCAGTATATCTTTGTTATTGATTATGAACATTGATATTTTATGCAGTTCCTCCATCTTGAGGAAAAGAGTGGCAGCATATGCCGTGTGTTAATGTGAGGCGTGCTCTAGGTTGTGAGCCATTAGACATACTCTGGGGCAGAAAAGTTAAAAAACCTTGTAGATTTCATGTTCATAGGAGAACTGAGAGAAGACTCACAGTCTTCATATCACTTCACGGTTTCCTCCCTGATTCCTTTGAGATTGTGAAGAACAGAAGAAGAGGAGGAGGAAAAGAAGAAAAAGGAGCAGGAAAAGGAGGAGGAACAAGAGGAAGAAGAAGGGGAGGCTCCTTATGAATTCCACCTCAAGCCAGAAAAACAGACATCCCTAAGTCCTGCTCATATTACAAACATGCCCTTGAATTCCACACTGGGCCTGTCCTCTTTGTTTGTGTATTTTTACTTGTCCATTATTCTTTACAGCGTAGGTTGGTGTGGACTTGTAAATCTTCAAAGAAACCTTTGCTGATCACCACAGCGTAAGCTCCGTGTCTCTTCCACATGCTACCAGTGCACCTGGTTCTTTTGCCTTAACTCCACATGCTGTGACAATGGCTCTGCTTTCTTGCTTTACTTTCCCTCCAAGTACATATGCTCTGAAAAGACAGGCAGCATTGCATGCCTGATGCCTACCACAATGCTAGCATATTGTAGGTGCCTAATAATATTCATGTGATTGCTCATGGCTGCATGACTGAGCTAGCTGTGAAGAACCTGCAATGCAATGCCCAGATTCTGGACGACTTATGTTCTCCAATAGAAATACAAGCTTAAAAGATATAAAGTGAAAGGTTGTACATCGTGGCAACACTAAAATAAATAAATCAGATCGGGTATAGCCCTTATTTAATGTTGTTTATTTTTCTTTTGCAGAAAGAACAAATTTTTCCATTTGTTCAGGAGAGACAAGAATGTATGGAAATATGGGTGTTGTCCACATAACCTCTTTAACTCATACATTTGCTTAATTCTGTTGTGCACTTAGAAAATGATTCAGGTTATCCCTTTTATATAAGGTAACATAGTAATAAAAACATTAGAATGTTCAGATAGTAGAATAACTAGAAGTAAAATCTATACATGGTTTTAGACTTTACAGAGCACTTTCATAGTGTTGTTTCATCATAACTAAAGTCTTAATATCCACAATCTCAATTCCCCCCTAGATTGTAGATTATTCACCCAACAAATTTTGATAAAGGACTTCTACACTCAAAGATTTACCTAGCCTTCCCTTCCAACACTGAGTATAAGGCCTTGACTAAAATGTATTTGTTTCTAATCAAAGAAAAATTCAAAGGTTTGTGATATTTTGACTCCAACTATTTTTCAGTGACAACAAGTATTTTTTTATATGAGGTTCGGTCACATATTTGAACATATCCTCACATCTTTTCTATCTTACTAATTATCAGTCTTCAAAATGATTTTGTCTTTCTCTTTAATCGTCTACTAATTTGGCAGGAACTGCCTGGTACCATCTAGGTTTTTCACCCTATTTCAATATCCTTGCATTGTGATTGGAAGGCTAATTTGTTCAGGACTTGTACAATGATGAGCTTTTCTCAAAACAGAAGCAGCAAGCTGCTTCACACCAACGTATACTTGGCCCCTTTCCTGTCAACCCATATGTAGCAGATGCAGATAGAATCTGTTGGTTGGCACCAGCAGCTCTGTGCACATGGCTCCTATTTTTAAGCCTCTGTTGGTATCCATGTACAAAGAATGCAGCTTTTTACTGATGGACTCTGAATCCCTCCAAAAGGAACCAAACTCAAAAATCCATGCAAGCAGCCTGAAAATGAAGAACTTGGTGTGTGTGTGTGAGCACATGTGTGTGTGTATGTATACAGCCTAGGAAAACATGAATAATTCAACCCTCTTATACCTACCCAATAGGATCACAACATTTTGAATAGACTTGCAATGATTCCATATAAATCGTATCAGTCTCAAAAGGTCCAGTGACTTTGTTGACAGATCTTCTCTCACTCCCCACCTTTTGAAACCTGTGCATCTATTACAGATGCACAGATATATGAATTAATGGCTCTTTGATTATAAATAATTGATGCAAAAGGCCATAAGGGTGGCTTGTTGTAATATGTCATTTTATAGAGAATAAAGACCCAAATATAATTTCAAAAACATATTGTGTCCTGTCATTACTGATAAAAGTGCATTAATTGCTTTGGTTATCGTCAAAACAAGAGATAAGTTATGTATGAGTTTTTTTTCAGATTGCTTCCAAGGCTGTGAGAAACAAATGATTACTTCATTTTTTTGGTCAGCAGTTACAGTAATTACTTATTATAAATCATCATTATTGTTGCTGTTCCGTGAGATACTTTTCAATATATAATAAAATTCCTACTGAGAATATCTGGTAGAGAAAAGGATTGTTTTGCAAAACATTTTTCTTTTTCATAAATTTCTCTTCTTAGGTCTGAGCTGATACGTCTTTCTTTGATCTTTCCTTTCTGTTCTAGTAGTCCCCACCTGAAAATTTTCCACATTCTACTATTCTATGATACCTGGATACCTCATATATGTCTAACCTTGTGAAGGATATTACGAAATAGAACTATATTTTGGAATAAGGAATTCAAGAATGGCTAAATGGTATACTTTCCCACCAAAGATTCATTCTAGTGTCCTCAAAACCTGTTGCAAATATTAACTTGAATCTTAGACACCATCTTGCTTCCGACTTTGATTTATAGTTCGCATTTCAGTTGGGGACAACATTGCCTGATACCCTTCACTTGTCTGTCAGTCTCCTGTCCCTTCCCGACACCTACATGTCCAGACCCGCAGTGCCTAAGATTTTATCACCTCAGTAATAGAGAAATGTTTCTCAAATTATAAGTGGTTCTTAAAACCAGATTAGTAAATTTTGACCAGTATTTTTAATGGAATAAAATAGAAAATGTCAGCGTGTATATACAAAATAAGAGAAAGCACTAGGTGGTTTAGTGAAACATTTGTTTTATTTACAGTTGTGTGTCTGTATGTGTCTCTGTCATCTGTGTGTGTGTCTGTGTGTGTGTTACTGGGCTATGATTCAAATTTATTTGTTACTATAGGAAATTGTCAAAATATTAGAAAAGTATTTTATTGGTCTCTTATCATCCACAAAGTAAGCATGGCTGTTCTACCCATCAAGCAATTTAAGAACTGGCTAATAACAACCACTTTAACCTCCCACGTAGACTCTGTATCGGAATTGTGAGACTTTACAGGCCCACGTGTATGACATTCCAGGACCGTCCAGGCCCTGGGCTTGACCCACTAAGGACAAATGGCTATTTAAGTAGAGTTTTTTCACATCATCTCCATAGCACCACAAATTGCTTTTTAAAAACTCTTATCTGAGAATGAGAGAGACGAGAGAGAAAAGATAATGGTATACGATGGCATGCTTTCTTCTAAATCACATAGTTCACTGTTATCTTTGCTTGTATTCTACATCAGGAATGCAAGAGAGTTCGCTAGAATATTTGGCTAATTGACCATAATATAAACCATGATGGCAGGTCTCTGCCTTTCTGGGGGGTGTCTTTAAGGCCACCTCACATGCTCACACTAATCAAGTTATTGCTATTTCCTGCCATTTCTCCTGGCTGGGTGACTAACCTTCACTCTGATCTGTGGCTTCTAGCTCTTGTCTCAGATTCAGTCATTAAATGTTGAACTGACCCTCAGCCCTCTCTTTGGGATGGAACTATATATTTAATTTTGGTTTCTGTCCTTTTTTTTGCCCTAAACATAACAATACCCAGTTCAGTTGGATTAGCCTTATATAGCTTCCTGGAAGGGGAAATGGGAAATGGGAAGATATCTCTGTTCTATTATTAAATTACCACTGCATATCCTAACTTGATATCACTACCTGCACAGTGGCAGAACTTTTGGAAGGAAACGTAAAGTGACTTTGTGATATAAGAATGGAAGACAGGGGCTGGTGAGATAGCTCAGCGGCATAAGCGCCTGCCTGGCAAGCACAAGGTCCTGAGTTCGACTCCTGATACCCACATATGAAAAAAGGGCCGGTGGTATCGCTCAGCGGCACAGGTGCCTGCTGGCGCACGAGGTCCTGAGTTTGACCCCCGGTACCCACAAAAAAAAAAAAAAAAAAAAAGAATGGAAGACAGAGCTAAATTAAATTACAACAGTTTAGTCTTTGCTTTTCCAAGATAAAATATTCCCTTTACCCTGCTCCCTCCTATCATTTTTCTCTTAAAATAACTCAAACTGTTTCTTAGGTTAGGTTTTTCTACAAGTACATCCTGAACAAAAAATGGAGAAGCTGGCAATTGTATTAGTCACTTAATGGTTTACCCTGAGCATCATTTGGACAGTGTGTTTGTTTAGCAATGCTCGGGCAGGTGTCATTTCAACCAGTCAATTCTTGAATGCACAGCACTCATACATCTGTTGATTTGTTTTATATTGAATATTTTTTGCATTTTTATATTTAGAACATTGTATTCACCTTTAATGTTTGTTTCCAGTGAAATTTCATAATAAGTTCTGGTTATTTTCTTTTACTAATTTGTGTTTATTTGTGAAAAATAACGTATAATTTTGTGCTGCAATCTAAAAACTCTTACCATAAGTACACTAGGTATAATTTTTATACTTCTCCAGAACTCAGTGATATTCTCATACAATACAAAATGGACACATTTGGGACCCTGAGACTGAATAGGAAGGAAGTGGCAAAAGTTCTGCAAAAGAAAAATTGAAAAAGGTAGAAATGCTAGCATATCAGAGAGGAAGAGTCTGTGCTATGAAATGGAAAGATGAAAAAGATTTCTCCTTATTGTCAACTGTTCATACTACAGAAATGGTAGAACTTGAAAGAAACAAAACTAATAGTGGTCAGTGATTGTAATAATTCTATGAGTGATGTGGACAGAACTGACCACCATTTAACAAGCTATCCTGTCATCAAAAAGTGAGAAAAATATTATAAAATATTTATGTACCTGCTGGGCCAAACAATAATGAATTCATTTGTTATTTATTCAAAACAAGAGGGTTCAAAAAGTCATTTACAATTTAGATCAGACCAAAGAATTGAAAAATACATGATAGAGAAACGCCAACCAAGATGTCCATCTTGGACGTCTTCACTGTTACATTTAGTGGGTGACATTTTATTGAAATTATACCGCCCACAGAAAAAAAGGAAAGGCCAACACGACAGTGGCAAGTGTGTTGTTCAAAGAAAGACAATAATGCAAAAAGAATTTGGAAACAGACCAGATACTACTGTCCAGATTGTAATGTTGTGTATCGACTGTATTAAAATATGCCATATAGAGAAAAATTATTGAATAAATTGGAAAAACTATCTTTTAATATTTTCTGTTATATTATTTTATAAATATTAATGAAAAAACATACAATTTTTGGTCATCCTGTATTTAAATAATTGGACTGGCAAGTGATTAACGAAGCAGTCTCCAGAGAAATCACCACGGAGGTGACAAGGTGAAGACGGAAAGAAACCCAGCTTAGACTGGGTGCAGTTTCCTCAGCCCCTCCTGGAAGCTTGACCTCACCTGATAATTTGAGACAAAGGAGGAGGCTTTTTCGTACTCTCACACCAGTTAGTCCACCGGGAAGAGAAGAGTCTGGAAGCAGTATTACTAAACCCTAGGTATAGTGGTTCTTTTCAGCAACCATGGCAAAAGCACCGGAAAGCAAAGCAGGCGGATGTTAGGGCATAGGCTCCAGACTTGTGACAGGGCCCATTGGGGCCAGACAGCCTCAGTGCTCAGGGTAAAGGTGTGTGCTTGTTTCTCTAGTTTGAAAGACTGAACCCATGAAAGAATTTTTACTACATCTCTATATCCAACCAAAAGCAATTGTATTTTCTAATTCCTGTTGTCCAGATTATACAGAATGGTGTTTCCCAGACTCTGAGAGACTAAAAACCACAGTGGTATGAAGTGACCTTGTGCTTCTTATGGCCAAGGTACCATTTTAAGGCTCAAATGTATATTATTGCTTTTAATCTTATTTAATTCTCTCATCAGTCCAATATGATCACATTAGTACGCAGTTGAGCCAGGTGGTCTGACTTTAGAGCCTGTGCTTTGCTGCAAAAAGCAGTTAACAGGGTTTTGCAAAATTAGAAAGAAGAAACCCACAACTCCAGGCCCAATTTCTGAAAATAAATTTCTACTCTCTCAAAGAAGGTTAAACACACACACACACGCACACACCCCAGAATCAAAGGCTTAAGAACTCCAAACCTATACTCGTTAAACTAGACTCTGAGATGTATAAATACATGAGTGAATACATATAAAGGGTTTCTGAATGGGTGTCATAATCAAAAAATAATCCCCAGTCTTCTCTAATACTCTTCCTCCCTAGGGGAAAATCTTATTTTCTGACAAGGCTTCAAAGGTGCAGACCTTCGGAGGCCCCAAGGTTTGCAAAGATGATGTGCATTTTTAGTCTAGAGTTCAATATAAAAACAATACCGAGCTATAAATCAATATACTGAGACCTATTGATCCTCAGAATTTACTCATGATGATTCCTTCTTTCCTTATTTAAGATACATCCAATTCTTTAAGAAATTTATTGTTTCAGGGACAATGTTAGGTGTCCCAGATGTTTTGATGTCTTAAGTACAAGCAGAATGTAACTCATGAATAATCAGTTTCATTCTTTCTCTTCTACCTACGACCACCCTTCAAAACACACACACACACACACACACACTTTCACACCAACAGCTGGTCAACCTTTCCAATATATAGTTCATGCCATTCATTAACCTTACATATAAAATATTTTTTCCTAGGAATAAAGTAATGTATCTCTTAGCAATAAGATTTAAAAGACATAGTTCCTTTCTTCACAAGCAGTAGGAGACATGCTCTGTTTCCCTCACTATGTGGTGGTTCTGTCCATTGTGCTCTACTCTTTGGTACTGCTATAATTTCTACTACAAACACAGTTTCCCCCTGTTGCTGTTGCAGTACGTTGTTCTCCCCTACAAAATTCCTTACCTGGTTTACTTCCATCAGCAGCAGTTTGTGAATCTCAGATGCTTTGTTATTTATATTAAACTGTGAGTTTGTGTCAAAGAAGCTGTGAATTCATTACCAGAAGGCTGTGATTCCTTCCTAAAATTTGGTCTTAGTTACCTGGTTTGTCCTTCATTATTAGTCAATACTTTTCATTTAGAGCTGTACTGTATTAGCTATTCTATTCAGCTGCTTTCCTAAGTGCCTTTTTAGAGTGGAATATAATACTTCAATAAAAGAAATTGTGTGGACCTAATTCTTTATCATTCCATTTAAAATTTTTTCCACATATTTTCCATAGGTACAGTATACATTCTATCTAGGTCGTCATTTTAGATATGCTTGTCTATGAATTAATGAATCCATATTTTTAACATTTTCGTATCAGTGTTCTTTAGTAGCATATAAAATTAATTTTGAATCAGTGCCACCTAGTAGTATCAGGAAAAATCATGAGAAACACTGTACCTCTTTTCCTGAGACTTCTCTGCTAGCACTGACATCTTTCTACACTGGGGACACATCTATTAAAGTCACACCATCTTTGTCTGTCTAAGCCTTAGTTTCCCCAAGTGCTCAGTGAGAAATAATATAAAAGGCCCCCTTGTGCTGTGTAGACTAATGACAAAAATTACTGGATTAATGTTTGGAAAGTGTTTCAGAATTCTCTTAAGAAAGCTATTATGTAAGTAGCAAGTGTTATTATTATTTTGCTATTTCAGCTTCCTTATTTTTCATCTCTCAAAGTCATTTGGGTCATTTACTATGAAATTTTCTGATTCCTTGACAATTTTTAATGGCTCTTTGGAGAGCCTTTTGAGGGCTGTTTAATCCCCTTGTTGATGATCCATCTGCTTTGTGAAGTTCATGCTTTTTTCACAACACATTAATATTCAGTATTAAAAAAATAGTTGTAGCTGTTTTGTGTCTTGATGAAATTGCTTATATTTTGCAGGAGAAATTTATGACCTGGCTTGTTGAATTAGTTTTTTTATTTTTTGTAGCCTTTCTTTGTGGCAAGGTGAAAATGGAACTCAGGGATGCCACTTATTAATAACGGTATTAAAAAAAAAATAACTGAATATGGCCCCAAAATCATCCTCCGAAACCACTCTAATGATTATTCTTGTAGTATGGCAAACTCTAGGGTCCCTAGATTAGCATCAAAAATTAGTAATACTACTTCTTAGAGTATGGAGCAGGTACTATGAAATTCCACGTATCTATTGTCAAGATTTACATTTCTCACAATTCCCAAAATTAAGGAATAAAAAGAAACAGTGTATTTTCTGGCATTCTTATCTTCTAAGCTCCTGTAAAAAGGGAGTGAGACCAGAAGCTGGATACTTTTATAGAATATTATCAATATAAGAATTCTAGAGTGGAAAACTAGTGGTGAAACTGGTCACTAGGAGAATATTGCTGGTTAGGTATAAAAAGATACCTATAAAATTGTTTCGAATTTTATTCAGTGTTTATTTTTATTTTAACTGCAGTAATTATGATCCCATACTTAAAATAACATACCATGTTTAACATATATAATTTTTACAATTAGACGTGTAAAATAAAGAAAATGAATGAGTCAAATTTAAGTTTCTTTGTCTTGGTTTCCCTACAATAATTCTCTTTTTTCTGACTGGGTAGTAGTAAATGGTTTTGTTTTTAAAAACCAAGAAATATTACCTTTTTCTGATAAGCAGCAATTAAAAAGAAATAATTAAGCAATAGCATATCTTTACTACATTAAGTTTTAGGGTAAGCAAATGGCGCCACTTGATCAAGTTTTTTTTTTTCCTGCAAAAAAATGCCAGCTGTTAAATATGGAAGGGCTTAAAAAACCTTAAGTGTGCAACCCCCCACTGAAATAATTGCTTGAAAGAATTATCTCCAATGGAATAGAAAATCATGGAAAGCTTTTGGCGAACTTGACAGCAGGGGAATCAGGAGCCCCACCTGAACACTAATCAGGTATATCACTAGAATGAAAGAGACAGCTTCTGTGTGCCTCCTGGGAGTGATGCTACCATGGAGTGGTCTTGCCACAAAATGAATTGACTCAAGCCTCCAGGGCTAACTTCCATTTAAAAAATAGGAAAATAGAAACATAAACTTAATATTGCAAAAATATGGATGAATGAAAAAAGACAAACTATAGCACAAATGGCCATGTATGGAAAGACAGGTATGAGGAGTGACTTTATTTAAAATCATTAGAAGTTTATGGGCAGATCATGTTGAGTCTTGATTCAGATAAAGAATACAAGAGAACATTTTTTCAGACACTCAGGAAATTTGATTTGGAATGTGTATTGGGTAATGATAGTGAGTTATTCATTGTAGGTATGACAGTGTCATCATCATTTATAAAAATATATTTATAAGATATATATATATATATATATATATACTGAAATACATAAGTGAAATGAAAAGAGATTTGACATTTAGAATACTTCAGCCAGGATTTTAGAACAGCTGAATCCAATGGAATCAAAATTTGATAGTCACGTGGATAATCACAGTTTTTTTGTGTGTTTAAGGTTTTTCAGGACATGATTTTTAAGCAAGGCAAAAGGTGTGTGTTGGAGAAAGCACTTCAAATTTTCTGCTTTTTTCCTATTATAACAACAATAACATTGAATTCTTACATATTACCACTGCTAACTATTGTCATAAAAGCTGATGAATTGGGATACATTTTGTTTTTCTCTTGGAAAAGAACCACAGACAAACTTTAATCTTTCTTTCCTTTTCTTTTCTTTCTTCTTTCTTTCTTTCTTTCTTTCTTTCTTTCTTTCTTTCTTTCTTTCTTCCTTCCTTCCTTCCTTCCTTCCTTTTCTTTCTTTCTTTCTTTTTTGTTCTTTTTCTTCTTCCTTCCTTCCTTTTGTTTTCCTTTTTCCCTCCTTCCTTCCTTCCTTTTCTTCTTTCTTTCTTTCTTTCTTTCTTTCTTTTTTCTTTCTTTCTATCACTGAGTTACATTGAAACATTAAAATGCACATAAAGCAGCATGCACTCACTAGTTGAAATAAGAAACTGAGAAATACTTCTTTCTTTCACATTGTCACAGATTTGTTCCTCTGCCTCTTATCTGAAAGTTTGGAATTCTTGTCTTCCTCATCTGTTCTGAGATGGGCCAGGCGTCCTTATTTTTCTGCACTTCGTTACATTTTAGTTGCTTTGGTAAAATGCAGTCTTATTTCTCAATGACTGCAGAAATTTCTAATCATGTTTAAACATTCAGTGCAATTGCTCTAACATTTATGAAACTCAACTCCTATTTCCTCTGACTCCAGTGGTAATAGAGTTGCCTTTTATTATTTTTTGTATGTTACTCTGTCTACTGAATGATATGACCCTTGAGAACAAGGAAGATGCCTTGTATTTCCATCTATATGTCTTTCCTTACACAAAGTCTCATATATATTAGGGATCGCTAAATGTTTACTGAATGAAAGAAGAAAGAATCTGTAAGTTAAGGTAACTGTATACCAGCAAAGTCCTACCATTGAGATATACTACTCATCGAGAGAAATGCTTCTTAATTTCTCTACTTTTAGTCCCTGGAGGCTATGCTTTTTGGCATCTTGGTGGGAACGTGGCAATTTGGCCAACTCAGATGTCTGGGGACAGGTTTTGTATGCTTTTAAATCCTTGGCTCTTTTTATCTTAAAACTTTACCTTAGGAAGTAGAATGTATTTCCATTGTTTCCATTCTTTTGCAGCCAGCTTCTTTTCTTTCTTCCAATTTTACCATCAGCCAAAGTACAACTTCCTCACATGTTCCTTTTCCTGGGGCCTTCCCTAAACTTATTTTCAATTTACTGTTTCTTGTAACACAATATTAATATGGAATGGAATGTGAATTTCAGATTAAGTCTCTTGCTAACCCATGTTATGTACATGTCAAAGACGACTTTCCCTGAAGCCAAGGCTAGCATCTGGGGGCCACTCTTTGTAGAGAATCTCTTTCCAGAGTCAAAGATCTGAGACCAGTGCTTGTTCAGAGATTACTTCTATTGCTGCCGAATTTCAAGCAGAAACATGGAGAGATCTTTAAACCTTTGGCAAAGTTCTTCAAGTTGTCAGATTCCCAACCCTTCTGGCTTGATCCTATTTCCCCAGAATGCTCTGTCTCTTTCTGCAGTGGAAGCAGGAGACCCACTTTCCATTGGGGAACAGGAAGTTCTGCAACTTTTCTCTCCATTTCTATTAGCAGAAGTTCTCTGTTTACATGAAAAACATAATTTTATTCACATTGGATTACTGGATACTCATAATATTCATAAACTTTGACAAGTCTGACCTCAATTGATATTTCAAAGAATTCTACAACATGGAGTGTTTTTTTTTTTTTTTTTTTCTTTTTCTAGAGCAAACAGAGCAGCATAGAGATTACTTAAGGCAAGATTCAGAGCCAGAGTATTTGAATAAAAAGCCATACAAATTATTTAAGAAACTACCAACAGGTAGTTTTTGCTTTCTCGGGGTCCTATTAAAACCCTGTGGTTTATGGTCAGTAGAAAAGATTTTTAAAAGTGCACTAAGGAAATAAACACAGGCTCCAGACAACATGAGAAAAGATGAAGAATATTAGAAAAAAATTTATATGCAGTATCCTCTATAGTATGGAAACCGAATGGGCCTGCATCAATTTGTTCCCAGTATAGATGCTAGGAAATGCATCCAATCAGGTAAGGACTTATTATTCAATTTTTAAAATCATTGCCTATTCTCTTTCCCAGTAAAACTTGGATCTCGGGCCAGTGAGATGGCTCAGCGGCGTAAGCGCCTGCCTGGCAAGCGCGAGGGCCCAAGTTCGACTCCTGTAGCCCACATACGAAAAAAGGGCCGGTGATATTGCTCAGCGGCACGGGTGCCTGCTGGTGCACGAGGTCCTGAGGTTGACCCCCGGACCCACACACACACAAAAAAAAACCTTGGATCTCTGCAGATGACCCTGGAAGCACTAAGAACAACAAATATTATTTTCTCAAAGCAATTTATTCTTTTAACTCACAAGAGTTAATGTCAGGAACAAATAATAATGTCATGAACAAAAGCAACCATCCTGGCACAATGACAAAAAAGAAATAAATAAGGAAAATGCACTTCTAACTTTCTTCTGTTGATTAACAGTGGGCCTTTTTTGCATCATGGATGTAGTCTGACATATATTTTACTATGGAAACAGAGTAAAATTCTAATTATTTTGACATCCTATCTTGTGTGAAGTATGAGAATCATCTTTGCTTGAGAGAATGAAGAAATATTTTGCATAACCCACAATAAGTTGCTCTAGACAGGGAATGTGAAATAGGTGCTGACCAAGATGTTGCCCACGGGGTTTCTTCCTAATACACATGTCAAGAACAATTTACTAAGGAAGTTCTCCATGTTTATAGTTACAATGATGTACTTCAGGATTTTTACAATAGCATTGCTTTTTCCACACGGTAATCTGACTACTTGAGATCTCACCAATTGCTTTGTCAGTGCTATAGGAGATCTTCTCTTTTAATGAGACAAAGAGCAACAGGGAGTAAAAGAGAGCATGAAGTAAAATATAATTTAAAGAAATGAAACCTTTATGGAGAGATATTTGGCAAAGGTTATGGAGGCATCTGGGAATTTTTGATTGGTTTTATGACAGAGAAGTCATAAACCACTGTAACTCTTGAAGTAGATGGTTCTCAAGAGGAAGGCCAGGATAGTAGTTGCAATAGTACCTAGATTTAAATTGTTGAGACACCATTTAGCACACATTGTTTAACATTCTATACATCAATTTTTAATATATAAAATGGAAATAACAATAATACCTTTCTCAAAGGGTTTTTATGTGGATTAAATGAGCTAATATGTGAAAAGCATTTAAAATGATGCTTGATACATATGAAGTATTATATATGACATTGTTAATCAAATAAATACCAAAAAAAAATGATGATGCAAATGTGGTCTTAGATTATGAATATGTGGGGAAAGCCACAAACTTCAATTTATGTCAATATTTTATTTGTCCTGCTAAAACTTGTTTTATATTTATACTAAATGTACTCTTACCACACACAAAAAATTTATATGTGTATATATATATATATATATATATATATGTATATATATATATATAAAACACTGGGCTGGTGAGATGGCTCAGTGGCATAAGCGCCTGCCTGGCAAGTGCGAGGGCCCGAGTTCAACTCCCCGAACCCACATACAAGAAAAAGTCTGGTGATATCGCTCAGCGGCATGGGCGCCTGCTGGCACGTGAGGTCCTGAGGTCAACCCCCGTTACCCACACACACACACACACACACACACACACACACACACACAAATATATATATATAGCATAATTGTCTCCAATTTGTTTTGCTGGATCATAAAAGTTTGATAGCTACTGTTTCAGGATCTACTTATATAACTGAAACAGATCTTGTTTAGGAACATTTTATGGGTTTGTTGCTGTTATTTTCATATAATGATTATTCTAGAGACTATAGTTTAACTTGTCTTTCCATTTCTAGGAGTTTGTTTCAGAAAATCCAAACTTCATAGAGCCTAACTAAAGGGGAAACCTAATATCATGTGATTCCTGTCTATTTTCTCTGGTGGAATAACTAAAGGGTTGATCACCAGACCACTGAAAAATCAGATTCTCTTTCGTGAGCAGCGGAACAATGGGATAGAAACTGTTGTCAGTGACTGACCAGATTTTTATCTCGAGGGGAATCTAACATTGGAACTAGTGTCAGTGTCACACTTACACAAAGTCGTGTGTATGTTGAAGTGGAGAGAAGCATGCTGGGCTTTTTCGTTATGACAGCCCTCTTTACCAATCTTCCCAAGTTAACTTAGAGGAGTCTACTCACTGCAATTTAGTAATCTAGATTAAAATCTTTGCCATGGATTGGAAGTGGTAATACAAAGAAAAAAATTAATACAAACAACTAAGATTATGGCTTCATAAGAGAATGAGTTTACCACTGAGGTAATAGGAAAGCTGCAGAAAACAAATTATTATGACCTGTGTTCATATAAGTTAGAATTATTGCATAACTTGTATTATCATTTTTCACTAAAAATTAGACATCTCAAGTCTTCTTAAACTTAGTGACTGGAGTATAATCTTTTCAATTACTTTTATTCAATATCAGGACACTCATAAAATCCTATAAACATTTTTTAAAAAGTAATTTTTTTACTTAGTAGAATATTCAAAATTTAAATGTATTCTATTCAAATACAAGAGGGAAGATTTATGGGTCTTCAGAAAGATTTCCACAAAGTTAGGCAGATGCTCTCATATATTTGTGTGCATTTTTAAATGAATGCACCTTGTTGTACTCCATCTGTTTGGTGCTTTAAACTGTTTCTGGAAATGACATCTCAAAGACTCAAGGAGCCTAACATGCACACATTCACAGTAAGATTTCAGACTTGTTTCACAGTGAAATAAAGTATAGTTGCTGAGACAGTACTGCTTAAAATGTTTCTTTTATTAAGATTAAAACATTTTATAGAAGAAAATGTATTTAGGATCATTTTTCTTGTTTACTTGTGTTGTTCTGTCTTTTTAAATGTCTTTGGTTATAAAAATGTCCTATTAGGTTTTAAATACTGCAGGCATCAGAGGAGGAAATGGTAATGATTTGTGCTTACTGCTGCCCAAAGTTCAGTAAAGGTTAAGGAACTTCTACTACTAATGGAATTAAATATTCAATTTCAACCCAGGCCTGGCAAAGAATATAATGATTCTTTTAAAATCTGCTATAAATGTACCTAGGCATTTGAACATCAGTTTTATATTTTTGTGCCTAAATAGAATATGTTAGACAAACAAGGTGGTCTCATTTGAACTATTTTCATTTAGTATTCATCTAGTAATTTCTTCTATCATCGCTGACCCAGAATAAACAGGTTAGGGTTTGGTGCACCATAAAGAAAAGCAAATAGCTTTTTGCAGTTGTTACACAGTGACAAAGGATCACTAAATGTAAAACTATTTTCAGTTCTAAAACTGAGCTGAGGAATACAGGATTTGACTTATGCAATATAGCATCACCAGAGAACTCAGCAATTGGAAAATAATACTGTCTCATAAAAACTACACTTTCCTTTTCTAAGTAATGCAACAAAAGACTACATTTTTAAGAAATTTCTTCTATGAAGCCACAGTAATTTACCTACTTAAAAAGATGGGCATATATTTGGTTAACATTTTAGATGGGATCCTACAGTAGGATGTCTCAGTTAAATTCCTTTAGATTAAGATTGGCAGCTTTGTTATGTGTACAAACTATAAGTTTGTGTTACCTGGGGAAAATCTATACCGAATTTCCTCCATGGAAAGTGTGGACAACTGGAGATGAAAGGATGCTCCTTGGAGAAAAGTTGAGATTATTCTTCTTAATTCTACTCAGAAGAGACAAAATCAGATGCTTATTCATTGATTTGTTCATTCATTTAATCAATTATTTTTGTCTCTGAGGACTCAGATGCTGTGAGAATCTTATCATATTGCTGTGAACAAAACAGATGAAATAGTTCCCCTCCTAAAGCTTTGTTTCATAGGAAGGGACAGAGAATGAACTTGCAATCGCAGATGGGTATAAACAGAGCTCCTTGCAGTCTCACTCTACTCCTGTGGGGTGAGAAGTTTTAAGGTTCTCTTGCTAAGGTTTTGATTAGTGTCCCAGTAAGGTCCCCCTAAGGTTCCCAAGTGGGTGCTACTGGGGGGAGTTGTGCCTACACAGTTTAAGAGTTTAAGACACAGTTAAAGAGGTTGTGCTTTAAGAGGCTTTGCCTACTGGGAGGTCCCCAAGTCACTGGACTTGTGGCCTCCAAGGGGACTGTAGGACCTTGGTCTCATTCTCTTTCTCTGCTTCCCAACTGCAGATGTGACCACTTTCTCTGTCACATTCTCCATCATGATAGCCACTGTCATGGGCATCTCAAACCATAGGCCTCCTGAACTTAGACTTTGAATTCCAGAACCATAAGGTAAAATAAACCTCTCTTTATTTCCTAAGTAGTTCATGTCAGGTATTCACTGTAGTAAGGCGCAAGCTGACTAATACACCCTTTTTATGTATATATCAGGTGATGAGTAAGGTTGAGAACAATAAAGAGTAAAGGGAAAGAGAGTGGGGGGAGTAAAGGCTATTACTGTTAGTACATAATGTAAGGGAGTGCCTTTTAATGGGAAACGAGGTAGGAAGGGCTATAGATAATGCAAGGAAGAGTGCACACTCTGAGGCGAGGGTGTGTTTGAATCATTCAAGAGCAGCAGAGGCCACTGCAGGTTCTGCAGAGTGGTGAGTGGCAGAATGGTACCAGGGTATTCAGAGTCTTTAAAGGACCAGGACTCTTACTCTGAGTAAACAGAGTCAATACAGAATTTTGAGCAGAGGAGGAACATGCTCCGACTTACATTTTAAAAGGATGACTCGGGCTTCTGCGTTGATCATATGCTGAAGGGCACGGGGCATAAGTAAGGAGAACAGTTACAAGGATTCTTGGATAGTCCAGCAGAGGAGACGGGCACTTGGAAAAGCTGAATGTGGTGTTGTGTTCAAAGAAGTGATTAGATTTAGAATATACAAGTGTATCCTATTTGAAATCTCCCTAATAAATATTTCCCACTAGAATCCCTCTTGTTTTTTAAAGTGTTGTATTTCATAATATATACACATTCTTCAATATATTTTAAGACTCTCCCAATATAAAAAAAATTTATGTCCCTAACACTTAAATATTTAAAAACTATGGTGCGTCAGCTAAAATTAATGCAGGAAGATTGCGAGTTTGAGCTCAGCTGGGGCTACTTAATGACTTAGAGAGGACTTGTTCCCTCCCTTTCAAAAAAAAAGACTAAGCATGGAGTTCAATGGGAAGACCCTTGGTTCAATTTCAAGTAACTCCAAAAGGAGCAACAATAACAACAAACAGTTGCTTGCTTATCAGAATCAAATGTAGGTATTCAATTGCCAGCCAGTCATCGAAAAGACAATCAGTGTCTTAGCTGCTGTTAGTTTTGAGAGGTCTAACAGACTCCTACTTAGAGCAATGATCAGCATTATCCTGAAATATGGGAATATAGAGTGAGAGGCTTCGCATTTTAAAGACCCATCCCTTTCAGCTCTGTGCTAAAGATAATGGAATTGTAAGTAAAACTTCATTCTGCATTTTTTATCCAACCATGAAATAGTTTTTCAAGTTTTCACTCTACAAAGATCTCTGCAGATACTTAAATGGTAGAATCTTGACCAGTTACTTTGAATCTAACAATTTGCCTGAAATTGCCTGTTCATCACCCAAACTATCACTACCATCATTTTGCAGAGCAAATAACAAAGCCAGTTTTAATCTTTCCTCCTTATCAATTTTTGCCAAGTTACAAGTGTCTATCTTACTTGGTAAGTAAATATATTACCGGCAACCATTTAACTTTTATTGTAAAAATGTACCTATTTTCTGAAAGATATTGTTTACCATGAAAGATTTTTAAGACATTTCGTAACCCAACAACTTTAATGTGGGTTAGATACTCTTTACAAATTTACTTAGTGACTTTTGTCAGTTTATTGAATTTTTATTTTTTTCTACTTGAGATGATTTGAAGTAGGCTCTGGCTAAATTTCTGCGCAGAACTTTTTCTGTTTAGAAAAACTGATGTTAAGTGGATGTTCCTTATCTCCTGAAGATAGAGCTTACAGGGCCTGTGATATAGCTCAGAGGCATAAGCGCCTGCCTGGCAAGTGTGAGGTCCTGAGTTTGACTCCCGGTACCTGCATTAAAAAAAAAAAAAAAAAGAAAGAAAGAAAAGATAGAGCTTACAGAGAAAGGAAGAGTGAAAGATGAGTAGGAGCTGCCAGTGAAGTAAGAGGAGAACCAAAGTAGAAAGGCCCAAGAAGTGAAAGGTAGAATGTTCTTTTCCCTTTCCTTACTTCAAGACAGAGGGAGTAATCAACTTTGCTGAATGCTGCAGATCAATAATGTAAAACAAAGACTGATAATTGACCAATGACCTTAGCAACCTCAAGGTCATTGGAGTTGTGGCTATTTCCTTGAAAAAAAGGGGACAGAAAGCTAGGATCAAGGCAGAAAGCAGAGTGGCAACAATGAGTTCAGATGACTTTTTAAAGCTTCCATTGCAAAGAGAATGAAGAAGTAGAATGGTAGTTAAAAACAGATATGGTGAGATAGTTCAGTGGCATAAGCACCTGCCTGGCAAGCGCAAGGTCTTGAGTTCAACTCCCAGTACCCACACACAAAAAAAGGGCCGGTGATATCACTCAGCGGCACAGGTGCCTACTGGCGTGTGAGGTCCTGAGGTCGACCCCCGGTACCAACAAAAACAACAACAAAAAAAGATATGGAATCAGAATTTTTTGTTAGTTTTTGTTGTGTTTTTTCAAGATGATAGATTCACTATTGTACACATAATGCATGAAGAAATAGAAAATGGTTGTTATAAGAAGATATTGACTACAAGGTCTTTTCCAGTTTTCCTCAATATTCAACTAAGGCCCAGTTCCTTAGCTGAATGCTAAAAAGAGTGGAATGAGTTTGAGGTTAATGATAAAATGTGTTGAATGTAGGTCAGGAACTACCAGTGATACCAAGATCCAAGAAAGCTGGAGGTGACTGGAAAATACAAGTCTTTGGAAACAAGGAGGTAAAATAAATGTGAAGCAAAGGTATTACAAGAAGACATCAAAATAGAAATAGATGTTTCTACAGATTTGTGATAGTAGGCAGAATAGTACTTTTTAACCAGGATCTCACAAGCCTTTCAAAGTGGACTACCAAATGGTTATCAATGTTTACAGCTCTTTTATATTTAGCAAGAGTATAAAAATGGGGTACTTTTCTGTCTCTATTCTAGCCGGAGTCTCAAAATTTATTAATGGTGCATAGGTACCTAGTTACCCTACCATTATCCAAAGGGCTAATTGGCCTAATCAGGACCTGTTGAAAGATTAGGAGACTAGTTAAGACAATTTAGCAGTCTCCCTCCTCTAGTTTCTCTGTGTAGACTATGAGGTCGTAGAAGAATGCAAATGTTGTGAAAAGAGTTTTTAGTGTGCCATAGAGTTTTACCTCCTCCTTCAAGTGAAATAGGCCTCAGTGAGGCCTCCTCGGGTGGTTCAATGTGTGTCAGAGTTTTGGTCCACTGCTTTTTCCTGAGATCTCACATAGAACATGAAATAGAACTTCTCTAGTTCAAGCACGGGTGGGATTGGACTTTTAGAGATCTCAGAGGCCTGGATGCTCAGCCATACTCTCTTTGTCATCTCTGTCACCCATCCCAATGGCAACAGACCAGAAGGTCTTTGTAGAACTAGTTCTTCTCTTTTATTAATCATTTTCCTACCTTCCAAGCCAATCCATTATTCATGGATGAAAATATGTAAAACAGTAAGACATGCCTAGATCACAGTAAATCCTTGCAAAGTGTTAGACATTATTATTGTCTTTCAGCTTGGAGCGCAGTTTCTTGTTCTCCTCTCTATTGAGCATAGGCTTTCTGTAGGGTTTCTCAGTTCTCTTATGTTTTGTCCACACCCCTGCCTTGACGATTCAATCAGCTCATCTAGTGCCACTCTCACTTACAGTTCTGCACCTTTACTCCCACCTCACAGGCCATTGATAGACATTTCTTCAGAGTCATTGCCTTATATTCTATCCCAAGTTCTTCTTGTCCTCAAGTATGTTCCTCTTTCCTGATTCTGTTCATGGTTTTCTTCCAGCTGTAAAACCTCACAGCCATCTTTGACTCTTTCTTCCTGATGCTATATACCTCCTCTCCTTTCCATTCCTAAAGACACATCCCAGTTAATTTGCCACTGCAGCTTGTTTGGGCTAGTGTGGTAAACACCGAGAGAGAGTCCCACTGCCGCCAGCCTTCCTTGAACAAATCCATCACATTCCCTGTTGCTAGGCTGACCTTCCCAAAGCTCTGCTGCATTTATTCCAGTGCTCTGAAGCCTTGAATGCCTTCCCTTGGTCCTCTACAATGTGTCCCTAACCTGATTTTTAAGCTTTATCTTGTTAAATGTACCATATAAAGTCCATATTATAGCCAAATTAGAAAGTTTTCTGTTCTCTGAACACACTCTATGTTAGAAGTACATTCCCTTGAACTTTCTCATTCTGCATCTAGAAATCATGACTATATCTGTGAAACTTCTAGATGTCTTTTAGGGGAGTAAAAAGTATCAATTTTAAGCATGGGCTTTGGAGTCAGACATACTTAGGTTCAAGTGTTACCATTTAAAGGCTCTGACACCTTGGTTTAGTTACACAACCTCTCTTAACCTAAATTCTACATTTGCAAAATGAGGACAATAATGTTACAAATGTCATAAAGTTGTGGAAAGAATTAAATCATATAATGTGTATTTCGAAGTTTAAAGTTCTCAAGCAATGATAAAGTATAGTATGTGCCAGTAAGAAAGTTTTCTCTAATACATCAAGTGTAGACCTCAGGTCCTTAGCACTGCTGTCCTTTTGTCTGAAATGCCTTCCTCTCCCTTTATGCTTCAGTTATTCCACTAGGTCTCTGCTAAAATATCATTTCTCCTAGGTTTCCTGAGCCATCTGAAGAAAACCCAGCATTTCCACTGTTCTTTACCCCTTTATTTAGCTTCTTTAAGAAGAAAACAATTAAAATTATGTCACACAGTTATTTGTTTATTGTCTGCCCAACTGGACTGTAAATTCTGTGAATCAGATCTTTATCTGTTCTGTTTTTTTCCAAACTCCAGGTACCTAGAAGAGCACCTGAGATATGGGAAACTATAAATGAATATTCATTGACCAACTGCATTGCAAAATAAATTCATTTAATACATCTCAGCTTTAATAAAGGGCAATTCTAAGTAGTCCTACAATAATAAATATTTTTAATCAGCTTACTAGATTAGTTACCTCCATAAATATCACTCTAACAAAATATGTATTCTGACTTAAATGTTTGTATATGCTTTCAGTACAGTTTGCCTAATCAAATACTTCTCAAGGACAGGAATACTATAACTAAGGGATCAGCAAGTATATTCTGTAAAAGACATTATAGTGAAGACTTCAGATTTTGTGGACGACAGAGTTTGTCACAACTACTGAACTCTACTGTTGTAGAACAAAAAAATACCACAGATCCTACATAAAGGATAGGGATGGTTATAGTTTGCCAACAGCTTCTCTAATTTATCAGCATATATACACTGGCCACCTGCATAGTGGATTTATGTACATGTCACTCAATTGTATAAAATTGTTTTTTAGCAAATATTTATTGGATACATACTATGCTGTTATGTATCAAGTGAGATGTGTAGTTAAGACATCATAAAATAATGGAAATAGCCATGATTTATTGAGCACCTAATGTCAGTTGATGTCCTCTTACTTGACTTTAATAACCAGAAAATGTAGGTGCATAAAGCTGTAGAAAGTTAGGTAACCTTTTCAGAGTCACCAATAGGGAATAATGATCGTATCAGTAATAGTAGCTGGCATCTATCAATCTATCAGTCTATCGGTCTATCTGTCTATCATCTATCTATCTATCTATGTATCTATCTATCTATCTATCTATCTATCTATCTATCTATCTATCTATGCTTGCAGTACATAACGATTGCATTCATGGTGGAGAGTTGGTACATGTGTATAACACATCTTAATTCTTTTTTCTTAAATCCTCTTCCCCTTCTCTCCCTTCCCTCCCACTCACCCTCCATCTTTTGGCTTCTTTCCCTTTTGCAAAAGTTCCACCTCCCTATTTCCTATTATCCATCTTTTATGTTTTTTATTTTGTTCTTTAATTAATTTATACTCTGGGTTTCTCATATAAGAGAAGCCATGCAATACTTAAGCTTGTGTGTCTAACTTACTTTGTTTAATGTTATGGTTTCAAAGTGCATCTATTTTCTACAAATGACTCAAATTTATCCTTCTTTATGGCAGAGTAGTACTTCACTGTGTATAAATACTACTTTTTCTTTATCTGATTATCTGTTGATGCACACAGGCTGCTTCCAAGATTTTGTGTATTAGACATTTAGTTGAGAAATGTATATTCATTGTATGAGCTGATTTGATCCTTAGAAGATGCTTTTGAAATTGGTGATGAAATCCCCATTTTATAGATGAAGAAAATAAGGTTCAGCAAGTTTAAGTGACTTTGCTGGTCTCAAATAACTTGTAAGAATTAAAATACAGAGTAATGTCTGCTTGATATCATAACATAGCAAGTGACTTCTCTTTTCTGCTCTGAGATGTCCATAATTGAGGCACTTCCAACAATAGTTTCTTGGTAGGAGGATATAGATTATGCTGAGAGATTGGGAATTTTGAGTTTTTGAATAAAACTGAAAATAAATCAATATTTGAAGTCCTGTATATTATGCCCCTTACCGATCAATCTATCTGCCACTGTTCACTCCCCAGCCCCCAAATTTACCCAGGCTGAAGGGGACCTAAAGGCCTTCAGGGCAGGCTGTAGATATCACATTTCCTGTGCTTTTACTTCAGTCCTTCTACACCCTAACCTCCCAGATCTAACCTGACTTCTCCACTTTGCTGTTTTCTTTGCTCAGGTGTCAGCATGCCCATGAGTTCTGTTTGCTTTCCATAGCTTTCAGTGAAATGTATATTCTGTGGAAGAGTCATCTTGATACTTTTTTGCACAGCATTTGATATTCGTATTTAACATATTTTGTGTATCTATATATGTCTCCTCACGAAAATTTTCAGGACCAAATTCTGTCATGTCTTCTGTTTCTCTATCACAGTAATGAAATACTGACAGATAGTAGTGTTCAACTGAACTTGAGATACCAAAAATAAGGAATGTTTTAAAATATATGATAAGGACTGGGGGTGTATCTCAGCAGCAGAGAATGCGCTAAGCACGTGTGTGGCCTTGGGTTTGATTCCTGCACGTAAGTTAACTAACTAAAACATTATTAAAAAAGACTACTTAGAAATAGTGTAAATGTTTTAAATGAAACTAATAAAATGAAATTAAATGAATGTGTTTCTACAGTCTCCTAGAGGCATAAATTTAATGAGATTGAAGAGCTAAAGAAAGTACAATGAAACAGGAATGACTGACACAGGGTCAACTAAGAATGGAAAAAACAACAGAAAATGATTTCAGTGTTAGGATTTAATTTTTGCTTTTCTGTATAAATGAAAAGTTCAGGGATAAAATAAGCACCCACCTCATATTGTCGCTGTAGAGATCCAAAGAGCAGTGCACAAAGCCTGCTTCCATTGTTCAATCATAAAACTGTTATTTAGCAGTCATCTCAGCCAGAACTGAACAACAATTAATATTACGATCTCACTGTGCACATGGCACTATGCGAGGCATTTAGAAGGAAGTTGGAGGCATTTATTTTATTTAATCTCTGCTCTTAAGGAGCTTACAGTTAAGATAAATGCATTGAAAGAGGCACACATATCCATACATGTATTAATGAGAAATCTAAATGATAGGATAGAGTATGGGGGAAGAGAAGTACAAAACATTTTAAAGTGTGCTTTTGCTATTCTGTACTTTGATGCCACTTTGAATTGATTTATAGAAAGGAGAGAAGATGAGTGGGACTGAAAATGCTGAAAAGAGAATAAGATGTAAATGTGTTTAGTGGGAGGGCTCAAATCTTGAATTTGCTTTTGTGTTTCCCTGCATCAACAGCACATAACTGGAGCAATCAATTGGTGTTTCATAATCCTCTGTTAATTTGCCTTGTAAGTGAACTTAAATTTTTCTCAAAAATAAAACTCACTATTCACCAAAGGCTACCCATTCTGTCCCACTGATCCTACCACTTCTTCAGACTTGTTTTTCTTTTTCACTTTTCTCTTCCCTTTCTGGAGAAACCTACTTGTCTGCATCTTTTCTCATTTGTCTTTCTGTGAACCTTCAGATGATCTCACTAAATTGTTGAAGTTGCATGCTCTTCCTGGATTTGGGGGAGGGGGGGTACCCTGAAAGCCCCATTGCATTTTCTCAACCTTTAAAGAAGAACATAAGATCCAATGAAAAGTCAGCAAGTAAGATTTCCAACCCATAGTTCTGGCAAACATACACTGACATACACAGAATTCTAGGGCTATCCTCATGATCTACAGGGTTTTACATAAACAATGAAAATTTCTAAACCCATACAAGAGATATTAACTAAGGGAATTCTACTTTAAGATCCAAAGATTTATTTCCTCAACATGTAAGAGACTGCTGCTTTTATTTAGGTTTGAAAGCAGAAGGCTAAGCTACAGCTGCAGAACTGGTGAATGAATGTAAATAGTTACCATGAGGAAGTGGGAAACTAAATACTCTGGTGAAGCAGCCTAAGAGATTCCACTGAGGCAAATAGCCAAAGTTCAAGGACAAGCTACACAAGCATCTACTTTCTAGCTGGGTTTATACTGTAAATTAAAGCCTATCTTATATTAAATTCTTCCCTTTTCATACTCTTCATGTAAAATGAAGCAAAACTTATTTCTACTATCTTAGAAATACCAATAAAATTAATCTCCTTTTAATCTATATTGACATTGTCTAGGTCTGCCTTGCTTAACTCTTCAGTTAATAAATACCTTCCCAAGCTAAATTCTTTAGTGTTCACCACTTTATTCCAGTCCCTGCACTACATTCTTGCAGGAATCAGTGCTATGGACTGAATTGTGTCGCCCTTCCCACTAAATTCAGGTGTTGAATCACTAAACCACAAGGAAATGGTATTTGGAAATGAGGCCTTTGGGAGATAATTAGGGTTAGATGAGGTTATGAAGAGAGTGGGTCTCCCATGATAGCGTTGGTGACTTTAGTAGAAAAGACATCAGAGTTCCACAGTTTGTTCTCTCTCTTTCTCTCCTCCCCCCCTGCCATAAGGTCCCAGCAGAAGGTGACAGTCAGCAAACCAGGAAGAGACCCTTCACCAGAGTCCAACTCTGCTAGCTCTCTGATCCCTGACTTTCAGCCTCCAAAACTGTGAGAAAATACATTTGTGTTGCTGAAGCCACACAGGCAGTTCTATCTGGTTAGTGTAGCCTCAACTATGACTGCTACCTTCCTAAGGCACAAAATGCGGTATGTTGTTCTCTTGCTTATTAAACCTAACATTTGCTTAGCCCATGTTCCCCAAAATGGAATGCAAAGCTTTTGACAATTCGGTGCCTTTGTACCTGGTGGCTATCATCTGTGCCATCTTACCCATGCCCTCACTGCTCTACTAATGCCAATCTCTCTACCATTCCTGAAACCAAGCTTCCCTGTAACTACCCTGGGCATTTGTGTATACTGTTATCTCTTCTGTTCCTTATCTCTTACCTGAAAAATAATTTAAAAATCAGATATTATCTTCTTTATGAAATGTAAGAAATGATTATTGTGTTCTTGCAGTGTTTTCTCTCATACTTCGTAGGAGCAATTGTTAGAATACAAGACTACAGCACTCAGAAGGCTGAGGCAGGAGGACCACTGTGATTTCGAGGCCAGACTGGGCTACATAGTGACTTTGAGACCAGCCTGAGCTACATAGTAAGACTCTGTTTCAAAACAAAATAAATGAAACTAAACTAAACTAAACTAAACATCAAAGATTACAGGGCTACATCATTGCTATAGCTGAATGGACCAATAACAGTCCCTGTTCTTGTGTGCGATGAGGAAAGAATTGCCAGTCCTACACAGTAGTATAGAGTTAACGTTTATTGATGATCATAGGAGAGGTAGCAACAGAAACAGGAAAAGGGGCTGTAACTCAGGCTTTCAGAATTTAAAGGCCAGACATTTCTGCTTTTTGGTGCCTTCCACGGAATCTCCCTTGGCGCCTAGGTCCTGGCGATCTCCTAGGCTTTCGTTACTTTATTTTGTACCTCACTTAGGATAATGGAGGCAGGAATAACCACTGGGTGTTGTTTAGAATTAAATGGACAGAAAGGAGTGACTCACTCAGCTCCTTTGTTTCTGACTGTACTATCACTATTGTCTGTTAGCACACCTATCTCCCTCTGGATCATGAGACCTAAAAAAGCAATTTTTCTTTCCTCTCTTTTTCTCTCCAATCCCCAGGGAAAATGCCTGGTACATATGAACTACTCAATAAATATTTATAAAGGGCTAGATGGAAGAGCAGGAAGGAAGGAAGGAAGTGAGGGAAAGGAAAGAGAAGGGAAGGGAAGGGAGAAAAGAAAAGAAAGAAAAAAGGATGGAAAGAAGGAAGGAAGGAATGAAGGGAAACAGGGAAGGAGGGAGGAAGTATTTCCTTTGGCAGCTCAGATCAAGGAACTTTTTTCATTTATAAGGCCCTTTCTATGCTGGGAGGGCCCAAGCAATTTTGCTTTCAAAAACAAAAGAGAAAAATACTTTATTCCCTTAGTAAATAATTAAGGTATTTATACTTAAGAACTCAATATCCTTCTTCTGATTTCATATGTTCAGATAGCTGTTGACTGTTTTTTTTGTTCATTTTTTGTTTTTTTACTCCTACTCTTTGAAACAAAGCAAAACAAAATGCTTTCAAAAGAATAGAAATTAGACTTAATAGTGAAACTAGACACTAGGGCAATGAAAAATGAATTCCTAAGGATAAAGAAAGTTTTTCAAACAGTCCTATATTCCGTCAAAAGGTTAATTAAGTTGGAGAGCAAGAGTAGCATATCATATGTGCAGACACTCAAAAGCCTTACAGTTTATCCATTCGGCATGAAAAAAACTGAAATATATACTAAACCTAAGTAAAATAGGAATGTGAGAAAACAAAAATATTTTTTAAATGATGGCAGTCGAGTATAATCTACTAAAATTTTTAAAAAATAGAAGTTCTTTAAATTTATTTTAAGCAGGAATCAGTCCCGAACCCATGGAAACTGCAAATCACAAATTAGAAGACTGGCTGCACTTGAATCACCTGGAAAAGAAGCTTTCTGATATAATACACTAGGGGAAGAGCCTTTAAATCATTCTTGTTGCAAGATGTTCCATACTGTTCACATGAATATTTAAACAGGGAAACCGTAAATTTCAATCCCTAAACTGACCAGGTATCTTAAATGGTAGAGGCCTTCCTTCCTCTTACCTGAAATCTGCTTCTTTGTATTTCTCAATATGGAGTAAGATTTTGCTCTTTCTAGCAAGACTATCAGGATCAATATTAAAGCAAAAAAAAAAAAAGCCTAGTATCATATTTTATCTAAATTCTACTATTTCTTACTCATTTCTTTCTACTTTCTGTAGATTTTGTAGTAGTTCCTTAGTAAAATTATTAATAAAAATTTAGTGTTTTCTACTATTATTTCTTGCTTTATATTCTGTAAGAGGAAATTAAGTTTTATTAAAATTATTTGGAGAAGCTCAGAGACAAAATAAGGATGAATAAAATTTAGGGTCTCATCTATCAAATATCATTACTGTTGTGGTCACTTCACTATTGATTGCTAGAAGCTGGTGATAGTAGAATCATTTCCTAATGTTATTAAAATACCCAATTACAGGTGCAAATCAAATGTAATGTAAAGACAAACTAATTCTAATAGAGCTGAATGGCATGTTTTTTTTTCCTTGACTTACCATAGGCTTGATATTCATTAATATGTATAAAATGTCATCAAGCTTTCAGATAAAGATAGTGACATTATTATCTGCACTCTCAATGACAATTTCAGGAACAATAATATGCAATTTAAACAAAATCTATAACAATCACATTCTTTTCATTTGAAGAAATAATAACTGCTAAGAATGAAAAAGTTTAAAAATCAGACAAGCATTTGTCAAAGGCATACACTGGCTTTAGACAAATGTAATCTTAGGGAGTGTTAGGTAGCAAATTTGTTACTCTACCTAATTGTTAGAAAATTTGGATCCTACCTACAATTTAAAGTTAAAAGTAGGATAAAATTAGTTCGTTTGGTCTTTTTACACATTTTTTCCTAATCTCTTTGCTACATAATCAATTTCAAGAATAACAAGGGCATGGGTCTAATTTCAGGTACATATACTTTTTATTGCATATAATGAAAACTTCTACTGCTCTAAATAAAGACAAGAGCCCCGTGTGGTGGCACATACCTGTAATCCCAGCATTTGGGAGACTGAGGCAGGAGGATCAGGATCAGTGAGAGTTCCAGGTCGGCCAGGCATACATAGTGCATTCAAGGCCAGCCTGAACTACATAGCAAGACCTTGTCTCAAAAACCTCAATCAATCAATCAACAAGTCAATAAAAAGAAAGACAATTAGGAAAATTTTGAATTAATTTGAGTTTTATCTCCTTGGTTCCACATTGGAATGACTGTGTTAAGAATACCCAGTTAGATGATGTGGGCAAACACACTTAATAGCAGATAAATTGTCGCTGTTACTTTTATATTCTAACATATAGATTTTTAAAATTATCAAATCTTCTGTGTATGAACTCCATTGGTGCCACTTATGTATATGAATAGCACAATTTTATTTTATTTTATTTTGGTTTTTTGGTACTGGGAATCGAACTCAGGGCCTTGCACTTGCCAGGCAGGCGCTGCACCACCAAGCTACATCCCCAGCACAAACAGCACAATTTTATATGTTTTATTTGTTTATTACTTATCAGACACTTGCATGTTAGATACTTTAGTAGATGACAGAGAATTCATAAGGAACAAACAGATCACCATGAAGGAAAGACCTAACTTTTTCTGATGCCGACTGTTAAAACCTTCTCACTTGACCTAGATTTTGAAAAATACATGGACAAGTCTAGCAGCAAGTGAAAGCATTCTGAGTCTGGGATTGGGAACCAGATGTGTGTTTCTGGAATACCGAGTGCCAGGGCACTAAAGAATCATAGGAACTAGATCCAAAGTGATCTTCTCTTCCAAGTGCAGGAATCTGCAGTTTTTCTTTTCTCTTGAGTGCAACAGGAATTTATTAAAATATTTTACACTAGTATATGTGGGTAGGGGAAAGAAATGGTGGTGGTTAGATCAGACATGTGGCCAAAAGGAGAATACACTTGAAGCTAAAAAATGACTGTGGAATTGGGCACACAGTGGATGAAGCCTGGTATCATGTCACTTAAGTTTCATACCAAGTAGGTGATGTGGATACCATCATCTCCACTTCACAGTTGAGCACATAGGAGCTCAGTAACTTGTGGGTTCACCATTGGATCCACCTGATGTGAGCGCCGTGCTCTTTGCATTGTCAAAATAAAATTGCATCAGATGAAATTAATTACTTAAAGAAGACTTTATTCAAGAATACTAAATAGTAGTTAAGATTATTGATGTGGGAAACAGATTGAACTCATTTTCACTGAAACGAATGTAGGGAGGGAGAGTTTTAAGTACTCTGCTCAAAAGTACTGGAGAAAGTTAGTGGGGAGTTTAATCAATATTATTAGGGAATCTGTGCTTTTTTTGTTCTTCAGGAAATGAGGCTTCTAGCTTCCATAGGCACAGAGACAGGGGTGCTATCTCCTTGATGGTGAGACCTCAAAGGGTGGCCTTGAGAAAGACATTCTTCAGTTTTAAAACTGGCAATCTGGAAGAAGACTTACATCTTAAAGAGGCAGAGAAAGAAATTGCAAGTTGTGTAAGGAAATGTTCTAAGAAAATGAATGTCAGGAATCTATAATTGTAAGGAAACCTGTCAAAATTGTAGTCAAACAGATCTTTAAGACCACCTTGGTCACTGCTGTGCAGACCAAGTGAGCACTGGGTAAATGTTTCTTGATGGATTGCAAGATGTCTTTCTTTAAGTTTCCATATAACATCTGCATTAATGTTCTATTGTTGTTGTAACAAATTTCTACAAACCTATTTATAGTTTTGAGTAAGTGTCTCAGTGGTAGAGAAAATCAAGATTTCGGCAGGGCTAATTTTTTGTGGAGGCTCAAAGAATCAATTTGTAGACTTCTGCGGTCTCTAGAGGCCACATACATTCCTTGGCTTGTGGCTCCTTCTTCCATTTTCAAATCCATTGACATAGCATCATCTCTAATCTCTGCTTCTGTCGTCTCTTATCCTTCTGTGACTGACCCTTCTGCCTTCCTCCTTAGGGCCCTCTTTATCGGCTCCTCCCAATAACATAAAGAATCCCTCCATCCAAATCCTTCATTCAGTTGTGTCTGCACAGTGCCTTTTTGCTATGCAAAGTAACATATTTAAGGGATTCAGATTAGGATGTGGACATCTTTTGGGACCAGTATTCTATCTACCACTACTTTCAAATGTGCTATTTGTTTGCTGCTGTCAGTTCGGGACTGTCAATCTGTCACCCTGTGTCTGTTCTTCCCTATCCACAGGTCTGAGAGAGACCTGACAAGTAGGACTTACACACACATGTGCACACACTACAGAGTAACTTACACTGTCACTTTCATCTGTACTGACAGGTGTTACACTGTACAACTGAGTCGGTTTCTGCAGCCCCAGGGAGGACACCATGCCTCAGGCTGGGGACAGCCTGGCCTACTCTTATCTTCCCTAGGTGGCCCAGTGTGTCTCATAGTTTTACCTCTCCAGATGTGTTCCTGATGATGATGCCAGTTTCACTTGCAAATTCCCATGGAGTGCTCAGCCCTCTGGTTGGGGGATTTTAATTTTACTAGATAATGATCTTGGTGATTTTAAACATTTCCTGTTGCTTGTTAAACTGCCTGCTCGATTCAGCTCCAAATAACAGCTTTAAGCATACAAGTGAAAATTTAGCTCCTAGTATTTAACAACTACTATAATTTTAAAATCTACTTTCAATTAAGAAAACCTTGTAATTCTAAAGAGCAGTTGTGTTCCAAAGAAGTGCTGAAATGTCGACTGAATTCAAGTTGACTTTATGTCTGGCAGAAACGGTCCTGTTGTCATGTGCCTTAGCACTGAAAAACTCATTCAGTAGTGCGGCAGACACGGCTGGTCTAGAGCAGCATTTAATATTTGTCTTTATACATCTCCCCATGATGTCAGAACAATAATCCAGTAATCAAAAGAGATGAAAAGAGCTAGAATAAAGTATTTGTTAAATCTAAATATGTACAAGTGACATTTAAAGGAAATGCAGAAGGGATGTATCGATTCAGGAAATGAAGACCATTTATGTGTCTGGAAACAAGGTAGCTTTTGAGAATGTGACAATAATATATTTTATGTTGCCAGCACTGTATAAATAGAATCAGTTTTCCAAAGAGAAGGACAATCTTTTTTTTCTAATGTGGGTACTGGGAGTCGAACTCAAGACCTCGCGCTTGCCAGGCAGGGGCTTATGCCACTGAGCTATATCACTGGCCCTAGGACAATCTTTAAAGCAGCCCCTTTTCTGAAACTTAGTTTAATGGGACTATCATTGTGGCGTCAAATCCAAGTTTCACAGCAAATATTTTTCATATTTGAAAAATAAGTTTAAGCTGAAATTAGTGCATATACCTTTGACTTTAGGAGTTTGAAAACTTACTGGGAGATACGTAATAGGCTTGGAACACACCAGCTGATCACTTATTGATTGGATACTGGTTGACTCCAGATGTTTACATTCATAAGAAAAGACAGAATTGCTTTAGCGTGAACGGAATCTGTACTAGTTGAATATATAAAAGGTAAGGCCATAACTATGTGTTGAAATGAAACTAAGAGCAAGTTTACAGTGAATGCAATAGCTTCCCCTCCCACAATGTTCAGCCCATAATCAGATGTTTCTTTTCTTTTTTTTTTTGAGTAAACACAATTGAAACTATTTTATACAAACTTCATGTATTCGTTTGTTTATTTGTGTGATATTGCATTTCAATAGAGGTAGGTCAAGAAATATGCCAGGTAGGTTTTACTCTCTTTGTTATTTTAATCGTCGTTTTTTTTTTTTTTTTTTTTTTCTTTCAAATCATCATTCAGCCTTGGAGAATTGTTTTGTTTAGAGAGAGAGGTCTTTGAGATGGTTTGCTGAGTGCTTTCTGGCGTCTGCAGGCTAGCAGGCAGGTTTTTTCTTTGCTTTGCTTTTTTTCTCCCCCCTTTTTGGTCTTTTTATCTGGCCAAGGACATCTACATGTTATGTCAATAGGCACACAGAAATTTATAGATGAAGGTTGAGCACAAATTTCTTTCTCTTCATAGACACAGAACTAAAAATATCAGATGGAACACATTTATGTTTGAGAGGACTTAGAGTTATGCTTAGCCTTGGTTGTGCTCATTGTCTCTTCTAATATGTGTTTTTTTTAAAGCCAGGGAAAAATTAGACAGTGTTTGTTAAAGTTAAAATGCATTGATGACATGTGTGCTGTTGTCCTCATTAAGAGAAGCATATTTAATTCAAAATTTAAAGAAACCTGAGAACTATTATTTAAAGAAGTTTAACATGCACTATAAAGAAATTTTTGATGAAGATTACAAGAAGAAAAAAGTTTATTTTTTATCGTTTGTAAAGAGTACAAAATATTACATTGATTCCTCAATGACATTGCTTTGATATAGACTAGTGTGATAAAGTTTGTTAGCTGACTTTCAACTTGGTTTATCAATTTGAATTTCAGCTTGTTTATCAATTTGAATTTACTTGTTGAGAATTAACACTAAGCAAACACAGTCTTCCAAATTCCAATGTAAACTTATAACACCAGGCTTAGCGTGGGGTGTTCAAACTCATCACAGCAAACAGGTTTCTGAGTGGGTTTTTTCTTTCATGCAGTGAATGGACTGATTAGTTTCCAAACAATAAACATTTTCATTTTGGTTTGGTCTCTGAAGCTGATTACTCTGTCGTCTCCATTACTCACAGATCAGCTTCCCATGTTCAGTAACAAAGGCAGGGACTAAACTCTACTTAGCTGTTGCCTACAATTTATGAAGAGATAATCCAGTTCATAGGAAGTGAGGCACTTCAAGTATTCGAAGAATGGAAAGTAGGTACATCTCTCTGTCAGCATGGATTCAACTTCAAATACTTACCATCCTGCTCTCAGGACTGCAGCTGTATGCAGTGTTGATCCATGCAGGTATAATTGTAAAGTGTTTCCAGGATTTCTTTTACTGCCAGAGAAAACACCCTGCAATCACTTTGCCCGTAGTTTACAGTGAAAACATCAGTCTGAGCATTTGGAGCTTATAGCCATGGGTGAGGTATGTGATTTGTTGGTGCTAGGTTGTGTGATATGAAAAGTAAATTACTATTGGGAGGGGTAGTGGGAAGGAGTATACTCTTATTTAGAAAAAGAAAGAAAGAGAAAAGAAACTACCACATTTTTAATAGTAAGGACTTTTAAGATTTAATTTTTTTTTTCTGAATTTACTAACTTGAGCCTATTCGTTAGCCCTTTGCTGTCACTGGTTAAAATGTTGTGGATTTTAAACTGAGGAAGCAGGTGAACACAGGTTACACCTTTTAGTCTGCCAGTGTTAGGAAAATATCCTAGTTCACTAGAAGAATTGTGACAGATTAAAATGAGCCCAGTGCCATAGGTTTTATTCAAATCAGATAGCAAATGCATGTAAAATATCCCTAAAACTGTGCATGTGCTTTGACCCAGGAACATCACTTTTATGAATACAGGCATAAAAAATGTGTTGGAGCCAAGGTTTTGCTGCAAAACCATGGCAGACTACAATTGGTAAAATTAGGAACAACTTGTATGCTCAACTGTTCTCTGAATAAACCTACTGAAGTAAGGTAAACTTACATCAATGACACAGTCTTAAATTTATAAAAAGATAGATGCTACTGCAGATACTGAGTATAAACCAATAAGGAAAAAAAACAAGGTCCATGGTCTTCATGCATTTATGTTAATGAAAATGTACATTACATATAGAAGAATCCACAGTAATAGAAAAAGACTTTAAATATTGCATGGCTTTTTGAATGAGAAACTCAAAATATATACACATATAAATAAAGAGGAAGATAGAAGATAGAGAAATAGGAAGTACAGAGAAGTTCAAATTAATTCCTCAAATTCTCTATTCTGTTTTTTTTTTTTTTTTTTTTGTGGGTACCGGGGGATCGACCTCAGGACCTCGCGCGCCAGCAGGCGCCCGTGCTGCTGAGCGATATCACCGGCCCCTTTTTCCTATGTGGGTTCCGGGAGTCGAACTCGGGCCCTCGCGCTTGCCAGGCAGGCGCTTACGCTGCTGAGCCATCTCACCGGCCCTATTCTGTTGTTTTAAAATTATTTCAATATTCATACTAATTTGTTTCATTTATACTACTAGTGTCTCTTAGTCCATTGAAAATAATGTTTTTTGCTAGTGTTTGTTTCTTTTTTGTGAGAATCTTTTTTGTCTATGATTTGTACTCTGAGTAACATTTTGGCCATTCTTTTAGGATTATGGTACAGTGTGCATTAACTATTGTTACCTCTCTCTAATTATTGTGTTATGAATTTTGTTCTGTTTTTTCCATAGAAGTAAGAAGGGTGCTTTTCATATTTTCTTTATTAATATCTATATGTATTACATTAAAATACATGTAAAAGAAAGAAAGAAAGAACCTCTGATAGGGAGAAATGAGTTGTCGACCTGGGGTTCCCAGGAAACAAATCAAACAGCAGATGGCTTAGGTATTATTGTTTTATTAGGAAATGTAATCCTAGGAAGCAGAAATGAGCCAGTGGGAGTGAGGAAGGGACAACCAACAGGAGGAGAAGGTATTATTGATCTGGTTGCTACTAAATGAAACCAATTACTGGTTTGGTGAAACTGAGCCTTCCTCAATAAGCTATCTAAACTACAAAATTATACTGTATAGGATACGGGTTGGAGAAGAAAGGAGGAAGAATGTATCTACTGGTTTTTGTCTCCTATTGGTTGGAAATTTTCCCAATGAGGTGTGAATTCCCCCGATGTCCAAGCTACTCATTAGTGGTGGGCAGTGAGTGTGTGTATCTGAGTGCTTCCCCAAGGCACCCGGTGCACTGTGTGAGGTAGATCAGAGCCTACCCAGGAAGTATCTGAGCATCTGTTGCTTGTGGGACATTGATTAAGTTATAGAGAACCACAAACACTATGGTCCTATTTTTGGCATAGAAGTTAATAAAATATTAAGCAATGAATACAGTTGAGTTTTGAGATTATGAGCTTTATTTAACTTCTTCTTTACATTAGTATCTCTTTTCTTATTGTTTTTATTTGCAATGAACATTATATTAGTCATCTTTCTCATCACTGAGACACAATACCTGAAACCCACAAATTAAAGGAAGACAGGTTTAATTTGCTTATGGTTTCTGTCCATGCACAGCTGAGACATCAGCTGATGTCAAGGGCAGAGACATCATGGCAGGAGGGAATAGCAGAGCAAAGTTGCTTAGTTCATGGAAACCAGAAATCAGAGCAAGGGAAGATTGCCAGACAGAAAGGGGAAAGGCGTCCAGAATCCCAAGACTACACCCCTATGACCCACCTGTATGCACCTAGAAGTGTGCTCCACCAATCCTCTGGGTGGATCTCAAAGCCAATCAAGTTGAAACTCCGCTCTAACTGCCACCAACATAGACTGACTCAGCAATAAGGAACAATTTTAAAGGTTCTTTTATTTATTTTTTTGTGCTGGGGATGGAACCCAGGTACCCCCACATGCTTAGCAAGTGGTCTACCACTGAGCTACATCCCTGGACCTTAAAAGATATTTTTAAAATGGAATTTTATTTTTTTCCTTATTGACTGAATTCTGATATTTTCACACATTTGGTCATTTACCTAAGCATAGTCTAATTGATACAAATGTATCTTGGTTAGAGTTTAGACAAAGATTATAAACTCCATGAAAGATGCCAACTGAATTGCAGGTTCCCTGTTTTTAAAAAAAAATACATACTGCTAATGTCCTGCTTATTGTAAAATATGTTCCTGGAGATCCTAGGAGCTTGCAAAGGAAGATAGAGAAGAGATGTAAATGAATATGTCACACAGACAGCCTATTAGAGTGTAAAAAAATGTTTTGTGTAAAGATATCTGAAATATGGAGAGGAGATAAGAATATGGGTCTGGGTTACAATTTTACACAGGATGTTCAAAGACTGTCTCAGTGAGTGGATGACATTAGAGAAGAAGTGTGGGAAGTGAGGGAGTGATTTCTAAGGAAAATTTAGGAGATTTGCCTATTTGGAGAAAGGGCAGAGTCCCAAGATGGGACTGTCCCTGGCCTAGACAAGGAGGCTGGGAAGGTGTAACTAGGTCAGGGGAAGAATACTTTACCACAGTGCTTTACCTAGGGCACACTCAATGGACAGTAATTGAGGAAGTCTAGTTTTGAAATTGTGAGACTGTACTGATCATCTTTCCTGTTGCTGGAACAAAAAACCTGATGCATACAATTTAGAGGAGATAAAGGTTTATTTGGTTCACATTTCAGAGGATTCAGGCTATCTGCTAACTCCAAGGCGGAAACATCATGGTGGAAGGGTGTGGCAAGCAAAGCTGCTCTCTTCCTGGTGTCCTGGGAAGTGGAGCACAGGGAGAGAGTGTTAGGAAGAGACCTGTCCTCCCAAAAGTAAACACCATTTGACCCACCTTCTCTAACTCCCAAGAGCTCATTCAGCCATGAACTGAGTACCGTGCCCCCATGATCCAGTCACCTCTCCAGGAATCTCTTAATTCAGTCAAATTGAGAATAAAGATTAACTGGCACAGGGGCCCTTAGTTTATATTACTTTTCTTCATGGGATTAAGTGTTAGTGCAATGCCTGGCAGAGCATACACTTGCAGAATTAATTAACTATCTCTTAGTTACATTATTTAAGGTGTTAATTTATAGTTTAAAAAGACTGTTACATCTAGATGTCCCTGCAAAGGCTCATGTGCCCACAGGTGGGGCTTTTGAGAAATGATTAGATCATAGGGATGTGATACTTATTGGTGGATTAGTGCACCAGTGATATTATAGCTGTATATGATGTTGGGAGGTGAACCCTGGTTGGAGGAGGTGGGTCACTAGGGGCATGGCCTGGAAGGGTCTATCTTCCTCCCTCATCCCTTGATTTTTCTCTCTGCTTCCTGCCTACCATGCCATGAGAAAGCCTCCTCTGCCATGTCCCTCTGCTATGCTGCCCTTCCTTGCAGCCAGCTGACTATGGACTGCAAACTCTACAAACTGTGAGCCAAATAAACCTTTCCTCCTTTAATTTGCGGGTGTTAGGTATTGTGTCTCAGTGTTGAGAAAGTAACCAAGACAGACTGCATGATTTCTCAGGTATCTATGTAGTTGTTTGTCTTCTGAGCAATTCATCAATTCTTGATCAATGAGAAGCTTTGTGAGGACAGGTCTGTGTATGGCTTACTCATTATTGTAGTCCCAGCCTGGCACATACATCTTTTGAAAAAACAACTTGCAACCTTACTAATGAGAATCTGCAAAACTGAAAAAGAATTAAGGCATAAATAAGGTACTTAGCTGTACATTAAGTAGCTCTCTAAAAATTAACCCAGTGATTGGTATTCTAGGTAGACATGTTCTGAGTTGAATTAGGGGGAGAGGGAAAGCCACATAAAAACTGGCCCAATGACAGCAGGGTAGAAGCATCCCACATAAGTCATGCAGATGAACCGAGCTGGCACCAGTGGCCAATTTACAGGAAAGTAGACAGTGCTCTTTCTTCATAGCTTTCTTCATTTGGGTGTATTTCACTCAAAGATGTAAAGTAAAAATAAACACAGTCTTTAAAGGAACACAGCATTCCAGCCTAAACCGCTTCCATATTCATACTTTGTGCCTTGGTGTTTTCAAATGAATTTTTTCATTTATTGTGAATTTTTTCCTCATCTCCTTTTCTTGTGCCCATTAACTTACTGTTTTCAGGTTTCAGAATGAATGCCATTTCCTCTGAGAAGACTGACCTGTTCCCAAGACTAGGTCAGGTCTACCTTTTTGTAGGATCTTTAGCACTCTGATTTTCCCAAGTGATAGTTCAACTATTCTGTAATTAAATAATATCTAGGAAATAATCTGCTTTGCTTCCATCTTCCCTGTAGAAAATGTCAGTTAGAGAGAGGTTGCACCTCTCTTGATCATCTCTCTGTTTCCAGGGGTTAGCAAATACTGCCAACACAGGGTGCATTAACGTTTATAGCAATTTAAAATTGTTGTATATGTTAGTATATTTTTAACTACAGAGAAATGACTCAGTCCCAGCTACTTCTTTAAAGTCTTAAAGACAAAAACTGAATCAAGTAATCTAGAAGTTGTTTATAGTTGGGAAGAAAACCCAGGTAAACCTTTGGCCAATGTAGGTACTTCAACTGCGACTAAAAATATCAACCAGTATATTAATACTATGTTGGCGACGGATATAGCTCAGTGGCACGGCCCCTGTCTGGCAAGCGCGAAGTCTTGAGTTCAATTCCCCATCTCTCTCATCACAAAAATAAATAAAAGTAATATGTCATGCAGACATGATTGAGTTAACCTACCTCTAAGAAATAGAGAAAATCTGTCATGTATCAGTTTCTGCTTCAAATCATACTCTGATGCTAACTACATGTCTTTTCAAAGACTAATTCTTTATTTTTTTATATCGGTTCAGCACCAAGTTATAGCAAAATACAGAATTCTGCTATAATTACCAAACACTGCACAATTTCTGTCTAATTATACAGAACTAATGTGCAACCTCTCTGTATTAATAATAAAGCAATTAACCTAAAATACCAAGTTGGTGTGAGTTTCTTGACTATTTCCTCATTACCACAGTCTGTTCTCAGTTTTGAACAATTGAACATTGTACATTACAAATGTTAGCTGCAGATAAAGTTTATTTTTACATGGATCACAATAGATTTAACACTCATCACCTTCCGTTTTCTCACCTGTGCCTTTCCCCAAGTTTGTGTATGTGAAAGGTGACATCTGCGATAGGAATTCATTATAAATCCGATGAATTTAGGAACAATTAGGAATGTTCAGAGACACAATATTATATTGGAGCCCTCTGACTTTACCTTTCTTCCTTTTTTAATACCAATAGATTTTGTAAGAGACACTTTCATTGTGTCTGACACTTCTGATGTTACAGTGTCAATGGAAGTAGGTATAAAAACCATTACCTTGTCAATTCCATGATGTCAGTGGCAACTTGATGTCAATGAAAATGTATAAGGTTTTTCCATTATCATTATAACAACTTCTCTAGTCTTTTCAGTGTATTGCAAGACACTAGTCTCTAAAAAAGACTAACTACCTGCAATTGTTGCCTGCATTTCTTGAAATTAAAACTGGATACTGCATTACTATTTTTTCTTACAGCTTAGCATTTGCAAAAATACATAGGAACACAAATAAAATAATAAGCAGGTTTCATGTCGCTAAGAAGGCAAATGGCTTACATTTTAAATTTCTAGAATTCACATGGCTACAAATAACAGGAAACAATTCTTATTGATAAACGAAAATAATGAAGAGAAATTTAGTTGCAGACAATATTATGTTAAACATACACTATGAAGCATACAAAAGCAAGAAGGTCACTGGAAGCAATTACTTTACCTAAAATTATGCCCATTGAGAGCAGCAATATCCCTGTTGTGATATTGAACTGTTCCATACAGTGATTTCCCAGGAAGAGAGTAATCATGGTGTATCACTAATCTTAGGTAAATAACACTTAGATCCTTGTGTAATAAAATAAGTATGGATTGCATTATACTTTCACAGTTTATGTTTCTTTCTCATCTGAACAGTAGTTTTAACAAGGCTTACTCACTGTGTTTAGGACTCCTTAGGTATGAATTTTGCCTCAATTTACATTGCCATATATTGAATACTTCTAAAAGTATTGAGGGGGTACTTTTGCCATGCAACACCCTCACCTCTGAAATATATTGGCATCGTTCACTTTAAATTCCACTAATTGGAGATGATATAATTTGTGAATTTTTTAATAAAATATTAGGAATCTCAGTGGTTTGCTAATTAGTTCTTTGCCATATGAAAATTTGTTTGAGACAGTGTCTCACTACGTAGTTCAGCACAACTTTGAACTTGCTGTTTAACCTATGCTGGGCTCGAATTCAATGATCCTCCTGTCTCAGCCTACCAAGTGCTGAGATTACAGCCATGCACCTCCATGCTCAGTGGCACATGGGATTTTGAAAATAAGAAGAAATTGGGAAAACATTAGAAATATATATATATAGTGTTTGTGTGTGTGTACATGTATATATACTACTACTCTAAAAGACTTGACATTGTGAAGAGGAACAGAAATAAATATATAGGTAGATTATAATTGTAAGTGATGTGTTTTTAGTTTTATTTTAAACTCATCATTTCAAAGTCTTGATAGAATTTAGAGAAGATAGCTGTGTTGCTTGAGCTATCTTAAAGGAAATATAGGATTTTCCAGGTAGAGATTACATGGAAAGGTACTTCTGAGTTATATGGATGAAATGAACTAATAAATAATACTGCTATCAACACATGTATAGGTATAAGTGTGTATGTATTCATGTGTATATGTATATATACATATATATGACAATCATATTTTGATTTGATTCATAGCCATGAAACACCCATATAATTTTTAATTTTATATATAAACATGTTATATTTATAATATCTGAAAAAATATTTCTCTCTAATTTTTTTATGATATTTGTTTCTGGCATTTTAGTGTTCATAAAACAAAGAAAAAACAATCAAAACTTTTACATTTTTGGGCCGGTGAGATGGCTCAGCGGCATAAGCGCCTGCCTTGCAAGCGCGAGGGCCCGAGTTCGACTCCCGGATCCCACATACGAAAAAGGGGCCGGTGATATCGCTCAGCGGCACGGGTGCCTGTTGGCACGTGAGGTCCTGAGGTCGACCCCCCGGTACCCACCAAAAAAAAGAAAAAACTTTTACATTTTTGATAAATTCATTTGCCACTTATGAGCAATTCTGATAAAAATTGAGATAAAATTAAAACCATTTAATGAGAAAAGATTTTTAAAAATTTTGTGTATTTTGATTAATTTTTCACATTCCTTTATATCCTGTTTGCAGAATAATCAAAAGTTGGCCACATTGTAAAACAGGCCTCTGTCTGTCTGTCTGTCTGTCTGTCTCTTTCTCCCTCTCCCTAACCCTCTCCCCCCACTTCTTTTTGTGTACCTGTGCGTCTCCATATTTAAATGCATGATAAATTATGGAAACTTTGGAAAAACTGCTATTTTTTATTATATGCTATGAATCAGAAGAAGATACCATTAAGAAGAGAGTCATTAAGTTTAATAGTCCCTTTCAAAGATGGAATCCCTGTCAATTAATTCTGATGGCTATGTAATGTATTTCCTTATTTTCACCCATACAAAGGGTTGGGAAGTAGCAAGAGAGGGGCTGAGAGAGAGGATCTGTTACGCACACACACACAATTCGGTATCTGTATCTGTCAAGCGATGGAGATATTGAAAAGAAAATAGAAAGGAGAGAGAAGAACAAGTGTTGTTACTTGGAGGAAGTATGATTAACTGTTGAGCTGAAAGCTCTGCTCTCCACCATGGGCTTTGGCATCTCCCTGCTCGAAGAAGATCCTCTTAGAAAACATTCCCTCCTTATCACAATGCTGTTTTCCTATTTGTGAATGTTGTACCCAAGAAATGAATCAACGGGGACAACTGGGAAGACCAAAAAGAGCGCTTTATTTTAGCTGGTACCCAGCGGCATCCTCTATGCCAGAGCAAAGAGAGGAGCCCCGGGCGAAGACAAGAAGCAAGTTTTATAGGGTTGGGTATGGTAATGAGGGATAAGCAATCAAAATTTACAGAAGCCAATCGCAGGGAGTTAATGGGTATCTAGTTTGTTTATTGGTTACTTCGGGGAACCTATGGGCAGAGGAGTTCAGCAAATGGGCAACCAATCAGTTTGGAGAAGGTTAACAAAGGAGCCTTGAGCAATAGTCAGAACCACATGCTTTACAGGAATTTACCCTGAGGTGGGGAAACAGAAACTTAACCACAAAGAACAGAAACTTAACTATTTTGAAATGGCGGTCCTGGTTTTGAAATGGCAGCAATGGCCTTGTCAGGTTACAACAGTGAACAGGGAGAAGAAAGCACAACTGAGGAAGATGTTCTCCCAACATGTAAGTTTTCAGTTCTGAATCAGGTACATCCTCACACGCCTAGAATCCCATACTGGCAGCATCTTTTCATATCCTACATCTGCGGTGCTACAGTAGATTCAGACAGTGTTGTCATTATAAAGAGCATAGTAATATTGAAAAGAAAACATAGTTGCTCAATGCAAAATGCGAATCAAATTCTGCAGGGCATGGGGGTTAGTAATATCACAAAATCCTAGCTTGATTTTTCTCAGGAAGAGAGGTCATCATTCCCTCCACGAACACTTTGGGTAAAGCTGGGTGACTTTTCTTGCATTGACTCATCATAAGCTTTCCTAATCTTTTGTTTTATAGTTGTCAAAAGGTAGAGAAGCCAAAACACAATATATTCCAAACTAGACGCTGGCTTTCTCAGACAACGCAAGTGTTATCCCTGATGTCAAGGACTACCTGAATCAATACCAAACCATTCTATGTAGTTTAATTTAAATGGCGGCTCAGTCAACATAATACAAATTCGTATCAGCTGCAAAGGAACTGTTTTAAAATACTTTGCTGTGATCCATTTCTTAAAACTGATTAGCAGCAAATTACTCATGACCATTCTATCAATGCATCAATATACTTTGATGCACTAGTGATTTAGGCAGGTGTTTTTCCTCATATTTAGCTGCTTATCAAGTACTCTGTGATAGATATTTTTTTCAAGCACCATTTAGAAAATATTAACTAGAATTGCTGCATCCACAGAAATTTTAAGCCACTTATTTTGTTTCTAATTAACAAATGTATTTCAAAGGCAGTGAAAGCTGATTTAAAAATCTGCTACACAGTTATTTTGTAATATAAAATAGTTTGTCTCAAATGAAATTCAAAATTTAAAAATAGACTGTTTCTAAGAAAGCATTTGCTTAAACTTTGATACATTTAGCATACTAAATTCCAACTTAAAAATAATTTATACAATGTTGAGTAATTCTATTGAACTAAATATATCTAATCATTATTTACCAAGAACTTATAGCATGCCAAGGACTTCTTTCTTTTTTACTTAGGCTCCACACTTTATGAAATATTATTATTACGTTATTACATTCATTTTTGTAGATGAAAAGACTGACACGAAATTGTATAACTTGTCCTAAAATTGCCGGGCTGTTAAGATTTGGATTTGGAATTGTCGGGGCTGAGGGGCTGAAGGGGTATTTTCATGAGTGAGGTCCCCAAAGAAAGCACGCAAAGCAGCAACAATAGCAAGCAGCGTCGTTATTGTCTGACTTGTATGTACTAGCCGTTGTCACATATCTACATTCTATGCACTCTCATAACCGTGGCACATGCGCGTTTCTATGCTAAGTCACGCTTATATAGATGTATCATGCTGTGCTGCGCCGAACAGCAGGGTCCCATCCTGACGCATTCTCAGACGCCCTGAGCTTCAAAGCAGTCCTGAAGAAGCTCCCCACAGGAATTTACTCCTATTTCTGTATTATTACACAGCCAATACCTGTTCAGTCATACTGTTCTTTCTAAGAACTAGAGAAATTTTAAACCAAGGAAATATGCCTTGTATACTATTTTTGTATTCTACACAAATCTGGTTCATTCTGAGTTGGATTTCTTTTTAATTTTTACTGTAATCGGTGCAGTGTATTAAAAATGTGGGAATCTAGGAGGAGTAGAAAAGAGGTGGAAAGAGACAGGTCCAATGATGGTGTCGATGAGGTTATATTTTGAAGTATTGTTCCTAGTCTTGGTCTTTGTTATGGAAGTGTGGCACGTTAGTCAGTAACGTCACATTCGACTGGGAACATGTGAGAAACACAGCATCTCATTCCATACCGAATTGCAATATTCATTTTAACCACATCACCAGGTGATTAATGAGTACATGAAATTTTGAGGCACATTGGTATCCGCTGCCAGGGGACAGATTTTACCAATAAAAGTTGATTTGAAGTTGATTGTATGCTGTATTCACTGACTGGGAGAGCTTGTATTGACCCGCAGTGCTGTCCATGAATCCAGACTCTAAGGAGAAAGTCCGTTCAGGAGGAGTCGCTGTGGGATTGAAAAGGCTAAGGTTCTAGCAGTCTTTCTCGCCAAACTCAGGGGAGACACATCAAATCATAGAGACGTGGCCTGCTGCTAACACCATCAACTTAGCTTCTTTTTTTCTTCTTCTTTTCCTCTCTGCAGACCTGTGTCTTATACCCACCTATGCTTTCACCTTACCTCCAGTTGCATGAAGGGAATAACAACTGGATAGTGTTGAAAGAGTGAAGGCAGAAAGATAAAATAACTAGTGACCAACATTGTAAAAGTAAGAACTATCAGTGAAGTAAAATGTTCCAGAGATAGAGACAAAAGAATATATATGTATATGTATATGTATATGTATATGTATATGTATATGTATATGTATATGTATATATATATAGTGTGTGTGTGTATGAGAGAGCATATGCAAGGGTGAAAATTTGAGAACATTACTCTAGATCGCTGAGAATAAATATATGTTTGGAATCTAAATTTAATACCTAGTTTTTCACTTGGGTCATGAAGCTATTTTCTTATCTAAGCCTATGATTTTCATACCATCAAGAGAAAGAAAAATTGGGGCTATAGATAAGACTTTACAAGTAAAAGATTTATAATGTATTAATAGGTTTTATTGAATTAAAAGGGTGTGACATTATATTATAACCTTAACTATCATAATAATATGACATAATAGTATAATTATGATTAAATTATCACTATTACATCTGTCACAAATGAATCCTCTGGATAGATGAAAAAAAAAAAACCTAACTTGTTCATTATTTTACTTTCCCAGCAAGCATCCTAGAGTCATGTCACAAATTCAGATAGTGTCCTTGAGAGCTGGATTTTCCATTAGAAATTCAGAGTTACAGTGAATTTTGTGAAAAGCCACAGATGACAGACTGGAATTCCTACTGAATATACATTTGATAAAATTATGTATCTCATTTATTACAAGCAAGAATGAAATATTTTGCACTTCTGAACTGCACCACAGTTAAACTTGCTTGGGTGGCAGTATGAGAGTAACGTTGAACTGCACTGAAAACTTTGAAGCTTACGGAAGCCGTGCCCTTTTTAGTCTGTGAACACGTGCTCCTCCGCCCCTGGATGCACACTGCTGTAGATGAGGGGCTTTCTCCTTTCCTTTCCACTTTTAAATTTCCAGAGTACATGTTATGCTCAAATAGATGCCAGTCATCATTAATGATTTAAATAAATGAATCGAAAGGAGGTTTGCATTTACATAACATATATGCAGAGAAAAATTGCTCTGTATTATTTTTCATATAACTTTTTTTTTTTTTGTGGGTACCGGGGGTCGACCTCAGGATCTCGCGCGCCAGCAGGCGCCCATGCCGCTGAGCGATATCACCGGCCCTTTTTTCGTATGTGGGTTCCGGGAGTCGAACTCGGGCCCTCGCGCTTGCCAGGCAGGCGCGTCTCACCTGCCCTCATATAACTCTTAAAATAATTTTTTGTTTTGTTTTTTGAGACAGTCTCACCGTGTAGTTCAGGAAAGCCTTGAACTCACCACATAGCCCAGGCTGGTCTCAAACTCATGGCAATCCTCCTGCCTCAGCCTCCCAAATGCTGGAATTACAGGAATGCGCTACCACGCCCGGCTCTAAACTTTATAATAATTTGTTGAACTATGTATTATGATCCCTTACCAATGAGGGATTAAGGTTTGAGCAATTAAATGATTTGCTCAACGTCACATAGCTAATAAGTGGAAAAGCTAGGTAGTACTTTATCTAGATCTTGTTTACTTAGTTTATTTTTAGTTTGTTCACTCATTCATAAATATTTATTGAAGTGTTCTGTTCCAACTATTGCATTACAAGCTGGTATACAATAACAAGCAAAGGGAAACAATGTTGCCATTTCTTCAGCTTTATATGCAAGGGGATGAGGAAGGTATTTGGGGACAGGAGGTGAGCGAAGTGTTCACTTCACAATGTCCAGTGACAGTTAAATAAAGGCTCTCAAAGAGAACTCAGGCCAGAATATCCTCACAGAGACTGGGAATCATCACTGTATTCCTCCAAAATAAGTCACTGAGCTGGCACTTAAAAGAAATTCTTCATAAAATGGAAGGTATGCGTGAAAAAAGGTGTAGGAACTAGGATGGTTGAATGTCCTGTAACAACAAGAGAGGAGGGCACATGTGGAAGCCCCAGCACATGGGAGCATGGTATTTTCAAAGAAATAAAACATGCAGCTGAAGCATGAGTCAAGGGGAAGAATGGAATGGTATGAGGCAGGGAAGAGTCAGGGCTTGACTATGCCTGATTTAAACCTGTGAACAATGCTAGGGAAAGGCAATGAGAGTCCCCTGAAAGGCTGTATATGGAGTTCAGGAGTTCCATAAAGATGACAAAATTTACATTTTGAAGAGTCAGTGGGTCTGACGTGTGAAAAATGGATTGAAAGGTAGAGATCAAGAAAACTGAGATTTGAGACAGAATTGGATTATGACTTAGAGATGCCCCAAATTATTTTTTCTTTAAAAATTTTATTGGAATTAAATAAAAATTTAATTTCTGCTATACGTATAAATCATATTTGTACACCACTATTTCTTGACTTGTTAATTTCTGGCATTGATTTTCTGTTGTGGTTTTTGAGCACTTATACTCCCCATTTTATTTCCCACTATTTTCCCATTTTAATAACATGTTCTTAGTTAAGTCAGTGATTCCACTGCCAATAATTATGTAAACCCTCCCTGATGATACATGTAATGAATTATGATTATAATTTTTTATTTCACACAACTTATTTTCCTGTGGTAATCATTTTTATTTGCTTAGATTTCTGTAGATTTTTTTTTTATATTTTGCCAAATGTTTCAATGCCTATCTTTAATTTTTTCAAAATTCCCAAATACATAAAATGATCCATGGGTTCCATTCCTCCCCTAGAAGTTTCCTGGGGACATATTTCCATTCCATGTTCCCATCTCTACTTGTTGCTGTCAGGACCAGTGGCATATAATTATGTCTATATTTATATCTATATTTACATAATCTATATCTATATCCCTCTATAGTATATATTCTATTATATATGTATACCTGTTCTATGATACATATATATATATAAATATATATATATATATATATATATTCTATTTTATATTTTTACATAATGTTTTAAGTAATTGTTTTCAATGTATAGGTTCAGATTTTCCCAATACCATTTTTTTTATAACATCCCCTTTGTTCCTTCTGATCTTGACTTTTAGATTGTGTCTTAGTTACCTTTCTCTCATTCCTGGGATGAAATACCAACACCCAGTGCTAAAGAAGGAAAGATTTATTTAGCTCACAGTTTGTGGAGGTTTCAGTCCATAATCAGCTAGCTCCAAGCCAGAGTGGCATGGCAGAGGGGCAACATTTCATGGTGGTGGAAGACAGCAAAAGCAACAAGAGCAAAAGGGAAGCAGAGCATCTTTTCCTCCCTTATATTATATGCAGGCTACCCACCCTAGGGCAGGTGTAGCACTCACACCCCCAATTCCAGCACTAGAAAATGAACCCATCACAAACTCCAGATTCAGCCACCTTGGAAAAGCACACCCCCATGACCACATGAGGCTTTGGGGGGACCTCCAGACACAAATCATAACATTTCACCCCTAGCCCCCCAAAGACTCATGTACATCCCTTATTAAAAAAAAAAAAAAGGCATTTAGTCCATCTCTAAGAGTTGACAAAGTCCTAACAGTTTCAGCATTGCTGAAAATTCCAAGTCCCAAGTCTCCTCTGGGATGTAAGGCTAACTCTTAGCTGTGAGCCGCTGCACAAATGAAAAGAAAGTTAAGCACTTCGAACATTCAAGACACAAGATAAACATTTCTATTCCAAAAGCTACAAATATGGGGATACAAAGGATTGGGACCAAGCAAGTCCAAAATCCAGCAGGGCAAACATTAAGTCCTATAGTTCCATGTGCAGCATCCAAAGCAATCTATGGCAAGTTGTGAGCTCCAAAGGACTTGAGTGGCTCTGCCCCTAGTGCACTTCCAGTGGGAGTAGTTCCCATGGCTTCTCTCTTGGGCCCACTTTGCTCCCTCCTTGCAAACTTCCCCAGACAGTCAACGTTCTTGGCTCCTCCAAACTTCTGGGGTCTCTACTGCACTCTTGGTTTCACACTCACAGCTTCACACACTGCCCTCTCAGGGGCACACTGCCTAGTCTCCCAGGCCCTCTGAAATCCAGGTGGAAGCCTTCTTAACTCCACAACTCTTGCACTCCACATGTGCTGAAAACCAGCACCATGTGGGTGATGCCAAGGTCTGCTGCCAGCTGGAGCAGTAGCCAGGCTTCCCTCTCTCTTAGCAGTAGGGATCGAGTGCCTGGATCCACTAAACACTCTGAATCCAATTCTGAGGAACAAATTATCTATGCTGCCACCATTCTGGAACATGGCACAGCTGCAGCCATTCTTGTGTATGGTATTCTGGGACTTCCTTTTCAAAACAAAGTCTTTCACTTTTGCAATTTTGAGGCTGCAAAGGGTAGAGTCCTGCTCCATTTTGTGGTGCCCTCAGGCCATCTTTTTTATTCTCCTGTTCCTTTTCAGCAATCAAGATCTCCTTTACTCTATACTTGCAGTCCACAGCTTTATTGGAGCTTCCTTTTCGGCCAAACTCACAACATTTTAAATCATTCTTCTGGGCTCTTTGCTCTTGATTCTCAACATAGATCTGGCTAAAATCCTCTAACAGTAGCCATGCCACTGCCTCAATATTCGACTGCCTTGAAATTTCTTCTACCAGATTAATTAGTCCACCACCCTTAATCTCAGTCTCAGGCAAAGTCTCTGGACATGAGCAAAATGCAGACAAACTTTTTGTTAAGCCATAACACACAGCATCTGGAGTCCAACAGCCAATGCAGTCCTTCTTCCCAGCAGAAACCTCCTGAGCCTGGTCTTTACCTGCTGGATTTCTATCAGCCTTCTGGTCTGGTTCTGAGCTCTGACCAGAATCCCCATACAGAACAGCCTAAGGCTTTCCAGCTCTACTTTTTCAGCTGGCATCTCTGAACCTTACCAATCTCTTCTCACAAGCCATTCCCAAAGGCTCTTGAACCACATGGTCAGGTATACTGACCACCGCAGCAACCACCGCAGTCCTGGTACCAAATTCTGTTTTAGTTACCTTTCTCTCATTGCTGGGACAAAATACCCAACACCCAATGCTAAAGGAGGAAAGGTTTATTCAGCTTACAGTTTGTGGAGGTTTCAGTCTATAATCAGCTGGCTCCAAGACAGGGTGGCATGGCAGAGGGGCAGCAGTTCATGGTGGTGGAAGACAGCAAAAGCAACAAAAGCAAAAGAGAAAGAGAGGATCTTTTCCTCCCTTAAACTGTATGCAGGCTACCCACCCTAGGGTGGGGGTAGCACTCCCACCCCCAGTCCTAGCAGTAGACAATGAACCAATCACAAACTCTAGAGTTAGCCACCTCAGAAAAGCCTGCCCCCTATGACCACATGAAGCTTTGGGTGAACATCCTGACACGAACCATAATAGATTGTTATAAGTTTGGTGCTGTCCTCCTGAGTTTAGCACTAGACCTCTTTTTTTTTTTTTTTTTTAATGTACATAGTTACTTTGTGAAGAGTTTTTGATTTTTAAAATTCTCTCTTTGATATTAAAGTACTATGGTCTTGACTTCAAGAATCTTTTTCTCAAATTTTATTTGGTTTATGCATTCTGCTATTTTATTTGGTCACAGTATCATCTTTTTATATCACAAAGAAAATAATTTATAAAGTTTAAATTAAAGAAATATTTGTATTCTGTATGCCCACCTCCTCTCCACTCCACATTTGAATGTTCTTTCTATATTTCATGCCAGAAGCTGTCCTCAATATCTTCCATTTGTTAGGTAATGATTTCATATCTGTAATGACAGCCTAGGTGATTCATATCAAATATTAAGAACAGATATAAAGAGGTATTGCAAGAATAGTAAAAGTTTAAACTGTGAGAATTAGAGTAATTATGAACTTATATCCACATAATTACATTATCTAAAATATATAAAGAAAATTAAAATAATTACAAGGAAAATAGAATAGCCCACAATTATACTCAAAAAAAGCTTATCTATTTCAGCTGATAAAAAAGGCAGACAAAAAAAAAATTCAGAAATACTGACTTTGTAGGAATGTAGATTTTTTTGGGCCGGTGAGATGGCTCAGTGGCGTATGTGCCTGCCTGGAAGTGCGAGGGCCCGAGTTCGACTCCCAGAACCCACATACAAAAAAGGGGCTGGTGATATCGCTCAGCGGCATGGGCATCTGCTGGTGTGCGAGGTCCTGAGTTTGACCCCCAGTACCCACCAAAAAAAAAAAAGAATGTAGATTTTTTGAAAGTATATAGAATATGATTTCAATAATGTGATTAAAATAGATTCTTTCACTATATACACATACATATATTCTTTTTTTTTTTTTTTTTGTGGGTACCTGGAGTCAAACTCAGGACCTCATGTGCCAGCAGGTGCCTGTGCTGCTGAGCGATATCACCGGCCCTTTTTTCATATGTGGGTTCCGGGAGTCAAACTCAGGACCTTGTGCTTGCCAGGCAGGCGCTTATGCCACTGAGCTATCTCACTGGCCCACATACATATATTCTTTTTGATTACACAAAGATATTTGCAGAAACTAACATACTAGGCCATAATTGTAGTCCAAATAAAAATTGAAAGAATAAATTGTGTATAACTTACCACAATAAAATTGAAATTAATAATATGAAAATATGTGGAAAATTCCTCTTAGAGGCAGTTTAAAAATGAATAAATCACAGCAGTTTAAACTGGATGATAATGAAATCTATCATAATGTGGTATCAAAAACAAGAAAGGCTAAGACAAATGAGAAAGACCACAGCATCAAGTTTAATAAGTTGGCAGATGAACAGCAAATTAAACATAAAGAAAAATTAGGGAAGAAAAAATAAGGAAAAGAAAAGACAAATAGAGATAGGAAAAAAAAGTGCAATAAATCATCAATAAATCCAAGTTAGTTTTTGTGATGTTTATTTTACTGATAAACAAACTTAACAAATTCCTCTAAGACATATGAAGAAAAAAGTGAAAAGAGACACAAAAAGCTGATATTCATAATGACCTAAAGGCACCACTACTTATCACACAGTTAATAACATCATTAGACGGTATTAACTTTATAGTAAACAAAGTAAAGTGGGCAAACCTCTGTTTTTGGTATAAGTGTCAGGATTTACCCTCTTACATTAAACAACCAGAAAACCAGACAACATCAAACAAACAAGATTTTGTACACCTGAAAAACAGATCAGGCCTGACTATGACTCCTGGTAGAAAGGAGATAAGGGAGACGAGTGCCATATTGGATTCCTGCCTGTAAGTACTGTAGTTTCTAGGAGGAAATGCAACAAGAGGGAATAAAGACAGAATGTATTGCAAAATTGCGATGACAGAGATTGAATTTGGGGCAGTCAATATAGCTAGAGTTTGTGAGACTGAGAGTATCGAGTAGGAATCTACACAAATAGTTATCCAGAGAAACGCACTGTTCTCTTGATTCTTTGGCAGAGTACTGATTGGCACATGTTTCAGAGGAGATGGCCAAGGAGGATGGGGGTAAATAACTTCTGGAGCATCTGTTGGATTGGGAGGGACTCATGTTTGTAGTGTCCAGAGTAAAAACAATTAAACAAACAAAAATGAAACCTCATAAACACAGATACAAAACCCATTTCCCAGAAATAAGACCTAACGTGATTTATTGAGATGCTTGTAATATAAGCCCTACCCTGAAAATAGGCCTCAGTTAAGATTGTCTGCCAGATAGACACGTTTAGTGCATCTGTTGCAGCACACAAGAGGCATATTGAATTATAAAATAATAATATTAATATATAATTAAATATATTATTAATAAATAATATTATTGACATTAATACTTAAAAGAAATGATAATATAATATAAATTATAATTAAGTATTTGTAAATACCCAAGTAGGTGCCTTTGAATGAGAAGAAAATGCCTATTTAACAGATGAACCTGAGACTTATTGCCAAACCAATGCTAGTGCAGACGCAATGCACAAATAATGTGTGCACTTGATAACGAATACAAATGGTTGTGTCTAATATGCATCCTTGCCTCATTTCATTATGTCGTATGTTGTAACAGATGTACTTAATGCATTCATGTGAAAAAAAAAAACATTTTCTGAATTTTGGTGCCTACAATTTTTGTTGCTTTTATGTGGACCATCATTCTTAACCGTCATATTTTTGTTTACACTCCTGTCTTATAAGTCTTCAATTAACACTTGATTTAATGGAAACTTTGTGAAGCCCAGCCTGCAGGAAGTCATGACTTGGGTGAAGTACTCGTGGGCTAACATCACTGACAGCTGTGTTGCCAGTGCGCTATGAGTAGGCTATATGGACAAGAAGTGCTCATTTAAGTAGAAGATTACATGACCACATTTGACTAAATGTACATGAATAAATGTGGAATGTTGTACATGAAAAAATAAGACATCCCTGGAAAATAAGACCTATTGTCTTTATTTGCTTTTGGAGCAAATATTTATGTAAGACCCAATCTTATTTTTGGGGAAATATGGTAGGGATTTGTGTAGCTCCTTAGGAGGGTATTTCTTTAATTATAGGGCTAAAGTAATACTAAGCTACCGGCTACTCATACCTTTAAAATATTTAATGAATTCTAAGTAATTAACTGGATGCAAGAAGGGACCTGGTATTATTTTTTAAAAGGTAACATCATCTAGCAACTAACAAAGAAAATTTGACAATATTTTCAATCCAATAAAAATTACCAGGCATATTAAAGTAACTGGAAAACATAATCCACAACCATGGGAAGAAACAATCGGTAGACATAGACTCAGAGCTTATAGATGATGAAAGAAACTGAGCAGAATGCGACTAGAGATATAAATATACACTATATGCTCAGGAGCTACAAGCAAATATGAATAAAATGTGAGAAGTGGAATATATAAGAAATACTGAAATTTACTATAATTGAAAAATGCAAAATATAATGAAAATTTACAAGAAGCAGAGCATTATTATACACTAAAGAAGGACAGGCTTGTTAGTATAAAAATACACTAATAGACACTATACACTAACAAGATGAAGCATGTAGAGAAAAAGACCAAAAAAAAAAAATGAGCAGAGCATCCATGACATCTGTCATATTAACAAGTGATATGACATAGCTTCAACTGGAATTCCAAGAAGAGATGTAGGAAAACAAAACAAAACAAAATATTTGAAAAAACAATCCTCTATATCTGATAAAAACTATAAACCCACACAAATTGAGATGACAACTTAAAATTTTATACCCTGGTATTGACATTTCTGTTATACTGTCTTTAAAAACAGACACAAAACAAAGACATTCAGAAAAATGACAGCTGAAGGACAATTATCAATAGCTGATCTGCACTACAAAAATATATCTGGAAAGACAAAAAGTTCAAGGAAAAGGAAATTGATACAATATGGAAATTCACATGAAAGCATGAAGCACATGAGAAATTGCCATATAAAATATATTTTCCTATTTTAGAAAGCTTTTTAAAACAATAACTTATTGGACAAAATGGTAATATATTTTGAGGGTTATAATTTTATATAAGAGAATTAAAATATGTGATGATGAGAGCAAACAAAAAAAATAAATAAATTGGAAGTGCATTGTAAAGATTTGTAGGGCCAGGGATATAGCTCAGTGGCACAAGTGCCTGCCTGGCAAACGCAAGGTCCTGAGTTTGATTCCTGGTACAAAAAAAAAAAAAGACTTGTTATATGTGAATTGCTCTAAGCACCATTGAAGGTAGACTGTGTTAAATACAAGCTGCCCTTTGTGTACCTAAGAGGAGTGACAAAAATAAAAGAGGCAATAATGGTGATAAAATGAAATTATAAGAATTATTACCAAAAAAGGTGGCATAAGAGGAGACATGAAGAACACATGGACAGATAAAAAACAAACAACAAGGTAATATATTTGAACAGAATCAAAAGTCAGGAAGATTTGAACACAATTAATTAAAAGTCAGAATTTGTCAATCTGGATAAAAACAATAACCAACTCAATCATGTCTATAAGAACACACTTCATGTATAAATATGTAGATAGGTTAAAAATGAAAGAATGGAAGTATATACCAAAAAGTCTAATCATAAAAGCTAGAGTGGCTATGTTAATACTGGCCAAAGTACGCTTCAGAACAGAGATGTATTATTACCAGGGTTAATAAGAGACTCTTCACGATGATAAAAGGGTACATTCTTCAAGAGACCATAAAAGTTCCAAATGTGTATTAGCACCACAGAATGTTAAAATACACAAAAGCGAATACTGATAAAAATGAAACACACAATTATAGCTGGAGATCTCAACATTCCTCTTTCAATAATTAGTAGACCAAGTAAATGAAAAATCAATAAAAACATAGAATAACTAAATAGCACTGATTACCAGCTTGACCTAGGTGACATTTGCAGGGCATTCTATCAGCTGAAGCAGAATACACATTCATTTCAAGTGCACTGAGAACATTCACCAAGGCAGACCATACATTACACCATTATCATATATTAAATTTAGTAATTTTAAGAGGATTGAAATCATAAGAAACTTGTAGTTTTCTGACTACTGTATAATTAAAGTAGAAATTAATAACAGAAAAATATGTTACATTCTAATATTTGGAAATCAAACAATGCATTTCCAAATAACTGAGGTCAAAGAACAAAAGACAAGGGAAATTAGAAATTATTTTGAACACAATGAAGACATAACATATTTCACAGTTTCTGGGATATAAATCAGCATTAAAAAGTAATATTATAGAATTACACTCATATTAGAAAAATGGAAAGAGTTCAGGTTAATAATTAGTTTTGACATTAAAAATTAGAAAGAAAGCAGTTTAAACTCAGAATAAGTAGAAATGGAAACATTCTTTAAAATGTACATTAAATAGTATATATAAACATATATGCATATACACATACATATTTTGATAAAACTTACAGAAAAACAATAAATCTTAATAGCCTTATCATTTTTATAGACATTAATTTTCTAATTTCAAACTTTCTCATGAAGAAAGGAGAGGAAGAATGGCTTTGCCAGTGAATTCTGTCATGTATTCTCACAACCTCTTCCGGAGAAGAGCAAAAAAGGAGCATTTCCTAACTCATTCCACAAGCCACATCCACTATTTATTTGAACACCTGACATAGATATTAAAAATGAAAAAATGCCAGCTAATCTTGTCTATAAATGTAGTTACAGAATAGCAAATACAATGATCAAAGTATGTCCCACAGTGGGTATAATGGACAATATTACACAACCAAACCATGTTTGTCCATGAATGAAAAGTCTTAACATTTAAAAATCAACCTCTGTAATTAAGCACATTAACAGAACAGAAGAATAGGTTTGGTAATTATCTGGTTAGATGTAGCAAAATAATTTCATAAAATTTAATGCCACTTATGATAAAATACATTTGAAAACTAAGATTGAAGAAATATTTCTTAATCTGATAAATATATGAATCCACAACTAATACTATAGCAGCAAAATATTGACACATTTCTAATTGAGGTTATGAAAATATATAAAAAGGTCAACTTTGACAACATCTATTAAACATTTTATTAGCAATGATATCTTGTACAACAGAAAAAAAAGCAAGAGAAAAAATTAAAATATTAAGGATTTAGAAGTAAGAAATGAAGTCATCATTATTTATATGACTATACATGCAGAAAATCCAAAAGAGTTGCAGGTAAGTAAAAGTTTAATAAGTTTCCTGGATACAGATTCAAGATGTTTAAATTAACTATATTTTTCTACACCAAAAATGAATAAAACATAAAATGAAGTGTGAAAATTATAGCATTTAGAATACACCAAATATTGAACATATAAGGATAATTTTAAGGAAAACAATATAAGGCCCCTATAGAAAACTAAAAAATATTATAGAGAAATTAAACACATACATAAATACATAAATATAGTGTTCTACAGTGTTTAGGCATGAAAAGACTCTATACTGAAGTACCTGCATTAATTACCCTATTAATCTATACTATGCATTAATCCATGCAATCTCAAATAATATCTCATTTAACATGTTTCACAGAAAATAAATAAATTTAAATATTCACAAGGAAATGCAAATGGCCAAGGATTTACTATATTATTTCTCAAAGTGTCTTAATCTATGTTGATTAAAACACTAATATTATCTCAAGAATATAGAAGAATGGTGGACATAGTTTTGAGGATCTAGAGTCATACTTGTACTATATTAAGGTATTGATTTTAAAAAAGCCACCTCTTTAAAGCAATGGTGAAAAAACTGTCTCTTCAAAAATGGTCTAGGGTCATTTGGATATCCATATTTTATAAAGAGAAACTTGTTCCTTTTTGTACCATACGTAAAAAGCATGTTCAGGTGGATTATAGATCTAACTATGAGCAGTAAAATAATAAATATATCAGGGTATGTTCTTAATCTTGTGGGTCCCAGAGTAGGATGCTATTTTAACATAATTCTTTTCTTTATAATGCTTTATATTTTATTTAATTCACTTAAAATAATTCAGAGTAGTGCTTATAGGATTCCTGAGATTCCCAAAGGGATCTATGAAACAAAAACCTTTAGAAATTTCTGTAAATCAACCTAAGACCATATTCATGATTTTGGAGGTAGGAAACAGTTTCTTAAATAGAACACAATAAGCAGAAACCATTAGATCAAAACTAATTAATAGGATATATTAAAATTAAGAGCACTTCTTTAGCAAAAGGCACAATTAAGAGAGTAAAAGTACAGGCCAAAGACTGGATTTATCTCTGCAAAGAGCTCTTATTTAACATTTTTTAAAATTTATGTTGGAAAAAAAAGATAGCCCAATAGAAAATTGCACAATAATGTAAACAGATGTTTTATATAAGATCAAAATTCATTAATTATCACATGAATACAAATCAAAACAAAGCCGAGGCATTATTGTACATATATCATAAATGTCAAAGATAAAAAATCATGATACCAAGTTTTGACTGTGATGTTAAGCAACAGAAACTGTCAAACGCTATTGATAGATAAATTATTACAACCTTTAAAACCATTTGGCATTGTTCAACAGGCTTTGAAAATTGATGTAATTTTAAGATCAACATATGCATGTCTCACGTGTAACGCAAGTAGCCCAAAAGATATGTATACAAATGTTTATGATAATAATACTAATAATAGCATAAAATTCAAATATTGAACAATGGTCAAATAAGGTGCTAGAAATTTAATGTGAGTGACAGAATTGCTGCTATGTAGATACCTTGCATAAATCTCACAAATGAATTGAGAGGGAAAGAAAGCCAACACAAAGTAATATATACTCTATAATCTCATATGAAAAAATTTTAAAACAGGGTTAATCTGCATCATTCATGTGATAATTGTTACCTGGAATAGAAGGGAGCAGCTAGTGAAAGCACTGATTCAGAAGGGATTGTCAGAAGCTGATGAGTTCTTTCTTAATTTGGTGACGGTTGCAATAAGCTTGCTCACTTTAACATAAGTCACTGAGCTATACACCTCAATTTCTGTTTTTCTGTATGTGCATCACACTTAAGAGTGTTTTAAAAAGTGTTAAGAAGCCAATTGTAAACCCTACAGATAAAGAAGGGGATGTCAACCAGTGAGACTTATTGCAGATACTAGGCTGTCGAGTACCTCTCTTTAATTGGGAAAAGCCCAGATGTCAATAGTTGAAAGACTTGTTTTGGAAGGAAATGCATGCAAAGGAATTTAGAACTATTGCCAAAAGCCACAGGTGTATCAGGTAGGGGCGGTGGGCTCTAGAATCAGACTGCTACAAAATGTGGAGAAATGGGAGACTTACCAGTGTAAATATTCACTTTGCTTCCCTCTAAGTGAAGGGATCAGGATAAAGAAAAAGCCACACAAGAAGAAAGTAGAAAATACGGCATTATACTTCAGGACTGTCCTAGAGATGTTCTGAGGGAGATGCAAAGAAATAAATGAGTCTAAAAAAAATGTTCATATATTACTTTTAAAATACAATCATCACAAAGGGTACATTAATGTGACTCTAATCTACTCTTAATTTAAACATTTATAATGTAAAAAATCTTTCAACAAATAGAAAACTATTTCTAAAACTTATTTTTTATTAAAAAGCATATTTTCCTGTTTTTTCCCACATAAATACATATATCAATGTTTTGTCAATGCTTTTCTTGTTTCTCCCAGGACTGGGAATTAAAATCCAGACCTTGTGCACATCAGGCAAGTGTTTTACAGATGAGCTGCATCCTCCACCAGTCAATGCTTTTAGATGGTACATAGTATTCAATTTATCACGGTATTTCAGTTCATTTATATTAAATTATTTATCAAAGTATATTTAATTTATTCATTGATTTACTCATTTCTTCACCTAGTTTTTGAGACACTTCCCAAATTTAGGAAAAGCACTGAGTGATAGGAAGAGAGGAAAGCTACTATCATTTCATGTATGTACACAGATATTGTAATGTATGCCAAATTCAGGGATGTTAAAATATGAAAACAAGCAATGACTAAGAATTGAGAAAAATATTATATCTGAAAGAGGAGATACACCAGAGGCTTACCCTATGATTGACATTCTTGTTGGAAATGGTAACTGTGATAAAAACTTTCCCTGATCGTGGTATGGCTGTAGTGAGGGAAGAAGGAGCCATGATAGTAAGGGAAATATGGTCTTTTCATTCTTTACCGTATCACAGACACTTGGGAACTGTCGACTGCATTTCTCCAAGGTGTCAACTACCACCATTCAATACTAAGAGCACAAACTAAAGAAATGCCATCCATATTAAGATCTAGAATATGATCAATATTGTTGCATCTTCTTATGAGGTCTCTTTTCCATCTTTCTGAGCTCTTAAAAATTACTGTCTTCCAGGATTTTATGCTTATTTCATTGTCTTTAAAAATAGTATTATCACACATGTTCATTTAATGTTTTGTGTAGCTTATCTTGCTTTTGAGTTTTATGTAAAGAATATGAAATGGCATATTGTATAGAACTTTCTGTGACATAATTTTTAATATCATTTTTCCTGAGATTTGTGTAGGTTGTTACAAGTAGTATGCAGTAAAGTTTATTATTATATAAAATACATTACATGCATCTGCCCTAATTTCTCCCCTCTGGTGATGAATGTTCAAGTTGTTTGCCTTTTTTTCTTATCATAAATTAGTGTTATGAACATACACAACTTAAACATATCAAAGAGTTTCTTTAAGGTATATATCTAGTCTCTTGGAAGTGGTTGCCAGCCATGAAATAAACTGTTGGACACAGCAGAAGGTTCATAAAATACAGAGGTAGAACTCTCTGGTGAAATTTTCAAACAGTGATACTTGAAGGGGCAAGAAGCTAACATGGAAAATTATTCCATTGTGGAAAACAATATGATGGTTTCTTAAAAAGTTAAACTGAGAATTACTATATGATCTAGCAATTCCACTTGTGAGTATGTACCCAGGAGAACATATAGCAGGGACTCAAACTAAGTATTTGTACACCAATGTTCATTATAGTATTATTCAAAATAACCAAAAAAAGTGGAAAAAAGCCAAGTGTCCATCAATAGGAATTGACAAAAAGAATGTGGTCTATTAGTAGAGTTTAAAAAAAAAAAAACTTAAAACAGGAAATTTCTGACTAATGCAACAAAATGGAAGAACCTTGAAGACGTGGTAAGTCAAACAAGATAGGCACTAAAGGACAAATATTGTACAATTCCATTAGTATGAGATAGCTGAGTAGTCAAAATCATAGAGACAAATAATAGAGTGGTGTTTGTCAGAGCCTGAGGCCAGGGCAGAATGGGGAATTGTGCTTTAATGGCTGTGGGTTTCACCTTGGGAAGATGAAAACATTTTGGTAGTGGATGATAGGGATGTTTGCAAAACAATGTAAATATGTTTTTTGTTACTGAACGCTATAGTGAAAATTGCTTAAACTGATAAATTTAATGTTATGTATATTTTATGACAATAAAAGATTTGAATTGCATACTATTAAAGTATCTTTAATTTGTGGTCATATTTATAAACTAGGCAGTGACTTTCATTTGTTTTTCTTTACTGTTGTTCAAATGCAATTAATTATGTGGATATACTTTGCAAAAAGGTATAATGAAATAAATATATAAATATGTTCAATATGTGCCAGAGTTTCTTGTAAGAAACTATGAATAGAATAGACAACAAGATTTCTACTTACCTTTGTATTTTTCATGTACTTGTTTTGCTAGATATCCCAGAAGAATAATTCTATAGTGAAAAATTTATGTTCTCTATATCAGATAATACAAATTCAATCAAAGAAAATAGAACCAACTCCTCCTTAAAAGCATATTGCAGGATTTAATACTGGAAAGGCTAGAAATTCTTTTTTTTTTTTTTTTTTTTTTTTTTTTTTTGGGTACCGGGGGGTCGACCTCAGGACCTCGCGTGCCAACAGGCACCCATGCCGCTGAGCGATATCACCGGCCCCTTTTTCATATGTGGGATCCGGGAGTCAAACTCGGGCCCTCGCGCTTGCCAGGCAGGCGCTTACGCCGCTGAGCCATCTCACCGGCCCTAGAAATTCTTTTTTATGTTTGAATTGACCACTTGCATTTTGAAATAGGAATCCTTATTATTAAGCATTAATTTTTGCCAAATAGAGTATAATTCGGGGTGTTTTGTCCCTAGTTCACTGCACTCTGCATCTCATTAGATAATTTATTTATCATCAGTGTATTTATGACGCTTGCTAGTCAGTTTCATTAATAAATTTCAGTAAGAACTTATTTACTTTCTTTCCACACCATGAATACAATTGTTAAATAAAGTTAAAACGAACAAAGGACTCCCTGACAGCCCATAGCATACCAAACCTAATCTGAAAATAGAAGCACTTTTCATTTCCTACCTTCATCCATTTGTATGCAATCTATTTGATATTTATTTATTTATTTATTTATTTATTTATTTATTTATTATTTGAGACGGGGTCTCACTATACAGTTCAGGCTGGCCTTGAACTCACTGTATAGCTCAGGCTGGCCTCGAACTCGAAGCAAATCTCCTGCCTCAGCCTTCCAAGTGCTGGGATTACAGGTGTACGCCACCATGCCCCGCGGATTCTTCTTTATGTAGAGCAATTAATATGAATTTAGTTAATTACATTTTATGGTTTTGTAATCTCCCATTTCATTTAATATAATAATTTTTCCAGAGAGGGATTCTGGAAAGTAACGGTTCTGGAGGAGAGGAAATGATCCATTTCAGAAAGGTTGTTGCGTTTCATCGTTAACTAAAATTATTATGGATGAGGAAAATCTTGAAGGAATCGTGACATCTCACACAGACAGTTGACATTTCTAGGCCAAATATCTTGACACTATATTTTAATTATATTTGAAAAACTATGCCCTTTTTCTAGATTGTATTCATTCACTCATATTTACTGAAAAATTGTTATATGATGGACATTGAATTACTGTAATTCTTACTTTTAGGATGTGTTCATTTTTAAAATCACTTTAAAGTTTCTTCTACTTATCTTTTTACTAATTTAAGCTATACCCTTGCTTGTTTTCTCTTGCCCAATTCTTCTCTTGATAAACATTTCCCTGTGATGCAGTTACATCATCTTTAGCATCTAAAAAGCAGCAGGTCCTCTAAGATTTTTATTAGAGAGTGAAACAGGTGTAATATACATAAATTATGATAGGCTTTATACCCAACTGAAAGTTTTAACTGAAAAACATATGAAAAATGATTGACAGAATCAATTTCCACTAGGGTTGATGTCAGGTCCAGTGTTACTCAGCCGTTTTTCTCCAGCTAGAACGATAGCACTTAAAAGATGTTGATTAGTGGCAATGAACAGTAAACTGGGCTTATAGTTGATCATTTCTGCTAACTATAAGTCTATAAATATGTGTGTGAAAATTTTTATGTTCAGAGTTGTCTTTTATTTTGAATAAATAGCTAAGAATGACATTGCTGGGTCATTCGGTACAGGGAAATTTAAATTTATAAGAAACTAGAAAACTGATTTTTAAAACTGCTATATAATTTCTATCACCATCAGTATAATACAAAAGTTCCAGTTATTCTGCATTCTAGCAGTGTTTAGTGTTGTCAGCGTTTTGTTTTAGTGAGTAAGTATATTATGATACCTCAATCAATTTAATTTGCATTTCAAAATGACTAATGATTTGGGCATCTTTATATGTGACTATCCCACCAACATCACTTAAATGTCCAAATCTTTTGTCAACTTTTATAAAGGCATTGTCATTATTAGTTATGAAAATGTTTTATGTACTCTGGGCACAAATTATTTCTAAATAAGTTTTTTTTTTTTTTAATGTAGGTACTGGGGATCGAACTCTGGACCTTGCACTTGCCAGTAGGCGCTTGTGCCACTGAGTAATATCACCGGCCCTTTTTTTTCCTTTATGTGGGTACCGGGAGTCGAAATCAGGATCTTGCGCTTGCCAGGGAGGCGCTTATGCCACTGAGCTATCTCACCGGCTTTAAATAAGTTTTTTGTAAACATTTTCTTCTAGTCCGTACTTTGCATTTTCATTTCTTAATAGCGTCTTCTGAGGAGTGGAAGTTTTCATTTTGATAAAGTTCAATTTTTAAATTTCATGGGTTATGATTTTTTGTCCTATCTAAAATACCTTTGCTTCATCTGGGATCAAAAGATTTTCTCCTGTATTTCCTTTTTAAAGTTCTGAGTTTTACATTAAAGTTCATTTTCCATTTTGAATTAATTAGTAAATATCATTTGAAGACATAAAACTTTTAAAAATATGTGTCCAATTTTTTTCAGTGCCAGTTTTGGAAGAAAAGTATCTTTAGCCATCAAATTACTTTGTCAACTTTGTTTAAAAATCTATGGGATATGTATGAATCTATTTCTGGACTCTGTATTCTGTTTCATTGTTCTATATTCCAGTGCTTTGTAATTTTATAGTAAGTCTAGAATTCAGGTAGTATAGTTCCTCCCATATTCTTTGAAAAAATGTTTCTCTTATTCTAGATCGCTGTTCTTCACTCTAGATTTTAGAATCAGCTTTTCTACCAAAACAAAAGCCTGCTTGGAATTTTGATTGGGATTGCATTAAACCCACAGATCAGAGATTTAAAATGTTAAGAGTCCTGAATTCTGATCCATGAATATGGTATGTCTTTCCATTAAAGTGTATGATTTCATTATCCCATATTATAGTTTTCACTATACAAATCTCACACCTTTTCAGATTTATCACCATATTATATCACTAAGTACCTTGGCAGCTATATTTTTGATACGATCACATTTATATTTATGGTACTGATTTAAATGTAAAGATGTCATTGATTATATTATCCAGTCTTTACTCATTTATCTTAGTGCAATGTGTCTATTCCTGTACTTATTACCTTGTTCTAAAGTTTATTTTGTCTGATGTTAATATTAACATTCAAAATGTTAAGTTAGCACATATATTTTTAGTTCTTTTACTTTTAACTTACACTTGTATTAACATTTTTGTAGACAATATATAGTGGGGTTTTTCTTTATTATGTAATCTTGATCATTTCTGCCTATTTGTACTTGTTAAGATATAGGTGATTTATTGGTGCCCATTTGAATCGTGGTCGCCATTCTCTCCTGTGTTCTGTCACAAATGAGGATGGTTTTGTGCCTTGTCTCTCCTCTCAGGGGCTTGTCTCTTTGGATAACTCAAGCTTCTTGATTGCTTTGGCACCTCGACTCTCTGATGAAATAAAACCATTTAAGATTTTGTTTTTTCTAGCTTTCTTGTTAATGTAAGAGTGACACTTTTTTGTGGATTTCTATATCCTAAGCAGAAGTAGATGCTGTAGAAATACAAATGGCTGCGTTTGAGTTAAAAGTCATTAGGAGTTGAAAGGGAACTGCTAAAAATAATAACTACAGCTTAATGAAGATGATACTAATACTGATAAAACAGGTTGGCATATTATAGTTATAAACTTTGAGTATTTACAAATGTTTTACTTCTCTACAAATAGAAATTTACTTTAAAAATATGTTCTCATTTCCACTTTTATATAGGAAAGCTTAGATTTAACCATCAGTGTAACTCAGTCTCTATGATTTTTAACTTTTTTTAAAGGAAATGATGATGCAGTGAAATCAAATTCTTTGCCCCTGCTTCCCCAGAGTGGTGTCTTTTTATGTGAAGATAGCTTCATGGAACAGAGAATGTCTGGTTTATGGCTACCCTCTGGTGTTTCGTGTGACTGTAATAAACTTTGTTTCAACTGGCTCTATCATTTTAGGGGGACATAAGTGCTGAGTTTCACAATACTGTTATGCCTTCAGCCATCAAGTGTAAGTGTTCTTCCTTCTTTTCCTCCTTACCAGATCCCTGCAGGCCCAGGGTCCTTAAGGTTGTCATGCATCCTCACCCAATATTATTGCTGAGGGAACCTGGGGTGTGGCTCAAGTCTATAGTGAAGGCCTCTGTCATTCAGCCTTGCTACTCTTTTGCTCTGGCACCACGGGGAAATGGGGCTCCCCATAAGGTAATTGGTGTGCCTCCCCTGAGTATTGTACAATACACAAGATGCATGTTATTTCTGCCACAAAACTGAATCGGTATTTCTATTTCCCTCTCAATAACCCATCATAACCAAGGACAAGAAAGTCTGATCTTGGAATCTTCACAGGGTGTCTGGTACAATGCTTTATAAAATTGTTCTTTCCTACCAGTTTTCTCCTTTTTCATTGTATCTGATTGACTATATGTTTCCTTTTGAAAAGAAAACTAGCTTTTACATTATCATGCGTTCTTACTCTAACGTGTCTATATGTATATACAGTTTTATGCGTTGTCTCTTGATATTTGAGATCAAATCTTTGGGATTTAACGTAACTGAAAAATCTTTCTTCCAAGGCTATATGTTTAAACATCCACTTGCTCAATAGATATGCTTAGGCTGTATCTGCTTTCTCTCTGAGAAGATTGTTATTCTTTTAAGATATTTAAATAAAAGGAGTGGAATAGTGATAGATCCATGGCAGCCTAATGAATGTGGTTAGAGGGAAATTTTAGTTTATATCACAAATATTGAGTATCATTCCTACTAATAATTTCTATTCAAACTTTGTGCCTTGAGTTTTAAAGGGAGTATTTCAGTTCCCTTTTACAAGACTCATGATGCAATTTATATTATTTTAGAAACAGAATTAAACAGATTATCTAGGGGACGACTATACCAACTCTTTCATTTTGTAGATAAGAATACTGAGATTTGGAAGCAAGCTTAATTTGAATAAGAATATGCTCTTTGCCAGTGACAGAACCAGGACTAGAACCCAATGATCCAGAGGTTTGCTCTGCTCCATATTCAACTAAGAGGTGTCAGGTAGATCTACTTTAATTTGAATGAAAGTGTTAACCTCTTGGATATAGGTATATAATTCAAGGTGATTTTCACAAATTAGTTATGTGATCCCTGAAAGATAGAAATAGATGCCAGGTAGTAAATAATGTCATAAAAATAAATTATACATGTGGGAAATAAATTGCTAGGCATTATTGCTTTGATGGAATGCTTAAAATGAGTCAGTGAGACTATTTGTATTGTAATAATTCACTTGGCTTTGGGATATATTAACAGTAATGTAACAAGAAATATTTAGAAAGCAATTCTCCCAAAACACTGAACATTTGCTTGAACACATCTTCCACTTTTTGATGGCTTATATTATAACAGGGTTGATAAGAGAATGAGGTTGGTTCAACGCAGAGCAGAAAAAATGAAAAGGTTATAGAGAAAATACAGCATTAATCAATTACGCTACAGAAAGTGTTAGTGATGTTACACTTAATCAGTACTTTTGAAGAGGAGTACCTTCCTAAAATTAAAATAATAGAATTTTAAGTTTTTATTTTATAGTATTTGAAGTATAGAAAAGAACACATGTACAAACAGATGCAGGTTAGGATGCAGAACGTTAACATGAATAAATGTGAATCCAATTTAAGAACCGGACTATCAACGACAAGGTGACGTCTGCCTATATTCTGCTTCTGTATCCTAGTCTTTCCCCAGAAGAAACTTCTACCCCAGATTTTATGGTTATCATTCTTTTACTTTATTAAATATCTTTAACATATGTAAATATACTGAACAACAAAGTGTTCATTTCTGCTTGCTTTTGAGCTTTGTAAAAGTCATATTACATATAATCTTGAAAATTTTTTTAAAAAACTTAACAGTTGTTTTAAATTTATTCATAATGTTTATGCAGCCACAAGTTATGATCAAAATATATGGTGAATATTTAAATTTTAAAAACTTATCATAGTAAAAGGCACATTAGCGCTAATCTCTTTTAAAATATTTCCCCTGGCTTTGAACTTATCCTATAGCTCTTGCCATTTTCTGAAACAGTTCTGGAAATTCACTTTAGGAGGGGTGATAAAAAATACAGTGAATGCTGCTGCTAGGTGGCATCCAATTGAAAAGCCGGCTCATAAAACTATTATGGTCTGTCTTTATGCGCCTTATTCAGTGACCTTGGTACAATGTGACTTCTGGCTCTTCTCTAGCATCAAAATGATCAAGAAAGGCAAATGTTTTGAGTTGATTTAGGTCATCAAGGCAGCCATGATGACACAATTAAAGATATGAAAATGCACTTCCAAAACTGCTTCAAGAAGTGGTAAGAATGATGGGATAAGTGTGTTCAAAGTGAATGGGAATATTTTGTAATAAACTAAAGGAAATATGTCTTTTTATGTAGTTAATATTTAAATTTAAGCATTCACTTTACTTTTTGATCACACTGTGTATAATGCATAAGTTTAGATGATTGTATAATACTCTCAATACAGGATATTTTTTCATCCCTTCTTCTGTGGCTGAACATTTCACATGTTCTCAGATTTGCTAATATTAACATTTTTGTACATATATCCAAGTGTACTATATAAAGGTTCTTAGGATGGAATTGCTGGGTTGGAGGTTTTATGAATGTTGAACTTTGTGAGATAAACTTAGAATTCCACTCTCAGAAAATTCATTTACTTGCATTCTTTCTTTACAGGGCCTTTAGTTAGCAATTTGAATTACAACTTGTTTGTTAGTATCTTCCTTTGTTGAATATTTCTTGCACCCTATTTGAGAGAAACTTTCCTATCCTAAAGCAGGGAAGGTATGATACCATATTTTCTTCTCTAATTTTAAATTTTTTGCCTTTTATATTTAAGTTTTAGCCCATTGTAAATTTATTTTTATGTATAATGTGAAGGCACAAAATTAATTGTTTTCTCATGAATAATCTATTGTTCAGGCACATTCATTTCCTTATAATGTGCCGTGACCTTTCATACATATTGATTTCACTTATATTTATGAGTCTGTTTCTGGAATCTACAAACGGTATCAAGTAGTGAAATTTTCTGTTACTCCATTATTAATATTAGATCATAATAATTATGGTTGTATAGTTTTGATATCTGAGAAGAGAAGATCTTTTCTACCTTACTTGTCTTCAGCAAATGTCTTCACTTTATCCTTGGCCTTCTATATAAATTTTGAAACAGTTGCCCAGTTCCTTGAAAATCCATTTCAGTTATGATTAAAATTGATATAAATCCATGCTATTTGGGAAAAATTGTTATCTTAAAATATTGAATTATCCTTTCTATGCATAAATTATCTCTTTAGGTATTTTGAAGTGATTTCATAAATATATTTTTCCATTGGATAAATTACATATAATTTTTGCTATTTATTCATCCACATGTTTTCTTGTCCCTTATTATATTTAAGAGCTATATATTATAAGTTTATGCTTGGTTATGTAAACATAATTTTTATATGTTGATCATGTATCCAGACAACTTTAAAGAAATAGTTTCAGTATCCTTTAAAGAAATAATTTGAGTGTTTCCATTATAATGTTCTACAAATATTAATTAGGTCAGTTTGTTGATAGTCTTGTTCAAATCTTATATACCTTTACCGATTTTCTGTCTACTTGTTCTATTAGTTATTGAGAGAAAAGCAATAAAATCTTACTTTAACAAGGGACTTTCCTATTTCTCCTTGTAGTTACATCTATTTTTACTTCAGGTGTCATGAAACTCTGTTATTAGATGTATAAACTTTTATAATTATCTTCTCTTGATGAATTTATCCATTCTCCATTATTAATTGGCCAGTTTTATCCCTGATAATATCTTTGAAACCTACTTTGTCTGATACTAATAAAGTCATCCCAGTTTCCTTTGGGTTAGTGTTACCAAAATACATCTGTTCAATTGTTTTGCTTTGAATTTATTTATTTAACGTGTTTAAAATGGATCTCTTGTAATTAGGAAATTTTGAGCCTTTCAAATCCAATATAAAAGTTTGTATAATAATTGAGCCATTTAGACCACTTGTTTTCAGTATTTTTATTTTGATGTTTATTTAAATTTGAGATCTTGTTTTTTTTTTTTGTCACATTTGTTTTTACCCCATTTTCTCCTTTTTTGTCTTCTTTTATATTTAGTAGGTTTTAGTTTTCAATGATTACATTTGATCTCTGGTATTTGCTGAATCACTCCAAATCTTTACTTAGTGGTCTTTATAAAAAAGGTATATGGTGTGCATCTGCACCATTTTCCTTCTGGTACCATTTTCCTTCTTGTAGGATTACCTTTCACAATTTTTATAGTATAGATTTGTTGGAGATGAATAATTTTGGTTGCATATCCCAAAATATTTTTATTTCACTTCAATATTTGAAACATATTTTTGATAAATTGGTAGGATTTTTTCCTTCATTACTTCACAGATGCTCATCCACAGTCTTCGGTTTGGCTTTGTCTACAATGTGAAGTCAGACGTCATTCCTGCTTGTAACACTTCTGCCACAAGTCACGTGCACTTGTCAAATATGAGTGGGCACACGAAGAATAAGACTCTGCATGACATGAAAAGACTCAGTGAACAAAAGAAACATATGCAAACACCTTACTTATGATCTCAAACACAGACTATCAGCCACAAATTAAAGGATACAGAAGAAAAAGAAATCCAAGTTTGAAAATTGCAGCAGGAAGCTGACACTGTATAGACTAAAATATCAGATTGTGAAAAAGAGCCAAATAGAAGTTCTGGAAGTAAAAAAAGAAAAACTCAATTGAAGAGCTCACTAGGTTGTTTAACACCAGCATAAATACAGCTAAAGAGCATTGGAGAACTGGGCAGTAGTGAGGTAGAAATAGCAAAGCATACAGTAGAAAGAGAAAATGATTTTTCCAAATCAAAGGTGGAATTTTAGAACACCAAAAGTAAAATGAATAAGAAAAACACCACAAATGAAAGCAAATACCTTAGTTTCAATTAATTATTCTATCAGAAAGAACCAACCAGCAGATTACAATATTTTTCCTGCAGGATCTCATCTCTCAGGCACAAGGGGTGATGGCAGCTCTCACCCACTTTGCAGGGACAATGGGCAGTGTCCCTGTTGCTGGGAGTTAATAAGTAAAGGTTAGGTTAGCCTGTGTGTGATGAAAACCAAGAAACTGAAATCACATCAATAATGTTAAGAGTTTGAAAACCAGTGAAGTGAGTAAAGTTGAACAAAAGTGTATGAATATACTACTGGAGTAGGAAAGCACTGAAAACCAAACTACTTCCAGGGACACTGCTGTGGTCCCTGGGCAGTGCTCATAACCCGCCTGTCTTTTTTGGGTGCATTTAGCACGTGGGTAAATTAGGTGGCTTATTGACCAGAGGGATCATCTTTCAAGGAAATCCGTGAGCAACATTGGTTAAGATCATAAACCATACTAAAGTTGTAAGCCAAATATTTAGATATAACTTGTATAATATAATCATACAAAAAATAACCCTCGTGCATCAGATATGAAAAGAGGGTTATTTTGAGCACAGGAAACTTGATGACAGTGGTCAAAAGGGAGCCAAGCATTTGTTTGTAATAATATCCAAAGCAGTTATTTAACTTGGCAGATATAAAGAGAGTAGAGCTATTTCGTTCAGAATGGATGAATCCATGGCAGACTGAAAACTATGTATATCTGATGAAAATTTATAATTTAAATAATATTAATGTCTACTCCTGAATCACAAAATAGAGTTGTACATAAATTCAATAAGGGAATTGAACTAGATTGTTTTTCAGGTTTCTACCTAAAGTCTCTCCACATTTCCCAGGCGTTTGTCTGATGGTTGCTTCCTTATACTGTCATTAAGAGTTCTTATTTAATCAATTAATTATTTCTGGATTTTTTGTGATTGGCCAAAAGTTCTATTCTCTGGTTCCAATTATGATCTGAACATACTCTGTGTCCTTCATGTTAACCCATGCTATGAAGCTCAGGAATGGAAAAGTATATTCAGATATTTCGTGGGGTTAGTCTGCTACTGCTTTTTCTATACAAATTACACCTTTCAATAATTTGATTATCATAAAAGTGGATGCTGAGAATTTCCTAGATTAAAACTCTTTGAAGGCATGGGTCATTCTATTTCATTTTTTGCTTTTCTAATACTAAAGAAAGTATGGGACATAGAGGAGCTACTCAATTAATGTTGAATAAGCAAAAATGAATAAATAAAACAGTGCTTTGCTAAATTTAATTTTTTTAATTTTTAATTTTAGTGCATGTTTGCAGTTCATATAGTTTACAATCATCTTGGAGAATGGTTTACATGTACTACCTTAGCTTGTTTCTATTTTCTTTCTTTCTTTTTTTTTTGTGGGTACCGGGGCTCAACCTCAGGACCTCACGCACCAACAGGCGACCGTGCCGCTGAGCGATATCACCAGCCCTGTTTTTCGTATGTGGGTAGCGGGAGTCGAACTCAGGACCTCGCACTTGCCAGGCAGGCACTTATGCCACTGAGCTATCTCACCGGCCCTGTTTCTTTGTTTTTTAATCCCCTTTTCTTTCTCTCACCTTCCCTCCCTCCTCCTTTAGTTCCCCTATCCCATTTTTCATTCTTGTTGATATTAACCTTAGCTCATGTTATGGGATATAATGCTTATAATCAATGAGGTTATTAAGTTCCTGTACATGGCATTTCTTTATTCTATTGTTTCCCCTTCTCCTCCTCACCCCTTGTGCTTTTTCCCTTGGACCACTTCCCTATTGCAAGAGATCCATCTCCTTGTCCCCTTCTTTGCATCCTGTATTATTTTCTTAGTGTGTCTGATTTATTTCACTCAACATTATATTTTCCAGGTGGATCTATTTTCCTATAAGTGTCTCAAATCTGTTATTCTTTACAGCAGAGCAGTATTCCATTATATATAGATACCACATTTTCTTTATCCAATCTTCTGTTGAGTATACAGACTGTTTCCAGGATTTAGCGATAATAAGTTGTGCTGCTATAAATATTGGTATTCATGTATCACTGTAGTGATACATGATTTCCATGATGGTTGTACTAGTTTGGATTCCCACCAACAATGCAGGAAGGTTCCTTTTTCACCACAGCAACGTCAGCATTTGTTGTTGTTTGTTTTTTAAAGATTGCCATTCTTTCTGGAGTAAGATGGAATCATAGCATTTTTTAATTTGCTTTTCTCTAATGGCTAGCGGGGTTGAGTATTTTTTCATATATTTGTTCACCATTTGTATTTCTTCCTCTGTGAAGTGCCTGTTCATTTCTCTTGCCTATTTTTGACTAAGTCTTTACTTTTAGGTGATTTAATTTTTATGAGTTCTTTTTATGTTTTAGATATTAGTCCTCTGAGGAGTAGCTGGCAAAATTTTTCCCATTATGTGTCTTGTCTCTTCACTGTACTAATTGAGTCTTTTGTTGTATAGAAGCTTTTTAGTCTGATATAATCCCATTTGTTGATTCTTGCTGCTATTTCTTGTATAATTGAGGTTCTGTTTAGAAAATCCTTTCCTACACCTATGTCTTCAAGTGTTCTACCATCTTGCAGTAGGTTTAATGTTTCTGTTTTAATGTTTAGATCTTTGATTCATTTTGATTTTAATTTATGATATGGTGAGAGATTGGATCCAGTTTCAATCTTGTGTACCAGACAACCAGTATTCCCAGCACCACTTGTTGAATGGGATCTCTTTCCACCAACATATGCTTTTGGAGCCTTTGCCGAAGATCAAAGAGCTGGATGTGTCTGGAAAAGTTCCTGTATTCTCAGTTCTGTTCCATTGATGCATGTAACTGTTTTTAATTCAAGTATCAAGCTATTTGTATCACTGTTGCTTTGCAATATAGCTTGAAGTCAGGTATTGCTATGCCTCCTACTTTGCTCTTGTTGCCCAAAATTGCTTTTGCAATTCTGTGTCTCTTCTGGCTCTACATGATTTTAAGATTTTTTTTTAGGATCAGTAAAGTATGCTGTTAGTATTTTGTTTGGGAATGCATTGAATCTGTATAATAGTTTTGGGAGTATGGCCATTTTGAGAATATTGAATCTGCCTATTCAGCAGTAGGGGGGTTCTTTCTATTTTCTGATGTCCTCGTCAATCTCCTTTTTCAGAGTACTGTAGTTTTCTTTTAGAGGCCTTTCACTTCCTGTTTAGGTTAACTCCTAGGCATTTCATTTTTCTTGAACCTACTGTGAATGATATTACTTTAATAATTTCATTCTGATCCTATTCATTATTGGTGTACACAAATGCTAATGATTTTTGTGAGTTGATCTTGTTTTTTTTTTTTTTTTTTGTGGGTACCGGGGGGTTGACCTCAGGACCTCGCGCGCCAACAGACACCCGTGCCGCTGAGCGATATCACCGGCCCCTTTTTTGTATGTGGGATCCGCGAGTCGAACTCGGGCCCTCGCGCTTGCAAGGCAGGCGCTTAAGCCGCTGAGCCATCTCACCGGCCCTGTGAGTTGATCTTGAATCTTGCAAACTGCTGAAGTTTGTTACTAATTCTAAGAGTTTCTTGGTGGAGTTCTTTGGGTCTTCTATAGAGTATCATGTCATCTGCAAATAATGATAATTTCAGTTCTTCCTTTCCTATATGTATCCTTTTTATTTCTTTCTCTTGCCTAATTGCTCTGGCTAATGTTTCAAGTATTATGTTGAATAGAAGAGGTGTTAGTGGACATCCTCATCTTGTTCCTGATTTTAAGGGAAATGCTTTTAGTTTTTCCCCATTAGTATGATGTTGGCTGTTTGTTTGTCATATATAGCTTTTATCATATTCAGGTATGGTCCTCTATACCTGTTTTCTTCACCATTGTTATCATGAAGTAATGTTGGATTTTATCAAAAGTCTTTTCTGCATTTATTGATATGATCATATGGCTTTTGAACTTATTTCTGTTTCTGTGATGTATTATATTTATTGACTTACATATGTTGAACCATCCTTGCATCTCTTGGATGAAATCTACTTGATCATGATGTATGATCTTTTGATAATGTGCTGCATTCTATTTCCTAATATCTTGTTGAGGATTTTTGAATCTATGTTCATTTAGGAGATTGGCTTATAGTTTTTTGTTTGTTTGTTTGTTTGGCTTTTTTTTTTTTTTTTTTTTTAGTTGGGTCTTTATCTTGTTTTGGGATCAGGGCGATACTGGCTTCCAAAAATGAATTTGGGGACACTCCCATCTCTTTCAATTTCTTTGAAGAACTTGAGGATTATTAGTAATATAGCATCATAAAAGGTTTTATAGAATTCAGCAGTGAATCCATCAAGCCCTGGGCTTGTTTTAGTGGGTAGAGACTTTATTACTGTTTCAATTTTATTGTTTGTTATTGAGTTGTTAAGCATATTTATGTCTTCTTGGCTTAATTCTGGTAGTTTGTAGATGTCTAGGAATTTGTTCATTTCTTCACAATTTGCTAATTTGTTAGAATATAATTTTGAAGTAGTTACTATCTTCTGGATTTCCACAGTGTCTGTTGTGATTTCATCCTTTTGCTTTCTAATTGCATTGATGTGAGTCTTTTCTCTCTTTCTTTTGGTAAGTCTGGTTAGGGGCTTATCCATTTTATTTATTCTTTCCAGCTCTTTGATTTGTTGATTTTTCTGGATTTGTTTTTGTTTTGTTGTCTCAATTTCATTGCTTTCTGCTCACATCTTTAAAACTTCCCTCCTTAGTTTTGGCTTGGGGCTGATTTGTTGTTGTTTCTTAAGTATCTTAAGAATTCTCATATGGGTCGTCTACTTGAGTTTGCTGCCAGGAATTTTCCTTTTAGAATTGCTTTCATAGTGTCCCACAGGTTTTGACAAGTTGTACTATCATTGTTGTTAACTTCCAGAAATTTTAAATTTCTTCTTTGATTTCACCCATTGGTTGTTTAGGAGTATATTGTTAATTTTCCAGGAGCTATTGCCTTTTCCAAAATTTCTTCTGCCATTTATTTCTATTTTCATTGCATGGTGGTCAGATAGTATGCACAGGGTAATTTTTTTTTTCTTTTATATTTACTTAAATAGGCTTTGTAGACTAGTATGTGATCTATTTTGGAAAAAGTATCATGTGCTGCTGAAAAGAATGTATATTCTGCTCTAGAGGGATGGAATACTCTGTATATACCTATTAAGTTCATATGTTCAAGGGTGTAGTTCAGCTCTGAAATTTCTTTTCTTTCTTTTTTTTTTTTTGTTTAGTTGATTTATCTCTTTGTGAAAGTGACATGTGAAAATCCCCTACTATGATGTGTTAGTGTTTATTTGATCTTTTAATTTTAGTAGTTATTGTTTTATGAAGATAGGTGTTCCAATATTTGGTGAACATATGTTTATCAATGTCATCTTTTCTTGTTGGATTGTTCCCTTAACTAGTATGTAGTAACCCTCTTTGTGTCTTCTAATCAATTTAACTTGAAGTTTACTATGTCTGATGTTAGAATTGCTACCCCCTGCTAGTTTTTGAGTCCTGGTGCATGCAGTGTTTTCCTTCCTTTAATTCTTAGTCTGTGAATGTCTTTTTGGATTAGATAAAGTTTCTTGAATGCAAGTGACTGTTAATTCAGTTTTTTTGACCCAGTCCGCCACTCTGTGTCTTTTATTTGGAAAGTTGAGGCCGCTAACATTGAGAGGTATTACTGATATGGTGGTTATTTACTATCATCGCCTTCATCTGTTTGTGTATCCTTTGTTTTCCTTTTCATGATGTTTTTTGTTGGGGGTTATCCATTGACCTCACTAGTTTCCTCTGTGTTTTTAGCTGTGTTTCTCTGGAGAAGTATTATCCCTAGAGCTGGTTTAGCACTCATTTCTGAGCTCATCTTTTTCATGGGAATACCTTATTTTGAAGGATAGCTTTGCTGGATAGGTTTGGTGGATAAGTTAATCTGGGATGGAAGTTATTTCTCTTAGTGTTTGAAATACTTCACTCCAAATTCTTCTGGCCTTTAGGGTTTGTGTTGAGAAGTCTGGTGTGATTCTAATTGGTTTACATTTATATGTGAGTTTTTGTTTTTATCTGATTGCTTTTAAAATTCTAGGTTTTTTTTTTTTTTGCTGAATATCTGGCAATTTAATAAGAATATGCCTTGGTGAGCTGCTTTTTTCATCATATTTGATATTTTATAAGTGTCACTTACTTATATTTTAAATTCTTTTCTTATATTTGGGAAATGTTCTTCTATGATTTTTGTAAACATGTTTGTGAATCCCTGTGGGAAATGTTCTTCTATGCTTTCTGTAAACATGTTTGTGAATCCATGTGATTCTCCAACTCGGATTAGCTTTAGATTGGTCTTCTTGTTGTCAAATAGTAGCTGCTGGACAGTCTTCTCTTGCTCTCTTATTTTCTTTTTGGCTACTTTGACTTTTTTATCAAAATTCACTATTTTATACTCAATATCAAGTACTCTGTCTTTACATTGACCCCTTCTGTAATGTATGAATTATATACATTTTTTAATTTAAAATGTTTCTGTCTGACATCTTTTCAAGGATTCCATATCTTTGTTGAGTCTGTCATTCAAATCATGAACTGTTTTGGTTAGCTCATCCAATTTTTTACCTATTTCCCTGAAATTCACTGTGGGCATATTAAGTGAAATTGCTGTGAGCTTTCCGTTTATTTCCTCTTTGAACTCATCTATTTTCTTCATCCCTTCTATAAAATTTTCATAGATTTCTGCTACCTTATATTGTTTTCTTCTTCCTTTGTAACCCCATGCTCTGCTATGGGAGAGTTGGCTGGGGGGAGGGGTTGAGGATCTTGTTTCCTTGCTTCCCCATTCCCCTATGTGTACTTCCTATGTGTACCTCCTACATATATATATATATATATATATATATATATATATATCCTCATTTTCCCCTCCTTTTTTGGGGGAGTTACTGCAGGCTGGGTACTGGAGAATTGAGGAGAGTCTGTGGCTTATATGGAGATTTTTAGCAGAATGTTTCCTCCACATGCATAATTTTCAGCTTTGTATGTCCAGTGCTAGTATTTACCCCTGCTTTTACTTTAAGTGATTTTGACTCTGTCCCTATGTTTGGGCAAGAGAATTACTTCTGGTTATAAGAACATCCACAGATTCAATCTTACAACACTTCTATATGATAGTCCTTTCAGTAACACTCTCCCCTTTTGTCTATTCTCTAAGCACACTCTGACAGTTTATTATTTGTAGGTGTTCTGAAATGAGGTAGGTGAAGTGGGGTAAGGAGAATGGGAGGTGGTTGGATGAAGGGTGTTAGACACTAAGAGGGAGGTTTGGAGGGGGTAATAGTAGTAGATGAAAAGAAAAATTTGATGTGGGTCTGATTTTATTAGAGTTCTTTGAGTTGAAGTATTATTAGTATTGAGAGTTTTATAGGATAGTTTGTGGGGGCAAGGATAAGAAATGGGAGATATAAAGATATGTGATAGAGGACAACTATGTGGTTGTCAAAACTTGCTATAAGGAAGACAATAAGCTAGGTAAGATACGGAAGAGCAAAAGGATTAGGATTGGGAAAATGGAGGATCAATACTAGAGAAGCTAGGAGTGACTGTGAGGGAACTAAGTATGGGGAACTTAAAAACTTGGGAGGAGTTTATGTGTTTGGAAAAAGAATAAAGAAATATGTTAATAATATTATCTCAGGGATTTGAGGAGAAGAAACTAGATAGGGAGCTGAACTGAGGGAGACAACCTAGACACCTATTAAATCAGAGCCAATGAAAGAATAAATACACAAAAGCATCAACTTAATAAACATGGGAAACCAGAAAAGAACATACATAACCCCACATTACTAAGCAAATCAAGGAACATAAAGAACTTAAACCTACAAGGTATTCAATGTGAACACACATAAAATATTCCAAAAGTCATTGCATATGTGTTTCCCAAGTAGCTTCTTTGCCAGAGTGTGAATGCTCACACCCGAATAACTCCTCTGAGCCTTCCACTGCCATACTGAAGCTAACTCAGACTGGGGACTTCTTTCTGCCAGGTTTCAGGCATTCTTGCACAGTCTGATGCAGGACGAAATATGTGGGTGAGGAGCTCTTGCAGTCTCTCCCTGGGTATGACAGTGGGTTTGGCAGACAGATTCACTGGTATGAAATTGTCCACTGAGACAGGATTATTCTTATGCAGTCAAATCAGTTACAGTAGTAACAAGCTAATCCAATACAGTAGTATCTACTAGGGCTAGTCGAGAAATACCATACCATGACACCCTCTTTTCAGTCTCCCTTTAGCCTAGAGAAGAAATCCATGCTTGTAGTGTAAGCATCATAACAACCCAAGTCTTGATCCACAGTTAATGTGAACTAAACACAATGGCTATGTCTACTGTAATAGTGAAAAATAGCATTCAACAGTAATTTTAGGGGTCAGTGAGATGGCTCAGTGGCATAAGCGCTTGCCTAGCAAGCGCAAGATCCTGAGTTTGACTCCTGGTACCCACATACGAAAAAAAAAGGGCCAATGATATCGCCCAGTGGCATGGGTGCCTGCTGGCGCGCACGGGCGCCTGCTGGCGCGTGAGGTCCTAAGGTTGACGCCCGGTACCCACAAAAAAAGCACAAAAAAACAAAAACCCCAGTAATTTTATAGAATGTGTCATCTATAGCCCAGGGGTTTGGGGACCAGGTAATGCCAGAGGGGTAAAGAGAAGAGAAAAAAGAAAAAAAAAGTTAAAGTCTTCTGCTATGTGGTATGGGAAGGAGGAAATAGGAGAGGAAGGCAAAGATCCTAATGATGGCAAAGGTGTGTTATATATTTAGAAGGGAGATAACAGGGAAAATTGGGTATGAAATTGGTAGTGAGAAACGGGGGTGGGAAAGATTCTATGACTGGTATAAATTTAGCGAAAAAGTTAAAGGGAAACAAATGAAAAGAGGGAGAGGAAGGAAAAGAAAAATTGAGAAACAATAAGACACAGGAGAAAGAAGTAGGGAAAAAGATATAGATCAAAGGGGGAGGGATATAAAGAAACAAAGGAGAATTCCCTTTCCTTCTATAAACTATATTGGATGAAAAAAGGAAAGAGGAAGAGAGGCACACATATATGAACAGACATGTTCCTGAAAGGAAAAGGGGTAAAATAATGGAATAAAAATGTGGGGAAAATGTACAGAAGGATGAAAACAGCAAAGAATAAAAAAAAATTCAAAAATAAAAAATAAAAAATAAATAAAAATGAAAAAATACAGTAATGCCTCAGTTCACGAATACTTCTGTTTGCAAACAATTTGGTTTGCAAACAAAAGCACTTGACAAAATTTCACTTTTGTTTGCAAACTCTGCATCAGGTGAGAAACATGACCACAGCCATCTTCCCCACACAAACGCAAATGCAGCAATCTTCCCCAAAATTATAAAACAAATTAGGTTTGTAAACCAAGGTACCACTGTACAGTCAATAAAGAATAATAAAGGGAAGTTTTCTAGTGTTTTGGATGTGTAGCTCTTTCCTTATCCTAGGGTGAAGAGGCAGAGCTCAAGGTGGGCTGTGTCTCTGATCACGCTGGAAGTCTAAGGTCGGTGCTGGGTGTAGAGATCTGCTTACAGTGAGAACACAGCGCCGGTGTGAGCATCCAGTCCTGTGTAACTCAGGCTGAACCTGGTCTCTGACCACAGGAGCCAGGTCCATGTTCACCAGCCCCAGAGTTCCTTAGTGGGACTCCCCTGCGTCTGCGCTCCAGCTGCCGGCTATCAATCGTGGCTGTCTTTTCCCTCATCCACTCTGGGAAGTTGGAAGTGAGAAGCATAATTTGGGGCCAAGAGGCTGCACTGGGACCCAGGTTCAAACATTCAGCCCTTCCCTACAGTGACATCCCCGCCAGGTCTCGCTCCGTGACTGTGGCTGCGGGCGCTATACTGAGGTCACTCACCAACTGTTGATTGTAGAAGGCCACTCTGGAAACAGCGTCTCACGTTTTCCTTGCCAGTTCCAACTGCCCGTGATTCTTTCAGTCCTGACGCAGTTCTCCAATTCTCTGTGAGGAAAATTGTTGCTAGTTTCACTTTGCCTGACGGCTGGAGGCAAACCAGCCTGCGCTGCAGGAGTTCACCTCTCTCCTCTACCATCTGATCTATTTCTTCTGCATCACTTTATCCTATTTTATTCTCCTTTGTCAGTTCCCTCCTGGTTCCCAGGTGACCTCCACTCACTTTGATTCCTCTCCAAGCTATTGTTTTCCAGACCCTAGACACTTTGTCCTGGAGAAGCTGAGTTGCGGGCACTCACCGCTCTGTCATCTTCTGCCCATTGTGCAGCTACCATCAAGCTTCACCAGTGTGGCTGCAGTCAGTCCACAAACCTCAACTTTGAAATTTATAATTAGTATGATTATGTATGGTGTTTTTCAGGTGTAACTACGTAAGGTGAAGTCTTATTCCCTGTTCCTAAGGGCTGTATTTTTATTAGTATGCCCTATATGAAGGCTTAGATATTAAAATTCATAATATATATGCATATGTGAGGTCAAAGGCTTTTCAGGGAGCCATGTCAGCTTGTTTTGATGTGGTTCACTATATTTCATAAAGCAAAACCTACAATTTTGAGAAATCTCACCTCTATTTTCGTGGGACACAGATATGATGTGAATTGGCGTCAACCTCGTTAACTGATGTTTTTTAAACCTTAGTAATTCTTTTGCTGGATTTAGTTCAAAAGGGGTTTCAACAAAATAGAAAAATGCTGTTTGAGCATACTTTTTTATTTAAATTAAAGATACTCCAAACCAGACTTCCTTTCTGTGTTTGATTCAACTCCTGGCTCCAGGATAAATATTAATTTTAGGTAGCAATTTTGAATTGACTCTCAGATAGAATGCAATTTTTAAGTATTTGTCTGAGGATTTTTGGTATAAATGTGGTTTTCCCTTTTTTCTTTTCTTCCCTTTTTTTCAAATATGCATAAGTAAAAATTCTTATAATCTCCAATGTGCCTAGATCTTTCCATGAATTTTCTTCAGCTTAGAATATATTGCTTTCTTTGTAATACAATTCTCAGCTTTCGTGTGAGTAATAAAGGAGAAGCAAGATTATATTTAATAAAGGATTTTTGGGGCTGAAGCAAAAGGCCACATATTGAAGATACGTTCTTGCACTGTGTTCTGGAAAGAATTGAATATAGGCGTTTGTAGATCTTCCTCTTTACAAAGCACTTCCTCTGACATTTCTGAAAAATATTTTATAGAAAAGGAATAAAATAGCAATCTGCATTGCTGAATGGTTTCTATCATTCTATAATGGATTGTTCCTGAGAAATTTTATAAAATGTTTTGCTGTTTATTCTGTGGCTGTGTTATTTTAATTTAGTACTATCATGTGACTGATAAGCAGTCAGGGTGAAAATTTCTTGCTTTGCAATTCTCGGAATGTTAATAATTGTACTAATTAGCAATCCACAACAAGTAGGCCTCAGTCATCTTGACTCATTTCTGCCATATTTGCCACATTTCAAGACCATGTGTAAATTTCAAGTTACTGTTATTGTTTTAAAAATTATTCTCTGTGAACAAAACTTCCTAAATTCACTCAGGTCTAAAAGAAAGGAGAGATCAGTGAGGAAGTAAAGAAGACAAAAAAATTGCTTTCTTTTAAGGAATATGTATCTATCTTCAATGCTCATCCTTTAATTATGTATCAAGTGAGCTAGGCCTTCTGTGTTCAGTTTTAATGCACATTCAGCAATCTATAAAGTGTAAAATAACATTGCCTGAAAAATTAAATAGCACATATCATTTTTGGGAGACAATTCCCATATGGCTGGAAAGGCTGAGCAGCCAAAGGATTTAGTCCTCACGATCAGTAGGTAAAATTTCAAATAGCTGTTTGATGAATACTCTTCCTCAGCATTGCATATCTCGGTAAAGTCCTAAGCAGCATAACAACTATCAGCGCTTCTGGAAAAGATGGTTAGTTACCCACTCTGAGCTTTGCTAACTATCCTGCCTGTTTTTCTCTTCATTCCTAACTCATTTAGTAAGTTATGGTTATGTCTTTTTCAGCATTTACCTTACTGCATCTGTAAATCCTAATTTTTTTTCTCTTTTGAGTACTGGAGCTCTTTGAGACTATGTATTTTCAGCACCCAGCAAAATCATGGGTACATAGTATGCAGTCAATAAATATTGTTGAGTAAATAAATGGGTGTAACAAAACATAGGTATAATGATTTTCCTTTAATTCATTATCGTTCATTGCACAAATTTCGAGTGCTTATTATATGCCAGATATTGTGCTATGTGGTGATAACAGCAGAAAGGAAGTGATATACCAATTTAGAATGACTAAATATTAAGAGTTTCTAGTCTTTCCTCTTCAGTTTAATGTTGGAAATCTTCCTCAGCAGGTGTACTTAAGTTTAAAATTTTTAAATGGCCAAGATGGAGCTAATTCCATTGCACACATCAAAGCAGAGATTCAGGTCTGATTAAAAGTGACAAGGCTGCACCTCCCTTACTGATTTCCCATCCATTTGTACTCTCTGCTCACCTTGGTCAGTGTGCACTGTGGGTCAGGCTGTCACTGGTGCTCCATGTTTGAGAAAGAGCAGTAAAAAAGACAGGTACTATTGCTGATCTCATAAGAGTTACAGTCCAGTGAAAGAGACAAGCATTTTACAAATAATTATTTAATCACAACTGTGATTAATGTTACAAAGGAGAGTAAAAAGCCATAAAACATAAAATGTGGGAGTGCTATTTCCTGTACCTGGGAAGTTCTTCCCACTATCATTTATCTAGCTTAACTGCTTTTTTTTTTTGAGACATTCCTTAACCTCCTTTCCCACCCAACCCCATGCTCATCTAAATTAGATCTTTATTTTTCTCTGTTATAGTGTTCTGTTGTGTGCCTTCAAACCTGTTGTCATAATTATAACATAAGAATTTTGTAATATTCTATTGTGTAGATTTCCCATTGGACTTTGCATTTCATGAAAGTGAGGACTGCATTTCTTTTGTTTACAGATTCAAGGCTTAACACAGTGCCTGAATTTCGCATGTTTTCAATAAGTGTTTTTGTACCCTCAAATAGCCAAGAGATATACTTCTTAAATCAGCTGTTTGAAAATGTGTTCTAAAAACGATCACTACTGGAGGTTATAGAACAGGCAAAATGACTTAGTAAAAATGAAAACATGGTGTACAGCACATTCAAATTGAGTAAGACCCTCTGTGTGCCTGAAGAGCCTGTTGGGAAACAGCTACATAGTCAGAGGCTGGCTGTTCCCTTCCCTTCCTCAAGTTTCTCAAGAACTATGGTTTAGTGTGTTTTTGTGTATGTTTTTCTACTGTGATTAATCAAAATTAGGAATGCTGTTTGCAACAGTAATAGTATACTGGAAATAGAATTGCCACATAAGGCTTCACTTAACCAGTTAGCCTCTTTTTTCAGAAAGCTTAAACATACATAGAGTCACATTTATAGTTTACACAATTTCACTTTCAAATACAAATGAGATTTGAGATTACATTTTTGTTGTGTCTAGACCCTGATATTCAAGCTCAGAAAATTATACTTTAGAGCCAAGTAACTCAGTGAGTCAATGATGTTTACAAACACCAGCACATTAGGAGTTTGGCCTTGGGCAGGAATATGCTACATTTACACCATCAGCTGCAACTGTGAATGGAGAAATAAACAAAGAAGGCAATACAAACAAAGGGATTGTGGTTCAGGTTTTACTCTTCTTATAAGTCAGCTTATGAGTTTGCATAAGTCATTTTTTTTTTAAGCTGGGAACTGTGTTTTCTCCATTTTAAGTCAGTAAGAGAACAGGAAGCTTTCTATTTTGTGACTTCTTGCGGACTCAAAACATTGAAGCATCTCTCATTTGATTTTTGCAATCGGAGGAAGGTATGTTTAGTCCTGGTGACCTTGCTACTAGCCTCCTGGAGTGGTATGTATCCCTTCTGGGTTAGAGTCTTTCAGATGACAAGCTCCCAACACATTTTTTGAATATGTCAGAAAACTCGGCATCTTTGTGAACACTGTCTTCTTGGTTGTAAATAGATAATACCTTCAAAGGAGAGTATTAGTTGTTGCCAGTCCTTGGAACATTCTCAAATTTTGATATAATGATAGCTATGATCAGGTAGTATTTAGAAAAAAACTTATTTCATCCTAAATCATTTCTTACATGAAATCATTTATTTATCAGAACAAATCTAGAAAGTAAATAAAGATAGGGAAACTGAGGCTCAAAGAATTTATCCAAAATCATGGAACTAGAATTTGAATACAAGCACTGTGTCTCCAGGATTTTCCATCCTAATCTCTATGCTGTATTGCTACTCATAGCATGTGATACGGTTTCTCTAATGACACACTGATGAACATTTTTAAAAGTGTTAATGGTTATGTTTATTTTAATTGTATTAGAAAATTCAGTTTGTACATTTAAGTCATAATTTCATGGATATTTCTCGGGATACAGCTAAGATAAAAAAACTGATTTGGGTGAGGGATTTAGCTCATTGGTAGAGCATGTGTTTAGCATAAATAAGGCCCTAGATTCAATCTCCAAAAAAAGTAAGGGATTCAATTTAAATGGGTTTATATAAGAAGATTGAATATAGTACACGTAGGACATAACTATGTCAAGAATCTGGCAAAATAAGTGCTGAAAAATTATGTGATATGGCCCTAATGTAATGAAATACAGAGGTTCAGAAATAATTTGTTTGATTTTGGGTGATACCATGAAAAAGTCTATACCTTTTGTGACCTTTAATTGTAATTGTCAACTTGACTAGATTAAGAGATGCCTAGCAGGTTAGTAAGCACAACTCTGCATGTGTCTGGGTTGGAGACTATCTCATTCCTAACCCTTTCCTCTCTGGCACATTTTCCAACCTGTTCTGCTTTCCAGCTGAAGTGAGCAGCTTTGCTCCACTGTGCTCTTCCATAGTGTTTTTCCTGCCTTGGAGCCAACCATGGATCATGGACTGAACCCTCTGAAACTGTAAGCCAAAAATAAACCTCTTCTAGTTTAAATTGTGGATGTCAGGTATTTTGTACCAGCAATGGGAAAGCTGACCAATACACATTTCCACAGTTGAGAGTGCTGCTATTTAAAAATATAGCTTTGTATTCAGGCTTAATGCTTGGTTAATCTGCAACAACAACAGAAAGCAGGTACATACTTTACTAAATTCCAGAAAGGTAGAAAGGGTTTTAAAGTTGTAGACTAAATTTTCTCATTCTTCAAGAGAAAACCATTCCTAATTAGGTTTTATTGTTTCCAGTGACTTACTACAAATTATACTATAGATTGTGATGTGTAGATACTTCTTGAGGACAGGGTTTGTAGTTTACAATCTCTATACTCCATAAATGGCAGATTTATTGTTGGATTGAATTGGATACATGATTGTTATATCATAGAGAATTATTTCTTTCTAAACCAAATACCACTCTATTAGTTGACATATCATATATGCTCAAATCCCTAATCCTGTTTTTGTTGTTTTCTTCCAAATTTCTCTCAACAGTGACTTATCATAATGACCTAAATCATGACATCTGTAAGCATAGAGCTGAAGCCAACTAGTAAAATAATATTATTTTCTATGCTGCTATAATTTTTACATAAAGAATAAGTTGAAGGATAGAAGAGTGATAAAATTTAGAGGCTATACTTAACTAAAAATCAAGGGTGAACTTTTTGGTGTAGAAGAACAAATTCTTAATTTGTGCCTGCAAAGCTTCCTATCTAAAAGAAACTTTCATCTGTACCACTTGTTCCTGTCTGGGCAATTCATGTCCCAGTCATAATTCTAAAATTTTCTTTCAAATTTTTTCTTCATGAAGTTTAAATATTCATAAATTTCAAACATGGGTGACTCAATAGTTCAGTTGGATTTATGTTGCTATAATAAAATACTAAGACTTGGCTTTATTTATTAAAGAGGTTTATTTGGCTCGAAATTCTGGTGGCCGGAAGGTCCAAATAGCATGGCATTACTGTCCTAGCAAAGGACCTCTTGGCTACATTACATGTAAGGAAGCCAGGAAGGGAAATGGCCATATACAGAAGAGACCAATCACGTGGGATGGCTGTACATTTAAACACTCTGTCTTTGTGAGAACAAATTCACCTCTGGGAGATCCCACCCACTTTGTGAGATCAGCATTAATCTATTCTTGAGGGTGGAGCCCCATGACCTTTGATATTAGGTCCCACCTCTTGAAGGATCCACAGCCCCAGCACCACCACTCTGGAGATCAAGCTTCCAGTACAAACTTTTGGGGGGCAAACTATATCTAAGATGCAGTGCTGAGAACAGGCATAGGAAGAAGGCCTTTGGAGAGGTTTCTGAAAGCTCCTTCCAAACATTCTCACAAAATGGTAGCCAAGGAGTCAGAAATTTTTCTATTAGAGTTTTATTTCTCCACTTTGAGCAAATGTGTTTTCAGGAAGTGCCTGTCAAAATAATAGTAATGCAAGTAATGTAAACAGTACAATAATTGGCTATTAAGACTTTAGTATTTGTGCTAACTACTGTTAATTCCATAAGAAAATTGTATAAATTGTATAGTATTTCTTCTACAACGTAAAACAAATGCAATTTAGATAACTTAGACAATACTAGTATACAACAAGAACTTGCATATATTCTTGTGTATATTATTTGATAATTTTTCTGATGTATCTTGAATATCTTTCAGTGACACAATATTATTCTACAACATATCATGTTATAGTATTCTGTTTTTTGAATATACCATTTTATATTTAAACTTCTCTTTTTATTTTATTTTTTATCAGTATACACTTATGATACATAATAATTACATTCATCTTGGGGAATTGATACATGTACATATTGCGTTTTAATCATTCTCACTTCCTCTTCTGGTGATAACATCTCCTCACATCCTCAGACCCCCTTCCATCTCCACAAGGTCTACCTTAAATTTTGTCTTATTTTTGCTGTTGTAAACAACATTGGACTGAAATTCCTTACAATTAACTCTGAATATTTATGATACTTTCTCTTGAATAAATTAGTACTAACTAACCTCCCTGCCACCCCTCCATGTGGGGAGATACTAGATACAGTAATTTTTGACAAGTTGCAGGTCTTGATGAGACATCAGACTGAGTGGAGGGATGGTTATTGATAAGCCATATGAAGGGATGCCAATGTTAAACTGTCTCTTTGACAGTTTTAGCAAAGAATTCTTCATCCTTTATAGATCGGTGTGTAGGGTTGAAATTTGCTTGCTCTGCTACTGAGTGCTTCCTCTTAGTGCTCTTTTGACTTTTCTATACACATTTGTCTATTCACTCCCACTGAGCTATTGCAGCCTAATTGCTGGAAGCTGTCATCATCAAATAAAGACAATATTTTCAGAAAGAAATGACTTATCAAACCTCCAAGTTAGAGTGTTACCTTTACTAGTACTCTCATCTAGAAGCTTTTCTTTAAAATGAGATTGCTTTAGTTTAATAAATGAAATTATTTTTATCTGTTATTTATCCTGTACTTGGCACAGGGCTAAGTTTTCATAATCATTACTATGTTAAGGGGAAGGGTGGTTGTGATAGAAAAACACAGAAATAAGTAATGTGACATATTTTTAAAAGGGGTTTTGATTCAGTAATGATTTTCATGAAGGATTGTCATCAAAGTATACAATATTTATGCAAAAATGATATAAAATCAACTAGGAACCCTAATTAATGAATCTGGAAGTAGCTAGTTCTTTTACATTAACATCAACTCAAGAGATACCTCTCACTATGGTGAGAATCCTGTCCTGTTCTTTGAAATCAAATTAATAAAATGCTCTGTGCATAGTATATTTTCAAACATTTCAAGAGTTCCCTACAACTACACCGGTGGATCAGTTTCTATTTAAGATCTACAGAATTCCTGAGGGAGGAAACTCTTAAAGAATTCTAAGACATCATCTAAAAACCTGCAAATGTATGCAACATTATTTAATTCAACCTGTTAGCATTGTCTATCTTTATTTTTGAGAGAAAAGAAATGCTGGGAAGCCATGTGTTTAGAACATATTCCCCAAGTACAGGTTCAGTTCAATAATTCAAATCTATGAACAAAAAGAAGAACTCTTTTTTTGGTACATTAATTATACTTTCGCTAGACTTTAAAATGGAGGAGTTATGTAGACTTCTCACCTTAATTCAACAATTTTCTGCAAGGTCACTTAGAGCCTTGTCTTTCCTACAGTATTTTTGAGGGAAAATGTGTTTTAATAAGTAAAATTATTTCTCAAGAGCGTGAGGACTTGACACTGATAGACCAGAGCTAAAGATGCTCAGCTCTGCCGGAACCTTTTGCATTAGTTCATATCCTCAGGAGTTTTGGACTGTCAGTGCTGAAGGGTTTGAAATTGGGAAATATATTACTCAAGTTTGCCCATTAAAATATCGAAATATTGGAGAGAAAAGTACCGAAGTTACAGGCGTGACATGCAGTATGTGACACCAGAAAAATGCTATGAATTTCAGGGGTTGTCTGAGCACAGAATCATATGATGTGACAAGTGCAGGCAATACTTTTTGTGTGTGTGTGTGAACAGCTGATTTAACAGGAAGAGAAAACTTCATGGAAAAGCATCAGTGCATAAATTGCTCCTTCCCTGAGCTCAATGCTATTAATTCTTTGATGCCAAAAGTCAAATTTTGTCAGGATTGGAATACACTTCGACATTCTCTGCCAAATGGATGTACACCCAAAAAATGACATTAAATCATATTCATGTTCTGACCAACTTCTTAAAGAAAGGCTTTGCAGAATTATGGTCGATGTGGAACCTTCCTGTTTAAAGGTCAGCAAACTTCATTGTCAGTTTTTGCTATTTTGGCCATTCACAATCATTTATATTTAACAAAACATCCTAATATACTATCTTATTTGATATTATACATAGGCAAAAAGAAGCTAAGCTTCCAGAAAATATAATGATGGCAATGGTAACTTTTCTTGGATGAGAATGGATGGAGAATTAGTAAGAATAATAATTCTGTCCAAACAGATATATTGAATAATTTCAGTGATTTTTTTAATGCAGTCTGCATATAAAGAAATTTTAAAATGATTCAAAGCACAACATCTATTGTCAGGAATCTTGAACATTAAGCTCATTTTCTTCCGATGTATCCAAAAAGAATAAAGAATTATTTCTTCCCTTTTTTGTAGTGTCATTAATGTCTAGTTGCACTGGGCTCTGTGGGATATTCACTAACAGTCTGGAACTGAGCAAGATGCTTATACAACTGAGTATGTATTAACATTTCCTTAAATATTTCCTAAAAGGTCAGCCAAAAAGTCACACAATTCTAGCCCTTGGACAATCTAAGGAGCTTCTTTTTCTCCTCCATCATACATGGTCAAGATAAATGTCTCCTCATTCTGGGGTAGCCCAATAAGAACACTCTTGTTGAACTAGCACATGTGTACATTTTCACAGTTCTCTGACTTTTATAAAGAAGTTACACATGTATTATCTCATTTGATCTCAAAATGATCAATATGATCAATTAAATGGGCATATCAGATAATAATACCAGGGTGGGGCTTCCATATTACCTCCAAACTGGAAGGCAGAGAATTGGAAGCCATGGTGGTACAAATCAGAGAATATAATTTAAATCATCTGCTATTTAGCTTCTGTCAACAGACTGGCTGAAATGGTGAGAGAATGAATTTCTGGAGATCAATTTGGTAATATGTGACAAAAGATTTAAAAATTCTCCACTTCGACAAAGCAATTCTATTTTCAATAATTTATCAGAAATGTACACAAAGATCAAATATATAATACACATATTATGTGCATAATTTATTGAAAATTTTACCCTGAATTTTTGAATTAGGAAACCAGCTACAACTCTCTGATATATATACCTACAATGAAATATAACACTGAAATTAAAAATCATGTTACATGGTGCCATTCTCTCATTAAAGGTAATGTTCTTGATAATTTAATAAGTGAAAAATCAGACAAAAATGGTGCATACATTTTCAATGTATTTTTGAAAATAAAAATATACACTAAATAAATGAAAAATATTGGCTAAATACATTGAAAATATGTAAACAGTGACCTATTAGTGGTAGAATTAGATGTGGCTTATTTTGCATTTTGTTCTGCTTACATGTGTGTATGCATGTGTATGTGTTCCCACTCAACATTATCTCCATAATTAAGGTTAAAATATTTATGCAAAAAGAAATCTGGCAGAGAGTTTCCATAGATAGATAACTATAGAAGATAGAGTAAGAAACATGCTGTTTAGCCATTGTCATGTTAATTTACAACATGTAAAGATAACATAAAAACATTAGCTTAGCCACTCTAACCATCACCTTTCCATTTAAAAAAAATTTGGGTTTTTAAAAAATTAAATTAATATGGAAGTTATTATTTATTATGTTCTTCAAAGTACTTTCTACATTCATAAGAGATAAATTATTTTTGAAATTTAGTGTGGATCAATGCATTCTGCATGCATGTATGGAAATATCACAATAAATCTCATTAATATGCACAATTAATTTACATTAATAAAGTAGATATCTAAATTCTAGAACAAAAGGAGAAATTATATAAACCCATGGGATGATGCATTCATTTCCTTGAGATATAACACAAATTTAAAATAAATTTATAAACCCTATGGTCAGCCTATTATTTCTCTTCTTCTTTGTATTTTTCTTAGTTTTTTAATTTCTATTTTACAACATTAGTACATATAAACTTTTTATTATAACCCTCATTTGTTTTTTAAAAATCATGAGAAATTATGAAATAAACAACATCCCTCAAATGAATTCAAGGTACGTTTTTCTTGTCGTGTATCTGAAAAATTTAGAAACATTGCTTTTTTATATGACTATTGTGGTAGAAATTTTGAAGATAGGGGAAAAAAACTTTGATGAAAGTTTCTGGAAGTTAGATCTCTCTGGATCCGTAACCCAATCTGAAAAATTTTGTGGTAATACACAGAAGTGGAAGAAGTGGTTGTTTCCCCCCTAAAGTGCTTTTCCTAACCTCCTTTGTCCTTGTTCTGCCTCCCAAAAAAGCCAGCGCCTCACCTTCCCAGGCTCTTTCCCGCCTAGGAGTGCTGTGGGATTTACATGTCTCTAAGGTAAGATTTAGAGAAAGATTTTTTTTCCTTGATAAAGAAGTAAGCTCTGCTTGTTCTACTCCTTTGCCAGCACCTGTCCCAACTACTTGCTTCTGGTATTGTTTTTTCCTGTAGCTATGAGAAACAGTTTTTAAAAACTAGATGACAGGCGAAAGAAGAAAAAGTCAGCATGCATCAAATGGTCGAGGAAAAAGACTGAAAGATCCAGTTCTTGACAGCATTACCAACCCCTTGATCAGCGTCATTAACTAAGCCTAGACTCAGTGCATGGAATAAACCCCTGTTTGATTGAACCACTGCCATCCAGGCTCTCTGAAGAAGCCTAACTTGTAGTCAGTACCACAGAGTTACTGTGAGAATTAAGTAAAATAATATATGTGTAAATGCTTTATAAGCAGTGCATAACTCCACAGATTTACTGTTATTTGGAGGCCAAGCATAGAGTTGTGGAAATGACATATGAGCTGGACTCCAACAGATTTATTTAGGTTTGAATTCCATGCAGCTACCTTGTTAGATCTAACGCATAGGAAAACGTGAACAACCTCTCTGTGTGTCAGTTGTATCATCTGTAAACTGGAAATTAATATTTTAGAGGGCTACTCTGAAGGTTAAAGGAGTTAAGATATGGGAAAGTTCTTGGCACAGTGCTTGATGCATCTTGCTCAGTAAATGTTTGTTGATGTGAGAGAAAAAGCAACAAGGAGCTAGCTGTAATGTGTGTGTGTGTGGGGGGTGTGATCTTCTCCAGATGAAGGTGTTTCCTCTATCTGGATTAGATTTTGCTGGATTTTGAATCTTTAAATCTGTATGCAAAGTTTAGGACACCAGGAGATATTTCAGGATGTCCTATTGGTGAAAGTGGTAAAAGGAATCGTCCTAGCTTATTAAATGTTATAGAGCCATGCAGCATTTTAAAGACTTCACATGTACTGACCAATTTAACCCTTGCAAATTTTTTTATTTTAGAAAGAAAAAACAGTAAAAATGATGATACAGGATTTCAAAACAATAGGAGATTAACAATGGTTAATATATTGTGTATAGTTATTGTCAAAGTAGTTGCTTAGATTACAAGATATAGGTATGAAAAATTCATCAAACAATGTAAGCTCAAACCGTTCTTTTCAATGAACTAATAGAGATTAGTAGTATAATTATCTTATCTATCTTGTATATATATATTTTTTTCCTTTTTTTTTTCCTTTCCCCTGCCTCAGTTGTTCTTTCCTTTTGAGCAATTTCTTCCCATTTCACTTTCGCAATATCTATGGTACATTTTGGATCTTATTTACTCTTTCATTCTTTTACATTAGGGAGACACTATGATGTTTACACATGCCAGTCTGGTTTATTTCATTTATGAGTATGGTCTCAAGTTGCATCCATTTATCTTCTTTATCTTTCTTTACAGCTGAGTAGTACTCCATTGTATAAAAATACCACATCTTTTTTATCCATTCCTCAGTTGATAGGCATTTGGGTTGTTTCCAAGATTTAGCTATTACAAATTGTGCTTCTATAAGCGTGGGTGCATTGCTGTGGTATGATGTTTTCAATTCTTCTGGGAAAAAAACCTGGAAGGGGAATAGCTGGGTCGAATGGGACCTCTAATCCTAGTTTTTTGAGGTATCTCCATGCTGATTTCCATAGTGCTTGTACCATTCTACACTCCCACCAACAGCGGAGAAGGGTTCCTTTTTCCCACAACCCTGCAGGCATTTGTTATTGGTTGATATCTTAATGATAGCCATTCTTTCTGGAGTGAGATGGAATCTCAGCATTGTTTTAATTTGCATTTTTTGAATGATCAATGATGTTCAACATTTTTTCATATATTTATTTGCCATTTGTATTTCTTCATCTGAGAAGTGTGTATTCATATCAGATGCCCATTTTGGGATTGGGTCTTTGAAATTGGGAGGCCTGGTTTTTTTCAATTCTTTATATGTTCTAGATAGAAGTCTTTTGTCTGAGGGACAGTTTGCTAAAATTTTTTCCCATTCTGTGGGTTGTCCTTTCACTCTGCCGGTGATTTCTTTTGATGTGCAAAAGCTTTTTAATAAGATGAGATCCCAGTTGTTGATTCTTTGAAGTACTTCCTGTGCAGTTTGTATTTTGTTCATAAACTCTCTGCCTACCCCTATGTCTTCAAGATTTCTACCTACTTTCTCTTCCAGTAGATTGTTTCTGTTTTGATATTTAATATTTAATATTTAATATTTAAAATGGATCTTTGATACATTTTGACTTTAGTTGAGTGCAAGGTGATAGACATGGGTCTAGTTTTAGTCTTTGGCATGTGCAAAGCCAGTTTTTCCAGCACCATTTTTAAAGAGGCTATCTTTCTTCCAGTAAACATGTTTGGCTCCTTTGTCAAAGACAAGGTGGCTGAGTGTGTTTGTAGTTGTGTCTGCATCTTCTAATCTGTTCCACTCATCCTCAGGTCTGTTTTTTGCCAGTACCATACTGATTTTATCACAGTAGCTTTGTAGTATAATTTCAAGTCAGGGATTGTGATGCCTCCTGTCTTGCCTTTGTTGCCCAAGATTTTGCTATTCTAGGTCTCTTCTGATACCAAATGAATTTTAGGAATGTTTTCTCTAGTTCTGTGAGGTATGCTAATGGTATTTTGATTGGGATTACATTAAATCTGTACCATGGTTTTGGGAGTATGGTCATTTTCACTATGTTGGTTCTTCCTATCCATAAGCAAGGGATATCCTTCCATTTTCTGATGTCCTCTTCGATCTCCTTTTTCAGAATACTGTAATTTTTAATATATAGATCCTTTACTTCCTTTGTTTGATTGATTCCTAAGTATTTCATTTTTTTGGATGCTATTGTGAAAGGTGTTGTTTCCCTAATTTCTCTTTCTGTTAGTTTGTTATTCGTGTAAAGGAATGCTATTGATTCTTGAGTGTTGACTTTGTATCCAGCTATGCTACTGAATTTGCTTATTAAATGCAGGAGTCTTTTGGTGGAGTTTTTGGGGTCTTTAATGTACAGTATCATGTCATCTGCAAATAATGATAATTTAACTTCTTCCTTTCCTATCCTTATTACTTTTATTTCTCTTTTGTCTAATTGCTCTGGCTAATATTTCCAGAACTATATTGAATAGGAGCGGTGATAGTGGACATCCTTGTCTTGTTCCTGATTTTACAGTGAAAGCTTTCAGTTTTTGTCCATTTAGTATGATGTTGGCTGTTGGTTTGTCATAGATGGCTTTTATCAGATTGAGGTAGAGACAATTTATTCCAATTTTCTGTAGGGTTTTTATCATGAATGCATGTTGGACTTTATCAAAAGCTTTTTCTGCATCTATTGAGGTGATCATGTGAGTTTTGTCTTTGGCTCTGTTGATATGGTGTATTATGTTTACTGATTTGCCTATGTTGAACCATCCCTGCATTCCTGGGATGAATCCCATTGGTCATGGTGTATAAGCTTGATGATGTGGTGCATTCCATTTGCTAGTATTTTATTGAGGATTTTTGCATATATGTTCATTAGGGAGATTGGCCTGTACTTCTCTTCCTTGGTTTGGTTTTCTCTGGTTTTGGTATCAGTATAATACTTGTTTCCAGGAACGAGTTAGGAAGAATTGCTTCCTTTTCAATTTCATTAAAGAGTTTGAGGAGTGTTGGCATTAAATCTTCTCTAAATTCCTTGTAGAATTCAGCTCTGATTCAATCAGGACCTGGGCTTTTATTTGTTGGTAAGTTTTTAATTACGTTTTCAATTTCATTAACTGATATTGGGTTATTCAGAATTTTTACATCTTTTTGATTCAGCTTTGGTAATTCATATACATCTAGGAATCTGTCCATTTCTTCTGTATTTTCCATCCTATGTGAGTAAAGATTTTTGAAGTAGGTATTGATGACTTTTGGAATTTCCATAGGATCTGTAGTGATTTCACCTTTTCGCTCCTCTTTGCATGAATATGAGTTTTTTCTTTCCTTTTTTTTTGATAAGCTTGGCTAGAGGTTTATTAATTTCATTTATTCTTTCAAAGAACCAACTGTTCAATTCATTAATTCTTTGTATTTTTTCTTAGTCTGCATTGTGTTAATGTCTACTCTAATCTTTATAATTTCCTCCCTTTAATGGGCTTTGCTCTTGACTTGCTCTTCTTTTTCTAGAAGCTTGAGGTGCAGCATTAGGTTGTTTATTTGTGCTTGTTCTGTTTTCTTGATGTGAAAATTCACCACTATAAATTTGCCTCTTAGGACTGCTTTCATTGCATCCCACAGGTTCCGGTACATTGTATTTGCATTATTGTTTGATTGTAGATATTATTTGATTTCTTCTTTAATTTCATCTATAACCCATTGGTTGTTCAGGAGGGTGTTATTTAATTCCAAGTGTTTATGGAGTTTTTGAGTTTCTTTTGCCATTAATTTCTAGTTTCACTGCAATATAGTCAGATAATATACATGGGATAATTTCAGTTCCTTTGCATTTACTTCAGCATGTTCTATGGGCTAGTATATGGTCTATTTTAAAGAACATCCCATGTGCAGCTGAGAAGAATGTGTATTCTGATGTTGTTTGGAGGAACACTCTGTAAATTTTTACTAAGTCCATTTGTTCACATGTTTGATTCAGTTTTGTTATTTCTTTGCTGATTTTTTGTCTAGTTGATCTATCTCTTTGTGACAATGGGTTATTAAGGTCCCCTGTTACAATTGTGTTATTGCTTGTTTGATTTTTCATGTCTATTAATATATGTCTTATATAGTTGGGTGCTCCCATATTTGGTGCATATATATTTATGATTGTTATCTCTTCCTATTGAATTTTTCCCCTAGCAGGTATGTAGTGACCTTTTTTTTATCTCTTTCAATCATTTCTGTTTTGAAGTTCACATTGTCTGCAAACAGAATAGCTATCCCTGCTTTTTTCTGTGTTCCTGTTGCATGGAGTATTGTTTTCCTTCCTTTGACTTCTAGACTATGAATTTTTTTTTAATTTAAATGTGTTTCTTGTATACAGCATATTGTTGGATCTTGTTTCTTCATCCATTCTTCCAATCTGTTTCTTTTGATTGGTGAATTGAGGCCATTTACATTGATGGTTATAACTGATATGTACTGGCTTATTTTTGTCATGTTATTTTGCTGTTGTTGGTTTCCTACTTTTCCCCTCTGTTTGATTGCTTGCCCTGCCTGGTGGTTTCTTTCTAATGTTCTTGCAATTGTGGTCATTTTTATCTCTGTCTAGAATATCTTTCAGTACTCTTTGTAGGGTTGGTTTGGTGTTCATGGATTTCTTCAGTTGTTCTTTGCCATGGAAATATCTTATTTCTCCACTAATTTTGAAAGGTAGTTTTGCATGGTACATTGATCTGGGTTAGAAGTTATTTTGTTCCAGGGCTTGAAATACTTCACTCCAAGTTCTTCTTGACTTGATGGTTTGTGTTGAGAAGTTGGCCATGATTCTGATGGGCTTTCCTTTATAAGTGATCTGTTTCTTTTCTCTAACAGCTTTTAATATTCTGTTTTTTGTGCTGAATTACTGGGATCTTGATTATTGTATGCATGGGTGTAGGTTTAATTTTGCTATGGCTTTTTGGATTTCTGTATGCCTCACTTATCTGCATATCAGATTCCGTTCCCATGCTTGGGAAATTTTTTGCTACTACTTCTGCAAATAGTCTTTTTATGTCATTTGTGTTGACTCCAGCTTTTTCATTGACACATATCAGTCTTATATTGTTTTTCTTTGCATCATCTTGGAGCTGTTGAATTGTTATTTCCTGGTCCCTTGTTATTTTCAAGAGATCTTTCCTTTCATGATTGCTGGCCATAATCCTGTCTTCAAGGTCTGAAAGTCTATCTTCAGTTTTGTTCAAGCTGTTTTGCCAGCTTTCAGTGGAATTCTTAATTTCCCAGATATCTCTTTGAATCTGTTTCATGCATCCTATATCTTTTCTGTATTGTTCATTCAGGGTTTCCATCATTTTCCTATGCTCATCTATTTTTTGGTCTGTTTTCATTAGCTATGCTGAGCAATTCCTTCATTATGATTGTCTTTGCTTTTATTACCTGAGAGATTATTTCTGATATGATTTCCTCTATAGCCTCATGGATTTGCTTCTTTTTTTTTTCTTTTTTTTTTTTTTTTTGTGGGTACCAGGGGTCGACCTCAGGAGCTTGTGCACCAGCAGGTACCTGTGCCGCTGAGTGATATCACCGGCCCTTTTTTCGTACGTGGGTTCCGGGAGTCAAACTCAGGCCCTCATGCTTGCCAGGCAGGCACTTACGCTGCTGAGCCATCTCACCGGCCCATGGATTTGTTTCTTTACTTCACTTTCTATCTTTTCAAAAACTTCAGGTATGTGTCTTCCAATTTCTTCTATGTCGATGTCTCCTGTACTTGTTGTGGGTGGGCTGGAGGTCTGATGTTGCATTTTGCTTTTATGTCTTGTCATTTTCTATTTCAAAAATTTTTTTTTCTTTTTTTCTGTGATGATCCTTGTGAGTTTTTGTAGTAGGTAGCTATATCACTAGTGTCAAGGCCTCTTTAGAAAAAGTCTGTTCTTTTAGGGGTGTCTTCTGTGTATAGGAGGTTCTTAGTTTCTGTCTGTCCCAGGATCCTACTTTCCCAATTAATTGAGAATGGAATGTTGGTATCTGTTTGGTTCTATCCCCAGTCCTTTGGTGTTAGGTTGTGGTGAGGTTATTACCCCAGAGCTTCCCAGTATTGTTACAAAAGGAGAACAACTGATTACAACAGATATGACATCCTAGCTAAAATAGTACAATTAGCAATAACAATAGCATCAAACACAATTTAGAAATTGACAAACTTTAGTAACTGTTGATTTTGTACTTTAGACCATAGGAGCAAAGTCTATAGTTATATAACAGAACCGATCATAAATTAAGAGTTTGTATGCAAAGTGTTTCCCCTTGGTAGAGTACTTTTACCCTGTGGTGGAGAAATTTAGGGAGGATATTGTATAAAACAAAGATAACTGGAAAGGAGGTAGAAGCAAGGTTGGAGGACAAAGAATGACCACACAAGGTTTGGAAAACTAGAGAAGGGGGTAGAAAAGAAAGAATGAAAGAGTATTTGAGGGATTATCTGAACTTAGTTTTTGGGTTTGGGGGATGGGATTAGATTTCTGTGGGTGGAGTTCTCCTAAGCCATTTAGAAAAGAGAGAAAAAAAGAAAAAAAAAAAAAAGAAAGAAAGGAGAATAAAGAAGAAAGAAAAAAAGAAAGTAAACAAAAAATTGAGAAAAAAGAAAAGAAAAAAGGAAAAGGAAAAGAAATAAGATAAAACAAAAACAAATCAATATAAAATAAAATAAAATTAATTAAAAAAAAAAAAAGAGAGGGCCACCCCACTCACCTGCTTCTATTCAATGTGTTTTTGTCCCTAAGCACAATGCTGGTTCACCTAACTTATCACCTGTTTGTTCACTCTTGCTAGTCTCGCCTGTCCATCCTGTGTGCCCTAGTCAGGGTCCTACTGTGTGGCTGGTGTTCCCCCAGTCACCAGTCCTATGGTGCAGGGGGAAGGGCCAGTCACCTGGATTCCTCCTGCAGGCCAGTTGCCGAGTCCTGGATTCTTCCTGGGCTGACTAGCCTAGGAGTATTAATGTGAACCAACCGCTTGCTCATATTGTTACTGCTGCTTCAGACTTTTCCAGGCCACTAGTCCCACCTGTCTATTGCATGCCTCCTCACTGGGGCCCTACTGTGTTACCAGCGATCTCGCAGGCCTGCCCAGATCCTCTGGATGGAGGGAGGGGGCTTGCAAAATTTTTATGGCAGGTGCTATTTTTCACTTCATTATACAGAGAGGAAAAGGCAATGCAGAGAGGTTAAGATATTAGCTGAAGCTACACACATAATCTATTGAGCAGCCAGGATTCAATTCAAATTCAGGAAATCTGGTGCAGGAGCCTGGCTCTTAACCTCCACCTTATATTGTCTTATGATAAAATTATTAAAATAATTGCAAGAAACCCTGTATACGGGCATAAAAAGTTTCAATTCAAGTGGTCTCTGCTTGCAGGTTGTGATTGTTTGCAAAAAAAAAAAATTAGACCTTCTGTCTATAGTTAGTTTTTGAAAAACATGGGGGCTATTCCATCTAGGAAATGGAAGGGTTTTCAACTGCTAGGGAGTTGAAATGGCTAAAATTTCCCCTGGGCTTCATCACATTAGGCCTCACTGGGCAACAGTCCAAGCCCAGGCTTCTTTATCAAGCTTTAAATACAAGAATACACCACTTCCTAAACAGATAAAGCACTAGAGGGAGCCTAGACTATTCATTCTTTCTTAGTATAAACTTAACATTTTGGCCCACTCTCCTAAGAAAGTAATAGTATCTAGCAATATTCTTATAAAAATGAAAATTTCTTTATGGGATACCAGTGATAAGAGACAAGGTCCTATTAAAATGCTCAGAAAACAACCCAGAGTAAACAGATTCTTAGTTAAGCATAAATCCATGTAAGTTCTAGGACTGAAACTTGTAAGACTGGACTTAAAGTGAATATGGTAGTTCCACTCTCCTTCTAGTTTGTTTTATTGTGTTTTACAAGCTAGAAAATAAAACTATATCATTCCCAGACTTTATTACAGCTACATTTCTGGATGTAAATTAGTTTCTGCCAGTTAGATAAACTCACACGTACTTGAGAATGTGAAAATGAGAGGGATGATTATCGTACTTGACTGTTTCTACTGGGGGCATGATGTGTGCACCAGGGAAGTAGAAAGTGGTATACCTGGATACCGTGCATCACATCCTGCGATTTTACCATGGAAAGGGGTGACTCATGGGATTATCTGGACCAACTTAGGGGATAGTTAAATCTTAGTAAACTTTTCAGGCAGCAAGGTTAGGGCGACAGATTTACTGCTAGTGTATATAATAAACAAAACTCAGATGTTTCCATAGGTAAATGTAGAATGTATAACTGAGGACCTGTAGTCTTTCCATTGAAGTGTGCCAGAATAAGTGGCAGCTACAGAGGACCTGGAGTGAGAAGTTTCTGTATAAAGATGGATCAAGGTTCTGACAGATGTAGCCATGAGTCTACAAAGCCTTCAAAATCAAGAGGCCAAATAAAGAGCAAATAAAACTGAAACCTAAAAACTAAGAGCACAAGGATCACAGATAAAACTTCAGCAAGACGATAGCATCAAAGATCAGCGGAAGTCCTGAGATGGTGCTGGCCTGTCTCAGCAGGCGTCTGATCTCTGAGGCAATCCAGGATGGTATGTCTTTGGCCGAAAAGAGTGAGGTTATAGGATTCATCGTGAAGTCCCAAGAGAAAGGTCACTCCTGTAATCTCAGTACTTGGGGAGGCTGAGGCAGGAGGATAACATAGTGATTTTGTGAGTCGCAGTCTCAAAATATAAAAAGGCTGGAGATGCAGCTCAGTGTGGAGGCCCTTGATTCAATCCCCATTACTGCAATAAAAAAGATCATTTCTCCTGTCTTCTCCATATACTGTAAATCTTGCCATGTCCAAGAGCAGAGGAATGACTAAAAACTAGAAGACTATACCTTTTAACCTAAAAATTTGGAATATCCTCTGAAGGGAAAACTTAAATTATTACACAAAAGTTTAACAGGTACCTAGTAGGTAAATCATGAAAACATCCAGATCAGATGAAGAACATAAAGCACCTGTATGTTTTCTGAGTGAAAAAATATGAATATCTTTCCAACTCTGTTCCATAGACTAGCTTACCATAATGACTTACAACCTTAATTACCTGCCCCTTATCCAAGAAATATATAAGCCATGAAATGAAAGTTTTTTGCAAGTTAAATATGAGGCTTTCTTATCAGAAGAGAGTAGGAAGAATTCTGAGCAGGGAAACAGCAATTTTTCAACATTCCCTGTTAAGATAAAATAATATAATTTTATTTATTTATTTTTTGTTTTAACTGTGTGGAATACTCAGAACATCAGATTAAACTGCATATTCAGATTTATAAAGACAATAAGATTAAATCTGCACTGATGTTTTAATAAATCTGTGACATGGCTCCTCTGGGTTACTGTGGGAAATCACCAGCTCTCTCTTTTTCTGGAATGGCCTCTTCATTCCCCCATAGCACCTCCATTGTAATTGCTGCAGGTGAAGGATTCTTGTCAAAGGCTATCTAGGGTACCTAGGCTTGCCTGGGGTGGGTAAACACGAAATGCACACTTTGTCCACCCACATAATACCCATCAATTCAGCTTAGTTTCCTTCTAGGCCTCTCAGGTTGGCAGAACCAATCTCTCTTTTCTCTTTATTTATCTTTAAAGGTTTTCTCTAATGCACATATATATATTCTTTTCTAAAAATAATAATTGTTTTCCAGGCCCTCCCGCAAAAAAAAAAAAGTTTAACCTACTGATCATGGTAAAACTCACTAATCTTGTTGCTTCATATTCAGTATGTATTTAAAATATATCTGTCGTACCTTTAACATTTTTTATCTTAATGCATTAATTCCCTAAATAAGTGACTCCTGTATATTATTTTGTGATGCAAAAACATTGACTACTTTGTCTTTGCTCCTATTAGTGGATCCTGTAAGATCATCATACAAAAGGCATTTGTACCATATTCAGGGACATTCACCAATTAGTCAATTAGCCCAGAGTATCACTGGTATTTATAGTATTCTTAATATGATACAATTGTGTGTAGTTACAGCTGGTAAACATGAACTTAATCTAGGGCTCTAATTTTGCAAGTTTCTTTCCTGGAACTCAAAGTTCTAGGAGAACATCTTTCGCAGAACAATTATTTCAAAGAAGCAATGAGAGAAATCAGTGTTCTGGACTTACTTTCTATAGCTCTGAAAGAGCGAGATTTCATTATGTGTAGAAATGATCCATGATGCTTACAGTGCATTCTCCTTGGTTATGTGGGTCCTACCACTACCAACATGCTGTTAAGTTCTGGATACTCAGGCCAGGAATATAGCTCAGCGGCATGGCACCTGCCTGGCAAGTGCGAGGTCGTGAGTTCGATTTCCGGTTCTGGATACTCTGCAATTGCTCAATGATTAACTGAGTCCTTCATTCATTCATTCAGTCAGTATGCAAACAATGATGACAGTCTAGGTTCCATCCAGACAACATGATAAGTACTCAAACCTAGAGGAATATTGAATCATATAGCTTTAAACCTCAAAGAGCTCTTCAGTCTAATGGACTAAAACACATGATAGGTCTCCAAAGTGGGTTGTGCATACTCATAGATTGTACTACACTATTGAGAAAAAATTTTCTGCTTGTATATTTGTCTAAAAAATTAAGATAACTACTAATTCCTAGTAGTCAACATATGGGGTGGGATTGAGCAATCTTTGTGCGTGCATGCGTGCGTGCATGAGATGGTCATGTGTCACTAAGGTACACGTTTTCCTAAGGAAGACTGGCACTTCGATGGTACAGAAAGATTTATAGGATACATTCTCATTTGTTAATTCATGTTCAGTTTGTTTCTGTGTGCATAAAGAGAGAAGAAAGCATAAAGTGACATAGACCCATGCTGATGATTTTAAAGAAACTTAAATAATAGAAAAACACTATCAAGATAGTGTTCAGAAGTTCCTCTGATGGTTTCAAGGGAGATATATAGAAGACTGGAATGAGATATGCCCAAGAAAGATAATGGCTTCTGTGTTAAATTCCATAGAACTCAGAGCAATTTTTTTTTTTTATGGTTCTGGGAATCCAATCCAGGGCCTCATGCATGTGAGGCAAGCCCTGTATCACTGAGCTCAGTCCAATCAGTGTTTATTTTATTTTTGTTAATTTGATTTTTTGTCTGCCTCCTCTATGGATCACAAAATCCATGAAGGCAGGGGTGAACTATACCTGTTTGTCCTCATTTGTATCCTTGCACCTAGCAGTTTTGGGCACCTAGAACGGGTTCCACTAATATTTGTAGAATGAATGGATGAGACAAAGAGCATATATATTTGACAGCTATTTAGAAAACTGAAACATGTATATTGTATATTATGTCTTCGAGACACTTGTCTAGCAATAGTGACCTCAGTGAGCTGTATTGCAGACTAAATGAAATCATAGATACATGGACTGATCGTTAAATAAATAGGTCCAATAAATAGGTCCTAGAACAAACATTAATTTCACTTCACACTATTTTTTCTAAAACACACTGAAAACAGCTTTGAGTATTTTATATGTAGAATAATTGTAGAAATACATCATCCAAACTGTAATGCTTTTGAGAAACAAATTGCCAACAAAGAAGAATGAACTGAGAATAATGATTGGGACTGTGTAGAATATACGGTCATCCTATGGATGAAGGATAATCAAAGAAATTCTGCTCACCCAAATTAAGAATACTCTGAGTCATCTTGTTGATTAGAAAGAAAATAATAAACATCTCATTATGGGTATCATTGGTAATATAATCTGAATGTGTCAAAGAAATGTGAAGTAAAAGGATTTTCAGAGTTATTAATGCTGCAATAGAATCATATTCTGTACTTTCTTCTTCGTGTGAGGTACACTATTTGCTATTCGTTTTTCACTTGCATAGCATTTTGCTCCCACACGGGTGGAAGCGCTGTCCATATAAGGACTGTGTGCACTTTATTTGCAACTGATAACCAAGGTCTGCACAGGTTCCGGTACAAGCACATCACAACGCTACCCTAATGAAATATAAGTTGGTGAATAGAAAGAGTCACTGTAAAACTTTTACAAAGAGTAGTTGGTTGAGATCCTAGACAGTTACTCAAACTCTGTGAGTCTCATCTGCAAAATGGAGACAAATGGAACACTACGCTGTTGTACCGATTAAATAAAAAGAATGCTTAAATCACATAGCCCGGTGTTGCCATGCAGCGTGTGTTTGATAAATGTTATCTGTTAGTAGGGCCTTTATGGATAAGTCAAAAGAATTAAGGGGGTTTTGCAAAATATTTATTATTGCCTGGACTTTTCAGAAGCATACAGACAACATTTGACAATTGCTTCACTTAGAGTTTGGATTTTGACTCGCTGCTTTTGTACTGGTGACTTTTCTGTGGACCATTCATCAGAGATAAATTATCTCAGACTTTAGTTGGACAGAGTAGGGGGCTTCATAGTGATAGGGATCAATATATGGGGGTGGCCAGAGGCTTTAGTGCTGGTCTGATTTAATGGGTCTTGGAAAGAGTTGTATTAAAAGCTTTTAGGGGAAAGCTCCCCGTTGCTGCTTTTTGTACTCTGTCTAGTACTTTAATGAACGCTGCTATAAAGAGTGTTTTATCTCTGTGTTATGAGCCCAGGTTTGACTGTTTGTACTCTCTGAGGCATTTTAGCTCTCTCGGGATGAGATTTTATGAAGAGAAGAAAACTCATATGGAAATATGATTTTTATAATGAGCACTAATCTTAAGAAGTTAACAGCAATCACTGGTATTAAATGCCCAAATCAGAGATTTTGGACTGATTAAAAATATATACCATTCAGACAACAAAATTTCATACCAGATTCTGATAGTATAATTATCTTTATGTCATTGTAATACTTTGGGCTGAATTATAGATTTTTTCTGTAGGATACTTAAAAGAGCTTTGGGATATCTTAATTTAAAACCTTAGTAAAATTCTGTGCTTTCTTCAAGGTCATTCTTACCTTTTAAATCTCAAAGCTTATCTTTTACAATAACATAAAGGTTATACTGTTGAATATTGATTTAATTTTTAAAATATGAAAGTAATCTTGTACCTAGCATACATCAATATAATTTTCCTGACTTCTACAGTAGGATGACAGTCTAAAAGAGCAGAGCAGAAGTTACTTACTTTGCATGGATCTAAACTTTCCGTGGTCACACATGCATTGCACAATTTGCATCTTAAGGAATTTTTTTCAATCTTATTTTAGGTTTTTTTCTATTTTTTTTTCAATTTAAAATTTATTTACTTATATATTTGTATTAGTACATGTTTGCAGTACATAATGTTTATATTCCTTTTGTGGAGCTGGTACATGTACATAATGTTATGACTATATTTACATATGGAGTCAGCACTTTAGTAACCTCATTTATAAACTTTTTGATACCTACATATGATGAGGCTTAGTAAAGCTAGGAGAGGAAGTCTAGTATTGAATCCACTGAATATGTTTGTACTCTTTCCTCTCCTATAGGTTATTTCCAAACGCATAAACTCATGAGCCATTAGCAGGAGCAATCCAGCTAAAGTTGAAAAGGATTATAGGGAGATGACATAGGAGGATGTTACAGATAAACTGAATTTTTTCTTAAACTAGGTAAAATATTTCATTTCAATATGGTTTCATTAATAACCTATACAAATATAAACTATAAGCATATAATTAACCATTACTTCCCAAACTATTATTTCTTTAAAAGATGAACCTCTAAAATATTTAATCTCTGTTTTAGAATGTTACTATGGTAGTGCATTTTACTACAATGCTACATTTCATTTTGCCTTTTCTTTTTCTTTCTTTCTTTTTTTTTTTTTTTTTGAGACAGGGTCTTGCTGTGTAGTTCAGACTGGCCTTGACCTAACTATGTAGCCCAGGCTGGCCTGGAACTCACAGCAGTTCTCCTGCCTCAGCTTCCCAAGCACTGGGAATACAGGCACGCGCCACGATGCCCAGCTTCATTTTGCTTTTTCAGTTGTCACCATCTTTTGAAGTTGGCTATACTATCATCATTTTAAAAAGCGGTGTATTCATTACTTTGATTCATTTGTTCATTGTCACACATATTGTTAGTGAACATTTATTAAGAACTCTGATTGAGGGCTGGTGAGATGGCCCAGCAGCATAAGTGCCTACCTGGCAAGCATGAGTTCGACCCTAATACCCACAGAAAAAAAAACAAAAAAAACAAAAAAAAAACAAACTCTGATTGAGATCATAAAACTGGATAAAGACATGGCTACTTTCTATAACTCTGTCTCGGGGAGGGGGGAGTGAGGAGTGTAACACGAGTGTTCCTAGAGACTGATAAGAAGTTTGTGTAATTCCATGTGAATTTATTGGAATAACTAACTGTATTTTTATCAGTTTTTTATTATTTTAGCTTATTAGTAGATGTGCGTAGTACATAATGTTTACATTCATTGTGTGGGGTTGGTAGTGTACATAATGCATCTTCATTCCTTTTTCCATCCCATTTCCTTCCCTTCCTTCCCGCTACACCCATTCTTTGATTTCCTTCCTTTTTTGTGTGAATATATTTAAAAATAGCATTTTCCATTTTTGTTTTCTCATTATAAAATTAACATCAATTTTAGGAAATTCATATTGTTAGAGTTTTTGTACATGAAAGTTAGTCTTTTTATTCCACATAAAATTTTGTCTGTAAATGTTTTACATATTTGAGTATATACTGATTGGGGATTGATTTCTTTTCTACTTAGCCCTCTACCACAAATAATTTACCATGCCAATAGGTATTCCTCTATAATTTTATTTTTATTTTTTATTTTTTATTTTTTGTGGGTACCGGGGGGTCGACCTCAGGACCTCGCGCGCCAACAGGCACCTGTGCCGCTGAGCGATATCACCGGCCCCTTTTTCGTATGTGGGATCCGGGAGTCGAACTCAGGCCCTCGCGCTTGCAAGGCAGGCGCTTACGCCGCTGAGCCATCTCACTGGCCCTATAATTTTATTTTTAATAGCTAGCTGCTCATTGTTTCATTATTTAAATGGACCATAATTTATTTATTTGACCAATTCTTCCTAATTGGATATTTAAGGATTTTTTTAATGCTATCATAAGATTTCAATGAAAAATTTTTGCACAAAATCCAATTATTTCCTTAGGAATAAAATCCTGACCTAAAACAATTGTTTATTAAAGTAATATATTCATATTTTAAGTAATATATATAGATCTCCAAATGTTCTTTGGAAATTTTATGTTATATTAGGGGTTCCTAGGATCTTTATACTTTAGTATTGTTTTGATCTTTTCTGGTTTTGATGAATAAATAGCATTTTCAGTTATCATTATTTGGTTATAATAAGACTGAATATTTTAATTTTTATTAGCCATGTATATTATTCTTAGAAAGTTACCACCAATGCCCATTACCTGTTTTCTTATTTAAGTTGTAGCACCCCATATTTTTAGTTTTGTATATTTGACTATACTAGCTTGAAAACCTTTCACCATTATATTCAAGTAATAATAAATAAATAAATAAATAAATAAATAAATAAATACAGAGATAAATAAATAATGAGAATGGCTGAACCTATCGGGCATGTGAGAAAGGGAAACCTCATCATGTACCAGACACCAAGAGCAGCAGAGCAGTGACTCTGCCAGCTGAGGCTACAGTCAGCCAAGTGTGACAGTGAGGTGTCCAGGGTGCAGAATCACCACCCAGGTCAACTTTTACATTCCAGAAGAAGACTGGTTTTAAAAGGCTGTACTTAAGCTGGGCTTTGTACTGACTCCAGGTAGCACAAAACATATACTCCAAGAATTCAAAATACAAGATCTATGCCTCCAATTAATTTTGAGCCCAATACAGTACTCATATATTTCAAGAAATGCATGTTAAGAAATAGACATAGAAATGGGGTTTTGGTCATTTGTACATCTCTGACGTCTGCTGAAATCAAATGCAAAGCTCTCTGGCAAGACACTTAAAAAACATGAAGCAGGAAATTCCCAGAATGACAACATATGTTGCATAAAATAAGCTAATATAAAAAATGAGAAAATACAAGATGAAATAATGCACCATAAATAAGATTTAGACAAATGACTATTAATACCTGTAAAACTTGAAATAATGGAAAATTATTATTGAACAGCCTTAAAAGTAAGGCGTCTTGGGCCGGTGAGATGGCTCAGTGGCGTAAGCGCCTGCCTTGCAAGCGCGAGGGCCCGAGTTCGACTCCCGGAACCCACATACGAAAAAGGGGCCGGTGATATCGCTCAGTGGCACGGGTGCCTGTTGGCGCGCGAGGTCCTGAGGTCGTCCCCCTGGTACCCACCAAAAAAAAAAAAAAAAAAAAAAAGTAAGGCATCTAAAGTCATTAGCATAAAAAATAAGTTATAGAATATGAAAACAATAGGAGACTGATTTAAAAACAAAAGCAAATGCAATTTTTGAAAGTACCCATTGGCATTTGATAAAAGGAAATATTTTCAAGGAATTAAAAACTTCATGGATGACATAAAAAACATTATATATCCTGAAAAAGTGAGAGAAGAAGAGAATTAGAAGAGAAATTGATTGGGAAACCATAATGCAGCAAAAAAAAGATGGACAGGAGTGATTTCAACACATGTTAATAAGAATTCCAAAAGGAAGAAAAATAATGGTGCATCTGGGTGTCTTCCCAGAAGAATTAAAAACATCGTACCACAGTGATATATGGGCACCCATGTTTATAGCAGCACAATTTGTAATAGCTAAATCTTGGAAACAACCCAAATGCCCATCAACTGAGGAATGGATAAAAAAGTTGTGGTATTTTTGTACAATGGAGTACTATTCAGCCATAAAAAAGATAAGCTTGAGACTTTTATAGGTAAATAGATGCAACTTGAGGCCATCCTCATAAGTGAAATAAATCAGACTCACATGTGTAAACACTATATTGTCTCCCTGGTGTGAGAAACTGAAAGAGTAAATAAGATCTAAAATGTACAATGACACTTTAGGGAAACAAATACAAAGTGCCACTCACAGGACCTACTGGAAGAATAATAAAGTGCATTCTTCATTAAGAAAGCAGTTGAACCCAGAAGGAGGAAAGGAAGGAGTGACTGGCAACAGATAGTTAAGGAAGAAACTGATAAAATGTAAGTAAATCTACATTGGTATTGATGACAAAAATCAGTAATAAAAATGATAATTAATTTGAATGGTCACAAATCATGTACATCGATAATACAGACAATGGTGACCTGAAAGATGAGGGTGAAGAAGACTTATAGGGAGGACTAACTTTACCTTTAACCATATCAGATATATGTGTTAAAAATTTAAGTGTAATGATGAAAACTAAAATAGAAGTGTCATGCAGAATTTCATACCAGTAAACTGTGGAAAAGGAATTAAACAAGTTGTTGATTCAAAAATTGCAGGAAAATAAATGAAAAACAAGTATAAGATGAATATTGCAATTAATTATAGCCTAATTTAATGGATATAAATATCAGCAATTGCATTAATACAAACAGGGGATAATTTACTATTTAAAATACAGAGAATGGGCCAGTGAGATGGCTCAGTGGCATAAGCACCTGCCTGGCAAGTGCGAGGTCCTGAGTTTGACTCCCGGTATCCACATAAAAAAATAAAATTAAATTAAATAAAATACAGAGAATGGTAAATCAATCTTGTACATATATCCAACCATCAGTTATTAATAAACTTTAGAATTAAAAAATAATGACTAGAAAAACTGAGATCAAATAAAAGGATATGACAATGTATATATGTCAAACTCTGGGTAAAACAGAGCAAATTGTGGTTATGTACATAAAACAAAAAAATAAGGCAAATTTCTTCAATAGGAATAAAGAAGTAGGTCACTGAGAAATAGATCAATTCATCAGAAAAATGCAAAAATACTGAGCTTGTAAGCAGCTCAGGATACAGCCTCAAGATAATGCCAAAAATTAAACTTTACGTAACAACAAAGAAGAGTTGAAAAACACCAAGTCAGATTTTAACTCAACTCATAAAAATTGATAATTTTGCCACAAAAAATTAACAACTCCAGAGAAAATTTTCCATGACACAATTAACAAGCCTCATGTCCTCCTTGGGACAGTTAGGAGAATGCTCCGTCTACTTAATAAGCACACAGAAATCACAGAGAAATTGACCACATTAGTTTCCAAAGCAAGTCTTTGTAAGTACAAAACAAAACAACAAAAAACCCAAGCAAACAAACAAAAAACAAAAAGAAAATCCCAAAATACTGTATATGATCTAGGTAATTTTCTTATACTTCAATGCAAAAAAGTTGAAATTAGACTCTTAGAATGTACAGATTTGGTATGTGTAAATCGCTGGTGGGTGTAGAATTTTTATAGTTGTTTTGGAAAACAAGTTGTCACTACCTACTAAAGCTGAAATTCTACATCTCTTGTCAGTAAATTTACTTCCATACAGAGTGAGAATTGACCAAAGTTATTTGTGAAATCTCTGTAGATAATGTCAAAAAAGGAACAAAACTTAATTGTTCCTTGGTAGAAAAGTGAATAAACACGTTTTATTAATACAGTATATTATGCACAATAATTTAAATGAATGACCCATGCTACAAGTGTCAATATCAACAATTCAAAATATAAAAGCATTATTGAAAAGAAGAAAGTTACAAATATTGTGTATGATATTTTAACATTTACATTAGTTAAAACATTGAATTAAAAATATTAGTTTGGGACAGGTATACATGCAGAGAAAAAGAGAAAAACTATGAGAATGATAAGATACTAGCAAGGGTAATGAGTGCTCCGGGGAGAAGAAAGTGGTTAGGTAAACTAGAGTTATCTGAATCCTAACTTTTTTTTTTTTCAGAGTGTATCTGTCAGTGTTTTACTAGAGAAACAGATATAACACAAGATATACAAAAGTATGAGAAATTACAAGATTGGTTTCTGAGGGTCACCCGCAGAGTTGGCTGAGGAGGCGTGCAGAGGGCGTCTGCGCACTGGAGGCGGAAGGATTCAGTCCAAGGTCTGGAGCTCACTGCGTGTCCCTGAGGCTGGTGGGTCTGCGAGGGACGGCAGAAGAGCCGTCTATACGGGAAGGTTGAAGGATCAACATTTTTTTTACACTGTCAACAAAATGAAATCTGAAACACATATGACAAAATCTCAATATATTTTAAGAATGATGAGTACGTGAGTGCCATTTCCTACAAATTTAAAATATATAGTGTATAAAAATTTAACGTAATTAACCTAAAGCATTTATTTTAAACACTCATCCTAGCAAATCTTTGTGTCATATATATTGCAAAAAGTTTCTCACTTACCTAGTTTTGTTTTGATGCTTTTAAACAGTGGAAGTTTAAAGTTTTCATCAAGTCAAGGCTATCATTTTCTTTTTGGTTGGTTCTATATTCATATTTATGATATTCCTCCCATCCCCAAGAATCATTAAGCGTTCCTATTCATTCTATTCTTGTTATATTTTTTTCTTTTTACATTCACTTTAGCAAGTAACGTAGAATTTATTTTGTTGTGATCTATGACTTCGGCACCTCTAGAATCCTATCTCCTGAGTTTTCAATAATCAATCACTCTGAATCATATTCTGAACATTCCTTTCAGTCTCATTGATTAGAAATGAATTTTTCTTATACATTAGTTTTGTGTTATCCTATCTGATAAATTTTATTTTTAAATTTTAATTTTAAAATTTAATTTTACTCTGTGTCAACCTCTACTTTAAATCCCATAGCTATAGAGTAAGTCTTGGTATCTGCAAACACAGTATTCTTCCTGTTCTCCTCTTCTCCCAGCTCCTTGTGTACACATTTATTACTTTTTGTCTTGATTACTCTTGAACATTTTTTTTTTCCTGAAAAACTCGAAAATCATTTTGCCAGGTTCCAAATCAAGCATTCAGATTGCAACTGGAATTGCACTGAACCTGTCAGTAAATATTAGGAAGAATTGACATCGTTCTGTGAGTAACTGGACTCATTCAAGTTTTATATTTGAGACTTATAATATTTTTCTCATTAATTTAAATTTGTTCTTAAATTGCTTAAATTTTAAAGTTTCCCTTAACCATTTACCTTTTATGTTACTCTGTTCATTTTTTGTTACTTTGTTATGATTATTCATAGCATATAAGATAGTTCCTGTTTCTTCATCATTGTGTATATTTAACCTGCAGATGGCCATTGCATTTCATTCTCACACTCTTGGTTTTTCTAGATATTTTATAATAGCATTTGGAAATGGAATTATTTTATTTTATTCTTTGTTACTGACTCGCTTCATATTTATCTTTATGTGGTGTGTAAATTTAGAATAATCATAAACATTTGTTGTAATAGTAGGGGTCCTTCTCATATGATTTTTTATACCTAAGATGTCAGCTATGGGGTTGAACTATATATCAATAATGTACCAAGAAATTAAATTCAGAGTTTACAAAATATTTGTATCAACAAACAAATTTCTCACAGTTACTTAGATTTCCTGGTTTTGATTTTTAAATTATGGCCATCCAATTTGCTTTATTCCTTTCTACAAATCACAACCTAAAATATAATTGCATTTTCTCCTTTTTTCTAAAGAAATAAATCAAATATTATAATATGTTTCCTCAAAGTAAAACAATTTCATTCCATCAATTTGGGGAAAATCATTGATGCATTATTGATGAAGAGTCTTGCTAATGGCTTTGATTTACAGGTACAAAAAAAAGAAAGAAATCATATATTTAAACAAAAATTACCTGGGGGAAATTATTATTTAAGCAGCTCTTTATTAATATTTATTATGAGTTATGCACTATGACGAGGATATATGTAAACATGTTAAATAATGAAATGATAATAAAAATTCTTAAGCTTACTTTAGTACAGTCCAAAATAGAACTAAAAAAAAAATACCAGAAACTGAATTTCCTTGACTGAAATTCATTTAGCTTTCTTAAAAACTGTGCTTCTTTTAATACACTATACTTTGGTTACAAACGTCCTGTTTCTTATGCATAGCAAAACATCAGACAAGATAATTTCATGTCTAATATTTCCTAAAAAGAATACATGAGAATTTAAAATAATGATTTATGTATCTCTTGTTATCAAGTAAATTTGATTTATAAATATGCCATTTCTGCTTTTTTTGTCTAATAAGGGATGCCTGACTTTACTTGATTCACTGTTAAAAATGTCCAAGAGGGACTGATATCTGATAGAGAGTCTAGAAAATTTGGTTGATTCTCGATGTAATACCATCCAATACAATGACAAGGATATTCTCCCCCACTCCTCCACACACATTGTTCCTAATGAAAGAAAGTATTTACAAGTAAGATATTAAATTAGAATAATAGAATTGTGGAATTATAATGCATAAAAATAATCATTGTATTAAATTCCTTAATTTAGGAGCTGCAGAAACTGAGATTCCAAGAGGTGAAGTGATGTCCCTGGGGTGAAACAGCTATGTAGAAGCTTTGGTGGGACTGAAATATCTCTCGAAAGGATGGCTTGTCCGGTACTTTTTCCATCACACCATACTGCAGGATTGTGGAGGCAAGCTGTCAGCTTTTAAATTTTAAATTATGATTCAGAAAAAAAGGGAAATAAGTTTATTTTTTAGTTTTCGGAATCTCCTTATCTAACATATTCCATTCTGGTGAAAGCTATATAAAGGAAGGCTAGGTAAATTTCCAAAGAAAGTCTCCAAGCCTCTCAAAATTTTTGAATTTATCTCAGACTTGAGTTTACTAAAATCTCCATATTTGACAGCTGCTTTAAAATTTGTATCAAAGTTTGGGTGGGAAGAAGGAAGAAGGGAGAAAAGGAGGTAGGGAGGAAGGGAGAGAGAAAGAAAGAAGGGAAGAAAGGAGAAAAGAAGAGCCAACAAATCTAGCATTGGAAGGATTTTCAGGATATCCACTGAAAATGGATATCAGCCACAATCACCATTTTATTTATTTACTTATTTATTTTGTGGGTACCGGGGGGTCGACCTCAGGATCTCGCGTGCCAGCAGGCGCCCGTGCCAGCAGGCGCCCGTGCCGCTGAGCGATATCACCGGCCCCTTTTTCGTATGTGTGTTCTGGGAGTCGAACTCGGGTCCTCGTGGTTGCCGGGCAGGCACTTAAGCTGCTGAGCCATCTCACCGGCCCAACAATCAGCACTTTAGAAATAACTACTAGTGGGCCGGTGAGATGGCTCAGCGGCTTAAGCACCTGCCCGGCAAGCGCGAGGACCAGAGTTCGACTCCCGGAACCCACATACGAAAAAGGGGCCGGTGATATCGCTCAGCGGCACGGGCGCCTGCTGGCGCGCGAGGTCCTGAGGTTGACCCCCCGGTACCCACAAAAAAAAAAAAAAAAAAAGAAATAACTACTAGAAGATCATTTTATGCGTGAGAGAACTATATTTATTGTCAAACTATATTAATTTTAAAAATCCATATTTCAATAATTGTGAATTACTTTAAAATTTTTATTTGTAACTTTAGTATAGTCTCTTAGGTCACCTTCCATTTATCTTCATTCTTTTTTTTTTTTTTTTTTTTTTGTGGGTACCAGGGGTCAACCTCAGGACCTCGCGTGCCAGCAGGCGCCCGTGCCGCTGAGCGATATCACCGGCTCTTTTTTCGTATGTGGGTTCCTGGAGTTGAACTCGGGCCCTCGAGCTTGCCAGGCAGGCACGTACGCAGCTGAGCCATCTCACCGGCCCTTATCTTCATTCTTCTAACATTCAAATAAATAAAGATTTTAAACAAAGGATACAAATAGGATATTAACTGGGGCCAGTAAGATGGCTCAGCAGCGTAAGCGCCTGCCTGGCAAGCGCGAGGGCCCGAGTTCAACTCCAGGAACCCACATATGAAAAAGGGGCCGGTGATATCGCTCAGCGGCACGGGCACCTGTTGGCACGCGAGGTCCTGAGGTCGACCCCTGGTACCCACAAAAAAAAAATAACAAAACAAAACAGGATATTAACTAAAAGTAAACTAAGGAGAAGTAAGTACAACATGCAGGACCTGGAACAGAAGTAATAGCAACATATTGTGCTAAGATCAGGTTTTAAGCGTTCTCATCGGAAATAAATAGGTATATGAGGTAATGTATATGTTAATTAATCTAATTTAACCCTTCATATATATGTATATATACATATATATATATTTCAAAGTGTAAGTTTGTACACTACAAATATGGATAATTTTGTCAATTAAAGAAGAAATAACACTAAGAAAAAATAATAAAACAATAAACAAAATATTGAAGACTTGTGCCTCGACTGCTTTTCTGGAGCCAGGCATATTTAGTTCCTTGGTAGGAATAGTTTTTTGACATATGACACTGCTTTGTGTTTGTGACTGTGGTAATCATAAGCCAAAGATATTGTCACTTTAATACTCAAAAAACTATATGTAGTATGTAGTAAGACCCACTTTATATTTCCAAATGATTTCTGGTGATTTTTACCATTTTTTCATTTTGAAAAATTTTATTTGTCTTGAACTTGAATGTTTATTTCATATGTATAAGTGCATTCTGATTAAATAATAGATGTTTCCAAAGAAGCATACTAGAATTTATTTTTTTGGGCCGGTGAGATAGCTCAGTGGCATAAGTGCCTGCCTGGCAAGTGTGAGGTCCTGGGTTCGACTCCCGGTATCCACATACAAATAAAGGGCCAGTGATTATCGCTCAGTGGCACGGGTGCCTGCTGGCGCGCAAGGTCCTGAGTTCGACCCCCGGTACCCACAAAAAAAAAGAAGAATTTATTTTTTTGTATATGAATCTTGTGTGTTTGAATAGGGTACATAATCCCATTATGAGTTCTAACAGTACTCATCGCTTAGGGTACAGTTTTACCAAAAATATACTTCAAAAACCAAAATATTTATTTCTACTTTTGATGAATTTTTAAAAATTGAGACTGCTAGATTTTCCTCTATGTTTTATCTCTCCTTTTCTATGGAATCTTAACTGGAGAAGTGTCAGGTGCAAGCTTCAGGGGCTTTGCGTATGTAGTATAATTCTTTAAAGAAGCTTTACAAGAGCAGATGTTTTGTTTTCTTGACTGGTGTAGTATCCCAAGCTTAGAATAAAGTCTGGAGGATACAAAGTGCTTAATGAGAATTGGATGAATTAATGAAATGCAACACATATGTTTAGCTCTTCTGGACCTCTTTCTCCATTCTAGTTCTTGGAGCAGGGAGGAAAGACATCCCCAGCGTAAATGTGGGGCCCAGCAACTAAAGAACCATGCATCTCAGCGCTACAGAACTTCTTCTAACTTTAGATGAAAGAGAAATACAATTATTTTAAGGTCATTGTTATTTGGAGATTTCCATTACTCATGAGTGTACAGCATTCTAAACCAATGAAAGTAAATAAAACAAAACAGTAAAGGGCCAAGGATGTAACTCAGTGTAGAGCACTTGCCTAGCATGAGCAAGGACCTGGATTCAATCCCCAGTACCTCAAAAATGAACAACCAAAAATCACCCCACCCAAAACAACAGTCAGTGAAATTTTATGGAAAAGTTTGATGAATCTGAAACAATATATGATGAAAAATGACTTTTTTGAGGTCAAAACTGAGTTTGCAAAACACTGGATAAGCCTTGTCAGTTTTATATTTTCAAAGTCACAGTTGGTGATGCAGGGCAATCCTAATGTAGACTTAATCTTTTACCAAAAATGAAGAGCAATTTATTGAAACCGAAGGGAGAAAAACTTTGGGAAGAATTAACTAGAAGGAAACTAACATTGCAGTGTTAAACAGTATAGTTTGATACACGAGAAGTGTATATGTGGTCTCCCTCCCCTCCCCCTTTCTCTCTCTCCTTATCCTAAGCAATTCTTCAGGATATATACTACAGATTTATTTGAAAACATTAAGAAAGGAATCCACATAGTATTTAAGTAACAAGCTTGTAGTCATTCAGGTGGTATGAAGGAAATACAAATCCTGACCTTGGGTCCAGTCTTGCTTTCTCCACTCATTCATGCTAAAGTATGTGATAAACAATGAAAGCGTGATACCTAACCTGTTTACCCCTTGACTCCATAGTAGAAATATATGCAGATTAAGTCATCATTAAGGTAGGTGTAAAAGTACATGACACAAAATAAATTACATTAACACATGTGGACATTTAAATTTTTTAAATTTAAATTTAATTTATTTGTAACTACATAAAAACACATTTACATATTAACAGGATAACGTGGTGTTATCCCATATATACATTGTGTAGCATATATACATTGTGTTATGTTCAAAATCACATTAAACATATCTATCTCCCCAAGCATTTATCATTTCTTTATGGTAAATCATCCAAAATATTTTCATCTAGCTTTTCTGAAATGCACAAGAGATTAATGCTATATATAGGCACCATACTGTGTAACAGTACACCAGAACTTCTTTCTTTTGTCTAATTGTGATAGTGTCCATTGATTACTGCCCCCCGATCTTACACTCCCCAGCCTCTAGCAACCATTCTACTCTCAACTTCCGTGACATTAATTTTTTTGCATCCCACTGTGAGTGAGATCATGAGGCATTTGTTTTTCTATTCCTGGAAGGACGGTATTATTTTAATAGTGGAACATTTCATAAAGGGTTGAAGGCCATTCACATTCTCACACCCTAAACACAGTGTATCAATGGCTAGCAAATTCCAGAATGTATAAATAAGCTGGGTGTAGTGGCACAGGCCTGTAATCCCAGCACTCTGGAGGCTGAGGCAGGAGGATTGCCCTTAGTTCAAGGCCAGCCTGGACTACATAGTGAATTGAAGGCCAGCCAACCTAAACTGCATAGCAAGACCTTGTCTCAACAAAATGAAACAAAACAAAACAAAACAATGTATAAATAAATAAAGTTTCAACATCAGCATGGCCTAACCAAAGCACTGGAAACAACCCATATTAGATTCAACAAATTGCTAATTTCAGTTGGCTGGAATGACTAAATTTGTAGATAGAAAAGTTTTGTAGCTATGGTGTTTGAATTTTAGCAAGTCACTGGCTAAAGTACTAGGAAAAGGATAGCGCAATAGTAGCATAGAATGAATGAGCTCAAAAATGGTAGATAGAATTTGCTCAAACTATTGATTACCAGATTGATATAAATCCAAATCACTACTATTGCTTTGTAGTCATATCCCATGAATATTTCCACTGTTTTTCAATTAGTACTTAGACAAGAATGTTACAAGATTCATAATATGAATCTAATATATAGATAGAGATGATTTTGTTCTCTAAAATATTGTATACTTTCAACTTTAGTATGACAAATAAATTATCTTTTATAGCAAGTGTCTTTTGAGCCAGAAGCTTGTATTGGGAGAAAATAACATTTTCCTTTTTAAAAAATTACATGGCAAAATTGTCAAAAAGTTGATTAAAATTCTTTCTGTTTTTGCCAGTTTCATTATTCTTAAAGGTACAGATGGTGTGATCCCTGACATTAAAAACTGGTGACCTGACTGTGCACACAATTGGCCTTTTGATTATCTGGCTAAGGAAACATGTGTGGAACAGATGCATAGGTTGGAAGTCACAGGAGCCTTTCCTCCTTGCTCGGGCTGGTGGGTGGCATGTTTCTGTAGGTGCTGAAGAGGTCTGGGCCATTGCAAACTGATCAAGCTTGCTTACTCTAGTATTGTTTTAGGAACAATCAGAGCAATACCAGAGGCCTTGAACATTGCCAGCGTTGTATAGTTCAAGGCAGACAATTGTAATATTTCCAGCTGTCACTGAGACACTAAGCCAGATTTAGGGATGAATGATCATAATCATTGCAGTCTTATATTTATTCTGACCCTTCATTATTAGTTCTGGATATGGCATATTATCTCTTAAATTAAGAATAATTTGTTCCCATGTAGTGCCTATCACTTGAGAATTTCAACGTGCTTTATGAGCACTGGGCTGAGTTTACATCTACCCTGAACTTCTGCCAGAGCTCTTCTGAATCCCTCTGGAGCTCTTCTGAGCGTGCTACTATTTCCTTAATGGCACTCCTCACTCAGATGATCTCTGCTGGGATGACAAAGAATTCTGCTGATGTTCGAAAGAAAATGTGAATTTGAATTTGGAGCACTAGCGTTTTAATCTTCGCAGCTTTCTTTAAAGTAGAGAAGCAATGAGTATTATCACATGCACTTTCTGGACTGAGTTTCAGTGTGTTGCCATTGAAACCATCTCTGCAGAGGTGACTTGCAGGCCTTCGGCTGTCCTCCGCCATATGCTTCCTCCCTGATATAAATTGAAGTGGGAAGAGAACAGAGAGATTTGGATCCCAGAGCTTGTTTCCATGAAATTAAGTCACATTTGATTTTTTGGGCATTTAAAATGGGTGACTTAGGTGTTTTTTTTGTTTGTTTGTTTTGTTTTTGTTTTTTTGCTAGCTATCGGTACATACACAAAAAGGTTTGCAAACAATTGTTTGACTCCTATACATACTACTGTACTGTTTATTTTTAAAAGTATCTTCCTTTGACCCACTTATCTTTTATTTTTGAGTGAATTTGTATGTGTAACCTCAATTTCATACTCAGATTATCATTAAATTATTATTAGTTCATAGCCAGCTATTCATAACAAACATTGTTGAAGGTGATGCATGTAAGATACTGTACTAGAGGCTGCCTTGGACTGCTAAGGGCGACAAAAGTGATTATTTTGGAAGCCAAAGTAGACTGTAAATAATGCTTCATTTGTCATCTCAAAATGCATCATAAATAAGTTGAGGTTTATATTTTATATACTTTTTCAGTTTTGAAAAGATTTCAAATATATCCTTTCAACATAAATACACGTGTGTATGTGCATGCACACACACAGTTTTTTAAAAAAGTATTCTTGGAACTCTAAAGATAATCATCACCAAAATCTTGACATTTTTTCCCACTCTTCTCTTGTGTTAAAAACGTACCACTTCTGTCAGTTATGGCTGGATATTTTTTTTTTCACATGCAGACTTATCCTGTTACCAAAATGGAAATGCCATTAAAAAAACTTCAAAGTACTTTTTCAAAAATCAACAGGATGGATTTTTAAATGCCTATTCATCAATAATATCTCATCACTGGGACAACACTGGAAAAAGCATAAAATTCTATTTGTTTGAGACTGCTGGATCCTGTAATGGCCTCATGGCTAATTGCTTTATATAAACCAGAGGCAGAATTCCTTACATACCGCATTCTCAGGATGCAGAATTTGATTAATTGATGCTGGGTGATTGGTCATCGTAAAGCATGACATTTAGCCCAGACAAATGAAAACTGGTGGGAAAAAATTACATGCAAAAGCATTGAAAGGTCAAAGGGCAACAGGAAAAAGCCAGTTGACTGTTAGCTCATATTTACCTTATACATTTTTTAATAATGGTTGATGCATTTTAATCTGCGACTGTCTTACAGTACAAAGTGTAAGTCAATGTATAAGCTAATTGCATTAAGCAAAAGTATTTAATGCACTGGACACTTTCACTATCAGAATATTGTATCTCTAATTAGTGTTTGTAACTGATGTGACAGCAGTTTATAGAGCACCAAAATAGTTCCTAATTTGTCAAGTGGGTCTGAAGCTTATGGCAGCTTTCTGATCATCTCTCTTGCCGCAGGACCTGAAAGCACCTTCAAAAAGCTTTCTCTCATTGATCTTTAGTCAGATGCTGACTGAAAAGCAGACAGCCTTGCCAGAAAGAAGATAGATAGGTGCTGCACTAGCATGAAAAACACTGCACCCTTAATGAAAAAGGTTCCTGCATATAACTCATGTGTGTGTACAAACACATCCACACAGTGGGTTTCGACAGATAGCAGTCCCTGGAAATTAAGTGGGAATGCACTTGCTATTTATTTTTTTCATTCTTCTCACATACAATTGGCTGCTATGAATGTCCGGACTATACTAAGCAGGCTATTTGTTAGTTCCTACATAGTTTCCCTTTTGTCTCTTGAAAAGGTGGGATGCTTTAATATTTATCTCATAATATTCAGAAAATCGCTCAGCTAATACAGCCACATAAGATAAATACCAAGTGGTGGTGTCATTCTGAAGATAAACAAAGACTTATCTTTGTTATTAGTTTTGAACTTGGTAGAAGAAAATGTATTCTATTAATTCAAATCTCATCAATGTTTGACAAAAATTCCCTAGTATCTTTTTGGTGCAAAATGACCCTACCACCATAATAATATATCAATAATATATTATAATTATATTTTAAAATATTTCATACAATATACAAAGTATTCAAGAAAAGCTACCAGCAGTGTGCATTTGTTAACTGTTTTTGAATTTGTGAGTGTAACAGAATGTAATCCTAAAGATACAGTAATTATCCCACCCGTGTTGCATCTCCGCTTTGGAATTTACAAAGAGCACACTCTTGGGAATAGGGAATAGTTTATTGGAGAATGTGGTCATCCCGTAATTAAGGAGTGAATGTGCTGTGTTTAACAGGTACAACCAGCAAATTTTGCCACTACAGCCTCTGTGCTCATACATTTTTAGCTTTTGTAAATAGATCTTCAGATACAAATTGTGGTGCTGTATCTGTCAACTCAAGAGTTTTTCAAGTAAATTGCAATTTGAGGTCAATAACTGAGGAAAACTGCATACAACTGAGCTGACCATAGCAAAGGAAATTCAAAATCAACATGAAATAATGCTACAATCTTTCTTCTTCTCCATTTAGGTTCCTTTCTTGTGCTTTGTAGATCGGTAGATGGTTTATTGTCTTAAAACAGTCATAAACCTTGGAGTATTTCCCTGACCGTATCATTCTCAACTGTGCTCCCCAAATTCATCCACATTTTCCAAGTTTGAGATGTATCATTTAACAGTTCTCAACTCTATCTGCTATTCCCATTCTCCGATGACCAATCTAATTTACCCTCATTTGTTAATGCGATCCTGAAAAAGCCTCAGTGAAACTCCCTTCATCTCACCATATCTCTTACAAATTTATTCTTACAAAACAAATCCAACACGATGTTCTCTTCCATAAAATGTTTAATGCAGTTGTCCTTAAACTATTGGCCTTAAGGTTCATTCATACTCTTAAAATTGTTGAAAACCCCAAAATATTGTTTATGTGGATATGTGTGTTGATGGTTACCATATTAGGTATTAAAATGGAGAAATTTAAAAATATTTATTTATTAAAGCAATGAGCATACTACACATTATAACATAAACTTGTAAAGAAAAACAACAACATTTTCCAAAACAAGCAAACAAACAGTGATAAGAGCAGTGTGTTTTGCGTTCTTTGGCAACTATGTTTAAGCTCTGGATTAACAGAATAAAATGGATTCTCGTATTTGCATCTGCATTTATTTTGTTACAATATGTCGTTTTACAGAAGCTCTTTGATTTATAATGAGGTTTGTCCTGATAAACTCATTGTGTATTGAAAATATCATGTCAAAAATGTATCTAATGTATATATAACCTATGAAACATTATAGCATAGCAATAGTATTAGAGTATCAATTGTTTTTTGTTTGTTTAGGTTTTGTTTTGCTTTTATTTTCTGTTATGGGGCATGAACCCAGGGTCTCATAAATGACTGGCAAATTCTCTGTCAGTGAGCTACACCTCCGGTCCAAGTTTTGTTTGTCTCCTAATACTCGCTGCTGCCTAGCATCACAAAAGAGTATAGTCTGGGAAAAGGTCAAAATTTAAAAAACAGTATCTACTAATTACATACTGGTTTTTGTACCACCATAAACTTGAAAAATCACTATGTCAAACCACTGTAAGTCAGGGACCATCTGTAGTTGGAGCATATGAAGGAAATCCAGCTTCTAAGAGATAAGCAGTTGGAAAAGAGAGGAATATTTTAATAGCTTTTTGATATCCTTTTTGATAACTACACCAAAATTTGACAAATATTTATTAAGGTCTATTGCTTTGTGGAATCTGAAAATATGTCAATGAGGTCTTTGTACTCTGATACATTAAGATTCATTGGTCTGTCTGGCACTTTGAATTGATCCTTTACCCATGAGTGATTTCATAACATCATGCACCTATTTGAAAAATATTAGCTTACGGAGTTATATAGATCTTCCAAATGTTGACACATTTCATTGTACAATATCAAAATACCACATTTTTAATATCACTACTATACCTAAGAGAAGTCTTTAAGTATTAAGAAGCTGTCAAGCTTATGGTAGTGAATACATTTTCTAAAATTCACTGCAAATCTCTAATTTTATCATTTATAAAAATCAGTATTTGGCTTGAAGTGACAGGCTCACTTACTTCATTTTTATAAAATATCTGCCACATACCAAGTCTGAATAACCATACTTGGTCCATAAATCTTTCTTTTCAGTAAAAATAGTGTTCTGTGATATGGTGCTCAGTGAGGTCATCCCACAACTCAGGTAATTACTCAAATGCTTTTGCTTAAGACTTTGATATGCGCCAGACGTGATTTACTTCTCAGTTCACACACAGAATAGTCAAAAGACATACCCTCAAAGGTTGATATTCAGTGGAAGTGATCTTTTTTATTTCCTCACCAAGCATTCTTCAGTGAAACTGGCTCCCTGCCGGCTTGGCAGATCAAGCCTGGGAGAACACAGTGACTACTGGTGCAGTTTGGTGCCGCAGTCTTGTTTCATTCATGCTAATGCGTTGGCATTTTTTCCCACCATTGCTTTTGCATGATCAATGTAAATGGCAATATGGCTTGTTCTAGAAGAAACCGTGAGATTCCAAAAAGTATTCAACTCTGAGTATTTCAGTATCATAGAATGGCCACTGACAAATAAAATGTTTTCCGGGATGATGAGTTAATGCTGCTACAAGACACAATAAGAGCACAACCGTCCAAACACATCTATACTCCAAAGACAAAAGTACTAATTTGCGAAAGAGATATAAACTCAGTCTTCATGTTTGCAGGTAAATCTTCCATTCAACAAATTATTGTATTGTTGGAATTTGATTTTTTTGTGTGTGTTTGGGTATTGGGGGTCGACCTCAGGACCTCACACGCCAAGAGGTGCCCGTGCCGCTGAGCAATATCACTGGCCCTTTTTTCGTATGTGGGTACCTGGAGTCGAACTCAGGGCTTTGTGCTTGCCAGGCAGGCGCTTACGCCACTGAGCTATCTCACCGGCTCCAGGCTGTGACTTCTCGTACTGACTTTTCATCCAGCAAGCATTTGGCAGTATCAAATCTACCAGACTTTGCTGCTCTTTCACCAGTTATTCACATGTCTCATCCAAGGCAAAAATAGAACAACTGTAGAGTGGTTAATGGACTTTTCATTTGTAGTCTGAAAAATGGTGCACAATTTTTTGGCTTTTAAAGACTTCATCTTGCCTACATGTAAAATATTTATTTTCCTTTAAACTCTGAATGACTGGTAACAAAATGATGTCAAAATTTTACTAGCACAAAATATTATTCCAAAACTTGCATAAGACACTGCAATGTAAAAATTAAATATCTATAAAGTTGAAAGAAAGATAGCTTTTGCCATATTTTCATTTTCTATTTATAGTTTTGCTCAGTTTCTCTGGAGTGCAGTCCTGCCCTCTGTGATTTAGAGAACTCATTTATGGTCCAATTTCATCTTTTTTAGCATCTTTAGACCTGAGAGGCAGCTGTGTGTTAAAAGAACAAGTCTTCTGATTGCCCTGTTAAAATCAATAACCATCCTAAAATACAAGAAAAACATATATAAGATAAATACATTTATTTTAATTTAGATTAAAATATTATTCCACAATAAAATAGCACTTTTTGAAAAACCATACTTTGAATAACTGTACTTTGTCCATAAATCTTTCTTTACAGTAAAAATAGTGTTCTGTGATAGGGTGTCCAGTGAGGTCATCCCGCAACTCAAATAATTACACAAATGCTTTTGCTTAAGACTTTGATATGCGCCAGTAGTGATTTACTTCTCAGTTCACACACGGAATAGTCAAAAGACATACCCTCAAAAGCTGATATTCAGTGGAAGTGATCATTTTTATTTCCTCATCGCTTCTTAAGTGAAACTGGCTCATTTTGTAAAAACAACTTAGAAAAGTTTTCAGATTAAAAAATGAATGCAAATTAGGACATAAAAGTATTCTTAGTTCTTTGTGTGCTTCTGCATAAGCACAAGGAAAACTTCAGGATTTCAAAATAATTTATTGAAGGATGAAGTTATACCAGGCATAACCCACAATAACTAGTAAGAGTACAACAGAAGTACTGAGGGATATAAAAAGAATTAAGATGTTTTGTATATGTACCAATTCCCTGAAATGAATATAATCTCTATGTTCTGCAAACATGTACTAATAAACATAAAATTAGAAAAATGAATTTATGAAAAAAAACCTGAGTTAATCCCTGAAAATGCACATAATTACACCTTAAATCTATGACCTTAGAAAATTCTAGAAAGTACTAAAACACACAGAGCCAACAGAAAAATGGCATCATCATAGTTCATGTAGCCTCTGAAAAACTCCACTACACACTGTGAAAGAAAAGGTGTGAAAAAGACAAAAGCTTTTCAGTATTTTTGTAAAAATGGCTTCATATCTCCGGGACCTCTGAAAGATCCGGAAGAACCTTCAGGGTCTCTACATTTTATGTACTGTTCACTAAATTCTCTTAGGATTAAAATTAAAATCTTGAATATGTCGACACAATACACCGAGATTTTCTCTCTTACAGTGTGACGCTCAACTCCAATAGGCCCAGCTGCCCAGACCCATAATCAGATTCTCTCCTGCCAGGACGTTGCTATCCTGCTTGCTCCTCCTGAAATGCTCTCTGGTTGCCCAAATTTCCCGACCCCATCAATAGACTGCTTAGCTTCCTTCAGCTCTCTGGGCTCTTTGGATGAATATCTGCAAAGTCCACCGGGCACTTTGTTTGTGCTCACAATTATACCTAATTTATTATTTTTGGATGCCATCTGTGCTTTTCTTGTGGTAGATGATGATTCAGCTCTCTGACACACTCCCACCTCTCAAGTTTGTACTCTAACAATTTTTAGTTAAAACAATAGTGTTTACATTGTTTTGATTATGTAAATAGTGTTTGCTGCAGAGGAAAGTCTTATATTAAGAATCTATGCAATTCTTTTACAATTTTTTCTTATTGGATCTATCAAACTCTTCTCACTAAGTTTTCTTCTACATGCTGAGAACATTAAAAAATCTATAGATTCCATTTTCCTTCTTTAAAAATGTTTATACTTTTTAATAAAGCTTATCAATTACAGATTTTAAAAATCTTTTAAAATTTTTATTTGTATCTATATTAATTATAGGTTAATTTTTCAGCCTCCTACATAGCTGTCATCCTAGTTTCCCTTTTATCCTATAGTGAAGTACTTTGTTTACTGGGTCCCATTATTTTTCATTTCCTTGATAAAAGATAAATTTGGTTGACACACACACTCCAGGAGCTTTCTAAAACAAGACACTCTATATGAGAGGAAAATATACTGAATGCTTGCATGACATGGAACATCTTTATTCTACTCTGGTTTTTGATTTATGGACTCCCTGTTGTTTTTCTGGAAGTTGAGGAAGAAGTGATACTAAGGATGTCTCCTTTTGATACACTTATTTTCACTTGATGCCTTTGTCAGCCTGAAAGTTTACTGTATTGTCTCATGCCTAATGTCCCTAAGTTTCCAACATCTTTGATTGAATTTAACTAGCAGATTTACCTCCTCCTCTGGTGTCTGGGAAAGCATGCTTATTACTTATCAGATGGCTGTTGAGTATGGAGAAGGAAGCTTACTCTCTGACTCTCTGGTATGTAAATTTTCAGTTCTTTCCTCATTCTAAGGTCTGTGGCACTCTGTTTCACCTGTTGCCCTAAAGTTGTGACACATTCAGGGCTTCACTGCTCACAGTTCCTCAACTGACACTATCTTTCAGCTTCCTTTGTCCTGTAAAAACAGTAATTCTTTCTTCAACTATTTTCTGTCTTTAAGTATTTTTTGGAATATTTTGTCTATTTGTGGGATTTTATTTTATTTTTTGTGAGAAGATAGCTTAGTTTTTCTGTTAATTTCCTTTTTGAGTCTTGAGAGAGAGAAAAGATGAATTCATTTGACTCACATCTTTTCCAAAAAAAAAAAAATATTGAGACATACATTTATTTATTTATTTATTTATTTATTTATTTATTTATTGGTACTGGGAATTGATCTCAGGACCTTGTGCTTGCCAGGCAGGTGCTGTGCCGCTGAGCTTTAATCTCGGCCTGAGACATGTATTTAATATGAAATCAAGTGTAGAATGATCAACAGTCCCATTAGCCCAGGGCTAAGAAGTTTCCCAGGGTATGAAACTTCCAGTGTGGAAACTGAAAATCCCAAGGAAACCAGAACTAATGGTCATGCTAGAAATAATTTTCTATGATGGCATACTTAGAAATAGTCTACTAGTCCATCCTGCTAAATGGGAAGCAATTCTGTCATTAAATTATTTCCCATGGGTTCAAGTATCATCCATGAACAATCAAAATCTTCAGAGGAACTATGTGAAACATGAAACCTATTAATGATTCTGACATGTTTTGCTTATTTTTCCTTTTTTGACATTAAAGCCCTATCAGTTGAGTAAAGGCACACGTGCTACGAAAGGACTTGTCCATCTGTGCCACTATGGAAGGTTTTTTCCTTAACAATTTTGTTGTATGTTCATGTATATATGTATTTCTTAAACTTATATGCATTTTCTTTTGAAATCATACCCTACTAATCTTCCTATTATCACAGAGTCTATATTTTATATTTCAAGAGGTTACAACATTGAAAATGCAACAAAAGACATTGGCTAAATGAGAAAGAGTCTGTGTCGTAGTTCTGAAGGTCACAATCCTCTAGAGAAACAAGCCAGGTGTGACAGTCACAAGAAACAGGATTGAAACTCCAGGGTTGGAGCTTAGGAATTTGTCAGAGTCCTTGAAAGGAGTAACAGGACAGAATTAGCTCAAGAATTTTGATGGGGTTGGTAATAAGTAGGAAACTTGGGCCAAAAAATGCAGCTACTTGGACTAAGCCAACATGAGATTGGGTTTCCAGAGGTCATGGACATGGAAAGGTGTGATTCGGGGACATGTTTGTTTATTTGTTTGTTTTTGGAGAGGCATAGAATAACAGGAATAGTGACATATGCTTAATTCTCTATCCCATAATGTCAACAGAAAAATATTACATACTGTCTTGGTGAGTGCAGTCAGTAATGAAAACAATAATAACAACAACAAATACTCACATATTACTTACCTGCTTCTAAATTCTGTTTTAGTCCTTCCACTATATTAACTAATAAAATCCTCAAAATTAGTCTACGGGGTAGCTATGGCTATTGTAATTTTTCAAATGAGATGATTGCAACTCATTGGAGAGATTTGGTGAAGGTCTCACAGATTACAAGTAGGGAAGCAAGAGTTAAACCTTGGAGATTCTCTTCAGCGCTCACTCTCATAACCCTTGCCCTGTGAGGAAATGAAAGTAGGGAATCATCCACGTGGCCAAGGCAGGGGCTGACATTGCTGATAGTAACTATTGTCTTCAAGAAGAGAGATGGGCCATGGCCAGTGACTGTCTGTCTGCTTTTTTTCTCAGTGGAGGCTGTTTTCCTTCGGCATATAAATATATTCAAACTTAGCCATAGTGAGTTCAAGGCCAGCCTGAACTACATAGCAAGACACCGTCTCAAAACAAAACAAAACAAAACAAAACAAAACAAAAAATCCGAAGCGACAATCTGATTCACTTCTGTTATCAGCATACAGCTCATCCTGATTCACCTATGACCTCACTCCTTTCCCCAACCAGATTATTATAAAGCAAATTTCCATACACCGCAAAACATACAGTGTTTGTTCATAAATAGCACTTTGGTATTACTCTGTAAGAGATAGACTTTTTCATAATAAACATATTATTTTCACATCTTAAGATGTAACAATGATTCCTACCAAATTCCCATTTAGTTAATGAAAACCTTTTAATCTTTATCTTTTATATGACATCTCTGTAGAAATTTGCGTAAATATCTTAAAATCTTCTCTTTCCATGGCTCTGTAAAAAATTTCCATTCTATCACCCTTCTTACTTTGCCCACCATTACCCTCAGAGCAAGAAGGCTATTTGGAGCACCTTGCCCTTGTCTTTAGCACTGGAGGCCTTTCTTTGTGTCTCCCTTTTGATGTATCCCTCTCAGCAGGATGAGGAGTCTTAGGATCAAAGGAGCATACTAACTGTAGCTTTCCCCCTACTTTCAGAACAGGCCCTAGGTACCTGGACCACCATATTTCTTTGTGCAAATGGCTCTGAGCCTATATTGGGATGAAACTGGCTAATTCTCTGAATCTGTCCACCATGAGAGACTGCTCTGCTTGAATGCACAGCTCTTAGGCCCAAATAGTGGCAACCAGCTGCATTTGTAGGAGAGGAAGTTATGATGAATTTAAATTTACAGGTTGGAGTGCTCACTATCCACACATATGCAATCTGTAGGTTAAAGCCAGGGATGGGTAGAGCCCTGGATAAAGCCAGTGGATAGATAGGACTTGTACCAGCTTATTTTGTACTTTTGTCCTGATTTTGTAACTGCTAGAGTTGGGAAGTCTCTTTCTCCTTTATCCGCCCCTTTACTCCAACAAACTCATATCTTCCTATTCTCAAGACTGTGTTATGGCTCTTTTCTCACTTATAGATTCTCCCCAGATTCTTATGTACTTCTTCTACACCTATAAACCAGTGATTCTGAGAACTATATTTGTACCAGACTATAACATAGAAATGCCTTAAGCAGCTTTGCTTCCTATGCTTACATAGAGATTTAAATCTCTTTGAAGGTCTCAGCAGCATCTCAAAATTAAGTTGCTCACAATGGAACATGCTTCCACTACCAAATCTGCTTCTCTACCTAATTAAATAAGCAAAAGAATGAATGACAAAATTACAGGCAGGTTGTAAATTAGGACTCTGGCATTTGTAGCTGTGTGACTTGGAACAAATTCCTTAACCTATCAGAGCCTGAGTTACCTCATTGCTAAGTGACAGCTGATAAGAAGATTAAATGTGTTAGTGAGCCTTAACTGATGGGTATGACTTCCCTATTGAAATGAATAAAAGAATGAGAAAGTTAAAATAATTTCAGTGTTTTTCAGTTTATGAAAATGAAAGAATTGTTGCTGTTTGACAGCTGTGAACTCAGCACCTCAATTTTGAAAATTTTCTAAAGTACTCCAAAAACCAAATGTAGTGCTTTGTTCAGTGGTATCTGTGAGGCTGGTATATTTCAAGCAATCATCTTATTTACTTAGATTTAAACTTTTGGTCTAGTTAAATTAAAATTATGGATGACCAAAAGCAAGACAGGTGAATACTATGAGTGATAATATTATGCATAATGAGATTAATGTAAAACGTCTACTAAAATATTTTTAAAATCAGCTTTGGATATGTTGAGAAACATTTTCCAATCTTGTAGTAGCTTTGGACGGTTGCAAATAATAGCTTCAGACAGATTGACTTGCTGGTCAGTAATAGGAAGAAAAGGTGGTTCACAGCATTGGCAAAAGTTAACTTTGGTGATAAGCTCTGCAAATAAAGTTATCCTTTCTGTGTGTTTTTAAAGGGTTTGCTAGCACATTTAGATGTTTTCGTATCCACAGACATAGCAAACGCTGTCAGTAGCACTCTCTTCAAATACAAAGAATGGTGATATCTGTAATCATGCTTCTAAAAATTTCAGGTCAAGCTTGGGTTTATTTAGCTGCAGATAATCAAAAGAAACCTCTTTTGGTGTTTCTCTCCATCTCCAAGGAACATCTCCAAGGAACATACTTAAATAAACCTTTTTCTAACGGTTTCATTCTTATGGCTATTCTTAACCTTTGCTATGTAATCACAACAAACAAAGAATTTTAGAAATGAGGAGGAACTTCTCTGGGAATTTACTGCTTATATGGGTGATGAAATTGAAGCCCAAGAATTTTAGTGAACTTGTTTTAGGTTGCACAGTTGGTAGCAGGGTCAGGATTAAAACCCAGAACTACTTATTTGCAATTTGATATATGGGCTGACTCTAACTCCAAAATGTTTTGGGACTTAAATGTGAGTAGATAGAGAAAGTTGATACTTGTCTCTGAAGGAACTTGAAAAATACTCTGAACAGATGGACAGACTTTTCCACAGACCAACGGTGTAACCCAGTGGGGCTAAAATCAATAGTAAATTTTTGCAAATTTGTTAGCGATGTTCTCCCAAGGAGCTCAGTCTGAGTAGATGGCAGGGCACAGTACTTGGGCTTCTGAGAGATAGTAGGTAGCATCACAATGGTGCCTGGATAGCTGCAAGGATATCAAAAGCAGCTATCAGACTTGAGAAAAAGATCTAGGGCCAGCTGCTATTCAGTAGAGATTGACTTGGTTAATAAGGGCTAGAAACCTAGGAGAAGATGTTAACTGGACCGAAGAAATATGATGGTTATTAGTTTGGCATCTACAGCCAAATAATCTAGGGCCATTAAGGCTCTATACAACCCTAGGCATAAAAGGCATGGGGGCAGTGCGCATCTTATCCTCATAACAATCACTATTGCAAAGTGCTGCCAACATACTATTAACCAAGATTTCTAGGAACTGAACAAAGCTGAACTTTAAGGTGCTGTACTGGAGTCCTGGCCCTACTCTTAGCCCAACTGTGTAGGGAAAAAACATACAGGAGTGACAAGATCCAAAACACCTTCCTTTCCTCTGCATTGCCTTCATGGCCAAAAACCGTGCACACCACCAGGGGTTATTTCCGTCTGTGAGTGAGCACATGACCCTCTTCTAGATGTGCGTAATTCCCTTTCTCAGATAAGCTGGCAAGGTTGAGAAACAAGAGCACACCATTTTCTCTGAATTTGCTTGAGCTGTCAATTTCGTATTACATAATTTACAACACTATTCACTGTTATTATTTTCAGAAATAAATTAGTAATCTTTGACTATGATGAGATTCTCCCAAAGCAGCATGATATGAAACTTGAAGACTGTAACACACATCCTTCCCAGATTCACACGGACCCATGTGAGACAAGCTGTCTCGGAAACAAAGTTCACAGGGTGCTCTTGATTGTGAACTGCAGGTTCGAGTATAATGTACCTTTCACAGTCTAGTTACTTGGCCTAGTGGCTCTGAGTGAAAGTTTATTATGCCATCACTGGCATGTTTATGATCAGTTTTAGCCAGTGCAGGCTATAAAGGTACCTTTCCCTTGACCCAGGCAGTTAATTTTAAAATGCCTTGGGCCAAAACTCTCTGTGGGAAACATACCTTTGGAATCACTAGGTAAAGTCTTGGCTTCCGTATTTTCTATATTGTGGAATTTCACTCCATAAATAGTAAGTGTTGCTGACTTTTATAGAAATAGCTCCTTCTATTTCCCAGTTTTTAAAGAATTTCATATTTCAGATACAAAGAAACCAAAATGTGCTACTTAACCTTTTGTTTGGTGTGAACATTTTTATTTGAGGGGCCTCTAAAAAAAAGTGTAATTCTCAAAGGTCATTTCACTATGACCGTTTTTCTACCTTACAAATACAGAGAACCAGAGCTTTATAATTACTTACCATCTGGTGACAAGTTCCTCCTGAATGCCTTACACCCATCCATATTTTAATGTCTTTTTATTTCAATCATATGTAATACCTCAGCCAAATATATTGGTTTATCAGTTATTTTCCCAGCTTCTCTGGGCGGCATTTGTTGTATGAATATTCATTCCTTTTCTTTCTAGGCCTCACTCTCTTGCTGATGACAGCTCCACAGTCGCTGAAACACTAGGTCTATATTTTACAGACAGCTCAAAAGGTTCCTGGACTTAAGGTTTCCGACTTGAGAGACCTTCCCTATGTAAGAATCTGAAAGCTCATTCTACTGCTGTTTCTATAAATTGAAGTAACACCAGACACACCACCCCAACCTGGCTTTAGAAAGCAAACTGACAGCTATAATCCAGAGAGAAATAATGTGTAAAACCTTTTCCTAAGTTTAAATATACGCATATATCAAAATAAAGATTGCATATACTCAGGCTTGTGAATGCATACACCATACCCACTGCAAATGTGAATTTAAGCCATGGAAATACTTTTTACAACCCACACACATGATTACCGCCTCTTATATTTGTAGGCACAGGGTCAAGGCACAATTGTAAAGATAATTTCAGCTTTTGGTTTCAGCTAACAGCCACCTGCTACCATTTCAGAGCTGAGCAGTGAGCCTGTGCTGTGGCCAATTGTGACTGTGTGGTTGTGTGGCAGGTTGTGTTGCTTTGGGTACGTAATGAGACACGCGTGTAAGACTCAGCTTTCTGGTTTACCACAGAGCTGGCAGTCACTCATCGATCCCCAGTGTCTCGTTTTAAGGACAAGTCAATGAATAAAAGGCAAAATTTTAAAAGATTTTTTTTCTTTAAAGAAACACAGTTGCTAACACAGATAAATGAATTTGGCAGCATGTGAGACTTGGCATTAAGCGACAAAATTTCATATTAAGGTTTACACCTGACAAAGCTTCCTTTTTTCTTTTCTTTTTTTTTTTTTGAGTTTTGAGTCCTTAAAAGGAAGCCTCAATTTGTATACCTGCAATTTTAAAAGTGTTATATATATCTATTCTTCTCTGCCTTTTATTTTACAAATATTTATTGAACAGCTATTGTATATTTACCCTTCCATCACAAATAAAGGGAAATTCACTAAGAACACCTTTCAGATCTAGAGCTAGTGGAATGTCAGTGAGGCCACTGTCTGATCCACAGTTCTTTCATTGTCTGAGAGGGAAACTAGGTGACTCCATCTCTTTCACCTGTGTCATTTTAAGCAGCCATAACTTTTTCCTTCTACTATTTTAAACCAGTGATTTTTAAAAACATTAAAAATATAATATGAGGATTGGCAATGTTTCTAGTAAAGTGTTTCTAAATTCAGCTGTACAAATGTGATTCATCAGAAAGGGGAAAAATGCCAATTACCAAACAGAAGTTGTTGCTCATGTACAAACCACACTCCTGAATGTTTGTGTTTATTAAAAAGAAATCCAAACATCTAATTTTAGTTTCCAGGAAAAAAATAAAATGAAAACTTAACTTAAAAGTGGGTCAATTTTCTCAGTTAAGTTTTAAAAGAAAATGGCTCCATAAAAAATGCTTTTAGAACTCAAGAGGAATTAAACAAAATTAAAACAAATCCTGATAGAGTAACATGTAAACTGTCAAATATAAATGAAAAAGTAGTATATGCCAGCATATGTTTCTTTTGCCCTGTTTTCTCCTCATGTATATTGATCTGATTATACTAGAATTGTAATGTAAGTTCAATACTGGTGAAAGAGTTGTGATAGAAACCCTAGATTTAAGGAAAGGAATAGATTGCTAACTATACTATCACTTGCAAAAGTAAAAAAGATATTGGAAGGGTCTCCAGGATTCTAAGGTCCTATCTTCCCTGAGCCAAAAGTGCTGAGGTTGCAGCTTTCTCTGTCTTATTGCCCCCTCCAAAGGAAGCCAACCTGCAAATTAGTTATTCCTCCTCGGTTCTAAAACTCTCACTGTGGAATCTGTTTTGCCTGGTCTTGCTTCTCTCTGTGAACTCCTTCCCCACCGCTGTGGATCAAAATGCAATAAAAAGTTTATGTCCTTTGCATAAATAGGATTCAAAAACCTCTTTGCCTTTTTTCTGGTTGTGACTACTGATCTAGTGAACTTACAGTAAGGAAAAATTCTGTGAGCCTGATGGAATACTATACTCTTTTACATATGTTTCTACTGTGATAGAAATTGCCATTTGCCCAAGTACTTTTTATATAAATGCCCTCAAATTTCAAAGACAGTACAGTATGTTCCGCCCACTTTTGTGACAGATGGAAGAGACATTTGGAATTGTAAAATGTCTGCATGAAGAGCAGAGCCTTCTAACATTGTAGTTTTACCTCAAGATAATATAGTTTTCTCTACCCTAGTAAGGTGCTGAAAAATAAATCAATTTTTTATTGATCTCCCAAATGTTTATGGCACTCGTCTTTTTTTATTTAGAAGCTTCCATGCACTTTCAATGTCCTTTTGTCCCAAGGCACTTCCTGCAGTCTACTGATAATGTCTTTCAAGATTTTGCTTTAGAGACCTCATTTTGTCTCAAATCTATCTTCAACCTTGTTATTCTTTTAACATAGCCAACATTTCTTACTGTCAGAGGATGTTTGCATTTGAGTGTCACAGATTTACTCCAAACAAAACATGTTGAAACAAATTCACCAGTTTCCTGACTATTCATACCAAACAGACCCTCTACTGCTTTTGTTCTCTTGTTATGCTACATATATATACACAAAATTTGATTATGTATTATATAAATGTACATAATTCACACTTGCTAAATCTTGGCCATTTCTTAGTACACCATAATGATTACATCTCAAGATTTTGATACTCTTTGGTTATTATTTCCATTATTTATGTAAAGCCCAAATGATCATTTTATGAATCTGACAGTCACCAAGTTTACTTTTTCTCATACTCAACAACTTTGACCACATTATTGGCCTCAGCCATAGCCCTCTATCTAGTTGTACTCCTTTTTCTTTCTAGTGGGCTTGAATTCTCAGTAGTCAACAAGTATATGAGCAGTGACTGGTAAAGTTTGTGTTAGAAAGGATTCTGAAGTTACCTCGGGGCTCAGACTTTCCTACAATTGATTGGCAGTTTTTTCTCTGGTGTGGAAGTGGGAAGTGGCACTGTAATTGCCATCCCCATACTAGACTATGGCTGTCATAGTACTACTGCCCTAACAGATGGCATTGTATAGTGACCAGGATAAAATGAAAGGGACTTGGAACCATGATCATAAAAGTCTGGCTTGGTTAACTTACCAGTTGTACCACCACTATTACAAGACTTTGGTAATTAACAATTTACGTGATCTCATTTTCATATTGTAAAGGGAGATTTCATGTACAGCACAGGCAACCCCATAAGATTAATAAGTCTCATTTGAAATGTTTGCTAAACTTCTGTAAATTGATTACATAAAAGTACCAAGCATCACATCAAAAGGCTGAAAAATGAAAAAGCACCTGTTCATATGAGTAGATACAGAAAAAGCATTTGAAAATAATCTAGTACCCCATTCATGATAAAAATAGAATGAAATAGGGCTGGTGAGATGGCTCAGCAGCATAAGTGCCTGCCTGGCAAGCGCAAGGTCCTGAGTTCGACTCCCGGTACCCACATACGAAAAAAGGGCCGGTGATATCACCCAGCGGCACGGGTGCCTGCTGGTGCACAAGGTCCTGAGTTCGACCCCGGTACCCACAAAAAAAAAAAAAAAAGAATAAAATAGTAATAGAAGTAAACTCCCTCATATTTATTAAAAACAAACAAAAAAACTCTGTGATAACCCTAGGACAACCTCATACTTAAGGATAAGAAACTAGCATCTTTCCAATAAAATCAGAAGCAAAGCAATGATTCTTCCTTTCCCCACTCCTTTCCAGTATCACTCGAGACATCTTAGTCAAGACAAGGAAAGAAAGGAAGGATATACAGATTGGGAAAGGAGGAATGAAACTGTCTTTATTCACAAATAACATGGTTATGTATGTGAAAAGCCCACAAGATCTGACCAAAAATAAAATAAAACCAAACATGTTGAAAAAATAAGCAATAGCAGGTTATAGAATACAAAGTTAACATACATAATCCAGTCACTTTCTGTATACCAACAATGAATAAGTGGAATTTGATAATAAAAACACAATATAATTAATATTAGGAACCCAAATCTAACTATTACCTGGACCCCTTATTTGTATAAAGGCAGATCTCTGTAACAAACCCCTTATACAGAAGCATATATGGATCTAAATATCCTATAGTTCTGCTTCTCTGACTGAACCTTAATTGCTTCACATAACGATATCCTTGTTTTCATTTTTAAAACAACTTTCTTTGCTTCTGAAAAAAGTCACCAGGTGCAGAGGAGAACATACTTTGAATTGTAGAAAAAATACTATAATAATCATATTTTTAAGATTTTAACAACAAGATGGGCTTTTACTACAGGAAGAAGAAGAAGTTCTATATTCTTAGAAGCAGTGATATGCTAACAAAATCTATGCAAAAAGCTAGGAATAAAAGAAATAAAAAAGAGGGAAAGAAAGAAGAAAAAAGGAGGGAGAGGGCCAGTGAGATGGCTCAGTGGCATAAGCGCCTGCCTTGCAAGCGCGAGGGCCCGAGTTCGACTCCCGGATCCCACATACGGAAAAGGGGCTGGTGATATCGCTCAGCGGCACGGGTGCCTGTTGGCGCGCGAGGTCCTGAGGTCGACCCCCCGGTACCCAAAAAAAAAAAAAAAAAAAAAAAAAAAGGAGGGAGAGAGGAATAAAGGAGGTGGGGGAGGAAAAAAGATAAATTGTTTTGAAAAATATCACGCTCAATAAATCACTAATTATAAAATATACCAAGCAGTGTATGGAGGGCTGTTTTATTACTAATTTATTTATTTTGAAGGATATAGGGATTCCAAAGAGGAAATACTTTCAGTTAACTAGCTACTACAATTTAAGACCTGTGACTCCATAGGCAGAAATTGATGCACGTAGAAGAGAATTAGAAGATTAAAGAAAAACATAACATATCATTAAAATATCATTGCAGTGAATTGATATCAAATTTCAAAACCTTTAAAAAGTAACACTGAAGGGAAAAAAGCACAGGTTTTTAACAAATGATCTGTCACCAATCTTTGTATTATGAAAATGAATATAGCTTAGGTTAGAAACAGGCCAAAGATACATTGCAGCCTGTTGTTCCTTCAGAAAATACATGATGCACCACGCCTGTGCTTAGCTCAGATAATAAAGTATTTGTATTTTAGGATCACAGGACAGGGAATACATCCAGCCTTTTCAATTGCACTTTCTGAGACTGATCATAATGAAAGTTGGTTCTTTCATAAACAAAAGAGCCAAAAAATTGCTTTTTTATTCTACAGTAGTTGTAACATTCAATAGAGTCTTAGTGTGTCAGTATAGTGATATTTTCATGTTTTTAATTGCATATGGAGCTAAGATGAAACAAGAATGAGAAATAGGATATACTACTAACTTCAGTTCATTCACGCAAATATCACTGAGGATATTGTACTGCGCTAGAGTCTAAGGTGATTGCATTTGCTCCTCATCTTCTAGGTGATTCTATGTTAGTATTAGCTAAGTGAGACATTCACCAGGTGGTCCCAAGTTATGTACTCATTAAGTCTTACTAACCTATCTTCAATTTCTCAGTAGAATTTTGAAAACAAACTATGATTTAAAATCAGTTGTCAAGGCTCCCATGGAAACCAAAGAAGTCTATCTACCTACAGAACACAATTTCATTCTCTATTTCTTTACTGACGGGAGTGGCCATATGTACTTGTTTTCTCTAATGAGATGGGAGCAGTGGTGTCCTGGGGCTACCTTGTACTGGCTCTACTTACCACAAATTTGGTGAGCCAGCTGCTGAAAATAGCCTTTGCTAGCAAGTAAATTATATAAACTAAGAAGTAAATTAAATTTCAAATGAAGATCATAAATACTCAAAAATACTACATCCTAATGATTTTATTACATTTTACCACCATGTATGTTCTTAAGGGTATTTCTATCTTTGTCTCTTTATGGTTAAAACACTGTAAAACTGAGCATCTCTTCCTAATCCCACCTTCATTATGTTGACATCATGCTAGTAACTTGCAATCAGTAATAATGGGAATATTTACAACACAGGTATGGGCCAACTATATAAATCACTGTCCCCCACCCAAGATCTGGTAGATAAAAATTTTTCCAGAATATATTTTAGTGGGAGTTATTATTTGTTGTTTTCAGGAAGACTTTTTCCAGGCCAGGGTGCTCCCTGCTGAATACGGAAAAGTGTGTTGAGTCAGAGCCCACTTTAACCTGTGTCTCTGTGTTTCTCTGAGAAGTAGAGCCTGTGATCCCAGTCCCAGTCCAGACCTCTACGGCTCCTGTGGCATAAAATAGTTTTATTTAGATTTTTGTTACCATGGTCTACCTGATCAAAAACAATAGTAAACTATTCCCAAAATGTTGCAGAAAAGTAGTCTCATTATAATAGTATAACACTTACTGCTTTGTCCACAGATGGCTTGTGTTCTATACTTCTCATCTTTATTTTAATTGATGATTGTCATGTATAAAGAGAAAAATTGTGCTAAAAATGTAACTTTTTTTTTTTTGTGGGTACCGGGGGGTCGACCTCAGGACCTCGGGTGCCTGTGCGCCCGTGCCGCTGAGCGATATCACCGGCCCCTTTTTCGTATGTGGGTTCCAGGAGTCGAACTCGGGCCCTCGCGCTTGCCGCGCAGGTGCTTAAGCCGCTGAGCCATCTCACCGGCCCTAAAAATGTAACTTTTTCTAAACAGTACATGCTTTTTAAATATTAAGTCACTAAGTTTTTCTTTCAAAAGATCTCTTTTTATCCATTGGCCTAACTGTACGCAACTTCTTTTTTAAATTTAACACATAGAGTTTGAGTGTATCTATTTTCTTACTTTTATATACACCTGCATAGACATCTGTCTGCTAATTACAAGAGTATTCATTAAGATAGATACAGTCACCAACATCATAAAAAACTTACAAAGTTCTCACATAACCATAGTACTTCATAACTCATGTTAAAATTTTGAGAGTCACAAAATGAAGACAGTAAAAAAAAGAAAGAGACAGACACACTGTCAAATAGGAAAAAATAAGGTCATGCTTTTAAACAAGTTAAGAGTAAAGAGTAACTGAGTTACTTCAAAGAAAAAGAATATCTTGGTTTTTGGCTTCCATATAGAGTCAAGCCTGAAAGTTTTAGTTCTGAAAACTATCGAGATGGACTTAACAAGAATTCCAAAATCTGAGTTTAGAAGAGCCAGAACTAGAGCTGTAGGTCTAAATGAATGTCCCTTACATGTTGGATGGAGACAAATGCTATGCAGGTCTGATAAAAAGGTTTGGGCCGAATGAGAATGTTTTGCTCATACTGGAATAAGTCAGCTATTTTTGTTTAAAACCAAAGGGAAAATCAAGACAATTATCTATGTTTTTCTGCAAAAGTTATTCTGAAATTTCCTAAATAAAATTATGATCATATATGTATGATTCAAAAATTGAATTATATGAATGATTAGTTGAATTTCAGAGGAAAAAGAACCAGGCCTGACTTGGTACCAGTTGGGCCCATTCCCCTAAATTTGGCCTTAGGACCATTCTGTATTGTTCAATGGCGTTAACTTTCCAATTCTGTTTGTCTTTCTTAAGTAATCTCTCTGCTCCCTTGATGCTTCCTTTGTTCATTGTTCCTAAACTGGTCAAATCTCCTGCAGTCTAAGTAAGTTTTCTGCAGGGACAGGAACCCTCAAAGAAAGGGTGTCTTCATTTGCTGAGATAAAATCATGCCAAAAAAGATCCAACTCTTCCAGTGTACTTTATCTTAACTGGATCCAAGTGTTTAGTCATTAAACTCCCTAACAGATTGCAAAAATAGTCTGTAGTGATGGTTCCCAAAATACCATACCTCAGGAGTAATTGCAAGGGGTGGATCTTTCATGTGGACAACAGTATCTATATATTGAAAAAGTGACTTTTCATACATATGAGCTATGATTTATATGTATTCAGGTACTTTTGGCTAATATATTAGAAATTTATTTTGAGCAGTTAGTCACTCAAAAAAAAGCATGTAATTTCCATTGTGCAGAATTGCTAAACTTTAAAATATTCCCTTTACTTTTAATATTTTTAATCAAATGGTGCATATTACTGCTTAGAAAACCTCACAATAAAAAAGAGTTATAATTTCATATATAAAATTGCATGCATTTTATGTATGACTATATAAATAATTCATGTATAAAATATTTTAAGAGCATGCATGTGTGTTTATTTAAAACATTTGTATCGATTCATCTCATAATGGAAGAGTTTGGAGATGCCAGCTCTAGGTTATATTTTTTTCTGCCCCTGATGCATCAGCAATCATTTTTCCAACCTCTGTCTGTTTTCCAGAACTGGGTGAAATTCTGTCATCATCTTATGACTTCCTTCTGTCCTGGAGGTACCAGAGATTTATATCTTTTATACGGTAATTTTAGATGGATTTTTGCCGGCAAAAGGAATAAACAATTGTCTTCATTTTATCATTTCAACCAGAAGTCTCTTCAAAAATTTTCTCATGAGGAAGACAATAAAAAATGCAAATAAAAACAACACTGAGATTCTATCTCACTCCAGTAAGAAAGGCCATCATCAAGGAGTCCAAAGCCAATGAATGCTGGCAAGAATGTGGTAAAAAGAATCCTTCTACACTCTTGTTAGGAATGTGAACTAGTACAGCCTCTATAGAAACAAATATGGAGATTCCTGAAAAAATTTTTAAAAAAATTCCATTTGGCCTATTATACTTCTTTCCTGGTTATCTTCCTGAAAGAGTTAAAGCCATTATATAACAGTGATACATGCATAGCCATGTCTATAGCAGGACAATTCATAATGGTTAAGTTATGGAAGAGAACAATGTTATGGCCATCAGAAAACGAATGGATAGAGAAAATGTGGTGTATATATATACAGTGGAGTACTAGTTAGCCATGCAGAAGGATAAATTTGAGTCATTTGTAGGAAAAGTGGATGGATCTTGAAACCACAATTCTAAGTGAAATAAATAAGACACAGAAAATCAAATATTACATGGTTTCTCTTGTATAAGAAAGCTGAAGTATAAATAATTTATAGAACAAAATAAAGGAAAGATGGTGAAACAGGGAGGTAGACTCTTTAGCAATGGGAAGGGGATCTGGAGAAGGGAGAGAAGGAAGAGTAGGGGCCAGAAGGGGAGTAAAAATTATCATAATAAGAATATGTGTATGTGTCAATTCCCCAAAATGAATGCAATTTTCATGTCTCACAAATGTATACTCATAAACTATTCAAAAAAAAAAAGGAAATCTTCATGCTTGGAAACATTGGGAACCAGTGGTGAAGAGCAAGAGCCCTGGGAGGAATCTGAATTCTACCCTGTTTCTGCTACTGACCGGCAGCGTGACTCTGGACAAGTCACCTGAATTGCCTGCACCTGGTTTCCCCCTCTGTAAAATGGTCAGTCAGACCAGCCAGCCAAGTAGAGCAGAGATGAGCAGACATCCTTCCTATATAAGGCACCATCAGACTGCGAAGAGAGAAAAGGCTGGGTGTCTGGACTGAGTGGAAAAGCAGAAAAGAAGGTGCTATATGATAAGGAGCTTTGAAGGAGTCAGAGTCAAAAAGTTGAACCAAAAATATTAAAGAAGCTGGGTCAAGATCCAGGGAATACAGGGACATGATCCTTAGTGTGAAAGAAAAATTGACTTGGCAGTCATAATCTAAATAGAGAGGAGGAGAAAATACAGGAAAAAAAGGCCAAGGAGTGGGTGGTTGTGGTAATTAAACCAGAGGCTCTGCAGCCCGAATATGCACCCTGGCAGGGAGAAGAGCAGAGAAGGATTACGTGTTTCACTAAGAGTGATTGGGATGAAGACAGCCACATCCTTTAATTATTTTACTCTACAACGAACTGGCACATTGCTAATAAAGAGAACTCTAAATGTGTCTAATAAAAAGAAATTCTTAAACAGTTTAGTTGGGGGGTTGAAAAATGAGAGCTGAATGAATGCAGGTGAATGTAAAAAAAAAAGAAAGGAAAGAAAGAAAGAAAGAAAGAAAGAAAGAAAGAAAGAAAGAAAGAAAGAAAGAAAGAAAGAAAGAAAGAAAGAATTCTGAAATGGCCAAGCAAAATACTGTAAAGAGCAACTTCAACTGTCTGGCTTTCTTCCTTGTGTTTGTAAGTCCAGATAAGGAGCTTTGTGGTGGTGGGAAGGCAATGAAGCTTTAATTGCCTATTAACTGGCAGCTTCTGGTTATATCCTTTATTTATTCTTGGTTTCAGATCCCCTGATTTGGCCATAGCCACCTATGTTAAATGGGTTCTGATCAGCAGAAAATCACACAGTAATTTAAACTGGAAATTTTAGTTAAATCCGGACAACTCCCCAACATCTTTTCAAAAGGATGAAGGTTTTAATCAGTACAGTACAAGCCATGGGGAATAGGGGAGAGATCAGGTCAAAATGTGGGTAAGAAAAACTATAGAGGAAGTGCTAATGGGATAAGGACGCCTGAGCTTTTTATCTTGTTAGCGCTTCCCATGTTAAATTAGCAAAATGGTTCAGGCACTGAAGTGTTAGATAAAATGTTCATGTGGTATGCGTTCCCCAGAAAGATTCTCCAGGAGCCTCTTCTAAAGATGCTCAACTTTTCGTTTTCTTTTTTACCTTCGGAGGCAGGCATGATTACATAAGCCAGCCTCCTCTACTTTGTATCCAGGTGACCTCTATGCAAACAGCTTAGTTACTTGGGCATCAACAAATTCCACGGTCATCATTCACAAAGAGTATGGTATGCATGATGTAGATGGAGTTGTGCAATGCACATGCCTCTCATCAGGATAGATTTCCTTGTTGTGAATAGAAAACTAAAAAGAATATTTCAGGAGTTATACCTTAAGAGACTCATGACTTCAAAAAGCAGTGACGCATGTCAGTGTCAGCTGAATGTCTTTAAATACTCAGATGTCATGGCTTTTTTTCATGCTATCTTTTGCATCACATGGGTAACTTGAATTCCCTAACATGTAGCCAGTTATTTTTAAAACCCATCTGTTTAATAAATAACAAGACATTTCCATGTGTCAACCACACAGGTCTTCTCTCAGTTAAATGACCTAGCAGAAATAAAGCACTTACAACAGTATTAGCAGTGAATATTATTACTATTATTATTTTGCAAAGGCATCTAAGCTCCTTCTTGGCTTATGAGCTTTTCTTACTGTTTTCATTGTCCCTCCTCTGTTTTTACTCCCATGGCTAAATTCTTCTTACCTTCAGGGCTCAGCTTAAAAATCACTCCCTAATTATTCTATTTAAAGTCCTTTTTTCTATTTTTACCTATTTCACATTGGTTTCTCAAGTAGCACTTATCACCACTTGTTGGATCCTATTGGTTGGCTTATTTACTTGTGTACTATCTGGCTTACCCCATGATAGGCAATCTTCAAGGAGGGGAAAGGATTGCACATTATAGAACCTCAATAATCTTTGCTACAAGAATGCATGCATAACTTAGCACCTTAATTTTCCCAAGAAAAACTCAGTATTCAGTTCACCACAGTCTACTCATTATTTTTCTATTTTTGTGAAATTGATTTTGGTGAGATATAGTTATTAATATGTTTACTACTTCTTTTCAATGTGGGAGAGGTTTGAGAAAAACCTGGCAGTGTGGAAGTGGTGATTTCCCAGTACAGCCAGGCGATGGTACCTCCTGCCATTCTGACGTGCAAGCTCCTCACGGCATTGTAGCAAAGACCCTGGAGCCTGAGGTCAAAATGCCAAACATTCAATTATAAATGTGAACATATTCCTGATTCAGTCACAGAAATACAATATAAGCAAAGTCTACAGTAAAGATATGTATGTATTTTCATGGTTTCTAGGAAGACATGATTTCTAGGGTATTTCAGCTTTTAAATTCATTGAACAAGACAGTATCAAATGCAGCAAATACAATGCTCTGTAGTATATAAAATGTATGCAACATTGCTTTGCTGCCACAGAAATCCCTGCCATCTTTATTAGTTTGAAATTTTACCACTGATCGATGCTTACACTAACTGGACCACCAAGGAATTCAGCTGATTATATCCAAGTGAAGCACTGATAATGTACTATCTGGGATATGCTTCACAATTTTGGAATATTTTGTTTATGATAATTAACAGAACTCTTTACCATGGCAGTATTTCTATACACCACATATTTCAATTTAAAAGGTGAATTAACTGTTAGAAATGACAAGAGAAAGTTTATGACTTAATAAATGATCTTAGTTACAGAGGAGAGAAATCTAGTCAGCTCAAATGAACAATTTATTGAACAGGCGTGATAACCTCCGAGAAGTAACTTGTCATCAAGCCTCTTGGGAACTAGAGCCACCGGGAGCGGAGACAACTGCTCATTCTACTTCCCCTCACCTTCTAGTGGCCAGCTTGGTCCATCTTTTTGGGCTTTTCTGTGCATTGTTTCTTATTCTGCCTAGAAAATGGGATTGGTGCACCATTGCTGATAATGCCTGCTCCAAACTTGTCTTGATATAACCTCTCATTTTGCACCTTACTGTCCCAACATCTTCTGAGTGTGCAACTTAGTAAAAAAAAAATAATTCATTGATGACAAGTAAATTAGATAGCTTTCCTAGCTCAGATGCTTGATTCTGAGTTTACATACCATGTTTGTGATGGTGGGGTTGCATGGTGAGCACACGGTTAACTAATCCAGCACTTTATCAAGAATTGAGAGAGCAAATGATTCCAAAGATAGTTGTGTGCACAATCATATACCATCTTTCATGTTCATCAGCACACACACACACACATACACACACATAATGTCTTTAGAAATTAAAGTAAGAACAGAAAAATTGAAGTAGCTTTTACCAAAAAATATAAAATAGTGATTTGTGGATAATGCTCTTAGCTTCATGTATATTTTACACTTAATTTCTCACTGATGCACTGAGTCTAAGATTATTGTAACTATGCAGCATGACATTCTTTGAATTTAGGAAAAGTAACAAATTTATTTTTAAAAATCTTTCTTCTCACTTTATTTTTTCCTATCATGTATGTATAGGTATACATTTCTAGGGTACTAAGAAGAGTATCATTTGGATTCTATTCTCTCTTCTGCAGCTTTTGTGAAGTCTAAGTCCCCTCCAGCGTGCTTTCTCTGACTGAAGGCTCACTAGATAACTAAGGGCCATTCTTTCCTTGATTATCCTTGGTCCGTAATAAATCTCTCTCTCTCTCTGTGTCTCTCTCCCTCTCCTTCCACCTTTGCCTTTTATCTTTCAAAACTCATTATTATTTTCTCTAAACAACGATTCTCAGTTTCTTTTGTAGTTACACAACTGTTGTGAATATTAATGGTATTCACTTCAAGGGGCATTATTTATAGCAGGAAATAGGGGTCTTTGATCAGTATTTTTTCTTAAATAAAAACCTTATGCATTGTGAGTAGATTGTATTTCTCTTATCTTATGTTGAGCATTTTGTTTCTCATTTCCATCTTTCCTTATGTTACAGAGTTGGAGGCCATTGGAGACTTTTAAGTTGTTCTTTTTAAAAAGTCTTTTTCCCCTTTGTTATGTGATCTCTCTAATGCTCATTCTGTGCATGGTGATGTCTGCCCTGGTTGGAAATCCTTTTGCTACACTCCCTAAAGGCAGCAAGTGATTCAGGAGGGAGTGTGTAATTTGTTTTGTACCGTGGAATTCCTGCCATGCCTATATGTATTTAGACCACAGGCAAACCAATAAAGTTGTCATAGAAACAAAGCATTTCATGAATAAATCAATCCATAACAAACTTGTAAACTTCAAACAACCCACTGTGCTTTAACAACACATCCGTTACATACGCAAAATAATCATGTTTGTAATGAGCAATGCACAATATTATTCTTTCCCATACATTTGGTCCTGTTTGCCATCTTATAAATATTCCTTAATGTATTTTCATGCAGCCTGTGGATTCCTGCTGAGCTGGAATGAAATAAGTAACTCTAGCTGGCATGATAATGCTGGAAAAGCAGACTTTTAAAAATGTACCTAATGGTGAACTCTAGTTCAAACAGTGTGCTGGGAATAGCTGCTCAGAAGACCAGAGGGATTGAAACCATGGCAAAGTAAAGTTTCCTTATTTTGATGAACTCCACTATTCCTTTTTCACTTTGCAATTTTCTTCTTTTGGCTCTTGATACCTGCTCTGCATATAGTGGGTATCATCAGGGCATGTGGTTGACTGGGGGTAGGATTGAAAAGCCATTTGAAAAGTGACCCTGGCTATTTTAAAAAGAATGAACTGTCTCTGCCAGAAACTATCATAACTGTATTGGAAAGAGAGAATGCTTTGGGAAGGAAAAGAATATTATTGTGTAAAACTAAAATTCCTTTGCAAGTAGTAAAAAGACAAGGAAAAGGCAGAGCTACTGAAGGATGTCAGTGTAATACAAGTCCTCTGGGACTAATTTTGGTCTCCAGAACATGAGAACTTTCCTTATTGTCCTTCTATACAAAATTCTCTCCGTGACTACATGTAGGTGTGGGCCTGCCTAACATACGTGTTGAATAAAATCACCTTATCTTTCTCTATTCCTGTGGGTTCTGTTAATGTCTTTTGCTTCACCTTCATTGTGACATCTCAGCCTAATTAGACATCTCTCAGATGCCTGTGATCAGATGACTGAGGGTCCCTTTAGCCATATATTTGGTATGGATATGAATTTTGTTAATAACTTTGTTGTACTTTATTATGATGAATCTCATCTTTTTGTCTTCTAATGACATCTGAGAGTGTTCCATATTTTTTCAGCCACTGTCAATTATTAAAATTTAGTTCCACCTAGTTGATCACCTTAATTTCATGCTTAATTCAAAATTCTCCCCTCCAACACTTAAGTGGTCAGATGTCTTGGTTTATGTGAACTCCTAGGACATGTCTTTCCCTAAACAAACAAGGAGGATGGACAGGGAAGACTGAGACTTTCTTAAGCTATGAGAAGCCTCTTGTTCATTCTATTGTTTATACTCCTGGTGACCTCCACTAGGAGGTTTAAATCTGTGTAAACATATTTATCTCCTCAATCATCTATTTTTTTCTTCATGACCAAAACACTCAATATTCTTTCTTCTAGCTTTTTGAGATTTATAGTACATAATTGTTATATATTGTGCAATAGCAAACCTATCCAACAATATCTTAATACCCATTGATCAATCTTTCCCCATCTCTCCATTTCTTTAACTCTCCTCAGCCTTTGCTAATTACCACTCCACTCTCCATCACTATGAAATCAGTTTTTTTTTTTATGTACATATGAGTCAGATCATGTAATACTTGTCTTTCTCTGCCTGGCTTATTTCATTTAACATAAGGACCTCCAGTTCCATTTCTGTCGGCACAAATGGCAAGATTGTTAGAGGGTTGTACTGGATGGAATAGTGTCCCCTCAAAATTCACATCACCTGAAACCTGTAAATGAGATCTTATTTGAAAATTAGGATCTTTGCAGATGTAAAAATGTTAAGATGAATTTATCCTGAATTAGGGTAGACCCTAATGCAATGACTTCATAAGAACAGGGCAATTGGGCCGGTGAGATGGCTCAGCGGCGTAAGCGCCTGCCTTGCAAGCGCGAGGGCCCGAGTTCGACTCCCGGATCCCACATACGAAAAAGGGGCCGGTGATATCACTCAGTGGCCCGGGCACCTGCTGGCGTGCGAGGTCCTGAGATCGAACCCCTGGTACCCACAAAAAAAAAAGAAAAAGAACAGGGGAATTTAGGCACAAGGACAAAGAATAGGAGCAAGCCAAGAGGAAACAGAGGCAGAGATTGGAGTGATGCATTTACAAGCCTCGAAATGCCAAAGATTTCTGGCAACCACTAGAAGCTATGAAAAGGCGAGGAAGGACTCTCCCCTCCAGCCTTTGGAAGAAACACTGGCCTGCCAACACTGATTTCACTCTTCCAGCCTCCAAAATTGTGAGAATAAATGTCATGTTGTTTTAAGTTCACCAATTTGTGCTCCTTTGTCACAGCAGTCTTGGGAAAGAAAATAGCCCTAATTTCCTTTACAGGTGGGGAAAAATAAAAGGCAAATACTACTCAACATGCTTACAGACCTCCAACTCTTGTGTTCCAGACTGAAGTTATTATTTCCCTAAATCTGTTTGTGCATGTTTATCTCTAGCTCAGGGACTGGCATTTCCTATCTGTGACTCTGATCTCACCCTTGAGTGTCATCTTCTATTCTTCCCTTTCCCTCCTATCATCTCCCTCCTTGTTTCATTAATTCTTCATCTTTCAAGGTGAAGTCAAGATTCTTGAGATTTATTATGTTTCTATCTTTTGCCCTTTCAATGCCCCTTTAACCTTACCTGCAACCATCTCTACCCTTGATGTTTTGCTCTTTATGTCAACTCCCTGCCCTCACCCACCCCACCTAAAGTAACTACCTCTTCTTTGTTCCTTCTCTGAGTCCCAGATAGCAGCTTGTGTCTGGTTACCACTAATCTTCTCTGCTGTGTCTCATTACTCATGGAGCTCCTCAGGATAGGCTCTTTGTCTTGTTTATCTCTGTTTCCCCCAGAGCTGAGCAGGAACCCTATTCTGATCGGAGAAATTAAGGGAGAAATGCATAGTCCGAGCAGAAGTAGAGCAAAGGGGATAAAACTCGTGTAAAAGGAGGTAAATTCCAGAAAGACGGGCCTCTCATAAAGGGTTATTTTAACCCCTGTAATATTAATTTTCCATGATCAGTAAAGGGACTCATAAGAGTATGTAATAAATGTATGATAAATGACAGAACAAACGATAACACACACAGATGGCTCATTATGTGCCAGACCTTATGCTAAGCATTTAACCTGCATCTCTTATTTAATCTACACAATACCCTATAAACAAATGAGTTTCTCTTTTATTAATGAAGCAAATGGAGCTCTGAGACACTAAGTAAATTGTCCAAGGTCACACACTTAGAAAGTGGTAGACGTGAGATTTGAACCCAGGTGTATCTGAATCTGATCATGACATTGACAACTGAGATTTATCCTGTCATGCTGCACAGGTTCTGATCATTACGAGCATTCCCCCCACAGCTGAGATGGTGCAGCTGCTGAGTGCAGTTTTTCTCTATTGGCACAACATCAATCTAAAGTCAGTAAGGAATATCTTCATTAAGGAACATTCTACCCGAGTTTCGCACTTCAGCAATGTATTTAATTGTTGCATCTTGGAGAAATTTGGTAAACAGCTTTAGGATATTGCAGAGAAACTTTTTTTTTTTTATTTTAAAGAGAAGAAAAAACAAAACAAATCAAAAGAAGAACAAATTTTCAAACCAACATAATAGGAGGGTAACAATGGTTAATACATTACGTATTACTATCTTTAAGTTAGTTATTCAGGACACCAGACATTAGCATTCAATTGTCCAAACATTATTGGCACAAACCTTACTCTTCAATGAACTAAGTAAAAATGGTAGTGTATCTGCAGAGAAACTTTTGCTTAAACACTTGTGATGTATATTTCCTTAAGTGTAAAACAATTATTTTTGATGGTTACTATAAGGATTACTTGAAATAACAGAACATGTTAATTCTTTGTCTTTTCTATATCTTTCTCCTGAACTATGGCTTTTATATAGTGCCTTATAGTTTGTAAAAAGGCAATATAAACATCTCGGGAATAAAATATTCAGCATAAGATGTGATGTGTTGTTAGTGGTAATGTATCTGACCATCATAGCTGAAGTGTAGAGAAGATGTGGCTTCTATGTATTCACCATCAGCCTGGGCCAAATGTCCCCAGGCAATCAGTGTCCTTGGATTTACCAATTCAGAGCACAGTGATCACTCAGCAACTAGCTGTGGCCCACTGAGAACATCAGAGCCAACTTTGATTCTTGGGAAGTCTCAGGGATGGAGGAGAGTATAAACAAACTTGCTCTAAATTGCAGCTGTCTTGGATTTAGGTTTCAAATCATTTAGTCTAAGTTGGTTGGTTGGTTAGTTGATTGACTGATTGATTGATTGATTCTGGAGATTGAACACATGACCTTTGCATTGAGCTACATTTCTGTCCTTTTTTATTATTTATTTTGAGACAGCATCTGGCTAAGTCACTCAGTTGTTCAAATTGGGCTCAAACTTGCAATCCTTCTGCTTCCCCTCTCAGAATGTTGGGATTTCAAGCATGCACTACCACACCTGGTTAGGTTATATTTTAAGTTCTTAAAAATCACTGGGTCGGGGCTGGTGAGATGGCTCAGTGGCGTAAGCGCCTGCCCGGCAAACGCGAGGGCCCGAGTTCGACTCCCGGAACCCACATATGAAAAAAGGGCCGGTGATATCGCTCAGTGGCACAGGCGCCTGCTGGCACGTGAGGTCCTGAGGTCGACGCACGGTACCCACACACACACAAAAAAAATCACTGGGTCAAAAGGAAAACCCAGGGCCGGGAGATGGCTCAGCAGGGTAAGCGCCTGCCTTGCAAGCGCGAAGGCCCGAGTTCGACTCCCGGAACCCACATACGAAAAAGGGGCCGGTGATATCGCTCAGCAGCACGGGTGCCTGTTGGTGCGCGAGGTCCTGAGGTCGACCCCCCGGTACCCACAAAAAAAAAAAGGAAAACCCATATGTTATTCTTAACCTAAGTACATATATGTGTGGGTTTTTTTTTTTTTTTTTCAACAGTAGACTATCTGCAGGATTGGACAGATTTTTTTTTCTTTAAATCATACTGGGGACTGAACCCATGGCCTCAAGCCTGCAAGGCAAGTGCTCTACCACTGAGTTACACCCTCATCCCCTTTTTAAATTTTATTTTGAGGCAGTGTCTCATTAAGTTCCCCAGGCTAGACTTGAACTTGTGATTCTCTTGCCTTAGTCTCCCAAGTAGCTGGGATTACAGGCCTGTACCATTGTGCCTGGCAACTAAACACGTTTTCAGTGTGATTTATTAACTAATGATGGTTAGGATTTTCTTTCCTCTTTTTTTTTTTTTTTGCCTTAGGATTTTTCTGTGTTTGTGTAGCAAGTCCAGTATCCCAAAGAGTCTGACCATATAATATTCCCTCCCCAGAAACCATATGAAGCTCAGTTAATCTTGAAAACCTTTGACAGCACTTTCAGGCATTGTACAATTGTCTTTACTCAGTCTTACTGCTCTAGACTCATTCTGAGGGTGAGAATTGCGCTGTCTGACTCCTGAATGACACTGCATGGTTCTAACAAAACAAAACAGGACATGCGTGATTGTAGAAATACAGGTTTTTAAGCGGCTATTCATGGAGGCGCTCTCTTCTTGAAATTGCTTTACAGCCATCTTTCCTGCTTGAATTTCCTAAATCACTACTTAGAAATCAAATTTACCTTTTGAAAAAAGGGCTTAAATCCTTATTAACTTATTATTTATCTTTATGGGGGGGGAGTAAAGACCAGTTTTACACATCTAAAACAATCTCAGAACAGTTCTTGTGACCTGAGAGAACCAAGTTCTCATTTCTGTCCTGTATACACTAGCTGTTTCAATGGGGAGATAATGATAGCGGACATAGTATATCTAATTCTCAGGATAGTGCTGGCAATGAACGACCACAGTTGTTCTTGGGTGTCTCTGAAAATTGCTTCCATGACCTTTACTGTTTTCAAAGTCTACAGATGTGGACTAGGTGTGGAACTCAGTGGTCGAGCTCTTCCCTAGCATGCCAGAGCCTCAGTGTTTGATCCCCAGCACCAAAATAAACAAATAAATATCTGCAGATGCTCAAGTCCCTTATATAAAATGGTACAATATTTCCACATAACTTACATCCTCTTATACACTTTAAATCATCTCTAGATTACTTATAATTCCTAACACAATGTATATGCTATATAAATAGTTATTATTCTGTATAGTTTAGAGATTAATGACAAGAAAAAAAAAGACTGTATGTGTTCAGTACAGGAACAAAGTTTTGGAATATTTTCTATCCCTGACTAGTTGAATCCACAGTACAAGATATATGTTTGGCAATATTTAATAAATGCTTTTTTATTTCAAGTAGTGTACTTAGAACTTTAAGTAAAGCACTTCAAGTTAATCTTTTAAAGAGCCAGTGTTTAAGGTAAGGATATTAAGGCTCAATATAGAGCAAGTAACAGCTCAAGGCTCCGTACAGTGACCTGAACACAGCCCTTCTTAAAGAAACGTCAGCCTTTTGTCTTGTAGCTTTCCAGGAGAATCTCAGTGGAGACTTTCTGTTTCTCCTCGCTCCACCCAACCCTCAGCAAGGCTGCTTCTCGGGGTCCCACCCCAGTGCCTCTCCTCTGTCCCACTCTCTATCAGAAAAGTGGATAACTTACTGAAAGACAAATGCAGACATTATCTGGTAATTTGGCTCATTAATTTTATAGGAAATTCTTTAATTTTCTATGGGGCCAGGTTCTTGAAATGCATTATCTCCCTTTTATGACTTCACTTGCCTCAGTGTCAGTAGAGATTAAAGGTAACATGCCCTGCTGGGAACAAATACAATTTTCCAGCAGCTGCATTTTGTTTTCCTTAATAATTAACAATTGCTGCTGACTAACCCTTGCAGCATAAAATGCCCACCTTATCACAAAGGAGTGGGCATTGGTTAGAGGAACCCACAAGGGATATCAGAAAAAGAGGTGTGATTAAAGCATTAAAGATTTAAAGGTTGACATTAGGATGAAAGGTGGAATTACAGTAAATATAACACTGTTTAACATTAAATGGAATGTGTTGTACTTGAAACAGTTGTTCATTCCAACATTAATTATTAAGGGAACCTGACAACTCATTTTTAATTCGCAACTAAAGACACAATTTCTTAAGATATAAATACAACAAAGGAGCTCAGAGGGTTGGTGATTCTTTATCTTCCATGATTTCATTTTCTTCTTGATGTGTACAACCTATAAACAGATTAAAATGAAAGATGCCTAAATTATACAAACCAGGCATAGTTTATGGTGAGCTCATATTTTGCTATTGGACAGAGGGATTAAGTTAGGTTGTACTGGAAATGTTTTATATATTGTTCATTATTTTGAAAGATTTTTCTTTTGAAGTACACAATTTAAAAAGAATTCTAAGCAAATTTTGTAGTTGTATCAATTTTCCTCTCGGGAGAGGGCAAGGTTGTTCCTCCTTTGTCTTTCAATAAAAGACAAAATAAAAGACAACAGACGATGTTGTGATCAAATATGCACTGCCTGACTTCTATGTGAAACCAATAAATACTCAAATTGGACTTTAAATCTACTGCCCATTAGAATCTGTATGCCGCTTGAGGAGTAAGACATGGGAGAAAATTTGTGATGGCCAGTAGCCCTGTAAAATGTATTTGCAAAGAGAGAGCAAAGATGGTAAAGGAATTTATGACAAAGACTCAAAGGGCAATCTCAGTTATTCTGTCAGGTAAATACAATAAAAGTCCATAGTGCCACTGTGTGATTGTGATTTATTTTCACTTTAAAGAATGTCTATATACTGATATGAGGGTTCTCGATTTAGCCAAGTTTGGATAATTTAACTCCAAGTTGTAAAATATTTCAAAGCCTTATTAAAAATCTTTGAGGGGCCAGTGAGATAGCTCAGTGGCATAAGCGCCTGCCTGGCAAGCATGAGGTCCTGAGTTCGACTCCCGGTACCCACATACGAAAAAGGGCCAGTGATATCTCTCAGTGGCATGGGCGCCTGCTGGCGCGCGAGGTCCTGAGTTCGACCCTGGTACCCACAATAAATAAATAAATAAAATAAAATAAAAATCTTTGAATTTTATCCTTATGAAAAATAAACTGTAGAATAAAATGATCAATAGTAAATTACTGACAAAAATTTAATTTCTTCAATGTGTATTTGTTTACTTTTCAATGAGCTTCTTTTGCATATGTTTCTCCATCTATATTAAAGGAAAATATTATCAGTGTGTGGTAGATCACTCTATTTAACATATCACCACAGACTGAAGAAGTGCCACCAGTCTAGGACATTGCTAGTATAGCAAAGAAAAATAAGATAAGGGTAGGATCCGTAATGGTTCTTAAATTTTCTGCTAAATAGGAGCACATGTCAATTCTGCTCAGATTTCACTGGTCAGAGAAAATCACAAGGTCAAGTCTGATGTTAGTGGGATGGGGAGAAACAATCACCTTAGGGAAGGTAGCGCACACACACACACACACTCACACACACTCACACACTCTCACACACACACACTCTGAAAGTTTTCTCAGATATGTAATCAGAAGCTTTTGAGGGCATTTAAGTTCATAGTTTCCATCCATCCTCTCTCTTATCATACGGAGAATTAGCATGTTGATTTCATAGTGGAAAATATTCGACCAAAATGATTTTTATGTTAAAAAAAAATCAAGCCTTAATCAGTATGCTATTGTTGCTCAGAATACAGATTTCTGCCAATTGACCCTGCCCTTAGGAATATGGATCAGAAAAATTGGATGGTCCTATTAGTAGTAGTCTGTGTGCATCTAGAGCTAAACATGCCCCGTGGATATAGGGCAGCTAGTTAGTATTTCCCACTTTGAGAATAAGATGAAACAGTTATTGCAAAATACAAGCTCATTATCATATATAGATAAAGAGGTAACTGCTCCTGAAATGAGTTATAAAACCTTCATTTTACAAAATAGGAAAATAAAGCATATTTATGATGACAGAAAATAATTTGTTAGAATATCCCTTGAATAGTGTTGAACAGTTTGTAAAGTGCTTTTGTGGAAATATCATTTGAAATGTGCAGCACATTTATTATTAACCTCATTTTCTGTGTAAAGAAACTCAGATCCTGTGAGGTTAAGTAAACTGCCTAATGGAAGGGCAGAGCTGGGACTCAAATCCAGACTTCCTACTCTCAGTCCAAAATTCTCTCCACTGACAGAAACTGCCTCGCAACACACAGGGCCACATCCTAGCACTATCTTCATTATGGAAAAAAAATAGGGCAGCACTGACAAATATTTATAATGGAAAATAATAGAGACTTGGGTTTAGTCTTTGTTGTAGTACATTTCTAGACAAGTTGCCTCAATTTCTGTGCCTCAGTTTCTTCACTGGCAAAATCAGGGATTTGGCTTCTGTCTTTTCTCAAGGTCTTGTCTTGACAATGATACTTTACAACTTTAAATACTGACAGTCTCTTGTCACTATCAGTGAGCCTCAGCATCCAGATACCTACCGAACCAGAAGAAGAATGTATTTTTCCCCTGGCGTAGTAGCTAAAACAACCCTGACATTGTAGTGTCACTAGTGGACTAGTTTTGTTTTTGTTGTTAGCTCTAGGAATTCAATTCAAAGTAAGTAAGCAGAGAGAGAGAGAGAGAGAGAGAGAGAGAGAGAGAGAGAGAGAGAGAGAAAGAGAGAGAGAGAGAGAGAATGGAAAAAATAAGAAAAGGGAGGAATTGGCACATGTAATTATGAAATCCAAAGTGAAAAGCAAAGATTCAGAAAATGTTACCTCATTCCTATTCCTGTTGGTTCCTATTGGTTGCTGAATAGCTGTAGTCTCTCCCATGGTAAGCGACCTTGCTGTGATCACTGGTAGCTCCAGAGATGCATTCTTCCTACATCTAGGACATAACGTGGAAGACCTCTTCTACTTCAGGTCCAAACTGAAGAGCTTTAGAGAGGACTCTGATTGGCATGGCTTGGACCGCATGCCTCCCCTAGACTATTTGCTAGCAAAGGGAATGTGAACTATGATTTGCTAAGCCTGTGACTCTTGCCCAGCACTTGGTCATGCATTTCTCAGACCTGCTATAACCATGCAAGGACGAGGAAAGGTAACTCCCCAAAGAAAGTGAGTGTTGTTTTCAGAAGAGTAAGAAAGGAGCTGTGGCTAGAAAAGCCAGTAAGTATTCACTCTGCAGAGTAAGCGTATCTCTGTGCTGTCTCATGCACAGCTGAGATCCCAAATCCATGGAAGACAATTGGATGATGAAGCCCAAAATTTTAAACTCTAGAACAGACACATCATTCGTAATACCTACAATCATATCGCCCAACCCTTCCAATTTTTAAAACAACCTATGGAGACGATCCATTCTTGACAATATCCTCAGTTTTAGAAATTATCACACATATTCATACCATATTTAAGAACCAGAAAAATCATCTCATACATGAGCACGCTTTCATTATATTTTATTTTATTATGAATATATACTAACTGTAAAATCAACGGTTCACTGTGGGATTTCACTTGTGCCTATGTTGTATATTGATCAGGCCCACTGTGCCCTCTAGACCCTTTTCACCCCCTCTCTCTCCCTGTCCCCCAGTCCCCTTCTCATTCATTAAGAGTCCCTCTTCTACTTTTAGGTCATTGGTTTTTTTTCTTTTTTTTTTTTTTTAATTTCCACATAGGAGAGATAGCAATTTCACTTACCATGATGTCCTCTCCCTCCATGCATTTCCTATGAATGACATAATTTCATTCTTCTTTATGGATAAATAATATTCCATTATGTGCATATACTATATTATCTTTATCCATTCGTCTGTTGAAGAATACCCAGGCTGATGTAATACTCTAGTGATTATGAATAGTGTCACAATAACAGGTATTTCTTGTGCATACTATTTCATTTCTATGAGCATATAGTTTTTATAGTGCATATTAAGTGCATACAGAATACTATGATTCATTGTGTTATTTTTATACATGCATATAAAATACTTTGATTATATCCACCCCCAATAGCCTACCTTACCCTCTCTCCCCTCCTCAGGATCCCATTCCTCTTCTCTAAAATAGTTCCATAAATCTACTCTGAAAAGTTTTTTCAAAGGTTGTTTTGTGGATGTTTATTTTACGAGGTGTTGTGAAAAAGTTCTAAAGCTAAATTTTGGTGGGAAATGTTCTATATATCCATCCTTATAGTATATTAGCATATTTAAAGTCACAATGAAGACACTATTTAAACTATTAAACCACATTTGATCACAGAACGCCTCACTACACACACATAGCAAAGAAAGAAAGGAAGAAAACAGTACATCTAACGATATCCTGTGGAAATTTTTTGGAATAAATTTTGAAAAAAAAGTACCCTAAATAACTATTGAAGCTACATAATTTGTCTTATATCCCCTGCTGGGGTAAGAAATTCTTCTATTACGTACCTGCTGTTTACAGTTAATATTTCTTTCAAATTTCAAGGGGAGAAAGCTAGCTTTAAGCTACTTCCATATGATAAATATGTCAAAATTTACCAAATTCATAAACTTATTGATATAATGCAAAACTTGGGATTTAGAGGCAACATCACTCCAAATTTAAAAATTATATTTGGAGAATTATATTTGTATTAGAACTTGATTATTGCATACTAATTGTAAAGAAACTGTGAACAAGGAAATGTGTTGTATTTGGAGTCTATTAATGAATGAGATAGAGGCTCCTTTCCTTTCCCTTGGAATAATCCAGTGGGTTGTGTGACAATGAGCTTGTCTTTTAGTCTCTCTGAGCTTTTCTTCACTTATAAAATTGAAATATCAAACACTTCTCAGAGCTGTTTGTAAAAATTGCATGGCAAAATGTTTATGAAAATCAAACTTAATAATTATCAAATATGTTTAAATTAACTTCCTTTTTTAACATCCATTTTACTTTCAGCCTAAATATTCAAACCATGCAGATCTGTTGAGTACCTCCTGAACATAATACCATTCTAAGTGTTGTGGAAAGAGGGTGGAATTAACAAAAGACAACGAAAGAGAATTGTCATGGTTGTGAGTAAAAAAAGATCTTACGAAAAGTCTGAGAAAATAAAATAAACATTTCATAGAAACACTAACAACAAGTAACAAGACCAAATGAGAGTCCTTGGAATTAATACTATGGGGGTCTCAGAAGCAAATGAAACCACTGCTGGAGGAATAACTTTAAATGAAGCTTCATAAAATTTCTGCAACTTTGAATGAAGCAGAGGAGGGGAGAAAACAAATAGGAGGAAAATGGCATCAGCAAATGCATAGAGATCAGAAAAGCAGAGTATTTCTAAGCGACAGTAAATAGATTAAAATGATGGTAGTGGAAGAATTTGAGCAACACAAAGTAGGGTGCAAAGGCAACACTCTGGCAGAAGCCAGGGTGTGGAGCTTTGAATGCACACTGAAGCATGTACACTTTATCTCATTAAGCAAACAGAATACATTAGAGATTTCACACAGGAACGTAACATAAAATAATATTTCTGATCAAATACTCTGGCAATTTGAAGGGAAATTTTATCGCTTTAAAATGTTCTAGCTAATATACTTCTACAAGCATTCTAGGGGATGGCTATTTACCAGAAAACCTGTTGACTCTAGATTTGCACTGGCCTTGTCAATTACAGCAATGACTCCCCTCACCTCACAGGATACCCAGTGTTTTCCACTGATCTGCAGCTCAGTATCTTTGCATAAGTGCTCTTCCTCCCAATAGCATCAAGATCACATTTCCTCAATAAAAGGAAAAATCTATTTGCCACTGTCAAAGAGAATTCTACAATTTACTTAATGAAACCATCCACCCTTAGAGACACTGTTCATTCTGAAGCACAAACCACCAAATGCTACTCCTAGGAACTAAATCCTAAAGTTGGATAAGACAAGGGTCATGGTCCTCCCTCTACCTAATGTCACTCTCCCATGAAAGGGACTCATTGCATTGCCAAAACTTGCCCGTTGTATAATGAATCACTCCCTGGTAGGCAGACATCATCAGAGTCTGTGAAACTTTCACTAAGCTTATGAGCTTTCAATGAGGAAAATAATTAGATTTAAATTAAAGAGACATCGAGTAACCTTCTTTTCCAAGTTCCAGAGATGGCTAAGAGCTTTGAAAACGTCCCCATTGAATTCAAGGCCAATCTCAGGAGTGTCCTGATGATGGTTATTTTTGAGCTAGTGGAGAATGCAAGGGAGCATCTGTTTTGAATGCGGATGAGTAAACAACTCAATCCAGCAGAATATAAATCTCTAAAACAAAACTTTTTTTTTTTTTAACGTATTTCTCCTTTCCTTCCCTATTCTCATTGTGTTCCCAGGGTTGAGAAAACAACGTGAATCTGAATACAGATAAGCTAAAGACACTTTTGTTTGCCAAAAGATTTTTTAATTAGAAAGTATTTTTCCAAATTATGACATTTCGTAAGATTTGTTGCTTTTCTCTTTGCTTTGTGCTTTTGTTGTTTGTCTTACCTGCTGCAAGTCCCCTATTTGGAAGACAACTATTAAATAGCAGCGCCAAGCAACCACACCCCTGACTCCAACTTCATTTTTACCATAATGAAGGTACTAGGCCACCATATAAAGGAAAGTGAGTGAATAGGTCTTCCTCCTTGTCTCTGTCACCAGATAAGCAGTGGGACCCACTGGACAATCTCTTTGTGATACAATATGTTCAGATCGAGACCATGGGATCCTTTTCTCATGACTGATGTAAAGTGTAGTATAGAGGAAAGTCACAGGTTTGGTAGCTAAGTATATCTAAGTTTAAATCCTGGTTCTGATTCTCACTGAATTGGTGAGCTTAGGAAAATTAATTTCTCCGTCTTATTCCATTTTTCTGGTGCTATAACAGAATATCTGAGACTGGGTGACTTACAAAGAAAAGATATTTATTTCTTTTTGTTCTGGAGTCTGGAAAGTCCAAGGTTGAGGGGCTGAATCTGATGTGGGTCTTCTGGTGAGACTCTACACAGTTCCAAAAGGACCAGGGCATCCCACACAGAGAGGAGGATGAGAGACAGCCAAGCTGACTCTATAGGAGACCCTCCTGTGGGATAACTCAGGCACTCCACACCCAATATCCATTAGTTCATGAATTCTGGGGGTAAACATTTAAGGCATCTTACCCTTAAACTTCAGTTTCATCATGTGCAAAAAGTGTGACCCGAAGTGTAGTTATGAGAATGATTATGTATATTAAATATGCACAACTCAGATCTTTCCCTATTAAATACCCAACAAATGAGACGTATTTCTTGATGTATTTTTGTGTTTTTTCTGTCATGAGCATCCATCCATCCATTCATTTTGCCAGCCATCTTGTAAACAGAGAGACATATAATTTTAATCCTAAATCTTTATGGTGATATATGTAATCACAATGTCTTCTGTATATGAAACATGGGAATTAAGAAAAATTTTCTACAAAAAACAGAGTAAAACATTTTTGAAGCTTAGAAATTTTTGAAACTAGGACCTTCACTTATACTGACTAATTTTTGAGGCATGTCAATAAATAATAGGAAAAGACACATACATTTACACAGGCAAAATGTGCTTAAAATTGAAATTTTCAAACTTCTAATTTCTATTGTTTCTTTTTCTTGTACTGCTGCACTAACTGTATTTTACATAACATCATTTGCCCACACAATATGTCCTTATTAAATTTAATTGACAACTGAGAGAAAAAATATGAGTTGCCAATTTGAGGGAATCAGTACTTCAATAAATAAGAGTCAAACCAACCAAGCTTGCCTTCTCCCCCCAAAAAAGACCCCCAAACAACCTCCATCAATATGATTATTAAAGTACAAAATGTAGTTTTGATTATTTATTTTGACCAGTGTTGTTGTAGTTTAATTATTTCTGATAATATCCTTACAAATGTACAGTAGTCTATTTTCTACAGTAATGAAGTTTTAGTAATATGAGCAGCCAATGTATTACTTGGTTTGGATATCATCTGGAAAGCTAGATGTCATATAATTTTTAAATCAATAACTATATTTGAGACATAGTATGATTTAGTGTACACTGGATTGCCATATTCATATCTCTATATGTTGTATTTATTTTATGTTTCCATATGTGTGCATGTGAGTTTTGTGTAACTGAACTTGAATAGTATGAAATCTATGTGGATATGTACACAGATTCTTGTGATAAAAGGACTTACAAGTTCATGGCTTCATGATGATATGCATGTGTCCTGATCCCAAGCACTATAGTTTATTATTTCTATGTATCACTTTGTATCCTGGAGAGGATGTGGGGGGAAAGGATAGGCTGATCGCTTTTTAGTATTTCCAACATCAATTAGCATTGTGCTTTTGTTGGATAGTGTTGAGTATTTGAAGATATTCATTAACTGATATTCACAATGCTTTTAGGAAAACACAGCTTCATCTTGACAGTGTAATAGTTTACAGTTATTAAATTCTCATCCGATAAATGTTACTGATGTTTCTTTTACCTTTGTTCTACTGATTTCACATGAACCTATGGTACAATAAGGCTTCATAGGTTTTGTTTCTGCTTCTCCAGTGGAGTTCTCACCTCACATATGCTTCCATGCCTCTCATTTCCCTCCTCATCAGTCCATCTATACAAATTCCAGTTCTGAGGTCTCTTGGGTTTCTGTAAAGTTTAATATTCCCCATTCTCCAGCTGTGATAGCAGAGACTTGATGCATTCTCTGGAAAGTGTATGCAGAAGGGATAAAGGGAAACAGCTGAGCAGAAGCCATATTGCTGACCTTTATCCACCACTGGGAGATAATACCATAAAGAAAAAAATAAATAAATAAGCTGGTGAGTTTTAGTGTGTAACTTTATTGAGGAATTCTATGATTTACTGTTCAATATAGCAAGGCTTATCGTGTAACTTAGCTGTGGAACTCCCTGATTTACTGTGAAGCACAGTGGGGCTTATCATGTAACTATTATATGAGAGTCTTGGCAAAGACATGGTTAGGGCTTTGCAGAGACTGTTAAGAATGACTGGCATGCTTTTCTTAAACGGACCGAAGCAGACTCTGACTAGCAAACACAATTGTTATGCTCAGCATCTGAAATTCTACTATTTTAAATTTATTCTGTGCAGATGTCAGGGGTAACTTATATGCCTACTTTATCTTTCTCTCACCATTTTATATCTAAGCTTCTAGTTTAAAGTAAATTGCTATATGAGGTTTACTGTTTTATGATACTAATATCCATTTTGCAGGACTTAAACTCTTTATTTTTTATTTACTTATTTTTTTTTTGTGGGTACCGGGGGTCGACCTCAGGACCTCGCGCGCCAGCAGGCGCCCGTGCCGCTGAGCGATATCACCGGCCCTTTTATCTTATGTGGGTTCCGGGAGTCGAACTGGGCCCTCGCGCTTGGCAGGCAGGCGCTTGGCAGGCAGGCGCTTACGCCGCTGAGCCATCTCACCGGCCCTTAAACTCTTTTTAAAAGAGACATTATAGCCGAAGAAGCAGCATATTACAATACATAAAGCACAGGCATTGCCATTTCCTATCAGTCCTAGATTTAAGTCCTTCAGAATCTTCCCTTGCCTTTAGGATTGGATCAGAGCCCCAACTTAAATTCCTTTCCCTTTCTTGCCATGGGAAGACCATTAAAGAAAGCTGGAAATAGCCTACAAACAAGGGTCAGGATCCCCACAGATGATGATTTCCTCATTTTGATGCTCACAAGAAGCTCGGATTAAACAGAGATAAGAAAAAGAAATCATAATTTATGTGGTGTGGTAAAAAATGTATGGTGAATGTCTAAATTAAAAATATATATATATAGTGAAAGATACATTGCCATTAACCTCCTAAGACTACTCCTCCTCATTTGAACATACTTATCCCATCATTCTTGCCACTTTCTGACACAGTTCTGGAAATCCTCTTTCATGAATGTCTTTGATCAGTTGATCCTAGCTGCCTCAATGTCCTGAATCTATTCAAAACGTTTACCTTTTGTGCTTGTTTGGACTTTGGAGAAAATCCAGAAGTCACATGGTTCCAGATCCAGTGAGTAAGGTGGATGAGGACACACCATATGTTTTTACAAGTCTGCCTTTCTGTTGGATGGCACTTGGCAGCAGCATTCGCCATATTTTTTATCACACCCCATAAAGACGTTGACAAAAAAGTACTTCCAGAACTGCTCGGAAAGTGGCAAAGTGATGAAATAAGTGCGTTCAAAGTGAGGGGAAATATTTTGAGGAAGATTACTGGCAATGTATCTTTTTACTGTAATAATTTTTTAAAAATTTAAACATTTACTGTATATGTTTATCACACCTCATTTGATAAAAATATCTTGCCCCTTTCAAAAATATCTCATGATCTGATTGTAAATTTCTTGAGGATGGCAATTTTGTATTATTCCCCTTTTAGTCTCCAGTGCTTAGAATAGTGTATGGCACCTAATAGGTGTTTAATAATTTGAAATATGGATAGAAACTAACCTACAGTACTTGGGATTTCTCCAATTTATGCGCTTGTTTATGCCTCTGTATCTTCCTTCACGGCACTGCATCTATACACCATATTTTCTCATCCATTGACTGACTCACTGTTGCTGTTTTACTTTTGAGATTGGAGTATTTTATTCCAGTTCCTTTGTTTTTTCTTCTTGCAGGATCCAATACACAACTCCATTGCTTATCAAACTAAAGTCCATTCAAGTTTGTATGGCCAACACTCTTTTTCACACTTTCTATTGACAAAGCCTAGTACTTAATTTGATTTCTAGCATAAATTGTATATTCAATATGTTGTTTTAAAAATTGAATGAGTAAATAATCAGTCATGGAGAATGGACCTACTTCTGATGAGTGATAAAAATGCTAGAATTCTTTCAGGAAATTCTTCGTTTAAGCAACAGATAGAAATAACTAGGTGAAAGAGTAGCATAAAATTGAGCAATGAATGAAATTGTGGAAAATCTGAGGATAATGATGAAATAATAACATGGTAGATGAAAGCAGGGATTTGAGAGAGAGATTTCCAGGGTCCAATCCTGATTTTCCTAGCTGTGAGATCATAGGCTTGTTGCTAAACCTCTCTGTGCCTCTGTTTTTTCATTTGTAAAACAACAATTATAATCATACTTGTTTTTTGAGATTTTTATGATGATTATATTAAATAGATACAAAGTGACTAAAATGTAAAAAACATTATGTAAATTCTGGCTATACAAATACTATTATTATGTTGGGCATGCTGGTGCATGTCTGTAATCCTGGCACTCAGGAGGCTGAGACAGGAGGATCACCATGGGTTGAAGGCTATATGGTGGGTTCAAGGCCAATGTGAGCTACACAATGGGGCTCTGCCTCAAAAAAAATACTATTATTATTGTATATTTTTCTCAGCCTCTTTTTAAACTCTTGTTTAGTAATCCTGAGTATCCTTGTTTATAATTTAATTTCCACAATATTTCCCACATGGGTATTAGGGCTTCAAATTCCATTAATTAGAAATATAGTGGAAACTAGAGAGAATTCAATGTTTAGTAAGAAAGCATGGAATTTCATAGGCTGAAGAGTTATAGAACTCCTTAAATTTAAAATTATTAAGCTAAATGCACAAAATTTTATAATGATTTGATGTTGTGTCTCTGCCTAGAAAAGTCTTTTCTTTTTCTATTCTCTTCTTGACCCAAATTATGGCTTTCCAGAAAATAACTGTGGTGTACCCCCACTTTGTGGAAATTTTAATGTGAAAAACTAATATCAGGAAATTCTTTTTTTTTTTTTTTTTTTTTTTGGTGGGTACTGGGGGGTCGACCTCAGGACCTCGCGCGCCAACAGGCGCCCGTGCCGCTGAGCGATATCACCGGCCCCTTTTTCATATGTGGGTTCCGGAAGTCGAACTCGGGCCCTCGCGCTTGCTGGGCAGGCGCTTAAGCTGCTGAGCCATCTCACCGGCCCCAGGAAATTCTTTATTTCCTGGTACAAGAATGAATCACTTTTGAGTCCATTGAAAATCATAGAACTGGAAGTTCCTTAAGCAAAATGGAATCCAAGAAAATATGTATCTATAATTAATAGTATGCATTCTAGCACTTACAGGTTTGCCAAAATAATGCATATGGTCCATTTCTTTTGCTTAAGTTTTTTGAGTACTCTTTTCAAGGATGGACCTATCCACTATGATGTTGACACGTTGTCCACTTTCTCAGGTAAGAAGCAAAGAAACTTGAAAAGTACCTCTTCATCTTCTCCCATCATTAACATTGGCAGGTTCCCCTGCTTAGCTCTGAGATTTCTTCCTTAACATGCATCCCTTTGGTGATCTCATCCAGTCTCATGGATTTAAATAAAAATACCTTCTCTAGGCTGGAAATTACCAAGTTTTATATCCAGTTGCTTCTCCCTTATTCTCCAGAGTAAATCCCTTACTCTGGATTTAAATATCTAATTTCTTGGCTTACATCCCTACTTGATGATTAATAAGTACTGTATTTCAATTTAATATGATCAAAATAGAATTAATTTTTGTCCCGCAAACTTGATGGAAATAGTCTTCCTCTGTCTTACAGTAATTTTGATTTTTCTATTTATTTTATACTTATATCTAATCTCTCAATAAAAATTTTTCTGTCTTTACTTTTAAAATGTATCCAAACTGTATCCGTCTCACCATCAGTTTTACTAGAAACAAGATCTAAGTATAATGGTTGCTTTTGATTGTCAATTTGACTGGATTAAACAATGCCTAGACAATCAGTACTGAGAATTGAGGCAGTTGTTTTTATCCCTAAGGCAATGGATAGGATCCTTTCAAATTGATTTGTAGGAGGAGTTTGAGAAAGTTGGGTGGAACAGGCTAGAGAAAGTCTAGAATGCTTTAAGTCAGGTTTAACAAGTGATTCAGATGGCAGCCCAGAAGACCAGAATTCTGCCCAAAATGCAGATAATAAAGAGTATGCTGATGAGGTTTCAAAAAAGAAATGACCCATCAACTGATGAATGGATAAAGAAGATATGGTTTTTTTATACAATGGAGTACTATTGTGCCATAAAGAAGGATAAGCTTGAGACATTTCTAGGTAAATGGATGCACCTTGAGACCATACTCTTAAGTGAAATAAATCAGACACACATGTGTAAATACTGCATTATTTCTCTGGTGTGAGAAACCGAAAGTGTAAATAAGGACCAAAGTAGATATTGTAAAATAGGAAGAAAATGTTCTGATGGGAAGGGGAATGGGAGTAGGAGTGAAGGGAAAGTGAAAAAGAAAATACAAAAGAAGGGAAAAATGGAAACAAAGCTTTTGTAAAAAAGAAGGGGAAGAAGGGTTGGAGGGAGGGTAGGGGAGTTGGAAAAAAAAGAATCAAGTTATATCATGTACAGGTACAAATTCCCTATGATGAATATGATCATTATGTGTACTTAAAATGTACCAATAAAAATAATTTTCTTTGAAAAAAGAAAGAAATGAGACCTGTATTAGGATCAGACTAAAGTCCACTTCCCACATTCCCTATCCTTTTTCCCCACTTTACTTTTATTCACGACATTTGTCTTCTTAATTAAACTATATAATTTTCTGTGCTGAAGTTCTGACTTCCATTTCCAAGATATAAGTTTCATGAGTGTTGTAATCTTTGTTTTTTATTTATTACTGTAACTCTAACACCAGAAGAATGTCTGGCACACCTTAAGTATACAATCACTAAACTCACCATAAACATACAAGCAAGAAAAATGTATCAGTCAAACAGCAGTATAACATCATAAATCTCATTGCGTATTTATTATATTATATTGATGTTCACACTTAAATACTGTGAACTTAGCCAATTATCCATCAGGATTCTCTTTTTTTTTTGTGGGTACCGGGAGTCGACCTCAGGACCTCGTGCGCCAGCAGGCGCCCGTGCCGCTGAGCGATATCACCGGCCCCTTTTTTGTATGTGGGTTCCGGGAGTCAAACTCGGGCCCTCGCGCTTGCCAGGCAGGCACTTAAGCCGCTGAGCCATCTCACCGGCCCAAGATTCATTTTTGTTTTCCTGTGCATGGTATAGAATCTACATTATAGAAACTATCCTGTCCAATAGTTGGTAAAATACTGCTGCTCCACAAGAGATTATAATTTCCAACTGCCTTGTGTCTAAGTATGGCTGAGTGATAAGGTATCAATGGAATTTACATGTGCCACTTTTAAGTCAGAGGTCTTCAGAAGCAAGCATGCCTTTTCCTTGTCCCCTTTCACCTTCTTCCTCCTTCCTAAGTGAGATAACTGTACAGAATGAGGAACTGTTACTACTTTGTTATGATGCTTTAGGTTGCAGTTCATTATTATTTGTGGAGGTAGGGATGATTCTGTGTCGTGTGAGGAGGTTTTAGTTTGAAGCTCAGGGTATAAATCTGCTTCTTGAAGGGGTAATGGAAAAGAAATAAGCCAAGAAGAAATTGTAGAACCAGTAATGGGTGATGGGAGGTATGGAGTAGGACTGCCAAAAGCTTCACCTCTTCCCTGGTTATGAATTTTTACTCATCTTAAGTCTTAAAAAAGTACAAAGAAGAAAGAGACATAACAAATGTATGATCTGAAAAGAGGAGTCCGTGTGTTAGATAACCGTTGCTGAAAGATAAAACAAAGAAAACCAATTAGATCTCCAAGCTTTAGAGAAAAGGTCTTGTCCAAAGATTTAATATTTCTAACTTTAGCCCCTGGTGCCTTCCTGTTCTTATTGATCTCTGATAGTCTCAGGCTCACATTCTTTAACAGTCACCCTAGCAACCCTATATCCCAGCAGATCTGAGAATTCTCTTTATGTTTTACACATAACTTAGTTGGGGAAAACAAGGCAGCTGGGATTTCTAACATGAAGAGATTTTCTTTTATAAGGGCTAGCTCTACTCTTTAGAACAAAGATATTGGACTCAGATGAGGTCAATAAAAATTGTAACCTACTTGTAAAATCACTGTTCTTCTTTGGGGTCTGCAAACATCCGGTTGTACACTCAAGCATTATGAAGTGCACTGACAACAATCCTTCTCCCATCTTCATACCATTTTGTCCATTGTTTATTCAATAATATTTGTCAAAATTGTTATTAATTTTGAAGTTCAAGGAGTGAGAGATAGAAGTAGAGTTGTGACTTGAGCAAAAGGGAAGTGTTTCAACTAAATCTGTAAGTCAGTGTTAGGAATTTCAAAGAATATCCAGAAGCATACAAGCAGAAATTTATTAGACAGTTGAACTCTTTTGGGTAATATTATGTTTTACAATAATATACAAAAATTGAAATGAAACAGTGTTCCATAGAGCCTAATTTATGAGATAAAAACTTCAAATGCAAGTTAAATGTTTGAAAATTTGCAAGCTTGGATAAGACTGGAAAACCAGAATAAGTACTATGTAATTTCTCTATATTTACAATTTCAAGCTGATATATTATTTTTACTTCCCATAATTGATAACTTATATAAATTTTGTAGCTCCAGCCATTTCCTTTTAATTGGTAAGCTTCTGTCTTTGTTTTTCAATTTGTGTTCAGTAATTGTGGAGACACAATTGGATGTCTAAATTATACATGGGCTTTGTGTCCTCCATTCTTTTTTGCTCCATTTCCCTACTAAGCTTTGCTGTCAGGTATAATGAGGAAATGTTAGGACCTGAGCATTTTACTCCCCAAATGATCTCGTTATCTTCCTCAAGTTTAGTTTTTGCAATGTATCCTTTATTTTTAGAGGTGAGAGCTTTTGGAACTGTGTAATGAGGCATATGTAAATAAGAAAAAGAGGAAAAATGAGAAAATTAGAGGGCCAGGGATATAGCTCAGTGGCACAAGCACTTGCCTGGCAAGTGCAAGGTCCTGAGTTCAATTCCTGGTACCAAAAAAAAAAAAAAAAGAAAAAGAAAGAAAGAAAACAAAAACTAGAAAAATATAGGGGTTGAGAGACAGGGTTTTATTGATAATCTGATATCAGAAAAAGAAGAACTGAAGTCCAGTTCATCAGCTAATTGATCCTGTTAAATCACTTACCCTCTGCAAGGCATAATTTGTCATAATGGGCTGGATCATAATATGTTGCGAAGATAAAATTATATAACATATGCACTTTATAATTAGAAACAGAATGCTCTTTAACCCCGCTCTTCATCCTACTTTTGTTGTATGGACTCATAGCTCTCTGTCCTTTTTGGCCCAAGCTCTCAAACATTATAATATACGGCTTCAAGTTTATCATGGTTCACCCCTGCTCTTGAATTAAATACACATCCACTCGGTTACCAAAATTATATTTCATCTTTTTAATATGTACCTTCTTTACTTTGAAGTCCTTAATGAAGTTTCAGATTATTGCATCTCCTCAATGCTATCTCAGTTTTACTCATTTTAAAACATCACAACTGAAATTGTCTTAGTTCCCTGCACATAGATCATTCCTTTACTTAAAATTATCCAGTGATTCAATATGCTAAGCCAAACTCCTCATGAGGACACTACAGCTCTTGAAACGTTATGTTTAGTTTTCATTTTTTCTTTATTCTTTCAAGGTCATTTTGGTTAATGAGTTTATTTAGCTTGATTCCATGGCTGTGGAATCGAACATTGCTATTCTTCTTTATTCCCTTAAGTACTTCATCTCCTTCTACTCCTTTACATCAATCACCTGTAATAACCACGCTCATTGTGCCTCCTCTCCAAGAGAATCTCCTTTTAATGCTGAACCTTTGTAACACTCTTCTCATGAAATCATGCTAAAATTATTTTTTAGAAGAATTTCAATCAAAGTTTGCCATCTGGTCAATCGTATATTGTACAGAGCTGACTAATGTCGTATAACAAATACAGTAGTGCTTACTAAATATTCCATGTGCTCCCCTACTTTTCCAAGTTTCCCTGGTAATTAGCTTGACATTGGAGAATGAGTCTTGGGAGTGGGAGTAGAAATGACTTAGGTCTGAGGTATTTAGAAGCAGCCTCTAGAAGCCATGTGTTGGGACAGCAGTGTCACAAGATAGTTGCATCACAGTCAGTAAAGCACTTAGTGACCCCTGCCCACCTACCCCCAGCTGTGCATATACAATGGATGAGAAGTACATGCTTGTAGTGTAAAGCATCTGAAATCTTTGAGTAAAACTATTTCTCAAACATACCCCAGTCTGTGGTGACTAAAGTCCTTGGTGAATAAGACGCAGTAGTGATTAACTTCATAGGACTAAGCAATATGTGTGGCAGCACTGAGTAACTGGTTAGAGACCTCTCTTCCTCAAACTATAAAATTGTTTATAGAAGTAGTGGCTATTCTTTAATCAACAGAGTCAGAGGAAACATTAATAAAATGATGGTATCCGTGAACAACTTTTAGATATTATATTGCTATCCACACTTTATTACTGCCAATAATAACATGGTGCCAGTGGTTTTTTGAACATTTATGATTACAAGGTAAATGAAACTTGCACTGGCAAATGTCTGTTGCATCTACTTATTAATATACTGATACATTTTGGGTTAGTTCTAGTTTTTCATAGCTCAGTTTGGAGTTTTTCACATTTGACCCAAGTTCTAAATAAAAACCTGGGATTTGCAAATGTCATAGCACCATTTTCATATTTTAGTGTGCTGCATACTTTTAACTTCAGAAAAAATGAAATCAACTCCCCTTTCTTTGATTCTTCAAGCTTAATTGGAATGGAGTGCTCATGCTCAAATTAAGGGGCTTTCACTGAACTATTCTGCCTCATTTAAGGAAAAAAAAAAAAAAAAAGAAAGCCCTGTTAGTTAAGGCATGGTATTTGTGAATCCATAACTAAGAAAACATCCACCATGCAGCTGCAAAGCACAATAGGTATTTTGGTAAAGTTATAACTGTATTAAGAATTTTCAAAGTGAGAAAAGAAGATTCAAAATAGGACGCCTTAAATGAAAACCAATATTTGGCTAACTATACCTATCCTTTGTTTCTTATCTTTTGTAGCCCCATTAATGAGCTCCTTGACCTTTGGTCAGTATGGTAAGAAACCCTACTAAATATTAAAAAATTATAGCCATATCTAAGTAGTTTTGTCTACCAAATTGACAAAATATGTCTGGTTATCGTAGAAATTTTTAAGAAAGGAATATAGCTGAAAATCAGAGCAATTGTATGATTTTGATGAGGCATCTAGATGAATCTCAGTACAACTTTGTATTTATTTCTAGCCCAGTAATATATAATTTGAAAAATTCTTGAAGGAAATGATTTGGTTATGATGTTTAAAGATAGCCATGTACTGTAAACAAGAGAGAGAGGAAGAATCTGTTATAAACCTGATTAAGTAGATTACTAAAAGCGGAAGTGTTGATGGTCATCATATAATGGAAGAATTTAGACTTTTTAATAGGCACACCAGCTTCTTGACTCTCAGAAAGGCACCCTATCCTGACATGTAGGTGTGGTCCTTGACAACTGTGTCTCCCTGTACCTCATATCTAACCCATTCTATTCCCTACATAGTTTTAAGTTTATACACATCTTTCTACTGTATTTGCCAATTAGTTTCACCTGGATGCTGTCAACAGTTTCTTGATTGGTAGAAAAGCACCCTTTTTGGCTTTCTTCTGAATCACTGTCCAAACTGCAGTGAAAGCAAGTATCATTGTACCATAGCACACTTAAAATCCCTCAACAGCTTTAGATTCCTTTGAAAATAAGGCAAAAATGCCTTAATGAACCTAAAGCCGGCCCCTGGTCAGTGGTCCGGTGGTCGGGCCCCCATTCCTGCAAGGGTTAAGCCTAGCCTTCTCTCTATTCAATTTCCCCATCACTCTCTTTGTTACAGCCTTATTAGCCATTTTTAAGTATCATTTCTCCTCTCTATACTTCCTTATGCCACAGGGCCTTTGTACATACTGTCACCTCTATCTGACATTCTAGCCTCTCTTGCTATTCCATCCCCCTCACAGAGCATGATGTGCACTTGCCTCCTTTAGTTAATTCTCACTCATGCCTCAGAATACAGTAGTTGCTGCTTTCTCATTGTACATATTCATACTCTATCTCTCTTGTACGCTATTAATTATAGTTACAATTTTAAATTTCTTCATAGGAATAATCGATTAATGTATATCTTTCATTTAAACTCTATATTTCATGAGGATAGATCCTGCCTGCTTCTTAACTCAATGTTGGCACATTATAGATGTTCATTAAAGACATGTAAATACATTTTGAATGAATGAATGAATCTTTAGAAATAAATTTCAGCCTCCTTATCAGCAAACATCTTAAATTTGTTGTAGGAATAAATGAAATACTGTTCATGAAGTGCCTAATGCAGTACCTGGAACATCAGGTTCTCTCAAAATTTATAGCTATGAGGGAAAAGAGAGGTGACCACATATAATTCCCTCCCCTTTCAAATAGCAGCAAGGAGCCACTCTGTAGAAAACATGATTATTATTATTTTTTCTTTCTTTCTGTTGAATATTTAGTGAGCTAATAATCAACACCCTCCTAGCCAATAGAGTTCTATTTTAGTTACTTTTCTCATGATGCTGAGACAAAATACCAGGCACCCAAAGTTAAAGGAAGAAAAGTTTGTTTGGATCACAGTTTGTAGAGGTATCAGTCCATAGTCCATTGGTTCCAAGGCAGGGTGGCATGCATGGCAGAGGGGCATCACAGGGGAGGAATAGTCCATGGCAAGAGGACAGGCAAGAGCACAGTAGCCCTCTTTCTGTCCCTTATAGTTTATGCAGGCTACCTGCCCTAGGGAGGGTGTAGCACTCACACCCTTAATCCTAACTAGAACTATGCCAAACCACTCAGTGGACTGATTTAGTAATCACACACCCTTGATCCCAGCACCACACACTCTAGATCCAGCCACCTCTGAAAAGCACCCCTTATCACTGCATGAGGCTTTGGGGGGACATCTCGACGCAAGTTGTAACAAGTTCTAAGATAGAAAATTTTCAGCTTTATTACTTAAAAAGAAAGACATTGAAGAATGAAGCTGAAGTTCAGTGACACAGTAGACCACTCAGTAGTCAAGTGCAAGATGAGGCTGATATCCAGCCAGTCTCAGCCAGCCAGCTGTGTACTGCAGCATGCTTTACCTGCATCTGCAGGGCAGGGTGTTCACCACTAGGCTTACCAGGCAGCATCAAGCAGACTAGAGCACAGTGCGTAGACAGGCCGATCAATCCATCAATAAATAGAGAAGCCAAATTCTTTCATTCAGCTTCACCACTCAGATAAATCTCTTCTCTTTCCATGAAGATGAGTAAGTGAAAGTTTGGAGAAGAAGCAAAAAACTATGACTCTAATGGAAATCCATTCACATAAAGTGAGAAATCAGGATTGTGTACTAAGTATGTTCTTGAATTAATGTACCATATTAGATACAATGATTTGCACCCTCTTAGAATCTCACTATTGCCTTTCTTCTTCTGTTTCCACTGCTTCACCTGAATCAAGTTGGCTCTCACTTTTCAGGCTTGAATAAAATCCCTGACAAGAGGGATGGCACCACTAAGCTCAGGACAGTCAGCTCTCGGGGTTTTAAACAGTGACACTGGGCCAATGAGATAGCTCAGTGGCATAAGTGCCTGCCTGGCAAGCACGAGGCCCTGTGTTCGACTCCCAGTACCCACATACGAAAAAAGAGCCGGTGATATCGCTCAGCGGCACAGGCTCCTGCTGGTGCGCAAGGTCCTGAGCTTGACCCCGGTACCCACCAAAAAAAAAAAAAAAAAAAAAAAAAAGTGACACTGGAAGGGAAACTGGCAAACACAATTTTCTTCCTTTCTGTCATTTTGGACTGTGCTGAGGTGCAGTTTCTCCGTGTCAGCCCTTTGGAGATGTCCTGTGTAGTGAAGAATGATACACACTATGCCACTGCTGCGTCTCTTTACAGCTCCTTGACAAGCTGTGGCCATATGATGCCTCAAATCTCAGGACCTGATGTTTTGCCATAATTCTCCATTTTCCCTCACCCTCAACACTATCTGTCAGTATCTTCCAAACCAAGAGCCAGCCCTTTAGTCTCCACCCCAGGCTTTACTTTCCAGAAGAGCTATTCTAAAATGTATATAATATTTAAAAGTAAATTTTATGGTAATAGAGTTCTCATTGGTAATCTTTGCATATAACTGAGAGGCTTTCAGTTGCTCTCCCACTATCTGTTCTCCCCTTCCTCTACATTAATAGAACTTTAGCCAGGACCTTTGCTTGAATACTATTTAAATTAATGTGGCTATGTGAATTAGGCTCTGGCCAATGCAAATTGAAAAAAAAATGATACTTGGAACTGTATTCCTATACTTTTGAAGAGAAGACAGTACCTGCACTTTTCTGTTCCTCTTCGCATTAGCTGAATTTTAGCTCGATGACTGAGCTGGATGAGCCCTCTTCAGTGGCTCAGAAGAGAGCGCCCCATGTGAAGGATGAGACTGCAAGATGACGAAGACCATCAGCCAGACCTGGACGGGTAAGCCCAGACCTCTAAGTGGAAGAAATAAACTTTTATTTAATTTATATCACTATCACTTTGGTGACGTTGGTGTAGCTGAATTAGACACACCAACAATGCTTCTTCTTTTCTTTTTTTTTTTAAGAATTCTAATCCATGGAGCTGAACAAAAGCATTCAGAAGAAGGTCAAGTAAAATTATTTTATAGAGAACATTTCAAGAAACCTGCTTAAAGTTTCTACTCCAGAAATATTTTCAAGCCAGTTTTACCTGCTGCAGATAAAGATTGAGTGAGTTGACTCCCAATGGCCCAAGGGCTGGGTACTGTGAGATCCCAGGACCCTGTACATTTGTCATCATAATTTGCATGGCTTAATAATTAGCACCTGCAGCAGGTCTAACAGCTGTGAAAATGATGTAGTGTTTTCATTGTGGAGAAAAACATTGTCATAGTTTCTACAGTATGGGTAGAACCAAAAGGGTAGGAGGAACAAATCGGGGAAGAAAAATAATTTTCATCTATTAGGATGAAACAATAAGCTCATTTACTAAATATTGAAGGAGCAAGATTTGTAGGGAGTAATCAGAAAAACATCTTTAAATTTCCTTATCAGGAACCCTTTAAATATCAATGTGGGTAGTTCTCTGAAGATAGGATCTTGGCAATCTTATTAAATTTCCAGTAAATCGAGGTAACAAAAAGCCTTAGTGTCTCTTTAAAAACAATCTCAGTGTCATAAACTGTCCTGCTCAATGTGGTAATTAACACTCTGGTCTCACCCCTTCTCTCACACCTGGGTGGCTATGGGTGGCTGCCCGCCTCTTGGGGAAGAGGCCAGAGTGGGTCTTCTGACTATTTCTCACTCATTCGACCCTTCTCTTTCTCTCATGTCTCCTCCCACATGGGTTTGAAATGGGAGCAGGAAGATACTACTGACAAGTGACAGTGATTCTTTGTGTGATCAAACTGCAGTCAGGCTGCCGGCTGAACCTTTTCCTAGGGCCATCTGTGTGCTTCTCTGTTAAAAATCCGGTTTCAGCAAGAACCCTACAAAGTAATTTTAGCCAGAAAGTCCCATCCTCCAGATCTGATCGCCCTAAACATGTCCCTCATCCCATCCTCCAGGTGATGGCTGATCACCTAAGCCTGTTAAGTCAGTATGGCTAGACTGTCCCTTACACTTGATGTTTCCTCTCAGAAATTTTTCGTCCACTGACCCCCCACCCTATTTCTCAGCTATAAATTCTCGCCTGTACATGTTCTATTGAAAACTGGGTCCAGTTCTATACTGAGGTTTCCTTTCTGCTATTGCAATAGTTTTGAGTAAAGTCTGCTTCTACCACTTTAACTACTTCCCAGTTCTTCCCAGTTGACAAAAGTACCTTCGTGACATTATTTTATATTTGCTGGAGTTTCTTTTTTTTATTTATAATACTGTTTTATTGTTTATAATTACAGCATAAGAATACAGTCGACCAACTTTATTTTTATTTTTTAATTTTTTTAAAGAGAAAAAGAATAAAAAATAGAAATAAAAATAAACACAGTTTCAAAACAGGCTAATAGGAGAGTAACAATAATTAATACATTGCATATTGTTATATTCAAAGTAGTTTGAGTACAAGATATAGGCATGAAATACTGTCCAGACAATATTAGCACAAACCTTTCTTTTCAATGAAGTAAGAGAAACTAGCTGTATAACTATCTTAACTATATTCTGTATATACATATATTTTTTTTCCTTTTCTCTTCCCTCCTTTCCCCTTTCCCCCATCAGTTTCTGTTTTCTTTTGACCAGTTTCTTCCCAATCCACAATATCTATTGTATATTTTGGATCTTTTTTACTCGTTCAGCTTCTCACGCTAGTAGAGACAATACGATGTTTACACAGGTGGGTCTGATTTATTTCAGTTATGAGTATGGTCTCAAATTGCATCCATTTACCTATAAAAGTCTCAAGTTTATCCTTCTTTATGCCTGAGTAGTACTCCGTTGTATAGAAAAACGTTATGGAAATATTTGTGATCTCACTGGAGGCTGTCACAGTGCCTTTCCCAATTATAACTTCTTTTTTTTTTTTTTTTGTGGGTACCAGGGGTCGACCTCAGGACCTCATGTGCCAGGAGGTGCCTGTGCCACTGAGCAATATCACCGGCCCCTTTTTTCGTATGTGGGTACTGGGAGTCGAACACAGGACCTTGCCCTTGCCAGGCAGGTGCTTATGCCGCTGAGCCATCTCACCGGCCCTATAACTTCTTGAGATAGCCAGTGCTTCTCCTATAGCTAACTGACCCCAGTCCATCTTCAGCAACTATGTACAGGTTTTTGTTCCGAGGTCACTTTGCCTGAAAAGTCTCTTTCTCTCTCTCTCTCTCTTTCTCTCTCTCCTTTCTCTGCATTCTGCAGCGTTGGGAATTGAACTGAAGATCTTGCATGCACTAAGCAAGCACTCTATCACTGAGCTTTATCCCTGAAGTCACTTTCTAAGGCAAAAGCCTTTTTTATGTAATCAGTAAGGAAATATTTTCAGGACTTATAAACACAGATAATGTGTTTCTTCATCACTATTTTACTCTAGAATCAAATATTTTAAATGAAATGTAGTAAGTTCAGTAGCTCTTCATTGAATGAATGAAGGCTCTCCTTCCACAAGGTAGTTTATTTTTTAAACTCATAAATCCATTAATATTCCACCTGGTACACTGATAGGAGATCACCATCGATCCAGCTTTAAGTATAAGTTCAACACATACTTTTTAAAAAACGCATACGATGTCTATGTAGTGGTTCACTAACGTAATTAATTTACAGTTTAATTTGGCAACCAACCAGAAAAGATAACTTAAGAATAACATTGCATATGAAATGTGTGGTCCTCACTGTGCACACAGTAATCCTCACAACACCCAAGTGAGGGGACTCCTGTTTTTTGTGAATAATACAATTTTATTTTTATCTGTTGACTTGCTTCTTTATTCATACCTTCAACAATTTACTTATATTTATTTGTTAACTATATGGCATTCAGATGTGAACGGAGAATCAAAGAGTATGAGAAGGAAGTAAGTGAAGGAGAAAAATATAGGAAGAGGACAGAAATGGGGAAGGAGATCACAAACTAGGTACTGTGAGAAGTGTGTGTGTGTGTGTGTGTGTGTGTGTGTGTACAGGTTCATGTGTGTAGGTGTAAATTAAAATCTTCCAAATAAGAACAGAGTGTTTCTTTTTAGCTTCTACCATCTGTAAACGTGGAGTGAAATTCATTTTTAAGAACTTTGATTGTAAATGGTTAAGAGCATAATGACCAAAATATATTCACTGATCACAATTATGAGAACGCATAAAAAATATTTTGCCTGTGTAATTTTCCTGCTTAGAAACAGTAATCATTGTAGACAACTCAGAATCCTGTAATCATAATGTGCTTTTGTCTTGACACTGTTATATTAACACAATGGCTTGTCTCCTTCCACTAGCCAAGGCAGGGGAAAGGTGTTCTTGACCATAGACATCTTTCTACTCATGCTTAGTAACATTTTCCTTCCCCTTTCTTTATGCCTGTTATCATAGCTCATATGGATTAAAGCTTAGAGTTGCAGTGGAATTTGGGTATCCAAAATATCCAAATATAAAAAATATCCAAACATAAAAAAGTAAGGAACGTGGAAATACTTCTAAAAATCACATTTGAAGAAAATTACCATTTATGTATACCAGTGTGTTTTTGTACACTTAAGATCATTATTTCTGAATTATTATGTTCAACATATAAATATAATACAAATGCATATTCCATGTTAAATAATTCTGAATGGTACCTAAATAACTCATGTCAAATGCTAACATGCGGATTTGTTTAGGAATATGTTTAGTGCAGTGAGTGGCCTGTTACTCTTTCCTTCTTGAAATATCTACAGAAAGCTTTGAAATTCTTTCTTCAAATATCTACAGAAAGCTTTGAAAATGAGGCTCAGTGCAAAGAACCAATACTCTGTAAGTAACTTCCTAAGGCATGATGCATCTATTATATGCTTCCGCAAGCTATCACAAGGTTACTTCATAAGTTCTTTCTCTAATTCTACGTAGGGCGTTGTTCAATTTTTACAAAAAAATGTTCACTGTTAGTTCTTCTCCACCTCTGTAAATCACTTTAAGTCAAAGCTGAGCGAGAATTTTCCAAATATTCTTTGAATTATAATGCAGTACCATATTAGAGAAATTTCATTTATCTTTAACAATTTCCATTTGTTGAAATTATTGAGTCACTCACAGCAATTAGTCATAAAGTAAGAAGAAATTTAGAGTTCCTAAATATTTTCCTTCTTTAAAAAATTTCATTTTTCAGAAAAAAGTACGCCATTTAAAGTAAAATTTTCCAACCAAACTATTAGAGAGGAAGATTAAAAAAAAAAAAATTGAAAGAATGTGTTCAAATCTGGAATTCCATTTTCTTTTAAACTTCAAGTTTGGGATTTTGAAGAGTCAGTGTGGTCTGCGAAGTTGGAGGTTTATTGAATGCACACCCCACGTTGGGACCCCAGCACTCCAACCCTGGAGTAGGTTTGGAGGACAGACAGACACATGGTACCAGGGTTTTGAACATAGACAGAATTGCAGCTAAAAATGAAATTTCACCTTCCTTGGCCTTAGTAGTAAGTAACAAACCGCTGTTTTCTTTCATGTTACTGTTACTGTAGCCTATCTTTACCTGTGAGTTCACTTTCTCACCTTTAGGTACCTGCAGGCCAAACATATTACTGGACTGTAAGATATTGGGGAAGGGGGAGGAAGAAAGGAAGGAAGGAAGAAAAAGAATAAAAGAGAAAAAGAATAAAAGAGAAACTGGCAGATTCAAGTGGACATTATGAAATTGCTGAGGAGTGTTTACTGAGCTCTCAGAGAAAGTGTGTGTGTGTGTGTGTGTGTGTGTGTGTATGTGTGAGCCTATTTACATGTGTATATGACAGAACAAATAGGTACAGAGACATTTTCATGTGGAAGTAATAGAAACTAGCAAACAGAGGTAATTTTTTTTCATGTTATGTTTAACACAGGAGCCTAGCTACCTCTACACATTTCTGTGCTTGCCCAGAAACTTAGAAGCAAAAAGTCTTAAGAGATGCATTTCATCATGTGATGTCATTTCTCTTTGAAACACCACTAAAAATTATTAGCAAAATAATCTTTATTCTTAACATGGCCTTAACATGGCATACAGTTCAATGCCCCACTTTATCTACAAGGAATACATTTCGAGACCTCCAGTAGATGCCTGAAACCTAGGATAGTACTGAACATATTATATATCATATTTTTCCTATGCATACTCTCTCTTTCTCTTTCTTTTATCTTTCTTTCCATCACTGGGGATTGAACCCAGGGCCTTCATACTGAGCTATATACCCACCCACCCCCATTTTTAATTTATCGATCTTAAGAAATGGTCTTGCTAAGTTTCCTATGCTGGACTTAAACTTGCAATCCTCCTGCCTCAGCCTCCCAGAGTGCTGGGATTCATGTGTCATGTACGTATGTTCTACATTCTAAGCTAGACCATCAGTTATTGGCTTAGCTTGGGTCAATTGACTGCCTCTAGGTTAAGGATAACTGGACAATGATTTCAGTCGCACTGGAATGTGTAAAATGGAAAGAGGTTATTTTACACCAAAGAAATGGAAAGGTCGATAGGAAGGGGAACATAAAGACAGGAAACCAATCAATAAAGTCCTAGCACAATGGGCTGAGCAAGAAGACATGTAGCTGGGAAGCAGTGGCTGAATCACCAAGGAACAACGAATCTCCAGTGCCGCTTTCCTTTTGCCACTTCAAGCCGTAATTCCTGTTGGAGCTTGTGACTTGGAGAGACACCTTAGATTTTGTATCACTGGAAACAGATTAGCTTCTTGCTCCACAACTTTGAGGCTTTTTGCAAAACAATCTCTTGTGTTCTGTGGAAGCACCTTCAGCATCACCTCACAGGAAGGGGCCTGTGGTGCAGCTGGGCCAGCAGAAACCGGCTGTGTGACGGCTTCGCTCCTACACTTTCTTTTGAATAGATGCAGGCTATTGGGTTCCTCGCTGCTTACGTATTCTGAAACCCTGCTATTAAACATTGCAGGTAATGGGAAAAAACTCCAAAGACTTCATCAAGCTATGTTTATGAAGAAGAGTAATGTGCTTTCCATGTGAAAGTACAGGTCATTTGAAAAAGGAAAAGGAATAAAACTGGCGAGGCTTTAAGCCAAAATGGAGACTCTCTACAATATTTGTACAATTCATGTTTCAGACACTGTGCGCTGCCTAATTGAACCATTTCAAAATGTCCCGTATCAATGATTTCTGAGTATTGTGAGGATACAGAACATTCATACACACTGGGTATAGCTTGTCAAATTCTTAACCTACATTTCTGGAGGAAAAATAGAATTTCTATATTGGAAGCTTGAACTTTATCTATTCCACATACTATCCTGTGAAATTTACTTTCTGAGGAGGAGGATTATAGATTAATGTTTCCAACCGTTGTCTCACTTGAGACTTTGGGAGCTATGTGTCTTCCGCTCTCTGTGGTGACTCTTAAGGTAATCTCCACCCCAACCTATCTTCTATTTAAGTTTCACTGTACTGCTTCCAGGCCAACCAAAAATTGCCTTTGTATTTGAACCTCTATCTTCCTGCTCTTTCTATTTCTCCATTCCCGGAAACTATCTGAAGTTGACTTCTTAAGTGGAATTCTTCACTGCTGATTGAGAAGCAGCAAATTGTGCAGGCGATACACACACTTCCTTACTTGAGTCCCACACTTAAACTCCTAGAGGCTAAAAATGTCATAAAATCCTCACAGTCCAACAGAGGAGAAGGAGTTAATTATTGGCCAGGGCTGGACCTAGACACATCTCATTAGAATGTCTGGTAATACATTCAGGGCATCAAGGAGGAAATGAAAAGAAAACATCAGAAGGCTAAAGATGAAAGGAGAGCAATACAATAATAAGAGAGAGCTTCTAATTTCTCAACTATTGCAAATTTTTCTTTAAAGCACCCAACTCTCTTCTGTTTTTAAGTCTTTTTTGTTGCAGAACCATTAGTGTGCTGAGCCACAGTCACTCAATAACAACAGCAATCAGACTGCTATCGAGAAACACGATGCCAAATTGGATCCCGGGCACATCAGTGTCTTATTTCCTAAGACAAGACACAGAAGTTATGTGACTTCAAGGTGGATAAAGAGCAAGGTACAAAATAGTTGGAATACAGATACATAAACATATACATAGACATATAGTCACATAAAAGATTGTAAAATGAAAAGGCTATATACCCCCTCTAGGGATTTTTTTTTATTTTTAAGAAACTTGATCTTTCTCACTATCTAGTAATTCTATGAATATACAGTCTGTTGACAAGAGAAGATGATCTATAAGGCATTTCCCAATACTGGGAGAACATGCAGGCACTCACACATATGGATGAAAGGCTGGGGAACATTCAGGCAATAGCAATTTACCAGGCTGATTCCAACATAGACTTGCAGACGATTGTGAGAGAATATGAAAGATAATGCACAGAAAAATTGGAATCTATAAAAAAAGAATCACAGAAGATCAGGGAGAAATTTATATGAACCTACCTCATGACATTTTTGTGAAGATTGAAGGGTGGGTGTGTTTTGATTGTGTTTTTTTGGAAACAGGGCGTCCCTGCTTACTCGAGGATAGCTTCGAATTCACTGTGCAACCCACACTGGCCTCAGAGCCACAGTCCTCCTGTCTCAATGTGCCAAGTGCTGGATTACAGACATGTACCACAATTACAGGCACACATGTCACTAGAATAATTAGAATATGTATTCATATCGTATGATACACTTTAAAATGAGACATATTTTATCAGTATAGGGAGTAGCAGAATTATTAAAATAGGCAACAGTCCTCCATCAAAAGTTCCTTTTAAATAGCAAATGTTACAATGGAAAGGGATGGATACAATAATAAACATTTTAATAAAAGGATTTCATAGGGTAGTAGATTGTTACAAGGTTTTAGTTTAGATCAGAGAAAAATATAATCCACTTAGTCAAGTCCAACTCACTGCTTATTTTTGCAAGTAAGTTTTTACTGGAAAACAACATTTAGGTGTTCGGGGTGCTCTTCCTACAGTGTCAGAATCAAGTGGTTTCAAAGATCAGATTGCCTACAAAATCTAAAATACTTAATCCTCTAAAATATTTGCTCCTCAGGTGGAAAGACATAAAGTTTGCCGATCTCCACTCTATATAATCAGAATGATAAAATTAGCTACCATTTACTAATTACCATTGTTCTAATATGTTGAATTGTTAAGTACCTTAGGAAGGTACTGTTATATACCCATTCAATAGGAGGTCTAAGTAGATAGACCTTGCCAAAGTAGATAATTAGTGGCAGAATTTTGGCTTTCCAAATTTAAGAATTAAAAATATAAGACACATAGTTAAATTTGAATTTCAGATAAATAATGAGTGCTTTCTTAGCATAAGTATGTCTTGTTCAATTATCTGGACATACTCATAATAAAAAAAAATACTTATTGTTTATCTAAACTTGAAAGTAAACAGGATATCTTGTACTTTATCTGGTACCTTAATCCAACCCCAGGAACTCGAGTCCAGCCTTAATAAATACTATACTGCTCTGTCTTTGAAGGATAGCAGGGCTTATCTGAACAGGAATGGAGAATCTCATGGAGGAATGAGCCAAACACAGGATGTGTTTTCTGTCTGGTGAGTGACAGTTAGTATACAGTTAGTCTGTACTCTGAGAGACTGAGCTGGCTTTTTTCCCAGGAAAATCTTAAAGACGAAGCTTGGCTTTGGGCAGAGAAGATTAAATCAGCCCCGGATTGGCTTCCTTGTGGTATTATACAAATTTAGGATCTGGTGCTCAGAAGTAATTAGGACAAGAGGCATACATTAAAAGTTACCTGAATGCAAGTGGTAGTAGAAATTAGAAATAACCCCTATGTCCAAAGAGTTCAGAGTCAGTTTTCAGCTTAAATCCTACCATAAATATCCTTCTAGATCGTAGCCTTCCAGTGCTAAACTGTTAGTACTCAACAAAGCTTTCAAAACCCACACCATCTCCATAATGAAGGCCCTGCTGGAATTGCAATAACATTTCACATCAGTATTTAAGGAAAAGCAATAGAAAAGAGAAGCTAAACCCTTTCCCACAGACTCAAGGATCCTGAGATGTGTAGGCATGACTGTGCTGAAAAATAACATTTCTGAGTAGAAAAGTAAGCCCTGCATATCATTTTAGTTTGCAAAGACAGGGCCACAGATGTGGAAGCAGGATATTGAAAAGTACAGTCCATCAAGAGCGATAAAATTCAGCATGGGGAAGAACTCCTACTTGACTTAAGGCGTGGTGTGTTACTGTTGAAACCATAAGCCTGCTATAATGAATTATTTTGCACAAAGCAATTTGAATAAGGCAAATGCTAGGTACAGTTATTGCAGTTGTTACAAGAAATAGTCCATGAGTCCAATTATATGTAGACAGTGCCCCAAACACTGATTTTGCTGATTTCTATCCCTCAGACTTGGAATTCTTTTTTATTCCAATTACATTTTTTAAAGGAAAGGATGTGATTTCTATCTGAATGGAAGAGACTAAAATGCTGGCTGGTTTGTGATGTGATTGGTTACATTAGGAGCAATTTGTTGACTTTTCTGAACATAGCAAATACAAAAGAAAATGCATAACACCTACTTGAAGTTTCAAATTTATGTTTTATAATCTATCTCTATGTGCTCTGTACCCAGAACAACAATTTTGGGTACCTGGTGCTTTGGCAAACAGTCCCTGAGTAGCTGCTGTGTGCCAGGCATGTAGTAAGTGATGGTTGTACCCAGGTGAATGGTTCATTACTTACTACCAGACACTTCTACTCTAAAATCAGAGGCAGGGATTTACACAAATAAATGTCGCTGAGGTGATCCATCCCATAATGGAGCCATGTGGGCACCCAAGGAAAGAATGGCCCATGTTTCATAGGAGGGCAAAACATATTTCATAAAAAAAGGTTCTGATGGAGCTGAGTCTTAATGCTTGAGAAAATTTATCAGATGAAAGAGGAAGGGAGACGAGGACAGGATCTCACTACAGCATTAGGGAAACACATGATGGGAAGAAAGAAAAATGAAGATAAAGGACCAGCGCAAGAATAGACAAGAGCAGAGACTGATGAGCTGCAGCTTGCAAACCAAATCCCACCCACTGCCTGTATTGCAAATAAAGTTTTATTGGCCCAAAGCCAAGCTCATCCACTTAGGTATTGTTTATAGTTGCTTTTGTGATAAAATGGGAGAGCTGAATAACTGCAAGGGAGACCATATGGCCCACAAATGCTAAGATATTTACTATCTGGCCTTTTGCAGAAAAAGGTTGCTGATCCCTGTACTACAGAACCAGTCTACATACAAAAGAGCAAAATTTGATTCTGTGGATGAAACTAAAACTTGTAGCATATTCAATAACTAACCAAGTTCACTGTGTATCTCCTATGTGAGAGGCAGAATTTTAGCATGAATACCAATGAATAATCAACATAATCTCAAATCCACAAGAGGAGAAAGACATTAAATAAGTAACTGCTTAATAGCTATAATCAGAGAAAACAAAAAATATAAGAATGTCACAAAAGGGGAAGTGATTTTCTCTTCTTGGCACTCCTGCTGTAGAAAATAGGCCTGAGGCAACACTTGGGGCCTTGAAGTGTGAGTAGATGTGGTGAACACAGGGAAATTGCATTTGCTCACGTAATGTAATAAAAGTACACACATATATGCTTATTATTTTTTATATGACATAACAAAATATAAAAAAGTACAACTGTATGTTCTTGTTTAAGGTAAGCATTCATCTACCACTTTTAAAGTATTAATTGCATGATATATTATGTCCCGAAATGTGGTACAGAATAGGTTTGTACTGGTTATTTTGACATGGCTTTTGTCTAACATGTATTATTTGGCTCAAATTTGGATACTAGAGACCAGAGAAAGGTCAAAAGCCTGCATTTAGAGCTTTAAAAGTTGTAAAATGTGCATAAAGGAGGCCTTTTCCCTCATCGCTCCAACTCATAAACAGACTGACAAACTGATAATAATCAGACACATCTGGAACAGCTGGTGTGGTATAATTAATCTTTATGTTTTTGTTTTTGTTTTTGTGGGTACCGGCTCAAACTCAGGACCTCATGTGCCAACAGGCACGCATGCCTCTGAGCGATATCACCAGCCCTTTTTTCGTATGTGGATACCGGGAGTCGAACTCAGGACCTCATGCTTGCCAGGCAGGTGCTTATGCCGCTGAGCTATCTCACCAGCCCAATCTTTATGTTTTAGAAACCTTTTCTTGTTATGGCAAGAATTAGTTGTGCTATTTCAACCAGAACCTTTTCACAGAACTCCCCTGACTCAATTCCTGGAATTTCTTTAACAGAAAAATTTTCCAAATGTAGGGATGCAGGAAAAACTGTGAGACTCGAGAGGGTTTGAGAGGAGCTGTCCTCAGACATCATAAAATACCAAAGGAAGAGCCTGAAACAATATATAAGTAGGATTCGTGTTTTTCAATCATTTTCCTTAAGCACTACACCATGATCTGAATCTCTAAAAAAAAAAAAAAATTATTAAATTTATACTTTGGCTTCAAGTACTATAACGAACAAGAATGCAGCCTCCATAGAGCTATATTCCAAATGTACCAGGTCAGACATGAGAAACTAAAGGGTTTCTGGTAGGCACACATAGACAGTGCAAAGAAAGAGTTTCAATAAAATCCAAACACTTTAGTGACATATATCATTATTTGGATATTGAATTAGAATATTAAACTTTAAAAAGTAAATTTCCAAAAGCTAATGAAGATATACATATATATATGTGTGTATATATATATATATATGAGTAGTGTTATAAAGTAGAATTGATATAATTGATATATACTTTATTTTTCCAGTGAAATAAATATTCAGGCCATCTTGGCTGAGTACTGACTGTGTAATCTTGAAATAATGACTGAGGTTAGTGACTTACTTCTAATTCCTTTTGCAACTATTGTACTTAATTGATTGTTATTTGTTTTTGTTTCTGTTTTTTTACTTTCCCAGGAACACTTTGAAAGTGTTTTTCTGCTCTATGAATAAGAAATAATCTTGTTCTTTAGATTTTTTATCCATATTATGATCAGTGAAATCATACGATACAGTTCTTTCTTTACCATACTTCACAAATTAACGGGCTGTGCCCAATTGCTAAAAGCTCTGGATAGAACATAGAGAAAGAGTGAGAACTGGCACTTTAGCACATGGTCTATACTCTTGGGAAAGTGACTCGTAATGACTCTGATCTCTAGCTCCCTTTTGGGATACTGTTCATTAGACAGAGTTCAGTTCTGCTTGGCAAAAACTTCACCCATCTTACACTTGGTGCAGACCCGTTGGCCTTTGGAAAACTCATGGGTCACTGATCTTGAAAATGATTGCTTTTTGTACTTCTTTTTTTTATTAGTATATGTTTGCTGTATGTGCAGTTTACAGTCACAATCATCTTGGGGGGTGGGCACATGTACATAACACAACTTCTTTCTTTGTTTTTTAATCCCCTCCCCTCCGCCTTCCCTCCTAATTGATTTTAATAATTCCTTCAAAAATTATTTTTGACTGCCTGATCTGCAAGATACTCTTGTAGAGAATGGGGATTCAGAGAGGGTACTGTAGAAGTGGGGTCAAAGACACCGCTTTCATGAACTAGAGATCTCATTATATCAAAGTAGTAATTTTTTCTCTATTTGTGATAATAGAAATGTGAGAGTGCAAAATCCAAAGTGAATAAATAACAAAAAGGTAGAAATCAACTGAGAGAATTTATTTGGACAGTGAAAAATGAAAGGCATACCTTCTAACATTCATTCAGAAAAGCAACAGAAGAAGAAAATGTAAACTACAAAAATGAAGGCTTTAGTAAACCAAGTTTGATTTGAATATCATAAACAAATAAAATTTGAGTCTGTTTCAAAAAAATTAAGGAAAAGTTAAGAGGATTGTTCTAAAATAATGTACAAAGGAAACGTAAAAATTTCTGTGATAAGAAACAAACAAATGAAGAAAAATTGGCAATCTAATACAGGTAACTTATAAAGTTTATACCATGGTATGTTGTAGGTTGTCACAAAATTTCTGCCATGTCCTATTTTTTTACCTCACAGATTTGGTGCCATAAGTACTCAAACATGGCAAACTTTAGATGTAACAAATGCGATGCAATCAAAAGGGAAAAATAAACTAAAACTAATAGTGTTCTGTGGAAGTTGTTTCATCTCAGACTACTGAATCTCCTAAAAGTAGTTTCTATTGTTCTATTTGTCCTTCTTATTTGCATTCCAAAAGTTTCCCCAGAGCAGTCCTTAATGAAGAGTTTCCCTGCAGAGTTCTTTCCTAACAAATTTCCAAGGTGTATTAGAAAGTAGATATTTCTACTCAAATGACCAAACCTCTTCCCACTTACTTAGTAGCATTCATCTCTGCTCAGGATAAAACTTCAAATGCACTTTCATTTCTTCCCAATCTCTTGCTCCCATGTCAACCTCCTTGTTTCAGCCAAAGGTTCTGCAGCCCCAACAGGAAGAACCCTTGGTAGACACTTTGGGTGTTCCTAAATTCCCATCAGCATCTTTTCTGCCTATGAGGTAAGCATGTTCATTTCATTGAGTTGGGAAAAGTGAGATATTTGGACTTTCATTTTACAGTTTAATGTAGCTGCCTTGTGACAGGACACTTCAAAAACCTTCATAAATGTGAAGGAGATTTCCCTTCCCTTGCAGGTTTAACTAGGTACAAAGTATATGGTTGTGATGTTCACAGAATTATTATAGGTTAAAAAGTAGGAGTTCTGATTAGTAAGATCCAAGATTTCTGAACTATGGGATTACCCCTATTATCTCAGGTCCTCTGACCTGAAGATAATAAGAGGGGAGGACAATCCATGAGATGATATTTTTCCTCAGCCTGGATCCAGAATAGGGGCATTTAGGGACTAGGGAGCTACTCCTGTCACACAGAATGTCTCATCAGAATCCCTGCAGGAAAATGCTTCTCAGAACTCCAGTATTTCATTGGTATAGTTCCCAGAGATTTTGATATATTAATATTAGGAGTTTTAGGTGGATCCAAAGAAATATTTTTGTAATGTCCAAGTATCATGATTTGAAAAAAAAATTCATTTGAATGCAGTCATCTTAAAACTACTGTGTTTGTAAGCAGTTCCCTGGTTCAATAGAATAATTTTTCTCTGTTTATTCCCTTAAAGGTTCACAGAAATAGAAAAGCCGTATGAGATTTCTTGGTACAATTTCTTCAAATATTGAAGTCTCCAATTTGGGAGACAATATAAAAGGAAGAAAAGGAGGAATATATTGTGCTGATTAGGTAGCAAATTGAAAAACCATGGGGCATTTCTGCTTTGGAGAAAGAAGCGATAGCACTGGGAAATAAAGCCCTATGCAAATCACTAGTGAAATTAATACATTTTAAAGGTTATCAGAGCAAAACTGCTGAATCCTATAGTCTGTCATCAGTAAATTAAATGCAAAATCTCTAATTTAATTTGTACAAATTACCAGTTGACTTCTAATGTATGGAATAATAAGGACTAATGCTACTTTATGAACCAGAAATGAGATTTTTTATTTTCAAAAGAGTAAAAAGATAAGAAATAAAGTTGATTCACCACCCAGACAAACTTTTAGTTATAGCAATTTGTTGACTTTGTAAAAAAAAAAGAAACTCCTTCTGAATTTTATTTGCAATTTTTTTCATTCAAATATAACTCGGATGAAATGTAGGGTAGCAGTCTGGTTTCAACCCAAGAGAAGAGGTTCTAAGCTGGGGCAGTGCGGGCATATTGCAGTTTACCCAAGACGACCATCTGCAGTCTAGTTTCTGAGCCTGAAACTTGATGAGAAGAACACAAGGTTTGTTGTTTTTTCCCTTCCATATGTTTTTCATTGAGTATGAAACCCTGAGCTTATGAAATTGGTTTAACAAAAGATGTTTGTGACAATATCTGTGATAGCAGAATAAATTCAAGTTCTAAAACTTTAGCAAAAATTAAAAATATAGAATGTTAGAAATACAGGAATTTAAGAGATCACCTTTAAACAGCTATTCATTTGAAGATAGTTAAACAGAAATTCAGAGAGATGAGACTTAATGGAGACTGCGTACCTCATTCAATCTGGACTAAAAGTCAGGGCAGGAAACCAGGATTTATAATCTTTCATCAATTGCAAAGAGACACTCATGGGAGAGGGAGCCTTTTACAAAGACATTTAATTCTCCCTAACTACACACCCACACCCACACACACACACATGCACACACGCACACATATACAGGTTCTTCGGCAGTTGCTTGGGTATTATTTACAGCCATGAAATCAGAAGTAAAGAGACCAGGAATAAGCATATTGTGTGACAAAGGCTGCTTTCTCTTGAGATTACATTTTTTCTGAATGTGTTCCTGGAAATATCTGGTATGTTTAGCATCTGTCTTAACTAAGTGATCCTTACCTTTTGAAAAATGAGCACCAAAGTGGTGTCCCTCTGCCTGCTTTGATACCTGAAAGATGTGCCTGAATAGTTCCAGAAAACAAATTTCTTTATCTAACTGGCAAAAGAAGTGAAGGATGAAAACTCTTGAGGGCTGAAAAAAGAAATAATAATTTTATAAAGAGTTTCCATAATGAACCAATGTAAAAAGAGACAGTGAATTTACTCAACATAGATGACAAGGGTCATGTAGATGGTTAGTAGGTGGTATGCAGACTTCTACTTCCCCAGTCATTTCCCAGGTGGATACCTCATATTTTGTGTCATGTTTTCATCTTTTGCAAATAGATTTTTGGCTATCAGAAATACACAATGATTCCCTTTCCCACTGAGTTTGTACAGCTCAGTTTGACCCTTGCAAGAGACTCACCAAAATATGAATACAAAGGAACTATGGTGAATGTCACACTTAAACCCCACCCTTTTTATAGATGGAAAAACCTACTTCAGTGACCAAAGCAGTTTCTCTAGCTTGATGAGTGCAATCAAGGACTGGAATCCAGGTTTCTCCATATCACTATATCTGGCTTCAGAAATGATATGTTGAGTGGTGTGCAGGTGCTGATTCTGGGGTCTGTGATGAAATCCATGTTCAGGCATTTGTTGTAAATATTATCCTGTAAAGTTGTTTAATCTCTCTGTGCTATGGTTTCCTCATCTGCATATCAGGAATAAAGTAGTCCATATCTCATTAAGTTGTTGTAAAGATTAACAGGTTTAGTTCAGTGCCTAGCTCAACACAATAACAACACAATGAATATAAACTCTTAGGAAGAGGAAGAATACTGGAATAGCAGCAAGAAAGGCTCAAAAGAAGATTATCCTGGTCACATGGATACTTGCCTGTGTTATATTCCAGATTTGAAAAATTAATACTAACAGAATAATGAGAAACAAATATTTTGGTAGTTAAGATTATGTATGTAAAATACTTAGCACTATGTCTCACCCAAGTTGAGCACCGGATAAACATACACTTTCTCTTTCATTGCTAACATAGTCTAATTTATCTGTAGGCACTGGCCGGATGACTCTGCCAGGCATCCTGTATCTGCCCAGTTTGTCTAGGCGGTGCATCCTGATAGAAAATCTCCAAGACTTATTATATTGCCAGTGTTCTCTAGAGAAATATAACCAAAATGAGATATTTATGTATGAGATTTATTGTAGGAATTGTCTAGTGTAATTATGGAGGCTGAGAAGTCCCACTATCTGCCATCTGCAATCCAGAGAAACAGCAAAGCAGGGGGTATAATTCAATCATAGACTGAAAGGCTGACAACCAGAAAGTATGATGGCTGGGGGCAGAAGATGAGGAAGCAAATTCACCCTGTCCCTCACTTTTTTTGGTCTTATTCAGACCCTGGAAGTTTGAATGAAGTCCACTCACATTAATTAAGACAGAACTTCTTTACCTATTCTACCTATTCAAATGCTAATTTCTTCCAAAACACCCTTACAGACATATCTAGAAATTATGTTTTACCAGTAATCTGGGTATCGTTTAAACCAGTCAAGCTGACAAGTAAAATTAACCATCACATTTCTACTTCTTAAAACCATTTTTTAAAAATGTTTTCCTAATTAAACCTAGGAAATCTCTCATTCATGTACTTTACTGAGCTAAATTAATATCTAGAAATCTCATGTGCATTACATAATTTATAGTCCAAGTCCCTTTCTTCTTCTATGTTGGTGTCTAACACTTTCATATGGTGCATTTTTGCAATGAGCTCAGAATTATATACCATAGAACAGAGATATTATAAATAGGGGAATAATGTAATCAGCACATTCATCACCTGGATATTTAGGTTCTGAGCTTCCTTAATTATTATAGTTCATCCCATTGTGAATCCATTCAAAGCCACCATTTTATGAGCCATAAGGCCCTACTTTTCATCTCCCCAGCTTTCCAGCTGACACAGATGAAACATCTTCTGAAATCTGAAGAAGAGACTTTCATATTTAAATTTTTATAGTGGATTCTTTCCATGTAAGTCCTTTAAAATGAACAAATGTTTCTCAAATAAATCACATTAGGCAACAGAAGCTCTTCCTAGCCTGTACTATTTGCCCTCCCTTGGTTACGTATAACTCTAACTCTAGTCAAAAATCATTTACCTATAAAAGAACCCCTTCCTAGACTTCAATATAATAAAAAACGTATTAACTAACTCAATCTCTTTGATACTAAAATTGATTATATTAAGCAATATTGTATACTGTTGCCCCTTAAGTCATTTTTTCATTCAGGAAATATTCATGAAATATCTTCTTCATTCTAGTCATTATGTTGGGGACTAGAGAAGGGAAAGTACATAATATATCGTTTCTCTGTTCTCAGTGTTACAGTGTAGCAGGAAAATGAATTCCAAAGAAAAAATCATAATAATATGTGGAAAATGCAATGTTAGCATGTGAAGGGAGCAAACTGTAAGGGTGCTGGAAAAGGTCTGGGCTAGATGGTGTTTCTTGAAAAGATGATTGAAATTTTGCAGGGTGAGTAGTTTAATCTACGGAAGGAGATGGGGAGGGGAACATTTCAAGCAATGGAAAGAGCAAGTTCAGAGGAAGACTGCTGTAACACAGCACAAGGCACTATAAAAATGGCAGGTCATTCATGGTGGCTGAAGCCCAAGGTTGAAAAAGAACAATGGGGCTCAGCATAACTGAAGTGGAAGTCAAGTCCCCAGATCAGGAAAAGAATCAAATATATCCAAGGAGTTCCAACCTTATGCTGAAGACACTGATGAGTCATTGAAATATTTGTATGCAAAGAGATTACTTGATCAGATATTCACTTAAGAAAGATAATTCTGAACGGTGAGTGAAGCATGGATCGGAAAACTGGTGATGGGAGAATGTCAAGAAGCTAAAAGAAAGTGAGGACTAAGTGAAGTCAAGCATAGTAAGACTGGAACAGGGATTGGAACCAAGTAACATCAAGATGTCAGGATCAGGAAGTGGTGAGGCAGTGGGAGGACTCAAGGACTCATTTTCTAATTTGGAGTTCTCAGGCTGATGAAGGTACCACTCTCAGAAAAAAATAAAATACTATATAGGAGGAGCAGATATAGGAGGAGCAGATATGAAAGAGAAAGAAATATTGAATTTATTGATACATACGTTAAGCTTGGAGACACATGGGGTCCTGTTCTGGCACATAGGGTTTTGTGTAGCCTTTTTGAAGCAAACTAAGAGAGAAATCAATATTTTTCACAAAACTGCAGTCAGCTATACCCTCATATCTGATCTTATTCTTTCCCTGACTCATTTCCATTTTTGCTCATGCATGCTTCTCTAGATTGTGATTCCTAGGAAAGTAATAGCTTCTGAAGATTTGTCACTCAAGCTGCTTCCTAGGAATCCAGGATCATGGGAACTACTACTATGCAAGTGGGTACTTCCACCCAGAAAGCGTGTGTAGAGTGGTCAGCAGGGTCAAGCAACACATTTGTGGGGAACCAATGTTAAGAACCAAATAAACGAGATGGACCCAAAGAAAGCCAAAAACAATACAGAAAGGAAGTAGAAATAAGGGTGATCAATGTCTGAACCCAAGGAAGCAGAAAGTCCATGACATCAAATAATGCACAACAGATGAACTCACGTTTTGAAATTAACCGTTAGATGGTGATTGCCAACCTTGGCTGAAGGTAGATACAAGGCCAGATTAAGGAGATTTCAGATTGAATCGGAAGAGATGAAATATTGGTAGCAGGCACAGACAGCTCCGGATATGTGCTGATTCTGAAAACATGAAGAGAAGTTAGCACTGTAGCTAGAAAATAATATTGGCTGGAAAAATGCGTATTTCTATATTTATTTTTTTGTTTAGTGATGGAAGCAACCTGAGTATATTTAGAGCCTAAAAAAATGAGGCCACAGAGCGAACAAGATTAAAGATTCATGCAATAGATAGGGACATTGCACGGGTGTATAACTACTGGCAGGATACCCCATTTTCCTGTTGCTTCCCTTGAATGCTGTCACAGATGCAGAAATGTTCTGCTCCTCCAAATCTCCATCAGAAGTTTGGCCACAGTGTCTGTCTGAGGAGGCTTCTCTAAGTGAGTCAGGGGCAGCAATAGGAATTGTCATCTGTGGCCTACTCTCCACAGCAGCATACAGTCACTGCACTGCTCCTTCAGCCTCTGGCTTGCAACTAAGTTGGATCTCACACTCATTCCAGTTAAAACTTACAGAAATCAAGGTGGACCTGCACTTCCAGAAGATTAAAGGGTCTTAGCTGTGAACTCTTCAGGATTGTCCTGTGGCTTCTCCATGCAAGTATGGAATGTGGTGAACACTAGGCTAAGACAACTTGTGAAGCTTCTTTTCATGATTGCTCTCAGAACACACACACACACACACACACAGAACCAGAAAAAAATGATTACAAAGGTCCAATTTTCATCTTTTAAAAATTGCAGATCTGGGCTGACCCAGAGTGGTGGCATACGCCTGTAATGCCAGCACTGGAGAGACTGAGGCAGGAGGATTGCTGCGAGTTCAAGGCCAGCCTGGGCTACAAAGTGAGTTCAAGACCAGCCTGAACTACATAGTGAAACCCTGTCTCAAAAAGACAAAAGAAAAGAAAAGAATTGCAGATCTTTAGCATTTTGATGATATATTTAGAATGATTTAGTTCAATACTCTCCTTTTACAGTTGAATAAACTACAGCATCATGAAAACATAATAATAACAAGAGCATAATGATCATAAATTATAGTATTATAGTTATAATGTGCTCTCTTTCCATACATTAACTCATCTGATCTTCAGAGAGCTCTTAGAGGATGGGGAAAAACTAAAGCACATTAAAACTGTACCTTAAAAATATTATCTTTTAATCTTCACACTTCTATAGAATAGGAATATTTATCTCCCCCTTCTCCAAGCTGCAAGGTAAGGACACTAAAGTTAAGATACATAAAAGGACATACTTGGTGCCAGACAAATATCTAAGAATCATGTCAGAATCAAAAATAGACCTCAGTATTCTTTGATTTCAATGATTTCTCCCAGTTTTTTCATTTCAGATTTTCTAGCATTTTATGCTTAGCTTCACTTCAAAATTTAGTTAATTGCTATGACAAACCCAATACAGGATGAAACCATGAAGCAAGTGAAGATAAAAGGCTCATGGAAGTCTCCTGTATTCTTCTGGATCCCACTAGCACTCAGGCAGTACTTGAGCTCTGCGGTTTTCTCCCCCATATCGGTTGTTCTCAATCCTGCCTGCAAGCTGGAATTATCAGAGGAGCTTTTAAAAAATGCAGTGTCTACCCACACTCCCCAGACTAACTGAATCAGAATTTCCAGTGGGTGGGCTCTCAGTGTCTTCATTTTATTTTACTTTATTTTTTAAATTAAAAAAAAAATTTGTTTTGGTACTGGGAATCAAACTCAGGACCTTGCACTTGCCAGGCAGGCACTTGTGTCACTGAACTATATCCCTGGCCCAATATCTGCATTTTACAAAGCATTTCAAGTGACTCTAGAGCCCATGTTGAGAATCACTCCTATATGGCATACATGTCAAGTTCTTCGTTTTTGTTCCATAGAGTCTGATTTCTTCTTCTGCAGTAATAGCTAGCATTTTTGTAGCATTCTGGCAGGGATGTGGGATTCATTTTATTTTAGCCCTCCACTGAACAGAAACAGTGCTATGTATATACAAGTATCTTGTAATACACGTTACCAAAGTCCTATTAAATTACCCATTCTCACAGCAAGAAAAACAAATAAAAATAATCTCCTCAAACTTATGCAATTCTAAAGCAGTCAGTCAAATGCTTTCTGTATCCATATGGTACTGGATGGATAAGATCACATTGCATGAGGAAAGTTTAGAGGAATAAATACTAGAAACAGAATACCTTTGTTTTAACTGCTGACGATGGTGGCTACAGCATGAGCAGAAAGTCCCTGTTGCAGGATGAGACTCGGAACGCAGATGAGCACAGAGCTGGCTGTCTCTTACACCAGAGCCCCCCGTGTATTATTGCTGGTATCCATGTGTAACAGATAGTATTGTGCACTGAGCTGGAAGATAATAAATAGATTGAGATGATGATTTACAGAAGGGTGCTTAGAACTCCTTGAACCAGCAGGAGAAGAAAACCATGCGGGTACAAGGTTGTATTGTCAAACTCAAAATCTGCTTTTTTTCCTTTCTCTCCAGAGGGCAATTTCACCAAGACATAACTTGCTTTCTGTTTTATCATCTGGAAATTTGATGGCTAATTACTAAAATGCCTGAGACACACATTTCTAACCATCGTATTTTTCCCTCTTTGGTTGAATTTCTTTTAAAAAAAAAATCTCATTTTTAATGAAAAATGTCTCATTAAAACTGTTTTAACTTTAGGAGTTTTTGTCCAACTATTTCTACTCCTTTTTAAAAATGCTCCTTAATTTATGCTGTAGTGGCTTAAGAAAATTGTGAATCTAACTAAATCTGTGTGATTTGAGATCTTAAGAGCAGCAATAAAAAATAAAAACTGAAAATGCCAGTGAATTATTTGCATGATTCCTTATGACACAATTGTTTCACTTCATATCTGTCTCACTGACAGAGAAAGAAGCAATTCTAGAGAATGTGATATCAATAAATATGTTCAGGTGATTAATGATTGCATTTGGTTGATGGCTCATCTGTATCAAATGAAAAATAGGTGACTTATTTATTCAAGACTATGCTTTTTTATCATTCTAATATTAAAAGTAATCATAAGACTAAAGTACTAACACTGCCAAAAAATGTAAAATGATTTATTAACAGCGCATCTTAGACCAGATGTTTCATGGAAAAATAAGTTGCCATTGAAGGGTGAGTTTTACAAACAGGACAAGTAGACCAGCCTTCTCCTCCCTCTCATGGGTCCGTCATTTAACACAGTGATTGAGCACACTGTCTTAGAGTCACACAAATGAGTACAATTCCCAGTTCTACCACTGCTTGCTGTGTCACATGGGACAAGTTAGTGCTCAGGGTCCTCATTTGTAAATGGGGGGTAAAAGTAGTGCTATCTGATAGAGTTCTCGTGAAGCCTCAAATGTCTAGCACTTAATCTCTGCTTCATAAATGTGAGCTATCATTATGATCGTCAATCTAGGGAGCCCCACTTGGTAGTCATTTTGTATTTAGAAAGCTCTTGATAAAGCATTTACCTCAATAGGAAAATATGAGCATGATAAATACAATTCATTTCTCTGATAATTTGGTTATGTCATACCCAGGAAAAGAGAAACCAGAGGAAAAAAAGGGAGTGAAGTTCCGTTGAAGCATGAGTATGAGCTGCTCTCTGTAAGGGCTTTGCTACACAGAAAGCAGCGTAGAGCAGGGAGGAACACAAGTGTCAGACCCAAGGGTATTTGAGGACAAGCTCTGCCTTGGCCGTGAGACCTGCAACAAATTATTAGTCTCTCAAATTCTCAGTTAACTCAAAAGTAAGATGATCGAAGGATTTACATAAGATCAAGTCTGCAAAATACGTAACTAGATGTTAGTGCTAAATTATTATTACTGGAATAATTATTATACAGTATTTGCTTTGTCTTGGGAGATAAGAAAGAGTGGAGATACTTGGGCAGTTCAGACAGGGAGAGATTTGGAGCCATAATATGCAGCGTGAAGACACACTGGTGATGGTTTACCAAAGGCCAGTGGTCATGCCCTTCAAATACCACCTGGGCCCTCCCTGCCATCTCTACCTCCCAGTGAACTACAGCTACCCTGTTTGCTCCTTTGTGCTGGGCATGTTTCTAGATGCCAACGTTAAAGTAGTGACCAGTTCAGGCAAGGGTCTTACTCTTTGGGAACTTACCTTCCCCATGGGCCTTACAACAAACCATTGAAGAGAGGGACAGCAGGTTGTGAAGGACAACAGATTGGAGGGAGAGTGCAGTGGGAGAGCACCTCTAGGAAACACCAGAAAAGAGGTGAAATTTAAGTGGGCTAGAGGGAAGAAGCACCACCTAAGACTGAGAAAAGAGGATTCCATTAAGAGGGTCCTGCACATAAAAGGCCTTAAAGTGTACATGATCTTGGTCTAACTCTAGGTCAGTGTTGCTATTGTTCATGTTGGATCATGCTAGAAAGAACGTCAGGAACCGGTGGGGTGGGGGACTTGTGAACCACACAAAAGCCAGAATAGCAATGGTTCAGAAGCCAAGAGAGGGCTTGGAGGGGAGTGGGATGATGGATTTATCACACAGCCTTTGGCATGAATTCAAAAATTCATCACCATGTAGCCATTAGAGTTTACAAGACTTGCTCCCAGTCATTTGTTCAGAAAACAAGTTTGGTGATTGGAGTAGGATTTTGAGTCTCACAGTTTCATAAATAAGAAAGCCAAGGTTCAGAGTGTCCATGCTTCCTCAACAAGAAACCTGAAGAAGACAGAATAAAACCCGTCTGTGGCAGAGTTATCGTGTCCGGTCTAGGTTTTGGCATTCCAATCCTGACAACATCTCTTAGGAGGAATTCGCAGAACAGTTGGATTAGCCATCAGATTTATTCTATTAAATCTATTTTTGTACATTTTGATAATTCTTCTCCTGTTTGTTTTTCACACCTTATAATTTCTATTTGATTTCCCATTAGGTACTGCCAACTAAGGGTAAACACCTTGGATGTATGTGTTAGGCTTCTGCAAGTGGTAATAACCATATTGCTCCAACAATCACTAAATGCATAAATATGACATGAGTCCCTTCTCGCCATTCCCTTCATGGAAGAGCAGACCGAGTGTAACGAGAAGCCTGGTGAGAGCTTCAGACTGGCACTGTAGACAGAAGCATGCCATCAACATCTATAAAGATTTCATAGGCCCTCACAGACCTTCTCGCAAACTTGTCTCTCACTAAAATACCATGCACAGTAATTTGTATTCTATGCTAATTCTAATATTTGTGATTTAGTATTGAGTATTTACAGTTTCACACATTACTGGACCAAAAATTCACAGGGCCCAGAATGACTGCATCTAAAGACGGACCAGGAGAATAAAAGGAGTTTCTTAAAATTTAATGAGAAGTAGAAAGAAATACTGCTCATTTTCAAAATTATAGGATCAATGGTATTAGTCATGGTACTTGTGGTGATTTAGCTGCAGAAGGTGGATGTACTTGGGCATAATGGCAAAGAGTTAGGGAAATTGAGCTGTATTAATCAAATGGAGTAAAGAAACTATTCATTAACTGCATTGTTTGTGCGCACCACATTTTTTTACTGTTTGTTAGGAAGATGGAGGCATGCACTGGAAACACTAATTCTAATTATTACTGTAAGTGGGAGTTTTTGGCACAAGGTCAAGAAATAATAGGAGAATGTGTGAATCTCACTATTGAGCTGCAATAAGCCTAATCATTTGAATAAAGCCAGTTGTTTTTTCTTGGACCATCTCTGGGCTGTTCAGTGTTCTGGATGAATCTAACACAATCAGGCTGTCCTCTGGTGTATAACCACTTCCTGCTGACTCAGGGCAACTTGCTTCCTCTGCCGTTTATTAAAATAAAACACTCATATTAAAACCCCATTTTTTAGTGATGACCAAATATACATTAGTAATGACATTATTAAAACTATTTTGTTTAAAATGAACTTTCACACTAGCATGTTGCAAAGCGGCACAACGAATCTATCTAATTTCACTGGAGATGGTTTTAAAATGCTCACAGATCTTCCTGGCATCATTACAGAAGGGGATTTGATGTGTGTTTCAGGAGACAATCTAAGTTTTTATGGCCATAAAAAATGAATACTGTTTCTACTACTCCACATAGCAAATAATGTATAATTCATGATTTTTCATTAACATGCAAATGTGAAATAGTGTCTTCTATGTTTGCGTCTACTAATAATCTATTAAATATTTAGAAGCGTAGTAAAGAATACTAAAAATATTTGGTCTGGGTACTGTTTAAGTAGATTGTTCCCTCGTTTTTTATTTGTCCATATATTTACACATGTAAAAATGTGGAAGAAACACAAGCAAAGTAATCAATTCGGTAACTGGCATTTCAAAAAATAAGACAATAACTTTGTTTATACAGTTTTTGGGCACTGTTCACAGCATTTTCACATAGAGTATATTTTCCAACCATGGCAACAGCCACATGAGGCTGATACTATCCCCATGTCATGGATCAAAAACCAAGATAGTTTACTGGATAGGTAAATATTTGGCCACCTAGCCTGGACAACATCCCAAGTGTCATGATATATAACTCATTACACCTTAAGGCTACCGTAGGGTCTTAAGTATAAGATCATAGGATTCTAGGTGTTTGATAAAAATATTTGGGTAAAACCATTATACATAGCTTGTATTGGCTATAGAAGCTTAAAAATTTCAGTATTATTTCTGAACTGCCCAATCTTTGGTTCATTCTACAAATATTCATTGAACAAAACATGATGCTTCTGTGTGATTAGCATTCTTTTGAGGTTCTGTTGGGTGTAAGAGATGAATTAAATACAGACCTGCTGTCAGTGGTAAAACACTGGAGTCGAGAAAATAAGCTATGAAAAGAAATTAATGTCGTGAAAGGAATATTGTATCGAATGCCTTGAGATGGCACAGGAAATGTTTGAAGGAGAGAAAGAATGCTTTCAGATGGAAAGAAAATCCATGCAGACTTCGTTGAGGAGTTTATGGATCCTGGCTGCAGTGGCTGAAGGAGGAAATCTTTGTAGGTGTTAAGGATAATTTGATGAAGTTTTAGGAAGTTAAATTTTAGACGCCCAATGGCATAGTAGATACAAAAAAGATAATTCATTGACCATTGAAGTACTATAGAATAAGAATAAATTCTCAAACAAAAGAATAATTGAAATAAATATAAATGTAAAGAAACACTTGAAACTCAACATTCTGGAAAAAGTCTTAGGAGAAAATACTCAATATTTTCAATAAGGCAGTGAAATGTCAGTAAGGGGTTCTATTAAGATTATGGCAAAATATTCATCCACTATCTTTCCTTTTGTAGTATGTTCTGGGTTCTAAAATTTCTCTGCTGTCACAATTTTATTATTTTTTTAGTAAAAATTTTATCAAATCAGTATAGTTGCATTAGAGCACTTGGAAGAAATAAATTACTTACAAACAGAATTACTATATACTTGCAAATCATATTAATGACACAATCCATGCCTTTAAGAGCTTGTAGTTGAATAAAGATGTCTTCAGCACCTGTACTGGGATCTCCATTTAGTGGTCGTAGAACTAAGGAATTGGTTACACTCAAACAGTATCACTCTTCTACCCTTCAGCCTGGGCAAGCATTCCTTTGGCCAACCATGGAGACGGACCCCCATTACAAATTTTTCAGTATATTGGAAAACATCTACCAAAGTGAAGTTCTAATGAAGGAATAGAGAAACAACTGTAAATATTTTACAAAAAAAAAAAAATTTAGAATGTTTTAAAGTCCTCCCAGAATACATTATGAATGTACTTCAAAGACACAGTACTTGGGGCCGGTGAGATGGCTCAGCGACTTAAGCGCCTGCCCGGCAAGCGCGAGGGCCCGAGTTCGACTCCCGGAACCCACATACGAAAAAGGGGCCGGTGATATCGCTCAGCGGCACGGGCGCCTACTGGCGTGCGAGGTCCTGAGGTCGACCCCCCGGTACCCACAAAAAAAAATAAATAAAATAAAGACACAGTACTTGCGTAAGGTTCAAATACAACAGGCATCTGCAACACAATCCTTGTCCAGATGTTGATGCGATTCGGAAGGGTCCCTTGCCCTAACCTGTATGCGTGTTTGTGTGTGTGTGTGTGTAACTAGAGATTGAATCCAGGGCCTTCATTCTCAGCTCTTAGCTACATCCCTGTCCTTTTAAAACAGGGTCTTGCTAAATTTGCTAGGCTGGGCTCACACTTGCAGTGCCCCTGCCTCAGCCTCAAAGAGTGTTGGGATTGCAGACCTGTGTCACCAAGCCCAGCTCTTTGCTGTAAGTCTTATTGTTGGGATCCTGTATCGCAGAATTGTCACACTAAGGATGCCTTTCTCCCCCTGCTGGTGGATAACTCTGTGCTCCCGCACGTTTCTGCTGAGTACATTTCTAAGACTTTCCCATGTAGGTCTCAGGGAAAGCTTCATTCTGTACCTCTCACCTCAGACATATCACAGCCACAGGCACCATTTGGTATTTTGCGTGCAGGCTTAGTGCATCCTCCTGAGCTGGTAGGCATCTGTTATTGTGCCAGTGTCCCGAGAATACACAGGTGAGTTTCTTTCTTTCTTTTCTTCTCTTGGTACTGGAGATCAAACCCAGGGGAACTTTGCCACTAAGCTACATCCTTGTCCTTCCCCTTTATAACTTTCTTTTGTATAGAGACAAGGACTTGCTCAGTTGCCCAGATGGACTCTAACATGTGATCATCCTGCCACAGTCTCTCAGAGGGCTGGGATTGGAGGCATGTGCTACCATGGCATGCTAAATTCTTGATATCTGTGAAGAAGTAGTCATTTTCTTTTCCTGCTAGGATCCTTTCCTATAAATCCCTCTTAGTGATTTCTTTTGGGAACTTCTAATCTCTTTGGGATTCTCTAGAGAAACATACCCTATCTTTGTAGGGGCAGACAAGTAACTCAACTATAATAGATACTATCACAGTGAAAGCCTTATTGTAAGAAGTCACTTTCATGCTTTAAAAAGTGGATTTTTTTTTTTGTGCTTTGCTGATCTGATTAGAATATAAAGACTTTCACACAACTCTTAAAGTATTCCAATAACTTTTGCTGTGGGATTTATCTGTATCACTAATTCTAAATTATACATGACAATGAGCATATTATGCAGAGTAGAACCAGAGAGACAGAACACCTCCGTGGTGCCTGGTACGTAGTGTGCTCCCAGTAAATAATCATTTATAGAGAATCAATGTTCCTCGTATACTTAGCAAACAAAATGGCTCACTAATTTCTGTGTCCAGTCTAGAAAAATCGTCAGAAAATGATTTTTTAAAATGTAATTGCCATCTGGTATACCCATGTCAAACATATCAAATCTCCTTTCATGACAGAGTACAGTCCTACAAAATGAAAAGGAAGCGCAGAGATAAGGTACCTTGATGTTACAGAAGGACTGATAGATTGCTTATCCTGCATAATTTTTTGCTTCCACAGAAAATAAGCATGGTTTAAAAAATAATTCTCAAATGCAAATCAGCAGACTAAGGTTCAACTGACTAGAGAGGGTATTTGTTTCACAAAATGTAAACACTAATAATTTTTTGATTTGAGAACTGCTTTCCTTACCACTGCCATTAAGATTCAAATTCAGTAAGCCTAGGGTAGAATACGTGTGTAAGAATCATCTTCTATCATCATTCCCCTGATAATTGCATCTCACAGCTAGGCTGAGAAATCAGGAGCACTCTGCATACACCATTGTAATCAGGATCATTCGTGGTTAGCAACGAATCAGTAAGAGCCTGTAGAGGAAGACCACGGGGACCCATGCTCACCAGTGTCTGTGGAACAAATAAAACCTATAAAAATATTTTTTCTTTTTTTTGCATTGAAAATTAAAATTGAGCAAGAGAAACTTGCTGTTACAGTTACATGAACAAAGCACTATTTTTACAGACCAACTTATAGTTCAGGAATAAAAGCTTTTTAAATGAATGCCTTTACCAATGTTTTTGATGTGAAGGCTATTGTCAACCAGGACAAGTACAGTACAGTGCAATCTCAGAGATGCTCGTGGAGTCTCAGGAGGACCGGACAAGTGGAAGAATCTTTCCACTGACAAGGGGAGTTGGCAAATGTTTTAAAAACATTTTTTACCCTGATTATGATAAAATTTTAGAGAAGCTTAAGTGTGAAAGCATAGACAAGTCAATTAGTATCTCCAAGGATACCTAAGAGAAGCATTATCAGTAGGGAAAAAGGGGAAGTGGGTAACTAACCAACGGATGGTAATTAGAGTAGAGTTAGATATCTGTTCTTTGTTTTTAAGAAACTCCCAGAAGACCAAACATGATTCCTTGCCTGGTTCAAAGCTCTCCATAATGGGAGTCAGGCTGCTGGCATAGAGAGAAGAATCAGATGCAGAAGACCAAGTATATTTATCTTTCCCTTTGTGTGGTCTATAATTCTTGCAAGATTCAAGCTTGATAGTTGAGAGGGAGTATACATAGGTAAGACTATTGCAAAACAGCTCCTAGTCCCCAGAAGGATAGCAAAGCTGGAATATATAACACAAAGTGGCTTCTTGCGGAGTAGTATGAAACAGAATATGACTGTCAGGAAAGAGTACATGAAGAGCCTTTAAGAATCAAAAAACCAGATAATTTCTCTCATGTTTAGACTATGTGGGTGACATAGACGATATCTCTACCATTAGCAATCAGACATAATGGTACAAGACACTAACTTTCCTCATAGTTTTGGCTTGACTTACTGCTGTGATATATTGTTTTCTATATTTAATTCTATCGTATAAGCCCATGCTGACTACTTCCTACAACGTGTACATGGGATATTGCAGGGTTTTGGGTGAAACTCTTCCTAGTTAAACACCAAGAGGTATGTGTGCATAAAATCACAGTCTTAGCCATTGTGACATTCCATGATCGCAGCAATTGCATAAGAATTACTAATGACCATTAAGACACGGAGATACTATTTAGCTGGGAGACTTTCTTCAATGAGGTAATCAACTTACCTGATGAATTGAAAAAAAAATCTTCATTCTATCTTTTTTTTTTTTTTTGTCCTGTACATTTATGATGACCTATCTGATAACCACAAATACCAATAATACAGCACTGGTGTTTGGAGTCAGAGTGTTTAAATTTTTACTGTCAAAGGACATAATTTCTGCCAGGTCTGATTCTCTCTCTCTCTCTTCTTCTCTCTGAGCTTGTGCTGTTTCACATATCTTTAGTAGCTGAAAAATCATGTCTGTTACTTTGGTCCAATTTTCAAGTTCCAAGCATTAGCAGTGTGACCACAAAGATCTATGATTTGATGCTTTATTTGATTTTTTTGTGTTTGTTTTAATGGAAAAGTAGAAAGAGGGGAAGAAGGAGGGTAATATTTGATTTGCTGTCTGGCCAACACAATTCTAAAAGGCATTAAGCTGAAACTGCTACAGGTGTTTATTTTCTAACTCTCTCTCTCTTGTATGATGGGAACAGTCAAGATCTGAACATGAGTCGATACGCGGTTTGTGGTTTTATGATAAGCATATCAGCCACTGGAAAGAATAAGCCCCAGTGACAGCTGTGATGGTTCTTGGAATCAGACATCCTTCAATAACATGCTCCCCCATAGCTTACAGACACTGTGGTAGAATAAGGTCAAGGCTTATGGCAGATGTTGAATGTCTCGGAGCTTTGTGAAATTTCTCTCTGTGGATCTGTACCTAACAACCATTACATCAAACCACAGGTACGACGAAGCCCATTTTCCTCTTTGACATGATATTATTGTTACTCTAGAGGCAAAGTCTTACGCTATGGCTAGCCAGAAAAGATACCTTTCTAAAAGCTTATAGATTTGGGAACAGTTAGAATTAATCCAGCCATCAGAAAATAAAGCAGTGATTTTTATTTAGCATAATCCACGTAACTCATTACATTATGGTGTTTTGGAATGAAGAAGCCTGAAATAATAATAACTGTACCTAAAAAAAATTTTATGGAAATTCTTACAATGCTAAGATGCTTCCTAAATATGATTCTACTAAACCCTAATATTTATTATGACAGTAAATGCTCATTCTTTTTGTAGAAAAAAGCCTGTCTGCTCCATTGATTGATTCATTGAGTGAATTTGTGCATTGAACAATCAGGTCAGGTTTACTCTGAGCATCTGACTAAAGAAAGTTAGGAACACCATAAAAGACGTGGGTCTGATGCCTTCCAAATGTCAATGAATTACCATAATACCTGTTGAATTACCTATAATTAACTGAGAAATGCTGAATAAATAGAAATTTTATGGGTACTTTAGAGAAAGTTCAAGGAAGAAAAAGTAAAATTTCTGTACTTGCTGGGCATTCTTGGACAAGCTAAATGTATTTTAAGGGTAGTAATAGGAAAAATGCAAAAAGGTGGTAAGAATTGCAAGTGTGACTCCAAAAATACTTATAATTTCAATATGTAAAGCTAACACCATAACAATTCAGAAAGACTACTATACTTTATCTCATTTTATAGTCACAAGAATACAATGAATTTTTTTACGGCCAACAGCATCACTCCTATCAGGCTCTGAACTTATATCATGACTTTTTCACCACCAGAATTCACTTCTTCCCATGTGTTTCTGTTGGTGCACTGATAAGGAAGATAAATAATGTCAAAAAAAGGACCTGAAATGTGGTAACAGGAAGTAAATCCCTTTGATCTTAAATATCAGATGCTATCCATTCTCTAGCCATTGTTTATCTTTGATGGGAAATCCTCTACTGGACTTGTAAAGACCACATGAAGACAATAAGGTCCTGGCTGCTTGATTCTAGTGTTTTATTAATCACTGCTTTAAAAACAGGAAAAGAACTTTCCTAGTAATTTGACTAGAGTCCCCAATCCACAAAAAAAATCCCTTTGTAGGTTGGCATACTTGTCCCCTACATGAAAAGATACCATTTTCATGTATTCCAAATTTCAATCAGGTCACATGTATCATAACAGTCATCAAGAAAAATAAGCAGGGGGCCGGTGAGATGGCTCAGCGGCGTAAGCGCCTGCCTTGCAAGCGCGAGGGCCCGAGTTCGACTCCCGGATCCCACATATGAAAAAGGGGCCGGTGATATCGCTCAGTGGCATGGGTGCCTGTTGGCGCGTGAGGTCCTGAGGTCGACCCCCCGGTACCCACAAAAAAAAAAAAAAATAAGCAGTTATCCTAGGAACTGCTAAAGAATCAATGTTTTGAAAATGTAGAAAATTCTTTGTGTGATACACTGTGATACATTGTCTTGGCATTGTGATTTGCTTTTGGTTTGGCAGATTAAACACAAAAATTGTGTCTACTCTCACTGACCAGAATGAATGAGTCTTTTAAAAAATAAGTTCCTTCTGAAGAGAAAGGGAATATTCAACTTCTTCATCAGTACACAATTTTGTTTCTCACACAACCTATATAATTATGTATATTTTTGGTACTTCAGTTTTCTAAGCATTTGTCATTCTACATATGGGAATGAATCATGGCGGTGTCATATTTGAATAGTTTAACAACATTAGCAAGTTATCTTATTAACTTATGTTATAATTATAGTATTATAGCTTGAACTTTTGTGATCATTTAAAAAAGAGATATTCATTTAAAGTTACTACACAAGAAACTTTATTATGTTCACTGTACTCCCAGTAACAAAGATTTCTAATTGTAGAAATTAACGGATCTAGAAAATAGCCTAAATTTTACTTCTATTTTAAAAATATGATATTACACATATGAAATTTCCATCATAGTCCATCTGATGAGTTAAGCAAAACATTTAAAAATTATTTATGGTTTCATGACTTACAATATGGTAATTTGGGCTATAACTAGTAATAAATCTAGTTTCAAATATAACTTTTTCTTATTCTTTTTTCCACTCCTACCCCTAGTATCATAACACAACACTTTTCATGTGAGAAAAATTTTATATGCTCTTCCCAGTGGTCATATTCCAGGAAAAATTCTCCTATCATTCAGGCAATGAGTAAACAAAATGTGAAGTGGAAGCTTCACATATATCTCATTAATTGATCTATGCAAACACTCTGAAAAGAGAACCCATTCTGAAATACCTGCCGAATTTCTACAAATGTCATGTTTCTTAACAAAATACAAATACGCATTACAATGCCAGACAAACTCACTTACCTACTTCTACTGCAGGAGTTAAATTATTTGGTTTGGTTATCTACATGGATCCAATTAATGGTCAGACTGCCAAATCTTCACTTCACTCTGTGATGCGTAAACCTAGTTTTTGTTATGTGCCCCTGGGAGTTATAGCTGAAAATGAAAGCAATTAAAGAGTTTCTGGGAATTGTTTTAATATTAGGAATTGCATGCTCATCTGCCAGAAAGAGAAATGAAGGTAGAAAGATGGAAAATGTCTGAAGAATGACAGCAGTGGATCCCAATGGAAATGAAGAGGAGGGGGAAGCGAAAGTGCGGTCATCAATTAAATACATATCTACTTACATTCATCCTTTCTATTTTATGGCTACCAAAGTCAGATACAATGTTAGGCATTGAAATGAACAATTCAACATCTCTATGACCAAAATGTTCATATTAATGGAGGATTCCAGAACAATCTGTGATTATTATAGGTTATTATGAGAGATGTAACAGAGGCAGACATAATATATATTAAGGAATGAGCATAGAGCAGAGTAACTAAATGGCCTGGAGATGCTTAGAAAATGCTTTCAAAGAAAATAATGCTTGTTTTGATCACAAAAGACAGTGTGGTTAGCTGATTGCCTCTGACTAAACAAAAGTGCAGCCAGAGGGGATAAATAATATTTACAAGGAAGAAGATATGCGCTAGAATCTGGCCTATTTAGTGAAATGCTAATAAGTGCCGACAAATAGTCTTCACATAGGAAACCGGTAGCTGAGGAAAAGCTCTTGAAGGAACACAGCAGTTTGAACTTCATGTTGAAGACCACGGGAGGCCACAAAATGATTTTAGGTTGCAGAGTGATGTGGTTAAAGTTGTGAATAAAAGCCTAGCACACACATAAATCTTTAGGTACTGGGTCTGCTTTATTACACTGATGGAATCTCGTTTACATGATGAGAGCAATGACAGTATGGGAGAAAGACACCGAGCTCTTCCATCAGCCCTGCCTCAAACTACCTGTGGGGAGCCTAAACATCAATCGCAGACTCTCCAGACTAATTTTCTTCATTGCAAATGAAGAGGTTGGACTAACTGATCTTTGAGGTGTCTTCAGCCTGAAAGTTGTGTGGGCCCCTTTTTTTATTTTGAACTCTAGCAGTTTATAAACGCTACTAATGAGAGGTGGGTTTTGCCTTGTCTTACTATGGAAGAGAGAGACAGTGAGCCACATGATGAAAATAAGCTAGCCCCCAAGTTAGAGGGGGGTATGGTCCACTTAATGAGGTGCTCCTGGAGACGGTTCTACTTATAAACCGCACAGTGTGTTGATTTGTGACAGAAGCCATAAGAGGATGGTACACATGGAAAGAAAATAATTAATTTCCACACCTCCTACTTAAGCAGCAGTCCAGCTATGTAGAATAAGAATAAAAGTGAAATATTATAAGTCCATCTGTAGATTTTGTTTTTCTTTTTTTACTGAAGTGGGCCAATAAATTTTAACATCACTGCCAACTCAACTTTTACTTTTAAAAATTCAAGTAAAAAGAAAACTAGGAATTCTAGCTTTGGGGTGGCTTCATTTAAAAAACATAGAGGAGGGCTGGGGTAGTGAAAGATAGTTTCAGCCTTTGTGAGGCTGAAGTTTATTTAAATAGAATTGACACTCTATCTGATTTGAAATTAAGACACATTGATGCAATGCTGCAAGAAAACTTGAATTCTACATCCATAGGCACCCACACACCACTTCTGACTACTGGATTGGGTCTCAGACAGGATGAGTTTCGAGGCTTCTCCTTGTACACTGGCAGCACAGCCATCTCACACGAATATTAAAAAGCCTTCTGGAAAGTTAGATCTTTGCTTTATAAAGGACAATTCCCAAAGAGGTTGTAGCATCCACACTTAACCTATGAAGGGATCTAATCAATTGAAGTGGAAGGAGGGCTATTGTTTATGGATGAGTCTAACATTATAAAAACAGTACAAATTAAGGTCTGTTTGAACAGACATAAAAGTTAGGACTAAGGAGATCTATCAAGTGTAAGGAGTACATTATATGAGTATACAAAAACACCCACATGAATGGCAAAACAAACAAAACTGCTTTAGAGGACAATGGGTCAGTTACTTCTCCAAACTAAATTTTTCTATTCGATGATTTAACATTAAAGATAAATGCAGATAATAGTGTTTTCAGGTCACAAGAATCATTATAGTGGTACAGGTCAAAATTAATTATGTTGTCTATTCATATCAAAATGGTTAATAGAATTAGAAGCTGTAAATTAGCTAGAAAAAATACTTATTGACAACTAAATATGTTCTGCCTAATTTCAGTCCTTTATGTAATTTGGACATAGTACAGCATTCCAATCTTACTCATCATCTCAATGACTGATCAGCTTAAGGATATATCTTGATCATGATGTGATCCAAAAAACAGTATAGCCTTTCTTATACCATATTGCTTGCAACAAAATGACTAACAGTACCTATTACTAAGTAGATGGGCTCTAGATCATCATTTGCTTCTGTTAAATAATTCTGGGAAGTTATGATACCAAAACAACCAGACTAAACTGGAATTAGAATATATTTTTTAGTAGAAAACATTACCATTTCATTATAATGGTATTTCAATTCTCTGTGTCTGCCCTCTCTCTCTGTCTCTCTCTCTGTCTCTCTCTCACTCTCTCTCTCTCTCTCTCTCTCTCTCTCTCACACACACACACACACACACACACACACACACACACACACACACGGGAAGGGATAGAGAGCTACAAACGCTTTAAAATACAATTAATACTGGGCCGATGAGATAGCTCAGTGGTATAAGCGCCTGCCTGGCAAGCGTGAGGTCCTGAGTTCGACTCCCGGTACCCACATACGAAAAAAGGGCCAGTGATATCTCAGCGGCATGGGAGCTTGCTGGCATGCGAGGTCCTGAGTTTGACCCCTGGTACCCACAAAAAAAAAAAATACAATTAATACTGAAAACTGTAGAAGACATATGTATTTAAATGAAATATTAAAATATACTATGATACACTGGTATAATCAATAAGCACAAGTTTTTTTGTTAGCATGCTGAAAGTTTTAATGTTAGTGATGACCTGAGCAAAACAGTTAATTCCTCATCAAAAGAAATCTATGATCCCTTCATTTATTCAGCAAATTTTATTGTGGTCTACCACATGCAAGACATAATTATATTACATTATGTACATTTGTCATCACAAAGCATCCAATAACAAATACATATGACAGTGGTAGAATAATTCATGTAAGGTATTTTTGGATAGTTAAAAAGTGAGTTTAGGAAAACTACATTCCCTCCAACCTAATTCTTCTCTCTAAGAAACTAATTTGTGCACTGATACTTAATTCATTTGTTATTTATGTTAGGTGCTGGGCTTTGTTTTACGCATGAGTAGTGGGTACATCTGAGAACGAATCCATCGAAATTGAAAGAGTTTATGTTCAAATGGAGGACAAACAGCAAATTTTATAGTTTTAAATGGCTGCAGTGCTGTGGGGAAATTAGAACAGGTTGCAACAGGATGTAGGGAATGGGTGGGGGTGGCAATTAGAATAAGAAGTAGGATAGACCTTCCGGAATGGACACTTGGGTAGTAGTAATATAACTAATTCACTTTCCTTTCATTCATACTTAGTAAAGCAGTTAAAATATTTGGTATTGGGCAGTTGGAGAGATGCTATTTGTGATGGCCTTCCAAAGGTCTCCAGGCCCTCATCCCTAGAACCTGCAAATGCTAATTTGTGGTAAATACCACTTTGCAGGTGTGATTAAGTGGAGAGATAGTCCTGGGGAGACTGTCTGGGATTCTGCAGGGGGGCCTGGTATAATCAGTAGGATCCTTCTGAAAGGGAGGCAGGGAGTCCAAGTCCAAGGAAGGCCATGGGGTGACAGAAGCAGAGGAAAGCAGAGGCACAGAAAATGATGTCACTGATTCTGAAAATGAAAGAAGGGGCCATAAACCAAAGAACCACATTCGTCTCTAAAAACTAGAAAAGGCAAAGAAATGGATTCTCTTCTGCATCCAACAGCCACTAGTCATTCTGATACTTTGATTTTAGTACCATAGTATTCATTTTAATCTGACCTTGAAAACTAGGAGAATATTTTGTGTTATTTAAATCATCAATTTGAGGTACTTTGTTACGGCAACAATAGGAAATTAATGGCTATTTGTAATAGTTCAAACCCAGGAGCTCTGACCATGGATCATGTCTCCTGGATACACCTTAGCGCACTGAGTAAGAACTCAGAGTGCTAATACCTGGGTTTTTTTTTTTTTTTAATTTTATTAGTACATGTTTGTAATACATGAAGTTTACGATCATTTTAGGGAGTAGTATAAGTACATAATACATCTTAGTTCTTTTTATTCCCCTTTCCCTCCCCACCCACCTGCCTCCCTCAGTCTCTATATTCCTTTTCCCCATTATCATTATCGTTATTATTATTTTTTTAGCTCATATTTAAGATATATAATGTTTACATTCATTGTGGGTACTTGGTACACTTTCATGACACATTTTAAATCCATCTTCCTCAATCTCTTGGACCCCATCCTGTTCGCAAAAGATCAGTCTCCCTGTTTCCTTTTATCAAACCTTTATTTTGGTCTTTATTTACACTTTGCCTCACTCAAATGAGAGACACCATATGGTATTTAAGCTTGTGTGTCTCATTTATTTCACGTAACATTATATTTTCCAGGCTTTAGACAAATGGATACACCTGGATAATATTTAGGTTTAAATCCAAGTTCTGCCACTTACTATCCATGTGACTTTGCATAGTTAATTAATGTATCTGACTCTGTTTTCTCACCTATGCAATGATTCTGATAGTAATACTCATGGCATAGGGATTTTACAAAAAGCTAGTATTTGTGACATATAGTAGAGCTTTTGATGCATAACATTAAATAAATATACTGAGTTTAGAGGGAAACAAATATAAATAAAGTAAATATAGTAATTATGTCAATTTATAGATCAATAAATGTGGAGAAATCATGTAACCTCTCTAAAATCTTGTTTCATTATCTGATAATACTTGAAATACATGACCAGACTGTCCTGAACATCACAAAAGAAAATATATAAAAATGTAGAGTATTGCTTTTTAATTCATTTATTCATTCATTTAAAGATATTTAATGAACATCTACCATGTGCCAGTCACTCTTATGAGCCCTGGAATATGATGAGGAATGTTATAGACAGGGTTTTTCTCCTTGTGGTAGTTTTATTCTAGTTAGTGACACAGAAAATAAACAAGTAAGTTAATAAAATAATTTCAGACATTTCACAAGTATGCACAGAGAAAGAAAAGAAGAAGGCATCACTGATGGCTTCACATTTGAACTCACACTTGAGTACTGAAATGAAGCTATTAATACTATGATATGAGAACATGGATTTTATGCAGAGAGGACAGCAAGTTGAATGATTTTGTTGTCCATTTAGTGTTCGAAAAATTGAACAGCCAGTTGGTTAACGTGTAGTGACTGAGGGAATAAGATGTGTCATGTACGTGTGTGTAGCAACTACCCACAATGAATGCATTTATAATGTACCATATACGTGTATTAATAAAATTAATTAATTAAGAAGGAATAACAAAGATGAAATCAGAGAATTAGGCATGATCCAAAGCTTTGGAATTTATTCTACTTGTAATAGAAACCTTGGAGGAGTTTTAATCATAGGACGACATGATCTGATTTCTATTTTTTAAAGTTATGCTAACTGTGGTGTGATAGCTATTTGGGTAAAGATATGTTCTCTATTTTTATTAGAAGCCATATTATATTCTATAATTCTAAAAGTATAGTTAGACACATCTCTAGGAATAGGGAAGTAAGTTGCTATGGATAGAAAAAGATTTATATGGGTAAATGTCTGTCTAATCTATCATCTATCTTCCATATGTATTGTTCAGTATAGAACAGATGTGGACAAATTATAGCCCACAGGGCCAATCCACTAGGTCAGTGATGGTGAACATTTTAGAGCTTTCAGTGATAACAGGCATCCTGCTGCAGCACACATGCCATAGGTTCACCACCACGGCACTAGGTACTTCTTTTTGTACATAAAGTTTTATTAGAACACAGCCATGCCCATTTGCTTATTATTCATATTGTCTATCACTGTCAGAATGGCACAATATCACAGAGACTCTATCACCTTCAATACCCAGAATATTTCCTATCTGAATAATAAATCTAGAAAAAGGCTTTCAGTCCCTGATTATACACTTACCTCCCTTTTACTTAGACTCTTCATTTTCTATAGCACAGGCCATCATGTTTCTTGTGTCAGTCCCAGGGCTGAATCTTCTGACCCGCCTTCTCTGTAATGCTCCTGTAATGCCAAACTCGACTTCAGTGTTTCCCTCATCTTTCTTGCCAGTAGCTGTGTTTCCATTTCTAAAACTTGACCTTGGTGGACGGTTGATAACCACATTCTAACTTTGCCAGAAGATTCTTCTGACATATTCTAATTCAGTTTTCCCAGAAACAATATACAGTGTATAGTCAACTGACCTATAAATAATGGGGTTCCATTCTGCCGTTCAACTTCATGGACTTTTGGTATTTGCAGAGGTCTTTTTCATTAGCAGTCATAGCATAATAGAGTCTCAGAAAAAATGCTTGCTGGTCTCTTCACAAATAGTTCCCAAATCTCCTCTGCACATCCCTAATTTTAAATAAAAACAAACATTATGATTTTCCTTTGTTCTGTTGCAGACCATTCTGCACCATGTAATGGAGCAATAAATTTACTACTTAATTTCCCTGGACCTACTTTCTAGGTCACAAAATGAGGAACAAAAGCAGATTGTCTCTAAAATTCCTTTCAACTCACACATTCTCTGATATGTTTTGAAGTCCCTCTAAAATTATGTCTCTTACAAAAGATGATCTTTGAGTAAATAATTAGTGCATAGTAAGTCAGTTTACTTCTTTGCCGAGCTCCTGTGCCACATAAAATGCCTACCCCACCCTCTCATGCACCTGACACTAAACAGCCGTCTGTGGTCATTGTTGAATGCAGATTCATCGTCCTGATCTCTCTGGTGGAATTCTGTTAGCACATGTGCTCAGAAACAAGCCGGAATCACATTTCCTATTTGCGATTCTTTCAGGAATAAAAAATGTTCACACCCCAAAACAGTTCCTTTTTCTTCCTGACAGAACAGCCAGGTCTCTGTAAATTCAGGAAGTTATCGAGTGAGCCTGCCAGGAGGTAGGGGATTTTGAAAATATTTTAAGTCAGACAATATTTTCTGGCAAATATGGAAAATAAAATCCGTAGTTTACAACACGTTGTCTAGAATGACAAGGGAAAAATAAATCCAAATGAAAAAGTGGCTCTAAGAAAATCCAACAACACCAAAGCAGGCTTTTAGCTGCACCGGATTCATGTCTCGACTTTGCCAGAGCTTTCTTCTATCAAATGAATGTAACAAGTTGATTAGGCTTTACAGCCTTCAAGAAAAGTCAGGCCACTTATACTGAAAAATAGGACTCAGGATGTAAATTATTCACAGTTCATTAGACTAAGACACGCATTTCTCAAACATTTCCCTATGCTTGAGAAAAACGACATATTGAACCCTATTTTACTGTGAGGCTCAAAATGGCAATTAACAGTCTTAAGCTGCATATAAAACCCAATATGAACTGCATTTACAAGAAAATTGTGTGAGAATCAAATTATGTTATCTTTGGTTTGAAGAACTAAGAAATAATTGCCAATAAGTATTCATGTATAGGACCAATTTTTTTGAAACAAGTTATTTTAATTACTACTAGTGTCAGGAGTACGTGAGGGTGATTTTATTAGATTTAATGTGTTTAGTGGAGCTGCCTGACTGCTGCTATTCTTGACAAGACATTAGAATTTATTTCATACTTGCATTGTTCGGCACAGACCAAGATGCTATAATAAAACTGTATTTTATTTTAAGTTAATCTCTCATTTTGCAGTAGTTTTCAAAACTTCTGCTAAAGAAACAGAGCTAAGTTGCCAGTACTATTCTGCAGAATGTACTAAGACTTGTAACAGGCAGATAATGGATTTAAAGGCTGAGAACTCCTCCCTCTATCTGTATTAGGTAATTCCTGTTTGCCCTAGATCACTTGCTGAAACTTTTACCTATTGTATTTGTCCTTAGTCTCTGCTTTGACACTGCATTTAGCAATTTGAAACTTACTAATCTTTGAAGCACACTTATCCCTCATTAAAAACCCTTCCCCCTACATTGCAAACACACACAAAAAACGTTTCTTAGAGAAATGAAACAAAAACTAAAGTGTACCTCAAGGGCACTAAAAGCAAAACAAAATAACCTGTTAACTCTCTTTCACCATATGCTGTAATAAGTTCTCTGGAAATTCACCAAAATAGAGACCATCATTCTTTGTGGTGAGCAGACTGAAAATTCAGTATATTTGAGGTTGGCATACATGGACTTCTTTTCACCCCATCTAAAAGTTAACTGCTTTCTTACTCAGGGCTATTTTCTCTTTCAGTCCTTGTAAATTTTCTTCACTCAAAACACCTAAAGGCTTGGCAAACATATATCTAGATTAATGTATTTACTGACAGCTATAAATAGAACAAAACTCAAGAGAAGAATACATCTCAATGTTTATATAAACATTATGTGATATAAATTAACACTTTGAAAAGTTTCCATTGATTATTAACTTGCATTTCTTCTACAATAAAAGAGCTTTCAGATGATCTGAGGAAAAAGTCAGAACCTAAAGTAGAAGTGAACTGTAGTTATAAAAATAAATCTCTAGAAAGAAGAGAAGAGAAAGGAGAGGAATGCAGTAATCTTACCTTCATCATAATCTTATTAGCATTTCTCAGTGAGTAGTTCAAGTATCAGTCTATAGTCTTATGACTCTGTCTCATAAATATGTCAAGTGCAAAGTATAGTTATTTTAATAGTCTGTGTTGGTGGACCATCATGGATTTAATTAAGAGACAACTAGTGTATGAAATATGACGCAAAAGCACAAGACTTAATGGAGAAATGTTTTACTGCAGTTTTAAATCAGGGCCAACAGACTTAATGATGATCCAGGCTCAGAAATCCTACTTAAATTTAATTAATGCAGACCAGTGCAGACCTGTTCATATAGGAGAAAAAAAACAGACATAAAAAACATTAGTGATTTAAGATTCTTAAAGTACACTACCTTATTTATAAGGTTATGTGAGCATGGGTTATTAATAGCTTATTGTTTTGAATTTTATTGTATGAGATATTTAGAATGTAAGCCATATAAAAGTCTTTTAAAACATTATTTCTAGCCTTCTCATTTTCTGTAATAAAGTGCCACCTCCTTTACTTCTTAGCAAAAACAGCAAAAAATACAGAATGGAGTGTTAGCCATTTTAATCAATGACTGAGAGAAATGTGATTGACCCTGTCCTTTCAAAGGAGCATAGGTATTACTTCTCAAACTTAGACTCACATATGGACATGAACAGAGGATGGACTAGATAGTGGATGATCTTTGCAATGTAATCCTTGTTTTGTTGTTTTTCTCATTAGAAACACCAAGTTGCAAAATCTGGCATCTGTTTCACCTATAATTTTATTATTATTGCAGGAAGTAAAGATCACCAAAAGATATAATTCTAATTAGCTTGGGGGCATTTAAATAGCTTATGAGTATAGCCTTCATAACATTTACTTCTTTTTAACAGACTTACATGGAACCATGGCCAATATCATTTATCTTAATTCTTAAGAGTCAGTGTTATGGTTTGTGTCTGGATGTCTGCCCTAATGCATCATGCAGTCTTAGGTGGGGCTTTTTCAGTGGTCCCTGAATCTAGAGTGTGTGATGCTGGGATTAAGGGGGTGTGATTACTAAATCAGTCCATTGGTTGTTTGGCACAGCCCTAATCCCAGTAGCCTACATAGAGTATAGAAGGGGCAGAAAGACATTCTTAAGGTCCCTTGTTGCTTTTGCTTCCTTGTGGGTACCATGAACTCTTCCCTTCTATGATATCCCTATGCCATGAGCCACTCTGCCTTGGAGCTGGCCAATTATGGACTGAAACCTCTACAAACTGTGAGCTAAATAAACCTTTCCTCCTTTAACTTTGGGTGTCTGGTATTTTTGTCTCAGCAGCGAGGGAAAAGTAACTAAGAAAAAATTTGGTACCAAGAGTGGGGTTATTGCTATGACATTACCTGGGCATGTGGCTCAAGTGCATTTGGAACTGGCTTGTTGGAAGGGGAAGAGTTAGGAAAAGTTCAGAGATGTCCACTGAAAAAGTAGAGCTGGGACACCTTGGGCTGTACTGTAAGGGAGATTCTGGTAAGAGCTCAGAAGATCAGAAGACTGATAGAAATCCTGCCCATAAAGACCAGACTCTGAAGGTTTCTGCTGGGAAGGACTGCATTGGTTGTTGGACTTCAAATGATGTGTGTTATGGCTTGGCTGAAAGTTTGTCTGCATTTTGCCTGTGTCCAGAGATTTTGCCTGAGACTAAGATTAAAGCACAATGGACTAACTAATCCTGCAGAGGAAATTTCAAGGCAGTATAATGTTGAGGTCATGGCACAGATGCTGTTGGGGGCTTTTAGCCAGATCTATGTTGTGAATCAAGAGCAAAGAGGCCAGCAGAATGATTTAAAACGTTTTGAGTTTGACCAGTAAAGCTGTGGATGCAAATATAGAGCAGAGGAGATTGTGATTGCTGAGAATGAACAGGAGACTAGAAAAGATGACCTGAGTGCATCACAAGAAGCAGAAGGACTACTTTCTGCAGCCTCAAAATTGCAAAAGTGAAAGACTTTGCTTTGAGAAGACAGCCCCAGAGCACCGTATTCCAGATTGATGGTGGCCTAGGGAAGTTGTTCCTTGAGATCTGGTTCATAGGCACTCAACCTCTACAGTCCAGAGAGAAAGAAACCTGGCTGCTGCTCCAGCTGGCAGCAGACCTTGTCATAATCCACATGGAACTGGTTTTAGGTGCATGCAGAGTGCAAGAATTGTGAGGTCAGAAAGGCTTCCACCTAGATTTCAGAAGAAGGCCTGAGAGGTCAGGCAGTGTGCCCCTGAGAGGGCAGTGTGTAAAGCTGTGAGTGTGAAGCTGAAGGTGCAGTGGAGACTTCATAAGTTTGGAGAAGCCAGGAACATGGATCATCTGAGGGAAACTACAGAGAGAGGAGAGACAGCCCCAGAGAGAAGCCATGGGAGCTACAACCACCAACAGTGCCATAGGAGTGGAGCCACCCAAGCTCTTTGGAGTTCACAACTTGCCACAGATTGCTTTGAATGCTGCATGTGGAACTACAGGACTTAATGTTTGCCCTGTTGGATTTTGGACTTGCTTTTGTCCCTTTCCTTTGTATTCCCCTGTTTGTAACTTTCAGAATGGAAATGTCTATCTTGTGCCATTCAATGTTGGAAGTGTTTAACTTTCTTTTCATTTGTACAGGGCCTTGCAGCTAAAAGTTTGCCTTAAATCTCAGAGGAGACTTTGGACTTGAACTTTTCAGCAATGCGGAAACTGTTAGCATTTTGGCAACTCTTGGAGATGGACTAAATGCCTTTTACATAAAGGGATGTGCATGAGTCTTTGGGGGGCCAGGGGCAGAATGTTATGGTTTGTGTCTAGATGTTCTCCCAAAGCCTCATGCAGTGTTAGATGGGGCTTTTTTAGAGGTCACTGAATCTAGAGTTTGTGATGCTGAGATTAAGGGTGGACTGAAACCTCTACAAACTGTGCACTAAATAAACCTTTCCCACTTTAACTTTGGGTGTCAGGTATTTTGTCTCAGCAATGTGAGAAAAGTAACTAAGACAGTCAGGTTTGTATTTTCTGTTTTGTTTTTTGCTTATAATACCTCTAAAACTTATTTTGAAGAATATCTTTGTTAAAGATTCAATGAAAATGAAATTCTTCTTGAAGACTTCAGATTCTGTTGGACCCAGTTTTGTAAATTTGTACATGTTCAAGTTTCCCAAGTATTTTCTTATCTTTATCAATAACACTTTTTTATAAGGTTTATATTATTCTCTGTGAACCAAAATATTTCTTTCTTAATTTAGAACATTAGCCATTAAGAGTAATTATTGATTTTTTGTCTATTTATTAATTGCAGGTATGTATTTTACCTCTCACCAATCTCATCATTTCTCTGGTTGTATTTGGAAAATGGTCCCCATTCACTTTAGTTTTATTTACACAAAACCCATTCTGCTTTTTATTCTCGATTGTTTTATTTATGCATTTTAGTTGAAACAACCTATGCTCTGCTGAGTTTCTTCCTTTCATTACTTTTATTATAGATGCTTTTTTTTCTTGTGTACCATTATTTTGTGGAAAAAAGAATTTCTTCCTTTTTAAAAATCCATTCTTGTTGGCATATGCTTCTTTAGAATGTGCTTTACTATTTGCATATATGGACATCCTGTTTTATTTTTAAAAATAACAAGGGCTCACAGGTGAATACATAAATAATATGTATATTCAAGCTTTTAGCATTCATTTATTTGAACTTCAAATCCTCTAAGATCCAAATGCCACTTGATAGGTCAAGTTTTCACTGCTGATTTGAGCAGTTTTTGAGATTTTGATTAGGATAACCTTTAAGAGATAGGTTGTTTTAAGAGGTAGTTAAAAAATAATAGTAGTTTTTACTAAATTTTTATTACTTGAAATAATCATTGCAGTGGGACTTTAATAATTAAAAAGCAAACTTTTAACAGAAATCACCTATCATGAAATCACAAAAAACTAATTATTCTGCATCATCAAATATCTAATCAAAGCTATAAAGTTTATAAAGCTATAAACTGAGTTTAGATGAATATGTTTAAGTCAACGAAACACTTATAAGATAAATATCAATACAGATATCACTAAGGCAAAAATACAATTCAGATTTTTTTTAAATGCCTAAAAGGAGTTTCAAAAACGTTTTAAAATGCATGAATCAAAAGTTAAATCTGCATCTCTAACATAACAATGTTTTAGAAAACAGTCAAGCCATGGGTTAACATATTTGTATGAAATCTATTTTTCATCTGTAATTTGCATAAATTATGTCAAAGTTCACTCATCTTTATTTCACTTCTTCATTATTTTTTTTTTGTATTTGTCATTAAAGCTGATTCAGAAGTTTTTTTTTTTTTTTTGTGGGTACTGGGGGTCGACCTCAGGACCTTGTACTCCAGCAGGTGCCCATGCCGCTGAGTGATATCACCGGCCCTTTTTTCGTATGTGGGTTCCAGGAGTTGAACTTGGGCCCTTGCGCTTGGCAGGCAAGGCGCTTACGCCGCTGAGCCATCTCACTGGCCCAGAAGTTATTTAAAATGACCAAAAACAACCTGCAAAAATATTTAAATTTTTATTCCATGAAAGTGTCTAAATAAATCTATATCTGTACAACTTATTTTATAGTATGCAAATAATACCTAAATGGGATGAACTTAAGTATGAATACAAAGGATTATAAGATCTTTCCTTGTACTTAGAAAATTATTTCCTACAACATAGTAGACTATAACTTGCATACTGTAAAACACTAAAATATGTTAAATAAAATGAATCTATGAAAGTGTAAGAACTCTTCTGTGGCCAAGAACATTTTGGGAGGAGAAATTACAAGAGGGAGGTTAGCCCTGAGTGTTCACTCGGTCTGCAGTACCTGACAGGGCATTCTTCCTAGTAATTGTCTGTTGTAAAGTCAGCAGCATTGGCCTTACCTGTGAACGTGTTCAAAGTGTAATTATTAGCCCTACCCTTTACCTGCTTACTGAGAATTTCCCTCTTAGTAACATAAGCAAATGAATTTGGACATTTTGAGAAAACTGATTCATGGTTTTAATTGCTTTTTGTGGAACAGTAACAAAACACACACCCTTGGACCTTCACAGGCATACAGTTCGTATCAGAGGTGTTCTACCAGTAAGTTCCCTCGATCAGGAAAAGCCACACTTCTAGGCAAAGTATTAACTGGGTTAGTGGAGAAGTATTTCTCCTCAACATTAGACATCAAAGAAGCTTAGAGCTTTCAAATTTGGTTCTGAGTTAAACAGAGAAAAAACAACTTCCTGAGAAATCATGGCCTTCAGTAGGTCTAATTGTGGTTTAAAGCATTAATTTTACAGTGAATAATAACAGTTGAGAAATTCTATTAAAGTCAACAAAGGTTATTGGTGCATTAACATATCTGGAATAAAAACAACATATTATTTGTTTTAGGACATAAAAACGATAATAGAAAAAGAGTATTTTTTAAAAGAAGTATAACTTTTTTAAAAACCAGTATACTATTTTCTGTAGGGTGAAAAAATAATTTATAGATATAAGTGGTAAAGTTTTAGTTTACTAGGTTCATATAATTCTAATCATATGTACCCATAACCATAATTTAAAAATTTATAAAGCAAAAATTTGGTATAACTGATTGTGGTAGTTAATTGACCAATTGTCCACTTGAGTGGGAGTGCTCAGCTGATCTGAGTTAGCATGGTTGACAGAATGGTATAAAAGGAGAATGGGAGGGAAGGATTTCAGCTGATCTCTCTTGAAGGACTTTCATTGTGCCTGCTTTTCTTCAGGAGAGTTTTGATGGTTTTGCTTGGAAGGAGCTTTGGCTGATTTCTTCTTCTGGGGAGCTTCAATCCTTATCTTCATCTTGAACGTCATCTCCTGGCTTCCAGTGCAGATACCTCAGCCTTCTGCCACATATCCTTTAGCCTTTTGGCACATATTCTTCAGCTTTCAACACTGGCCCTTGGGCCTTTCTGGCACAGATAGAGTTCCCTCAGCCTCCTGATTTGCAGATGACCTTGCAGTGGGCTCCAAGACCTCGACTAGATCCTTCTGGTGTCCAGCATAGGGCCAGATGTCTTGCACTCATCTGCATTTAACTCTTGTAAGCATTGACTAATAGCTAATAAATCCATAAAAATAAAAATGTAGATGATTTAAGCAATGCAATTAACAAACTTAATCTAATATCTGATCATTCAACAAATATTTCAATACTTACCTAAGGGCTAGCCAGTTTAGTGTACATGTAGCATGGAACAAAACAGAAAAAAAAAAAAAAATCCCCATCCTCAGGGAAATTTGTAACAAGGTCTGAAAGGCTGAGCTCAACACATGGAGATGACATGTTCTTTCCAACATAAAAATTGTGGACAAAAATTGAGTATGTATTAAACAACAAATATCTCTAAAATTTCCAAAGAAGTCATGTGAAACAAAGGAAATTTTTTACTAAGAAAACAATTAGGTTAGAAATCAATAACAAAAGAAAACTAACAAAACTATACATTTAGAAATTTTAAAACACATGGTAAAATATTATAATAAAATAGAACAAAGCAAAAACAAAAATGTTTTATTTCAAAAGAGCAATACTGAGAAGAGAGCTCTCACTTTAAATACTCTTACTAAAAAGAAGATTGAAATTTAATAAGCTAAGTATCAACTTTCAAAAAGTTGGAATCTTAGATAATAAAAAATTAGAATCATAGGTAATAGCACATTGTTGGTGGGAATATAAATTAGAACAACCATTATAGGAATCAGTATGGAGATTTCCCAAAGAACTAAAATTATAAATTACATATGACACAGTTATCTTCCTGCTCGGTATCTTCCCCAAAGAGCTTAAGACATTATGCTACAGCAGTACATACATACTGATGCTTATAGCATCACAATTCATAATAGCAATTCCTGGGAACAACCTGTATACCCAACAGACAGTATGATAAAGAAAATGTGGTGTCTATACGTAGTGTAATGTTACTCGGCTATAAAGGACAAATTTGAGACATTTTTAGGAAAATGTATACACCTGGAAAATATAATGTTAAGTGAAATAAATCAGACACATAAACTTGAATACCATATGGTATCTCTCATCTGAGTAAGGCAAAGTACAAACTAAGAAAAAAATAAGATAGAATGAGACAAGGGGATGGATTTTTTGCAGATGGTAAGGAGTCCAGAGGACCAAGGGCAAGTGGTTGGGGAGAAGGGATAGGGAAATAGGTAGAGTGCAGATATGCCAGGTACTAATAACCTCAGTGAATGTGGACATTATATGCCATAAACATGAACTAAGATTAATAACATCAACAAGAATGAAAAGGTGAGGGCCTGGGGATATAGCTCAGCAGCGCAGCGCCTGCCTGGCAAGCGCGAAGTCCAGAGTTCTATTCCTGGTACCACCCCCCGAAAAAAAAGAATGAAAAGGAGAAAAGGGAAACTTGAGGAGGAGGGTGGCAGAGAGAGAGAAAAGGATTAAAAAAAGAAACAAGCTCATGTCCCACCTCCCCAAAAGGACTGTAAAATGCATGCACTGCAAATATGTACTAATAAAAATTTTAAAAACCTATATTACTTGCAAGCTATGTAATTTCAAACAAATTTTAAATTATTCTTGGCTGTTTTTTCCTCTTCAAAGTGCAAAAAATAATAGTAGTTACTCACTGATTACATATTATTCAACGGACCATAGGAATTGTTTTCCTGATAGTAATAATTGCAACATAAAATCATATGGAGCTTTCTAGATTGCAATGCATCTCCATATATCTTATTTTAGCTACACAAAAAGATCAAGATATGCTTATATGTTCATGTTTATAAATTTTTGTTTGGTCATTTAATAATTAGCATTTTTCTATTTATTTGATGCTTACCATGGGCCAAGTTCTGAGACAAGCACTTTTTTTAAAACCTCATTCAGTCTCCACCATAACTCAAGGCCAACTATTGCGACAAAGGACCAGTAGTGCTGGGTAGGACACTTCCAAAGATGACGAGGTCAGGAAATGAAAGAGTATCTCCAACCAGAGGTAGAAAGGTCTTCCTTTTGGTCTGTCATAATGTACTAAGAAATTAATAGCCCCATCCAGGCTAAAAGACACAAAGGTCATTAGAACAAATAATGAACATATAATAAACTTTTGAGTGGTATTGGAAATTTAATTCAAGGCCTTTGCACTGAGCTACATTCCCAGCCCTCAGCCTCTTTTAAATGTTTTTGAGATGGAGTCTCAATAACTAGACAAATTGCCCAGACTGGGCTTAAATTTGTGAACCTCCTGCCTCAGCCTCACAGATTACAGGTATATGCCTCCATGCCTGCCTTAAATAATAAACTTAATAGTAAATAATTTGGCTTAGGACATTTATTAAAATTATTTGTCACCGCAAAGTGACCAACTTTTTAAAAGTAGTGAGATGCCGTGTTGATGAGGGTCCTAGTAATAGATGTTTTCTTGCCACAGAGATCCTCTGTGTGAGACTTAAGAATCTCTCAGAAGAATCTTAGATGCTTTTTGTGTGTACTCATGTTTGAGAATTACTGGGATTGCTTATGTATACTAATTAAGAATTACTATATGGAGAAAAAGAACTATGACATTTAAATCAAACAGATCCATATTGGAAACTTGACTATTTTCCTTATACACTGACTTTTTATAATATGCATTAGATTCTGCCACCAACACCAGACTGGAACTATAAAATGTTAATTATTGTTCTAGCTATCATTTTCCTTCCCTTGATTGGCTGCCCTTTCCTCCTCTTCTTTTCTCTGAGACCACACACTCTTCATGTTCTCCTCTTGTCCCTGTAACCATAGCTTCTCTGTCTTTGTTATAGATTTGTTGAACATTACATCAGATTACATATGTAGAGAGTTGTGTCTGTCACACAGCTGGGACTAAGTAAGTGTTATTTCTTGTTACCATCAGGGCTACAATAGAAATAAACCAAGTCGCTATTGAATCCTTGGGAAACTGGGAGAGGTTCCGGTCTAAAGTCTCCTGAATGACGTCACCCTTCAGTTTATTAAGTTTTGATAAAAAAATTAGGCAAAAGAACAATTTCTTATAAAACAATTTGGATAAATATTTTAACTAAACTGATCAATTACACAAAATAATTGGTTGGATTTATAGAAACAATTAGTTGATCCAGTTAATAAATCATTTAACTGATTTATTATTTCACATTCTTCATATAAAAATACTACATTTGCTTTCTCCTGATTTATACCTTTAGATTCAGATTCTTAGAGTCACTTTCCTATTGAAAGAAAATCATATGAACTATACTACTGCATTTAAATGAATGTAAAAACAGCTGTTCTAAACAACTGAATATATTAAATTGGTGTAGATGGAAAATAGTGGAAATTGCTTTACAAAGAACATTTTATCTTAAATCATTATCAGCTACTGGGAGATTTCTTTCACAGTATTTTAAATAATAATCATACAAAGAATTGCAATAAAATGTTTATACCGTGTTCTCTACTCCTACATACAGTGCAGAAAAATATCTCTATTACTTTTTAAAATTCTAGAACAATAATTTCCTTACTTGATTTTCCTGTACAGTTATACACGCTGATCTCCCCAAATCTATCAGCTTCTTTCCATGGGTTACGCCTACATCTTGACAGCCACTGGCTAGAGGTCATTTTCTTTTTCCTACTTGGGACTATTTGCAAAATTGAGATGTGTTTAGAAGTAGAAAGTACTTGAAGTGAAGTTAAGTTCTGTTGATTATGGCAACAAATCCAGACCGTTTTGAAAGACCTATCATTAAAGTCTTAACATGAGCTTTGCATTATGTAGTACTGACATGCCTAAAATTTCAAGTAACACAAAACCGCACCCCAAACTTTCTCAAACAAAACAGAATTTGTTAGTTCACGTAACTGAGAAATACCAAAATCATTCACATCAGGTGAGGCTTGATCTAACAGCTTAATTACTTTAAATTTCTGCTCTCTTACATAGGAAAAATAAGCTGAAAACAGAGATTTATATAATTTTAATTTTCCAAATAATCCATAATTAACAACATTATGAACTGTTTCTAAGAAAAATCACCAAAAGGGACCAACTACTCTAATTCTACTATGTAATGATGCTTTCCCCTCTAATTAGAAGAGATGATGCTAGTACTGTTCTCCCTGGCCTTGGCTGGATCTTTTCCCTAAGAGATCTGCGAATCTTCCCTGCACAGAGAAAACATAGACTCTTATCAAAATTTTGTTGCATTGTAAAAATATTCATACTTAAAACTACAGTATTTTTTTCATTTCTAATAGAATGTAGTGATAGATTGAGACCTAAGTATATTAACACTAAACTTTTTGGGAATAGATTTTGTCATCTAGATGCTCCAAGAAACCTAATAGAAAAACTAACACGAATCAGGAATTTTCCATTGTTTGCCAAAGCTCTTGTCAGGAAAGTTTCAACTGTGTTTCAGTCCATGTGGGTCATGCATTCTGATGTCTGTGCTCAGGTCATTCAAAGGTGACAAACCCCTTGGAAAGCTGGGTCCCGTCTCTGAGTAAAAAGTGTTGTAAGCAAGAGCGATCATTCAAATATTGTATTTATTTGCAAATAAGGATGTAAAATTTTGGAATTTATGTTAGAATACATTTATGTTAGTAGTAAAACAATTGTATGTCTATTTTTGAAAATCAAATTTTAAATGGGTATTAATGGGAGAAGCAATAAACATATTCTAAAATAAATATGGAAGAGATAGACACTGCATATATTCATTTTAACAGTGAAGAAGGCCTGGGCACTCACCTATTAGATTTTATGTCATGAGTGAAAAATATAGTGATATGAACAGAATAATTCTGGTACATGTTGTGACATTAGAGCATACCAATGCAAACCTGTAATCTCAGCACTCTGGAGGCTGAGGCAGGAGGATCACTGTGAGTTTGAGGCCAGTCTGGGATACATAGTGAGTTCAAGATCAGCCTGAACTGCATAGTGAGACCCTGTCTCAAAAAAAATAAAAAAAAAACCATAACAAGTGACACATCATTATTTCTGTCATGTTTTATTCTAACATCCTGTCTAGTATAAAACAAGAAAAGAATTAAACAAGGGAAGAATATAACAATTTTTAGAGATATTTTAAAAACTACAAAATGGAAGCACAAAGAAAATGAACATAAGAAATTAACAGAGGGCCGGTGATATAGCTCAGCAGCATAAGCACCTGCCTGGCAAGCGCGAGGCCTTGGGTTCGACTCTCAGTACCTGCATATAAAAAAAAAAAAAAGAAAGAAAGAAATTAACAGAGCACAAAGGCAAAGTTGATACAATGGTAATATAGAGTTAGAAATAAGACCTGCACATACTTCTACTAAAGATATGCAAAAAACAGAAGAGTATGATTAAACAGTTTCTGGCCATCTGACATCCAATGAAGTGAATGCACACACACACACACACACACACAGAAGACAACTTAGCTGCTAAAAGGATGGCATGCTGAATTAAAGAATATCTCCACAGTGAAAATTATCCATTTATTAGAATGATGTTTATGAGTAATAATTTTTCATCATTTTTATGATGGTAATTTTTTAATTAAGTAAACATAAAGGGAAAATTAAAATAAAATCTGTAGGTGCATAAATACTGAAATTCATTAAAATCTTAGCAGTAGAAAATACTAGGGAGTCTAAATGTTCTTAAATATTTTCATAGTTAATGTTATTTTTCTAATATTTTTGCTATAACCATAATAAACAGAATTAAAGCATATATCCCTTTAAGATCAAGTATCTTTTTAAAAAAATAATTAATTGAAGATTCTGATCTCAGGTCCAGCACAAGAGTTTGGAAGTAACCACTCTTGTCCTTAGAATAACAATAACAACAAGAAGCCAAGCAAACTAAAAATCAGCTGCTTTTCCTGGACCCATCAGAGAACTGAGATTACAAGATAAACCACCACCTCAAAATCTAGAGAGATAGGCGAATCCAGGGTAATGGCTGAGATTTACTTAAATGGATGGATCCATAAACTAATGTCACCTTGGCGGTAATTTTTGACAAATTGTTTCAGATGTTTTTAGATAGTTGACTGTCGACGAAGCTCAACACCTAGCCAAATCAACAGAAATGTTCACACCAGAGACTTATTTACCTTAATTCCCATTACCCATATCCAATTTTCAACAACGTCAACAAAATTTCATATATGTATCAGTCTGAAGAGACAAGCATTAAAACCAGACTTAGACATGATGTAGATATCAAAATTATCAAACAAAGAATTTTAAAAGCTACAAGCGATAAAGTAAAGGTGTTAACGGAAAAAAAATATGGCATGTATAGATCCCACTGTGTGATGTCAACTGCCATCTGCCACGAGTCCTTCACCAGAGCTGAGCAGTGCTGGTGCCTTTCTCTTGAATCATCAAAACTGTGAGCAAAATAAATATCTTTTCTTTGTGAAGTTAGCTCATCTTAGGCATTTCACTATTGTAATGAAAAATGGACTGATAAACTTCTATTACATGTAAAGTGGAGCAGTGGTGTATGAAGGTGAATGATCCATGTGGTGATGGGTCAGAGTTGTCATCAATATGAAGTCATGTTTAGCTTATGGTGGATACCGATGATTCCATATGGAAACATTTATAGATATGAACATACACATGATTTAATGAGCACAAATAAATGCTTTGTCAGCTGAGAAGGACTACACGCAATAACACCCCAGTAGGAATAAACATTGAATGCCCAAATCTTGGTTTCTACTGTAACTGTCCTAGAAGAGGTACCAAAATATCTTTGAAAAATGGCTGGCACTAGAGCTGAAGTACAAAATGCACCAAATTAGACTGGAACATCTTGCAGTGCCCCGAAGTTAGAAAGTACTTGAAACAAACAAAAAACTCACAACGAGAGTGTGTCAAAGTCATATGGGAGCCAACTGAAAGATTTCTCAGTGAAGAAAGCAGAAACAATTTGACGAAAAATGTAACTACATATCATTAGGTTAAATTCCAAAGTATAAAATATATACTGATAGAAATAAAAGATTTAATAAATAAATGGAAAAATAAACAAGTTTCCCATGCAGAAGAATTCTGAACAATTTGTGTAGATAATCTGACCTTGGGGAAGTGGAGTATTAGTCTCCAATTTCTTCCCCTTTTTGTTCTTTTTTTTTTTTTTTTTTTGAGACAGGATCTCATTGTGTTGTCCAGGCTGGCTTTCAACTTGAGATTCTCATGCTTCGGCATCCTGAGTGGGTGGGAATACAGGTGTGTGCAAATGTAGCTGGCTTTCCCCACTTTTTAGGTGTGAACTTCCCATAATAACTTCCAAGAAGCTAGTACAGAAACTCGGGGGTTGGAGGATGGGAAACTTTTCAGTGGAGAAACTTGGCAAACACTACCTCAAGCAAAGTGATCTATGTTAATATCAACCGGGATGAATGAAATTGATAGCATGTGCCTTTGATGCAATGTGATGAGAATGTTACTACACCTTTGTGGCCTTCCTCTCAAAAACACTATTCAGTTTAATTATCATGAAAAACATCAAACAAACCCAAATCAAGAAACATTCTACAAAATACCTAACCAATAAAACTGTCAAAGTTGGGCCGGTGAGATGGCTCAGCGGCTTAAGCGCCTGCCTTGCAAGCGCGAAGGCCCGAGTTCGACTCCCGGATCCCACATACGAAAAAGGGGCTGGTGATATCGCTCAGCGGCACGGGTGCCTGTTGGCGCGCGAGGTCCTGAGGTCGTCCCCCCGGTACCCACAAAAAAAAAAAAAAAAAAAAAAAAAAAAAAAAAAAAAAACTGTCAAAGTCACCAAATTAAATCTAAAATGTTTCACAACCAAGAGGAGAATAAGGAAACATGACCACTAAATGTAAAGGGATATCTTGGATAGGATTCTGAAAGAGAGAAAAAAAAAAAAGACTTCAGAGGAAATCTAGGAAAATTTAGCTAAAGTATTGACTTCAGTTAGTAATAAGGCACCAGTATTGGCTTATTAATTTTGAAAAAAGTATCATACAAGTAGAAGAGTTTAATAATATGTAAAACTAGATTTGGGTATTTGGAAGTTTTCCATGCTATTTTTGCCATAACTGGTTAACTCCAGAATTACTCTCAGAATTAAAGTTTAATTTTGAAATTAACCAATACATTTGAAATTTCATGTAACTTGTTATATTAACAGCTTCATTGAGGTGTGATTGATATGTAAAAACTGCTTGTATTTTTCAGGTACAGTTTGATGAATTTGGACATAGACAAACACCCATGGCACACCACTGCCACAATCAAGTTAATATACATATCCAGTATCTCAAAGTTTTTTGGGGCCTTTAGTTTGCGCTTTGTTTGATTGTTTTATTTTGTTATATTCTGTTTGTTTGGCAAAAATACTTAACAAGAGATCTATCCTTATCAAATTTTCAATTGGTTAGTATTGTATTGTTAGCTATAGGTATTGTGTTGTACAGCAGAATTTGCCTAGCATTACTGAAACGTTATAGTTATTGAAAGAGCACTTCCCATTTCCTCCACCACTAGCCCCTGGCAACTACTTTTGATTTTTCTGCTTCTATGAGTCTATTATAGATACCTCATGTGCCTGTTAATCCTGATTTGTCAACTTCATTGGATTAAGAAGTGCCTGGCAGATTAGTAAAGCATACTCCTGAATGTGTCTCAGTTGGTCATGGAGGCGTGACCTGGGGTACTACACATGGTCCTTAGTCTGTTCTCTGATAATGTTCCCTTACTCTGCTTCCTGGCTGCCATGAACTGAGCCTGGATGTCATGAACTGCTCTACTTCCTGGCTGCCTGACTACCACATGCTTCAGCCATATTTTTGCCTTGGAGCCACCCAACTACCGGCTAAAAGCCCTGAGCTATGAGCCAAATTAAAACTTCCCTCATTTAAATTCTGTGTTGAATACTGTGTCCTAGTGATAAGAAAGCTGATTAATACAGAAAATTGGTACAGAGTGGGTCTATCACTATGACTGCACCTGAGTATATGGTTTAGAAACTTTTGGAACTGGCTTAAGGGAGGTATTTGGAAAAGTTTAGAGAACCAGGTTGGAGAAGCCTTATAATGCTGCAAACAGAGCATTATGGGTGATCATGGTCAGAGCACAGAAAACCATAATGCTGATAGGAATGTGGACAATAAAGGCCAAGCTCAGGAAGTTTCATTTGAGAATAAGGATTCCTTTGGCAGTTGTGGGCTACAATCCATTTGTCTTATGCTATAGGAGAATTTTTTTTTTTTTGGTACCAAGAATCGAACTCACAACCTTGCACTGCCAGGCAGGCACTGTGCCGCTGAGCCATATCCCCAGACCTATAGCTGAAAATTTGTCTATATTTTGTCCATGTCCATGTGGAAGACTAAAATTAAGGGGCAGTAGACCAATTAATCTGCAGAGGAAATTACAAAGTGGCCTAACATTCAGGCAGTGCCATGGGAACTGTTGGCTGCTTTTAGACAAATTTATAGTGAGAACCTGGGGCAAGAGGAAAAGAAGATTTTGAAAAATTTTAATTTTGGTCCATGAGAAACCATGTGTAAAATTGAGGCCAAAAGAGTATGGCCACCAAAGAGATCAACACCATAAAAAAAGAAATCAAATACTTTATATAACACAAAAAGAAAGATGTCTGGAGGGCATCTCAGGAATCAGCAAGCTCCCACCTGCAAAAGGCTCAAGGGTGCAAAAGTGTAAAACTTTCTTTTGAGAAGAGAGTCCCAGGGACCATGGGCCAAGGAAGACCTTGGCATCATCTATGTGATGCTAGTTTTTCTGGTAGTAAGAATGCAAGAGCTGTGGGGACAGGGTGAGCCAAATCAAAACTTTCCTCCTTTAAATTGTGTCTGTTAGATACTGTGTCCCAGTAATAGGAAAGCTGATATATACACCTCATATAAATGAAATCATGCAATACTTGTCCTCTGTGATTGGTTTATTTCATAACATGTCCACCAGGTTCATCCATGTTGTTGCATGTAAGAGGATTTCCTTCTTTTTAAAAGGTAAATAATATTCCATGTCATATACATACCACATTTTCTTTATCTACTCATTTGTCAATGGACACTTGGCCTGTTTCCAAATCTGACTTTGAGGTAACACTGCAATGAACAATGGAGTGTAAATATGTCTTAAAGATACTGATTTCTGTTCTTTTGGATAAATATTCAAAAGACTCAGAAATGGGACTGCATATCATATGCTGGCTGTATTTTTAGTTTGAATTATTTTACAGTCCCACGAAATGTATACAAGACTTTTGATTTCTTCACATCTGTTATAAAATTTACCTTTTTCTTTTATCTTTTGGTGCTAGCCATCCTGCAGGTATGAGGTGATATCTCATTTTGGTATTGACTTGAATGTCATTGAAAAAGCTAAATTTTACCTCTCGATAAATGAGAAAAAGAAGAACAAACTATGCCCAACATTAATAGAGAAAAGGAATAACAAAAATTAGTGTGCGGGAAAAATAAAATAGAAATTAAGGAAAAAATCAACAAAGCCAAGGGTTAGTTCCTTGAAAAAATAAAATTGAAAAACTTTAGCTGAATGAAGAAAAAAGAGAGAAGATTCTAATTAATAAAGTCACAAATAAAACATATATTGTAACTGACACCAAAGAAATAAAAAAGATTATAATGCACCAATCATTACGCACTAATTGGACAACCTAGAAGAAATGGTTAGATTCCTAGATACATACAACTTGCTAAGGCTGAATCATTCATGACTATTAAATCTATAATGATCAAAATATTACAATAGCAAAATTTCAGTAGTTTACAATTTTTTAAAAATGAGATTAAAGGGGAGGTTGTTTCACAACTTGTTTTTTTGCCTGGTCTTCACAGTGTGGTACAGAGAATAGAGAAAGAATGGCTGCATGTCGAGATGAAGCAGAGCAAGAGAAAGTAAGAAAAGATCAGATAAAGTTAAAAAAAAATGAGAAATACTACTGTGACTAGAGTTTGGAGTGTGTGATCCTGCTGTAGCAAAGATTATCTTTATGACTTTGCCCAAGAAATATCATTTCATGGGCCTGAAGTTTCTTGGCACAATAATCTTTACATGAAGGAACTGATGTATGAGTCGAATAAAATAAATAGCAAATAGCAATGATTTTAACAACATTAGCAGCAACAGCTCTGTTACGTGAATTCACATTATATGATGATATTTTACACCTATTTCTTCTTTTTATTCTCAGCTGTATCCTTGTGAGAATGGTATTATTGTTCCCATTTTTAATGGGAAAATGGACAGTTAGAAAATATCCAAGTCACACAGCAAATGGAAAGCTGAATGAGATTTGTCTGGCTTCCAAATCTTTGCACTTTAATGATAATACAATGTCCATAAATGTGTCAAGAATTAGGGCAGCAGGAATGAGTGTGGTACATGATATAAGTGTTAGTAGAATAATAGTATGAGTAATCCAATCTGGCAGGTCACCTATAAAACACTTCTTAACTACATTGTTTTTAGAGTTAACTGTATTGGTGATATATTTATCTAAATTATATTTTGCACAGATAAATGTTAAATGCAGTGTGCATTCTTTGAACATTCACTGATGATGCCAAACCAGGAAAGGCAACACAGAAGTACACTCACTTGCTTACATGGTAAAGATTTATACTTTATCATTTATTTATTTGCAACTAGATACTTGAGAGGCTCTCACTGTTAAATTGTTTGCACTCTGTTAAATGATTTGATGCTTATGGGCCCCAGATGTCCTGAAAATGTTCCCACACCCTTGATGACTCCCTCCATACACTCATTACTGACTTAGCACGGCTGAACATATTTACAAATTCTAGGTCACCATCTGCAAAGATGTTATGTTGTGCCTACTTCAAATAAAAAGCATATTCTTATATTTTATGAATAATGCAATGGCCTTTGAAGAATATGATAACATGGGAGTATAATAATCAATGGTGTATCTTTGTGATTAGGAGTTCCAGCACAGGCATCTAACATATCTGCCTAGTTACTAATTTTGTGCCTTTGAACAAATTATGTGACTTCGACAAGCCTCAGTTTTCTGATCTGAAAAATAGGAAGAATTATACCTATCCAGGTTGATATAAAAATTAGGTAAGAATTATGTAAAGGGTCCAATGATGAGCACATAGTGATTTAATAAAGGCTTGGGTTTGCTAAGGTATGAGCATAGTAATTTTCCATAGGAGTTTTAACTCCTTTGCAAACCATATTTTCCTTAAACTGTTCACCTCTGTTATTCTATTTTCCCCATAAAAAAATAGATATAAAAGTTAAAAAAAATGTAGAAGTAATTTTTTGACAAATGTTTTTCAACTCCCATTGAACATAGCATACTGAGCTCTCCTGAATGTTAGATTTAGCAAAAGATCTGGAGGTGAAGAAACGGTAGCAGACAGACTACTCACACGTGGCCTGGCAAATAGTGGGGAGAGGCAGTGGTGGCAGAGTTGATGGGGAGAGATTTTCTTTCACTATCCCAAGACTCAGTCACAAATCCAATCAACGAGATGTACAAATGCACCTCAACAAACTTGCTGAAGAGCGGTTCATCAGAGGAAGGGCTTTTTTCAGGCTAACGCAGGATTCGTGGTGTGGGCAGGACTCAGAGGTTCCCATTGTGCTCCTGGGATAAGCACCTATGTGCCTGGCATGGGAAGAAGCCAGATGACCCAGAAGTAAAAGCTGGATTTATTTTCCCTGGTGAGGGGGCCGAATAGAAGATGAGATGAACAACAACAAAAAAAAGATTCAGATGCTCGGAACACTTCAGCAGGGCTGAGTTGCCCTGAGTTGAGATAGCCGATACCATAGCGTCAAAATGACAGACTTAGGTCGAAGTCTCACATCCTCTTCACTACCAGGTGACTTCTTGAAGAGGACTTGGAGATGGGCAGAAGACACAGGCCTGTGAGGAACTGATACATTTTGTAAGTTGGACTGAGCATTATCTACAGGAATAGCTTAATTTTGTAGATCATTTCCCCACATCAATATCCAGTGTGTTGTGGCTCAGAAAAAAGCCTGAATAAGTTAGAGACAAAACAAAGGTGCATTATTTTCTCTGAACTTTTAGATTGTAGTGTGAGTAAATAGGTGGCCTCATTTTGTTGCTATTACTGCTCTGACTACGGTTATTAACATCCTCAACACTTTTTAACCAGACCAACTCTAAGTGGAATTTTCAAAGAGATAGGGATTGGTTTGGTCTAAGAACTAGCTCTCTCACCCGTCACTCTGGCTTCTACCACATGCTTAAAATTTGTCCTTTCATAGCCTTTGGCACTATAATAGGGGTTTAAAGCTCTCAACAACACTTTCTAGTTCTAAATGCATCGAAGCCACAAACTTGATCTCCTTAGCACTAGGTAGTAACCAACTGAGCTAACGATAACTACAGAGCATGCAGACAAATACCTAACCAATCCGTAGGGCTTTCAAATGTCAATAATAAGGACATCGTTATGGATATTTGTGACTACTCACCTACGCAGGGATTTTGAGAAATACTTGTTCCTCTCTTGTATTTTTTCTAGATTCCAAACAGTAGTTGAACAGTATTTAAAAGAAAGACAATAAAAAAGAGCTTTCAAACATGAGTTCAAAGTGTCAAACATAGCATGGAAAACCTCATTCACAGCTATCACGCTACAGAGGCACTGATGCAATAGAAATTGAACTAGAACTTACCTGCTGAAATGTCCATTTGAGAGGACTCTTCATTAAAGGAAGTGAGCATAGTTAAAAGCCTAGATTTGCCACCTGGAGCATTGCAAGTCTGATTATGCTACTTGTACATTAAACTTTCCAACACTCACCAAACTATGTTCACTGTTGCTTTGCAGGTATCTGTGAATAAATCTGAACTTGACTTCACAGATCTTAAATAGTTACAATATTGTCTAAGGTCTGAAGTTTTCACAGATCATCTGGCCAGTAAGAAATATTCCAACCGGTTAAATTTGCATTCGTTCCCATCTAAAGGAGACCACTGTACTTAGGTCAGTCATAGAAGCTAAAATGTGAGCATTAGTTTTAGAACACTTCCATACATTAATAAAACAATATATAACAAAATATATATAACATGTATATAATATAATAATGTATACCATATAATAATATTAATGCTTACTCTTTGAGACTAAGTGATATGTTCTTAGTTGGAAAAAAGTAAGCCTGTTGAGCAGGAAATGGAGCCATGATGGAGATGCTACAATGGGCAGTGTAGAGAGTTGAGGAAAAAACTGTTCTGGTACTCACATCCAAGTTTCTGTTCTTCTGTTGAAAGGAAAAAAATTTTATATGGTACCAACATCGGAACATTCTATGATTTTGATAAGTCAAGACAAAAACATACTCATGTATGAATACAAACAGAAAAAAAACTCATTCCTGCCACATAATTAGACAAAATATTCTTCTCTCCTGGCCAATATGAATCACTGCTTCACTATCAGACTAAATTTTACTCTCCCTCCATTCTTCTCAACTTCAAGACAAGAATTATTAATGATAGAATTACCTCTGATTCCTCTCATGAATAAAGTTCCATGTCCTTAAAGCTGCCCCCAAAGCACCTAACCCTTGACAAATCCTACAATAAGTAATTTTTAAGAACTTTTGATTGAGCTCTTCCACAAACCCATAATGCAACAAGTCAATAAACCTAAAATAGATCAAATAGTTTCTGGTGATCTGTGACTAAAGAATAATACCGTTTTGTCTCTTCTTTTGAGATTCATGCAATCTTAGACAGTCAGACTTATAAATTCTTGAAATCATGAAGCCTGAATTGCAGTATCAATCCAACTATGTGTATAAAAATTCTACAATATATTATTATGAATCCTTTAATAAACGCTGCTGGTGCTGAAAAAACACAATGGTGTACTACTCTGACACAAAGAAGGATGAATTTAAGTCATTTGTAGGAAAATGAATACCTTGAGATCATAATGTTAAGTGAACTAAATCAGACACACAAGCTTAAATATCACATGGTTTCTCTTATATAAGAAACATAGGGCCGGTGTTATCGCTCAGCGGCATAAGTGCCTGCCTGGTAAGCGCGAGGTCCTGAGTTCAACTCCTGGTACCCACATAAAGGAAAAAAAGGGCCGGTGATATTGCTCAATGGCACAAGCTCTTGCTGGCAAGCACAAGGTCCTGAGGTTGACTGCTGGTACCCACATTAAAAAAAAAAAAAGAAAAGAAACATATAAATAAGGAGAAAAATAAAAGATAATAGGAAATAGGGAGATCTTTCACAAACAGGAGGGAGACCATGAGATGGAGACAGGGGGTTTGGTGGGAGGGGAAGGGGATGAAAAAAGAATTTAGATGTGTTTTGCACATGTACCAAGTCTCTGCATTATATACATTATATACTGTACATGTGTACTAATAAAAAGTAAAAATTGAAAAAAACCCACATTTCATCCAGAGTGCAAAAAATTACCCAATAGTGGACCTCTCTTATTAATTATTACACAGCTAACTACAGTTATTAGAAAATTTTTACTTATGTTGAGCCGGAAACCTACTGTTTATTCTTTACCAAGGCTCTGCTCTCTTGACTCATGCACAATGAGACAAAGCTCTTTTCTATGTGACATATATTCAAATATTTTGAAAAGGCTATCATAATCCTCATGTTCACCCACTTTTTCTGATTTTGAGGTTCGGTGTCATCATATATCATCATTTCCTTGAGTTACATACTCTGAACTATCCTAGGCCTTCTCTAAACAGTTTACTTCTGCCTCTAGACCACAATTTCAGGCAAGAGCAAATTACTTTTGGTTGGGTTTGAATCTAAATTGTTCATTCATTGCCTCAAAATTATGTCAATGGCATAGAATGTTGCCACATCGTTTAGTCCACTAGAAGGATAGAATAGATTCTGGATTTTGACCCCTTAGCTTTTCTTTCATGCTCTATTGTTCATAAACTTTATGACTTAAAATTTCCATGCCTCAGTTTTTCCAACAATAGTTGGAAATAAAAATATATCACATAGTTTTTGTGCTGAAGAAATCTGAGTAAAATAGTTACAAAAGTATTTTTTACCAAGTGCTCTGAGCCTTATTATTTATAATTATCTTTGAAATGCAGAAATAACTCTGCATCTATAATTTCACTTAGAGTTCATTTGTGCCTTTTAAGTCTAAGACTTTAGGTTTATATTTATCCCTATTAAATTGCAAGTTTTAGGTTTGACTCAGAATCCTACCCTTTTGAAGAAATTCTTAACTTTGAACCTCTGGCCTATTTTATGCAATATCCATCTCAGTTGTATGTCACCCAAAACATGAGATAAGATATTCACTGAAGAGATGGGGCACATATTAAACAGGAAATGTATGAGGCACAGACCTCTGACATATCTGTAGGCATCTCCCTCTACATTGATGGTTCATTAACAACATCCTTTTGAAATGGTCATTATAGAAGTAGTAAATAACTCAGCCAAACTTTTGTTCAATTTTTACACTATAATAAATTCTGTCGAACGATTTTTCTGAAATCTTGACATAGTCTTTATCATAGCTCTAAACAAATATCTAGGAATATTATTAAAAATAATGTATTCATCTGGCAGAACTTAATGACAAAATCTCATACTTTCCCTTTTTAAATCTTTATAGATATACCATTTTATCATTTTATAATATTTTCTGTCACAACATCAAACTCACTGGCTCATAGGTGTCACTAACTTTATCCTGTTTTTAAAAATCAGGACAATATATGCTAATTCTCTATAGCTGCTATTTGACATAGCTTTTCATACATCACCAACACTGGTTTATCGATTTCATCTTAACTCAATAAAAAATTGATAAGTTCTTCACTGACCTCTAAAACAAATGTTGAACAGAAAAAATATTAAGAACAAGGCCCCTTGACATTATCAGGCCACAAAACCCTTTGGGGATCACTATTTATATCAAAATTTAGTCAATGAAGTATTCCAGTTAATTAGGTTTTAAGCTAGTGACTTTCAAACTTTTTGATAATGAGTCACATGAAGAAGTACACTTTCCATTCATCTCTTTCCTGCTGTCTGATGCACACACACAGAATCATGCGTGATCTTACTATATGATATTTTTAACTTGTTCTGGAAAAAAACTGGGTTCAAATCCATCAAATTGATTTTATGGCTCACTAATAAGTAAGCCAGAATTCATGATTAGAGAAAGACCGCTCCAAAACATCAATTTTTACCTTTTTTCCTTTGATTGAACCTAATATTACACTGACTATCTTTGCAGAACCATATTGAATTCTATAGCAGTCAGATTGGATAAACTATGCTGCAGTATCAACTCCAAAATCCTACTGGCTTAAAACTATAATGGTTTATTTCTCAATTTCTCTCTTTTTTTCTTTTTCTTTTTCTTTGCAGTACAGAGGATTGAACCCAAGGTCTGCACACTAAGCTACTTCCCAACTGCGCATCTCCCCCCTTTTAAAACAGTTTTTGAGACAGGGTCTCACTAAGTTCCTAAGTTGCCCACACTGGGCTCAAACTTATGATCCTCTTGCCTCAGACTCCCAGAGTGATGGGTTTACAAGCATGAGCCACTGTATCCAGCTATTTCTCAATCTTTATGTGTATGACAAGCTTCTAAGTCATCCTGATAGAAGGACCAAAGCTGAACGAGGCTCTGTCTTTATGTTCCCATTATTGCCAGGTAAGAAAAAGAAATGAGGCAAATGATGAGCTAGTTCTTCACTCGAATTTAACACCTGAGTCATGCCTGCTTCCATTTTGTTTGTGAAAGCAAATCACAGGACAGGAGTACTTTAAAAATCAGTTATCACATATATTTTCTCTTACCGTGTATCCAAACATAGCAAAAACAAAATACATCTCAACAATACTGATGACTACCACAACCCAACCAAATATTCCATTCGGTATATGTGTCCCATCCACCCAAGATGGCAGGATGGAAGGTCAGTGGTGCTCAGTATTCTCTGTAGTCTCTAGTTCTGCCCTCTGGGATATTCTACCTTCTCCATTATCCTTATTGGTCACATTTTAAGTTTTGATGACTGTGTCTTGGAGGTTGAAAAGTCAGGAGTCATTATATATCAAACGAATTCTCTTTCACTGTAAACTGTAGATTTTCGATAGCATGAATTCCTCAAAATAATTTTTCTCTTTATTCATTACAGTCAGGTATATTTGTAAATAGTTAAACTCGTTGTTTATAACATGCTTTGTATTATTTCTCTTTATTTTTTAACTGTTCATTATTTCTGTCTCAGTTACTCCATCGTTGCTGGGACAAAATGCCCAACACCCACAAGTTAAAGGAGGAAAGATTTATTTTAACTCACAGTTTGTAGAGGTTTCAGTACATAGCTGGCTGGTTCCAAGGCAAGGCAGCACAGAAAAGGGGCATCATGAGGAGAAACATTTCTTGCCATGGCAGGCAGAAAGCAACACCACCTTCCTAGTTCTTTCCCTTTTTATCCCATCCAGGCTGTGAGCCTATTGGTTGGTGCCACCCATACCCAGGCTGGGTCTTCCCTACTCAGTAAGTCCATCACCCATACCCAGAATGATGCTGAGCCAATCAGTGGACTAATCCAATATCACACACCCATGATCCATTCACTCCCTAAAGCCTTGCCTCAAGGAGATAGATATAAGCCATAACAATTTCTATCCTATGCACCCTGCCATATCTCACTCTCATCAAACACAGTGACTTTTAAACTTTTTTTCCTAATCAATATTGTTCAATTACAAGGATTCACTGATTGCTACTATTGTAATTGAGTCTTTGCTCTGCAATTAATTTAATTCATGGATTTTAACAATAGGTGTGGAAACCATATCTTTGATTTGCTCCTTCTCTCAAAGCTTAGTTCTAATAGGCTTTGATGCTAAACAGTCTCCGTATTTTTATCTTTTACCCTTGAGTTTGGATTGCAATTGCCTTCTCTAACCCTATAAAAATGCTGAAGTTTGGATTCTCTCTATCCTCTTTCATTCCTACTTGCAAACAAACCAAAACTTTCTTACACATATCTCATTTTTGTGATCCTTTTCAAATGCAACAAAGATTAACAGTAACGCAGACTGACGTTCTGTTTTCCAGTCTCTACTTCTAGAACTTCAAATTTACTATTGATTTGGTATTGACTTGTTTGCCTTCCAAATTATTGCAGGCAACAGGTTTATCAAGTGCTTTCCAACTTCATTACATAGGTCACCATCTCCCAAGACTGCAAATGCAGTTTCTAATTGTAGTATGAACAATGAACACATGCTATGTGTTTTACTGCAATTTAGGTTCACATTGTAGCACAACTTCAATTGTATCCAGGTTCCAAATCATTTAGTAAAGGCTACATTACACTATGGGGCTTAAAATTGCAATGGATCATTTTCATTTATGCTATGCACCAAATGCAGGCCAGAGGGGACTCTGCTGTATTTGTCCTCCCTTAGGGACCAGGCCAAAAGAAATCTATTTCCATGCTTCCACAGTCGCTGCAGCAGGAAAGAGGAATATGGAGATTTCATACTGGTGCTTAAAACTTGCTTACAAGGTCACATGGCAGTGCTTAGTATTGAAGATGGAGAACTAAACTCATACTATGTGCCTAGAAGGGGCCCACGTAAAATATTTGGGGTTAAACACTACATATGTATCTCTTCATTTAATTATCATCACAATTATACAAATTGAAAAACTAACCATTATTATCATGTGGAAACTAAGATTTGGCAAAGGGAAAAGACACAAAACAGGTAACCAAACATTGAGACTGGGCTGGTGAGATAGCTCAGCGGCATAAGCGCCTGCCTGGCAAGCACGAGGTCCTGAGTTCAACTCCAGGTACCCGCATATTAAAAAAAAAATTGAGACTGAGTTTGTCATTCCTCCATGTTTATGTGTTTAGTCACTTAGATATAGTTAAAAAAATAGATATAGTACTATAACTCCCTGGGCCTCCTCTCTAAAGCTACTTATTGCTTAAATTGTTCAGGCATATGTGTTCCTTCTCATTCTTTTCCAAAAGTCACCACAAATATTACTCTTTATCATTCCCTCCCATTGTAGTATTAATGAGATTAGGCTAAATTACTATAATAAACAGATTCTAAAATAAATCTCGATACAATAGAAGCTTATTTCTCATTTGTGTAACAGGGCAGGTTTTTATGTCCTGTTAATTAAATGGCTGTTCACTAGATACAGTTTAGGAACTCTATTTCTACAGTACGTTTCTGCTACAGCTGAGGGCCTTGTCGTCATCTGAATTCCATAGATGTGTAGGCGAGAAGTTGTATTCATCAATTCTGCTCATATTCTATTAGAAATATTAGTCAGTAGCCATACTCAGCTAGAAAAGAAATGCAAAGTGTAGTCCTTAGCTAGGCAGCTGCTCCTAGCTACAAGTCTATAACTGCGGAGGAGGAGAATGGATGCTCTGGACAGCTGATTGTCCCTATCACCCACACGTATGCAGGAATGGGCTCATGCACTCACACATTCTGTTCCATCGGAACCTGCTCTCAGCAAGGCTATGATATTAATCCCTTATACTTTAATGTATATTTAACTTAATACCTCTTCTGAAAGTTTTTGCATGGAAGAATCCTTTGTCCTAACCTTAGATGTATTGTAATAAAATTTCTGCTAAATGAGGTCCTGTAGTCAAGAAATTTGGGAAATGCTGGTTTAAAGAAAACATTTTTCTTTTTTGCTTTTTTCCAGAAGATTTTTTGTAGCATATGAACATATGAATATAATTTATAAATCTTCAAGAAATGAATATCTGTGCAACATTTCCCCAAAGTATTTGACCATAGAACTCCATTTCTGAGAAGTGGCTTTCATCATTTTGTAATATAGGGTGCCTAGGATACTCTGACTTGGAAAACCAGTTTTGGCTTAAGAGGAATTTAAAACTTTAGGGAGCTTGAATGAATCAGGAACTGAGTTCCCAATCCTAAAATTAAAATATATAAGATGCTTCTCCACATATAGGTGAAGACAGGCTTCGATAAATTTGTCTGTCCTTTTGCAGTACATCACTGTGAAAAGGGGTGCCCTGAGTCCTGAGTCTCTGAACTGCAGAATACCTTCTGCTCTGACAGATGGGGGCCTGACAAGCTGTTGTTGCTATCAGTGCAATGCAAATGTGAATTCTCTTTACAGATTTGAACAGTGTTCTTTAATAGCACCAGAGAACTGGTCTTAGGAGAACTCTCAGGAGCCCTACCAAAGAGTGGATGTCCTCATTTCTGTGAAGTCACCGCCCCACTCTGTGCTCCTTGTCTGGAGCCAGATAATAAAATTAATCCCAAAAACAAACAAAAGATTTTGCTTGCTGGCCAAATTTCAGATCAATAGAACAGTTGGGAGGGAGCCAAGATTCAGAAGCTTGCATGTTGAGAGAGGCTGCAGATCATTAAAGATGAACAGAGCCATAAAACACCAACACAATTGGCACAACCTTGTGCAGTGCTTTTGGCAGGCTCTGCATGGAGCCCATGGATGGAACATCCCCGGAAACTAGCGCAAATCTTTCCACAAAAAGAGAAAGTGAGGCCATCTTAAGTCACCCATAAGATACACTGCGGGCCAGGGCAGGGAAGTGTGCTATGCTTGAAGCAAGCTCTGGATGATTGAGACTGTGTGTTGTGTACAGTGCTAGGGAGCTGTGTGAGTATCCAAAACAACCCATAGCATCAGTGACACACGAAGGTCTGGAGTCTTGTTCACAGTCAAAACACCTAGAAAGAGTTAATAAACAGTATCTTAATGAACACACACCAGCTCTCCAAGATAAATGCAATCATTAAGTACTGTAAACATGTATTAATAAAAATAAATAAATAAATAAATTGAAGCAGTTTTTAGAAATCATAGCTTAGCACTTGCACTAATTTTTAATATACTATTATCAATTTGCTGGAAAAGGGCTATTTCTACATGGGAATATGTTATTTCTTATTTGTAAACATATTTATGTGAATGCATACATAAATGAAGAAATAAAATCTATTCTGAAACCAAACTTTAAAGTATGGAAGGATAGGGCCAGTGAGATAGCTCAATGGCATAAGCGCCTGCCTGGCAAGCGTGAGGTCCTGAGTTCGACTCCCGGAACCCACATAAAGGAAAAAAAAGGGCCAGTGATATCGCTCAGCAGCACAAGCACTTGCTGGCAAGTGCAAAGTCCTGAGTTCAACTCCCGTACCCACATTAAAAAAAAAAAAAAAAAAAAAGAATATGGAAGGATAGATTGAAAATCTATACCTTGTGGCTCAGCTGGGTTTGTCTGATTGATATCGTTTACTCTAAAAAAACACTGAGTTTCAAAATTAATTATTAACTTTTAAAGAAAAGGTAGATTTTCCTGCAAAAAAAAAGTTGTTTTCTGTACAGAGGGATTTACCACAAATTATTTCTTTAAAAACTGAGGTATATATTGCATAGAGCGAAATGCATGGATTGACATTTGAGTTGTTTTCTAATTTGACTTATAAATAAAATTGTTAAAGCATTTCTGTGCAAATCTTTTTGAAAACACGTATTTGTCCTTTTCTTGGATAGAAAACCTGGGAATAGTATTTTTGCCTCAGAAAATAATGAATATTTGACTTTCAAAGAAATTGCCCAATACCTTTCCAAAGTGGTTGGATACATAAGCTTTTGTGTTCATCCATGGTTCCACAAATATTTCTAAAATTTAGGCAATTCTAACAAATATGAAATATATTTTATCACAGTTTTAATTTGTATTTTCCTGACAAATAATGATGTTTAATATATTTTTGTACTTATTGGACACTTTCATCTTTTACTGCAGGGTTAGTTTTTTTTTTATTATACATGTTTACAGTGTGTAATGATTACAGTTATCTCATGGGGAATTGATAGATGTACATAATACATCTTAATTCGTTTTTCACTTTTTAAAAAATTCCCTGCTCTCCCTGTTCCTCCTTGTTCTTTCTGCAGGGTTAGTTTTTAAAGGACTTCTACAGGAAATTCTGATTTTATGTATCTATATCGATATATAAATTATATTTATCTTAGTATCTCTAGTACATAGTAAGTCTCAAAAATATTGACTGAATTAAATATAAATATAATCTACTATTTGGAGAACATATGATTCTAAACATTTATTTGCAGAAATATTTATCAGTAAATTAATTGAGACATATTTATGAATAAGATTAGCAATAGATATGTCATCCATGACCCATCAAAAAGGATTCACTCAATATCTTGATTGGTTCAAGTAGTAGAAGACAACATAAACCCAAATATGATTCATAGCAAACCTTCTGGTTAGGGCAGTGGAGGTTTCAATACTAGATATTCAACACAGAGTAGAAGAAACAGAAAATGAATACAATAATGAGAAGATAAAATGTTTTTATTAGTTATTTACTGAAGGTAAAACTATGTCAATCACAACCTTGATTTAACTTCTTGACAAGGAATGTTTTCCTTCAGATGATGAATATTCCTTCTTCTAATAAGTACATTTGGTGTGGCTATGAACTATATATTGGTTTTATCTGTGGGTAAGATGTCTTTTCAGATTTATTTCACGTGCAATATAAAAACACATATCAAAAGTGATTTACTTATAGTCAGATCAGAATTGGTATACACACATATATATAAATGTGGCAGAATAAAATTTATTCTATCATAAATTTTGTTTTTGTTAAGTATATCTCTAAATGTTTCTAATGTGCTTTTATGTTTTTCCTACTCCAAAAGCTATCTTCTCACAAAATCTTAGCCATGAGTCTGAACAAATAAAACAAAACAGAATCATGCATGTGCGTTTTTTCACCTATTATGAGGAACCAAGAGACAACCTAGAAAGGAAAAAATACCAAGTACTAATCTCTGGTCTGAAAGTAGATAATGTGGTATGAATAGGAAGTTGGAATAACTTACTGGTAGATTTGAAGGGTGTTTTTGTTTTTGTTTTGGTATGTGATATTCAAAAAGATCTACTCGTGGCTTAATGTCTTAGACGAATTATGTTCTTTTTACAATTGCTGTGTGCATATTAACATTTGGAAATCAAAGCCACCTTTTATCTGCATTTAGGTTGTCTACTGTTTTAAGAGTTTTGGTGAATTCCATCCTAAATCAAGTTACCTTTGATGATCCAAATGCTATCTCCTTGACTTATCTTAAATTTGAAAACATAGTTCTTATAAAGAAGATGCTAACTTTAGATCTCCCTTCTTCCAATGCTGTTCAGTAATCTATTATTTGTATTATTGTATTATAAAATCCTATAATTTTTATAATATGCAAGTAATATATAGTATCTTTCTACTATATATATTTGTTCTGACTCTTTTAAAATTGGATTGTTTCTCATATTTCAGGAAAGAAAGACTAGAGTAGTATAATTGGCAAAGATTTAGAAGAAAATTATATTTCTTTAAGTAATATTTAATCATGTTTCAAAATACATAGGAAAAAGAATTTGAAAACTTAGATTTTATCCTCAACTTCCAAATGTAGCCCAGAATTAGAAAATTAGGATCAGAAATCAGAAAGATACTCCATTAATTTCTCTGAACAACTTATAGTAGGTGTTTCCACAGGCACAAAAGGATAAAGGAGGTAATTTATGGGATAGACTGGGGAGATGCAGACAGCATGAGAATTAAGAAATCTATATATCAAGAGACAGCTTAGGCTGGGTTTATCTGTCCACTTCACCCAAGCGAGGAACTAAAATATGTAAAGAAAGTAATAACAATGGTTATGGCTAAAAATGGAAGCATTGCAAAATTAACAAGTTAGCCCATGGCCAAAAGGCAGAGATCCTGCCAGGGTTTCTTAAAAAAAAAGTTCCACTAGGATGAACCTGTGTTTTCTGCAGAAAACTACAGAAGCAAATAAAGATATAAAATGATGGATTTCAGGAAGCTTCAGCTATTCCTATCAGATAGCTACCTTGGCCTCAGAGAGAACCTGAGACTAGATGCAGAACACAGGTGTGCCATCTAAACAGGCTGCTGGGCTGGTCTCTGGGCTAAAGCTACGGTCGGAATCTGAGTTGTATACCAGGTAGCCTATGAGTCACTATTTTTGACCTATTCTCAGCCTGTGTTGCCAACATGCGAACCTTCCTTCCCCTCAATATTTCTCTAAAAACTGCCTGATTTTGTCCAAGTGCCTTTTTCTAGCTTGGCCATTTTATCTTTGCTTTAAATTTCTACACACTTACTCTTTGTACTATCAGAACTTGGCTTTGTCCCTTCATTTTCCTCCTTTGCCTTGCCTTATTTAGATTTGGTCAGTCAGATCCAGCCTATATTTCATGACTCAGAATTCCTAGAGGGTCCATTTTCTTTCTCTTAGCAGCCAAGCCAATAAACCACAACCCTGAAGACATAGTCTGTGCTCAGGCCTAGCCCTGGATCCTATGCCCCACCAGCATCTTACTTATGGAAAAAATTGGTGATGGATTGATTTCCTAACATGGTTGGAACTAGCTCTGTTAGGATTGGAACTAATGTGTATGTTAAATCAGTTAAATACCAAGTAGGATTTCAAAAGGCAGGGATGAGCACATTAGCTCACTTAACCTTGAAAACAACCCAAAGGAATTATTGTATCTGTTTTGTAAGTACGGGAATTAGAGCTAAAGAGAGAAAATTATTGACTGAAGGTTATGAAGCTACATTATGAAGCTGGGTTTAAAACCCAGGTTTATTTCATTGTTTTAATAATTATCATTTCTACTTCCCTGTAAGGGGCTTGCTCCTCTAGTCCTTTTGCTGTATATTCAGAAAAAAAAAAAAAAAAAAAAAAAAAAGGACTAGGGGAATGATTTCATGAGCCCTAATTCTTTATCATATCTCTTCTCTTCTTCAAGCAGGTGGAAGTTCAAGGTGAAAGAATAGAAGTCTCAAAATTTAGTAGAACTATGGGTATTGTGAAATGTGAAGAAATTGTTCAAAAGGAAAACGGGGAAAGGAAGGAAGGGAAAAGAAAAAAAAAATAGACGATAGTTATACTACTAGTTTCTCTTAGTTCACTGAAAAGAAAGGTTTGTGCTAATATTGTTTGGATAATTTTTTATGCCTATATCTTGTACTCTGAGTAACTATTTAAAGATAACAATATGCAATGTATTAACTATTGTTATTCTCCTATCATTTTGTTATGAAATTTTGTTTTACTTTTTTTCCATAAAATAAAAAAATAGTGTTCCCTGGAGAGAGTAGAAGGGAGGGATGAATGATAAAAAAAAAACTGGTCAATGGGTATAAGTTACATTTTAGAAGGAAAAATAAATTTGTTTAAAAAAAAACTTAGTGGAACTATAAGTAAAGGAAGAAGTATTCTCAAGATAATTAAGGTCTGCTCTTTAGGAAAAAAGGGAGTAAAATCTATGGTTACTTAGTTAAAATTTACCTACTTAATTCAGGAAACCGAGGATGCATATTTAGATGGTTAAGAATAGACATTACCAGCAAAGGCTATAAGCAGGTATCCGACTTTACCAGTTTAAGGTAGAAGATGAAAACTGTCGTGTACCACATTTATCCAGAAAATGAATTTTGCTTAAACCACAGTGATTCATTTAATTTTATTTCTTATTAAAATTTATTTTTATTAAAGTGGAATATACATTCTCCAGTTCAATAGTTCCTACAATTTTCTATTTGTCATTCCCTAGCTTGCTTAGATCATATGTAATAACTGGTTTTACAGGCATTTGGGACTATTTCGGATACTTCTATTCCCATTTATTTCCTTTAATAAATTCATGAAGGAGTGACTGTCACCATTTTATAAAAGGGGAAACTGAGGTCTGAGAAGGTTCACCACTGTTCTGAAGGATATGGCCCAGAAGTAAATGGAAAGGAGTCCAACTCTAGTCTGCTTGATCCAAAATCAGTGTTCTTGGCAATGCACTGTGCTGCCCCCACCTTCCTGTCATACCTGACCACCTGGGCAAAGCTCTTCAATACCAAAGCAGGTTTTCTCTAGTATACATAAATGGATTTTTTCACTTGCCCAGCAATTTCAAAGCCTTTTTGTAGTGCTTCTTAAGTTTTGTGCTGCATAAATATCACCTGGAAAGCTTGTGAAAAATGCAGATTTACCACCTGACTACACTTGGCAAAGTTGTGATGTGGAAATTGAGGCACATAATAGAGCCAACCATCGTGATAGGCACCCTGAAAGATAGCAAAATCTGCACTGCATGGTAATGCAGCCCTTTTTCTACGGAGATGTTTCCAAACTTCTGATGAGATAAACTGTGTTGAGTTCAGTGAACCCAGACTTCTTTTTTCAGCAGTACATTATGAGATTTTAGAACTTCCTCTATTCAGCGGAATTCCTTTGTTAGTGTATATAATTGCAAATTAAGTCAGTGAGAGTTATGCCCAAATGCTTGAGAACTGATACAAGTATAATTTTTGGAAGAGTTGAAAACATAAGCCAAATTTTCTCTTTGGTTAATATTAGTAAGAGAAGTATGCATGATCATATCAAGTTAGCAAATGTTACATACAGCTAGTTCATGAGAAATTTATCAAACATATTCAATTGAGTCCTGTCTATCAAAGTACTCTTTAACTTAATGCCTAACTTGCAGTTCAATCTCTCTATACATTTTTGTTGAATAAGTGCATAAAAATATTGAACCAGAAATGCCATGAACTGATGATTCCAATTTTTTTTAATGACAAATGTTTTGGAACACCTTTTTAGAATTTCTGCACCAGTTAATAAGTCTGTTGTGGAAAATATTATTTTACACCAAAAGATTATACACTAGTTTGCCTTGTTCATACCACATGACTTGAAATAACTCTGTACAACTGGCAAAACCTCTTCTGATGTTTAAACAAGACCACTTGGATGTATGAATATGCACACATGTGTGGTAAATCCACCTGTCTCTAAGGGTAAATTTAAGAAAGAAGCATTCCTAGAATCTTTTAAACAACAAAACCAAGATCACAATAATTTTATAACGTTTTGAAGAGATGATTTTTTAAAAAGAAAATACTCATTTTAAAGTGCAAGTTTTGATTTCTTCGTTATCCTGGTTTCAGAGGCCCCTTTGATCCCCCAAGGCTAGACATTCTTTATGTGGTTTTATCTCTGCGAGGACCTTGCTCCATCAGCAATACTTTCTCCTGAATTTCTAGCCATTTTCTTTCTGCCTCCTTGCCCACAGACTCCCTCTTTATCTGCCTTTCTCCTCCTATGTTAGCTAAGATTCTTGGTGAAAGGCTCTGTAGGCACTATCCGGCTTCTCACCTCCCAGTCGCACTTCAAGCAGCCACGTCTGGGTATATTTACATCATCTTTGGACAAAGTTAATGGACCTGGGCAGTTCTAGCCTAGATAATGAGTCACTACACCTTTTCAACCAGACTTACTACCCAATTTAGAAACAAATGTGAAGTAAAAAATAAAACACATAGATACATAGAAAAGATGTTCCAGTGAATTGTACATCTAACATATATTCCGCCAGGTGTAGTAACACACACATGTAATCCCAGCACTTTGGAAGATAAAGAAGGAAGATTACAGTGAGTTCAAGGCCAGCCTGAGCTACATAGTGAACTCAAGTCCAGCTGGAACTATATAGCGAGACCTTATTTCAAATTACCAAAAAACGAAAAGGTAAAATATGTTTCTAAGGGAAATAAAACATGACTTGTGTCAACAAAATAATACCCAAAACTTTCCTAAAGTATCCAATTGCCCTGATGCCAATGTTCACTTTGATGGATAGGTCTTCTTACACTTCATATTCTGACAAAGGAAATAAGGATTCCACTTTTTCTTCAAAAAATTCACATCATTTGAAGTTCATTTGAATATCATTCAAGCAAAAATATTTTTAATAAAGTGACAAAATTCAGAACTTTTAACGATTTATTATTGTAAGGCTTATTTAAGGTATCAATTATAGCAACATAATTCAATTAAATGCAATAATTAAAAGAAAAAACAATCTAGAAAGAGTAAATACAACCTACCCTATTTCTTCCATTTATTAAAATTAGACAAAATACACCTGACAACTATCATAAGACTCTGAAAAGTGAAGAGAAGAAAGTAGGGTGGTCAAGGACTAAAGATAACTTCCCTGCATGGTTTGGTTTAGTGTGGTTTTGTCCCTATCTTTGTCCATGAAAGTTTTTATAACAAAATATCATAAGCCAAGTGGTTATAAGCAACAGGAATGTATTTCTTATAGGTTTGGAAATATATATATATTTCCAAAAAAAAAATTCAGAAATCTCATATACATGTACCAATTCCCCACGATGAATGTAATCATCATGTACTACAAACATGTACCAATAAAAAAAGAAGAAAGAAAGAAAGGAAAGAAAGAAAGAAAGAAAGAAAGAAAGAAAGAAAGAAAGAAAGAAAGAAAGGAAGGAAGGAGGAAGGAAGGAAGAAAGAAAGAAAGAAAGAAAGAAAGAAAGAAAGAAAGAGAAAGAAAGAAAGAAAGAAAGACAAAGAAAAAGAAAGAAAGAAAAGCAAGAAAAAGAAAGAAAGAAAGAAGAAAGAAGGAAAAAGAAAGTTACCAGCCAGCCTACTCGGTGTCTGGTAAGGGTGCACTGTCTCACAGATGGCTCCTCGTCTCTGTGTCCTTCTGTGTTTGAGTGGTGAATAAGCTCCTTGGGTCCTCTTTTATAAGGCCACAAATCCATCCACGAGGGCTTTCTAGCCAAAGGAACAGGAAAAGAGCAGCCTGGCAGTGAGGAACTATTTTGGCTAAACCTGCTTTATTGCAAGTAGATACCATGAAATTCTAAGCCTCTGATGTTTTTCCTATCCACCAGATACTACTGGCACAAAGACCGCGTGGGTGAAGCCTGTTGATGATTCTCACTTTCCCTAACAGGGTGGCGTCCTTATCCTTCTCTACTGTGCACTATGGCTACAGAGGACATAGAATGATGACCTATTGACCACTCATAATTACATTAAATATAAAGGGTCTAAATATGTAATTAAAAGATAGAGATTGAAAGATGAGATGTAAAAGTTTGTCCCAGCTGTATGTTACTTACAAAAGAATCATTTCAAATATAAATATAAATATGTATGTCAATAGCAAAATAATAAAAATATATGCTTGCAAATGCTAATCAAAAGAAAGCCAGAGTGGCAATTATATAAAGTACTCTTCAGAGCAAAGACAATTACTAGGCACAAAGACAATCATTACTTAATTATAACATGTCTAATTTACTATGCATTTATAACAATCACATATATGTATGTCCTACCAATAGAGTTTTAAAATACATTAATCAAAATTAACAAAATTGAAAGGAAAAGCAGAGAAATCTATAATTACAAGTAAAGAGTTGAACATACCCATCTTAGTAAATAATAGATCTACCAAATACAAAATCATCAGATATAAAAGGATTTAAAAACACCATAAACCAGGGGGAATAATGGATATTTATAGAACCTCTTACCTATAATTGCAAAACACACATTCTTTCTAAACAAATTTATGACATTCACCATGTAGGCCATGTCATGAATATTAAAACAAATCTTCAAAATGTTTGCAAGATTGAAATACCATAAATATATTTTTTGATAATGGATTACAATTAAACATAAAAAACTAAAAACTTTTAGAAATATTCCATGCACTTGGAAATTAGACAACATGCTGCTAAATAATTTATGGGTCAAGGGAAAGTTTCATATACATTTTAAAACTATATTGAAATAAGTATATAAAAAAATTTCAATATCATATCACATTAGGAAACTGAAAATTAAGAGATACTATTCTGTATCTGTTAGAATAGTAAAAATCCAAAACACTGGTTAACACCAAATGCCAGCAAGGATGCAAATCAACATGAAATTTCATTCATTGTTGGAATGAATGCAAATAGGCGAGCCACTTTGGAAGACTGTCTTAAAAAAACAAGTGTACTCTTACCGTGTGACCCAGAAATAGAGCTCTCTCCTATTTATCAAAATGAGTTGAAAACATATGTCCATAAAAAATTGTACACATGTATGCTTGTAATGTCTTTGCTCATAACTGCTAAAACTTAGAAGTTACATGTGTAGTCTTCAAAGGTTAGAAGGAACAGAGACATCAAAAGGCAGAGGACAGAGGATTCTTAGATGAGTGATAATGTCTGCATGATGACATGTTGATGGAGGTACCAGGTCATTAAAAAAACTGAAATAGATGACAATGAAAACTCAAGATATTAAATCCTGTGAAAAGCAGCTAAAGCAGTGCTTAGAAGGAAATTTATTGTGCTAAGTGCTTGTGCTAAAATAGGGAGGTCTTAAATCAGTCACTTAACAGTCCACTCAAGAAACTAGAAAAAGAATAAGAGAAACCCAAACCAAGCAAAACATAAAAAATAAAAATAAGACTAGAAATCAATGAAATTGGAAACAGAAATAATAAAGAAAAAAATCAAAACGAGTTTATTCTTTGAAATTACCAATAAAGTAACAGATTTCTCCAGTAACTTACATAGGGAAAATGAAAGAAGATACGGATGACCAGTATCAGCTGGGCGTGGTAGAGCACGCCTGAAATCCCTTGGGAGGTTGAGACAGGAGGATCTCAGGGAGTTAGAGGCCAGGCTGGACTGCACAGCTCAAGGCCATCCTCAATTACATAGCAAAACCCTACCTCAAACAAAACAAAACAAAACAAATTTACCAATATCAGAAATGAAAAAGGCCCTAAAGACATTAATAGAAAATAGGGGAGTATCATGAGCAACTGTGCACATATTAATTCAACAACTTAAATGAAAGAAACAAATTTATTGGAAGTCACAAACTACCAGCTCAATTTCAGAAAAGTTTAGTCCCGATGGCGAGCACATTCAGGACAAGTATAACTTGAAATGCATATTTATCCATCTAGATGCTACCATTTCTCAAATCTAGAATTTTGCCAAATTATTTGTTAAAACTAAATGTGTGTATACACATAGATGTTTAAGAGAATATCAATGGCCATGAATATATACATATATATATATATATATATATATATATATATATATATATAATTTTATGCCTTTCCGAATTTTTTGCTGGTCTTTGTAAAAGGATTATTAACTTTCTCCAGCATTAATAGTGGCTTGATCACACACTTCACTTGGTTCTGTTGTGGATTCTGAAACTCAGTAAAAGCAGACATTAGGCCATGCTTATGTGCAAATCTGGGGGCGAGCACAGTGCCTTGAACGTGAGTAGAGAAGTTTATGAGATTGAAATTTCATGTTCTTGATAAGAATTCTTGACAGGTTTTCTATAAGTGCATATTATGCAAATTTGCATTTCTCCAGGAAGCCTTTAAACGAACCTGCAGCTGAGTTAACTTCGTTGTTGGGCATTATTATTATTTGGAAACTATTTCTGATTTGATGAGAGGAAATATTTCATTTGAAATATTTCTTTCATTAGTAGTCATGTTGAACGAATTTTCTTATGCTCTTTATACATTTATATTTTTCTTTAAAGGGGGTCTTATTTATATATCTTCATAAGGAGAAATGATAAAATAATTTCAAAATATTAAGAACAAAATAAAAAGGCAAAAGATGAAAAGAGAAATAATATTTGCAATATATTTGACGGTGCCAGTCATACAAAGTATTCTTATCAATCAGCAAGAAAATGGTGCACAAAATAAAGGGGGAAAATTAGCAAAGGACGTAAACATGCTACTTCCAGATGAACAAATGCAGCTCATATAGATGTACATAACCAAGATGTTTACCAGGAAAATACTACTGTGATAAGAGTTTTTTCTTTTGTTTTCTCTCTCTCTCTCTCTCTCTCTCTCAAAACACACAGAAATCCTTAATTCTCATTTTTTTCTTCCTTTATTTTTCAATTTCACAATCTTGAAATCAGACAGTATATTTACATATGATTCTAATATATTCTAATAATATATTCTATAATATATATATTCTAATAATAGAAGTGTATTCTTTTTTTACACTTGACTCTAATCTGTCTGCAATTTATTTTTCTGTACCATATAAATTAGAGTTTGGGATTTAAAAAATTATGTGTTTAGAGCTTTTTTCTTATTTACAATGACCTTATTATTATCCGTGTGCTTTGCTACCAAGCAGAGAGCATGTAAATTAGAGCAGGTGAATGGAAGTCAGTACTCTTTGAATTTATTTTAGTATCTCTAATCATAGACCTAAAGCACTCTGCTTAACTCTTATTTGTAAAAATTGGGTAAAGCAGAACTCAGTACAATAATAAATTAAATCACTTGGGCCCCATAAATAATTATCACATTTTAAGTCAGTGGAGTTTAATAGGAAGATCCAGGCCTTGAAAATCTGGATTTAAGTCTAGCTTAATCATTTATCAGCTGTGTGACCTTAGATAAATTACCTACCTTCCCCGGACATCTATTTTCTCATCTGTTATGTACAACTAGGTATTATGTAACTATTTTTTGTAGTTACCAGGAGCTGCCATGACCTCATACATCCTCTAGAGAAGCAAAAGTTTTATTTTCAACTCTTTTACTTTTGCCAATATAATAGATGAAAACAGGTATTTTCGCGTGTATTTAGTTTATGTACTATGATCAACAGTGAGATGAAGAATTCTTGTTTAAATTTATTGCTCATGGAGCACTCGTATTAATTACCTGTTATTATAATTAGTCATTTTTCTATTGGATTGCTTTTATCTTCTTCTTTCTTACTCTTTTAGATTTAGCGAGGGTAGGAAGGAAAGGAAAAAACAAGCTTTCTTAAATTTTATGGATGTTGAATTCCTTTTGCTAACCCAAACATAAAATACCATTTTATATAATTTTTAATATCCTCCATGTAATTAATTTCTATTAGTATATATATGCATTTTCCTTAATATCTTTTGAAGGCAGTTTATTTATAGTTGCATGAACTAGAAGGGTCTAGATCAATGCTACTCAAGCGTGGTGTGAATCAGAAGCATCAGCAGCCCGTGGACTTTTGAGGAAGGCATGGTCTCAGCTCAACTCTGTTGAAACACATCTTCACTTTAGTGAGAGTCCCCACTGGGTGATGAGTATATTAGGAAATCTAGCAGAGCTAATGCATTAAGATAGATGTAAATGTAAAGATCATCTATCTTTGATAATATAGGTTAACATTTTCTATGTCATATGAATAGTGTCTTCCTATAATCTATAATCTGTTTCTATTTTTTATTCATGACATCTTTTCCATATATTGAAAAACTATTACGTATTCAAGAATGTTTATCCTGTTCCTTACGAATTTGGAATCTTAGCTCCTTTAGAAGAAGCTTACCCAACTCAAAATCAAAGAAATATTTTTCTATATTTTACTTTAAAAATATACTTTAAATATATATTTTATAGATTTTAATATTTTTAATATTTTAATATTTCCATTTATAAAAATCACACAATTTCTATCTGTGATCAACACTCTGATCCAAAGCAAAACATAATAAACTTGAAGAGATATGAATATGGAGTTAATTTATTATGTATGATAGCCTGTTTTATAACCGGCTTTTAAAAAATTTCATGTTCACTGGATTATTGAAATGTATTTTTCTAGATGCTTTCAAAGCCATTCCAACCAAGAGGATAAAGCCTTCTGGAGAATAAATTTTAAAATGAGCCAAAACATTTTACATTAGCAGATCAATAATCTAAATATAGCATGATGTTATTGGGCTGGAGTGTCTTCTGGGGGAATTAGGTATAGGGTAAATAGGACAATTTTATAGGCTTTCTAAACTAATATTGTATAACCACAATTTGTATTGCCAAACACATGATCTATTGCTGTTAGTCGCTCTTGGACCCAGTTAAAAAGGTGTCATACTGGCTGGGAGATCTGAGCCAGGACCTCTAATAATTCATGCACTATAGAGATCTGCAACATATCTAACTTCGAAAACTATGAATGATAACATTTAAGAGCTCAGAAACATAGCCACATTCTCTATGCCTCGTCCCAACACACTAGCCATTTCATTTAAGTCTCTTTTCCCTCCATTTCAATTGTCCTTCTTTATGAGGAACAGGGACATCCAAGAACATAATCTCCAATTAAATCTCCTGAACTTTGTTACACAGCGAATAGGCTTGAGTAGTCAAAGCATGTTCACTTAGTGTATTGTGCAGTCACCAATATAGTTTCAATAATAAAAACAAATGAGGGTTTACTTTTAAAATGAGCATTGCTTTCTTATAATGAGGAGATATATTCTTCTTTTGACTTTAAAGTCTTGTCTTGTTAACATCTCTGTTTCCCCACCCTCTACTCTATCACAATAAAGCTTTTACTGGAAAGGGAAAAAAACTAACAACAACAAACAATACTGCTCTTAAGGGAGGTAGGAGATGATGACTGTTAAGGATATCAAACTGAATAGCAAGTTTTGTGTCCAGGTTCCTCCTCCTGCCATTTTATTGTTACTGAAATAAATATTGGCTACTGAAGCCCATGAGAGTACATAAGTAGCCACATAAATCTGACTATGACTATGTAATCCATCCTTTTACGAAGAAAAAAATTGTCCTCAAACATAACCATATTCTTTCTTTACTATCTTCAGATTTTAGTAGAATACATTAGTAACAAATTTGAAAATAGTTCTGTAGCTATATTTAAAGTTTGAAATTGCACCCATTTTTGTTTCATTTCCAAGTAGTTACTGTGCAGATTGTTCCATTATTTTTCAAGTTATAAAGTAATTTTACTCAAATTTTTCAAAATGCTTCCTTGGTATGAGATAAAACCGCACTTTGTTTACAACCAAATGAAGCGACATTTTTGCCATCAAAACCCTCTATTACTTTCTTTCCTTAAAACTGCTAAAGAAATCAGAATATATATTTTCCCCTTTGAATATGAAACTTTCCTCTTAGGTATACATCTAATATTTGTGTCTGATTTTTCAAGCAAAACTCTCCAATTGCAATGAAAGATTATGCAATTTTTAAATTTCCGTGGTGTTAGTACACACCCAAGCCCAAGCATAAAGCATGAGGAAAATAGTGTGTGTGTGGCTCATTTAGTGAGTAGAAACCTAATCTTCTAGTGCCATATGTATTTTCATGGAAATATAATTGAAAAAGAAAGTTTCTCACAGTGTTGCTAATATGGAAATACTACACTGACAAAGCTGGAGAGAAAAATGTCATTGTTTTCAATACCTCAAATTTTGTAGCTGTTCGTTATGTGTTTTTACTCCATAAGTGTAAAAGCCTTGGCAAAAAAAATAAACAAAATGTGTTCAGATAGTTTTATATTGTGAACCTTGGAGATTCTTCTAGGTATAGACAGCTTCTCTAAGAACAATAGTTTTATAGAACCTCTCATGCTTTCAATTTTTTTCTTTGTTCAGGTTATTTTTTTTAACTATTTCTTTCTTCTGACGAGCTTAGAGCTCTGTAGTTCCAGCTGTTTCATTCTGTAACTCTAAAACCCTATCACTGGGGAGTTCTGTGTAATTGCCCATAATATGTACCACATTATCCATTTCAGGAACTGTGCTGAAAGACAGCAGCAATAAGGGGGTTTCTAAAGGCAGTCTGGCTTACACTAATGGACCTAACAGGAAGGAAATGCAATTTGAAAGAAGCTGATGCATATGTTCTATTGCCGAATATAATGTTTGATTTAATTATTAACTGTCAGTGATGGAGAGGCAGATCCTGTTCAGCTCTACTTAGAGTGCAATGCTTTGCATTCAAAGAAAATAAATGACAAAAGTTTTGTCTTTCAGTCCATAACTTAACAAAAGAATATATTTCTTTTCACCAACATCGTTTTCCAAATTGCCTCTACTTTAGGCACAAATTGGGCAAGGTTTTATTTTATCAGTCCTCATTTTGAGAACACAAGGATACAAATTTCTGGCTAGCATTTTGTTTTCCATCCCATCCTTCATTCCTTTCCCTTTTTTCCTTCCTTCTTCCTTCCTTCCTCTTTCTAACTTTCTAACTTCCTTCCTTCCAATTAGTATCATGCATGAGAATTTCCCCTGGTGTGTGATTCTGAATTAAAGTTCGTGAGTCCTGGACTGAGCAACTTTCTAACTCCCTTTGCAGATGACGATTCTATCACGCGCTGGCTGGCAGAAGACGTTTCAGCGAAGAGAGATAAAATGCATGACTGTCTCTGTCTTCCTCTTTTTTTTCAGAATGAATGATTTGGCACTCAGCTCCTGTCCATTTCTTTTAATTGGCATTTTGTGACTTCCAGTAATGCTTTTCCTCATTTTAAAAGCCCATAATTGTATGTGAAAGGCAGAGAGCAAGATGTAAAGAACAAATTCATTAGAGAGCAAACATATGCAGGCTTCTTCGTAGTTACTTTATTCCTGTATTGGTACAAAATGACCTAATACACACAAAGAAATGAGTATTAGCCCACTGAATTTGCAAGGGAGCTCAATGAACAAAATGCTCTGCTGCTGGGTTAGTCAACTGGAAAAGAGTGGTTTAGTGCTACATGTGAACAGAATAATAGAGCTATGTAATTTTAGTTGGGCATTTTATATCTATCTGGTGAGATTATTACCTTTGACACTAGCCTAGGCAGATGTATAACTGGGGCTGAAATTAAACAATAGTGATGATATTTGGAGTTTGTCCAAAATGCTCTATTGTTTATGTAAGTGGCTCCAACATCATTATTTGATCCATAATTTCTCATTTTTTATTACACATATGTTCTCGCATATAACAGCACACAACATCAACTCAGTGGGAGGCATTTTTCTTTACGATTTCAAAAGGAATTGTTTATTTTTGTCAGGAGGATAATAGAAAGCAATGAAGCTTCCTGGAAATACAATACCACAATTCAAATATCTAATTGATTTAGACAGTTCAAAGAAAAAATGTAAGGGCAGCCTATATTTTTCTTCTAACAGCACAAATGTCTTATTTGAGAGTTGTCATTCTTAGTCTGGGTTAAGGGATTTACCACTTTAGTTATGAATGACTGGAATTTGACTGATGTGGAATGATTATCAAGCAAATAGAGTTTAATTCTGATATTCTCAATTCTAAAGACTTTGGAACAATATGATTTATCCATGAGAATGTCTACTAAAAAGTTCAAAAGCTCAGGTCCTGGAAGCGTACCAATCACAGACAATAAATGATGATACTCAAATCCTATCATTTAAATCAAGCTGGAAAATAGCCATTCTTTCATTTTTTTCCTCCAAATGAATAGTTAGGTAAGTACAATAAACTTTTTAAAAGGATTTTAAGGGAATTTAAATCTTTATATAATTGTTTTTGTTGTATTTTAGATCAACTGTAATTTGTTGTAATGCAAAATAAATTACATATGTAAGCATACTTTTACTTTACTCCTAGAGATGTGTTATTTCATATTTCTAGTTATAAACTTAAATTTTCAAAAGATAAAAGTTTTAAATATTTTAAATGTTCAAAGAAAATGTACATTTGGATCATGCCCTGCCCGTCCTTTCCAAAATTAAGAAATAATGTGTAGGAATAGCCATGCCTGTAATCTCAGCTCTCAGGAAGCTGAGGCAGGAGGATTGCAAATTCAAGGGCAGACTGGGCAATTTACCAACTTAGTGAGATCCTGTCTCAAAATAAAAAAAATAAAAAAAGGGCTGGAGATGTAGCTCAGTGAGGCCTTGGGTTCAATCCCCAGTGCCATCAAAAGAAAAACAAGGAATAAATATTACATGTAGCCCCTGGCTTATCCTACTGACGAAGAGGAAAAACTACATCTGGTTTGGAATATTCACCCTCCGGTAAATACACACAAGTGTAGAGTAACCTTTGTGGAAAGCACAAACTTGCTTAAAAATACAGTTTTGTGGGGCCGGTGAGATGGCTCAGCGGCTTAAGCGCCTGCCCTGCAAGCGCGAGGGCCCGAGTTCGACTCCCGGAACCCACATACGAAAAAGGGGCCGGTGATATCGCTCAGCGGCACGGGCGTCTGCTGGCGTGTGAGGTCCTGAGGTCGACCCCCCGGTACCCACAAAAAAAAGAAAATACAGTTATGTTTTGTTTTGTTTTGTTTTGTTTTTTAAACGTCCATGAGAGTCTCTCAAATGGGACTGAAGTCACTCCAAGGGTACAGTATATACATGCAGACTGATGGGAAGGTAGTCACCCAAATGCTAAGAGATTTGTTTATAAATACATTGCAAATATTTGACTGTGCAGGTGTGTCTTCATTTCTAATATGATTCCTCCAGGCAGCAAAACAGGTGTTCTGGCTGCATGCTAATCAGGAAAAATGCATCTGCACACTGACATCTGGGCAGAGATTGTCCAAACACATTCTCAAGTGCAGTCTTAGAAAACGGGCCTCTTTTGGCTTTCCTGAGCACCAAGAGGCACACTTTGCATGTAGAAAAACCCACATTCACCAGCCATTAGAGATTTTTATGTGTGTGTAGCAGATGAAGAGGCAGAATACAGACAGTGACTAACAAGCTGCCTGAGTTTAAGGCAACTTGATAAAAGTTTCTGGGTTATCTGGAAGAGGAAATTGCTCCCCTAAATAGGATTGGGTCTCCAGGAAGATAGAGGTCGGGGGTCGTCAGAAGGAAAGCAGAGAGATGGGTGATGTTTATGCAAAAGTTTCCTGTTTTGTTTCCTTCATTTTGTTCCATTCAGTCCTTTTATTTTAATGCCTCCCTTTTTTCTCCTCAGGGACACCTCTGCTCTTTTCCTTCTTCTTAAAATAAGAACTGAATTTTAGTTGATGGGATTTTCAGAATACAAAATATGGTGAGTTGGATTAATTAGAATATTTCACAGAAACTTCCCTGCTTTCAGTTATGCTTTTGACAAAGATAAATGCAAATTCTTACAAGATTTATAAACTCAACTCACATTTTCTGGATACATTTCTATAGGTGCTAGACAAGTAAAGCAGTATAATAAAGAAGGAAACAACTGAAAAAATGAACAAATGGAAGATAGGCTGCAAAATGTATTCACAACTCATGAAATGTATTCAGTTCTGAATTTTTATTTCGTCCATCTGCCCTACCATATATCAACACCATAATTTGTCTTAAGAATACCCCTATTCTAAATATTTAACACTAATGTGAATCACCTTGGATTTTTGTTTTGAATGGTTACTTTGTGCCTGCATAAGTTTCAACCTAAAAATTACCCCCTGGAAGAAATAACATCACCCTTAAATCCATGCAAACAGACTATAATCTTTGACTATGTGTTAAGTTCACCGACTTGTAGTCATTAGCCAGGACATAAGCTCTGTGGGAAACAGCCACACCCACAGCTCCTTTATCGGAGCCCACGATTGTTCACATTCTTCCCAAAGTCTGCTCTAACCGGGTTCCTGTTAGACTCCTATCGTATCACTCCAGTGACTGACAGAAAGATGCAGTGGGCAATAAAATCCATATATTAAAAACATTTGCTAGACTTATCCAAATTCATCATTGATTTTTTTAAACTTCTAAGCACTGGGTGTTCCAGCTAATATCAATATTTTCTCCATAAGATTCCATTTTTAAATTATAAGGGAACATAAGATCTTAGAGAAATATCTTCCAAAATTCAAACATTTTCCAAAAGTCCATTTTGTCAGCATCAGTAATGGTAAATATTAGAAGACAATGATGCAAGTTTTGACATTGTGTGAATTAAAGGTTCTCATCCCTGTTGCTCCTGACCCCCCATACAAGGATAGCTACCCTGCACCAGGGACCTGTGGCGTCTACTTCTACTTCAAGCCTCTGTTCCAGGGACTTTGGTTCTAGAATTCTTATCATAACAACCTTAACTGGATATCAAATCAGTGCATCCTTATTTGAAGGAATTTAACCCATATTCCAAGATGCAGAGAGAGAGAAAGAGATAGAGAATAAGAATAACTGTCTAAGTGACTCAACAACATCCAAGAAAGACACTTTAAATATAAGGATTTAAAAAATAAACAGAATCTGGCATGCAGTAAGTTGAAATTATAATCAAGCTTATTCAACTGCTTAAAAATCCCCTTTTTAGAAAAAGATGAAGAATAAAATGTGATGAAATGTTTTATTTTACTAATTTCATCATGAAAAGTACTATTCTCATTTGTTTAAAATTTGTAAAGAAATTTGAAATGAATGAGCTTTAAGCCGGGATGCAGGCAAATCCTCTCCACAGAGGGTTTGTGTGAGAATCCTCTCAACTGCCCTTTCCATACAACTCCCAGAATGAATTACACTTGAGCAGTTATCATGGGTACGACCCATGTAGAGATCTTTAGATAGGATTGTGGCTAGGGAGTCCTCCCCTATCTCATCACCTGATAAGGGGGAGAGTCATTTGTATTATTATTATTTGTATTATTTGGATGTAATTAGTATATACTAGGAAAAGTTATCTGAAAGTAGAATAATACTTACTGGGGATATTTTATTTGGGAATGGAAGTAAAAAAAAAACTGACATGATCAGAGTTAATTTTAATAGAATGCAGTTTTTGCTTTTGTATGGGGAGCTGAAGTTACTGTGGTAAAGCAATACTAAGCTAATTTGAGATTTGGTATGAGGTTCCTGAAACACATTTTGTGAAAAAAAGTTCAGCAAGAGAAAACATGGAAAGTATATATACTTACTTATTTTAGCCATGTCTATTCATATAAATTAATTTGGATAGAGAGAAGTTGAAATCAAATCATTATTTTCCTTGAAATAGCCAATTAGTTTTTGGTTGAATAGCTTAGCTCCCTTCCCCATTACCCCAAACTTCTCTGCCTACTTTCCATCAGCCAATTTAGGTTTAAAAAAAGAGCAAAGTGTAAGAAAAAGAGAAAAACAATAAACATTCCAGAAATCCTGGGAGTCTACATGGTATAAGAAAATCTATGTTGTTTGGAGCTTCAAAGAAGGAAAAAAAGAATAAATTAAGAGTCTTAGAGAAAAGGAAAAAGATATCTCTGAGTAGTCCTTTTTCACTTATTGCCGAGAGCAGAACTTACGGAGCAGGTGACCTTTATGAGATTATTGTTTATCATCACTCGGCGTGTGCCAAGAGTAGCAGAGAAGAATATTCCAATTTATTTCAAAGGTTACATAACAAAATTGAATATGCAGTACAACTACATTATCATGTGGTATAACTTTTACATAAGAAGTTGGAGCTGAATCACTACCATTGTTTCCCTTCAACCTAGTGTGTTTTGATTTCTGTTCTGTGAAACATGTCCCTTCTGATTCCGAAAAGGGAATATAGTGCCATGATGCAAATAAAGGGAAAAAAATATTGTTGTTTGCTGTTGATATTGTTTCTCCAACTGAGGAACTCGATTCAATTATGAGAGATCTATGGAATTATTTTCGCAATGTATTCCATACAAAAGTAATGAAATTTAATTTCGATTTCCACTTTTTTTTTTAACAGAGCCATCACCTATAGTGGTTGAAATAACAATACAAAAGCATCACGTGGGCTAAAGCAGGAAAGAATTCTGCTTCTAGGAGGGAAGGGAAATTGAGCAACAGGGACGGATTCTTTTCCCTGCCCTTAAAAGGCTTTTAGGGAGAGGTTATTGTGCATTTTGCTGTCTTCAATTTTCCCGTCCATGCAGCTCAACGTTTTCATTCAGTAAGCCTGCTTATCCTCAACCTTAGCACTTTGGACAGAGTGAAACTTAAGCCGGGAGCGCCTCCTTTTCTCTCTTCTCAATTGTCAAACTCAGTTGTCAGAGAAGCTCCAGTGCAAGGTTGCCAACAGCTAACCTTATTTCTTTTTTAAATTAGCTACTTGGAAAAAGAGGACCATTGCTACATGGGGTGGAGAAACAATTCTTTCAATCCGAAGGTCAATCCACAGCTATGGGCTTAATGTCTCTTTTACCTTCAGCACACTTTGGTGTCAGAGTTCAACACTGAGGCAAAATCACTTTCTCTTAGGGACAAGAAATATAAATAGTGCAACTGTCTTCTCATTTTCCTTTCTTCTTTGCTCCTGAATCTTCCCCAGGAATTGCAAACCGGCAAAAGCCGCGGACTATAACTTTTAGCAAGGACTGTGGTGGAGTCCTGGGACAGAAAACATCCCCACCCACCCATCCCTGAAACTAGGAATTTTACCATCCCTCAAACTAGGAATTTTAAATCGAGACTCTGTATGCTTAAACCACAAATACATTTTAAACTGGTAGCACAGAAAAGCCCAACACACCGTCCTCTGGCATCAGAGCCCCTTTAAATAAGAGAATCTGAATGACTCCTGCAGCTTTTGCAGTGGCCTCTGATCTCCACCATCTCTAATGCCTGCTCTCACGTGTACTTCTCTGGGTTCCTGAGGTAACTGACAACGTGACTCCCTGGGACTTCAAAGCCAGACTTTCCCCCCTTTGTCTGGTGAAAGAGAATTTAAAGAATGACAACAATGAAGTAGGCATAACACTGGAAACTGGATCTTGAGGTAAACAAATCTGAAAGACTTTATACAGAAATAGAAAGTTGCATCAGTGCAGGAGAAAGCCAAGGCAGACACTCAAGCCATGTGGCTCCTCCTGGTGCCACTGGCAAGTTTCACAGGCCTGTCCTTCAACCAGCAGACTGACAGGGATCTAGTAGGAGATGCTGTGACAGACTCTTTTCTCACTCCATAGTTGAAAGGAAAGAAAGAGCTTATTCTTCCCAGATAGTACTCAGTATGCTAGATCATTACAGGATCCATTAATTTATCTTTACCTTCCTTCTTTCATTTACCTACTTGGTAAATGCTTTTCAAGTACCTTCATCAATGCCAAACCCTTTCACGTACTTTATCTCATTTCAGAAGTAGTCTATTCCTATTTACATGTTAAGAAATTGAGCATCAAAAATGTTAGTTTAGGCCGGTGAGATAGCTCAGTGGCATAAGCTCCTGCCTGGCAAATGCGAGGTCCTGAGTTCGACTTCCAGTACCCACACACACAAAAAAGTTAGTTTACTTGGCCTAAGTCATAACTACTAGGTGAGGGTTAGTTGTGAACTGAGGAGTTTGGATTCCTAGCACACTGCATGTTCCCCAAATGAAATCAAATACTGTGACTGGCTATGGTGGAAGCAGATTAGTGGGATGGATTAAGGAAAGGGTGAAGAAGTGGAGATGTCTGAAGAGAATTTGTGGAGAAAGTCACTTGGGACAGGGTTAGAAGAATGGACAGGGTTATCAAAGATTCTGTGTTTATTCAAAATAGAAAGCCTATTTACCTTGACACGTGGGGAGGTATTGAAATAGGGGAACGTAAATGACTTCTGAGAGCAATGAGAACTATGACGTGTGCAGAGTGCGACTGGATGTGTGAGGTGGGTTAGGTAGGTACAGTGTGGCACAGTCTATAATCCTAGCACTTGGGGAATCGAGGCAGGAGGATTGCAAGTGTGAGACCAGCCTGAGCTACATAATGAGATCCTGTCTCAAAAGAAAGCAGAAAAAATTTAGATAATAAAGGGCCTTAAAACCACACTGAGAACGTGGCATGTACGAAGCCAGGACAGGACAGGATGAAATGTTTCTGGGCATAGGTAGGCGATGTCAGACTGTGCTTCAGGATGATTTTCCAGCACTGGTGTGAAGCTGTAGAAAGGAAGAGACTGGAGGCAGAGATGACTGTGCTTAGAATACCATTGAAATATTTCAGACTGGAAGTAAAAATATCCAATATGTCAAGGTGAAAGGTGTGAAAGGAAGGAGGTGCCCCCCAGGGATTTGCCACAGGAGAGCTGTGCTCATCGGAAGGCGAACTCCGACCTGTGAGTAATGATCAGTCTCGGTAAGACAGAGGAAGGGTAGGATTTGCCACAACTGGGTCAGAAGGGGTTGCTGACCAGGTTCAACACCTACAAAATGGGACCAGGGATGTAGGGAGCGGCTGAAGCTGGAAATTGATCACAGATGCACTCCTGCTCCACCTCCCCCGCCACTGGTGAGAAGGGCCAGCCAGAGAACAAAGAGCAACAAAGAGAGGCCCAGGTGGGCTACTTAAACAAGCTGCTCCACCCCAGAAAACACCTAGCCCCAAGGCATTCCAAGCAATGGGTTGGTAGGATAAGGGGTGTCATGTGACACCAACTTGTTAAATGTATAAATAAACGCATTGCTTTGGTTGAGCAGTTCCTTTCCTCCCATCAGGGGAGAGGGCTCCACCTGACCTCAGCTTTTGTCTCTTTTTTTTATTTTCTCCATCCTCTAGCCGTCCTTCCCTGGGAACTTTAAGAGCTGTGCGGGTTGCGGCACAAGGATGACTTCCTCCCTGCACAACACACTGAGGAGCTGGTGATATATTTTGACAGAGCCTCTGTGTGTGCTGGTGCCAGTTCCCTCCTGGTTTGCACTCTCTTGCATCAAGAGCTCTGCTGCCCAGCAGAGTTCAGAAGCTCCTGCTAGTGGTTTTTCTTCTGCCCTCCCTGACTTACATGCTCCACCTTGTCCCACTAATCTGCGGAAGCCTAGATGGAACTACTAACTTCACTGCTATCCTTCTGCAGCTTCTTCAGCACATCCAGTTGCCGGAAAGCAGCAGTATATATCCTGGGTTGGCTCTAATAGCAGCACCTCAGTCCAAGCAAAGAAGTAAATTGGAACTGACACTATCCACTTAAAGTTTTAAGTATTTGTTTCTGGACTCTCTTGGAGCATTTACTGGTTAGGGTAAAATAAAATGCTTTGTTTTCTTTTGTCTTATCTATAGTCTTCCTTCAAAAGGTCTTTTAGAGCCCTGGCAATAACCATTCATTAATCTTCCCAGAGTCTTTGTGTTGAAGGAGGAACACAGTAACTACTAGCAGCCCATTTTACAGAAAAGAACCCTAAAACAGGAAGTGGTTTAGTGACAACCGAGAGTCATTCTGGGTTCAGTTCTCAGGGAAATTGATATAAGCACTTCTGGGCTGGTTGTCAAAAAGTTTGTTTTTCATGCCACCTCAGAGGAAAATTTAACTTGAAATTGAGACTTGAATCTTGGTGCCCTGTTGCTTCTCTAATTTCTTATTCTTGATCTCAGTGGTTTTCAAATTGTCCTTCCAGAAAACTCAAGTTTGCGCAATGGGGCTTCAGGGTTTTAGGAAAAGAATAAACCACTTCCTGCAGTAAAATGATGATTTAAAGTTCCAAAGAACCCGTTCTTTGCTTTTACTTCTTTTATAAATTAAATATCTGTGTAAGAATTCATTTTTTCCCTTAACGTTTGAAAACTATCTCAGGAAATACTCTTGTCCAAACTAAGCTAAGGTAAAATACTTATAAATCAGCTTCAGTAATGTCACATACATAAGACTCAGAAGAGCCAGAAGGTCTGAAGCTAATTGTATAAGAAATAATTTCTCATCAAGAGAAGTGGAGCCCATTATACCCTTGAAATAATTTGAAATAGAAGCCCTTCTTAAAAAACCATTTAGCCTCAACTTTCAATGACTATAGGAGTGTCAAATAATAGTGCTTATTCATGTTTTGTCTAGGAGTCTATTACTTTGTGATTTCATAGCTCACCACAAAAATAGCAATACATCCAACTAATTCTCACCCTGGATCTAATGAAGACCTGCACGCTGTCTCTTAAGATCTGAAGGTTGAGGGAGTGCTTCTGTTGGCATGTATAAGGAGTTTTAGTGAGTTCCCAGATTCGGAGACCCCCTTAGCCTATGAAAATTTTTGGTATCATATCATGACACTAAAGGGCATGCTCAGAGAATCTCCTAGATGTTATAGAAGTCTACATTCTAGTCATGTAGAACCCACCCCATCAGACATGCTTCAGAATTTTGATCCTTCTCTTTGTAGTGACTCAAACCAGCCAATGCATTCATACTCAGGTTTCATGCCCCAGTTCAGGGGTCTCTTGCCACCAAACCCTTCAGCACTGCCTGTCTCTGTCTTCTTCTTTTTTTATTTTTGGCCACCATATTGACTCTTAATTCTTCCCCACCCTACTCTGTGCTCTAGAAGGCCAACTTGTATTGAGGGGGTAAGCCAGGATTTTGGTCTCTTTGGCTCCCTCCCTGGTATCACCATGGGCTAGTTGCATCTGTGAACTGGAGACCACAATTCTTGTCAAGTAGATTTCTCCAAACAGTCTGTACTGTTCCAGGATTGAGGAGTTTCTATCCCCCTTGCTCCCTGAGGTCTGAGAATATAATGATTTCCAATATATCATTATTTATCTACCTTGCCCACACTTTGGTAAATGGTCACTCTGTAATCTTTTTCTTTAATTAATCAAATAGACAGTATCGTGTGTTTCTTCTAGGACCATAAATGGGACACTCACTATCCCTGGCCTGTCTTTTAGCATCAGAGTGGACCTCTGTTGCTGTTGTAGATCTTTGGCCCCACTGCCCTTGCACTGTAACTCACGGACGGGTGCTGCTTATAGCATGTTGCAATCACCTGCTTATAAGTCTGCTTCCCTTCCCAGAGTTGGTGGATACTCTTGAATCTTTATAGTGTTTGTCACAATTAACTCAGTTAAAGTCAATATAGACATTTTCAACTATTGCTTAGCAGAAATTCCTACCACAACTACTTCTACATGTATATGTCATTTCCATTATGAGCTCATAGAAAAGAACATATAATGGCTTAGTGCCTGTAGCCCCTATTTCTAACTGAAAACTCTTCTAGGACAGATTTTTCCTCCTTCCAGTTCTCATTGAGTAGCTGACATAGAGTAAGTGCTCAATAAATGTTTATTGAGTAAATAAATTGGTCTCTATTTTCTTTTTATGTAAAACCCAAATAGCCAGAAAAGAAACAAAATAAATATGGCATGCTATTTTATTTTATCTTTTTTATTTTTAGCAATTTATATTTTTCTTCCCATCTTCAGTTTGGGAACTTGATTAATCTATTGATTCCAAATACTCAAAAGAATTAAAAAAAAGTCTGCAGGAATAGTCAAGCTGAGATCAACTATCTAAGTAAGATTTGCATATTTTATAAAGCCTGTAACATTTTTATCAATGTATAGGACTCACCACATTTTTTGTTTTTGTTGGAAATTAAAAATATTAGAATTTCATGCAGTGTTTCCTGTGTGGAAAATAAATTGGGACTCTGCTGATAAACAACATAAACTAAAATCTTCTTTTGTGGGATTTATGAGAGAAAGAGTAAAGAGACAGACAGAAACAATCATTAAGATAAATAAGTAAAGTTTAGAGTGTGTTAGTGAAAGACAACCATTAAATGGAAGACTAGGATATGACAAAGTTTGCTTCCTCTGAATAAGGAATTTGGTCATCATCCCTGTAACAGAATGACAGTTGGCTTTCTCATTCTAATGACAGTATAAGAACATTTACAGTGATGGGAACACTCTACCTTACAAAGTAGCTGCTTTCTTTGGGAATTTTTTCTAGTTGCTGGATGATTGTTTTCTTACATAGAAACTAAACTCAGTTGTCTTATGTCCAAACAAGAAAATAACAACTTAATGGCGGCCCTTTGAATTGGAAAAGAAACTGAATTTCACTATTCATGATTTTAAGGGTATGTCAAAAATTCACTTCTGACTTTCTTTATTAATGATTCCATCCTGAATATATGCAAAGTTATAAAGATGACAATAATAGCTTACTTGTGTCACTAATGCACCCTTTAAAAATCACATGTACATACTTCACAGAGCCTTTTAATCCTCAGAGTAAACTCCAAAATAATGGTATTTCCATTCTCCAAAGGAGGTGAAGTGAGTGCTTCGGCAGATATCTGAATTATATGATAAAAAGACATGAAAAATGTAAATATATACCGATGCATTTGCTCTGGAAAAACAGGCTTTCCCGTCTAGGGAGGAACAGGTAGCTATGTCTATTTTTCTGATGATTTGGCCCATGATCAGCATCCTAACTTGACTTTCTACACTGCTGGTTTAGTAAGAACGGTTTGTAATCTTATACATCTTTGACTGATCGTTGAGAGTAAAAATCCTAACCATTTCCCTCCTGTTCAAACTAAACAGTCTAATTACCAAGAAATTAGCAAGCTATGTGTGAAAGAGAAAGAAATAGCTCTAAATTCTAAAGTGTTTTAATTTTTTATAAAGCATGTCACCCATATGTTGTGGGGACATAGAAACCTCTAGATGCTCATCTCCCTCTATTTAAGTAAGATTGTTTACTCCTTTGGGCATTTCTACCGCTTCAAAATCTTCAGCATACAAATTTCTCCTTTGTGAAAAATCTGAACTTTCTGATTTTCTGCAAAGGTCACAGAGTAATACCAATCTGAAAGAGCTAGGAGAATCTATTTAATGTTCCCATGGTATAATGAGGCCAAAGAAAAGTTTTTCTCTAAACATAGAATATTTTTTTTCTTAAGCAAAGGCAAGGCCATGGAATCTAGTCCTATGAAATGCCTCCTTTAATAGAATGGTACCTAAAAACATGAATTTACAGTACAGCAACTGTGTCTAAACCCCTGTCTTGAACAACATCTCATCCCTGGGGTTAGCAACCCAGAAATTCTCTCACCAATACATTAGTATTTTTATATCTTACAGGAGCCTAATCAGAAGATTATAGGCACCTGGAAACAGCTGGATATCTTTTAGCATTTCTTTACTAACTTCATAATTTTCACTACCCTATATTTGCCATGCCTTGTGGGCTCCTAGATAAGGAGGCAAACATAGCTTTTAATTGGTAAAATGAATAATCACAGATTGTAGGTGGTGCCATAAGAATAGTGTTTCCATTTGTTTTGTGCTGCTCTTAACGAACTACCTGAGACCTAATACTTCATGAAGAAAAGCAGCTCCTTTATCTCATAGTTCTGGAGATTTAAGAACATGGCATTAGCATCTGCTAGGCTCTGGTAGATGGCCTTATGGTGGGAATCCATGCGAAAAGCAGAGAGAGTTCATGAGGTGAGAAAGAAAATGAGAGATCAAGAGGGGATGGGCTATGTTTATGAAAATTTTCTATAATGGGAATGAAACCAGTCCATGAGAGCATTAATACTCTCTGAGAATGGAGCCCCCATGAAGTCACCACCTTCTACCAGACCCCTCCTCTTCAAGATTCCAACTCTTCACCACCACCATGTTGGGAGAACAAGCTTCTAGAATATGACTTTTTGTGGAACAAATCATAGTAGAAATAACTGAAGGATGAATGGGGAAATGTTGGTAGATGGTGGAGATGGTAGGCAGGGAGATGGACTGCTGGAGACATTTGACTAGAGACAGAGAAAAAAATAAAGTAAGTAACACTTAGTTTTCTCATTTTTGTAAGTTTCATAAACATTGGTTTGAGCCTAAGTCGTGTATTCTTCCTCACCTTAGGTGCTCACATGATTTCTCAGAGGGTGAAGGAAGAATAAATATGGTGTCACTATAGGAACTGCAGATACCAAGAGTGTCTTAATGAAAATATTCATCATAACTCAAAGCCTGCTAAGCTAAATTTTTAAGACATACTGAGGATCCAAAGTTTCTTATCAAAGTTGGGAAAGAGGTTTCATGAACAACTATTGAATTTTTATTGCTTTTCACCAAGTTTTTAAAAGTAATTCACTGATAAGAGATCCATATTTCATATTCCAGACATTTTCTGGAATGGTAAGAAAGGGTCAAATACGAGTTTAGTATATCTGAGTTCTTGGGATTGAGCATTAAATTATTATTGAGGATAAATGTGTGTTTGTTTATGTATTTGAGTGAATTTCTGAGGCTTATACATATATATGCCTGCTAAAACATACATCTGTTCTCCGTCACATATGTTCACTCACCTTAAAAAAGCTCACGATGAATTACGCATAGTAATGGTTACTATAACAGTCTCTAAATCCAAACTTTCATCTTCATACGTCTTCACACATCTTCACCTCTAAGGAGAGATGTGACCTCTTCCTGCTATGGTACAGAATGGCACATCCTTAACTTTCTAATTTAGAATTAACAAATGTTGTTTTCTATAGATTATCTTGCAGGACTATAGAATTAAGGTTATGGAACCTATAGATCAGCTATATATTTTCAGTTAAATGCACTTTGATAGTTAGATTGAACCACTAGCCATCATTAAATACCTTATTGCTAGAAAAAAATGCATTCTGCTGTCCTAGAGAATTTTCCAAAGTATATTTATCAGTGTCTGATTGCAGAGATATGGAAACTGCGGTCATGTTTGCTCAGTCTGTAAAGTGTTGGGAGAGGAGTGGGCTCAGGGCAGTACAAAGTGCTTTGGAATTTAAACAGCCTTACTGCGTCAGAGCCAAAGGTACCTTGGACTTGATAGTTGAAATTTATGTGTCTCAGACTTCTCCACTAAACACAGTGGATGTTCATAAACCTCTTTACAGAGGTTCTGCGAGAATTAAATGAGAGAATGTATAGAAAGTGCCTAGCACCCAACGTTCACTCAAAGTATGGTAATTCCCCTTGTCACAATATTATTTCTTTTTCATTCTCAGTTTTGCCTTCAACGCCATTTCCAGATTCTCTTTTCTTCAGCTTAATGACAGCTCTTTCCATTTTATACCCTTGCTTTCTGTCTAGACTGTTTTAAGCAGCACCTCCATGTTATGGTCCACTGCTGAATTAGATTTTCCTAACACCTACTTACCTCCCTGGAAGGCTATTTTTACTTGTTTTTGTTTTTAGGAGCTTTCTACAGGTAGCATTTCCTATACACCTACTGCATGCCAAAGACTTGCCAAGAATGGCATAAATATTATGATCTCATTTAATCTCCATAACATCTATGCAAAATTTTGTACTGAAAATTCTAAAGCTCAATGAGATGATACAATATGCCCAGAAAGGAAGAGCTGGCAAAGAAATTCCCTCTGTCTAGAACATTATAGTTTTCAATTAAGGGTAGAGAGAAGAGTTGTCCTATTAAAGTAAACAGAGGAAAAGATAAAACAGAAAAGAAATCAAAGACTCTTAGATGTGAAAAAAGAGAAGGAAAATTAATTATGCAGAAGGGTCACCTGCTCCAAATTCCCATCATCTACATAGTAAGAGGTATTTAAGCATGATGTCCACGTTTTTTAAAACAAATTTCAGTATGATAGCCCTCTTTCCACACTTTTATATATTTTTCTATATTTTTCCATGGATGTAATGGCATAATCTGAGAGCTCTGCCTGCAAGTTATATTAACAGAACACAGTCTAGTAAAAACTTAGCAGTAGAGGTATGCAGCGTATTCTGCTGGGGTGTAGCTATTGAAGCACGTGGTAGCTCCTCTTTGAAGGATATGGCATCTCATGGTCTGCCTCTCCAGACCTCATCCATGGTCTGCTCTACCATACCTAGCTTGAAAAACAAAAACAAAAACACCAAGGTGACATGCCTGTCATTTCCCTCTGAGACACGCTACATGCCATAAAACACAAAACTCACTACTCACACTTCGAGTAATTTCCTTTTAGGCTCAGCTTCTCCTTTGAGATTTTTCAGGTAGATAGCACGAGATTAGTGTCTGTGATATGTAGCAGAGAACACAGATGACTCTAATTCACTGTCCTCGTTAAACTGACACCACAGCAAATTAGCTTAATTTAACAGTGATTTTGAACATCAACACAAGAATGAAGTATCACAAAGGAACCCTAATTTCAGGAAAAAGCTCAGTAATCTACATGATATCTCCAATGATGTAGACTTTACAATAAAATCTCCATGTCCAGAAATTTGTTTAAGATTTTAGGTAGTCGTTTTCCTTGTATGGCTGTATCTGCACAGGTGTGTCATGGTTGTGTCTGTTTTTCTGCGAGTTGTCTGAAGCTAAAGTTTCCTAGCTAGGCAATAACGTGGCACAGAGCCTGTTATCTTGAGATAACTGATTTTTCCCTTGATTTTGGCAGCACACCTGAATGAGTCTTAATTCAGAATCAAAGGAAGAAAAAGTGGAAAAGAGAAGAATGGAGGGAGGATATGGAGGAGAGAAGAGAAAAAGAAAAAAGATTACTGACAAAACACCGCTTGAAAATCAACATTGTCAGTGCAATCATTGTCATTTGATTTAACATGGCATAATTTAAAATTCATAATGAAATCTATTTTAACTGTGAAATACACAGATTTTGAAAAGACTTTTTCTATTGTAAAAATATGAATGCTATGAAATAGATGTTTCTTTTCCCCCTCTTCATTTTAACCTTTGAGGGTAACTTTACTCTAAATTATGTGAAGTTGTAGTTATCAACCATATCCAATTAAAAATGCTAAGCCAGTTTCATCTGGAAAGAGAGACGCTGACAATATCTAAATATATATACGATAAATTAGTTATTGTCAAAGCTGTTGCCACTCATCATTGGGCTTATGCAACAGTGTCATCTAGTGGACACTGGTCAGGTAAGTTGTAACCAAGATTCCTGAAGAAGCTTATTTAAAATGAGCTAGCCTTAATGAAAATCTGCTTTGTCTTTTTTGATTTCCTTAAATTAAAGCAATTTAAATAATTATTTATAATCCAGGCCATCATTTCAATTTACTTTTTCCAGAATAGTAAAGGAACTGAGAACATTTTAACACCTGCAGAAAGAAAAATAATTTAAAGATAATTTTTATTTTTTTCAATATAGCAAAGAACAAAAGAAAATAACAAAATGACTGTAAAAGGTAGGTGTCAGTATATGGATAGCAATTAGGAGGAGGAAGCTGGAGCAGAAAGATTATTGAGCAGATTTCTGGTTTTTAAGTCTATGTGAATAGTGGTTACATCAACAACACAAAACAAAGGAAGTATATGGGAGCCTCATTTTATTTCCGAGCTATGCCATTTTTCTCATATCTTTTCTGTACAGTCGTGCAAAAGAGATATCTTCTTTTGAAAGAGTTTTTCAAAAGCCTCTCATTTTTAACAAAAGCACTAAGTGTCATTCATTTTGAGGATTAAATTTCTGTTTATTCAAAGGCATTTGACTTTAATTTTTCTCCAACTAATCAAACACAAAATGAGCACTGCAGTACGTTCTATAATTTTGCAGTTTTCCTGCAGTTGATTGAAAAATAAGAAAAAAACATATTTGTTGAAAAGATGCAAAAGTTAGCCTTTTCAGCATTCCATCAAAATAAATATGGACATTAATTTTTAAAGCCCCAGTATAACATGTGAATTTTTAAACGTTAATTTAGCAGCTGTTAGCAGGTCATATCCTTACCTTATACAAAACTATTCAAAGATAGGGTGTTGCTTTAAAGCTCTTTTCATTTAAGAGAAAGAGGGATAAAGGCATGTTTAAGGCTATGGACAGGTATGAAATTTCTGTTTTTCAAGTACCTAGTTCTAGTTTCACTTTCCAGGTGCTCTGGAAAGTTTTATGCCCATTTGATGTCTTTGATACTATTGCTTAGTTTGGTTTGAAAATGTCAAAGTGATACAGAAAAAAACAGATGCTGTTAGATTTATGTCCCTTCAATTTAACACAATGTATTTTTTCCTATCTTTTTAAGGTGTTCAAAGCATTGCTGAGATGGAACGTCCAATATGACACACTGTGGTAGATGATTTAGAAAACAATAACGCACAACTATATTGGTATTTTACTGAAGGCTCTTGCCCATATATTCTTAAATATTGTTGAGAGTATACTTAGATGTTAAAGTAATTTGCCAGTTTGAGGTAATAGAAAGATCTGACAAATTTAACTATTTATTTAAAACAGACTATTAGTTCCCCTCAGTAAACAGAAAATATTCAGCTCTTCCCAAATATTATGATTTTACTTATTAACATTCAAATTAACCAAAACCTGGATTGCTTTCTGGGTACAACATTTATTAAATATTATTTCAAAATTAAGAGTGAGCTGTTTCAAGGTAGAATATTTACACTGATTTTTCGCTCATATTTTGCATGTAAAATCACTAATTCTCCATAGTATAAAACTGGTCATAATCAAAATAGCTTGTATTTAAGTATATTTGTATTTATTTTAAATTACTGTACTTGTAAATTAATGTAGTAGAAATGTGAAAGTTATTTAGGCCTTCCAGTGAGATAGAAATTCGAATTTTGTTGGTACCAAATGATAAATTCTTTCCAAATTTGCAGTTTTTCATCTTGCAGAATACATTACTTTGTTCCTACTTGCTCAAAATTGGGTTGGCAAGTGATACAACTGAACTGGCAGCTGATAGGCAAGGACCAAGTTTGGAATTTTTAGCTGAATCTTATCCCATTCATCCATATGTATAGAATACCTACTAAAGACTATGACAGCATTGTGGGTGGGATAAAAAACAGAAGACATGTTCTATGACCTTCCCAAACATTACAGTCTAATTGAAGAGATAAAACATACATGAGTGAAAAATGAAGTGGCAATGCAAGATTTAAATAACAGTTCAATTGGATAATAGACATGTCACAGAGAGCTTCGTGCTCATTTATCATATGAATAGTCCAGGAATTAAGAGATTCCTGGACCTGTAGAAGGGTATTTTATAATAAATCCTGGAGAACAGCTTCCTAATTAAGGTCTCTGTAGGGCAGATGTACAATTAAAAGAAAGTAAATTATACCTGTGACTTCACTGTCCATTTCCGCTTTTGTTTTCCATGAGTATTTTGGAAATAATTATAGGCCTACACTATAGACACCAAGATTTTATTACAGATGAATAAAATTTCCTTGATTGTTATGAAAATACCATCTTTCTTAGAGAAATCATTGCCAATATCTGTCCTTTTAATAAATGCAACCCCACAATAAGTACCATAGATAGTGATGATCTCTACTCAGAGGCAGCAAACACATTTCTGATGTCATAACACAGTACTAGGAACTGGAAGTCTAATAAACTTAAAGGCACTGTCTTGGTTCATTTTCTAAACACTGTATATAGACTCCTTGAAAAATCAGATCAGTATCTTCAAAAAATTTAAAAAGTATCATTTTCGTAAGATTATGTGCTGCTCAAATTACTTTTCCCTGATTTGTTTTATTCTTGAAATACTAATACATACCTTGGATAAGTCAACTTTCCTGTTACTAGGACAAAATACATGGCACCTACAACTTCAATAAGGAGAAACATTTAAAAATAAATGTTTACCTCAGAGTTTGAGAGATTTCGGTGCATGGTTGGCTTGTATCAAGGTAGAAACGTCATAGTGGAGGAAGGGTATAGAGGAGCAAACCTGCTTATCTCATGTAAACTGGGACGAGAACACAGGGGAAAGGCCAGAGAAGAAGGGGCCAGGGACCAGATATCTCCTCCAATGTCATGTCCTTGTCAATCACTTCCTCCAACAAGCTTCAGCTCCTAATAGCCCGATCAGCTCTGAACTCATCAATGAGTTACCCCATTCATGAGATTAGTGCCCTCACAGCCTGCCAGTCACTGCTCCAGGAGTCTCTTAATCTAGTCAAGTTGACAATCCAGATTAGATGTCATATACTGCTAAAGCTACCTTATACTACAGGGAAATATGTATATATTTCTTTAAATGACTTGTCCAGGTGTGGTGGTGCACACTTATATTACCAGCGCTAGAGAGGCTAAGGCAGGAGAATGACAAGTTTAATGCTAACCTGGACTAAATGAGGAGACCTATGTCAAAAAATAACAAAAAATGTAACATCTCTATGCATCATATTATGTTTAGCAACTCATTTACACTATTCTCTGATGGCCTCTATTACCTATGTAAAACACAATAAAATATCTACTTAAAAGTTGATAATTTTTATATCCTAATCCCCTCAGTTCCAGGCTCAAAGTGAGGTTTTACCACAAAATGATTTTTTTGTTTGTTTGTTTTCTATCCAGCCTGACCAGGAATATTTTTTATTTTATAGGCCAGACTGACTTGGTTTTATAAACAAATTTTCCCAAACATAATTTCTGTCATCTACTCTATACTTTCACCTCACATAGTCCCCATTTTCCTTCAGCGGAAGTTATTCCACGCTCACCAGACCCCTCTGCTCCAGATACAACGGAATAATGTAATAGTTTAAAATGCTGGATGTGTATCTCTAGAAAGGAATAAAGACGTTAAAAAGCATTCTCAAACTCTTACTTTATAAAGCAGAATTTGTATTTAAGATAGTGGTAACTAAAATTGTTACAAGGCAGATTATACGACATATTAAAAATCTTCATACGTGGTTGTTGGAAAATTCAGTCACTCTTGTATGCTTCAATCATTCGTTCTTGCGAGTCATTTACTTGATGAGTATGTATCAGTTAGTGCTAGGTACTTTGCTAAGGCTTCATGTTAATCTCAAGGGGGTCAAAGACCAATAGAAAGCACAAAGAAATCAACGTGGTGACCTATATAAACTCGGCACACTATTCGCAGAGACCGTAGTAGTGTGGAGCATGGAGTATCTCACCTTTCCTGCCCCTCTGGGAATCCCAGAGTGATGAAAGAATTGATTTAATGATGTCAGCATGAGCTCTAAAGGACCTGCACCACTGATAATTCTCTAGAGTTCAAATAAGAGTCTCTAGGGCCAGTGAGATGGCTCAGCAGCGTAAGCGCCTGCTGGGGCAAGTGCGAGGGCCCAAGTTCAACTCCCGGAACCCACATACGAAAAAGGGCCGGTGATATTGCTCAGCAGCACGGGTGCCTGCTGCCACATGAGGTCCTGAGGTCGACCCCCGGTACCCACAAAAAAAAAAAAAAAAAAGAGTCTCTAATAATTCACTAGGTCACTTTTAAAAAATAACAGTTTGGGCTGGGTGTGTGGTAGCTCACACCTGTAACTCCAGCACTCGGTACGCTGAGGATCAGCATGGCCAGCCAGGGCTCCATAGTGAGTTTAAGGCCAGTCTGAACTATGCAGAGAGACCCTGTCTCAACCAAAACAAAACAAAACAAAACAAAACAGTTTGGATTTACTTCTGTTTATGGAGATAATACTGCTTGGCATATAAAATTAGAAAGTCTCAGGTACGTCTCAAGAAGAAAATTCACGTTGCTGCCATGTAATGACCAAGAAAGAAGATTCACTGATAGCATTTTATTTTTGTCACACGTATTTTCCTATATTTTAATAAAATGCATATATTTATAAAATACATAACATTTTATACTTGTATGCTATATAAAATTCATAGTTGTAAATTATCTGTTTATATTTTTCTTAATGTTTGTAAATGTGCTTAATATATACATGTATAGATATTCTTTTTCTCTAAAAATACATAAATATATAATTTTAGGGTTTTTTTCTATAATTGAGACCATACTGTGACACGATTTTTCAACATATTCTTCAGATGAATCTAAAACTGGTGTTTACATGATTTGGGCCTTGGAGCAAGCAATGCTTCTCTAAAGTAAATTCTGGGAGAGTTTACCCAAAAGTGCACAGTGGAAGCACTCTCTTATATGCCTGGGAACATCCATTTCCAAGACTCAAGGGAAAAGGGATTTGTTCACTTTGTGCCATTAAGCTAATGTCCTCGTATCATGTTACTTGAGTGCTCCCGCTCAACCACACGCAGCCCTTTCCTTGTTATGCTCTGGGGAGGCGCCTCTAAAGTACACCATTTCCATCCTCCTGAGACTTCCACGCCAGGATTCTGGGAACATGAGTTATTGGAGTTTAGATGAAAATCAGACTGTGACATTTTTGAAACTAAAAGGTTTCTACACCTGGGAGCTACTTGTGTAAGTGTTGTGTTTAGCTGAGCAGTACATTATATTCATTTTTTTCCTTTATATGTCAAAAACGTAAAAAAAATTTATTTCAGGTAGTATGGAGAAAATTCACCACAGTTTCTTTGCCTCATCATTAATATTTTAATGATGTCATTTTTCAAAATAATATAGTAAATTTAGTAAATGAGGATATAATTGATAAATTCAATAATGAAATTAAAGGATTATTTTATTATATTTTAAAGTTTACTCAGAAGCTCCACATAGTGTTTAATATAGTACCCTAGATGAAAAACATGTTCAGCTAATTATAGATGATATGTGTATAGATATATAGAGATGGATATTGCATCAGTTTGTTTTCTGATGCTATGCTAAAATATTGGAGGCTGTGTAATGTTAAAATAAAAGTAATTTATTTAGCTTACCATTTTGGAGCCTGAAAGTCCAAACTACATGGCACTGGTGAGGGCTTCTGTGATTGTGTGATATTGTGATGGATGGCATCGTGGCAAGAGCACAGGCAACAAGAATAGATCATGTGGTGATACAGAAAACCAGAGACTAGGAAGGGTCCCGTCTTGCTTTTCACAATAACCCTCTCAACACCTAAGCAGGAAGCAATGAGAATTACTTTAATTCCTCCCAAGGGTCATAGCCAAAATGACCTCTCATGAGGCTCCATCCATATCTTAAAAGTTCTATCACCACTGTCATCACACCAGGGACCGGGCTTCCAACACATGTACCTGCAGGGGACAAACCATGGAAGAAATGTATGTCTGCATAAAAGTCACAAATATATAGATAAAACACATGCATATAAAATATATAATAATAGAAACATAGAATGCTCAATGTTATCACAACTTTTAGTAATTCAGTTAATAATTATATATGTAATCTAGCTATTTTAAGTGAAATTTAACTCCTTCAGATTATTTAATCAGGTCAACAGATCAAGAATATCTTAATAAAATACTTTAACTTGGCTCCCTTTTGAGGATGTATTCATCCATTTAGTCAACAAATCATTTTTACACCAGACTGGGTGATGGATTCTTTCCTAACAATTTATAATCTACTAGGGAACACAAGCATGTAAATACATAATTTCAGTGGGATATATATATATATATATATATATATATATATATATGATATTTATGTCCAATAAAGCAAGCTTTTATAAGATAAATCATAGTGTAAAGAAAGAAATTATTTCCTTTCTGTGATGGCAACTGAAAAATTGAACAGAACAGGAGCATCCTGATTCAGGTGTTGAAAGAGAAAAAAGTCATTCAAAGTAAAGATAACAGCAAGTGACACCACCTGAAAGTTCAGTTTCTTCAGAACCTACCGCATGAGTGCTAGAAAAGGTCCCACCCCTAAGCAATACTCATTTCCAAACCAGAATCCTCTTTGTGCATAAATTATGGCTGTTTATCTGCAAATATTTGCACATCATACTTTGGTATCTCAATGACCTAACTTTCTCTCCAGTTTTAGGTAAATCTAAATTGTGTTGCTCTTTCTTATACCTTAGAAAAACTCAGTGGTAGTGACAACTTCAAGCCATATTCCAGATCTCTTCTTTGGATATTTGAGTATACTTTCAGGATATCACAGAAACATAAATAGAAATTAGTAGATAAAAATTACCTAATTAGGTGATGGTCTTTTGTTCTTTTCTATTAATAATCTATATCTAAATTTTTTTGATATCCTTACAGTGAAAGTCACAATCTCAAAATCCTATAGGACCTAGGGAAGTTAGCATATTAATAAGCGTAAGAAAATCAAGGGCACCAGCTTCATAACAATGGCAGTCATCCCTGAGTCTCAGTGTTGGGACAGACCAGGGTGAAGAATCTGGAAGACTAGACAACACACACAACTACCAAAGTAGAAACTTCCTACGAGTGCCTGCTAATTGTTACCAAATTGGAATATGAGTTCTGTGTTTACAGATACCTGAATTTTTAAAAGAGACACTAGAGATTTTGGGTGAAATTTTCAAATGCGGTCATCAATAAAAATTCTCAAAACCTCATTGGGTTGGTCAAATTAAACATCTTTAAGGACTACATAAACCATTAGGCTACTAGTTTATAAACCCAGTTTTATAGTTAATAGACTATCTTGTAAAGATGTGAATCAATTCTTATTGTTGATTTACAATTAGAAAATATATTTTTAAGCCACAAGATTCATTGATAAGTGACCATTCTTGTCTTATTTGATTAGGTGTATTTTGTAGTTTAAAAAAGACGTTTTCACAGTAATGACCAAAATATAGTTTTTCTTGCTTATTAATAAATTGATTGGGACACTCCCGCCCCCACTGTGTTTTGTCACAGTTTTATTAAGGACACACTGAGATATTAGCTCTGCATTCCAGTCCCAGATTCCTTTCTTTTGTAGGTGATTGGCATGTCATGCTTTTTCTCTGAACCTCCCATTCTTCGTGTGCAAAATAGTAATGAAAATAGTATCTGCTGTATAATATTGTTTGTGAAGAATTTGAGATTAATCAGGAAGAATGCTTGGACAATGGATGTAATGGATTCTGATGGGGGTGGTTGTTATAAACAGTTGGATCAATTATAGCCTCCAAAGTAAGGTTAATCTGAGAGAAAATGACTTTAAGTGAATTAATAAATCTCCTCTCTCCATCAGAAGTATTCAGACTTGGAATTAATTTGCTTTCTATACTGAGATTTAAATGAACTTTTAATATATCAAACTTCTACTAAAAGTTGAACAAGGTAATATAACTACCACCACAGCAAATCGGATATTCATTTTCTTAGGAGCCAGAGCCTTAACATCTTTTGTTTTAGCCTGGGCTTCCTTCTTCACACTGGAATTTTGCTCATAACCCTGGCATGTCAATTTTCCACTTTAGCCAAACAGAAATAGACCCTGGATTTCAATGAAATCTCAGGATGACACCTTCTCAGCCAGCCCCCTGACTGCATTGGGGTGGCATTATAATATGTCTACATGTTCTCTGTTCTGGAGAAGGAAAGATGAGAAGGATCCATCTTCTTGGCTTCACATTTGTCTTCACAGCCACCACACCTTTTCATATGATTCTGTTTTAGAATGTAATGTCAGAGTGAAGCCAAAAGAGAAAAGTTCCAACAAATGGAATTGCCATAGCAACACCCTACATTTCTCATCAAGCTTGGTCTTGTGTGGATCATCATATTAAAGCTTATTTTTCAGCTTGGTGAAAGCCATGGCTATAATCTTCAGTGTGAAAATCTCTTTGGCCCATCCAGAAGTGAAAAATAGAAGAGAATAATTTGAATTATTTCATGAACATAAAAATCTGGAATTGCAGTTCCTCCACAGATGGAATTAACTCAGAATACTGACTTTTGGGGCCACTTGAATTTCCCCATTACAGTTTCAAACTGGATTCAGTACTTGTCATTATGACTCATTATTTGTTGATTGCTGACCAAGGACTCAACTCTGAACCAAAAAAAAAAAAAAAAAAAAAAAAAGGTACAGTACTTATCTCCCTTGAAGGGACAAGGTACAAAGCACAACACTGAAAAGAACCGTACAAAACGTGTGTGTGTGTGTGTGTGTGTGATGTGATGTACTTGTTTTTGATAGCTAGGAAATTACTCTATTTTAGGTTTTACTTGGCCAATAAAGCATTACATTTAAAAAGCTTTGCACTTGCAAGTTTCTCCTCATGGTGAATTAAAAATGTTTTTTAAAAACAAGGATTTTTCAGAAAAGTAATATACATTATGTGGTGTTTTAAAAATGTTCTCCCATGATTTTGTTTGGAAAGCTAATTTTTTCACTTCAAATGCCTGATAAGAAGCAGAACTTTTGAAATGTAGTGAATATGAGTATTGGAAGATGTTTTAGCAAATGTATTCTACAGTAGCTACTATAAAATTCAGATGTATTCTTACTCCAAAAGAATAATCAAATTTACTATCACATATTCTTCATTTTTCCCAAAAAGTTTTCTGTCCTGTGAATATTTCACATGTTGCAACTGAAGGTCTTACATAGCTGTTACTCACAACAATGTAAAACTATAAATAAATAACATGAAAATATGTTCTGCCAATAGGATTTTATAAATGTATCATTATTACCAAAGAATATAAATTTGAACTACCAATATTATTTATCAAGGGCTAATTAAGTACCCTATACTCATAGGGAATTCTGGGATTTACAGAATAATGAGAGATAAACCTGTAAACAGGCAAAATTAGATTGGTTGACACTTTTCTTTCAATAAAAGTGATGAAAAATTGCACAGTTCAAAGAAAAATATGTATTATTAAATTTAATCATTTTAAAAACAGATGTGTAAAAATCACATATTGTTAGCAACACTCTGGAGTGAGGACTTTGGTTTGTTTTATACTATAAAAAAAAGAGTAATTATTATTAAACTTGAAATGTTCCTTCTCTGGCCCTGAAACAGACATAGTCATGAAATTGACATATTTTCACAGCCCTTGGCAATGATACATGCAATTTTAATCATGGATATTAGTTCTTTAAACCACCACCCCACCCCTTTAACTACTCTATTGCTTCTCACTGGTATTTATTTCACTGCCACGAGCAATGATGCATGGAAATTAAACTATAGATATTCATTATTTTCCTGCTTTTGCCTCGTGCATAAAATTTTCACTTGTACTTTGTTAAAAGGTAAAAATTCCATCACTTCATCACAGGCTTATCATGTGACCTCTAGATTAAATGTTCTGAGGATTTGGCATAAAGATAGTAACTGGCAGAGAGAAGCTACAGTAACTAGCGACAGGGAAGACGGCCGTGTGATATTGACAGCTGTGAAATAACCTACGATCTCAAGGAAAACAGCATTACACACTATAACCTCAACCATCACTTGAAAGCTAAGGTTCTGCAATGAAAAGACCAGAAATTCAATTGTTTTCAAATGACATAGTGGGTTACAATATTTTTGTCAGCAATTACTTTGTCACAAAATCATTTCTTCTTGCCTTATTCACCTCCCACCCTGCCACTCTGTAATTAGGGGCGGGGACTCTGGCTTTTCCTAAAATAACCTTTAATTATAGTTTTTGATCTTGACATTCTCAAAAATGCCCTACTGGCTAGTCTTCTATAAGTACCATCTGTAAGTTTTGATCATAAACTAACTAGTCCTAGAATCTGCCTGGCAAAAAGCATTACAAGTCATTTTAGGAAAAGTCAGGCATAGTCAATTTTCACAGTCTTGAAACTTGAAATGATTTCTTCCAACTTTCAAGAGGAAAAAAAAGCTGGCATGAAATTCTGTTAGAATTTTCAAACAAAAATAGAGAGGAAAGCTGGAATATAGAAAAATAAAAAAGAGGAAGGAAAGAAAAAAGATACAGTAGATATTTGAATATACTAGAAATTGAACTTGTCAAGAAAATAAGAAAAAATTGCAACAATATTGTTACAAATATATCTAATTATTTATGTCTGAAATATGACAAATTAGTATTTCCGAATAACATGTAAAAATAAAAGGAAAATAAGGAAAATGTATCCAGTATCGATAGGTATGAAGAATGTGTTGCATAGCATGTTTAACTAATTGGTGACTTACTAAGCATCTAAGGGATAGCTTTAACTAAAGAGACAAAAAGGGTGTAAAATTCAGTATTTATGCTGCTGTATATCAGGTTAACAATAGTGCTAACCTGTACTGTTTTTAGAAATGACAGCACTATATAGTAACGTTAATAGTAAGACATTTAAGAGACTTTCCTTCTTTGAACAATCTCAGGGACTGATAAAACTTTTGACAAAAGTGCTCTTGGGGAGAAAGCGATGGACTGTGTTTTAAGTGGTATTTATAGGAAAACTATGGCTTGCACACTGCTTCATTTGTCATTATTGTTTACATCCAATAACTACAGATCCCTTGAAGTATGGAGTCTGTTATATAATGGTCTTTAAATATCGAAACTTTCTTTTGCTAATATTTTTAAAAAATATATATTTCCCCCAAAGAATCCTGGAGTTATTTGCACCAGTGTAGTGAATAATGCACCTTTACACTTTCTTAGAGGATCAAGTGTCCCTACAGAAGGTCTACCTATAGTATAGGTGAATCACAGAACTAGCATGACCTGAATTTTGATAAAAATTCCAAACGAGTTTACCATAAAATTCATGACAATGTGCATTATAAACAAAATAAAGCTATTTTAGGAGAAGTCATTTATGTATCACCTTATCTGATCTCCCTTTCCTAATGACTCTAATATATCTTTCTGGAAATGGTCACACAGTGCTGAGATTATGTCCTGTTTCTGATGTTAGATTTATTTCTGGTACCAGTGTTTGCTAATTTAAAGTTATGGGAAAAAGTCTTTACTTGCTCATATAATGATCACTTTTTATCTTTTTCTTTAAATACATATCAACAGAAAGCCTTTGTTTGATATTTAAATGATATTATGCTATAGTAAGGCTAATAATTATTGTGCTGGAGTGCATTTATGTAACTTAGTAATAGCTACAACCTGTCAGCTATTGTGCTAGGCATATTCTCCATTATCATCATTATAATCATCATCATCATCATTGTCATCATCATCACCACAGTTAATGTTTATTGAATACTTACCTGGGAATGTGCTTTATATATGACATTTAAAATCCCCAAAACAGAAATTCACAAACTTCCATAACTAGTAAGAAGTAGAGCCTATATTCAAATCCAGTCCTGTTCTATGTGCTACAACTTAGGAGCTCTTCAAGAGTGCATAAATTTTAAAACTCAGTACAATTCTCAACCTTCCCAAAAATTCATTTCTGAAATTGAACATACAACCTTACAGATGTATCTATTTGAAGTAAGTCTCTCTGGATACAGGAGATACCTAAGACTCTCTGGATGTCTTTTCAGAGGTCTTCTACTGAGAAAAAAAAATTCTCATATGTCACGTTTCATAGATTAAAAGATTTTTACTGATGACTAGAGGTACAAGAAAAACTCATATCACACAATGACGCATTGCCTATGTCATTGGCTCTCTCCCCCTTTCCTCCCTCTATCTTTTTCTAACCTTTTTCCTGTAACAACAGAAGTCTCCACCCTTGTCTGTGGATGAGTAATACACTACACACCTGGAATTCTCTCTCTGCACTGAACTTTATAGAGACTGTAACCAAATCCCGAGTGGGCTTATAAAGGAACTATTCAGAGAAAATCATTGTTCTCCCTGTAGGAAATTGTGGAAAATATAATTTTCTCCACTTTTCATGTGTAATTCACTTGAAATTATTCAAAAAGTAGTAGCATTTTAGATTCTAAAAATATGCATAGAACATTTCCTTAAAAAATATTTTTATGGGGCCGGTGAGACGGCTCAGCGGCTTAAGCGCCTGCCTTGCAAGCGCGAAGGCCCGAGTTCGACTCCCGGAACCCACATACGAAAAAGGGGCCGGTGATATCGCTCAGCGGCACGGGTGCCTGTTGGTGCGCGAGGTCCTGAGGTCGTCCCCCCGGTACCCACAAAAAAAAAAAAAAAAAAAAAAAAAAAAAAAAATATTTTTATGCCATGATGGCTCAGAAACTTTTCCCACATATTCTCATTAAAGTCCTGTCATGTATGCAACTCTTCTTTTTAAAGGAGATGCAGAAAGCAAGAGGCCCCAAGGATCAAAGAGGCAGTGTATACGCAAGGTCCACTGCAAAAAAAAAAAAAAAAAAAAAACTACTGACTGTAGACTCAGGAATGCACTACAGGCCTAGGGAGAGAATAAGAAAGAAATTGATCATATACTATTTTTACCTCCTTGGTTTTGGTGTAGAAGTACAATGAAAAATTTGGGAAATAATCTCCCCAAAGCATTCCACAAGTTTCTTAGAATTTAAGAAGCAGGATTCCAGCCAGGTATAGTGGTGCACATCTGTAATCCCAACTATTCAGGAGACTGAGGCAGGATAGCAAGTTGAGGCTAGCTAGGCAATTTAGGATGTAGCTCAGCACTACAATAATTCACCAGCATGGACAAGATCCTGGGTTCAGTCCCTGGCACCAGCAAAGGAAGGAAAAGGAGCAACAGGAGGATACAGAGAAAAAGAAGAGGAGACAGTAAAGGAGGATATTAAGATTCCAGAGGATCTTGGTTAAGACTAAGGAGCAGGAGAGATGAAGATTATACCTTGACATTTGTGTCTAGTTTCTCTAGTTGGCTTTGAAAACCTTTACTAAATTATATTTACAACTAGCATTGAAAAGGAAAAAAAGCTCAAATACTATAGAATTAATGCCAATTTGAGCTAGAGGGAAACGAGCAAAAAGCTAAAATCATCTCAGTTCTCAAAAAGGGTTTGAATGTCCTAAACACTGTACTCACAGACAAGGAATTGAGGGGAGCTGTCATTTTGCACTCTTGCCATTTTAAGGTTATCCAAACAAAGAGACAAACAACATAGAAATATCACAGGAGTTTAAGAGAGTCTGGAAGTCCACCTCAGATTTGGAAAACAGCACAATGCTGACATAAGAAATTCACTATATACTTCATTATGAACTTGAACATTGCTTATGATCAAAAGACAAGGCATTCAAAAAAACATGAAATGCTTCATGTCGGTGATTCCTTCTGGAAGCAAGTGAAGGGATGGGGCCATGGCAGAGTTCCGGACACAAAACTGTGCTAGACCCTGCGAGCTAGGGATAAGTGTGAATTCAAATGACTTACAATATTGAAAAGGTACTGCTTTGGAAAATTTAGGTGCAAAATCAATATTGCTGTCTCCATTTTAATCAGTGAGGAAAAATGTACTTTCTCATTAATTAGACTAAACCTGCTAATTTTTCTAGTAATCCTAGTCATGGTAACTATGCCTGCAATTCTTGATCTTCTTTAGAGCTTAAGTCATCTCTTCTCTACTGATTTTATCTCTTCTACCTACAAACACAATCTGGAGAATTTTTCTTCAGCCCTCCTAGTCTATCAAGATACTGTCTTCCCTTCCCATCCTCTTTTTTTGCTTGTTATCACCATACTTTTCAAATAACTGTGTTATTCCATTACTACTGTACCCATCCACCTCTTCGCAACTTTGGGGCCTTCACATGCCAATGACACTGTTCTTTTAAAGGGTAATATTACCCTGCTGTTCACCAAATCCAAGAGCCTTTACAAGTAATTTTTATTGATATATAATTAACAAACTATAAAATTCTCCCACATAGATATATGCTTTGATTCATTTTAACAAATGCCTACAGCTGTGTAATACTAACCACAATCACAATATAGAACATTTTCAGTATCTCCCCAAGAATGTTCTTGTTCTTCTCTGCATGAGGAATTCTTTTTAATTTAGTTTTAAACTCCTTATGACTGCTTTAAATAATAGCAACAGTAATGCTTAAATGTAGTAGTCCACAAGTTTCACTTTGCCTGCTTAGTAAAACTGTAGATCCCTGAACCCTACTCCCTGAAATTCTATTGAGTTTTAAACATGGAGAAATCAGAAACTGATCCTAGTACCCAACTGCTCAAAACAATATAGTGAGGAAAATTACATTGTTTTCCTTACTGCCTATGGGAAAACTACAAACTCCATGGCCTGGCTTGAAACTGGGTCCTGCTTGCATTCTCAGAGGTGTCCCTCTCAGCCTTCCCCATCTCTCCTACTTCCAGCCTGAGCTGTCTCGTGTATTTGGTGTGTATTCTATGCTTTGTGATTACTGGCCCCTCAGCCCAGTATTCTTCTTCTTCTAAGTCCTAAACCCAAAATACGCCATTCCCCAGACCTCAGCACTGTAGTGCCAGGACATATCTCTCTGTCCCTTCTCTACCACCACATGGCCTGAGGTAGTAGAATGGATCACACCCCACTTGAGCTGCCATTGGTTATTATAAGTAGCTTGTTTCTTTCTGTTCCACAATAAGGAACTTGCAGCAGGTTTTAGGTTGGATTCTCTTCTCTTTAAACCCAACACACCCATTACCATGAAGCTTCTATCCCTCGACATTTCCCCTCAGAAAATTCAAGTTCCCCTTCAGGTCTCAATTCATACTTCTTTTATGAGGCCATTTACTGGATCCTCTAATCTAAACAAATGATCATGCTGCTATGCTGTCCAACACACTTATGATGGTATATTTATTTATTTATGATTATTTGCCTTAGGTCTGTCTCTTTCACTGTTGAGTAAGATCTATGAAGAGAAAATTGTTAGCAGCTTTGTCTACTTCTGAACAGAAGGATCAGGGTCCTTTTCTATGTTAGGTACTTAAAGATATGTTTGGTGAATGAGTTAATCTATTTTGAATAGATGTGCTCAGTGGTAAATTGATAATTGATAGAATTATGACACTAATAAAGTCATCACGTATATTGCCTACAATATTTATTCTTTTACCACATTATTTTAACAAAATACTATCATTTTTTCCTTATTTTGTTAATATTGTCTCCCTAATTAGAGATAGTTTCCTCAAATATCAAGATCTACATATCTGTTTCATTTATACTCTCCACAACACTGACCGGGGCTATTTGAAAAATTAAAATAATCATTATAATGATGATAATATTATGATAATATTAGTTACATTTATTGAGGGGTTGTCATTTCTAAGCAATAGCGCTAAGTGCATTGACTGGATGAAATCACCATAAATGATGGAACAACTACATAAGGTAGGTGTCATTATTACTCCATTTTACAGATGAGAAATCTAAAGTTCAAAGGGATAGCTGCACAGCAATTAAATTGCTGTGACAAGAGGTGGATCTAAGCAGTTTGGCTATGAGTATTAAAACTGCACTTTGTGTAATTTAGTTTCAATCATAATTTTTAAAAAGAAATGTATATCCATGAGTTTCATGAACCAAATTTTATTTTTGAAGAAATACTCTATTGGAAGAGAGAGAACAAAGTTGCGGTCACACAAAGCTCCTTGGGGCTTCCATCCCAAGCTTTAAAAAATTGAGTGTCTACCACTTCTCCCTATTTTCTGGATGTCCTTTTAAGAAACATTTAAGGGCCGGGGATATAACTCAGTGGCACAGTGCCTGCCTGGCAAGCACAAGGTCCTGAGTTCGATTCCTGTTACCAAAAAAAAAAAAAGAAACAATTAATATATAGGAGTAAAACAACCAAAGTTTCTCAGAAAATAAAGGTGCCTTATAAATATAATATATCACCTAACAGGGTAACCTAGAATAATTAACTGCTAAGATATTTAAATGAGAAAGTACATTAAATTCAAAGACCCTCCACAAATTTTTATTAAATATAACGTTTTCCTTAAGTGAACACAATAATCAGATTCTTTACAGAAAATTCCTCTCTAATACTCATTAATTTCATTGTTAATTTAATTTTAATAACTATAGAACAGAGCTTGAAAAATAATTAGATAAAAGTGAACCAAATAGTCTTTCAGCTTTCTCTACTTAAAAAAACAAAACCAAAAGGAAAAAAAAAAACCTTACTTAAAATCCAATAATGCCTCCAGTCTACGTGTTTGAATTCCATATTATTCCAGTGAATATATGTCATTTAATGTAGAATATATATTTCTAGGGAAAATAGCGACTTTCTTTTTGTCTGATAGAGTAGCAGTCTGAATTGTCTCTAACACTAGGATAGACCAAATGACTTGTCATATTTTAGAAGAGACCAAGAGATAGTTGATCCACTATAAACATAAAAAATGTGTTAATTTATTTTATGTTTTAATGGTAATTCTCACCATTTCCCTGACCCTACCCTACATTTGGCCCCTGAGGGAAATGTAATAACTCTGCTGATAATGAAAGTCTTACCTGTGGTGAAAAGTCCTATCGTTGCTATACACTGGGGACTAGTTTTTATATTGCTTTGATAACCCTGAACCTTTACATTGTTCTTTCCAGAGCAAATTCTGCCCTCCAAAACTTAATTGGGCAGAATCCTACATTGACTCAGAGGGAATAAAATGTTCTCAGAGTAAACCCCTCACCCATTAATTTTTCCAAGGCATCAAGGTATCGTTTAATACCTGGAAAGAGCTTATTTACCACATGGTCTACATAGGTGCTACTGACGGAGCAGTTTACTCCTAGGGAGAATGTAGCTCACCCTGGTTCACTGTAGAAACAACCTCCTATTACAATTAGGATTATTATCCTCTGTTTACTCCCTTTTCCTGTCTGAGTTTCTCAGTAACAGCTGGGGGTCTCAATTATAAACAACCCATACTGTAAAATGCCCATGATGCTCACAGTATGAAAACACAGAAACACAGTTTATCCTTGGGCATATTATTATTTTATTATTATTTTATATGTATTCAGTGATTTTCTCCAGGGAGCTGAAGGCATTTCATGAACTTTAAGTAACCAGTAGGTATAAAGCTATGAGCCTGTCTCTAAGTTATAGTTTTTGAGTAATAATAAACAAGTTGAGTGCAGAGAATCACCATTATTTATTTATAGTTAACACATAAGAAAGAAAGGACATTTCAATAATCAGAGAAAAATGCTAATTTGAATTTCTGTCCTTATTTTCTTTGTTACTATGGAATTAACTATGCTTTTAAATTTAAGACTGCCATTTCCCAGAATAAGAGCATTTACTTGTAATGGCTACTCAATAAATGCTATGGATTAACCACTAAAATTATATCTTAATTGCCTAAAATGTGTTTAACTTAGATTTCTGCAGCTCAAATATTTCTAAGTTTCCCAGCTTAGGGGAACAATTTTTATTTGAATCTTTTAGAAAATTTGCTTCAATGTCCATCTTGCCAGTGGAAACCCATACCTACCTACTGTACCTGGTCAGTTCCTAGATTCATAATGGGCTTAAATTCTTTGGGTTGCAACTTTCTCTAATTTCTTGCTTCTGATGAATTTTTAAGTTTCAATAGATCTTAGATTGTGAGCGTCTTGAATTATTTTCTTAATACTTCAGTTTTATTCCTCACTATATATAGCTCCTTTGTCTTCATTCCCACCCTGTAATTGCCCAAAACTATAACCAAAGAACACTCTAGATTTTACAAAAGTTTGAGCATATTGGATATGGATAGAGATGGCAGGAAAGCACGGTTCAGATGAACTTTAAAATCTGGAGCAGCTCTAATCACCGCTCCACTAGAAATCATGATTGACCACATCCCTCTTCACCCAATCCAGTTTATAGGCCTGAGATAGGCTATTTTCTCAAATATCTCCTTTCATCTTGGGGATCTTCCCCACTTTGTAGCCAACTTACACTGAGTGAATTTATATTTACTTCCTAAATAGAACAAGTAAGTCGTACATACATAAACTTTCTGACATTAGCTAGGCCCAGGGAAAGATTCTTTTTTGAATAAATATATATATTAAAGTAAAAGTCTTCTTCCCTGTCTCAAAGAGAAATTCTCATCTTAAACAAAACTCAATTTTTCTTCTGTGGAATGTGTCACTCATGGTATAGGGCAGTCTTGGTTTATGCCTGTTGTCCAGAAATAATTATTAATAATGCTGTTTTCTCTGTCAAAAGTTCTTCAACTGGAATGAGAGTTTTACACATCCACTTAGCAAACATTTATTTCCTTATAAACTTTTAAAAGAAAAGTCCTTGAGCAAACACACACACACACACACACACACACACATCTATGTAACACTGCATATGTGTGCCGTGGAATAATGAGTTTAATTGATTCTGTGAAACAGGCAACATAAAGCACTTTAAACTTAGCTTAGCCTGATACTATAAAATGTTCCATTGACTACACTGATGGTTTTGAATATATTGGTGTGATTACTTGGTCTTTCCTGCCTCTGAAATACCCTACCTCCTACTCAAGTGTTACACAAGATGATGTGTAGGTGTTTGCAGAGACGCTCTAGGATAGGATTCGACAGTCTCTTTGTTCCACACAAGGGTCCTTTTGCATGTACACACTGCTCACCGGCCACTGTTTGTGTCAGTAATTGTTGCCTGCAGTGGTCTAAAGTCCTGCTGTAGTACTTTCCTCTTGCTCAACGTCCAGCGATCTTCAGTGACTGCTTGGCCTGAGCTTGGCTCATCTCATGTTCTCTGAGTCTTGGCTGTGCACAGTTTAGTCCCTGCCTATGTTGATTGTTCTGTGGCCTCACTGAAGAACCACTTCATCCCTTTTTATGTTCCCTCTGGTGAGCACTCCAGGTAGACTTCTCCGTAATTACAGTTTTCTTCTATAAACACAGAAAACAAGAGCTTCTGGTGAAGGCTCAAATCCTTATCTGTACATGTTTTGTTGACTTCAAGCTGGTGACTATCCAGAATCCCAAAACTGAAGGTCCAACAACAGCTCCCCACTTTCCTGCCCCTACTGAGTTATCATCATCTTTTTATTACTCTTGCTTTCTTCCTCTCACCTCCCCCCAACACATTCACTTTGAATTGAAGTCCTTAGAGAGAATTATGAACCGCATAGCATATCTATTTCTATTACCATGTGACTTAGTATAGAAAGTTGATTGTCCTTGATGCCCTGGGGTATTGGTGTCTTCTCTACACACTGGGGAAGCCCTCCAGGTATAAACTGTGATAACTTGAAGAGGATTAAAAGAACTTAGAAAATATTTTCTTGGGTTAGTAACCTGGTTTGCAAGAAAATTATCTTGTTACATACTGGTAGTCTATTTTGAATTCCAAAAGGTGAATTCTTTCTTTCTTTTTTCATTCTTTAAATTGCATTTCTAGTTTACCCACCCTTTAATCTGAACAATTAATAATAGTTCCACGTACTCCAATACACATATCAAAATGTATTTATTTATTTATGGTTAATTGTTAGATGTCTGTCTCTTTTATCATTTGGTAAGATCCATGAAGAGGAGACTATTATCAGTTTTTTAAACTTCTAAAAAGAAGGATCTAATTCCTGGTCTATGGTAAGTACCTACAGATATGTTTGTTGAATGAGTTAATATATTTTGATAAGCTGTGCTCAGTGATAAAATTGAAAATTGGATTCTGGCAATGATAAAACTATTACATATTGCCTATACTATTTATTATATATACCACAATGTCTTATACTTAACAAAATACTACATCACTTCTACTGTAGGTAGAGAAGTCTTAAGGAAAACAATGGCATAAGCAAGTATACTGGTGCTTTATTCTAATTTTAGTATTAAAATCTCACCTAGATTTCTTTTAAATTTGAGGAAATGGAAGGAGTGAGAAATTCTGGCCTGAATTGACGTTTGAACTTCTTGTTTTCTTCCATAATTTTTGTGTGCTTCCATAATTTTAGAAGCACTTTTATTCAGAGTGCTAATACAAATGGGTATTTTATAGATTTCTAGACTCAGCTATCAATCACAGAATTTTCTACAATTAGCAATATCTTCTCCTAAAATCCTAGTAGCAGCGATATCTAATTACCCATAGAATGGATAAAAAAGTAAGCTTTGTTTCTGGCCAAATCAATTGTTCATGATATAAAAGTTTTCTGATAGGATCTGTGGTACTCAATCCTCTAACTATTGGATTACTATTCTATTGCTATTATAAAAATTTTCTTGTAGAGTTTTATGCTAGCTTTATATATGTACCAGTATTATTTTATTGATGTAAAATTGTATTCAAAAATATTTTTCAATTGATTAGAACAAATTCTCATGAATCTTCTGATTCCACTTATGACTTTCCCATGTGAAAGGGCCAAATGAAAGAACGTCTGCTCTACTAAAATTCTCTGGCACATTCATTCATACATGAGGAAGAGGGATGGATCTTTCTGCAGCAGATGATGAACAATAATTATAAGCAAACTGCAGTGTATACAAAGGACAAGGATTCAAGGAAATATTTGAAATAAGCAATAGGGAAAGGAGGGACTTCTGCACAAATAAAAAATGACCTACAAGGCAGCTCTGAAACCCACAATGGCAATTCTTATATGAAGAAGCTGTAATAAATAGTACTATTATGATTGTTTTAAATACAAGAAGAAAGAGCAAATAATAATAGTAACATGTATTCTTATGCCAGTGAGGTTAAAGGTACTTTTAATTGAAATAATTAATTAAGGTAAGTTATTAAAGATATAAAACAACATCATGACAAGCTGTAGTAGATGTTAAAATTCAGAAATCTATAGTATTACCATACACATGTATTGGGCTTCTTAGAGTTCAGATAAAAAGTCTATAACCTTCATTAAATTCCTTTCTTCCATTTTTTCTATTCTCCACCGGACCAAACACAAGAATAAGCATTAACTGGGACCATAAGTCATACTTATTTTTTTTTTTTTGTGGGTACCAGGGAGTTGACCTCAGGACCTCATGCGCCAGCAGGCACCCGTGCCGCTGAGCGATATCACTGGCCCCTTTTTCGTATGTGGGTTCCGGGAGTCGAACTCGGGCCCTCGCGCTTGCCAGGCAGGCGCTTAAGCCGCTGAGCCATCTCACTAGCCCCAAGTCATACTTATTTAATTAATTAAAATAATATAATCTGAAATAAAATTTAAATTATACATACAGAGGCTAATTTGAATTTTTATGTTTTTGTTTTTCCTTCATTTTATCTGTTTTAGGTTTCTAGAATAGAATACTTGAGACTGAATAATTTGTAACGAACAGAAATTAATTTGGATCGTGGTTCTGTACACTGGGAAATCTAAGATCTTGGCTCTAGCATATGGTGAGGGCCTTCACTGTATGTCATTGCATGGTAGAAAGCAGAAGGGCAAGAGAATGTGAGAGCAAGAGGGAGCAGAACACACTTTTATAACAAACCTACTCTTGTAACATTAACCCATTTATAAGAGTAGCATCCTCATTACTAGATCACTTCTTATTAGGGCTCACCTCCCCTTTCTGTTGCATTGGGGATTACATATCCAACATATAAACTTTAAGAGACACATTCAAACTGTAGCATCCCAATTTTTGTACCCAACGTTATGTTCTTCTCACAATGCAAAATGTATTTATTACATCCTAATTCTCTCAAGTCTTAACTGCTTCCAGCATCAACTCAAAAGACCAAAGTACAGAGTCTCATCTAAATTATATACAGATAAGACTCAAAGCATGACTCATCTGTAGGCAAATTTTTCTCTAGTTGCAAGCTTTTAGAATAAACAATTTATGTGCTTCCAAAATACAATGGTGGGACAAGCATAGGATGAACATTCCCATTCCAAAAGTGAAAACAGGCAAAAAAAAGTGACGGATTCCCACTATATCTAATACCCAAGTTGGAAAAAACATTAATTCTTAAACCTAGAGAATAATAACCTCTTATTCTATGTCCTCCATCCTGGGAACACTGGGGCTAGGGTTGGGCCCCCAATGTCTTAGGCAGCCCTGCCCTATAGCTTGCTGGTCTCAGCTCATTTACCTTCTTTCACGGGTTGGAGTCTTTTGCCTGCAGCTTTCATTCCCAGGCTGGAGAAGCACATTGGTGGTCCTACAGTTCTGGAGTCTCAGAGCAGGTCGCACTTCCATGACCCAAATAGATATGAACTGGTGAGGATTCTCTGTGGTGGTCTTCTGTGGCTTTGCTGGACATTGCCTGCATGCAGGCTTCAGTGACAGCTCCTTCCATGTAACAAGTCTCTGCCTGGCTCCCTATCGTATGCAGGATATCCTTGCCATGGCCCCATAGCTCCTGCATTCTTGTGTCTGCAGAGCTAGCACTGTATGAGTGACGCCAAGGTTTACAGCATATACTTTCTGGAGCAGTAGCCAGAGCCACTCCTCAGCCCACCTGAGCTGTGTCTGGGCTGGCCAAGAAGCACCATTCTGGAATGCAGGAAACGGAGTTCTGAGGTGACCCTGGGGATTAAGCACTAAGGTCCTATGGGAGTCTCTGGAAATACTGTTGTAAAGGCCCTGCTCTGGGCCTGTGATGGAAGAGGCAGCCTCAGAGGTCTCTGAAATGCCATCAGGGTCTTTCCATCCTTGTCTTGATGAATAGTATCTGCCTCACTTCCATCTTGCTGCTCACTCTCTCTTTCTCTCTTTCTTTGTATCTTTGTGGTATTGGGGATTGAACCCAGGGCCTTTGCACTGAGATATAACCCAGCTCATTTTTTAACTGTACAGATATTCCTCATTTAATGACTTACCTGTTTAATGTCTGTTTGGATTTACAACCGAGGCACACTGTTCAGACTTACAACTTGCCACTTGGATTTATGACCCATCCTTTTCTTTCTTTTTTTTTTTGTACAGTTCTGTACATCTTGTTTATAAAGCCCCAGTGCCTTTTTTTGTACAGTACTCCTTGTTTATATGGTACTGTAATTTTTGCTGATTGTACTATAGTTTTATGTTCTGTTATATTTTACAGTACTGCATGTAAGAGTTACGTAAATAAAATCGAAGTCATCAAGTTAGAGTTTCCGTTGGCCATTTCTTTGTTTTGAATATTGTAATGTACATACTATGTACAATTCCTCATTTAGCAACCAATTCATTTAATGACCTAGTCGTAGGAATATAACTCAGTCATTAAGCAAGTGTGTTTGTATTGAGACAGGATCCCCCTAATTTGCTAAATTGGCTAGGCTGTCTTAAACAATCAGTCCTGCTACTTCAGGCTCCCACAAGGCTAAGACCTTGTTACTCTCTTTATGAAATAGTCACTTGGTTGATCTCCCAAAGATGCCTTTTGACTCAGTCCACGACCACAAAGCAAACTTTACAAATTTGACACTGTTCCTTTTCTAATTGTAAATATAATCTTTAAATCATTTTTCTCTTCTGAAATATTATTATATACACACAGCTACACACAGTTCCTTCCATATTTTGCTTAAAAATTTCTTCTGTCAGATATCCTAGTTCATTGCTCTTAAAGTCTATCTTCCATGAAGCTCTTTGGCATGGACAAAATTCAGTCAAGTTATTTCTTACACTATAATAGGGGCCTTTACCCCACTACAATATTCTGTCCCTCAGTTATAGCTGAGAGCTGATCAGAATAGCCTTTACTGTCCGTAACTCTATCAATGTTCTCACATGAGCTCTTAAGTGATTTCTAAGAAGTTTTAGTCTTTCCCTATCTTGCCTTCTTCTGAGTCCTCACAAGAGGACTCCATTCACAGGAATCTAGGCTTTTCCTAGCTATGCCTACATATTCTTCCAGGCTTTATTATTAAGTAGCAAAGCCACTGCCACATTTTCCAGTATGCATTTGTTAAGCAACAGCCCCACTTCTCAGCATGACTTTTCTTTCTTTTTTTTTTTTTTTGTGGGTACCGGGGGGTTGACCTCAGGACCTCACAAGCCAGCAGGCGCCCGTGCCACTGAGCGATATCACCGGGCCCTTTTTGGTATGTGGGTTCTGGGAGTCGAACTCGGGCCCTCGCACTTGCTGGGCAGGCGCTTAAGCTACTGAGCCATCTCACCGGCCCTCAGTAAGACTTTTCTAGTTAGTCTGTTCTGTGCTACTATAGCACAGAATGACCCTTAAGTTGTGTTATTCAGTGCTGGAAGGAAGAAGCACAAGAGAATAAAATGGTAAGAGAGCAAGAGGGAACCTAATTTCCTTTTATGACAAGCCCATTTTCACAATAACTAACCAGCTTCCACAATAAGGACATTAACCCAATCATGAGCCCACATGAGTGAATCACCTCTTTTAGGGCCCATCTCCCAACACTGTTGCTTTATGTATTGATAGTTTCTAACCTAAGCACTTGGAAGGACACATTTCAACCACGGGAGGGAGTTAAGTTATCTGAATGACCATTTTTGGTCACCCAGTTGATCACTCATTTTTTTGAAACAATATGCTTATTCTTGGAGAATATGATAGTAGCAAATGATATATTTCTCCTGTAATATTCCCAACTGCACCTGAGTTCTGAAATGTAGGCATGCATAATTATTTCCTACAGAATCAAATAATAGACTGTAAGTAAGATAAATCTTCTCTCATTACCTTTGTTGACTGCGCACCATAGGTCAAGCCTTATTTAGCAATGGAGCTATACCCGTAAAAAGATGATAGTCCCTGCCAACAAAGGACATTGTCTAGGAAGGTCAGCGATGACTTCTCAAAGATGGCAACAGCCAAGCTCATCAATTGTAGAAGTGATATTGTTAGCTGATTTTAGCTACATTGTGGCATAGCACAGACATATTTTGAGAGATAATCCAAGGCCATTCCAGGAGTAGAGTGTGATTTACAGCTAAATGTTAAAATGTCATAGGTGAGGCTTTTCGGAGGTGGCTGGATCTAGCATGTGTGATACTTGGATTAAGGGTATGATGCTGGGATTAAGGGTGTGTGATTACTAAATTAGTGCGATGATTGTTTTAGCACACTTCTGGGTGTGGATGGTACCACCCAAAAGGCAGATAGCCTGGAAGGAAAAAAGGGAAGAGGCAGGCTGCTGCTTCTACTGCTGCCATTGCTGTTTCTGCTGCTGCTTGCTGCTTCCATCTCCTGTCTGCTTGCCATGGATTATTTCTTCTCTGGGATGCCCCTAAGCCATGCCACCTTGCCCTGGAGCCAGCTGACTATGGACTGAAACCTCTACAAACTGTGAGCTGAAATAACCCTTCCTCCTTTAATCTTGGGTGTTTAATATTTTGTCTCAGCAATGAGAAAAGTAACTAAGACAATCATTCTTTATGCAACTGACTCTAAAAAACTATTCAAAGTTTTTAGGAAAGGAAAAAAATACTCAGAAATGTATTGTCTTTAGAAAGTCAATTTGATCAAGTGACAGAAGAAAAGATATGACAAAGAGGTGAAAAAGTACAGGCTATATGTATAGTTTTGTGTATTTGATATGGAAAAGAATATAGAGATTTTAAGGGGATATGAACTTAATGGAAGATTTGTTTTATTTTGTTTTGTTTCTATCATGAACATTACCCAATCATATATGTTAAGCAGACCAGAAAGTCAGTGGAAATAAAGAAATTAAAATCATAGTTATTATATAAAATGATAATTGATGAAATATGTTCCATGAGGCAATGAAAGAAGTATCAAACCAAGAACTCTGTAGTAGAATTTGTCTTAAGAAAAAAATATTTTTTTTTCATGAGAAGGAAAAATATTCTCAAGTGAAGAAACAGCAAAGTACTTCAGTTATGCATAATTTATCACTATTCCTGCACAGGTCATGTTTTTTATACCTCTATGCATTTATACAGAGCTTCTTCTACTAAATTTTCCTCACTGTCCTTTTCACTTGGTGTAAATGTGATTTCCATAAACATTGTCACTGAACCCCATCCCTGCTTCTCTCTGGCATAGAAAGATGTCCTAGGTAGATGTTTTTCTCTACTTCTGTGACCTTATAATTTTCTTTCTGTGCTGTAATCATAGCCATCATTTGTTCATTCAATTATTCAAAAACATTTTTAAAGCCTTTCACAGCATAGGGACTCAGTCTGTTGAATCATAAGGATTTATAAGATGAATATAGTCCCTACCTTCATTAAGCTTCTGTTCTGTTTTGTTTTTGTTTTGGTGGGTACCGGGGGGTCGACCTCAGGACCTTGCACGCCAACAGGCACCCGTGCCGCTGAGCGATATCACCGGCCCCTTTTTCGTATGTGGGATCCGGGAGTCGAACTCAGGCCCTCACGCTTGCAAGGCAGGCGCTTATGCCGCTGAGCCATCTCACCGGCCCTAAGCTTCTGTTCTGATGAGGGAGATACACTGTAAATAAGAAAGCACGTAAATAAGCTAAGTACTTTCAGTGTTGATAACTACCGGGTAGAAAATCATCAAAGGGAAGATTTAGAAAATACAAAGGGAGAAAGAGTGAGGAGATGCCTTCTTTGGGATAGGAAGGTCAGAAAGGAGGAATAATAAGTGAAGCACTGAAGGAAGAGAAATAAGTAGCCAAGGGAACAGTTTCATGCAATTGTCATGAATGTGACCCTTTTGTGATCTTCTTAATGGCAAAGAGTCAGGGATAATGCTCTGATGATGCCATGATTTTAAAGACAAATCTTAAAACAATTTTAGGTAAGTGAACTACTAAATAAATGAATAAAAATTAAAATTACCATTTTTTAAAATTGACTTAATCTTTTCCACCCTTTTGAAAAGAACAGCTCAGACAAGACTGAAACTGGAAAAGTGAGAAGAGCAGAAAAATAATGTATTCGAAGGTGCCAATTTGGGTCTTAGAGAATTAGAAGTTATGTGCTTCAGAAAGGTGGTAGAAATAGTTTCTAAATTCAAATGGTATAGTAAATGTAAGAGAGATTTAGGAAATTAGATAAAACAAACAACAACAACCAAAAAACTCAATTAGCTAGTTGAGATTAGATGGCTTAAATTTTTGGTACCCACAACTATCAAAGTTTATCCATTTTCTCTGTGAAAGAAATAAGGAAGGAACATTTATCCATTTATTCACTGAAAAAATATTTACTGGCCAAATACTGTGTATGTCAGGCTGTGTTCTAGCTGCTGGTGATTTTATGTCAAGTAGGATTAGTATATTTTTTTCTTTAAAAGAAAAAGGCAATTTTAAACTTTGACTAACTGAGGAAAGCAACAAGCTGACATAATAAAGAGTAGGTCGACAAGATGGATACATTGGATATACTGAAAAACATGAAAATTGGTAGCAAGATCAATCTATTAAGATATTCTAGTGTATAATGGGAGCACTGTTGACACTGAGGCTGATGTAGAGTAAGGATGCAGGTGGCAGATATGCAGGAAATATGGAGAACTTTGGTCCAGAGTGTGAAATATGAACAAAGTTTTGGTAGCATGAGTAACAGTAGTCAAATGAAAACTCGAAGTTGATATTAAAAATTGGAACAATGATAAATGATAATAAGGCACAATTTTCCCAACTTTTTCTTCAGGTTTTAGTTTAATCATTGCTTTCTCAGGAAATTCTCTACTGATCTTTCTAATTAGGTCAATTCCTTTATTATCACAGCCATAGTTGAATATGTTTTTTTTATAGCACAATTGTAATTTTAAGTGGCTGTTGATTCTTTGATACAAAAGTTGATGATATTGTCTTTGAAATGAACAAAGATAAAAATAGATTAATTGAAGAAGATAGAGATTTGTGCGAAACTGTGGAGTCATAGTTTTGTAAAAAAATGACAAGAATTTTGATTCAGAAAGGACGATTCAAGTAGATATGTTGGAAAGGGAATCTGAATCAGATGCTAAGTCAGTCCCAAATCTGGGTGACAGAAACTGGAAATTAAGGAAACAGTGAAGATTGAAAAAAGGTGTTGTTGGATCCTGGAGATTTAGAAACTTTTTTATTTAATGGCAAATATTTCAGCAACATTGCAAATGGAAAACATACCTAGAATGAGTATATTCCAGGCATAGTGTTAAATGTACTAATTGGTTTTTTAAATTGTATATGTGAAACTACGATAAAATAGAAAACAACCAAGAAGAGTCTCTCTTAGTTATTTTTCTCATTGCCAGGACAAACTACCTGACACTCACAAGTTAAAGGAGAAAGGATTTATTTCAGCTCAGTTTGTAGACATTTCACTCCACATTTGGCTTGCTGCAAGGCAGGGTGGCATAGCACAGGGGGATCACAGAGGAGAAACAGTCCATTGCAGGGCAGGCAGCAGACTGCACGCAATAGGCAGCAGCAGCAGCAGCAGCAGCAACAACAACAACAATCCTCCCTTTCCCTTTTATTCCATCCAGGCTACAAGCTTTTTGGGCAGTGCCACCCAAACTTAGAGTGGGTCTTCCCATTATCCATGGCCAGAACTATGCTAAACCAATTTAGTTATCACATACTTAATCCAAGTTCACACACCCTAGATCCAGCCACCTCACGAAAGCCCCACCTATGAGCGCATGAGGCATTGGGGAGGAGGAGCATCTAGCAACAGAGTCCGTAGCAGAGTCCTATTCAGTTGTTTTTGTTTTTGTTTTTGTTTTATATGCGGGTACTGGGAGTTGAACTCAGAAGCTTGCACTTGCCAGGCAGGACCTTATGCCACTGAGCTATATCACCGGCCTCCTATTCAGTTTTGTAACAAATTTTGTAGAAAATATAAAAGATTTGGGATTGCTTAGTTTAGGGTAGAATTGCTTATTGTCCTCAGTTTTTACAGCCAGCAAGTGATTCTTTTGTTTTTACTGAATATTCATTTTACAGAATAGTAGGTTTCATTTTGTCATGTATTTGCATGCACATAACATGCTTTTTCTCTACCCCACCATTATCTCTCTTTTCCTTCCTCGACCCTTCCCTTTATTCACTTCCTTTTCTACTTGTGTCTCTTCTTTCATGTCATCTCTTTCTCTCTTTTTTTTTCTCTTAGGTTCCACACGTGAAAGAAAACATATGATGTTTGTCTTTCTAAGTCTGTCTCATTTCATTTAATTTGATTTTCATACATTTTACTGCTTGCGATTTGTTCTTATTTATGACTAATATTTTATTGTGTATTTATACCACATTCTCTTTATCACTCCTCTGGTTATTATTCATCTTTCACCTAGGCTCTTTTACACAGCTTAGCTGTTGTGAATTGCACCACTGAACATGGATATGCAGGTATCTTTACAGAACACTGACTTGAGTTCTTTTGGGACTATATGAAGGAGAGGTATGGCTAGCTCAAAAGGTATCTCTATTTTTATTTTATTTAATTTTATTTATTTATTTATTTTTTGTGGGTACTGGGGGTTGACCTCAGGACCTCGCGCGCCAGCAGGCACTCGTGCCGCTGAGCGATATCACCGACCCTTTTTCCGTATGTGGGTTCTGGTAGTCGAACTCGGGCCCTCGGGCTTGTCACGCAGGCGCTTACGCCACTGAGCCATCTCACCGGCCTGATATCTCTATTTTTAGTTTTTGTTTTGTTTTTTTGGTACCAGTAATCGAACTCAGGACCTCGCACTTGCCAGGCAGGTGCTGTGCCACTGGGCTATGTCTCTGGCCTCTCTATTTTTAGTTTTATGGAGAATTTCCATTTAGATTTCCATAGGGTTTGTGCTAATTTACAATCCTACCAGCAATGTATAACAGTTCATTTTTACCCTTACTTCCTCACTAACATTTATTGTTTAGTGCATTCCTTTTTTTTTTAAAGAGAAGAAAAAACAAAACAAATCAAAAAAGAACAAATTTTCAAAACAACATAATAGGAGGGTAACAATGGTTAATGCATTACGTATTATTATCTTTAAGTTAGTTATTCAGGATACCAGATATTAGCATTCAATTGTCCAAACATTATTGGCACAACCTTACTCTTCAATGAACTAAGTAAAATTGGTAGTGTATCTATCTTAACCATCTTACATATATATATACAATTTTTTTCCTTTCCCTTCTTTCCTTTCCCTATTCCCCTATTCCAGTCTCTCTTTCCTTTTGACCAGTTTCTTTTTGATTCACCATGTCTATTGTACATTTTGGATCTTATTTACTCTTTCAGTTTCTCATGCTAGAGAGAAAATACGATGCTTACGCATGTGCATCCGGTTTATTTCACGTATGAGTATTTTCTCGAGTTGCATCCATTTACCTATAAAAGTCTCCAGTTTATCCTTCTTTATGGCTGAATAGCACTCCATTGTATAAAAATACCACATCTTTCTTATCCATTCCTCAGTCGATGGGCATGTGGGTTGTTTCCAATATCTGGCTATTACAAATTGTGCTGCTATAAACATGGGTGCACATATATCACTGTGGTACGATCTTTTTAATTCTTCTGGGAAGATACCCAGAAGGGGAATAGCTGGGTCAAATGGGACCTCCAACCCTAGTTTTTTAAGGAATCTCCACACTGATTTCCACAGTGGCTGTACCAGTCGACACTCCCACCAACAGTGAAGAAGGGTTCCTTTTTCCCCACAGCCCCTCCAGCATTTGTTATTAGTTGATTTCTTAATAATAGCCATTCTTTCTGGGGTGAGATGGTATCTCAGTGCTGTTTTAATATGCATCTCTCGAATGACTAGTGATGTTGCACATTTTTTTGTATATTTATTTGCCATTTGTATTTCTTCATCTGAGAAATGTGCATTCATCTCAGATGCCCATTTTTGGAGTGGGTCTTTAAATTTGGGAGGTCTGATTTTATTGAGTTCTTTATATATTCTCAATAGTAATCCTTTGTCTGAGGAACAGCTGGCAAACATTTTTTCCCACGTTGTGGGTTGTCTCTTCACTCTGTTGGTGGTTTCTCTTGCTGTGCAAAAGCTTTTTAATAAGGTGAGATCCCAGTTGTTGATTCTTTGTGATAGTTTCTGTGAGGTTGAGGTTTTATTCATAAAGTCTTTGCCTACACCAATGTCTTCAAGGGTTTTACCTATCCTACCTTCCAGCAGATTTAATGTTTCTGTTTTAATATTTAGATCTGATTCATTTTGAATTTAGTTTAGTGCATGGTGAAAGATATGGGTCTAGTTTTAATCTTCGGCATGTGTAGAGCCAGTTTTTCCAGCACCATTTATTAAAGAGGCTATCTTTCTTCCAGTGAATGTGTTTGGCACCTTTGTCAAAGATAAGGTGGCTTAGTATGTCTGGAGTTGTTTCTGCAACTTCTATTCTATTTCATTGATCTTCAGGTCTGTTTTTTTGCCAATACCACGCTGTTTTTATCACAGTAGCTTTATAGTATAATTTTAAATCAGGGATTGTGATGCCCCCTGCCTTGCTTTTGTTGCCCAGAATTGCCTTTGCTATTCTAGGTCTCTTCTGGTTCCAGATGAATTTTAGGATTGTTTTCTCTAATTCTGTGAGATATGTTGTTGGAATTTTGATCGGAATTGCATTAAATCTGTATAACAATTTTGGCAGTATGGCCATTTTCACTATATTGGTTCTTCCTATCAAGGAGCAAGGGATATCTTTCCATTTTCTGATATCCTCTTCAATCACCTTTTTCAGAGTACTGTAGTTTTCAGTGTATAGGTCTTTTACATCCTTTGTGAGGTTGATTCCTAGGTATTTCATTTTTTTTGGATGTTATTATGAAAGGTATTGTTTCCCTAATTTCTCTTTCAATAAGTTTGTTATTTGTGTACAAAAAGGCTATTGATTTTTGAGTATTGACTTTGTATCCAGCTACACTACTGAATTTGCTTATTAAATCTAGCAGTTTTTTAGTGGAGTTTTTGGGGTCTTCTGTGTAGAGTATCATGTCATCTGCAAATAATGATAATTTAACTTCTTCCTTTCCAATCATTATTCCTTTTATTTCTTTCTCTTGTCTAATTGCTCTGGCTAAAGTTTCCAGAACTATGTTGAATAAGAGTGGGGACAGTGGACATCCTTGTCTTGTTCCTGATTTTAGAGGGAAGGCTTTCAGTTTTTGTCCATTTAGTATAATATTGGCTGTTGGTTTGTCATAGATAGCTTTTACCAGATTGAGATAAAGACCATCTATTCCAATTTTCTGTAGGGTTTTTATCATGAAAAGGTGCTGGACTTTGTCAAAAGCTTTTTCTGCATCTATTGAGATGTTCATGTGATTTTTGTCTTTGGTTCTGTTAATATGGTGTATTACATTTATTGATTTACGTATGTTGAACTAGCCCTGCATCCCTGGGATGAATCCAACTTGGTCATGGTGTATAATCTTCTTGATGATTTGTTGGATTCTGTTTGCCAGTATCTTATTAAGAATTTTTGCATCTATGTTTATTAGGGAGATTGGCCTGTAGTTCTCTTTCTTAGTGGGGTCCTTCTCTGGTTTTGGTATCAGGGTAATGCTTGTTTCAAGGAATGAATTTGGGAGTATTGCTTCCCTTTCAATTTCATTAAAGAGTTTGAGAAGTAGTGGTGTTAGGTCTTCTCTAAATTTCTTGTAGAATTCAGCAGTGAATCCATCAGGGCCTGGGCTTTTCTTTGTTGGGAGGTTTTTAATTACATCTTCAATTTCATTGTTTGATATTGGTTTATTTAGGATTTTTTAATCTTCTTGATTCAGCTTTGGTAATTCATACATATCTAGGAATCTGTCCATTTCTTCTGCATTTTCCATCTTAGTAGAATATAAATTTTCAAAATAGGTATAGATGATCTTCTGGATTTCTGCAGGGTCCATCGTGATATCACCCTTTTCATTTTCAATTGCGTGGATTTGAGTCTTTTCTTTTCTTTTTTTAATAAGGTTGGATAAGGGTTTGTCAATCTTATTTATTCTTTCAAAGAACCAACTCTTTGCTACATTGATTCTTTGTATTTTTTTTTAGTCTCCAGTACATTAATTTCTGCTCTGATCTTTATAATTTCCTCACTTGTATGGGCTTTTGGCTTAGCCTGCTCTTCTTTTTCTAGAAGTTCAAGGTTTGCCATTAAGTTGTTTATTTGCGCTTGCTCTATTTTTCTGATATAGGTATTTAATGCTATATATTTCCCCCTTAGAACTGCTTTCATTGTATCCCATAAGTTCCGGTATGTTGTACTGTCATTATCATTCAGTTGTAGAAAGTGTCTAATTTCTTCTTTAATTTCATCTGTGACCCATTGGTTGTTCAGGAGGGTGCTGTTTTATTTCCATGTGTTCAGGGAGTTTTTGTGATTTTTTTTGCCATTGATTGCCAATTTCATTGCACTATGTAGACATCTACTAAGTCCATTTGTTCCAAAGTTTGGTTCAGTTCTACTATTTCATTATTGATTTTTTGTCTAGTTGATCTGTCTTTTTGTGACAGTGGAGTATTGAGATCCCCCAATATAATTGTATTAGTGCTTATTTGATTTTTCATGTCCTTTAGTACTTGTTTTATATAGCTGGGTGCACTGGTATTTGACACATATATATTTATGATCGTTATCTTTTCCTCTTGGATTGTTCTCTTTACAAGAATGTAATAACCGTCTTTATCTCTCTGAATCATTCTTGGCTTGAAATTCACTTTGTCTTCAAGAAGAATAGCTACCCCTGCTTTTTTCTGGGTTCCTGTTGCATGGAGTATTGTTTTCCATTCTTTGACTTTCAGTCTATGAATTTCTTTCTGAATTAAATGTGTTTCTTGTATATAGCATATTGTTGGATCTTGCTTCTTGATCCATTTTGCCAGTCTGTGCCTTTTGATTGGTGAATTGAGACCATTAACATTGATGGTTAAAACTGATATGTATTGACTTATACTTGTCATGATATTTTTCTGTTGTTGATTCCCATCTTTGTTTGTTTTTCCCCTTTCCCTCTATTTAATTATCTGCCCTGCCTGGTGGATTCCTTCTGTTGAGGTTCCTGGAGTTGTAGTCCTTGGTATCTCTTTCTAGAATGTCATTCAGAACATTTTGGAGTGCTGGTTTGGTGGTCATAAAGTTTCTCAGATGTTCTTTGTCATGAAAGTATTTTATTTCTCCATCAATTTTGAAAGATAGTTTTGTGGGGTACATCAATCTGGGTTGAAAATTATTTTCCTTTAGAGCTTGAAATACATCATTCCAAGCTCTTCTTGACTTGAGGGTTTGTGCTGAAAAGTCAGCTGTGATTCTGATAGTGCATTCTTGATAAAAGCCATTCTGACTGAGATGAGCAAATGATTCATAAACTAAGAAATGTACAGTATTAGGGAACATAACAGATCCAGAACATCACCAATAAACTGTAACCTCACAGTACAGTTCTCATCTGAAATGTGGCTGAGAGATCCTTTAGGAGACAGCAAAAAGATTAAAGGCAGGATGTAAAAGAATCTTAAAACCATTGTCTGTAATTTACAGTGTTCTCAGACAAAGGCAGAAAATAAACTATTTCAAAAGAATTGGTAAGTAAACTGCGTGTGTGTGTATGTGTTTGTGTGTGTGTGTGTGTATTATGGACTGAATCCAATTGAGATTCATTAGTAACTTGTGAAGTTTTATGAAAATTGTGTTGGCGGAAGCATCACCAACTTGAACTGAAAAGACAGAAACAATTCAAAAATGAAATACCCATTAATGCTCTAACCAGAGACAGAAGCAGACTGAGAAAGTCACTCAGTGGAAAACACAGCCCATTTATAATTAAAAATTAAGGATTACTAAGGGTGAAGCATGGAAAATTACTCCCAAGAAGAATGACTTGGTCTTAACTGAGGAATTGGTAATATGTGCTTGCCTGGATTTTGAAATTTCTGTGAAGATAAGATACATACTTCTGTCTCCCACCCTTTTTTAAAATCCAAGTATATTTTTTGGAAATATCTCATGCCTTTTCACCTTTTTATGTTGGATATGTATGTTGTTATGTTAGGGTAAAAGATAATTGTGAATTTAGTTCACATGGCTTAAAATCAAGTAGAATAATATTGTACCTGGCCCTGATTGAAACAATGAGCTCTTCAACTTCTAACATCAGCCAATGTGGTAATGAGATGAGATTTTTCAGATCTTGGAGAGTAGTATTCCATTGTATATAAATGCTACATTTTATCTATTCATCTGTTGATAAACATGTAGGTCACTTTAAAGATTTAGCTATAATGGGTTGTGCTGCTACAAACATGGGTATGTGTGTGTTACTGTAGTATGATATTTTTAACTCTTTTGGGAAGAGACCTGGAAGGGGAATACCTGGACAAATGGAACTTCGAGTTTTATTTTTTGGGGGGGACTCTCCATACTGATTTCCATAGTGGTTGTACTAGTTTATGTTTCCTCCAACAACATAAAGGAGTTCTTTTTTTCTCTGCAGCCTGCCCAGCATTTGTTATTATTTGATTTCTTGAGGATAGCCGCTCTTTCTGCAGTAAGACGGACTCTCTGTGTTGTTTTAATTTGCATTTCTCTAGTGGCCAGAGATGTTGACATTTTATCATGTATTTATTGGCCAGTTATACTTCTTCTGAGAAGTGTCTATTCCTTTCATTTGCCCATATTTTGCCTGGGTCCTTTATTGGGGGATCTAATTTTTTGTAGTTCTTTATATATTCTAGATATTATTTCTCAGATGAATAGCTGGCAAAAATTTTTTCCCATTTCGCTGATTGTCTCTTCATTCTGTTGCTTGTTTCCTTTGCTGTATAGAATCTTTTTGAGTTAATGTGATCCCATTTGTTGACCCTTGGTATTATTTCTTGTGCAATTGGGGTTCTGTTCAGAAAGTCCTTGTCTATACCTATGTCTTTAAGAGTTTTACTTATCTTATTTTCCAGCAGGTGGTTGTTTTTCTAACATTTAGATCATTGGTCCATTTTGAATTTAGATGGATCTCTTCCTTCTGGCCCACATGGTTGATGATGAGAAAGCCACAATTGTTGAAATCATCACCCACCTATGTGACATGTATCATTTTCCTCTGGCTGTTATTGAAATATTTTACTTGGTCTTTGGCTTCTGTAGCTTTATTATGACATTTCTGGGCATAGATTTGTTTAAAGTGTATCCTATTTAGAATTTGCCAAGTCACTCAAATTTATAAGTATAAGCCTTTTAACAAATTTAGAAAAATTTTAGCCATACAAATATTTTTTCTACCCACATTCTTTTGATTTCATTAACAAAACACTTCAGTATTTTTTCCTCAGTCCCTGAAGCTCTGTTCATTTTTTTCAATGTTCTTACTATCTGTTGCTCAGATTGCTTTATTCTAAATGATCTATCTTCAAATTTACTGATTTTTTCCTGTGTCATTTTAATTCTAAGTTCATGCGGTGAAGTGAGTTTTAAAAATTTTGGTTAATATATTTTTTCCAGTTCTAAAGTTTCCTATTGGTTCTTCTCTATAACCAATCTTTCTTTGCTCAGACTATCTTCCCTTGTGGACATTCTGAATATTTAAATTATGAGACTCTGGGTCTTGCTTAAATCCACTGAGGTGGTTGAATCTTATTAGGTTTGTTTTAGTATGCAACCAATGTACTTAGGTTCAGTCTACAATTTCCAAGCTACATTTACTGAGCTGTGATCCTTGTGAAAATGCTTTTTACAATACCATGGCTGGTCTGGGACCTGAGAAGTGATCGAGACCAGCTTTTCAAGGCTTTTGCGTTGCTGCTTGGGGCTATGTACAGCATGAGAATATGAGTCCAGTAGTTCATGCACCACTTTATACAAGAGCTCTCTAGAATTATCTTTCCTCAGTGATTTCCTCAACTCTTATGGATTCCTTATATTCTCATTTTCATTGTCTTCGAGCAAGAATACCTATCGTTTAGTTTCTCTATTTTACCATTTGTCCAAATTGAGATTGCATCCAAGATCAAACAGTGAGAGGAGAGAGAATATAAAGCAAGCACATTTGCCCTGTGTTTTTAGAATCACAACACCACCTGAAAGAAAGGCCTTTGCCCTTGAGTATTAGGTACCTACTCAGACTCTGTGCCCCTCTCTGTGGGCAGTGCCAAAGAGATAAGAAAAGAAAGAAAGATTTATTTGTGCTGTCCTTTCTAGACTTGAGTAGTCTTGAGTCCAGCTTCTTGGTACAGAAAAAGAAGACTTTTATCTCTACCAGTTTTTTCTAGGTTTCAAAAATGCCTTGACTCCATAGAAGGATAGACTGGCAGGGACAGCAACCAGAATATCTGATCTGCCTCCCATTTTGGAATACATCATACTCTGGACTTTATCATAAATTTGCCTGCTACCACCTATTTTTTAGTCTCAGATATCTATTCTTTTTTTTTTTTTTTTGTGGGTACCGGGGGTCGAACTCAGGACCTCATGCTTGCCAGGCAGGCGCTTATGCCACTGAGCCATCTCACCGGCCCTCGGATATCTATTCTATGCTTCTGTTCAGAATTTGTATTTCCATTTAGTTGGAGAAACGGGCTAGTGTGTACTTACTTTATCTTTTGTGTGTGTGTGTGTGGGCACCGGGGCTCGACCTCAAGACCTCGCATGCCAGCAGGCACCTGTGCAGCTGAGCGATATCACCGGCCCTTTTTTCGCATGTGGGTTCCGTGAGTCGAACTCGGGGCCCTCGCGCTTGCCAGGCAGGCGCGTACACTGCTGAGCCATCTCACCGGCCCCTACTTACTTTATCTTGACCAGAAGTGGAATTCCTACAGAAATTACTAGAGCAATATTTACATAATATAGGAATAACAATTTAAATGCTATAGCCAAGGTCTATAATAATTCTTAATATCAAACAAACATATAAAATACTCTCTATATATATGATATAATAATACACAATCATTCCTAAGAGCTTTGCATAATATTGTAGTCATTTTAATGCAATCGCTATATAAGTAAACATGTTTTAAATTAAACCAATCATTTTCTTGTGATAGATATCAATTTTTTAAATGTTATAGGTGTTCATGTTCATAGAAATTTACATTACCCTAAAGACACACAAAAATATTTGACAGAATTACAAAGAAAAATCAATTGGAAAATAAAAAAGAAGTAAGAAAAAGGAATCACAATAAAATAGAAAACAATAATAAGGGCCGGTGAGACGGCTCAGCGGCTTAAGCGCCTGCCTTGCAAGCGCGAAGGCCCGAGTTCGACTCCCGGAACCCACATACGAAAAAGGGGCCGGTGATATCGCTCAGCGGCACGGGTGCCTGTTGGCGCGTGAGGTCCTGAGGTCGTCCCCCCGGTACCCACAAAAAAAAAAAAAAAAAAAAAAAAAGAAAACAATAATAAGCATTAAAATATTCAAAAATTTAGTTGCTCAACATATTTGGATACAGCAATGTATTAAAATATTGCTATTTGTTTTTCTCAATCATTTCAATTCATGATTGAAAGCTTAATTTTCCCTGTGTTCTGGACATTGTTCCATTCCTTCAACTAGAAAAATGAGTTCATATATCAGAAAACAAATTAAAACTTAAGGGAAAAGGGCCCCAACGGTGCACTCTGGTGAAAGCTAAGCAAAAAAGAGAAATGTAAGGAAATGTAAATCATTCTGTCTTGTTAAGCAAATCTTAAAGTCTTTGCATTAGGGAAATACACATATCATGCCAGCTGTGGTTTCTGCCTATTGTGGAGTTTAATGAATGGTTATTTTCCTTCTGATATTTATTCTAGAATAACAATAAAGGTCATTGATCTCAAATTTTAGGTTGTTTTTGCCAATCATCCACCCACAGCTTTATATTGTCTTTTTTTCCACATGATGTTTTAAAAAATTTCTCCAAATCTGCAAATAACATTTTTTTAAAGAAAGATTTCTTTGGTTTTGAAGTAATCATTTGTCACTCTGCAACTAAAGCTAAAAATCCAGGAAAGCACATTTTCTTTGGTTTTCTTTTGACATTGTGTTAGGGAATATTTTTGTTGATTTATTTTTAAGTTATGTGCTAACAACTTCTTTTTCACTAAGCTTCAGAACATCTCTAAGGGGAAATAAAAGTATGTCTTTGAAAATAACATATTTTGTTTTTTACAAAATGGAAAAATACTGTTGTTTGACAATGATGGGTTGAAATCTAGTTCACAATACCCATAGTAAAAAGGTTATTTTCTTTGCTCTCTATTTTTTTATCCGAATGAAAGCATATGATATTTCTCCTAAATGATAAAATGGTTTCATTGAATTTCAAAGGAAAAGGAGATGTTGGATTAATCTGGACCCAACCTGCTTATCACCCTAAGTTTCAGTAAAACAGAAGCTTCCTTCATATCCGTAATGTAAGGAAAGTGTAGCTTTGGAAAAGAGTCATGTTGCTCAACCTGGCTCTGAATAATAACTTCATGCCCACATATGCATATTCTGCGTTCTATCAGCAAATATTCCAAAATATCCTCAGGTTAAACCTGTCTTTTTATCTTGCTCTTGGTCTTGCTCTTGGTTTTGTCTCTCTACATCAATAAGGACAGTCAAAAATGCTGGAGAGAACATGTAAGCACCTCTGAACATTTACATCAAAAAAATTTTTTTGTCATCAAAGCAAAGACTATAATAGTGTAAGGTGAGCTAATAAACAAAAGGAATTCAATTCCAATGTAGATATATGAAGTTTATTTTTAAAAATTTACCAATTCTACCAGAGAAACACACACACACACACACACAAACACACACACTATCCCATTACCACACACAATCACCATTCAATAAATATGTCATTAAATAAATATTTTTTAAGTATCTACTATACACCAGGAAGTATTCTAAGCACTAGGACACAAGAGTGAGCAAATCATATGAAAATGTCTGTCAAAAAAACCCTTTCGGGCCGGTGAGATGGCTCAGCGGCTTAAGCACCTGCCCGGCAAGCGCGAGGGCCTGAGTTCGACTCCCGGAACCCACATACGAAAAAGGGGCCGGCGATATCGCTCAGCGGCACGGGTGCCTGCTGGCACGCGAGGTCCTGAGGTCGACCCCCGGTACCCACAAAAAAAAAAAAAAAAAAAAACCCTTTCATTCTGCTTGAAAAAGATAGCAGATTGTCATAAAAATAAATTACAATATATCAGAAAATACTAAGTACTATAAAAGACAAACATAAGTTCAAGAGAAGGGGAGGGTGTTGGGGAAGTAGTAGTGGAATATTTGTAGTTTATTGATAAATTAATGTCAGAGATGTAGAGAGCAGAGTCATGAATTACTCTAAGATTTTTAGATATAAAATCTGAAAAAAATGAAGTGTTTAGTAACTATGTTGTGGAAGACTAAAGAAAGTTTTTGAGAGGTGGGGAATATGAGGACCTTTGAAGTCTGTTTTGTATCTATTAAATTTACCATGTCCATTAGAATTCCAACTAGAAATATCAAGAAAGTGTTTGGATGTTTTAATTTTAGAGATAGGGTGAGAAATTGGGGGTGAAGATATGCATTTGGGCATTTTCAATATAAAGATGGTATTTAACACAATTAACTTGATTATTTTCATTAAGGAAATTAATGCAGAGAGATTGGGGAGACAAGTTCTGTGGAAGAGATATCTGTGCTCATTGAATTTATTTTACATCTTCCTATTCTTTCTTGAACCCCTTCCAGTGTAGATTTTGCCCTAGAAGTGGGCAATTAAATACCAAAAACAATGAGCTACATTGCCAAATGCAATTGTCAAAATTCAATCTCTATCTTCTCAACACATTTGACAAAGTTAATCATGCTGTCCTCCTTAAAACTCATTCTTCACTTGAATTCCAAAATACCATGTGTTCTCCTGGTTTTCCTTCTCCTTTGCTATATTTCCTCATCTTCTAAACTTTGGATAATGACATGCATCAACTCTCAGTCTTCATATATATTCTTCATCTATATCATTCTTTAGATGCTCTCATCCAATCTAAGGGCTTTAAATTCCATTAATATGTTAATGGTGCCCAAATATGTACACTAGACCTCTTCTTAAACCCTTAATTTGTCTATCCATTTATTTATTAGACATTTCTAGCTGGATGTTGTCTTAACCTCAGGTTGGGAGCTTGCATTCTATTATTTTATCATGGAGTACAAACCCAGTGATAGAGAATGAGTAATAAGGAAAATGAAGAAGCAGTTAAGGAGATCTCAAACAAGAATGCATCACACAGTTGATCAATTCTAAGCATGACTAATTGTTCAGTCCTCTGTGGTCCCCCTGCATTTCAGGGCCATGCGTTCATGGAAAAAAAGGGGAAAGAAATATTTTCACCAATGCCTGTCTCTCGTTGGTCAAAGATTCAACCACAAAGGTCATCACTCACTTCTCCCCATTTATAGATCCATAAGAATGGGAAATACATGGGCATCTGACTTCAGGGAAATCTTAGGGAAGGAGACAAAATGCTTGTAGCAAGGGCAGTGGGTGACACTGTTGAAATATGGTGATAAATTAAAGTACCCTGAACAACTTGCTGCTAGGATGATGCGGTAGGATGATGTGGTACCGGTGGCTACAGTGACCAGACCCTAAGCCTGTAGAAATAATTCAAGTCACTCTTGGGACACTGGTATTAGAGAGCAAGTGTGTTAGTCTGTGTTCATCAGAAGTACATAACTCAATTCAATACAGGTAACTACAAGATCTCAGGCTTTGCCCATTAAAAATGAACATCTAATTGTCTACTCCCTAATCTGTGTTTTCCACAATTACTTACTATTCCTTCCCTGTATATGCTCATTCCCAAATTTGGAATCACCTCTAACATTTCTCTTTCTCATATCGCATATCTAATTCATGAAGAAATCCATTATAGGTGACTCACTTCTTTTTGTACAGCACATCTCTTTTAGGTTACAGGAAAGTCCACCAGAAAGTCATTCTGCTTTTATCTTTTTCTTCTCCAGATTCTTGTCTGTCAGAGTAATCATTTTATTTATTTTTTATTAGTATATATTTGTGATGCATAATAAATACATTTGTCATGGGGAATTGGTACATATACATCTTGATCCTTTTTACTTCCTTTGCCCCTCCTTCTCTCCCCCAGTCCCCAAATACTTTTCGCATCTCCACAGCCTCACATCCTTTTAAAATATTAAGTTAGGGCATGACCCTCTTCAGCCCTTATAACAACGTTCAAACTTACTCAGAGTAAAATCCCAAGAACTTTCAGTGTTCTAGAATCTGCTCTCTCCTGACAATTTCTCTACTACTCTCCTCCTCATTCTTTCTATATCAGTCACATAGATTTCCTTCCTACTGTTAAATAGGCTAAACATAGTTCCCAGGATTTTGTACTTGTAGTGTTTTCAGACAGGAATGTTATTCTTCAAGATAATCTTCATAGGTCCTTCCCTCACTCTCAAGTCTTGGCTTAAATGTCATTACCTGAGATGTGCCCTCTATGACCATTCTATGTAATAGTCCTGCCCACAACTGCCCATCTACACCAGAAGGTCCTTCTCCTCCATGCCTTTCCATGTGCACAACAGCACATGCCCATAATTGAGATATATGTAGTTATTTCTTTTTTCTCTGTGTCTCCCACTAGAATGTATATTTCTTCAGAGTAGAGAACTTTCTTACTGTATTTTACTCCCAAGTCCTTAATATGGAAAATCAGTATTTGCCACACAGAAGGTGCTTATTGAATGTACATGGCATAATGACGGCATTCTTTGCACTATGTGAACCATGTTTTTTTGTTCTGCTTTCTTTTTTCTAATTACCTCATTAGCACAATAAAACTTTAGCATCTATCTGCAGAAAATACAGCCTGACCTCACCCATAATCCTACAAAAGACAACAAAAGGAAATGAAAAAAATAAGGCATCAAATATATTCAATTTCCTGTTAACACCCATTATCTGGTTTACTTTACATCTTCTCTGACTTTTTTAAAGCTCTTCAATGAGGAGGACAAGAAGACTATCGAGTTTTCCTTAATAAACTGGTAGGTGAAATGCAAGGAAAATGAAATATACTGCAATAATTTCCCAAAATAATCACCATCTTATTATGCCAAATGGAAGCAAATAAGCTATTATTGCTGCTTGTAAGATTTCAAATTAATCTAAATGCTTCTCCAAGTGATACATAAAAGAAATCTTTTACAATATTCTGTAAGTTTCCAGAAATTGTGTTTTGTACAGTTGAAAGACCAATTTTCACTTTTGCAAAATTCCTTGCATAGATCGGTCAGTCCACAGATAGAGAACATCAAATTATTATTCCTAGATTTTCTATCCATGTCAAGAACTGAACAAGTTGAATGATGAATTTTTTGTGTATTCTACTCAGTTGGATCAATTGTTAAACTCAATGGAATCATTGAACAGGCTGCGAGTTGTAATTATCATTTTGCCATAATAGGTACAATTTATTGATGATTTAAACATGAACAGTGCCATTTTTTTTCCTCCTGCTCGAAGCATTCCAGAAGCCTTCCATTACACAAATGTATCCCACTTCCTCACCAACACTTGATGCAGTCACTCTTTCTAACATAGCCTTCCTATTGGATAAATAGTAGCCCATCATGTTTTAAATTTTATTTCCCTAAGGACAAAAATGTTGATCACTTTTATGTTTATTTTCCATCCACATAGCTTTTATGGTGAATTGTCCAAGTCATTAGCCTAAGATCTATCTATCTTGGAAAATGTTAAGTGTAGACTTAAAATAACACTGTATTTTGTTATTATCAAATGATTTCTATCTGTTTGCAGTTTCTAATAACACAATATCACAGTCTGAGTAAGTTACAAAGGTAAGAGATTTATCTTTGCTCACAGTTCTGGTCCAAAGTCACATCTGTGAATGATCTTCTTGTTGATAGTCTTGAGGTGGCACAGGGCATGACATGACCAGCGACAGGGGTAGGAAAAATGCCTAGTCAAATTAGTTTTTATAACAGACCTACTCAAGAGATAATACATTAACTCATTAATTCATTAGCATAGTAATCATGTGAATAGACTAACACATTCATAAAAGCAGAGCACTAATTATATCTTAAAGATCCTACCTAGTCCTCTCAATTTATAATGAGGATTAAATCTCAACATGATTTTTAGACTAAACAAAACACATTCAAACCATAGCTGATGGAATGTACAACAAATTTCTATAACTTATTGATTTTCTATTTACTTATTCTATCAGCTATTGAGAAATCATACCAAAATCTATCAATAGAATATTTAAATATTTCAATAGAAATGTTCAATCTTTCAATAATAATTTTAATACAATTTTTTTATTTCTTCTTGCAGCTCTTCATATGTTCTACTTTCTGTATTTTCCTTCACAGATTTTTCAATAAAGCACTTGAGATTATTATGTTCTGTTGAGAAAATGACCCATTATTATCATGAAATAACAACTTTTATCAGGTAACATATTTTTTTGCTCTGAAAGCTACTATTCTTGATATTAATATAGCTACTCTAGCTTTCTTCTGATGTGTTATTTTGCCATGTCTTTTTAGTTTTAAGCTGGTATATTTATGTTTAAAATGGAGTTTTCTTTTCTATATATAATTTGATATTTTTATCAAATCCATCAATTTTTTCATTATACTTGTACTGTTTTCACTCTACATTTAATATACTTTTGCATATGTTTGGGTCTTGCTGACTTTTTTCTTGATGCTGCATCTGTTTTTTGTCATTTTTCTTATTTTCGTATGCTATATTATCTCCTTTTGGACTAATAATGTATTTTATTATTTCACCTTACCTCACTGGCTTATTTTAGCTATAACTAATTTTCCAGCTGTTAAAAAGTATGTACTATACATCTTTAGTAGTTACTAAAGATCTATTGGATACATCTTTAACTTATCACTCTCTCCTTTCAAATAATGGCGTATCATTTCACATATAAGAACTTTATAAAAACATTCTTTCTATTCTCTTCCTCTTTGTGCTATTGTCGTCATATATTTTACTTAGTATATATTATAACCCTATAATACATAGTTATTATTTTTATTTTAAGCTGTAAACTATCTTGTAAAGGTACCTTAAATAATACAATATATATTTTATATTCACCCCTATATTTGCAATTCCCAGTGCTCTTCATTTCTATATACAGATATAAATTTTTATCTGGTATCATTTTCCGTTAGGGCTTCCTTTAACATTTCTTACAGGGCTAATTCATGAAAATGAAGTTTCTGAACATTTTTCTGCCTAAGAAGGTATATATTCCACCACTGTTTTGAGAAGAACTTTTGCTGGGTACAGAACTTCAAGTTGGCATGTTTTCCTTTTACTTTAAAATTGTTGCTGCTGTCTTCCAGCCAGCAGTATTTCAGACAAGTCTACTGTCACGCAGCATCCCTGTTCTTTATTCACTATATACCATGAATGACCCACTTCTCCAATTTTGAAAAATATGTATCCAGAGATTACTACGAGGAGGATGAAAGGCCCTCAGTTGAGAACTGTTAATTTATAAATAATACTGCTTTTTTTTTTTTTTTTTTTGCTGTAGGTGCTGTTAAGATATTCTTTTTGTAACTGATACAAAGAAATTTGATCATAAGGTAGCTGGTAGCAGCTATCTTACATTTTTTTTGTATATCATTGCTTGATATCTGTGAGTTCAGAATTTTCTCAGCTTTCATTTATTCAAATAGTTTTCTATCCTCTCCTTTCTACCAGGGACTACAATGTGCATTATTAGCCTATGTGAGGTTGTTCCACACCTGACTGATGTTGTGGGTTTTGTTTTGGTTTTTAAGTCTCTCTCTCCCTCTCTCTCTGTCTCTCTCTGTTTCTCTCTCTCTCTTTCATTTTAGATAATTCTATGCTTTATCTTCAAGTTCACTACTATTTTATTCTGCAACTTCTAATGTTCTCTTAATTTTCCCCATTGAAATTTTCATTTTAGAAATTGTATTTTTCATCTCTGGGAGGTTAATTTGGGTCCTTAAAAATTTCTCCCATGTATCTACTTAATGTACTCAATCTTTTCTCTAAATCCACCCCCCCCGAGGTGCTGTGGTAAAAATAATGGTTTTAAAGTCTTGTATACTAATTCCATCATCTGTTGTTGCATTTCAGGATTAGTGTCTACTGATTTTTTTTCCTTCTTACTTTGCCTTTTTGCTTTTTTACGTATCTAACAATTTTGTGTTCAGTGTTAACATTGAGAATTTTACTTTGTCAGGTACTGAATATTTTTGTATTTCTCTAATTTTTTTAGTTTTTCTGGTGTATAATTACTAGCAAAAAGTTTCTTTTCAGGTTGCCTTGAAGCTAGACTAGGCCAGGGCTATGTTCCATTCCTGAAACAATACTCTTCTGTACTCTATCCAGTGCACTTGGTGATTCTTTACCCCTCCTTGGACCCCTGGGTCTATTTTTATACACATCTGTTAGTGCTCAGCTGAAGACTTGCACATAAACCCTCTGGGCACTGCTGGGAGCCCTGTGGGCAGCTCTTTGTAACCTGCACTCTGCTGAGAACACCAGATCCTGTGGTCTCCCTCTTGAGTTTCCCCCATTCATATGATGCTGCTGGGAAACTCTCTCAAGACAGTTAGCTAGGGCAATTATTGATTTCATTTCCTTTTAGTACCTTCTCTGAGACTGAAAATCATTACTACTTATCAAATGACTCATTTTTCATTATTTAAGGTATATAGAAGTTACTCTTTTTGTTACCCTTTTTGGCCGAACCACTTAACTATTTTCGAAAACTGGTTTTGTGTTTGAGAAAACAAACATTGGCTCTTCTTCCTACCAGAGTATCAGAGGATCAGAGCAAGTATGGAGAACTGCTCTGGAGGCAGAATGCCGCTGATGCAGTGAAATCATCCTGCCCTCTCTGAGCTCATGTGGCAAGGGAGGCTGTGACCAGATGTGGGTACAAGAGGGAACACTACAGCCATCGTCTTGGCTTATGCACAGTTGAACCTTCTTCAGGGGTTTGAAGTTCTGAGCAGAACGAGACGAGAAGTGAACTGCTAGTTGTTCCGTGAACATAGAGGAAGACAAGCAACCACAAGAACAAGAAATGCTTCCTTTTGGGTAAATTGGATTCCAGGGTTGAAGGCAGTCAAACAAGTTCTCTAAATAACTTAAGAAAACGCTCCAAAAGACAAGCAAATTTAATTTCCTAGAGATCTACTCAGGTGCACCACTTTATCTGCCAAGTGCAAAAAGCATGAAGCTAACCACCTGGATAAAAAATTATGCTTATGCCACTGAGCTATCACACCGGCCCTATTTATCCAATTTTTAAGAGTTTTTCTGAAAAGGTATTGGGACTAGGAGTTTGATCATTTATTCAAGTTGCTAAAACACTAGAGAGAAGGCACAGTGGCCAACTCTAGTGCACTGGGGATCTCCGACGGAGCTTAAACACAGGTAGTGGATATCTTTGGGGATGTACGCTCAACTCACAGTGACTCCCTGTATTGTCCCTTCTCTTTTCCCTAGGATCTGGCCCCATAGTCATATTTGTAAACCAAGATGCTACTGCTCTGAGCTCAGTCCACTAGACAAGGGGAAGACCAATGCAGATTTATTCTCTCAATGTTCTTGGAAATGGAAGAGGCATATGGGCAGCCAGTGTAGACCCACACTGTGGACTTAACTTGTGAAAGTCAGTAAGAAAGAAAAACAAAGCAGATGTACTGAGAGAAGCGTTGGTAGGAAAAAGAGTCCTTGCCTGGTTATTGGTTCCCAATGGCCTTCAGGTGCTCAAATTCAGGCCTTCTGCGGTGCTACAGCCACATTCCAATTCTGAATGTTTATCGGAAAAAAACTTCTTAAAGAAATAACTCTAGCTCTCACTGGCTTCTACGATTGAAAGTGAATGAAATATCAGTGACATAGCATACTTCATCTGAATAACCAATATTGAGCAAACAACATATTTTCTCATGAACATACGAGTAATAAATCAGACATCTAACCTACTCACCGCTGTGGTAGCTAATTAATTAATTGTCAGTGTGAGTGGGAGTGAGCGGCTGATTTGAGTCAGCATGGTTATAGGAACGGTACAAAGAACAGGAGGGAAGGATTTTATGCTGATTTCCCTTGGGGGTGCTTTGGTGCTGCTGATTTCCCGCCAAGAAGGCTGTTCTGGGCTGAGCTCCACCTTCGCCAAGGATGGCTGATGTTCTCTTGGGAGGAGCTGTGGTCTTCGCCTTGCCTTGAGCGTTGTCTTCTGGCTGTTGGCACACACTTGGGCTGGGAGCTGTGGTCGGCCTTCACCTTGAGCGTCGTCTCCAGGTTCTCTGGCGGATTCTTCAGCTTGTGTCGCGGATTCTTTGGCCTTGTGGTGCACATTGGAGAAGATAGGGACTGTTTTGAGGGATGAACAGTTTATCAAGTGGAAAAGACTGGAGAAGATTTCTGTGCTAAAGTGCCATTATAGCAAAGTGTATATTTGCAGAAAGGAAAATAGTGTATATTTCCAAAAAGGAAAGTGGGTTGGATGGGTGGGAATCATGGCTTAGTCATCTGCATGGTATGTTTTGATTTTTGCCTTATCCAAATAATTTTCCCATATTTGCACACTATCTCTGTTAGTTCTTTAATACTGTTATTAATTCACTCAATTCGCTTCTTAACTAAAATCAATTTATTTTTAAAGGAAGTTTTGCTTCACTCCCCTAAATTTTAAAAAATCTTTTAAGAGTAAAAGGTAATACAGTTTAGGGCCGGTGAGATGGCTCAGCGGCTTAAGCGCCTGCCCGGCAAGCGCGAGGGCCCGAGTTCGACTCCCGGATCCCACATACGAAAAAGGGGCTGGTGATATCGCTCAGAGGCACGGGTGCCTGCTGGCGCGCGAGGTCCTGAGGTCGACCCCCCAGTACCCACAAAAAAAAAAGGTAATACAGTTTAAAAACACAAATTATTAAATTTTTGCTGCCTATCATTAACCAATAAAAGATTTTAAGTAGAGCTACACTAACGTTTGATTTAAAAGAGATCAGTATTAAAAATTCTTTAAAATGAAGCTGGTTGTATAGCTCAGAGGTACAGCACTTGTCTAACATAACATGCACAAGGCTCTGCCATCATCCCAAGCACCACACCAAAAAAAAAGTTTTTTAATTTTAAAAACTTGAGCTGGGTTGGTAGTAAATGTTTGTAGTCTCAGTATTTGGGAGACTGAAACAGGAGGATGACTACAAGTTTGAGACAAGCCAAGGCTACACAGCCTGGACGACATAGTGAGATCCTGTCTCAAAAAAACAATGACAAAAGATCTTAAAAACATGCAAAATAAAGATCTTCCTCTCTTGAACTAATCAGAAAATAAGAAAAATTGAAAGAAAAATGTGTTCTTACTGTGTAATATCTTGTTATTTAAGATCATGTCCATGTATTTTCCCGAGTCATTTAAGTGCTATGAGTGGGATGTGTTGCACTATAGAAGACTGAAATACAGAGTTTCAATGATGGAAATGTACAGTGGAAAGAATATTTAAATATTTAAGGTCTATGAAACCCAGCCTATATAATTGCTATATAATTGTATGTAGTACAGGTACTTACTCTAAATAACTGCACTTATGGTGAGACAGAAAATGAATCAGGCTGTAAAGGTGAGTTACATATGTAACTTTGAAATGATTCCAAACACATAGTTTACTACAAGATATTTTATTTTGGAGTTCATGTTTGTGTTCCATCTTAACATTTTGTTTAAACATGGGTCTCGGGCCAGTGAGATAGCATAGTGGCATAAGCGCCTGCCCGGCAAGCGCGAGGTCCTGAGGTCGACTCCCGGTACCCACATAAAAACAAAAACAAACAAAAAAAAAGAGTCTCTTATAGGATCCCGTATTTGGGAACTTGAAATGAATTCCCCCTCCCTTAGAGAGTATGCGTACTCCCAGTTTCCTAGGAAATTATCATATCACACCTCACTGGACCTTCCATCTGTGTTACTGACCTCAACTACTGAACTTCAAAACATGTAAACTCATGAGTTTGGCCAACACTATAAGAGTTTAGGTCCTAGCATGGCTATACTTTGCTGGCTGTGTCTCCATATGTCACAAGCTTGGGCCACAACAGGCTTAGAAATCTCATCTTCCAACACCAGCACAAATCTCTAACATGAGGTACCTCCTGTGTCTTGCGATTTCCACTACGGTGGTCAAGCCAGCTTCTTCTGAGACTATTTTATAAAGGTACATCTCAAACTTTAATGTTGGGGCAGATGAGATGGCTCAGTGGCATAAGCGCCTGCCTGGCAAGCGCAAGGTCTTGAATTTGACTCCCGGATCCCACATATGAAAAAAGGGCCGGTGATATCGCTCAGTGGCACGGGTGTCTGCTGGTGCGCAAGGTCCTGAGTTCGACCCCCGGTACCCACACACACACACACAAAAACAACTTTAATGAGACTTGACCCTCCATGCTAGCCTGCTTCTATTTTAATTAAGAAGCTGGATTTTAATAATTATGGAATTGATTGAGTTGCTAGTGTATCTTGTTTATCGAGTATATTCCTTGGGCAATTTGTTCATATTATTCTCCCTCTATTTAAGCATTGTGAACCTAAAAATATTTTATAAATTATGATTTATAAAGTCATAATTTGATCATCTTGTTAATGTGACCATATGCAACAAGAAGGCTGTGAAAGGAGCAAGAAAAAGAAAAAACAGTTCATTCAAGGCAAATTTCTTTGCCAATGGCACATTGATGATGTTCAAAAATGTATTTGTTTCCTGGATCAGAGATACAAATAAGGATTAGCACAAAGGATTAGACAGTGAGGAGAGAGTATTTGGAAAAAAATAAGAAGTCTACTTAATTAGAGATGGTGTAATTTAACATTGGCAAGTCTGAATTCACCACTGTTCCTTCTAAAAATCTATTTCTCTCTTTCCTCTGTCAGGGAATGGCAGTACTTCCTGGATGTCACTTTCTTTGGTTGCAGAACCAGAAATGATTACAAATTTCTGCAGCAGTAGATCTGTTACTTCTTGCAGGCAGCTTCATGGATCTTTTCATTGATTATGTTTTCCTTCTTTTTTTTCTTTTTTTTTTGGGAGGGTGGGTACCGGGGATCGAACTCAGGATCTCGTGCTTGCTAGGCAGGTGCTCGTGCCACTGAGCTATCTCACTGGCCCCATGTTTTCCTTCTTGAATAATGTACTAAATATTTTTGTGTGAAATTGATTTGTGACCCACCTTTAGCAAGTTATAGGCCTTCATTAAATCTGCTTCTTTACTTATGTCACTTTTGTTTCTATCTTATTTTGTGTTAATACCAGTATTTCCCAGCTGCCTCTTTTCTTTTTCTTTAATTCTTTTCAAAATATATATTGTGGACATTTAATCTTCTTTAACCTTAATTATAATTCCAAGTTAACTTAAATAATTTTTGAAAAATTAGATTGGTATGTAAGCTAAAGTGACTTTAATTTCTGCTCAGTTGTCCAAATCAGAAACTGTACTAACTTTTAAGATGTTTTTCTATACCTTTACCTCTGATCAAACAATAAATATTGTTTATTCTATTTACTCAATATCTTTCCAATCTATTGCTTTTACATTTTCAACATTGCAATCTACATTTTCAACATTTATTATGCTCAGTTTTCTTAAATAAGTTGCTGAAAGGGTTTTTTGCTGGCCAGATGGCCTCTATTTATTCCTGTGAGCTTTTCTTCTTAGAGTTTCTAAAGCGAATTATCTTAAAATAAAACAAATAAAACCAACAACTCATGAATATATTACTGTCATGCTCATTGTCACTGAATGGGTCCCCAGCTTTTAGAGTCAAATTCAAACTCTACACCACAGCATATGAGGCATCTAAAAATTTGCCTTCTATATTTCACTGGCTCTGCCTTCAAACTTCTCCAGTTTAATTTCTCTCGAATGCTGCATTGCAGACCCACTGAGCTGTTATTTTCCACCATACCGTGCACTCTCAACTTTCTCTAGCTAGCTCTTCCAAGGTTGTACATAGCCAGAGCAAACTGTCTTTGAATTACCAAAGTGTTCAGAGGGTTTTCTCAATGAAGATTAACCAGTAGCCCAGATCCAGGAGCGAGGTCATTTTAGGTGACAGGTTTCAAAATGGATGGGTGTACTACACCTTGTCTAAGGTGTCTAAGCTGACCAAGAAAGTATGAAAAAAATGAGAACAGATAAGTCTCTCAACTCCACCCTGCCTAGGGCAAGAGATATATTCAAGTCTATAAAAGAATATTCATTTCTATCATCCCTTACTACCACTGTATCAGAAAATATTGGCGGATGGTCTAGTGGTTAAGGGAGCCACGATATAACTGACTGGAACTTCTGATCAAATGAGTATCAGGACTTCCTCATTCTTGGAATGATTTCCTCTTTTCCTGTAAAAAAGAGAATAAGAAAGCTTAATTTCTGACACAGGCTCTAACTTGTTGAGAGATAGTGTGTAACAGGAAAAGAAAATGATAATCCTTTCTACCCAGATTTGGAAAGTTCTACACATTTCATCTACCCATTTCATCATAATAAATGTATATTTATTATGTAGAATAAATCTCACCTTTGTTTAGACAAAATTTATAACAATTCATTAATTATTAATATCCAATTACCTCTTTGCTTTCTGGTATAACAGACCCACTTTTAAGTTTCCTCAAGAAAATATACAGATTCTTAAACACAGCACTATCAGTGACAAACGAAGAACAATAATTACTTGGAAACAAGAAACTGTTCTTTCAACAGAGGAGCGGATGTTGGATTTAAGCAATGGATTCCATTTGAAAAAAAAAGTATACCCATTAAAAAAAAATCAATACTCTTAGCTCTAGGGGGTCACAGCAAATGTTTTTAGATACTACCAAAAAAAAAAAAAAAAAAAAAAGAATGAAGGACTTGGCTGCATTTCATCTGGCAAACATTTTAGGCTTAAGATTTTTCAGACTTTTAAACTTTAGAAATTATAAAAAAAATCCTCTGAATTTTGTTGACAAAAGATTTACAGAGTCGAAATAGCATAAAATTGATAATTATAGGTACAAACTGCACAATCATATCTATGATAGAATTTTATAGGTCAGAAAGGAAGATGCATACTTGTACTAATACACTTTATATACTAGAAACTAAGAAAACAAACTTAGTTTCCTTTGTAACACAAACTGAATGAGTTCTTAACACTAACTTGCACTGATGTTTTTTCTTCTGGACTTTCTAAAGGCGCTTAGAAAAATCTTAAAGTTTTGCCATTTTAAAAGGTGATATGAACTCTTAAAGGTTTATTGACATATTTGATAATTCAGTTCAAAATCAATGACAGTTCACCATTCCCCACAGGCCTTCTGTGTTTCTATTTGAAACATACAGAAAGCTGAGCCAACTACAAACAGCAAATTTTATTTTGAATCCCCAGCTGGAATAATTTTTTTGCTAAAGTAAATACTGAAATGTCCAATTCTTCTAAGGTTCAGTCAAAATGTCTCAACTTTATAACTGGAGAAGCATCAATAAAAATACCATGTTTGGAATTAGTTAAGTGTGTTCAATTTTTTCCACTGAGTTCACCATATAAAACAGATCTTTCACAATAAAATAGAAAGAAATTTTCTATGTTCTTTCACGCCATTATTTTATGGGTTATAGGTGATAAAATACCAAGCAGAATACAAAAGTGAAATCTGCACAGAAGCTAAGTCACTGTGGTAAAGTAATGCAAAGGAATCCCATGAAGTTCTCCCCAGAGTATAGGGATTATTTTATTTTGATTGGGAAACTGCTTGATGTATTTGTTCATGAAATACGAGAGGAATTACAAGCAACCATAATGATATCTTTTGCTTGTAGTTTAAAAAAAAAGCTGTAAGTAACTCTGATGCTTTTATTCTAGAAAACAATAGACAGGCTATGAGAACAAAGAAAGCATTTGTAGGTGTGGTTGTATCAGGTCCACACACAAAGCCTCATTCGAAGTACACTTAATATCTGCCGCTATATTTGCTGCTAAATCAACCTAAGAGATTCAGTGCTTTCCATATTGTTTTCTTTTATTTCCTGTGTCTCTCCAAATGCTTAAAAGACATGAAACAGATTTATATCCTTTAAAACACTTGTTCCTTGTTGCAGGGGGATTTTTCTTAGAAACTAGTAAATATTAGTGCAAATCCTAACATCAACTTGATTCCTGATATGGGTCAATTTTTAAAGTCACCTTTGTATTTCTCCTTGACTTTTTTATCTTTTCTTGTGCTTCTATCTTTAAATCACTTTTTCATGAATTGCTTTCCAACAAACAGAGCTGGATAATGTTCTATTGATATAAAGGGCTGCATTTTGAAGACAGAAAAATGGCAGTTAGATATTGATTTGTTGATACGCTGCAACTTAACTGCCACATATGCCACTAATGTCAAACTGCTGGGTCATGATGGAGTTTGTTGATACTTTTTCTTTTTATTTTTAACTATTCAGAAAGTAGCACCCACAGGAAGCAAACAATTATATAGGGTGGGTATACAGATGGGACCTCAGAAATTATCCATTCCAAGTCCTCATTTCTACAGATGAAGAAATGAACCAAGAGATACTAAGTTATGTACCTAAGCATCCATAATGTTTAGCACCATTACAGCACTTGAAATTGAGTGTTATGAATTCCTCTCCAAGGAGGAATAGCACAAATGACTGTCCTTGACCTAAAACAGCAACTGCAATTACAATCTATTATACTTCTTTTTTAAGGGCTAATCACTTATTTGTTTTTAAGTGGTTCTTTTCTCATTAAGCCTAAAACAAATACAAGAGAGTATATAGAGAATTAAAAATTTCTATTTCTATTAGCATCTGGAAAACCACTGACCTGAAGTCTAAGAACTATTTTGATTAAAAAAAAAACTCAGGGACTTACTAAAGTCAAATAATTTAATTAAAAATAATGTTATATTTTGCTTAATCTTTATATAGTTTTTCACATATATATCTCATAACTATCTTATGAGGCAGGTGTTTGTGGTATCCATGATACTGGGATTTAGAAAGGTTAACTAATCTGCTTAAGCTAATACAGATATTGAAATTGCCTTGCCACTTACAGAAGGCAGAAGTTAGGTTGTTCTGCACAATAGTCTGGGTCTTTCCCTGGCTCTTCATTCTGAATTATCGAAAAGGAGGAAATATTCAAAGGAATCACAGTAATTTTATTACTTACAGAATGTCTTTTACTCAACTGATTTTAGTGTTGTGGCCTTGGCCTACATATTTCAGGTACTGGTACAGCTGGACAGAGTAAGCCTTATATCACATCAATTCGAGCCATGCACAAAAGACATGAGCCCCGGGGCCTTCTGGGGCTGCGAGCTGCAGAAGTCCTGCTGGAGGGAGGTAGGGCAAGAGAAGCTGCTCTGTGACAGCCATAGTGCGCCTTGTAGGGACGTTGCTATGTAGCTCACTTTCACACGATGAAGTGTCCCGTTTCTGAAAAAAAATTCGAAACAAGTAGTTTCCTGACAACTAGAGAAAACACATTTTTTTTTTCTTAAGGAATAAGTGTACATTTTTCCAGTGGAAAAATTAAACTAACATTTGCCATTTGTGTTTTGACTGCCATGAAGATCAATTTAAGGAATTTGGCCACACCACAACTAGTACATCAGCAGGCTAAACTTGCTCAATCTTATTTTTTATTCTATCTTTATATTTCTAGGTCTCTCTCATGTTTTATTTTAAATTCTGTCCCACTAACTTGATCATGAATTTGATGTACATGTGTTCGATGTATTTGGAGCACCCATGGTAGTTCACTGGAAGTACAAAGCTCAGATTTGTCTACAAATGGAACATATAAAATTAGCTATAGTTTTCAACAATGGTCCTGTGCAGATCTCACACCAGCTCCTCAGAGGGATCCATTTTCTTCTCAGTCTTGACACAGCAGACACCTTTAAAACTAAAGGAAGCTACCCTGCACCTCATCGATTATTTCATCTATACCCGTCTCCTCAATCTTTAGTCAATCTTACCAAAAAAAGAAAAGACCCAATTCAATGCAATTAGAAATGAAAAAGGTGAAATCACAGCAAACATCACTGAAATCCAGAAGATGATTGGAACCTACTCTGAGAATCTGTATTCCAGTAATTTGGAGAATTCAGAAGAAATGGATAGATTCCTAGACACATATGAATTGCAAACCTCAACCAAGAAGATACAAAAACCAGTAGGCAATGAACTTGAAGCAGTCATAAAAAAACAAACAAACAATAAAACAAAAAATGACTAATTAAGAAAAGGCCAGGGGCTAGGGATATAGCTCAGCAGCACAACACCTGCCTGGCAAGCGCAAGGTCCCGAGTTTGATTCCCAGTGTCAAAAAAAAAAAAAGAAGAAAAGAAAAGGCCAGGACCCAATGGATTCACCATTGATTTCTTTTTTCCTTTCTTTTCTTTTCTTTTTTTTTTTTTTTTGGCAGCAGGAATCAAACTCATGGCCTTGCGCTTCCCAGGCAGGCATTGTGCCACTGAGCTATATCCTGAGCCCTCGCCATTGATTTCTACAAGAGCTGTGGGGATGATCTGATGACAATAATCAAAATCTTTAATGAAATCAAGAGGGAGGGAGTACTCACGAAGTCATTCCTGGAAGATAGCATTACTCTAACTACAAAACCAGAAAAAGACCAAACCAAAAAACGAATGACAGACAAATCTCTTTAATGAACATAGACACAAATATCCTCAACAAGATATCGACAATCAAAATGCAACAAATTATCAAAAAGATCATGCATCATGACCAACTACAATTCATCCCAGGGAAGCAGGGATAGTTCAACATAAACAAATCAGTGTTACATAAACAGAAGCAAGGACAAAAATCACATGATTATCTCAAAAGATACAGAAAAAACCATTGACAAAATTCACATCTATTCATGAAAAAAAAAATCATGAAGAAATTAGGTATAGAAGGATCTTTTCTCGATCTAATAAAAGCCATAAAGACAAATCTGGTGACAGCATTGAATTGAATGGGGAAAACTGAAAGCTTTCCCTCTGAAACTGGGAACAATAAAAGTATGTCCACTTTCACCACTCCTGTTCAATACAGTACTCAAAACATTAGCTAGAGCAATCAAGCAAAAGAAAGAAATACAGGGATATAAATAGGAAAAAAAGTCAAATTATCATTATTCGCAGATAACACAATCTTATATGGGAAAGACCCAAAAGATCCTCCAAAAGAGTCCTAGAACTAATAACCAAATCCAGTAGTGTAGCAGGATACAAAGTCAACATACAAAAATCAGTAGCATTCCTATACACCAATAATGAACACCAAGAAAGAAATTAGGAGAACACTATCATTCACAATAGCATCAAGAAAAATTAAATATTTAGGAATTAACCTAAGAAAGTGAAAGACTTCTACAAAGAAAACTACAATACTGCGAAAAAGGAGATCAAAGAGGTCATCAGAAAATTAAAAGATATCTCCAGTTCCTGGATAGGTAGATCCAATATTATCAAAATGGCCATACTTCCAAAACTGATGTATGGATCTAATGCAACACAAATCAAAATATCAATGGCACTCCCCAAATAACTAGAGAAAACATTCCTAAAATTCACAAAGAAGAAGTAGAGACCTAAAATAGCAAAAGCAACCTTGGACAACAAGAGCAAAGTAGGAGATATCACATTCCCGGACTTCAAATTATATTACAAAGTTACAGTAATTTAAAACAGCATGGTATTGGCAAAAAAAAAAAAAAATCATGCCATTCAATGAAGCAGAATAGAGTATGAGAACCCAGGCACACTCAGCTCTCAGATACAAAGGGGCCAAAAAGATAGCCTCTTTAACTAATGATGCTGTGAAAAGTGGCTATCCACATACAAAAGATTAAATCTAGGCCTATATCTCTCACCAATACTAAACTAAAATAAAAATGAATCACAGATTTAAGTGTTAGAAGAGAAACATTTAATCTATTGGAAGATAAAGCAGGTAAAACTCAAAAACATAGATATAAGCAAAGACTTTCTGAAAAGAACAACTATTGCATGATAGTACCAAGAATCAACAAATGGGATATTATCAAATTAAAAAGTTTTGCCCAGCAAAAACCAAACAAACAAACAAACAAACAAAAAACCAACAAACACAGTGAAGAGACAACTTACAAAATTGGAAAAAATTTTGCCTGCTATTCTGCAAACAAAGGACTAATGTCTAGAATATATGAAGAACCAAAAAAATTAGACCCCCTCCAAATAAAAGACCCAATCAAAAATGGGCAAATAAAAGGAATAGACACTTTTCAGAAGATAAACAAGTGGCCAATAAATACATGAAAAAAATGTTCACCATTTCTAGCCATTAGAGAAGTACAAATTAAAAGAACACACATTCTACCTTACTGCAGAAACAACAGCTATCAAGAAATCAAATAATAACAAATCAGCATTTGTTAGGCTGCAGGGGAAAAGGTACCTTCTACACTGGTGGGTTTGTAAACTAGCACAACCATTATGGAAATCAGTATGGAGATCCCTCAAAAATCTAAAAATAGAAATTCTATTTGATCTACCTTTCCCCTTATAGATATCTTCCTGGAAGAGTTCAAGACAACCCAAAATATAAAGGGCAAAATAAAAGATAAGAGGGTTGAGAGAGATAGCTCTTTTGCAGAAGAGAAGGGAGTTGGAATTTCTTACAATATAATTAAGAGTTCTAGAGTCATTTAACTTGAAAGGAAAAGTAAAAAGACTTTATACTCCAAAGCAATTTTAAAAAAAAGTTAGACCAATTATATTCATTTGATATCCTCCAACCTCATCTGACCTTACATATTAATCACATGGAGCACCTAGGCAACATACAGAGCAGAACCAGAGTGGGTCAGAATCTTCCACTGATATGTGGGCACTGGTCTCTCACCAGGGCCTCACAACATCCAATTTTTACCTAGATGGGTGGGCTTCTATCAATTAAATAAGTAGCTTTGGAATAAACTCTACATATAAATTTTCCCACGGATAGGAAAATGTCACGGACTCCCTACTTATATAAAGCAAATTTTAATTTTTTTCCCTTCTAAACCAATTGCTTGTTGGACAGCTGACATGTCTGGCTTGATTTCAGCATTGAGTATACTTAATAGGGAAAATAACATGTTTGTCTGCCTTATCCTTAATCTCTTCTCTGAACATTTGTTCTACTTACTCGGAAACCTGGCTCATCCTGCGACAGAAAATTTAAATTTTAGAATTTTAGCAAACTAACGAATAGCTTAATATCATATTGGGACAGAATATGCTCACCCAGCGCACCACATAATTAGACTCAGCCTGGACTGATCACGTGAGCTGCAACTCAGAGACGGTCTGACCTGGCTCTGTCTGATGGCACCCAGCTGTGCTGCCTGCACTCATAAACCCATAACATAACCTGTTTTGCTAGCCTGTTTCAAGGACTTTCTGCCCAAGATACACTAGCCTAGTCAAAGGCATGCTTGATTTTACTCACCCACTCAACTCAGCTCCCTCCCTAAACTTTCCCACCTTAGGGTAAACAACTCCCCCTATCAAAACCTGGCCAAAACAAAACTGCCTAACAAGGGACAAAATGTATATAACCAATTATAAAATAACCTGTTATCAGCTCTTGTACTTTGTATATAAGTCTTTGTTTTACTCTAACCCAGGTCTGGTGATTTGGACTTGGTTCCCACCAGCCCGCTAACATAATAAAATTTGCCTTCTGACTCCTTGGTGCAGAGTGTCTTCCTTTCGGTCCAGTGCCAGGTTCTGCAACAATCCCTTAAGAAGTGAATTCATCTATTTGTTTTCAAATTGTAGCTGTTTTCTCTCACATACTTTTTGTGCCACTGAAATGAGAGGTAATCTTTGCATTTTCCTTGTTCCTCATTATCACCTTCAGATTATTCTGCTTTCCTCCTCCTGAAAAGTGACATTTTAAATTTTGTAATATTAAACTATTACATCCACCACTTGATCTTTATTTCAGTCATCTGTAAATGTCTAGAGGGGTCACTCACTCTTATTTTTCCTGGTTCACTATTATTTTCTATAACACCATCTATGCCTTGTTTCTAGGAAATTTAAAAATACACACCTATACCTTTCTATACCATGAATTGCCAGTTCTTTGATGTCTCTCTCCAACTTACTTTGCCTTTGACCCAATCTCAGCCAACTATTCTTGGGCTTAGCGATAACTCAACTCCGTCCAAAACCCCAATTTTAAACTTTCCATTCTTGAGCCATCCCTTCTATCTTTGCACTTAGAGTCTTAGAATGTCAACTGCAATAATCTCACAGGAAAAAATAAGAAATCTTTAACAAACCACTACAATTACAATTGTCAAAAATTATGCAATAAAGAAGAACATGACAACTAACAGTTTAAAAATTAAATGGAATGGCCAAAGATGACTTTCAAGTAAATAAGATTGGAAAATATTCTTTTCAAGCACAGTTTCTTTGAAAGATAATGAAAGATGTCATCCAGGAAAATAAAACAATAAACTAAGAAAGAGGAAGACATGGGTTCCAGAACACAGGGATCTAACATGTAAGAGTAGAAAGGAAAGTCCCCAGAGCAATAGCTGGGCAATAGACCTCCACAGAAACCAGTCCAGAACAGAAAATAGATGGTAGGCTCTTGTGTACAGTCTCTAGAAAGAAATATATGTATATATACAAACACAGAGTCAAGTTTTTTTAAGAAAAAATGAACTTATGATTCTCTTGGGAAGAATTAATAACACATACATGTACTGGTCAGCTTTCTGTGGCTGGCACAAAATACCTGTCACCCACAACTTGAAGAAGCAGGAAGTTTGTTTTGGTTCACAGTTTCAGAGGTGCCAGGGCATGGTTAGTTACCTCCAAAGCAAAAACCATCATGGTAGAAGGGCATGGTGACGAAAGCTGCTCGGTATCCAAGAAGCAGGGAGCAAGGGAACAGTGCCAGAGAGGAAGGGGCCAGGAACTAGATGCAGTTGCCAAGGTCATAGCTCCATGACCCACCCAGACATAAGCAGAAATATGCTTTACCCATCTCCTAGGCATCTCTAAAGCCAATCTACTTGACAATCACGATTAACAACTACAATACATAAAGTAAACAAAAAGCAAGAGAATTATTAATTTTGGGGAACAGGTAGGATAGAAAAGATTGTGCTAGGAAGAAAATAACTATGACAAGGTAGCTACTTGGCTCTACAATGAATAATACCCATACTTACATAATGCAGTAGGGACCTGCTTTTGACTTAACCAAATATTGGGCTACAAGTATTTTTAGAAGTTGGAGAGAGAGAATCAATGAAAGACAAGAGAACTAATAGGAAACAGAGTTAATTGCACATTTTACTTTAATATTAAGTCAAGCAATAGCAACATAAGTATATTATTTACAAACATCAGAAAAGAAAAATTAAAATAAATAATGGATCTTAGGGAGGATGAAATGATAAAACCACTGTATTTTGTTATGAGTCTTTTAATACTAATTATTTTTACCTTGATAAAAATAAGCATTGATTTTTAGATACTTTTGTTGTAAGCCACTTGAAATTATTTTAGCAGACAATTGGATAAATAAATAAGGCTCTTTGTGCATTCATTTGACCACCACCAGTCACTGATTTAGTAGGTAATAATCAGTGAGTCCACATATATGAAATTGCACTTCTGTAATGGGAGTTTAAAGCAGTCAACAGAAGCTTATCATTAATCTGACTTAGCATCAAGATTTTCAGATCAGATGTCATCCCAACTGTAAAGTTTGCAATCCTTGCTGCTGTAGTTGGTTTTAGTTATCCTTATGAGTGTTGTATACATGTTCTCTTTATAAATAAGCAAACACGGCCATCCCCCTCCCTACTGGTGGCATTTCTGTGACATAAACATCCTAGAAATTGCTGTACAGGTTGACTGAGTGTGCAGCCCACTCTCTTTTGTTTCCAGCTCCTGCTTCTGCTTCTGCAAGAAAGGAAGCTAATTGTGGCAGTGGCCTCAACTGGCGTGCTGCTGATTAACTCGTGAACACTGAGTGTTACTGCGGCTGCTGACTGTCTCTCCTGGCCAGTGCTGCCCCATCAATACAGCTTTATACTCTGCAGTTGGCTGGAGTAGTAGAAAATGCCTCATTTCTGGAAATTTTATGGCACCATGCTGGCATGCAGAACCTCAATGACCCTAATTAAGGAGAGGGCTCAAAGTTGAAAATGGTACATTTAAAGGTTTGAAGAAGTCAGTAGATCCTCTAAGTTCAAATGCCTGATTCCTCTCTCAGGCATTCTGATCTTTAATTGAACATGAAATAACACTTGCCTCAGAAAAACATTGCAGTCCTTTTTGTGAGTGATTGCTGGCTACCTTGTTTCTACCTACTGTCTACCTCTCTCTTCCGAGCTCTGAGGCACTCTGTCCAGTATTTACCAGATGTTGCATTAGAATGCACCCAGTATATCTCAACTATAGCTTGTTCAGTAAAAAATTCATTGTTATCTACCTCATTTATTGGCCGAAAGGGTATGTGTTTCATACATGTTGGCTCAAGGAATATTATCTACTAAATCAATGACCAATGGTGGTCAAATGAATGCACAAAGAGGCTTATTTATCTCAGTAAATATGCCATCATCTACCTGGTCCTTACTGTACTTCTTGAGCACATGCTAGAATTTTTCTACCCTGGCTGACAGACTTATTCATGAAAGCTTTCCAAAAGGGCAGATGCCTAGTTCGTATCCAGACTTACTGAATCAGAATCTCCAGGGATTAGTTTCAGTGTTGGAATTTTTTTTAAAGTTCCACAATAATTATGTTAGGGAATTAAGTTTGAGAACCACTATATTTCTATGGTCTCTTCTTTTATTCCTCCAATCGCTGAGCACAGTTAGATCTTCATCATCTCTTCCCTAGATCTTTGCTGTAGTTTCTAACTGAACTTCTTACATCCTGTTTAAATCCCTTGAATATGTTCTCTCTCTCTCTCTTTTATTTGACAAATGTTAGTTGAGAATCAAGCTTGGCATTGAATTTTCCCTCTACCATTTTGCTTGAATCATTATGAAATTCAAGTCTTACAGTGATATTCTGGTACTTAAAATTCTGTAAGTTCATTTTTACCCCTCAACATAAATTCCAAAGTCATTATTGTAGTACTGATCTTACCCCATTTCTCCCTCAAACTCAAGTCTGTTAAATGCCTCAGATGTATTATTTTTTTCTTCCTAAATATCTACACATCTGGTAGGATTGCATACGACAGAGTTTAAGAGCTTATTCATGAAATCATTGATCCTGTACACCAATAATGAACCCACTAAAAAATAAATAAGGAAAATAATTCCATTCACGATAGTTTAAAAAATTAAATACTTAGGAATCAACCTAACTAGATAGATGAAAGACTTCCATAATAAAAGTTAGATAATACTGAAGAAAAACTGAAGAAGACATTAGAAAAATAGAAAAATGTCCCTTTTTAATGGATCAAAATATCTAATATTGTAAAAATGGGCATATCACTAAAGGTAATCCACACCACAAATTCAATACAATCTTATTAAAATACCAACAATATTCTTTACAGAACAAGGAAAAAATTATAGAATTTATATGAAACCAGAAGAGACCCAGAATAGCCAAATTAATCCTAAGCAAAAAGGGCAATTCCAGAGGCATAACAATGCCAAATTTCAAATTCTACAACAAGGCCATAGTAACAAAAACTACATGGTATTGACACAAAAACAAAAAGTAAACCAACAGAATAGAGCAGAAGACACAGAAACAAACTGATACACCTAAAGCTATCTGATTTTTGACAAAGGGACCAAAATCATGAACTGGAGAAAAGATAATCTCTTAAACAAATGGTGTTGGGAAAACTGGATATCCACAGGGAGGAGATTGAAACTAGATCCCTACCTCTTATTCTGTACTACAATAAAATCATATGGCTCAAAGACATAGATATAAAAACAAACTTTGAAAATTGTGGAATATAACATAGAGAAAACACTTGAAAGCCATAGGAACAGGCAAAAACTTCCTAAATCATACTTCAGTAGACCAGGAAATAATATCAGGAATCAACAAATAGGACTTCATCAAATTAAAAAGCTTCTACACAGTAAAGGAAAAAACAGAGTGAAGACACAGCCTACAGAACGGTAGAAAATTATTGCTAGCTACTTTTCTTACAGAGGATTAATCTGTAGAATATACGAAGAACTAAGAAAACTAACCACCCCCCCAAATCATCCAAACAAAAGTGAGCAAATGAAGTAAATAAACACCTCTCAAAAGAAGTACAAATGGCCAATAAATATATGAAAAAATATTCCACATCTTTAGCCATTAGGTAAATGCAAAATTACTTTGAGATTCCATCCAGAATGGCTATCATCAAAAATACAAAAGACAATGAATGCTGGCCTAGATGTGGAGAAAAAATAACCCTCCTACACTGTTGGTGGAAATATAAACTAATGTAACCATTGTGGAAATCAGTATGGAGATTCTTCAAAAACTAAAAATAGAAATACTATTGATCCAGCTATACCTCTTGTGGGTATATTTCCAAAAGAATTAAAGATAGCTTATTATAATGATACATACATACCCATGTTTATGGCAGTTCAAATCACAAGAACTAAACTGGAAATAGCTTATATATACATCCATAGAAGAACAGGGGAAGAAAATGTATATATACAAAATGAATGATTATTCCACCATAAAATGAAATCATGTCATCTGCAGAATAATTGATGGAACTGGAGACCATCAAGCCAAGAAAAAGAAGCCAGATTCAGAATGTCAAATATCTCAGTTTCTTATATTTGGAAAATGTAAAATAAATAAGTAAATTAACTAATTAAAAGGGACATGACGGGAAGGAAGAAGATAGAGTTTTGGAAAGGAAAAGGGGCATGGGGGAAGAAAAGGAGAAGCATGCAATGGGATTGAAAATGAGAAATATATGTTAAATGTATGTACCAATTCTCCACCATTCTGTATTACTAACATGCTCGTAAAATATTATCTTCCAGAACTTGTAGTTTTGTTGTTCATTTATCAAATATGGAAACAGTATATAACTAAATATTGTGTAAGAATGCAGAATAATAATGAGAGCTCTTAATTTTATTTGGCTGCTACCTATGTGGGAAATTTTAAACCTAACGAATTGTCCCATGAAGAAAAAAATCTATGAAGTAAAACCTATTATTTTTCTCTTTTAATATACAGAGATCCAGAGATACAAAAAACTCAAAGAAAATTGAACAAGGTCACATATTTTTGAGTAATAAAGACAGGTGGTCTGACTCAAAACCTTCTCTTAAATATCATGTTATATTGCTATTCCAAAATGAAAATGAAAGAAAAGAGTTGATGCTGGGAGTGGTGCTGCACACCTGTAATCCTAGCACTCAGAAGACTAAGACAGAAGGATTGCAGAGAGTTCGAGGCCAGCCTGGGCTATATAGTGAGTTCAAGGCCAGCCTGAACTACAGAGTGAGACCCTAAGAGAGCTACTATAAGATAAATATGGATTCTATTAAATGTATATTTCTTCACCCTATTTTAAAGTCCAAAATTGTAGATCAAATCATTGTCAGTCACAGATGATGAAAGTATTTAGATGAACATTGATAAAATGTGACAAAAATAAATAAAATCTTCAAACAGACAAACTGAGATTCTTTGCCGATATTATCTAAGTCACTGAGGATATATCTAAATTCTCTTTAAGTGTATTAGGTAATTTTGCCGATAATATTTTGGTTGAAATTCTCACTCTTCATGATTATTTCTTAAAATTATTTCAAAATATTTCAACATGTATTCAAATGACCTGTCACACACAGCTCAATGAAAAAATACTATGTTTAGTCTTCTGTTCTATTTGATGGCCACACTTATGTACTAGATAAAATATAATCTCTGAGGTAATTCAACTGAATGTAGTAAAAGAATGAATGCTGTACTCATTTCCTCCTAAAAGAACTGGAGTCAAGAAATGAAAGTAGGGCCGATGAGATAGCTCAGCGGCATAAGCGCCTGCCTGGCAAGCACGAAGTCCTGAGTTCGACTCCTGGTACCCACATGCGAAAAAAGGGCCGGTGATATCGCTCAGTGGCACGGGCGCCTGCTGGCGCACAAGGTCCTGAGTTCGACCCCCAGTACCCACAAAAAAAAAAAAAAAAGAAAGAAATGAAAGTAAAGCAGATGTGGTGGAGCCGTGCTTGTAATCCTAGCACTCTGGAAAGCTGAGGCAGAAGGCTGGTAAGTTGGAGTCCAGCCTGAGCAACTGAGTGACTTAGGGAGACCCTGTTTCAAAACAAAAACTAAAAAAGGCCTGGAGTATAGTTCAGTGCAAAGACCCTGGGTTCAATCTCAGCACTGAAATAAAGAAAAGAAACTGAAGAAAAACAAGAAATATTTTGTTTTCAAAAAGATGGACAAGTTTATAATGTCATCCTTTTATTTTTTTAAGATTAACGTTTAGATGTTAAACTACCATCTTGTAAAAAAAATTATTAAAAAGGAACAATACATTTCAGCTTTCATTATAATATAAAGGATATTTCTCCATACATTCTCATGTCATTTGTGAATGAAGACATTTCTACGTCTTTCTTCCTGAACTATGTGCTTGCTTTTTGTTTCCTGTACTCAGTTCAATGCTGAGGAACTGTAACAATAACAAAAAAATCCACATTTTTGCTTTGTTCCCAATATTAGAGCGATATCATTCTATTTGTCATTATTAAAAATGATGTTAGAACTGGCATTTTTGTTAAATTTAAAAGATAATAGCTTAAAACAATAATAGTAACAATGTATTTTGGGATTTAATGGGACAAATTTATCACAAAGATTATAATAAGAAATGGAAGTACATAGTTAAGTCTTACATTACAAGTGAATAACGGTAAGGTAAAGACAGAGATTACAGACTAAACGATTAAAAAAAAAGAAATACATGCTTGTTTAAAGCAATCTATTTAAATATTAAGACAGATCAAATAAGCATTGAAAAATGTATACTATTCAATCACTAAGCATAAGAACTCTAGAGTGGTTGTATGAATACAGGAAAAATATATATCAATATAAAAATATTACAGAGGAAAAGAGTACATTTTATTCTGATAATAGGATTGATTTGCCAAAAATAATGTAAATGTTTATATAACTAATTATAGAGTTTCAAAAGAAACACAGCAAAACCTGATAGAACACAAGAGAGTCAAATCAAGAATTAAAGTTTGGGTGTGGCAAAAGCCTTGTGTCTAAACTAAACAGATAGATGATAGATACATGATATTGATTATGATGATGACAGAGATATAAACTATATCTCTATAATAAAAAACTAAATTTGTTAAATGAGCAAATGATTGGCCATTCATAAAAGCAGACATAAGAAAGGCAATGCATACATATGAAGATGATCAGTAACCTTCTTCATTAAAGAAGGGCAAATTAAAACTGTAATAAGATAGTCTCACACTAACTAGAATGACAGAAATGTAAAGGTCTGACAAGACTGTGTTAGCAAGGATACAGAGCAAATAGAATCCTCACACACTAATGACGGGAATGTAAAAATGTACAAGAGTTTGTTCCATATAACAATCTCTTATAAAATTTGACTTAGGATTTCACTTTCAAGTATTTATCCTAAATTCCAGCATCAGAGGGTAATGGAAAGAAGAAGTTCACAGAGAGGGAGGGTGAAAGTCCTCCTAACTGGGGGGATGGTAGTCTATTACACTGATGTTAACCTCTGTCCAGATGGGTATCCTCATGCTGCTCTCTGAGCTATTTGAGAACTGACACGAAAAGTCTAATTGCCACAGCTTAATTCTCTCATGTGGAAGCTGCAGCCTCTCTCCTGCCCTCCATATCCCTGCTGCTTTTGGCACTTTCAATATCTTCTGGCTACTGAAGTCTCCCCATCCAGCAATATTTTTAGAAAGGGTATCAATTTGGAGCACTAGTAAAACAATGGAAACTCAGATTCTGCCATGACCGTTTTACTTATGGGATTAGCACTGTAGTTTATGGACCTGCATTGTCTTATTTAATTATCGTAGCAGTCCTATGAGATGTGTCCAGTTCTTTACTTTGTTTTACAAATGAGGAAATAGAACACAAAGAAATTTAAAAGCCTTCACATAACTTGAATGCTGGGGATGAACAAAATTGTAGCACTCCAACTTCAAAACCTGAAGCCAAATGATAATCAATAGCATTCTTGGAGAAAATGAAATCAGACAAATGGAGGTAATTTCATCCAGGCCATGTTCAGATGAGATGAATCGCTCCTGTCTGCAACAGAAAACTTACTCATTTTCCTTGAGATTCAGTGTTCATCTTTCCCGAGCTGTGTTGCTTATTAAATTACTAATCTATAAGTGCCGGTACTTTGTCATTTTGGTTTATCTTTTCTAAATTTAATACTTGTTAACATTTTTCTTTAGATGGGTTTAAAAACATCAGTTAGGCTGCAGTATTATATGATTAAAGTTCTGAGACCCCATTCTTTCTATTTTTTCAACATGGATATCTTTTTATTTTAATTGACAAGAGAAATGACAGAGTATACAACATAATGTTTTGATCAGTATGTCCATCGTATAGTAGCTAAACCAAAGCAAAGGCATAGAATTGTTATTAAAACAATTCACAAAAGATGGAAGTTATAAGACTTGTGCTACCTGGTATCTAGAAGTACATAAAACCTGAAATAATGAATAAAAGAAAAATAATAGAGTATTTGATGAAAGGATAGACATAAATCATTGAAATCAAACTGAGCCTCTGGATAGATCTACTCAACATATTGAATTGATTTTTGACATAAGTGCCAAGATCATTCATTGGAGAAAGCAGTCTATGGGAAGGGGACCAGGAGATGGAGGGAAGGAGCCAGGAGGAAAGGAGAAGTGGAAGTACGAAGAATTAAGATGTGTTGTAACAACTCCACCACAGTGAATGTAATATAATCACTATATACTGCAAATATTTACTAATAAAAATTTTAAAAATTAATAAAAGAAAAAGTGAACATGACCTAAATGTTAAATCAGATACAAAAATTAACTCAAAAATTTAAAGTAAAATTTCCAGGGAAAAATCTATATGATCTCGAGTTTTGCAAAAAGTTCTTCAATATAATACTAAAATGATATGATACAAAAAGTGATCTTTAAAAGGCAATAAATTGGACTTTACTAACATTAAAAAGTCTGGCATTTTTATATAAAGTTAAACGTAACATACAAGGCTGGAAATCTTTCTTTTATTTTATGGAAAAAAGGTAAACAAAATTTCATAACAAAATTTTAATTTAATATAGAATAACAATAGTTAATACATTACATGTTATCTTTAAAATAGTTGCGCAGGGTATGTGATAAGGGGATAAAAATTTCTCCAATCAATATTAGCACACACCTTCCTTTTTAATGAATTAACAGACACTAATAGTATAACTGACTTGCATTTTTTTCCCTTTTCCCTACTGTCCCTTCCCCTTTCATCCATCCTAGTTCCTTTTCCTTTTTTTGAACAATTCCTTCCCATTTCACAATATCTATTGTACATTTAAGAACTTATTTACTCTTTCAGTTTCTCATACCAGGGAGACAATACAATGTTTACACATGTGAGTCTTATTTATTTCACTTATGAGTATGGTCTCAAATTGCATCTATTTACCTATAAAACGCTCAAGTTTTTTGCCTCTTTATGGCTGAGTAGTACTCCATTGTATAAAAATACCACATCTTTTTTATCCAGTCCTCGGTTGATGGGCATTTGGGTTGTTTCCAAGATCTAGCTATTACAAACTGTGCTGCTATAAACATGGGTGCCCATATATCGCTGTGGTATGATGTTTTTAATTATTCTGGGAAGATACCCAGAAGGGGAATAGCTGGGTGGAATGGGACCTCCAATCCTAGTTTTTAGAGGAATCTCCACACTGATTTCTATAGTGTTTGCACCAGTCTGCTCTCCCACCAACAGTGAAGTGTTCCTTTTTCCCCACAGCCCCACCAGCATTTGTTATTGGTTGATTCTTTGATGATAGCCATTCTTTCTGGGGTAAGATGGAATCTCAGTGTTGTTTTAATTTGCATCTCTCAAATGACCAGTGATGTTGAACATTTTTTCATATATTTATTTACTATTTGTATTTTTTTTTTTTGTATGGGCTTTGGGCTTGACTTGTTCTTCTTTTTCTAGAAGCTTGAGTTGCAATATTAGGTTGTTTATTTTTGCTTATTCTGTTTTCCTGATGTGAGAATTCACTTCTATAAATTTCCCTCTTAGTACTGCTTTCATTGTGTCCCACTGGTTCTGGTATGTTATATCTGCATTTTCATTTAATGTAGATATTGTTTAATTTCTTTTTTAATTTCATCTGTGACCCATTGGTTGTTCAGGAAGGTGTTATTTAACTTCCATGTGTTTATGGAGTTTTTGTGGTTTCTTTTGCCATTAATTTCCAATTTCATTGCACTATGGTCAGATAAAGCTGGAAATCTTATTAGTAGTTATTTGCCCACATAAACTAAAATCTTTTGTTCACCCAACAAATCCTTATGAGAATGTTTATAGTTACTTCATTTTGTACTCATAATCATTCAAAGCTGGAAACAAACTATTTGCTCTTCCACTGATAAGTGGGTAAACACACTGTGTTCTATGCATACACATGTGATGCAATCTCCACCTAATCTGGGAAAAAACTAGATGAGTTTGGAATATCTTGTAGTATCCAAAAGGAAAGTACTCAGAAAATCAAAATCAAAATATAAATAAATGAAAGAAAGAAAGCAATGGAGTTTTGCTAAGTGAAATGAGTCCCCATTTGCCAAAACTGGAACAATTTCAGCGACAAAATTAATAAAAAATAACTACAGCTGAAAGTATAAAATAAGTATCTATGAGTTCACATTAAAATAATACATGACTGAATAAATAAATTAGTGAGAAGAGATAACTAAAATTATTTTATGTAAATTGTCAAAAAATTCTAAGTATAGTCACATATAGTATTTATGACCCTGGCTGGATAATAATCATGTTTTAAAATATTAAATAGGCATACAGCAAATATGCACAAAATGCATACCTGCTTGAGTCTTTTTATTCAGATACATCTCTTTTGTTTCTTCCAATTTTTCAAAAGAAATTTATTTTGCTTTTTCTTGACAAAAATCTACAGTTTATATTTGAGATTTTAAATGCTCACTTTGCTCTTTTATTTCATTTTATTTGCTTTTAGTTCATTAGTTTTTGTTAAACTATATTATGCGTACACTTCCTTTATTTTCATATTTTAATGCAGTTGTGACATTAAATTTTTAATTGTTCCTTGCTAGTTTATACAACTGATTTTTATATATTATCCTGGCATCTTACAAACTTTATGAACTGACTTAATAGCCCTAGCTAACCTTTTGTGTAAATTCCATTGTATCTTCTACATACATGAGCATTTCAGCTGTGGATTAAAAACACACTATTTTTTGTTAAAATCTGGTTGCTTTTATTTACTGCCTTATTTCACAGACTAGATCATTCAGAACAATGCTTAGTAGAAATTATGAGAACAGAAATTCTTGGTTTAGCCGTTGAGATAGCTCAGCGGCATAAGTGCCTGCCTGGCAAGCGCGAAGTCCTGAGTTTGACTCCCGGTACCCAATATGAAAAAACGGCTGGTGATATCACTCAGTGGCACGGGCGCCTGCTGGCGTGTGAGGTCCTGAGTTCGACCCCTGGTACCCACAAAAAAAAAAAAAAAAAGGAAAAAAAAAAAAGAAATTCTTGGTTTGTATCAAATTCTAGGGGGAAATAATTGTTTTTTATCAACAAGTATGACATTATCTGTAGATTTTTGAAAATGTACCTTAGTTGGAGAAACTCACTTCTGTTCTTAGTAGCTGAGCATTTTCTTTCTAGAAAAGATGTTGAACTTTGTCAAATACCTCTTTGGTATCTATTGATATGATTATACATATTATTATTATCATTATTATTGGCAGTGGTTAATGTGGTATGGAGCATTACATTCATTGCTTTATGAATATCAATCCTGGGTTATTGAGAAAACTCTACTTGTTTATTATATATGTACATGTGTGTGTTATTTAATTCACTAAAATTTTGTTAAAACTTTCACAATTGGGGCCGGTGAGATGGCTCAGCGGCTCAAGTGCCTGCCCAGCAAGCGTGAGGGCCTGAGTTCGACTCCTGGAACCCACATACGAAAAAGGGGCCGGTGATATCGCTCAGCGGCACGGGCGCCTGCTGGCGCGCGAGGTCCTGAGGTCGACCCCCGGTACCCACAAAAAACAAAAAACAAAAAAAAAACTTTCACAATTATTTTCATGGGTAACATTAGTCTATGTCTTTATTTTCTTGTAGTTTCTTTCTGTGACTTCATATCAGAACAATATTGAACTCAGAATAAGACAGGAAGTATTCATTCTTTAATTTCCTAGAGAAAGTTGGTGCACAGCTAGTAGTACTGCTTTCTTAAATAATAGGTAGAATTTACTAGTAAAGCTAATTTGTCTGAATTTTTCTTCAGGGGAAGAGTTTTAACTACAAATTTATTTTCTTTAACATGCATAAGGTGCCATGGTTCATATCTAAATATCCACATATCTAAATGCGATGCTGAGAGGTGAAGCCTGGTTGGATGAGGTGAGTTACTGTAGGAATGGCCTAGAAGAGTGTGTCTTCCTCTCTCCTCCCCTCCTCCCTCCCTCTGCTTCCTGACTGCTATGCCATGAGCAAGCCTCCTCTGCCATGCCCCCTGTCTTGAAGCCAGATGACTGTGGACTGAAATCTCTACAAATTGTTAGCCCAAAAAATCCTTTTCTCCTTTAAGTTGTGGGTGTTGGGTATTGTGTCTCAGCAATGAGAAAGTAACTAAGACATAAGGCTCGTCAGTTTACATCTTTCCTCCTGAATTTTTCTACTTCATCTAAGTCATTGATTTGCTTAACATAAAGGTTTTCATAAAATTATGATCTTTTACTATCTGGAGAAACTGCAGTTATGTCACTTCTCTTATCCCTGAGATTAGTAATTTGTGTCTTCTTGAATTTTTTTTTGATTGATCTGAAGAAATGTTTATCCACCTTACTGAACTTAACGAACATTTGGTTCTAATTTTTATCTCACTGATTTTCACTATGATTTTATTATTTCCTTTCTTCTGATGAATTTGGGTCTCCTTTGCTCTTTTTCTAGTTTGCTAAGGTGAAAGCTGAAGTCAATGCTTTAGGGTTTATCTTCCTTTCCAAGTTAAATGTTTAGCAGCATAGATTTTCTCTTAAACACTGTTTTGCTTTATCACAAAATATGGGATATTGTATATGAATTCTAATTCAAATACGAAGTTATTTCTAATTTCTCTTTCTTCTTTGGCCAATGAGAAATTCAGATGTATTGATATAGTTTCTGTTAATTTTTTTGTGTCAAGTTGGCTAGAGTATGCTGACCAACTGGTCAAACACTAGTCAATGTTGCTGTAAATGTATTTTTTAGAGATAATTAATGTTTTCAATCAACTGACTTGAAGGAGAGCAAATACTTTCCATTGTGAACCTTACCCAGTCAATTGAGATCCTTAAAAATAGAGACTGTGATTTCCCGAAGAATAAGGGATTCAGCCTCCACACAGCAAAAAAGGAAATCCTTCCTGTATTTCTATTCTCCATACTCAAGATCAGTGTCTATCATCTATCTATCATTCTATCTATCACCTATCTATCTAATCATCTATCTGTCTGTTTTAGTCACTTTTCTGTTGCTGAGACACAATACCCAACACTCGCATTTTAATAAAGGAGAGGGTTTTTTTGGCTCACACTTTCATAAGTCTCAGTTTGTGCATGATCAGTTGTCTCCAAGGGAAAAAGGCAGATTGGTGGAAGAGCTTGGCTGAGGAAAGCTGCTTACGCAGGAGGGTCCAGGAAGCAGAGAGAGACAGGAGGAGCCAGGGAGGGAGAGAAAAACCTCCAGATCCCCGTTCCAGTGACCCACCCTGCCGACCAGACCCTCCCGCCTCAGAGCACATTCAGCTCTGGATTCATCACTGATGAGCATAGAGCCCTCAGGATCCAATTACCTCCCCAAATCCCTGCCTCTGAGTGCAGGAGAGTTTTGGGGGGACATGCTAGACCCAAAACATAACATTATCTTCTATTAATTCTGTTTTCCCAGTAAATTTTGACTAAAACAGTTTTCAAATATTTGGTGATATTTGAGAGATCTTGCTAGTTTGTATTTCTAATTAATTCTGTCGTAGTCAAACAGCATACTTGATATGATTAGACTTTTTTAAATTTAGCGTAAATTATTTTACTGCCCAGAATATTATCTATCTCAGCGAATGTAGTTATGCAACTGAAAACAATGCGTATTCTGCTGTTAATGGGTAGAATGTTCCAGAAATGTCTTTTAGGTCTGTTGTTTAAAAGAGTTGTTCATATTTCTGTACCTTTACTTATTTAATATTTCATTACATTATTTTATCCAGTTTTGCAAGGAACACATTGAAATCCACTATTAGAATTATAGATTTGTCTGTTTTGTTACAGTTTTACTAATTATTACTTTACTATTTTCAAACTCTGCTAATAGATTCATAAAGTTGTTAAGAATGCAATTCTCTACATTTGATCAATACCTTTATTGTTATGAAATGAATTTCTTTATTCATGCAACTATTTTGTTGATCTAAAATCTTTTTTTTTTTTTTTTTTTTTTTTTTTTAATGTGGGTTCCAGGAGTCGAACTCAGGATGTCGCGCTTGCCGGGCAGGCGCTTATGCCGCTGAGCCATCTCACCGGCCCTAAAATCTTTTATATTCAGATACTTTCAATCAATGGTGGAATTTGCTTTATACTTATTCATCTGTTCTTTTCCCCTTCTTACTATGTGTCCTATATGCTTTTTCTCCCTTTCTCTTATTTTTCCATCTTTATTTCCATCTTTCATTCCATTTAATCTTTGTTGACTTACTGGCTACAACACTTTATCATTTAGTGATCAATTCAGAATTTACTAAATATATCTTTTACTTATCACACTCTGACGCTAATAATATTATTCCACTTTACCTTGAATGTAAGTTCTTTACAACGGAATACTTTCATTTTCTTCCTGCATCATTTCTGTTGTTCAAAATTTATTTTTTATACATGCTATAAACCTTAGCAAACAAAGAACTCGCCCTCTACATGCTGTGGCTTGCCTGAAGCTGGTTTACATGGCAGGACACTGTGCTACTAGTCAGAATATTCTTTTTCTCTCTAGATAAGAAAATGCAGCCTCTCGTTGCCTATGCCTAGAGACAGTCAGGTGCGATGGGACAAACTAAGGTTTTTTAAAATGTCTTTAATAAGCCATCTTCTATTTTAAAATGACTGTTTTTACCTTTAGTTCTGTTTTGCCTAACTTCAAATGAAATTTCTTTATTTTAATGATTCTAACCTATAATTGCACCAGCATCTAGTAAACTTGTAGGGGGGACAATAGGCAAACTCTTCTTATTGTCTTATATATTCACACTAGTAATCAATAAGTGATCACTATTAATGAACATATATAGGTATAATCCTTATAATTCCATATTAAAATTTCTACATCATGTAACACTTAACCCATCAACAATTTTGCATTTTAATACAATGTATGTGATGCTTATAAAATTGTAGGCACTTCAGAATCTCCTGCTTCAGACTCTTGATAAATTACCTGTCTTCTGAAAAATGGATATAGCTACTGATGAGTACACGGCAACATTTCAAGTAATGAATGATTTGATTCATTAATTATTATATGAGAAGACTGAAATATATGAATAAGTGAATAAATCATCTCAGTATTTTAGTAATTTAAGATCTATTTGAATGGCATCTGGTATAACACACTGAGCTATTTTAACAAGGGAAATACAACTTATTGTAGAAAAAGCTAAGATTTTACTGAAAGGTGTACTATATGACATGAACAAAAACATTCCATGTTCAGCTATTCTTTAATATAATGTTTTTAAAATAGCAACTCTTTTCAAATTTGTGTATATCTATCTATATCCATATATAATGGAATAAATTCCATTTGATGTAATCATTAAGGGAATCTTTTGAACTGGAGAAAATTATCTTCTATTTCACTGGAAAGCACAGATAGATGAAAATTTTTGAAAAATTGCCTTATCTAAAAAGAATTAAATACATTTATACAAATTAACCTGTAAAGGCAAACATGACACATTTGATTAAATGAGTATTTTATACTCATATATATGTTTCTATATCTCATGTATTACTCATATAAAATGTATGTGTATTTAGATACATCTGTATGTAACAGAGAAAACTTGGAAAGGTTATAGATCATATCAGAAGTTACATATAGATGATCAATCTGTATGACACTATGGGTGAGATACTTACATTTTTACTTTATAAAATTCTTTTTTAAAAGCTTGTTAGAATTACAGTGACTTCATTGCTCTTTGTGTATTATGTTACAAGGCTACTGTTCATGTGGTGCAGACTAGTGGCCTGATTGAAGAAAGAGCAAGTAAAAAATATTTTCAGAAGAACTTTTTTCCTTATTTCTCTTTCTTGAAAACTGCAAAAGGGAAACATGGATCGAAGTCCCATTCCTTAAAATTCTGATAGTCCACTTCCTCCAATACACATGATTCTATGATTCTTTCTTTGAAACTCTCCTAAACCTAGCCTATGTGCAAAAGACCTTGCCCTTTTTTATTTTCTGGGGTACTAGGAATCGAACTCAGGATCTCCATCTTGCCCTTTTTACCATTCTGTATAACCAAACCACAACCAGTCTTGTAAGGAATGACTTCACCACATGAATATATTTGGTATTATTTCCAAACCATTTCTCCCTTCCCCCAACAATTCCATGGGTGGTATATATTTCCCTCACTTGTTGATGCTGTACTTGCCAAGTGACACATTCATCCAGTGGAATATGCAATATGTCTGGGCTTTAAGAAGCATCACCATGTGCTCACGCTGAGTACTTCCATCCTGGACTGTAATTTGAGTATCCCAGTCATAACTGCTGCCCTCAATCTGGTCCCAAAGCTAACAGCCTGTGTGATAGATAATGTATTTGCTTTATATGAATTAGCCAAGCATCATCATCCAAACAATACTTTTAGGTAGATAAAATTTTAGCCTTGCCAGGCGGGTGGCACACACATGTAATCCCAGCACTAGGGAGGCTGAGGCAAGAGGATCACTATGAGTTCAAGGCCAGCCTGGATTCCATAGCAAGACCCTGTCTCAAAAAACAAACAACAACAAAAAAAGATTTTAGCCTCTATTTTAGAAAAGAGGAAGGTGAAGCAAAAAGAAAAGAAAATTTAAGAAAATTAGCCTGCTTTATAACAATAGATGAGATTTTGAAATATCCTAGCTCCCCTCTGTTCTTTGACCATGTGATGTAAGTATTTTAACATGCCTTCTGCTATAGATTGAATGTATGTATCCTGCTAAAATTCATATGTAGAAATCTAATTCCCAGTATAATAATGAGATGGAACCTTCAGGAGGTAATTAAGTAATGAGAGCAAAACACTGAAGAAGGGGCCCAATGCACTTAAAACAAGGACCAGAGAGCTCCCTTCCCTTTTGCACCATGTGAAGACATGCAAGAAGTCGTACACTTATGAATCATGAAGATCTTCATCAGACATTCATTCTTCCAGCAGCATGATCTTGAATTCCACAATCTCCAGAAAATAAATTTATGTTTTTTAATCTATACTATCTATACAATCTATACTATTTTGTTATAGCAGCTCTAACAGACTAAGACACATATCTTTTCCAAAATATCACAAAAATTCTATATTGCACTCTAAAAAGTTTTGAAGTTTTGTCTTTCAAGTTTACACCCTTTGTTATAAAAGAAAATTTTGTCCTTGTAAGGTATGTTGTACAATTTTCTTCTAACATGAATTGCTGTTTAAAACTAACTCAAGCCAGTTGTGGTGGTGTGTGTTTGTAATCCCAGCACTCTGGGAGGTGAGGCAGGAAGATGAGAATTTTGAGCCCAGCAACTTTGTGAATTAGTGAGACCTTATCTCAAAATAAAATATAAAAAGTGGGATGGGGATATAGTTCAAAGCAAAGGCCCTTGAGTCAATCCCCAGTAGAACAAAAAAATAGAATTAAAATAATGTTAGTTTTGATGTTTAAATTTTCTTAATTTTAGATAACAATTTATAATTTATATCATAGCACTTTAGCAGCTATACGCTCCTGATTCTTTACAGCACAATTATCTTGATACATTTTCACATATTATTATGGTTTGTCTCTAGATGTCCCCTCAAAGCCTCATGCAGTCATAGGTGGGGCTTTTCAGAGGTGGTGTTGGATCTCAGATGTGTGATGCTGGGATCAAGGATGTGATGCTGGGATTGACTCATGGTGGGATTCTAGGATTAAGCATGTGAGTGCTACCTAGCCTAAGGGCGGGTAGACTAGATAAAGTGTAACAGAGAGAAAGAGTAGTCATTGTAGTCATTGCTTGTCAATTGTCCTTTGTTACTTGCTGCTTTGCTTCTTCACCAATTTGCTGCCTTCCGCTTGCAATGAACTGTTTCTCCTCTGAGATGCCCCTTTGCCATGTCACCCCAACTTGGTGCCAGCCAACTGTGAACTGAAACCTCTACAAACTGTGAGCTAAATAAACTTTCCTCCTTTAATTTTGGGTGTCAGTTATTTTGTTTCAGCATGAGATAATAACTAAGGCACACATCTCAGCATGAGATAAATAATAACAATATGTATAATATATATAAAAACCTCCACAACTAAAGCAAAATTTAGTATTTATCTGAAAGCCGTATGTCTAATCTCCATTATAAATGTATCATAATAACCATAGTATAGAATTTTATTTTTATATGGCTAACAGAATACTAATGGGAAAGATCAATGACCAAATTTATCCAGAAATTATGACTGAAGATCATTAAGATCTTGGAAAGAAGAGAGAGAGGTAAAAGAATTTTAAAATACTAATATAACCAGTATAGTTAGTAGAACCCATGTTTTAAGTTTTTACTTGCCCATTTTATTTTTAGATGACAATATAAAAGATGGAAAAGTATGATATGTAATAGAATGGAGTGAATTCACCTGCCACTAATACTTAAAATACATTAAATTAAAACTAGATTATAATATGAGAAAAATTGATTTTTACCCTTACCATCACTAACTTTCTGGAAATAAAAAGATGAGTAAATATAACTTAGCGAATATTTTAAATTTTTCATGCTATAAAATCTATATATAACATATCAGTAATTTATATTGTGTCCCTATAGATAAAAGATTAATGGAATTGTTCATGGAATATTCAAGGTTTGAGGGAACATAGCTCCTAATTAATGGAAGTACAGACTTTTCATTCTATGGATTATTCATTATTTCAGCTTCTTATAACATTTATGTAAAAGTAAGTATTAAGGCACTATGCAATTGTGTCTAAATTTTAACATCGTTTCCCAATTATCTAATCCAATATTTTCACCTGCATTTAATTGGAAGCGAATGTGCAATTAAAGATTAATTGAAAGGCCGGTGAGATGGCTCAGTGGCGTACGCGCCTGCCTGGCAAGCGCGAGGGCCCGAGTTCGACTCCCGGAACCCACATACGAATAAAGGGCCAGTGATATCGCTCAGCGGCACGGGCACCTGCTGGCGCGCAAGGTCCTGAGGTCAACCCCCGGTACCCACAAAAAAAAAAAAAAAAGATTAATTGAAGTAATTTACATTCTCATACAAAATTAGGAAGTTTGATAGTATTTTTCCTTAGGATTTTCAGATTAGACTATGAATTTACTTCACTCAACTCTGTAAGTTTTTAACATTACCACAGAATGTAATTAAAAAGAAAAATAAAACCCTATTTTAGTAAGGAAATGTCAAAAATAAAGGCACAATTTCTGAGGCTACAACTAAGAAGGCAAAGTCTGCCAAGTGAGCAAGCAGAATGGGGTGCTACGAAAATTTTATCTCTCTTGTCTGAAAGCAAATTTAAGACCTGTATAGACCTCTTCTATTTAAAGATGAATAGAGAAAAGAACAGAAAGGACAGTAAAAATTGTCAAGTTTTGGAAAAACATTTTGCTGTCAAAAGAAAAGAGTTACTGTACTAAAAACACTACATTTGAAAATGACTTGGCTGGGAACAGTGGCGCACACATGCAGTCCCAGCTACCTGAAAGGCTGAGGCTGGAAAACTGCTTGAGTGGAGGAGTTTGAAGGCAGCCTGGGAAAGTCAGTGAAACTCTGTCAAAAATAAAGAAATAAAGAAAGAAAGAAAGAAAGAAAGAAAGAAAGAAAGAAAGAAAGAAAGAAAGAAAGAAAGAAAGAAAGAAAGAAGGAAAGAAAGAAAGAAAGAAAGAAGAAAGAAGGAAGAAAAAGAAAGAAAGAGAAAAAAGAAAAGGATGTGCAAAGAGAAGAGGATGGGAGAGGGGAGACAGAGTTGGGTAAGGATAAAGGAAGGAAAGGGAGGAAGTAACAACATAGGAAACAGAAGAAAATTTTAGAAACATACTTCATAACTTTTGGAAACTAAAATAAGCATCTCGGGCCGGTGAGAGGGCTCAGAGGCATAAGCACCTGCCTGGCAAGCACGAGGTCCTGAGTTTTATCCCCGGTACCCACATAAAAAAAATAAATAAATAAAATAAAATAAGCATCTCCACAATATACAGTAAGCAAGAACAGTTGAAGATAAAGGTAGAAATTAAAAGAGTAAGACTGAATAAAAAATAATGCAAGGAAATGTAAACTAAGTCTGCAAAAATACAAGGAATTGTCACATTCACTAAAAACAAGCTAGCAGAATGTAAAAGTGGAGGAGGAATCCTGTGTGGTGAAGTGGCTGCAGACTTTTCCCTTGCCACACACACACACACACACACACACACACACACACACAGTCACACCATATTTCCACAAGCTCGGGCTCCATGCAGAGTACATTGAGAGGCAAAATGGTTCCCTTTGTTATTACCCAAAGCCAGTTTAATACAAAAATACAAGGATAAATAATATATTAGATAGCGATACAAAAAAACTAAACAAAATATTAGCAAATAGAAGTAAAAGCATATTTTAGTTTGATAAAATAGTTTTATTTTTCTGTGAATAAGAACATGAATCAATAGAAAACAAACTACGATCCATTAATTAGTATGCTCAAGAGGAAGAGAAATGATAATCTACATAGACAAAAAGGCATTAGAGAAAATTCAAAACATTCATTAGAAAAGACTCCATTAAAACAGAAACAGAGATACCCCTTTATTATGATGAATAAATATGTATATACGCTTACATACATAATATAAAGCTTAACACAAATATGTGTTTGTATATCAATACAAAAATTAAAAGCAGGTTGATTATATCAATGATATGAATATTCATATTAAATCAGAAGAATGAAAAATACTCACTTTTGGCGCTCTCAGTGATACTGAATTACCCAGTGTACATAGCAAGAGAAAAAAATAAGGCACATAAACATTTAAAGCAAGAATGCAATATTATCATTGCAGTAATGGTATCATTACAGATACTATTATTGTATACCCAGAAAATTAAACAGAATAAACTGTCCAGCTATTACACACAGAGAGAATTCAGTAAGTATGCTGGATATATAAAAATTTTCTGCCTTTCTATATACAAACATAAGAATATTATATACAAACATCTCAATGAAATAGATGTTCTTGTAGAAATCATAAATTGCTATATTCAATTCAGAAACATATGTAGAAATTAAGATAGACCATTATTTAGTGGACCTGTATTATATAATTTTATATAGAATTGCTCAGAAGGTTCTGAGCCACGTAATTTTGAAGATTTCATTATTTTAAAAGATAAATATTCCTGATGCTAACATAATTTATTACAGACTAAAGACATTTACAAATGATAAAGACCTGCCAAAATAATGAGATATATCTAGGTAATTCAAAGAGACAATCAATAAAGGAAGCAGAATAAAATAATAAAGAATATTTGATTTGCAAAAAGACAAATTCAGTAATTCATTTTTAAATAACTTTTTCAAATCGACAGGTTTTACTTAATTACACAGGATTCAGTATCATTTAACAGCCATTTCTTGTTTAAAAACTACTTTTAAGGGAGTATGTATTATAGAATATATCTTTAACATAATCAAATCACAGTCAAGAGTAAATTTAACAGTGTATACCGTTTATTGTGTATGTCAGTCATTTCAGCAATACTATAAGTCATTATCTTGATTTTAAAGAAAACTTTAATTTACATGAACAGTAAATGGAAGGTCTGGGGTAGGAAAACTTAACAATTTGTACTGGTCAGCTTTTCTATTGCTGGACAAAATACCAGCAAAATGGTCCGCAGGATCCTACCCAGAAACACTGTAATGGCAGAGCAGAGCCGCTCAGCTCCTGGCAGCTGGGAAGCGGAGAACAGTGCCAGAGAGGAAAGGGCGAGGGACCGGGCTAGTACCCGAGGTCCTGTCTCCAAGACTGAAACAGACCCACCCAGAAGCACGCTTTCTCAGCACCTACGCAGTTCTCAATCCAACCAAGTCGACAGTTCAGCTTAACTGTCACAGTTTTAGTGCAACAATACAGGCAATCCCATTCCTTAGAGGGATAAGAGAGATTTCCTTTTTTTAAAAATTAGTGTGTGTTCACAATACATAATAGTTAAGTTTTTATTGGGGAACTGGTACATATGAAATATATCTGGATTGTTTTAGATTCCTTACCCTTTTTCCCTACCTACCCTTCCTTTCTCCCTCTGAGCCCCTTTCCTATTTGCAAAACATCTGGCTTTTTGTTTCCTGCAATCTCTGTTTTATTCTTTCATTTATTTATATTTTATGTTTCATGAAAAATAAAAACTTCATACCAGAAAACAATTAAAACAAAAGTGAAAAGTCATCTGCATTCTTAGAAAACCTCTTGCATCTGATGGAAAATGGGTTGTTGTCATTAATAAAAAAATCAAGAAGAATTTTTAATTAAATATTTTCTTTTAAAGATCCATTGCTTTAAACCTTACTTTAGGTGTTATAACTGCACTTTTCCCAATAACGGTTGAGACTTCTTTCCCTCTTCCCAAACTTTATATCTTTTCTGGAGAAGGAAAAACATAAGCATTAGAGAAATTCTTGATGAAAATTACTCTGTATTTAACTTCTATTAAAATGTATTATCTTTGATGATTCAATTCATTCTGACTTAAAAGTACTTTAAAAATATTCATGGGCTTCATATTATGATACCATCACATTTGTATTTTTTGACTCTTTAAAACACGCAAATAACTTTTCTCACTTTTGTATATTTTATATATTGAGTCTATTATCAGCCTGAGTGTATCCTAACTGCGTATTTCAGGAGATTTCTTTTTAGTTCTTGAAGAAATTTAATTCCCTTTGATCAGCTAACCAGGTTAAACAACTTCATTGGAAGATAAAATTTTAATTAACAAGAGAATGCTTTAGAATTAGAAGAAAACAGTCATTCAAACAAACTGAATTAAAAATGTCATTTAATTTTCCTCATTATGTAAAAATATTACCAGAATATACAGGAAGCATATGGTATTTATCTCTCTTGTCTTTGTCCATTTTATTTATTTAAATGTTACAAGTGAGTATTCATAGAATGAAATGTATTAACTTTTCAAGGAGATATTCCTAAAACTGTCTTTATTCTTATTTTCATGAGAACTCCATGTGAAATTGCTAAATACAGGCAGATCTATGGGGCTTCCATATTTCATATTCATTCATCTCCTTTGGCTTACGTATCTTGTGAGGGACTTTCACTCAGATGGTAATGTCTCCTTGGGCTCAACAAGAAGCTTCAATGAATCATGGAGTTGATGTCAAAAGAATATTTTTTCACATTCTTTTACATTCTCTCACATGTATATTCTTCCTATCCTGCACAATAGAATCTAGTCAATCACCATCTAGAAATGTTACTTGCCTGTCTGATAATGACAATTCACTAAGCAATTTCACTGTGAAAAGAACACTTGTTACTTGAGATTATGGAAATCTATGTTTAGAATTCCACTACTCCTGCTATAGCTGTCCACCTCCACAGACATTTAATGGCAAGCTGTAATCTTATGGTCTTTCATGAACTGTCATCCGTATTCTCTTCCTTGGGTAAGATGTATCTATATTATACATACTGTGTTCCAGACGATCCCCATTGATTCCATCTGTCCATTAGTATTTAATGAGTGCTTAGTGTATACCTTATTGGAGTTATGTGTAGAAATAACACAATAGTTCCCATCCATAACTTCAGATTTTTCTCTTCTCACTCCTTACTCTGAAGATTATGCTCTAACAAATTACATTGCTCAAGCCCTTATCTCTGGTCTTGAAGAGATCATCCACTTACCCTTCAAGGCTAAGTCAAGGCCCATTCATGCATTCTTATCGCATGTCTTCTTAGCACTCTTTCTTACTGGAGCCTTGATTAATTGCTTTTCTTTCTAGGTCACTTGGTGTCCAGGTAGCTGCTGTATTTACCTCATTGTATTGGAAATAGAAAGCAAAGACTATAAGGACAGAACTACATTATATTCATCTTCATATCACCATCATCAGACTCGTTGGACACAGTAACCCCTCTTTAACTATTTATTGAATCCACATTAGCTATACTGAATGAAGTCTAATTTAAGGTGAGTAAGATTATATCTAACTAGGGGTATAATATTGGAAAAGTGTTTACAAGGTATTACAAAGTATTACAGAATAAGAAAGCAAAGTAGGAAAGATAATTCATTTGGTGCGCAAGTTTTATAGCTATTATCGCGCAACTCTATACAAAGCTTCTAGCTTTTTCGAAACTCTCAGAACCATCCTAATCTTGGCCTTTCATAGGAGCCATCATTAAGCAGGCCCTGGAAGACTCAAGTTCGACTTCATAACGCTCCACCTCTAAGCTTCCTCATTCTGATAACCACAACCACAGCCCCTTATTCCCCTAGCCTTTGGATGAAAGTTGCCTCCTGCAGTTACTATTTCTCGATTACTCATATTCTGTGTTTTGAATTGTCAGCCCTCTAGCAATTGCACAGTCAGGCTTGTTTTCCTATTCAATTTCCTTTTGAAAGATATACCTTGTGATTTAGAGTAATTTTTTTAAACTACTGTCCCCTGACAAATACTTTCTACTGAAGATGGTATAGGAAGATCACACTCAATAAGCAATACTAGAGCTGATTTTTGAAGGATGTGTAGGAAAACTAGAGAACACTTTACAGACCTTAAAAGCAAAAAATATGCTTGACCAGTCCATTTTAATCAAGTAATCGATGACTTAGGGTGATGTTAATTCTAAGGGGATTTTGTAAAATTTCCTTTGAAAAGAGAGTTCTTCAGCTCAAAGAATTAAATAGTAGAATTAATGTCCTCATCCAAAAATACAAATCCAACTGGAAGCACATCAGTAACCATCATGTTCAGTCCTATTAAGGGTAAAATTCCCTGTGATTCACAGGTGCAATTGGCTTTGATCTTTTCAATAACACTGTAAAATAACCTATATCTTTTTTAATGCAGTTAAAAAACTATTTTAGATAGAATTTCTGAAGTTATATAGTTTGTAAGAGATAGACTCCATTAGAATCTGGATTTGCTAATGTAAAATCTGATTTATTGCTCATTACACTATGTGGTCTTTCATTGCATACGTAAGCTGTGGTGGCAGAGAGGGTGTGTATGCTGTCAGATCCTAGCCTGCTCCTAGGGAGCCCTCTAAAGGTATGGCACTCCTTTTCACAGAGATAACTTCTACTCATTTACCCTTACTATTTGTAAGACATTCTGCTAAGGTAACTCTTATTGTACCCAGTTCTTATCACTGCTAATTTCTCCAAGTTAGAAATAAGAAAAACGAAGGCTTAGAGATGTTAAATAATTTTCACATAGTTGATAGGGACAAAGTCATAATATATACCAGGCATTCTGTGTCCAAAACCCATGTACTTAATTACTACACTCTTTTTCCTTTGATAACATTAAACATAAATGCATTAACACACACACACATATAAAATCATTATTTTAGAAAATATACTTTTTATATAGGTATGCTCTTTTTATAGGCATTTTTTAGCAACGTTGCAGGAAGGGGTATTTTCATTCTGAATGTCCAAATAAATACTATTTTTATATCACAAATTAAAACTAAATTTATTTAGTTTACTTATATACCTTTGTGAGTTAAAACAGAAGAAATCTGTTATATTTGAAAATGGTAGGCATTAGAAATACAAAGAAAAAGAAAATGAGGAAGATTTTTGAGATAATAGATATGTTTATTTTCTTGATTATGTTAATGGCTTCTTTTTCTTTTTGTGGGTACCGGGGGTCAACCTCAGGACCTCGTGCACCAGCAGGCGCCTGTGCCGCTGACCGATATCACCGGCCCTTATTTTCATAGGTGGGTACCGGGAGTCGAACTCAGGAACTCACGCTTGCCGGGCAGGCGCTTATGCCGCTGAGCTATCTCACCAGCCCCATGTTAGTGGCTTCTATTCATGTGTTCAGACTCATCAAATCATACCCATTCAATTTGTGTAGATTTTTGCATTTCAGTTTTACATCAAGAAAAACTTTTTAGCACATAAAACAAAGCTGATAGAAACAACTAAATTCTAACACCAAACTGAAATTTTCTTAATTTCACTGGCGTTACTAAATCTCACCAACAATAGAAAATTGAAGTTATTCATATATTAATTACTAAAATGGATACATAAACTTTCATAATATTCTAAATAGTTACTTTTTGTGAATTTCAAATGTGATATTTGAAAGTTAATTCTGCTAAAAAGACTATTATTTTTGACAGGCTTTGATATTACTGTATATATTGTATGCTGGAGTATGCATCACTCTCTTCTGCTTTCTCTCATTTATAGACATAATGAAAGGCAAAAGCTACTTCACTTTCACACTCTCTGTCAGTAACATTTCAATTCCTAAAGCACTTACATCAGTAACTTTTCAAAAACTATTCCGTTGTCGATTTAACTGACAAAATCAGGCATAAAATATATCACCATTTTTGAAGTATAAATTGATTTTTAAAAACACTAATAAAGAAAATCCTCATAGAAAATTCCTTTCTGAGATACTAATGAATGTCTAGTAATTACATCAAATACCAATGTAAGTCATGAAAATGTTTTTCAAAAAGATTTGTTAATCACACAATAGAAATTGTCATATGTCAAATACATTGATGTAAAAAACTAAAAATTGGTGTTACAAATGTTAATGTGAAAATAAAATTTGTTCACTCTATCCGTCCAGAATGCTGACTTTTAGATAAAACCATATCAAGTGCTTTTCAGCTACCTCTTCTTTCCGAGCCAGCGGCAGTGCAGCTGCTCAGGCTAATGACAGTGTTTGTTCCACAGGCAACAGGTTTGGAAGTTGTCATCACTTTTCCAGATCTAGCATCTGTGGCTCAAGTAACTAAATCATGCAGCTCCCTGCCCCACACACCCACAACTCCTTCAGGACAACTAGGTCGTCTTGGTAGATTCTTTTTGAGGAGAGGCTCTATCTCAATCTCCAGCCTTATGACTCCATTTCCTGTAAGCTTATGCTTGTTTCTTTAGAAATTCTGGGAATTTCTAGAGTGAGACTCCCATGACTGAATCTGACACTTAGAATTTCTCATTATTACTTGCAAAGTTGTGTTTCTACCACCTTCCAATCATATGCCTACAGCTCATTTTGGCTCTTTACTACCCCAAATTCAGTGAGCTTTGAATACTTCATGATCATATCCAAAAATTGTGAGATTAAACATGTGTGTTATACACACACACACACACACACACACACATATATATATAATCATTATTTTAGAAAATATACTTTTTATATGGGTATGCTTTTCTTATAGGCATGACAAAAGTTTGTAAAACTCCTCAAAGTCTACCTCTATGACTGGAATTCATTAATTGTACTGGCTGTAATTATAGAGTATGAGTATTTCACAATTTATTCACTTATCCATTTTTTAGACAGATGTTCAAGTCTTTTCCAGTTTTTGCCTCTATAGGTACTTCTGCAATTAAAAATACTATTGTATTCCGATTCTTTCTCTTTTAAACATTTGTTATGTGTTAATTTTTAAACTTTGTATTTTAAATATATATTATGGATCATTTCCAAAAAATACTGCAACAATTTACCTATCCCCGGTATTTAGGAAGGTAGTTTCTTCCCAAATCTACAACAGCATTAGTTACGATTAATTCCTTTTTTATTAGTATGTTTGTAGTACCTGAGAATTTCATTCATCTGAGGAATGAGTGCAGGTACATATCAAAGAAACACTTTTTACTTCCCTTTCTTCTCCCCTCCCTTTGTGTCCTCCATTCCCAGAACCCCTTCTCAACTCCACAAAGACTCTGCCTGTTTCCTACTGTCTTTTATTTTGCTCTTCATTCAAATGTTGTTTCTCATATAAGAAAAACCATGCAGCATTTAACCGCCTGTGTCTGACTTATTTCACTTAACATCATGATCTCAAGGTGCATCCCTTTTTTATGGATGAGGTTTGTCAAAAAAAACACTACAATTAGAAATTCTATTTGACCCATTTAACTCTAAAGGTATGATTAATCCTCATTCTTCTGGGGGAGGGGATGAAGGTTAGGCATCTGGCTCCACACATTCAGGAAAGAATCTTCACTTTAATTTTTAATTAAAGTGAAGGCTTTGATATTACTGTATATATTGTATGCTGGAGTATGCATCACTCTCTTCTGCTTTTAATTAAAGGTATTTAATTTTTCTTTAGTCCATGCATTCAGAGCCAACGTGCTTGAGGCTTCTAATACCTGATTATTTCTGGGTTTCTGCAGGCTAAGTTCCTTTACTCTTCACTTTTCCTCCAGCTCCAGCAGACTTGCCATTCAGTGTGCCCTGGTATGTTGTCACGCACTGCTAATTGGTCTCAGTTCCTTGGACTTCCTGCTGCCTTTATATTACCTGCTTTTTGTCTTTGCATACTTTTTAAAAATTCCTTTACTCTAATTTTCTTGGGCTTTCAGGAGGGATGAGAGTAAGAGTGTGTTTCTTCTGTGGACTTTTGCATTAGCAGTAATGCATTCAACTTCCAGTTTTCATTTCTCTGGCTTGCTTTGGTGAAACCTTGTCACTTTCTGTTCTTTTTTTTTTTTTTTTTTTTTGGTATCGGAAATCAAACTCACGACCTTGCGCTTTCCAGGCAGGCGCTGTGCCACTGAGTTATATCCCCAGCCCCCTTGTCACTTTCAATCATTTGTACTTTTTCAAATGTGTGGCCATAGAGTTTTAGAACACTTGTAATTTTTAATTTTCTTTGTTTTATGCTTACGACTTACCTTTAGGTTTTGATGTCTTCTTGGTCTTTTATAAAAGTAGCTTTTGTATTTTATTTGGTTTATCTTATTGTTTCCTCTTAATTATTTCAGTTTTATTATGCAGTTTCTTCTTCCTATCTTTCATTGTTCTTATTATTTTTCTAGTTTCTCGACACACATCTTTGCTTTCTTTTGCTATTCATCTCTTCTTTTGTGGTAAAAGTAAATATCAAACACTTTCTTCTGGCTGATTCACTGGGCCCATTAGGCTTTGAAGGGATGTGTTCTTTCATTTTGTTTGTTGTTTGTTTTGTTTTTGTTTTGATTTTGTTTTTCGAGTCAGGATCTCACGGTGTAATTCAGGCTGGCCTTGAACTCACTGTGATTCTCCTGCCTCAGACTCCTGAGTGCCGGGACTACAGGTGTGTGTAACCACGTCCAGCCTTTCATTTTTTCTAGTTTGTTATTTCCTTTATTTTATTATCAAAATATTATAAAGTATATTTACTAGCTTTCAAGTAATTTTTTAATATTTCTTGTATGTTTACATCAGCTTTTATTCATAGAATTATTAAATACATACACACAGTGATTCTGGATGATTCTTCAGTAAAGAAATTCACTATACGGTCTCCTTTTTTGTTTATCCTAAAATCATCTTGAAATATCCCACTATTTCTAAATTGATTCTGAAAGCTGAAAAATAAGAAAATACTGCCTATGGTTATATAGCCAAAACTTAGAGCAGAGCCACGCCAGGTCATGGAAAATCCGACCATAGTCACTTAACTGCCTTTTTAATTTCTATTTTATTTATTTATTTATTTATTTATTTATTTATTTTCTTTTTTTTTTTTGAGACAAGGTCTTGCTATGTAGTGCAGCCTGGCCTTGAACTCAATATGTAGCCTAGGCTGGCCTCAAATTTCTAGCAATCCTCCTGCCTTAGCCTCCCAAATTCTGGGATTACAGGCATGCACAACCACATACAGCTACTTAACTGTTCCTTGTCACTGCAAATGAAGTCTACTCTATTTTTCCAGAGATGCTCTGTAGTTTCAAATTTCTGTGTCATTTTTCGTGATCTTTTTTCCCCCTGCCTGGATGCCACAGTCCATTTCTCCACTTATTGAAAACTTCCTCAGATTTCAAGAACTAACTGACAACTCCACTAGAACTTTTTTCAATGCAGCCAGGCAGGAATACATACTAAATCAGTAAAAAAATGTATTGAGTGCCAGTCACCATAGTAAGATAGGAATATATCAGCAAAGTTTCTGCAACCCCCACAGAACTGAAAAAGTGCTATGATTTCATTGCTGATAACACATATTTTGTATGATACTATAAATCTATATATCTTTCCCAAAAAAGAATGATTTGAGATTCTCCAAATTATGTATTTCTATGTCTACTCTAACAGAATCCATTGACAGAAGAGATAATAAATAGAATCAATTTTATTCAAAAATAAACACAGGCTAATTCAGTTTAATAAATATCTCGGAATATTTAAAGTATTCCAATTTAAAATGTAGATATTTGAGTATATGTATTAGCTCTAAAACTGAAAAATAAAGGGAATGACTCACTAAAAGATCACAAGTGGAATGAATGGCAGTGGATTCATATCTGGGTGTACATTCATTATATCAGCTCTAAATCTTAAGAGAAGATGAAAGTGCCATCCAGCACTCAGAATACCTTCTTCCAACTCTGACACCAAAATGCATCCCAATCATACTTTCATTTTTTGAACTGAAATATTTTTAATGTTTTTATCTTAAATGAAAGACATATAGTCATCCTCGTAAGTGACAATCCAAACCAAATTGCTTTTCTATGGGATTGCGAATGTGCTTTGTTATTTCCACTATCATTCTGATAAAATTCTAGGTAAAATCAAAATTTAATGATCTGATAACCCAGTACTACTCATACACAATTTCTTGGTAATGGAGCAGAAAAGTTTGAGAACCTTAAGTTTCTCTCAAGAGAGGGAAATTTAGAAGCTCTTGTTAATTTTTATGTTAATATTATTTTAGTAGAGAGACAGATTTATTATATTTTAGAATTTATTTTAGACATTTAGGTGTCTATATTTTACTAAGGTTTTATCTAAAAGACATTCAGATTTTCCTCATGATGACTTAGCACATTTTTATTTCTTCCAAAGCAAGCAGAAATTTATGCTTCTACAGAAGCAAAGATAAATATGTAGATTATAATTCTTTTATGAAACTAAATACTTGTTTTACTGATTCTAATACTAAATAGTGCATAATTTCAGCATTAGTTATCCCTAATGCATACTCATGTGCTATGGTTTGAATCTGTCCACTAGAATCCATATGTTGGAATTGTAATCCCTGAAGTCACATTGTTTATGGTATTTGGAAATGAGTCCTTTATTGGTACTTTATGAGAGAAAGAGGCACTAGCATACTTGCTTTGTTACACCATACAATTTCCTTTGCCACCTTATACTGCATTGACAAGGCCCTCACCAGAAGCTGGCCCTTTGTTCTGGGACTTCCCTGCCTCTAGAAACATAGGCCAAATAAACCTCTATTTATGATAAATTTCACATACTAGTATTTAGCTATAGCAACAGAAATCAAACTAAGATACTGTTAAGTTTAGATCTAGAATGTCTCCCCAAAGCCTCATGTGTTCAGAGGTGGGGTTTTTGGCAAGTGATTGGATCGTGGAGGTGTTGTGGATTAGCTAACAAAAGAGTTCAGGTGCTATTAGGTGGTGAAGCATGTTTGGAGATGAGTCACTGGGGCATGACCTGGAACGGTTTGTCTCCTTCTTGGACTCCTCCTTTCTCTCTCTGCTTCCTGGCTGCCATGATGTAAGCAACTTTCCTCTGTGGCAGGCCTTCCACCATGCTATTTCTGCATCTGAGCCTGCCAACCATGAACTGAAACTTCTAAAACTGTAAACCAAAATAAACCTCCCCTTCTTTCAGTTGTGGGTGTCAGGTATTGTGTCTCAGCGACAAAGAAAGTAAGACAGATACCAAGATTTCAACTATGAAATGTTTTAAAATTATTGTCTCTAAATGAATTGGTTACCTTTAAGTCTCTTTTTGTCGCTTCCTTTATCTCCCCAAACTCCGAACACTGAAGTATCACAGATTCAATCATCAGATTTTTTTCTCTACCTTTTATACATTAGGTCAGCTTATCAAATTTCTCAATTTAAATACCATCTGCATTTACTGTTGACTCTCATATTTTGCATAACCTGACTACACGTGCTCTGAAATTCAGGTTACACTACTTGCCATCCTCATGTGGATATCTAATAGGCTTCTCAAATTTAATGTATAGAAATTGAACTCCTGATTTCTATCCATCCTCAAACCTATCCATTATGTAATATTCCTCACCTTTGTAAATATCAGTGATATTCTTCAAGGTGCTTATGCTAGAACTTTGGAGTCATTCTCTGGTTCCTCTTCAGGCTTTTGATACTAAATTAAAAGAGATTGGCTTTTCTTACAGCAGTCCTGTTCTACATTAAGTCCACCTTTACCTTAAGTATGAATCCCAGACCTAATCAACTGTGGCCTGGAAAGAAGACTCAAGGCCTCACATGCAACTGGGTAGAGAATTCAACTGGTTCAGTGTACAAGATTTATTCAGCATGTATATCACTTGTATTTTGGTCTATGCCACCATTTTTTCTGCCAGGATTATTATAATAGTGGTGCTATTGGTGTTCTAGATTCTTCTTTGCCCTCCTAGAAGCTGTTATCTATTCAACACCAGACTGAGTTTTCCAAAATGTAAAAGAGATTCTTCTGCTCATACAAGTTTTCCATTGGTTTTCAATTCTCCACAAATTAAAAATTGAATCCTTACAATCGCTTATAAAATGCCTTGGTGATCAGATTCCTGGCCACCTCTCTAACCTCATCTTAACCACTTTTCTTGCTCACCTCCATGAATAGGCCAATAATTATGCTGCCTCAGGGTATGTGCACTTACGATTTCTTCTTCCTGGAATACTCAGCTCCAAGTGTGCCAGTTAATCTTAATTGACAACTTGACTGGATTAAGAGACTCTTGTAGATATGATTGGATCATGAGGGAGCTATAGTCATCAGTGGACAAACCCACTGTTGTTCCTAGCTGAACATGCTGTTAGGAGCAGAGTGCAGTTGGAGGATGCAGGTTACTGAGGGTGCACCTTTGGAGAATGCTTTTCTGCTGTGCTCTGCTACCTGACTACCATGAAGTGTCCAACATTTCTCTACCACACTCTCCATTATGATGCTTCTGCATTGGATCCAGTGGACCATAAACTGAATCTTCTAAAATGGTGAGCTAAATTAAAGTTCTCCTCCTTTAAGTTGCAGGTGTCAGGCATTTGTTCCACCAACGAGAAAGCTGACCAATAAACCAAATTCTCATTTTCTCCCTTGTTGTTGCCTTTTCTTAACTACTACCATTATCAGACCATCATACATAATATAGTAGGATCCATGACATACTATAAATAATAACTTCCCTTATCACTGGCACTCTCTAACTCACTTAACATGTTTCATTTTTCTTTTTATATCTGTGAGGTAGGAGATTAGGGCTGGGGCAAATAGGACAACCAGCTGGGTGGAATGTGTCAAAGATCATAAAAAAACCCATGGCTAACAAGTTGAGTGGAATGTTTCTTAAAATGAGAGGACACATGTAGAACATGGGACTGAAAATGACATAAGGCTTATGGCTCCTGATGACTATGGAGCAATTAGAAGGTGATATTATCAATCCTTCATTTAAATCTGGCACGGTTACAAAGACCAGTCAAAAGATTTTCAATACTTCATTTACGTATGGTCACAACCAATCAAAAGACACTGTTCTTGATCCATCATTTACATCTGTCAAGAGGCCAAGTGAGTTTAAGATAGGACAACTGTTCCAATGCTTTATTTGCATGAGGTAAAGGACACTCTGGAAATTTTAGATACTAAAAACCCCTTTCCCTTCATCCTCAGGGCCACTGTGAGTCTTTTCACCATTCTAACTTTTGAAAGCATAATTCTTTTCCACCTTCAATAAATTTACACCCTCACTGCCTTTTCTGAATGTCTTGTCCAATTCTTTGTTGATGAAACAAAGGACCCGGAAGGAAGCTTCTAGGACCCACCATCCAGTAACACCTGTATCGTATATAACATTTTTTTTCTTTTTAATCATCTGATTCCACCTACTAAATGGAAGGTTAGGTTAAGGTAGGGATATCATGCCTATGTTTTGTTGTTGTTGCAGAAATCCCAGCATTAAAATGTCAATCCAGCAAGTCTTAGTTGCTCAATAAATATTTGCTGCAAACTGAATTAATTTAAAAGTAACCAGCATTAATTTTGGTCTTAGCATATACTAATACAATGTATATTGTCAGTGATTAGATTTTTAATATCATCATTGAAAACTAGTTTTAATATTGACAAGAAATTATTTTCAGTCTTAGTACTAAATATATCATGATAGTTCATAAGTGCCTGCTGCATCTAGAGTTTTGTTCTAAAGAATACAGCTGTAAGCCATTCTTTCCAAGTGAAATTGTTAACCTTTAGGTCAGTAATCTTGTTTTCCAAGCCATACTGATAGAGCCAGTGATTCCTGTCCAAGGTGAACAGTGGATACAGGAAGAGTAGGGTTGACATTAAAAAAGGTCATCTTCTTTTGATTTAGTTATCAAAAGGCTATCTTTTGTTATTTGAAGGTGGCAGAGTGTCGCAGACAAATACTCTCTTTTGGAAACTGAAATTGAGATCTACCTTGAATATGCAACAGGCAGTAAATACAGTGGTACCCTGGTATTAATCATTAATTGTTTCTGAGAGGCAAGATGAGTACCGAAAATGACAAATACAAATTGTTTTGTCTGGAAAGAGTACTGAGTTATGAAGCAATCAACACCAACCAAGTCTAGGTTGCCCACTGAATATCAAACGAATGACAAGTGCTGTACTGGAACAAAATTTTCACTTCAAAATTTTCACTTCAAGTGCAAATTTGACAAGTTTCAAAACAATCTAGTACCAAAGTATGACTGTATGTGTACTTTAAAGAGTGCAACACAGGGTAGCAGTCATAGCTATTGAGGTAGCAACACTCTATATCTATATCACAGGAGCTCGTGAAGCCTTGATACAGCTCTGCCTGAGGCTGGCTCTGTTTTATATCCTGGAAGCAGGGGAACTTGACTGCTAAAATGATTTCCTTGATTTTTCACCTTCTCATGTGCATTTACAACAGCAATATTTCCCCCAAAGGTCTATTTTAACAGGCATTACAAATAAGGAGAAATTCTGACTTTGGTGCTTATTGTATGTGTAAATTTTGGCAGTTATTTAACTTCTATGTGCCTCAATTGTCTCCTCCGTAAAATACAAATAATATTACCACCTCTTAAAGCAGTTGCTAGAATTAAATGAGTTCATATTCATGAAGCTTTGAGAGGTGACGCCACATCTGCAGGCAATATTCCCTAAGAATTAGGTGGTGCGAGACACTATCTCATTTAGTCCTTGTAACTCCATGAGTTCAGCTCTGTTGTGCCCCATTCGTGTTCGAGGAAAAAGAAGCTTACAGACTGTAAGTAATCTGAACCAGGATTCCAAGCTTTTTGCCTCTGATGCCCACGTGGCTGACTGCCTCCCAGCTCCAATATGAGTTTGGGTGTGGATCTCTTTTTCTTGAGAACCTTCGAGAAACTACTGCTCTGCCCAACACACCAAGCAGTGCTGCCTGGAGGGAAACAAGGCTGATGTGGTAAATGCCACTGCAATTCAAGGGTCCTGTGGGCCACCTCCTGTGGTTCATATTTTAAGGTTAACAGTATGGCACATTCTTTTATTTCATCACCTTCAGGTGAATTAAATAATAACAAAGTTTCATTTATAAGAACTACCATATCTTTAAGAAAGCAAGTAAATCCCTTTTGTTGTTTATTAGTGTTTGTTGGTTTTCGTGTCACTTTTAACTGAAAACATACTAAATGCTCCTGTGGAGATGTTTTGAAATATTTTCTCCACTTGATACCAATTTGAATAAAGCCTAAAATGTTATTTCTAGATCCTAATTTTGCATTCTTACCATGGAAAATTCCATGCTCAAATAACTTTCCAAATTATAATTAGAGAAATTCTTGATATTGAATCATCAGGGTTATGTTAAGAATTAAATTAATTATTGGTAATTAAATTAAGCAATTTTAAGGTCTCTCATAAATCCCCATGAAATTAAATAAAGCATAGGAAAAATTTAAAACTTTTGTTTGTCTAACTCCAGATTTAGATTTCAAAAGTGAATAGAGGGCCGGTGAGATGGCTCGCAGCGTAAGCGCCTGCCTGGCAAGCGTGAGGGCCCAAGTTCGACTCCCAGAACCCACATACGAAAAAGGGGTCGGTGATATCGCTTAGCGGCATGGGTGCCTGCTGGTGCGTGAGGTCCTGAGGTCGACCCCCGGTACCCACAAAAAATTTTTTTTAAAATTTTAAAAAGTGAATAGGAACAGTTTTTGATTCAGTACTGAAAGAGAAAATATTATAATCATTTAAAAATATCTTTAAATAATAACTAGGTGTTGGATATATAGTGGTAAGCAAAGGTGATGTGATCTTTTCTCCTTATGAGCTTCTCTTCAAATTCAGTGGTGGAAAATAGGGAATAAACAGGTAGACAAATGCTATACTAAATAATGATGTTGAGAGATATGTAGAACACAAACAGAATACCATACGATATACAGTAGCAGAGGATAATGGATGAAGGAATGACTAACTCAGATAAGAAGTTCCAGATTGCTTTCACTTGAAAAATATCATTTTAAGTTGATGACAATAGGAAACAGATATCTTTTGCAAATGGGAAGGGGACCAAGAAATGGAGAGAGGGGGAAGGAAGGGTGGGAAAGGGGGTAGAAAAAGAATTAAGATGCATTATGTATTTGTACCACCTCCCCATGAGAAATGTAATCATTATGTACTGCCAACATGTACTAATCATAAAAATTTTAAAAAAAGAAACTGTAAAAGCAGTCTACCTGGGGGGAGAAGGAGGAAAAGGAACAACGTTAAATTGGAAAGTTTGCCAGGGTTCTTATTATTCAGGAATTTGTAGACCATAGCAAATAGTTTGGATTTTATTAGACATGTTTAGCCTCTAAGCCATGTCAGGATTATCTCTCCCCAGGCCACCCTCCTTACCTGTGTCCCTCTGTCACAGTTTTATTCCCTCCAGTATTTTATTCCTATCATAGCTGACAGAGTAATTTATTATTATTATTATTATTATTATTATTATTATTATTATTATTGGGTTTTTTTGAGACAGAATTTCCCTGTGTAGTTCAGATTGGCCTTGAACTGGCTATGTAACCCAAGCTAGCCTTGAATTCATAGCAATTCTCCTGTCTCAGCCTCCTGAATTCTTGGATTACAGGCATGTGGCACCACATCCTGCAGAGAAATGTTTTAAAATATAAATTTGATTATGTTGTTTCCTTACTTAAAAAATTTAACCAAAAATGAAACGGTATTAAAACATACAAAGTATGGTAGGAGCTTTTAAGTTTTTATTTAGCTACCCATTTTTACTTCCCCCTGAGCAAAAATACATTATTGTCAAACATGCAGTCCCTAAGAGGAGACCCCTGTAGCCCTCTGCTCATCTTGCCATCCCCTCAGCACACCCTTGGGCCAGCTCCATGGTGTCTTTCTCAAGGTGGACTCGTGGCCTCACTGTGCAACACCTGAATGGAAAGAAAGACAGGAGGCCTAGAATCATGTCCTGGTGAACTAAAACTAAAATATTTGGTGATTGAGTTGAGGAGACACTGTGGCAAAGGAAGAGAAGGAGAGAGAGAGGGAGAGGGAAAGAGAGAGACAGAGAAAAAGAGAGAGAGATCAGCCAAGAGTGGCATTGACTCAGTGAATATACTTTCAGTTACAAGTAATGAAAAGATAAAAGAAGAGGGATTTATTCACTCTCTTGAGTGAAAAAGTGTGAGATGCAGAAAGTTTAAGACATGATTCTATCAGGATTTTGGTTCTTGTTCTCTAAATTACTTTTTTTTTTATTTGACAAGCAGTGATACAGTTTAATGAATCAGGACTGGGAGGTCACCTTGATGCACCAGCATCACTTCTGGAAGCTGAAGGTCTAAGCAAGTGGGAGAGGCCTGCCAGGTCCTTCCTGTACCCACCCCAGTGTGCACATGGGCTTCTGGGTGCCGGGGACGATTGCCCAGCCCCGGATCTGCTTCCAGCCAGTGCCTACAGCACCGAGGTCCACAGGGCACTGGGTTTCCATCCAGACGTGCTCCCCTGTGGCGGTCTAGTAAGCTGAGCCACTCACCACCTGAAGCACAGTGGGGCTGGTGGCTCTTCTCCAGCCATGGGCTGCACTGGGGGGCCCAGGGATCTGGCTGAGCACAGGGTGAGGTGGGCATGGGGAGGAGGGGACCTGGGAAGTGACATCTGGAAGGTAGATATGAGGGCCACAGCTTGCAGCCAGCAGGGGAGACAGCCCAGGGCACAGACAGGGACCATGGCCAGCCCCATGAGCATAGATCTGGGCAGGCAGAAAAAGACTGCCGCTGAGGCAAGAGGGAGATCAGAGAGGGCAGAGTGGGTGGGCAAGCAAAGAGCAGGTGAGCAGAGGTCTTTGTTGAGGGTGCCCAAGGGTACAGGGGGCAAGAGGCAGCGGGGTAAGCAAGACCGGCCCTGTCAGCTGCTGCCATCATCAGTCATTCCACACCAGCTGCATTTTTAGGATTATCTGCTCCATGCTGAAGATCTGGCTATGCTCCACTATTTCCCAACGCGAGAAATCCTCTGCTAGGTACCATATCCCCTGGTCGAGCCGCCACGTGACAGGCAGCCTGGGGCAGGGCTCCTCGCTGGAGAATGGGGATATCAAGGGTCCCACTGACATCTGCCTCAAGTAGATTTTTAGGCTGAAGTGACCTGCTGTGCTGGGGGTTCCTGTCCTGAGGACTCTGGTATTGAAGTTGCTGCAGAAACACAATTGCCCAGGTCTTCCCCTCCTCGTCCTGGTAGACCCCAGGCTGGAGGATCTGCAGGTGTTGGGGCAGCTTCCTGAGGTGGGCACAAGCTTTGGAGGCCATGGCTGGGCTAGCCTGGAGGCCGTGGTCTAAATTTCTTTCATTATTCTGTTTTACGTGGGAGCTGTTCCTCAGAAGAGTTACGCTTCTGTTATGAAACGGGTATCAGCAGAACACAGTGTAGGCGCTGTTTCATTGGCTTTCAAGGGAGGGAGAAGACCACTTCCAGGAACAATGAAAAACATCCCTGCAGTATTACAGGGAAATGCCTTGAGCTGACTGACACAGATCTGACCTCATGTCCAAGTATTGAACTAATCACTGTGGCAAGAGCAAGGACGGCAATAAAGATCCAACCCTAAAACAGGGGAGGTTCAACTCTACCGCAACTGCACTTGGTTACCTGATAGGGAAAGGATAGCAGGAATGCTGTACAACCAAGATGTCTTTTTCAAATGTAAAAGTCAACACGTGGTATCAAGAACGAATGAGTTACCAAATACATTTAATTTCATAACATTGAATGGGTAGAAGCTACTTCGGAGAAGGTAGAGATGTGCACGTGTGGTAGGAAAATGTGGTCAGTGCATGTAAAAGATCGTACTGACATGGCTTGAATGGGAGCAAAGGAATGAAGCAGAGGTGGAGTGGGATGTGGGGTCATAGGAAGATTTTGTTTGTTTCTGAAATAGAGGCTCTATGTTACTTTTTATGTTTTGAGGAATGGTACAATTGTGAGAGGAGACAGAGAACTTGATAATAGAGAAAGAACAGGCCTTAAATTGAGCTAAATTTAAGCTAAATTGTGTTTCCCCCAAATTTGTATGCTGATGTCTTAACCCTTATTACCCCAGAATGAAATGTATTTGGACATAGGGGCTTTAAGGAAGTAATTAAATTAAAATGAAGTCTTCAGGGTGGGTCCTAATCCAACATGACTGATGTTGGGGAAGGAGGAGATTCAGACACAGGCAGGCTCACAGGAAAGACCACCTGAGGTTGCAGGGAGAAGATGAGACAACTGTCTATAAACCACAAGGAGGCTGCTTTGGTTCATGTCGAGATGTTTCCCCCAAAGCCTCATGCAGTCACAGGGTTTTTTCAGAGGTGGCTGAATCTAGAGTGTGTGATTAATTCGTAGTGCAATTCTGGAATTAAAGGTGCTGGGATTAGGGTGGGTGATTGCTGGATCAGTCCACTGACTAGATTGGCACCACCTGAATCCCAGTAGACTGGGTACAATATAAGAGACAGAAAGAAGCTGGTCTTGCGCTCTCTTGTTGCTTTTGCTGTCTTCTTCCACCATGAACTGTTGCTCCTCTGCCAAGCCTCCCTGCCTTGGAGCCAGCTGATTGTGGACTGAAACCTCTACAAACTGATCTAAATAAACCTTTCCTCCCTTTAAATTTGGGCATCAGGTATTTTGTCTCAGCAATGAGATAAGTAACTAAGACAGAAGCACAGGCTGAATTAAACCTCTAACTTATTGATTTCAGACTCTCAGTTTCCAGAATTATGAGAAAAATACTTTCCATTGCTTAAGCCACCTGGTGGATGGTGTTTGTTATGGCCGCCCTAGCAAACTAATGCAACAATAAATCACAGACATGGGACCTATGACAAGGCTTGGGGGCAGGAACATGTGGGAAAGGACTGTTCTTTCATAGGAGAAAGGAAATTTCTTCCCTTGCAATGAGGACAGAAACTGACACCAACACATCTGCTGGTGGAAGATGAGTAGGTTCCCACTGCTACTGGCCAGGGCCTGCTCTGGTTGCCTGGGTTACTGTGTCCATTCACCTGCCCACAACCAAGTATGAGAAAAGCCGTGAGAATGGAAAATGAGTTTATTACCAAACTGGGGAGGGGAGCTAGTCTGCCCCCTTCAATACACAGAAACATTTCTGTATATAGAAGGTGTAGAACAAAAGCCAGGAAGTATCCATAGGGAAATTTAGCCAAGCGTTTGTCCAGAGGGCTGAAAGTACTGAATTCTCCTCTTCATGACTGGGATGGAAATTTACACTTTCATCATGGGAAGCTTGGAGAAACAGTTTATTTTCTTAAAAATCATAGTTTTTAAAGATTCATTTTAACCTCTTAATTGCATCATCAGGTACTCTCAAATGTATTGATGGAAGAGCAGTTACAGGTTTTTCTTATGCAAAGTAAGATAAGTTGTCAATATAGGAAATTTAAGGAGGAAATAGAAGGTATGGAATATTTGCTTTGATGAGTGGAAAGCAAGAACAGTCATCAAGTGACACTTAATTTAGCTTTAATATTTACCCTTGGAAAATAAAAATTTCTCACATTAGTTCTTACATGATAAATAACTTTTTGAATTTTTAATTTAAAAAATATTATAAGCCAGGAGTGGCTATAACCCTATCTACTTGGGAAATTGAGGCAGAGGGATCAGTTACAGCCTAGCTTGACTAACTTCAACCCAGTTTGAGTAACTTAGCAACTTAATGACATTCTGCCTCAAATAAATAAAAAATAAATAAAAATAAAAATAATTTTCTTAAAAAGGCTGAGGATGTAGCCCAGTGCAAAGGCTTTGTTTCAATCCCTAGTACCAAAAATATTTGAATATATAGTTTAGAAAATGTATTATAGGGCCGGTGAAATAGCTCAGCGGCATAAGCACCTGCATGGCAAGCGCGAGGTCCTGAGTTTGACTCCCAGTACCCACATACGAAAAAAAGGGCTGGTGATGTCACTCAGTGGCACGGGCACCTGCTGGCACACGAGGTCCTGAGGTCAACTCCCAGTACCCACAAAAGAAATAAATAAAGAAAAGAAAATGTATTATAAAAGAATAAACAAATTAATTTTTCAGAAATAGCTATAATTCATTATTTGTTGGTACCTGGATAAATGTGGCTAAAAGGAACCTTTTTAAAAGAACTTGAAAACTTATTTTAGAAGTTAAAAAAGACTTCATTCCTTGGTAATGTGAAAACCAGATTATCTCTTAAGAATTGAGCTTTAAGTGTCACAATTGATGTTTAGTTGAAAATATCAGCAGTGTTCTTTATGCCAGTGCTATATATTGGTTGGAAGAGATGTATATAAAAAAAAAACTTTGTGATGCAAGCAATAATTATGAAGCTAAAATATCTTCCCAGCAATAGAGAGTTCCAACACTTGACTTCAAATATTTTAAATTTCAATGGCAAATTAACTCTCATTTTCAAATAAATATGTGGTATTATAAATAATAGTTTCAAATTTTTTCTGTTGCATCAGAAAGACCATCCTATTATAGCTGAATATGTCACCATGTTACCTAGCAAAATGTCATTCAATATTATTCTCCTAACTTCCTTTAGCCCAATTCCAATTTCAAGAATCACTTTGTGATACTGTGTTGGTTTGCAACAGTGGTGGCGGGTGGGGGTGATCATTGCCAAGTCTTCCATCTCTGTGAGTGTAATCTCAGGACAAATCAATACAGTTGTATTATCCAGTTTAGGTTCTCCTGCTGCTTCACTAAAACAAGAAAATAGGATGATTATTCTGAAATTTTTTTCCTATTATCTTTTATTTTGCACTTTATTTATATATTGCATATCTCATATAAGAGAAACCATGCCATGTTTAAGCTTGTGTGTCTGTTACTTCACTTAACATTATAGTCTCAAGGTAAAATGTGCATTTTAGGAAAATTTCAAAATATAACTAGGGGACAGTTGATGGCTCTTTTGATGTATTAGATGGTGAGAATGAGACAGGTGAGATAGTAAGAATGATTTCTAACTTGGGTATTTAAGTTGATAGTCATGTCATTTGCTATAATATGGAAAAAATCATGAATGGAGAGGGAAATAACAGATTAAACATTATAATCAACATGAAGAATAAATTATATTGAAATGAAGCCAATATTATGTTGATTGTGTTAAGGTAAATTACTCAAAAAGGTAAAGAAAAATCATTCTCAGTGTCTCCTAAAAGAAAGGAAAATAAATGAAAGCTTTCTTTGTCATATTTTAGTAAAGAAGAAGCCAAAATATAGGTTTTTTTAATCAGTATAACATTTGATGCAAACTCTTCCTTTAAAAACCTCTATAAATGAATGTCAAATCTTAGCTTTGACTATGAGAACTAAAATTCCTCTTCTTCAAACCTTTTACAAGTTTTCATATCGTTTCAGATTTCATCCCATTCTTCCCTCTTTCTCATTTTGGAGAAGTCTGTCATTTTACTTTCTGGATGAAATCACTCTTCTTGTTCTTCAACAGAAGTACAACCTATATGCATTGATTTATAATTTAGCAAGAGTCTGAAGTTTTAACTTGCTAAAACACTTTGGAAACTATCTTTGAGCGAAATGCTACATACACAATACAGTTAAAGGTGAAGTAGAGCATTAGTAGAGTAAGTTCATTTGCATCAATTTCTGATGATTTCAGGGACATTCATGGTCGGTACTGAAAAGGAAGAAAGAAGAACAAGAGTGCAGGAAAGGGAGAGATCTGAGATAAGCCAGTTCGGGTAGGTCCCAAGTTTCTCAAAGAGGCCACTAAAGTTCTAAACGGCCTTTGGTGAAATTTGGCTATTTTCGGAGATAGTCAAGATAGTCAGAGTCGTAATGCTGAAGCATGTAGTCATATGAAGGTGACAAGGAAGAGGAGGATGGAAGGAGCCTTACAGAACAAGTTACCCCCGGGATTAACACATAATGAAGACACTCAGAGAGTGTCCAACAATACCTACTCATACTGCCTGGGTGTCGAGGAGTTTAGAAAATTCCCCTGTGTAATCCCTAGGGGAGGGACTCTCAGAAAAGACAAAGTCTTTAAAGAGAGAAGAAGAAAAACCTCACTGAAACAAAGAATAAAAAAGAAAAAAAAAAAAAAAACCCAGTCTCCAACAGGCAGCACTGAATTAGATTAGGAATTTTGACTAACCAGCAGAACTCTTGATTTCTCCAATCAGGAAAAAGATAGCAAGAATCTGGGAGGTGAGTGTAAATACCTGGGTAAAAACAGCACGGTGCTGACAGGTATTCTGGTGCACACCTGTAATCCCAACCCTCAGGAGGCTGAGACAGGAGGATCACCATGAGTTAGAGGGCAGCCTGGGCTACATAAAGAGTTCAAGACCAGCTGCACGATATAGAGAAACCAGTCTCAACCACACCCTCCCCAGAGAAAAGAAAAAAACAAAGAGCACTGTCCCAGGTACAGTCAGCAATCCATCTGAGAGGCACAGCACCATTAGTGGTCAAATAAAAAATTAATCCAGATTTAGTAAGACAGACCTTATTTTAAAGTATTGCGAAGAGGTGGGGAAACTGGAGAGAGACTACTGGAAGACAGAATACTATTGTAACCAACAAGACAAATGAAACTTTAAAAGTTAGAATTTTTTTCTTTAGAGACAGTGACTTCTCTAAATTTCCCCAGGCCTGTGGCATAAACTGTCATGCCCTCTTGTCAGCCCAGGAAAATAGACAGAATATGCAGATGCTGGAGCAGGAGATTGGGGTCCAGTTTACTTTTCACAGGGAAGGGAAGGTGCAAAAAGGGGCAGGAGTTGAAGCAAGCCTGGATTTGTCCATTGTGTCATCATATTTCTGCTCCTCTCTTTTCCTTACTATAGAAAAGGACTTTGTATACTTGGACACAGTGAGATGGTGATTTATGGCAATATGAAGCCTATCTCCTCAGAGCTATCTTTGAATAAAGCCATTTCCCATTTCCCATTTCACCCAAAATGGCCTCCAACAGTTTGTTTGGGTGTGGTGAGCAAATGGATCTGAGGAGATGGTAAGTTTTGGTAATCCAGCTAGGAGGTAAGTTCTGGCTCTTGAGAGGCATGGATCTCCTGGTTTCTTACTGTGGAGGCAACAGGGATTTAGGAAAAGGGACTGGCTGCTAGTGACTAGCTAAACAGGGTGTTGGGACTTGAGGAATAATATTCCATCACCTGCAGGAGACACTTTTGAACCCCAGCTATTCTTCCTTCTTTCCAGTTTATAGCACCAGCTGCTTATGAATGGTACCAGGAACTGAACTCATGACCTTGAGCTTACCGGGCAGATGATGTGCCACTGAGCTATATCCCCAGCTATGAATGGTTTTGTTGGTAAAAGGAAAAGGTTTTTTTTTTGTGTGGGGGGTGGTGGGGTCTGATGAGCTTTCCCTAGTTTCCCACTGGACCATGAACTCCAGGAATCTACTCTCTCCTTCCTTTGGTTGGGCTAATGAAATAGACACTTGGACCTTACTTAAAGTAGATTAGCAGTACCATTTGGAGTGAGATCACCTTCAGAGTTTGGGGCTATTTGGAACTACCACAAGTCGTTTCGGGGTATTTAGGTGGTTGGTTATGTTGGTTTGAAGTATTCATTTGATTTGATTTTGGCTTTTGATATGGCTTGGTTTATGATCTAGAAGGCTTCTGGCATCATGTTGGCTGGATGAGTCATAGCCAGGATAAATGTAAAGCAAGAGTCAATCTTACCCCCAGCACTCAATCTGGCCAAGAAGCTTCCCACTGGGGGCAGGACAATAATCTCTAATCCAGTATCCAGTGGGAGGTTTAAATCCATCATACAGATACATCAGACACTGTCCTTCCTTGTCCTTGTCCTTAGATGTTTTATGAACCCATCTGAGGGTTTCTGTGACCCATTTTGAGTTTTGGGGTTATTCTAGAGCTTCTTCATGAGCCAACTTGGAGTTCAGTGTTCTTGAACTGTTTGACAGGAAATTTTGGATCAATTGACAGTAAGATGCTATGGATGTGTTTAGCGATCTCTTTTGTGATTTGCTCAGGAATGAAAAGTGCTTGTATTACCCTGAACCTTAAAAAGGTGATATCTACATGATACAACATGGCCGGTATAACTGAGAGTGCAGTCTAATTTGACAAGACTGTCCTCTAGATTCTTTGGAGTAACTTTAGCTGGGATAATATCCATAGCTGCTTTACTTTTGCTCTTTTGCAGATCAGTAATAAGTACCAGCAGTGGTCTTGCCCAGATCATGCAACCACTCAGATAAATGATAAATTTCTTATTGGGATTTATATTCCCTTTCATTTTGGCTAATAGTCGGTTTGTTCTGAACTGATTGTGTTTCATAATATTTGTCAAAATTTCTGTGTGCTAGCCATTGATTTTTGTTTCCTTCTCCTGCAACCTCCATTCCTCAACTGGAAAAATAAAGTTTGAGTATGGATGGTTGTTGCCTTTATGTTGTTTTCTTTTTTTTTTTTTTTTTTTTTTTTTTTTTTTTTTTTTTTGTGGGTACCGGGGGGGTCGACCTCAGGACCTCGCGCGCCAGCAGGCGCCCGTGCTGCTGAGCGATATCACCGGCCCCTTTTTCGTATGTGGGTACCGGGAGTCGAACTCGGGCCCTCGCGCTTGCCGGGCAGGCGCTTAAGCCGCTGAGCCATCTCACCGGCCCTATGTTGTTTTCATTGGTCCTAAACTGTTGTGGTTTTTTGTTGTTGTTGCTGTTGTTGTTTTCCACATTGGGAGGCCTTGTGCAGAAAGTCAGAATAAATGTGTAAACCTTCTTTGATTATAAAGAGTTAATAGCTTTGACTTGCCTGATCTGTTAATGTGCTGTTTATGTGGTCCAATGCTAATAGTTTTAGAAGATGCTAAAATGACTTCCTGGATTCTCTGTAATAGATAAAAAGCTATTGTCTTTCTATCTAGACCTTCCTTAAATTTGGTAATTTAAAATGTGGTTTTAAAAAAATTAGTTTTGTTTTTACAAGAAAGCCTTCTAAGGTTCAGAAACAAAGATTTGGGGCTTTTCCCACCCCAAATACCGTATGTGTTGTTTTCTGGGTAAATGTACAATGCTTACATCTATATATGGTATTTACAGTTAAGGACACAAATATGAATAAAGCATGACTTTTTAAACTACCGGTAACCAGTATATGATACAGCATCATTTTGTGATGACCTAAAAGTTATGTTTTTATTGTAAACTCAGCACATATCCTAATATTTAATTAAAACATTTCTAATTAGAGACAATCTGTTCTAAAAATGTTTACATAAGAAAAGAGTCAAAATGTAATACACAGGGATAAAGTTAGAATCTGTAGTTATTTATGTTTCAAACAAAACTTCTTAAAATACTGATCTGCTCTTCATAAAATTTCAAATAAAATTAACTTAAAAAGAGAGAACTTACTTTTGCCAAAATAATTTCTTGTGTTCTCTAGTGTCTTTTGTTAGATTTTGATTGTTTAGAAAAATAAAGCCTTAGTGAGTTAGAGTTTACTTAGGGTAAACTCTCTTTAAAGTTTTGTTTTACAATCCTGGTTACATAAACTGCTATTATATGTGGTGTACCTTACTTTTTAGAGTTTAAGTGTGCTGGTATAATACAGTCAATCATGATTATTGTCATAATATGCTATAAAAGTAATTAAATTGTTATGTTAACTTGCTACCTTGCTTATATACTGGCAAAGCCATGTTCTTCTTAATCAGTAAGAGAAAGTGTAGCTTTATTACAAAAATGTTGTAAAATAGATATTAATGCTTAGTTGGTAAAATAGATATTAATTCTTGTACACAGTATTTAGAATTTTTATAGCTCTGTTGAATGTGCCTTATTGGGAGGTTGGCCAGAGCACCCAATATCCTAAAATGAGTGTACAGTGAAGGCTTAAATAAAAGAGACAAGTAATATGGTTTTTGGGGCCCAAGAAGGTCAGAAATCTCTTGGAGCTAAGACAAAGACTTCTCTGGATTACCCGTATTTATTGGGTTTTCCAACAAATGGAGGGGATAGCTGAGGTAAACGCAGGAAACCAAGCAGGACCCTTGAAGTTAGAAAAAAGACTTTACCAAGCAGTAAAATTTCCCAATTAAGAAAATTGTCTTATCTCTAAGGTTGACAGTTATTACAATGAGCCAAATGCCTGCATCTGCAGTCTTATCTTAAGAATTGGAGTGAGAGCCAGGTGTCCTCAGCTGTGCCCTTATCTTGCTTTCTGAGGTATCATGGTTTCACAGACCAATACAGGCCTGTACTGTGACCACTGGCATGGAGAGTTACACTTACTGCATGCCAGCCACCAGCTCTTTGAGCAAGTCTGGGGCCTGAGACAGACTCATAATTTAATATAAAAAGCCAATCAATTAATTCTAAATCCTGCTCAGAGCCATTGCATAGTGGTCTCCATCAGTGCCCAAGATGTTCTAAAATGCAGCCTGATTACTAAGCTATAATTCTTTGTATTTGATGTGAGCAAACGCTGTGCTTTTGCCTAAGTGGCAATTCACACTGGTTTACAGAATATGAGATTCTAAGTATATGCTTAATATGCTCCTGACAGAGCTAACATTCTTTCACAGACAAATTGGCTTTCCTTAATAAACTTGATCACTGTGTTTCTTAGTTCAAACCTAAGATTGGATTTATTTTGCTCTTACTGGCTTGTTTTACATCTGTTTACAAGCTTTGTAATAATAATTGTTTGTGTAAATTCTAACTCCATGGGGTGCTATAGCACCTACAGAATAGATGGGATTAGACCTGGCAATGGGGTTTTGATGAATTTAGCCTAAATCTCTGATATTGCTCAAATTTGGCAAGAAGGGTTTTAAGATACTGACTCCAATTGTCTGTCACTTCTCTTCTAGCACTGGACATATTCTCACTGGCCATCACCAGGCAGATCTACCTCAGCACTGAAAGATAAAACTGCAAGATGGTTAACTGACAACATGTTCAAAGAAAAAGAGAATGCATTTGGAGGCTAAGGGCAGGTGTTACGAACACCAAATAGTTACCTGTGTCAACATTATATTAATAAGTAGAGCTGCAGAAGTTGTGAAAGAGGTTCTTATGCATGATTGCCTAGAAAAAAGGCCTGCCAGGAGGTGTAGTTCTTATTTCCTGGCTTTGGCCTTCTTTTTTATTTGACCTCACAATCTTTAGTGGTACTTTTTCAGGTTCAAGTGTCTAGCTTCATTTTGCTTATGCTCCAGCTGCCTTTGATGAAATTTACCCACTAATCCAACATTAGACAGCCAGCTAGATGATACAGTGGCTCAAGGCCCTCAAGATTGAGGGCTGAACTTCACTAAGGGGGAATTGTAACTGTCAGGACAAAATAGAACTTTAAAAGTTAGAATCATTTTCTTCAGAGTCAATTTGCTTCTCCAAACTTCTTCAGGCCTAGGGCATAAAATGGCTCTGCTACCTCTCCTCAGCTCACATAAAGGGACAGAATATGCACATGTTGGCACCAGGGGTCAAAGTTCAGTTTCCTTTCCACAGGGAAAGGAGGGTGCAATAAAGGGTCCAAGAGATGAAACAAGCCTGGATCTGTCTATTGTGTCATTGTATTTCCCCTCCCTTGTGTTCCTTACTATCAAAGGACCTTGTACACCTAAGCACGATAAGATGATGATTTGTGGCAATATGAGGCCCCTCTATCTCCTCAAAGTGGAGCTAGCTTTGAAAGCCTTTCTTCTTTTCACCAAAAAAGGCCTTCTCTGTTTGGGAGTGTGCCAATCAAATGGACCTGAGCACTGGGACCTCAGTGGCTGGTAGAACTATGAGTATATGGTCTGCAAATATCTCTGAATTCAACTTTAAAATATTAGTTCTGAAGATTCTGAAAGGGGAGGTGACCTGAAAGCATTTATGCTTATTAATCCGATGCTTAAACAAATCTCAAAATACAGATGTAATAGTTGTTGACTTGTAAAAGCAATTGCAAAACTTTGAGTGGATGATGTAACCAAGGGAAAATGTGTAAAGAGAGAAACATGTAAAAAACAAATTCTCAGTGTGACCAACATTTAAGGACAGGCTGATGAGGATGAGCCTTACAAAGAGTGGAGAGGAGTAACCCCTGGGCTGGCTAGAGACAAAATTTAATCAAATGGGATCTCTCATAAAGGAAACAGAGATGGAAACTTGTGGAATATGAAGGTTGAATAAAATTTAAATACAAATCACAGATAGATTTTTTTAAGTTTAAAAAAAGCAATGGTTAAGAGTATGACCATAGAGGGAAGGGGAGTGCAGCTGTGGAGATCAGTAGAATCTTGCCCCAGTCATGATCCAACATGCCTAAAGCCAGTCCACTTAGCGAATATTTAATAAACTGATGAATAAGTTGCCCTAATTCCCATTATTTTTTGCCAAATACAGATCCCCTACACTGCCTGCAAGTGTAGCACATAGTGTATCAGATACTTCCCACCAGGAATTTTAAATCATTGAAGTAGGAAACCCATCTTTCTGTTGAATTGCATGCCATGGATGAATACTATTTTGCCATTCAGTAATACACATTATCTTGGGGTAAATTTGCTATGATATCCTAGTTGATGTTGAGACCATGGAAAATAATGCAACAGTGACATTGAAGGAGTTTTCTCTCAAGCCCTACCATGGACTTCCTCTTTCTTCTATTTTCCTCAAACGTCAACATTTATGCGGTGTTCTCCGTGAAGAAATTTTTAAATAATTGTTTACTCCAAAGTTCATACTGTGGGTATTGTGGGTACTACTAGATTCAGTATCTAAATAATTAACCCAGATTTGTAGGACAATGGATGCACCTAGAGACCATATTATTAAGTGAAATAAATCAGACATACAAGCTTCATTATCACACTCTTTCTTTTATATGAGAAACTCAGAGTAAAAAAAAGAGCAAAATTGGGGCCGGTGAGATAGCTCGGCGGCATAAGTGCCTGCCCGGCAAGCGCAAGGTCCTGAGTTTGACTCCTGGTACCCACATACGAAAAAAGGGCCAGTGATATCATTCAGCGGCATGGGCGCCTGCTTGTGCGCGAGGTCCTGAGTTCGACCCCCAGTACCCACAAAAAAAAGAAAAAAAAAGAGCAAAATAAATGATTTTAGGAGGTAGGGAAATAAATCATTCTCAAAGGGGAAACGGATCAGGAAATAAAAGGAGGAAGGAGCGAGGGAAGGGATAAAGGATGCAAAAAAGGAATTGGAATGTGTTATGTACATGTGTCAATTTCCCACGAGGAATGTAAACATTACGTACTGCAAACATATACAAAAAAGTGGAAGCGGCTCAAGGGATGGGAGAAGGGAGGGAAGGGAAAGGGGATGAAAAAAGGAATTAAGATGTGTTATGTACATGTACGAACTTCCCTCAAGAAATGTAAACATTATTACTACACGCATGTACTAATAAACTAAAAACTAAAATTAAGTTAAATAAAAAGAAATTGAAGAAAAGGAAGTGTGAGAAAAAAATAAAATGCATGATATTTTTTAAAGCAAGAAGGGAAGAAAAGAAAGAAAAGATTCAATTTTCCAGACTTTTTCAGATAAGAATGACCATGTGACACAGATTTATTTAATGAGAAGTGAATGGATGGCTACTCATTAGTGTTTCTAAGAAAGCCAGTCTTTTCCTGATTTTAAAAAGAAAGGACAGAGTGACAACATTCATGTTTTGCCTTTTGCCTTTCCTAATTCTTCCTAACTAGGACAGAGACTAAATTTATCAAGGCGAAGCAGCCATTACAAAACCTTGAAAACATATGTCACATGCTAAGGACGGCCAAGGAGATAGCTGGAAGACTCGTCTAAACTTTATCAGCTACCTAATATTTGGAATGCTTGATTTCTTCATGTATTAATAACAACAATAATGATAATAACTACTCCTTGTCTAGACACCATGCAAGCCTATAGACAATATATGTCAAAATACGATCCTAACAGACCCATCCTGTTAAGAGGTGGGTATGTCTTTTCTTGCCCCAATTTGACTGCCTTTTTAGCTTTTTCTCTCATTATCTTCTTCCCCTCAAATTCTTAGAGAAAGTTGCTCTTTATTCCTTTTCTTCACACAGATAAAACACTTGTTCCTACAACTCACTTCTTACCTCTAGGTTGCTTCACTTAGATAAACATTTCTCCCATACATTTCATTTAGATGCTACTTCTTCAAGAAACCTTCCCAGACCCCACGTATTTGGGTTGGAGTTTTTTTTTTGGTTTGTTCTCTAAGTATCTCTTACCTATTCTCCATGATGCTGATCACATTATTGTCATTGCCTGTATATGATTTTTGCAACCATATCTAGAACACAAGCCCTAAAAGGATATATTTCTGTCTGATTCATTCACCATATATCCAAAACTAAGAATGTTGTATGGCTCAGAATAAACATTGAACACATCCTTGTGGAATGCACAAATATGCACACAATACATACATGTATACATACACACACACACACACACACACATACCAAAGCCCAGTGGTGACCTTTGCAGATTTTCTAAATTTAAAGAATGTATTATGAGCTTTACTTTCAATATACTGCAGATCATGTGAAATGGTGGAAAGGAGACACTGTAATTTTAGCTGTATTTGTACCTCAGTTTTACCACTTGCACACCCTGTGAACTGGAAGAATTTGTATATTCTCTTTGAAACTATAAATATTAATCAGAATAATGACTAAAATTACCTATCTTGGGGGTTGTATGTGCAAAATGGGATGATATATGCAAGCACTGACAATAGTAGGCTCACAATGATGTCGGTCTTCTTTCCCTCCCAATATGGATCTTCTATTCCAGTTAACACAACCGTCTATTCAAGCTCCATTTAAAGGACTCAATTTTATTAGTGGAGTTAATATTATACTCTACACCCAAATCCTCTTTATTTCTTCACTAATATCATCAGACAAACACTACAAATTTTTTCAAGGAGAACAAGAACATTTGTTTTATTTAGAAAAAATAAACCTATGGGGATTGTGGGAGTGGGGATATCAAACTATTTAAAACTCTGGGGACTTATGTTACCCCAATTCTTTGAGGGTTTCTTGAGGTTGGATTCTGTTGTAGCTAAGACTTCTTTTCTTGGTGCCATAGATAGGGGTTGTTGGTGACCTGCCGAGTATCACTCTCCTCCCAAGATAAGACAGGACTCACTTCCTGAGCCAGAGAAAGGCCTGCTTCGAGTTGAGACGGGCTGTGGTTTGTGTGTCAGGAAAGCCCTCCTTCTTTGACTGCAATGAGGAGATGGAGGAGGACTCCACTGTGCTTGCCTTTTGGCTGTCAGTCTCTTACTTTACCATTTCAGTAAGTTCCTGTTCTTTAAGCATTGGAGGCATCTCTGAGGCTTGGATGGCATCTTTATCTTCCAGGGGTTTGCACCTGGGCAAGTCTTGATGTATATCATGTTCTTCATGACTGACCTGAGCTGCATGTGAAGGAGAGCTGCTACTGAGCTGGAAATCTTCCTGAGTAGGTTCAGGGAAGACAGAATCACCATCTTTGTCATATTTCTGAATTTGTCCATCAGGATCCTGGTTTTCTTCACCAGTTTGTGAATTTCTTCATTGTCTTTCTGATTTTCCTTGTCCTATATTTTTTCTTCACCTTCTTTCTGATTTATTAGATGTGGCCCAGGCAGTTTTTCTGGCCTCACTGTGCAGTAAGTCAGTTGTCTTCTGTCATTTGGACTTTTGTCTATCTGCCAGTTGTGTCCAATAACATTCTTTTTTTTTTTTTTTTGAGACAGGGCTTCACTATGTAGCCTAGGCTGGCCCTGATATCAGGACAATACTCCTGCTTCAGCCTCCCCAGTGCTGAAATTATAGGTGTGTACCATCACACCTGGCTCCAGTGACTTTCTGATTAGCTATAAAGTCTTCATTTTCAGAGTCCATATCATGATCCTGGATGAGGTGGATGCTTGGTTTCCAAAGCTGGATCCAGCCATCCTAAATTTGATCATTTTTGTCCATGCATCTTTTCATTATCTCTGTTCCCTCTGTCACTTTGACAGGAGGGAGGAGATGGGCCACAGAACCCACCTTGCATCCTTCATACAAGGTTGTAGTCTCATAGAGAAAGATGTAACCATTACAGTAAGTTGTCTCTTTAGGAAAGGCATGGGAACAAGGGCGATCACCTATAGAGAAGCTCTGCTTGTAAATGCATTCTAAGTAGGACCCCTCTGAGTCAAAGCAGTCGCTGCTGGAAGTAGAGGATGCTGTGAAATTATGTCTGAACCTTCTTTGTCCGTCAGGTCCTAAGGATAAAAGATAAGCGCTCAACTTCTGAGGTGTTTGTGGGCAGAAGATATGTGAATTCCTTCAGATTTTGAATCTCTATTGCCAATAGTCTATGGGTCATAAGTCTATGACTGTTGGTTACCATGGCAATATGGAAAAAGGAAAAAGTGACAGAAGACCATAGGATCTATGCTTTTGCCTCCAAAATATTCTTTTTCTTAAAAAAAAGTTATTTTTAATAGTACATTTGCAGTACATAATGATTACACTCATCATGGGGAGTTGGTACATATACATAACGTATCTTCTCTTTTCATCCCCTTACAATGCCCTCCCCCTCCCCGCTTTCTCCATTGCATGGTCACCTTCCCTTTTACAAAAGATCTAGCTCCCTGTTTCCTATTATCTATCTTTTATTTTGCTCTCTAATTTATTTATATTTTGGGTTTTTCATATAAGAGAAACCTTGTAATATGTAAGCTTATATGTCTAACTTACTTCACCTAACATTATGGTCTCACAGTGCACCCACTTTCTACAAATGACTCAGATTTATCCTTCTTTATGGCAGAGTGGTATTCCATTGTATAAATACCACATTTTCTTTATCTAGTCATCTGTTGATGGACATAAGGCCACTTCAAAGATTTAGCTATTATAAGTCATACTGTTATAAACATGGGGGTATTCATGTATCACTGTAATGTGACAGCATTAACTCTTTGAGGAAGATACCAAGAAGTGAAACATTATAATTTTTAAATATAGAAATATATCTTTAAATTTTTAAAATATTTAAAAAATTTTTATTAAAAATTATTAAATAATTTATTAATTATTAATTATTAATTTATTATTAAAATTTTTTAAATATAGAAAAGGAGGAAAGAAAGTATGTGTTTAGAAATTACTCATGCATACAATAATGTTAGGTAATATACATACATAAAGAATCTATTATGGTTTTAAGTCATACCTAGTAAATTCAAGTTTTATGAATGACAAATGATACCAGTAATTTTGATGAATGGAAATATTTTTATATCATAATTTTAGTTGTGATTATACAACTGTCTGTAATTGTCAAAACTCATCAAATTGCACATTTAAATTTTGTGAAATGTACTGAATATAAATTATACATCAGTAAAGCTAATTTAAATTTAAATACTTATGATAGCATCTATTTGCAATAATAGTAGATTAGGAATTTCAAATCAACTTCTCTATTAGAAAAAAAAAACTGAATTAGGTATACAAAACATATGAAGTAAGTGGCCTGAAGGTATTTAGCAACCTAGAAATAAAGAATTTTAGGCTTGGCAGCCTCATAAGAGTAGACAAAGAAGCCTCTGTTCTATATAATGCGAGGGGCTGATGGTAACATCCCATTTCACCTCTCACAATAAACTGGTTCTCAAAGGGCTACACATTTGGATATACCAGAAATGGAATCCCCAGTACCACTATTAAATTTAGGATTTTCCAGAATTTAGGATGTTTTGCAATGTCAATAACAAGAAAAAATTAATTTAAATAGCTTAAGAATAAAAACACTAACCAGTTATTTCTTAATGTGCTTTGCATCTTTGATATGGATATTTCTAATACACTTGATAAAATACTTAATATTATCATTGTGGACTCTGATATTTTTCCATCTTTAGCCTGCTAATTTTATAACATTGGGAACTTTGTTTTGTTTTGCTTTTATCAGGGTGAGTGTTCCTACAGTCTCTAAGTAGGCTCAACAGTTCCAGATAATCATCCGGGATCAATAACTTTCAAGATTTCAGAAGACAAATACTAGAGTACAGAAGGAGGGAGGGGCATATGTAGGCAGAAGTGAATCAGTCTAGTTTGAAAACTAGAGCTTCTGTTCCCCTTATAAAACTGTAGATGAAGTCACCTGCTGAGAGCAAGGGGGAAGGTGGGGCAAGCAAGGATCAGAAGACATTGGTTAAACAAATGTAGCAGTAGAATAGCTGAGTATCAGTGATAACCCAGGGGAGGTGATAACTATAAAGTTATATTGGTGACTATCTATCACGGTCAATGATTTTTCTTTCCAGCAGGGCAAAGTTCCTCTGGTAGGTTATGGACATTAGAGACACGTGCAAAAGAAGAGAGGAGGGGAAACGTGTGTGAGTATTGAAATGATTGGAATGAAGAACCAGGAAATCTGATCTTGACTGTTATGTTTCAAGCAGAAATAAATAAAACAATAACCTGAGGGTATGGCAAGGTAAAAGAAGGATCATACAGGCAATAATTGTAAGGACAAGCAGAACAATGGAAGATTGTGCTCAGGAAACATGAGGACTGCATTAGCATATTTGGTGACAGAAGAAACTTAAATCTCTTTTCAGAAATGCTTTATATACCAAGAAAACATGAATGAGTTCTCCTTTAAATTTTAAGAAAAGTTAAAATTCTTTGATGTATTTGAGAAAAACTAAAAATGGTTTTGGGCACTCACGTCTTCCCCCTTTGCAGAAAGTTGTACATATATACCCACAGAAAATGTGTATTATTGATATATCTATATATTCCTGGCCCTAAACCAGAACTTTTTAACTTCTTTAAACTGTACTTAGTGTAAATAATTTAAAATATTTCTACAGGCCATAGTATTGATCCTTTTAATCAATTTTTCATCATTGCGACAAAATACTTGAGATGAATAATGTATAGGGAAAAAGGGTTTATTTTGGCTCAGAGTTTCAGAGGTTTCCATCCATGACCAATTGGACCTGTTGCCTTGAGCCTATGGTGCCACAGTATGTAATAGCAGGAGCGCCAGGAAGAGGAGAGCTGTTTTCAGGGTGGCCAGGAAGCAAAAAGAGAGAGACAGAAAAAGGCCTGGGCTCAATATTCTGTCCAAGGGCTGACCCCTAGTGACCTAACTTACTCCCACTAGTTCCCACTTTTTAAAGTTTCCACCACCTTCAAATGTACCAAGAGCTGGGAACTAAGCCTTTAATACAGGGATCTTTGGAGGACATTCTAGATCCAAACTATTGCAGGTAAAGTACAGAAGGAAGTTGCTTGACAAATTCCTTTCTGAAAGCAAAGCACAATTTTCATTACTAAAAATCAAGGAAATAAAAGGTTTCTTCATAATCATACCTCATTGCAAAAGTCCTAACTCCCAAGCTCAGCATCATGGAAAAAAAAAAAATAAGAAACACGAAAACTATTCTTTCTCTAGCAACCTGTTAGCCTTTTTTTTTTTTTTTTTGCTATTCATGGAAAACAAGCTTATTTAGAACTTCTAGAATGACTGCACAGGAGCTCTGTACATCTATCAGTGAAATGACCATAAATGGTAAACAATATTTTTGAAAGAAAGAAAAAAAAAATACAAGTTAGTTACACTACTAGTTCCTCTTAGTTCCTTGAAAACAAAGGTTTGTGCTAATATCGTTTGGAGAAGTTTTTATGCCCATACCTTGTATTCTGAGTAACTACTTTTTTTTTTTTTTTTTTTTTTTTTTTTTTTTTGTGGGTACCGGGGGGACGACCTCAGGACCTCGCACGCCAGCAGGCGCCCGTGTCACTGAGCGATATCACCGGCCCCTTTTTCGTATGTGGGATCCGGGAGTCGAACTCGGGCCCTCGCGCTTGCTGGGCAGGCGCTTAAGCCACTGAGCCATCTCACTGAGTAACTACTTTGAAGATAACAATATGCAGTGTATTAACAATTATTATTCTCCTATTATTTTGTTATGAAATTGTGTTTTATTTTTTCCATTAAAAAAAAGTCTCTAGAAATTAACTTTGGGAAATACAGGAAACAAAGAAGGATTTATTCCGGAAAATGGACCGAGTGCTGATAAGAGCAGGGAAGATTCTGCAGCCCTTGAGCCACGATGCGCTCCTGCACATTGTCCCACTCCCGCCTCCTGGTGACAGAAGCTCCTTTCTAGTTGGATGTGACTCTGAAGACAAAAGATCCCTTTCCCCTCAGGTCACATTCAAAGGCTGCATTATCTCCCTTAGAAGGAGACGCCACCTACACTTCTATTTCCCTCTCCTCTTCTCATAATTAAGGCCAAATTCCAGACGGGTAAAGCTGAGATGTAGGGGATGATTTCCCTCACTGCCTCCTGATCCTGGAGACTCTCCCTTCTACAGTGTATGACAGGTCGAGAATACGGTGGGCTGGATCATCTTCACACTGCTCAGGCATGGGGAAGAAGTTCTATACAGCGAGGAAAAATATCATCTCAATCCACACAGAAGAGGTTTGAGAAAATCCCAAACATACATAGGGGGGAAGAAAACACTTAACAAACTATCTCAACCCAATAAAGACATCAGCAAAGTCCACACAGCTAATGTCAAACTTTCTAGTAAAAGGTCGAATATTTTTCCTGTAATATCAGAGAGGTAGGAGATTAGGGGTGGGGCAAACCTGACAACCAACTGAGTAGAATGTGTCAGAAGGTCATAAAAATCAATGGCTAAGAGGTTGAGCAAGTTATTTTCTAAAAAGAGAAGACATGCACAGAACATAGTACCCAAAATGTTGTCAGGCTTTGGACTCTTGAGCACTGTGGAACAATCAGAAAAGTGCTATTTTCAATCCTTCATTTATATGGGTGCACAACCAATCAGAAATGCTATTTTTGATCTTTCATCTACATCTGGTCAGAACTCAAGAGAATTTTTTGATGGAACAGTTTATATCTGGCTTGAGGCCAAGTGAGTTTTTGATAGGACAGATGTCCTAGTGCCTTATTTGCACCAGGGGAAGTTAACCCAGGTATTTGGGTATAAAAATCCCTTTTCCTCTTATCCTCTGATCTATTATGAACCATCCCACTTTTACCTTATTTACCTCCTTCAATAAATGTACATCTTTGTTGCCTTTTCTGTGTGTCTAGCCCAAATCTTTGCTCAGGACATCAAGGATCTAGAGACCCCTCATCTAGTAACATCAAGAAAAGGCAAAGATGTCTGTTTTCTCATTTCTAGTCAAGTCAACATTGTGCTAGAGATTCTGGCTCAGGCAATTAGGCAAGTGTGACCTTTAATTTAATGTGTCAACTTGGCTTGTCCAAGGATTCCTCAAACACGTGGTTACATGTTATTCTGGATGTGTCTGTGGTGGTGTTTCTAGATAAGCGTAATATTTAAATAAAGCGTAAAATTTAAATAATAAATAAATAAATAAATAAGCGTAATATTTAAATAAAGCAGATTGACCTCTCTTATGTGATGGGCCTCATCCAATCAGTTAATGAACCAAATGGAACAAATGCCTAGTAAGGATAAAAACTTCATGGTGGGCAAAACTTCAAGTAGTACATCTCATTCTTCACGTTACTAGGAAGGAAAAGACTTGCAATATGTCGCTGTTTTTGGACTATAGCCAGTGGTTTTGGCTTGGCGGTCAGACACTTGGAAAGAATATGATTGTAAAATTGGCAACAAGAAAATTTAGGGAAGACATGAAGATAGATCTCTCAGAATAGACAAAAACATCATGAAGAGTCTTTGTCTGGTTTGAATGCTCACCAAAGGGTCACTGTACAGAGGGGAATTTTAATAATCAAGAGGGTAATATGATATAGACAACTGTCTTTGTCATAGTCCAATGAGTCATGAACGAATTGTCTATGATGGCAGGAATGGAAGTTATGCAAAGGCTTGGCAACATGGACTTCCCCTCACCATGCCAATCTGGCTATAGACACCGCTAAGTCCCAATCTGCCAGGAGCAGAGATGAACACTAAGTCCTCAATATGGCACCATTCCCTGGGATGATCAGGCAAAGTAATTACATTTGATCACTTCCATCATGAAGGAGGCAGTATTTGTTCTTTATTAGAAAAGATATTTACTCTGGATACAGATTTGCCTTTCCTGCATGCAATTCTTCTACCAAAACTGTCCAGGAAGTAGCAGAATGTCTTATCTACCATCATAGTATTTCACACAATGTTGCTTTTGGTCAAAGAATTCTCTTCATAGCAATTGAAGTGTGCCAGTCAGCCCATGTTCATGGAATTTATTCTTCCTATCATGCTTCCACCATCCTGATGCAGCTAGTTTGATAGAATGGTGGAATGACCTTTGGAAGGCTTAGTTATGAATCCAACTAGGTAGAAATACCTTCCAGGACTGAGGCAAGATTCTCAAAGAGACATGCCCCAAACCAATCAGAATCCAATTTACAGTGCTTTTTCTCCAATAGGTAGAATGCATAAGTCGAGGAATCAAGTGATAGCAATCAACTAAGTGCTATCCCTAGTGACTCACTAGCAAAATTTTTGCCAACTATTCCCATATCACCCCTTGTTGGAATAGTGGTCTTAGTTACAAAGGGAGGAATGTTTCCACCAGGGAACACAATGATTCCATTGAACTGGAAGTGAAGACTGCCTTTAGCCTCCTCTGAATCAACAAAGAAGGGAGATACTGTGCTAGCTGGGGTTATTCATGCTAATGAAAACCTATGTAAAACAAGGATTCTTCAAAGAGCTATAATATTTATTTGAGAATATCAGAGTATTGTGATGGGAATACTCATGCCATAGTAAACTATGGGTATGTTCAAAAAAGTTGAGTCAAGGAGAGGTTTCTAAAGAAAAAATGAGGAGGATTACATCAGATATTTTGAAACAACAATCTTTGGCCACAGTGATTAGTAACAAAAGTGGTATGGGTCTGAGGTTGAACAAAGGCAGTTGCCTTTGTAGAAGTATTTTTTGCATAAGATTATAAGGGCCTCCTTGTGAGTTTATGATTCTGGCAGAGTCTTTTGTGACAACTGTTATTAGGCAATCATGCACAATAGTCCTTCCTTCATAATCTCCTGGCTTTGTCTACTTGGGGGGTGTATTGACACAAGTCACTCAGTTATGATTCTAACAATTTTCACATTTCTTTCAACAAACCATCAAAGGGAAATTAGAGTCCTATTCCATAATGAAAGCAAGGAAGAGTATATCTGGAAGACAAGAGATTTCATAGAACAATGAGTTATTACTATGGCCAGTGATTAAATTTAATGAAAAATTAAAGAACTCAAACCAGGTAAGATGACTTTACCCATGCTGAGTGTGATGGCCTGGGCCTGTATTCTTAGCACTGTGGGGCACTGAGGCAGGAGGATTGCAATTTCAAGACCATTAAAGGCAATTTAGTGGCTTAGAGAGATCCTGCCTCAGTAGTGGTGGTGGCGGGGGAGATGCTGGGGATGTAACTCAGTGTGAAGGCCCTGGATTCTGTCCCCAGTAACCACATAAAAAAAACAAAAAACAAAAAAACAAAAAAAAACCCCACTACTTTGCCCAGGCCCCTCAGGAGTCAAGATTTGAGTCACCTCGTCAAGTAAAGAAACACAACCAGAACAGGGAGTGGAAGAAGGCAGTTATAAATATCAGCTGTGATTTTTACTTTTTTGAGTGTGTGTGTGTGTGTGTGTGTGTGCGTGTAAAGCAAATATCTTGGTTTTCTTACTCTACTATCATGTGACGTAAGATGTATTGAGTTTGTAGTACAGTATTAAAAATTTGTAATTTCATAGCACAGGGTCTATGTCATAGGTTAATGCTACGGTTTGGATAATTGTCCCCACAAAGTGCATGTATTAAAGGCTTAGTTGCCGGACTGTGGTGCTACTGGGAGGTGACAGTGAGATAGGACAACAGGGTGAGGGACACTTCCAGAGGAAAGGACACTCCCAGGATAATGATGGCACCATCACTATACACAGAACCAACTAGAAAAGTTCTACTTTGGACCAATCAGAAACTTGCTATTTGCAATCCATCATTAGAATCTGGTGTCATTCAAGCAACCAATCAGAAAATGCTCTTTTCAATCCTTCATTTGCATGTGGGTGCAACCAATCCAAAGGCACTATTTCTGATCCTTCATTAGCATGTAACAGGAAACCAAATGAGTTTTTTAATAGAACAGTTTATACATCTTGTGATGCCAATTGATTATTTGATCGAATAACTTTCCCAATGTCTTATTCACATGAATGAGAGCCAACCCAGGAATTCTGGGTACAAAAGAGGCTCCTTTTCCTTATCTTTAGAATACTATGAGCTTTTTTGCTGACCTGCTCTTACTCTACAAAGCGTATTTCTTTATTATCTTAAGTAAGTGCACACTTTCATTGTTTTTTATGTGTGTCTTGTCCAGTGAAAGCCCAAGGGACTCTCCAGGTGGTCACAATAGAACTTTAAGGAGTTGGGCCTAGTGAGAGGAGGTGGGTGGCTGGGGATGGGCCTTTGAAGGAGATAGTGGGACCTTGCACCTTTTCTTTCTTTTGCTTTCTAGTTCCTATGCAGTGAGCAGCCATTTCTACTATGTGCTACCAGCCATGATGTTCTACCTTGCCATGTGATTGGAAGCAATGGAGACAAATCCAGTTGGTGTCTGTTAGAGAATGTAACTGAATTATTGTAGGGTAAAAAGCACTTGCTTTGTGTAATCATCACTTAGTAATCATCACTTGAGGACTTCTTTTCTTCTGGGAAAAGAGTTAGTACATTTACAGTTGTGTTCAAGAGAGTTGTAGCATGTTACATAGTTATGAGTTTTTTATGGTTTTTATCTGTAAACTTCTTAGATCATTTATAAGAGGCATTGATAAAACATACATTCCTGGATCCTGACTTGATAGAACAGTTTACTCTGAAAGACAAGTTTATTATCCAGTCAGCCTCAGATATTGTGAAAAAGCTAGAAAAGATGGCTTTTGCTCCAGATAGCTCACTTGATACTTCAGTGAGAATTGCTTCCTTCGTATTTTATAATCAAGACCAGGAGGTGGCCAAGGGAAGAAAATAAAGAGACCAAGAGAATACAGCTGCTCTAATTATAGCCTTAAAAGGAATGGAACTTAAGTCTGATTCTCAGGGCTCCCAGAAGAGCTCAATGACTAAATTCACCTTCTACCGCTGTGGAAAAACAGGCCACCTTAGGAGGGACTGCAATAAGAGACCCCCTGGGCCATGCCTTGATTGTAAAGGTGACCACTAGAAGTTGGATTGCAGCTTAAGGTGAAGGCCCCAAGGATCAGACCCATTTTCCTAGCTGGTCCAGCAAGATCGAAGGGCCCCCAGGCACTCGCTGCCTTCTCCATCTGGCGGACTGTCATCTCCATGGAGGAACCCTGGGTAATCATGACTATTGAGTGAAAAGAAACCAGCCTTTTGCTGAACACTGGTGCCTGTCTCTTGGTCCTTCTTTTCAACCCTGGCCTTCCTTCCAGCCATCATACCTCAGTGAAAGGAGTCACTGGAGAGGAGGTAACTCATTATGTCTCACAATACTTAGGCTGTAACTGCGATGGCTTTCTTTTTACACATTCCTTTTTAATTATGTCTGAAAGTCCAGTTCCCATACTGGGGAGAGATGTTTTATCTTGTCTGAATCTGTAATATATATGCACCCAGGTCAGGTACACTGCCTCCTCCTCATGGAGACAGAAATAAATCCTAAAGTATGGGGGACTAAAAGTAGAACAGGTAGAGCAATAAGAACTGCCCCAGTTCTCAAAAAGCCTACTATTTTTCCTCGCCAGAGATAATAACCTCTAAGGCCTGATGTTAAAAGAGGATTATTGCCTATAAACTATAACTTAAGGGCAAAAGGTTTACTTAAAATCTGTAATAGCTCATGCAACACTCCAATGTTAGGAATTAAAGGACCTAATGGAGAGTGTAGGTTGATATAGGACCTTAGGTTGATAAATGAGGCAGTAGTGCCAACCCACCCAGTGGTACCTAACCTGTACACTCTCCTTTCTCAGATCCCAGAAAATGCTGGTTGGTTTTCAGTGTTAGATTTAAAGGATGCTTTCTTTTGTATTCCTTTACATACAGATTCCCGGTTTCTTTTTGCCTTTGAAAATCCTCACCTATAGTGGCCTCACTTACTAGCTTTAGCTCGTATCAAATTAAGAAATACAACTCAAATTTTAGGCCTCAGTCCATTTGAAAAGCTTTATGGTTGCCCTTTTCTCATTAATGATTTTCTCTTCAATAGAGAAACAGATACCTTACTAAAAGATGTCACCTCGATAGCTAAATTCCAAGAGACTCTTTAACAGCTAAGGGAAGCTCAGCATAAAGAGAAGGGAAATCCCATATTCCAACCCGAAGATTTAGTATTGGTAAAGTCTCTTCCCTCATCATCCCCTTCCTAGGACCAGCTTGAGAAGGACCATACACTGTGACCCTGTCACTCCAGCAGCTGTCAAGGTCACAGGCTTGGACTCCTGGATACACCACACCCGACTCAAGCCCTGGGAACCAGAGACTGTCGCTGAGTGTGAGCAACCGTCCGAATACTCCTGCGAACCCATAGAAGACTTAAAATTTTTGTTCAAAAAGGAAACAAAGTCTTCAGATAAGTGATCTAAGATGTTACTCTTAGCCCTTTTACTAATTCGTTTACCATTTAAGGAGAGTGCAATTTCTTTCTAGTATGGGCCCAGGAATATGCAAAGTTGTTGCAACAAACATCTTGCTGGATATGTGGCCTGCTCCCCTTGTCAAGTACATCAGGACTTCCTTGGTGAGTATCCTCACTTCAAGGAGATGATTGGGATGAGTTATAAGACTACACTGATGAGACTCAAAAAAGTTAAGTGGTTCGTAGTTTAGCCCACCATTACAAGGTAACTGAGTAGCCCATAAACTCCATCCTTAGTGATCCTGGACATAATTTAATTTTTTCTAAGAATGCCACCGAAATCTCTCTATATGCACTAGTAGAACCTCTATTAAATAAGAGTAAGGGTCCTATAATAAGAACCAACAATCATAGGTATAAAGATGGCTACTTTCAGATATGGGATGATTTTATGTGGTTAACCCCAACTACAGGACAACTTAGTAGAAAGACCCCTTATGTTGGGAATAAAAAAATCACTCTTATTCTCATTGGCCTAACTCTACTAAGTACTTGGGATGGACACCCCTTGAACGATGTATACACACCATAACTTTACAGGTTGAAGACTGGTTTGCAACAGACTGGTTTAATTGCCCTAGAATTAGATGAGAAGCCCTCAATGGCACTCATTGGTCCTGTGGCACCAATTTTTGGCCCTGGCCAGCCCCTGGATGGATAGGGAGATGCACAGTGAGATTTGCGTGGTTACAAAGCAGGAGTGTCAAAACTATCGACAAACCTGCAAACTTACCCCGTCTATGACATCAATGGTCTAGAAGTGTGCTTCACTGGTATGATCATTTGGGTTTTGCCTTTTTCCCTTCCCTAGGATTAGAGGACTTCATGCAACATATTGAGGCTTTGGCTAACTATACTCAATTGGCCATAAACGACACCTCAACTAGTCTCTCTCTCCTAAATAAAGAAGTAAGATTAATGAGGCAAGCTGTCCTCCAAAATTGAATGATATTAGACTTTCTAAAAGCAGCACAAAGGGACACTTGTGCAATTATAAAAGCTGAATGTTATGTGTACATTCCTGACCCTTCTGCTGATATCTTGATTGCTGTTCAAGATATTAAATGACAGGTTAATGCCATGTCGGATTCTGAAATTCCCTGGACCTTCTCCTTACCTTCTTTGTGGGAGGCTATTACTGGCTCTTCCTGGTGGAAACATTTGTTGGTTGTATTTATAATAGTCTTGTTGATATTATTTGGCCCATGCATACTTAACTGTTTTTTTGGCCTTGTCTACTCCAGAGTTAAAACTATACACCTATCCAAGATGAGAACTCCTGACATCTACCGAGGGCCTTTAGATAGACCCTCTGGAGAGTATCTCTGACTACCAATCACAACTATGACCCCCTTCAGCCAGTGGTAGCCAGAATCGTCTTTGCCCCTTGCCCTTCATGGCAGTTAGGGGTACCGCTTCAGAGGGGGGAATATTATAGACAGCTAAGTTAGGTAGAAATATTATAGGCAGTCAGACAAGGCTAGGCCCTTGAGAGAGTCCATACAACAGACGAAAAACACATTATAACTGTGGCCAGAGGTGCATCTGTTGGAGGCCAAGCCTCAGAAAAAGATGAAATGACCAGGTCTACATGCCCTCCCAGGGGATATGATAATTGGTAACACTTGGTCTAATGAAGTCTAGATAGACATTAGTCATCTTGGTGGGTAATCAAGACCCTCAGACCATCCTCTTCCTGAAAAGTTCTGTGTTCTTTTCATGTACACTTGCCACATGACTTGTTTCCTCATTGGATCAACATTGCCTAAATGACTATACTTGTAAACTTATTGGTTGATCATAGTTTTGTTCCACCTTGTACGCACCTTGTGATTTTGCTCTATAAAACTTCCCCTGAAAAGTGGGGTTCATGGTAACCCACTTATGCTCCCTCCAAGCTCTCAGGAGCTGTCACTCTGTCAATAAAATTTCTTACTCTTAACCTCTGTTGTTCCTTAGAATTCATGGTTCAATTTTGGAGAACATAAATTGTGCGTATCTGACATCTAGCAAGTTGGGAGTTATAGTTCTCCTATATTATTCCTATATCATTAGCACTAAGTTTCTGTTTTAATCCACTCAGGATGCTACAACAAAATACTACAGACTAGATGGCTAACAAACAATAGAAATTTATTTTTCATAGTTCTGGAGCGTGGAAATTCCACAATCAAGATGTTGGCAGACACGGTATCTGATACAGGCCCATTTACTGGTTCATGAACAATTGTCTTTTCACTATAACATTATAAGCAGCTAAGTTAGAAAGAAATAGTCAGAGAAGGACTGGGCTTTCAAGGAAGTCTGCAGAAAAAAACAAAGACATCAGAATTGTGGCCGGAGGAGCACATGAAGAACGCCAGGCCCAAGATAAAGACGCAATGGCCAGGCCCACATGCCTCCCTAAGGGATAAACAATAACTTGGGATTATATTGTAACTAGTACCACCTAGACCATTAATTCCAGACAGGCATCAGACACCATGTGCGTGACTAGAACATCTGGACCCATCCCTTCCCAAAAGTGTTTTGTTTTAGAAGTTATAGATAGGCTAAGGTTAATGATACCAGCCATATACCCTCGCTACATTCCTTGCTTCCCTATTGGTGCAATATTAGCTAAGCGGCTATACTTGACTGTAGTTTGACCCATGTTGTATGCACATTGTGACTGCGTAGGAGCCAGCAGCCCAGGCACTGAAACTGTGAGGCAAAGTAACATTTCCTCCCTTAATTGTGTATCAGTTTCACTTTTGGTAAGTCTGAGTCACTTATTTTTTTCTCTTCTTTTTCGGGTGCCATATCTAAGAAAATATCTACCAGACACTATGCTATGATTGAATGTTGTGATCCTCAAAATTATTACCGTGAAGTCCTAGCCCCTAAGTATTCGGTATTAGATGGTGTGGCTATTTGGTCATTAGATTAGGTCATTAGAGCAGAATCCTCATGAATAAGATTAATGCCCTTGTAAAAGAGACTTCAGAGAGTGAGCTTATTTCTTTTCCCATGTAATGTTATTGATACAGGAGAACTATAACTTCCAACCCGCTAGATGTCAGATGTGCCGAGTTCATGTTCCCTGAATATCAAAGAGTGAATTCCAAGGGACAGTGGTGATAGAGTAGGAAAGGTTTATTGAGAGATAGCTCCTGAGAGAGAGGAGGGGTCCTGAAAGTGTACTGCCACCAAAGCCCTTTGTCAGGGGTAATTTATAAAGCAAAGGGAAGCGTTTTATAAAACGTAGAGGAACTATATCATAAAGGCAAGACTAATGCTTATTTTCTTTTTCTTTTTAAAAATAGTATCTTTATTTGAGATATAATTCATATAATATGCAATCCATCCATTTAAAATAGACAAGTCAATGGTTTTTGATATATTCACAGTGTTTTGAAACCATCAACAAAATCAATGTAGAACATTTTCACCATCCCCCCTAAAAATCTCTATTCCCAAGAATAGCCATTCCCACCTATCCCCAGGCTTCAGACCTTGGAACTACTAATCTACTTTTTATCTCAATAGATTTTTCCTGTTCTGCATATTTTACATAGATAGAATCTATAGTATGTAGTCTTTTGAGACTGGCTTCTTATACTTGGCATAATCTTTTTCGAGCTCATCTATGTTACACCATGTAACAGTATTTCATTCTTTTTATCACCAAATAGTATACAATTTTATGGATGTATCACATTTTATTTATGTATTTGTTGGCTAATGACCACATAAGTTGTTTTCTCTTTTGGGCTATTATTAATAATGTGACTATGAACAATTACATACAAGTTTTTATGTGGCTGTATTTTCATGTTTCTTGGGTATATGTCAATGAATGGAATTGCTAAGTACATAATAACTCTATTTTTAAACTTTTGAGAAAATGCTTGGGTGCTTTGCTGTACTATTTTACATTCCTACCAGCAATGTATAAAAGTTTCAATTTACATCTTTCACAAAACTTGCCATTGTCATTTTTGGCTATATCCATCCTAGTGGTGTGAAGTAGGATGTGTCATTGCAGTCTTGATGTGCATTCCCCTGATGGCTAATGACACTGAGAATGTTTTCACATGACTGTTGACCATTTATGTCCTATCTGTAGAAATACCTATTTAGATCCTTTCCATAATTTTGAAATATTTGACTTTTTATTATAGTAAACATTCTTTAAATTTCTAGATGCAAATCTTTCATGAGATATATTTTATGGAAATATGTCATATTCTGTGGGTTGCTATTATGGTTTAAATCTAAAATATCCCCCAAATATCTTATATGTCTGGAAGGTGATTGGATTATAGGGATGGTACAGCCAATAAGAGATGAGCCCTGGTTGAAGGTGAGTCTCTAGGGGTGTGACCTGGAAGGGTGTATTCTTACCCCTGGTTCTTCTTCCTCTCTCTGTTGCCTCCTGAAAGCCATAGAGTGAGCTGTTGTCATCTGCCACGCCCCTCTACCACCATGTTCCTACCTAGGAGCCAGTCTCAGAAGACTACAGGTCACACCCCCCGTGACTCACCTTCAACCAGGCCTCATCTCTTATTGGCTGTACCGTCCCTATAATCCAATCACCTTCCAGACATATAAGATATTTGGGGGATATTTTAGATTTAAACCATAATAGCAACCCACAGAATATGACATATTTCCATAAAATATATCTCATGGAAGATTTGCATCTAGAAATTTAAAGAATGTTTACTATAATAAAAAGTCAAATATTTCAAAATTATGGAAAGGATCTAAATAGGTATTTCTACAGATAGGACATAAATGGTCAACAGTCATGTGAAAACATTCTCAGTGTCATTAGCCATCAGGGGAATGCACATCAAGACTGCAATGACACATCCTACTTCACACCACTAGGATGGATATAGCCAAAAATGACAATGGCAAGTTTTGTGAAAGATGTAAATTGAAACTTTTATACATTGCTGGTAGGAATGTAAAATAGTACAGCAAAGCACCCAAGCATTTTCTCAAAAGTTTAAAAATAGAGTTATTATGTACTTAGCAATTCCATTCATTGACATATACCCAAGAAACATGAAAATACAGCCACATAAAAACTTGTATGTAGGGCCGGTGAGATGGCTCAGCGGCTTAAGCGCCTGCCCGGCAAGCGCGAGGGCCCGAGTTCGACTCCCGGAACCCACATACGAAAAAGGGGCCGGTGATATCGCTCAGCGGCACGGGCGCCTGCTGGCGTGCGAGGTCCTGAGGTCGACCCCCCGGTACCCACAAAAAAAAAAAAAAAAAAACAAACTTGTATGTAATTGTTCATAGTCACATTATTAATAATAGCCCAAAAGAGAAAACAACTTATGTGGTCATTAGCCAACAAATACGTAAATAAAATGTGATACATCCATAAAATTGTATACTATTTGGTGATAAAAAGAATGAAATACTGTTACATGGTGTAACATAGATGAGCTCGAAAAAGATTATGCCAAGTATAAGAAGCCGGTCTCAAAAGACTACATACTATAGATTCTATCTATGTAAAATATGCAGAACAGGAAAAATCTATTGAGATAAAAAGTAGATTAGTAGTTCCAAGGTCTGAAGCCTGGGGATAGGTGGGAATGGCTATTCTTGGGAATAGAGATTTTTAGGGGGGATGGTGAAAATGTTCTACATTGATTTTGTTGATGGTTTCAAAACACTGTGAATATATCAAAAACCATTGACTTGTCTATTTTAAATGGATGGATTGCATATTATATGAATTATATCTCAAATAAAGATACTATTTTTAAAAAGAAAAAGAAAATAAGCATTAGTGTTGCTTTTATGGTATAGTTCCTCTACATTTTATAACACCTGCATTTAAAGCTATCACCAAACATATCTACTGTAATTTACTAGAAACAACTTTTTCTTAAGTTTTCTTAAAAAAAAAATATCTTTAAAGAACTGCAGATACGGGCCGGTGAGATAGCTCAGTGGTATAAGTGCCTGCCTGGCAAGTGTGAGGTCCTGAGTTCAACTCCTGGTACCCACATAAAGGAAAATAAAAAAGGGCTGGTGATATTGCTCAGAGGCACAAGTGCCTGCTGGCAAGCATGAGGTCCTGAGTTCAACTCCCAGTACCCACATTAAAAAAAAAAAAAGGAACTGCAGATAAATTCTGATTATACTGGTACTACTTAAGTGAAATTCCATGATAGCAAGTGTCTATCTGGTGGATTTGTCCGCAGAAAGAGACTATGGTGGATCCAAGAGGCTTTATAAACAACTGAAAGTTTATTTTCAGTTAAAAACATCAATATATTGGAAACAAATTTGGCAATATTAAGCTTCTTAAAACAGCCCACTTATAGAACTAATTAGGTCATATTCATTGAACAGTGATCATACTATGCCTTAAATTTATCCTCTGTACTTTCAGTTGTGTTATATAATAAATTTACTTTTTGTTTTGACTAATGATCATTCTTAGGTTCCTGCTTTTGATAGCAGGATTATTATATCCTATTCAAGAGAAAAGTAAGGCATTTTAGATCATGGAATTATGTCTATTACCTTCAGATTTTTTGAGTTAAGTGTACAGTATTTAAATTCATGTTGCCTTATTATTTTATTTATTTATTTATTTCATTAACTGATGGAGGACTTAAAATTGGCAGTGTCACCATAATAGCAAGGGAAACTTCTTTAAAAACACACATTCTAGTCAAAGCTACAAAGCACTACACAGCATTATAGGAACTAACCCCAGTCTTATTGCTTAGGACTCTAAGTGTAATTATAGGGCAAATATGGCAATCATATGCTACTACTTAATAATACTAACGGTAATAGTAATAAAACCATTAAGATTTATATAGCTATTTAGCTCACAAATGATTTCATGGATATTAGTTTCTTTGATCCTTATAACCTTTGAAGTATCTACTATTAATTATCTGACTTTGTTGATGAGAAAATTGAAGTTAATAATTTGAAATGCATGCCTGAGTTCTCAAAGCCAGTAAGAAATTTCATGTAAAAAACTGTCCACTTGTAGATAATTGAGTATTAACCACAGAGTTGAGGTTATGTCCCTGCATTAGTTTGTCCATGCCTCATGTTAATCACACATAATTAATGGCTTAAGGGTTACAACTGTTGTTTGTGCTATTCAAATAGTTTTGACCCTCTGTATGTTGAACACAAGAGTATGACTGTGCTTTATAACCCCTTTCAGGTTGAGTGGAGTCAAGTGATCTGTTCTGACCAATGAGTTAAGTACAAAAGAAACTTGAGTCATTTCTGGGTCAGAAGAGAGAGAATGGAAAGCAAAAATTCTGCAAGTGGGTTGTTAAGGGTAACAGTGAGCAATGTCACTCTTCTACTCCTGAGTCGTTTCACCTACTTATGGAGGTAGACAAATATCATTTAATAGACTGTGATATAAAGCATATACTGCTTCCTCTGAGACAGAACCCCATAATTTCAGGTTGTTATCTCCCAAATGGCATTGTAACATTCTTCAGGAAGCCAGTCCACCCACTTCTAGGTTATAGAATGCATGGTAAGAAAATTTGGCTTCATACACGTGAGCCTATGAATTCTTTCTTTGCTGTAAAATATGTTTCTTGATCAGATGTAATGCTATACGGAACACCCTGATAGTGAACAAGACTTTCTATGACTCCATGGATGGTGCTGTTGGCAAATACTAGTGGCAAGGAAGATAATATCATATCCAGAATGTGTGTGTTTTAGTGAGGACAAATCTCTACCCAATCCATGAGATCAAAGGTTCAGGGTCATCAACCTTGCAGGAAAAGGCTGGCTTGCCCCCTGCCCCCATACCAGACATTTCACTATATTGAGGGATCACTGTTGGGCTGTGCTGCTGTTAGCATAGGTGGCAATGGCAGCACTCGTCACCTTAAATTTGGTGAATAAATGTGCATGTTACTGAGCTCGAGCCTGTACAGAAGATGTGTCACCATAGCTTCTTATTTATGCACCTAGTATGCAAAGGATGTGATGGCTGGTGAAAAAGGCTGACACTCAGAGTGCATACGCCTGTCTACATGATCATTACAAGCCATTTCTGCAGTATTGGCCTTTTGATGGGTGTTTCACATTCACAAATATCTTTGTGATCATTCTGAAGAGTCCATCCACATACTTCTCTAAACTCTCTATTATTAATCATCTGATATTGTGATATTGTTCATTCCAAATCCCTGGCCAGCCAACTGTTGGTTGCATTTGCAACTACCCAAGACTTAATATAGACTGTATTTCTGGACATTTCTCTTTCCTGACACAGTAGATAACCAGAGGTCACACTGGGAGTTCCAGCCATCAAGAGGATTTGTCTTCACCACTCTTCAAATTACCTGTGAGTAGGTTTGTAGAGCTGCAGCTGCCCAATTTTAAGTGGTACTAGCAACTGGTGGGGAATAAGATTTAGAATTTTAGGGTACAAGGGATAGGACTGGCTGTGGATCATTTTGGTATTTTACTTGTAGTCAAAATTTTAGAATGGGTGGTTTGAAGGCTTTAGCGTTGTATTAAGAATTCTTCCATTAATGAATACAGCAATAGTCCCAATTTAATGTGCAACTGAGTCTGTAGGAAGAATAAGACCAATTAGATTTTGAACTGTACATAATAATGAGTAGATACGGGGTTTTCTTCTTTCAAGAGCTGTGGACCATATATCCAGGTACTTAAGACATAGCTGAACTATACTCTGCAAGAGGGGTTTGAGGGCCATATATAAAGAAAGGTGACGTGACTGTTGGACAGCCAAAGGGGTAAATCTCTATAGAGGTCCTTTCTCCTTCTCCCCTTTCCACCATGCTGTGCCCCGCCACTGACCAGCATCGACATGGCCTTTATATATTTAAAACATTCTCTGCCTTAGGAATCTTCATGATACCTGGCCAGGTGGGCCAAGCAGGCAAACCCTTCAGTTCTGAACCTAGGACAATCAACACAGAAAAATGGAACTGTGGGGACATTTTTATGGCAATAACAATAGGGGAGTTCTCGGAGGGAGTGCAGAACTGAAGACAGAGATGGCACCCTGGACTCCAGTAACATTAGTGCCAATGGCAAGAAGCGAAGGCGATGTGTCATGTAGTATCAAGCAATGGTAGCAGCACTGTCTGCATCAGTGGTCCTGTGGCAAGGTTTTGGCTGAGATTCACACTGGGCTGCCTTGGTTTGTTCTCTCCATTTTCTGAGTCTGCTTTCTATATTTCAGGGACAATTCTGTGAGTCAAATACCATTAAGAATTTCCTGGTTTTGAGCGTGCAGTTATGAAAGCTTGAGTTTTCCTTATGGGCCATAATGAGCTTAGAGAAGAAAAAATAAAGTCTTTTAATAATTTATATTCCTAGACTTTATTACAGAACCTGAGTACATCTGATATTGTTGCATATTAAGACACATTATAATCCCCAAATGAAAATGTTAGTTTAGTAAGTAATGTAAGACACACTCAAAACAAATGCAACCTATAAATTGGAAAAGAATTAAATAAGAAATTGGGAACACAATGTCATTTGGAAAGTCTGAAAGCGATAGGATTATAGCTAATTACTGAAAGATGTGTAGGAGGTAGCATTTTGGGTGCAGGAAGTACATAGCACAGAAACAAGTCTATGTAATCACTGGACAGTACCAGCTTGACTGAGAGGTGAGTACATGTTTTGAAATTAATCGGAGGTACATTTGATTAGTTAAGAGGGACTACATTGAAGCTTCGTCTTGTAATCAGAAATGAAAATATCATTTAGTTCCCCAATAGGGAATCCTTATATATAACTTAATTTACTTAAAAATTTCAATCGGGATCTACAGAAGAGGTGAGGCAGAGAGACAAAAATAACATAAGAAGATAGTTAAAAAATAGATCAATTTGCATTCAATTTTCCACTATATTTGGAATTTCCAGAAAAAATAAGAAGCACCGAACAAGCAGCTAAGTAATTACAGCTTTGCCTTGGCAGTGCAAGGACTGAAAATTATTTCTCGGTGGCAACGGGCAGTCTTGCTAGTTGTCCTTGGCGCTCAGTAACATTCTTGCTCATTAACTTCAGGAAGACTTCCAGGAGTAAAGATACGTTGGAAAGCGGCTGAAAATAGTTTTGAAAATCTCAACTTCCTTGGCTTGACAGTGAAACGACCGCAAAGTCCAGTCACTGGGTCGAAAATCAATCACAAAACAGAGGTTTCCACCTCCTCTATATTTTGCAACAGCCTTAGAAAAGACAGGCTCGAAACTCACAACCTAGAAGAAAAGCAAGCATCAGAGGCAGGGAACACAGTTTCGGTTTTTGCCTCCTCGATCCCGCGAAGCCCATGGTTCGTTTTGTGGCTTCTTCCCAGGCCCCGTCGCTGCTGCATGCACCTCCCTCGGCGGCCCCGGGCGGGCTCAGCGCGAGGATGCCACCTCTCCCCGGAGACGCGCCTCCCGGGCGCGCGGCCGGCCCTCTCCGCACGCTCCCCGCACTCCGGGCGCCTGACTCCGGCGCCCCCGGCCGGCGCGCGGCCAGGTGGGGCTGCGTCCAGGCGCGGCTGCGTCCAGGCGGCGGCCCTGCCCGCTCACTCGTCCGGGCGCGCGTCCCGGCAGTTCCGCGTCTGCGCGGCGGGCGAGGGGCTGGAGCGGGGCCGGCCTGGGTGGCGCAGGACGCGCGGGAGCCAATGGGCGCGCTCGGGGGAGCCGGGCGGGCGGCGGCGGCGGGCCGGGCGCTCACTCTCGGGATGGAGGGCGAGCGCCGGGCATCTCAGGCGCGCTCCTCGGACCTCCCGGTCGGGGGCGCCGGCGGGGAGAGCCCGGGGGGCGGCGTCCCCTTGCCCGGCAGCAGCGGCTCCTCCACCCTGCTGCAGGCCGACGTGCTGGATCTGGACGAGGACGAGGACGACCTGGAGGTGTTCAGTAAGGTGAGGGCGCGGCGGCGGCGCGTCCCGGGAAAGTTCCGAGGCAACTCCGGCGCGGCTGGGTGGCGGAGGCGGTGCGGTCCCCGGCGCTGCTGACCTCGCGGGCGGCTGTCCCCGCAGCCCGCGCCGCATCGCGGCGGGATATTTAGCCACCGCCGCTCCCTCCTCCGTACTTTGACCTTCGGCTGGGCAGGGCCTTGGCGTCGTGGAATCTGTGAAGCTGTGATTGTTTTCCTCCGACACTGACATCTCCTTGTGACAGTCCTCGAACCCCGGGGGCAGGTGGCCTGAAGCGCCCCCGCCACTGATGGCTTCTCTTCGGGCTCGGCCGACTCTAAACTCTGGGGAGAATCAGCCGGATTTAGAGAATTCGTTTTTGATTTAGTGTTGTTGGTTGTGGATTTGAGAGTTGCGTGACACTCCAAGTGAGTCTCAAATCCAGAGGGAATAGGTGCCGGGAGATCCCCTCAACAGGAGAAAGCGGTCACGTGTCTGACGGGAAGCTGCAGAGCTAAGGATTTTCAGGTGGTCAGCTACTGCCCTCCAGCCCACAGCCTGCAGCTTTCCGCTCTCTCCTCCCCTCTTCCTGAAATTTGGGACCGGAGGCTCATCCTGGCTTGAATTGTAATTGGAGGGAATGGACTTGGGGGCGGGGGTTAGTGGTAGACTTTGGGTGTGTGGAAACTGGTGTAGTTGTAATTTCTTAAAGGGTTTCGAAGAGAAAAATACCTTGTGGAGCCACTGAATGTCACTCCAGTTTTTCAAGTTGCTAATAGGAGACTTGAGTTCAGATCAGAACACTATTCATTACGAAGAAGCCTGTGCAAGTTAAATGTTACCTTGAGATGGTAGTTAAAGCTGCCAACCTACTTGACCATGTCTTTATTCGGGGAGAGCAAACAGAAGTTGGAAAGGAACCAGTGCACTCTGACTTAAAAGAGGAATATGTAAAACTCGTTTTTTCCCCTTTGGGTTGAGTGGAATAGTAGGCCCAGTTGTTTTCTAGATGTTCAGACAGAGCATCACAGATTTGTGCTGTTGACTTTTCCATTTATTTAAATTATAAAGCAATGAAATTATTTTATGATTTGTTGTAGAAGGCTAACATTACCTTTCTGTATTCCACACATACTTGATGTTCACATCAAGGACAGTTGACCTACTGATTTCCCTCTTTTTTTTTTTTTTAACTGTACTTTCGTATTTCACAATGTCCATTAAGTCATACATAGGTCTATGGTTACACACCGTGTGACCTACTACTTTGGGATGGGGTTGGGGAGGATGCTGGGAGCTGCAGCAGTTGTATATCAGAATCATCTGGAATTGTTTAAACTTGCCAGGTGGTCTCTTTTCTCGGATTCTAAGTGTCCCAGCTGGCTCTTCAGTCACTGTTTTAATGAGGCCTTGCTGTTAGAGGTGGATCTAAGGCAAAGCTGATGAAACTGAAGCCGCAGAGCTGTTCATCTGCTCAGGCCTGTGGGAGTGGTGGGGATGGCTGGAGTGTAGATGTTCCAGGTGGAAAGCAAGTGACAAGCTGTAACCAGAAACATTCCTAGAGAGCATTCCTGGTCGGTGGCCTAAAGCTGTCTCAGAATGAGAAATCTGTATCTCCATGCCTCCAATCATTTGTTGAGATTTCTTTTCTCATTCTAAATAAAACTTTATTTTTCTTCATAATTTTTTTTGGTAATTTTGTGTTCTTTTGAGAAGGTGGCCTTCCAAATGGTATGAGCTTGAGATCTCACAGTGTTAACTGCATTTGTTAAGTGCTTAGAGAAAGTTAAGAACCACCTCTGTGGAAACTGGCAACATAGATTAAAGATATATTATTGACTCAAGTCTGAAAAGAATACTGTGGTTGGAAAATTTAAATTATGCATCTACTTACATTTTAGTAAGTTAAAATTTCCAATTAGTAACCATAGGCAAATTTAGGAGTGTCTCCTCCATTTGGCCTATTCTCTCTGGAACTCTACCACTATCCAGCCTACCCTATGTGTCATCTTCAATTATTTTTGAAGCCGACTGCTATTTTCTTTGTGTGTGAAGATTGTCAGCATTCACATCGGTAGTCACCTTATCCCTTACTTTGTGTATATACACCTTGTGCCCCCTTCCAGAAGCTTTTCAAAGGATAAGAACTTTGTCTTATTATTCCTTTTCTTCCCACAACATGTTAACAAATACGTGACAAATACATTTGTGTGTGTGTGTGCACCCGTAGGATGGCTTTGCTATATATTCTATGAGTAAAAAGCAACATGCGTCTCTTACTGTAGTCTATGTGGCAAGATATGACAGAAACTTTAAATGACAATATAAATCAAAAGTTGATGGCAAGTAAAGTAGAGTGATGTTCTGAGTTTTCAGATGTCCAGTGAGGAGAAAATGATGCCAAATCTCAAAAGAGACCATAGAGAATGCAGAAGATATTGATTTAAAAACAAGTAGAGAAGTTGGAAGGGAGGAAAACATAAGCAATGATATAAATAAACAAATAAATAAAACAAAGGAAAAATGACACAAACAGTGACAATTATGTTAAAACTAAGGCAAAGTGAATGTCAGTTCAAGGGTTTACTTCTCTCATGCCAGACTTTCAATCTGCCTAAACCCTAAGGTAAATGAGAAACTTGCAGATATAATTATCCTCACCATAGCTAGTCATCTTGGAGAAGTCATGGAATGAACTGGTGCCCGAAAACTAGAGATAGGTGAATATAATTAAAAAAAAAAAAAAGAACGATAGAAAGTTCTGGAAGGTATGGACTAGTAGGTTTAATTTTAATATTCAGCAAAGCCATCAAGTGAATCGTTTAGCATTTTATTGATAAACATTTTGGAAAAAAAAGAGCTGAGCAACAGAAGTTAACATGTTTTATAAGAATAATGAAAAACTTAAGATTTTTAAATGGTAAATCAGAAATATGACAACAGACAGGTTTGAGGAGGGTCTGAAATAATAATTCATACTTTTGTAGAAAAGGTTACTTTTGAAAGTTTAGGTTATAGTATTGAGACGTCCAGTTTTCCCATTGCTATAATGAAATGTCTGTAGTATGGTAACTTTATAAAGAAAGAGGTTTCTTAGCTCACAGTTTTAGAGGTTCAGAGGCATGGTGTCAGCATCAGCTTAGCTCTGGTGCAAGCCTCCCAGTGGATGGCGTCACAATAGCAAGATGAGCAAGACAAAGCGATGACATCGCCAGACAGGAAGCCAGAGAGGCTGGTGAATGGTGAGAATTAATTCAAGGTCCTAAGAGACTTACTTAAATCCCCTGTGGGTGGTACCTCCAGGGACCTATGGACCTTCCAGTAGACCCACTTAATCGTCTGACCACCTCTCAATGTCAGTATATTGAGAACAAAGCTCCTAATACATGAACCCTTGGTTCATACCATATCCAAACCATAGCAGTGATGGAGGAGCATAATTTTATTATTCAACAATTGTATCAAATTATTCAAAGAAGGTTTTAGAAGCCTGCTTACTAATGTTTTTAACACTTGTCTCTCATTCTGCGTTTAGTTTCTATTATATGCCTGTGTCAGTCATCATCCTAATAAAAATCAGAATTCTTTCTAGTGGTTGAAATTAGATTTTACTGCAAGGACTATTTGTAGATTTAGAGGCAGGGTTAAGGACAGATAAGGTATATGGGGCACTTAGAATCTCAGAGGAACCAAAAGCCAGTAGCACCCCAGCTCTGAAGGGACAAGGAATGGAAATAGTGTTGCTGGAATCCAGTGAGAGCTGGGGCTCTGGAGAAGGGGCCACTTTTGCAAGAACTGTGTGTACAGCGAGATTGTAGCTACTGCAGCAATGTGGTAACAAAAGCAGGAACGGATGAAGGAGTATGTTCCCTGAGCACATGCCTTTCCTAGTCTCAGTCACTTTCTTCATTGCTGGGACAAAATAACTAACACCCACAATTTAAGGGAGGAGAAGTTTACTTTGGCTGATATTTTAGTCCATAGTTAGCTGGCTCCAAGGTGGGATGGCATGGCAAAGGGGCATGATGGGAAAGAGCCGCTCATGGCATGGTGGACAGGAAGCAGAGAGTGAAGGGATGAGCTGGGGAGGGAGATAAATCTTTCCTGGACATGCTCCCAGATACCCACCTCTTCCAACCAGACCCCACCTCCTAAGAGCAACTCAGCTATAAGCCCCTGTAATCCACTCATCTCCCCAAAATCCTGCCTATGAACATATGAGGCTCTTGGGGGACAACTAGATATGAACCAAAACTTTCTACCCCTGGTCCCCAAAAGACTGATGCACATCCCTTTATGCAAAATGCATTTAGTTCATTTCAACAGTAGCCAAAATCTTAACAATTTCAGTATTGCTGAAAAGTCAAAGTCCAAGGTCTCCTCTGAGACTTAAGGCAAACTCTTATCTGTCAGCCACTGTAAAAATAAAAAAGAAAATGAAACACTGCCAACATTTAATGGCACAGGGTAAATATTCTCATTCCAAAAGGGAGGGAGGTATAGGGGGATAGAAAGAATGGTACCAAATTCAAGACCAAAACTCAGCAGAGTAAACATTAAATCCTGTAGCTCCATGTCTAGGACTCAGGGAAAGTTGGCCATGAGATTCAAACTCTAGATATCTGAGGTGGCCCTGCCCTTACTGCATTGCCATTGATTGTAGCCTTCATGGCTTCTCTCTTGGGCTGGACTTGTTCCCTCCTTGTGGTTTTCCTCAGCAGATGTTCCACCTTCTTTACACCTTCAACTTCCCGAGGTCTTCACTGTGCTTTGGCTTCTCTCTCACAGCTTCATGCTCTGCTCTCTCAGGGATACATTGCCTGGCCTGAAATCTAGGTGAAAACATCCATGGCCCTACAACTCTTATGTTCTGCATCCCTGTAAAAGCAGAATCTCCCATCAACAGTGTTCTAGGGCTGTTTCTCCAGCCAGCACCTCCAGACTTTTCCAAACTCCTCCCTCAAACCAGTTTCAAAGCTATTATCTAGACCACATGGTCAGTAGTGTCACAGCAACAACCCCACTTCTCAGGTACCAGACTCTGTAGTAGTCCCTTTCTTCATCATTAGGACTAAATACCCAACACCCACAATTTAAGGAAGGAGAGATTTATTTTGGCTCACATTTAAGTCCATAGTCAGCTGGCTCCAAGGGAGGATGGCATGACAGAGGGTCATGATAGAGGAGAGCTGTTCAGGGCATGGCAGACAGGAAGCACAGAGTGAAGGGATGAGATGGGCAAGGAGATAAAACCCCAGACACCCACCTCTTCCAACCAGTCGCTACCTCCTGACAGCAAGCCGGCTATAAGCTCCCATAATCCAATTACCTTCCAAAAGCCCTGCCTATGAGTGCATGAGGCTCTTGGGGGAAATCTAGATATAAACCATAACACTGCTGCCCTTGGATCTCTTGCTTATTCCCCCATCTAGATGCCATTATGGATGTCATCCACAGGGGTCAGCTTCGCAGGGCACAGTGAATAGATGAGCAGGGGCTGAGAGTGGAAGTAAGGAATAACTAGTTAGAACATAGTCCTGAAGGATGGAGGATAGCTTTGGGTAAAGATGGGCACATTAGTATCTCCCTCTCCATATGCTCTTCTATAGTGTAATCAGCCTCCCTCCTATGAAGAGTTGGGATTTCTGCCCCTCTCCTTGAAATTGGTGGGATTGTGACTGTATGGTAGAAATAATGCCCTGCAACTTCCAGGGCTAGATCATAAAAGGAAATATAGGAATCATTTTGTCCAGTGGGTCATTGTGCTTTCTTTCTTTCTTTCTTTCTTTCTTTCTTTCTTTCTTTCTTTCTTTCTTTCTTTCTGTACTGGGGATTGAATGCAGGGCATTCACACTGAGCTGCATCCCTAGCTCTCCTTTTTCACATTTTCTTTCTAAATTTTGAGACAGTCTTGCTAGGTTGCTCAAACTTTTCAATCTTCTGCCTCAGTCTCCCAGAGTGTTGGGATTACAGCTGTGTGCTACTGCACCCACTGGCTGCTTTTTGAAGCTGCTGTGTAAGAAATGTAACCTAAATCCTCCATGCCGTGAGGTTATACTGAGATCCTATTAAGAGGGTGGCTTGAAGATGTCTGTGTGATTTCAGCCTCTAGCATCCAGTGCCATCAGCCATCAGATCTCAGTTGAGACATCCTGTATAATGGAGGAGAAGAACCAAGCCACTTTTGCTGTGTGCTGTTGGCATTCCTGACCCAATAAATCACTGAACATAATAAAATATTAAATAACAAAGTTGTTTTAAACCACAAAGTTTTGGGATGGTTTGCTACATATCAGTAGTAACCATAGCAACCACTAATAGCTTGTCTAATACAAGAAGTCTTCCAAATCTTTTGATAAGTTACGATACTGGGTATAGGAGCATAATATGAAATTTAATTGGGATAACTGTTAACGTCTGAAGAAAACTCTATTAGTCATTATAAGCAAAAACACAAGACGTGAGCTTGGTAGTTAGGAGCAGATTCTGTGGGTATGTTGCCTATATGAATTTTTGAAATCCTGGCCTCATTGCTTATTAGTTTTGTTTCATGGAACAAATTATTTAATGTCAATGTCTCAAACTTTTTGTTTGTAAAATGAGGATAAATAGTAAATATGAAGATATGTGAGTTACTGTATTAATTTCTCCTTTTCCAAGATATACCTTCCTGTTTCTGGCTCAAAGGCTTTCACAATTCTTTCTCAAAGGCTTTTGATGTTGAAAAAACAGGGGGAGAGAGAGTGAGAGATGGAGAGGGAGAAAAGGGAGGGGGGAGAGGGACTAATAAAACAAAATAAGGCTGACCACTGGAAGTTTCATTCTGCCATGATATGCTCTTATATTCTTTCCTAAGTGAAGAAGATAAATAGTCCTCAAGTTCTCTTTTTGAGTTAGCGTATATGATTGATGATAAAATTAAAGCAAACTTCAGAATAAGTTTGAGGAAGTCTTTTATAAGGCCATTTTATGTGCAAACATTCATTGTGTGTTTGTTTTTGTTTGTTTGCTTTTGGTGATACTGGGGTGCCCTACCACTGAGGTATATCCCCAGCTCTTTTTTATTTTTTGTTTTGAGATGGTATCTCACTAAATTGCTCAGGTGGACTCGAATTTGTAATCCTCCTGCTTAGCCTCCTAAAGTGGTGGATTGTAGGTGTGTGTCACTCACCCAGCTCTTCCTGCTTTTTATTTTTTATTTTTATTTTTATTTTGAGACAGGGTCTCTCTATGTAGTGCAGGCTGGCCTCGAACACACATGGATCCTCCTGCCTCAGGCTCCCGAGTGCTGGGATACAGGCATGCTCCGCCACACCTAGCTCTTCCTGGTTTTTAATGCCTGAAAGATCAGTATACAGAAGTGAAAAGGACATGATATTGAATCTCAACAAGTACCATATTTTCAAGATCATATGGAATATTAATTGTACTGTACACTGAACTGTCCATGACACTTCTGAAGATGTATTTTCCCCTCAGTATTTTAAAAAGGGAGTGATGATTTGTGCCAGAAATACAAAGAAATATTATCTCATCTCTAAATGCCAGTGCCTTGTTACCTGTTCTTTGGAATATTGTGTTGAGATAAAAGCTAGAGATGTTATCTGGGTTTAGCATGGCTCTCTATTAGTATTGTCTTATAATGGCACGGAAGTAGCAACAGTTTTGTCACACATTTGGACATTTATGGAGGAGAATAGAGAGATTTCACTGATGATATGAATTGGTAACCATGGCCTGTAAAAGAAGGTCTGAGAAAGAAGCAAAGTGGTTTAGGTTGGAAAAGACTTGGGTTAATTCTTTTTTTTTTTTGTGGGTACCGGGGGGGTCGACCTCAGGACCTCGCGCGCCAACAGGCACCCGTGCCGCTGAGCGATATCACCGGCCCCTTTTTCGTATGTGGGTTCCGGGAGTCAAACTCAGGCCCTCGCGCTTGCAAGGCAGGCGCTTACGCCGCTGAGCCATCTCACCGGCCCTTGGGTTAATTCTTTTAACAACTCTGTATAAAAGAGTAATTATAATCTAAGTGGATTAAATGTTTACGAGTTTGAAGGGCAAATCTAGGATGACTGGGTCAAAAATATATGGGTAAATTTCAGGTCAATTTAAAGAAGAGTTTCTAATTGGAAGTTCCAAAGTTAGATGAATTCCCCAGTGTAGTTGTGAATTCCATCGCTGAAATGTTCTAGCACAAGCTGGATGACTAACTTTCCGAGACGAAGGGAGGGTGTGACTGTTGAACTGTCCTGTTTCTTTAGTAAGGGGATGCTATAATGGAATTAAACCTTCTTAAATTTGAGTGAGAGAGCAGTGAAAAGGATTAATTAGATGACCCTACTTATCCCTTCAACTTAATTCCAACCAAACTACAGTATATTCCACCATTTCCCATTTCTTAGTATTTCTGTTTCTACACCTACTGCCTTTTCTACTTAGTTTTCTGCCATTAATATTGTGATTCTGTAGGAATCCAGGATAAAATGCTTACTGTTTATCTTTCATTTACCCCTCTCATTCACTCTTCATATCTGACAATGTATCTGAAGGGCGTCTGTGTTCTCTTCTTGATCTCTAGAGTTAGTGCCTTCTTTCCGTTCGCAGTGCTATGATCAGTAGTTATGTCATTACCTCTGAGAACCATTAATACAGCCTGGTCAGGTCTTTGTTCATCTCACCTTCTGCCTCTAGTCCATCAGGTGTGCTCACATGTGGGCATACGCTCAGTTTGCCATTCAAGACTTCTCTCTTACTATTGTCTCTCCTCTGGAGCCTCAGTACTCAGTATGTCCCACAAATCTATTGCATCCCTTAGGAACTGGTAGGAAATGTAGTCTTCTAACCTGCTGCAGACCCAGTGACTCAGAATCTATGTTTGAACTGTATTCCCTGGTGGGTGATTTTTTTTTCCCACATTACAGTTTGAGAAACATTGGTCTGGAAGCACTGATCTAGGTCGATCCACTTGCCACCACATGAGCTTACTCTGTATTTTTCTACTTCTGTGTAATTGTTGTTGGGTCAACAAAACAAAATCCTTTCTGTCATTTATAGCCCAGTGTAAAACTACCTCTTCCCTAAGAACTTTCTTCATTCTCCAGATAGATTTAATTTCTTGCTTTTCCGTGCTTTCCATAATAATGTTTTGAATATCGTAATAATCTGCTCTGCCTCATAAGCAGGTATTTATTTCTCTTGGGTAAAACTCACTTGTCTATTTCCAATGGATTAAGCTCCTTGAAGGTAGGAGAGTAGGGTTGGTCAATACAGAATATTTAAATTATGTATTTAGAATATATTTACATTCATGAATGGCATGGACTCTAGCTATTTTTTTTTCAGATTTATAGACTAGATTATTACAGTATGTAATTTGTCAATGATCTGATTATAGTAAAATCAGATTGTATTGTATTGTTCTTTCTTTCCAGGATACTGAACTAAATAGAATTAAAACAAGTGTTCTTTTGTTTGTTTGTTTGTTTGTTTTGAGGCCAGTTCTCATTATGTAGTTCATACTGGCTTTGAAATCACTGCGTAACCCAGGCTGGCTTGGGATTCACAGCAGTCCTCCTGCCTCAGCCTCTGTAGTGCAGGATTACAGGCGTGCGCTGCCGTGCCCAGCTGACATAATTTCGTTTTAAAACCAAATTGATTGAGAAAATTTATCTATTTTTGGTAAATGATTCTTTAACATATACAGTATTAACTGAGTTGTATAACCATCCTTGAAAAATAGTTTTAGGACATTTTTATCTCTCTAGTAAGCTTCATCATTGCTCACTTGTAATTAATTCTGATTTTCTTACCCAACCATAGACATTCATTAACCTACATTTTTTTGTCTGTATATATTTTCTTCCTCAGTTTGTTTTATATAAATAGAATCATACAGTATGATATAAACCAGGCAATATGTCTTGTTTTTTTCATATAGTGTATGTTTGATGTTCTTTTTTGTAATTTTAATATTGTAAGTTTATACCTTTTAATATGAGAGATTGAAGCTTTTTAAAATGAAAAATGGTTTAGTCATTTAAAATGAAATATGAAAAACGGAAATCTATTTGGAATTACACTGAAAACCTTATGTGTGAACAAAAATACGTGGCAAATTCTTGGCATATGAATCTTCAAAATTAGAGAAAAAAAATCCCTACTTTTCTCGTAATAAAAATGAGCAAATCGTGTATTTGCTTTTTTTTTTTTTTTTTGGTACTGAGAGGGGGATCACTGTGTATTTACTTTTTAATCTATCGAATTGTATCTTCCTCAACTTTCACTGGGTTACGCTGCAGTACAACCACCTCTAGATCTCAGTGCCTTACCTACAATAGAGTTTTATTTCTGGCTTGTGTACTTACAGCTGCAGCTGGGATGTGATTCTGTTATAGGCTTTGAATCCACTCTGTAAGCCATTTTCATTTTGGGATGCAGACTAGAAGACCAATCCCTAACTGGGATAGGTAACTCCTGTAGCAGAGAGAAAAGAAAATGTTTGCTGGAGGAAAGAGGCGGTAGCTCTCATGTCTTGTTCTTAGACAGGCACTTGTCCATATCAAGACAATGATCAAACCTATTGGAGTGAGCGACTATTTTACCTCCATAGAGAGGCACTGAAAGTTGCCTGGCAGTTAGACAGGAGGTATAATTCTTTCGCAGTAAGAATAATCATGCCACCTCTGATAGTGGTCTATGACAATATTATTGGATCTTTGTGAATAAAGAAACTCACATTTTTAATTGTTATGTATAGGTAAGAAATTAGGTAAGAAATTACCCAACTGTAATGAGATAAGTTGGAGAGCAATAGTTATGATTAATAACTGCTAATTGCTCATAAGAAATCTGATTAAGGCCATAGAGATGCTTAGCAATCTCTAGCTATGCACAAATGTCTTACTTTTAGATATTCAGGTGCAACATTCCTCGTGGAGTTCTCCCCTCACTCTTTCAAAGATCTGCAAGATTAAGATGTGGAAACTGAAATTTTGACACAGTAAATGTTAAAATGAGCTTTGTTGGTTATTCGTTTATAAAAGCCCATGATCTAGCCATTTGTCTCCTTTCTGGTCCTTGAGCATGTCAAGTTCTTTTCTGCTATGCATCTTATTCTCTGACTGGATTTCTTACTGTTTTGCATAGCTGGCTGCTTCTTACTTTACATCCATAAAGCCTTCCCTGAGAGCTCAATCAAATGCATTCTTCCTGCTCCCTGCCTTAACCTCTTCCGCAAGTAATGAGTCCAGTTTCTCTGGAATACAACCCTTGTTTATCAACATTTATTCTTATAATTTCATCAGGAATAATGTTTTTTATCTATGTGTTTATTATCTATACCCTGTCTCCCCACCCAACTAAAGGTAGAAGCTTCATGAGAGCAAGAACTCTGCCAGTTTTGGTCACTTTTGTATCCCCAGCCCAGTGCCTGACACATGGCTAGCATTCAGTTAACATGTGTTAAATGTGTAAAGTTATTATAGTAGATGCTTCCTGTGCCTGTTGGTGGTGGCGATGGTCCAGTCTTAGCTATATAAATTCAGACATAAGTGATTTTGTGGAGAACTGTTAGTATCCTTACACCACAAATTTATTTAACTGTAAAATGCAGCTGATGGTAATCATATTCCATTGGGTTGTGGATTGGATTAGGGAAAATGCATGCATATGTTCCTGAGGCAGTTACTGGTACTTAGAAAACTCTCAATATTTGTAACTATGGTATATAAGATTAATGTTTTTTACCTATATAAGCATTCAATTTGAGTTTGTAGTAAGATCTTCTAGGTATCACAAAAATGTATCTGTTTCTATCTTTACCAAGCTCATGTTTAAGGGAAGATATTGTGGTAATATATTGATAGTCTATGCAGCCATATATATAGCTACTCGAAGTTTGGAAAATATAAAAAAATCTTCCATGGAGCCAGAGGAGGCTCCATGGAGATAAAATTTAGGAGGTAAGGTACTTTTAATTTGAAAAAATTATTTTTTTGGGTTATTGCTGAGAGTAATAAAATTCTGGCATAGCTTCTTAAGTGCTGTAGTATGTGTGTAGCTCCCTCTTTGAGTGAGTCATTACATGTGGTATCCTCCAGTCAGTGAGGAAGTACTAGTGGATAAAAGTTTCCTGTGCATTTGTTTTAGTTGCATAGTGGTTTGTCATATATATGTGTGTATATGTGTGTGTGTGTGTGTGTGTGTGTGTGTGTATGTGTGTGTGTATAATCTCTTCAGAAAGGTTTTATAAATTTGTTGCTGGAGCTCCATGTCTAAGGAGTTCAGCCCTTTCCTGGAGGAATGGCTGTAATGACCACATTTTGGAGTAGAGGACTAAACATTCCAGGATCCATTTCAGCCCTACCTATTAAGTGCACAGTCCATCTGATTTCGCTCATTGCAAACCATTTCTTGTTGCTCTCCTGAGAGTGCAGTTCCGCGTTATCTGTCCACAGCACATACCTTCAACCTCTCTTCAGAAGTTCTGGTTAGAGTATTTTTCCTGGCTTATTCTGCTTCCAGTTAGTCATCATTGAATCCACAATTGGACATTTGGCTGATACTGTATTTCCTGAGTGTATCTAGTAGCCCAGGCTTGCTTTAGGACAGTTTCAGTTGACCTCTTGTCATCTGTGGGCTTAGTATTCATGACTTTAGATATCTTTGACACACAGTAGTAATGACTTATTGCTGAGGCATATGTTTGAACTGCCTCAGTGTGTGAGTACACACTTAATGAGGAAGCCTCACATACCTTACTTACTAGTCATTAAGAGGACTTTATAAGTTCCATGAGAAAACTTTGCAAAGGAACTTAAAGGAATTTTTCAGTAATCAAAACTATGTCCTTATCCTACTTGAAGGAACCTTTTTTAAACTTTCAAAATGATTTTTATTATAGAATTGTGTAATGCACATAAAAAATATATAAAATGTCTGTCTATATTATGATGCTTTCTTTATAATGTCTTTAATGCAAAGAAGGACAAAAACTCATGGGAGAAATATGGTTGACTTCTACTTTTTCAATAAAATTTTCCTGTAACCCAGCCACATCCATTCGTTTATGTGTTGCCTATGGGTGCTTTCACAGTACAATGGCCAAGTTAAAAAGTTTTAACAGAGACCAAATGGCCCATAAAATCTGAAATATTTACTGACTGTCCCTTAAAGAAAATGTTTTCAGACTCCTGATAACAGAATAGTAAAATTTACTTCCTCAGATTTGGGGCATTATGTAGCAATATACTGATCATAGACATTTATTTGTTCTTGCTTTAGTATTCTATTTCACTTCATGAGAAACTGTAAAAAGTGAATTCAGTGATGACTCTCAGGAGTCAGTATCATATTTTGTTACAAGCTTGCCAAATAGGAGTTAGGAGGTCAAATACTGGTTCTTCTGTTTACTGACAATTAGAATTTGAACAAGTTATTTAATCTATTTCCTCATCAGAAAACAAGAGACAAAAGAATATTAGCTAATAGTATGCCTGTGTATTTAAAAAGGAACAGATATACTTACTCTACAGTGTTTTGATAAGGTTTATGTAAGAAGGTTTTTATAAAGCCTTCTAGCAAATATACACATCACACTTATTATTTTTGTATCCTCTCCTTAATCCTCTGTGATCCAAGCTGAGGTGTGACCTAAGAAGTTGCAAGTAAGAAACTGAACCTCAGAAAAGTAAAATGACTTAAACAAGTTCCCACAGCTTGTATATATCTAAACTTGGATTAAGGTTAGTGCTGCCTTACTATAGACCTTTCTTTTACCATACCATACCTTAGTCTGTTTTCCTTTGCTATGTTAGAATACATGAGACAGACTGATTTATAAAGAAAAGAGGTTTATTTTGATTCCTAGTTCTGGAGGTTGGAAAATCTAAAATTGGATGGCCACTTCTGGTGAGGTCCTTGTGCTGCTTTAACTCCTGGTGAAGAGAAGGAAAGTGGGCATGTGTAGAGAGAGGAGGGGTGTAGGGAGCCAACCTGCTCTAGAGAGAGCTAACCTAGTCCTGTGATAACTACACTGACACATTCATGGGCCAATGCCTCTCATGACCTAATTACCTTTTAAAGTCCTACCACCACTCAGTATTATTAATTGACAATATCAATAAGATTTTTGGCAGGGACAAAGCATAGTTAAAAACCTAGTATAATACTTTTGTTTTTGGTCAGAAGGGAAAATTATCTGAAGAATTTCTTTGGTCAGTATATAACTCTGTAGTACACAAAACCTAAGGAAGCATAAGTGTATTCAAGGTAGCAGTATTAGAAAATCGAAAAACAAACAAACAAAAAAACAAGAAACAAGAATGGCTAAAAAAAATTATGGTATATGCATACAAGAGCTTACATACTACATAGCAATAGCAATTATGTCAAACAAGATTAAAGTGTTGTATGCCCCTTTATGAAACACCATAGAGCCTGGCTTTCCCCCAATCACATTTTCAACAGTGTTCTGCAGAAGGTCTTTTTCATTTATTATTATTATTATAAGCAGGCAGATTGCAAGGATTTGTAAACCAAAACACAGCTGCTAAGTCTAAATTTAGGCCTGTCAAGATGAGTGTCCCTCTTCACAACATGGTTTCTCAAACTCCTTCCACTTAACGTTGCTTTTTTACCAGATGTCTCTTGGTGTGCGTGTTTCTCGTGCATCAGCAATTTTATTTGCATGGCCTTTTCATGGCGGTACTCTGATTTATCACAGTTCTCACATTGATTTTTTCCTCTTCGACTTGTAAAAAGAAAATAGCCGTTTGTGCACAGATGGTGAATGCGATTTAGTATTATCAGAGTAATTCATGTTATATTTATGAGATGTTCCTGAGTAGCATTTTAGTGAGGGATGTTAAGGAAGGACACCTCTTAGGTCATGTCTCACCTTTTAACTTGTTTCTTTTGGTATTGACAAACCATTTGTTTTAAATTTCAGCTATGTATTTTTTTTTTATTTCAGTGGGAATTTTACAATCATCTAATAACCATGAAAGGAAGGAGGCAGAATCCTTTCTGAGGAATTACAGGAGTTGACTATTATTATTATTATTATTTTGAATATTAACCTGTAAAAAAGTTAATGAATAGAGCAAGGAAGAAATATTTTAATCCTTTTATCTTCTACTTTTATCTCCACCCTCAAATTTTTATTGTGTACAACTGTAGGTGCAGAAATACGGTATTAATTCCCTAGGCCTGCTGTAATAAGGTATCACAGTCCGGGTATTTTTCAGAAGAGAAGTTTATTGACCCACAGTCCTAGATGCTTTAAGTCCAAGACCAAGGTAGTAGCAGGGTTACTTCCTTCTTTGGGCTTTGAAGGAAGGATCTGTTTCTGGCCTCTCAACTTAAATCGTAGGTGGCTGATTTCTCCCTGTGTCCCTTCACATCATCTTTTCTCTATGCATGTTTCTGGTCTGAATTTCCCATTTTTACAAAGATATCAGTTATATTAAATTTGGTACCACTCTAATGACCTCATTTACGTTAATCATTTTCATAAAGACCCTATTTCTAAATAAGGTTACATTCTGAGTTAATCGGGGTAAGGACTTTAACATACAGATTTTGTGAGCAGACAGTTTAATAACAAATGCTTATTCTAAACCAAAAGTAACAACAGGAAAATTTACACTTGATTTGTGGTAAATTCCAATATCATGCTAACACCATTCTAATCTATTCTACTTAAATGACTTCCCTCATAATAGATGTGTTTTGGAGAAAGGTTAAAAGACAATGAATTCTTGCAACATATTGGGCTTTCTTGTCTATTACACACATTCAGATCTCACTCTGAAGCCATCCCAAGGTTTTCTTGGTTTTATGTGTATGCATGTTTTCACTATATTAGCTACAGGAATGGTATTAAGTGTGATTTAAGAAGTACAGATTTATCATACAGATAACTTCCTTCTGCTCTAATCTCTTGAAGAAAAAAGGGGAAAGATGTGCTTTTATTGTTTAAAGGACTATAAGCTAGTAGGTATATATCTTAATGTTGAGAGAGAGAGAGAGAAGAGGGAGTGAGGGATAGGAAAGAGGGATTATACAGGGAGGGAGATCTTTGTTTGGAAAGAAAAAAAATTAATGATCTGTTTTATCTGAAAAGCATCAACCACAAAAGGTTAAATGGAGTTCGTTTTGGTTAATTGCTTCTTTAGATCATCTCACTTATTTTCATCAGTTATTCATGTAAAATGTAAATCTTTTAAGTATTATATTTTATTTCATTTTTTGGGGAGTGAATATAAAACATTTTGGGTAGTCAGTTTTATTGAGGTTTTAAGAATGTTTTTTGAGTGATTCATAGTAATTTAAATCCTTCTACCGAAATCTTAGCTGTTGCTAAATTTCAGCCTGTAATTTTCTTCCTTTGCTAGATATTGAAGCATATTTTTATGACACCACACTACACAGATTGGAATTGTGAGCCTTTGTATATTCATGCAGATCTTTCCCACTCCACAAAAGGGTGCATTTTAAGCAGGAGAAATAGAATGTGAAATTATGTAGTAGGTAAAAGAAGTGGGTTGTGGTGAATTGGGAGGGCGGGTAGAAAGAATGCCAGAGCACATGGTTGCATGCAATGTCAGTGAAATTTAAAGTCCATCAGATTGAAATTATCAGCTTAAAAAAAACTGTTTATGCAAAAGGGTTTTGGAGAGAGATATTTGTACTTGCTGATCGTACATTTATTTGCAAGTTCTAAATTCTCTTAATGGGTGCTTAGTATTCCATTGTGTTAACATCCCATACTTTATTTGAACAATCACATTTTCATTGGATTCTGACATATTTTTGAATTTTCTACTTAACTGTGCAATCTTGATGAGTTAGAAAAGAAAAAAAATGTGATCCAAGTCTTCTGCCAAAGTGGCCCCCTTCAGCTCTTTTATCATCACCACGGTTCTGTCTCTGAACATGTCACGTACAACGTTGACTCCAACAAGTTTAACATTTGTTTTTGATTACAAAATAGTATGTTTTTATTTTATAATATTTGGAAAATGCAGAAAGCCACATAGAAAAATATGAAACTCAGTAGCAATACCAGCATCTGGAATAGCTTCTGTTAATTTATTATTATTATTTTTTACTGTATAGCTTCTAAGTTCTTTTGCTCTTTCCCTGCCTTCCTCCCTTACCCTCCCTTTCTTCTCCTGTGCTTCAATGATACACACACTAATAATGTTAGAATCTGGTGTTTCCAGAGTTTATAACCTGCTCCTTCTGTTCAGTAACATTCTGTGAAACTTTTTTCAAGTTACTGTATAATATTTTAAAACATTACTTCTAATCACTTTATGATATTTAACCATGGATAAAATTTATTGTTTCACCTCATAGAATATAAAATGATTTATTTCACTAAATTTTTCTTTCAAGACATTTATCACCTCTGTGTTTTTGTGTGTCCGATTGACCCAGCTGAAATTTGTCCTCTACTCTTTGGTCCAAAGCATGCCTAAATGTTTACCTTTCAGAAATCTTTTTGTGATCCAAATAGCCCGTCCTTCTTAATTTAACAGACCGTTGTTATTCTTGTCTCTTCAGTTATTTTGTCCCACAAGAATATCCCTTCTGTTATTGCATCTAAGGGTTTCCCATATGCTACATTAGAGTTTGCATTGCTAAACTTTTTGTAGAAAGAGCCTTTAGAGAAGTGCTCTGGATATTATTGATGCCTCAAAAGCATTTTTATTGATTGGGTTCAAGGGAAAACTAGTTCGTATTGTGATTTCATCTTTTTTTCCCCCACTAATAGTTTCACAAAGAGTTCCTTTTTTACAATTTACTCTAGTAATACATTTGGAGATTTTGAAGATCATCAAGTTTAACTCCTTAATTTAACATAGACAGTCTGAATTAATGATTCCACATTCCCTGCTCAGACAACAGTACAGAGGATTAGAAGCTGTTTTTGGCCTCCTTTTTCACACAGGACTGGCCAATTGAGTTGGTAAACTAAGATGGCTTTGTTGCAAATTTAATCTCTGAATATGTCCATTTAACTTTAGTCTTTTTCATAACAATAGGTGAAACTTGATTTCAACATCCATATCTATATTCTTACTTTTTGGGAAAATGTATCAAAAGAGAAAGTTTGAGAACAAGTCATTACTAATACTGCCCAAATTACTCAGGTATTGTATTAAGTTAGCTTTATCTTTACACGTGAATGAGGCGTTTTGACTTTAAAATTGTACATTATCCCTTTGTTTCAGTTTTAAAATGTTTATTTGAAAAAAAATAACATGCATTTCCTTACCTATTTCTTCCCTTTCCTTTATTTAAATAGAACAGAGCAGAGAACCTAAATGAGAAGATGACCAGAGTGGCCAAGGAAGCTACTCATGGGATTGGGGCAAGGAGGCACCAACCAGCGTGAGCTTGAAAATGAAGCTGCCTTGGCCTCTACAGTTAGAGCAGCAGAGGGGGCAGCCGGTTTATCAAGAAATTAGTACAAAGGGATTGAAAAAATAAGTAAATGTATTTGGGAGAATGGGAGCCAGGCTTCTTACTGCTGGAGAAAGAAGTTAGAAATAGGGAAAGGCTAGAATAAGCCCTATTTATCAAACTGGAATTGGAGATATTTGTGAACTTTTAACATTTCATACCTTTTTCTGTCTATTCATAGAGTGGATCTAAATGAAATGTGCGTGTGTGGCATATGTGTGTGTGTCTGTGTGGATATATTTATTTCCTAGCACTCATAATTTGATTTGTAAATACCAGTCTCCTTTGAAAGGAACCAGAGCTCCTTGGAGAAAGCCAGGATGGATGAAGACAGTGGGTTTCAAATTTTCCTGCAGATGTTCTTGGGACCAAGTGAAGAAAGAGGGTTGGATGCAGAACTTTTGCTTATTATCTGTATGTTCACTGGCCCCTCCCCTTAACCTGATGCCCTCAAGTTTAGCCACCCTGCATGAAGCACATTTCCAATATTCTGCAGAATTAGGGTAGGAATGTCACCTGATTCCATGGAGTAGGTGAGTGAATCTGAAGTTATTTTTTGTTTGATTAGATTTTAAACTAATTCTCTAGTTTTAGTTCTACCACCACCTCTTTACCCACAGATTACTGATACTTCCAATTCCTTAGCCTTTCTGGGATTCTACATCATTAATGTACTTGCTTCTTTCTAGCTAGCCATCTTTTCTAGGTTACCTTTCATCTCTCTTTGAACTGTTTCAGTTAGTACTTGATGATCAGATTTCTGATTTTTAAAAAGTAATCGATATATCTCACTTGTTACAGTTCCTTCTTTATCCTTTTTCATAGTCTGTGGTGCTGTACAGAATACCTGAGGATGGGTAATTTAGAAGTAGGAATTTATTAGTCACGGTTCCTGAGGCTTAAAAGTCCAAGATCAAGGTGCTGACAGTTTCTGTGTCTACTGAAAGCCACTCTTTGCTTCCAAGATGATGGCATTGTTGCTGTGTCCTCATGTGGTACAACACAGATGGGCAAAAAACTAGCAGCCAGCTAGTTCCTTGCAGCCCTTTTATAAGGTCACCAGTGCCATCTACAAGGGGTTAACCCTGATTACTTAATCATCTCCTAAGAGCCCTACCTCTTAATACCATTACATTCAGGATTAAGTTTCAACATGAATTTTGGGGGGAATACATACCTTAAAACCATAGCGATCTTTGAGGCTTTAAGCCTTTTGTTCATTTCTTTGTCATTTTTTAGGGTGGGATTTTATGAGGAAGCAAATGTGAAAACAGTTTAACATGCCATATTTTTAATATATTTTCTAACAGTTTTAATGACGTATAGCTTATGTGCCACACAGATTGCTTATTTAACGTATATAATTCAATCATTTTTGGCATATTCACCGAGTTACATATCCATCACCAGGATATTTTTCTGACTTTATGATGAAACCTTGTAACTTTTAGTTATCAACCCTTTCACCCTTCACTCTTTCAGCACTAACAAAACACAAATCTACTTTTAGTCTCCATATATGTCCCATTGTGGATATTTCATAGTACTGGAATCATTTGATGGACACTGGGCTGTTTCCACTTTATTAGGAGTAATACTACAGTGAACATTAATGAGTTAGCTTCTGTATGGACATATGTTTTCATTTCTTTTGCAAATATTGCTTGGAATGGAATCGCAGGGTCTTCTTGATAACTCTGTTTAACATTTTTTGCTTGTTTGTTTGATTTTTAAGACATGGTTTCACTTTGTAGCCCAGACTGGCCTCAAACTGTGATTCTTCTGGCTTAGCCACACAAGTGCTGGGACTACAGGCATGTGCTATCACACCTGGCTTCAGTTTGAGCAGTGACTGAGCTATTTGGTGAAAAATAGCCTTGCCATTTTACATTACCACTAGCAGTGTATGAGACTTCCAACCACTTCACATTGTCTCAAACACTTATTGTGTTAGTCAGCTTTCCATTGCTGGGACAAAATACTTGACGTTCACAATTTAAGGGTAAAGTTGTTTATTTTGGCTCATGATTTCAGTCCATGTTGGCTGACTCTGAGGCAGAAATATAATGGCAGAAGGGTGTGGTGGAAGAAAGCTGTTCAACTCATGGCATCTGGGAAGCAGCAAAGGAAAAGCCCCCAAGAAGAAAGGGGCCAGGGACAAGATCACACCCCCATGACCAACCCAGACACACCCAGAAATGTGCTTTACTAGTCACCATGGTGTCTCTCAAGCCAACTAATTTGACAATCAAGATTAACGCTCATATTTGTTATCTGAATTTTTTGATTCTAGCTATCTTGGTGGGAAATATTATGTTATCATGATTTTGATTTATATTTCCTTGAGAAATAATGATGCTAAGCAACTTGTCATATAATCTATTACTTTTTTGTTTTGGTACATATTAATTATGCAGAATAATGTTTCATTTTGGCATATTTTTGCATGCATATAGCATATTTGATCATATTTCTAACCCCCCATTATTTATTTTCTTACTTTCTCTAAGTCTCCTTTTTACTTTCATGTTCTCTCCTTTTCTCTCTTCAGTTCCACAGATTAGTGAAAATGTAACATTTGTCTTTCTGTGGTTACTTAACGTGATGATCTGTAATAACATATATTTTCTTGACAACGACATGATTTCATTCTTCTTTATGTCTGAATGATACTCCATTGTGTATACATACCACATTTCCTTTATCTATTCATCAGTTAATAGATATTTAGGTGATCTTCATAGCTTAGCTATTATAAAGTTTGACACAATAAACATGCATATGCAGGTAACCTGACTTTAATTCTTCTGGGTATTTATTAAGGAAGGTTATAGTTGGATCAATTGTTAGCTCTATTGTTTGTTTGTTTGCTTGTTTTGAGTAACCTTCATACTGATTTTCATAGTGGCTGTACTAGTAAACATTTCCACCAACAGTGTATAATTGTCCCCCAAGCATTCATTTTAACTTGCCATACTTAGCTAGAAGTCCAGTTGTCTTTTTTATTCTTGAAATATTTCATTAATATTGATGCTATGTAAGGAAGTGAATTTTTAATTACTTTTTTCATTTGATGTTAATATTTGAATGTTTTATTCTGTAGGATGCCTCATTGATGGACATTAACTCCTTCAGCCCTATGATGCCAACATCCCCTTTATCAATGATAAACCAAATCAAGTTTGAAGATGAATCAGATTTAAAGGATCTCTTCATTACAGTTGATGAACCTGAAAGCCATGTTACTACAATTGAAACTTTCATTACTTATAGAATCATTACAAAGGTAAACATTGAATAAGCGTTTTCTTGAATATTGCTACTCTCCTTGGACTTTTGGAAGTGCTTCTTGCTCATCATAACTCTTAATTTCACAGGCTCTTAGTTGAATTGACTTTTATTTTTTCAACTATTTTGGGTAAGACATCGCATCATATCTGCCCTTTGCTTGTTCTGTATGAATCATGTGACATTTGAATGGACTTGAGAAATAGTCATTCATTTCATTCTATTTGTTAGTATAAGAACATTTAGGTTTTTACACTGATTATGAAGAAATGCTTTTGGAAAAGTGTCTTAGGTTGCTAGTGAAGAAAGTAAATGGTTAAAAACATGGCAAAATAGTTTATATTTTATTTCTCATGAAGATTATAAAATATAATACTGCTAGTTTTCCAAATAGGAGTAAGTAGCCATTTTGTCTTATATATGAAGTACTATTACTTGTCTGGATAATTCAAGGGCAGAAGTAGATATAGAACTGAAATATCTTTAATCCTCTTAGGAAATACTTTACCTTAGACAAAATAAATCAACCAAATAGCATACTTTATGTTTCACTAGGCCCTTTATTTAATGGTAGTCTATTTGAAAAATTCTAAGTTAAAAAATGTGTTACAGTCTTCCTCTAAGCCCATGCAGTTTATAAATATATAAGGACATCCATCTCTTTCAAAACTACTAGGTGTGATACTAGGATGGACTTATTTATTCATTTATACTGAATATTGAACCCAGGACCTTAGGTTCTCTAGGCAAGCATTTCTAACACTGAGCTACATCTCCAGCCCTCTTTTTTTAGCTGTAAAGTTTCTGAACTGTTTTCCTATGCATCTTCCACTGCAACCTCCACACTGGTGCAGTTATGTTTCCTAAAAATATGTGCATCTGATCTCCTCATTTAGTTTGTTAAATTTCTTTTTTTGGCCCTTTATTTCCTATAGTACAAAAATGTAAACCCCTTACATGACATGTAAAGTAAAGAACTTCTTTTCAGACTTGTCTCTGACTTCCCATGTTCAGAATCCCAGCTCTCTGTTAGAGCTACTTCTGGTCTCAAAATATTCTAGGGTACTTCTTGTTTTCAAGACTTGGTGCTTTCTCTTCTGTCTAATGTGTCTAACAAGGACAGAAGAACTGCTGTTTACTTTTCCAGACACAACTCAAAATGTCAACTGGCTGTGAAAGCTCCTCTGTTGTTTATTGCCTCACCGCTGAAACAGTCATCTTTCTTCTATTCTTTCATACTGTTCTAACTGAACTTAAGGAATTTAAGACATTGGAATCAGTATAGGAAAGAAATTAAAGACATATATTCAATTTTCCAAGTCTCGGGTTTTTTTTAATCTATAAAACTGAGATAGTAATACACCCTAGATCTGCAGTGTTGTTGTCAGAATTGATTTAGGATAAGTAATCAATGTAAAACACTTAGCAGAGTGCCTAACACGTGATAAATATTCAGCAATTGCCATCTACCTGTTTTTGAGTAGATAACTATGTGTTTATTTGTATTTGTTCCCAGTGAGTCCTCAGCTTTTCAAGGAAGGTGACTAAATCTAAAGTTATTATTCATTCCAAATACATTTCTCAGCATATACTAAGTAAGCAATTTAATTTTTGGTAAATGAATTAATGGAGAAATTTATAGTATCTTAGCTATATCAAGAGGTGCTACAAAAAAGATAATATAGAGTTGAATCTTGATTTCTCCCCTTACTTGCTATGTGTCTTGGGCATCTTAATTAACCCCTTCTCATCAGTTTTCTCATCCGTAAATAGGATAACAGTACTAAACTCATAGGGTTGTAATGAAAATTGAGTATGTTCATTGAATACTGCTAAGAACAGAGGCAGATCTCTTCGGTTCCTACTGTTATAATAACAAACATTCATTATCATTGTCCTTCCAAGCAGAAAATTTGTGAAACTGAAGTATTTTCTTATCACTTTTGAGTCTTAAAAAGATATTTATATAAGCCACCCAATAGATTTTATTCTGATTAATAAAACATATGAGTGTTCCATATTTACATCATACTTTGAATGGACTGCTTTTGTAGTCAGTAGTAGTAATATTAGAATATATAAACCTGCTAATATTGATTATGGCTACTTAGCATTAGATAATATTCTAACCATTTTCTACGTATTAACTCAGTTAAGCTCATAATTATACTAGAATTTAGATATTATCATTTACTCTTAATTTATTAATGAGAGCAACACAACATAGCAACAACCAAAGATTACACAGTATAATTTGCTGAGCTTGGTTTAAACCCAGTTTACTTTCATACTGTATTTTTTTCTATTAGATTTTTATGTATCTATATGTAAATATGGCAAACTATTTTAAATTTTAACTGTTATACACTGAGTTCCTTTGTTTTGCTCCCCATTACTTTTACTAACATCCTTATTATATAGAATGTATCCATGTAAGTGGAAATATAAATTACAGGTACAAATACATAAGCATCTACTATATATTATGTTATTGAATAATCTTTTCTTTGTTATTTATATGTCTTCTTTTTTATAATCTAAAGCTTTATTCCACTTTTCCCTCATTTGTTGAAAGGATGTTATATTTATTATATCTGCTTATGTCAAAATTCTAAAATACATCTTTATATTTATATAGTTACATAAGATGTTTTTGTTTTGTTTATATTAGTATATGTTTGCAAGCTATAATAATTACATTCATCTAGGAAAATTACATACACATAGTGTATCTTGATCAATTTTACTCCCCCTCCCTCCATCCTCTTCTCTCTCTCCTCCTCCAGTAATTTATCTTCATTTATTCATTTAATGATTTATTCTATGAAGTTTTGTTGCGTGCCTATTGGTTCCCAGTACTGACTTGTGTATTAAGATGACACTATTCATCAGGACAGACCCGAGAGAGGACCCTTCTTCCTTCATGGATCTATCAATCAGGGTGATGGGTGGGATGACAGTATTAAAAATTAGATAGTTATTTAATTATAGCTGTAAGAGTTGTGAAGGAAAAATACAAGATATTGTGAGTACCCCATCTAATGGACATTCAGAAATGCCTTCCTTGAGAAAATTTTAGTTTTATAAATATTTATATTCATGGGCACTGAGGCTTATAAAGATGAACGCTCATATACATATTCACACACATACTGACAATCTCCTGTTTAGGAATACTTAAGAATGATTTGGCTATAAATAATGGTGAGCACCAGGCCACCCAATTTCATGGCATGTGTTCTCTTTACGGGAAATTATACCTTATTCTTCTGGTTAGATATCTAAAGTGACTGACCGCTTTAAAGAAGTGATACATATTTTCTCTTTTGAAGGTCTAGAGAGTCCTTTCCCATACTAGTGTAGAAGTAAGAACTAAAAGATTTAACAGTGGACTTCTCTCCCACGTCCACATCACGAAGACAAACCTATAAATGCATAGCAATGTGCAGGTAGAGGTTCAATTGTATTCTTGATGGGCTGGATTGATGATTAGGATTCATTTTAGCTCCAAAACAGTTTTCTAAATCTTTAGAATTTAGAGTAATTGTTTGCAGTTGACCAAAGGTCAGTGTTTATTGAATTTTGGTCTGTAGGTTACATGGGGTTTATTGGAATCAAACTTCAAGTTTCTGAGGTTTTATGGTCATACATAAACAACCGTCATTTACAATGTTGCTTCCATGTAAAACTGTATTCTACATTAGAAGCATTATTTCTACTCCAAATGAACTTCATAGAACACATGTTCTTTCTAAGTTGAAAAGCTGTCCTCAAACCCAGTTATTTCTATAGTATGGAAGCTTTTGTCTATCTTCTAATGACCAAATTTGGCTACTTGAAGAGAGATAATGATTATGTGCTATAGGGAAATTACTCATGATCTAAACCCAGTTGATTTTGGCTATTTTCCTTGTCACAGTCCTTCTAGGAATTGACTAAAGTCTTGAAGAGACAGCATATTTTTCTTGGTACTTATACTTACCCTCTGTTTTCTTCTTCTGTGATTGCAGTATGTTAGAGAATTCTTTTAAGTCAATGAAAAAATGATGAGAACAGAATCAACCAATTAATTGACTTGATTTTATATCTTCTTCTTTCTGAAATTTATACCAGAACATCTTATGTTTACTAAGGAGTTGGAAATACTTGAGGACATATACTGCTCAATCTTACTTTAATTACTCATTTTTGAGTGCATTTATTGTCAGTTATGCCAATTTATTTTCTTGGAAATTGGTATTGAACCTGTACATATGTGCCTGGCACAGAGAGGTGCTCTGTAAGTATTTCTTAATGAGTGACACTAAACCATGTTTTGTATGCATATGTATGTATACATGCATGTGTGTATTTGCATGTATATGTACACATACCAGTTAGTATGTATATATTGTTAAACTGTGTTTCAACTAGATTCAGTTTTCTTATTTTTACCGTTTCCATATCTTATACCCTTTTGGAAATAGTTTTTTGTAGTGTTTCATGAACATTTAGTTTCTTAAATTTTTGCATCTCATTTACCTCCACTTTTTCCACACTACAAAAGGAATATTTTACTAAGCTATAGTGTATGATATTTTAAACATTCATTTTTAAAGATTAAGCTTTGGAAATATAGGTTTCACAAACTATTTCGTGACAAGATAGTATCTTATGCCTTGAGCTGTTTAATTTTACAATTGGTTTATCTGTGTGAGTGAGTGATACTTTTGGTGAGAATGTGACATATTGGCAGTATGTTTTTCCATTGTTAGTCCTTCAGGAAAATTTCAACTTAAATATTACTGCATGTAATTTTTAATATGTAAAAACTCAGTTAAGGAGTAGGAAAAATAATCTGTTTTCTAATGAGAGGTAAGTGTGCATTGCAGAAGCCATATATTTGTTTTTAGTCTAGGATTGAGGTAGTACATGTGAAGTTGGTATTATACTCATGTTCTCGTCAGATGCGATGGCATAGATTTTTGGTTGGCTAAGAACAGATATCTTAATGTACTCACTTAATTTTCCGGAGTTTGGGCACATAACTCAAAACTCCTTGAGAAATGACAGAATGATTTTCTTTTCATACCAAATACCATTAATTACATTTTTAAAAATACAGTGGTAAAATCACTCTGAAAAATGTTAGAATTTTTATATACTAAAAGCAAATTTTAGCAAAGCAACTCATTTGAGCAAATTCCAAGAAAACATTTTTCTCAGTCACATCCAGGTTACTTTCCAAATTGTAAAAATAGGACTTTCCTCAAATTCTGAATTTTAATCATCTTGTGAAAAGAAATACATTTGAAACCTAATTCAGAACACACTTTTTTCTTAAGTGAGAAAATCATGCCAAAGATAATAGTAGTTAAAATCTTGTGGAAGGCAGATGGTTGTTGTAAGACAGATTTTTCAGTTTGGACTTTAAATTTAAGCATAATGTTTGCTTTCTTTCTGGAAATACCAGAAAGTTTGCTTTATTTCATCTGCTACATGAATAGATGACTAAAAAAATACAGGCTGACAAACACTGAATAATTACAATTTGTTAATTTTTCTTACAGACTCATTTACTTCAGAATGTCTAAAATAACATTAGGCAAATGTCTTCTGTCTTATATTGCTTGTGCTGTTATTTTCTCCTACTTTCTGCAGACATCTCGTGGGGAATTTGACTCCAGTGAATTTGAAGTTAGGAGACGTTATCAAGATTTCCTTTGGTTGAAGGGAAAACTTGAAGAAGCACACCCCACTCTGATTATTCCAGTAAGTCTGCAAGTTTTTTCATGGGTCTTTTTTTTTTTTCTTTATTTATTTTGTGAGTCTTTTGGAATGCCTAAAATCTAGCATGAGACCTCTAAATCCAGTGTAATCCATTTATCTTAGACACATTTATTTCTAAACTTTTTAATCTAAGTATGTAGATTGTTTAATAAAACTATTATAATATGGACTGAGGTTTTGGGCTCTAAATTGTGAATTTTTAAAAGTTGTTATTACTAGAAATAATTTGATGTTCAGCTAGTCTTGCCAAAAGAAAAAGTGTAGAATTCCTTGTATATCTGTGCATATTATACTCAGATAGCGTTTGTTTTTGTTTTTGTGTGTTTGGTCTCAGCCATTACCAGAAAAGTTTATAGTGAAAGGAATGGTGGAGCGCTTTAATGATGACTTCATTGAGACCCGCAGGAAGGCATTACATAAATTTTTGAATAGAATTGCTGATCATCCAACTTTAACATTTAATGAAGACTTCAAGGTTTTTCTCACTGCACAAGCTTGGGTAAATAATTTTGATTTATACTCATATAATCCTGTAGTGTTTATGTTTTGTAGAGTGTATGCTTCCTCTTGTTTACTTTTACAAATCAGGCAGTATGTCCTCGAATTGAGATGGAGGTTTTAAGAAGCGGTGTGGCTGTATTTCAGCAATGACCCTGTGTCAAATCTACATGTAAACATTACCAAGGTCTTATGTCTTCCTCATATACACCTGCTCTTATTTTTTTAGTTGATTTTTTTAAATGTCGGAGTGCTCATTGTATGTATAGGCAATATTGCACATATATAAATTATTTTATTGACATGGTTTTGAATAACAATGGGTGAGGACTTTTCAAGTTAGGGTAATAGTAATTGGATGGATGGGGCCAGAGACAAAGAGATAGATAAAAACAACCTCATTCCTTTTCCTTTAATTATCTATGTGGTAGGTTTCCTAATTTCTAATACAGCAGCCACCTTATATATTTTACTTCTATTTGTATTTACTTCTCTGAAGCTATAACTCTGCAAGGAAGGTAATATATAAGACAAAAGGTCAATATTAAACAATTACTGACCAATGTTGAGCTTTATGCCTCTCTGTTGTTGCCAAAGTGGTAGAAGCTAAAAAATACTTCATCTAGATCATGACAGATAGTCCTGCTCTCTGGAAGCCCTTGTAACTTACGTGAAATAGGTTTGTGGCGTGACTCCAGAACATTCAACCTTTTCTGTTAGAAACATTCCCTACGGTCAACAGTTGCAGTAACAGCATGCCAGTTGTGATTTGCGCTGTCTCTGATAGTGTTTTCTCTATCAAGTGTAGCTGTGGCACTCCTGGATGGATGTGTTGCCCGGTCAACGATGGTATCTATTACTATTTATGTACAAAATCATACTGACTTGGAAACAAACAAGATACAGATAGATATCTGTAAGACTATATCTATATCTCTTTATATATGTGTAAGATATGTAAATACATATATGTTTAAGATTTTCAAGAAAGAAAAAAACATGGAGAAAGGTATTCAATATGTTATTCAATATTTGGGTAAATAGTACATAACATTTGAATCTGTGAATTAAGTGATTAGTATTATTCTTTACAGGCTTATTTCTTGTGTGTTACTCTTCAACTTTTATTTGATCCCATTACCGGGTTTTGGGGTGCTGGGGTCTCCTTCTGGAGGTGGTTTCTAGGTTCTTTCTTGTCCTAAGCAAAGAATTGGTCAAGACAAACACAAATGGTAGCAAAGTTTTGCATTTATTAAAGGTAGGAAAAGAAACAGGCTCTACAGAGTGAATTGGGGTCACATGAAAGTAGTAAAAGAGCTATACTCTACAGGAGAGAGTGGGCTGTATGAGAGAACACGGTAGCAGGGACCTCAGTGTGGTCCCTGCTTTCTGTATCACCCAGTCCTTAGGCTGACATCTGGTCTAGGCCATCCTGTGGAAAAACTGAGGGAGTTCTCGCGAGAAGTCCATGTGCAGGGCTTTGGGAACTGTTCTGTGCATGTGTCCTGGGATTTTGTAATTAACAGATCACGCCTACTTCCACAGCCAGTTTTGCCCCACCCTAATCTCCTGTCTCAGTCCCAAACCTATTTTCCATGAATGCTGGTCCCTTGTCCTCTCCTTTGTTTTTTTTTAAAACATGTCATGTTTCTGAAGGGATACTTACGTATCTAGTGCATCTTTTTATGGCATTTTTTCTATTTTGCAAGCCTGTAGCTGTCTTTCCTGGGTGAAGTCTGAAATAGCTAGTTACATATCTTATTAAAAATGTTTCTTTGCAGACAGCCAGCCAGAGAAGGTGGTGTCACAATTTACCCACTTGAGTTGAAGAGCTATGGTCAGGTAGTATTTACACACTATTCTAATGATATTAAGGAGACAGAGCAGGTTCATGATTAACAGTGAGGCCACTGCAGTCCCGTTGCCAGAATTCTGATCCTGCCCTGCCCCTTACTTAACAGCTCTTAGATCTTGAACAAATTTTATAACCTCGCTGTGTTTCTTCTGTGAAATGAGGGTAATAGCAGAACCTACCTCATAGGTTTACTGTGAGTTATGTATATAAAAATGTCAACACAGTGCCTAAATGTATTAAGTTCTCAATAAATGTCAGTTAAAGAATTTTTTGCAGCTAAAGAATTAAGATTGTTTTCCATTTTGTGCAGGAAATAGTGTAGGCCCTGACGAATCTCTCAATCATTTTCCATTAAATTCCTGTTAGAAAATACAGATGGTCTCTCATATCATCCTTTCTTCTTCTCTAGTGTCTCCTTGAGCACTGTTCCCTCTGTAAATTGTGTTCTTTCAAAGGTTTATGCTCTAAGGAAAAGCTATCCACCTGCTTTACATCAGTCCTTTGAAAAGGAATATTGTCCTCAGGATTGAGACTTGGAGGAGAAATTGTACCATAATGAAACTCATCTGCTTCAAACTAACCTTGAAAAAAGTGTATATGAAGAGTTTTATTGTCTTTATCTTACTCTCCTACTTAGGTTTGCTTTTTTATTGAGCCTTGGAATGTTGGTAACTTGTCTCATCACAGACGTGTCATCTTTCCTTTCTAGGAGTTATCTTCTCACAAGAAGCAAGGGCCCGGGTTGCTGAGCAGGATGGGGCAAACCGTCAGAGCCATGGCATCCTCCTTGAGAGGGGTAAAAAACCGCCCAGAGGATTTCATGGAAATGAATAACTTTATCGAAATATTTAGCCAGAAGATTAATTTAATAGATAAAATATCTCAGAGGATTTACAAAGAAGAAAGTGGTATGTAGAGTTACCAATGTATGATTTCAAAGCTGTTTAGTTTCTTTTGAATCCTCACATTTACTAATCTAATACGGCTACATCTGTTAGAATTTTACCTTCAAGGCACAATTTATGCCCAACCGTGAAGTGAAAATTTCTGATTCTTAAATGATTTTGAAGGTAGTCATTGCCAGTCTTCATTTACTTCTATCGATCAGTATCTATTCCAGCCCCCATTTATAGATAATAGTTGTAAAGTAAGCCTTAAGCTTAAGATTTTGTTTTGTTTTGTTTGAGAAAAGGTCTTGATATGCAGCCCAGGCTGGCCTCCAACTCATAGCAAACCTCCTGCCTCAGCCTCCTGAGTGCTGGGATTGCAAGCATGTGCTGCCATGCCTGGCTCCTGAGTTTATGATTTTGGACATGGTTGTATGAAGTCAGTATCAACTATTCAACATGGACCATATCTTAAAGTCAAAGAAATGATGTTCCAGGAAATAGGCTTTCTATATTTTCTAGTCATTTATTTTGGTAGTGATGGTGATAGGAAGTGGTACTACTCATTAGGCTTTTCTAAAAATGGCAGAAAGAATTATATATTGGGAAATGTCTTTTTTTCACATTTTCTATTAGTATTCCTTTTGTTACTTTCTGTTTTTTTTATAAAAAAAAAAAATTAATAAGTTAGAGTATTCCTTGATGATTCATCTCTAAGTCCTTAGATATTTTTATTCTAATTTTCTAATTGCATTTACTTACATTAAAAATAGATGGTTGAATCAGCAAACATTTCTTAATATATGTTAATGTTAGAGATGAGGCAATGCTTACAGATAAACAAGAATCTCCATGTTTTTGGCTCATGTGTTAATTGTGTCCATCACTAAATTACAAGGTCCATGAGAATAACCAGGGAAAAGGTCTATTTTATTTCTAATATATAGGTAGTGCCTAGCATAATGGGTAGCCAAAAAAGTAAATGCATGAACAAAAGATTTGGAATAGTGGCAGGAAAACTTGCTTTATCAAGAAGTGATTAATTATTAAGGAGATTTAGAAAAAATTATGGTTGAATGTACTTTTCCCTTTCTCTTCCTTATTTTTTGTGCACTGACACTTGATAAGATCATCATGGTGACTGAATGCAGTTTAATAATTTGGGTTGATCCTCCTTGGTTTGCTCTTGTATTTACCATTTGCCATTTTTTCTTAATCTTAAGAAAATAATTCTTTTAACTAGGTTCTGTGGTTCCAATTATGTTGAGCAGATTCTGGATGCATAGTTAGGTTGAATAGCAATTAAAAGAAACCTCTGGAAACTGTTACCACTGAAGATCTTTATAGGATATCAATATACTTCATATCCACTGGTGCAGAGATAGTTTTATAATCTTTGATAGGCTATGATATTTGTAAAATATTCAGAGATAGGTAAATTTTTGATAGAATTAAAAAATTTGAGCTCTTATTTTGAGGAAGTGAATGCTACTAGCCCAAACTTGAGGGCTTTTAGTCTTTGCAATGGGAAGCCTACTTGTCAAGATTTCACTCAAAGTAATGGAATGTTCTCTTCTGTAGCTTTGGGAATGTAACCTCTGTAGGGTGCGTTTATATTATATTCATATTAGGAGGAATTTGGTAATCATAATTATGGTTTCTCTTTTTTTTTTTTTGAACTCTTAATTTTTCTTTTGATTTAATTTCATTTCACATTTTCCAATTCCTTTAGCAGAATTGTATTGACCACAGCTTGCATTACATCTCTGGGCTGGAGATTTAAAGAAAAAATTAAAGATTTCTCTATGCTTCATCTTGCAGTTTGGTTGGGAAATAAATATATTAGCAGACAAATAGCAGTGCAGTTTGTTAAATGTTTGCATGTAAATGGGAATTGAGTGCTATGTAATTTTAGGGAAGCTCCGTATGTGGAAAGACTTACTCATTTAATGACACACACTGACATGCACATAAATTAAGAAAAAATACAGAAAACTTTCTTTTTTGGAAATACTAGTTTGCTCACTGTTTAACAAAAACTATTGGCCTGGGCTTGAGAAAGTGGAGTTCGGAAGAAGTTTAGACATCATTAAATCTTATACCTTGATTAGGTGAAAACTGATATTTTTTGTCATTCTTAAATTTATCTTTTTCAATTTACTTGCTCATGTAAACCTTTGAAGTTTTAATAGTTTAGAGCAATATCATACAGGTTAGTGAATTGTAATGAGTAGTAACATGGTTAAATATAAAGAATTTCATTAAACTTACATAGATATTAGATAAAAATTCTCTCTGGGTATGAATTCTTCATATAAAAAGCTGTACATCATTGAAGTTGATAGTGTGTCCAAAGAATTCTGAAGGATATTCTAGAAAAAGATAACAAAGACAACAGTTCCATGAATCCCAATAGAATGAATCCACCAAGCAAAGCAAGCGACTAAACAGGGGAAAGGGAACCAACAACAGGAAAATAAGATGACAAGGGTAAGTCAGTACATATCAGTTATAACTATCAATGTGAATGGTTGCCATTCACCAATCAAAAGAAATAGACTGGCAGAATGAATCAAGAAACAAGATCCAACAATATGCTGCGGACAAGAAACACATTTAACCCAAAGAGAAATTCATAGACTAAAAGTTAAAGGATGGAAAACAATACTCCATGTGACAGGAACCCAGAAGAAGGCAGGAGTAGCTATTCTATTTGCAGACAAAGTAGATTTCAAGCCAAGACTGTTTAGAAGATATAAAGAAGGTTACTACATACTTATTAAGGTAAGAATCCAAGAGCAAGAGATAACAATTATAAATATATATGCACCAAATACCAGCATACCCAACTATATAAAACATTAATGAATATGAAAAATCAGATAAACACTAATACAATTGTAATGGGGGACCTCAGTACCCCACCATCACAAAAGATCAACTAGACAACAATATTAACAAAGAAATATCAGAGCTGAACCAAACCTTTGAACAAATGGACTTAATAGGTATCTACAGTGTTCCATCTCACAACAACAGAATACATATTCTTCTAAGCATCACATGGGACTTCCTCCACAGTAGACCAGATACTAGCTCACAGTACATGCTTAAGTAAATGCAAAGGAATTGAAATCATCCCGTGCATCTTTGCATATTATCAGATCACAGTGCAATGAAATTGAAAATCAATGGCAAAAAACCCCACAAACTACATCAACACATGGAAATTAAATAACACCCTCCTAAACAACCAGTATATCACAGATAAAAATTGAAGAAATAAGACAATTTCTACAATTAAATGATAATGCCAGTATAACATACCGGAAATTATGGGATGAAATGGAAGCAGTCCTAAGAGGGAAATTTATAGCGGTAAGAGTGCAAGGGAGAAAGAAATCTTCCCCACTGTTTGTAGGAATGTAGACTGATACAACCACTATGGAAATCAGTATGGAGATTCCTCAGAAACTAAATCTACAGGTTCCATTTGACCCAGCTTTGCCCCTTCAAGCTATTTTCCCTAAAGAATTAAAAGCATCATAACATAGTGATATATGCCCACCCATGTTTATAGCAGCACAATTTGTAATAGATAAATCTTAGAGACAGCCTAGATGTCCCTCAACGATGAATGGATAAAGAAAATGTGGTTTTTATATACAATGGAGTACTACTGTGCCATAAAGAAGGATAAAATTGAATCATTTTTAGGTAAATGGATGTACCTGGAGACCAGAATTTTAAGTGAAATAAATTAGACAGACATGTTTAAATATGGCATTGTTTCCTTTGTGTGAGAAACTCAAATGGTAAATAAGGACCAAAATGAATGATAGATGTTAGGGAGTAGGAAGAAAATGTTCAAATGGGAAGCGGAACTATGGAGAGGGGAGGGAAAAAGGAAGGGAAGGAATAAGGATAAAAAAGAGTTAAGACAATCTATATAGGTGCAAATTCCCTATGACAAATGTGATTATTATGTATATCAAAAGTGTACCAATAAAATTAATTTAAAAAATAAAGTTGATAGTTTAAAAGTAAAAATGCAACAATATTAACCTTTAAAAGTGAAATCCATAATTTTGAATTCACAGTTCATCATGCATTGAATAGCTTTGCTTATACATTCATTCTCTCACTGGTAGAAAAATACTTATTGAATACATTACTTATCAGACTTTCAGATACAAAAATAATAAAACTCAGCAACTATTTTAGGAGTAGGTGACAATATAAGCAATTATAATAGAGTTGAATCATGCGTTAATGGAAGTATAAAATGTAATAGGTACATCAAGGACAAAAGCAACTTAGAATTCTGTGGAACAGAATCAGAGGAGATGTATTTGAACTGAGATATAAAGAATTAGAAATAGTTTGTTGGGTGATAGAAATCATACAGGGCAAGGCAAAAGGATATGTGTAAATGTTTCAGAGAAATCATGAGATATTCATGAACAAACAATTATTTTGGCTTGAGTCAAAATATATTTGGCTGAAAATCTTCAGAGTTGGACCTGGAGTGGCAGGTAGGGGTTGATTATTAAAAACATCAGTGTTTATATATTATGGTAGGAATGGAAAGAGAGGGAACAGTTAGGAGTCCTTTGCTGCCGTATTGCAAGCTAGAGATGCTGATGGCTGTGGAAAGGGAGGTAGGTAGGTAGATAGTGTTAAGTCCTAGAAATACTGAAATTGGTGATTGACTGGCTCTTTGCAAGTATGATTCTAGCATAATCCCATGTTTTTATGCTTAGACTTCTGAATGTTTACTACCATTAAGTAAGATATATCATCAGAAGAAAGGGAGAGAAAAGACAAGTTTTGTGTAGGACTTGTTGCCTATGAGACTCTCAGATGAAGTTCATAATATGTATGATAATCATATAATTTGTTCTTTAAGCCTTTGACAGTAAGGAAGAATCCATTACTGATTATACTTGGGCAGTAGTTATTCAAAGACTGACTTGGTCAGACTGGGATGGTGGTGAGTTTAATGAAGGAAGGTGTCTATTTGCTGTGCTCACATGTGAGTGTGGACATGATGAGAGAAATAAAATTCTTTCATGCTATCTGTTATATGGGGATTTTGAAAACACTTGTAAATCAATGAACTCATTAAGTCATTAATTTTTGTTTTAGAATATTTTGATGAAATGAAAGAATACGGCCCAATTCATGTTCTGTGGTCTGCATCAGAAGAAGATCTGGTTGATACTCTGAAAGGTATTGCCAGCTGCATTGATAAGTGCTGTAAGGCCACTGAAAAGCGGATGTCTGCACTCTCCGAGGCCTTGCTTCCTGTCGTGCACGAGTACGTGCTTTATAGTGAGATGTTAATGGTAAGAACATTTAATTACAATTATATACAGTACCTGACTTGATTCTAATCTTTACAATGTCAATTTTTAATTTCTGTTTTTGTGCCACTGCTTTCCTGTCTTAGCAGGATGTTTTGCACGTAGATGATCAGTAAGTATTTTTTTGCTGTGTGCATGAGTAGGTGAATGGAGGAACATATTGATAAAAGGCAGGAACACTCAATAATATCACCAACAATTTATAAGATTAGCATAGAAACATCCCCAGTCAAGATTTACTTAGGAAATACAGTTTTTCCAACCTTTTTAACATTTTAGTCTAAAAAAATTTTAGTGCTTTGGCAATTTCTTTTCATGAGAGTTGCTTTCCGGAACACTTCTAGGTATGTTTGATTTAGTAATAGATTTAATACCATTATGTGGAAAGTACTTGAGTAGGATCTTGATGTTTATTTTGCCTTCTGGTTGCTACGAAAGGAGATCCTTCAAGTTAAAATGGTTTTCTTTCACTGTTTGAAAAGGCTTTTATTCCTGTTATTCAAAGTTTTGCATTTTACCTTCTCAGCTCGAGTTAAAGATTGCCAGATATTTGGGGTTAGCAATGCTGTCTGCAAAGCTAATGTTTTTCCTGTAGTGTTACCCTGTGCCCTGGTATTTTGCACAGACTGTGGCTTTCTGGTCTCGGGTGTTTTGGGGGGAGGGTGGAAACAGAGGTCAACTTGCATTAGGTAAAGCCCTTCCTGCCATGTATAATTTGAGCCATGTCTTGTTTTTGGTGTTGTGGGCCCTTGATTTCTAGAGATTTTTAACTTTATCTCAATAGTGGTAAGGAAAAGTATCTTAGCTTTTCAGTGTAAGCTGTACCTGTCCTTTGTTTATCATGCTCAGGCTTCTTTTGAAGCGTTATTAAATAGCATATGCATATTTCAGACTTCTGCTATTACCTGACTTTCCTGGAATCCTCCTATAAACAAGCCTTGCTTGCTTCCCAAAACCTCTTAAATTTTACTGTTAAGGAGTCTCATGCTTTTCTCAATTAATCTCTTTGGCCACATCTTCTGATTTTACTTCATTATTGGTCTCCCCTTGTGTTGCTGTTCAGAGAGATCTGATTTGTGTATTCCTTTCGCTTGATTAGGTAGTGTTTTTCCCTATCTTATGTCAAGATGGAAATTATGCAAGTGAAATCTTGTGTTGTTGAATGTGTGTAAAAATTATAGCAACTACAAAGAATTACTGTATGGGCCTCAATTAATTGAATAATTTTATAGATTTCTATGGTAATCAGTAGTGTTTACATCACATTTCTGGTTTTTTTTTTTTTTTTTTTTTTTGTGGGTACCGGGGGGTCGACCTCAGGACCTCGCGCGCCAACAGGCACCCGTGCCGCTGAGCGATATCACCGGCCCCTTTTTCGTTTGTGGGATCCAGGAGTCGAACTCGGGCCCTCGTGCTTGCAAGGAAGGCGCTTACGCCGCTGAGCCATCTCACTGGCCTTGGTTTTGTTTTATATTGAGATGTTTTCTTCAGTTTGAGCTTAAATATGAATCATAATTCTTTGATAAAATGATTAAATTTATATAATTTTCACTGGTTATGAAGCAACCTCTTACTTAGAGTATCTCTAAGCCCAATACTTTACAGAAACAGACCTTAAATATGTGAGACTAAATTATAGGATGAATCATTTGGATTAAAGGTAGGCAGGGGTTTCTTGACTTTAATGACAGTGAAGTAAATTACACAGTGAATTACACAGTGAAGTAAATTTTTAAGAGATTTGTGATAATTAGTTGAATTTTCTATTGCCTTATTTGAAACTAAGAAAAATGTTAACCTCTTGACTATTTTAAGCATGATTTGGCTAGATGCAGCACTAGATTGGTGGTTCTCTGGATACGATCCTAATCTCTCTCAGCTCTCGTTCAAATGCTGTAGAGCCATCTTATGACACCCATGTAGCTGGTTTTTGTTTAGATTCTTCTCTCTGTGAAACACTCAGAGGGTCTGTGCCTGTGTGAGGCCCTCCTGTCTACGTCCTGCACTTGCTCTCTCACTGATGGACTCGTTTGCTTACTCGGAGTCCATTTTATTATCTCCTTAATCTGTGTAGGCCATTTGTGTTATTAGAATTTTATTATTAACATTGTGAATACTAGTGAAAGATAACTACAAATAAAAAAGAGTCCTCATGTATATAAAGTCTAAGAAAAGTGAATCACCAAGAAAAAGATAGAAGATTGGAAAAAATTATTAAAGATACAGATTGATCGTGCATTAGCATTGCTTCACAAGGGTGTTTTAAGGGTGTTTCAATTATTTTTATTTAAAAATATTGAAATTCTGGTTAGTCAAGAGAATAAGATGGAACTATCAAAAGTAGGCCATGATTTATTATCAAAATAAGTGTGGCTAGTTGATGAGTATTTATACGTTTTGAGTTAAAATAAAATGATTGAGATGTGAATGCACACTTCAGTTTCCTGATTCCCACTGAAATTTCCTGTTTGATCAAGTATCCCTTTGGGGTCAGATAAGAGGACTTGTACTGACTGGGTATTACCAGGTAAATGGCCCTGTGACTCCTGGCTGCACCAAGAGTACTACACCATGTGTTTCTAGTGTCCCCATTGACTTGTTTGTGGTGTTCTTTGCTTTTTTTTGAAGACTGTTCTTTCAAATACTGAACATACATACAATGCTTAAACTACTAAAATATGCATTAGGAAAACTAATAGAAGCTTAATATAAAATTATCTTGAATATTTACTAACAACTGAGATTTTAAGATTAAGGAAACCAACTTTGTATAGGGAATATATTCCTGATGATTGTTTATACTCAGAAATGTGTATTTTTGTTATAGATATATTAATTAAACTAAGTGCAACTTGTTTTATCCTTGTTTTAATATAAAGGGCGTCATGAAAAGAAGAGACCAAATACAAGCAGAACTGGATTCCAAAGTTGAAGCTTTGACCTATAAAAAGGCAGATACTGATCTGGTAGGTTTTTAAATTTTTAGATAGAATAATTTAGAAGCAGTTGTTTAAAGTTTTTATTAGCAGCATGGTATTCATTATATGATTGTCTTTAAACATTCAGTAAATGTTACTCGTCTTTGTCTTAAGCATTAAGCACCCTGTGAGTCTTTATGGTGACAGTCTCTCTTGCCAGCCTCGGACCAGGCTGCGTCTCATAGAGTGAGAATGGAAGGGAGGGAAAGATGACTGTTGCTTTAGTTAACTTCTAGTGAGTAAAAATACTTTAACTTTTCTTTTAAAGATTTAGGTGGGGGCCGGTGAGATGGCTCAGCGGCGTAAGCACCTGCCTGGCAAGCGCGAGTTCGACTGCCGGATCCCACATACAGAAAAGAAAAAAGGGGCCGGTGATATCGCTCAGCAGCACGGGTGCATGCTGGCATGCGATATCCTGAGGTCAACTCCCGGTACCCACAAAAAAAAAAAAAAAAAAAAGATTTAGGTGGGCATTGAATACAATTTGAATACTTTTGCTTCAGGTGAGGTGAGAGAGTCCCTGAAAAGTCCCCCATAAATCTGTAGTATACTAGCTCCACCCTACTTGGCTGAGACTGTCATCGCTCCTCCCTGTTCTAATTTTCTCCCTACTTTTAATTATTTCACGACGTGATACATGATTTCCTAATTGATTTTCTTTATATAATTTTTTGTCTTTCTCTGTCCTCCATAATCTAAACACCTTAATGCAGGAAGTAGCGGTTTGTTCACTGAAGTGTTATTTTTTCTTACTTATCAAAACAGGTCCTTCCTAAAATGTATCTGGACTGATTTAATGATTTGTGAATGTCACCATTTACATTTTCAAATGGTTAAATTGTTTACAAGCCTTCTCATATCTAAATCACTATGAGTTATGATGGTGTCTTTGGGAAAAAACTGCCCAAAATTAACTCTAAAAATGAATTTGGCATGACTGGCTACAGAATAACTTAGGGAAAGTTGCTTAGAAATGTGCAGGATGGGGTCACCATGGAAACCCGCCCTTGTGAGGTCCTTCTGAGGAGCAGTCCTTTGCAGTCACTATGGCGACCCTGGCAGAAAACTGAATATAGCAATCTGCCTGGTTGTTTACCATGGCAACTCAGATAAGGTCACATTGGAAACAACCCTGAAGCCACTTGTATGGAGACCTGCTGGGGCTGCCTTCAGAGGCTCCATCAAAGTCACCTTTGGGTGGGATGCTATGTGCAAAGCCAGTGAAGCAACTCCAAATGAGAAGGTCAGTGAAACAAACCTCTACCAAGAAGGGCAAAGATTAGCAGGATAATAATTATCAGGTGAAAAGACAGCGTGATATAACACATTCCAGAGGTCATGTTGAATATATCAGATGTCTTGTGTGTGTGTGTGTTTTACTGGCACACGTTTGCAGTACAAAATGGTTACATTCATCTTGGTGACTTGGTACTTATACATGACACATCTTGTTTCTTTATCCCCTTTCTTTCCCCTCCTTTCCTCTCTGTCTCTGGGACTTCTTCTATATGTGTGTATGTGTGTGTGTGTGTGTGTGTGTGTGTGTGTGTGTGTATGTATTTTTGTACCTGTTTGTAGTATAGAATGATCACATTCAGATGACTTTTGTGTAGTTTTCGTGGCATGCACATACAATGCTCTGTTCTTTTTATCTTGTTTGTAACTATATGCTATAAATGAACATTGATAACTTGGGTACTTTTACTCATCAAACAAATATATCTATAAAAGTTCTGTATTTTTCTGCAAATGAAAATAACGTTTGATAGTGAAATCCTTGATGTTTTACCTGAATAGTTATGTAACGTGGTTGTTGCTTAACTTGTGGTTTGCGGTTCTTATCTCATAGAAGTACAATTAATGGTTTCAAAATTACCTGTGCTTGGTAAAGACAGTCAAAATAAGCGTTTGAAGTCAGTTTCGGGTTTTGTTCTTTAGACTTTGAAATTAGATGGAACTAGGATCAAATCCTAGCTTATCTACTTTTCAACTCTGTGACCCAGGACAAATTTTTGAGCTTCTTGGGAAAATTATTATTATCTTTCTTGCTTAAGGATTAAATGTTATAATGTAAGTAGATTGCTTAAATTATAGTAAGCATTCAGTAGTTATTAGCTGCTATTATTTTGCTGACTTATATAGGAGTAATATTTGTGATATATTAACTAAGAAATTATTTATTGAAAAGGAGAGAATATGTTAGGTAGCATAAATAATATTAAAAGTGGTAGAAGCTCAAAACAGCGTACTAAACTGAGGGAACTAGATCAGTGTATTGGGAACAGAGAAAAGGGAAGATAAAAACATGCAGCTTAAACAAGGGCTGTGGTCAGGTAGTCATGAAGCCTGACTTGTTCGGTTGAGAAATGTCAGCTTTCTCCTTTGGGCAGTAAGGATCCAATGAGATCAGAATTGAAGAGGTGGCAGTGGAGTTGAAGAGGGGAGTTAGAGTGGTAGGTGGAAGATAGGTTCCATGTCACCTATGGAATGAGAGGCAGTGCTAATGACTCTGACATATCTTTCTTATAAGGCGGGCAGATAGTAACTTTCTAAATTGAGATACAGAATAAGAAAGGAAGAAGATATTTATGGAGATGTACCACTTCGTGTCATAAAAAAATGACATTTAACATAGAAGCATTCAGGAAAACCTGTTGAATAGATTTTATTGAGTACCATAAGTCACGATTCCAAGCCCTGAGGGAACAGCAGTCATGAAAGTGGCATCTCTTGAGGCCTACTTTCTAGTGGGTAGAAAAATGGGAAGTAATTAATTAAAATTTATAGTGTGTTGTCATACAGTGATAAGTATTGAGGAAAGAAGGTGTTGGATAGTGGTGCAGTTTAAATTTAGGGGTCAAAGAGAGTCTTCCCAAGGATGTAAGGTTAAGTAGTATGAGTACCTGGGAGACAAGTCTTTCAGGCAGGGGGACCAGTAAGAGCTAAGGGGGTGTATGTCTACATATTCCAGGAAAAGTGAGGAGGCCCTGTTGCTAGAATAGAATGAGCAAGTAGAAGACCGTGGGAAGTGAAGTCAGAGAAGTAGATGGGTGTTAGATCCTGTAGAGCCATAGAAGGTTTTGTTCTAAGACAGGAAGGAGTAATGGGGTCACTCTTAAGTTATAAAAGGATTCCGGGGGGGGCAGACACAAGACAATGTATATATGGTATGTGCACAGGCCAGGGAAGGCGGGAGCTAGAGAGTAGCTCTTAACAGTTCTAGTGAGACAAAGTTGCTTGGACCAGGGTGGAAATGGTGTGAAGTGGTCAGATTCTGAGTGTATTTTGTAGAAAAATCTGTTTGCTTTTTGATGGGCTGTAGTTTATGAGAGGATAAGGTGAATTCTGAGGTTTGGGACTGGGCAACTGGAAGGTAATAGTTGAAATTATTTGAGACGGGGAAGACTTTAGAAAGAAGAAGTCTAATTCAGAACATAAAAAAAATCAGATTTGGACATGTAAAATTCATGTAAATATCAAGTGAAGATGTTAAGTAGGGGATTACATATAAAAACTAATGAGTTAGGAGAGGGCCCCTACTGGAGATGTATCTTTGGAAGCTATTAGAAAATAGAGGGTATTTAAATCCATGAGCTTAGTTGAGATCATTAAAGGAAGAAAAAAGAAAGAATGCCTAAGCTTGAGCCTGGTTGTATTCTAACATTAAGAAGTTAATGATAATGGAAGAATCAGGAGTATCTGGTGAGGGAAAGTAAAGGAAATTTATATAGTTTTGGATACTGGTAGATGATTGGATCGGTAAGATGAACTAAATGGATCTACTGTGAGTTGCTCAACATTTTAACCAACTACTTCTCTGTTTATGAAGCATTTATTAAAAACAGTTTGATACAGAATTAACATAAATATAGAAAAACTATTCAAGAGAAAATGAGAGTTACATTATGTACTTTAGTGAAGATATTCAGTGAAATAGATATTGTTCTCTTATAGAGAATTTGACTGGAAGTAAAGATATAACGACAATTGGGATTATGAGGAAAGCTCAGATACTTGGAGGAACTTGTAGGTTTTGCAGTTTGGTTGTAAGTTTTCAGCAAGAGCTTCTGTTTGAAAATGCTTATTCACTTTACTACTTAACTGTAAAATAAATAAAGTTCTATAATCTATGGTGCTAAATAATGCTGCATATCCATTTTATTTTTATTTTTATTTTTGAATGGATGATTTATAGTTTTCCACTCAAAGCAGCATTCAAGTATAAATGAATATGAATGCAGTTGACATTTAGCAATATGTGCATAGACTCTGAAGTTTGGATCTAGATATAATGCCATAGCTATTTAGCAGTATATTTATGTGAGCAAAAAATGCATTTTCATAAGATCATTATAATGTAGATTTGCGTACAGCCACATTCAGTAGATGCAAACAGATACCAAATTTATTCAGGCTGGTCGTTTCTCTGTATGGCTTGCTATTTTTGAAACTGTTTTACTCTTATCTTCAAATGGTGGTTATCAATTTTGTAGTGATCCTAGTGTACTAAGAACTGCACAGCACAAGATTGCCTTCTCTTTAATTAGGAAGCTTTAAAGAATGATAGTATGGACATAAGGAGCTCTTTGTCATGATGAGGGAGTGGAAGTTGCCCCTTTTTAGGTGTTTGCAGGCTCATTTGTCTCCCCTGACCTGTTTTCAAAGTTACCTTATTTTCTAATACAATCTGCTTTTCTCTTTTTTCTCTATCTATGTCTGTCATGCACAGATATACAGGCATACACACAAGCACATATACATGCTCACACTAGAAGAGGCTTTTTCTTCTTGTGTATTTCCTTTTATTAGTTTGTGGTAGAGGGCAGCCAGCAAGCTTTTCCTCAGGTCTCAGTCAGGACTGTGAAAAGTCCATCAAACCAGTCACTTAGGGTGAGAATATGACAATTAGAATTGACTTAGACTAGCCAAAGTGCACCTGCTGGTGTAGATACTTAAAAAGAACTGGGTTCTTCTGCAAGTAAGAGGATTGGGGGATGGATTCCAGGTTTAAAAAAAAATACTAAAAAATGCCTGCCCCATATACAGAGTGTAACATATTGGATTCCCATACGTACAACTGGTTGGGAATTTGGCGTGGGTAGATGATTGGTGCTGTAATCAAGAAGGCTTTGGCAGCCTTCTCCTTCCAGAAGAAAGGACCAGCGAGTGCCTAGAATTCCTTTCCCTCTGTCCCTCCTCTGGCTATCCTATCATTCAGGGTAGGGAGGGGAAAAATAAATGTGGTCCATTTATATAAACTTCTAAAAGATTATTTAAGAAAAAAAGAATGAATACATGATTCAATAGCAACAAACAAACAAATGCTATCTACTCTATGGACAAGAGGCTCTTGAGCTTGGCATCTCTAGTTGGACTTTTACCATATTGGTTTTTAATTGCAGAGTTGTGTTTGATCTAAATCATGGCATTGTGTGGCAAAGAGGTCACTTACTGCCTTGTAGTTTTGAGCATGTTGCTTTAGTTTTCTCAGCTACAAATGATATGGGTAACTCCTACAGTGTAATAGAAACCCTTATTCCAGTGCCTAGCCAGGGTTAACCAGGGTTATTTTTATAAAGACTATTAGAGGGAATTTCTTAGAAATATGTATTGTACATTTCATTCTTCTAGATCAAAATTTGGAAGTAGTAGCTATAGTTCTGTGTGTAAACATTCATGTTGTTGAGAGAGTGTGAGAGAATGAAAGAGAGGTGAGGAATGGATGGAGGAAAAGAAAGAAGGGGAAGAGAGAGAAAGGGAAGGAAAGAAAGAAAGAGATGAGGACGGAAGCGAAGTGAAGGGAAGGGAGGAGGGGAAGGCAGCAGAGCCCTAGCTGGAGCTGAACAGTGACGACCCTGCTAGCCCTTTCTGCTCACTCTCAGCAATTGAGTAGATACTTTAAATGTATCTGAATTTGTGTAGACTATCAAAAAGTGACTTGGACTTCCATGGAATTATTTAATAGAGTATACTTAGTTTTACATCAATGGTATGTAATGAAGGGCGTTTTAAGGAGAACCATAAATCTAGTTATGATAAGCATCTAAGAGTGTTGGATATTTCATATGTTTCCTTTATGAGGACTCAGGAGAAAGGGTTTGTTTACATCTCAGCACCAGCAATAGAATTTTACCTCTCCTGAGTAGTGTGTTTTCAGCTTATTGACATCTTGGTTTCACCTTCTCTGATTCCACTTTATAGCACACTCTTTACCTTGGTTACCAGACTGTCCAGAGCCCAGTCTGTCTAGCAAGTGTGTCCTTTGTGGGCCACCACACTGTTGACTTTCCTTTGCCTTTACTCTTTTTTTTCTTTGCACTAGTGTCTTTCTCTACTTACTGACTTGACATTTGGAGAATACAATAGCATCTTAGGTCTAATATGGAAGAAGTCAGAAGCAAATTAATAGGAACTAGAGGTGAAGTATTCTAAATCATCCCAAATACCACATTTTTACAACATATTTGTGACCTCAAAACATGCATTTTAGTTATCTCTTTTGGAATGCAAAAACACCAAACACCAGTGTGTCTATTGTGAACACAAGCCTGAGTACTGAATGGCTCGTGTGGTTGTACAGAAAACTAGTCAGGAAATACTGGAGCGTGAAGTGAAGAAAATAGTCCTGCTTCCAAAATTTCACCAACTAAATGTGCTTAGGGAAGTAACCACATATTAAGGGTTACTAGTTTGCAAAAAGAACATATAAACTTAAAGTCTTGACTAAGGCCCGTGTGTGTTTGTGGTGGGAAAGTGTGGGAGAAGTGGGGAGACAAGGAAAGACTGTGGAGAAAGAGAGCCAGTGTAATGTCATGGTGGATAATTTTCTAAAGAAAAATGGGAAGCTCTGTTTCTTTCTCTAGAAGTTTTATGCTTTTTTTCTTCACTGCCTTCACTGCATCAGAAAAAGTAACAGATGGTAAAAGGAGTAGTTTAAAATTCTAGTCATTTTTTTCCTCAGGATTTTAAGAAATTCTGCTTATGGTGTCCATTGGATTTGTGGTTTGCTCTGTGGGGTTTGCCTGTCATGAATATAGTAAAGAGCTGTCTTAAGCAGCAACTCAAAATAGATTCAATTTCTTGTTAATTTAAACCTTTTTTTAAAAAATAAGCAATGTGTCCCAAGGATCTGTCTTACATATCTCTTTCTCTTCCAGACTTGCTTGGGCACTCAATAAATATTTGATTATGCTTCAAGCAACAACACAATGGGAGTCAGAAGCCTGGAGGGGTTCTGATTCACTTTTATTTACTTTGTGACTTTAATCAGTCATTAATTATTCTTTATCCATGAACACTCAGAAATAATGCTTACTTTAAGGAAAGTTTTTTGCAAATGAATTAATATTTTTAAGTCTAGAACTTGTGTTACTGACACCTTTGCTAAGTTACAGTATGAAAATATGAAGTATTGCAGGACACATACTGGTAATCTAAAACCAGGGGCTTGCTCATGCATGCTAGGCAAGTATTCTACCATCCTTCATTTTTATATCTATACAGTATTTGTTTTTCTATTTACATACAGTTGTACCTTGGTATATGTTAGGGATTGATTTCAGGACTCCCCCCACTTCCCTGCTGTATACCAAAATTTGCAAATGTTCAAGTCTCTCAAGTAAAATGGCATATTTGCATATAACCTATGGCCATCCTTCCATATACTTTAAGTAATTTTTAGATGACTTATGTTACCTAATACAGTATAAATCCTATGTAGATAGTTGTTAATACTATATTATTTATGAAGTCATGAAGAGATGCCATTTTTTAATGTTTTACATTTTTGATTCCATAGTTGGTTACATTCAAAGATACAAAACACAGAGGGCTGGTTGTGTATTCTAAAAAATGGGTTCATTGACTCCAGTTTTAGTCCAATTGTCAGAAAGATGTATTCTAAATTTCCTGTTTGTAATTCTCTTTCTGGCTGAGAAACAGGCTCCCATTATCCTTCATCTGTCTATGGACTTTTATCACCACCCTGGTATTTAACCAATCTTGCATAGCTTCTCTGCTCTTCTTTCCTGAGGGGAGGCACTCTGCACTCCACCTGGGCTTTTATCCCTTCACTGACCCATGCCAATTTGAGAGGCTCCTTTCTGCAGATACTGTACTATATTTTTACCTTGTTGCTTGGACATTTTGCTCCAGGCCACCACAACTTTACCTTTCTTTCTTCTACCAGCATAGACACCGGACTTGCTCTGCCTACCGTTACACAGCTACATAAAGCAGCAAATCCAGAATTATAACCTAGCCTTGTGCTCCCTGATCTCTCAGAAACTTCTTTCCCCTGATAGGTATATTTGGAGTCCAGGGGGATGAGAAGATTTGAAGGCAAGTGTCAATTATCTGCTACTAAAATCAAAACAAAAAGTATTTTAAGAGTTTGGTTCTTTTGTCTGCCCCCCCCAAAAAAAAATACTCGGAAAAAATTGGAAATTACAACTTGAAAATCCTTCAGAATGTGTAGTGTTATAATGACCTCAGACAGTTGAAATCCTTTTTTCTTTTTTCAAGAAATTATCATCTTAAATTAACAATTTAATTGAGCAGAAAAAGTGTTATGATCTGGGTATCATTCAGGATTGAAATTACTTCAAAATTTCCCATAAGGAATGCCAATGAATTATATTTTAATAGTATCAACAAATTGTGCTAAACTAATTGATAATAATAGTAATAGCTAACATTTCTGAACGAGCTGGTATGTTCCAGGAAGAGTTCTAATGTACATGTATTATCTCATATACATCTTTTTGTTTTGTCTTGTTTTTTTACTTTATGTTTATTGGTACATTTAAGGTATATATAATAATCACATTCATTGTAGGGAATTTGTACCTATACATGCTATATCTTGATTCCTCTTTTTTTTTTTTTCCATTTCTGTCTACAGTTCTCATATACTTCTTACAAAATGTAATGAAGTATATGCACTATTGTTTTTATTTTGTGAATGCGATAATTGAGACAAGGAGAGACAGTTACTGGTTCAATATGCATTTGTAGCAATTACTGAAGGACACCAGAATTTGTGTTATTAACTGTATTGAAAATTTGAGAATTACATTACACAGAAAAATTTATGAATAAGTTGCCACTACTTTACACATGGCAGAAACCACTAGTCCATCATGGAACTTTACATCTGAACCCAGAAAGAGTCTCAAAAAACACTGATCGGTGTGCTTCAGAAAACTACTACCAATCAATTTGTATGTGCATTTCTCATAAATTATTTGCCATTCTTGCTGCAAAATATTATTGGTGACTTGAAATATTTCGTCCAAACGAACTGGCATTTTGCTTGGTATGGTTGTTCCTTGGTGTCCATGGGGAATTGGATCCAGGCTGTCTGTGGGTACCAAAATCTGCAGATGCTTAAGTCTCTTACATAAGATGGCATAGTATTCACATGTAACCCACATCCTGCCTCCTGTGTACTTTAAATCATCTATAGATTGTTTATGGTACCTAGTACAATGTAGATGTTATAGAAATAGTTAAGTGTATTGTTTAGGGAATCCTCGCAAGAAAAATGTCTGTACACGTTCACTATAGAAACAGTTTCTTTCTTGAGTATTTTTGGTCTTCAGTCGAATTCATAGATGCGGGACCTTTTGATATTGAGGGATAACTGTATTTATTTTAGATTAAATTGACCTGCTGTGTATATTTCCCACTGAGAAGAAAGTAGGAAATGAGTTAAGGAAGCACAGTATTCTTCTTTTAATGTATATTAGTGGTTGTCAGAAACAGTGTAGCTGGGGAGAGGGTGAAAGTAATTTTCGAATTATGCCAACTTCCAAAGAGTGTCCTTCCTAGGAGGGAGGTTCTGTTGTTGCTGAAGCCTGTGATTTAGAAGCTTTTAATCTAAAATTAGTAAGCAAGTGGACAGAGATACCAGTGAAATTGATTTAAAATAAACCCTTAATATTTTAGAAGACCTGCCAGAGACTCTTGCACCAGAAAAATGCTGGATATATTATTGATATTCCTTAAAAGAGGGAATGAAAGGACTATGCATATATATCAGATGGTGAAAGAACTGGCAGAAATGTTAATCACTTATCCCATGTAGAAGTACAGATGCAAGCTTGCCCTCATGCAAGTTTCTCAGAGCAGACTGCACTGAAAAATAAGGATTTTAAGCAATACCAAATTTTTATTTATAATGTCTGGATTAACTTAATTGTATATGTTTAAGATCACACATGCGAATATGTGATTATTTAAAATAGCTTTGCCCATTGTCATGTGCGTTTTTAACACTTCTTTTGAGTCATCTAATACTTTCTCATTTATGTATTAGGAACTTGTACCATAGATGTATGTTGTTGATCTCTAAGGTAACTAGTTGGCATGTTGCTTTATTTATTTATTTATTTATTTTTGTGTGTGTGTACCAGGGGTCGAACTCAGGACCTCGCGCGCCAGCAGGCGCCCGTGCCGCTCAGCAATATCACTGGCCCTTTTTTCCTATGTGGGTTCTGGGAGTCGAACTCGGGCCCTCGCGCTTGCCAGGCAGGCACTTATGCCGCTGAGCCAACCCACCAGCCCAGCATGTTGCTTTAAAAAGCAAAGCAAAACAATGATTTGAATAGATAATAAAGTCACATGGTTCAAAATCCATAAACTTAGGAAAATATGTTAGTGGATAGTCTCCTTCCCATCCTCATATCCTATTCTCCCGATCAATCCCACTGCCTCTACGTGCTATTGTTAGTCACTTCTGCAGCCTTCCAGGTTTATGGATAGACAACAAATATAATGGACATTCTGATTTTTCTTTTTTTTTGTAGTATACTATAAAGATTTCTGTACTTTGCTTTTTACATATTGTCACATACATTACAACTCATCTCTATTGGGCTTTTATATCTACATATTTTATTATATGTATATGCCAGAATTATTTAGCCTGACCTCTGCTGGTAAATAAGTCTAATCTTGCTACTTTAGATGGTACTTTACTTTAGTGAAGAACTTTTATATACATATACACATATATGCATATTTATATATGTATGTATACATAATTTTGTAAATGGACCAGTAGATCTGTAAAATAAATTGTCTAAATGAAATTGCTGAATCAAAGGGTATTTGATTGTAATAGCTTTTCTAACTGTGTGATCTTTGGGAAATTAGTTAACTTCTCAATTTCAGAATAGAGATAATAATAGTACCTAGCTCGCAGGACTAAGTATGTTAACCTTGTGGTGCTTGGAATAGTATTACCTGCCTAATGTGAAGGGCTGAAAAACTATCAATTGCACCAAATTTTTCTCCAAAGGGAGAGTCGTTTACATCCTCAGCAGCTTGTTTATTTCTATACCTTCTGACCTCAGCCTTATCAGTGGCATCAAACTATGGACTTGTTGCCATCTGAAAGAAGTGAAAAGTGGTATCCCATTGTAGGTTTTGTTGCTATTTCTTTTGTAATGAGTAAATTGAGGATTTTTTTTTTATGTTTAAGTAAAATTTTTCTCTATTCCATTTTTATTCTTTCCCTGATTTTTAAGAACTTATTAGACATAATACTCTTTGTCAGTATTTTAAATTTTTTTCATTCTGACTGTTGCTTTGCAGATTTATAAATGTTATTAGTCAGATTTATCTTAAGGATTTAATTTTAAGAATGAGTTAGCAATTCCCTTTGTACTTCAAGTGAGAGGATAATTCTCTCATGGTTTTTTCTGTTAACGTTTAGATTTCCTTTTTTACATTTAAATCTTTGTGCCATTTGCAAATGATTCTGGTTATAAACATGAGGCTTGGATACAATTTTTAGATAATGTTTCTGTTTTGCCAAAGCTGTATATAGAATAATTGTATTCTCTCTAATGATTTGTGATGTTGCCTTTGAAAATATACTCAATTTTTGTTTTCACTTGTAACTATTTTCAGACTTTCTACATGTTCTGTTGGTCTATTAGATAATGCTACAGGACCATACTGTTGAGGTTGTAGAATATGTTGTATGTGGCAGGATTTGTCTCTTCCCATTCATTGTCTTCTTGTCTTTTTAGAGTGCTTTTAAAAGTAAACATTGAAGTATTTATAAGGATAAACACTGGAATTATGAGGTCATTTTCAGAAATATTTAGTAGCATATATTCTGTCACCTAAACAAATACTTTTTGGTATATCTCCCAATATATATGCATTTTTACTTATAATTGTTTACTTATACTACATGTATTTTATCTGTATTATAAGCTATGCATATAAGTGTATCCTGAGCACTCAATGAGTTGAATATAAATGCAAGTTTTTTATGCTGCATCTTGAGCTGTCTGGTACTTGCCCTAAAGCTCATCCACTTCATTTTGGAGGTTTTTAGTAGGGTGGGGTTTAAGTTGAAAGTTAGAGGTCTGGGTTCTAGGGAAAAGTTAAAATGGAATCGCTTAAATCTCCATAAGCCTCATTTTTTTTTTTTTTTGTCAGTAAACTGGGAAAAGTAGTATTTACTTTGAAGGGACATACGGAGTGCTGAGTAAGATATTATGTGAGATACTGCTTGGTTAAGTAGTGAGTGAAATACAAATATTTCATGACATTATGGCCTATGAAGGTCTGTGCAATAAGTAAATTTAGATTTTGGGTTTTAAATAATAACTTTTATCCTCAGAAAAACCTAATGGCAATATGGCATATTGCTAAAACACTATGGCATATTGCTTTTTTAGTCTTAGATTATGTTCTTTGGAAAGAAATACAGAAAGTGATCAGACCCAGAGTTAAAAAGGCCTTAATTTTTTTTTTTTAAGGAGCCACATCATTTCCTTTTAGAAGTTTTTTTTTTTTTAAATGAATCCTCTCTCTTCCAATGTACATTTGCTGTATTTCACTTGTGCAGAAGATTCAAAGAGAATCTCTTTATCTCCTAGAATGCTACCATTTAAATAATTGGCTTTCGGTGCCTTCAGTATAACAAGAAGTCGTTATTATTTGATGGGTGTTAAATGCTCCCGGAGCTGCTGGCTACAAAGACGATAATACATCAGCTACATCTGTGGGCACTTTGTAACTCAATTTGTCATTTTTAGAAAATACATTGTGTTTTGCTGAACAAGTCATATTTGGATAAGAAAATTTGCCATAGGTTTCCGGGAGAGGTTTCTACTTTCTGAGAAAAGTGTGTATTATAAATTATATAAAAACGTACTACTAAGTGATCACGTGTATGCTTGAGCAGCATTGTATAATTAAGCATCTGATTTCTTCAGACACATCTTACCTCTCTCACGAATCAGAAAATTATATAATTTTATTGTTAAGAGCCCTGTTATCTCTCCCCTGCAATTTAATTAATGTTTGTCAAGAAGTGGTAGCTGTCAGATTAGAATTGAAATTTTGAATTTTTCTATTGTCTTCTGATGGAGTGGCAATCTAAACCTTTTTATTTAGGTATGTTATTTTCAAGAACTTTTCAAAATGATAATTTCCTAGCTTTTCTGATTGCAAAGAGAACTTTTTAGCATTTGAATAAATAAGATTGAATGGTTAAGGTTTTTTTTTTTTTTACTTTGCCCTAAAAGGAAATAATAGAGAAGCCATTTAGAAAGGAAAATAGTTGTATTTTAAAGGAAGAATAGCTATCACCTTCAAGTTGTATTATTTTGCTCAAACATTTTGGTGATAAATACCTTGTGAGGTAGGTATATGCACATTTTAAATTTTTATCATATTTATAAATGTAAAGAAATAATTCTTGAAAAAGTAGGGGAAAACAAGTCAAAATTCATCACTAATATTTCACCTTCTTAAACTTATTCAACCTACAAACATTTACGAAATTTCTATGTAGTGTAAGCCCTGGAGATAAGGATAAAATGGTAGACATGTGACACCTCCCCCATGGCAGAGCTTAAAAGACTATTACTCATTACTAGTTTTAAAGAATGTTAAGGAAATGAACAGTGGACTAAGAAAAGGAATAATAAGAAGGAAAAAATCCTACTTTGTGTATAAATGCTGTACTGTAATGGGTCATCTGAGGACTGTCTTTTAAGCTGACTTTTAAAAAGAGAACTACTAGAAGACTCAAAGTACAAGAATTGTTTAAATACTGTGCTACTTAAGTCTCTTTTAATACTTAAAAATTTTTTCCTAAAAGAAAAAAGGTTCTAAGTACCTTATTTTTTTGGTTTGTATTTATTAAAACTTTTATATTTTATGTTTTAAAGCATTTTATTGCCCTTTTTGGCAAGAGTATAGTGGTATAACTAACTTTTGCTTATTTACTTTATATTCAGAGTAATTTTGAATATTATTTATATTCACATCATTTTTCATTTTAATAATTTACTGGTAGGTGCTGACATTTTTCTGTGTAGGAAATCCTATCATGGTGCATATTGGTAATTTTGTTGACTTCAGTAATTATACCTTATATTTATTTTTTCATTTGTTATTAAGCTGATAAAAATTGATGATAATATTAGTGATGGAAAATCCTTGGATTCTAAAATAAATACTTTTAAGATCTGTTTTCATTATTAATGGTGTTTTCTATGTTTTTTCCTATATACAGTATTTTTAATCGTGTTAGGACATTTGTATCTATTCTTGTTTGAGAAGAGGTTAATTTACGTAAGTGGGTATTCAATTTTATCGAATGATTTTCTATATTTACTCAAATAATTGTGTGATTTCTTTCTATTGTTCTCTTATTGTGATGATTTATTTTTTTTTCATTTTAACCATTATCCTTGGATCTCCGGGATAGACCCCACTTGGCAGTTGCTGGATTTAGCTTGCTCACATTTTTTTTAAGACTTTTGTATTTACAAATCATAAGAACGATTTGTAATTACTGTTACTTGTACAAGAAATATCAAAGTTATGCTAGTCTGACATATTTATATCCTCTAGATTAATTTATGTGAGATTGCCTTTATTAATGAAGAAATAATTCTAATTCTGTATTAGGAGCAGCTCTCACAAGCTCTTTAGACATGAGAGGATCAATGATACTATTGGAGGGATTCTAAATTTTAATTGTGCTACCCATATGGCCTTACTATTGTACTTGTAAATAAAGCCAGTTCCAGAGTGAGGGTAGGGATACTTACTTGTCACTAGTTCTAGATTATTAATATCAGGGGGAAATGATGAAGGATTGATTATTAAATAGGTGACAGGGTGATTCTTCAAGATGTTACTGAAATCCTCCCTGTATTTATTAGCAGTGGTAGAGCACAGAGATTTAACAAAAAAAGTTTAACCGGATATTTTCTTCTAGCACTCTGGTGCTTATTTTTAGGGAAGTAAACTGTAGGGGGAAACTGTTTTTTCCACCTATAGTTTTTATAAATGATACTTTGACACAACTATTGGTACTAATGGCAGTTACCTTCCCCCGAATTATCAAGTTGATGTGTATCAGTTATTCATTAAATACATAGTTCAAGAGTCAAGCAGATTTGCTTCTAGCACACATTTTAATGTGGTTTCTAGTTCCAAAACTTTTACCAGAAGAGTTTACTTTCTAGAGTAGAAGTTGGAGTACATACCCAGCTAAATCTTAGTCTTATCAAAATTTCTTTAAAGTCTCTAGCTTGAACATTTCATGTAAATACTGTATCCTATAGTATGTTTATATTAATTTAGAAATGTTTTTATTTGACCTGTGTAAAATATTTACAACAAGTTCTTACTATGTGTATTCATGATTTTGCCCATCCATTAGGCCATCACTGAGTATCGATGTGGGTATCCCAATTGGGAATCCCAATTTGAGAAACACATATTCTATATGTGCTTGAGCCTTCCCTAGTGGTGTCGTTGTGAAGATGTGTCAGCATTAAGAGGGCCTTTTGATGTTAAATAAGGTTTGCCTTTGTGAAGGAAGTGTTTCAGAAAGAGAGGAAGATGTTTTCCCTAGGGGAAACTGTGCCTAGCATGGTACTTGGCATGTAGTGCATGCTCAACAAATAGTTGTTGGATGAATTAATGTATTTCCTAAAAGCTGATCTCTAGTAAAAGAAAAACTAAAGGCTCACCGTGATGTTTGGAATTCTGTGGATGTCTTTGCTTTTATTTTTCTTACCTTACTAGATAGGAGTTTGAATTACTAGGAGGTATACTCGAAAATACATTCAGAGTTATAGGGAAAATGTTCATTTGTTCATTTTTTTCACAGAGCTTTATCATTCCATAGTTGCAAGATATTAATACTCCTTGGATTAGAGAGGAATAATTTATTAAGATGACATAGAAATTAATTTCTTTAACAGAGGTAGTTTCTGGGCTGTTGGAGAAAGGCCTTATAAAGTAGCCTTACCTAGCCTTTTTGGCCTAAGGCTTTGTCCAGTCTAGACACCAACCCTCATGGGCAGAATGTAGCTTTTGGGGAGATTTATGAGGTATTAATAAGGTAGCTCGTTGTTCTGTGACTGTTGTTTCTTATATAGGTCCATGGCCTAGGACAAATGAGTGAGAATGCAGATTCTATCAGGACATTTCTGTACCCTAACAGTGTTCTTTGGTAATCACCCCAGGTACCATTCTAACATTAACGTGTACTAAGTGCTTAAGCCCTAGTCATATTTCTAATACATTGTGCAAGATTATTCTATGAAGTGAGTTCTTGTTTCTCATTTTACAGATGAGGAAACTGTACTCAATGAAAGAACCCACAACCTCTGAGGTCTCAGAGTTAGTATTTGGACTTGTGGGATTTCACACCCCATGTTTTATATCACTAACCCATGTGTGGTTATGAAATTGTTAAGGTGCAAGCAAAAGAGGAAGAAGCAAAAATAAATTGTTAATACATTAAGGCAACTGAGAAAAATGAAATGTTATTTCTTCAGAGTTCTTCAAAGTGGAGCCGCCCAAATGTGTATGTGGAATCCAAGTCTTAGAACCTAAAGCACTTACTCCTGAGGCAGGTGCTGCACCCTCCCTTCTGACAAGCATACATCATTCTCCCCATATGCAGGTGTGCACTGAAATGCCCATACCCTGGACCTGAAGATATCACCCCATCAGAGTTGATTATATTTGATTGTTTATCTTTATTAATGTTACCTTAATTCAAGTGAATATTTAGTGCAATAAGTAATATTTATTGACTAGAAATATATTACCTCATTTGGGGGGATTTTTAAATTCATATATACTGGATTTCTTAAAATTAAGTTTTAAGCTGCTTCTTTATTTTATGAGAGACAGAGAAAGAGAGAGAGACTGAGAACTCATTGTTAGACTCTAAGCCAACTGTTTAGGTGAGCTAAAAGGGAATGCCTAATGCAGTGCGGACCTTAAATCACTGCTGCACTGCAAGCTTTTAGTGGGAGAAGCCTTCCCTTCTGTATTCATCCCTGTGTCCTTGGTCATAGGCCCGAGCCAATGCCTATCACTTATCAGGCATTTCAAGACAAAGATTTGTTAAATGAATATTTTACACCAAGTATATTTTTTAATTCCTTCTTATTGAAGGTAATAACTGCATTTTGGTGGAGAATAGATTATGAAAAAGCATGGATAAATAAAATTAAGCTTTATGTAAAAAGTAATCCTTAGATTGAATTTTCCAATTTAGAAGAAGAGAAACATAGGTGAGAACCAGCCTACAGTTGGACAGTGTACTGTTACAGGGACCTGTATCGCAACCCAAATCCTAATTTTGTGTTATTGAAAGTTAGGCCAACTGGGTTGAAGGGAAAGAAAGCAGCCTCCAAGAGTTACAGGGAAAGTTACGTAAAATGCTATCTGTGACACACAGGGCAGGATTGATCACAGTAGTTGCTCAGAAGTGGTAACTTAGCAGACATATACTAAGAATCAGCTGTTGCTACAGATGTGCTGGAACATAGCTTCCTTTACTAACTCTATCCTCATCATCACTTCAAGACATTTCTTGTGAATGGCCTACTCTTTACTACTGTACTGTCAAACTATCTTTAATGAGTTAGAGACAGAAAGATACTAAGGTGATTGTCTTAGTTACTTTTCTCTTGTTGCTGAAACAAAATACCCAACACCCAAAATTAAGGAGGGAAAGGTTTATTTAGCTCATGGTTTGTAAAAGGTTTCAGTCCATAATCAACTGGTTCCAAGGCAGGGTGGCATGGCAGAGGGGCAACAGTTCATGGTGGCAGAAGACAGCAAAAGCAACATGAGTGAAAAGGGGGAAGCAAGGCTCTTTTCATCCCTTATATTGTATGCAGGCTACCTGCTGTAGGGTGAGTTCTCTACACCCTAGGATGTAGAATTGCTGAGTCATTTGTTAAGCTTCTAAACTTCTCAAGGTGACACAATGAATTGACAATCACAACATCCTAGTGTGTAAACAACCACCTTAGGGCATGTCCTGTACACCCAAGGATGTAGAACTGCTGAGTCACTTAGTTAAGCTTCTAGACTGCTCCATAATGTATCAGCCATTACAGTGATCAAAAATCTTCAAGGAAGAATGTAAAGTTGATCAGGCCTGTTTGTTATTTTCTTCATAGCAGAGGTGATGTCACTCATCTGACTGGGTAGATGGTTCCTCATTTTTTATACTCTCCCTCCAAAAGCTAATTGCTGTCATAGTCCTTGCCAAACACAGCTATTATAAAATAACTTCTAAACAGTTGTGCAGTTCTGCTAGAAAGTCCAAATATAGTTCTCCAAAACTACTTGTAAGAGAATATAGGAAAGTTAATAAAATTAAAAGGAATAATTGTTTATATTGATATATTTGAGTTTTCTTGCCTCTATAATGGAAACATATTGTGAGAAATAGCAGCAAAAAGTTGAATGTAAATCTTAAGAGCTTTTAAGTAAGGTTTAATCTCTCTAAAAACAGTCGCAGTTATTTTCAAATATTTAGGGTTACATCAAATGGATGTACTCTGCATACATTGTATTTTACCTTTATTTAATTCATTTTATATGAATAGTCTCATTTTATATAATTTGTCTCCAAATTTTGGTGATTTTACAATATTTTCAGAGATTTACATATATTCTTTTTTATAATTTTTTTTAAAAATCTATATTTTATTTGCTATCCTAACCTTATGAGAATACAATTCATATCTATAGTATTTATCAATAGGTTATTTGCAATATACATAATTCTAAGGTAACATTATGCCAGGGGGAAAAATTATGAGACTTGAGAATATTATGTCATTGTAGTCTTTTCTATAAAGTTAGTAAATATAAATTAAAATGCTTTTACATGAATTTTGTTTTTACTTTTTATATTTGAGTTAACCATTTGGTTAAAAAACAATAAATTGTTGAGGATGTAGCTTAGTGGAAGAGTACTTGCCTACCATGATCAAGGCCCTGGATTCAATCCCCAACAAAACGAACCCAAAAATCGTATTTGGTTTGATTTATCTAACTTTTGTCTAACTTTAGATCTGTTTCTGATGGTTATACTTATATGAAGATATGCTTTTGTACATTTAAATTTTTAAAAGTAATAAAAAATTAAAATGGAAGTTTCATGCCCTGTATGCAACTAAATGGTTTTTAATATGTGTATAACTATGTGCCCCATCAGGCAAGGCAGGACAACTGGGGACAATGAATGTCGGTCTGTATTATTACTGTGGCCTTAAGGACTTTATCTCTTACCCTGCCTGATCTTCCAGCTCACTCTATTTGCAACACAGACTTTTCTCTCAATTGCCACACCTAGACAAGTGACAGACTTTCCTCATTCTGCCTCAACATTTTTGACTCTTCAATTTCTCTGGTATCAGAAATCTGGTTCATGTTAGTACCCTCTAGTTTTCATCTTAAACTCCTTCAGAGGTGCTACTTACCTTTTATTAAAAACTAAACACCTCTATGAAAAGTCCTTTAGGACCTAAAAGCCACCTGTCCATGTGACCATATCTTGCACTATTCCCCTACGATTTTTCTAGGTGCCAATCCAAATGAGCCACCTGCAGTTCTTCAGAAACTGCAAAATAAACATGCTTCTACAGTTTGCTTTACCTGAAATGCTTTGCGTATTTTCCTTGTCCAGTTGCTTTTTATTTCTCCCTATCAGCAAGGGTGCATAAGGGCAAAGTCTACCTCTCTCTCTGTTTTAGTCCCGGAGTAAATGCTGAGTGAATGCTGCAGAGTGAGGGGTGAATGGGAGAGAACCAAATCCTCCCTGTTACTCATCATTGTCTCCTTAGTCCCACTTGAGACTAACTGGTTTCTTTCCTTCCCCTCCTTCTTTCATCCATCCCTACATACCTGTGTCTCAGGAATCTGTCTGATATGCAGCCCTGGCCTGGTCACAGCCTTCAGTGACTCCCTTTCTCTGCAGAATCTGTTTCATTTTCAGTATCATTTCCACCCTTTTGCAGTCACTTGTCAATCCACCTTCCCAGCTGCATTTCTTAAGTTTCTTCTTGCCTACTACAGGCTCCAAACCAGGCTCTGTCCTGTAGTCATTCTGCAGCACACAATCTCTGTGGCGAGTTGCCTGCCGTACTCTCAGCTAGGTGTTTCCATGCCCCAGTCACTGCACAGTGAAGTAACAGTCAAACATCCGGACACCACAATCAGAAATAATATCCTCTCCTGGATATATACACTTCATTTTTTCTTCTGTGATATCATGTATCACATTCTGCTTATTGTTATTATTTGTTTTGTTTTAAGACAGCATCTCACTATGTATTTAAGGCCAGCCTTGAAGTCACTGTATAGCCCAGATTAGCCTTGAACTCATAGCCATCTTCATGCCTCAGCCTCCCAAGTACTGGGATTACAGGTGTGCACCACGATGCCTGACTTCTGCTTATTATTTATTATTTGATTTTTGCTTAATGTTGTTTATCTATAGCTTAATATATTACAGACTTCTTAAGACACATGCTTAATCAGTTCACAGGCAGGCTAGCCCCATGACTGGTCCTGTTCGGAGAGTAGAGATGGAACAAGTGCTTTGGTAGATTTTAATTTGAATTCCTGCTGTGCCCCAAATAACCGCAATCCCTGTCAGTTCTTTCTCCTGGTTTCCCATCTTATGGTAGGGAGATAATAATGCTTAATTTGTGACATGCTCGTGCAGATTAAGTGAAATAATACATGCAGAGTATATAGCTTGAAACAATGGCCTATGACAGAAACCCACTAAGTGGTCATAATTACTACTGTTACTAGTACCACAGGTACATCATATTTGAGGAGGATATTATTTTTGTTTGAGCTCTCAGTATTAATGACTTTCCTTTAATTGTGTGGCTAATTTCTAGCTGAATGTAACTGAACCTAGAAATTAACCATTACCCTGTTACTAAATATAAACCTTTTTTTCATTATTATACAGTCTTCTATTATTACTCATTTTGGTATTACAACATTTTACTGGAAAAAAGAGTTGCTTGCTTCTTCACTTTTTCCATGACAGGAGGCCCAATGGCTGCCAATATCTGTGAAGAGTTATGCAAACTTTAAATCCTCTTTATCCAAATCTTTTCCATGCTAGTTTGCTGTAGAGAAGATGAATTACATTTCTAATGGTTGAAGTTGTTAACAGCTTCTGTGTGGTGTGGGGTGGGTGGGCACAAGCACTAGAGGAGCTTTTTTGGCCTGCCATATTTCTCACACATCTTATTCTCCCACTTGGGTTAACTTTGGTTGAGTATTCATGTTCTGTCAGAGCCTGCATAGAGGGCAGAGTCAGAATGCATGGTCCTCGTACCAAAGAAATTGCTAATTGATGTCAAAGGGGGGGAAGGACATCAGTTATATTATGCTTTTACAAATTGTTATATTATGCTAGTTATATTATGTTTTTATATCTAGTTATATTATGCTTTTACAAATTGTTGCAAAGATACAGTCCAGATTAGTTTTTGAATTAGGTGCCTTGTGTTTATTATCAATTACTGTTTCTTAGAATTGAAGTAATGGGATAATGACTCATTATGGGAAATACCTGTCTCATTTTCTCCTTTTCTAACTGAAGTAATGAAATCATCAAAGAAAAACAATCCTCAGGTACAGCCACAACAAAACAAAAATTGATCATCCGTATTTAAATCGTATGTATTTTCTTCTATACTGAAGAGGCTAGATTAAGAAATCGTGCTAGAAATCAACCTACGCGCTAGACACTAGCAAAAGAATGGCATATTGCCAGAGTCCAAGTGATGGTAGTGGTGGTGGTGATGGTGGTGGTAACAGTGAAAATTTAGTAGGCAAATTATCAGGCCCCGTGTGAATCAATTAATTTTTTTATTTCATGCAGTTTTCTTAAAAATGTCCATGAAATGAGTGTTTTTATTTTTATGTTCCTTTTCAGATGAAGAAAGTAGGACTTCAGCAGATAGTCTTACCCAGTGTCACATAGCTTATAAAAGAGTAGGCCTTAAACTGAGGTTGGTAACTCACTTCAGTCCTCACAGTCCCAGTACTGCACTAATAAAGCTACAGACTTCTCTCAGTAGATGAGAGTGAAGTCTAAGCAGCCTCCTCTCTAGAAATCCAATAGCTCTGGCCAGAGTAGAACCACCCAGCGACCTGAACAACGCTTTCAGGGACTTTAAGGAGGGGGAAATCTCTGCTGTTAAATCCAGTATCAGAGTGACACCATTTTAAGCTTCATCAGGAAGGGAAGGAAAGCAAAATATATGATTTTCATACTGTGTTTCCTAAATTCAGTTTCTGGAGAGATTCTGCCAGTTATCTCACTCCAGTGCATAGCAGTTTTAGATGGCAAAGCTGAAGTGAAAAAGAGTTACAGTATGGTGATAGTAGGTGTATGGAGCTCTTCATTACTACAGACAGGATCTAGGTTAATCAATTAATAATTTCTGTTTGGCTGTGCAGTTGATAAGACTTCATCCAACAACCCAGAGTGAGGCTTTCTAACAGCCTTGAGCTTTTTCCATAGACCCAGGTCCTTTTGAGTTTGACCTTTGAACAATTTTTGCTTTATTCTCTAGCACCTATAGCCTATCATTATTATTCAGTTAACATCTCATTAGAAATATTCTCTAAGATTTGTCAAGATAATTCCTCAAAAGAATATACCTGTATAGTAATAAGATAAGAGAGAATTCTACCCAAGAAAGAAAATAGGAAAGTAGAAAAACAAAAACCCAACAAAAAAACACCCATACAGAAAAACCATGAAAGTCAACTTTACTACTGAACTAGATCTCTTACAGGCATATATATATGAATATATATTTTTTTTCTCCTTAGAAAACACATGACCACAATGAATTAAGAACAGAGAAGTGAAATTTTATATTTAAAAAAGTTAATTCAAGCAAGCATCAGAAGCTGTGTTTTATTGAGTCTAAGACAGTTTCACATTGTAACATGTCTGAAATATGTCTTCTTAAATGTGGCCTTTGATGAACATATTCAGTCACAGAATGGTGTTAATGTATAATGGCCCCTTAAAGACAGGAGAGAGATGGAGTCATTAGGGCTCAGATCTTCTTGGCTCTGGATCGCACTCATCCAGCCTTACCATGCCCAGTGTGACTCACCGAGATCTCGTCACCCGTCTCTGAGTTCCTTTCCTTGCCTGCAACTTTTCCTGTTGCTTTTTGACTTTACTGCGGCCACGCCAGTCACTCCTCACCTTTGGGGGCCATCCCTTTGTGTCCTCTGCCAGGACTGCTTTTTCTGTGGAGTATCCTGTGCCTCACTCATGTCTACTTCATACCTTTATGATATTTTCTTATTTACATTTTCCCAGCTCACCTTATCAAAAATGGCAATATCCTAACATTTCCTACCCACCTTTTGGCTTCATTTTTCTCTGTAGCTTTTATTACTAGCTGATAGTTCATATTTTAGTTTGCTTGTAGTTTATCTCTCCCCAAAAGAATATAAGCTCTGCTAAAAGCAGGATTTTTTTGTCTGTGGTCTTCATTACCAAGTCTGTAGGTCCCAGAAGAATACCTAGCACCAACGGGGCATTTAATAAATACATGCTAGATATGTGAATAAATTTATATGTATATGACAATATATATTCACATCCCAAATATTAAAAATAAATCAATGAAGTCCATGCATAGATGTTGGCAGGTAAGGCGGGGCGGGTGTAAATAAAATACTAAGCTCATTGAACTGAGCATCTTGAGGTATAAACCTGCCTCTGTTGCTTTTTTTAAGTGAAATTGCACAAGTAAATCCACTGGGCCTTCAGGTTGTACTACATAGTATGGATGGTACAGTGTGTCAGTTATTTGAGCTTTTGGTTAAAAACAGTTGAAAAAATGAGGCTTGTGACAAGGAAGCTAAAGTGAGCAAAACCAGAAATGGTAGTGATGATGAGAGTGCTGGTAATAAAAAGGTAATGTGTGGCTTATTTTCCCGTTGTTTCCATGTGCTGGTCAGTTGCAGGTAGTAGGCCTGAGAGTCCTGCCTTAAACTAGTGTTCTTTTTAGTTTAACAAGTACATATGTAAATACTGATGAGTTTAAAAAAATGTTTTCTTAAACTGATTTTATATAATGTTCTACTTAAAATCAGTGAATTCACCTCATGGCAGTACTACATAGATCAATTTATCTCTCTTTGTGACCCACTTCAGATTACAGAGGAGATTGGAAAACTTGAAGATAAAGTGGAATGTGCCAATAATGCCCTAAAAGCAGATTGGGAAAGATGGAAACAAAATATGCAAAATGATATCAAGTCAGCCTTTACAGACATGGCTGAGGAGAATATCCACTATTATGAACAGGTAATTGGTGATATTTCATATTGCTTCACGTTTAAAAGGCAATAAATATTCTCTTCTACATTCTACCTGTCCTGTGTTGATAGACTCAGTTTAAATAACCAAGTGTCACATTCGAAAGCCTCTTTGATGGCTCAGTTCCGGTGGAATTACCCATTTTGTTCTTTGTTTTGGAAGGATTTGAGTTCTTCAAAAACGCTTGGTAATGATTCATCTATGATTCACCTGTCATCTTTTTTCTGTCTCTTTCCTACTTGTAAAGCATTTGCAAAGGAAGGAAAGGAGCAGGAAAATCAATTCAGGGCCTGTGTCTGTACCTTGTATCCCCGCTATCCTGGCTTCCGTTGCTATTCAGAAATCAACAACAAAGGAGAACGCTGTTATATTAGTGAAAGAGTAGCAACATTTGGGGGGGGGTTGGGGGGAATGGGTTCAGAAAAAAGCCTGATCATTTTACTTTTTTAATGATTATTTTTCATTTTATAACTGTTCTCAAAAAAGTTACTTTCTCAGAGGAGTTTAGTGTTACACTACTACCACTTTTCTCCCTCCTGCACATTCTGAATATACCTTTTCTAGGAAGAATGTTTTAAATGTGCGTGTTTAATCTTATCTCTGGCTGAATTAACAAATCATAAAATTGATAAATTAAAGAAATTATGTTTTAGAGTCTATAATGTTTATCACTTTAAAGGTATTTTAAATCAAAATTTTGAAAGGTTATCTGATATTTGTATTTTTTGTTCAACAAGAGTTGGTTAAGCACTTACTATCACTAAACACTGGGGCCCCGAGAGAGACCATCGTATATAAGACAAACAGTCCCTTTCTCAGGTGGTTACAGTCAACAAGGGAGCCAGTTAATTAAAGCAAGAGATCATAATAAAGCAGTATAAATTCTACTATACAAAGATGCTGCAACAACATTTGACCTAATGTAAAGGACATGAGGAAGTCTCAGAGAACGTGTTTAAACTGAGACCTTAATGCAGAATAAGAGGTCATCAGATAAAGATGTGAGAAATAGAGCTATAGGCAAAGAAACATGGACAGAAGCATAGAAGGGGGAGAGAATATGTTCAAGTAACCGATGCTCCTTTTTTTTTTTTTTTGTGGGTACCGGGGGGTCGACCTCAGGACCTCGCGCGCCAACCGGCACCCGTGCCGCTGAGCGATGTCACCAGCCCCTTTTTCGTATGTGGGATCCGGGAGTCGAACTCGGGCCCTCGCGCTTGCAAGGCAGGCGCTTACGCCGCTGAGCCATCTCACCGGCCCCGATGCTCCTTTTTGAAGGAAGAGTGGAGGTAGTGCTGAGTTGAAAGGTTAGGCAAACAATCACATTATAAATTTCATCTTTCATCATTCTTAAGGAGATGGGAGCCACTGAAGAGTTTTCACCAGGGAAGGTACAATGTCAGACTGTGTTTTAGAAGGATCGTGCTGGCTGGACGTACGTCAGAGTGGTGCCACTGAAGCAGTGAGCCTTGTTCGGAGAGGTTTCATGGTAGTGGACTAGAGACTAGTGAACAGCTTCAAGTCATTTTTTTTCAGCCTGTGGGTGGAAATGGAAGGATCATTTTCAGTCTCTCTTTAATTCTTATTATACATTAATTTGCCTTTAGGCAAGTTCAAGTCTCTAAAAGAATTTATCATGAATCTCAGATTTTGAATGATTTAAAAATAATTTTTAATAAAATACATTTATTGGGCCAGTGAGATAGCTCAGCAGCATAAGCACCTGCCTGGCAAGCACGAAGTCCTGAGTTTGACTCCTGGTACCCACATAAAGAAAACAAGGGCCAGTGATATTGCTCAGTGGCACAAGCGCCTGCTGGCTAGCGCGAGGTCCTAAGTTCGACTCCTGGTACCCACATTAAAAAAAATACATTTATTAACGTAAAGCTTCATTACCATGTAACCGTTTAAACCCACAATAGTAAATACTTCTCCTGTACAATAGACTCTGCACATTTACTTTTCGGGATTGTAATGACAGCTGAGATAATTCATGAGAAAATGCCTTGGAAATTAGAATATGCTATATATTATACATAATAGTTGTAAATATTATTTATTGTTATATATGACAAAGATAGCTAATATATTTTTCTTTATTTTTCTTTCTTTTTTTTTCAAACTTTATTTTTTTTAAACACAAGTAAACATTCTCATGTATTAACAAACTCAAGCATTAGAGAATGTACAAATACCTTTTGGAGAAAAATATTACTCAGTATAAGATTAAGCCATGTAAAAGCTAGGTAAAAATAGAAAACTAAGGAATGGAATAGTCACAGTGAAATTGCATTTTCATACTAGGGAGACAATATGATGTTTACAAATGTGCATCCGGTTTATTTTGCTTGTATTTTCTCGAGTTGCATCCATTTACCTATAAAAGTTTCCAGTTTATCTTTCTTTATGGCTGAGTAGTACTCCATTGTATAGAAATACCACATCTTTTTTATCCATTCCTCGGTTAATGGGCATTTGGGTTGTTTCCACAATCTAGCTATTACAAATTGTGTTGCTATAAACATGGGTGCACATATATCACTGTGATATGATGTTTTTAATTCTTCTGGGAAGATACCCAGAAGGGGAATAGCTAGGTCAAATGGGACCTCCAATCTCAGTTTTTCGAGGAGTCTCCACACGGATTTCCACAGTGGTTGCACCAGTCGACACTCCCACCAACAGTGGAGCCCCTCCAGCATTTGTTATTAGTTGACTTCTTGATAACAGCCATTCTTTCTGGGGTGAGATGGAATCTCAGTGTTGTTTTCAATTGCATCTCTCGGATGACTAGTGATGTTGAACATTTTTTCATATATTTATTTGCCATTTGTATTTCTTCATCTGAGAAGTGTTTATTCATCTCAGATGCCCATTTTTGGATTGGGTCTTTAAACTTGGGAGGTCTGATTTTTTTGAGTTCTTTGTATGTTCTCGATAGTAATCCTTTGTCTGAGGAACAGCTGGCAAACATTTTTTCCCACGTTGTGGGTTGTCTCTTCACTCTGTTGGTGGTTTCTCTTGCTGTGCAAAAGATTTTTAATAAGATGAGATCCCAGTTGTTGATTCTTTGTGATACTTCCTGTGCGATGGGGGTTTTATTCATAAAGTCTTTGCCTACACCAATGTCTTCAAGAGTTTTACCTATTCTATTTTCCAGGAGATTTAATGTTTCTGTTTTAATATTTAGTTCTTTGATCCATTTTGAATTTAGTTTAGTGCACGGTGAAAGATATGGGTCTAATTTTAATCTTCGGCATGTGTAGAGCCAATTTTTCCAGCACCATTTATTAAAGAGGCTATCTTTCTTCCAGTGAATGTGTTTGGCACCTTTGTCAAAGATAAGGTGGCTTAGTATGTCTGGAGTTGTTTCTGCATCTTCTATTCTATTCCATTGATCTTCAGGTCTGTTTTTTTGCCAATAACACGCTGTTTTTATCACAGTAGCTTTATAGTATAATTTCAAATCAGGGATTGTGATGCCCCCTGCCTTGCTTTTGTTGCCCAGAATTGCCTTTGCTATTCTAGGTCTCTTCTGGTTCCAGATGAATTTTAGGATTGTTTTCTCTAATTCTGTGAGATATGTTGTTGGAATTTTGATCGGAATTGCATTAAATCTGTATAACAGTTTTGGAAGTATGGCCATTTTCACTATATTGGTTCTTCCGACCCAAGAGCAAGGGATATCTTTCCATTTTCTGATATCCTCTTCAATCTCCTTTTTCAGAGTACTGTAGTTTTCAGTGTAGAGGTCTTTTACTTCCTTTGTGAGATTGATTCCTAGGTATTTCATTTTTTTAGATGTGGTTGTGAAAGGTGTTGTTTCCCTAATTGCTCTCTCAGTGAGTTTGTTATTGGTGTACAGGAAGGCTATTAATTTTTGAGTGTTGACTTTGTATCCAGCTACACTACTGAATTTGCTTATTAAATCTAGCAATTTTTTAGTGGAGTTTTTGGGGTCTTCTACGTAGAGTATCATGTCATCTGCAAATAATGATAATTTAACTTCTTCCTTTCCAATTCTAATTCCTTTTATTTCTTTCTCTTGTCTAATTGCTCTGGCTAAAGTTTCGAGGACTATGTTGAATAAGAGTGGGGACAGTGGACATCCTTGTCTGGTTCCTGATTTTAGAGAGAAGGCTTTCAGTTTTTGTCCATTTAGTATGATATGGGCTGTTGGTTTGTCATAGATAGCTTTTATCAGATTGAGATAAAGACCATCTATTCCAATTTTCTGTAGGGTTTTTATCATGAAAAGGTGCTGGACTTTGTCAAAAGCTTTTTCTGCATCTATTGAGATGATCATATGATTTTTGTCCTTGGTTCTGTTAATATGGTGTATTACATTTATTGATTTACGTATGTTGAACCATCCCTGCATCCCTGGGATGAATCCAACTTGGTCATGGTGTATAATCTTCTTGATGATTTGCTGCATTCTGTTTGCCAGTATCTTATTAAGGATTATTGCATCTGTGTTCATTAGGGAGATTGGTCTGTAGTTCTCTTTCTTAGTTGGGTCCTTCTCTGGTTTTGGTATCAGGGTAATGCTTGCTTCCAGGAATGAATTTGGGAGTATTGCTTCCCTTTCAATTTCATTAAAGAGTTTGAGAAGTAGTGGTGTTAGGTCTTCTCTAAATTTCTTGTAGAATTCGGCAGTGAATCCATCAGGGCCTGGGCTTTTCTTTGTTGGTAAATTTTTAATTACATCTTCGATTTCATTGATTGTCATTGTTTTATTTAGGGTTTTTATATCTTCTTGGTTGAGCTTTGGTAATTGATATGTATCTAGGAATCTGTCCATTTCTTCTGCATTTTCTATGTTATTAGAATACAGGTTTTCAAAGTAGGTATAGATGATCTTCTGGATTTCTGCAGGGTCCGTTGTGATATCACCCTTTTCATTCTTAATTGCATGGATTTGAGTACTTTCTTTCCTTTTTTTAATAAGGTTGGATAAGGGTTTGTCAATTTTATTTAATCTTTCAAAGAACCAACTCTTTGATTCGTTGATTCTTTGTATTGTTTTTTTAGTCTCCAATACGTTAATTTCTGCTCTGATCTTTATAATTTCCTCTCTTGTACAAGCTTTTGGCTTAGCCTGCTCTTCTTTTTCTAGAAGTTTGAGGTTCACCATTAGGTTGTTTATTTGTGCTTGCTCTGTTTTCCTGATATAGGAATTTAATGCTATAAAATTTCCCTCTTAGGACTGCTTTCATTATATCCCATAAGTTCCGGTATGTTGTACTGTCGTTATCATTCAGTTGCAGAAACTGTCTAATTGCTTCTTTAATTTCTTCTGTGACCCATTGGTTGTTCAGTAGGGTGCTGTTTAATTTCCATGTGTTTAGCAAATTCTTGTGGTTTCTTTTGCCATTGATTTCCAATTTCATTGCACTATGGTCTGATAATATACATGGGATAATTTCAATTCCTTTGCATTTACTTAAGCAGGTTCTATGAGCTAGTATGTGGTCTATTTTGGAGAATGTCCCATGTGCAGCTGAGAAGAATGTGTATTCTGATGTTGTGGGGTGGAACACTCTGTAGACATCTACTAAGTCCATTTGTTCCAAAGTTTGGTTCAGTTGTAATATTTCATTGTTGATTTTTTGTCTAGTTGATGTGTCTTTTTGTGACAGTGGAGTATTGAGATCCCCCAATACAATTGTATTAGTGGTTATTTGATTTTTCATGTCCATTAATATTTGTTTTATATAGTTGGGTGCACTGGTATTTGTTGCATATATAGTTATGATTGTTATCTCTTCCTCTTGGATTGTTCCCTTTACAAGGATGTAGTGACCTTCTTTATCTCTATGAATCATTCTTGGCTTGAAATTCACTTTGTCTGCGAAAAGAATAGCTACCCCTGCTTTTTTCTGGGTTCCTGTCGCATGGAATATTGTTTTCCATCCTTTGACTTTCAGTCTATGAATTTCTTTTTGAATTAAATGTGTTTCTTGTATACAGCATATTGTTGGATCTTGCTTCTTGATCCAATTCGCCAGTGTGTACCTTTTGATTGGTGAATTGAGACCATTAACATTAATGGTTAAAACTGATATGTATTGACTTATCCTTGTCATGTTATTTTCTTGTTTTTGGCTCTCCCTCTTTTAATTTTTGTTTTCCCTCCCTCTCTTTAATCATTTGCTCTGCCTGGTGGATTCCTTCTGTTGGGGTTTCTGGAGTTGTAGTCCTTGTTATCCATTTCTAGAATGTCCTTCAAAACATTTTGGAGTGCTGGTTTGGTGGTTATAAATTTTCTCAGATGTTCTTTGTCATGGAAGTATTTTACTTCTCCATCAGTTTGGAAAGATAGTTTTGCGGGGTACATCAATCTGGGTTGAAGATTATTTTCCTTTAGAACTTGAAATACATCATTCCAAGCTCTTCTTGACTTGAGGGTTTGTGTTGAAAAGTCCTCTGTGATTCTTATGGGCTTTCCTTTATAGGTGATTTGTTTCTTTTCTCTAACAGCCTTTAAGATTCTACTCTTATGTTGAATTTCTGGAATCTTGACTATGATATGCCTGGCTGAAGATTTTTTTTGATCGTGGCTAATTGGAGTTCTATAAGCCTCACTTATCTGAACGTCAAATTCTTTTTCTCTACCAGGGAAATTTTCTGTGATAATGTCTGTGAACAGTGTTCTGATGTCATTTATGCTATCTCCTGCTTTTTCATTGACTCCAGTCAATCTTAAGTTATTCTTCTTTGTGTCATCTAGCAGCTGCTGGATTGATTTTTCATTGTCCCTTGCTGTTTTGAAGAATTCTTTCTTTTCATGATCACTAATTGCAAGCCTGTCTTCTATATCTGAGATCCTGTCCTCACATTGGCTTAATCTGCTACAAATACTTTCAATGGAACTTTTGTTCTCCTGGATATCTGCTTGAATCTGCTTTATGGATTCCATTTCTTTCCTATGCTGAGCATTCATGGTTTCCATCATTTTCTTAAGCTATTCTATTTTTTTGTCTGTTTCTGCTCTAGCGTCCTTAAGCATGGTCTTCATTGTGGACATTATCTCTGCAGTTATCTGAGAAATTATTTCTGATTTAAATTTTTCCAGAGCCTCATTCAACTGCTTTGTTGTTACCACTTCAGAGATGTCAGGTGGGTGGCTTTCGGTTTGTCCCACCTCAGTGCCCCCTGGGTTTGCCTTTGGTGAACTGGATGTGTGGGGTTGCATCTTGTTTAAGTGTCGTCTCATTTTCTTTTCTTTCTTTAGTTTAATTCCTGGGTTGCTGTTTGTAAATTGCCTATGGTAGGTTACTTTATTGCTAGTATTTCAAACTCTTAGGAGATACTTGGAATACCAGGAAGAAAAGCGCCAGTCAGTGCGTCCCTCTCGGCTGGTGCTTCTCTGTACCGCGGCGTCTTGCGTTACTCCGCGGAGGTTCCCACTGGAGCTGTGGATGGAGTGGCGCCGCCCTGAGTTCTGAGCTCAGCTGCTGCCCCCCCACAGTGGTGCCCAGCTAGTGGCTCTCGCATGCCTGAAGGTTGGGTGTCAGCACTCACCGCCAGTCAGTGTGTCCTCAGCTGGTGCTTCTCTGTTCCGCAGTGTCTGGCGTTCCTCTGCAGAGGTCCCCGCTGGAGCCGTGGGTGGAGTGGCGGCTGCCCTGAGTTTCAAGTTCAGCTGTTGCCCCCCCACACACAATGGCGCCCGGCTAGTCGCTCTCTCGCGGGACTTGCCAAATTTTTAAAATCTGAACTTTTTAGTTTTATGAGGAAATGTTCACAACAGTCCCATAGAACTCCAACTAAAATGTTTGAGTTTTGACTATACTTACTGTATAAATACATATGGTTGTCATTCTCTTAGATTGCATTCAGTTTATACAAAGCACTGTTTTCTTCTTCTTCTTTTTTTTTTTTTTTTTGGTCGGGGGGAACCGGGAATTGAAATCAGGACCTCGCGCTTGCCAGGCAGGCACTGCACCGCTGAACTATATCCCTGGCTCCTCAAGCACTGTTTTCTTAGAAATAGTTACATTAGCATCACTGTGCCATATTGCAAATTTTGTTCTTCAATGTACTTTACATCAGTGTGTTATGTTCGTAATTCTTTCTCTGAAGCGAATTATATTTCTAGATGTGACTAAAAATCGAGGGAATAAGTGATTTTCTATAGTATAATTTCAAAAGACCCCGATAGCGCCAATTACTTGTGTATGACTGTGCCAGTGTGTGTGTATGTGTTTTCCTGAGTGAAAAAAAAAAAAATTTAACCTATTGGCATATCAATCTGTAAGGCAAAACCAGGAAGTTGGAGCCATTAAATAATCAAGGATTCTTAATTAGCAGACTGTAAGACCTAAACAACAATTTGCTATTATCTAGTAACTACAAAATATCTCAGATACAGAGACATAAAATGCTTCAATCTTGCCATTCCCTGTTTAATTCTATTCTAAACCCAGGCCTAGTGGCATAAGCCTTTAGTCCCAGTGCTCGGAGACTGAGGCAGGAGGATCACTGTAAGTTTGAGGCCAGTCTGAACTATGTAGTGAGACCCTATCTCAAAAACCTAAGAAAAAAGTAGTAATTTAATCATATTCTAATGGAAATATTTTCTTTTTCATCAACATGTACATAGATATCCAAAAGGGTCTATGCCTAGTGTGATAAGATGGAGTAAAACATTTGCCTTTGAATTTACTTATATGAAGTGAAATGTCACAGCTTATTATTTATCAAAGTGACAAAGGAAAATCAGATAATAAATATGAGATATGATTCTGTATCATATTCTAGTCATTGTCATATTGAAATGTACTTACATGCATGAACTTATTTGTAGGTTGATTCCAAATATAAAACAAACATAAAATATGTAACTGAATTTTTTTTTTTTTTTTGTGGGTACCCGGGGTCGACCTCAGGACCTTGCATACCAGCAGGTGCCCGTGCCGCTGAGTGATATCACCAGCCTTTTTTTCGTATGTGGGTTCCGGGAGTGGAACTCAGGCCCTCGCGCTTGCCAGGCAGGCGCTTACACCGCTGAGCCATCTCACTGGCCCGCAACTGAACTTGTAATAGGTGAAATGTTATTCCCATTCTGTTCTGTATGACTAATAAATAAGGATAAAATTATTAAGTCATTTTAAAAAGCAAGAAAAACAACATATTGAAACCAAAAATCTATTGGACAGGGTGAATAATTTCAGTGTCATCTTAGGTCACTTAGTAACAGGAACCTCTTCTGAGAAATGCATCCTTTTGTGATTTCATTACTGTAAACTTCACACTGCAGTTTTATAAACTAAGATGGCTATAACATCATTAGGCAATATAATCCTATGGGACCACTGTCATCTATGTGGTTGTCATTAACTAAAATGTTATGCAGCATATGACTGTACAGTGCCACCCAAATAACCAAAGAAATTGATTTCCTGCTATGGGAAAGTAATACTGAAACAATGAAATATGGCATTTGAATAAAGTGCATGGATATTTTAATTGTTCCCTGTATGTACAAAAGAGATTTTGTTTTTATTGCTTTGGTACTGGTTATGCTAATGGTGGAGAAGGCTTCAAAGGAAAAGATGCTTGGCAGATAAAATGAATTAGAAAAGGCTATTCTTATGAAAGCTTAACTTTAATGTCATTGAATTCACTCAGCCAAATCTGTGTCCCCTCACAAGTGGACTGCAAGTGCTTATTAGGATTTTCTGGCAGGAAAGTGCAGCTGATTAGACATAGCTCTAGGTTTGACACTAATTATAAAAGAAAACAATTAGTTTTTGGAAGGATGGATACAAAAAATGGGAAACTTCCTACTTAACTCAGTGACATCACCTTTGTTATTAAGAAAATGATAAACAACCCTGCTCAGCTTTACATCTTACTTGAAGGCCTTTTGATCGTCTTAATGTGTTTGTTTTCTTTGTTTCCAATACATCAAGGACAGCTTGTCATAATAAAAAGTAGGCAATTCATAAGAGATGTATTGAAATTATGGTGAAGCTAGATTCTAATAAGTCTGTAGCCCACCACAGATTCTTAGTGTACAGGTGCTAAGTTAGTCTTTCTGAGGACCTGCAGTGACCTGTCCTGCCCGTGTCTCTCTTGTCTCTGTAGCACCCCGCCCCCAGACTTGACTAAGTTTCAGTGATGGAAAGGTTTAAATGCTAATTTTTGCGGTTAACCAGTTGGTTGTTAAGTGAATATAATGACAGAATATAGTTTATTCTTTGATAGTTATTAGTAGATGTATGGGAGTTCTTGTTTTATACCCTTGTTCTGTTTATAAAATGCAAGCTCACTGAAAATAAACAATAGCAACAAACCTAAGAACGTAAACTAATGAATAAACCAGAAATAATGTTTATAAGCCTTTCTCCTAGAAAATACTATATTTGAATATAATTATAGAAAAATAATTTGCTATTTTAAGATTAAAATATTAATTCAGAATTTTCTGCATGGCCCTTTCTGAGTCAGTCAACATAAAAACATTTAATTAGGGCCGGTGAGATGGCTCAGCGGCTTAAGCGCCTGCCCGGCAAGTGCGAGGGCCCGAGTTCGACTCCCGGAACCCACATACGAAAAAGGGGCCGGTGATATCGCTCAGCGGCACGGGCGCCTGCTGGCACGTGAGGTCCTGAGGTCGACCCCCCGGTACCCACAAAAAAAAAAAAAAAAAAAATTTAATTATTTTGTTTCATGATGATTAAAGTGAACATGTTATTTTGAATTCCATATTTTTCATTTGTTTTATAGACTTTTCCACATAGTATCTTTATATAATACAGCATATTGATATATCTTCATTAGCTAACATAATTACTTATAGTTGAACACTTGTATGTTTTCTCCTTTTTCTATCATTAATAATATTATTACGATAGGTATGGTAGCACAGGCCTTGTAGTGCTTGGAACGAAGGGAGGGAGGAATTAAAAATAATTGGAATCTTAGCTTTTTTTTTTTTTTTTTTAATAAGTGGGTACTGGGAGTCGAACTCAGGACCTCGTGCTTGCCAGGCAGGTGCTTGCACCGCTGAGCTATATCACCGGCCCGGAGTCTTAGCTTTTTAAAAAGTTGCTTGGTAATATTTTCAAGAAATAACCAGATCAATGGTTACTGCATTTCAGAAATCATCACCCTTATATAGGAAAGTCATTTGCCACATGTAAAATCATTTGAGATTCAGCTATTGTCAAAGCCATGTGTTAAGCAGGGATCCAGATTATTCTTGCATTAGGAGGTTAAACTTTACTAGGGAAGAATAACCACATACATGTGCTTGATTAATATAGGCTTACAATGTGTTAATTTTTTTAGTGGAAGACTATTCAAACTTGTTTTACTTTCTTGAATTATAGTGGACAGACCTAACAGAAGGGTTTTATCTTAGTGGGTAATACAGATATTTGTATCTATATACATTTAGGAAGCAAAAAAGCAATGACACTGTAGTGAAACATATTTTCCATAAGGTAAAAGAAGAAAGAAAAATCGTTACAAAGGCATACCTCTAGCCAAATGAACAATACTGCTAATGTTTTTCCAAAATCCAAGTTCAGTTATTTATGAGGCATTTAAAAATTGCTGAAACTTTTAAAAAGTAGCTCTAAGTCCTTCTATAAATTAAGTAATGGATGGACATTGAGTATCTAAGGTCCTTCAGGTATTTTTTTTAACTTAGCAATTTATTACTAGTTATGTTGGGGAAATGGTGAATTCTAGTTATGGGGTTGTTTCTTTTAAATTCATTGTTACACCATATACTTTAGAACATTTTGCAGATTTTGTGAATATTCACTAGAAAGCATCCTGGTCCAAGTTAGAATAGTTCCCAAATATTCCGATTGTAAGAGACCCATCTACATTAATAATGAATATAAACCTGCCACCTAAGGAAGATTCTGATGGATGGAATTTACATTTGTGAGCAAATTCATTCTTTTAAAAGCTAGGGGCCGGTGATATAGCTCAGCAGCATGAGCGCCTGCCTGGCAAGCTCGAGGTCCTGAGTTCAACTCCCGGTACTCGCATATAAAAAAAAGCTAAAAATCAGAACATTTATTAACTTTGCTGAAATCAGGAAGGAGAAGAATAGCCCTCCGTAGACGTAATTCTGACTAGCAAAGAGCTGGTATCTTCACATGCCATTAACCTAGGAAGAAAGTGCCATTTCAACATCTGGGAGGTAAAAGCAAAGGAAGGAGACCCTAGCCATTTTTAGTCATATTTCCCAGAATTTAGTAAAGTGGCTAAAAATTATAGAACAACTCGTTATACTTCCAGATTCACAGCCTTTAAAAGACAGTGTGACTCAAGAGGAGTGAGCAGTTCTGTAGAATGAAGAGTGAAGCAGGTAATGAATCAGATATGATTGTACCTGTGGACCACGGCTATCAAAAGTGAAGATGAAAGAGAGGAATACAGTCAAGGATGAGTGCAGAGAACAGGAAGTGTCAGGGAGGTCACATTCCAGGAGGGAGGGAGGTTTGGGAAAAAAAGTGAAGAACTCCAAACAGTACTAGTGTCAAGGGAGAGTAAGTGTGGGGAGCTGCTTTGGACACAAGAAAATTAAGATTTGATAAGCTGTACTAAAATTGATAAAATGAATCCCTAGTGGAAATTGTAATGGAAACTTTCTTAAAAAATCAGAGCTGCCTAACTTCTTTCAGTTTTTTTATCCTTCAATGAGCATGAAAGTATAAGTGGAAACGGCTTGGCAAACACACAAAAAAGTAACTAAAATCCAATATATTTGAAGAGATAAATTATATTTTGCACAAAGAGAAGGTTGGGTATATGATTTTTTCTAATGAATGGTGCAAAAACCCTTCCTTTACAAACTGCAAAGTAGAGCAGTCAGAGTCCCAGCTGCAGCCCTTTGTTCTCAACTGACTCCTGGAGAGAAGACTGACAGATCTCCACTTTGGCAGGCCAGTTTTTTTTCCTGAATACTAAATTTAATTCCAGTAAGGTGAGCATACTGAAACAATGACACCTGGGTCCAGCATCATTAACTACATCTTTAATTTTGATGCACACCATTCACAGTCACCTGACACTGCTCCACTGTTTGTGAACAGACTGTCTTGGAGAGAAAAGGATGGAAATGGTGGATTTACACAAATAGAGCAACTTAATGTCGTTCTGAACCTAAAGAACAACAGGTAGTGTAGGAGTTTCCCTTTACAATCTTAATAATACGTAATACATGGTTTATATTGAATTATAAGATTTTTCTAAATATACTGGGTTTTAGGCCAAATCTAGGTAAGGGGTACTTCGTCTTAGTAAGAGACACCTTTCCTTATCATAATGACATAGTTGTCCGTAGCTGGGATAATCAAGAGTTTACCAGAACAGGAGCTTCTGAATCCATATTGTGATGCTTTTCTTTTTATAATTATTTCTAAAAATTACTAAAACCTGCCCTAAACTTCATTACCCAGAAAGACAAATTTCCTGATGTTGCTAAAGAGAGTCCTTTGGAGAAAAAACAGTCAGTATTTCAGGCACTATGTGAAGGATGTCTGAGAACTACATTATACACCCCAGGATTGAAGAGATTCCCATTATGTGCACATGAGATTTATTGCAAAGCAAATATACCTGCCCGAGAGGCTAAGAGGCTTAGAAATTTACTCAGCCTAACCATTTTTATATCAGTTAAATTTTCCAATCCATTACATCCTTGTACCCACATTATTTACTCTCTTATCCACTGAGAGCAATACTGGAATTTCTGGATGAGGAAATTCAGGCTATATCCCAGTACTTCTTTATGGACCATTCAATTAATTTAGGTATGGTCATCTGCATCAAAAGTGAAATATCGGGCCGGTGAGGTGGCTCAGCGGCATAAGCGCCTGCCTGGCAAGCGCGAGGGCCCAAGTTCGACTCCTGGAACCCACATACGAAAAAAGGGCCGGTGATATCGCTCAGCGGCATGGGTGCCTGCTGGCGCACGAGGTCCTGAGGTCGACCCCCGGTACCCACAAAAAAAAAAAAAAAAGTGAAATATCAGCTTTTAATCATTTTAGTGCCATTAACTGGCAATGTATTGCATATCTAGGAGCTTTCACCTTTTTCTAATAAAGAAGTTATTATTATTTAATGATTAATATTATCCTTTTTATCATCTGTATCATGGAAATAATTCTTTTGATGAGCTATCAGCTCCTCTTTCAAATAAAATCCAGAGATTAATAGAGCAGGAGAAAGGTCAGAGATGGAATAACTTTGTATGATCTTAGGACTGTAAGACTTTGTATTCTTAGAGCTGAGCATGGTGGTGCACACCTGTAATCCCAGAATTTGGGAGGCTGAGGCAGGAGGATCACCACAAGTTGAAGGCCAGCCTGAGCCGCAGAGTGAGTTCAAGGCCATCCTAAACTACATAGTGAGAGCTTACTTTTTTAAAAAAGTTGTATTCTTGTGGTTGGAGGATAAGATTTATCACTGATTATGGATCCAAACCCATCAATAGATGAATTTTTATTTTAAAAACTTTTTGAACTGCTTTTGGAAGTCATCTATCATTGGTTGACTGTGAACAGTGGTGGAAAAGATATATTTGGAGATGAGCAACCATAGATACCAGGAAACTTTTCAGTTTGACAGATCGTTACCAGAAATTTTGGGTAAGTAGAGGAGCAAGTATTATAAAATGAATTTAGGGAAATCTATAATTAAGATTAAATGCTGATTTTCATTCTAAATTAGATATTCAAAAGTTATCCACCTAACAATGATATCTCTTCTAAGTGTTTAGTATTTTTATTGTGGGTTTTTCGTTTCTTAAAAATGTCTAAAATATTGTCACTACACACCCCTATATTCTGTGATTTAATTATTTCTCAGTTATCTATGCAAAAGTGGTTGAATTTAGGAGTGAAACAGACAGGTTAGCCATAGCATAATCTCTGCCTCTTCACATCCTTTGGACTAGACCTACTTTTGTGAAGTTAATTAGAAATTTGAATAGAAGGAGATTAGAAAAGGAAGAAATGACTTAAAACACACACACAATGCACTATAGGATATAGCGTCTTGAATAAGAATCATGAGTTTACCAATGAAAAACATTAGAGTCAGATATCACATTGTCACTAGTTAATTGCAAAATCTGAATCATGTCCTCTGTATACTCATTTTCTAATCTGTCAGATGAAATTATCGATACTTTCCTTTGCCTCCACTCTGCCTCATCCAACTCACAAATCTTTAAGAGAATAAATTAGAACACATGTGAAATGCTTTAGAATAGTGTGTTCAAGCATCATAGAATATTGCCTTAATAAAGTTCTAGTAGTCCAAAAGTAAATATGTTCTTTTTTATATTTTGTTGCAATTTCAGTATATGGCTGAACAAAAATATAAGTTTGGTGTTTGAAATGTCCACTAGTAAACTGGACAAACTTCAGGTAATTATCTTGCAATGATAGGGTATAGAAAAAATGAGAAGGTATGAATTCAAATTTAGTCGTTTGTATTCTTCCTATAAAGATTTCCAAGATATTATACCTTTTGCAGCCCCAATTTACCCATATGCAAAATTAAGAGTAATACAATCAGTTACACCTAAGGCCCCTTCCATCTATAATTAACAGGTTTTAAATCAGACATCTGTAGAATAAGACAGAATAATAAATAAACGGACCACAAGATGGTGTTTGTAGCTAATGAGTTCTTTTGCATTTTCAGTTGCAGTCATTTAAGTACTTGTAGCATTTACAAGTACACACTTATCACATGCTTGATAGATATGTAGAAGTAATTTTAGTAAAATAATATGCAAATCATATTCTTTTAAAGCTATGGATATTTCTAAAATTATAAATTGGCAGATGATCCTCAGAAACTGAATTTAGACGGCTCAGCGGCTTAAGCGCCTGCCTTGCAAGCGCGAAGGCCCGAGTTCGACTCCCGGAACCCACATACGAAAAAGGGGCCGGTGATATCGCTCAGCGGCACGGGTGCCTGTTGGCGCTTGAGGTCCTGAGGTCGTCCCCCCGGTACCCATAAAAAAAAAAAAAAAAAAAAAAAAATAGACTTTTCTAAAGATGAAATTCAGTGAATAATTTTGAGCTATTCCAAAATAATAGAAGTTACTTCTCTCTGGCAACATCATCACTAATTTCTTTCTGGACTGATTATACCACAGAATTTGAAAATATGCAGCTACCCAAAGTTTTCTTTCATGTTTCAGATCTTAAATTTAGATGATAAAAAGCAGTTACTAAAATGTCACACACCGCATTGCCCTCATTTTAGGTGTGACTGTAACTTTTGTAGATGTTAAATAATTTTGCAATGATGTTGACCTAGTGAAGAAATAATTACAAATTTGAGCTTCAGCCTTTCCTCAAATGTAGACAACATCATCTGTGCCTAAGTTCACTTGAGACAACATTGAAATACTTAAGGGTTACTCAGTTATATCTCCCATTGTTTATTGAGAGAGAGATACAATTATTTTGGTATTAGGCATATTGGTAGAAGCACAATAACTTTTGACTTTAATTAGGAATTTCTGATTTTTAAAAGAAATATATGATAAAGTTTAGCTTTTATCTTGCTTTTATTTTGAGTACTGGGGATTGAACTCAGGGCTCTTGCACATGTTAGGCAAATATTATACCACTGAACTAAATCCCCAGCCCTGTTTATTTTTTTCATTTTGAGTTAGGATCTTGCTAAGTTGCTCAGGTTGCCCTTGAATTTGTGAGCCTCCTGCCTTAGTCTCCTCAGCAGCTTGGATTACAGATGTGTACCGTTGCATTCTGCGGTTTCTGCCATATTTTATAAGTGTCACTGTATAGGCAAATTTCTAGAAATTTTGTTTATTAGCATTAAGATAAATAGATCATATTTTGAATTTTGTGACAATTTGGATGGAACTAAATTTTCTATTTGCCGTTTTCATGAATAGTTGGACCATTACTTGTGGAGATACAGTAATTATGTTGACAATTTCATATGGTGGCTAAGAGCATGCAAGGGTTTTGGCATAGTACGGCTTGTAACTTTGAGCATAGTGACTTAATGACTTTATTTTAATGAGCATCAGTATCCTTACTTATGAAGTGCTGAGGGTGATATTGCATACCTCATCGTAGATTTGCCTAGGTATTAAAATATACTTGTAGATGTGTTTGTGTACAGCAGTATATATGCAAATGAAGGGGAAAAAAACCTTAGAAACAAAGTTTAATATTCCCAGTGAGTCACCAAGCCTAAATTGTTTTTAAGCCCCCGTGTTCATAAGTGTCTTTCCTGGGGTCCCAACTGGCATGTCTCTAGTACTAATCTTCCTTGAGCCTGAAATTGCCAGTATAGAAAATAGGTTTCAAAGCCGCTAAATGAATGAAAGAAAAACACCTAACTCAGTATCTAGCACAGAATAAGCATTCAGGAAATGTAGGCAAGTAGTAGTAATAGCAGCTGTACTAGAGACTGAAAATACTCTTCATATACTTATGAATCTTTTCTTTGAATACTGTGTATAATGATAATTACCTCGTAAATACCAAATATTTGGGGGCAGGTAACATTTTATGTTTGCCACATGCCATATTAAGCCAAGCAAAATGAAGGATATTTTAAAATTTGTTATGTGATCTCATTTTCCAACTTGCTATCAGTCACAGTTACCTCTAGAAACTTTCCATTTTAGTTCTAAGAGGCTTAATGAACACACATAGTTCAAGCCCTTTATTCTGTACAGAGATGAATGAGCCTAGAACAGTAAAGAGATTTGCCTGATGTCATAGTGGGTGACAGAATGTCCTCATATCCCACAGCTTGAGAAAATACCATATTTATAAAATGTGGAAGCATTCATGGGACATTGTATTGTATCTATACCGGTAGTAACAATGTTACTGTAGACAACCTGATCACTTCTGGTTGTAGATTACTGCCTACTTAAAAGAACTGAAGAGACATTTACCTTTTCTGGTGGCAAAATGTCATCACGACCTTTGCTAAAGTAGCAAGAGATTTATTTTCAAAGCTAAAAGTTAGTTTTGGAATTAAAGCTTAATTATGTAAGTATTCCATCTCTGTATTGAGAAGGTACTAAGCCCACGTGCAGGAGCAGACTTTGTTCCTGTTTATATGTCCCCAGCTCTGGTCCCCTTCCCAGCTGTGCTGGCTGTCCCAGACTTTTGTCCCCAAAGCTGCAGGGGTTGCCTTTTCACTACATGTTAGAGCCATCTGGGGGAAAACTTGCACTGTATTCTCAGTTGACAAGGATTTGTGAAAAACTTGCTTTCCAGGCACCCCCATATCCTGGCTAATGCTATACCCAGCATATTTATTGGCTTACTTTACCTGAAGTGAGGAACATTCTCTCAGGTTTCATATGAAGCACTGAAAGAAACATACTGTACTCTAAAAGTCAGTTTTCTAAACTAAAATGAAATGACCTGATTTTATCAGAGGATTGTTATATCAAATAACATCACATGAATGGAAAAGAACGATACCTTGTTCAAATGAAAGTCAAACTCCTATTGTTGCTTTTCCCATGGTAGTCTGAGAATCTCAACTCCCTTGAGCTGCATGGCACTATTCAAGATCAGGTCAGCAGTGACACTGGGTATTTTCAGTTGTCACTCTGATTTGGGCAGATGTTAATTACTTTCACTGATTGTAATGATTTAAAAAATGAGAAAATTATTGGTAATAGCAGTGCATATCTAAATAAATATAATCACTTCTAAAAACTAATTTTTAGAATAAGGGCACATCTTACACTAGGTTTTGAGATTTTTTTTGTTGAGTTGATTCTTTGTATGCTTCAGTTATCACAGCGTTCAGCATAGTAGATCCTACTGAACTAAATTGTTTAACTGTATGGTCTAAATCCATTTCTTGACTTTTTAATATGTGTTTTCATACTCAAAAAATTTAAAAGAATAGAATTAAGGAGTATTACAGATCATGAATTGTTTTAAAATGTATCTATATACTTTAATTTGGTACCTTATTTATAAGGTACCAGTTAAGGCATGTGAATATTAAATGGATAGGGCAGTTAAATAAATGTTCATTTGTTTAGTAAAAATCTACTAACATTCAAAGAGATCTAGAAGTATCAGAAGCTCCATACGTCAAGGTCAAATCCTTAGCTTTACAGATCAGAAAACTTATTATCAACCTGAATGGGGATCAGGCTTTTACAGTAAAACTTAACGTCTGTAAGTTTAGAAAGCAACAGAAATCAGTTTTTATAAAGACCTGCATTTTAGCATTAGTAATTCAATACATTCCTTCTCTGTAGTTGTCTGCATTTACTGAGCACTTGCCACGTACCTGGCATCTGTTGACTTAACCATCTTTAAAGGATGTATGTGTTCCCAGATACAAAGACTTTCCAGGAGCTGTGTAGGGAATTACCCTACACCCAGCTCTTGTAAGTACTCTCCTAAAATTTGCTCAGCCTACTACCTCTGTAGTCATACAATTACTTACCCACCTCTCTTTCCAAAATTGCCCTTCTACTAAGTAAAAGAGGGCCAGTGACTTATTAAGTGTACCTTGGTGGTAATTCAGGAGATTGGTTATTTTTCATTTATTGATTGAAAAACAGTGGCTACACCACTTATGAAAGTCACAATATTATGAATGTAGTTAAACATTTCAGCCTCAGCTTTCTCATTGGCAAAATGGAATTCATAATTGTCATTCTGAGATTTAAAGAAAGTGATATACATAAAGCAACCATTACACTGCCTGAACAAGTATTCATATGAGTGCTCAGCAGCTGTTAAATTATTTCTCTTGTTATTCTATGCTAATTGTTCTATAGTATTCGGTATTTCAAAGTACATGAGTTTTTTTTCTGCCTTTATTTAGTGTGGAGACAGCTAATTTGTCTCTTTTACTAAATTTCACTGTCAATTTTAAAAATTGCTTAGAAATAAAAGTATTAATTCGTAACACTGATAGGCATGGATGACTACTGAAATCTTGCAGCCTTTCTTAAAGTGGCACAGTTGAAGCAGGAGGTGACAATGATAGAAGAGTGTTCACTTGAGGACTAATGGTATCTTCAGTGCAATTTTGATCACTTATTTGACAGGAATTCTAAATGGAGTGGACGGTTCAGAATTTCATTTTGAATTTTACCTTCAGGATGTTCAAAAGTTCATTTAAATAATAGTTTCGCAGTTATCAAAAAGATGAGAAACCTTGTGAGAGCGGTGATTTCGTTGGGCTGCCCCGCAGAGTTAATGGCTACTAGCTCATGTGTGGCTCTGCAGAGCAGAGACCAGAGAGCTCTAGTAGAAGATTTACAAGGGTAACGGGGTCTTCTGAAGTGTGAAGTATAGCTCTGCTCTCCCTCACCCTTTGATCCCACTTGGAGGTTTGCTTTGTTCTTTAAAAATTGTCGATAGATTTGAGTTATATTTTGGTATTTTGTATTCCATTCTCTTTTTATGCTTAAAATCTGATGAAGATTTATGAGTATTTATAAAAATGAGTGTTTCTTTTTCTCTTGGCATTAAAAAAAAAAAGAAATAAAATACTAATAACAACTAGCCTAGAGTTCTTGTGCTCAATGCAGATGGATGTGGTGAATGGGCAAAACACAGCTCTGCTAGCGGTCCCCGATGCCACCAAATGACACCAGGTAATGCTGGATGCAGCAATTGGCCCAGCCAGCTTCTGGTCACTGCTGGTTCCTGGGCAATGCCAGTTTGTGCTGGACACTGTAGGTGGACTCTACCAGTGCTCATCTCTGCTGCTGATCTTCATTGGCTGCTGGTCTCTGGAGCTCTCCGCTATTAATAGCTCTGAGTACATTTTTGTTTTCCCCTGGAAACAGCTGCTCTATCCACACTCCTCAGGATAAAAATCCCAAATGGACTTATAGGACTTTTGGAGCCCACACTACCCAAGATAAATCATGAGCAAGTTTATAGGAACACCCAAGTGAGTCTTTATTTTAATAGGGCCTGTCCTGTAGCACAGGGGGCCAGCACACGGGAGAGAGCCCTCCTGGAGAGTGCTGCTTATATAGCAGCTTTCAGGCCTGTGTGAGTGAGGGGCAGGGCTGAAACCAGGGATTCTTGTGGAAGGCTGGCAGTGAATGTTGGGTATACAGATAAGGGCTCAGATCCCACCTTTCCTTTTCTTAGTCACTCCAGGGTGCCCTCCCTTTTTCAAAAATGCAATAGTATGATCTGAAGTGGCAGGAGTAGGGGAGGGCACCAAGCTTCCTGTCTGCAATCATGTTGGAGTGGAAAACGGCAGTTTCATAGCCAGGAGGGACACCATCAGATAGCCAGGGAGGACACTGAAGCAAACTGTCCCAGCCCATTGGGGTGCAAAGGGGAGCAGAGGAAATGGGGTGGGGATTAGATGGTAGACAGCTGCTGGCTAAGCTACACCCTTCTCCAGCTGATGGGAAAAATGAGTCAGGTGCTTCTTGTCTATCTCACTAGTATGTTTTATGTTTGTATATGATGTGAACTATAGATTTTTTGTAGATGTTCTTCCTCAGTAAAAGGAAGTTCTATCCCCAATCTGCTGAGAATTTTTTAAAAATAAAGAATAGACATTGGAATTTGGCAAATACTTTATCAATGTCTATTGGGATAACTTCGTATTTAACATAGTTGGCCATATTGATTGCTATTTGAATATGAATACAACCTTACATTCCTGGGAGAAACCCATTTGGTAAAGACATATGATTCGTTATATAGTCTGATGGCTTTTCATTGCTAAAATTTTGTTTAGAACTCTACATCTGTATTTATTTGTAAAATTGTTCTATAGTTTTCTTCTCTCGTAATATCTTTGGTTTTGGTAAGTTAGAATACTTTTTACTGTGTCCTCAATTTTCTGGAAAAGTTTTTGTAGAATTCTGTATTTCATAGAATTCACCAAGGCAGACTTCTGGGGCTGGAGTTGTCTTTGTGGGAAAATATTTAACCATAAATTCAAATTCACTTGGGTTATCTATTTCTTCTGCAGTGAGTTTTGATCATTTTTGCCGTTTGAGGAATTAGTCCATTCCGTGTTGTCAAACATGTCAAACAGGCCTTACGTTCTTCCTATGTTTTCTTTCTTCAGTAGAATCTGAGCTGATGTTACCTGCTTTTATTTCCTTACTCTCGATAATTTGAATCATCTTTCCTTTTCATGATGGCTAAACATTTATCAGTCTTACTAATCTCGGAGATCCAACATTTAGTTTTATTAATTTTTCTCTATTCTTTGTTTCATTGATTCTCATTCTGATCTTTACTGTTTTGTTTTGTTTTGTTTTTTCCCTTTCTGCTTACTTTGAGTTTAATATATTTGGGTTTTGTTACTGTCATTTTAGTTTTCAGGGTAGAAATCAAAGACATTGACTTGAGTCTTTTTTCTAATGCAGGCATTTATTGCTGTGTTTCTCTATATACTACTGTAGTGGCCTTTAGTGAAATACCAAATGTTTTGATGTGCTGGGTTTTCCTTTTCATTCAGTTCAAAATGCTTTGTAATTTTTCTTTTCATTTCTTCTTTGACATGGGGTTATTTTTAATTGTCTTGTTTAGATTTTATATATTTAGGGATTTTCCATATATCTTTCTATTATTGATTTTTTATCTAATTCCATTATGTTCAGAGAACATTCTTCATGGGGCTTGAATCATTTAAAAATTTATTATGAGTTCTTGTATGGCCTAGAATATGATTTGTTTTGGTAAATGTTATTTGTGCACATGAAAGAAATGGTGTATTCTGCTTTTGCTTTATAAATATCAGGTCAATCTGAATAATTGTGTGGTTCAAAACCATATGGTTGGTTGTTTCCACATATTCCATCAGTATGACAGAGGAATCAAAGTCGCTATAGATGTGTGTTTGTCATTCTCCTTATCTTTCTGTCACTTTTTGTTTCATCTGTTTTAAATCTCTGATATGACAAACATTTTGAATTATGTTATATGGATGACTTAGCCCTTTTATAATTATGAAATCATTATCTTTGATAATGATCTTTGATTGAAATATATTTGATATTAATGTAGCCATTCTAACTTATGGTAGATTATATGTCCTTTTAATTGTAACCACCTTGTATCCTTATATTTAAAAGTTTATAATAAATTAAATAAAATACAATTGGGGCCTGTTTTTATTCACTAGACAATTTGCATCTTTTGTTGGAGTGTTTATCCTTTAGACATTTAAATTGATTCTTGATACAATTAGGTTTGAGTGCTTTATCTTGCTGTTATTTTTTTTCTCATACACTCACTGTTTTCATTCTCTTGTTGCCTTCTTTTGGATTAATAGACAATTCTGCGTGATTTACATCTTTTGTTGATGTATTAGGTATAACTCTTTGTTTTGTTATTTTAATTATTTAAACATTAATAACCAAGTCTTGCCACTGAGCCCTAACAGATCATCGTAATGTAGTTATTGCTAACTTTTTCAGGACTTACTCTTGTGCTTGTGCTAGGCATCTGCATAGAAATTTTTACAGATTACATAAATTTATTTTTCACAATGGCCTTAGTGGTAAGTAATGTCACTAACCTAATTTATAGCTAAGGAATCTATAACAAAAGTTAAATCCCAAACTCACCCTTGATGTAGTGGTTTCACATCCACCTTAGGCCTGCTTGCACTGTTACCCCTGCCTAGATGCCTAATGCCCACCACCTTAGACCGAATGGGTCCATCTTTCACTCTATAACTCAGAGCCCTATTTTCTTTCCTGACAAAGGTAAATAGTGGGTTATTCCCAATAATCTTTGTTAATCTTTTAACCTTTGATATGTTTTCCTTTTATTTGGTAATAGCATTCTTCATTAAGAATTAAAATATGTAGGAAATGACAGTGAGTCTGGCGAGCTGATGGGAGACAGGAAAGAGACAGTTTGCAGTAGGAACAGATATGTCAGGATTTATTAATCCTTCTAATGCTGAGGGTAAACTGCCTTCGATCTCATGGTGTCTTTCCATTATCCAGTGCCTTGCTACATGGGAATCATTCCTTACATCACAGACTGACCTTCACTGGGAAGAAGACTCTGAAGATAAACTTCAATCCCACTGAGGACTTCTATTTGATGTTTGGGAGATAGCATCTTTGAACCAAAGTTACTCTTTTTGGATCAGCTGTGCCCTTTGTAAAGTGGATGAAAAACATTTCACACTATCTGGAAAACCAACATCTTGAAAACTCAGGTATTCCAGGTCATTGACATGAATTTGGAGATACATCTATCAATCTATATAGATCTATTATATGATATATATTAATATGGATATATAGGTCTATTATATTATACAGATAGATATATATATATCTATATTGATAAGATTTAGCTTAACTTTAATTATGTTCTTAAATTTTTGTGCCAATAATTGCATAGAGATTTTATTTCTTAAATATATGATTGTGGAACATAACATTTTAAATGTTATAAAGACTCAGTTTTAATAAAAAAAATTTCATATGAAATGTCTGGCTGTGGTGTGTTCTTTTCCTACCGATAGCTCTAGCCTCTGAAACAGATTCCAATATGAATTTCTGCGTTAACGAGTATGTTACGCATTCATTCTGATTTCATCGTAGTTTTCTCTGAAATACTACTTTGATGTTAAGAAGTTAAAGTGATTTAACATTATTAAAAATAACTTCAAAATTTGACTCGTTTAAAGTTAAGTTGTTTAAAAAGAAGTTTCCAAAATAGATTAAAATTATTTGAGTTATTAGTATTTATATATCATATTTCTACTAGTAAATCCTCCCATCTCTCTCTCTGTACTCTTCACAAATCACACCTAGCTTTCATTTTTAAGGTGTACAGTATTTATCAAGCTTATTATCATTTCCCATTCACTTTCTTAATTGTCTACCTTTTGCAAGGCACTTTTGTAGGTGTTAAGTATTATAGTGACAGAAAAGACACACTCACTCCAGCCAGTGTGGTGGTGCACCCCTGCGATGCCAGGCTCAGGCATGAAGATTGCAATTTCAAGCCTTGCTTGGGCAAGTTAGTGAGATACTATCTCAAAATAAAAAACAAAAACGGCTGAAAATGTAGCTCAATATGAAGGCTCTGGGTTTAATCCCCAGTACCTCAAAAAAGAAAAAAAAAAAAAAAACAAAAAAACGATTCAGAGAGCTTACGTTCTAGTGATATTAATATGTGGAGTGATTTCATACTGATTTTATGTTCATATGTTTTCATTTCTCTTTGGCCTATACTTGAGAGCAGAACTGCTAGGTTATTTAATTATGTTTAACCATTTGAGGAGTTGCCAGATTATTTTCCAAATTGGCTGCACCATTTTCCATTCTCATCAATACCGTATGAGGGTTTCAGTGTCTCCACAACTCCACCAACGCTTGTTATTACTTGAAGTTTTTTATTATAGCCATCCTGGTGGTATGAAGTAGCACCTCATTTCTGTTTTGATTTGCATGTCTCTACTGCATGTTTTCGTGTGCTACTGTTGGACAGCTTTTCATATCCTTATTAGCCATATAGATGATATATATAAGATAAATGAATATATATTTACCTTTTATATATATATTATATATATATATATAATATATATATCTCCTTTGGAGAAATACCTATTCGTGTCTTTTACCCAATTTTTAAATTTTTTTTTTGTGGTGGGTACCGGGGGTCAACCTCAGGACCTCACACACCAGCAGGCGCCTGTGCCACTGAGCCATCTCACCAGCCCGTACTTTTAAATTATATTGCCTTTTTCTTACTGAGTTGTAAGACATATATATAGGTATATATAGGTAGATATATGTATATATGTTCTAGATACAAATCTTTGTAAGATTGTGATCATTCACTTCCTTGATTATGCCCTTTAAACTGTAAAGTTTTGGATTTTGATGAAATCATTTTATTCTTCATGCTTTGGGGCTCTTAGACTTAGACTTAAACTCTTAGGCTTTAATCCATTTAGGGTTACTTGTTGATGGTGTGAGGAAAGGGCCCAGTTTCATTCCTTTCCAGGCAGGTATTTGGTTGTCTTGGCACTATTTGTTTTTGTGGGGTTTTTTTTTTTTTTTTTTGGTACTGGGAATTGAACTCATGACCTCGCGCTTACCAGGCAGGCACTGTGCCACTGAGCTGTATCCCCGGCCCGGCACTACTTGTTGAGGGACTGTCATAGTTTTTAGTGATGAGTCACAGGTCTGCAGAGGTCCTTGTGTTGTCAGGTAGCAATGAAACATCTGGTATAGCTTTCTTGAAGTGGTTGAGATGTGTGTTGTGATGGGATTATTGTTAGTAATATGGAAGCATGATTATTCGATACCTTATCATAAAATCCTTTTAAAAATAACAATATAAATTTTTACTTAGCAAAATCCACCCAATGTCTACATATACTTTTCATTCAACATATAGTCTCTTTTCAGTAACTATTTCTCAAAACACAGGTGTCCTGTGGTTCATTTACTTTCCCCCCAAGAATATAGTCTTATTAGCAAGCAAACACTTATTTAAGTGGGGCATCCCTGTGGCAGTTATATAGAATGGGTGTAGATTTAGTATGTTTTGGAAATGGCTGACTATGAAAAGACAATTTCATATCGTACAACTGCTTGGTGCCAAGCAATACTGTTCTTTCATTCCATTTATCTGGGGTGGAGATGGGGGTTCAAAAAATTTAATGCACAAGACAGCTCCCGGCAACACAGAATATCTGACTGAAAATATTAATACTGCTGAGGTTGGGCTAGGTAATGCCTACTAGTACTCCTGGCTCACAAGTACCCAGCTTTGCCACAGGGAAGGCAAGATCTTCCCTTCAGTTCAGTTGAAAATCTCCAGGGAAAGACTGATTTGGGATATAGTCAAGCCTTACCTCAACCTGACCCCTCCCCTTCCCCCTCCCCTGTTCTTTTCCCAGGTCCATCTGCATGGCTAAGAGCCAAGGTCAATTACCACTTCTATGCAAATTATAGCATCCAGGGAGATTATGGCTAAGAAGTGATGGCAGCTTTCATTTAGACCACATATTAGATGTTCCCTGCCCAAAAAGACCTGCTTTACCCAGATGACAGAACAGTATTGGAAAAGATAATGATGAATTACATGTCCATCCTCTGATTTTAGATAATTCTGTACATTTATATAATTACCACTATTTTTTGCCCAAAATCTTCAAGCAAGGACTAATGTAAAAATAACTTTAAAAAACATATATTAGATTGCAAGTATAAATAAGTCATTAGTCCAACACATGTAATTACAGAGAGAGTCAATCATAATTTCGTTGGCCAAGAAATAGCACACGACTGTGAAATTGGAGTTATTAGTGCATTCATCTGTATTAGAAAACAATCTTTACATTAGATTTGATTGAAGAAGGACCCTAGTAAATAAAATACATTCCTGTGCTTAAATACTGAATTGAGAAGCCATTGAAACACACTGATGTGAAGAATATATTAAATGACAAAGCTGTAATCCTTTCTTTCACAAATACGTTCAACCGTATGATTATTTTAACATAAATGGAATAATGAAAGTACTGCTACACCTAGCATCATTAAAGATCAGTGTACTATTTCAAGAAGACTTGAAAGTTAAGAATAATGAAACTGATTTATTGTGTGGAGATTCTGGTCTTCTAACCAAGGGTACTGCTTGCAAAAGGCATTTTAACTCCTTCAATTTAGGAGACCACATGCCTGTAATTGATACACCTGGTGTGTTGCTGGAGTCCTCTACTATGTGATATTTTTACCCCCTTAGCAGTGCACCTTTTAATTTTGGCAGTCTGGGACAAAGATAGGCTTTTAAAAAAAATTTTAGAAGCAGCTCCTTTTTTTATAATATCTTAAGTGAAGTTTCACAAATATGCAGTACCTGAAAATCACTGTCTGAGCAAAAGCGGTAGCAACATGACCATTTGTTTCCCCTTCTGTAGATGCTCTGCAAAAGATTTTATTGGCATTTTATTTTGTTTCACTTCATTTTTAAATATGACTGATCTTCTTTTTCTCCCCAAAATAAAAGGGACAAAGATGGGTTTCTTATGACTATAGAGTGACGAAAGCCATACCCCCGGCATGGTTTCTGAGTTTCCCTTCCACAGCACCATCATTCACCAGGCCCCTGAGGCTTAAGCTCTTCGAGATTTGTTTTATTTCTGTCCTCTCTTGTCTCTGCTTAGTTTGAACACCCTAGGATCAAGGTGGTTAAAAGCCAACCCCTCATATTATTTCAATCAACCTTTATCATATATCTCAAAGGACAAAGTAGCTTGTGTTTGGTTCCCTCTGTACTTCATCGTACCTTTCACAGGCTCTCTAGCATCACAATACATTCAGCCTGAGAATCAGCATCCCTGGATTTCAGTGCAGTCCTGTCGTATTTCTCTCCCTTGAAGGCTCTGTGACATCTGTTCCAGGAGGTTTCAAACCAATGTTCTGACTCATTTTGGTAGTGTTTCCATTGCTCCAATGTAGAATGATAAAATTAAGAATAAGGGAGTGTAATTTTCTTTAGCCAAAGCTAGTTTTATCTTATGAGTTGTTTGGAAGGTGTGTCCTTTTTAAATCCCTTTTCTAAAGTCATGAATATGTTTCTCTTGTAGTATAATGATGATGTCTGTGTCCTTACTTGGCAAAACAAAAAGTAAGATGCATTTGTGATGGGTTTGTGCCGACTTGACTAGACTGCAGGGTCCCTAGATACTCAGTCAGATACTGTAGGTGTTTCTAAGGGGCATTTTGGGACGACTTAACATTTAAATTCATGTGCTAAGTAAAACAGATTGCCTTCGCTAATTTGGGTGGGCCGCTTCTGAGCAGTTGGAGTATGACTAAACTAAAAAGGCTGAGAGAAAACCCTTCTTTCTGCCTGCCTCTGAACTGGGACATTGGTGTTTTCCTTATCTGTGGAGTTGAACTGAAATATCAATTTTTACTGGGTGTCAAGCCTGTCAGCCATTAGACTGGATGTACAAGGGGTGATTAAGATACATAGTGAATGTTTACATTTAAAAAAATTACAGTAAAATACACATTGCCTTACTTTGAACTCGCTTATCCCACTATTCTTGCCACTTTAGAAAGCAGTTTTTGAAAATCCTCTTTCTTGTCTTTATGAGATGTGATCAGAACTATGGTATGTTTTGCTGCCAAGTGCCATCCATTAGAAAGGTATTCTTGTAAAAATACTACACTGTGTCCTCATCTACCTTATTCACTGGATCTGGCATGGTGCAACTTCTGACTCTACCCTAATGTCAAAATGACCTTGAAAGGTAAAGGTTGTAGGTCAGTTCAGGACATCAAGGCAGCTGTGATAGCACAACTAAAATCACAAAAGAGGATTTCCAGAACTGCTTCAGAAAGTGTCAAGAACATTTATACTACTAGTTTCTCTTAGTTCATTGAAAAGAAGGTTGTGTGGTAGTATCTCTTTGTTTCTTTGTTAAGAGAGGATCTTTCATGTCTAAATCCTGTACTCCGAATAACTACATTGAAGATGATACATGGTGCATTACTTCTTGTTATTCTCTTATTATTTTGTTATTAAATTTTATTTTCACATAAAATAGAAAAATAGAAAAAGAATAAGTGTATTCAAAGCAAGAGGGAGTATTTTGAGGGGGATTAATTGCAATATGTCTTTTACTGTAAATTTTTTTGAACTTAAACATTTACCATATGTTTCAATGACCTTGTATAATATCAGCTCTCCAGGGTCTCCAACTTGCTGCCTGGAGTTCTCAGGACTTGTCAACCTCCGTCATCATGTGAATGTCATAATGTATCCATTTCTCTCACCCTTACACTTCTGTTTCTCTGGAACAGCATGACTACTACATCATCATTTTTGTCTTCCCACATTTCTTTTGAAACAATACTGGTTGTTGAAATCCGAAAGTTCAGAATCTGCACTCTGCCACCCTGCTTGAGTCATCTGATTTCATTTCTCTAAGTTTATTGTTTCTGCCTGAAGCCTATAAGGGCTTAAACTTGTGGAACACAGAGTGTCCCTCTTTGGCTGCTGAACAATCTCACTGCTGAGGCTATAAGTTCCTGGGACGTCTGAGAAGTGAGAAGAGGATAAAGACTACAAGGTGGAAGGAATTATTTTGATTTGTGTTTCGATATACTACCAAATGATTATTTTAAAAGAAGATGTATATCCTTTGCAGTATTTTAAGTCTATTGGAAGCAGAAATTGAATGCAAGTTTTAGAGATAGGACTCAGTATCCACAACTATATCCATCATTTATGGAGTCCTTTAATGTGCCAGTCAGACTGGTATTGACTTTCTTGCATGTTCTCACTTCTACTCTCTAGCAGTACAGAACCAGAGGTGCCATTTTCTCTTTATAGTTCCTGAGAAAACTAGAACTTTGAAAAATTATTTTGCCTAAGTTGACCAAATTAGAAAACAGTGGGTCAAGAATAATTGAGATTTCTTTCTAACATCTATGTTCTCTCTACACTGCTTCTTAAACTTCAGCATCTGCATTACCTGGGGACCTTGTTAACATGCAAATTCTGGGGCCTAGATACTTTTTAAAGAGAAAATATTGCTATATAGTTCATGCCATCCTTGAACTCATGTCCCTCCTGCCTCATCTTCCTGAGTGTTGGAATTACTGGCGTGTGCCACTGCGCCCAGCTAGGATTCTGCATTTCCAACACCTTTCAGGGGATGCTGATGCTTACTTGTTAAAGAGCCGTGTGATATCATTATTAAGAAGGCACAACCTGTGAGTATGTATTAAAGGGTAGATAGAAAATCTCCAGTTACTTGAGCTTTACAACCACACTTTGGTTCTTGGCTTTCACTTATAGTTCTATAACCTTAGGAAAATTACTTAATGTTCTTGTACCCATTCTATATAAATGCTACTTATAGCACTTAATAGGGTATTGCATAAAATAATGTTTGTAAAGATCTGTACATATTGACAGCATGAGTTAAACATTAAAAACATAGGATCTTAGGAGGATATAATTGTTTTTCCAGAAAGACCTATTTTATAGTGTAGGCTTTTTTTAAAGAAGGAAAATCATTTTGACTACTGCATATTCTGAAATAGAAACATGCAACTTTTTGGTACCGCTAAACTCTTTGGTAGTAAACTGATCAAGAAGACTTTCCCATATCTGAGCCTTTTTTTAAACATGCGTGGGGTTATAGCAGCATGGACAGTTTCAGAGAGAGAGAGAACCCAAAGAGACTCTCTGGTAAACCATTTTGATATCTATGTTATAGATGTAAACATCGTATTCCCGTGTGTTTAATGAAGGCTTTGAATAAACTCTTAGGGTTGTAAAAGCTAGAATTAAATTCTGAACATACTGTTTTTTTAAGGCATGTTAACATTTAAAATTCTGAGCACTTAACTATTCTGGGCCCAAATTTTCCATCTGCAGTAAGGGGGAATTAATCTGCCAGATCTGCATTTCTGAGATTATAAGAATAAATTACACACAATTGACTTTGAATACTTACTTTGAAAAAAAAGTAGTAAGTTATTCATCAGCTTCCCCTTGTTATGTACTAAATGCTTGATACTTCCAAGTCCTCCATGAATGAATCTTAGATAAGGTAAAGTAATGGTCGTCTTTACTATGGCATGTCAAAGAAGGTTTCAGAATGTGATTCATATGTGTGAATATATGTAGAGACACAGTACATACTTAAATTCATATTTACATGTATGGTTATGGGTGGTGTGTGTGGTATGTGTGAATGTGTGTAGCAATTAGTGAAAGACATGAGTTAATAAAGCAGGAAGCCAAGGGCATGTGCACTATTGCTTATATTCCTCTCTTCACGTATTACGATTGCCCTAGGTTTGAAAATATATTTCTGTTCATCTTTGTAAGGGTATTAGGCAGGAAGATCCTTTAAAATAAAGCACCTATTTATATGTGTTTCCTGCTTGTGTAATTAATCACATTCAAATGAGAAAATTTGAACTTCCACAGTTCCTGTTTATGTTTGTCTTAATGTAAGTCATGGAGATTGAAGAGATTGTATTTTTTATTCTAAAACATGACAGTGTAATCCTTTGACAAGATCAGAAGAATAATTCTTCCTCATTTAAGGGTAATCATCTAAGAACATACAGTTTAATAACTAATCAGAGCTGGTTAAATAAGGCATTTGATAATTATGCACCAAAATGTTCTCGAGGTATTATGATTACTGATTTTAAGATGATTTATGTGGTTTATTTGAACATAAAATATGATAAAATATAGATAAAATATAATTCATGCATCCACTCATTCAGTAATTCCTTCGTTTCACAAATACTTCACAACTAATAAGTTTCAGAAACCATAATCGGTGCTGTAGTAAATAATAATGGTAAATACAGCAGACGTGCTCTGTGCTCATGAAACCAAAAGTCTAATGAGCAGACATCATGTGATAAATAATAAATAAATCACAACACAGTTATTAGTCCCTAAGGCTGCCTTGAAGACAGCAAAAATTGAGTGGCTTAAAACAGGCTAAATGCATGAAATCGAGGTGTCTCCCCTAAAGCCACCCTAATGAGAAGACCCTCCCTTGCCTCTCCTAAGCTTCCAGTATTTGCTGCTAATCCTTGGTGTTTCTTAAGTTACATATGCATCTCTCCAGTCACATGGCCTTCTTTCTCTGTGTCTTCATATTTTCTTCCGTCTACAACTGTCTCTGTGTCCAAATCGCCCCTTTTAACGAGGACACCAGTCTTATTGAATTAGCACCCACCCTGATGACCTCATTTTAACTTGATCACCTCTATCAGGGCTCAATACGGAAGTAAGGTTATGTTCTCAGAGAGAGTTAGGACCTCAGCATTATTATTTTTTTTTTTTTTGAAGAAACATTGTGTTTTTTTTGAAGGGGTTCAATTTAAATGATAACAGTGCATAATTACACACTGTGGCAAATGCTCTGATATAATCAGGCCAGCAAAAGAGAGAGTAGCATGGGGCAACTGTTTTAAACTGAGTAGACAGGGAAGGACTCCTGAAGACTCAGAGAATAAAAACTAACCAAACACGCCAAAAGGAGTAGATTGATGCTGAAACAGTACATTTAAAGGCTCTGAGCTAGGGAAGAATCTAATATGTAGAAGGAAGTAAAGGAAAATCAGGGTGTCTGGGGTATTGTGAATGAGAGAGAAGGAGCCCCAAATGGCTGGAATTTTTTTTGAGTTGTGAGAAGTTACCAAAATTTGGCTGAGGATAGTATGAACTTAAAAAGGACTCAATCAGTATGTTTTATTACTTCCTTAATTACAATTGAAAAAGCCAGGGACATAGGAGGATATACGAAAGCTAGGAATGGCAGAAGAGCAGGAAGAAGAAGGCTAGAATATAAATAAGAATATCAGCGAAACTGATAACTGAAATTATCACAACATGTTAATATTCAAGGTGTCTTGCACTAGTACAGCCATACTGGTCATTCAGGTATTTAAATACTTTGATAATCATTGGTAAATAGTCACTGGTGTAGGCCTCCAATTACTCTGCTGGTTCCTCTCTGGGAACCTTCCTTAGACTAACCCCAAGTTTCAGAAATGAAGTATTATCTCATGATTATGAGCTGAGGAAACCCGTGTGTTGGCTGTATCATTTGTGATAAGAATGTTATAGTAAGAAAGGCTTTAAATGTGGTGGACAGACATAAATAGATACACATATGCACATATATGTACATGTGTATAATATGTATGCAAATATGATTATACAGATGCATATATTTATAAAAAGTATTTAGCTTAAAGTGAATTATTTTAGATGCTTATCTAAATTAGATTAAATGCCAAAATCTCTGAAATCTTAACCATCCCCTGAGCATTGACTGATGTCACTGTTGGGGGGGGTGGGGGCTAGAGACAGAGATGTAGCTGAAAATCCAATAGAAAATTAAGTTGTCCTTGGTTCAGGATAGTGTCTCTGTCCAAACTGGTCTTTTTCCACAGAGGAAATACTATAGATGGACAGGAGGAGTCAATGCTCAAAGTCAGGAGAAATAAGTGTGTGCCACTATCAGAAGAGCAGCTAAGGCATAAGAAACAAGGATCCAGGCTGGTGAGATAGCTCGGCGGCATAAGCACCTGCCTGGCAAGCGCGAGGTCCTGAGTTCGGTTCCCGGTACCCACACAAAAGAAAAAAAAAGAAATAAGGATGCACTTCCGTAGGAGACAACTGTCCCACATTGGGTTCTGGACAGTTTCCAATATAAGTGAACAAGTGGAAGTTGAACACTGTCGAAGGAAGTAGGATGCATTTTGAAGAGTTTTTACAGAGAAGAAATATCTTCTTATTTAACTAGGAAGTCAGGCCATAGGTAGGATGGGCATTAGGATCAGGCAGGCTGTTTGCTCCACCTGTTTCTCTGAAGTTCCCTTGTTTGTGAACACATTGTTGGCTTCCTTTCCTCTGCTTTCTTTCCTCACTGTATGAAATGAGTTGGTGGCCTTTGGTTTCATATCCGCACACACAATATCAAGAGGAAATAAAAAGCTGTCTCTTCGAATGGTTATCTTAAAATATTATTGGAAATATTTAAGAATGAGGAATCTCTTTCCAACAATACCTAATAACATTTTCTTTTTAGGTCACACCTCCAAATTGAAATGTATATTATCTTTTTAAAAATTCTTTTTACTTCCTCCCCCTTCCCCTTTTTCTTCGGTCTTTCCATCTCTTCGTAAGCCCATTCCCAAGACTGTTTTCTCACACAGCAGTAGGCCTTGGCCTAAGCCTCTGAGTTTATCCCAAAGAAGGGAGTGTAATTCCCCCTATTTCAATTACCCCATTCCTAGATATGTTATCAAAATTTATTTATTATGTAGCAGTGGACCATTTGATTAGATCCTCTCTCAATGTTGCCAAAAGTGCAGAATCAGAAAGGATTTGGTGCCTTAGTGCTAGTGTCTCAGATATGGATGCAGACTCTCTAAGACAAAGTTAGCAACAATAGAGACTTATAGAGGATATTCCTGTAAGAAGAAATGAAGAGAGGAGCAGAAGACTTCATTCAGGCTGCAGTGCAGGTCTGAAACTAAGAGGTAAAGAACCAGGAGAGAAAACTGGGTGTGAAGGGTCTCAGCAGACAGCTCAACCCTGAGAAAGCCTTAGGTCACAAGGGAGTTCCAGTACAAAAGATTCTGTTGAAAGAGTCCTGGGTGGTCAGAAAAGGCCTGGGTCTTTACCTCTGCCTTGCTCAGCCACGGTCTATGAGCAGTCAGGGGGAACATGGCATCCATGTGAGCACCACAGTGAATCTGAAGAGGCGGCAGCTGGAGGTGCCTGCTATGGAGACCTCTCACTGTGCGGTTTCTGCTGGGAAGAGAACTAAGCTGCATGTTGGACTGCTATCTGTTGCCAGGAAGACTTGCTTCTCCTTTCCCTTTCTGGGAAGGATAGAAGACACATTTTACCTAAACTTATTCAGTTACAGTTACTAATACTTCTAGTCTTAGAGTGGCCTTTTTAAACAGAAAGATTTTGGGAAATGTAAATATTACTAATTTTAATAAACCTCTGGCATTACAACAATTTTTGATACAGTACTTAAATCTCCATATTTTAAATATATTTTTGTCAAAACATTGGAGTTACAGACTTAGTTTATTCTATTTATAGAAAATGTCTGCCAAATAACCTAAATGGCAAAGCCAGTCCTCAGTTTTTTCAACTCAAATAGACATATGAATTCATATTTTCATAGGGATCATCTCCCGTCTAAGTTTTAAGGTACATAGTAACATGGTAAGATAGATGTTAGATGGAAGAATGGGTGCGTAGGTTGGTAAATAGATCAGCCTTACATGTTTCTCATTTGCATAAAATAAAATATCACAACCTTCAGTATTTCTTACAATAGACTCATTTTGCTCTCATGAGATACCATCACTGGAGAATATATTCTATAGTGACTATCTAAAGATAGATGAGAAGAGATCATTAAATAAATGTTAAATAAGTCCTCATTCCTAGAATCAAACCATAATGGTAGTATGACATTCCAGAACTTATGGGACACAGTGAAAGCAGTCCCAACAGGAAAGTTTGTAGGTATGAATGCTCACATCAGAAAAACAGAGCCCAAATAAATAACCTAATCACCTCATGGTCCTAGAAAAACAAGAACAATTTAAATCTAAATCTAGTTCAAGGAATAAAATTATAAAGATCAGAGCAAAAGTTAATGAAATTGAGACTAAAAAAACAATATGAAGAATCAATCAATCAAAGAGCTGGTTCTTTGAAAGAATAAACCAAATTGACAAACATTTAGACAATCTTACCAAAAAAAGCAAAGACCCAAATCAATGTGATCACAAATGAAAGATGCAAAATCACAATGGACACCACTGAAAGAGGATTATTAGTAACAACTTTGAAAACCTGTACTACAATGAATTGGAGAATCCAGAAGAAATGGATAGATTCCTAGATATATATGAATTACCAAAACAGAACCAAGAAGATATTAAAAACCCTGAATAATTCAATAATAAGCAGTGAAACTGAAGTAGTAATAAAAAAAATACCAACTAAGAAAAACCCAGGTTCTGATAGATTCACTGCTGAAATCTATAAGAACTTCAGGGAAGAACTAAAGCCAGTCATCCTCAAATTCTTAAATGAAATTGAAAGCAGTATTCCCGGAGTCATTCCTGCAAGCTAGCACACCCAATTCCAAAACCAGAAAAGGACCCAACCAAAACAGAGAACTACAAGCCAATCTCTTTAATGAACATGGATGCAAAAATCCTTAATAAGGTACTGGCAAATGGAATGCAACAAATCATCAAAAAGATCATGCATCGTGGGCCAGTGAGATGGCTCAGCGGCTTAAGCGCCTGCCTGGCAAGCGCGAGGGCCCGAGTTCGACTCCCGGAACCCACATACGAAAAAAGGGCCGGTGATATCACTCAGCGGCACGGGCACCTGCTGGCGTGCGAGGTCCTGAGGTCGACCCCCCGGTACCCACAAAAAAAAAAAAAAAAAAAAGATCATGCATCGTGACCAAGTAAGCTTCATCCCTGGGATGCAAGGGTGATTCAGCATACATGAATCAGTAAATGTAATGAATCCCATCAACAGAAGCAAGGACAAAAATCACATGATTATTTCAATAGATGCAGAAAAAGTTCTTCATAAAATCCAACACCCATTCATGACACACACAAAAAAACAAAAACAAAAAAACTCAAGAAAATAGTTTTAGCAGGATCTTATCTCAATCTGATAACCATTTATGTTTGCTAAACAGCAAACATATTAAATGGGAAAAACTGAAAACTTCCCCTCTAAAATCAGGAACAAGACAAGGACATCCACTATCACCACCTCTTTTCAATATAATATTTGAAACATTAGCCAGAGCAATCAGGCAAGAGAATGAAATAAAAGGGATATGTATAGGAAAGGAAGAAGAATTATCGTTATTTGCAGTTGACATGATCCTCTTCAGAGAAGACCCAAAAAATTCCACCAAAAGACTTCTAGAATTAATAACCAACTTCAATAGCATAACAGGATGCAATATCAATAAACAAAAATCAGTAGCATTTCTGGAAACCAACAATGAACTTACTGGGAAAGAAATTAGAAAATCAATACCATTCACAATAACATAAAAACTTAAATATTTAGGAATTAAGCTAAAGAAAAAAGTGGAAGACTTCTACAATAAAAACTACAGTAATCTGAAAAAGGAGATTGAAGAGAAACATCAGAAAATTGAAAGATATCCCCTGTTCCTGGATAGGCAGAATGAATATCGTCAAAATGGCCGTATTTCCAAAAATGACACACAGATTTAATGCAATCCCAATCAAGATAATAATATCATTCCTCACAGAACTGGAAGAAAAAATCCTAAAATTAATATGGAACCAGAGGAGACCCAGAATAGCAAAAGCAATCCTGAGCAACAAGAGCAAAGCTGTAGATATCACAATCCCAGATTTCAAGTTATGCTACAAAGCTCCAATGATAAAAACAGCATGGTGTTGGCATAAAAATAGACATGTGGATCAATGGGACAGACTCGGCAGTGATGGCAAACCTTTTAGAGCTTTCAATTATAACAAGGTTCACTGGAATAGAGGAGACAGAAACAACTCTAAGTGCATCCAGCTAAACAAAAGGGCCAAAAACATCTGCTGGAGGAAACATAGCCTCTTTGACAAATGATGCTGGGAAAACTGGCTATCCACGTGCAGAAGATTTAATCTAAGTCCATGTTTCTCACCATGTACTGAACTAAATTTAAAATGGGTCAATGCTCTAAATGTTAAAACAGAGTTAATTTTCTGGAAGATCAAATAGGTAAATCTCTTGAAAACATAGATATAGGCAAGGACTTTCAGAAAAGGACCCCTATTGGATAAGATATAGTACCAAGAATCATTGAATGGGATCATATCAAATTAAAGTTTCTGCACAGCAAAAATATACCCAAAAGAGTAAAGAGACAACCTACAGAATGAAAAAAACTTGTTAGCTATTCCTCAGAGGACTAATATCTAGAATATATAAAGAACTAAAAAAATTAGACCCTCCCAAATAAAATACCCAATCAAAAATGGACAATTGAATAAAATAATTGAATAAATTATTGAATTGAATTATTGAATTGAATAAAACCTTCTCAAAAGAAGAACAAATGGTCAACAAATACATGGAAAGTGTTCAACATTTCTCATCATTAGAGAAATGCAAATTAAACACCTTTCTCCAGAAAGAATGGCCATCATCAATAGATCAAATAATAACAAATGCCGGTGAGGCTGCAGAGAAAAAGGAACACTTCTCCATTGTTAGAGGGAACATAGACTAGTACAACCACTATGGAAGCAGTATGGAGATTCCTTACAAAACTAGAAATTTTATTTGACCAGGAATTCCCCTTCTAGGTATCTTCCCAAAAGAATTAAAGACATCATATTTTACTGATATATGCATACTCATTTTATAGCAACTCAACTCACAAAAGCTAAATCTTAGAAGTGGTGTATATGCCTATCAACAGATGTATGGATAAAGAGAATGTGGTATTTATGCACGATGGAGTATTACTCTGTCATAATGAAGGATAAACTTGAGTCATTTGTAGTAAAATGTACACACTTTGAGATCATAATGTTAAGTGAAATAAATCAGCCACATAAGCTTGAATGTTCCATATTTTCTCCTATGAGATACCCAAAATATAAATAAAGAGCAAAATAAAAGATAGATAATAAAAAATAGGAAGATAGATCTCTTGTGAAAGGGAACTATACCAAGAGATGGAGGGAGATGGGAAGTAGGGTAAGGGAATGGGATGAAAACAAAAATTAAAATGTGTTATGTACATGTATCAACTCCCCACAAGGAATATAATCATTATGTACTGCAAATATGTACCAGTAAAAATAAAAAGTTAAAAAAATAAGTCTTATCCCACACCATATTATTCCAAACAGTCCAGTCTTGACAAAAACACAGCATTTTTAATTATATATACATACTATATATAAAATAATTAAATTTTTTCTTCTTTTAGGGACCAATGCGTTTGCACATTTGCACCCCTAGGCAATTGATTAGCCATAGTCAAATTGTAAGAGGTACATATCTCCTTTTTATTTTTTTATATTTTTAAAAAGAAAAAGTGAGAAAAAAATAGGCATAACATCTAGAAAGCAAGGACATTCAGGCACTTTTTTAAGGAAATAAGTATCTAGGAACTGATTACCAAAAGGAATACCCAAACCAGAGCACATCTGGGAAGTTTTTATTCTGTAGCCCCAGGCCAATTTGAAGACAGCTGTCATATATGACCTTCCATATATGACCTTTTCTCCCTGCCCCTTCTAAACTCCAGACCCATGGACTTGTCACTACCCAGATTCTTGGTGTATTTTTACTCTATGATTTTGCTTGTTTTTCCTTCTACTGATATGTTCCTCACTCTGCCTTCCATAGTCCTGCATTTCCTTAAGGTTTATGTATTATTACCCATTCTTTGATGAATTTTCCTGCTTTCTCTGAGTCATTCTTCCCCCCCATCCTCTGGTGGCACCTTGATAAAATATTGCAATATTGCATCTCCCACTATTCCAGAAGTTGGTTTGTCAAAATCACCCTGGCAATAATACAGTCACAGGAATAATAATTACTGTAATTCTCAGCCTCATATTCTCAGCCTCAGATTTTGCTAGTTCAAAGATATTAGGGAAAACATGAAAATATTTAGCATAGAACACAAGACAAACTGAAGAACTACATTTACATCAGAGGTTGGGAGATTAATTAAGAATTTGTTGCTGTAACCCAGATTAGAGATTATTGAAATCTTAACTAAAGCAACAACCGTAAATACTTGAAAAGGGTTGATAAAATGTTGAAGAGAAAAAAAATCTGGTTTTTATTAAAAAAAAAAATAGGAAGGACATTGTTTCATGGTAAGTAAACACAAAGTAGCGATCATTACTTTGGAAAGAACATGTAGGGAGTGGCCACTGTGAACTTGGTAATTAGGAAATTACCCACAATAAATAGATTTGTTTTTAATTTAACAGCCAGAATTTACAACTCAGTGACAAGCCACATGCCACACTAGCTTCAAAGGAAACTGGAGAATTAATTGTTTGTTTGTACACACAGCTTCCACCAAATAAAATCAGAGCTTCATTACTAAGGGAGACAAAGCCTAGTACAGGCAGGATAACCAGCAGTATGCACAGCCCCTCAGATGTGCACTGGACAGTGTAGAAATTCCGCCTCTCACCGCTGCAAGCCATCTGCGGCGGATCACAGACCTAAGGCGTGGGTATGGTGAGATGCCTTCAAGCCTGAGCCTGGACTTCGTGACGTGTCCAGAACAAATCTAGGATCTAGAGATTCCTTCTCCATTGTGTTTCACTTAAAATTGTCCCTGCAGTCGCTTGATTTTGCTTTGTAAATTCCTTAATATAAAATATAAATATTCCTTAGAGTAACATCACAGTAAGTCACTTGTTTCCTTCCTTTCTTCCTTGCTCTTTCTCTGACTTTCTTCCTTTCTTGTACTTATTTTTTGTTCTTGCTTTTGCTTGAGCCTTTATGTTTCTGCCTTTTTGCAATACATCCCATCTTAAAAAATTCAGATTCTAGCAAGTCAAGGAGGGGAGAATAATGCTAACATCAATACTTCCTTAAAAGAAAAACCTTTTTAATTATTATATCACAAAAACAAAAAGAACTCAAGATAGCTTGATGGCATAATTTGCATCTTGCGGTGAAATTTAAAGTACTAAAATGGAAAATGCAACTAAAGGACCATTATTATCCAGTTCTAAACTTTAAGATTGAAAATACCTAATAGCTTCATTTTCTTTTTTCACCCAGAATGTGTTACACAGACCCTTTCTAACAGGTGAGATTGGTCAAGTGTTTGTTTTTTTTTTAAATATATGATAGAAATCATCAGGAATTCCATTTTAAAAGTTAGTATTTTTTTCTCCTTTAAGACAAGGGTGCTACAAATACTGGAAGATATTTTGGTAATTCACTTTCAGAGGGGAAAAATTGTAAAATTCTGCCACAGAAATAAACATTGTAATCATTTTCATCTGAGAAATATAAGTCATGATATAGAATTCTGAAGTCTGTAGGAAACCCTGGATATAAACTAACTTATTCTGTGATTTTTCAAAGAAACTGCTTGTCAGGGTCTTTGTACGGGCATTTTAGAGTGTGTCCTGTATAGTCCACAGGACCCTACACTTAAAAGACTCTGGCACTTGGTTTAATGCTCTGCCGTCTCCATCTTGAAAGGCGTAATAAGTTTTTGAATAAAGGGTTCCACAATTTATACACTAGGTCCTGGCCTCTAGAATTTGAAAGAAGTCAGAATTTAGCAAAACGTCATTTTTAAATAAATCTTCTTCCTCCTTTTGATAACTTTCTAATCCACAGTATTTTGCTGCTTCCACTGCAGATAAGGTATTCACATCAAATGCTGCTTGTCCTCTTACTGCCGTAAGTGGCCTGCGAAGAGGTGCTTTACTTACCACTCTCTGGTACACAGGAGGCACCATGCTTAGGCACCTTTGACTCTTGTGCCTTGGTACAGATTTACTGCAAAATATTCATTTTAAAAAAAGATAAGTAGGGCCGGTGAGATGGCTCAGCGGCGTAAGTGCCTGCCTTGCAAGCGTGACGGCCCAAGTTCGACTCCCGGATCCCACATACGAAAAAGGGGCCGGTGATATCGCTCAGCGGCACGGGCGCCTGCTGGCGCGGGAGGTCCTGAGGTCGACCCCCGGTACCCACAAAAAAAAAAAAAAAAAAAAAAAGAAAAGTAAATACAACCTGAACCATTTAAATTTAAGGATAGCCAGTTTGATAGTAAATAAGAAACTTGATTTTAAAAAATAAAATTGTTAATTTTCATAAAGTAATTTTGACTTATCAGCTTGATCTACACATAGAAAGTAGAAGTTCAATAATAAATATATTGAGAGGACCTCAAGATGGCGGATGAGTAAGAAGCAGGCAGTGAAACTCTCTCTAAAAGTTACCATTGGAACACGGGAATATAGCGACCCGGAAAGCGCAGGAGGGGGGGAGATGCCTCCCCGAAACCCAGAAAAGTTCTGAAGCGCAATCTGGGACCCCCGGCACCAGTGATGGGTGACTTCCAACAAAGAAGAAGGAAAGAAGGAGCAGACCGCACGCACGCACCTTCTACTATCCCGGGAGTTGCAGCGCCGCGGAGGCTCAATTCTACGGACACACGGTGGCAGCTGGCGCCCAGGGAGCCCCCACGGAGGATCCTGAGACAGCGGCGGGGCAGGGGAGCGGCGGAGAACCGCACTGACCGGCGGTGAGTGTCTCTCAGCCACAGCTGCCCCGCGCCAGAGAGCGACCGGCCGGGCGCCATTGTGGGGGGTGTGGCGAAACTCAGAGCGGCTCGGAAACTGCTCTGGGAACTTGTGCTCCGGACAGGACAGCACGGGGCCTCTCAGGCCCACGAAAGTGTGCTGAGGTCAGCAGGCGAACGAGACTGGACTCTCAGCCACACCTGTCCCGTGCCAGAGAGCGACTGGCCCGGCGCCATTGTGGGGGGCATGGCGAAAAACCAGAGCGGCGGGAACCAGTGCAGGGAACCCGCGCTCCGGACAGCGCGCTGAGCCTCTCAGGCCCAGGGATCGTGAAAGGGCGCTGAGAGCGGAGGCGAGCTAGACTGGTCTCTGCCTGAAAGTACGCGCCTCTGCTCACCGCCCGCCAGAGGGCACTCCTGGCTTACTGGGACGGACCTGCACAGAACAGGACTCTGTCACAAGGTACCTGCCTACAACAGAGTCAACACCTGGAACTGATTCTTTTTATTTTTTTTATTTTTATTTTTATTTTTTATTTTTTTTTTTCTCACTGATTTGTTTTTTGTTCTGGCGAAGGGTTTTTTTGTTTTTGTTTTGTTTTGTTTTGTTTTTTGGTGGGGTTTTATTTTTGATCTGTCTGTTTTATTGTTTTTATCTTCGTTTTTGTTTCTGTATGTGTATTTGCTCTTTCCTTCATTATTCTCTCTGGTTTTTTATATGAGTGTAAACAGCGCCTCTAACTTCTTTGTGATTGTGGTTGTGATCTGTTCTTCCTTTTATCCGTTCCTTCTCTTTCTACCACCTGTCCTCTGCACTAGTGTCCCAATTTTAGTGGGATCCCTCTTGGTCCTCTAACCTTACATCTAATTCCTTCCTCTTCTCCCAATACTCTATTTCCTCCTTAACTCATTTTAAATTTAAACTCCTCAAGGAAAAATTGACATACATAGGACTTGTATACTGCATATAATTTTTCTGGTGTGTTTTAGATTTTGTTATATAACCGCAACTCTATACAGCTAAAAGTGGTAAATAACTGGTTAGCTCAGTCTGTCATTTTTTAGGCTGTGTTTGATGCTTTAGTTAACATTATAGCCAAATGTGAAATAATTGTTCTAAACATCTTTCCTTCCTGATATTTCATGATTGAGATTGACTAAGGGACACAGAAAATACAGTGGCACAGTACCAAAGAATCAAGGACTGGGCCAAACAGGTAGCAACTTCGCATACCCAATGAATTGAAGAGGTAGGATCTGGCAGAAAGCTCAAAACCTAAAAGCAAGCTCCACTTGGAAGATACTGCAGAGAAGTAGTCATCTTCTAAAGATCTTAAACACTAGCAATAAAGTAACCTACTATAGGTAATTTGCAAACATCACCCCAGGAATTAAAGAAAGAAAAAATGAGACGACACTTAAACAAGATGCAACCACACACATCCAATTCACCAAAGGCAAACCTAGGGAGCAACGAGGTGGGACAATCCGAAAGCCACCCACCTGGCCTATCTGAAGTGGTAACAACAAAGCAACTGAATGAGGTTCTGGAAAAAATTAAAACAGAAATAATCTCACAGATAACTGCAGAGATAATGTCTACAATGAAGACCATGCTTAAGGACACTATAGCTGATACAGACAAAAAAATAGATGAACTTAAGAAAACTATAGAAACCATGAATGCTCAGCATAGGAAAGAAATGGAATCCATAAGGCAGATTCAAGCAGATATCCAAGAGATAAAAAATTCCATTGAAAGTATTTGTAGCAGAATAAGCCAATGCGAGGACAGGATCTCAGATATAGAAGACAGGCTTGCAATTAGTGATCATGAAATGGAAAAATTCTTAAAAATAGCAAGGGACCATGAAAAATCAATTCAGCAGTTGCTAGATGACTCAAAGATAAACAACTTAAGAATAATTGGAATAAATGAAAAAGCAGGAGATAGCAACAACGACATTAAAACCTTGTTCAAAGACATAATCAGGGAGAACTTTCCTGGAAGAGAAAAGGAATTTGACACCCCTATAAGTGAAGCTTTTAGAACACCAACTAGACATGATCAAAAAAAAACTTCAGCCAGACATATTATAGTCAAGATCCCAGAAATTCAACAGAAGGGCAGAATCTTAAAAGCTGTTAGGGAGAAGAGACAAATCACCTATGAAGGAAAACCCATCAGAATCACAGCTGACTTTTCAGCACAAACCCTCAATTCAAGAAGAGCTTGGAATGATGTATTGCAAGCTCTAAAGGAAAATAATTTTCAGCCCAGATTGATGTACCCTGCAAAACTATCTTTCAAAATTGATGGAGAAATAAAATACTTTCATGACAAAGAACATCTGAGAAAATTTATGACCACCAAACCAGCACTCCAAAACGTTCTGAAGGACATTCTAGAAAGAGATAGGAACCCCAACAGAAGGAATCCACCAGGCAGGGCAAATAATTAAATAGCCGGAAAGCGGAAAAACGAAGAGTGGGAACCAACAACAGGAAAATATCATGACAAGTCAATACATATCAGTTTTAACCATCAATGTTAACGGTCTCAATTCACCAATCAAAAGGCACAGACTGGCGAAATGGATCAAGAAGCAAGATCCAACAATATGCTGTATACAAGAAACACATTTAATTCAGAAAGAAATTCATAGACTGAAAGTCAAAGGATGGAAAACAATACTCCATGCCACAGGAACCCAGAAAAAAGCAGGGGTAGCTATTCTTTTTGCAGACAAAGTGAACTTCAAGCCAAGAAGGATTCAGAGAGATAAAGACGGTCATTACATCCTTGTAAAGGGAACAATCCAAGAGGAAGAGATAACGATCATAAATATATATGCGTCAAATACCAATGCACCCAGCTATATAAAACAAGTACTAAAGGACATGAAAAATCAAATAAGCACTAATACAATTATATTGGGAGATCTCAATACTCCACTGTCACAAAAAGATAGATCAACTGGACAGAAAATCAATAATGAAATAGTAGAACTGAACCAAACTTTTGAACAAATGGACTTAGTAGATGTCTACAGAGTGTTCCATCCCACAACATCAGAATACACATTTTTCTCAGCTGCACATGGGACGTTCTCCAAAATAGACCACATACTAGCTCATAAAACCTGCTTAAGTAAATGCAAAGGAATTGAAATTATCCCATGCATATTATCAGACCATAGTGCAATGAAATTGGAAATCAATGGCAAAAGATCCCACAAAAACTCCCTGAACACATGGAAATTAAACAGCATCCTCCTGAACAACCAATGGGTCACAGATGAAATTAAAGAAGAAATTAGTCACTTTCTACAACTGAATGATAATGACAGTACAACATACCGGAACTTATGGGATACAATGAAAGCAGTCCTAAGAGGGAAATTTATAGCATTAAACACTTATATCAGGAAAATAGAGCAAGCGCAAATAAACAACTTAAGGGTGAACCTCGAGCTTCTAGAAAAAGAAGAGCAGGTTAAGCCAAAAGCCCGTACAAGGGAGGAAATTATAAAGATCAGAGCAGAAATTAACGTATTGGAGAATAAAAAAACAATACAAAGAATCAATGAAGCAAAAAGTTGGTTCTTTGAAAGAATAAATAAGATTGACAAACCCTTATCCAACCTTATTAAAAAAAGAAAAGAAAAGGCTCAAATCCATGCAATTGAAAATGTAAAGGGTGATATCACGACGGACCCTGCAGAAATCCAGAAGATCATCTATACCTATTTTGAAAATTTATATTCTACTAAGATGGAAAATGCAGAAGAAATGGACAGATTCCTAGATTAGTATGAATTACCAAAGCTGAATCAAGAAGATTTAAAAATCCTAAATAAACCAATATCAGCCAATGAAATTGAAGATGTAATTAAAAACCTCCCAACAAAGAAAAGCCCAGGCCCTGATGGATTCACTGCCGAATTCTACAAGAAATTTAGAGAAGACCTAACGCCCCTACTTCTCAAACTTTTCAATGAAATTGAAAGGGAAGCAATACTCCCAAATTCATTCCTGGAAGCAAGCATTACCCTGATACCAAAACCAGAGAAGGACCCAACTAAGTAAGAGAACTACAGGCCAATCTCCCTAATGAACATAGATGCAAAAATCCTTAATAAGATACTGGCAAACAGAATCCAACAAATCATCAAGAAGATTATACACCCTGACCAAGTTGGATTCATCCCAGGGATGCAGGGATGGTTCAACATACGTAAATCAATAAATGTAATACAGCATATTAACAGAACCAAAGACAAAAATCACATGATCATCTCAATAGATGCAGAAAAAGCTTTTGACAAAGTCCAGCACCTTTTCATGATAAAAACCCTACAGAAAATTGGAATAGAGGGTCTTTATCTCAATCTGGTAAAAGCTATCTATGACAAACCAACAGCCAATATTATACTAAATGGCCAAAAACTGAAAGCCTTCCCTCTAAAATCAGGAACAAGACAAGGATGTCCACTGTCCCCACTCTTATTCAACATAGTTCTGGAAACTTTAGCCAGAGCGATTAGACAAGAGAAAGAAATAAAAGGAATAATGATTGGAAAGGAAGAAGTTAAATTATCATTATTTGCAGATGACATGATACTCTACACAGAAGACCCCAAAAACTCCACTAAAAAACTGCTAGATTTAATAAGCAAATTCAGTAGTGTAGCTGGATACAAAGTCAATACTCAAAAGTCAATAGCCTTCCTGTACACAAATAACAAACTTACTGAAAGAGAAATTAGGGAAACAATACCTTTCACAATAACATCCAAAAAAATGAAATACCTAGGAATCAACCTCACGAAGGATGTAAAAGACCTCTATACTGAAAACTACAGTACTCTGAAAAAGGAGATTGAAGAGGATATCAGAAAATGGAAAGATATCCCTTCCTCCTGGATAGGAAGAACCAATATAGTGAAAATGGCCATACTTCCAAAATTGTTATACAGATTTAATGCAATTCCAATCAAAATTCCAACAGCATATCTCACAGAATTAGAGAAAACAATCCTAAAATTCATTTGGAATCAGAAGAGACCTAGAATAGCAAAGGCAATTCTGGGCAACAAAGGCAAGGCAGGGGGCATCACAATCCCCGACTTGAAATTATACTATAAAGCTACTGTGATAAAAACAGTGTGGTACTGGCAAAAACACAGACCTGAAGATCAATGGAACAGATTAGAAGATGCTGAAACAACCCCAGACATACTAAGCCACCTTATCTTTGACAAAGGTGCCAAACACATTCGCTGGAAGAAAGATAGCCTCTTTAATAAATGGTGCTGGAAAAACTGGCTCTACACATGCCGAAGATTAAAACTAGATCCATATCTTTCACCATGCACTCAACTAAATTCAAAATGGATCAGAGATCTAAATATTAAAAAGGAAACATTAAATCTGCTGGAAGGTAGGATAGGTAAAACCCTTGGAGACATTGGTGTAGGCAAAGACTTTATGAATAAAAACTCAACCGCACGGGAACTATCCCAAAGAATCAATAACTGGGATCTCATCTTATTAAAAAGCTTTTGCACAGCAAGAGAAACCACCAACAGAGTGAAGAGACAACCCACAATGTGGGAAAAAATGTTTGCCAGCTGTTCCTCAGACAAAGGATTAGTATCGAGAACATATAAAGAACTCAAAAAAATCAGACCTCCCAAATTTAAAGACCCACTCCAAAAATGGGCATCTGAGATGAATACACATTTCTCAGATGAAGAAATACTAATGGCAAACAAATATACAAAAAAATGTGCAACATCACTAGTCATTCGAGAGATGCAAATTAAAACAACACTGAGATACCATCTCACCCCAGAAAGAATGGCTACTATTAAGAAATCAACTAATAACAAATGCTGGAGGGGCTGTGGGGAAAAAGGAACCCTTCTTCACTGTTGGTGGGAGTGTCGACTGGTACAGCCACTGTGGAAGTCAGTGTGGAGATTCCTCAGAAAACTAGGGTTGGAGGTCCCATTTGACCCAGCTATTCCCCTTCTGGGCATCTTCCCAGAAGAATTAAAAACATCGTACCACAGCGATATATGTGCACCCATGTTTATAGCAGCACAATTTGTAATAGCCAGATCTTGGAAACAACCCAAATGCCCATCAACTGAGGAATGGATAAGAAAGATGTGGTATTTTTATACAATGGAGTACTATTCAGCCATAAAGAAGGACAAACTGGAGACTTTTATAGGTAAATGGATGCAACTCGAGAAAATACTCATAAGTGAAATAAACTAGAAGCACATGTGTAAGCATCGTATTATCTCTCTAGTATGAGAAACTGAAAGAGTAAATAAGATCCAAAATGTACAATAGACATGGTGAATCAAAAAGAAACTGGTCAAAAGGAAAGAGAGACTGGAATAGGGAAAAGAAAGAAGGGAAAGGGAAAAAAAATTGTATATATATATATATATATATATATATATATATATATGATGGTTAAGATAGATACACTACCATTTTTACTTAGTTCATTGAAGAGTAAGGTTTGTGCCAATAATGTTTGGACAATTGAATGCTAATGTCTGGTGTCGTGAATAACTAACTTAAAGATAGTAATACGTAATGTATTAACCATTGTTACCCTCCTATTATGTTGGTTTGAAAATTTGTTCTTCTTTTGATTTGTTTTGTTTTTTCTTCTCTTTAAAATAAAAAAAATAATAATAAATATATTTAATATCTAGAAGGTATCTGCAGTGCGATCAAAATATATGGTAAATATTTAATTACAAAAAAAAACACTTATGGGCCGGTGATATAGCTCAGTGGCATAAGTGCCTGCCTGGCAAGCGTGAGGTCCTGAGTTTGACTCCCGGTACCCGCATAAAAAAAAAAAAAAAAAAACACTTATTACAGTAAAAGACACATTACCATTAATCTTTCCCAAAATACTCACCTTCATTTCAAACACATTTATCCCATCACTCATTCCACTTTTAGAAGTAGTTCTGGAATTCATCTTTCATGTCTACAAGATGTGATGGAAGATATAATGAATGCTAAGTACCACGCAATGGTAAGGAAGGTTGTTAAAAGCATTACAGTGTGTCCTCATCTACCTTATTCATCAGATCTGACACCATAAAACTGGCTCTTCCCCAAAGTCAAAAATGACTATGAAAGGTAAAATCTTTGTAACCACGACAGAAAGTGCAACTAAAGACACTCATGAAAGAGGACTTCCAGAACTGCTTCAGAAAGCACCAAAAGTGATGGAATAAGCATGTTTGAAGTAAAGGGGAGTATTTTAAGGGGAATTAATGGCAATGTGTCTTCTACTGTAATAAATTTTTTTAACAATTTAAACATTCACTATATTTTTATTGTACTACATATATATAATATATATTTAGATCTTTATGCTTTGTATGTAAAATGTATAGTTTAAGGAGAGACAACGCTTAATTTTATGATAAAAATTTTTTTCTCCTTTCCACTTCGTATCTGTTCTATTTTACATCTTACATTCTCAGTGAAGATGCTTTTCTTCTTTTCTGGCTGCTCTCAGTCCATTTTGACTAATTACAGTCCCAGCTATTACTAACACTAAGTTGAAGAGTTTTCCAAGGGAACGTTTGCCAAATCTTCTAAACAGAACCCTTTCAACTTTTACATTACTGACTGGCACATAAACCTCAGCCTCAGGTTGGTATAGCTACTAGGTCACAGGAAGTTCTCACGATTTTTCTCATGACATGAACATTTTATTAAAAATATTCTCAAAATTTTGTCATTCAAGAAATAATTACCTGGTATTATTTTTCTTTTTTAAACTAGGACACTTATTTTCCCCTAAGGCCCGATACCTCCTAGATACTTATTTGTTGGACAATCCTTAAAGAGACTAATCAACAAATTTATTATCAATTGTATTCTGAGCATGATCAAAAACCTGTGGAAATATTTAACATCTAATTATAAAGATAAGATAACCAGATACTCTCTTAACTAATAGTTAAGAATGGAGGGCGCTCAAGTCAAGATCTGAATTCAAATCACTCACTTATTATCTATGTGAAAGTGCACAAAGGTATTAACCTCTCTGAGTCTTAGGATTTCTTATTATTTTCTTCATTAGAAAAAATAGTGCATCAGTTGACTATGGCTGTCATAATAAAATCCATTTCTGGGGACTAGAAGTCTGAGGTATCAGCGAATTTGATTCTTCTAGGCCTCTCTGCTTGAATTTAAGGATGATGGCCTTTGCACTTTGCACGCACATGGTTGCCTGTTTTCCACTCTTCTGAAGCAGCTGACCTGGTAAAACAGTGGAATGGAAGACTCAGTTACAGCACCATTAAAATTGCAATACTTTGTATGGCTGTGTCAAGGTCCTCCAGGTTTTGTATGCTCTTAATTGGTGTCCAATATAAGGTGCTACTTTCCTATAACTAGATTCATGGACCCAAGAATCAGTGATAGAAATGATAGTGGCACCCCTACCGAGCAACTAGCAAAACTTTTGTTTTCTGTCCCTGTGATCTTATTCTCTGCCGGCCTAGAAGTGTTACTTTTTTTTTTCCAGTGGGAAAATTCTTCCATCAGGTCACACAATAGTGATTCCATTGAACCAGAAGTTAAGACTGCCACTAAGCCCCTTTGGCCTCCTAATGCCTCTGAATCAATAGGGAAAGAGGGGAATTATTGCGCCAGCTGGGTGGTTGATCCTAACTGCTGCTCCACAGTGGAGGTAATGAAGAATATGTGTGGGGAATACATGACATCCCTTAGAGCAATTCTTACTATTACCCTGTCCTATGATTCAGATCAATGGAAAACTACAGCAATGCAATTCAGGAAGGATTACTAATGGCCCATCACCTTCAGGAATGAAGGTTTTGGTTGTCCTACCAATAACAGAGCCAAGACCAGCTGAGATAATTACTGAAGAAAAAAGGAGTTTAGAATGGTAGATGGTACCAGAATTCTACCATCTAGAATTTAGATGGTAGAAGGCAATTATAAATATCAGCTACAACCACATGATCAGTTATACAAATGAGGACTGTAATTGTCATATTTCATTATTATTTTGTTATCAATACCATACGTCTGTGTATATGTGTATGTAGATGTATCTATAAGAGCTATAATATATATTATATAATATTTTGTTTTCTTTCCTCTTTTCTCCTTATCATGTGATATAAGATGTATTGGTTATATATCATAGTATATATGTATTAAATTTGCATCACAATATTTAAGCTACAAGATATCACAGAGAAGGTATTTATAAGGATCAACATCATCCAAGGATTTTGGAGTAGCTACTTGACAGAGCAGTCAAGGACTGCCTCATTGAGAAGGTGGATGCATGAACAGAGATCTGATAGAGTGAGGAAGCCCGCCTCGCAAGTGCAGGGGAAAGAGCATCCCAGGAGAAAGGATGACAAATAAATGCAAATGCCATGTACCAAAAGGTACTTGATACTTTCAAGAACAGGGAGGAAGTCAATATGGCTGGAGCATCATGAGAGAGGGCGAGGAGGGACAGGATGACATCAAAGCAGTTGCAGGTGAAGGATTGGGGATATACTCTCTGCCTCTCCACACAAATTATGTTGAACAAAATTATTTTTAAATTGAATACTTAGAAATAAAATATACTTTAACAGTCTGCTCATCCTCAAAATGATCATGAAGACATATTTTCATAGTTTATGGCTTTGGAAAGATATAATGTATATTGAAGCAGTCTGTCACATCAAAATTGCTCCAAAACTTGTAGCTATGATTTTTAAGATATGCATTAATCTGCAGACTTCACAGTTTCTGACTTATGTACCATTTTATTCAATATTAGACAAGTGCTTTATGAGTGTGTATTTGTGCCAGCCCCTCTCATCAACGGCAGTTAATGGTGAGAAGATGGACATTTCTGCTCACAAGCATTTGCCAGCTAACACATTTTTACTAAGTATGGACACAGGAGTGCGAACACTAAAATAGCACTTAGAGAGAAACTTAGGTGTCAAATCATTCAAATGTGAAAAATTTAAATGAAGTGGTTACATTTACTTTTGCATTCTTGATTTGTATTTTTATTATATTTGGGAAATGATATTCTAATAGTTATTTCACAGCTTGCTTTTAGACACAATTATAATAATGCTTACTTTAAAGCAAATATGCCTATTGAGCTCCAGGAATCAAATATATGTATATAACCTACAGTGTCCTTCTTTCAAGATAAATGGTTTTGTCCTTGGTGAGGATTATTGCATAATCACAGAAATATTAACAGAGAGAGATAGAGATTTTATTACAGATTTGGCAGAGTTAATTTATTCCTTTTAGTGTTCAGAAATCTTTCATAAAAGTAGGTAACAAAGAGTCTAATGTATAATCTTGTTGTGAGTGGGTGGTTATACATAGAGATATCTGACACCCAGTTGTTAGAAGATCAGAAAAATGCAAAGCCCAGCTGAAAGGCTAATTGTATTTTGTGTCACACGTGGCACAGCAGTAAAAGAGAAGCCCACTGTGTGGGGAACGCTCTTTCTGAAGGCTGAGAGCTGTGCATTTTGCTGCATGTCCAAACAAATCTTACAGAGAAGAATAAATTTGTTTCCATCTTCCTCACCTTCATTCATCATGTAATAATCCATTCATCAAAAGATCTCTAAATATAAAGAGGAGGAAAATAATTCATTTATGTGCCATTGCAACATACATCACCTCCTCTTCTAGTATATGAAGCAAAGAGACATTTGACATTGAATTAATTCAGTGATTCTCAAACTTCACTCTTTTACCACTTCATTTTCCCTTATTCAACTGCTAAGTCAAGTTTCCAGGTGAAACCATCTCCTCAGGTTTCAGACTCTTATGGGTCATTGTCATCATCACCACATTTGCACTGAGAGGCCATCAGAACTATATTTTCAAGCACATAATCTTTTTAAGAAGCCTGCGACCCCATATAAATCTGAAAGAGAACTTGGTAACAATATATCGATTGTGATATGATGAGTTCACAGTATTTCACACTGGATTCCTGACAAGTTCTTCCATGGTTGTTTCACAAATAAACATTTAAGTTATGAAAAATGTCATTTTTCCCCTATTGTGAATCTGGTATAAAATAAGAGGCTACCAGATAACAATTCAGGAAAAGAAACATAAGAGTTGGACAATCCTCCATCATTTGTCTGTAACAATGATTAGCAGGCTTTTACAGATACTGCATTAAGCACTTCACATGTGATTAGTTCCTATCTCTTATTTATGAGGCTGGGAAAATCATTGCATTTTCTCAGGCTAGAAATAAGGGCTGGAGAAGTGAAACAGCTTGTACAGTTTCACACAACAATCGATGTGGTTTAACTACTACCCTAAGCTGCCTTCCCTAGTCTAAGTATTCCTATTTTTGTTTGTTTTTAATAAGCATAAACCACCTGGCATTTCCCTGAAATTAGATCCACAGTGATAGGATCAGTGGAGCTCTCCTAGCAAAGTCCTGTGTAAAAGGGAGAGTGTCAGTGCCACGAGCAGAGGGAGCAGGAAGCACTGCTTGCCACCAGCCACAGTAGGTCTCTCACCCTTAGAAATGCTGTGGAGCTGCAAAGAGGAGGAATGTCAGTGTCAACAGATGTGGTGGTCTACTAGTAGGACTCTCAGAACTGCTAACAATGTATTGCTTGGGTAGGTTTTTCTCCTGTCTCTGTGAAGACATCTCACTTCCTAGGCAAAATTAGAGACAATATTATCTGTTATTTTATAACTCTAACATTACGTGGGTTGACAGACATTGCATTTAGATTGTAGTTTACCTACACTTTACCCATGCCCCATGCTATACCATGGTATTTCCTTTCTAATGTGTAGTCCAGCCTGCGTTTTTTCTCTCTCAGCACAATTATTCAGAGTTAAGGGGAGAAATTAGTGAATGTGCAACTAACTGGTGCCACAGTTTTAAACCTTAAGAATTCAAACAAATAAATCATGTTGTTCTTCTAAGTTTAGCTTTGTCTAAGTCTGTTGATCTTTCAAAATAACTTTCTAAACAAAAACACCCATTTTTGTGATTAGGAAAAAGTTTTAAGCAGGTCTGTTTGTATTACAGTGCTTACTAACACTGCAAAGGCAGTAGGTGCCAAGGTATATTTTAAATATCTAGCATGGATACACCACTCTATTTATCAAATAGTCCCTATTTCAGTTTATAGTGGTCATTGGGTAAATATTAGGTCATTTTCTTACTCCTGTGTGTTGAATTTAGTTAATTGAATGTCCTGTGTTTGATGCAAGAGAAGGGAGATTTTAAGTTACATCTGTGATTTTCTTCCGTGTTTATTCATATGTTTATATGCCATGGACAACTTCAAGTACAACTACTTTTTCTACAACACCTTAGATCTAAAAAGCATTAATATTATTATAACTTCAAAGTCCTTTGGTGAAAATCATTATAGGAAAAGATTCACCAGTGTTTTCTTTGTGCTCTGCAGAACGAATTATTCTAACCTAAGACTACTATTCCCAGACTGGTACTGTGGCTCCATATGCAACCAGTTCATCCATTTTCGGTGGTATGAAGAGTCAGTTTAGTGAAACACGCTGCGAGCTCTGTATTATACAGTGGTCCAGACAATTTAACAAAACTTCCAGAGAGTGAAACAACCACGCTGTCAATTTCATACAAACAGCTAATTTTAGCAGTATGTGCAGTATACGTATTGATTTGAGGTTCTATCAGTTAGTTTATCCACACAACAATTATGGTTTTTTATTGTAAAATATTTCTATTATTTTACTGTGCTTTTATCTAAATGCTTTTCTAAAATTAAGTTTTGGTGGAATGATCCTGAATTTAAAAGAAAGAAATGTAAAATAAATGATTTTGGGCTTATCTCTATGGCCTTCCGTGAAGTTTAAGTTGGCAATAAAAATCAGAACTAATATGTAGCATTTTAGCAAAGATACTCAAAAATATTATAAAGAATATTAATTTTAAAAAGCAATTTTTTAAAAGGAAAAGAATATTTACTCAAAGCAATGCCCATTAAATAATAACAAAAACAATTCTGGTTGAAATAATCTGGGTTTTTTGTTTGTTTCTTTTTTATATGAAGTATTTTACAAAGGTATATTTGAGTGTCTCTGATTGTATGGACATAGCAGTTTCTGTGGGAATGCGTTACTTATCACTCAGAGTCCTGGAGTTTACCAGTTTTATTCAGGATCAAAATGAATACATTTAGGGATGTCCACTTCCAACCAAGCACTGCTTGCCACCAGCCCCAACTAGATCTCTCACCCTTAGAAATGTGAGAACAAAACTACCACCCATCCTGAAAAATAAACAAGTGGACGAAAATAAGAGTTATCAATGTAAGGTAATGATCCTTGAGAGACAGGGCGAAACAGTGTGAGCCCTGTGATTTCCCTATCTTACCTCCTTGAGAGTTCCCAGGCCATAGCATATGGAAGCAGAACCCCAGCAGTGCTTGGACAACTTTCTGAGCTGAAGAGACAGAGCTCAGAGTTTGTAGGCAGTGTACTGGAAAAAAGGACACAGAGCTGGAACTCCAGAGACCTGTAGCAAGCCCCTTCGTTCCTTTTATAGAGTACTGCTGAGTGCATGCGTGTAAGGAAGCCACCAAGGCTAGGGAAGATGGACCTAAACAAATTAAAGGTGGCAATGCTTGGTGGTGGCACAGTGCTGAACCTAACATCTGTTCTCACCACCCAAACTAGAAAAACGTATGATTCATGGGAAATCTGGTAAAGTACACAGAAACGTTTTCACTTCTGTGAAAATATTGGTTTCTTAAGGAATAATTGATAATTTGTTTATTGGGAAATAATTAGTTTGAAATACCTTTCTAGTCTTGTCTAAGAAATCTTAGAACCTAGATCAAATAGTGCCCAAGTAAATTAATCCTGTACAGTGGTCTGCATTTATGTATAGTTTGCTTTTCAAGGTTTCAGTTTCAAGGTTTCATGGTCATTCGTGCTCCAAAAATATTAAATGAAAAATTCCAGGAATAAATAATTTGTGGATTTTAAATTTCACGCTACTCTGAATAGTGTCATGAAATTTTGTGACATCTTTCTCAGTCCCACCTGGAATGTGGTCATCCCTTTTTCCAGCATGTCCATGCTGTATACACTGCTTGGTGCTTAATTACTCAGCAGCTGAATTGATCACCAGATTGACTATCTGCAATACCATAGTTCTTGTGTTCAAGTAACGCTTATGAAGTAGTCTAAGTCTATGTCACAGTGCCTATGTTATTCACCTCACTGTATCTATCTCATCATGTAGACACTGTATCATCTCACATTATCACAAGAAGAGGAAGGGAGTATATAGTACAACAAAATATTTGGTTGGGGAAGAGTTAGGGAGACAGCAACCCAAAACTTTTATTACACTTTATAATTATATTTGCTTCACTTATTATTAGTTATTGTTGTTAATCTCTTACTATACCTAGTTTAGAAGCACAACTTTATCAGAGATATGTACGTACAGGAAACAGAATTGTATTTTCAGGGTCTGGCACTATCCATTGTTTCAGGAATCTCCTGAGGCACTTGGTACATGCCCCCAAGTATAAGAGGGGACTATTTTATCAAGGTCAAAGCTCATGAATGTTTATGAGAATCCAAAGATATTCAGCACCCAATGAAATAAAGTTGTCTTTATTTGTAGAATTCTATAAAAATCATCAGACAAAATATTAGAAAAATATGACTCACAACAGTAAAAATCAGAAACTGATTGAAAACCAGAACTGATTCAGATATTAGAATTAGCAAGTTAAAGACTTTAAAATAGTTCTATAACTGTTATATATGTTCAAATATCAAGTATAGACATGGAATATATGGAAAAAATAAAAAATTGAATTTTTAGAAGTAAAATGCATGAGGGAAACATACATTTGATGCAATTAATGACAAATGAATATCACAGATGTAAAGATTAGTAAATATGATGACATGAAAATTAAAAGTATCAAGATGACATAGAAATAAAGAAGAATTTATAAAAATGAATAGAGTATCAATGAAACATGGGCAAATTTAAGTGGTCTAATATACTTGTAATTTAAGTACACAAACCAGAGGAACAGTTAGAGAAAAAAAATTAATGAAAGAAAGGCTGAAACATTTTCAAATCTTACAAAAACTATAGACCTACAGATCCAAAAAGCTCAGTGAGCCCCAAACACAAAAAAAGTGAAGACAACTGCATCACAGTTCATCACAATCCAATTGTTTAAAAACAGTGACACTATGAACTTCTGTCTCCCCCCACAACCCAATAAATGAAAAACAATGTTTTTATTCAAGTGTTCAAGAGATTTTAATAGAAGCTTTGTTAAATAACGTATACTCCTGTGGAAAAAAACCATATGAACTAATAAGGAGCTATACTAGTCAGTAAGAAATGCAAAATAAAACCAAAAAGAGATACTACCACACTGTAATTATAATGGCTAAAATTGAAAGGACTGAGCATTTTAAATGCAGATGAGATGGGGCCGGTGAGATGGCTCAGCGGCTCAGCGGCTTAAGCGCCTGCCGGGCAAGCGCGAGGGCCCGAGTTCGACTCCTGGAACCCACATACGAAAAAGGGGCCGGTGATATCGCTCAGCGGCACGGGCGCCTGCTGGCGCGTGAGGTCCTGAGGTTGACCCCCCAGTACCCACAAAAAGAAAATAAAAAATAAAAAATAAATGCAGATGAGAATGTGGAGGAAATGGAACCCTCATATACTACCAGTGAGAATATAAAATATTACAGTCATTTTGATTGGCACTTTCTTAAGAATTTAGACCTACCATTGCTTTTCTACTTTTAGGCCATTTACTATATGCTACCCCAAAGAAAACAAACTTTGTGTCCATGTGTATAGGAATGTCCATAGAAGCTTTGTTTTTAATAGCCAGAATCTCTAAATAATCCAAATATACATCAACAGTTGAATAAACAAACAGTTGTATATTTATATCATGGAATACTGCTTAGCAACTAAAAAGACTGTACTATAGATACATCGTACAACGTGAATTCAGCTCCAAATAATTGTACAAAATAAATGAAGTAAAAATAGAGTAATATAAAATTCTAAAAAATGCAAAGCAATCCACAGTAACAGGCTAGTTTATAATACACGGTGACAAACTAATCTGAGGATAAGATGGGCGGAGTAGAAAGAGGCAAGGGGGAGGCTTTATTTTAAAGTATGAGATAATCTTTGGGGATGATGGATATGTTCATTACATTGTGATGATGGCTTAATAGCTGCATACATATGTCATTTTAAGTATGTGCAGCTTATGGTCTGTTAATTTTACATCAGTAAAACACTTAAAATAATAAGTACACTCGGGAATGTATAGTATTTTGTATCTCTCTCCACTTCTGTTAAAACTCTGGCTTGGAAAGTGAATTGTCTGAGGGGTGAATTGTACAGTTTCACAGTGGAAAAATTTTAGAAATTTTATATTATCTCTTGACATTACTATTAATTTTCTCTGTGATTCAAATAATTGATTCCTTTCATACACAAATATTTTAATTTTTGGAAGCCTTCTTGAATGGAATGTATCTACTGGGGATACTGTTTTGCCAGTAACTAGGAATGTGGTCCTGCTTGGTCTCAGCTCTGGAGGTTTCTAGAAGAAAAACTCACTGTCGTTATTTACTCCTGAGTCAGCATTTCATTGTGTAGCTCATTCTTTGGTCCTGGAGTCATTTAACTCATGTTGTCCACTGAAGAAACTATTCCTAACTTTGTGAACTTTTAAAAAATTTCTCATTTTAAAAACAGTCACTATTTCTTATAGAAATTTTAGTAAATACCAAAAAATAGAAAGAAAACAGTATTTATAACTCTACTAGATAGTTACAACTATTATTAACATTTGGCATAATTTACCTGCAATATCACTTTTAATATCTATCATATTAAATTCAATCTTTTGGGCATACAATTTTTTTAATCAATCTCCTGTTGTTGGACATTTACAGAGATTTAAGTAAGTCACTATTATAAATAATTGCAACTTTCACCTTTTGAGTAAAACTGTTTTCTCAGAGAAGTTTCTCCAAATTGGAAATATTTAAGCATATCTGAAATTTAAAAATGCCTCTAATTTAAGAATTAGCTTTTTAGTAGTTACTATGCAAGATATTATATAACAGAAAATATAGACCTAAATAAAGACTTAAAGTCCTACAGAGGCTCAAAGGAATCAGAGGAGACCATAGGAATTCTAGGGGGACAAGTTTAAATTTTAGTTGGAAAGGATTTAAATAGCATTTAAAAAATACTGATATAATATTGGGAGGTGTTAATCAGCTTCCCACTAGTGAAACAAAATATTTGAGTTAAAGTGCTTTAAAAGTAGCAAGGTTTATTTTGGTTCACTGTTTTGGTGGTAGCACATCATAATGTCAGGAATGTATGGCGGAAAAAGCTTTTCACTTTATGTTGAGGAGAAGGTGAGAGAAAGAAAAAGGGAGAGAGAGAGAGGGAGGAAGAGGGAGAGAGAGAGGGAGGAAGAGGGAGAGAGAGAGAGAGAGAGTGGCTGAAACTAGGATCCCAATATCTCCTTCAAGGGCACAATGGCCTAAGACTTTGCATTAGGTTTTACCTCTTAAAGATTTCACCATCACCCAATAGCATCATGGACTGGGTCTAAGACTTTAAAATATGGGGCTTGTGGGAACTTCATGGAATTGTAGTAGAGAGAATAAAGGGAATGGAATTATGCTGTGTTTTTCCCTTATAGGCATCTTCCAGACTCTGGTTTTATATTTTCACCATAAGTTTCAATACTAAATAATAACCATCTCTTGGTGTGACTTGTATAGAAATGTCCAAATGCCCACATCGCTGATCTAATGATGTTTGATGAAGTGAAACCCAATTGAAATATTGAGTTCCTTAAGGTTAGTATGCAAAGAAAGTCTCCACATAGTATATTGTTTTAGAAAATGAGATCATAAAAATAATGTCCATATTTTTACTTTTAAAATGTATAGAGAAATTTTCTTTCATATATAGGAGTTTGGATTTTATATATATTTTTAAAATTTTATGGGAAAAATATTCCTTTGGAGTGTCTGGAAAAAACATTAGTCTTGATGAACAGGTGAGTAGGAATCATGAATAAAAGACAAAAGACGTAGTAAAACCCTGACTGGACCAACATTTTACTGGAAAATGTTATACTGATATCAGCAAAAAGATAAAACTTATTTACATTGAGCCATCTTTGGTAATTATAGTTAAATGCTTAAAAATGCTTAATGGATCATTTAATTTGAAAAGACACAGAGAATTAGGATACCACTGTTAAGACTTGATGAAATAATGTATGATTATTTAGGTATGATAGAGCTAAGAAAAAAATACTGGAACTTATTCTGGATTAGAATGAAAGGTTGGGTTCACATAGACAGAAAGTCCTAAGAAAGCTTAGTACTCAGTATTCAAAAACAGCAGGAAAGCTCCAATAGGTCATTAATGTCATTAGCCTTTTAAGAGCAGCTGTGAATTAGATAAGAAAGGTTAGCAAATACAAGACATGCATGCTACCACCTTCTCTCCTCAGTGCCCTGACAAACATTTCCAATCAACTGTGACACTCTTTCCCACTAGACCTCAACATGAGCCTGGAATTCTTAATATAACACCATGTGTCCAAAATCAACAGATGGAGTTCAAAACTCTTAATATAACAGCCAAAAATGAGATATATTGGTGCTGCAGTTTTCTCATCTCTGCTATTCATATGTAAAATAGAAGGTAAAGTGTATTATCAATGCAGTGTTAAACATTATAAAATGCAAAAATGACTTATTTATCTATGATTATAAATATTTGACAAAGGCACTGGTATGTTAAAATTTTTTGCATACAACCTAGAAGTTCTTATTGTGTGTAGATATTTTTATAATCATTGCTTAAAATAATCCTCAATGCTAAAATGATATAAATTTGGTCTAAACTGTCCTCACTTGAAAAATAAAATTTGCCCCAAGTGGCCTCCATATATAGTGAGGTGCAATTTAGCTTGAAATGGAAGCAAATTGCAACCTAATGTAATCCCTTGTAATCAAGCAGCTGAGCCTCAGTCAACCATAGTATTAAAACCCTCAGCCAAGCATGCTAAAGATTGTCAAATTATGTCCAAATAAAGCAAATATTAAACTTCATAAGTCAGGTGATCTCTCTTTATGTCATTTCCTATTTTTTTAAAATTTTGGTTATACATACATCCCACTATGTTGTTCCTGAGGACCATATTTGGTCCAGAACGCTGCCCAATTCTAGAACATTTTTTCTAGCTCAGATAAACTGTTATTTTTAACCAGGCTTAGATTCTTCTCCTACCCCACCCGATGTGGTCACCAGGATCTGAAATGAGCTTCAGATAAACCCCAGAGCAGTGAGTGACCATGTGATGCACCCACTTGGGTCCCTTGAGCCGGGTGATCCCTCACACCAACTGGAAGGCGTGGCGAGCCTCTCAGATTTCAAGATTGACATATTTTGTGTCCTGAGCTTTCTGAGATTATATGAGCAACACTTGTTTTCCTTTCCTTCCTTTTTTTCTTTCTTTCTTTCCTTTTTTTTTTTTCTTTTCTTTTTTTTCTTTTTTCTTCCTTTACTGAATTGGATTCCACTAGGAGACTTTAACTGTTTAACGGGGTAAGATAAAATCTGAGCTGGATTCAGAGTTAAATTGGATTTGACAGTTGCCTGGATGGGATCTGTTAAGGGTTTTCAGCAGCATTTTTGATGTTTTTATATCAGGATTTTGTTTTTAATTCTTGGTATTGGTAATGGAGTTATCACAATCCAAGCAGTCTAGAACTCACCTTCTGAGACTCCACTTAGATTTCTGCATCAAGATTACAGGTCCAGAACATGTGCATTACGGGGAGAATGGGTAACCCAATGACATACAATTTAGAAAAATGATAACTACAATGGAGAAGTTTTAACTTGAAGAATACTGTTCCTTTCTGAGCCATATTAGAAATACATGAATCAAAACTCTTGCAAAATAGTGGAATGTGTTCTTTAATTGTACATAGAAACAGTGAAAAAAGTAAATGAATCAAAAGCAGGGAGGAGGAGGGGAGGGAAGGGGATTTAAAAAATAATTAAGACGTGTTATGGACATGTACCAACTCCTCACATGGAATGCAATCATTATGTACTACAAATATATACTAACAAAAAATAAAAATTAAAAAAAAACAATTCCAATTTATTTTGAAAAATACCTCATTTCTATATCATGAACCAAAGAGTGGAAGTGAAGAAAACATTTTAAACTCAATTAATAATGAAAGCATTAAATATCAAGCTTGGGGAAGCAGTAAAAGTAAGACTTGGAGGTAAGGATACAGTCATAAATGCATGTATTTTAAAAAGGACTGAAAAGTAATTAGTTAAATGTCCAAATTGAAAGTAACAGCATAAGAAATCCAAAGAAAGGCAGAAGGCCAGACAATGAATATAAAAGCAGAAATCATGAAATGCAAATAATGGTAAAATAGAAAGGACTCAACAGAGACTTGTTTTTTAAAAAATGTCAATAAAATAAAGAAATTGCTTACAAGGCTACTTTAACGATAAAAAAGACTAAATAATATTTGGATAAAAAGAGGACATAATGATAAAAACAACAAAGACTAAAAATATGAAACAATACCAAAACAAATATATGTCAGTAATTTGAAAGCTTAGAAGAAATCACACATTCCTAGGAAAATATAATTTTCCACGATTGATTCAAGAAGAGCTATAAAGACTGACAACTCACATTGCTCTTAAGTAAATTTCATTATTGATTTTAAATGTCTCCTCAAATAAAAATACTAGGTAGTTTCAAAAAAGAAAAAAAACAGAAAAGAAAAACAAACATTGGCTCCTTAAAAAAATTCTTTGGAAAAAGCAAATAAAATGCTTAAGCAACAGAATAAGGGCATGTTGAAAGAGGGTTGTACTTTGTACTAACCCAACTGTTTCTTCTCTCTACCCATCTTTACCTAGATACTCTAAGTACATTAAAACTTTTGCCCAATTGACCCTTTCCCTCAACAATAATAAAAAAGAGCAAGATAAACAAATGCATTACAAAATGAGATCTTCTGACCAACCAGGCTTGCAATAACCACTTTTACTTTATGTTCTACGGCAGAGCTTAGAGATGTGGTAAGAGGATTTCCAAATGTAAAAAAATCCTCAAAAATTCATTAAAGAATTTATAATCCTCATAGGAGCTTATGATGGGGCTCTCTGATTTTTACTAGTGTATGCATATGATAGCAGGACCCAAAGAAGTTTGGAAATGGATGGCAGAAGCAGAATGGAAGGAAACTGAGCAGTATATTAAAGACCTTTCCTGGGCCGGTGAGATGGCTCAGCGGCTTAAGCGCCTGCCTTGCAAGCGCGAGGGCCCGAGTTCGACTCCCGGAACCCACATACGAAAAAGGGGCCGGTGATATCGCTCAGTGGCACGGGTGCCTGCTGGCGCGCGAGGTCCTGAGGTCGACCCCCCAGTACCCACAAAAAAAAAAAAAAAAAAAAAAAAAAAGACCTTTCCAAAGCCTCTTCAAGGGAAAGTCGGAGGGGAGCTAGGAAACTTGCTGAAAGTCTTTTAAATTCCATCTTTAAGGTTTTTCCACAGAAGATTGATAGGTCCATTATAAAATCTTGCAGGCAAGAAGAATGAAGCAGCTCCAGATTACAGAGCTCAGGTAGAAATACTGTTTGTGAGGCACTCTAGGCTTGAAATACATCAAAGAATATTTCCTGCAGGGCATGAAATGGCATTAACTGCTTTATCTTTAAATGGACTTCATCCTGAACTTTGCAGTCTAATTAAAAACCATAAAATGGGATGGGAAATTACAGACATGTTTAGTTTGGTGGCTTTAGCTGAGCATTTTCTAGAACAGAAAAAATCTCCAAAGACTAACAAATTTACACTCCTTCAACTACAAATTTCAGGGACCCAGGCTAAAAGGATTGTCCTGTTCTTATTTTAAACCACAGCTGAAAGGACCTAGAATGAGGAATTGTGTACCTCCATGTGTCTTCCTTTATTGCAAACAACCAGAATGCTAGAGAAGAAATTGTCAACTTTTCAGTCTGCAAAGAAACCCTTTCTTTTTTTTGGCACCAAATTGTTTTCCCACTAGAGGGAGCTCGCAAGAATGTAATTAACTCTAATAGGGTCTGAGGGATTGTACAGTAAAATGTTTCTCATAATACTTTTGAATAAAAAAGGAGAAACATAAGTTAGGATAAATGAGGAATCCTGCACCATCATGGTGGATACTAGTATCACCTTCTCTACCATAAACCCTACTCTAATAAGTCAACAAATCCCTTGGAGTAAAAAGGTTATTTCTGTGGTGGAAGTTTCAAATTAGGTATAAGTGGTACTCATGTCTGACTATCCAATTGACATTAAGACCACTTTAAGAAAAAAAGTTCCTTTTCACTGTGTGGTACTGCAAGACTTTGATAGAGCAAAACTTTCCAAGTGAAAAGAACACAGAAGTTCTTTTCAGAGCGAGAAAGAATCTTGCAGTATCCTGATTCCCATGAACAAGAACTCTTGTACTCTCTGTAGGGGAAATGTATAAAATGAAGGTATACAGTATCTCTGCTCCTTCTAATATAGTTGAATGTGCATGGACAGCTTCTTTTAAATAAGAAGGATTAAAATTCTGGATCCCATAAAAATCCAAATAGATCGTTGTAAACCTTTGCCTAAATCATCCCGATATCCGTGGCAACCTAAAGCAATTCAACGACTCTCCCTCATTGAAAATTACTGAATTAAATGAGGACTTATAATTCATATACCAGACCTTGCAACATTCCAATCCTACTAATTAAGAAAACAAATGGTCAAAGGCGGAAACTTGTTATAGATTTATGAGAAATTTAAGAAGTTGTGATTCTGATATTTCCTGAGTTCCAAATCCAAACACTTTGTGTCCAATGTGCCTGCTGATTAAAAATGGCTCAGAGTAATAGACCGCAGCCTTCTTGAGTAGTCCAGTTGAGAAGCTAAGTCAGTATTTGTTTGCACTTGAAAAGTCAAAATTACACCTGGATTGCAAAGCCACAGAGCTTAGTGAAGCCCCTTCTCATTCCTCCCAAGCTATTCATCAGGACCTGGAAGCCCTGCAGTCTCTCAGAAGTGCTCTGAACTGACTCTATTTACCTCACAGCAATTTACACATATAAGTAACAAGGTTCCAATGAAAAACTCCAGTTTTCAATGGAAAATTTCCACTATTTAGGGCATAACCTGACTACTGAAGGGATTTCCCTGTCACTTGAAAGAATCAAAATTGTTCAAAATATTCTCCACCCTAAGACAATTAAGAGGCTTTCTTAGACTTGCAGGATACTGACTTACTGATTTTTCCATCATGGTCTCACCACTGTATGAACTCACTAAGAATGCAAGTGGTCCTTGGGAAGGAGGTTGGGAACAGGCTTTTAACCATGTGAAACTGGCCTTACAACAGCCCCTGGTTCTAGGACTTCCAGATTATACCGACCTTTCACATTATTTATGCATAATTGTAAATATCAGGGACTAGGAGTGCTTATCCAAGAACATGGGAGAAACAGGCCCAATGCACATTACACTACCTTTAGATCTAGTCACTAAGCCATATCTTATTTGTTTAAAGGCACTAGCAGGAGGAACCAGATTAGAAGTCTCTCTCATCTGACTTAAGGTTAGAGAACATTTCTTACAGATTCCAAATATTTTGAAAGTCCACTGAAACCCAGCAAAACCCAGCATCTTTTAATAAGTAGACTAACATCTTACAAAGTTCTTCTTTTTTCTTCCAATCTCCATTTAAAATGTTGCAACATAAGTCATCTACTTTATTTCCTTTACTGGACTGTAGAAAAGACTACCATTATGTGAACAAAGCCTAAGAATTAGTGACCTCTTCCTGTTAATCTATGAGACACGCTGTTCCATAATCCTAAATGGATATCTTTGATTGATGGATCCTATGCCAAAAACTCAAGAGAAATACCAGGCAAAGTATGCTGATACAGGGCAATTTGAACTAATAAAGAACAAAATTCTTCCTCACTTTAAGTCAGAGCTTTCTGCTGTCAGTTGCACTTCTCATATGGGTAAAGGCAAATTGGGAAATATTTATACAAATAGCAGATATGCATATGGAGATGTTTATAATTTTTATATTACAGAAAGATAAAAGGTTTCTTCCATCTAGAAAAATTCCAATTAAAAAGAGGCATTAACTAGATGAGCTCCTTTCTGCTATTCTGTTGCCATAACAAGTTTCTGTTATTAAGACTGAAGCCAATACTTATAAAACTGAACCTGAATATCAAATGCATGGCTGTTTTTCATGCCAAGTCAGCTAGTACTGAAACAGCAATAATGTGCAATTTTAATAAGCTCCATAAGAATGGGCCAAGTCAACTGCCCTGTGAGGATCTATTTAATAATCAATGTAATGGATCTGAGTCAGAATAGAAAAACTGGTTTCTGAAAGTCTGCAAATTCAGTGCTAAGCATGGACTTGCTGAAGGCTTGGAGAGCTGCCTGGTCCTCCCTAAGTCTTTGAAGCTTCCAATTATTAAAGGCTTTCTATTCTGCTACCTGTATGGAACAAGTAAAATAATCCAAGTTATGAGACATGTTGGTGGAGTACTCTTCTAGCATTGCAAAAAATAGTTCATAATTAATGTCTGATCTGTCAAATCCATAATCCTGGAAAGACAATGAAGACATCACATGATGAACCAATTGCACATTGACAAATGAATTTTATCCAGTGTTCGCCTTTAGTGAAGTACCAATATGTTCTTGTAAAAGTTTATGTTTGATGTTTGTGCTTTCATGTGTAGGAAGCTGAAGTAATGGTAGTACCTATAACATTATTAGAAGGCATATTTTCTCTAGGGGGCATTCCTGGAGAAAATTCCAGTAATGGAGAAACACAGTTTACTAGAAAAATTTTAGACTTCAATTCAATGCATTATGTCAGAGGGTATTTTCATCAAGTAAAATATGCTCTTAATGACCCACAAATTGATGACAGCCAGACTCTCCTGAACTAAAAGCCGAAGACTGGGTGTTCTGGAAATGACGCTGAAGAACAATTGGCCTTGAACTGCATTGGAGAGGATCCTACCAAATTGTTACCACTACCACACTGCAGCAAAACTTCAGGACCTCAAGGTTGGGTTCATGTTTTACAATATAAAAGGGCACCTTCAGACTCCTGAAATTTTACACCAATTGGAGATTTTAAGGCTAACTAGACAAATTCTTCCTCAGACATAGACAGCAGAAGATATTGGATCAAGAGCTCACTATCGTCAGAGTCTTCTTTTCTCACCTTTAATCACCATTATCATCTCTTCTCCGTTTTCTCCTATTTCCAACCTTTCTAACCCTTTCCTTTTTACATAGGGAAATCTATGGAAACGTAACCTGTAGATGACTTTAGTAAAAGCTTGTATTTATGATCTAGTAAGAGACCAGAATAATCACTGGGTCTATGGGCTAATGCCAAAAAAAAAGAAAAAAAAGGAAACCATTCCTACTGAAAAACACCTTGAAACCCAAAGGAAAAGCAGAAAGTTGTCCTTTATATGTAAAGCATTATCACTATTTTCCATCCCACATTCACCAGAAATGATACCTTGACCTTTCAGTCAATAACCTGATTGCTACTCAATATAGAAAACCTGTCAGGATGATGCCTGCACAAGATATTTTGTGCTTCCAGGCAACATATTCATGCCCACATTATGTGGGTGTGAATGACTGCTTATATAATGTTATTAGATGAAATTCAGTAGGGTCCTTTCCAATAAATGTGGTTAAGCAACATATAATAGAAAGGCCATAACTACCTAAAATTAAATCCACTGGATCATGCACAGGAACTGTGATGATTTATGGGCAAATAAATATAACTGACCCTTGCTCAAACCTTGATAGGTGGGCTTTTTTGTTGTTTTCATCATCTGAGGGCCTATATTTGGTCTATGGAGAATTTGCTTATTTTGTTCTTCAAACTTTCTGGCTTAGGTCTTATAATTTGGCTTATCTCACTCCTGCCTTTCAAAGAGCTTTTACTCAGAGTTCCGAGAATGCTTCCAATTATCAGAGGTCAGAGTGGTTAATAGCCAAAATTAGCATCTTGAAATACAGGAGGACAAATTTGTTTCCACTGAAGAGATGTTCCGGTTGGTTCCTAGGGGATCATTCTTGGCAATCATGGAGTGCCAGTATAGAATTTAGAGCAATTTTGTAAATTGGGAAATTTTTCACCTCTGTAGCCAATCAAACACCTCTATTCTACAGACAGGTAGAGACCACCATCCAACAAATAGTAATATTCATGTCCAGCAAAAATGCTTAATGGGGCATCATGCAGCTCTTGATCTCTTTTTTGCAGATTTGAGGGTGGGAGGTATTCATGATGCTGAACTGAATGCTGCACTTATCTTTCTCCTGAAGAGAGTTTAATTAAAAAGCAGTTTCTGTAGACACTGCCACTAAACACATTAAGAAATTTTCTCAAGGGAAAGGAACGTATGATGTGTTCATGGGAACACTTACCAACAAATTTGTTGACATACTACATTGTGGATGGCAAGCTTGGCTGCTCCTGGGGTTCCAAAAGTTTGTAAATATTATAGTGTCTCCCTAGATTCCTCTGATTCATGTCACTAGATCAATTATAAAATTAAATAACTCTATAGATCACACAACTTTGCAGTATACCTGAGTCCCTGATTGCTATCAGACTCCAAACCAAGTTTATGCCCAGTGAAATTCAGAAACTGTTGAACTGCCTCTATAAAGCATAACTGTCAAATTACTAATTTGATACTGTAAAATTACAAATTTACTTGAATCAAGTAGATTTATTGTGATAGTTGCAGAAGATGATGTCAGTGCCTATGTCTATGGCTTCGGTCAGTCTTTCAAAACATGAGAAAATAACCAAAGAAAGGGATTATAAACTACAATAAGTTTAGCCTAAACTGGTCTGCATACTTGAGTAATAAAATTTATCCCAAAGTAGTCTCTATATACAGTGTAGTGAACTGTGAGTTAACTTGATGTGAAAATATGTTGTAACCTAATCTAGGTAAAAATCTGGTAACAAAACAACTGAGAATCGCAGCAGCTGCACCCTCAGCCAATTCCATGATAAAGGTTGCCAATTTATGCCTAAATAAAGCAAACACCACACTGAACCAATCAGGTCATCTTTGTTGCTATTTCCTGGTTTTGTTTGTTTGTTTTGCTTGTTGTTGTTGTTTTCTAGTTATGAACACAACTCACCATGTGGGGGGGCATTCTGAACCCTCTTCAGTCTGGAATGCTGCTGGGTTTTAAAACCTTTATTTTGTTCCAATAAATTTGTTCAAGTTAACTGGTAACTTTTTATTTGTTCATTTGTTCGTTTTCTTTTTTCAACATTAATTTCTGAAACTCAGATATTTCTTTTCTTCCTTTTTCTTTTTCAGGTTGTGATAGTTCATTAACGGATTCCTCTATCATGGCACAAATCATGCTTTTGGTAAATGCATGTTTACAGTGTGTATCTTCCAGTTAGACTGTGTGCCTCCCAAGAGCAGGACATGTGTCTCTCATCACTGTGTTTCTGCCACCAAGTGTAATGTCTGGGACATGGAATATACCCCATATTTATTGAACTGGAGTTAGAATAATAATCTTGACTAGTTTTAAATTCATTCTTCAATTTTACCACTAGCTCAGGTGAAGTCAGTAGTTTAGAATTTTATCTTCCATTTGTATTAAGCCTTTTCTAGTCTCTGTGCATTTGGCTTTTTTATAGTTTAGTCTGGGTGTTTTCATCCAGTTTCATATAATGTTTATAGATAAACATTTTAGCATCAATGGCTCCTCAAAGAGAACTATTAATCCAGGGAAATCTTTTCATTGGTGCTCTCTGAGCATTATACACCTAATTTCCTAAGAATTTAGGATCCCTCTTGCTCTGCTTTGATGATGGGGCATTTTGGTTACAGACATGTTAAGACAGCAATGCATCAGCAAATTTGTATTGGGAGGAAGGATGAGTATTTCAAGCTCATATTCATATTGTTTTGGGAGGAATTTGTAATCTGGCTCCCACAGCTCTTGCCAAGTGAATAAGTGGGGTCATTTTCCTCTGGCTAACCCAGTAGGGGGTTCCCGAAGCCTGTCCTTAACTGCAAGAGGCTTTTTCCATTTTTATTACTTGTTGTAACCTTAATAACTGTGTTTGCAAATGCATGATTTTTAAAAAAATCCCCACATAAATTATGTATGTCTCTATTGACTTGAAATTATCCTCATTCACAGGTTCTGTGTTTGGGAGAGAAAAAAGAGGATTTGGATGGAGCTGGATTCTTAAAACATTTCTCAAGGAAGGAAGCTAAATGGGAAGGCTGTGTAAATAATCTAAATGAGAGGTTCGGGTGATTTCACAAAGTCTCTGGTACATGTGCACATTTGCAACATTTCTCCTGAGTTTTAGAACAGTATTGATCTATTTACCTGCCCCTCCTTGGTCCCATTGTGCTGTTTCAATGATTGACTAAATTACAAGTGGAAGATAAAATTCTAAAATTCTAAACTGACTGTGAGAGGGTGTTAGGTAGGGGAGGGCAGAGGGCAACACGTTTTAAGGGAAAGAAGAGTATAAAGGTAGACAATGTGAGGCAGGCAGCTAGTGCCACAATATATTCATATCACAAAAAGGCAATACTTTACCCATCAGAGGTTCTCTGCAAATATTTGTCACCCTGATATAGTTTTTGGTCTTTGAGAAATTCTTTGGGTCTGCTTAATTATTGTAGTTTTGAAAAAAAGACCCAAAATTATATAAACAAGATATGGTTACACAGTACATCAACCTCTGGAAATACTTGCTGCCTTTGTTTTTGTAAAACAAAAACAGACAAACAAGATTTGCCTCTGATTTTTATATTTTCATTTTGAGAGTGTTTTATTTTAACATGAGAGAAGTCATTGATTCATTTGGGACATATAGTTTTCATCCTTGACCCACATGAACCCTGAAGTTGATTTCTTGGTTTTAAAATGCTCATTACATCATTTGTTCTGATGAATAATGGCACAAGTATAAACTCATAGTTAAAACCTACTTGTGATTTGGAAAGATTGGTTTCTATGTATATTAAGTGAACAATTCAGAAGAGATATATATAAAATAAGCCCTTTTTACATTCAAGGATGATATGCTTTGCTGAGCTTTGAATGGGTCACATAAAGAGGATTTTTAAGTAGATTTGGGAGAGCTAAGACACTCATTACTGACTTTATAAATCTTCTGTGGATATATGTTGCCATATCACCAACATTCCTGCTGTTTTACCTCAACACCACATTGGCTGTGATCATGTTAACTGGCAAATTAAATACTGTTCCAGTAGCACGTACTCTAACATCTTATCTGGAGGATCTCAGCTGTTCTTCTACAGAAATAAGTTTGGAGCAGGACTGCAATGCAACCTTAATTACAGTGTAGATGGACCAGCTACAAATGGATGTTCTGCTGCTGGATGTTCTGTTCCAGCAAAGGATGCAATCAGTTCAAGCTGTTTTTGACTGATGTTTCAGATTGTGCTCTTGTAAACAGTCCTGAAAATAGCCACTTTTTAAAGTGACTATAAATTCCTATAATTAGGGTGTGCCTTAAAGATTAACCCTAAAAAGAATAAGGGCTGGAGGATGAAGTAGTTTTGGTGTAACACTCTGTGCTGTAACACTCTGTGCTTAAAAGATGAGGAAGCAGGTCATTAGTGGGGATATATCTAAGTGCTGTGTGTCAGAGATGAAAGGAAAATGGGGTTTCCTTGGTGCTGAGAACTGTGTAATTAGCTAGGACAACAAGCATTGATATTTATTGTAGTGGAATGCAATGAAGAAACTGAAAAACAAAACTCCTGGTGTCTCTGCTCCACATCTGCAGAATTAATTTGGGGGTAATTTTATCATTTTAATCTGCATGATGCTCTTCCCCAGTTGCTAAAGTAGCCTGGTGTATACCAGATGTCAGACATTTAATGAGGCCTCTGAGGCTCTAGGAGGGGTTTGATTGCAGGTGTTTAGTGCCTGCCAAGCCTTTGGACAAACCCACAAGCTGACGTTTCCTGGTTTGCAATGATTCGTAACACTCAAAATCTCAGTAAGTGTTAAAGATAACTGTAACCACTAGGAGGAGCTGGAGGCTACTCCAGTCTCTGCTCAATTTCATCCAAGATTGGTCTGGAAGTAAAAGCAAATAATTTTAAGTACTAGAGTACTAAAGAATTAGTATTAGGAAAGATGGAATTAAAGGTTTTAGCCCATAGAGATACGAGTGACATACAGTGCACTGGTTAAGAGTGTATGACTCCTGAAGTCTAAGTATTAAGTCCCAACAAAATACTGAATTTCTTGAAGTCTCAGTATCCTCAGTTTTGAAATAAGGGTAAGATTAGTGCTTGTCTCTTAGGTTTGCTGTGAACAAGTAATAAAATAATTCAGGTAAAAATTTGCGAAGTTGGCTTATTGCCAACTTAATGTATTGTGCAGTGACAACAGCACTTTCTTTCAAATATATAATTATGACTTGATCTTTAGGCGCTCACTTTATCTCTGGAATCCTGCAATCCTCTTTGACAGAGCATGACTTCAGCTAAGCTAGGTGATGATGACGTAGACCTATGCTTCAGTCCTGGTCTCCTTTCAGAAGTGGCTTCATTGTTTGAAACTTGGAGTCTAGAATCATTACAGTTTCTGGTTCTGAAAACTAGAAAATTGGTGACCTTGGGAAATTTATTTATCTGTGTTTCATCCAGTTTTTATATTCTGTATTAGAGTTCTCTAGAGGAATAGAATGAATAGAAAATATATGTAAAATTGTGCAAGGGGATTTATGAGATAGGTTCAGAAGTACAAGAGCCCACAATGGCTTTTTGTGAGATCAGGAGCAGGAGAATCTATAATACCATCTGCACACTGGAGAGCCAGAGGATCCAGTAGCTGCTCAGCCCAGGAAGATGGAAGCTGTAGAATAAGAGAAATCAAGGATTCAGCACTAGTCCAAGGACAAGACCTGGAGGCTTTTTGGATAGTCACTAGTGTAAGTTTGGACTGGAAGGCTGAAGAAACTGGAGATCTAGAGCCTGATGTCTGAACACAACAGCATTGAAGGATGCATCTGCTCAAGACTGGAGCTCTTCAAAATGGGCACATTTCATCCTCCTTTCCCTTTTTTTTTTTTTTTTTTTTTAAATCCCATCTAGGTTTTGAGCCTATTGGTTGCTGAAAACTGCAACCAAGATGGGTCTTTCTCCTTTGGTTTGCTGCCTTACGTGTCAATCCTCCACAGCTGCACCAAGAGCTGTGCTTTACTGTGGTATTCTGCTAGGTGTTTCTTACTCCAGTCAAATTGACATATCACAATCAATTCTCACATAATCTTTCAGTGGGTAAAACAATAATGTTTTAATTTCATAGTTGTTGATAAGACACCAAATGAGAAATGACTCATATAACAGTGTTCAGGATAGTACCTGGTACATGGTAGAACTTACATGTTTGCTACTTTTGTTATTACTTAGTATCAATACCTTATTTACTTTTAACAAAATCTTCTGTTCTATTATGTTTTATTATCAAGGTTTCAGACACTGCTGATTGCAGGAAATTGTTTTCATAAGGCGAGAGTGTCTTCCCATTTCCTCTAAACTCACTCTGTGTACAACTTTCATTCTGATGATAAGTCTACCTCAGTCATTTTAAGATTACAGACTGTTGGTTCAGAATATATGATATTTATTCTCTTTTCTTATATGCTTCATTTTTAGGGAAAAATATATCCGAATTTGAAGAACAGCTAGATGTTAGACTTTGAGAAAATGATTTAGCATCAGGTTTTTCATCTTTCAAGTTGGAATAAAAGCATCAAATTCATGACATTATATTTTTAAATATAAACTTATTCAAATAAAGCATAGTGCCCAGTACAAGGTAGACCCTTGATAAATGAGCCAGGGCTCTGGAGGAAGATTAGAGGTGCTGGGCAGAGGTGTTCACAACTCAAATTGTTGCTTAACTCCAGTACCTAGAATCTACTTCATCAGAGACACAGTTGCAAAATTTCATGTAAATATAACCCTTTGTCTTCTTTTTTGGCATAGACACTTTGTCCTTTGTCTACTACTCTTTCTCTTATGTTCCATTCCATGATACCTAATCCCCAAATTTGCCAGCTACTGAGTATGGAAAAGTGAACTGAAACTCCTTGTACTGATCACTGATTTTTTTTTTTTTTTGTGGGTACCGGGGGTCAAACTCAGGACCTTGTGTGCCAATAGGCGCCCGTGCTGCTGAGCGATATCACCGGCCCTTTTTTCGTATGTGGGTACATGGAGTCAAACTCAGGACCTCGCACTTGCTGGGCAGGCGCTTATGCTGCTGAGCCATCTCACCGGGCCCCCACTGATGTTTTGTTGTTGTCTTATTTTACTGCTGGTGGGAAATAATCAACAATAGCTAAATGCATTGGTTAGGTTCTGAAGAAAGTCAAACATGAGGGCACTGTTAGGCTAAGAAGAAGATCCATGGACTCTTATGGTTAAAAGGGCAAGGACAGAGTGTCAGTGGCAACCAGGAAGAATCTAGGTCATCAGTGTGGAAGGGCTCTAAAACAAGAGTACATTGATGACATGGTAGTGCTATGTAATTCTGGTTCCTACATACAACTTTTGTAGCTGGCTTATCTCATACTTTAGCTTCTGCCAAACTGAAGTGCAATTTGGAGTAAAAATTAAAACAAAACAAAACATTTCTTGCCACCACCGATGGATCTCTGCTGAGAATTTTTTCAGCAGTTGACAAGTACTCTGAGAACAGTCAGTTGACAGCTGCCTGAAGTCAGCAGTTAAGGCTAAAATTGTAAAATGCATGTGATAGCATTGGTTACTGAGAACTGGACATTTTGCCTTTAATCTTTATACTCTTTAATATAGGCATTTAAAACAAGGTGTTTTTTGATTTAAAAAAGTTCCAAAAGAAAAATAAAAGAGAGAAAGAATTGAGTAAATGACAATAATTTTGCTGACATAAAAGACAGAAATTACAGTGGTTCTTTGAACAGGATTCTGTAGCACATCCTTATAAATTACTTCTATATTCAAGCATGTAAACTATGATCAAGAAAAAAATCTATAAAAAAGGAAGTTTGCAAATTAAGTTAGAATACTTTATTATACTGGGTGTACATAACCAATTATCTTAAATATACAGAAAAAAGCATAAGTGCAATTTTTCCTTCAAAGTAATTGTTGAAAGATATTTTGAAGTAATAGTTTAAATGTGCAAAAAATTATTACCTCATCTATGTTATCCATAGGTCTGGGTGTGGCCTTGGCAGGGGTCTCAAGGCACTCTATTATGGAATTAGATAAGCTCCTTTGCATTTATTCTTAAATTGAATAATAAATAGGCTGCTTAATGCATCTAGAATATAGATGCCAACAGTTAATCTTGTTAACAAAAGAAGGTGAAATCAAGTGAAAATGCTAGCAATATTGTATTCTATAAAGTTCTCTTTGCTTATGTCATGTTCTATAAATGTTGGTTTCTCCTCTTCAACATATTCTTTATATTTGGTGAAAATCCTCTCTGTTTTGGAGTGATGTAATCACATAAATAATATGAAACAAAAATTGTGTTCATTTGATGTAATTAATCAGTTAGGTGAAAGTGTCTTGAGTACTTACAGCGTAGGCATCTACAGAATCATAGAAGAACCAGTGAAGAGCTCAGTTCAGTCAGTTGATAAAGAATAGGCTCTCTGAGAATGTGGCATTTGAGCTAGGGGTAAAAAAGATCAAACACAGAATGATCTAGAGCAGATATTGGTAAGCCATTGGTAAAAAGACCTGAAAGCAAGACTGACCTGGATGTCTGGGTGCATTGGAAAAAAAAGGCAGAAAATTTTCCCTGGAGAATACTATTTTTTTTTGTGTGTGTGGGTACCAGGTGTCGAACTCAGGACCTTGCATGCCAGCAGGTGCTTGTGCCACTGAGTGATATCACCAGCCCTTTTTTTGTATGTGGGTACCAGGAGTCAAACTCAGGACCTCGCACTTGCCAGGCAAGCGCTTATGCCACTGAGCTATCTCACCGGCCCTCCCTGGAGAATTCTTAACCACAAGCCTGGATCCAGAGTCTGGCACTCACTTGTAGGACTCCCCAATACTAAAGAAAGGAATCACTTTAAAGGGGCATGCTTGGTAGAGCCCCAGACACCAAGCAGAGGTAAACATCAACTTACGCTGTGAAGAAAAATCATAAAGCACTGTCACAGTAAAGTTCCCTTGAACATACAACAAAGCAAACCATTGTAACTGGAAGACAGCAGAAATGAAGTCCAGAAGAAAAAAGACCAAAAACTGAAATTGCTAAAAGAATCAGAATCAGCATGTTAAATATGTTCAGAAAAATAAAAAAACCTCCTCCACAACACACATGTATTGGATACCCTTTATGTGCTGGGCAGTGTGAGTGCAGGCCATAAACAAGCTAACATCTAGGATATCCCTGCAAGTTCACTAACTATGCAAAATGTGCAGTGATAGCTCACCTATGAATCTGCTCCTGCATCTAGATATTTTATCTAGATCAAAGTAAGTTTACCTATTTTGGGGGATGTATGTACTCCACATTTTAGCCACATGTTGTGGAGTAGGTTGCAGCCTACCTTTCAAGGGAGTACTTTTTCTTCACTTTCTGCATATTACTTAAAATCAAAGATGCTCTGGCTTTGAGCCTAGCATAGGAGGGCAGATTTGATTGTTGATGATTGGATTCATTTCAATAAAAATAAACACAGAATTGGTGAATGAGACTTATAAAAGGTGGGAATTATTTGAGAAGATAAAATGATGGGTGAAGCGCTTTGAGGAAGAGAGAGAGAGAGAGGAGAGAAGAACACAATGTACAATCCTACATCAATATTGGAATTTTAACCCTTTTGTGATGACTATTACTGATTTACATTCAACAAGCACAGAAATGACTGAAAATTTAGGTATGATGTAGAATATAAAATATACTCTAAGCAGATGAGAAATATTGATTTCATTTAAAAATCTTAAATCTTTATTAAGAAATACAGTCAATACATTTTTTGGCAAAGAACTCACATTGAGAAAAGGACAGTCTTTTCAATAAATGGTGTTGGCAAAACTGGATATCCACACATGGAAGAATGAAACCAGACCCTGTCTCTCACTATGTAAAAAATCAACTCAAAAAGTATTAAAGGCTGACATGTAAGGCCAGGAACCATGAAATTACTAGAAGAAAACATAGGGAAGATTATATGACTTTCTGGGCAAGGATATTTCTGATAAGATTGCAAAGGCTCAGGCAACAAAAGCAAAAATACACAAAGGTGATTATATCAAACTAAAAAACTTTTGCACAGCAAAGAAAATAATCTACGAAGTGAAGAGACAGTGTAGAAAGTGAGAAATATTCACAAACTATATATTTGTCAAAGGGTTAATATCCAGAATATATAAGACGCTCAAATAGTACAAAAAAGTTAACCAATCTGATTTTACAGTGGACAAAAGATCTAAATAGATATTTATGAAAATAAGGCATACAGAAGACCAACAGATATATGAAAAATGCTTAACATCAGTAATTATTAGAGAAATGAAAATCAAAACCACAATGCAGTATTACCTCACCCTAGTTAGAATATCTGTTATCAAAAAGACGAAAAGAGAAAATTCTAGGGAGGATGTGGAGAAAGGAGAACTCTTAACTCATACATGCTGTTAATGTAAATTATGACAGATATTATGGAAAATAGCATGAAGTTTTCTAAAAAGAATTAAAACTATAATTACCATAAGATCACATAATCCCACTACTTAGTACATATACAGAGGATATAAAATCAATATGTCAAAGAAACATGTCTATTCCCAAATCCGTTGTGGCACAATTCACAATAGTCAAGAAATTGAATTGCCCTAAATGTCCATAAATTAATGAATGGATTTTTTTTAAAGTTACATGTACTCACAGAAATATAATTTATCTACAGTGAAGAATGCCATGTTGTCATTTGCAGCATGAATGAACCTAGGGGATGTTATAGTGTGTGAAATAAGCTAAGTAGAGAAGAACAAATACCACATGATTTCATTCATATGTGAAACCTAGAAGCAGTCCCTCTCTTGGGAGTAGAGTAGAAGAGTGGTTACCAGAGAAGAGGGAGGATAGTAGACTAGGAGAAGGGGGAAAGGTTTGTGTGTGAGTGTTACAACTAAGTAGAAGGAATAAATTCTGATGCTCTAATGCACAGTATGATTATTATAGTTAACAGTAGCATGTTTTATGTTTCCATATAGCTAGAAGAAAAGATTTTGCATATTCTTACCACAAAGAAATGATAAACATTTGAGGTGATGGCCATGCTAATTACCTGCTTTCAGTCCTTGCACCATGTATACATGTATAGAAACATTACACTGTACCCAGTAAACATTTACATTATTGAATGTCTATTTAAAAATAAATTAAAAAGTAAAAACATATGATAGTCTTATCTTCTCTGGAGGTTCATAAAAATAAATTTTATGGGATTCTTCTTATTATTAGATTTTAAATTGGTACATATTTATACAGAAAAATGGATTTTAATGTGGCATTTTCATACATGTGCATAACATACTTTGGTCATATTTCTGTTATCTTTCTTACCTCACCCTGACCCCTCTCTCTGCCCCTTTATCTTTTCTAGTTGTCTGTCTTATACTTTCATGCCATCTTTTTTCTAGATTCCACATATGAGAAGAAACATGTAATCCTTGTCTTTTTTAGTATAACTTATTTTGTTTAACATGATGAGCTGTAGTTGCATCCATTCTCCTGCAAATTACATGATTTTGTTCTTCTTTAAAGCTGAATAATACTCTCTTGTGTACATATACCACATTTTCTTTACCCAGTTATCTATTGATGGGCATATAATCATACCTATAACTTGGCTATTGTGAATCAGGCTACAACAAACATGGGTGTGTAGGTATCTATATAGTATGCTGAATTTAATTTCTTTGCAAATATACCAAAGAGTTGTATAGCTGCATCATTTTATAGCTCTGTTTTTAATGGTTTTTTCTTTTTCTGAGGAAACTTCATAGTGACTTCAATAGTGGCTGTACTAATTTACATTCCTGCCAACAGTATATAAAATTTTCTTTTCTCCCACGTCCTTACCAGAGTTTATTGTTTTTTGTATTATTATTATTATTTATTTATTTATTTTTATGTGGGTATTGAGAGTCGACCTCAGGACCTCGTGCTTGCCGGCAAGCGCTTTGTGCCACTGAGCGATATCACCGGCCCTGTTTTTTGTATTCTTGATGATAGCCATCCTGAGGTGAGATGGAATCTCACTGTAGTTTTGATTTGCATTTCCCTAATGGCTAAAAATGTTGAACATATCTGCATATAATTATTGATTATTTGTTCTTCTTTTGAGAAGTAACTGTTTAGTTCATTTGCCATTTATTTATTGGGCTACTTGTTCTTTTGGTGCTAAATTTATGAATTCTTGATATATTTTGGATATTAATTTTCTGTCAGAAGAGTACCAGGCAAAGTTTTTTTTCCTATTCTTTAGATTGTCTCTTCACTCTGTTAGTGGTTTCCTTTGCTGTGCAGATTTTTAATGTGATACAATTTCATTTCTCAACTTTTGCTATTATTTCCTGAGCTATTATGCAGTAAGAAAGCCTTTGAGCACCCATATAACTCTGTGATGTTCTTTTGATCTATACTGAGATTTTCTGTTCTCTAGATTTGTGCTTTGTATGTCCTATTTCTCTCTCTCTCTCTCTTTCTCTTTCTCTCCATCTCTCCTCCTATCCCCTCCTCTTCTTTACATGCAGGAAAGTTATCATGGCTGCCACCATTTTCACTCTCAGCTCCAGATCTCATATGTTTTTTACTTCTAGAATCCACAGATATTTTGAAGAACCTCTGTACTCCATTTTAAGATTGCTGGGGGTAATTGGGATGGGAATGGGGAACTGAAAAACTGAAATTTCCTGTGCAGATGAGATGTAAAAAGGATTGGAACCATGAGGTAAATAATTCTCTAATGATAACTCATGCTAGATGTAGGAGGAGGGTTGAGAAGGTGGAGTAGGCTGTGTAGCCAGCCCTAAGTGTTTGTAAGTAAATACCCTTTTACAGTGAAGGAATGAGGCTCTTTTCTTCACTGCTTAGGATCTGAATGAGATCTGAAGGCCTTGAAAGTAAAGTGCAAACAATATTAATCATTAAAATATGTGTGGCAAGGTCCATCAGTGTGTTGATACTTTTTAAAATCTTAAACATTTTATGATGATATTTTTGTCCTTTTTTTGTAGCTTGCTTTCTTCTTCTGAAGTGCATCGACTATGACAAGTTCTTCATCACCCAGAAGAAATTCCCATGTGAGACTCAATGCTGGAAAATGAAAGTACTGACTTTTCTGTACTTGGTACTTTCTTGAGTATAGATTTGGCCTTAAAAGGGTTTTTATGAATTAGAGTCCTTCTTTTCTAGCAGCACATAATAATGGAGACTTTTGCTTTCTTATATGGAATGCCCAACCACATTTCATGATGAAACATAGCATGACTTATAATCTATTATAAGGCAGTCAAATATTTATGTTTTGTAAGATTTCAATGGTGAAAGGTAATTTTTGTTGAATATAGAACTAGTAAACTGATTTTTTTCAAATAAAATTACATTTAACATCTTAAATTACAAATTCATGAGTCGTACTTGACTGACTACTCTAAGCTTTCTAGAAGGATACCTGGGGCTGGTGAGATAGCTCAGTGGCATAAGTGCCTGCCTGGCAAGCATGAGGTCCTGAGTTCGACTCCCGGTACCCACATACGAGAAAAGGGCTGGTGATATCGCTCAGCGGCACAGGCGCCTGCTGGCATGCGAGGTCCTGAGTTCGACACCTGGTACCCACAAAAAAGAAAAAAAATAGGATACCTGTCTGAATAATTATGCCAGTTTTCAACAAAGGAGCTACTGGGGCTAAGGTGACAGAGAGTATGAGATGCTCGCTCTTTCCTTACTTTTTCATTTACTCATTAAACAAACGAATCTAGTCCATATCCCCTAGCATGAGAGGATAAGGATTCATTTTCTTTGTTATATCTAAGCCTATATGACAGTGTTTCAAATGTAAGTACTCAATGATTATTTAATGAATAATGAAAACTTCTCACCCAAAGATTTTGCCTAAAATCAGACATTCATTTGGAAATCCCCATTATTAGGGTGTTCAGAATAGGAAGAGTAGTAGAGGTTGAAAATAAACTATAAGCTTAGCCAGAGTGAGCACGATTCTGAGTGACTGTGAAAGCCATCCAGTATTTACCAGGCCATTTTTCTGAGGTATTATTAGTCTCCAATATTCAGTGTTGGCTGGTGTAATTCTGTGACAACTTTGTTTATGTATAGCTAGAATATAGTACATTGGGTAGAGTAAAATAATTATTATTCCTCTATCTCTGTATATTTTTATTCTCCCACTCTTCAGCTGTCATTTCTCTGTAAAATGTTAATGGTATCAACTACATTGCAAGGCATGGGAACACACATAACGAGACATGGTCCCTTACCTTCAAGAACCTTTCAGTCTGCAAAAGATACTAGGAGTTAATAAACACTAACGAAATATCATGGATGCTGTGATAAGATGTTATAATGGATGTTACGGTTATTTTCATCTGGAGATTTGGGGAGGGGTATGATATCATCATAGTATATGTAACATTTTAAAGGTGTCTTAAAGTATGAATGGTAATTCTTTTGATATTTTTCAGTGTTTATAATTAAAGGTAGTAACCTGTAAATAAGAACTTCCCATGAAATATATTTAAGGAGATGTTATTGTAGAAGAATAGTGTGATTATTAATCCTGATGTGTCAACTTAGTTGCATTAAGAAATACCTGGCAGATTAGTAAGGCATGTTCCTTGAGGTGACATGACCTTGGTTACTATCTATAGTCCCTAATTCACTCCTCTGTGGCACCAGCTGCCCTCTGTTCTGCTTCACCACCATCATGTATTTGCTTCTCCATGCTCTTCTGCTATGATGTTTCTCCTTTGAAGCCAGCTGACCATGGACTGAATCCCCTGAAACCATGAGCCAGGTTAAATCTCTTCTTTAAGTTGTGAGTATAGGGTATTTTGTTTCAGGGACAGGAAATCTAACTAATACAGACAGTGAAAGTCATACAAAGCCATTCTGCTGCAGAAGTTTATCAGGCAGACAGTGGGGTATGAGAGTTTCCCATGCATCTCAGGAGAAAGAAATCAGCAAGATGTGCTTGGTGAATGCATGTTGTCTAGTGAAACACAGGGTAGAACATACATGATGTTGAGATATGTGTCTTGTTAACATAGCAAATTTGTGGTTTTCTTTTCTCATCTCATTCCCCTCTGTATATGACAGTCTTGAATCTCCACGCTCCATGACAACTTTTCCATGTCCCTTCTTCAATGCAACACTCTCCCATAAGCACTCCAGTGGATTAACATTTATTTTTAAAATGTTTTTCCATATTTATAGAAGTAAGCATGTCAGACATCTCTAGTCAGCTTCTTGCTCTTTGAAGGTATGAATTGCCACTTTCTAACACAATGCTCTGTAATTGTATTAGGAGGATGGATAAGGCAAAGAGAGTTGTCAAATTCACACAGTGACAAAATGAAAATTAGAGGGATGTATTTCTTACATCAAAATGCTATTATCTAGATCTTAAAATTTCTCCTGAGGTTTCAGACTACATAGGATTACTTATTTTTTTCATAGCAGATGTTCAAAGACAATTTTTACTTGCCAAAGGCTGTGGGAAATGTCCAACCAAGAGACTGGAATGATCAATCTGTGACAGGTTTTTGGTGATAAATGCATTCAGATAAGTATTATAATTTAATATAAATGCTTGTTTTTATTGCAAAAGCCTTTGGAGAAAATATTTAAGGCATTGAAAAGATCCCTAACACCATAAATGCCATTTCGTTGGCCAGTATCTACCCCTGCTTGTCATCTTTACTCAGCCTATTCTAGAAAAGCTACATTTTCTGAACTCATTTCATGGAGTACAAATATTTAATGGTGTTCAGATGAAAAGAGAAAGAAAAAACAGAAAACCTAAGTTGGGTTTCCCAAGCTATTTTCCCAAGCTCTTTTATTTTCTTATTGAAATGTTATTCTCATCTTTTTTTTTTCTTTTTTTTTTGTGGGCACCGGGGGTTGACCTCAGGACCTCATGTGCCAGTAGGCGACCGTGCTGCTGAGCGATATCACCGGCCCTTTGTTTGTATGTGGGTTCCGGGAGTCGAACTGGGGCCCTTGTGCTTGCCAGGCAGGCGCTTACGCCACTGGGCCATCTCACCGGCCCCGTTATTCTCATCTTTGAAGGTCCTGTGATTCAGTGATACAATCATGATATGTAGACCCAAAAGACTAACTCATAGTAACCAGATTTAAGTACCCTGATCGCTATTTCACCAACAGACACAGGAATATTCATTTCCAACCATGAAAATATACTTCTACTCAAATGAATTCCTGCTCAGTAATAGAGTCTGGGGTTATTGAACTGGCATTTGGGGTATTCCTTGGTCGATCCAGAATCAGAAAAAGAGAAAGAGAAAGCTTTAGAGAGATAATTTTACCAGTCTATGGTAAGGCCTTGTGAATCTTCCCTGTTTCATAACTTGTTCCACTTCTCTGAGAAGGAAGACATGTATGTATATGATTTCATATCTATTTCCTTCAGTAAATATTGAAGAACTACTTCCAGACTTATTCTCTGCTTTCCATTTTTCTATGACTCACGAAGGTATTTCCACTTTTCTTAACCCGTTTTTATGAATATTCTTATCACCTGGAGTTGGAAGTCCAAGTGTCACTCCCACAATACCTGAAGAGTGGAGGAAGTCAAAAAGGCCTGCCCATGTTCACCAGGACAAGACATAAATACCACCACTCAAACACAGGAGCTTCCTGACCACATTGTAAGATCTTGAGACCAGAAGATGCACATGATGGCCATGTTTACCGATATAATCTGCCACCGTCCACCCTCACAACAATTCACATCATTTTCAAAGACAAAATAGTACACCCTGCCCCAAGATTCCAAAGTCTCATCCCTTTATAACATCTGCTTAATTCCAGTATGTCATCATTTAGATCAAGTTAAGGCTTCTCATGTACGCTTCCTCCAGTACAGCTCCTTCAGTATAGTTCCTCCAAGTCTAAAGACTTGTGAACTAAAAGAGACAACTTATATCTGCCAACTCTCCTCTCCCAACACACAATTCTGGAACAGGAGTAAGATAACTGCTTAAAAAGAAGGAGGTGGTAGACACAGAATATTCACTAGTTCATCACAGTTCTGAAATCTAGTAGGACCACATTATACCAATTCTTGGATCAGGGAGTTCTCTGGGTTCTGGCCTCTGAGTTCTTACTTTTACACAAGAACAGATCTTTCAGTTCAGTGGAGAAAATTTCTCAGTCTGCTTGTTAAAGTTTTGGGGGCAAACATTGGTTTCTTTTTGTATTGTCTCTGCACCTTTGTTTCTATGATGGTGGTACTTGTGCCAAAATAACCTTCTTAAAAATTGTGTGACTTTCTATGAATCTTATTGAGGTTTATTTCAGCAGACAAGAGCCACAAGAGCTACACTTATTCTTAGGACTGGCCCTTTTCTATCTTAGGTTTCCTGAAAGTCAGCAAATGACAAAACACTTACTGTTCTCACAAACCCTGCATTTTGGTGGAAAGAAATGCAAGGCATTTTCTTAAAATTTTTGAAGTGACTTTGTTTCTTTGAAAATTTTCATGAGGCACTGTATTAGAATTTCCTGAAACCTTAGAAATGAAACTTATGGTTCTTTTCAGGACTTGAACTCTGGCATGACACTTTCTTAATTTGAAAACTATTTGGCATCTGTCAAGCCTGGGAACGAAAAATAGTTTTATTCAAACCTAGTAAGTCTTGACCTCTCGATATTGAAGTCAGGTGGCATTTTAACATTATGCCTGGAGATCTCCATAGGTGCATCTTGATGCTCATGAGGTTCATTTTCTCTTTTTTGCATCATAGCAGGCAAGAATATTGCCAAACTTCCTCTGATGATATACAAGGAACAGATTCCTGTAGCTCCATTAGTATTTTTCTTCAAGCCCTCACTGTTATCTTCTGGGTTGTGAGGCTCCTTAGGTACCTGTTAGCACGCTCTTCAGGTCTCTTAAAATGTCACCAATCATCTTCAGCTCCTCCCAGCTCCCACTGGCCACTGAATCCTCACTCCAATACCACATGTCCTGGGTTCTGCTTATGACAGCGCCCATTCACAAGTGTCCAGTGATGTTTTAGCTGCTCATGGTTACTTAACAGATCATTCCAAATCATAGTAGCTTAAAAGAGCAACAATCATTTATTTTGTTCACAATTCTGAAATCTGGGTAGAGATTGCTCATTTTTGTTCCATGCTGTGTCAAAGGGAGCCATCATTTTCCGGATGGCTTACTTACCAGAGTCTGCTGCCTGGCAATTCAACCACAGTCATAGGCCAGGAGCCTTGGCCTTTCTGTGCACAGTTCTCTCCATGTGTTGCTTGAACTTCCTTATAGCATGGGGACTTGGTTCCAAGACAGAATTCCATGAAACCAAAGTAGAAACCTATGGTATTTTTGTAATTTAGTTATGTAGCATCACTTTAACTAAAATCTATTACTTAAGGAGTGTCAAGGTCATACTGTTAGAAAAGCATGTGGAATGAGAGATATGATTAGTGTGTAAATGAAAAAAATGGCCTGCTATGATTAGGATTGTTGAAAAAGTCTTCCTGTCTATCAACCATTAATTATCTATTTATGCCCCTTGACAATTTTTAAATGTTCTTTTTTGACTTTTTTATTTATATGTATACATTATGGTTTATATCTAGATGTCCCGCAAAGCCTCATGCATTTGTAGGTGGGGTTTTGGGGAGGTGATTGGATCATGAGGCATGACACTCATCAGTGTAGCACACTGACAAGTTCATACCTAAATGTGATTTGAGAGAGGAAGCCTGGTTGGAGGAGGTAGATCACTGAGGCACAGCCTGGAAATGTGTATCTCCCTCCCTCCTCCTTTGATCCCTCCCTGCTTCTTGACTGCCATGTCATCAGCCAGCTTCCTTTGTCATGCCCCTCTGCCACACTGTCCTGCCTTGGAGCCAGCCAACTAGGGACTGAAACCTCTACAAACTGTGAGCCATAATAAACCTTTCCTCCTTCAATTTGTGCCTGTCGGGTTTGTGTCCCAGTGATGGAGAAAGTAACTAAAACATACATATGCTTTGTATACTGAGAATATTAACCAAGAACACCTCTTTTGGGGGCTGGTGAGATAGCTCAGTGGCATAAGCACCTGCCTGGCAAGCGTAAGGTCCTGAGTTTGACTCCTGGTACCCACATACGAGAAAAGGGCCAGTGGTATCGCTCAGCGGCACGGGCGCCTGCTAGTGCATGAAGTCCTGAGTTTGACCCCCAGTACCCACAAAACAAACAAACAAACAAACAAACAAACCTCTTTTTTTAGGAGGATTCTATTAGCTTTTTAAAGGAACTATAATGGCATAACTATCCCCAGAACACATGCTGGAAGTGAGCTTTGGCTAAGGTTTGTAGGGATGTTCAACTCATTTGGGCTAGCATTTATTACAGGAGAAAAGAAAATGATTTATAAATTAGCATAAGAATATCATAGTTTTCCTGTGGTATAGCAAACAATATTATTCTAGTGAAATATTTGAAAAGAATTTCTAAGAATAAGTAACTAAAACGTATTTCTTATACACAAAATTTAGCACATGGTAAGTGCTTTGTAGTGGTTAGTTTCTTTTCAAATTCTCTTTCATCAAATGGTCTTAGTTTGGGTTCTGCCAAAAGCAATCTCTCAGAGAAGGGTGTGTGTGTATTTCATTTGGGAAGATTCTGCAGCAGGCAGAGTGAAGTAGTGGGAAAGACAAAGAATGGATGTTGGTGCTACACAGGATTCCAGTGTGGACAAGTGCGATTCAGTCTAATGGTGCTATTTGAAGCGCCATCAGAAGCGTTCCTCAAAATTATGTCAGCTACCAGGCAACAGACAAGGAAGCTGGGGCCTCAGTCATCACTTCCAGCTCTGCCCTAGTCAAGTGTTACTCTTAGGTACATCAACCAGTTGGCACTTCCAATCTTCACGAAATGCAGCTGCTTGAGAGAAGAATCCACTGACATCTGCAGAAACTACTTACCCAGTTACAGAGACTTCTGCCGTGGATATAGGTGCATATGGGCAGGACGCTTGTGGCCGTTACTGCAGTAATGTATTGAAAAGGGAAAACTGAAAGAGAAAGTGTGAAGAAAGTAACAGAAATGGAGCAAGAAAAAAACATTTATAGAAGAAAAATTAATTTTACAGCTTCCAAAATTTTACAGTGTCAACTAACTTTATGATAAATCTGGCCATCAAAAATATAACTGAAGCTTTAAAAAAGTTGAATACTCAATTATCTAAGATGAATGTGTGAACATGTACATTTCTGGGTCAAAAGTAATGGATTTAGCTGGGAATTATCTGCTTACAAGCTGCCTTTTTGGAAGGAAATAGAAAAGATACTGGAAAAGAGAATGGTGGTTTACTACAGATAAATATAAGAATTCTAGTAAAATGAAAGCACAAAATGGAATGAAATTTCTGCCTTCCCTCCCTTCTCCTCTCCTCTCTTCTCCCCTTCTCTCTCCTGTTTTCCTCACTCTCTATCCCTCAGAAAAGTTTCTTGAGCATCTGAGAGCTTGTGAGCTAGCTTGTGGGAGGAAAGGAAGATTTTAGTTTTAAAATCTCCCTGAATAAACCAGATAGCCTCTTTCTCTTTTTCTTCCTCCTGTCATTATAAGAATGTGCAGCTCAAGGAGAATGTTCAAAATATGTATGAACAAATATAGATTTAGGCTTCTATAACTTTACCTTCAGTTTTTATGTTATGCTGGGGTCTTTTAATGACATTCTTGTAGTTAATTGTTACCCATCATTTCGTATCTATTTGATCCTTTGAAATCATATATACTTTTACATTAGCTGCGAGTGCCACAATTTGATTACCATTCCCTGTGAATGATAATAGAATTAACTTAACATACAGAGTAAAATGAAATGTCAACTTTTATTCCATATTTTCTTCCATCTGCCAGAGTGATTTTTTTTTTTTTTTTTGTGGGTACCGGGGGTCGACCTCAGGACCTCGCGCGCCAGCAGGCGCCCGTGCCGCTGAGTGATATCACCGGCCCTGCCAGAGTGATTTTAAATGCCAGCTTTAAAAAGTAAAGAGACAACCAGCCGGCCTTGCAGTGCGACTTGTACATTTCACCTGGCTGCACACAGCGTATGGCGTCTGGGTCCCTCCTTGCGCTGGCTCTGAGCACTGTGGAGCCCTTGCCTGGCAGTGGCATTGGGCTACACATGGCAGTAATGCCTTGTCCATTTGTGCCTTTTCTCTGCCTGGGATGAGCTGTTATGGTTGAACAGCTCTGTTTTGTCCTTCCCTTTCTGAAAGTTTCTTGAAATTTGAATCTTGACTATTGGATTGGCCAAAGTTATGCTTTCCTCTCTCAAAAGAATGCTGCCTCTTCCTTTCGAGAGACTGCTTTACTTAATTGTGCGCCAGTAATCTGCATCACTATGACTTGGGGTTTAGAGGAAATTGTCTAATGAAATATAGAAGCTAGTGAGCTAAATCTTCTAGAAGACAGACATCACTCCCTGTTTTAGTCAGGGTAATTAACTCGTGTCCGTACCTGACCAAACCTGAAAGCTCAGAGGCTGAGAATAAGAAGCACTTATTTCACTCTCATGTAGATCAGGATGCTTTTTAAGATCTTATGACTGTTTCTGGAACATAGAAGCACTCAGGATCACTTTCCCACAGGAAGAGAGGGATGGAAACAACAAAATAACAGTTAATTGCTTTGTCCTTAAAGTGACACCTTCTTCATTCTGCTGGTTAGAACTAACTGTGTGCCTATAATCTGGCTGCAAGGGACCTTGGGAAATTTAGGAGAATATGTGGATATTTGGTCAACTCTAAATGTGTTGTCCTCTATGTGATACTTCCATAGTGCCCCTTGCCCCCCACATTCTAACTGGCTCTATTTCCTAGAGCCTTTGATTATTTTCTTTTCAATTATTTTCTATAAGACAGAACTCCAAATTAACTTTTCTTCCAAGACCTCTAAGGTGTGCCATATAGTTGGTAAAGTGAACTACAATATAGATTTCCTGTCTACCATTTTATGCAAGCATCTTTCCCTCACAAAGTTTACAGGCTAGTGGGACAGGTAAATAGGAAATTAATGTAGGATGTAAGATGTATACAAATAATACATTAAGAATATTTAACCTCAATTTTTTTGAATGAAGAGATATCTATTCTGAGATCCAAGAAATTACTAGGAGTTTGCCAGGTAGGAGCAGAATTGAAGATGGATGTATCAAGGCAGAGAGAGGGGTATATGTAAACCCAAAAGCCCAAGTACAATGGTGAATATGACGGAGTAAAAAAACTACACGTCATTTCTCCTGGAGAATGTATGAAAAAGGGAAATGGGCAGTGATGAGCTGAAATGTACACTGTAGCCAGATAAATAACTCAGAGGTCTGTAAAATGTATTTATGCTCTTTATTACAAGAACAATGGGATTCAATGATGTTTTTAAGTAGGGAGATGAAAGGGTTAGGCATACTTTAGAAATATCATCTTATTTTCAATGTGGAGAGACCAGAGTCAGACAAAAAAGAGACAAATTTGAAGGCAAAAAAAAAAAAAAATCCATTAGGTGACCATCATAATAATCCCAATGGGAATGTACAGTGGAACATTCTAGGAGTGACAAAAACAGACATTAGAGCATTTAGATGCTAAATTTTCAAGAAATTCAATTTGTTTCATCCAGAAATTATCTTCAGTGGGGTTACTGACTTAGAGGTTATTGACACATTCAACTAGGTGTTTCCAACTCCTCAATATTGTAAGTAGCCAAATATCCAGTGTGGATTTAAATAGGAGACACAGATCTCTCTCTTTCTCTCTCTCTCTCTGCTAAAATTGGAGTTCATTTGGGAATGACATTCTATATTGTGATGGTTAATCTTGATTGTCCACTTGATTGGCTTGAGAGATGCTTAGATCTTTCTGTCTCTGCTTCCTGGCTGCCATGAGTTTGGTAGTTTTCCTCTGTCTTGCCTTTCCTTTATGATATTTTTGCTTTAGAGCCAACCATGAATTGAAACTATGGACCTAACAAAATCCCTCTCCTCTTTTAAACTGAGGGTATCGGGTATTTTTTCCTAGCAAAACTAATGTAGAGAATGACAACCAGAGAATCGGGGTCATTGCTGACTAACACGTATAACTTCATTTTATTTCTATAACCAAGCCAGGCCTAGAGGTGCTTAATTTACATTAATTTAAAATCCAAGTACAGAATAAAGTCTAAAATACAACAAATTTGAAATGGTTATTTTCATAAACACATCTACTGTTGCTCAAATTATGTAGATTATATATCCAACAATCCCACAATGCTACTCTGGAATATATTTGCAATTGAATGTTTTAACTTACCACTAGGAAGAACAGTAATGAAATTATGTACTGAGTGGATGAAGGAGTCCTCAAAGTGGTTTTGCTTGGAGGAAAATTTTTGTGTAATTATCGATTTAAGTTACTAATCTGACAATAAAAATATTAAAAGTAATTAGAGGCATCCTTTGAAGATGAATTAAAAGTGCACATCTTTAAAAGTAAATTAAGCACATCTGTTATAGAAAAGATTGATAGTAGTACAGTGCCTTTTTTAAAAAATAGTTTTGGGCCGGTGAGATGGCTCAGCGGCGTAAGCGCCTGCCTTGCAAGCGCGAGGGCCTGAGTTCCACCCCCGGATCCCACATACGAAAAAGGGGCCGGTGATATCGCTCAGCGGCACGGGCGCCTGTTGGCGCGCGAGGTCCTGAGGTCGACCCCCTGGTACCCACAAAAAAAAAAATAAATAAATTAAAAAAATAAAAAATATAAAATAGTTTTATTTTTAGAAGAGAGTAATTTTACATATTTATGGGGTACAGTATACATGTGTATAAAATATAATACATGTGTATTATAATACATGTGTATAATACATGTGTACAAAATATAATAGATCATGGTGTTAGGCATATCTGTCCCTCTAGACATTTATTGTTTCTTTAAGAACATTTAAAATCTTTTCTCAGTACAGTGTCTTTTGATGTAAATAGGGGAAGGGTACAAACATTATTCTGATCCCTAGACCTTAGGCATAAAATGCCAACATCTAAAGAGAAAATATTATTGACCCCACCTTTACTATAAATACAGAGCTTCCTTGGTCATAGTTGCACCATCATTGGTGCTACATATTAGGGAAGATATTTGTTAAAATTATAATCCACATCTGTGGCATATATGTAGCAGCTTCTTTGCACACATATCTGTAGATGAATTCTGTTTGCCATTTGCCCAAAAAGGAACCATGTTGAGCTTGCATATTTAAAGCTGAGCACTCTGTTTTGGCAAAGAAATGAAAATCTCAGTGGGAGACGAGCACTGCCACAGAGTTGAGATTCTTGTTAAATTAAGATTATCCAGGGCCGGTGAGATGGCTCAGCGGCGTAAGCGCCTGCCTTGCAAGCGCGAGGGCCCGAGTTCGACTCCCGGATCCCACATACGAAAAAGGGGCCGGTGATATCGCTCAGCGGCACGGGTGCCTGTTGGCGCGCGAGGTCCTGAGGTCGACCCCCCCGGTACCCACCAAAAAAAAAAAAAAAAAAAAAGATTATCCAGCCCTACCAAGGAGGAAAATTCACTTACATACTTATACTCCGAGATCTTAATTTTCCAGGCAAGTCATAAGGACTATGTCTTATACAAGAAAAACAAAGCTAAATATTCATTGAATTTCTTTCTTTTACTCCACCTTACACATGGAATAAATAACAGAACAATGTGGTCACTAATATTCACTAACAGGCTTTAATTTCCAATGTATTTCACTTTAGAAATATTTAAGTTTTCTGAGGAAAAAGATCTAGGTAATATTGGACTTTGCTATATCTTACCACATACAAAATAAGTGTTCAGTTAATATTCATGATGTGAATATATAAATGAATAATGTTTTATATTTTGTCTACTAGATAGTTTTAACCCTGATTAGTTAATTTTATGATGCTTTTATTCTAGCTTTAGACAACACTATGTTTTATAATGAAGCACAAGAAATAATTTTAATTTTGAAATATTAACAAAGTAAATTGCAAAAGCATACATTTTGCATAAATAAATGTCTAATAATGCTAAATATCTCTTTACTTGATGTTTTAAGGAAACATTCAAGGCAAACTTTACTCCTTTTTGGTTGTTCTGAATTTTACTTGGTTGAGAAAATAATAATCTTCCTCTTTGCTATCATAATTCAGAACATGTATTTAAAAATTTCCATAGATTTGTTTTAATGATGACAAAGATGTTTTATGTAATACATTCTCTTTTGATCTTCACAAAGTGTGAATTTACACTGCAATATTTACTTTTAGGGACCTGAAAGGACAAGAATGTGGTATTTGTAGTTACAAATCGTTATTGAAGAAAAGTCCCAATTCAGCACTACCACCAGAGCATTTACAATTCCGTCAGCCTAAATTTTCATCATGTCAACCACTCTGTAGCGGTGAATTTTTTTTAGCTATTTGGCATAATTTTGTGCTTTTCATTAAGTGTAGGAAAAGAAAACACAAATCTATAATCTGTGGAAATATATCAGCCTACATTGGAAGTTATACTTAACAAAGAATGTTATGTGGAATGGATTTTGTGTAAAAATATAAAGCCAAATAGACAAGATTAAGAGTTAATAAGCAAAATTAAAATAGCTAACTAGGGGTTTAAGGTTGTAGGTTGTTTTTCCCTTTATAAAAATATATTTAGAGTTATTGCAGTATTATATTTTTATTTTTGGAATAATGTAGCCAATACAGCTGGTTATTGTTTGTTTTTTATAGTACAAAAATATTATTCTGGAAATGTGAACACATAGATTGGAATTTCTTTGCACAAGTTGATATGATGTCTCTGGCATTGCTGTACTATTCTGTATTTCTAATACAGTCAGTTCATATTACCTTTATTCACTTGCTCAAAAGCAAATATTTTGTATTCATGTAATGACAAAACTATTAAGTCCAGAGAAGTCTACTTTTCATACTTATTAAAAATGGTGAGCTGTGAATAATAGGTATTAAGATACAGTACAAGCTTCAAAAAAACTTAACTAGAAATAATTATTAATGAAAAGGAAATGGTCATCCTTATGTCTACTATTAATGAAAATAACACTGTATACTATTTCAAAATACTTTTTAAAATTATTCCCTACCCCATCTTTTTTACCTTAAACTTTGCAGTTTAAAATGTTATTACTCATGATGTATATATATCAGTTTGTGGCACAGAAATAAATCATAATGTTTTGTGACAACAAACCTTGAACTCATGTCCTTCAGGTGTTCCGTGCATACCTAATAGTCAATTTGCAAGAGAGAAAAGGTTAATTATTGTTACATGATTTACTTCATGGATGAAATAAAAGCTGTTTTTTTTCTTGAAATTACATCTTTCTAAAACAATATGAATTGTTATTAATGGGGAGCAAATACAAGCAAATAAAATTACCTTGTCACTTTTTCTGCTTTCTTATTCAGATACAGAGCTCTAATTTTAAGCAACAGTGTAGTGCTGTCATTAACCAGATCATAAGCTTGATCTGAACTTTCATGCTCAGGAAAATTCATAAATCATCTTTCTATTAAAAATGAGAAATCATCTCCTCTACCCTACACCATCAAATAACTGTCAGTGACCAAGTCAAAGATATTACAAGTAGCTACACAGAGAAACAAGAGAAAAGACAACTGAATTTGATGTATAACTGTTTAACCCAGAGGAACCAGGTCCTGAAAAGAAGACCACTTTTATGCAACACACATACACACATGCACATGCATACACCTCACAGCTAGTTAGAAAGAAATGTTGATATTATTAAATACACAAGCGTGTCAAATCTGCTCATGTAAAACTAAGCATTAGCATAACATCTAGAGCATAAAAGATTTAGAAAGAAGGAGAATCATGGTTGTGGAATGAGCAGTCAATGGTATGACAACTATACAAGACCTATTTAGAAATCAGAGATCAAAAAGGAGCTGCAGTCTTTGCAACTCCATCAGGAATTAGGCCCAAACTGCTTCTCTTTTTTATGACAGTATTCAATAGTGCACGTTAGATCTTCCCTACAGAAAGCCTAATGAGCCCTGTGGAGGACACGCCACCTGCCAAGAAAATAATCCATCTTCCAAAACCCCAGTGACAATATTCCTCAATGCTCAGAAAAAGTGCTGAAGTGTTGTCATTCAAAAGACTTTCTACAATCCTCCCTGGCAATCCGAAAGGATCTAATGGGTGAAAAGCTGAAGTACACAAAAGAATCATCGTTTCTAAATTTAGAGAAGAAGAAAATACAGAGTACTGTGAGTCTACTGACTGTCAAAAATGACCTTCATGAGGTGTCAAACAATACCTTCTCAAATAAGCTCAGCAAAAATGCCCAATAACTAAGAAGAGGATACCGTACTTTGAATCAGTGTGCAAATGTGCAACCAGTTCTTAAAATTCTTACTGCCATTTCATTTTGGAAATACATGTTAAGACTAAATAATTCCTAGGCTACTGAGTGAATAAATCTGGTAATAAGAGTGTTACAAAAGAGACAGTTATCTCTTTTCTTTTTTCAATTTTCTTTATGCCTTTCACTGGCTGTTTCTTTTTTCTTTTCTCACCTATCATCACTATTATATTTATCTTTACATTTAAAAAAATACAAGATAGACCACCCTTGGCAGAATTTAGAAATCAACATTGTTGGCCCTAATGAGGCTACTTCCTAGTAGACTACTAGAAAAGATGAGCATGAAATCATGAGTAAGTTACCACATCGGCCCTGAAACAATTTATGTTATAATTATTGTACAGACGAGTATAATTGGAATTCCAACACAGGGTACTAAGTACTGCAACAAAGCACCCATAGAGATCTAAGTAGTATCTGAAGTATCTACCAAGTTTAGTCTTCAAGAATTTGGGACTGTTTCTGGAGAACATTAAACTCACACCTGACAAAAACACAGGTGTTGCCTTTTGAATGCATGACCCTTTGATTATACAATAAAGAACTTTGAGTTGTATTTTCAGATGGCACATTACCAAAGACTTAATTGTCTCTTTTCTGAAATTAATATGGCCAACTTAATAGGATTACTCTGAACATGAGGATGTCAACAAACTAAAAATTAGTCCTGCCATAGTTTAACTGGGTCCCTTAAAATTCATATGTTGAAAATTTTACCATCAAATCACAGTGTTAGGTAGTTGGCCTTGTATAAACTCCCAGCTTAATAGTAGATTAATTCTACAATAAAATGGGTTGTTGGAGTGGACTGCCTCTCACATGCTCTTCTGTCTTCATGTGAGGATACAATGTTCCCCTTTTCTAGAGAAGGCGGCATTCGAGGTGTCACTTTGGAAGTAGAAAGACCAGGCCCTACTGTGCCAGGTCTTGGTCTTAGGCCTCACAGTCTTCAGAATTGTGCAGCAATAAATTTCTGTTCTTTGTAAATCTCTGTCTGAGGCATTCTGTTATAGCCACAAAAAAGAGACTAAGGCAGTTACTCAAGGACAGTATATTGCCATATATTTTATTAATTACAAAAGTTCACAGGTGTGGTATGCAGCTTTTAAGATGGCTCCTAAAGATTCCCACCACCTCTATTTACTTCATGATATAATCTTCCTTTTAAGTAGGACCTGGGCCTACTGACTTTGTTGCAAAGATAGACCATGTCAAATGTGATGGGATGTCATTTCCAAAATCATTTGATAAATCAAATGATAAAATCAAATGTGATGGGATGTCATTTCCAAAATCGTTTGATAAATCAAATGATAAAATCAAATGTGACAGGATGTCATTTCCAAAATCAAATGATAAAGTGGCTTCTTACTGCAATTTTCTCTTTGACTCTTTGTTTTATTTCTCTTTTTTTTTTTTTGTGGGTACCAGGGGTCGACCTCAGGACCTTGCACGCCAGCAGGCGCCCGTGCTGCTGAGCGATATCACTGGCCCTTTTTTCGTATGTGGGTACCGGGAGTCGAACTCAGGCCCTCGTGCTTGCCAGGCAGGCGCTTACGCCACTGAGCTATCTCACCAGCCCTTGTTTTATTTCTGACCCTGTGGGAATCCCCATGCCATGTCATGAGGCAGGCCTCGCAGAGGCCCAGACAGCAGTTGTCTAAGTTCTAACAATAACCCTGTCAATGAGTTTGGAATTGGTTTCTATCTACCTACATCTCCCACTCACCCATTTGAAGGTTCAGATGAGACCATAGCCCTGGCCAGCAGCCACTTCACTGGAGACCTGGAGTAGATATAGCCTGCTAAGCTCACCTTGGATTACTGGCAGGCTTTGTTAAATACCTGGGGATTTCCATGGAAATTTCAGAGGGTGTGGATTAAAGCAAAAGAATATGGTTGATACTAAGGGATTCATCATAGGATTAAGAGCAAAACAAAACTAGTTTTCCTTAATAAAGTGTGAAGTAAGAAACTTCTACAAGTTCCAGGTAACCTGGCAATAATGTAAATGCATGCTTAGAGAAATCACAAGTATCATCTTCTAAAGCATTCAGTCTAACATTTTAGAAAACTGTAAACAGGAAGAACAAATATCTAACTCAGTATTAAAGAAAATCCAGTTAATAGAAATGATTGTCTTTAAAAAATAGATCCACAGATGTTGAAATTAACAGAAAAATACTTTAAAATAACTATGATAAATGTCTTAAAGAATCTAAAGGAAAACTGTATAAATATTGAAGAAACAGGAAATATGAGGAGAGATACAGAGCTATGACAAGAAACCTAATGAAAATCCTATAACTAACACATATAATATCTGAAATTTAGAAGTCCATTGGATGAAATTTATAATAGATTGAAAGGTAATACAATTTTATTAATTTTATCAGAGACATATCAATACAAATAATCCAGGTTAAAAACAGAAAGAAAAAGGTATTGACAAACATTAGAAGAGCCATTTGGGACTTCATCAAGCTGTGTAATGAACTTGTCCTGCAGAGATTGGTAGAGTATGGAGTAGAAAAGAGTAGTTGAAACAAAACTATTAGGTAAAATTTTCCAAACCCATTTATAAAAAGCAACCTACAAAACCAGGAGGCTAAGCAAACCCCAAGCAAGACAAAAACAAAAAGAAAGCCACATTCAGTCCTCTCAACATCAAACTGTCAAAAAGCACTAGTAAAGAGGAATTTTAAAAAGCAGCCAGGGGGAAAAAATGGCATATTATATACATGAGAAAAAAAATTTGCTGATTCTTCATAAGAAATAAAAAGCCGTCTGACAATGGAACAACACAGTTGAGAAGATATCAAAAAGCTAACAAAAACCTTTCAGATTAGAATTCCACATCAAGTGAAACAATATCTCAAAAATAAAGGGAGACCAACAAAGCTGTAAGAATTTGCTACCAGCAGAGCAACAATATAACAAGAGCTGAAGGGAACACTTTAGGCTGAAACAAGTGACCTCAGATGGAAATCTACAGATCCATGGAAATGAATAGAGAGTATCAGAAATGGTAAATATCACATTAATTTTATTTTTATGTTATTTTAATTTTCCTTTTATCTTACATTATTCAGGTGTTATTTTCTCACACAATCTCTAACATTTTTTGTTGCATTTTAAATTAACTATTTCAAAACAAGTCAATTTAACAAGGTTAGTATAAAAATCAAGAATGTAAGATTAGTATAAAAACCAATTAGATTTTTATATTTAGTACTGGTGAAATACAAAATAACACAGAACTGTATCATTTTCAATATTATCAAAATCTATAAAGCTTAATATAAAAAACTTTAAGCTGGGGGGTAGCTCAGTAATAGAACATGTGCTTAGCTACATGAGGCCTGGTTCAATCTACAGCACCAAAACAAACAAACGAAACCAGTATTAGAAATAAATTTAATGTAAAACTTCAGGATCTCTGTAATTAAAAGAACAAAATATTGTTCAGAAGTTAAAGAAGAAAAATCAGTGGAATAATACATATGCCATATTCATAGATTAGAAGACTCAATCAGTTATCCTGATGTTGAACTACAGATTCAGTGCCTAACAATAAAGTTGAAGACTCCTCTTAGAACAAACAGACTATCTGATTATAAAATTTGTAAGAAAACACGAAGAAGCTAAGCTAATCAAAACAATCTCAAGCCAGGTGTGGTGGCTCACGCCTGTAATCCTAGCACTCAGGAGGTTGAGGCAGGAGGATCATTCTGAGTTCAAGGCCAGTCTGGGCTACATAAGTGAGTTCAAGGCCAGCCTGCATGACATAATAATAGCCTGTCTCAAAAAAACAAACAGGGCTAGTGAGATAGCTCAGTGGCATAAGTGCCTGCCTGGCAAGCACAAGGTCCTGAGTTCAACTCCTAGTACCCACATATGAAAAAAGGGCCAGTAATATCGCTCAGCGGCACGGGTGCCTGCTGGCACGTGAGGTCCTGAGTTCAACCCCCGGTACCCACAAACAAACAAACAAACAAACAAACAAACAAAAGGTTAAGAAAACAATCTCGGAAAGAAAGAATGAAATTCCAGAATTTATGCTATCTTCTTTCAAGTATTCTCATGGAGTTCATAATGCACACATTGTGATATTAATTTAAGAATAAAAAAGCAAATAAATAAGTACATAAACGCATAAGTAAAAAATATGACAGTTAAAGATCAGATTTGCACATATATGATCACTTACAAAATCATGATAATTCAATAGAGGAAGAGTAGTGTTTTCAACAGATAACACTGGAGCAATTAAATATAAATTTAATAGAATTAACTTTAACCTATACCTCATACATACATAAAAAGTAATTCAAGATGTATCATAGAACAAAACATAAGAGCAAAGTATATACAATTTGAAAAACATATAGAATAATCTCTACATATTTGAGCCAAATATTTGTTATGCCACATAAAGCACTAATTTGATTTTATCAGAATTAAAGACTTTTGCTTCATAAAGTCACTATTTAGAAAATGAAAAAAAAGGCTGTAGTGTGAGGAAATATTAATAATACACACATCTGACATACAGTTAGCATCCTTTGTAAAAAACCCTTTCATTCAATAATAAAAAGGAAAGAAGTCAACAAGGAGTGGGCAAAAACCTGGAATACAGCCTTCATAAAAGATGTTACAAGAATATTAATGACCAGTAAGCACATGAAAACATGTCCAACATCATTAATCAAGAGGGGGAAATATAAGTCAAAATCATAATGACATAACCATACATTATAACCATAGACATTAGAATGTCTAAAATATAACAAAGATTGATAATGCTAAATATTTGCACATTTATAGAGCAACTGAAATGTTCATATATCTCTGGTATTAGAAAAAAATAACACACCCATTGAGAAAACAGTTTGACCATTTCTTATAAAACTAAACACACAACTACCTTATGATCTAGAAGTTTTCCCTTCTAGATATTTTCCAAGAAAACAAAGCATATATCAATAGAAAGACAAGTATACAGATATTAATACCAGTGTTGTTCATTATGTTAAAAAATAGAAGCAATCTATATATCTATTTACAGAAAATAGATAAGTAAATTGTGGTATACTCATACAATGTAATGCAATTCAGTAATAAAGAGTCAATCACCACTACTCATTAATTTGAGTGAATCTCAATATATTATGTTGACTGAAAGAAGTCAGACACAAGAAAACTCTAAGTTTGTGTCAAAAAATATGAATGAGGTCTTAATGAAATAAAGCAATTTAAAATACAGTGTTCTACATAGTGAGTTCAAGGACAGCCTGAACTATACAGCAAGACCCTGTCTCAAAAAAAATACAATGTTCAAATACTCAACTGGTATACTGAATCATACTTTCTAAACCTGTGTGACCTCAAGCCCTTTATCATTCTTCTTCCTTTCTCCTCTCCTTTCACCTCTTCCTTATTATTTTTCTTTCTTTTTTTTTTAGTGAAGAATCAAAAATTCCCAGAAGTGAGTGATTTTATTAATCACCTAGTCTTTGCAAAAATAGTTAAGACATGTACTCAATAGCTCTGCATACATGACTTTGCATGGTGATGGGTATTACAGCAGTGGTTACCTTAAGGGATGGGACTAGATTTGGTGAAAGAGCAGGAAGGTATTTTCTATGGTGATGGAAATATTCTACATCTTTATGTGGTAGCAGTTACATGGGTATATCCATTTAACGAAAGTCAACAAACTTCAGGAAAAATGTATATTTCACTCTGTGTAAATAATACCTCAAAAATGAAAGGGGAATGAAATCTTCATATGCTAAAATTTGTTTTTGTTTTAAAGAAAGACCTGAAATTTGCAACATAGTCTTGTGTTAGATTCTTTGGGATTATTTTATATTATTTGTTTCCTTTTTCTATACAACTAAATTCTCAATTTAAAATTCATTTATTTTTACTACCAGCTAAAAATTCATTAACTATGAAGAAGGTTCAAGAGCATTTATTAAAATTGTGTCTCTTGTGCAAAGCTTTGTTAAAGCATCATAAATACTGATGAGGATGAGTTTGAAAAAGTTAATATCAGAGAAGAGAAAAATAGGGAGATTAAAACATACATGGACATATTTAGAAAGTATATATATGGCCAACTGGAATTTTGAGTTTGATAAGGAAGAGACTAAAATCCATATGCATGAAAAAGTATCATTTAAATGTGCTTCAATATCAAATGTGAGAATGAAAGAGTCAGTGTGCTGCAAAGTAAAAATCTGGATAAAAACAAAGACTTTATTTTTTAATTGAGAATCATGAAGATTAGACATTTATAGAAAATAATGTGTCCAATTCCAGGTGAAGAGCCTATTCACTGAGGCATCATCTTTTAATCTCACTCAGAGAAAAGGATCATAGCCAGAGGTGCAGTCTATTAAGAGTCAGTACTCAACATTTTTGATCTTTACTAACCAAAATTGAATTCCACCTGGGATTTGTGGACTTGAAAATGACTAAGAACCTATGTTAGATAGCTTCTAATTGAATTGCCTTCATGCTGACTAATAAAGAAATATGATCTGCAAAATAAATGTTCATTGTAATTTATGCACAAGAATATTACATTTTTACATAACTTCAGGAGAGAAACAGATCATTTCATCATTAAACTGGAAAGTTTCTAAACAATACTGACCAGTACATAGTATTTTAATAGTACCAATCTGGAAGTTTGTAGCTGAGGTCTTTGTTCTCCCCTTTAACCACATTTTTTTCTAAGTTTTTTTCCCAGTATGGTGTGCTTATAAGGAGAGGAGAATGACTAATGTGTTACTGAGATGATGTGGTGTGTGAATTTATCATACAACAAGTGATTATTCTTGAGGCTATTTTGAAATAAAATATATGCAGATTTTCTGGGGGAGAAAGAGTAATTGTGTCTTGTTTCTTCCAGCCTTACCCATTCTCAGTTTACTCATGCACTCTGAGCCAGCAGGGTGCTGTAGGTGTGTGTTGGAGAATTCTAAATGAAGTCTTATCTGACAGACTAGGGGAAGTAAGAATATAATGCTGAAATATTCAGCTGATGTGTTATGGAATTATATGCTACCCCATGGAAAGAACTTTATAGATCTTAAATTTCAAACTTCTTAATTATTTTCTAATGAATAAACAGAGACCAAGAGAAGTTAATGACGTGGCCAGTCTCTTAGCCTGACACAGCTCAAATTCACTCAGAAATAATATATTAGTAAATTAAAAACTTGACTTTACAAAACTGCCTTACAGTTTAGAAAGCATTTTAAAATTTGTCTTATGAAAACCAGTGATAGTGGCACATGCCTGTAATCCTAGCACTTGGGAGACTAGGCAGGAAGATCGCCGTGAGTTTGAGGCCAGCCTGGGCTACATAATGAGTTCAAAGCTATCCTGCACTACATAGAGAGACCCTGTCTTAAAAAACAAAACAAAACAAAAAAGACCTATGATGTAGGAGAGAAGTGTTTTCTTTTTATTTTACGGAGAGTATCCATACCCTGGCCACTACCCTAGAGAATTAGATTTACTTGGAATCAATACTTTTAAAAAGGATCCCATAGTATTCTACATGGGGCCTGAATTGAGAGCCATGGTACTATAAATAAAAAGTATGTTTGGTCATTCAATGACTATTTACTGAATGCCAATGTATCAAACATTGTTTAGTTCCCAATATCAAATAGCTAATACCACAAAATCTCAAAACTCACTGCACTTACAGTCTGGTGGGAGAGATAAATAATAAATTCATAGATACATAACATAGGTACTATTCCAGACCATGATAAGTGAAATGTGAAGGAAAAGATATGTAAGAGAGGAGAGTCAAAAATGTAATGGATGTTGCAGTTTTAAATAGGGTGACATGAACACAGGTCTAAAGGAGATGAGAAAGAGCTATACTGCTATTTTAAAAAAAGAGCATTCTGGATGGAAAGAAAAATCAAATGCAAAGCTTTGAGGCAGGAGTATTCCTGGTGTCCTCTACATGGGGGCTGTTCTTGTAGGGCTTTCTGGATCATTCTGAGGAATTCGTATTTTATATAAGGAAGTTGGAAAACTAATGGAGTATCTCAAATAGGTGGATGGCATGGTCGATTTACTGTGTAGAGAATAGGTAATAAACTGACCAGAACAGAAATCAAGGGCCCGGTAGGAGGCGCTGCAGTGATCCAAGTGAGAGACATTGGTAATTTAGGCCACAGTGGTAAGTAACAGTATAGGTGGTGAGAAATAATTGAATTCTGCATATACTTTGAAATTAGAGCAAACAGAATCAACAGTTTGTACGTGTGATATAACATAAAGATTTCAGCCCAGGATGACTACAGGCTTTTGGTTGGAAGGACTGGAATTTCAGAGTACCTGACAAAAGAGCTTCAAGATATATGCAATAAAACTGATCAATCTGAAAGAAGAAATAGACATATCTACATTATTGATGGAGAGAATACTGTCTTGGTAACTGATAAAATAAATAAGCTAAAAAAGCAGTAAGGGCATAGAAGGCTTCAACCAATTTGACCCAATTAGCACTTACAAAATATTACACAAAAAGCTGCAGAATAATGACTCTTTCCTAGTGCACGTGGCACTAGAATAGACCATCTACTTTCTGGGTCATAATAAGTCCAAATGAATTTCAAATGATTTAAATCTTATAGGATGTATTTTCTAATGTTAGTAGAATTAAATGAAAATCAACCATGGAAAGATATCCAGAAAAATCTTCAATTTACTTGACAATCAAATAATTGATTTCAAAATAACTTACTGGTTAACAAAAAAGTCACTATTTTAATATTCTCGATAGAAATATGCACAAAACTTATTGACATTTAAGAAAATTACATCTAGCAAAGTTTATAAATGCAACATGCAATGAAAAAGTGAGACTTATTTCAGGAATGAAAGGTTAGATTATATTCAAAAGTCAGTCAATATAATTCAGCATATTAATAGAATAGATGACAAAAGTGTTATAATCACTTTAACACATGTAGAAAAAGAATTTGGAAAAATTCAATATCTAGTCATAAATTTTAAAAAATTCTCAGCAAACTAGAAGAGAATTTTAACCTACTAAAGGACTTCTGTGAAAATTCTACCACTAACCTTCAAGTAATACTTGAAGAATTAGAAAATATTTCTCCTAAATTTGAGAAAATGCACTTCTACCCTACACAGTACTTGAAGGTCTGAGCCAATGCAATTAGGCAAGAAAAAGAAATATGACCATAACAATTGGAGAGGAATAAGTATACTGTCTTTATTCACAGGCAATATAGTTTTTTATAATACAATTTGTATTTATTTAGACAAACCATATATAGAGCTATTTTACATGAGTACACAAAACATACAAAATGAATATAACTAATAAGTGAAGTGAATTTATAAAAATATATTTTATTCCTACATACTAGTAATCAATTAGAAAATGTAACAAAATCTTTCATATAAAATGAAATATAAAACACTATTTATGATAGAATATAATGAGAATAATTTAACAAAAATGTAAGTCTTACTGAATACTATAAAATCTTCTAGAGAAATTAGAGAAAATTTGGACAGATAAAGTGTTTATGGAATGGACAATTAAGTCATTCAGATGCCAATTTTCATAACTGATCTAGGATTCATTATAATTCCAAAGAAAATCTCAAAATAATGTTTTCATAAAATCTGAGATAATGTTAAATTTTATATGAAAATGAATAAGACTCGAAGTAGCCCCCCAAGTTTTTTTTTGAAAAGAACAATTTAGGAAGATTCCCAGAATTTGACTTTCAGAATTATTATAGATTAGTCTTTCTCAACATTGTTTTCATTATTTCCTCCTAATGAGACAAATTGAATTTAAATTATCTGTAATGAGATAAATTAAATCTTAAATAATAAGATTTTGTCAGGTAGGATGGAGTTGTGGAGTCCCACACATCATTACAATATCCAAGATTTCTTTTTACTCATCACCAATAAACCATTTTCATCCGTTGAGGTTAATATCATGTCTACTAAGAACACATACTCTTGTGGACAGTATGATTCCATGTATAAAAATTCTAGACTAGGCAAAATTAATCCATGTGATGATAGAAATCAAAATATTGGTTACCTCTGAGTCAAAGCACAGAAGATTGTAATTTAATTTAGTAGAATATATCTTTGTGTTTTTAATCTCAATATATATGCAAGAAAAGCCTATATATATAAAACTAAGTTATAAAATATTTATTTTATTGGTATTTAGTGACAACTGATCTCACATGGGAAGGAGATCAAGAGATGGAGGGAGGTGGGAGGGAGGACAGGGGAAGGGGGTGAGAAAAGGATTTGGGAAGTGTTATGTATGTGTACCAAGTCCACACAAGGAATGTAAACAGTATGTACTGCAAACACATACTAATAAAAATTAAATAAAGAGAAATAAACAATGCAACAATAAAAAGAAATAATTCACTACATACAAATTAAATTGGTTTAACTACAAATAAAAATATTTTCATTGTAATTTTTAAAGTTACATGAAGATTAAATCCAGGAAAGAAAAGACAGCATGATGAAAACAAATTCCAATACATGCCAGCGTATTGTCTTTATACTTTCGTTGCTGTGATTTAAAAAGTCTCTCAAAATCTAAACTGCAGAATGATGTGTGGGACTAACAGCCACTTAGAAGAATGTCACCTTGCTCCTTTGAGTATTTCTGATGTTGAGTTTGGGGCATTATATCTTCTTAAGAGGCCTTGTTACAGTGACTACATTGCCTCCCACTGATATTTCTGTTCTCATTTGTGGAACACAATGGCAAGGTCTCTCCGTAGACTCAGACCGCTGGTTCAACTCTTGAAGGAAGTGCCCCTCTTCATGTCATTGAACTGGGAGATAGACAGCTAGAATAGTGAAACAGAGAGACACTGAGTGCCAGACCAAAGGAGCAACTGGAGTCATCTAACCTAACCCTTTTTTTCCCACCTCAAGTAATGGAGCCCCACAATGTGTAAATGATTAACCCCAAATCATGCACTTTAGATTCAGCAAACAATCCCTTTGGTGTTGAAACATTTTACCTTTTAGAAAAATTTAAAAAGCAAATTGAAGAGTCAGAATACAAAGTGTGTTGACCATACTCACTGCTGTAAGACTTTTAGTTCCTGGCTTCTAGTTATGCATTCCGAATATGTGGAACTCCTGGGTTAAATGACTCATTACAGATCTCCTGAAAATGATAACAATTTTGTCTGTGTTGTTTTCTCACTACTGGACAGAGATTTTATCCCTGGACATTGCATTTTCCTCTGTGTAATTTCTGTATTATCTTGTAGGCTTTTACTATTGGTAAACAGTCTTCCTTTCCCCACCATTTAAAAGTTAGTCTTGCACTAGATGCTCAAGTCCACTTCTCTGTTTCCTGAATCTATATCTTTCTGAGTACCTAAGTCTTAGTTGTTTGAGAAACAGATAATGTTAAATAATTTGGACTTATCCCATTTAACCAGGAAAACAGAAAAGGTAGCCATTCAAAAACATCTCTCCAATAAGTAATTGTCCGTAGTTATTTTCAATATGCTAATTCTCATGTACTATTAGCTACCTTTTGGTACAGAATTCGAGTGTTAGTTTTTTCTTTGATGAAATATTTAAATAGATTGAAAACTTAAATCAAGACTTCCTATTTTCAGTACTCTACTGCTGAATTAAAAAAAAATAGAACTTAGCAATTTCATATTCTCTTTGGGTATCATTTACCCCTCAGCTTTACTAATATTTGCTGATAAAACTAGAGAAGTATTTTTTTAAATCATTACTCTCAAAAAAATAACATTTAGGGACTGGGGATATAGCTCAGTGGCACAGCACCTGCCTGGCAAGTGCAAGGTCCTGAGTTGGAAAAAAAAATAGGTTAAAAAAAAAAAAAAACATTTAAAGGACACAAGTGGAGGAGAAGCACGTCAGCCATAGCAAATGTGTGTTCCAGCAATTTCTTATTATTGTAGATATTTTAAAGAAAGAATTCACATTGTTAAGAAGATACCTATAAAATGAGTAAGCATTGCTCTTCTTTTATGTGAATATGTTTTTAATCAGAAATTAATAAAGAGTTATTTTCAAACGGAATCCAAGTCTAAAGCCTGTATCAAAGCATTTTCTACTGACTCTCTTTAATACAGAACAGTTGGTTCACAGATAAATTAATGCTGGCTGATGCATATTTCCCTTTGGATAGTTCCCCTGCTTCCCCAGAGCCCTGGACCAGCCACAAGCCATTTGGTTGGGCTTATTAGTTCTTAGAAAATGCTTCCACAACCTGGCAGATTTCTTACATATCTGCACGCCATGCATTGCATCTCAATGAATGTCATTCTCAGATCTGAAATTTGCCGTTACTTATTGTGCAATAGCAAATTATATAGTAGTGCTGCTGACCTAGCCAGTTTTGGGTAAAGGTCCTGCAAAAGCCAAGTCCTGCAGCTTAAATGTTAACTTCATTTTAATGACCTATCAAGAAAAATAACAAAAATCAGAAAGCTCAGTCATGCCTCATAAGGTCAGACCTGTCAAACACAGGGGTTCTTGTATATAACGAAAGACTGGCTGCACGAGCCATTATTTTAATCTGATTAATAGCCTCAGACTATCAGGAATAAGTAGAAGTAAAACCTTGTCAAAACTCTTCAGCCATAAGCTTAAATTCTTTCTTTAGAATACCACACTGGATTCCTATACTAGTAACTATGTTCGTGACATAACATTTTCCCCAACCCTCATTTCTCTCCATCAAGTATAGAACATGTTCATGAACATGGAGAGATTATGTAGCTTGCTCAAGCTTGAACAGTTAAGAGTTTAAACCCGTAATGTTTGGTTTCAAAACATATTCCTCATGTCAAGCTAAATTGCATCTTTGTAAATTTTATTTATTGGGGGCTTTTTCTGGGATAGCTTTATGTTTTACACAAATCATTTAATTAATCTTCTAATAAAAGTATGTGGAAAGTACTCACAGAAGAAATAAGACTGTCTTACAGCTTGTCTATAAGAATTTTTGAGAACTTACATTGTGTATACAATTATGAAACACAAAGAAAATACCTTTCTTTTAATATTTTACAGAGGGATTAGGTAGCCAAACAGTGATATCAACCCAACTGAAGGGCTTACATGCACCAACTCCACACAAGAAATGTAAACATTATGTACTGGAAACATTTACTAATAAAAATAAATGTATTTTAAAAATCATACTGAAACATTAAAATCCGCATAACCTGTAATTTCAATACACAAACCTTAACTACAAAGATACTGCATTATTTTCTGGGGCTTCCCTAACAAAGTACTACAGGTTGAATCGCTTAAACAGCAGATATCTGTTGCATCACATTGTGGAGGATATAAATCTGAGAGCAAGATGTCCACAGGGTTGGTGTCTTCTGAGGGATCTGAGGAAGTATGTAGTCCATGTACTCAGTTTTTGGTGCTTTACTGGCAATCTTAGCAGTCCTTGGCTTGTGGAAGAATCATCCTGATCTCCTTATCTTCATACAGATTTACTCTTGTTTATGTGTCTACCTCCTAATCCCCACTTTTTATTTTAATTTATTAGTACATGCTTGTGATGCATAATGACTACTTTCATTGTGGGTATTTGGTACACGTACATGATACATCTTAATTATTTTGTTTTACATCCCCCCTGCCCGCTTCCTTCCTCCCTTTAGCTCCTGGTCACAGTTGCAGTAGATCTATCTCTGTTTCCTTTTATCTATGTTTTATTTTGGTCTTAACTTTATTTATACTATAGATTTCTCATGTGAGAGAAATAATTCAGTATTAAAGCTTGTGTGTCTAATTTATTTCATTTAACATTATATTTTCAAGGTGCATCTATTTTTCTACAAAAGGTTCAAATTCATTATTCTTTATAGCAGAATAGTATTCCATTATTATAAATACCACATTTTCTTTATACATTAATGTTGATAGATATATAGGCTGCTTCCAAGATTTGGTTATTACAAATTGGGCTGCTGTAAACATTGGTATGCATACATTGCTGTAATATGATGTTTTTAACTCTTTTGGAAAAATACCTAGTAGGGCAATAGCAGGGTCAAATGGAATTTCTATTTTTAGTTTTTTGAGGAATGCCTGTACTGATTTCCATAATGGTTGTACTAGTTTACATTCCTACCAACAATGTAGAAGAGTTCCTATTTCATCACAGCCTTGCTAGCATTTGTCATTATTTGATTTCCTGATGATTGCTATTCTTTCTGGAATAAGATGAAATCTTAGGGTTGTTTAATTTGCATTTATCTAATGGCCTGAGATGTTGAACATTTTTTCATATGCTTATGGGCCATTTGTATTTCTTGTTCTGAGAAGTGTCTATTCCTTTCATTTGTCCATTTTTTGAGTGGGTCTTTTATTTTGAGGTTCTAATTTTTTGAGTTCTTTTTATATTTTAGATGTTCATACTTTGAGGAGTAGCTGGCAAAAATTTTCCCACTCTGTAAGTTGTCTCTTCATTCTGTTCATTGGTCCCTTTCCTGTACATAAACGTTTTAATTTGATATGACTGGTGTTTGTTGATTCTTGGTACTATTTTATGTGCAATTGTCATTCTTTTCAGAAGGTCTTTGCCTATGCCTATGTCTTCAAGAGTTTTACCCTATTTTATCTTCCAGGAGATTAAATGTTTCCTTTCTAATATTTAGATTTTCATCCATTTTGATTTTAGTTTTCTACATAGTGAGAGATATGGGCTAGACTCAAATTTTTGCACGTGGATAGCCAGTTTTGACAGCACCATTTGTTAAAGAGATCGTTCCCTCTGACATAACATTTTGGCCCCTTTGTCAAAGATCAGACAGCTGAATGTGCATGGGTTGTTTCCTTATTCTCTATTCTGTTCCATTGATTCACAAGTCTGTTTTTGTACCAGCGCCATGCTGTTATCACTGTAGTTTTGTAATATAACTTGAAATCCAAGATTGTGATGTCATCTGCCTTGCTCTTGTTACCCACGATTTCTTTTGTTATTCTAGGTCTCTTCAGTTCCATATAAATTGTAGGACTGTTTTCTCTAGTTCTGTGAGGAATTTTGTGGGTATTTTGATTGGGATTACATTAAATCTGTATATCAGTTCTGAGGCTATGGCCATTTTGGCTATACTTGCTCTGACTATCTAAGAACAGGTCATCTTTGCATTTTCTGATATCATCTTTAATCTTTTACAGAATTCTATAGTTTTCATTGTAGAGATTTTTCAGCACATTGATTTGGTTCATTCCTAAGCAATTTTTCTTGATTCTATGGAGAATAGTTTTGTTTTGCTTATTTCTTTTTCAGTGAGTTCATTATTGGTACGAACAGGAACGCTACTGATTTTTGTGTGTTGATTTTTGTATCCTGATATGCTACTGAATTTAGTTATTAATTTAGGAGTCATTTCATGGAATTTTTTGGGTCTTCCATATAAAGGATCATGTCATCTGCATGTAATAATAATTTGATTTCTTCCTTCCCTATACATATCCTTTTTATTTATTTCTCTTTCTTGATTACTCTTGCTAACGTTTTGTGTACCATATTGAATTGAAGTGATGATAGTGAACATCCCTATCTTATTTCTGACTTTAGAAAGAAAGCTTTGTCATAATTGGATTTTATCAGATTGAGGTCAGATTCTTCTACACCTATTTTATTTAGGGTTTTTATCATGAATGGGTATTGGAGTTTTGTCAAAGTCTTCTTCTGCATTATTGAGATGATCATGTGATTTTTGCTCTTGCTTCTGTTTATGTTGTGCATTGAACCATCCTTGCATCCTTGGGATGAAATCTATTTGGCCATGATGTATGATTCTTTTGAAAGCTTTTGCATTCTATTTGCCAATATCTTATTGAGAATCTTTGTGTCTATGTTCATGAAAGAGATTGGACTGTAATCTTCTTTTTTAGGTTTTGGGTCCTTTTCTGGTTTTGGAATCAGAGTAATGCTGGATTCTAGGAATGAGTTTGGAAGTACTCCTTCCCTTTCAGTTTCATTGAAGAGTTTGAGGAGTATGAGTATTACAATCTCCCTGAAGTTCTTATAGAATTCATTGGTGAATCCACAAGGTCCTGGATTTTTCTTAGTTTATAGGTTTTTAAATTACTTCTGAAATTTCATTGCTTGTTATTGGATGGTTCAGAATTTTCATGTCTTCTTAGTTCAGTTTTGTTAATTCTTAAGTATCTAAGAATCTATCCATTTCTTCAAGATTCTCCAGTTAGAGTAAAACTTTTTACAGTAGTTACTAACAATCTTCTGGATTTCGGTGGTGTCTGCTGTGATTTTTTTTTTTTTTAATTTCTAATTGCACTGATAGTGTCTTTCCTCCTTTTGGTAAGTTTTGCCAAAGGTTTACCTATTTTTTTTATTCTTTCTAAGAATTGGCTCTTCAAGTTATTGATATTTTTACTATTTTTTATTCTCAATTTTGTTAAATTCTGCTCTGATCTTTATGATTTCCCTCCTTAAGCTATATTAGGGTTTGAACTATTGTGTTTTTTTACTATTTGAGTTTTATCACCAGGTTATTTATTTGAGCTCACTCTGTTTTTCTTACATGAGCATTGACCTAAATAAACTTTCCTTTTAGGACTGCTTTCATTATGTCCCATAGGTTTCAGGTGTGTTGTACTGCACTGTTGTTTGATTCTAGGAATTGTATAATATCTTCTCTGATTTCTTCTGTGACCCACTGACTGTTCAGGAATGTAATATTTAGTGTTCAGATGTTTATAAACTTTCTGTGGTTTCTTTTGTGATTGATTTCTAGTTTTACTGCACAATGATCTGATAGTATACATGGGGTGATATTGATTCTTATATATTTATTTAAGCAGGCTCTGTGGACTAGTCTTTGTTCTGTTTTGGAGAAAGTTCTGTGTATTCTGTTGGAGTAGTGTAAAGCACTAGATATCTAATAAGTCCTTTTGTTTGAAGATGTGGTTCAGTGTTGATATTTCTTTATTGATTTTTTTTTTTGTTTACTTGACCTGTCTCTTTGTGAAAGTGGGGTATTCAGGTAAGCTACTGTGATTATGTTGGTGTTTATTTGATCTTTTATGTACAGCAGAACTTGTTTTATGAAGTTAGGTGCCCTATTATTTGGTGCATGTACATTTATAATTGTTATCTCTTCCTGTTGAATTGTTCCCTTAATTAATATGTAGTGACCTTCTTTGCCTCTTCTGATCAGTTTTACCTTGAAATTTACCTAGAAAATAAAATTGCTACTCCTGCTTGCTTTTGGGATCCTGCTGCATAGAATATTGTTTTCTGTTCTTTGATTTTGAGTCTATGAATTTCTTTTTGGATTAGATAAGTTTCTTGAAAGCAACAAAATGTTGAATTCTGTCTTTTGATCAGTTTGGCAATCTGTGTCTTTTAATAGAGTTGAGGCCATTTGCTTTGAGAGTTCTTAGTGAAATGTATTGATTTATTCCTGCCATTGCATTCTTTTTCAGTTGTTGACTCCTTTATTTGTTCATTTTTGTTTAACTACTTGCCTTGTTTAATGCATTCATTTCTTTTTTCTTTTCTTTTCTTTCTTTTCTGTCTTTTTTTTTTCTTTTGTTGTTTCTGTCTAGGATATTCTTGAGTATTCCAAAGCTCCCTTAATGAGTTCATTTTAATTTGTTTATCTTTCCAAAGATACTAACTCTAAATGAGGTCACATTCTGATGTATGTGGGGTTAAGACTTCATCATATGAATTTGAGGGAAGAACATAATTCAAATCATAATAGATAGTGATGCACTTATTTGTTGAACTCATAACCACCAAGTCCCTACTGGATGTCAAGCATTATTTTAGGCAGAGCCAACAGTGAAGAAAACAGATGTAGTTCCCACTGTAATGGGAATTGTCTGCCTTGTATTTTCTTGCCTAGTATACAGTCCATACAGCACCTCACTACATGCCTTATGAGTTTCCTTGATGTGCAATTCTGACAATTAAATCTCATATTTAAAGCAGCTACCAGAGGATATACATCTGCCCTTTTCAAAGCCTGTGCAAGAGTAATTCGGGCATATTTAATAAATAAATTCATTCTATATGGAGGTAAAATTTGCATGTAAGAAAAGCTATTGATTTTTTTAGGTCCCTAGCATGACTCTTAATGAATTAATTCTTTTTTTTTTTTTGTGGGTACCGGGGGGTCGACCTCAAGACCTTGCGCGCCAGCAGGCGCCCGTGCCGCTGAACAATATCACCGGCCCCTTTTTCGTATGTGGGTTCCGGGAGTCAAACTCGGGCCCTTGCGCTTGCCGGGCAGGCACTTAAGCCACTGAGCCATCTCACCGGCCCAATGAATTAATTCTGACTATTCACCAAATGACATAGCATATAAGGCAAGCAAATTAATTGTCATTTGACATGACATTGCTTTGCATTAATTTTGCATTTCTAAGCAATTAAAATGCTTTATCCACTCTAGGCCTGATAGTTTTGGCATTAAGCAATTTTCAGAATGACAATATACTAAGTGACTTTTTAAAATGTACTTACCGGGGCCGGTGAGATGGCTCAGCGGCTTAAGCGCCTGCCCAGCAAGCGCGAGGGCCCGAGTTCGACTCCCGGAACCCACATACGAAAAAAGGGCCGGTGATATCACTCAGCGGCACGGGCGCCTGCTGGCGCATGAGGTCCTGAGGTCGACCCCCGGTACCCACACAAAAAAAAATAATAAAAAAATAAAATGTACTTACCACATTTGTTCTTTTGCCAAATGCACGAGCCTACTGCATAGAAATAGACTATTAAGCTCCAGTTATATAGAAGGTAAAGGACAGGCACCATGTGAAAGTAAAAGTGGCGTAGTTCAGAGGAAGGAGATCTTCATGGACATGAGCTAACAGAAATTTATGCACAGAATGGAAAGATAGGTGCATTTTAGTACTTTTTCTAAAAGGAATTCAGGAGCATTTTTTCAAGATAGCAAGTCAATTAATATTTTGATACCATAAAAGTCTACCAATTTCTTGAGGAAAACTTTTAAACACTTCTACTCAGGTGTCATCCTAGACCAGTAAGACTGACCAATGTGTGTTGGTATTGGGGTAGCATCTGTGGAGTAGTGTGTTCCTCAATGCCAGGGCAGGAGGTGTCCTAACTGTACTAAAACATTCATGGACACCTATTCCCAGCCCTCTTGGTTTCTTCTTCCTGAAATACCTTGCCACATCTCCATCTTCCTTGTGCTTTTCTGGCTTTCTCAGCTCCAGTTGACAGCTAGAGTTACCACCTTTGAGAACTCCTCTGTGATGTCCCCAGTACTAGATTAATATTACCTGCTATCTGTTTCACTGGCACAGCAGATTAATATTACCTGCTATCTGTTTTCTGTCACAGCCTTTAGCAGCCTTCAGAGTAAATGCTAACCTATACTTTTTTTTTTCTTTTTTTGGCTCTACTGTACAGTGAAGCTCTTGAAGATCAGAATTGCATCTTTCTCACTGTTGTAGATTTAGTGACTGGAACATAGGAGTACTCAACATTAATTTGTCAACAGAAAATTTAGAATGATAAACATTTTACACAGTTATTTTTTTTTCTAACAATGCATTATTTTCTTTAGCTTACACCACAAAAACACAGTATAAAATGGAGCACTGATAATTAAATGAATAAGGGATTTTTCTGTCGCTGCTCTGTCATTCATAGTTGGATGAAATTTCTGAAATCAACCTTTCCGAGACTTGAGCTCTTTGAGAATAAATGAAAGTAATAATTAGAGTCTTTCCTGCCTCAGAGGAGTGTTCTGAGGATCACCTGAGACATGTATGTGAAGCATTTCGTGAACAGCTGTGTAAGTATTTGGTTTATTATTATCACTGAAAAAATACTGTAAGTTGGATCACATCAAATCCACTTGTTACTGTTATTACTAAAAATGCCTTTGGTAAATTTTGCTGTACCTCATCATCAAATATTTACTCAGCTTATGCTGGAAACAGACTTTCTTTCCTTGCATTAAAAACATTTACATTATGGGTGAAAACGCAGAAGACTGGGCATTGAAATGCCCAGTGATGAGAGTCAATTGAATATCTTCATTTGTCAGACTGCAGCTTTCAGAGGCATTTGTTCATAATAGAATCTTGATGTATTTTATAATAGGCTCAGAAAGCCTTTTGTAAGATAAAGTAATAAAATGAACCATTGTATTGGCTTCTTTTTGTTTTATGAAGGTTTTTTTCCCCCTCTGCTTGTGGAGCAATATTAGTTTACTCTTCTAATTTCTTACTGTTGCTATAACAAATTACGACAAATTTAGCAGCTTAAGAAAACATAATTCTATTCTTTTCAAATATGGTGGTCACAGAGATGTTGCCATGGCTATGTGCCTTCTGGATGCTTCATTAGGAATCCATCTCTTTACTCTTTCCACTTTTAGAGGCTGTCTAAAGGACCATGGTCTCTTCTGCGCATCATTTTAATCACTTCTATTGTCCCATCTCCTACATCTATTTTATTTTTTTTAATTAACTAAGTTTATTGATACATGTTAGGAACACATAATGATCACATTCATCACAGGGAATTTGTACCTGTATATGATATACCTTGATTCTTTTTTTCTCCCATTCTTTTACCCTCCCTTCAATCCCTCTTCCTCTCCTTATTTACAACAGCTTTGTTTCCATTTTTTCCTTTTTTATCATTTTTTTCTTTTCCCTTCCTTCCTTTCTCCCTTTCCTTTCCCTGGTTCCCCTTCCCATTTGAACATTTTCTTCCTATTTCACAATATCTTTTATACATTTTGGATCTTATTTACACTTTTGGTTTCTCACACCAGAGAAACAATGTGGTGTTTACACGTGTGTCCCATTTATTTCATTTCAGAGTATGGTCTCAAGTTCCATTCATTTACCTAGAAATGTCTCAAGTTTATCCTTCTTTATGGTTCAGTAGTACTCCATTGTATAAAAAAAACCCACATCTTTATCCATTCATGGTTGGACTATTTCCAAGATTTAGCTATTACAAACTGTGCCACTATGAACATGGGTATGCACATATCACTGGTATAATGCTTTTAATTCTTTTGGGAAGGTACCAAAGGGAATAGCTGGGTGGAATGGAACCTTTAGTTTTGGTTTTTTGAGGAATCTCCACACTGATTTCCACAGTGGTTGCACCAGTCTACATTCCCACAAACAGTGGAGAAAGGTTCCTTTTTCCCCACAGCCCTGCCAGCATTTGTTATTGGTTGATTTCTTGATAATAGCCATTCTTTCTGGAGTGAGATGGAATCTCAGCATTGTTTTAATTTGCATCTCTTGAATGACCAGTAATGTTGGACTTTTTTTATATATTTATTTTGCCATTTGTATATCATCATCTCAGAAGTGCCTATTCATTTTAGATGCCAATTATTGGATTGGGTCTTTAAATTTGGGGGCGGGTCTCATTCTTTTTGAGTTCTTTATATGTTCTAGATATTAGTCCTTTGTCAGATGAACAGCTGGCAAAATTTTTTCCCACATGGTGGGACATATTTTCACTTTGTTGGTGGTTTCATTAGCTATGCGAAAGCTTTTTAATAAGATGATATCCTAGTTGAAATTCTTTGTGATATTTCCTCTGCGATCAGGGTTTTGTTCATAAGTCTTTGCCTGTACTGATGTCTTCAAGGTTCTACCTATTCTATCTTCCAGCAGATTAGTGTTTCTGTTTTAATATTTAGGTCTTTGATCTGTTTTTATTTCAGTTTAGTGCATGGTGAACGGTATGGGTCTAGTTTTAATCTTCAGTATGTGGAAAGCCAGTTTTTCCTGCACCATTTATTAATGAGACTCTCTTTCTTCCAGGGAAGGTGTTTGGCTCCTTTGTCAGAGATAGATGCCTGAGTTACATCTATCTTATTTGACTCTCTTGTCTTCTCCTCAAAAGGACTTCTGTGATTATCTTGGGTCCACCTAGACAACCCAGGGTAATATCCCCACCCAAAAATCCTTAATTTGATCACAGCTGCAATCCTTTTTGTCATGTAAGGTAAGACATTCAGTTTTTAGAGGTTTAGACCTCTGTGTTTTAAAAGACATCTTGAGAGACCATTATTGTCTATCGCATTTTAGAGAACCTTCTCTACTTTTTAGTGTTTTTTCTTCTTTTGAACTTTTATTTCTAATAACATTCTACTGTCTATGATTTGGAATTATAAAGGATTAATTTTAAGTTGTATCACTTATTGTTACTAGGTTGTAGGAGGCAGTTTTAGGTGCTAGGTAACAAATTACTCCAAAATTCTGTGGCTCAAAACAATGATAAACACTTACCTCACATAGTTTCTGTGGGTCGGGGATTCGGTAGTAGCTTAGTGGTGTGGTTCTAGCTCAGGTTCTTTTATCAGATTTCTGTTAAGATGTCATTAGGTGGCAGTGCCCGAAGGTTCCTCTGGGCTGCAGTATCGGGGGCTGATCTATCCCCCGGTGATATGGGGGAGGGTACGATGAAGGATAAGAGGAAGACAATAATTTAGAATGCAAAGTGGGTCCAGAGGGTCATAGCTCTTATCAAGCTAAGGTCAAGAATCTCTGAACCTGTCACTCTTTATAGAATGCTCACTAGTTTCCAGAGGGTGTAGAGGGAAATCCTAGGAATGGAGGAGTGGAGGGCACTGACCCGAGCAAGGTCTTGTAAGAGACAAAGTGTTCTTGTATGAATAAGCCATTGATTAATGGGAAACTTATTTTTCCCTTGGGTTAATATTTACTTCTATAGAATTTTGTGTGACCATCAGGAGTCCTCATGCTATCTTGCCTTCTGAGATGTCACAGCATCACAGGTCATAAAGACCTCTACTGAGACCAGTGGCATAGGGAGCTCTGTTGGCGCATGCCAACTGCTGGCTCATCAGGCAAGGCGCATAGGCCTAGGACAGACTCAGACCCTTAATATAGAAAGCCGATTTATGGATTTGTAGCTTGTTTGGGGTGATCTCCATCACTGCAGGGTGTGATTCCAAGCTTCCTCACTCACATGGATTGTACATTGGTGCTGATTGGTACTGGGAGGCTTCAGTCCTTCACCAAATGCAGCCCTACAAAGGCTACTAAGTGTCCCCAAGGAATTGTAGCTGCCTCTCCATAGAGGGAATAACCCAAATCACACGATGAAAACCACAGAGTTTTATGACCTACCCTCAGAAGTCTTAGCTCTCAGTTCTACCATATCCAACTGTCCCAGGGTAGGCACAAATCAGTGTACAGGGGACTACACAACAGCGTAACTATCAGGGAGAATCTTTGAGGATCATATGAAGCTTGCCTTGTGTACACAAGTGAATGCAATTTGGTGTTCTTTTTGGCACTTGAGTGTTAATCACCTTTGAGACTGAGGGAGATCTTACAATTTTTAAAACAAATTCAGTTGTGTAATAGCCTAAAATGAATTGACAAAAGGCAATTATGAGCATTTTCTCTGACAGGACTTTATTTTTTGATATGTCCAGTTATATGTATAGTTTTAATGAATCTAGAGTAAAGGCATAAGAACTGAATTTGGGGAATCAAAATTCTTGACATGCTTCTGAACAAAATTGGTATTTTTTTTGGCGTATTTGGGAAAAAAGGAGAATAGAAGGGAAAAATAGAAAGAAGGTTTTATAAATAAGAAGGGGAAGAAGGGTTGAAGAGAGGGGAGGGGAATGGGGAAAGAAAGAAGAATTAAGATATATTATGTACAAGTACAAATTCCTTATGATGAATGTGATCATTATGTATATCAAAAATGTACCAATAAAATTAATTTTAAAAAAGAACAAAAAAAGAGAAAAGCCTCATTTAAACACAGTTCATTTTTGTTGTTCATTGAATAAGTAAATTTTATTGAAATGAAAAACTATTGCATAAAATATGACTATTCAAGAAAAAAGTGGAATACAATTTTGCCATCTAAATAATATAGTTTTAAGGGATTGGTTACAGCTAAAAATGTAAGTGGTCAGGTGACCTGTTCCCATAAGATGTTACTTTCTATTGGATTTGGGATGGCTGGTTTTGCATATTACAGAGACGGCTCTTAAGAAATGATTTCTGGGGCCAGTGAGATGGCTCAGCGGCGTAAGCGCCTGCCTGGCAAACATGAGGGCCCGAGTACAACTCCCGGAACCCACATACGAAGAAAAGGCCGGTGATATCGCTCAGCAGCATGGGCGCCTGCTGGCGCACAAGGTCCTGAGGTCCACCCCGGTACCCACAAAAAAAAAAAGAGAAAAAAAAAGAAACGATTTCTGATTAATATTGATTGATGCACTATCTATATTTCCTTAAAAAAAAAATGAAGGCTCTGGCAATACTGCCTGGCAAACAGAAGACACTTAACAAATCCACATGCAGATTATGTATTACAAGAACTACAACAATTGCCATTTTCAAGTTCTGTTTTTCTCTTTACTATTAATCTGAGGACATGGACTAAAAGATTCCTACACATCAGTATCCAGGTTACAGTTTCCATTTGCCTCTCCGATAATGTCTAAACATGTGCAGCCTTTCCTGATTGGTTTTGCACAGTCCTTTTTCAGGTACATCTCCAACCATTCTATCCCTTTCTCCCAGGATACATATTATTCTTTCTAATAGGATTAGATGACTGATAGTTTTTAAATGTATCAACCTTCATGCTATTGTTAATGCCATTTCCCATTCTTTTTTTTTTTTTTTTTTTTTTTTTTTTTTTTTTTTTTTTTTTTTTTTTGTGGGTACCGGGGGGTCGACCTCAGGACCTCGCGCGCCAGCAGGCACCCGTGCCGCTGAGCGATATCACCGGCCCCTTTTTCGTATGTGGGTTCCGGGAGTCGAACTCGGGCCTTCGCGCTTGCAAGGCAGGCGCTTAAGCCGCTGAGCCGTCTCACCGGCCCTCCATTTCCCATTCTTGAAGTAGTCTTCCTACCCTCTTTTTATCCTGTTGATTTCTTACAAATTGTTTGGGTCTTTGGTGAGGTGGCTCCTTTTCCAAGAACTATTTCCCGAGCCTGTCATTCTGAGTTACATGTCCCTCCTATGTGCCATCCCATAATTATTATAATGCTTAAATCACATATAAGTGAATAATCACGCAAGACCAAAGCCACAGCTTGTAATGGGATCTTTGCGTTCTTTACATCCTAAACACAAAGCTCATTGCTTACTGCATTTTATTGAATGAGTGGACGGATGCCTATGTGTATAAATGAATGGCTAGTGTCCAATTTCACCAGTTAGAAAACTTGGGTCAAACTGTAAAATTTTTAGTTTGTAGTTAATATTGAGGATGTGCCCTATCTGTTCTCATATTCAGAAGCATATGCAGTCACTGGTGAGATTAGGAGTCACGACAAAAGAGATTAGTAAGAGAATCCATTATTAATACAATTTAAAGGAGACAGTGGGAAGTCTCAGAAACCCCTGAGATAACTTTCATTCTCAGGAATCTGTAATTTTAAATTTGCAGAATCTAGTAATATTTAAAGTAAGTTCTTAAATTCCTTTGGTCTTCTTAATTTCTTGAAACCCACTGTTGAAATGTAATAAAAAGATCCCATGGAAAATAAAGACTCGTTCCTAAGAGAAGCATTAATAGTGGTTAATTAATTGCATATCAAGAACTTGTTTGATGCACTGAACTTCCTATTTGATCAACACTTCAAAGATTTTGAAGTGTCCTTGTATATATTGAAATCCCATGGCTCTGTGAAGTCACAGACTAGATTTGAAGTACTAGAGTATTATGTGTGCGTCATTTTCCCGTCAGGTGCTAAGCATTTTAGGTAGTAGCCTCTTAGCTCCCTGGCTTCATGGAGTTTATAGTCCTGTGAGAAAGACATGCATTAAATAAAAATACACAGATGCATACATTTGCAAAGGACTACCAAAGAGAATTTCAAGGTGTAATAGAAGATTATATCAGGAATGAAAAATGCAGTTTGGTGGACAGGAGTTATTTGAGAAAAAGACTAGAAGGATGTTTAAGGGGTAGTTCACATGGCAGAATCTAGGTTGAAGCTCTAGTATCCTAACTTGAAATTCAGTCATCTTATATCTAATGCATGCCTCATTAGGAAAGAAAATTTATTGAATGGTCTAAAGCAAGTTACTTCTCTTTATCAGATAAAGGTTAGGAATTCATTTTAACTTGTAGTCTAAAAACCTAGTAAATTAATCCCGAAATACAGTTTCCTTCTACTGAGGAACCAACTTGAAAAAATGTATATCAAATCATGAGAAAGATGAACATCTGACCACTAATAGGTTTCCTTCTTTACTACAGTCCTTTGACATTTTCCCAGCTTGGAGGGTTAACCCTTCTGAATTATCTCTGGTTGCTTTCAGGATCCATCACATCCCACTTAGTGTTTTAGAGAGTATAAACAAATTACATACTTCAGTTTTATATTTAGTGCTTTCTGGTTGTATAGTTTTCTTATTTTCTTCTAACAATGAAATCGATATTGTGAAATAGAACTTTAAAAGTTAGATTTTTCTTTCTTGTAGAGATAAGCAATTTCTCCAAACTTCCTCTTGCTGAGCACATAACCAACATCCCCTCTTCTCCACAGCCCAGATGAAGTGACAAAATATGCAGACGACAGCCCCAGGAGGCAGGACCCCACTTCCCTTTCTGCAAGAAAGTAGTCAGTGAGCTGAAAACGGCTGTGCTCCTTCCCCTGTGTTCTTTACTATAAAAGAACTTTACCCACCTGTACACAGCGAGGTGGTGATTTGAGGCAAATGAGCCCCTCGATCTCCTTGGAGCTAGCTTTGAACAGATCCTCTTTTCCATTTTACCAAAATACATGTTTTCCTTTGATTGGTCAGTGGCTAGGAAGTAAGCCCAAGGGTATGAGCCAAAGTGTCTAAAGGCAACAGTAGCCAAAAGTGTTTTGAACTATCTGATCATTTCTTCGCTTATCCTCTTCCTCCAGAAAAACAGAGAAAGGGAAGGAGGGGGAGGGCTCTGTCTCATTACATGGCAACTAACTTTGTTTTCAACTAAGATGTGATGTCTTCAAAGCTGTCTGTAGTTTGGGGATGGGTTGAGACTGCCAGATATGCAACAGTAACACTTTCTTACAGCACCATAGGAAGTGTCAAGACAGAGCAGACATTTTAGCAGCCAGCAAAACAGATTTAGTGACAGCTATTCTTTCCTGGGATACTTATAGAAACCAGGATTGTTCTGTGAACAAGAACAAGTTAGAAACCAAGCTACCCTTTGAGGACAGTCCTTCTCCTGTGAATCTCTTCTGAGTGGCTTTTTATCCCCCTGCACTTGTACTACATCTTGGCCTAGAAATGAGGTAGAAATCACCCTCATTCTATTGGCCCTTTCAGACCATTATTTTTTCCATGTCCTACTTACTGTGTGTTAATTTCATGTCAACAGATTACACCCACATGCAGCCCCCTCTACCATCCCATCTCTAATCATTGAAACCTTATTCCTCGACAATGTTGGATCCTAGCACATTGCTACTCTCCAACACTACTCTTGTCATAACTGTGGATGATTTCAATATTCATATAGGTTATTTTTCCAAATCTTTAACATCTCAATTTCTTTAACTGCTCTCCTCTAATGATTTTTTTCTTCAAACTATCTCTGACACTCATTACAATATCAGTAACTGAAATCCCTCCATAATCCTAAATCCAAGCATTCTAGTCTCTGAATAGCATCTTTTACTTTTTCTGTCCTTTCCTACTAATGTTCTGACTTGCTTTCCCCCTTTTATTAGTATATGTTGTGATACACAATACACTCATCAAGAGGAATTGGTACATACATATATCACATTTTGATCCTTTTTACTTTCCCTTCCTCTCTCCACCCTCCCATCTCCTCATCCCTAAATCTCCTTTCCAGCTTCATAAAGTCTGTCTCCCTGTTTCAACACCTTTGTGAATTATTACCTAGTGATTCTACCAGTTTTTAACTTATACCCTCTCTTCTTTCCTTAAATTCTATTATCAATCATTATAATCACTTCCTGAATACACATTTACCTTTCTTGTACTTATTTGACAAAACCCCAATCATGGTTATATCTAAATCACCTGGCTACTCAGGTGTAAATGTTTGGATAAAAATAAGCAACTGCAATGATTGACAAGTCTGCAATCAATTATCTCATTTAGAGCTTAGTACTTCTCAACAACAATATTCTATTTGCCACTCAATCACTTTTTCTATTCTCCTAAGAAACTACTTCATACCTCCTCTTCTCTACTGAAAATTCAAATTTCCAGTTCCTCTTCACCTTTTTCATACTTACCTGATTGTATCAGTCAGTGCTTACTAGAGAAACAGATTTAAAGCAAGAGGTACAAATATATAAGAATTTACAAGATGGGCTTACAATGGCCACCCACAAGGTCAGGTGTGGAAGAGTGCAAAAGGCTGTCTGTGCACTGGAGATCTGAAGGATTCAGTTGAAGGCCTGGTGCTCCCTGTAGTGTCCCATGTGAGTTCACATCACGAGGCTGAAAGGTCTATGATGGAAGGCCAAAGGGTCTGTGATACAAGCCAGGAGATGACATCCAAGGTGAAGGTGAAGACTGAAGCTCCTCCAAACAAATGGAAGTGACCCTTCCTTCTTTGGTTTTCTTTATATCATTCAGGCAACAAGATACCCTAGGAGGGTGGGTGTGGGGAACCACTCAGACTGCTTCAAAGCTCCGGGGTGTCTAAGGACACTTGAGAACATGACCCTGCTTGTCTAACGCAGGCCCACAGTGGGATACAGTTATGTAACCATGACTTAGCACAGGTAAACATGCATGTGCTGGTTACAGCACCATGTAAGAATGTAAACATGAGATAACAACCTGTTTAAGAATATACAAAGAAGACACAGACAGCTCTTGCTCTGGCTCTCTGCTCTTCTTCGTGCTGCCTGCTGCTGTTGCTGATGTCTCACACATGAGTGTTCTTTAACCTTGGGCCCTCACCTGCAAAAATCTCCTTTAGGGCCTCTGAGCGGGCTGACAGTGGGTCTCCTCTCTTCAGTAAATCCCCTCGGCCACACTCAGAACTATGCTGATCCAATTGAGTTGGGTATTTCTTATTCCAGTTGACACAATCAGTTAACTACCACACTGATGAAGCAATAAGAAGAGAATTTCCCAAGCTCCTGTCATTTGTAAGCACTCTGCATTCCATCCTGTTGCAGTAGAGTTGTCTGTCCTCTGAGTTAAGGCCAAGTTCTCTCTTCCTTTTGTGCTAAATCTACCACCTTTGCCCACTGAAGAACACTATTTCAACCAATTCTTTTACATCTGAGTTGACACTTATTTTCTATTAGATTTTATTCATCCATATATAAAAATGCTATTATTTCTCCCACCTTAAAAAATCACCACTGAACCAACTTCCTCTATCAGCTACTACCCTATTTCTCTTCTCTTAGAACAATCTTCCTCAAAAAAATAGTCTTAATACACTTTACTCTGTCTGGTTTTTTTTCTTTAAATCATTGTAAGCAGCCTTGCAACTATACCATTCCACCACAAATAGTCTTTTTCGGGTCAGCAGTTGCCAGGTTCTAAATCAAAGGTCAGTTCTCATTTTACATGACCCACAAGCAGAACTCAACAAATTTAATTATTCCCTCCTTCTTGAAGCACACTACTCTTTGGTGTCCAGACATCACAATGTTTTCTTTTTTTCCTACAACCTCATTTGCCTCTCTTCAGCTCTGATTTTTCCTTTCTAACCTCCCTGGCCTCTTAACACTAAATAGGTCTCAGGAATACATCTCATTTTTTCTATTAGTAATTTCAGTATATATGAACATAGAATTTAATTTATTTCAGATATAAATCACATATTTATATAATAATTACAAAATATGTCTCTAGTTCCAACCTCTTCCCTGAATAATAGGCCCATATCCAACTCTCCTGGACACTCTGTAAGTTAATAACAGCATCTTAAGCTAGTAGCTGTGATTAAAACTCACCTCCTACTATTTCCCCTCAAATCTGGGTTCTCTCACTGTTTCTCATTTCTGTTGGTTGGCAGCTCCATCATTTTGCCTTTTAAGCCAAAAGACATAATTAAATTTGAATTCTTTCTTTCTCTCAAATTGCATATTTATCTATTGGCAAGCCTATTGTTATATCTTCAAGCATGTTGACCACCTGGCTAGTTCTCACACTGTAGCCACACCCACCTCATCTTTCACCTAAACAAATTTAATAATCACCTCACCTATCTCCTTTTTTTTTTTGATTCATTGATTCTCTGTATTGTTTTCTTAGTCTCCAATGCATTAATTTCTACTCTGATCTTTACAATTTCCTCCCACATATGAGCTTTGGGTTTGGCCTGCTCTTTTTTTTCTAGAAGTTTGAGGTTAAACATTAAGTTGTTTATTTGTGCTTGCTCTGTTTTCCTGATACGGGTATTCACTCTTATAAATTTTCCTATTAGGACTGCTTTCATTGTGTCCCATAAGTTCTGGTACGTTGTATTGGCACTACTGTTTATTTATAGATGCTGTCTAATTTCTTCTTTAATTTCATCTGTGACCTATATGTTTTCAATAGGGGTAGCTATTCTATTTGCAGACAAAGTGAATTCAAGCCAAGACTGATTAAGAGGGACAAAGAAGGTCACTACATCCTTGTAAAGGGAACAACCCAAGAGGTTATAACTAATATATATTGATTTATCCTTGTCATGTTATTTTCCTGTTTTAGGCTCCCCTCCTTTTTCCCCCTCTGTTTAATTGTCTGCCTTGCCTGGTGAATTCCTTCTGTTGGGGTTCATGGAGTTGTAGTACTAGTTATCTCTTTCTAGAATGTCCTTCAGAACATTTTGGAGTGCTGGTTTGGTGGTCAAAAATCTCTTCAGGTGTTCTTTGTCATGTATCTTATTTCTCCATCAATTTTGAAAGACAGTTTTGTGGGGTACATCAATCTGAGTTGGAGGTTGTTTTCGTTTAGAGCTTGAACTACTTCACTCCAAGCTCTCCTTGACTTGAGGGTTTGCACTGAGAAGTTAGGTACAATTCTGATGGGCTTTCCTTTATAGGTGATTTGTTTCTTTTCTCTAACAGCTTTTAAGATTCTATTCTTGTGTTGAATTTCTGGAATCTGGACTATGATATGCCTGGCTGTAGATTTTTTTTTTCTTTGATTGTGGCTAACTGGAGTTCTATATGCCTCACTTATCTGTATGTCAAATTCTTTTTCCCTGCCAGGGAAGTTTTCTGCCATGATGTTTGTGAACTTTTTTTTTCTTAATCATTTGTGCTTTCTCCTGCTTTTTCATTGACTCCAATCAATCTTAAATTATTCTTCTTTGCCTCATCTAGCAGCTTCTGGATTGATTTCTCATGGTCCCTTACTATTTTTAAGAAATCTTTCTTTTCATGGTCGATAACCACAAGCCTGTCTTCTATATCTGAGATTCTGTCCTCACATTGGCTCATTCTGCTGTGGATACTTTCAATGGAAATTTTATTCTCCTGGATATCTGCTTGAATCTGTTTTATGGATTCCATTTCTTTCCTATGTTGGGCATTCATTGTTTCCATCATTTTTCTAAGCTCCTCTATTTTTTATCTGTATCTGCTTTAGAGTCACTAAGCATGGTTTTCATTGTGGACACCATCTCTGCAGTTATCTGAGAAGTTATTTCTGATTTGATTCTTTTCTAGAGCCTCATTCAATTGCTTTGTTGTTACCACTTAAGAGAGGCCAGGTAGGTGGCTTTCAGATTGTCCCACATCAGTGCCCCTTGCATTTGCCTTTGGTGAACTGTATGTATGGGGGTGCTTCTGGTTTAAATGTCTTCTCCTTTTCTTTCTTTCTTTCTTTCTTTCTTTCTTTCTTTCTTTCTTTCTTTCTTTCTTTCTTTTTTCATTTAATTCCTGGGTTGATGCTTGTAAATTGCCTATGGTGAGTTGCTTTATTGCTAGTACTTAGAACCCTTAGGAAATAACTACTTCTCTAAGGTATCTTCCAGGTGTAGCTGAGTTTTGGGTTTTGAGTCTGTTACAAGATCCTACCTCTTCAATTTGTTGGGGATGAGAAGTTGCTGCCTGTTTGGCCCAGTCCCTGGCTTTTTGGCACTGGCCCACAGTATTTTCTATGACCCTTAGTCAGTCTCGGTCTTGGAATACCAGGAAGAACAGCTTGTTAGAACAATTATGTCACTTTTGGCTAAAGTGGTACCATCAGCAACAATAGCATCAAACACAACCTAGACAATGACAAACTGAGATAGCCATTAATTTGCCACCTTTAACCATATGAACTAGATTTGTGGTTATATAACAAAATCTAAAACAAACCAGAAAATTATATGTAGCATGTAAGTCCTTAATATGTCAATTTTACCCTCAGGGTGAAAATATAAAAGGGGTTAGGGAAAAAATAGAGAAGTAGAAGAAGAGGAAGAGATTAGAAGCAAGGCTGGAGGACAAAGGGGGATCACACTAACTTTGGCAAACTGGTGTAGAAATCAGTAGGGAAAGAGAGAAGGAAGGAAAAAAAGGAAGAACAGAACAGAACAGAACAACAACCATGAAGAGGCTAGAAAACACGTTCACAATCAAAAAAACATGATCAAACAATGAAGGAGAAAAAAAGACAAAACAAAACCACAATAACAACAACAAAAAACAAATGAAAAAGAAAAAGAGAAACAGAAGAAAGAAAAAAAAAAGAAAAGAAAAAGGAATATAAAGAAAAGAAAAAAGAAAAAAAGAGTCCACTTCCAGGTTTGTCTCTGCTGTCACTGCTAGACAATGTAAGCAGACAGAGTCCAGATCTGCACTGATTTACCCCAGCAAGCCAGCAGTAGCTTTATGGCAGGGTAGTGGATAATTTCAGTGAGCCTGCACCTTTATTTCCCTGAAGTTCAAGCTGTATTCTGGCCATGGGGGCAGAGACCAGACCCGTTCAGCCTGCAGCAGTCAGTGCACATTCTGTGGGCTTGAACTCAGCTGGGAACCACTGGATAGGCCCAGCAGTTTTTCTGAGTTCTGAGCTCAGTTGCCCCCCACCAAGATAGCTCCCGGCCAATCGCCCTCTCACACGGGATGACCAAGCCCTCAGCACTCACACCCAACTAGTGCGGCCCTTCATGTTCACTGCTTCCTTCCACTGCTGCATCTTTCTGTGGAGGCCTCTGGTGTTGCCAGCAGTCACCGTGTGTCTGCAGGTTTGATCTGCTCCTTTCACGCAATGAGTCCCATCTCAGGGAGAAGGCTCTGTTCCCTATCTCCTTCTTTGTTGCAGTTTCTCTCTTTGCTTTCTCTTTGGGCTTCAATTCTTGCTTCAGGTATTCTCGTCTTGGGTAGGCATACAGCTTTAAGTCTGGAGGAGACAAAGGCAGAGAAACAGTTAAATATGTATGGGCCAAGTAATAAGATCAACAAGATTATTATGAATACAACCAACAAAAGTTTCTACCAGGAAGAGCTAGTAATAGCCTCCTGCCAAGAGCATAAGGAGAATGTCTAGGGAATTTTAGAATCTGACACGGCATTAACCTGTCGTTTAATATCTTGAATAGCCATCAAGATATTAGCAGAAGGATCAGGAATGTACACACAACATTCAGCTTTTACAATTGTACAAATACCCTCTTGTGCTGCTGTTAGAATGTCTAATGCCAACAGATTTTGGAGGACAGCTTGCCTCATTAATTTTACTTCTTCACTTAGGAGACAGAGACCAGTCGTGTTGTTTAAGGCCCTGTTGAGTATAGTTAGTCAAGGCCTCAATGTGTTGCATGACATCCTCTAATCCTAGGGAAGGGATAAAGATATAAGCCAAATAATCATACCAATGAAACACACTTGTAGACCTTTGATGTCATCGATGGGGTAGGTTTGCAGGTTTGTTGATACTTATGACACTCCTGCTTTATAACCACACAAGTCCCAGTGTGCATCTGCCTATCTATCCAGAGGGTAGTCAGAGCTACAAATTGGTTCCACAGGACCAATGAGTGCCATTGAGAGCTTTGCATCTAATTTCATGGTGACTAAACCAGTCTGTTGTAAACTAGTCTTTAACTTGTAAAGTTATGGTGTGTATATACTGCTTGGGGGGGTGTCCATCCTACATATTTAGTAGAGGTAGGCCAATGAGAACAGGAATGATTTCTTTGTTCTCAATATAAAGGGCCCTTTTATTAAGTTGTCCTATAGTTGGAGTTAACTACATATAATCATCATTGGTATAAATACTGACTTTTTATCTTTCACTGAGTGGTAAAGCCCTAGTCAGAGCTATGAGTTCTGCTAGCTGAAAACTAGCCCCAGGAGCAAGTGAGAAACTTTTAAGCATTTGATATAGTCACTACTGCATACCCTGCCTTTCTTGTCCAATTTTCCATGACGGAACTGTCATCATAGAAAAGAGTCGAATCAGGGCCAATGTCTAAGGGGTGTGTCTAACAAGTCTTTTCTGGCTGCATACGTATAGAGAATTACCTGTTTGCAGTCATGTCTTTCAGTCTCGATTTCTTTTTTTTTTATTCTGGTAGGAAGGGGGCAAGGTTTAAGGAGGAACATGTCCTTCTAGAAGTAGAGTCCGGCAATTAAGAAGAAGTCCTGCCGCATTGTGAGGTGCATATACAATAGATCTTTGCCTAAAGTCAGCTTGGATGTGTCCCATACCAGGAGAGCTACTGTAGCCGCAGCTCTAAGGTATGCAGGCCATCCCTTTGCTACAATGTCTAATTCATGACTCAGACACCCTACAGGCTGTTGAGCAGGTCCCGGATCCTGCATAAGCACTCCCAAGTTATGCCCTGCCTTTCATCAACATACAGATTGAAATGGTGTCCTGTCTTAGGCTCAGTGCTGGCACATTTAGAAGCATTTGTTTAAGCTTCTGGAATCAGGCTCACAGGTTAAAATATGGGTATCTGTCTTTTGGGATTCCTTTATAATCTGATAGAGGGGTCATGCAATTTCACCATATCCGGCTATCCAAAGGTGACAAAAGCCTATAATTCCTAGGAATCCCCTTACCTGTTTTAGAGTCTTGGGCTGCAGGAAGGAAAGTGTTGGTTTAATTTTCTTTTCCCCCAGCCTTAGGGCTCCCTTAGATATAATAAGGCCCAAGTATTTTACCTCAAGCCTGCAAAATTGTACCTTAGACCTAGAAACTTTATAACCCATGTCTGCTAGGAAATTCAGCACAGCACAGGTGGCATAACATTTTGAATCTCAAGAAAACATGCTACAAACATTTTCAGTGATCAATATAGTAAAATCACATTTTAAGTGTCCATGGTAGTAATGGTAGTGGTGGTGATGGACTGTTATTGTGTGGTGGGTAGCTCTAAAGTTAGCATTTAAGACATAAATCATATATGCTCAAAATTCATTGGAAATCTCTCAGAAAGTCTAATGGATAGTTTCTTTTGTTGCTTTGTTGCTTTGGTGGGGCACTAAATGAAGAAATTTCCTATTGATTATAGGCCATGTTATAAAAATTTTAAACAGAAAGAAAAATACTTTATATCCATAGGCATTTAAGCACTATATCACATTTAGAGTTTATAGTAGGCAAGAAACTTAGAGTCTGATGCTGACTGACAAATTCATATCTCCTATCTCATATCTTCCTTGGGAAGTATGCTATTTGAATGAAATGATGGATATGGCTTTTTCCATCTTTCAAAAATATAGTAGTAGCTGGGCATGGTGGTGCACACCTGTAATCCCAGCACTTGGGAAGCTGAGGTGGGGGATTGCTGAGAATTCAAGGCCAGCCTGGGCCACATAGTGAGTTCAAGGCCAGCCTGAAATACATGGTGCAACCCTGTCTCAAAAAAATAAAACAAATATATATATATATATATATATATATATATATATATATATATATAGTAGTGAATTTTTTTCTCTTTTTCTCTTCAAGCACCTGTGAACTGTATGGCATCAGGACTGGGTAGCTGAATTAGTTATAGCATAGAGCAACAGCTTTGAGGCCTTGGTATCTCTAAGAACTGATCTGTCTCTTTTCTTTGATTATCCAACCACAAATACAATTCTGACTCTCATACATATATTCAGTTGATTTTCCATGACATCAATCATGAATACAAGAATACAGTATATGTGCTATGCTAACACTATTCATATATGGAGTGTGTTAGGCTAGTCTGTGCTTTGCTATCCTGTACCTCTTCTCATTAATTCATTATAGGTGGCAGTGATGGCCACATTATTCTAATTTGTCTTGAGTGATTAGAGAGGATTATTAAAAATATAAGATAATTCAAAAATGATATCTTCTGCAAATTTGTCTTATCCTTTATATTTTTTATAACTTTTTAAAAATTAAATACAAAACAAGTATACATATAGTACTATTTGCTTTATTTTGACATATACATACACTTGTGAAACTATTACCACAATAAAGATAGAGCATATATCCATCATTCTCGTAAATTTTCTCATGTTTCTTTGCAACCTTTCTTTACTCTCATCTTCTTGAAACTACTGATTTGTTTTCTGTCACTATGAATTAACTTGAATTTTCTATAATAGTATAAAAGTGAAATGTAGAGTATGTACTAAACTTACTTGACTTCTTTCACTCAGCATGATGATTTTCATATTCATCTATATTGTACCTTTATTCATTCATGTACATCATTATATTTTCTGTTGAGTTTCTTTCCATTGTAGAGATTTACCACAATTGCTTTTTTTCATGTAAGTGCTGATGGACATTTGGATTTTATCTAGTTTTGCATTATGATAAATAAAGCTTCTATAAGCTTTCATGTACAAGTCTTTGAATGGATATATGCTTTTGTTTCTCTTGCACAAATATTTGAGTATGGAATAGCTAGCTGCATTGTGAGTATACATCTATTTATGTAGCTGCCAAACTGTTTGCTAAAGTCATGGCACCATTTTATCATCTCAGCAGTGGGGAATAAGAGCTCCACTTATCCTACATACCCAAAAACACATGATATTGTCAGACCTTTTATTATTCTTAAATGTTAACTATTGTAATGTGTGTGTATGCTATCTCCTTTTGACTGGCATTTCCATAATGCTTAAGGATGTGAATGATTTTTTCTGTACTTATTTGTCATTCATACATTCCTTTGTGAGTGAAGTGTCTGTTAATCATCTGTCCATTTTTATTGGTTTGTTCATATCGAGTTGTAAGGAGCTTTATTATATTCTCCACACAAGTCCTTTGTCTTATATATGTGGTCCAAATATTTCTTCCGAGTTCTGAATTGCCCTTTCATTGTCTCCTCAGTTGCAAACTGAGGCTAGCCCAGGTAATTTGACAAGCTTAAAATTACCCAAATATTAGTTGCTAGATCTAAAATTTAACTCTTTTGTTTTGATTTTTGTTTTCCACATCCAAGCTCTTAGTCATTATGCTATATTGCTACACAATCCTAAAATAGTTCATTTACTTATATGTACTAAAATATTTTCATGAATATAGATCATTTTGGAATTTCCATTCTTTAGCATTGAGTTTACATAAATGAACAACACATGGTTGTCTACCTTAAAATCCTTTAAGGGTGTCTACCTCAAGATCCCAGACAAATACAAGGGGAACCCCCAAAACCTAAAAAGAAATGTTGAATGTTGTAATGACATAGGCCTGGGAAGAACTTACTATCTGGGTTTGTTGAGGACACGATCAGATAGAACAGATGTTTGCTAAGAGCTTGAAAGATACACTGAGTCTAGAAAGCAGGAAAGAATGATCAAAGACGCTGTACAGTGTGAACATGGCAAATTAGAGAGGTTTGGAAATGAGTAGCTACTGCAAAACTAGGCCTAATATTAGATTTCTTGGAGAATGGTAAAAGTTGTCATTTTAAATATGTACTATGTTCTGATATTATTGCCTGCTTCTTTGCCATAGGCTTTATCCTATGTATGATGAGCTATCAATATTTATCTGATTAATTTAAACTATGGTTTTAGAATATTTATTTGGGTAGCAATGTGAATCATTGAAATTGGGCATGAGACAAGGTCAGGAAACAACTGGAAGTCTATGAAATGGAAGAGATTAAGCTGACAGAAATTGATTTGGTGGAGAGAAGGGCTAGATTTATGAGATAATTTTAACAAATAATCAGTAGTTCAAGTATGGAATATATAGAATGCTATTCAAGTACAGTCAGTTAGACAAATTAAATATGATTCATGACTAGATGAGGAAGAACCCTAGAGGGGGAAAAATCCAACATGTGCTCAGATAATTGAGGACCACTATTATTTGATAATATGACTGAGTTATATTAGTGGCCTAAATGCCAAAAACTGAAAAGAAAGCAAGAAGTTCTGTAATTAAAAACACAGTGAACTTCAATATTAAAAAAACAAATATCTGACCCAAAAAAAAGGTCAGGTTATTCTACGATTGCACAGTGTGTTAATAGCTAGGAAGCCTTAGGCTTTTAAATGAGCCAGGAGAGAAGACTATAATTACTATTAATTGAGTGTGTCACATGACATGCTGCTTGCTTCACACAGTTTGGTAGGCTAATGTGTCCCAACACAGAAAGACAATGGTCTTAAAACATGTCTGCATATGCCTTGGGAAGTGTAGTAAAATAATTATGATTTTAGTGTGGGAAAACAACAGCTTGCATGTTGTATTATAAGACACCCGGATGTAAGTTAGGTAGCCTAAAAGTTGAAAAAATTAAGCCAACTAAATACTAGAAATTTTCTCATAAAATCTAGGTTTTTGGTGTCTCTTTAAATATTAGATAATTGAGCAGCTCTGAATTCTGGTATGGTAACAGTTGACATGAGATGCAAATAGCATTCATAAACAAAAAGTATATTCACGTAAAGACCAAGAGGTTTTTAACATCTACTCAGTCTTGTAGGCATTTGAATTCATAGTCTCTGATATAGATTTCAAGTGAATTTTAAGTTCCAGATTATCTTGTTACTGGATCCAGTAGAGAAGAAGTAATGGGAACCCTAAAGGATGGCTAAAATGTTGGGATTATTTATTTTGAAATATATATAAGAAGTTTCACGGAATGGTATCATTATGATATTAATGGTATTAAGGGTTTCTTCCCCACTCCAGGTGATGATATTAGTTAAGGACCCCTCTGAAAGGAGAGAGAGTGGCTAAATAATTTGTATATGATTGTACTTTACATTTGAATACTTTTCAAAATTTCTTCCAGATTGATTTAAAAATTATTTTAGTTTCAGACTATTGTATATATTTGACTTACATCACAAAATTTATTATCTTCTGCCTTTTATAATCATCAGCAAGATTTTAAAGCAGGTATTGATTTATATGATGAACACACCAAAGCCTTTTATCTTTTCCTTGATATCTTCTATCCCCCATCCTCATATTCCTGTACATGTTTCTGACTCGTTTTCCCAAATATTGAATGAATGAGACTCTGAAATGTGCTCTTACATTTATAAATAGACCCAACTGCTTAAAAGGGGACCACATTCATTTCTTCAAAAGTAGAGCCACTTTTTGATCTACTTTGTCAGGCTGCTTGCTCCTAGCCTGGGGTTCAGCATAGTGTCTAAGCAGAGAATTTACCTTGAATGTGAGTTTCAGCTTTATTCCTTACAGTCTAGAATAAATTGCAGTGTTACTTTTCTTATATATAAATTGGGATATAATAATAATAGAGGTGATTTATTACTAGGGATCAAAAATAAAGATGATTTATTATTAGGGATCATATGGACTAATATATGAATAGCTACTAGCACATAGTCAGTGATCAATAAATGTTAGCCATTCTATTGTTACTGTGTTTTTTCATCTCTTTCTCAATGATAACATAACTTTCTTTATCCCCTACCTACATTCTCTGCTCAATGAACCAATCTTGATCTAAACAGGAGATATTTAAGGCGATTCAACATTGACTTTTAGGAATAGCAGTCCCTTCTTTCATCTTCCCATCTCCCCCTGCTTTCCCACTTCTCCATCCTTCGCTCTTCTCTTCCCCAGTCCTTCCCTTCTATTCTTATCCATCCCTCTTTCCTTCATTTTTTCTTCAAAACACACCACCATATTTATTAAGGGTCTCTTATGAGCCATGAATTGTCATAGGCACTGAGGATAAAATGACAATAAAAATTTATGATCCCTTACGAGGATCTGCCAAATTAGTATTTCAGAATTGATTTAGAATAGCCTGACACATAGTGTTTCTTAAATAAGAAACATTATAAGTGTTTCTTAAATAAATTTTAAAAATCTGAGTTGTTGCCTCCTTACTATACCTGAAGCTAATCTTATGTTCCATCTGCTAATCAGGTCCTGTCCTGATCCACATATTTTCATGCCTACTGTGATAATAAGCATAGAAAATGCTCTGATCATGTTAGCACTGAGGTCTTGTCTTACTTTTATTAGATATTTTTCTTTTGCTGCCGTAAGGTGAGGAGAAGAATGTGAGAGGCTGGATCTGAATATCCCAGTAGCTCGGTGGTTTCTGAACTGCTGTTCCCTGCTGATAGACTTATTCAACACCAACTTCCCATTTGTACCTGTCAAGCAACATTTATCTCAGTTTTCTGCTCTGATATACTATTTTGCACCTCTCAAATCCATGTTTCCCCCTATTGGGCCCTGTTGAGACAGACTAACATGCTGGATTACCTCTTGTTTTCCATCTCATGGCTTTTGGAGTCTTGTGCTATTACCTGCTAGATTTGCCTCCCATCCTGGACCAAGAAGGGGGCATTATAACTGCCCCCACCTTCAAATCTCAACCAGATCTACCTCAATCACAGCCCACTCAGCCAGCCCTCCTTCTTCAAAGAGGCAAGAGGTTTGTTTCTTTTTAATATTCTTCTTTTATCATCAGATATCCCCGTAACTTCTAGTTCTTAATCAGTGTGTAAACGAATGTTCATAGAGAGGTTGCCAACTAGTTAAGCATTTTTATGAACAACTGACAACAGACAATAGATGAATTCAAAGCCTGAGAAAAAGGAATGTGGACTCTAAGTTCACCTTCTGCCTGTGACATTTGAATAGTTTGATAGAGGAGAAGATACGCTGACTAATCTCCAATAGTTCTTAAAATTTTAATGTAATATACATTATTTTAAGTAAACTTTATTTTAGAAGAGATTTAGATTTACTAATAATTATGAATATGCTCCAAGAGAATTCCCTTATACATGAGACCCAATCTACCCTTTTAAGCATGGTACATTTTTCTCAGCTAATGTACTGAGTGATACATTACTATTAACTAAAGTTCACAATTTGTTCTGATTCCCTTAGTTTGTGCCTACTATCCTTGGTATCTTCCATGATCCAGTCCAAGATATCATATTCCATTTTCTTGTAATGTCTCCTTTGAATCTTGTTGGCTATAATGTTGTTTCTAGACTTTTCTTATTTTTGACAATCTTGTCAACTATAAGTAGTACTAGTCAGGTATTTTGTAGAGTGTCTCTTAGTGGACATGCATTTGATGTTTTTCTCATATTAGACTGAGTTTATGCCATGTGGACTAACACAGGTCATACGCCATTTCTGTCACCTCATATCAAGGATATTTATTGTAAACATTATTTATGACTACTAATATCAATTTTGATCACATGGCTGAGGTGGTATTGGTCACATTTCTTTACCATAAAGTTATTTTTTTCTATGCCATACTCTACATAGAAGTCATTGTATGTAGGCCACACTTAAGGAGTAAGAAGTTATATTTCAACCTCCCTAAGCTGGAGTATCTGCTAAAATTATTCACAATTATGTTGTATAATCTGTCTCTCTGTCCTTATATTAACTCATTTATTCAATCATTTATTTCCATCAGCATGGGATCATTGGTATTTATTTTAAACTTTGGATTATATTATAATGCTATATTATTTATTTTCTTGCTTAAATTATTCTAGCTTTGGCCATTGGGAACTCTTTTAGTTGGGAACTATGTCCCTTTGACTCACTCCTGTCATGTTTGACATGGTTCATGGTGCACTACCCCAAATATTACCTTGGCATTTGAGCAAACAGCTGAAGTAGAAATGACACTCTTATCTGGACCCTGTCCTCTGAAGAAGATTATAAAATTTTCATCCAGAGGTACTCTCCCTAAACCTGGAGGAAAGGAACATCCTTTGAAAACACAGAGATCTGAAGAATCTAAACAAATAGGCCTTGTAAGGTTCCCCTCAGAGCATAACCTGTTTGTCCAATCATCTTTCTCCACAACTTTACACTCATTAAACTAAGAATAAAAATACAAAAGTTTCCTTCTTTCTTATATGACTCCCAGTCACGTAAAACTTAATATGTATGATTTTCTTTTGCTAATCTGTTATTTGTTATAGAAGCATCAGACAAGAAATCTTCTAACGGGTGAGGAAAAGGTGTTTTCTACCTCAGGTATGTTTATTATTCCTTTACTCGCTTTATATTTCCTGACCCAGGCCTAGAATCTGCCATTTTCCCATGAGGGTCTATTTTAAAAAGCAGATACTTTTATTGTAGAATGATATTAAAAGCAAGATATAAGCTCTGATTGAGTTTGTCGTAACGGAGTGGTAATTGCTTCTATGCCATTCTCCTTAGCCACTGGCTAGCCAGCTGTCCGGGAAGTGGATGTTAATCTCAGCAGGAGTAGTGCACAGGTGGGTGGGCTCCATGCCACTTGGTAGTATGGTGAAGGAAGGTGAGAAATTGGCAACAACAAGTAAAAGATGGGAGATAGGAAGTGGTAGCTTGAAGTGGAGCCTTTGTGATCACAGAAGGATTCTGGGCATGTTGTGTATAGCTTAAGTCAAGGACTCAGACAGCGAGCAAATTCAAGACATAGGGAGGGAGGAAATGGTTAAGTAAGGCAGATTTTTAACCTTGAAAATATCAGTAAAGTGACATTATCATTTTCTTTAATATTCCATGGGGAAATAACAGATTAAAGATGTAAAAAGTAATTATGGATCAGCTATTTAGAAATTGTCTCTACTTTAATTTTTTTGTAGTCACTTTCAAGAGATTTTTCAAATATATGAATTATATTTGTAATTATATTTCAAATATATATAATTATATTTTTTGGCACATTTTAGCTTCTTAAAACACTGTTACGTTATGTCTCCCATTCTACTCTCAGCCATTCTTTGAGAGAGGATAAATACAATTTCCTTCCATTTTATAAATGAAGAAATTGCAGGACAGAATCTAAGTGGCTGCTCAAAGGTGTCCTTTTTAGCAGTAAATATGAAACTAAAAATTAGGTTTCTTTATTGTCAAATTTATGTTCTTAGCCCTAGTTCTCTTACCATTTTGGGTCAGAGACTTTTTCATTACGAGTCGTCCTGTAGCTGTCCTGGACATTTTCAGCAGTCTCCCTAGCTTCTACCCATGGGATACCAGGAATATACTTTCCTCTTCCAAGTTGGGACAACAAAATTATTTGAACATATCGTCAGATAGTCCTGCAGGACAAAATGACCTCTATTAGAGATCAACTAGCATTAGTTCATAACCTGCTTTTAAGCAATAAAGCCACAGGTGACTTGTCTGCAAAATTCAGCAGTGTAGGGCTGGTGATATAGCTCAGCGGCATAAGCGTCTGCCTGGCAAGCATGAGGTCCTGAGTTCAAATCCCGGTACCCACATATTAAAAAATAAAATAAAAAATAAAAAAATTTCAGCAGTGTAGATAACAAGTATCTGAAAATTTAAAGTGCAAATTTTATTTATTTACTTATTTATTTATTGGAACTGGGAATTGAACTCAGGACCTTGCACTTGCCAGGCAGGCACCGTGCCACTGAGCTATACCCCTGGCTCTAAAGTGCACATTTTAGTACATAAGTAATATAAAAGAACTATGTTATTGCTGAGAAGGTCATTCATTACATTTCAGGATGTACCTGTTGAAGACACAAGGAACCATTTATAATAGTAATGTAATAGAGCAATTATAGAAGTGCTAATTTTAAGATAATAAATTAAATTGAGTAAGATTCAGTCAGATTAGATCAAGCAGATGTTAGGACTTCAATGAATATCAAATCCACTGAGGATGGAGAGTCATTGTTTTTCCATGCCCCTTTTAATTATTGTTTTTAATTCATTATGTAAATAATACTGCAGAAGTACTTGTTAAACATTTGATACAAGTGAAGGAATGGCTGATATATGTTTTAATTGACACAAATTTGTACATTCTTCTACATTCTCTTTTAATCTCACACATTTACATGTATGATTTTACATAACAGTAATCATTGGGCATAATTTCCATCCTTTTTAAACTTAAAATTGTATCATGAACGTTTTCCCATTGCTACATAATGTGCATAATTGTAATTTAATGACTACATAGTATTCTGTATAATTGGTAAGCCATAATCCAGTTAACCATTCCCTATTGCTATATATTCAGGTTGTTTTTGCTATCATAAATAATACTGCAATAATCATCTTTGTGATTATTACATTATATGAGTTTTGGAGACAGATTCACAGGAATGAAATTACTGAATCAAGGTTATGAACATTTTAGTAGCTCATGAAATGTAATGCCAAATTGCTTTCCGAAGGGATTCATGCTGCCAGCAGAAATGTAAATTTGCATTAGTTATATTATTCATATCCTTTTCAGAATTAGGAATTTTAGTTTTTGTGTATGTTTTATAATTTAATTGTTGTAAAGTGTTGAATCTTTTTTGGTTAATGCTAATGACTTAAAGAAACATTTATTGGGTGCCTACAGTTAATCACTGTGCTAGGAAATTTGCATTTATTGCTTAAAATATCTACTCCTTTTTGCTTCCCCAGGCCAGTGACAGTCAATGTCCTTACCCTATTTTTCTTTTCTTCATGACACTTATAATTATCTCAAATTATATACATATCTATGTTCTTCTTTATTTTGTTGACTTCTCCAATAAAATGAAAACTTGCTGGAGACAAGACTTTGGCTTTGTTCATTGCTGCCCGGCTGATATCTGGGAGAGCACGTGGTCCAGAGTAAGGGCTGGAAAAACATTTTAGAGGGACTACATGAAGGATTTAATTAATTAATTTCAATATATGGCCACTGTAATTCTGACAGATGGTCAGTGGAACTGTTTACAGATATTTGCTGCTGCTTCCCCATTTCCTTCCCCACTCACTTGCTTTCAAGTATGGTCATGCAGTTTGTTTTGGACATTGAAAGGTGAGTAGCACTGAACGTATCTCTTTGGGGCAGACTGTTTAGGAGCCAAACACACCCCAACACTCGTCTCTTTTCCCTGCTGCGGTTAGTGCCTACATTCCAAATAGCATCTCCTCCTAGCTTAGATCTCAAGTAAAGATGGCTGTTAAAATGGATCAGTGTCGCCAAGTGATGCTTAAGGGATGTGCAACAGGAACCCAAAATAAACACTCATTCCTTGGGGCTGAGATTTGGGGGTTGCTTCTTATTATAATATAATCTAGTAAACTGAGTGTTTTAAAGATAGATAGGTTTAAATAATGCTATCTCAATCACTGAGCTTGCAGTGGAGAAGCCAAGATTCAAACCTTCTTCTCTTTGTGCCTTTCCCATTATTCAGAACACCTTGGGAGTAAATAGGTGCATCAGGTTAGTGGGGCTGAGTGCCACAACCTGGGTGGCATAAAAACAAAAGAAATTGATTACCTTACAGTTTGGAGGGTGTACGTCTAAAATCAGTGTCTCGGGAGGGTTGGTTCATTCTGAGGGCTGCGAGACAGAATCTATGTCTCTCACTCAGTTTTTAAATCTTTATAGTTCCTTGGTGTGCTTTGGATCACACCACTGTGATCTTTCCCTTCATCTTCACTTGGTCTTCTCTGTGTATATGTCTGTGTATCCGTGAGTACATATATGCGAATTTCTCCTTATTGTAATCCCATTGGATTAGAGCCCACCATACTACGACCTAGCTTCATCTCAACTAATTATATCTGCAAGTATCTTTTCATAAAATAAAGTCACTGTCTGAAGTACTAAGGATTAGGACTTCAATATATGAGGGACAAAGTTCGACATATAAAAATAAGAATTATTTTGCTTGGCCTATTACCCAAAATAAAATTAATTAATCAATTAAGTACATATGTATATACACACAGTAATGCCAAAATTTAAACCCAAATGAAGATAAACAAATACCATGAGTTTATATAGGATATAAACAGTGTATAACAATTGAGTGACAACACCTATATTAACCTGGATAGAACAGAATTTAGCTTACATTGTTTCTGTTATACTTACAATGTTCCTGGAAATTTGTAGAATTAGAGGGAGCCAGCAATAATGGGAAAAAAATGGGAGTTAAAAAGCAATGTTATTTAAAAATATATGTATTGTTAAAATGAACAGTGTTGGAGTTTCAATTGATGATGGCCCAGCTGTTGTCTCCATATGTCTTCAGTGTTTCATGATTAGCACCAAGTACTCAGAATAAATATAAAGTTACCGGAAATGGTATGGCTGTGATCCCAGATGCTGTCATCGTATGTCTTATGAATTCCTCATTTAAAAATACTAGATCTGTATCATTTGACTTATCTGGTATAAATACAAGTTGTTCTCTTAGAACACAAATCACTGAATCTCAAGTAAAGCAAGCTAGCTAACAGAGCTTGAAAACTTATATTCATTTGTCACAATTTAGGATTTCAAAGGTTTAAACTTATAATAAAATTGTTCTAACATTCAGCCATATGCTAAAGTAATTCTCTGAGAGAGCAAATTTAATCATTTGACATATCCTGGGCCTCATTCAGAATATGCTGCAACATGACATCTGGATGTCTCATGTTTTATTGTTTACTTTTAGTAATGAGAAAAAAGGCCCTGCATTAAGATCTACTTATCCACAGCAAATATATAATCATGGCCCCATTTTTGATGGTCAGATTATTTTCATCTGAATCTCAGAGGGCCATCTGAAATCAGAAGTACCACAAAAAACTCAGAGTAGCAGCTGTAAAATGGATTCATCGCAAAACCCAAATATTGTATTTCACGAGAGGAGAGGAGTAGAGTTCACTTCAACCTGATTGACTGAATTTTACACGTAATAACACCATGGCTACCTGTGATCAGTTGGCATCCTTTGGTTTGCCTATGGAACATAACTATAAAGATGAATTTTTAAGACAGTGGATAGGCTAACTGTATCTCTTCCCCCTACCCAAATTCATAGCCTCAAGCCTTAATTCCCACTGTGACTATGTTCGTAGACAGGGCCTTTAGGGTGGCAATTAAAGTCAAATGAGGTCCTAAGTGTGGGACCTTAATCTCTCAAACAGGTGTCTTTTAAAAAAAAAAAAGCAGAAGTTACACCAGAGATTTTTCTGTTTCCATGGAGAAGGCAGTTGTCTGCAATCCATGCAAAAGTTCCTCACAAAACCTTGCCTGGACTTTGAGATTGGACTTCCAGTTTCCAGAATTGTAAAGAAACAAAACAAAACAAAACAAAAAAACCACTATGTTTAAGTCACTCTTTCTATGTATTCTATTGTGGCATGTCAAGCTAACTAAGGCAATAGCCAACTTGAAGCCACTGAGAAAGTTTCTTTGAAACACAGTTTTAAAAGGTAAGAAATTATGAAAATTAACAGCAGAAGACAGAGAATGATGTAAGGCGAATAGAAAAAAGAATCAAATAAGCAATCACATCTGAGACTCTATAGATCAGAGGAATAAAACATCTCTATACAGCTCCTTGTAACTCCCAAGAGATTTATACTTTGTTAAAGACTGGGTTAATTAAATCAAATGTTATGAACATACTAAACTAGAACGGGAATAATAAAATTTTAAAAGATTGCGTATAATATTAGGCTTGAGTTATTTTGGGGAAAACAAAACAAAACAAAACAAGTATTCCTTAGTTCCCTTCCCTTTCAATAAATAGTCCAAATAGCTGAGGTGATAATCTAATATAAATATGTCTGACCTATTGAAAAGACCAGTCTTTCTTGTTTGGCCATAGAAAAATAAGTGAGCAACTAATCAAAATAAAAATAAATCAATAACTAAGAAGTTTGGGGTGCAAAATTGTCAAAATGTTAAAAAGTCTCCAATAGTTTTAAACATATAAGACAATGAAAAAAATAGGCTAATATTCACTTGTACATTGCAATTTAAAATAGAAATACTCGGAATTAAACTATTTATTTCTTTGTAAAAATTTTATTGATTAGCTTTGTTACAGACCGAATGTGCCCCCTTCCTCTATTTCATATTTCAAAGCTGTAATCCCCATTTTGAATGTATTTGGAAGTAGGCCTTGGAGGTAATTAGGTTTAGAAGCAATCCTGATGATGGGACCCATATGATGGGATTAGTGTCCTTATAAAGAAGGGTCACTGTCCCCGCTCACATCCTTTCATTCAAGCTCCACCCCATCCCCTCAGTGAGAAGGCTATCCTGGAAGAAGATCATCACCAGAATTCAACCATTTCTGCCTGTCACTATCATTTCAAACTTATTGCCTCCATAATCATAGGAAATAAACATCTATTATTTAAACTATTCCTTCTGTGACATTTTATTTTTATTTATTTATTTATTTTTTTTTTTGTGGGTACCGGGGGGTCGCCCTCAGGACCTCGTGCGCCAACAGGCACCCGTGCCTCTGAGCGATATCACCGGCCCCTTTTTCGTATGTGGGTTCCGGGAGTCGAACTCGGGCCCTCGCGCTTGCAAGGCAGGCGCTTACGCTGCTGAGCCATCTCATCTCACTCTGTGTGACATTTTATTACAGCAGCCTCACTAAGAAAAATGCAATCAGTTTGCCAACTTAGGCTATGGGATGAATATTTTTTTATACCTTGACTAACTGTCATGTTCCTTTCTAAGTTTAGATCAGCTACTGATATTTGATCCCTTGTACTTTCAAAGTAGAATATCTCCAAGAGTTTCACTAATGTGAGGTTTTTCTATAAAAATCACTTACTGAAAGACATCATCTTTTCCATTATTTAAGTTGATATAAATCATTTATACCAATAAGCTCACTTTCATTAAGTTTCTAGCTACATTTCTAGAGTCTGTCAGTGATAGCTGTGTCAACAACCATGGGCAGCTACGTTTTCTCTAACCCTTTTTATGTTCTATTTCAATTTCATTTTCAGCATTATTACCTTTTTTTTGCATCAAAATTTATATCTTGTAAAAATCACACACAGTCACTATATAATAGCCAAAATTTGAACCCTATTTTTCTGGGAGTGATGTTATTTAAATTATGGCAACTTAAATTTCTGAAAATCAAAGTTGCACAAATCAAAGGTGTACATGTATGAACACATACTTCACAATCATATACTATATGTATATACTGATATATATCGGTGTATCATAATGTAGTCTTATATTTTAGTTATTTTTCTATTATAACTTGATGTTTTTCCTCATTGTTTATTTTTTATGTAGTTATGTTTTTCTCCTTTTTACGGCCTATAGCAGAAGAATTAGAAAGTTTACCTTTAAATAAAAGCTTCAGCAAGTTTCCTGATGCTTAGTTAAGTGCTGGATAGATAGTTCTCTAGTCAATCTATCACCAAGGTGTTCTGGTGATAGATGTAGTTGGTGACATGACTCTGGAGTGGCCATCCTGCTTTGTGTGTAAGAAACATGTTTTCTATTGTTATTTGTGGATTTCTCATTCTTAGATTGAATTAGTACTGCACAAGTTGAGAAATTTAACTCAAAATACAGTGCTTGAACATTTAACAGCTGTAAAAGTCTGTGGCAAATTTAATGCAAAATGTATCCCCTTGCTCTCTGCCATCTCTATATCTACTTTCTTGTATAAGGCTGGAATTTCTCCCTGACTTCTTGAATCTCATGAGCACTTGCCTTGGACAACTGAATGAGATAGCCAAGGGCCAGTGCACCAGTGCGCCAGTGTCTTGCATGCTTCCAGTCCCTCAGCTTGCTCTGCTGGGACCTAGTTACCTTGGTAAAGTTTCAGGGACTATACAGAGAAAAATTCAGTTGTCCCAAGCAAAGCCATCCCAGACCAACATATGGCCAGGTGACTCCATTGTATGTGAGAGAGGCCAGGCAAGATCAGCCAGAGATACCAACCAGATCTTGGATGCATGAATGAGCTCAGCTTAGACCAGAAAAAATGATTTGGTTAAGCCACAGACCCATGAAGGGTAGTAAATGCTTATTATTATATAACATATTAGGACTTTTTAATTTAGCAATAGTTGAATAGCATAATGTTGTTTATGCAGGAAGCGCTTATTTTTTTCCTTTTCTAAATTTTAGCTATTGCTGTGGACTATTAAAATATCCTTTGCTTGGGCATCAGTGTAAGTAGCAAGGAAACTCCAGACAGTTCTCTCACCTTCTTTAAACAAAACTTGTGGAGTTCCATCATCAGAACTGGTGAACTATACAATCAGGGAGAGCAGAAGCCACGTCTGCCCTTCTAACTGTTTAGCCAGCGCATTGTCAATCACTCAATAAATATGCTGGAAGAATGAATGAAGGCTGACAGTTATTGTTGACAAGAAGCAATACCACTAAGGAAATCTGATTCATTCTGAGGAAAGTGTCTCACTATTTTGGGGGAAAGATAGCCTGTTCAACAAATAATGCTAAGAAAACCGGATAGCTGTTTGCAGAACACTAACGCTGGACCCATATCTCTCATCATGCACTACACTAAAATCAAAATGGATCAAAGATCTAACATTAAAACAGAAACATGGAACCTACTGGAAGATAAAATAGGTAAACTACTTGGAAGTCATAGGTATAGGAAAGGATTTTCTAAACAGAACTCCAATTACACAAAAAATAACAGCAAGAATCAACAAATGGGATTACATCAAATTAAAAAGTGTCTGCACAGCAAAGGAATCAATTAGTAGAGTGAAGAGACAGCCTACGCGATGGGAAAAAATTTTGCCAGCTATACTCAGACAGAGCACTAATACCTAGAATACATAAATAACTCAAAAAATTAGACTCAAAAAATTAAAGGCCCAATTAAGAAATAGGCAAGCAAAATGAACAGACACTTCTCATAAGAAGTACAAATGGCCAACAAACATATGAAAAAATGTTCAACATCTCTGGCCGTTAGAGAAAGACAAATAAAAACAATGCTAAGAGTCTATCTTACATCAATAATTAATGGGAATCATCAAGAAATCAAAGAATAACAAATGTTAGCATGGCTGTGGTAAAAAGGAACACTCCTACATAGTTGGTGGGAATGTAAACTACTGTGACCATTATGGAAATCAGTGTGGAGATTTTCCAAAGAACTAAAATTTGAAATTCCGTATAACCCAGCTATTCCCCTTCCAAGTATCTTCCCAAAAGAGCTAAAGACATCACACTACAGTGGTGCATGCATATCACTATTTATAGCAGTGCAATTCATAATGGCTAAATCCTGGAAGCAACCTGTATGTTTGTCAATAGATGAATGGATAAAGAAAATGTTGTATCTATCTATAATGGAATACCACTCTGCTATGAAGAAGGATAAATTTGAGACATTTATAGAAAAATGGATCCATCCTGAAGTATATAATGTGGAATGAAATAAGTCAGACACACAAGCTTAATACCATATAGTATCTCTCATTTCAGTAAGCCAAAGTACAAACAAAGAGTGTAGTAAAGGATGAATAGAAAGAAATGAGGTGATAGATCTCTTACAGATCAAAAGGGATCCCGGAGACCAAAGGTGAGAGAAAAGGAGGAGGGAAAGAGGAAAAAAAGATTTAAGATATGCCATATACAGGAACCTAATAACCTAAGTTAAGGTAGACATTATTTTGTAATAAACATGAGTTAAGACTAATAATATCAAAAAGAATGAAAATTGGGCAAAAGGGATTTAAAGGCAGAAGGAGAGAGGTGGGTGGGAAGGGCAACGAGATTAAAAAAGGAAACAAGGGCCGCTGAGATGGCTCAGCGGCGTAAGCGCCTGCCTGGCAAGCGCGAGGGCCCGAGTTCGACTCCCAGATCCCACATACGAAAAAGGGGCTGGTGATATCGCTCAGCGGCACGGGCGCCTGCTGGTGCTCGAGGTCCTGAGGTCGACCCCCAGTACCCACAAAAAAAAAAAGGAAACAAATTGTATTATGTACATATACCTACCCTCCAAGATGAATGTAAACTTTATGTACTGCAAACACATACTAATAAAAAAAGACAGTTTTAGGGGCTGAGACCTACTGACCTGCCCTTTTGCCCAATTTGCCCAAAACCTTTTGCCCAAACCCAGGTGTGAGACCCTGGTTTTGATCACCAGCACAACAATGACAATAACAACCAAAAAGAGGAGCTTTGAAAGACAGCCAAGAATCAAAATCACAATTTAAAAAATCAATAGTTTTACAATACCTAAGGCTTAAAATTAGCAAAAATATGAGAAGATATAATTTATGATGCAACAAAAATTTACAAGTTCCTTAGAAATTAAATTTATATTTTTCTAGACATCTATGAACAAGACAGTAAAATTACTGAAAAGACATAGAATTGCTGATCTAATGGAGAAATATCTCAAATCCCTGGTTAGAACCCCAACAGTGTAGAAATGATAGTTTTCCCCAGATTAACCTGGATATTCCATTCCAATCAAATGCCAAAAGTATTTTTATTGGTACTTGCTAAGCTGATTCCAAAGTTTATATGGAAAACAATAAATATTTTGTTCAAAGGGAAGAGGACAGCTTTTGCCATCATTGAAGAAAACATAACAAAAAGCTGATTTAAGGAGTACAGCATTAACACAGGGATACTTAAATAAATCAAAAGAAAAATAATAGAGAATTCAAATTTATACATCCAAGAATAAATTGGGATTTCATTATTATAAATCTAGAAATTCAAATTAGGAGTAAAAGGATGGACTGTATGAAATAAATCAGACACACGTTTTAAATATTGCAGGGTTTCTCTTGTGTAATAAATCCAAAGGGTAAATAAGGACTAAAATAGATAATAGATATCAGAAAGTAGTAAGAAAATGTTCAGATGGGAGGGGGAACAAGGGATGGGAGGGGAGAGGGAAGGGAGGGAATAGGGGTAAAAAATAAAAAAGAATGGAAGGAAAACAATAGAAACAAAGTTTTATAAAGGGAGAGGGGAAGAAGGATTGAAGGGAAGGGAGTAGAATGGAGAAAAAAAGAATTAAGATGTATTACATGCAGGTACAAATTCCCTGTGATGAATGTGATTGTTAGGTATGTCAAAAGTGTACTGATAAAATTAATTGAAAAAGAAATGCTAATGAAATCAGTTCTCCAGTTACTAATACAGTTAGATCCCTACCTCATATCAAATATAAAAAGAAATTTGAAATGGATTACAGACTTAAAAATGAATTTATCCAAGTATAAAATAAATATAGAAATATAGCTTTTACAATAAGGAGATGAAGAAAGCCATCCTAAGAAAGGCTCAAAAGCCATAAAGAAAATATGATCTGATTTAATTCACTAATTTTAAAAGCCTTTATGGTAATATTACTCACAATTCTATGCATTTTTAAAAGTGGTCACTGCAGAAATATTTGCAAACAAATAGAAAAAAACTTATTATTCAGAAAAGATAAAGATCTTCCATAAGGAAAAGATAAAGTAATCCAGCAGAAAAATATGTAAAAAGTATGAATAAAAGACTTAGTAGAGAAAAAGCATATTTTTTTTTTTTTTTTTTTTTTGAGACAGGGTCTTTCTGTGTAGTTTAGGCAGTCCTTGAACTCACTAGGTAGTGAGGCTGGCCTTGAACTTTTGGCAAGCCACTTGCCTCAGTTTCCCAAGTGCTGAGATTACAGGCGTGTATCACCACACCTGGCAAAAATATACATTTAAAAAAATAAACACATGAAAAGACATTTTCCTAATCAAGAAAATAAAAATTAAAATAGCAATGATATAATTCCCTGCTATTAGATGAAAAAAATTTAGAAGATCAGTAATACTATTTTTAGCAAAAGAAGAAACATTTATTGTTATATACTGTGTGAATGTCAACTAGTTCTGGTTTGGGTGGAAAGGGGTGAATTTGATAGAATGCATCCAAAATTGTGAAACATTCCCCACGCACTTAGGAGTGTGTTTATGGAGTGCTGCTACAAGGTCGAAAGTCAGAAGCCACCAAAAACTGGTGCTGGCTAAACCAAGCACCCCACATCCACACAGAACATGTGGTATAATGCAAAATTAGAAAGGCTTTCAAGTCATATGCTTTTTAAAAATGTAGGTTTATAAAGATGCAGATATAAGATGCTATTTATTTTAAAAATTGTTTTGTAAGGATGTTAATGATTACTTGTGGGGGGTGGAGAAGGATTGGTGGTGGGGGCAGATGTGGTAAGACATAACTCTGATGAATTTTTCTAGTGAACCACAACACACATGTAAAAAAAAAAAAAAAGAGCATCCTGTATTCCTCCATCCCCAATACAGACCAACACATAAAGAAAAATATCATTTTTAATTTTTAAAATTTTATTTGAAAAATACAATACACAGCAGAGAATAATCTCCCTCCCTACTGCTCTTTCACAAAGGAAACTCTGTGATAAACGTAACTGAGATACTTGGCTAGCTATATCCTGAGGAAAGAGAGGCCCAGTTAGAAGTAGAATGGACAAAGTCTGTCAAAGAAGGTTCACCTCTCTTTTAACGTAAAAGAGCCTTTTAAGTTATCTTAGGAATCAGATAAAACATGTGCAGAATTTCTGCCATGCAAACAGAGACTACTGAAATTTTCAGGTTGACCAATTTATACCCACCTGGGCCCCAAGTAAGTAGAATAAAAAGAATATGTCTTTATCAGAAAGATATGTTTGCCTGCCATATATATAGGTATATATATTTTTTGTTAAACGTATTTTTCATTATTCTCAGTAATGGAATCATGGTAAAAGGGTTTGTTTGTTTGTTTGTTGGCTGGCTTTTGCCTTACTCACATGTATTTTTCTTTTTTTCCTGGTTTTCTTCATGATAGAATCATTCACTGAAAAATCTTGGATCCATGATGTTTAAATATTAGAAGTGACCTTGTTCTGATCTAGGTTAAATCTGGGTAAAATCTTTTTGAAGAATTTACAGCTCCTGTATTCAAACCAGGTTTAGCAAGGTACAAAAATACAACATTAACATACTAATTTATAGCTAAGGCTTCCAACGGGAAAATATTTCTGATTGGAGCCTTACAAAGTTGATGTAGAATCAATAGAACTGATCAAACTCTAGAAGCCTTACTGGCGATTCAGCCTCCTAAAGCATTACGATCATCCTCCTCATGTCCATTGCCAATAGCCGAATTCCCCATTGCTGCCATTGCTTAAAAAATTAGTCTTTAAAGAGGGACAAGGCGGGGGCCGGTGAGATAGATCAGAGGCATAAGCGCCTGCCTGGCAAGCGCGAGGTCCTGAGTTCGACTCCCGGTACCCACATATGAAAAACGGGCCAGTGATATCACTCAGCGGCACGCGCACCTGCTGGCACGTGAGGTCCTGAGGTTGACCCCTGGTACCCACAAAAAAAAAAAAAAAAAGAAAGAGGGACAAGGCATTCAACGCTGTTTCATGTTCTAAATTTCCAACAGAATTGAATTGCTATAGAGATTTGAAATTGGTAGACATACAGATTTACTTCATTTTGGCCTAATAAATATTTTAAATCCTAGCGTTGGAAATGGGCCAGTAGCATCTATTTTGGAAGCAATGAACAAATTTTGATTATATATATGCTGATTTCTATTGAAATTACACAATGAATTAAAAGTTCACTTTCTTTTAAGACTAGAAAAAGTCATTTCAATTGATTGCTGCTTATATAAGACAAAGTTACAAAGGTTAGCTTTAAAGTTGACAAGGAGACCATTGACCATCTTCCTCTTTATGGTGACTTCCACCCTTAATTCCACATGGCCATGGTAAATCACAGCCCTCAGGTCTTCTGAATGGGGTCTGGGGTCTAGGGTGAGGGTGGAAGGAAAGACATTTGATTCAGGCTTCACTTTTATAAAGGGCTTCCCATCCCACCCCGCTATTAATTATTTACAAATAAGATTATAAATAGGTTACTATGTCATTGTATATTTAAAAAGTGTGCATTCTTAAAAAGTAAACATTTAAAATATAGCAGTTCTTGTAATCTTATTTTGGTATTTCTGCATTTGTTGAAATATAGGTAGTTGCCCGGGACTTAATGACCTCTCAAAAGCCTTGTTATCCAAAAATCGCATGTTGGAAAGCACTATATGTTTGGGGACATAAAATCTAAATTTGGTTTTAATGCTGCCTTTTACTAGTTGTGTAGGATCAGGTATATTGTTCACCCCATCTTGGCTTCATTTTTCTCATCTATGAAATAAAGCCATACTTGTAATATTCACACGGGGCTATTGTGAGGATGAAATGAAACCATAAAGCAAATGCATTTCATACTATAAAGTATTACATAAATGCAAAGTCAAATATATTAATTATATTTCTAGCAGTTATCTAATTTAAGTTGTGCATCATGGGTGGTTCTTTCCCATTTAAATAATGCAAAATCTGACCCAGTAAAAAATGTCTAAGAATGGGGCCTAATGACCACGCTTGAGACACTGTTGTCAATGGAAAGTTATTCCATAACCGGCTGGATTTGCTCATTTAATTGATCCTAAATACTGCCAGCATTCAAAAACTACAAATCAACAATTAAACCACAGCTGTCAGGAAAAAAACTCCAAATAAATAATTTTAATTATGATACATTACTTATTACAGTAAAAATTGGCATTTTCCCCTTCAAAAGCAGAAGCACCAGTCTTAGAATGTATCGTATGAATGGTATTTTAAGTGACATATAGCATAATATAATGTGCAAACATTATTTTAGTAGTATAGGACGTAGTTTTTAAAAGTAATTTCACATACTGAAATCTGTCAGAATGGGAATAATGTCATGCTGAATAATAAAATAAAAACCCCCATGACTTTCAAAGTCCACTTCAAATTAAATATGATATGCTGCTGAACAGATAATGTGAAAAATTAAAAAGTTTAGCCCAAAATAGTGGTTTTTCTAATACAAATATGACTCGTGTCGAGGTTTCTTTTTACATAGTCTCAGAAATTTTTGAAAAACTAATGTGAACATTTTATTTAAGAACTAATTTGTTCATTTGATCATCTCATTTTATTGAACACCTACTTTGTGCTAGGTTTTGTTGTAGGTGCTGGGGATACAGAAAAGAAAGACACAGTCCTGCCCTCGAGGAGCTCACAGTCTAGTGGGGGAAACAGATATGTTGACATTAATTTCAAAATTATAAAAATTATTAGACAACTTTATAAACTCCTTTTAAAATCAAACAAACTTTGGGTGTTATGAATGGATGGTAAAAAGAGATGATGTCCAATGCAGGGAAAAACCATCTGCTTCAATATCATGTGACTTCCGCAAAGGCGGTGATGTGGTTCTGTAAAAGAGAAAAGGAATTAGAAAGTCAGAGCCTTGGGAAAGTTGGATTTGTCAAATATTTAGAGCCTTTACACACAATTGCTAGACTAATAATAAAACTGTAGCCCATGTATGTCTTGCAAAACATACAGCAATATTAAACTAAATTCTGTGTAGCATTACATAATTTGAGCTGCTAATTATATATTTTATTCAATATTCTCAATAAACAGAATATATTAAAATGTTATACCTGCTTTATTCAAAATTAACACTGGAATTTGAGGAGATAAAAATGGCAATGCCAGACACGTTAATATTCTGCTCCAGTGTAAATGGAATTTTAATGCTGCATTTTAGAGTTGCAGATTAATTGCTCCCTGTGAGACAGATGGCAGAAAATGAGGAGGTGAAATGTTCAGAATGAAATGGCATTTGTTAGTTGACAAAAATCTACTTAAATATTTCATTTTGGATGCATGAATCCAGACTCAACAGAGGCTGCAGTCTCTGTTTTTTTATTGCAACCACAGAATTCTTTATGAAGCCCTGGTTTTCTGTTCTTTCTTCTTAAAGCAACAAATTGTATACAAAGAAATCCCATGGAATGGCTAATATTTAAGTAGATTCAGGCATGCAATAGTCCATGTTATGACCACTGAAACACTGCAGCGAGAAACTGATATTACATAATTAAGTATACCATAGAATTGTAATCTTGACATATGGGATTCTGTCAAAATCTAACATGAGTAATAACCTCAGCAAATAGCAGCAACATTACAAAAGCACTATTACACAAGTCCCATTTGGAATGTTTTTCACAGTAGTTGTTGCATTGGCTCTTTATAATACAATGATATCTTAAGCAGAATTTCATATGTTGAATGTGTGTCATGAAATTTCTTCAACGTACATACAGCTCTTTTCAAGTTAAAGTGTTTTAACTAGTTAAAATTACATAAAATATGTGTATTAAAATGAAAATAAAATTTATTTTTATTGAACTTAGGTGTATTAAACCACAACTAGAAGAATATTATTGGACATTATTGTCTAGGCTTGACTTAATATTAGAGAAAAAGAATATTAATAGGAATCAAAAATGAGCATAACATGATTTTAACTACCTCCTGATAACACTTTAAAAACTTTAATTTCCCATTTTAAAAATTTATGATGAAAACCTTGGGAAATTCAGCAATTCATCTCTAAATTTTCTTGATAAAAGCTCAGTCAGGACTTTAGGACAAGGAAGACACATCAGAGTTGTACAATGCACTATGATTGAATAAAAGTTATAAGAAGTCTGGAAAGAATACAATTTACAGAGTTACAGTTTTATTTCCAGTGGTCCCATGGGGAAGTAAAACCAGGAAACTGAGAAAAGACAATTTGATAAAGAGTGTTTCAGTACAAAAGTGACGTGACAGTCACACCCCTAAATAGGGCCCAGGAAAAAATAACTGCTAGAAAGATGTTAAGATAGAAATTGAAGATTAGTCAAATGGTGGTTTGGGAAGAGGTGAAGAAGGGATGAGAGGAAGAGAAGAAAAAAAGAGAAACTAGATGATGTTCCAGAGACCCACTGGTGTAGGCCTCAGTGTCCCTGCTGTTGACTCTAATAATGAAGGGGCCACAGGCTCACTTAATTTCCTCAAGGTAATCTATGTGAAGAGGAGTGAGGCAGGACTAAATGTCAAAAGATACTAACAAAGCACAAAAATAAATTAGCAGAAGCAAACCACCGATGAGCAATGCCAAGCTTAATAGCAGCAGACAAAATCCAAGTGCATTAGAGCAAACTGGAGAGAGTAACACAGAAGGTGCAGAAACTGTGGCAAAACCATGTAATTTGTTGTTTAATCTGGGCGCACAGGAGGGTAAAAGGGATGCTAATCATAAGCAAAGACAACAGGCATAAATCAGGGCCATCCCCCAAAGGGATGACCATATGCCGTTATTTGAATGTGTCCTCAAAAACATGCGCTGCAATTTACCCTCAATCCAGCTGTGGGAAGTGGACCCTAATGAGGTGCTTAGGCCATGAGCATTGAGCCCTCATAAGTGGACTAATGTCGCAATTGTGGGAGTGGGTTCACGATAAAAGGTCTAGTTCAGTCCCCTTGTCTCCCTTGCAAGCTCTCCCAGCTCCCTTCCTTCCTCCTTTCTTCTTTTTACCCTTTATCGAGGGATGATAAAGCTATACAAAGTCCTCACCAGATCTTGGCCTCTTGATCTGAGATTTCCCAGCCTTCAGAAATGTCATACAAAACATGTGTGTTCATTGTAAACTAACCAGTCTGTAGTATCCTGTTGTAGACACCTTAGCAATGATACATTGAACATACATGTGTACGTGTTCTAGAAAATGCCAGAATTCAGTCTTGTCATTTAAAATCATATTTCAATAGCCACTAGCCTTTCATTGCCCATAAATTCCAAGAGATATTCCCCTTTTCTTTGTGACAAGTCATCAGCATATTAAAGTATAAGATTAATAGTTTGTCTCTAGATAAACTACATTTTTAGATCCCAGGGTCCTGGAAGAAACTCCTGTGCCTTTTTTTTTTTTTAAAGCACCCTTTCTATTTTATACCACACTGAGTTTCAACCTGCCAGGTGATGGCTCATCCACTGGGAATCAGAAGGATTCCATTTGGGGCTCATAACCTGAAGATGTCTGTGGTGAGCGGAGAGATAGATGAAAATAAACATTGCATAGGGATGAAACAATTAAGAAGAAATTTAATAATAGGCTTTAGCACAGGAGTGCATAGAGAGGGTAGAGACCTTCTGTTTATCAACTTCACTGGGTAAAAGTAGAAGAACCTATACTGTAAAATGAAAGAGATGGATTACTTCTCTCAGTAGGGGCTTTTATTATTTTTCTTCTAACATAAGGGTGATTTTCCCTGAAGGCATCTAGTGAAGGAATGAAATAATTATATAACAAGAAGATAATTATGTTACCATCTATAAGACTATGACTGTATTATACAATGGACTTTAGTAAAGTAGGTAAATGCATAATCTGAAATACATATACAGATGCAATAATTCCTATGCAAGATATTATGATGTTTCTTACTTCCGCACCATTTTTGTCAGTAATATAACAAAGCCAGAACTGCATTTAATACTTTGGGATCCCCTGTTTGATCACCAAGTAATCTGCATGAATTCTTTTTTTTTTTTTCTTTAATGTGGGTCCCGGGAATTGAACTCAGGACCCTGCGCTTGCCAGGCAAGCGCTTATGCTGCTGAGCTATATCGCCGGCCCTGTATGAATTCTTAATAAGCAAGACTAATTTCTACTTGCAGACCACAGCACAAACAGGCAATAGGCAACCCAAAATCTCATGCGCAGAAGCAGTCAGAATTCATTAGCACCTGGTGCTTCCCTCCATTGCACACTCTGGGGCTTACGGTGGAGATGACAGAGCCCAGATAGATAAAGATTAGAATACGTTACATAAAGAAAATTTCATTCAAATTCACAGCAAACCGGTGAGCAAACTACTGAGTCTAGTCCTTGAGTGCAGGGATACTATAGAAAAGCAAGCATTTTGTTTCTTAAAAGTGTTTTTGGATTTTTAAATTTGGAGAAGTGTAACGTCTACAGCATGTCCATTTTTAATGTGTTAAGTTCTATGTGAGAATCTCTGATTTACTCTTTATTCTATAACTATTTATTGAAAGTGTACTCTATACTTTATAGCAAAAATGTTATTTAAAACAAAACTGCCATTGATTGTGACACAAAAATTTGATAATAACTTGCCACCTGATAAGATCTGCCATTCACCATTTCCCTTTTAAAAACAGGAGAAAATAAAAGTGAATATTTTGGAAACATGTTCAGAATTACAGCTATAAGCAAATAAACTTTAACGAGCCATTTTAGGGTTACTTAGTTAAGAAATGCTAAATTCACATTGGATGAAAAATAAAATATATTTGAAAGACTGATAATAATAACAACAATAATCAAGCTGTATAGTTTCTAGATTCTTTTTGGTTAGAATGGAAGCCTGCACAGAAGGACATGTTTTTCTGTATTTGCCTTAACTTTGCAACCCAGCTCCCACACCAGTGCGCTCGAGCGCACATACGTTTATTGCCTTAATTGAACGTGTTCACAGTGGCTTATTCCCATTATCCAGTTGAAGAGCCTTGCAAGACAATCTTTAAAGGAACTTCCCTGTGAATTTTCTTCTTGACCATTCTCAATAGGTTGATGCTGGGATACCTACAAAATGTGTTTTACATATTATTTAAATACTGGCTTCTTAAACGAAGTACAAATTTACTTAAAGTTCTATATTGTTACCTTGTTAGACATTCGCATTTATGCTAAGATTAGATACTATTTCAGTTCCATTCTTCCAAGGTGATTGATTATAAAAGGATTTTTTTTTAACAATAGATTGTCAAGAGTCATCTTAGATTTTTTTTCTTTTTCTTTTCTTTCTTTTTTTTTTTTTTTATATGCAGGTACTGGGAGTCAAACTCAAGACCTCAAGCTTGCCAGGCACTTATGCCGCTGAACTATATCACCAGCCCATCAGCTTAGATTTTTAACCTAAGTAAAAAATGGGATCCGTGCACATAATGTTGTTAATTCAATGAGTTGTGTCATTCAGTGGCCCTGTTGGTACGGAAGCAGCATGGCGCAGTGGAATCTGCAGTCCAGTAGTTTGAATAGCAAATGTTTGAATGTGGCTCCATTACAAAGAAAATTTTCTCAAGAAATTTAACCTGAGGCAACTTTCTCACGTGTGAAATAAAGATAATCCCATTTTAATGGACCTTTAGGGAGGTTAAATGAGATTATATACACAATGTTCTTTGTCCTTACTGAAACATACCCACTATTCATCTATAGTTTAGAAAAACCGAGGAAGAAAGCTAAAAGTAAAGTGAAAAAGAAACAAGAAACAGTGAGAAAGCAATCAAAACTTTTTAAAAGACTTTTTGAAATTTTATAAACAAAATTCACCAATTATCTATTCGACCATGTCTGTAGAGGACAGTGAAGGGGCCAAAGAAGACAGAAAAGAGAAGGCAGAGGAAGGGGAGTCCGAACTCTAGGAACTTACTTTGTCACAACTGAGTTTTCCTCCTAGTAAGTTGTGTAATTTGTAAACAAAAATGTTTAGGTCCATCTAAGAAGAAATTATTAGTGGAATTCAGATTTGGAGCTGTCAAATTTATTGTAAAATTTATGTTAACCAATTTCTTGTTATTTTGAGAAATTAGAAATATGGAGACATAAATGCTAATAATTTAAAGAATAAGGGTCTCCTTGAAAAAGAAGACTTTTGGGGCCATTTCTCTCCCTACAGTGGTTCTCTCCCTTTGTGCAAAGTTTTACATTAGCTCAGTTTTGTTTCCATTCAGGAATTTCCTTTTTGTACTATTCAGAAAAGGCCTTAACACAACTTTCGAGAGGATCCATTCTCTCTAGAGAAAGAAGTCTCTAGGTGGCTTTCTTTGATAAGCTAATTAAATCAAAGGTGGGCTGGTTTTTATTGGAGCATTAGCTACAGATCTTATGAAGTATTTTTCAAATCCGGAGAACCCAAAGAAGCTGAAGGCTTTCCACACCAAATCTTTAGGGGCACTGCTTCTCATCCATGGTTTTATGTAAGGGGCTTAAAGGAAATACTGATGTAACCCCAGAGATTTAGATTTTATTGGTTTGAGGCATGGCCTGATTGATGGAGTTTTTAAAGGCTCTCTGGATGTTTCTAACACTCAGCCAATATTGAGAACCACTGTATCAGAAGTTCTGCTGGCCCAGATGGATCCAGGGCAGGTGCTGGCTCCATACTCACATCACCTGAGGTACCAGACACAAGGTGCCTGATTTGTACACTCCAGATCTGCAGACACAAACCAGGGCCTACTGGATTAGAATCTCATAGTCTGTATCCCAGTAACTTGCCATAAGAAATTGATTAGCAAAGTAAGCATTGTCAAGCATGCAAAATCAATTCTTATTTTAATGTGCTACTTTTCACTAGAAAGAGTATTGCCTAAAACAAGCAGTAGTCATGAACAATCCTGAGAAACAGCTTTGTGTTCAAAACTTATAGAATCAACTGCATATCATATGCCTTGCTTCAAATTTTGCAGGACATAAGAAGGCACCGAGAAAGGCTGCAGCAAAGGCTTTTGTTTCACTTTGACTCAGTGTTTCCCCAGTGTGATATGAAACTTCATGTAAGAAATTGATTAATATTAATGCACTTAAGGTACTTGGTGAATATTTTGTATTCATGTACTCTGTCTTCCAAGCTTTTTATCCTAGGTCACATGATCTTCCTGTCTACCACATCTCATCCCATATCCCCAGCTATATTGTTTATTTTTTCAATTTTTATTTTTTATTAGTACATGTTTGTACTACACAATAATCACATTCCTTGTGGGGAGTTGGTATTTGTACATAACACATCTAAAGTCTTTTTTTAAAATCCCCTTCTCTTTTCCTCTCTATCTCTTGGTCCCCTTCCCATCTGTAAAAGATCTGTCTTCCTATTTCCTATTATCTACCTTTTATTTTGCTCTTTAAGCTTGTATGTCTGATTTATTTCACTTAACATTATTTAAAAAAAAAAAAACTATATTCTTTTTTTTTTTTTTTTTGGTACTGGGAATCTAACTCACGACCTTGCCCTTGCCAGGCAGGAGCTGTGCTGCTGAGCCATAGCCCCAGTCCCCTAGCTATATTCTTAACAGTTAATATTATTAGGAATATAAACTCTTAGTTTACCTCCCGTCCAATTTCCCTGAAACTCACACTACAAAGTTTTTCTGGACATTGTATGACTGCTAATTTATCCACCTGCCCCAGTTTATACAGTTCATTATGAATTCTACTTTAATCTCCATCCCTCTTTCCTTCCCTCCCTTCCTCTCTTCGCTTTCTTTCCTTTCTTTTCTTCCTTTTTCCTTTCTATTTTTATGGTACTGGGGATCCAACACAGGGCCCTGCACATGCTAAACAGGACCTCTACTAGTGACCTGCATCCTCAATATTATGGCTTGTATCTAGATGTCCCCCCCAAAGCCTCATGCGTTTATAGGTGGGGAGTTTCAAAGGTGACTGGATTAGGGTGTGTGAATGTGGGTTAAGGGTGCGATACTGGGATTAAAGGTGTAGGTGAGGAAAGCCCCACCCTGAATATAAGTGGCACTAATCAATAGGTTTACAGCCGGTGTGGAATATAATGGGATGGAAAGAAGGCAGTTTGCTATTGCTGCTTGCTTCTTTGCTGCCTCCAGCCTGTCGTGGCCTACTTCTCTTCTCCAGTGCCCCTCTGCCATGCCACCTTGCCTTGGAGCCCACCACCTATGGCCTGAAATCTCTACAAACTGTGAACTGAAATAAACCTTCCCTCCTTTCACTTTGGGTGTCCAGTATTTTATCTCAGCAATGAGAAAAGTAACTAAAACACCCAGCCCATGAATTTTATTTGTTCTCCACCCATTCTGGACCCCCTGGTTGATCATCTAAACAGTCTCTAACAGCATCCTCAAGTCTCTGCCCCTGTTTTCTTACTTTATTTGCCAAACAAAACCTTTGCATAAATCGGTCCCTTATCAACAACTCTCCTGTGTCCTCCTCCCTGGGACAATGGTTCTTGCGATCTCCCCTACTCGACCCTGAGATCATTGCTAAGTTAGACAGGTCCCCATAGCGCTCCTGCAGCATAGCCACCATCAGTCTTCTGTATTCGCTTTTGGAAAACTGTCTCTTGCCCCAGTACACTGGAAGGCATGAGTCCTGGAAAATGTACCACAGTACTTAATTGATATGTATTCATCGATATTTGTTAATTATAAATAAAATTGATAAGAAAGCCAACTTATCCAGGAACTGTACACATGTCGTTTTATACTAGTATTTTAACCTAACCAAAGCTTTTTCTTATTTGTTTCACTGCTCTTTAACTTCTCAAAATACTTCAAATTTGCTAAGTAGCAGCCTTATGTCACCCGATAGGGAAAAATAGGAGGATGTGAATAATAGATCAAGTGCATGATAAATTCTTGAATAAGCAGGAGCTGATTAAAATTCCTTATTTAAAATCTTGCTGATTTTCACAAAAAAGCACCAGTCAGTAAAAATTCAGATAAGCCACATCAAGAAACTTTCCAGAAATATTCAAAGCCACAAGGGATATTAGTGGGATAGTCTGGAAAATCTTTTATAAAGGTAAATATGCATTTACCATTCCGCATAACCCATTTAACCCAACAGCCCCACCCCTAGGTATATATACAAAAGAAAAACAAATATTCATACAAAACCTGCACATGAATGTTCATACCAGCTTTATAACTGCCCCAGAGGAAAACAGTCCAAATGTCCTTTAATTCGCCAAAGGGCAAACAAGCTGTGATACATTCACACAACATAATCCTACTCAGCAATAAAAGCAGGGGACTATGGGTACATGTAACAAGGAAGTTGGGTTCAAAAGGCTATATACTACGTCGGTCCATTTACAGGACGGTTCGATCCAGGAAAAGAAAACAGATCAGTGGTTGCCAGCAGGGGCCAACTACAAATGGACAGGGAACATTTTGGAGTGATGCTGATGATTACATGACAGCATTTGTCAGAACTCATAAAACTGTGTGCTTCTAAAGAAGGGAATTTTACATGATGTAAATTATGCTTTAATAATTTAGAAAAACCAGTACTACTAGCCATGAACTAAGTCTAAAGGCCCAGTGGCAACTAGAATTTGGCTTGGCATCTCCTGAGTCATTATTTCGATATCTGATGGTTTTAGTCACAAAAAATATATAATAAATTTGTTGCAAAATATTGAATTAACATATTAAAATGAGATGCCTCATTTATTTTTGTCCTATAAGATTCCTTAAGATTATGAAGAACAATGTTTTCCATTGTTGGGGGGACACAGACATGAATTAAGCCAAGAGCCTTAAGAATATTCATTTTTTCAGTATTTCCACTTTATGAATTTATCTTAAATTATTAATTGATCTTATGAAGATACTTATTGTAAGGATGCTTACCATAGTAATGTTTATAGTTGTGGAAAACTAGAAGTGCAGGCAATTTTTATGCTAAACAAAGGTAATGCCTATATAATTTATATGAATTGAAATTTTTTCAAATATGTTTGTAGTATTGTATAGGTGATAGTGAGTTGGAGCTCTGAAGTAAAAAATATGAAACATATTTCTGTGAAAATAGAAAATACAGTTTTTATATTCTTGTTTCAAAGCATAGGCCAGTTGGATGACCTTGGGCATGTTACTCTCTATTTCTCTGTTAAACAGATGTAACACGCCTCAAATTATTTCTACAAAAATTTAAATGATATTTTAGTGTGAAGTTCTCTGTATGTTTCAAGACACATACTAAGTTCTAACTGAGGATTAGCTTTTACTATTATGCTTGATATGATTATTATATTTATGGATCTAGAACCACATCTATAGTGTATTGTTATGTGAACAAAAGCAGGCAGGCTACCAAAGAGGTCACACTGGCAGACCCTATGCACACACATACTATATACACACTCACAGCGGCCTGAAATTTACTTTAAGAAAATGTTTACAGTGAATACTATGATGAGATACAGATATTTTCTTGGGGCAATTAGGCTGGATTGTCAATTTGATGGACTTGGGCACCACCAGAGGATTAGTAAAGCACACTTGTGGTGGGTCACGGATATGTGACCTTAAGGTCAATATCTGGTCCTGGCCACTTCCTCTTTAGCACGATTTCCCTACTCTGCTTCCTGGCCACCAAGTGCTAAATGTCTGCTCTCTGCCATACCCTTCAGCTGTGATGTTTTTGCCCTGGAGTCAGCAGCGGACCAGGGACTGAATTCCCTGAGTCTGTGAGCAAAATTTAACTTCCCCTCCTTTAAGTCATGGGAGTTGGTGATTATGTCCCAGTGACAGGAAACCTAACACCTTCTTATTCTTGCAGTGCTGGGGACTAAACTCAGGGCTTTGTGCATGCTAAGAAAGTGCTCTACCACTAAGCTACATCCCCAGCCCTAATTTTTCAAATTTTGAACCTTATATACAGATTGTTTACTTTTTGATTGTTTGATTGTTTACTTTTTTATTGATTACTTTTTGATTTTTTTTAATTGTTTCTAACACAATAAAAACCAACATTTTTTTGTCATAAGACTAACTTGGGTCATTGTTTAGTTTATTTTCCTAGTTTTAGTCCAAATTTTACATCTTTTTCTACAGAAAGTTTTCATAATTTTGTGGGGTCCCTGATTAATTTGAAGTCCTCAATACAAGTTCTAGGATGGTCTACCCTACAGAAACATATCTGAGAGAAGAGGTGTTGAATGGCTGTGAGCAGTTTCTCTGCATAGTATAAAATGTATATAATGTATACACCAATTAGGAATGCATCAGAAATAAATTTTAACATATTATTGTTTATTCTTTCCTTAACTAATGGTTTAATGAATCATATAATTCTGAGATGCAGTCATCAACTATATATTAATTCACACAAATGAGATGAGAACAATTTTTATCTACATTCAAAATTGAAAGATGCATTGATAAAAGATCTATTGAAAAACTGGGAAAAAATCTGGCTTTTATTTTTCATGTAGTATATTATGATTCATAAATAGTGTGAAAAAATAAATAGTGAATATATGGGCATGCAAATAAGAAAAATAACATATGGCAAAGCAATAACAGAATGTGCTAGTATCATTATCCTAAAAAATGCTAATGCCTGTTGGAATTTTTATGCTTCTCTTTTCAATTTACTTTTCAAAAGCAAAATTAAACAAATGAGAACAGAGTATAGCATATAAATATTGGCTTACTTCAAATATTTTTCATAAATGTTCGAAGTTTAGATTAAGGAACAATGTCTAAAATATGAATCTACAGTATCTAGTTCCACTAACTATTCCAATATCTAAATACTAATAAAGCTGTTTTGACATGGTCCTATATAACATTTATATGATAATTCATCAGCTCTGTAAAACAAAGATTTGCATTATAGAAAAGCAACTGAACCTTAAATAGATTGCCAGAGTTATTCATGCCCAACATTCAAAAAAACTCAAAGGAATTATCACAGGGAGCATGGTAACATATAATCATATTTGTCTTAGCAAGAAACCACAGGATTGTTTTGCTGTTGCCATGGCACTAATGTATACAACATTTTATACTCTAATATTTTGCAACATGTGCTATGTGTGAAACAGACAATCTGCATAAACTTTTCAGTTCATTAAATATTTTTACAGGGCTGTTCCAGTCTGAATGAAGTAAAACAGAACTCTCATTAAGGGAGTTACTATTGTTGCAGGAAGAAATTCGTATGAAGCACCCACTGTATACTAAGAATTTTGCCCATGACCTGTCAATTCCAACAATCACCCTACGTAGTAACCATCATTGCATCAAGTTTTTAGGTAAGAAGAAGAAGAGTTTATCTAACTCTACTTAGTTATTATGTAGATGAACCTGGCTTCAAACCCAGGGTTTCCAGAAGCTAAAAGTTTGCTCTCTTTCCATCCCCCCATCTGATTAAATTTCTGCTCATGCTTCACCTTGATTCCTGTAATCTGTAAAAGAGTCGATGTAAAGGTCAATGCACATGCTTCCTTGGGTCACTGAATTCCTTTAGAATTTTCTATCTACATAATTTGCTTTTGTAACTACCATAAGAATTAAATATGGCAATTTCCATCTGTTCATTCTCTCTATGATATTTCTAGAGTTTTGGATTGTCATCACTGCTTACAACTTTTATTCAGCCAATGCATCTGTTAAGTAGTGTGTTCTTTGTTGGTTGCTACAGGTTAATGAAAAGTTGCTTACCCTGAGTATAAAATTAAGTATACTTCTAAACTATACCTGTCATTACCTTCTTTCTCTTATTGACAAGAAGGAATTTCCTTTGGTTCAATTGATCAAGATCATATCAGCCAAAGAGAAAATAATGCCCAGGTTTAGATGGAAAACAATTCACAAAAAGCATTTCATATACTTGACTCTTCCTACTTGAGCTTTCAAAGTTATTTCAAATTAGCCATGAGTAGCTATAGTGGCTTGCTACAGCTGTCTTAATAAAACTATGTGGATATTAATTCTTCTTAGATCTATTGGAAATATTCCATTATCTATAAAATTCTTTCCACCCATATATTTATTTTTAAATGTATTTGTTCTCTTGACAGATAAAGGGCCTCTTTCCTTAGATTTTCTAAATGGCATCAGTTAAAATCAATAATGTGCACATTATTTCCCATATGCTCACCTATGCTGAACTATGGATATCAGCATCAGACTTTAAGGAGAACAAGTATGGACAAAAGAGAGAGAAAGGACAAAGTCCTCCATGCTTGGCTATGGGCATGATGCAGCTTGACCCCAAAGAACTACTTAAGGATGGCCAAAGAATACATTATCCCTCAGAATTAGGAACAAGAGAAATCTCAGTAAAGAGGATAGCAAAGCACTGGAGGAGGGGTCAGCACATTCTCTGAGGTGGGGGAGGGCTATGTTCTCAGACACACTCTGGTTAGAAGCCCATTTCTACTGTGAATCATGGGGATGGTGAGAAAACTGCTCTAGTCAGAATCAGCACCTGACCAAAAACAGCTATGCCAAAAGACACCTGGGTAGTCAGAATGACAAGATATGGCATTATTGATCCCTGATCTATATCATCTTAGCATCCAACTGGAGTTTTACAATATCCTTGGAGATTATTTTGTGTTTGGTTTCTATCCAGTGTTGGCTTTCAGTTTATTCTCCATTCTGAACATGTTCCTTCCTTAAACTCCTTAATGGTTCCCAGTTGCTGAAAGGGTAAAAGTCAACTTTTTAAGCTCATATGAAAGACTCCTCAAGAATTTTTATCCAGAATGACAGAGAATACCTTTCTATGTAGTTATGTCCCATTTGTATTTGATCTCTAATGATGTGACTATTCATGAACCTTACCATTTTTCAATTAGGATGCTTTATATATTATAGACATCAACATTTTAGTAAGGTGGAAATTCTCAGTCTTATACTTGTTGGAGTTATCTAGATTTCTGTTTTACTTTGTCATTTTTATATAATTTTCTTTTGTTATATATCTTGCTTTAAAATAAATCTTATAATTTGGAATATTTCTGTTACTATATTTTACTGTAGGTTATCCCAATTCTATATATAAATGGCTTCCCACCGGGCATGGTGGCACACACCTGTAATCCCCCTGAGGCAAGGGGATGACGGTGAGTTCAAGGCCAGCCTGAATTACTAATGAGACCCTGTCTCAAAAAAATGGCTTCCATTCGTTATGTCAATTCATTCATCTCCTGACTTTCCTAATTTGAGAGCTGTGGATACTAGTGCATTACTCAGTCGGTAACCACTTTCTGGTAACTTTTTATGAATAGTATAATTTCTGACTTTTTACTTAACTGATATTTTGTGATAATCAATATTTAAATGATGTTTTGGGTGGGACTAGAGCTCTTATTGTCACAAACTGACTCCTTGCAAACTCTGATGACATTACTCCTTCTACCATAAATGGAATCAAATAGATCTTATATCTAATGTTATGGAGGGAGAAGTCTGAGGCCAACATGGTATTCATCTTGGGTAGGTAATTTACTTTTCTGACCTTGTGCTTGTAGGGTTACATGCCCATACTATGCTGTATGATACCCTCAGAAACTCAATGGCTTCTAACAACGAATAATTATTTCGCCTACTAAATGTTGGTGGCTGGGTTCTGTGGTTCTTGTCAGGCTACAGCTTGGCTGCTGGCCTGCTTCCCATGTCTTCCCATTCTGGTCTAGGCTGAGGGAACAATCATTATTTGGAACATAGGCTCCTCCTGGAAGAAGCCACAAGATCAATATTTGTCTGACTGATGAATCAGTTCTCTTCCTGTGCTATTGATCATGCAACTGAAGCAGGAAGACCGCTATGCTGAAGGAAGGAAGTAGTCAGTAATTGGGAGCAGTAATACTATCCACCACAGTATCTGTAGGATTCTTTCTTTAGTTGAAATCCAAATCAATGATAGATATCTAATTTCTGCTACATATTTCAATTTTACATTGTCTGGTTAATCCCCCAAATCAAGATTCAGGTGTTTATTTGGAAGAAGTGTTTCCTTAAAGTGTGTCTCTGAGTGTTGCTATGGCTCCTCTTGTCTTCTGCAGAACATACGATGATTCCTGTGTTAGGTGTCTGTGGTGTGTCCTCTGTAGCTATTGACCTTCCTCAGGCCAATTTCATTCTCTTGTTCTTTTACTACAAAACCTGGTGTTAATATATAAGTGCTTGGACTTTCTTCAGTGTGGATTTTCTTCCTTATGATTTTTAGTTTTGGTTTTACTGCTTTCTTGGCATTATTTGTTTTCTTACATTAGTTTCTTAACTGTACCAGTTACCTTTCACCTCTCACTTCACATGATTTCTTTAATTTCCTTGACTGTGAAAAGGAGATGCTATCTATAATAAATATAATTAAATTTCTTACTGTTTATCTTTGAAATAAAGACACACTTTCTTTCTCTCCTATGTCACAAAATCATTTGAAGGGATTTAAGTTCTTATCCTGATTATTCATGCTTGAAGCAGGATAGATTTGCTAAGTTTATTTTCTTGAAATGAGTGAGAGAGGATTCACCAGTGATCTTGTAAATATTTTCAAGAATAGTGAGGAAATCCTACACATAGATTCTTAGTGGAAGAGTTGGATGATATAGTTTTAAATCATCATTTTGATAATTTATCATCTTCAGTAGAATGTGAAAAGAAGTTGAGGCCATGGGCATTTCTAGGAAGATAACTTTATTTCTGTACAGTTTTATTCCTATGTTTGTCGAATTGTGAAGAAACAGCTGATCTGTACAGCCTAACTTCCAGTCCAGAAGAATGGGTACAATCCTTGGAGGCAATTATTTTCATGTTTACTTATATTTTGATTTTATTTTTTTAATAAAGGTAACTGCACATCCAGTTTAGAAGTACTCACTCAGCTTAGAAAAGGGTTTATTCATTGTGTATGAGCCAATGTTAATAAGAAGCCTCATCAGAGGAAAGCTTCTTACCTGAAGCTCTTTTTTGGGGAAGCATTAGCCTATCTTCTAAATCTGTCTTAAAATGGTGTTGGTACAAGGTGTTGAAACCCACTCTAAGTGGAATGGACTCTCTTAGAGCTTCCTCTTGTATCTCGTCGTCACTTGAATTGTTAGTAGGACTCTATGACTTTAGCTACTCCTGTATGCTCCTTTAATGGCAAAGAAAAAAGTTAGTTGTTTTTTGAGGAAAATCCTTTAAACTAGGTTTACTTCAAACAGTATATCTAGTAGAAATTCCCAACATCATACACTATCTAGTTCTCATTCTTGGTGACACAGCTATTGAGATATTTATTCTTTCTGATACAAGAGACTAACAAAAGTGAAAATGTAAATGACTCCATCTGCATTTTCCAGAAAGAGAGTTAGGCTTGTTTCTTGGACTCCCAAGGGTAACTGCTAGTTTATGTTTCTGGAAATATACTGAAGACAGCAACACTGAAGATTTTCTTTGGAATGCATGAATCTTTGAAGGAGGAGCCAGAAAAATGTGATTGTTGTGAAGAGGTGGTGTTACCCATGAAGAGTTGGCTTCCTAGGTTCTTGGGTGGGTGGGAACTTTGTAGGTCCTGCACATGAGAGGCATTTGAGCAGAGCTGCCATGCAGGACCTCAGGGCTGACAGGTCCTACCAGGGGTATGCCTGCAGTGTGCCAAGGAAATCAGGACCTGGGCGCAAAGGTGCTGAAGCTACCACCAACCAAGATTCCCATGCTTAATTTGGCAAGAAAAATAAACCAACACTTCCAGAAATGTCACGTGAATTGGAAGAAAAGAGCACAGGAATTTAAATTATCCTAAAGGAATTTTTTTCAGGGGATTTTGGTCAATCTAAGCACATCAGTTTACCAATCTCATAAAGAAGCGTAACCAAGACCTTAGAAAGAAATTTAAGAAAATTTAATAATATTTTTAAATTATAATTATACTTAGTTATATAATTATTCATGAATAGTATGACATTTCATATATAAACATATAGAGAGGAGGGAAGAGAAGGAAAAGTGGGGGAGTTAGGAAAGGGAAAGAAAGGAAAGGTTGAGGAATGTAGAGTCTTGGTCCACTATCTGGGCTGTTGCCTTAGGTTAAAGCATTGCTGTGATCTATCATCTCTCTATCTATCTATCTCTTTCTACCTTTCTGTCTCTCTCTCTCTTTCTACCTGTCTCTGTCTCTCTCTCAACTTTTTATCCACATACTCCTTTCTGTAATACTAGAAATAAATATCTCATGTGGTATTTTGAGTACCTGGCTTCATTGTATACATACACACTATCTATCTATCTATCTATCTATCTATCTACCTATCTATCTATCATCTATCTATACAGTGGTACCTCAGTTCATGAACACTTTCATTTGTGAACAATTTGGTTCACAAAAAAAGCATGTGGTGAAATTTTGTTTTTGTTTGCAAACTACATCAGGTGACAAACATGACTGTGTCCATCTGTCCTGTACAAAGACAAACATGGGCATCCTTTCCAAAATTGTGGAAAAAATTAAGTTTATGAGCCAAGATACAATGTATATTCATATATTATTTTCCCTAAAAAGAAATTTTTCTATATATTGGAAAACTTTCCACATCTTGATTTACTTTCTTCATTTTAACTCTTAAAGAATAATAATAATAATTAGTAATTATTAAAAATGTCATAGGTGCCAAATGCTGTTTTAAGTGTTCTACTATTATTTTACTGAACTCTCATAAAGACCAATTTATGAAAGAAAAATAGAGTCACTGAGCATTTCAGTGAGTTACCTAAAGTCAAAATTTCCAAAATTCCCAGCCAGTCCACCTCCAGGACTTATGAGCAGAAGCACCATAATAAAATATACTGAATCTCTTTACAGGAATGCTGCACCACTGCTTTAATAACTCACTAGATGTACATTTAGGCTTTTCATGATTTTACATGATTAACAGATGTTATAAAGTTACTGGTAACTCGAACGTTTAGTGGACATTGGGATATGAGGACCAATTTTCACGGATGACTAATTCTTTTCATAAAAACTAAGTGTAATAAATGTTCAGATTTACATAGCTTTCGGAAAAATCATGACTTTTCCTCATAAACCATGGTAATTAACCATATGACAAACTCCCTATAATTAAGGGATAAATTGCTGGCATAAAAATAAAGCATGCTTGCATGCTATAATTACTCAGTAGCTTATAGTTTATCAAACATGTACTTTGAACTATGTCTAGAACATAACTTCTAGAAGAAGCCCTTTGCTTTCTCCACACAAAACTGACAACAAGAAAATGATAGCTTGGCATAATAATGTTAACACTATTGGCCATGCCTGTGGACCAAACTTCAAGTAATGCCTCCTTTCTCTTCTAACCAATGTCATTGTTCAAAAATCAACTATTAAAATCAAAGTATTTAGGAAGGATTTTGCATTACCTTATTTACCAAAGTGAACTACAGTCAAAGCAATGTATTTAATTTACATAATCCTTATCACAGGGAAAGTAGAGAAAGCTCTACTAGGCTACTCTTATGTGATGATCTTCCTCTCTTTCCTGCTGATGAGCACAAATGAGTGTGCAGCACAGTTATAAGGGAAGCCTGAGATATATTCCTCCTATATTCCTAGCATCTCACCTCCTAATCTACCCATGGTCCGTGTGTGTGTGTGTGTGTGAGTGTGAGTGTGTGTGTGTAAGGAAGACCATGCGAGTGCTGAAAGCACCCTGTCTGGAAACAGGAATGGAATAATCAGAGAGGAGGCCCATACACCCTCATACGGTGAGAGTCAGTTTCAAACTATCTTCATTCCCCATCTACCACAGTAAAAACAAAGTATGTGGATTCGACATGAAAAACAGAAACAAAACTAATAAAAGAAAACAATTCATAAAGACTTATCTCTGGTAATTTATTGATTCTAATAGAATTGTTTCGTTCTACCATGTAGTACTTTAAAACTCACCATAAATAAAAATGAATTAGCATAAAATCAATAGGAATGTTAAAATCATTTAATATAGGGGAATAATGTAATAGTATATAAAAATATTTGGCAACACTGGGGGTTAATAAAAAACTATAATGCAAATAAATATGCTAGAAAGCAGAAGACTGGTTATTATTCCAGTAAGTTTCAGAGGGATACCAATAGAGAAGACTCTAATTGTTACCCTATTTTCTTCAAAATACATGTAAGATCTTTTCTTTAACTCCTTTGCTTTCTATCTTTATTAAGTTAAACATGATCTAATTTTGTATATATTATTCAGTTTTCAAAACACATATTTTTTCACATTAGGTATCTGTCTCATAGCATTACACTGTGTAATTTTTCTCTGTTGCTTATCAATGATGTGGGCTTTTGAAAATAAACACTTGGAAACTCAATTTCTTAACTGTAAATGGGGAAATTTATTGTTATAGAATATTAACTAAGCTCCTATAGAAGAGAAATTTAAATAATCAAATGGCTCAGAAGGGAAAGCAGTTCACTCCTGTTTTGGAACCATCTATGTAGAGTGGGTATGTGGACTCCGCGCTAAGGGTTTATGTAGTCACCCACACCGGCAGGGTAGATCTGTCTTCTTGCAAAGCAGACTCCAAGATGGTTCCAGTCATTAGCTTATTCATTTTGTGAACATGGGTAAAGAACACCCAGGCAAGAGTCTTTAAGGAAGCATACCAGAGGCTGAACTTACGCCTTTTGCTCACATTTCATTGTTCTAAACTTGGTCACTGGTCACACCCGAAAGCAAGGGAAGCTGCGGGGTATAGACTATAGCTGGCGTAGCTACAACTCAGGGAGTCAACTAAACAGGAAGAAGGGAAGATGGAATATTGCTGGACTAGAGCAGTCACTGCCACTATACTGAGACCCAGCTTTAAAAGTTGTTATGAGGCCTGAGAATATCTTTGTAGAGCACAGAAGTGTTTTTGTGGAACTTATAGAAACCATCAGCACAGTATTTGACATGTACCTATGATTATTAAATAGTAGCTATTATTAGTATTAGAATCATTGTTATTATAATTAATTAGTATCTCTAGCCTCACTTAAATGCTTGAAATTTCCTCCATAGGATCATGGATAAATGTTATTTAGCTATTATGGAATCACTTCCGTAAAAGGAAATAATCACTCTTAAGGCAGTCACTCCAATTGAGAAAGTTCTTTTTTTTCTTCTTTCCAGCCTTTACTTATCTTCTTAAACCCACATTCTTTTCTTTTGTCCTATTTGTGCTCTCTGAGGCCCTACAGAACAATTCTCATTAATTCGTCTTACAATAGTCTTTCAGATACTTATAGAAAACTATGGCTTTTTCCATGAGTTTTCTTTTTCTCTAGGCTAATCATTTTTTGTTGTTGTTGTTCTTCCAACAGTCTCTCATAATCCATGATTTTGCATCCATTCACCATCCTGGACACATTCATTCACTCATTTAAAGCATATCGAGTGCTGTCTATTCTATTTTATCAATCTTCATCTGAAAAGTATGTTGCCAAGGGCAGTACACAGTATTCCAAGTTATTCTGAACAGAAATGAGTGCAGCAGATCTTTGATCCTCTCATTCAGGATATCAATTTCCCTAAAAGGGACTTAAGATCATAGAAATTATTTTGGCAGCTATTCATGCTGTTGACATATGCTCGGTTGTGGCCTGCTGTCCCCACTGAGACTTTTTTTATTTGTGTAGTTAACATAAATGCACCCTAAGCTACACATGAACTTCTTTTTTGATCTAAATACAAAGCGTTTCCTTTCTTTCTAGCAAATTAATTATACCTTACTGCATTCTCTCAAGAACTTTTATTCTTTCATCCAGTTATGCCTCACAGATTCCCACCCTCTATACAGCTGATTAGCATGTCACTGAACTCCTTATCTAAATCACTGATTAAAATGTAGAAATGGACAGAGCTGAGGAGAAGCCACTAGCAACCCTCTAGGAAATCATTTAACTAGTTATAAATGCACACAACTACATCAATATTATGAAATAGAAATCTCCTATCTCTTTCACAAAAATCTCAAGAATAATTTTTGTTAAATCTCTGGCTCTGTTCTCGCTGCCATGCTAGGTGAGGCCGTGGCCCTCTGGTCATAGTGCTCCGTGGTCTGGTTGCATCCAGCCCAGCCCAACCCTCATGCCTCCTCCACCAGGAGAGTATGCCTGCTGTATTTGTGCTGCCAGGCCTTCATAGGCTGAGGTTCAATAAATATTTATTGAGCCCTGGTTGTGTGCCAGGTATTGTATGAAGTACTTTCTCATAGACACAGAGAGAAGAAATGGAATTTTTTATGAAAGAAAAGCTTATATTTTCAAGTGGAAGCATTTTATTACTTTGTGTATGTGTGAAAGCAGTGTACCATGTTTCTTATATGGAAGTAGTGCCAAAGTACTGCATGGATTCCGTGCACAGGACTCAGCTTTTGGGGATGCAGATAAATATTTTAAACGTAATATGCATTTTTCTAAGAAAATTATTCAGTGGCTAAACTCTTGCTAAAAAGCACATCAAACTGTGAGGTTAAGTAAATCAACAATAGGTGTGCAGGCACTCTCCTGATACATGTTCAGAAATAATTATTAATTTGCTCTAGGTGACAATGACATTTGAGAATTTAAACTAGGAATCACCTGTACAGATGTTACCTTTTCCAAAGGACTTTCTACTCGAGGAATGCTGATCATTGGCATCTGGGCCAGATTATCCATGTGTATATGTTCATTTTCTTGTTGTCTTCCTTTGAAATTATTTACCACACACACAACCTAAAATTTCAAAATCAATTACAGGTAAGTAAAACCATAAATCCTGTGGCTATCACCCTTTTGATTAGTTTAATACATTTAGATATAGTACCAAAGTACTACAATTACTTAAGAATTACGTATATAAACTTTGCATTCAGATTTATTTCCTATAAATTTTATTAGCTACTCTAATGCTGAGAAGCTCAAAAATTCATCAATTAGTATGTAGCTCAATTAATAATGACAAATTCATCATTCCAAAATTTTCATTATAGTCAATTCTCAAATCAACCCAAAAATAACACCATAACCTTATAAAAATTCATAGCAAGCTAACCTTTCCCTAATGTGACTAACCTACAACTTAATTTAAATGCTAATTACTTTCCATTGCTTCAAGATTATTACATTCATGATAAACCTTTTACAATTGGCACTCTAATTCAGTAACATCCCTTTAATTAATCTAGTTTATTGTCTATTATTGTGTCACATATATACTTGGCATTTCGACAATACCTTACTGGGGCTACTACTTAAATAGATGACCCTTTGTATAAAGGAAATTGACCCTCGTTTCAATTATATTCCAGAGATGAAAGAATTTGAAGTAAACCAGAGTTTTTCATACTTTGTCCATAAAAATAGTTTTAGCACTGTGAAAAATGCTAATTACTATGCCCTCCTCTAGTTTTTCATATAATAGATTAAGGATGGGCCGAGGAGCTGGCACTATTAAATACATTCTAGAATTTTCTGATACAAATGGATCATGTTTAAGAAATCATAAATTAAACAACACAGGAAAATTATTTGCTATTGTTTGTTTATGTTAACTAGCAGGCAAGATGCTAAGTTTTCTTTTTATAAATGTCACATATTATGAACCAGAATACAGAATTTACTTGCAGTTATAACATAATACTCATTTTTTAAAAATACATGATCCATAATAATACATTTACACAAAACACTAATTCTTCATTAGAATGCCTTTCTTTAGGAGGACTTATTACTGAATATTTTCAAATAACCTTAGTTATTTTCCAATTTTTTAAATAAAATTTACAAATCTCCAGAATACTAATACTCGGAGAAATATCAGAAAAATATTTCCTTGCAAACTGTTATTTATTTCTTGTCCTTCTGCTCCCTAAAAGAATTACAAGTTAGAAACACAAATCCTAATAATTTCATGACTCAGCTTTACTGATGCCACCAAGATCTTCAAAGTAAGGAATGATAAGGGCATGAAGACGGGTACTTGGTAAATCTATCAAATGATGTTGCCAGCTTCACAGCTGACAAAAGACTGACACTGATTTCTGAGGAGATAGTCAGAAATTTTTGTCTGGAAACAGAAGATAGTATTTTTGGCTTTGTAGGTTTACAGTCTCTGGGGTAAGTATTCAACTTTGCCTTTCTCATACAAAGCAGTCACTGACAATTGATAAATGAACGGGTGTGTTAATGTTCCGATAAACTTTCTTTACAAAAATAGAGAGCAGGTCGACTTTGGTCTGTAGGCTGTAATTTACTGATTAATCACTGTCTACAACACAAAGGATATATCAAGAATTTTAGCTAACAGTTAAAACAAAGCAAACTAGTCATCTCACATCCATCCCACAAAACACAAACACATACATATACATTTTCTATTTCATTACTAAATAAATTTTTAGAAAACTGGGTAGATGAAACATTGTTAATAAATCTTCTGAAGTAAAATTTATTGAAATGCAGTAACCAGATATACTTTTGGAACTCATGAAATGACGTTCATCTAAAGTTAATATGGGTTTCTGAAACTAGTATAATTGTTTTTAACATTATTTAGGTTTGGAAAACTCTTTGAAAGAATCTGTAGGTTATATCTTTGCCCTTATGAAAAGTTAGGTTCAGCTGAATGTGGTGCTGCACTCTGGGCACCTGAGGCAGGAATTCAAATCCAGCCTGGAAAATATAGGAGACTTAGGAGACTCTGTCTCAAAATTTCAAACTTAAAAAAAAAAAAGAAAAAGGAGTGGTGCTGGGATGTAACTCAGTGCAAACGCTGAATTTAATCCCCAGTACTGAGAGAAACAGAGAGAGAGAGAGAGAGAGAGAGAAATAGAAGCTGAGAGAATTCATATGTGAAAAACTTAACCCATAATAGAGACTTATTGAATGGCAAATATTGATATAATAATTATTCTTCTTCACTCCTGGTATTTAAATTATAAGGAAAGAAATGACCAGATCTTCTTCGTTAGAGTCACATTCAAACATTTAATAAGTTATCTGCTAATATCCACAAGTCCGGAATTGACTTATTGTTAGTAAAAACAACAAGAAAAAACAAGAGACCTGGTTTTTTGACCCTGAGTCTGTATTTTCTCAGACCGTTCTCTGGATCTCAGTTTTTTCAGTTAGAAGCGATTGCAGCCCCTCACTAAGTTAACTGTATTTCTTTGTTTGGCAAAGATATGACAAAGCCAACAAATATTCAGCACTAAATTCAAGATTTACCCATCTCCTGCACCACTTCTGGGGCTCTAGGGAAAGGCTACATCCCCCCCTTACCTTCCACCACAACGCAGTTGTGTAAGGCTGAAAACTGGTTTATCTTTTACACCTCCTGTACTCAACCACTCACTGGATCTGCTCAACTTTACTTCCTAAAAACCTTGATAATTAGAAATTCTTTTTGATCCAGATACTCCTCTTTAGGTATCTTCTCAAGAGAGCTAAGGGCATCATATTACGATATATGCATACCAATGTTTATAGCTGCACAATTCATAATGGCTAAATCCTGGAAGCAGCCTGTATTTCCATCAAGAGACAAATGGATAAAGAAAATGTGGTATCTATACTCAATGGAATACCACTCAGCCACAAAGGACAAATTTCTAGATGTAGGAAAATGGATACACTTGGAAAATATAATATTAAATGAAGTAAATCAGTCACAGAAGCTTAAATACCATATGGTATCTCTCATTTGAGTAAGGCAAAGTGTAAATATAGAGCAAAATACATGTTTGACAGCAGGAAACAGTGAGCTAGATATTATACAAATGGGAAGGAAGCCAAGAGACTAGGATGAGGGGAGGGTAGTAGGGAAGAAGAAGTAAAAAGATTTAGGATGTGTCATGTACATGTTCCAAATACCCTCAATGAAGGCTCACATTACAAGTTATAAATATGAACTAAAAATAATAATATTAACAAATGAGGAAAGGGGATCTAGAAATGGAGGAAGGTGGATGAAGATTGGAAGGGGAGTAAAAAAGAATCAAGATATGTTATGAACATGTACCTACTCTCTGAGATAAATGTAAACTCCATGTATTACAAATATGTACTAATAAAATAAAACTTTAAAAAACTTGATTTTGTCTATCTGCTTCATTCTCTCTCTACCACCAACTAAGTAATCACCACCCCTTGCCCACATCCCTGCATAGCTTTCAAAACTGTCTCCCTAAATCCAGTCTTGCCAGTCTACAATCTATTTCCTGTAATGATGTGAGAATGACATTTCTAAATGCAAACTGGATTGTCACCCCCTTATAGCCATTTTGTGCCTGGACCAGATTATCCATTTTGTGAGCAAAAGCAAGCTATTTAATATAACTTAAGTCTCAGTTTTTATTATATGCAAAATGAAGAAAATAACTACATTTCCATGAGGTGTTGTATTAATGGCATTAATGTAGTAATAATCCCGTGAATAACTTAGTGTTAATATTATATAACAACTTAGTGTTAATATTATATAAGTTAATAAGATAAACTAACCCAAACTATTCTACATGACACTGTAATGTATATTATTTTTTGAAGTATTTGGAGTCATACATTTTGATAAAATAATTTAATCAACAACTATTGTTCAACTCTGTTTTGTATGTGGATTCTATTCTCTATCTTGAACAAAATGCACATAGGAAGAGTGATGAATTTATACAACATAAATCCTGGTAAAATGGTAACAGGAAAGGCTGAGAGTGTGGTAGAAATGAAGTAAAAATGGAAGGGTCAGGTAATCAGGGACATTGCACAGCGAAATTGAAACTGGCTTGAGCCAAAGAATTTAAATACACTGTAATGTCAAAGGTGATGATGATGACACTTAGCACTTTCTTGGTACCAGGAACTAGTCTGCACTTACTACATTTGGAATTTCATTTAACATTTAAAAGAGTTCCAGGAAGCAAATAAAATGGCTACTTATTCATTCATTTCTCAAATATTTACTAAACACCCCTTATGTGCCATACCCTGTTAGTCACTGGTGATATAAAATAAAACAAATAGACAACTTCTCCATGAGAAGCTTATGTTGTAGTGGAATTGATAGAAAAATAGAAAACAAAAATGTTAGATGTAGTACATTAAAAGTTGAAATGAGTTATGGAGAAAAGTAAAATGGGGACTGAGGAAAGGAATACTCTTCGAGGAGGAGTAGCTATTTTATTCACAGGTTAGGAAAGGGCTCACTATTTAGGAATAATGAGGAGGTAATTGACAGGTACAGGGACATACATGCAGCAAGCGGCAGAAGCAGAATTCAGAGGGAGATTTTTCTGACTCACTACTCCCTGTTTTGCGCTCTGGGTTATACTGAAGAAAGGGCAATGCCCCCAGAGGCAAATGTGCAGGGTGGACAGAGCTTGTTTGTGACAGGGGAAGAAAGCTGATTGGACTCAAAATGCGTGATTTACATACATAGTGAAGAGGGGGACATAAACTACAGTAGAGAGATTACAGCAAGGTTATCGAGGATGCAGAAACCCAAATGGAAGTATCTGGTTTTAATACAGCAGGAAAGAAGTTTTGGTTTTGTTTCGTTATTAGCAGTAAGTTGTTATAATGTGCATAAATCAGAATGGTGGGAGGGTGGTGGTATTAGGAAGAAAGTCTGAAGTGAGGAAGCAGCTAAGAATCTATGCATATAACAGAGGTGAGAAGTAATAATCTCTGGAGAGATTCTGGTCAGAAGAGCAAAAATATAAGGCATGGAAGGAATAGATTTTGTAGTGGAAATGAACTTGAACTAGATGAATCACTGGTTGTGGAGGACGAACCAGAAGAATGAGTCAGAGGCAAATGCTAGGCCAAGTCTGGGGATGGTGCTGGGGCTTTAACAGAGCCAAAGAAGCTTGGAGCAGGTTAATGTTAATTTTATTTTGGAATCATGTTAGAATCCTACACACACTGCAAAATAATTGGAAACACTCCAGGATATTGCAAGCCAGAGCTAAAGTCACTGCTTAAAATAAATGTTCTACTGAGTTGTCCAAATGAGAAACGGGAATCACTGTAGATCGCTCCCTCCCATTACCTCACCTGAATCACTTCCAGTGTTCCCCCAGGCTCCGACACATTCCACCTCACCAATCCGTTCATCTGTCCTCCTAAAGATCCTCCCCTCTTTTGGTGCCACTGAGGTCTAATTTGCACCACTTCATTTCCCTGGCTCTGTGTAACCTGTCTCCTGTATTCTCACCTGGAGTTTTATTTTCCAGCAAATATATTTCAAAGCACAAACTTATCATAGAGTAAAAGGGAGTGAGATAAAACTATATTTTATGGGACTTATTTGTCCTTCATGTTGCCACTTACCAAACATCCACTATTCCTTTTAATCTTTGTAATTCTTTTTTTTTTTTTTTTTTTTTTTTTTTTGTGGGTACCGGGGGTCGACCTCAGGACCTCATGTGCCAGCAGGCACCTGTGCCGCTGAGCGATATCACCGGCCCTTTTTTTGTATGTGGGTTCCGGGAGTCGAACTTGGGCCTGCACGCTTGCCAGGCAGGCACTTAAGCTGCTGAGCCATCTCACCGGCCCCAAACTTTGTAATTCTTAAGAATGATCCTTTAGGGAGGGTGTGATTAGTCTTATTTAAAGAGGGAGATACTGAGTCTCCAAAAGGATAAGGAAATAACTCAGTGGCACAAGCTGAGTACTTAAGTTGGGATTCAACCAGGCTGTGTTTGTTTAAAATCAGTTGAAGTCTAACAGTGGCTCCTGAATCACCTACATTTTTAAACAAACAACGACCCAAAAAACCATGTAATTATCATGACAAACAAGGTTATGCAGGATACCTCCCCCATGTCCTTTACCTGTTCCATCTCTTGTCACTCATGCAAGAGAGAGAACTCTACAATTCCAGGGTGCCATGGTCCTTCATGAGCAAGCTGTGCCTGCCCCTGGAATACAGCAGGGGCTCTGCGAGTGCCAGCGTTATGAAGAATCTCATCCTGCCTTGTGCACTATGCTCTTCACCCCTCATCGCTTGTGCCCAGCCTAGACTGACTTACTTTACACACTTGAGCTTACAAAAGGAAAGTTGAGATTTCACCTCTACTTTCTGATCTGTGCTTAAGGCCGACAAAGTTCATCTCTTGAATATTGGTACTTCTATCATTACACAACCCTCTGTTAAACTTTATGTCCGTTTTTCCCACCAGGCTGTGATCTCCTTAAGTGTATGGACTACATCTTTTCAGCGGTTTGTTTCCAGCACCAAGCACAGTGTCTAGACTAGAATAGATATGTTTGTTTTATGATGGAAGAAAAGGAGACGGTATTAAGGAAATAATACCAGTTATTGTTTGATTCTTTTGGAAACAGGTCACTTTTACCTGAATTTCCTTTTATCTCCACTTCTTGGCACAGTGCTTGGTACCATAAGCATCCACACTCATAAACTCTTGAACACATAAATGCATGTTTAGTTATTATACGGTTAAGTCACTATCTGTGCATGACCTTTGCATGAAGTCATTTTCCTAGACTTGAGGCAATGTTTGAAGGGCAATCGCGAAGTGTTCTGAATGTGCTCAGTGAGAAGGTCCTGTGTATGCACAGCGAGGATCTGTAGTACACCTCATCATTCACTACATGGTTCTCAGATTGGGAAGTGCCCAGGAAGGCACCACAGTTTTGGTTTTGGCTTTGCAAGGTGTTACGATGGTTATGAGAGTAATGGGAAGATGGCAGGCAACAACCAAAGGAAGATAAACAGGAAGGCTGATGAGATGCCAGTGAATCAATTCTGGAGCCAGGGAGCTGAAACACAGTTACATCTGACATTAGCATTTTGCAAGTTTTTACTACTGGGGTGTTCTTTGCTGCTTCTTAAGATTTATGTGTGATATTTTTGTTTTGTTTTGTTTTGTTTTAAATGTTAACCAGTTTCAACTGTGGTGAGTGAAATCAAGGAAGAAGTTTTGGTTGAAGTCTGGGTCCCATTCTTTATGAGCCTACAGGATATCTCTAGAAGCGAGGTGTTAAACTGATAAGTTTGACCTAAATCTGTTTCTGCACTTGGATGACAAAAGTTGGCCTAAAGCGGTCTCTGTATATAGTGATAAATATTCTAGCTTGGTATGTAAATAAATTGGAACCTAATCTATAACCATTCCCCAGTAACCAATCAACTAAATCTTAGCAATTCATATAGCTGAACCTCCAGCCAATCAGAGGCTAAAAGATGCCAAAATATGATTATACAAGGCAAATGCTGAACACAGCCAATCAAGTTGTTCATTTACGTCACTTCTTGTCCTTTGGCTGTAAACATAACCCATACACATGCTAAGGTGGGAGATTCAACTTTGGTCTGCAATATTATTCAGTTTTAAAATTCTTTTTTTCCCTCAAATTTTGTTGAATTTAACTAATCTCAGCTTTTTTTTTTTTAAACAGAGGGTTGGGCCTACATCTCCCAGTGACCTTAAGAGTTCAAGTGAGTGACATCACACACGCGCACACACACACACACACGCACACACACACAAATGTACAGCATGTAGAATAAGTATAAGGTCCTAGTCACCACCTTACCACTGAAAAGCCTTGAAGAAATAACCTACTTAAGATATAGGTGCATAAGTTGTGCTCAAACATTCATCAACTAGAAATTTTCACATATATTTTTGCTTATGGGTTATAAGCTAGTAAAAGAATATTGAGGAAGGAAAGGTTAGAGTAAAAAGCAATTCAAATGTAATAAAAATGGAAATAAAGTATTTCTTTAATTATAATATGCCCATACAGAACTACGTCTTGATTTATAGCCTATACATTTTGTCAACTGGGTAAAATATGATATAACCACATTTACAATGTATTGATAAACTCTAAAATACATTTTCCACAGTCAGTACCTAGATAAATATTCTAAGGATACTTTTCAATAGAAACATAGATGCTTCCTACAGTAGAAGTCTCCTAATATGCTCACTGCACAGTAAAATACGATGCGAGATGGTACTGTCTTAGGAGGTATTTGAACATTTTGAGCCTGGAATGAAATGGCCCACATCAGAAGGCAGCACTGTCAAAGCCTGCGAGATGCAGGCTCATGCAGAAGACAGGGCCCCGGGACTAGGGAACTCTGAGATGCTCAGATAATCCAGATGCAAGCTGCGCTAAAGAAATTTTTTAAATAGCTAAATAACCCAGTCTTAAAAACTAGCCACGGAGGACTGTTTTTAGCCCTGCTCCATTTATATGAAATTATTTTGTTTTCCTTTAAGTGCAGAATTTATTTATTTTTTTTCATTTCAAAACCTGACTTTAAGCGGAACAAATTGGGGAGGGGTGGGTCATGGCTTAAAATATACATATTATCATTTGATATATCACATTTAGATAAACTCAGGGATTCATCCTTGTATATTCTTGTAGGTAGTTATATAAATTCATTTTAAAAAATAATATCTAAATAAATTTATACTTACCAGAAACACTGCTATAGATATTCCAACCAGAAAGCCTGCTATCACATCTGACCAATGATTTCGATATTCTGCTACTCTGTTGAGTCCGGTAAGAAAGGCTAAACACATTAATCCCAAGCATAGAACTGGCTTAGCAAGTCTGGTTCCTTTGGCTTTGATTGTGTTGGTAATGTACATCTGAAACAGTAAGTAAAAAACATGACTTTTCATGAAGTTATTTCCTTCATATACACACATAGTACATTATGTATACGTACACACACACACACACACATATATATTTATAGACATATATATATGTTTATTTGGTTCAAATTGTTAGCTATAATTTATTTAATTTTTGAAGGAATTTTCCTAAAAGCAGAGTTCAAGTAGCAGTTATTTAGTTAAAAGATAAGGCTATATCTTTTGGTCAATTCTTATGTAATGATTACTAATTATCTAGGAATATTGACCACAGATATTCCAAGTGGCCTTTTTTTCTTTTCCAATTTTTAATTTACATTTTCTGGTATTACTTGAATTCATATTTTAGATCAATTGCAACAATACTGTTAGAATGAGAAGACTGATATTTTCAATGTTTTCATCTTTTATATGATGTACTGGGAAGAAGCATACTTGATAAAACCAGAATAGTGAACATGGATAGAAAAAATAAAATTGAGATTTCCACCAAATGAATGCTACTTTGAAGAAGGAATTTAAGGTTCAATTTGATGCCAATATTTGCTTTTATGTTATTATTTGAAATTGTGAAATTACTTTGTTTAAATTTATCAGCAAAAACAGACAACAAAGAAAATTATAATGATGGAAATGTGTTATCTAAAAACAAAACAAAACAATGAATTGATACCTATATTTTGGCATTTTCATATATACTAATGAAAAACATATAGCGTCAGTTCATAGCACTGCATGAAATATATATAAATTGTGAGATACCATCCTCAAGAATAATTTGGTCCTTCTAATCTCATTAATTCTATAGCTCAATTGTTCATAATTTAAACCATGTAATATTCTATAAGCAAACCTGTTGACTGCACTTGGAATGTGTCAGTTTTTATTCAAGTCAATAGTAAAGTAGTTACAAAAAAGATGGCTTAGATGGTACAATTGTAGATTAAATTTTATGGTGTTATTGTCAAGAAGTATCTGGTACTGTTAGTATACTCAGAAAAATACTTAGAAATGGATATAATCACTTGACTATTGTCCTGAGTTGAATAAAAAATACATTTACCTAAGAGAATAAGCCAAAATTAGTTCCTCACAACCATTTTAGGATGCTATGAAATTCAGTAATTATCTTCTGTATTGTTTTTTTTCTAGGCAAAATACACAGTACTGTTAGCTACCAGAGGAAGCTATATGAATATTTAAATAGTTTGAATAGTACAAGTCTTTACTCTAGCCAAGTTTTGGCCCTTTGCAGTCTATCCCAGGTCCCAGTACTCTGAAGGAAAAAAAAAATATGGATTGTCTCCAGGTTGTCCTCTTCCTTTAGAGCTAGGTCTGTGTATTCTAAGATTGTCCTCAAAAAGCCTTAACAAGTTCAGTCGTAGGGGATAAGCCTTTGTGAGAAGGAAACGAGATGTGAAAGAGGAAAAAATGTTTTTGCCATTCTGAGAGAATGTGTTAAGAGCTCTGTCTGCAGGCATAACGAGACAGGGATATCATGACTTTTCCAGTTGCCAGTGATGCAGCCAATACAGCAATTCCGTGGATGATTGGTGTATATGAATAGAGGGTGGGATTTAGGCTGCTGCTGGAATTTTCTTTAACATAGCCTTAAAGATACTTGATGATTCCTTCCCTATGCATTTCTTCACATCACAAAACTAAAGGTAGCCTATCCTTATTAGGACAAAATAAATGTGAGATAATCAAATAATATAAATATCATTAATATTAATTATAGCTAACATTTAGTGAGTGTTCACAGTTTAGGGCAATATCCTAAGAATTTACATTATCTCATGAAATCCTCAAACAACCCGATAAGTTATCATTATTACCTTCATTGCATAAGTGAGAAAGTTGAATCAAGATAAAGCTCACTATGAAGACTGAACAAATTGAGGTGCTACTGCTGAGAGAGAAGAGGTTGTAACTGGAAGTAGGAGGAAAATGCTCAGATACTTCTGAATCTTAAGTACTGAAGTATCTCTTACTTTTCCTTTCTTCTTTCTCCATTGATTTCTAGGGGGTGGTGAGAAGTGGTCAAAGCATATAAACTGAATGTCAGAAAATGAGAGAGAGCTGGGATTAAAGACAGGAGGATGGCGGTCTCCATAATATCATAGAACTGAGGCTACTTCTGAGCTGTGGTATTAGGGAGAAGAGGAAGTAGGGCAAATGTAGTCTGTGTGCAAAATCTCCTAAAGAATCAATATGGCTTTGATAAATGGTTTTGCTCCCCTTCTGCCCAAAGGCCATCTGAGGTACCACCCAGCTCTTACTTGTTCAAACTGTAGAGGCCCACAGTGATTTATAGGCTTAAATTACAACCCTCTGATGTTTCTCAGTTGTGTCCTAAATTGCCCTAGTGACTCAAGCAAGGCTTATAGAAAGTCCCAAAATAGCCACTATCCAAAATGCTAAAAAAGAATCTATATTATAAGTAGTCAGAGATTTGTATTTTCCTATATCAGATCCCTACTTAATGTTCAGAATGAGCATGGCAAATAGGAGGTGACTGGATTTCCAGTGGTTATAGGAATTTCAAGAGTTAGATTTAACTTTAAAGTAGATTATAGCAGTACTTTATAATGCACAGGTTTTTCTGGAATGTAATCACCAGGATGTAACAAAAGAAAAATTAAAGAATTTTCACTTGTACTTGGCAGCTCTGGTACTTTATAAACATAAGTGTGTTTTAACCAGTCTAATTGTGTTATCCTTACAGAAAGTCTATTATTCCCAATTTGCAGAAGAGGAAATTATGGCATAATAATCTATTAGGCAAGCTGGATACAGGACAGGAATTGATTATTTATGCTCTCTCGGTCTTTAATTCACTTATGAAACCATCTAGGTTAACCAGATGTCAAAATGTAGCTAAAATAAACACAAACAGGACAATGATACGACGTGAGCAGGATGGTATTTACACAACCCTCAAGGGCCAGTGGATGCTCCCTATCTTACAGGTCAACCCACTTTAGCCATATTAGCATTCATTATTCATTCAACAAATATCTCTTAGCACTAAGATGCAGAAAACAAAAGGCAATTATTTTCTCCCAGCTAATAGCCTGATTCCTCTACACTTTTCTCTTTGCTTATACAAATATATAGTATGGTGCTTTGACATGATGAATAGTTTCAACTAAAAGAGGTTGAGAGGCCTCAAAAACAAAATTTCCCTCTGACCTTCTCCTGCCCCCTATCTTACACTAAAACAAGTGGAAGAATTCCTCCCTTCTCCCTGGAAGCAAGTCCATAGAAAACCAGAATGTGTCTTCCCTAAGGAAAGTCATGAAACATAGAAAACTTCTTACTACTCAATCATACTCTTTTGTCCAATCATATTTCTACATGATTGTCCATTCTTCACTGAACCTAAGCATAAAAATATGTCTTCACTTCTGAGGTTTCTTGTGTCACTTAAAACTTGATGAAACACATTTATTACATGCTCTCTTAATAACCTGTCGTTTGTTATAGAAGCATGGGCCATGCATCTAAAGTAACACAACTTTCTGCCCCTACAAATGTCAAAAAGTTTATATACTACAATCTAGATTGTGTAAAGGATGCAGCCATTCCATTTTCCATAATGATCTAAACTTCATGGTGAGTAGGACTTGGATGGGGAAGGAGGAATCCTGAATAGATGCTCAGTTGTTCAGTTTCTCACTTTTAACAAGACAGCACTGCAGTCCAGTTGGAGGCCTCCAAGACCTCTTGACTGATATGGGGAAGCAAACTGAGAGCAATGACCCAGGACTGACATACAAAGTGCCCTCTCTGTCTTCCTTGGCCTCCACTGTCACGTGACTGCTCCACTGTGTCACTGAGACCCCAATGAAAAACCACTGCTAATGTCTTTGTGGCTTCACGCTGACTTGGTTTATCTATGCTCACAGGCAATAAAGATTCTTTAATCTCCAGCACATCTCCCTTGTAGCCCAAGATGGCTACAGGTTCCTCTCACGGCAGTGTCTGATTTGCTGTCTGACACATCTCAATGTACTTTGAAGGGGGAGTTCTCCCAGTTTCAAGGCAGAAATGAGGTAGAAACCCCTCCAATTTTTGTTATTCAAGGACTACTTCCTTCTTTGGGTTTCAAATCTAAGGGTGCTCACACCCAAGTGCACAGAGCTACCATTATGTCCTTCCATCTCTTAGAATCTTCTCCCTCCTTCTAGGTCTACAGCACCATCCCTTACATTTTGTCCTGTGTTCTTTCTATTATTGACTTAAAAGACTCGGATCTCCAAATTTTGCCTTTGATGTGTTAAAGTAGTTTTGAGATTTGGAAAGTCCTGTACTCTCTTGACAAATACCCTTCTCCTAATGGCTACCCTTCTCGGAGGCCTTGAATTTAATGTGGCAGCTTCTAGCTATTGGAGCTATTGAGCATTAGATATGTGGCCGGTATGATTATGGTACTAAATTTTTAATTTTTTCTGAGTTTAATTAAATGAAAACCTCCTAGTATTTAGCTAGATTATTATTAGGAGCCTTTCAAATATGCAACCACTTGTGTATATACATCTACTTTTTGCACTGAATTTTATGAAATCTAAATACAGTTCAAGTTTTTCATATGAAAATTTAGTGATTGAGTTGAGGTACCAACCATGCACTAGATTTAGAAAACTGAAGAAAAGGAATAAAAACATAATTTTATATTGACACATGTTGAAATAATATTTTGGCCATGCTGGGATTAATGAAATGTGCTTTTAAAATTAATATTACTTCTTTTTACATATTTAAAATGTGCCCATTAAAAAATTTAAAATTATACATATGGTTCACTTTTTATTTCTGTTGGATAATGTTGACCTAATCATAAACATCATAATTTAAAGGAAATCAGGGGCCAGGGATATAGCTCAGTGGCATGTTGCCTGCCTGGCAAGCACAAGGTCCTGAGTTCAATTCCTAGTTCCAAAAAACAAACAAACAAAAAAACAAACATAATTTAAAGGAAATGAAAGGTGACCACTGAATGTTCTGAAAAGATTATATCCTTTCCATCCTTATTGATATTTTATTCTTTTTATTTGCTATATTAGTTGAAGTTTGGTACTGAATCCAAAAGCATTTTTTCAGGCCACTTTTCAGAAAACATTTATCTTTATCTTTTTATCTTATATCTACAGTGCATACTATAATAAAATGGTATTATTATAAAATTATTTTGAATTTTCTGAGTAAATTATCACAATCTTTTTTCTAGTTCTAGGGATCACAACAGCTACTTTTAACAATTTCACTTCATTAAAGTTAGCCAACTGTTTTTTGTTTTATGAGTTTAATAATCTGGGCTGGAAAGTCAGTCTACCATCGATTACTCCATGAACTTAGACAAATAACTAAACTTCTCTGAGTCATTGTTAAAATAAAAACATGAATTACACTAATTTTGTAGGATATAGCACAGTAATCACATAGGGGGTGTAAGTTTTACTATTATCACAGGGCACATATAGTCTTTTGTTTGCTTTGTGACTAGAATAAATGTAAAGGATTAAAATGGTACCTTTCTATTAAAACTATACATTTTATGGCAGAAAGAATAAACTTATGGGCATGGGGATAAAGGTCTGCGTTGTGTTAAAAAAATCATAAGTATCCATTTTCTCTATAATAACATTAATGGGTACCTAACAAAAGAATACATCATCACAAACACAGAATTTATCCTGTAGTTGACATCTGTGAATGGGTAACAGTAGGGAGTCATAAATGTGATGTAAGTAACAACAACCTCAGTGTGCAGGACCAGCTGGTACATGCAGTTAGGATCAGAATATGCTCAGTAACTCAGCTGCCCTCAGTACAATGGCCGATTGATGGTCTGCTTGTGAATAACAGCCCCTTCATCACTGACTCATTTACCTTATCCTCGAAGTGCAGCCACGGCCAATTTCACATGGAGACCACTTCTCTCCAGTGTGACCCCCCTGATAAATATATGGCGCACACACTACTTCACCCATCAACAAGAAGCACAAAAGCACTTTCACTTGACATTGTCATCTATGAAATCAAGAGAGACACTTCTTTACTGCTCAACACTTGTTTTCCATACACCAGGTGAAAGCAAAATGATATTTACATAAAAATAGCCTGCTATCTTATTTCTGTTTTTGATACAAGAAGAAGCAAGCTGCGTGACGTGAGGAATTACCTGTAAGCAAATGATATTTGATTGCAATGATTTCAAGAACTCTTTCACTTCTGAGATTTAAAATTCTCTGAATAGCAAGTAAGGAAACAAAATTTGTATTAGAAGACCAGCCTGGAAATCTACAAAAATATGCACTAGATTATCAGGTGAGTTGAGGGATTAGTTTGGCTTACCTTTAAGGCCAATAAAGAAAATAGAACTGAAAACTATTAAAATATGTAAATAAAAATTTTCAATTGAATATTAGGGGTAAGAAATTAGTAGTAAACCAATGACAGTGAATTTCAAGTATCTCTGACAATTATCAAAACCATTTGAATTTATAGTTAAATCTTTAGGACTCAAAATATTTCTTAGACTCTTTCAGTTAAAGAAAGAAACTATAATTAACAATGCCATGATTATCTATATGCATAGTCTTAGAATAAACTACACTACATAATATACCTGGTGATCATAAAAACAGAAAAACTTAAGTATCTATAATTGATTTTAGATTTTGAGATATCTTAAATTATATAGTAGCAAGGAAAGACTAAAAGCATAGTGTAAAAAAATAAATATACTATTGCAATGAAGAAGGCACAGACAAGTGCATACTCAGAGCCATGCATGTGCAGTCGCAGATCACTGAGTATATAGATGAACAAAGGACACACGTAGGTTTGCAATCATTCACAAAGTATAATTTTACATCATTTCAATAAGCATCATAAATACTAACTGTGTTGTGACATTCTAAAGGCAGCCTTAAAATTTACAAGTGTGCTAACAGGCTATTTCTGACCTCATTCTTAACCCTCTCTGGGGATTAAAGGAGAAGCTTTTCTGGTTGAGGTCTCAGGAGGGGTGCTTCTTTCCCTGCTATCACGGTTTGAGATTTTCTTCCTCCCTTCCCTGGATTTTCATTCTACTAAAAGTTAGATATATCCACCCTCATCATGCCATCACCTGGTTTCCAACTTATTTTGCTCCCTCTCAAGAAAGAGGAAGGTGGAGAGGATGAACTCCCATAACCTCTTCTCCTACACCCACCAGCTTCGACCTCTTACACCAAGAAACCCTGGGTTCTGAGCAAGAGTTGTCTATCAAAGATGTCAAAAGATACTTCTGCTTCTTTGCACTTCAAATTATATCTGCAGCTTCCGTCCTAGCTGTTGGAGAGGAGCATAAGCTTTCTAATTTTGCTACCCATGTTTTGTTCCAAATTATTATGAAAAGAATTATCATTTTTTGTATTGTAATAATATATATTTTTATACTTTGCTAACATATGAAGGATGGAAATATCCTTTCCCCTTTGCCTAAGTGCCTAGCATGATGCTTTGCTCACTCTCAACAAGCTAGCTAATCCTACAAAATGTTAAAATTTATTGAACTTTTATCATGAGTCAGGGACTGTGGATCAAATAATCCAAATAATCTTATGATACTGGTACTTAATAGTAGGGGATAACTAAGACACAGGAAAATTAAGTAACTCATCAAGGGCTTACAGCTAATAGGAAATGAAGCAGAGATGCAAACTCAAGCAGTTTACCTGCAAAGACCCTTCTGTGACCAGGATGCTCCAGGCAAGACTGAAGTGAGAGGTGGGGTGGGGTCCACCCCTCAGTCCTGGGGGGTGGGACTCTTCAAGCAGAGATCGGAGCACGCTCTAAAGAGAAATGATGGGGGGGCACCTGTAGGCGACTTCAGGATGGGGAACAGGAAATTAATCCAGAAAGATTAATGGGGTCAGGTTACAAAAGGTTTTGTGCGTCAAGTGAAGGAGTTCAGATATTTATTAAAAGGAAAATTGGAAGCCACTACATGACAGAGTACACCGAGGTTTTCTGAAAAAACCTATTATATTTAAATGATCATAATTGTGTGTATTTATGGGGTGAAGTGTGATATTTTGGTTTCTGTAAACATTGTGAAAAATTCGATCAAGTTAATTAATATATTCACCACGTCACCAATTTATCTTTTTCTTTCTTTCTTTCTTTTTTTTTTTTTTTGGTGAGAACATTTGAGTTTTAAAATAACAACTTGATTGAAGTAATTCTAAGTGCTGCATTGTCCCATCCAGAATGGGAATAATGGCTACAGCTATGAGCAGATCAGAATATTTAGGAAGTTGAGTTGCTGAGATTTGTCTTTAAATTGGGTGTATGCTTGTGTGTGCGATGAATGTGAACTGAGTGGAGGCCACTGATGGAGGTAGAAAGCACAGAGAGGGAGGAGGAAATCCTGACTCATCCTAGATCTGTTCCAGAACTAGTTGTGATGGTGCAGCCAAGCTTCAAGTCAGGAAATCTCTGTTCCCAGCTGGAGGGATAATTATGTTCGGATGTACACCAAGAATCAAAATGTCTGATGTGCCCTTTTATGGAAACATAAAACCACCGTAGTCTTATTGTGCTAGTAATAAATTTAAAGTACGTATGGAATAAATAGGAGTTTGAAGGCTAAGCCAGGTACCAATCTCCATGTATGACATGGTAACAGTTTCAAAGAGCTGAGTTCAAACATTAGACTGGACCTCCATGAGGACAAGGGTGATCTCTGACTTGTCTGCCTAGTCTATGGTTGGTCCCTAGCACCAGGCTAAGATTATAGAAAACATGAATGAATGAATGAATGAATGAATATCCTGCTTTGGAGAACTGGGCTTGTGTCTATATTACAGTTGTAATATCTAAGTACAAGAAAAATATATACAAAATTTACAGAAATCTCCACAATAAATAGTCTAACTTTTGGCTTTATGTGATACTTTATTTTCTCAGCTTGTGTAGTAGTTACTATAGTATTTTGAAAATGACCCCTAAACAGCTATATATTTTCTAGGAATCTATTGGTCTTTGGGAAAACTAACACATTTGATATGCCAAGGCAAAGAAATCCACTCCCTTATCTCCCTCTACCCTGCCGAAAGTATCCACATTAGGTGGTTGTTCTGAGTGGGTCATGCTCCAGGAAGAATCAGAGAACCTGAGCTCCAGTCCTAATCCCAGATCTCTAGAGGTAGGATGTTAGGTGAGTGATTTATCCTTACTGAGCCTTACCTTCTTCACCTGTCAAATGTAGAAAGTAACCACGTTGCCTCATTACAGCTCTGTGAGCCCTTGAGTTGAGAAGTATTTCAGAATTCAGAACTTGTTCAGATTGTGGAAAGGAAATACCATCCATTCATTACATGATACCTTCAGTGGAGTTGGCTGCTCCACACCACAATGAAATGCATTCACATTTCTACATCGAAACATATGGATATTCATATTAAGTACAACAAACAAAGAACTGTAATTTTTTTACCCAGTAGATTTGGGTCAGATGAGATTTTTTCATCTAGAAAGACAAAAACAACCTTGTTTTAAGAAGGCTGATTTTCTTTGTTTTCTAATGTTTTGTGTTTAAATTGCAGAATTAAGAATACAGAATTGTGAAACAGATTTTTCAAGGACCAGATGAGATAAGAACACTAAAGTACCAAGTCCAGACATTAGGAATTGAGCTCCTAGTGACCAAAATGTGTTCTTCAACTTCCTGGCAGTTCCTGTTACGGCAGCAGGAAGCTGTGACTCTAACTACACAGGAAGGGGTTCCCACTCAGCTCTGGAAACTGAAAAGTACTAAAGATATCTTGACCAATTCAGAAGCACAGTGGTTGATCTGGGACACTCTTGCCTTGTAGAGAGGCGGCTAGGGCCAGGGTTGCATTTGATGCATGTTGTGAAGTGAGCAAAGGCACCAAGGGTATGGCCTACGGCACAGTCAGGGAAGAGTGATTAGACCTCCCTGGCTAAACCTGGAGAATAATGCTGGGAAAACTAGCTTGGTGTGGAGTGCTATATGAAGTAATCTATTACTTATCCTGAAGGAGGAGGATAGTATTTTAGGTATCTGGCAGATAGAACAGCATGTGGTGCAGGGGCTGAGGACAATGAGGGAATCCTCAGGTCACACCCTGTCAGTAGAGCAGGACACCTAGCAATTAGTTTCAGAGACATGGAAGTTTACCCATATCCAGGGCATAAACTCAAACAGGAATATGAAAGACAGAAGAAATTGCTCCCATAGGCCTGTTCTAAATCACTTGTTTTTCTGGGACGTGGAACTTGGTTGACAACAGGATATAGCTGAGGGAGCAGAGGCAAGAATGTGCTTGCAGACAGGAGCCAGTGGACAGAAAGTTTCTCATTCCCAGGACCAAACACAGCAAGTGGGAGATGACACAGATTGTTTCTTGGCAAACAAGAAGAGGTTCCCCAAACTACCATTAAAAATATAGTGTATTCCTGAGAAAGCTACTGATTAAACATGAGAAAGAAGGAGATATGGGTAGAATTCATTCATTCATTCTTTCATTTATTCATTCATTCACTTTCAGTGAATTCTTATCATGTCTCTACTGTGTCCCTGGACAATGTGCTTGGACTAGGGATATGGACATAGGGAAGCCAGTCATTGCTGACCTGAAGTAGCTCTTAGTCTAAAAGGAAAAAGAAACATGTAAAATGATTGCTTACTAAGAACAAATGAGATGTATGTTTAGGAGCACAAAGGATTTGCAGAAAATCAAAGTTAGGTTGCTCAATAGTTTTTTCTAGACCTTAGCTATAGAAAAAAAAAAAAAAACTTTTCCTCAAAAAGAGCAAGTAAACAGACAAACTGAAGCACAATCAATCCAAACATGGGGAGGTTTATACAGAGCTTCTTGTAGGGGCTTTTTCATGATAGTTTGAAAAATAAGAAGACAAGAAAAGAGGGAAGGCATGGGAATTTTAGGCACTGGGAAAGAAGAAATACCATTGTAGAACTTTAAGAAGAGAGTTACAAATTAGTTTACCTTAAGGAAAAATCAGATATGAATAAACCAAATGATCCAGAGAAAAAGCCAACAGCAAAGCACAGTGATATAGGTAAGGAGCTTGTCGGCCTTGCTCTGAGGAGGCAACAAATGTGGACCGAGACCAGCAGGAGAGGACAAGTGTTTCCACAAGGACAACTCCCCAGCTACTGCTGTTAGGGCACATATTCCAGAGCCACCATATCACTCACCTCTCCGTGATAAGACCTAGAATTCTGATATGAAATTTACCAATTTAAAAAGCTTACCAACCAAGTAAAAATTGAAGTGTGCTAGACAAATCCTAACACATCTGTCCACTGTTTGTCATGCATCAGTAATTCACCACCCTAGAGAGATGAACAAAAGCATGGAAAGCTCAACAGGAGGCAAATAGATAAGTAGGCATACAAGGTCTTCCTTGATGTGGCCTTTCACGGTTTCTCCAGCTTCATCTTGTCACTCTCTCCTTTGGATCTATGCTCCACCCATGCTGAACTGCTTGTAATTTGCTCAAAGAAACCCATATTCTCTGCCTTCTCCTCTGACTCCTTGTAGTGACTGGACAGTGTCTTCCAAAAGATATCTCCGAGTGTTAATCCCTGGACTCTGTGAATGTTGTTTTACTTAGAAAAAGGTTCTTTGCAGTTATAATTAAGTTAAACATCTCAAAAAGAAATCATTCTGGGTTTTGGATGGGCCCTAAATCTACTAGGAAGTCTCGTTGAAAGAAAAGGAGACACAGACAGAAAAAAGGAAAAACAATAAAAAAGGCCCTATGGAAGCGGAGCCTTGAGTTAGGGTGCTGGAAGTCAAGGGACACCTACAGTCACTAGAAGCTTCAAGTAACAAGGGAGGAACCTTTCAGGGGCCTTCAGGGAGAGCGGGGCCCTGCTCAAATCCTGCTTTTGGATTTCTGGCCTCCAACCTGGAAGAGGATACATTTCTGTGGTTCTAAGCTGCCATATTTGTAGTAATTTTTCATGGAAACCAATGCACTCCTCAACCACCCACCACCCTCACCAGGATCTCTTTCTGAGATACCATTTCTGTCTCTTGGAAACCTGCTGGCTGCCCTATCATCCGGAGCCCATCTATGAAAACCACATTCTATTGGTAATGTACATTGGTTTTTGCCTCCCACTCTAAGTTTCACCTGGGTGTTAAGCAGCCTTGGTGCAAGGACTGAATGTTTTTATCTCTAAATCTTTAGAACCCCTACGTGATCAGTAATTGCTTGTTATTTGACTAGGTGAGTCAATTGTTTTCAATGTTTTGAAAGTTAGCCAATTTATAACTGGTTTTAAGACCTATATTTCTTCTCTAACATGGTCTAAGAGTTGTAAATTGGTAGATATAAAAAATGTAGTGAAATCAAAATTTGTATGTTTTGAGCCCTTTTAAAGATGTCTTATTGAACACTAAGATAATTAATGAGAGTAAAAATGACTAACTGGTCCCATCTAGATCTGTGACTATAAAGAAAAAGATAAAGGTCACTGTTGAACAAGAATCCAGGGAATTGTGTGTGGCTATCGGGTCAATAAAGTCAATAGTGTGATGTGTCTGAAAAGACAAGCAAACTACTAACAAACAAAACAATGCCCAACTTGGTTATTTATCACTGGATTATTTTTTGAAGGATTTGTGTAAACATTTGACATTTCTTAATAACTACATTTGTAAAGTCCTTCATGGTTCACAGAATTACAGACTTCTACAAATGGCAGGAAGTTTGCAGAGAATTTAGCTGCTTCTAAACCATATTCCATGAGTTCTCAGAAAAAATCTTTGAAGAGCTTCTAGAGCTTTTATGGGGTAAGGATGGGGTAGAGATGGACTATATCATTGTACGTTACAGGACTGGTTACATAAATTCTAGGGCCTAATGCAAAATTAAAATGAGGAACTTCCTATTAAAAATCATGAGGAATTCCACACAGTGACAGCAGAAGAGTAAACTCACCATGGGGCCCCACTGAGTACAGGCGCTGGGGACCATAAGTTACACACGTGTGAAGCTGACCCTGCATGTTATGACCTCCATATTGGAAAGCTACTCAGGCAATTACATTAAGAACAAATGGATTATAACTGATGAGAGAAAAGGCTATTAGGAAACTTTTGTTAGGAAGGCAGTCTGGTAATGATGAGGGCCTAGACTAAGTTTGTGGCAATGGGAGTGAAGTCTTATCATCCTAACATTTTATCACCTTTACGATCTAATTTTCTCTATTTTAATTATATGTGTAATAGTCACAGTTACAATCTGAGCCATAAATTTATGAGCTTCACAAAATAAGAGGTACCCAAAGGACAACTTTAGCGGATAAGGAAGAACAATTAGAGAACAAGTTAAACATACTAAATCTGTGATTCTGTTAAAAAATAGCCCAGCTGAATTAGTGTGTGTCATTGTAAATTAAAACTAACAACAAGAAACGTGAGAATACAGAGATCTCTAAGAACACTTAAATACAAGAAATCTGCTTCAGTTTTTGTGCAGAAGCTTCCTTTAGTGTCCTTGTCTGTTGGGAGCACTGTAATCTCCTGGGCACTCCTTCTTGACAGGCCCTCACTGTTAGAACGCTTCATTAGGCCATGGTTATGTGAGTGGCAAAGGACCATGTCGAGAATCGAAATTCCACCCTTGAGAAACTACAGAGATATTAGCCACCCTGAACAAAGCGCCCAGTGAAAAGATCTGGAATTTTGCATGCTCGGTGACCTCAGTGTGCATTTTAGCTGTCTGGCTGTGGGGGGAAGGTAGTGGATTGCAACAGTTCATAGACTATATTTAAAGGCGTACTAGATTTAGATCCTGGCTGCAGTGCAGGCCAGCTGTGTGACTCGGGAAAGTTATTGTTTCTCTTGGCCTTAGTTTTCTGATCTTTAATTAAGAAATAATTATAATTGTACCTATGGCATACAACTATGAGGAGTAAGTGAGAGAATCTATGGGTACAGTCCTGACATACAGAGTGAAAGTAAGTTATTCATGCAGTTGTTCACACAAATACAGTGTACTTTTTAAAGGAAAAATAAGAACAAAAATCTTAAGCTTTAGGGCTTTTTAGAGGGTATAAGGAGTGTTCTGAAGTTGATTGCTGAAGAGTTCAAAGTTGTGCTGTACAGAATGCTAAGGACATGACCAGGAGCTGTCACAGACTTAGAGACCCCACCAGCCAGCATCTGCAAATGCAACTTGGTTGCTTCCAGCTTCCCAGGTATGATAGGTGTGACTGGGCTCGTTTATGGGTGTGCAGTGGGACCTGCCAATCCTCTAGATGTGCACTGACCTCCTTCAAGTGGCCTCTCCAGCCACGAGATTGATGAAAAGTTTTCTCATTTGAAGGCAGAGTGATGAAGAGGCTCAGTAGGAGGAAATGTGGGGTTTTATATAAATGTCAGGGTGCATCCCCATTACCTCATTTGGCTCTAATAGAATTGTCAGAGAAAATGCAAATACTTGATTTATTTAAGGAACTAGACCAATTTATTCAGAACAATCAATTCAGTGTTTTATGTAGGCACAGCCTCCTAAGTTTTAAGTATTATTTTTTCCATGTCAGTATACTTTGAAACTGTAGATTTATTAGGGGACAAGGGTAAGCCACCTATTTAAAGCTCTTATATTAGCTCTTATATTATATTAGTTTCAAATAATAAGCACTTAATATATGGTTGTGGTTGTTTGAACCAATCAACATACTTTTCTAAATCGATTATATTCATGCTGAATCTACTATTTTGGTAGCTATAAAGAAATGGTCTCTAGTCTCCGTGAATTTATAATTTACATGATACGAGAATACAGAAGTAACAATAAAATCAAGCTAATTTTTAACCTTTTGTGTGCTACATTACCCAACGTTTTGAGGTCAGAATATGGACCATGGCATGCTAAGAGTGGGTTCTGTCCCAGATGTAGGCAATAAAGGGTTGCAATAACAAAATCTAGTGCTCTTTATTATTACCATGCTTTGTCAATTCTAATATTATCAGTAATAATTCACTCTTGCTCTCCAAAATCTTTTATTGGTTGTGGAAGACCATGTTCTTCAGAGAGGGCTGCGACAGTCCCCCACTTCCACCTCTAGCTTCCTTAGGACTCCCACACCAAATAGAATCAAGTTTTCTTCCTTTTGCATCGGCACAATCTTGTGACTTGCTTGTAACCAACTAAATGGAGCAAACGTGATACAGTGAGCTCATAAAAGCAGACAAACATCTGCCTAGTTCATCAGAACACTTGTGTCTAGAGTCTTTGTAAAGCTGGACCCCTTGGGCTGCCATGCTGCGAGGAACTCATGGTGTGTGGAAAGAGCGAGTGTAGGCATTCGCAGTCGTCACCTCCTGTCAGCCCAGCTGTAGAAGAGAAAATGTGCAGTCCTTCAGATGGTTCCATGTGCCAGCTATAGAGTCAAGCTGGCCATTGTGTCTTCCCATTTGAAGCCAGAATGTCACAGAGCAGAGACAGCATAGAGTCACACTGTGGATATTTCAATTATTTGACCTACAGAGTCTTTGGCTATGATAGCATAGTCGTTCTATGACAACTTTAGGGTGGTTTTACTATGATGGCATTATTCCATAGTATTAGTACATGATAATTTATTTCAAGTTGAAATAATTGTTGGAGCTACTGCTGAGAGTTAATGTATATAAACTTCAATTAGCACGTTTTTATTACACAATCCCTAATAATTATTTTATTGTGATTTGAAGTTAATTCAAAGAACTCCCAGTCAGACATTTGTCCCTTGGCCTGTGGGCTCAGGTATGCATATTTGCCTGGAGAGTAGTTTTGTAAAGAGGTTGAGAACCACTCAAGTGCCTTTTGGCTGTGTCTATGCCTCCAACTCCTGTGGTGCTACCTTTAAATCAGATTTGAGGGAAAACAAAGAATAGAATAACATAATATTTATGGAGATGAAAGAGAACTTGAGTTTTTTCAATTCTTCCAACCTACATAACTACTTGCAGCTTTTATGTATGTCTAAAATTTAAAACAAATAATGTGAGTGCAAAGTATATTTTCATCGGGTAAATGCAAATTTTAGCTCAAACATGAGACAGTGTGTTGAATGTTTATATCTTTGAAATTTAAGTATATTTTCTTATAAATAAAATAATATATTTAAAATATTTAAAAATTTTAATTTGAAATAAATTTTTAAAAGTATGTTATTTTATATATTCTTATTTCAAAACTGAAAAATAGATCTATAAAATAATGGTTATTATTACAAACTGATTTACTGAAAATAATTTTATATAGATGAAAGGATAATAAAATGATTTGCTTTGGTGTCTAATATGCTAGATGTACCACTGAAGAGGAAACGATTAATTTCAATTAAAAAGACATGTTAAAATTTCAAACGGGAAAAAAAAATTTCAAACAGGAAATCAACCGTGATCAAGTTCACAAAGGTAAAGACATTTCTTTTTTCCCTCAGAGCATCTGAACCCCCAAGAAATTCCCTACTTCCATTCCTCCTACATGAGAAGCATATTCTACCACCAAAGCCAACAAAACCTGGATATGGCCTTCGTCAAAGCCTTGGCAAACAGCTGCTGGCATGAGACCCACACTCAACCAATCAAGTGCTCCTGCAGCTGACACAAAGCAGAAAGAGTGCAGCTTCCATCGCACTGGCAGCAGAGCAGGTGCAATAGGAGAGAGGGTGGCAGAAGAGATGCCAGGGTCCTCGGGTCACAGTATTGTGTCCTCACCATAGCCTTCCTGTGGTTCTAATTCTGTCCGTGGTTCCATTTACTTACCCTCTGTTGCTTCTTGCTCCTTTTCTGAGCCTCATTTTCCAGTCTGTCCATTCATTTCATTTTGTCTAAATCAGCCTGACTCACTTTCAATTATTTGTGTTAGAAAACTCTGATCAATACATAAAAAAAATGAATAGAATTTTGACAGAGTGAATAAGGAAGTTGAAGGTACTGAAAATATTGCAGGCTGAGAGAATTCAAAAGCAAAAATATAAAAGTAGAAAAAAATGTTTTGATTAGTAACTGGTAGCGGTCTAGTATAAACTGAGTTCACGCCGGTGAGACGGCTCAGTGGCTTAAGCGCCTGCCTTGCAAGCGCGAAGGCCCGAGTTCGACTCCCGGAACCCACATACGAAAAAGGGGCCGGTGATATCGCTCAGTGGCACGGGCGCCTGCTGGCGCGCGAGGTCCTGAGGTCGTCCCCCTGGTACCCACAAAAAAAAAAAAATAAAAAAAAAAATAAACTGAGTTCACATGCACTGAGAATTGAACTCTCAAAAAAAAAAAAAGGGCACTATAAGGTAAGGCAGGTGTCCTAGTCAGCTCTGGCAGCCAGAACAAAATGCCACCCACTGGGTGACTTGAACAACAGAAATTTATTTTCTCACCATTCAGAAAGCTGGAAATCCGGACCAGTGATATGGCTCAGTGGCATAAGCACCTGCCCTGGCAAGCATGAGGTCCTGAGTTTGACTCCTGGTACCCGCATATTAAAAAAAAAAGAAAGCTGGAAATCCAACATGAGGGTTCCACCAGGATGGGCAAGCTCTGGTGAGGGCTCTCCTCTAGGCTTGCAAATGGCCACCTTATTGCTGTGTCCTCTGAAGCACAGGAAGGAAGCTCTCTGGTGTCTCTTCTCATAAGGGTGCAAATCCCATCAGGAGGGCCCCACCCTCATAACTTCATTCAACCCTAATTTCCTCCCAAAGGCCCATATCCAATACCATCACTTGGGGGTCAGGGCCTCAACATATGAATTAGGAAGGATACTATTCATTCCATAGCAGGAGGATAAAGAGGTTTCAGCTAGGGTCATGGGGACCTTTTACAGTGATGCCTCTGTTCATGAACTTAATTTGTTCCATGATTCTGGAAGAGAGGACCCCGTTTGTGTTCATGTGTGAAAGATGGTTCATCACCTGATGCAGAGTTCACAAGCAAAACAAAATTTTGCCAAAGGCTTCTGTTTGCGAATTAAATTGTTTGCAAAGAAAAGCATTCATGAACTGAGGTACCACTGAATATCACATGTAAGAGTGATGGGCTTTTATGCAAAGAGGGTTGTGCTTAAAACTCATGTTTCAGGAGTACTACCTCAGCAGCAGGGTACAGAATGGATGGGGTGAGCGAAGAATTATGCTAGGAAGCTTGAGAGGCTCCTACAATACTTAAGGCCAGCAATATAAAGAGGCTGAATTCAGCAAGAGAAGCACACAGGGAAAATAGAAGAGTCTGAATGTGAGAGAAACTTCAAACGTGGAACCAAAAGAATTAGACATCTGGATGTGGGTGTGTGGAAGACGGAGGGGTTGAGGATGACTCATAGATTTCAGGGTTGGGTAACTGGGCGGGGAGGAATGGCAATCATTGAATCAGAAGACATACAAGCAAGAGCTAGCTTGTAGCAGTGGCAAGATCATGCTTTTGGCTTTTGAAACTCTGAGTTTAGGCAGCTGATGGGACACCACATAGATATTTCAAGTTATGAATAAAGTCTGGAGCTCAGCAGAAAGGTTAAAGCCAATTGAGGAGTTCTGGAGTTCACTTGAAATGACATGGAAGTGGGGATGGGTGACATCACCCTTGGGGAAGAAAAGAAGGTCAAGAACAGAAGCTCCCTGCACTGGAAGATGGTTTTCTGACATTGAAATAAAGCATCTGAATAAGAGAGGAAGTGAATTAGGAGAATATAATGTTTTCAAGATCTTAAAAGAGAAAAGCTGAAAATGAATGAGAATGATCAAGAATATCAATGTTATTGAAATGCCAAGGACCTAAAGAAGTTCTTAATAAGATTTCTGGCAGATGAAGTCTGAGGTGTGTGTGTGTGTGTGTGTGTGTGTGTGTGTGTGTGTGTGTGTGTTGGAAGGAAGGTCAAAACCAATGTAACTGTTTCATAAGGTGAAGAAGTATAAGCAGTGCTTCTAGAAGTTTGTTTGTAGATTGGATGGTAGTTTGAATTAATAGAAAGTTGTTGTGTGGTCATTAGTTTTGTGTTTCAACAGTAGAAATTTTCAGAACATATTTTTCTACATTGTTCATAAGCTAATAGCACAAGTCCTTATACAGAAAAAGAAAGAAAACAGCAAATATACCAGATGTAAAATACTCAGCACAGTAAGCATTCTATAATAATAACTATTCTATATCTCAAATTGCTGTATTATTATGGAGGATTTCGTACTTGCTATTTGAAGTCCTTTATTCCCCTTCCAAGATTTTCTGTAAATGGTATAAACAGATAACTCAAAGCAGACTGTTCATAAGAAGGTAACTTTATAGCAATACTGCAGAAAAGGTGCCAAGAAATCTCAACTTGAACTATATCTTCAACTTAGAAGTTGATGACTGAAATTAAGTGTTATCATTTTTTTACACATTAAGACACTTAAAATACAAGTATATTTGACATAGGGAGGATCGCAGAAGATAACAAATCATGCTGTTAATCCCTTGCTGTGCATTAACTTACTAGATTCTCTTCCTGAGTTAGAATTTGATGAAAACAGTGCAGCAGGTGCAGAGGTAAGTTACTCTGATCTGCCTTCAAGAAATATAAGGAAGGAAGGAAGGAAGAAAGGAAGGAAGGAAGGAAGGAAGGAAGGGAGGGAGGGAGGAAGGGAGGAGGGAAAGAAGGGAGGGAGAGAGGGATAGGAGGGAGGAAGGAAGGGCTACTGTAAAGAGAGCAGTGACCTGAGTTTCTACCCATAGTGCATTTGGATGGTATAAACTTCTAACTAGGCTGGCTTGAGAATGATGGAGCCACTTTATCTGAATAAAGTAGAAATGCCTGAACAGGTCGGCAGATAATAAAGGAAGGAGTTAAAGGTTCAGGGCATTGCTGGAATATATATATCATACGAGGCTTGAAGACCCAAAAGAGGATTATGTGCCACAAGAGGATCTAGTGGACACACCATTCACAGAGGCCACAGGAGTGTGCTGGTGAACAGGATGCCAGGAGCACGCAGAAGTCCAGGGGTGCCTATTTTCTGCAGGTCAGGCCTGATGGTAGGAGAAGCTGTCACACAGCTGTTTCTTTTTAATACTAATGAGAATTACTCCGTATCTGAAGAAACAGAAGCCAGGTGCCAGAGCTTAACTACCAAAAACCAGAAACTGGGAGTCTCAGGCGTTATAAGAATGCACAAGGCCAGAGTGAAGTAAAAAGCACCTGACTCAGAAAGTTTCAGATATAGTTAGTAGATATAGCATCCCCTATGGCAAAATACATGGAGATACAATGGGATTGCTTAATATATATCATCACAGGAACATAAGAACGTGTGAGCTGAGGGTCGGCACCCAGTAAAAAGTGCCATCCTTCGTACAGTTGCTGAACCTGAATGACTTCATTGACTGAAAATGCAGTAGGCTCCCATAGGGAAGAGTCCTGCAAAACTACAGGAGGTACACAGTGACTTCCCCACTTCCTCCCCAAAAGGACCACTGACTCTTTACTCAAGTGTCTATACATTGAGGACAGTGAATATCCACATATTTCCACTACTGGACACAGGATATGAATGGATTTTTATACTTAGAGACCTGAATTAGTCTTATCATGGACCCCTATGAGAGTACAGATATATGCAAACCAAGGAACAAATGAGTTCAGGCCAAAGTCTGTTTCACAGTGGGTTTACTATTTCTGTTAATAAATCCAGAGGCCATTTTCCAGTCTATGAAGCTATAAATGGGGCATCTAATACTTGACAAGTGGAATCACCCCTTATTGAGAGAATTCAACCCAAAGTCTCTGAAACTGCACCTCCTATTTTCTCTACTAGATAACAAGTCAAAAGCAACACTGGAGCATGAGCGGGAAGATGGTGAAAACTTGAGGCCACTGCTTGAAATCTCAAGAATGAATAGGTGGTGATTCTTATCTGATTTCTAAGTAATTTAGCACTCAGATGATAATTATAGCCTGTGAAATCTTCAACCAAATAAGAATGGCCATTGATTTTTCCAATGTTCTTTTCTATCCTACTCAAGAAAGACGAGAAATACTTCACATGTACTTACAATAAGAGACCCCTTACATCATAGTTTATGTCAGTGCTATATTAACTAAAGAGATATGGACAGTGTGGATGTCTTACAGTTCAGATATCTTTGACCTTTCATATCAAAGACATCATGCTGATAAGACAAGATAAAAAGGAGGTGGTTAGCACACTGGAAGCCTTGCTAAGACACATGAATTACAGATTTTGTGCAATAAACATTATAATATTCAGGGTCTTAGGACTTCAGTAAGTGTTCAGGGATCCAGTTATCAGAGGCACGCTAGATACCCCTTTCAAAGTAAAGACGATTATTACATCTTGTACCCATGCCACCAAAAAAGACATAGTACCAGGTAGGTCACTGTGGGTTCTTGTGGAAACACATTCCACTCTGATGAATACATCCTGGTCCATATGATGAATGCTATGGCTGGAATGTTGATGTTCTGCCCCCAAATCCATATATTAAAATACTAATCTCAAGGTGATGACATTAGGAAGTGATTAGATCATGGATATTCTGATTAATTCCCTTATAAAAGTGACCCCAGTAGTGTCTTAAAGAAGGTGACATCTACCATTATAGTTTAGATCTAGTGTCCTCTGAAAGTCTGTGTTCACAGGTCAGTCTTTTGGAAAGTGATTGGACCATGTGGTGCTATACTTATCAGTGGATTAATTTATTGATTAATTTATTTGCTGTTAGGAGGTGGGGCCTGACCAAAAGAGATGGGTCACTGGGGCCATGACCTAGAAGGGTGTATTCTTATCCCTGGCTCTCCCTTCTCTTGCTGCTTCCTGGCTGCCATGAATTCAGCAATTTTCCTTCACCATGCCCTTCTACCATGCTATTCTTGCTTTGGAGTCAGCCAATAATACATGGACTGGACCCTCTGAAACCATAAGCCTAAAGAAACCTCTGCTTCTTAAGGTTGTGAGTGTTGGATATTGTATCCCAGCAACAGAAAAGCAGCTAAAACATCTTTGAACCAGAAATTAGGCCCTCAACAGACACTGACTGCCAGTACCTTGATCTTGGACTTCCCAACCTCCAGAATGGTTAAAAAATAAATTTCTATTGTTTATAAGCTACTTGGTTTGTGGTATTTTGTTATAGCAGCTAAAATGGACTAAGAAATTAGTTGACATGGAAACCTACCAGCTTTGAGAGAGGCATGGAGCAGGAGAGGGCTCTGCAGCAGATACTGAGTGTGGGGCAGGCAGCCTTCATATTTAGGCCATGTGACCCAACAGATTCTACAGTGCTTTAGGTATTAGTGGTGAGAAAACATTCAGTTTGGAGGTCACAGCAAATCCCAGGTGGGTGGCTCACAAAATAGGCCCCAGGAATTCAAGAGCAAGATCATGTCACTTGCATCTGAGAATTAGGTATCTTGAAAAGTAACTGTTCGTGTAACTGGGCCTAAAGATATAGACTGTTTGGCTGAGAGTATAAAACAAAACAATTTCTGAGCTGTCCATTATTAGCTTGTTTCTACTGGACCCTGTCAAAGTAGTATTATCTAGGGTAGAGTTCTAATCAGCTGTAAGTAGTGACAATGCTAGTTATAATGGTATTATGTAGCCAATTATTGTGCATTGTAAAGAAGCTAAAGATAACTTAGTAGTTGTCATTTTAAAAAGCAATTAAAGTTCTTTAACACTTTCAATAATGTGCAAAGCATAAAATATTAAAAATTAAGGGTCATAAAAATAAAATATGCAGTCATTAAAAACTAAAGTACAATTACAACTCGATAATCAAGACTATTTAAATTAGTTTTGGTGCTTGAGCTACTTGGTCACTTGGAAAGTAGGACACAGATAGGAATTTCTGTAGTGCATAGTTTTTCAACTATTTTCCTAATTCATATAACGCGGTGTTCAATTAAAGTCAACTACCAAGTTTTCTTCATCTACCATGTGTGAGCCACTACACTGAGGATCACTCAAAATGTGGCTGCCTTCTCTTCAGTGGGAACACATTCCAGGAGGTAGTGCAATAAAGAGATCAATTGCTGGCTTTGGAGTCACACTAACCTGAGTCCTGCTCCTGGCTCTAACACATACTGATGGAATAAAGTGGAACAAGTTAATTCTCCTCTCACATCCTTAGTTTTGTTACCTGCTAAAGGCAGCATACTTTCATTTCAGCCACTCTGAAAATTAAGGCATACCAAGTACTTAGGATGATGTTACACAAATAAATAGTTGCTTTTTAATTAAACGTAGCTGGGGGACAAGAGTTTGAAATAAAGCAGCAAACTGAGTACTGCAATGAGGTCCATGGACGAGGCTACATTTAGCCATGGTGCCTGGGTCAGTGGTGATGGTTATAAACCCTGGGGTGCACCCCAGAGTACCAGCCTGACTCCCCTGTTGCTGTGCTCTAACAGAGTACTGAAGGATTCCCTACAGTGAGGGTGAGCCTTTTAGAGACTGGGTGTCCAAACTGTAACCCAAAACCCAATTGTTCATCACAAAGTGTCACACTGCAATTAAACCTGAATACTGAGGTTTCAGTTTAGAAAAAAAACAACTGTTTTCCAGTGTTTGGCTGCTGGGGTGACTTGGCTCATGTGCCCATGGAGAGGACTCTGGGTGCCCGCTATGGCATGTGTGCCACAGGTTCACCAGCACTGCAGCACATCCAGCCATCTCTCTACTCACCTGCTATGGCTCAGGCTCTTGGTGGCTCACAGATGCCTAGTTCATCCTGTCCCTCAAAAACAGTCGAATGTGTTATCTTCATTTGACTCTGGTCTCATCAGCACTAAGGTTCCTGGTTTTAAGAAAACCAGCTGAACCCAAATATTTATCATTTTGTATTTTAGATTCTATGACGGTCTCCTTAAAAGGTTCCATTTTGCTTTTAGTTTCTCCTTATTTTAATGCCTTCTTTACTCTCTACCAGACAACTCTTGAACTTCAGAAGTTTATATAGGTATAATAATATTGAATACCTGATGTATTTCAGGATATATATATATATATATATATATATATATATATATATGGAATTGAGTTAAATGCAATCATTCTAAAGTACTGCGTCTGGCATGGTAATTTTCAGCTGCACATGTCAGCTTAACCCAAATCATGAAGCCTCAGGTTGATTTACAAAGTCTTTCTGATTTATTTATTCTCGGTATGCTTTAAATCTCACATTTCCCCACATATATCACGCCTTGAGTTCCCCCCTCAGATGTTCCTGATGGTTTCCCTGTTTCTTGCTCTCTGCCTTTGCACCTGCTTCTCTCTCACCTGGATTGCCACCTCTCGACCTACCCAAATCACATCTGTCTTCAAGATCTGTGATGGTTAATCTGGATTGTTAACTTGATCGCTTGAGGGAAGCCTAGGTGATCAGTAAAGCTCACGTCTGGGGAGCAGAGTGCATCCTAGGGCATCATGGGGAGTGACTTTGAGGGACATATCTAGGCCTTAGCTCCTTTCTTTCTGACTCTTCTCATGCTCTCTCCTTCCTGGATGCCAGGACATGAGCAGCTTTTCTCTGCCATGCTCTTCTACCATGAACATGGACTGAAACGAGCCAAAATAAAATTTCTCTTAAGTTGTTAATGTCAGATATTTGTCCCAGCAATGAAAAAGCTGACCAAGACCCATGACAAGTGTAACTGACTTCTGAACCACTCTCCCCACCGTCATCACCAATACGCTAACAATCATTTCCACTCAGCATATTTTTATGCACTGTCCTCTAGAGTAAACACTATACTTATAGCCCATGATATTTCTAAGGATGCATGAAAATGTCTTAAATTTTTTAAAATCAGAAAGATTTTAGGCTGAAGAAAACATTTAATATATAATTATAAGAATTTATTTTTATAGCAATATTATAATAAAATATAATTTTCAATTTTTTTCATGGTACAGAGACCCATGAAGGGATAGCAGCTAGAGCTTAAAAAAAGTCATAATGCAATGCTGACTATCTTACATTGCCCTGTAGGACAAGTCTTCTTTTCCTAATTAGAATGTACAAACTGCTGCCAGCAGTCTCCACACTGCAGTTTGCTAATACTGTACTTAAGAAACCCCAGACATATAAATGGAATTCTGTGATATATTTTTCAATATTTCAAAGATCCTAATAGTATATTTATACATATTAAGCCCACATGTACTAACTAAAATGTCAATGCTCTTTGCTTTTAGCTGAGACTAGTGATCACTAGCTAGCAATACTAGTGATCTCAGACTGGTTAGAGGCTCTGATACATAGTTGAAAATGCAGGAATTTCTTTAATGTGACTGGAGAAACAAGTACTATTATAAAGCCACATGGCAGTCCCAGAATATTCAAATATAAGTATCATTTATGGAAACTAGGTCAATTTAAAGATGGAGACTATCCACCTGTTTTTGTTTACTTACCTATTTATTATCACTCCAGTCATATTAATATTTTATTTGTACAATTTCAAAATAGTGTTATAATACAGTTTCATTATTACAGGCCATTGTTTAATATCTGGGCCTAAAGTTGGGATGAAAAAATAATTCACTAGATATAACATTTTTAAATGGAGTTCATAAAAGGGTGTAGGGAAAGAGAAACAAGATGAATGATAAAGGGGCTCCATGATAGTAAATATCCTAGATTCCAGTGGGTGCTTCACAGATGTCCTTTGGACCTTCTCTCACCCCCACTGTAACCTTAGCTGAAGGCTAACAGAAGAATCAGTCAAATAATAGTAGTGGCTGGAGCACCAATAGTCACAGTGATAGTATAGCAGTTATGTTATGGGTGCATGCCCAAGAAATATTTTTGGCATATTACCTAGCAGAGAAGACACTTACTCAAATTGTCTCATTTGAAATTTAGAGGGGCCGGTGAGAAGGCTCAGTGGTGTAAGCGCCTGCCTGGCAAGTGCGAGGGCCCGAGTTCGACTCCCAGAACCCACATATGAAAAAAGGGCCGGTGATATCGCTCAGCGGCACGGGCGCCTGCTGGCGCGCGAGGTCCTGAGGTCGACCCCCGGTACCCACAAAAAAAAAAAAGAAAAAGAAAGAAATTTAGAGCCGAGAAGCATTAGAAGATGGCTGTTTGGTGGCAGGTAGGTCTCATCAGCCAGTAAAGACAAACACAGGAAGTCAGCCCAGAGTGTATCTTTTCCTCTACCACAATCCTTGTCCTCCAAATGCAATTTCCAACTGGTCTCAGAAAATCAATTGCTACAGGTAAACTGGCATGCATTCCCCAAATCCCTGTACTCCAGACTGAGGGCTGTTCGTGCCTCTACAGAATTCGGTAAAAAGTCACAAAAGGGAGGGAGCAAGCTACCAGTGGGTTGTGTTTATTCAACCTTTGTCTTGGCCGCCTGTGAACAGTGGTTGCTACACACGGGACCCGTGAGTTTACTGGCAATGTGACAATACGTGCTTCATTTTTTGGCAATAAAATGTGGCTGTGTGGGTAGGATTATGCTGATGATTGGCCGCCAGTGAGGAGAACAGAGGAAAATGACATCCTAGCTTTCCACTAATATTCTGGGGAAACACTGTGTAACTTGTTGGATGTCCACGAATTCCTCTTATTCCAATATATACACTTCTTTATAATCTGACTTGGTAGCATAACCCATCTAGTGGTGATATCTTTTCCTTGACCCCCAACAGCCTGGGCAGACCTTGGGGTTTGTTGGAAAGACAGACTAAAAGGATGGTGATATCCACAAAGCTGAAGAACCTAACCTTCAAGACACCCTCTGGGGAGGCTGCACCAAGATACCCTTGGGGAAGGTGACCTGAAGAAAGATTTCCCAAGAAAGACAGAGGCACAGCTACTCGCTGCTTCAGCTGCAGTTGATCCCAGGTGCCTGGGCAGCTGAATGCAGACCAGGGGAGAAACCCAGGACAGACCAGCAGGAAAACTGCACGTCAATGCCCCAAATCCTGAGGATAATAAATAGTTGTTTTCAGGTTTAGGGCGGTTTGTAATGAAGCAATATATAATGGAAACTGAGGCCAACAAACGTAGCTGACTTGCTCTTTTTTTCTTTTAATTTAAAAAGGAAAGTAAGGTCACAGTTGGAAGTGACCTAAAGAGATGATTTCAGGCCTTCGTGTTTCAATGATTTATAGGGTTAACTGGAAAGTTGCTAAAGATGATTTTTCATTCTCAACTTTGAGGTTAGTTTGCTTTTAACTGGAAAAAACATTGCTAACTTCACAGCGCAAGAAATACCAAAAAGCTAACTTTAAGTATTATTCTAATGAGATTTAACACTGAATTATAAATTTGGTAGTTAAATGTTAAATAATCTTCAGAGTTTTTTTTTTTCCCCTAAAAAACCAACAGCATTCCCAAAAATAGACTTGGGGATTTTTATTTCCCTGAATGCTTTTTGTAAAGCAAAATAAAGCTCTATTATCAAATTATTACCAACACCTTAACTGAAGTCACATGCTTATGGATAGCTCAAATTCCTTAATTTTATTTACTAATCCACATTGGAAGCATCAAATATTCCTCAATTTTATTCAAATACTTCATAATGGGGCTTATTTATTTTTGTTTATGAGTTTACATATATTTATAAAATATTAAATAATTTCTAAATATAGTCATAAGAATATTTCCACAGAGAAAACTGACTATATGACTGTTTTCTCCTATTTTCCTACATATCAAAATTCTGGCAAACATTTCATGAGAATGCATTAGTTTAAAACACCAAAAATTTCTATTATAAAGTCTTCCCAAGGTGCCTCTGGTTGAATTAGGGAAGAAATATATTTGTATTTAAGTTCAAATATAATGGCAAAACCTGACTGTAAAGCCTGCATTTGCAGTAGGAGTTATATTCAGAGTTGCCATAGCAGCCACCCACATTCACACACACACAAAGGGGTAGTGGGGGAAAGAAAGAAGCAGTCAGCGGAGCACAGAATCTGTTGTTAAAAAGACAGAAGTACTCATCAATGTAATTACAAGCAGGGATCCTAACTTTTGTTCTGAGCCACCTTTAAGGACAGAAGATTTCCCAATGTCACTGTGTTTATTAAATGATTGTTTTTTAAACTCATCTACCATCTGCACCCTGGCTTTTAAACTTTACTGGATGCGGAAACTATGCAGGAGAATGTGGGAATTCAGCTGACTATGCACACATTAGAGCTAACAGGATTTAGGATTATACAACCTGGAACATTCAGAATCATTGTATTGAGGATAAAGCATGGTTCTATGGATCTGAGCAAGTTACCTCACTTTTTGAGTGTCTTCTTCTGTAAAATGGATCTAATAAGAGCACATATGTCAGAGAAATGTTACAAGGATTAAATAAAATAACATAAATAATCAATTAATAAGTTAAAAATCTGTAAGACTTAGTAAAACTAAAGCAATTAGTACCTAGTACATAGTAAATGCTCAATAAATACCTGTTATAATAATAATTATTATTAATACCTTCAAATCTTTCATACAGACTAGAACAGCATGGTTTATAATGCATAAGTTGCTAAAACAAATACAAGCAGTTGGGCAGTAGACCAGGGGAGAGATATTAATATTCTTCCAGTAACTGAGCAGATATGCCTTCTCCCATAGTGATGTCTTTGAAACACTATTTTGGTGGACTAAAAAGGCCAAGTATTTCAATACAGTTACACATTCACATTCAATATAGTTACACAGCAAAATCTAACATCTATCAGTGCTAAAATATTTATGCAACAGTAGTTGGGGGCAGGGACCATTCTGGAATTTGTTTTCCATCATGTGCTTCAATAAATAGCTATATGCAGATATATTTGCAATTCATACACAGATATAAAGGTAAACACCAGGTTTTGAAGTAAGGGCAATGAAAGCAAAGTATTTTGTGACTTCTTACTCATTTTAAATCTTCATTTTTAAGGCTGAGTACTTCGTATTCAGCAGAAGTGGAACATGTAATCAAGAGAGTTAGTGAATAGGAAAGAATATGCATGGGTTAGCCTATTTCATGTCAGGCCCAGAGGTACCTAATAATGTGTAGGAGAAAGCAAAGCTGATGAGCTAAAGAAATCAGGAGAAATGAGAGGAATGGAGTTGGCAAGCAGAGCGAGAGGGCAAGAAGGGAGCTGTAAGAGACAAATTCTACATAAGTCAGTAGGCAGTGGAAGAGAAAATGGGATAGGATAAAATTGAATACTTAACTCCATACAAATTTTCTTGATGGGATATTTTTTAAATCCAAGCAATGAGAGATAAAAGTAATTTGGCTTAAAAATTTTTTAAATGATAAAATGCACACCTTTTGGCTTTTAAAATTATCTTACCATTGTAACAGTGATGTGCAATGGTACAGTTCCCCTTTTAAATTGTCCTTATTCAGTAACTTTTATTTCCGTTCTCAAGAAGCAAGGTCACAGGGTATCGCTATAGATTCTCTCTGCTCTCAGTGAGCCTGACATGATTGCATTAGAAACTTTTCCATCATCAAGTAGCTTTTTGAGAATAAAAACAATCCTGAATTTTTCCAAGTCATTAGAAATAATCAAGTTGGGCTTCAAATTGGGCCTGAGTCTTTACACATCTCTTGTTAATTCTTGAAATCAGAAGGAAGTAGATATTGGTTCCATTAGAAAGGAGAACCGTAAAAGGTAGTCAAATTCTCTTAAGTTCCTGTTGGAGTTTACGGCAAAGCCTATGGAGAATACCTTTGGGGTCCAACTCCATAGCTGCAAAGTGCATCCCAGTGATGGCAGGAAAGGCTGATGACAGGGGTACTGGGGTCAAGAGCTGCCCGCCAAGCCTGTTCTTCTTTCCATTCTTTCCTATACCAATAATGTGCTCAGTTGTGACCACTTACTCCTACTTAAAGGTCCTAAGATAGCTGCACTTGAGGCCTGGCTTTTACCCCTAAAATGATGGCAAATGGTCCATAATAAAGCCGAAATACAGTTTCTAAGGATATTTCAGTTACTGTGAGAAAATACTAAAACACTGATTGAGATATTATGATGATGCAATTACCAATAATAAAAGATCTTTCTATAAACAGAGTGCCCTCTTTTCACCCCCACAAGGGGATACTAGAGCTTGACTAGGCAGCCAAGAGCCCAGATAGTTCTTCTAATTGCACTATTACCAGTTCGTGGGGAGTGCTACAGAGCAAATGTGTTTCCATTAAGTTCTATTTAACACAAAGACAAACAATATTCACAACAGAAATACAACTGGCTATCATTTTTAATATAACCAACTGCCCACATGATCTCATGAGAGTCAAGTGACTTAATTTCATTCACAGACCAAACAGCAATTATTAGAAATAAATTAAACAGCCATTAGAAAGCTATTACTATAGTGTCCAAAGAGTGACTTTCATTATGGCAAGGAAAGGATTTCTAGCTTAGAAGAATGATCAGAAATACATGCTCAGGTGAATGTATACTCCTTACTTACTGTTAGATACATGGCTGCATAGACACTGAGAGCTGCTTCTTTGGATGGGAATGTTTTTCTTGCCCTCATGATGAGATCTGGATTTCCTGTGCAAGCCTCTTCCCCACTGATGAACTGTGTGTACTGCTGACACCCAAGTGCTGTGTAGTTGGGCTTACACAGGGCAAGAAAATGTGGAGCCAGATTTCCTGTAACGACTTGTCCAGCATTTACAAAGATATCTGTAGCAAACAGTCCAAATGTATAAATTCCTGAGGAAGAAAACAAAGAATTTTAGCTCCGCTTTTTTTTGTATATAAGTTCACAATAAGCCAAAAAGAAAATATTTTAGGCACTATAAAATATTCTATACATACATACACTTGGTTCATTTTATTTCCATCCTTTCCAGTTTCTCCCTTGGCTTTCTGGAGTAGTGGGTGTGTTAAATTATTTAATACATTGAGCTGTCTACCACGGGCTACATTTTTATGCAAGGCAAGTTTATAAAACATAAGATAAAAAAAGAAAATATATTCTAAGACTATGTTTGGGTAATGTGAGGTTTAAAAGGAGACATGTATCCCTTGAGAGGGGATCATCTATCATGTTTCACTAATGTTAGCAATCTTTATTTTTTCTCTATTTTTGAAAATATTTTTTATCTCACTAACATAATGCAAAGCAGTTGTCTCTCTCTGATTATGCCTCTTAAGCCCATTCAGATTGATATTATCTCTGCTGGAGGTGCCGATTAGCAGCAAAATCCAATGCCATCAGTTTCCATTTAAGTATAGTGGAAATCTTAAGTAAAGCAAACTCTTTCAGATTAATCTCTACATAGCCTTCAGAGACATATTTTTTAAAAGCACACAACAGCTGGTAATTTAGTTTCTCCTTCTCTTTTATAGATTGGCTATTTGGGGCAATTTAGTAAACAATAAGGCAATTAATATTATAGTTTTAAATATCTTTATGATATTAAAAGTTATTCATTTGAGTTACCTGAAGGTATAAAATTAAGTATATCAGTTTTTTTTTCTCTTTTTGTAAGAATGTTGTTCATTTACTTGAATACCAAAAATGTGTTCTAAATTCTGAATTATTAGTCACTGTTGTCAAAACTTAGGCAAAAATAAATTCTTTGCTATTAATTTCAATAAACTTACAGAAACAATCTTCAAGGATGTGATCTTGATGTAAAGAAATCCATCCTTTTATAACTTTGGAAAATAAAATCCATCAAAACTGTTTAACACTATACCAAAACAATACTTTCTTGGTTCACTGGTTCACTTAAAAGTCATATAACTTTATAAAATTAGATTTTCTTCTTAGTCACATCTTTCTTGATTGTTTTCTACCTTCTCATCATTATTGTCCATCATATGGAAAATCACCATGAAAGTTGCACAGGATCAAATAATTTTCTAACATTAGAGGCATGGTTCTTCTTTAAATTTCCAAATATTATGCAAGATTCAAGCACAAAAGATTTATGCACAAAACCTTGCATGTAGTACCCAAATGTCAATGAAACAAAGACATCAGTTCTCCTTTTATCTTAAAATTCTAATAAAAAACAGTAAGAATATCTTTCTTTACTCTCACTAGCATTCCATGAGTCATATACAAAATAAAGGTTATTGAAAGCAGAAGTTTGGGAGAAGCAGAGAAATGAAAGAGAACTGAACTCAATAAGATGTTAATGTATACAATCTCCCCTTTCAAAATCCCAGGACCAAGCATAGGAATATAAATTACAAGCTTTCTTCATCTGTAATCCTTTGAAATTTAGGCTCAGATGTACTCATTTTATTTAACTCAACTATTCTTCTTATCTAGCAAAATAGAAATATTTGATAAGAATATAGAAATGTCTCTCGATATTTATGAAGTTCCCAAATGTGGATTAGAACTAAAATGTCAGTGCATCAGATCCAAGGCCAATCTTGTGGTAAATGACACAGATAATTATTAAAGTGTGGTCCCATGAATGTATCTGATCTGCTCGCTTTGAGAAGAGTCACTATACAGAGGGAGGTCTTCTTTTTTTTGTGGGTACTGGGGGTCGACCTCAGGACCTCGCGCGCCAGCAGGCGCCCGTGCCGCTGAGCAATATCACCGGCCCTTTTTTCGTATGTGGGTACCGGGAGTCGAACTCAGGACCTTGCACTTGCCAGGCAGGCGCTTATGCCGCTGAGCCATCTCACCGGCCTGGGAGGTCTTGTTATATAGCAATGTTTCAGTTATAAGCTTCCATTTTAATGGAACAAACTAGAAACATCCAAATTATGAAAAAGGAACAAGAAAGAAATCAAGCTCTCCTAAATGTTCTCTAAAATCATATAAGTAATAAATAGGCAGACTTATAAACACAGCTTACTTGGTGCCACACATTATTTAGAAATGTGTGTATAAATGCAGGAAAATATTTACTTTTAAGTAGACAGAAAATAATTTGCTTAACAGTATTTAGGAAAGCATCAATTCATCAAATGCTTTTAGTTTTGTATACATTGTTGATTATTCCTCATTTTGTTATTTTAAATGACTCATACAAAGAAAAATGAATCAAAAAATACTGATGCATTTTAAAAACTTTATAAAGTTTCATATAAAAGTTATTCCTTCAACAAAATAAATGAGCATTTTGAAGATACACAACTTGATGTCAATAAAAAGAACATTTACTGGCTAGGAAGTCTTTTTGTCTTAAGAGAGATCTATAGGTCTGAAGGTATCTGACTAGTCTTTATTGAGTTTATCTATGTATTAGATCACCCATGCATAGCATCTCCAATGTTCTCATCCTGATCCCCTCAACAGGAGAAATATATTGAATGACTACAATATCTCTAATGTATCTCTTAATATTGATCAGAATTTATCTTTTTTTTTTATGTGGGTACTGGGAGTCGAACTCAGGACCTCGCGCTTGCCAGGCAGGTGCTTACACCACTGAGCTATCTCACTGGCCCTCAGAATTTATCTTAGATGCTATTTAATATATAGACATATATTATTATTTTAATTTTTTACTGTACTGGCATTCAGACCCAGGACTGCTCTATCACTGAGCTACATCCGTAGCCTTTTTATTTTTCTATTTAAAGATATACTCATTTTTATCTGCTGAAACTAGGAAACAAAAATTAAATTTTGTTGTTTTAGTTAAATAAATGGTTTTGACCAAGTTTCTATTGAACTGAAATAATGTTCAGTAATTTGTCAGTGTTTGTATTTCTTAGTGGTAATATCTGAAATAGAAAATTAAAGCACCAATGAATCTAACTGCTAATAAAACCACCAATATATTTTTGTTTATATAAAAATAGCTTAGAAGTAGAGCACAGAGTACTACTTATTAAATACAATACTTTCCAAGCATTGTACTTGTTTTTACATAGTGAACATATAACCTAGGGTACCATTTCTTGTTTATGAAATTTTATAAACATAATAGCTCATTTATTTTAATTATGCAATTACGAGTTGCTTAAAGAATATTAAATATTCAAATATTTGTGGTCATTTTCTTCCTTAATGTGGAAATGACTCCTGAAGTAGGATATTGCAATGTGAGAAAGTCATACGTAATGTTCATTTTTAAAATGAAATTGAAATATTTCACAGAAATTAAAACCAATATTTGCATAGAGTCAAAATATTGTTTCAGCATAAATAAAAACAATTCAAGGAACACATACCAAGAAATCGGACAGTTCGGCGCACCAGTGGGTTTATATAGCAACAGTCTCCAGTTAGAATAGTTTTTTCCTGATTTTCAAAATCTCTTGTGGCAAGTTGTAGGCAAAACACAGCTGTTTCTCCAACTATTATCTTGCAAAGGAAGAAAGATTAATGACTATTAGAATATAATCAGTATAATAATTTTTTATTTAAAAAATACAAAAAAACTCCTTTGAATAACAATCTTGATGTAAAACTGAGTCATACTGGCTAACTAGACTCTTTTATTATATTTTCTCATATGTACATATATTGTATATAAACCACATTTCTCTCAATCCAAGGAAATATTAAAATGATAAATTATGAACAAAAATAGACTATAATACTTTTGTTTTCTAAAAGACTACATTAAAAATGGAATATACAAAGGAACTTGAGGGAAATTCTCAGTTATTTTTGGTGTGTGATTGTATTTCATTTTAGTGACTATGTTTTAAGTTTAACTTAACTTCAATTTGAATCTTCTATAGAATTTGAAATATTCTCTAAGAATATTTTTGAAAAAGCCTAGTATAGGCATACTAATTTAAAATAATATTAATAATTCTATCAGCAAAAACACATTTGGTTTTGAGATTGTCCTATTCTCAGCTATTAATAATTCAATTCTAATCATTAACATATTCTTTATACTTCAGAATATATGTGTTATAATCATCTACATAGAAACCGTATAAAGCAGGGAATATTATCATACTCTTTTTGCAAGTGAAGAAATAAAGACTTGGAACTCAAATGAATTGCCCAAGAGCTAGTAAGGAGAACCAGGTTCTGGTACGGATTAGTTGCTTTACTTGTGACTTAGAAAGACTATGTTCTATGTTCTACTTGTGTTTGTACCATTTGCAGTTGTTTTCACACATGCTTCTCAAAATCACCAGCAAGGTATTAGCACAAATATTATTATTTTATTTTATGGATGAGGCAAGCAAAACTTAAGGAAGTTAAATATCAATTCTCTTTTAGGCCAGTCAGAGCCAAGCAGCAATTTCTGACTGACCTTTATCTTCTGGCTCTATTTAATACCATGGACAACAGCCAAGGGACTAATAAGAGAAAAAGAAACTGGAGCCAAGAAATAGTAAGTCTGCTGATTTGTCATGCTTAGATTTATTCTTAGTACTGTATTCTTTTACTGCATCTTATAAAGTTAATTAGCATGCTGTATTGGTTATGCAATTGGGTTAAATAGCGTGCTGTAATGGTAACCTGGGTCCTTGATATTCCCAGGTGCTGAGGTTTGAATGTGTCTCCAGAATCTGTGTGTTGGAAACCCTAATATGATGTGGTAAAGGTGTTTGGAGGTAGGTCCTTTGGAAGGTAATTAGGATTCAATGAGGTCATGAGCTCGGGGCTCCCAGGGTGGCTTTCTTTATAAGAAAGAAACATCATGGCTTTATAAGAAGACTCTCAAGACAGCACACTTGCTCTGTCTCTCCATGTGATGCCCTCCATCAGCTTACGATGCAGCAATAACATCACCAGACGCTAAGCAGATACAGTACTGGCATGAAGCTTTTGAACTTCTTAGCTTCCAGAATTGTGAGCTAAATAAGTTTCTACTCTTTATAAATTACCCTCTCTCCAGTATTTTGTTATAGCAACAGAAAAGAGAGTAAGACACCAGGGAAATGTTTTCAGAGTCTCCATGGAAAGTATGATTAGAAGATACACAAAGTAGTAAGTGGAAGTAAAGAAGAGATCACGGAAGATCAGGTTGTCAATCTACTTTTACCCTAAAGTGAAGAACAGATTATAGGGCATCTATTGATTTCAGCCCTTTGCTTTAGTTCCTTTCCCTCTTTTCTCACTATAACTCTGCTGTATTTCCATGAAGGTCAAGGTTAAATTGTAAAGCAGAAAATGATGAGATGAAGTATATGTTACAACTGTAGTCTTGTCTATCTGGTATTCTGGGTTGAATACGGAAAAGACTAGGACTTTAAATCCCTCCTGAATTTTAACTTTGCCTTTGATGAAGGAGAGCAAGTATGCTATGAAACAGTTCCTCCAGCTAAAGGAGGCACAAGAACTATTTAGCATGGGTATATCAGCTGTCACCAGGGCATTAGGATAAACCAATACACGAACAACCTGTGTCTGACACTTTCTTAATTCCCTTTCTGAAGGACTCTTTCATGTACTACCTCTTCTTTGTTGCACATCAAAATATATTATCACCAGGATGCTTTCTAAGTTTTCAGTTTTAACTTCTTCTAGGCCTGTTTTGCTGTAGGATGTTCCAAATTCAACAATCTGCCATCCACTCCACTTCAAGATTAACCAGGTCCCCAGTGATGGATTCCTTCTTTCAGTTCTCCACAGAAGCTACCGCTGGGTCTCCACTTCCAGCTTGACCTCATTTTACAGCGTGTTCAACCCCAACTCAGGATGTTGACACACTAAACTCCTTAGAATACAATCGATTATAGGTAATTCTTGTGGAATGTGGAAATGTATCCCACATTCATACACCTTATTTTCGAAAGATCAGAATGTCATAGTCTGCCACTGACTTTCTGATAACCAACTTCTACCTTGTTCCTGTGACAAAGGCTCCACCTGATACTCTAGTTCTTATAAACAGATCTGGTGTGTACACTCCCTGACTTGATAACTCTTATTTCCTAGATTCCTTCCAGACTGAGAAATTACTTGCAGACTGAGAAGTGCCTTGCATGGACCACTCTGCTTGTGCTATTCTTTCCATTATCTTTCCTAATGCTGACCTTGCTTGCCTGCATCTCAGCACATTCCATGCTCATGCATTTCCTGTTTGTGTATTGAGCATATCTGCCAAAACTGTGTCTCAGTAAATTACATTTGGCTACTACTATTAGAACTTCACTTAAACTGTATTAAGCAAAAAAGAATTTATTCCAGGGCTGATGGGTTATCGCAGAGCCTAAGGGAAGAGGCTGGAGATTAGGTCCACCAATGAGAAGTTCTCAAGAGTTCAGGCAATAGCTCTTAGTCTCCTTCTCTCTCTTCCCCTGTAGTCACACTGTCTCCCATCTCAGCTCCTCTATGAATGCCTGTATTCTTAATTTTCTGCAAGCCAGTTTTCCTGCTTTCTAGCATATACGCTTGCCCCAAAAGTCTCGGAAGCCTTATTTTGAGCTTATCATTTCAGATCAAGGAAATGGTTTAAAATTCCAAATTTCCCAGAGGTTCAGTTTCAGGGAGGTATTTCTCTTGGTCCAACTAATCAAGGTTAAAAAATTGTGTCATGATTTGTAAGAACCAGCTTTCTGGGTACAGAAGCAGGTTCTCAAAAAGAGGGAGTGTGCTGTAACCTGATGTCTCTCATCGCTACATCTTCCTGTACCTCTCCCAGCCAGTTCTCAGCCTACACTAGCCCTATCTACCAAGTTCTCTGGATGTGTTCCATATGTCTATTTGGACTTCATCTCATCAAAGGAATATGCCTGGGCCCTGGTATCTGCTTTCTTCCAGTGGTATATCTAATTCACATGCTCTTGTTCTCCTACCCTCTAGAATTCATTGTGACATCTATGGAAATCCTCTTCCAACCATATTCTCTCTTAACTTCTCCCACCAGGTTTCCTGTGTGAAAACTCCCATTGCTTACAATTCTTGGATAAATTTAAGCAATACAGTAAAACAATTCTAATTATGATAAGTTGAGTAAATGCTTTCTGAGGGCAGGATGGACACAGTTGCCAGACACTGATGTTCAAGGAAAGCTTTATAGTTTAATTGAATGAACAAAACCAAAATAATTAATAATGGTGCAGAGTCACATATGCTGAGTTTTGTTTGACTACTGTTTTATTCACAAGTCACTGAGCGCATCTGTGGTGGCTTGTGGACTGATTCCCAAGTGCTCTGGACCAACTGCTGTATCTGTGGTGAGGCCACTCTTCCTAGCCAATGCCTATATGCGATGGGGCACAAAGGGTCCATCTATCCTCTGAGACATGGTGCCTGCAACTGGAAATTTTGGTTTGAAGATATTCCATAACCTTAATCAAATCTTCCAAATCTTTCTTGGAACTCTGCTATAGTCTGAGGTGCTACTTATCAACTGTCCTTCTCCTGCATTGAGGTCAGACCTCCATCAGTCTGAAGGCTCTCCCAGCTTTCTCTGGCTTCCTGCCAACTTTTATCTTTTCCTTGTGTTTCTCCTAATAAATCTCTTGCATATCTAATTTCATTTGTATGCCTAAGTCACAAGAACATAAACCAAAACAACATCAAAGACAAGATGTGATCCTGAATACGCTTAAATGAAGAGTTGTGATTAGATAAGTCTAGAGGATCCAGAAGCAATCCTAATCACACGACAGGGTGAGGAGGGGTGTGGAGGTAGCCTTTCCCCTGCTGATTCTCAGCTTGACCTCAGCAGAGGCTGAAGTAGATTGAGTTGGCCTTGGAGGGACAGGCACAAAAGTAGCACTTAGTACATGTTAACCATTGTCATAATCACTGAAAAAGTTATTGATAGCAAGTACATCATTAGTAACAATCATAATGTTATTAATGCCAATAGCGTTAATATTCAGTCTAACATATATATGTAATCATATGCAATTGATGATATTGCTATTAATAATAACTGATATTCTTATCTACCCTTTTTTTTCTACCCTTAGCATAGCACTGCTAGTAAGCAAAACGTGAAGAGTTTTCATCCTATTTTCTTCCTCTCTCTCTCCCCTTCTGACTGATTTACTATCAGGTTACAATGATTTCTCTTTAATTTATATACATTTCTCTTGAATTTGAATTATCTCTAGGCAGTGACAGACTTAGATTCTGTTGTCCCCAATATTTTGTTTTGGCTTTTTCTTATTCTCCTTCTAGAAGCTTTCTTGGTAGATTTTATTCCCCCGAGCCTTTATCAACCCCTGCTACACTAAGGAATCCTAAATATTTATCTTTCTTCTGAACTCCAACTGCCTACTAAAGGGCAATATCTCAGCATGCTCAGATCTACCTACTGAAATCCTCATAGCCCTCACATCCAAAGTGAAATCCCTGGACCCCACCTAGAACTTCCTAGTTCTTCCATGGCATCATCACAGTATAAGTCCAGTCATGCTCCCATTGGACACTCAAGCTAAAACTCTCAAACCCTTAGATATCAGGCTGACCCCTCCATTTCCCCCCCATCCATCTCACTCCATCAATGGCTTTACTCATATTATTTTTAATTGACAAAAATCATATATACTATGGTATGCAATATGATATTTTAAAATACGTATACACTGTGGGATGGCTAAAGCTAAAAATTAACATATGCATTGCTTCACATATTTTTGTGTGGTGAAAACACATAAATCTACTTGCTTAGCAATTTTTAAGTGTGTGCATATATATATATATAGATATAGATATATAATTATTATTGTTCATAGTCAGCATGGTGTACAAGAGATCTCTTAATTTATTCCTCATATCTAACTGAATTTCTATCAATTGCTAAATTCTGTTGATTTTATATCTTAATTCTATTTCAAACATGTTCACTTCTATCACTATTTCTATTTTAACATATAGTCCCTTACCATTTTTCTCCTCCATTACAGTATGCTTGGAATTCACCTCTGCTCTTGAAATTGTCTACTACCAGATTTATCTATTGAAGACATATTTTTGTGCAATCCATATTTCCTATTTACAGTTTTCAATGTGTCGTTGTAGCCTGTGGTCTGACAGGAATTGTCATAAGAGATCATTTACAGCTAATCCTAAACTAATCTTTTCAGGTTCTGCAATTCTTATATAGCCTCCAGACATGTTATATTATAGTCACAGCTAAACATTATTCTCCAACATACCAGGCATGTCCGCACACCCAGGCTTTTATACTTGGTCCACGGCTTAATATAGCTTGGTAAGTAAGGCATTGTTCAGTGCTTGTGACAGGATTTAAATACTGCCTTCTCTCTTGCAAGTTTATGTCTATTCCTGGTGCAATTCATCCTTCCCTTCTCTTTCTTCCCATGGCACTTCGTACATTTATTATGGTAATTTCTATATGGCTTTATAAGTATCGGTAACAGCTGTCTCCTCCAATCAATTGAAACCTTCTCTGAGGCAGGAACTGTATAATGTTTATGCTTCCAGTTTTAAAACACAGTGACGATAAATGTGAATGCATATAAATGAACAAAATCCAGTTCAATCTACTCATTTTATGGACAAAGACACCTACCCAGAAATAAATACAGGAGTTAAACCTGCCTGGGTGACACTGATAGAGGCGAGCGAATCCAAGTTCACAGCTGTTTCGACACAACATCTGCTTAGGCATTTGTAAGCTTTTCCTCCAACATTTCTAGGTTAAGTCAGGTCAGTCCCTTGTTCCCAACTTACAGGCTGCACCTCACAGTTCCATGGAGTCCTAGCATTCCTGCAGTTTTAAAGGGCAGGTGTTGGGCACATAACACCTTATCAGGACCTTCCCTACTCCTTGATTGCACTGGCAAAACAGAACTGAGTATAGAAATAAGACCTTCCTGATCCTCTTAACACACCAGGCTTTCTCACCAAGATCAAAAATATCTCACTCCATGATTCTTAACTCTGATATTATTTCCTGAGATTCTCTTTTCAATGAAATTTCTTCTTGTTTTCTCTTCTTACTCTTGAATCTTGCATGGAACTGAGGACCTGGTGTTCTGGTTGTTTTCTCACCTTTATCAAGTGGTTCTTAGCTCTGGGGTCACTGGCTGCCATTCACATTGGATTCTCAAAGCAGCCTTCAAGTTAAGAGCGTGATTGGTTGCTTTCCCTCGGAGTAGATGTGGGGGAAGCATGACAGTACCAGGGCACAGAAGGGAGAGATGTGAATGCTGAAAGCACTGGTGCTTCATAGTTTTTCTTAATAAAATCTTCTTTCTTTCATAATTAGCAAATAATAGCTGTTTTTGAGGGAGCTGAGGTGGTGAATTGTTAGATGAGAATAACTCAGAAGTATGGCCCCCCATCCTGCTGCCACAGGCACCAGCTGTCTGCAAGAGAGAAAAGAGCAGAACCCCAGGGATAACGCCTGTGGCTATGTGGGGTAGGTCAAGCGGCCTCCCAAGGGTCTTTCACAGGACTCACTCTTCCCTCACCTCAGCAAAAGCTATCCATTCAGTGGGACAAGAAAGAGAAAGGAGGAGAATGGTCTCTACCAGGAGACAGAGCCTAGGCTGGCCCACACACTATACAGCTGCCAACTCCTCATCTCACCTCCCTTGCTTCTGCCTTACAGCTCCCATCACCTGGGCTCTAGCCTCATTCATTTTCCTTCTTCCTCTGAAAGAAAGGCAAAGCCCCCACCTGTCCACTAGCTCTACAAGAAGCCTTCCGGCAACCTCTGTGGAAGACTAGTGGCTGTTCACCTTGTCAACTTGATGTGAAAAGCAGTGAGATGCCTGCCAACAGCTCAGAAGCTGGTACCAAGGGCCCATCACTGCTTTACCTATCCACCCAGGTCTGGGTTTAACCAAGGTATTACTGAGTTACAGTTCTCTCTCCACTGCATCGTGACAGTCTTCACCTTGGGAGCTCCTATACTCAGTCTGGGAGACAGAATCCTTACATCCTACTCACAGAACTCCCCAAACTTGAGTACCATGCTCCCTGTTACACCCATCACTTTGTTGGTTTACTATATTGTGCTTTATTAGACTCTGTTGAACATTATGCAGCCATGTGAACCTTGCCTTGCCTACTAGGCTGGACCTACACACTGCCCCTTCCTAATGACCCACCTAAATCTCCATCCTGTCTTTGAGGACATATATGTTCTCTGACCCTATTTCTCATCCATTACCTCATCCAACAAATAGAAGCCTACAAAAATGCAGTTAAGAATCATAAACGTATAAATATCTCTGAGCATAAAACTTGGCTCTCATTCTTCAGGACCAGAGTCTGACCCCACAGCAGTTGGAGCCACAATAGGGAAGGCATTGTGGTCCCTCAGTCACAGGCCCCACGGTGTGAAGAATTAGAAGAGTGAAGGATAAGCTCTAATATATGAAGCCACTGAAATGCGGGGATTTGTTGCAGCAGCTTAAACTCATGAATTTCCCATTGTTTTGTTTTTAAAGAAAGATTAAATCTCAAGCTTAAGATTTTTAACAGAAAATAATAACTGGTGAGAAGTAAAAATTACTGGTTTTCGTTATATTTGTGTTATGGTTCCATTCTATTTTTCAAGTGATCTTTAAAAATTTATGGTATGTCATAAAAGTTTTTTTTTCATAAATATTTGCTTGTAAAGCAGATATATTTAAAGAAAAAATAAATGATAGTTGAAGAGGTATGCAGCCATAATAGAAATCCTAAAGGCGATATCTTAAAGGAGAAATTTGGGAAGCAGTTAACATATAAGCTAAGTTACATGGCTTTTGCTAGGTTTTAGGCAGTGTTCTAACTTTTTTCTAAATATTTTCTAATTCGAAGCAACTCTATGAGGTACTTTTATTAAAATTCAGTTGTAGATGAATTAAAGAGAGATAAAGTAACATCTACATGTTATTAGGAGTAGTTACAGCTGTGGGTTTGTGGCCACAGGAGATGCCAGTGCCCTAGGCAAAGGACAGTTTTAGTGAAGTAGTGGGTCAAAAGGAAGCTTAGATAGAAAGACACAAGTAAAGTTTAGGTTCGCAGGCTTTAAGAGACTCCTACTAATACAACTTCTAGGGGATAAGAAAAAATGAACCTGTCATCCAAAGCACTAGACTGGATAAGCTTACTGACTCATTTCTCAACCGGGAAACTAGTGCAAAGATATTTGTCTATTTTGAGAGCTCTGTGGGCTGTGGTACTTGGACCAGCATCACAGCACTACTGGCGACCTTGATAGACATTCAAATCCTCCAGCCCCACTCAGGAGCTCTAGCCCTCTGTGCTTTTACAAGCTCTCTAACAAATATTTCAATATGTGTAAAACTACTGATTACCACATTTTAAATTTGTCAGGGATGGTTTATAAGGGTTTTTTGATATTTATTTGAGCAATTATTATGTACTTGCACTGTGCTCAGCTATTCTAGTCATTGTAGTTGAAGGGTGGGATTATAGTAAGAGAGGTTAAATAAATCTCTAAGTGAAAGAAAACCCAACACTCTCACTTTCCATGTATTTGAGGTGAGAATGGAAGAAGTGAAATATCCTAACACAGCAGGCTCAGTACCAAGCACGTTCACTCAGGTCTCCTGCCTCAGAGTTCACTGCACTGCTCACTGCGTACAGTGGAGGAGGTCTCAACTTACCAGCCAAGGCAGACTAATGTGCAAACAGTGCTAGTGAATGAATAAGGAAGAAATGAAATTAGAGGTTAGTGGTGACTGAGAACTAGGTATGCAAGTGACAAGAATTACATAAAAAAATGCTGGTGTTGCTTTCTGGAACATTCCGTGAGAAAGATAACCAGTCTTCTTTAACTCTATGTAAGTAATGTAATCAATAGTTACTCTCCAGGGCCCACTAACCTGAGAGTACTGGACAGAAAAGTATGCCCAGCATGACTATGCTAAGGACTAGAAGGGAGATTTGTTTTTCCCATGCCAGACTCAAGAGCCAGACTTCATCGGAGTGAGTGTTGGCTTTATCTCTTATAAACTGAATGACCAAAGGCAAACCATATAATTTTATTTTATTTTCTTTGGTACCAGAAATGGAACTCATCGCACTTGCCAAGCAGGCACTATGCCACTGAGCTACATCCCCAGCAAACCATATAATTTCTTTTTACCTCACTATACTTTCCTATAAAATGGACACATGAGACAATAAAAATGATGCTATCATGGGGCTTTTGTCAGGATTACATGAATTAATTGTTATAAAATTCTTAGCATAGGGCTTCCACAGTACTCTGGAAACTTAGCCATCATTAGATGATGACCTTGACAGTTCTGTGCAACTCATATCTGTGATAGGTAGTTTGTAGGAAGGAAGTGAGGGAGTCTGAGATGCCTGGAATAGGATAACAGAGCAGTTTGAAAATTTGGAATAATGTAAAAGTCTCGACACTAATCTTTCAGTGTGCATGTGGGTACAAGGGCAGCAAGAGAATACAGAAAAAGGAGGTGCATTCCGCTTAACAAGGGGGCTTAGATTTACAAGCTGTGCACATCCTCTTTATACATGACAAGAAGTTCATGTAAACCATTCAAAAAATGCTTTCCTAGCTAAAATAAATGCTATTGCTTGCTTAAACTTTACAAGATCTTTATGCTTTGCTTAACCACCTATATAAATAAAGTGAACATAGGCTATCAGCAAAAATGAATTCTAAGAGCCCCATAATACAAATTAATCCCATATATTTGCAGTTTATTAATATTATCATCATCATCTCAATATACAAGGTCAACTTTTCCATCTTTACAGCTCTGGTATAGGCCAGCAGTATTATATATGTCATTTCTCAAAATAATCAGTAATTAATAAAATTAATGTATAGGTTATTATCAACCTGTTCAATTTTTCTAAAACACACATTACAATTTATTTCCCCTTTTCTTCATCAACAAAAAATACAACAGGATAAACCTTAAATACTCTCTGGGACTTTGAGATGATGATGTTTTGGAAATAAGTCTTTGAAGCACAAAAGAAAATCAACTGTCCTTAGGTCAGTGGTTTCCAAACTATATTTAGCAGGATGTTAAGTGATAAAAAAAAAAGACAGCTAGTTGTGCCATTTAATCCTAATTGCCCCAGAATCCTGGGGTCTGACTGGATTATGGAGGTGCTATATTCATCAGTGAATGGATCCACTGATGTTTATAACTAAATGAGCTGTTAGGAGGGAAGGCCCAGTTGAAAGAGGTGGGTTACTGGTACCTTTTGAAAAATACATCTCTTGCTGATGCTCCTCCCCCGTGCTCTGCTTCCTGGTTACTATGAAGTGAGCAGTTTTGCTCTACCATGTCCTTCTGCCATGATGCTTCTGACTTGGAGCCAGCAGACTATGGAGTAAAACCAATGAAACTGTGAGCCCAAGAAACCATTTCCTCCTTCTAGTTATGAGTTTCAGGCATTTTGTCCCAGCAACAGGAAAGCTGGCTGATACAGAAAATTGGTATTGCAAATGGGGTTATTGCATGTATACTTTACAATGTGTGTTAAAAGCTTTTGGAACTGATTTGCCAGAGGAGTGTCTTAGTCACTTTTCTCATTGCTGAGACAAAATACCTGACACCCAAAATTAAAGAAGGGAAGGTTTATTTAGGCTTATAGTTGCAGAGGTTTCAGTCTACAATTGGCTGGCTCCAAGGCAGGTAGCATGGCAGAGGAGAAACAGTTCATGACAGGAAGCAAAAGCAGCAAGCAGCAAGTGACAAGCAGCGACAGAGCAGCCCTCTTTCTGTCCCTTATATTCTATCCAGGCTACCCGCCCTTTGGGTGGAGCACCATTAATCCTTGCATTGCACCATGAATCCTCGCATTGCACCATGAATCAATCCCAGCATCGCACAGTCTAGATCCAGCCACCTCCAAAAAGCTCCACCTATGACCACATGAGATTTCGGGAGGACATCTAGATACAAGACATAACAAGGAATTTAGAAAAATTTGGAGAAGTGGACTAGAAAAAGCCTAAAATGTCATTACCAGAGCCTGATGGGCAGTTTTAGTCAGCACTCAGAAGACCAGAGTGCCGATGGGAATGTGAACACTGGAGGCCAGATTCATGAGGCTTCAGATAGGAACGAGGAGTCTATTGGGAACTGGACTAGAGCCCATGTGTGTTACACTCTGCCTCCCCTGAATACTGTTTGCATTTTGTTCATGCACTAAGACTTTGCAGGAGGGTGAGTTTAAGGGCAGTGGACTAACTGATCTTGTAGAGGAAATTTCAAGACAGTCCAACAGTTAGGCTGTGGTATGAGTACCACTAGCTCCTTTTAGCTAGTTTTGTGGTGAGAACTGGTGGCAAAAAAGAGAGTAGAAGGACTTGAAAAACTTATATTTTAAGTCTATAAAGGGGCCAGAGGAGGTATTGCTGAAGAGATTGGCACCCTTAAAACAAAACTAAGTATGATGAACCAGAACAAGAAGAAAGATGTCTGGAGGGCATCTCAGGAATCAACAAGACCCCATCCATTGTAGGCTCAATGGTGCAAATATGCAAACCTTTCCTCTGAAAAGAGAATCTGTGGGGCCCAAGAAGAGCTGCCTAGGGAAGTGGTTCCCTGGTATTTATTTCACCATACTCAACCATAAAGGTACTCAGAGGTTGCTGCAGCCATGGTCCAAGGGGGCTCAGCTATTGCTTGTGCTGGCAGAACACCTTGGCATCACTTACATGATTCTGATTTTTCAGGCAATTGCAATGCAAGAATTGTGGGGTTACAGAGGCTTCCACCTTGATTTCAAAGGAAGGCTTAGGAGGCCATGCAAAAAATGTGTGACATAGTCAGAGTCTATGCCAGGAACCCCTAAGAGGTTAGTACGTGAGAGGTTGTGGGAATGAGACCAAGGATTCAAAGGAGACCCCAGGAAGCTAGAGATGCCAGGAATTTGAAACATCTACTAAGGAAAGCTGCAGGCCATGAGCCAAGCCAGCCCAAGTGAGTGGCCAGATGAGCTGCAATCAGCAAGGTCATAGAGGTGGAGCTGTCAAGCCCCCTGGAACTCATATTTCACTATTGTGTGCCCCAGATACTACCCATGGAGCTACAGAACTTAGTTTGCCCAATTGCTTTGTGTTTTTTTTTTTTTTCTGTTCCCCATTTCTCCCTTTTGGAATGGGGATGTTTATCCTGTTTACAATGGGATTTGGACCTTGGGATCATGTAACTTGTTTTTGGTTTTTACAGAGTTTCACAGGTAAGAGTTTGTCTTTAGTCTCAGAAGAGATTTTGACTTGGATTATTGAAAAATGCAGGAACTTTTGAAGTTTGGGGAAGGGATTTTTTGCATTTTCAATCATATACAAGATAGTTAAAGCAATTTATGGTGGAATTATGATCTCATTATTGTGTTTATATGTAGATCAAGGATGATTTAAGGAGATGTAATTTGGTGTCAAACTGACAAAGGGTGGACTTGTGCAACTTAATATTGGCTCATTAAGAAACTCCTTAAAAGATCTATGGATCACAGAGGTGCTGTATATATCAGTGGATTAATTCACTGATGTTCATAGCTGAATGTGTAGTTTGGAGGTAGGGCAATTTGGCAGTAGGTCACTAGGGCTGTGTCTTTTGCAGGTATATCTCTAGTTGTTGCTTTTCCTCTGGCTCTGTTTCTCAACCACCATGAAGTGAGCTTTGCTCCACCATTCCTTCTGCTATGATATTTCTGACTTGGGAGTCAGATTGAAACCTCTAAAACCATGAGCCAAATAAACCATTTTGTCCATTAATTTGTGAGTATCAGGTAATCTGTCATAGCAACAGGAAAGCTCACCAATACACTGATGAAAAATCACCTAAATCTCATAACTTCTAACTCCTCTTGGAGATTCAAATGAATATTAGCATATCAAGATTAGTAACTGCCAGAATCCACATGATGGTGTTATTTTATCATCTTCCTCTTATAGATAAGCATACACTTGTAATCCCAGCACTCTTAAGAGGCTGAGGGAGGAGGATCACAAATTCAAGCCCATCTTGGGCAGCTTACTGACTTAGCAAGACCCTGTGTCAATACAAAAATTAAATTAAAAAGGGTGGGTGATGTAGTTTAGTGTAAACATCTTGGATTCAATACCCAGTACATACACACACACACACACACTCACACACACACACACACAAAAGCTAGCAAGACTATAACTTACTATATTACTCTATTTACCATTACTTTAACAAAATACCTCAGGCTGCATAACCTGTAAGGAGAAGCTTATTTAACCCACAGTTTTAGAGGTATAAAGTCCAAAAAGCATTGTGCAAGCTTTGATGAGGAAACCCTCTGACTATATCACATCATGATAGCATCATGAGAGAATGCATGCAAGAGCAAGAGATTACATTGTGAGACAGGAAGTCAAAGAGGCTGGGGAATGGCTACCCTTGTTCTTTCACAATAACCCTCTCACAGAGCGTGGTCTCACAAGAAACACCTTAATCCCTTTTAAGGGTAGTGCTCCTAACAAAGACCCTCCCATAAGCCCCATTTCTTAAAGGTCCCAATACTTGTTAATATCATCATCCTGATGACCAAGCCTCCAACACATTAGCCCTTGTGGGACACATTCAATCCATATCTAAACCCTGACACTTACCTAAGGTTATTCAGCTAATAACCCATGCAGTCTAGTTCTGAAGTCCAACTTGAACTCATCATATTTTGTTATTTTGTTTTAGTTTAGGAAGAAAGCTTTGGCAGTTAAAGCTTTCTTGTTTGAGCTTCTGAGTTTATAATTTCATCAAAATTATTTTTCCTGCATGATACTCTGTTAAAGAAAATAGTCAACTTTATTGCTCAGTGTTTTCCAAGCTTATTTAATCTTAGAAATATATATTTTAGGGACAATTCTAAATGTCCAGTACAGTTTGTGTCCCAGAAACACTACTGAAAGTAGACAAAAGCAAAAGTCTTTCTTCCTAAAGGAAATGTGAATTTAGGAAAGATTAGCTAGTGAAGCTACTATACGATAATTGGAGGAAAAGAATGAGGCTTTTTTATAAAGAGTTGGCTGAAAAAGCCTGGCTTTATAAAGTGACAATGAACTCATTCCCCACTTCCCTGGTTATCAGGAAGACAGAGAAAAGTTTAACACAAAAGAGAACAAATATTAATTCATATAACGTGAAAGGAAAGTATACTCTAAGAAATGATAGAGGTGGGAAATAAAAAAGATATTTATGTCGTGTTTTGAGATTTATGTGCAGTAGAAAGTGGCCAAAGGAAGACACTGGAATTTACCTTACCTTTCAGATCTCTGGCTTAGAATAACATTCTTTTCTTATAACATAGAAGAGTTATGCTTTTCCCAATTTGACTTCCTTGTGGTGGCTGCTGACAACTGTATTTGGGGAGAATTATCAAGGACCTGAGCCAGTGTGGAGTTTCTTCATTATAGTCTGGTAGTAGACAGTAATTCTACCCCTTTCTCTTTTCTCTGTTTTCTTTTGGCTAGCTCAATCTATGTTGCTGTGTGGTTGAGATTTCTTCTACTCCAAAAACATAGATTTCTGTTGCACAATGGGACTGAATTATTAGTGGTCACCTTTTAGTGCCTTACCATCACATATGGGAATGAATATTCAATGGCATGAACCATGATACTCTAAATAACACTCTCCTTTTCATGAAAGTAGGCTTTCGAGGTCACAGCTGTGCCTGAGAAAGCAGAAACAGTATTCCTCGCAATTTCAAATTCATCCTACAGTTCATTCCCCAGAGGCCATCTTCTTCCAGTTTTTGTGACTTTCATCTCTCCCATTTTTAAACAGACTGCCACAGCAAATGTCTTTTAAGGCCATTCATTTTTTACTGAGAAAGGGACATCTTTCTCAGATGCTTGAGGGACTTTATTTTTAAAACGCTTTCACAGGAAAGGTAAATGATGATTATAAAGGAAATCCTTATACTTTACCACACTATTAAAAATGTTTAAAGAGAACATACAAAGAAAAGCATGACTGAAACCCAAAAATAAATGAATGAAATGAATCTTGGAACATGCTCTCATTTTGCAGACTTCATTTGTATTTGGTGTAAGCGCAACAGTTCAGATCATTGCTCACAGAGTATTAGGAAAAGATATAATTTAAATGTGAAACCTTGAAAGCTCTGGATCAGCTGAATTTATTAAGCAAGCCAATTTAAGGACTTCCAATAGATAATGGGAAATATACCTTTTCTAAACCTGGTTATTATCTCAAATGCCTTTAAGCTTATGATATATACATACTATATAAATTCATACAGACATTCTCTTTCATTGTCATTTTAAAAATAACATTAGCACTTAGCACGAACAAAGATAACAGGTACTGTTCTAGCAACTTACATATATTAGATTTGGTCCTCGCTATTACTCTATGAGTGAATTACTATTACCCATTTTAAATATGAAGGTCGCAGAGCTAGTAATGGTAGACCTGATATTCAAACACAAGTAACCTGATTTGGGTATTATATTATCATGTCATTATATTTTATTGCTTTGCTTTATATTAGGAAGAAAAGTTAAAACTTTACCTGAAATTCTGCACTTATGAGTCTAATTTCCCCCTGTATAATCACAGGAATCTGCTTTTTTTTTTTTTTAAAAAAAAAAAAAAGCTAGCTAAGTGAGTGTGGTAGTTAGGGTGGAGTTTTGACTTGATTGGCTTAGGGATCTGCCCCACAGATTGGTAAAGCACATTTGTAGGTGTGTGGGTGGTCATAGAGGCACGGCCTTGGGTGCTATGTCTAGTCCTTCACCCCTTCCTCTCTGTCATTTTCTGCCTGCTCTGCTTCCTGGCCACCATGACTTAAGCAGCTTTGTTTCACCACATCTCTGCTTTGGAGCCAGCTGACCATGGACTGAAACCATAAGCACATTAAACCTCTCTTAAATTACGTGTGTTAGGTATCTAGGTACTCAAAAATTGACTAACGTAGTAGAGATGATAAGATGCTAACAAACAACGACATTTATTCAAGTAGAGTAGAAGACAGAGTCCATATTGGTGGACAAAGTGGGATGAGGCTGGGAATATTACTTTTCTGCAATGTCTCCCCAGACTACTGAACTTTATTCCAAAAATCAGCTGACTGTTCCAAAATGTCTTTTGAAATATTGACAATGGGGCAATTTTGTGGAAGCTGAAGAAAGTAACATAATTTCAGGTAATACTTAACAAGTTTATTTAAGGAAAAATGATTAAGCTTTGGAGAAAAGTTATGAATTAATATTATTTCCCAAAATAGTAGTGACTACATATTTATTACAGAAGTTGACTAGCATAGAAGCCTATAGAACTGATATAAAACATTTCTATTTATTTTAATTGTTAAAGGCAAAAAAGTATGACTTTGAAGCTCACTATCAATTCCATATAAAACAATTTCTATGCTATTTTCCCATCACTGTGTCCTGCAATATTAAGATTAGGATTTCCTTTATGTGACAGATATGTAAAAGATTACTAAGATAAAAATCGTTGACTTTTATAGTCAGAAAGAAATCAATCTTATCCAGCCCCTTAAATCTTTTAGAATACTTATTCAAATGTTCAAGTCATGCATAATCTTAAAATCTACTTCTCTATTGAGAAGGTCCGTCAAAATATTTAGTCATCCTATCTCACTAGGTCACAAGACTGGGTTGAGAACATAAAATGCCAGCTCAAACCCCCTGACACAAAAGTCCATAACGATGCCCTAGAATGTTTTAAAAGCAGATTCCCTCTATTCTGTCCTTTCTGTTTCACTCAGAAGCAAAACGCATTTTTCTGGTCCTCTACTTGTGTGGAGTATTTTCAGGTTAATAGTGCTGGCTTCTTTTCATGCTGGCCTAGAAGTCTAGGCCTCTGTAGTTGCCCCACCGGGACATATGTATGGCTGCCTTCAGAAGGTTGAACAGAGCCCCATCTACAGAATATAATACTAACGTCAACCAAGGATTGTAAGTACTGCTCCAAACTCCCTGCTTTCTCCTCCAACATAACCATGGAGGTTCCTGAATTGTATGGGGCCTGAACCAACACGGGACGGAAAGAGAGGGCATCACTATGGGCATCAAAGACAACATTCGACATCCTTACTTCGCACTTTACCTTGGGCATTACAGGATTTTTCAAAATCACAATTTTTTGTTTATCACATTTCACAGTTGGCAGATACTTTGAGAATACTATGATATAAACACAAAAGGTAAATTTGTAACAGAAACTTGGAATTCTATGAACTGTGGTGTCCTGTGGGACTCAAATACTTGGAGAAACATTCCTGCAAAAAGCAACAAGAAACAATTCCACTTAATGAGCAATTCTGAGCATAGTTTGCTGGCCAGCAAATTTAGATAGCTATTAAAATCTCAATCAAGTTTTCTTTCAAAATCTTAATTATGATCTCTCCATATGAACTTAAGGAAAATGGTATTAAAATGAATCTGTTATATGCAATACTGGAAATTTAAAAATTCATGACATCATTTGAACACCATTAGAGATAAACTTATTTATATCCTGACTTAAAACCAAAACCTGATTTAATAATTATTGATTGAGCCCAACTTACATGTAGCAGACACTGTTGTTTGTCTGAATGGTATCTAACCTCTTCCTAAAAAAGCCTTGGTTTTGATCTCTTGCTAACCTTCCTGTAAGGTACTAATCATCAGGGCATTCTTGGACCCAAAGGATAAATGATTTGTTGAGTCCTGGTTTCTCTGTGTATTCAACTTATGCCATTTTTAGGCCTTGGCATATGATAAGATTTTGCCTGATGAAGCATTAGGAGACTTCTGCTAGGGATGGGTGTCTGGATGTCCCCCCAAAGCCTCATGAACTCATAGGTGGAGCTTTTCAGAGGTGGCTACATTTGATGATAGGATTAAGTGTGTGATGTTGGTATTAAGAGTATGTGATTACTGAATTAGTCCATTGATCCGTGTGGCATAGTTCTGGGTGTGGATAATAGGAAGGCCCACCCTGGGCATAAGCAGCACCACCCAAAGGGTGGGTAGCCTGGATGGTATAAAGGGACAGGAAGAAAGCAGGCTGGCTGCTGCTTCACCAGTTCACTTTTTCTCCTCTGCCATGCCCCTCTACCGTACAACTATGCTTTGGAGCCAGCCAATTACAGACTGAAACCTCTACAAACTGTGAGCCACAATAAACCTTTCCTCTTTTACCTCTGGGTGTTGGGTATTTTGCCTTAGCAACAAGAAAAGTCACTAAGATAAAGTCACTTCTGAAATAGGGATTTTTGTTTTTAAAAAAGATAAATAGGAGAAATATTCTTCTTCTAAAAGATATCATCATGTTTAGATGTGATTTCTATAACAACATGGCCATCGCACCATCATGAGCAGAGAAGAGTAAAGCAAGACACATATGGAAGAGGAGACAGAGAACAGACACCTGGATCATCAATCTGATGTTCAGGTATTAAATTAGTCATGTTTGAGTCACCCTAGCTTGCAATCTTAGTTACGTGACAAAATAGATATTCCTTATTGTTTAAATGGTTAGATCAGTATTTTCTGATATTTACAGATGGAAAAAATTCAATTGGTAAAGATTAATGCCCTGAACTTGTGAAAAGCCAGGAAGATAAAATTAAAAACATACAAATAACTGCCTATAAATGCAGTTAACTATAATACTGTGTTGGTAAATATAGTAGTTGCAAGCAGGAAGAGAATACATTAAACTGTTGATAGTAGCAGGGGAAGAAGGGAAAAAGGTATCACGAAAATTTATATTTTTATATGGCATCTGGCTTGAAAAGATAGGGCTTGGTTTACCACAAGCAAAGTTGAACAGAGTAGGCAATAAGACTGAGAAAAGGAATAGGAGAAAAAGCTCTCTAGTTAAGGGGACTATTTAATTTATCATCCAAACTACTATATCATTGAGTGTGAAATGGGAACCTTAGTGATATTAACACCAAGATAAGGATAAACAGGGACTGATCCAGGCAAACCAGGATATATTATCACCACAGTGCTAGCACAAAGAATAACATAAATAGTACTGGAGGAGGGAAAGTGAGCTGCCATGTAGATTAGACAAGGGGATTTACTGGGAGATTATCTTGGGGCTGTGGTATAAAAGCTTAGGATCTAGGTGAGTAGCTGGTTCTTAATTTTATTCACAGTGGAAGGCTGTGGAATTTCTGGGCAGGGTGGGAGGGTGATTGTACCTACATTTCAGAAAAATCAATGTGGAAAGAAGCAGGGGAAACAAGAAAAGGTGAAAAACCCAGTAAGCAGCTGCTGCAGTAATTCTGAGTAACAAACCAAATTTGTAGCAGTGGGAAAGTAAAGGGGCATGTTCAAACAAATGGAGACGGGAGAGCAAAGGGAAAGAGGGGTTCAGGGCTAAACTTGAGAGAATCTATGCTTGCGGAGTGGGAGATAAAAAGGGAAGCAAATAAAAGACACTCTATGGGAATGTCAGTGGGATGGATGAAATCTGTCGTGCCATGGAAACCAGGAAAGGACAGACTTCCAAAATGAGGGACTACAACCAGACACATTCGGTGCTTCATCAAAGGAAGGAAACCAATGTCCTGGCTGGGAAGCTATTGTTGGTGACCTCCAAGAAAAACCTTGGTGCAATGAAAACAGAAAACATTTAAACATTGTTTGCCTTTCAGGAAACCTTGTTCATGAACCAGAGTAACTCCCCAGAGCAGTCCAACCTTAAAGGACCTGACAACAGGTTTGACTTAAATGATTAATTCAACTGGGTGAGGAGTAAAAGGAGGAAAAAACTGTAATGAATCACAAGGGCTTCGTTCTACTTCGTTCATAGCTCTGCACCACCCAGCCCTACCCTCTTCACAAAGTAGAGGTCACCCGAATATTTCTTTCCCCTTCATCCCCAAACTTTTGGCTCAGCCTTCCCTGATCTCTGAAAACCCTGACCTTAGAAAGGAGAGATTTATACAACTCTAGCCTAAGTTCTGTGATTCACTAATTCAGTTTGAATGTTCTGGCCTATATTTAATTTATGCATTATTCCTGAAATGCAGTTTCTACTTTGTATTCCATTTCTGTTAGCTGATGCCTGTTCCCGAGTTTGTTTTGATCGCCTGCTTAGCATCCAGTCCCTCTAAGACTGGAAGTGTTGGCTCCTATCTGTCTTCCAGGCACTGGAGTTTTGCTCCCAAGCATTATGGTAGCTAAGATGGTATTTATTCTCTTATTTAGTGATGAGTGTTCTTGATACCCCCTTGTTCTTGGACTCCTGTTCTTGGACTCAAGCTATGTTCTGCCCACCCTCTAGACATGCCATTACTCCCCATCAAGACTCCCTGATGCCAACTTTTTTTCCGAGAATACCTATTTTCTGCAACTGTTCCCTCCACAGTCCTTTTTCTGTTGCAGCATCAGATGCCCAGAGCACCGCTGAGGGAGTCTGCCTTTCTATGCTTTTACTGTGTCCATTCCTCAAATGTACCCACACCTCAGCGCCTTAATTCATTCCAGCAAGTTACAGAGTGGGTCTGGGCTTTACCCTGTCTTGATGCATGAGAGGTTTTTGTATCTGATCCCATTTTTGAAAACAAACATCCAGGCAAATAGAAACACTTACAAAGGAACCAGAGGAAAGCAGATTTTGTGTTGTTCCCCTCCACTGACACAAATCACTGCATGTGATCTGTATACTTGAAGACAAATGGAAGCTGTGAGAAGTGCTAATTCATGCATACAGATGAAATAAAGCCTCTTAAGGTTGCAGCAGCATACTTGTTGCCAATATTTGCATTATGAATAAATGGTAACAATGATATTTTAGTGATAATACCTGAATTAAAAATGACTATATCACTCATGGACTTCTTTCAATATCTATCAAACTGATTGGATGCCTCTGATAAAATAAGCACAAATACAGCCATAATTTTCTCCTGCCAGAGGTATTTCCTTAGAAAAAGGGGTCTGGAATCCATAGGCATTAACATAATTAGGACCTTTAATAAAAGTAAAGGAGGGGAGGAACACCTCCTCACTTTCACTATCAGGACACTGGACAGCAGCTCTACTATGCCAACAAAAGTAAGTGATCTGTCTCATTGAGAGTAGGGTGGTGGACAACATATGTTAATGTTTGTAATTTTTTCCCCAATTTTCTCAATATACTAAGGGATCCTCGAAGACTTCTTTTTTATTGTTTAATCCCATGTCATACAAGCTGCCTGGCAAGTTAGAATTGTGCAGATTGATCCACACATTAAGTGGACAGTGACAGAACCAAAGTAGTTTTGGCTCCAGAAAATATACAAGTAGTCCGATCTTTGGGGCACTTGCTGACATAATGTGTGCTAAAGACTAGGTAATTCCCTTTAAAGAAATAAAAAGAAAAAAAAAAAGAAAAGCAAGAATGCCTAAATGATGCCATGAATAACCTTTCTCCACAACGTTTCTAATGCATACAAAGAACTAGCAAAAGGAAGAGGGGGTGGGTGCAATCCACACACAGCAATGAATTTTTTCCTCCCACTGGGTAACACATGGAAGGGAAATCTGTAAATGCTCTGATCCAAGTTAAAGCTATAAAAATGTTCTAATATTCTCACATACTTCTCTATTTCCTAGTCTGGATAAAAACTATATTTTATTTTTAGAAAGTGTTTTAAAAATCATATTTGAAACAGTTACAGTAAACCAGGTGTATAATTTGAAAAAAAAAAAACAACTTTAAAAATCTATTCCGGTATCTCCTGAAGTATAGATCAAAATGGCTCATATCAATTAAATGATATCCCCTTGATTCATAGAAAAAAACAAGGAAACTAAATTTCTTCAATTAACAGTAAATATACAGATCTGGTGTATGCAGTGTGATTACCACCAGCCTTCAGCACTTGGCTATTAAGCATTCAGAATTGGCTGGTACAAACTGAGAAGTCCTGTGAAAAGTGTAGATGGATTTCAAGGACCACACAAAAAAGAACGAAAAACAACTTCAGTAATGAATTTTTTATATTACATGTTGGAAAGATAGTGTGGATACACAGGGTCAGTAAAATACATTATTAAAATCAATTCTCTTTTTTATTTTTTAATATGTCTACTAGGAAATTTAAAATATGGTTTGCAATAATTTTCTGTTAGGCCTTATGGATCTAGATTCTATCTTTATGTTCCCTAGCCTACCAGAAATTCAGATAACTGCTTGACAATCATAATTGCTCAACAGATTCTGGATTTTAAAATGAGCCAGAGCAGAAGAGGCTGCATGGGTATCATGGATATAGATTTTTGAGGCTTTATTTAGTATGCATATCTGATTGATTTTTCTTAGGTATAAATATAAAATTAAACATGAGGAGAGCATTTAGAAAACTATCCGTGTTTCTCTATTACAGCATCTTAGTTTTTAAAAATGCCCACTGAGCAACTGGACATACATTGCAGATGGATTGAACAAATATATGTGAAACTGTAGTATATTTGGATAGGTGTTTTAATTAACTGTCCTGACATCTGTCGTGTTCCTGAGTTAGATCCAGTTCCAACATGTCAGTCACATCTGAGGTTTAACCTACCACATCAATTTACTATTCATTATTCCTCCATAGTCAAACTAAATATATATATATATAGAATTTGTATATTGATTTTTTTTCCCTTAACTTCTTGTCTGAAAGTAATACTGTCATTGTGTCTGTGGACATGTGTTAATATATCTAGAATTTCTAATCTGTTTATTTTGTGTATGTGACACTGAGTTTTTGTTTATCACCTAGGATTCTTAAATGGCCTTTTATAGATGCAAGGAAGGAACGAGAACTATTTCATATAATATTTTTATCATATCCTCTAATCTTCTCCATCAAGAAGGTTTGATGGTGCAGTGGGACTTGCTTAAATTACATACAAAGTATTGTTCTTTCCAGTTGTTTATAACTCTCTTTCTCCTTCTACAAACTTCCCATTATAGCACCATCAAAGAGAATAAGAGGTATGCTTCTTCAGAACTTCCCACGGACCTCAGGGACACTTCCTTTGCTTTCACTGGAAAATGATAGAAAAAGAATGGGTTTTGGAGCTAGCCTTCAAATTTCTTAATTTTATCCAAATTAATGTGTTTGACTTGCAGCTTCTTCTTAAAAAAGTAATGAAAATATACAATAATAGAAGTGTTGTGAGAATTAAATTAGCACCCCTCTTCAATGAACACGTACAAAAGCACTAGCTTTTATACAATGAGTACATATTATAAGGAAACTGAGTCATTTAGGTCAAGTAACTGATTCTACATTACACTGATTAATAGTAGAGGTAAGCTCCAAACTCAGGTATTGCCTCTATATATATTAGTTCTCATTTCTTCCTAACTAAACCAAGGGCACTTGACAGGACGCTATGGAAATATCCTGTTATTATGAAGTTAAAATGCCAAGTTCTCAGAGAAGGTTGCCATAGACTGAGTCTCAGTCAACCACTTTCTTCACTGGGCAATGGCTGAGTACCTCCCAGGTCCTGGGCACTCCTTTGGGTATAGGAATACGTTGTGAGAATGTTGGCTTTCATGAAGGCTATTACTGCATGCATCTGGATCCTTATGTGGACTGTAGATTTCCAGAGTCAGAAGAACCCTTCTTGTTTATCTTCACACCAGCTGCCCTTTCCTTTACTCACTGTCAAATACTAAACAAAGGTTTAAAATACCATAAATAAGTTCTAAGCTAACCTCTGCCAATAGTTCAGCTGTATGACTGTGAGCAATCTTAATTTTTCTGAGCCTCAATTTTATCATCTCTAAATGATTATAGGACTTTTTCTCTGAGCCATAGAGCACTATACAAATGTAAAGGCCATGTTGCTGCGGTTGTCACTATCACAGTATTATGTAATACATCAATGGCAGAATGAATCTGCACTAGCAACTGTGAGGGCAGAAGTCTGGTTCTCTACCAAACATTCTTTAATTCTATCACCTCACATCTGTTGTTTAGACTCTGACCAGATTCAATCTCTGACCCCTTCCAAACTGTAAACGGTTGCCTCCTGGGCTGGCTCCTGGTGTCTGACCGCTGGGGATGGACAGCCAAGCCCTGCACCTGACTGTGTGCCTGAGACCTCATCTTATTGCTTCATTCTGCCCTTTGCCCCTTCTTATCTCCAATTCTGACCATCCTGCCTTCTCTTATTCATGGGTGCTTTCCTCCACTTGACTCTCTCTTTACCTCCAACATATTGCTCTGTTCTACCCTCCCACTCAGCGATTCAGCTCCAGGCTGGTATTTCTTCCATAACCCTAGCTCAGCACTGGTCTCCGATGTCCAAGTGACTGCCTGTTAGAACTGCTTGCCGGAAACCTGCCTGTCCACATCCTTACCTTGGCCTTCCTGGTCCTCAAAGCACCATACATTCCCCCAGGCTCTGTAATCAAACCATGGGCATGAGGCCTGTTCTAGCCCCTCTTTCTGTTGATGGAAACACTGAATGTTGTTGTCTGCCTGAATCTCCCATCTCTTCTCTCCTCTGCCCAGCTTTTCCAGTTTGACCTGTATATGTTGTGTATTTCACTGCCTTTGCTCCTCGTGGTTCTCTTGCCGTGCCATTAACCTGATGGCTTTTACATGCTTCTTTTGCAAACTTTAATGCGCCTCCTCTTTCAAATTCCTCGAAGTTCTCCCTTCTAAGTGAAAGAAGCCAAGACACTAGAACATCCACATCATAAAATTTATGTAAATCCAATTAATCCAATCAAAGCTTGTTTGTGAAAAGCCTGTCTTATGTGCTCTTTTGAAGTCACTCTCCATGAATGGAAATCTTAATTAGATGACTAAATTTAGGATAGTGTATCTTGCAAGAAACCATGAACATTTAATCCTTGATACTATAAACTGGGAAATCTGAGTTTCTCTTACCAAGAATAGTAATGTTCAGTTTCACATTAAGACCAATCAGTGCTTTCCTGAAAGAACTACAATATCTTATCTTCAGGTTCTAGAACCAAATATAAATGTATACATTTCACTTTAATTTTCATTTATAGTGAGAAAATTGAAGGCATTCATTACACAGATGAGCACATCTGTTATGCAACTAGAAAATGCAAGTCAATACAACTTAAAAACAGCAACAGCAATAAAAATAACTTTGCTAATTTAAATTTTAATTGTGCATTTCCAACATAAATTTTTATAATTATACAAATATTAGTCTTTTAGCATTGTCCATGGTGCAAAAAGGACTTACAATAATGTAGTGTGTGTGTCACAGAAGTTAACTTCTTACTAACTGAACAATTAAAAAAAAAATTTTTTTTTTTGTGGGTACCAGGGATCAACCTTAGGACCTTGCATGCCAGCAGGCACCTGTGCTGCTGAGTGATACCACCGGCCCTTTTTTCATATGTGGGTTCCAGGAGTCGAACTCAGGACCTCGCACTTGCCAGGCAGGCGCTTATGCTGCTGAGCTATCTCACCAGCCCCCAAATTAAAAATTTATTTCAGTCATATTTTTATTTCTAAGTGAGAAAAACATAAAATTTCTGAATATACTTAGCAACTGAGATGCACATGCTAAATACTGCCCAAGAGTCCTTACAACTCTAAAATAATATTTTTATTTTTCCTGTCAATTTAGTAAGTTAAAAATCAGTCACCAAAATAGAATTACAGTACTTTTGTGAGACAAGTAGAATCAGAAGATAGAGAGAGTGAGGCTGGTTAGAATGTAGATCATAGGTTTAACCCTTCAAGCTTGTAAAGGAATCTGGATTTCAATCTCTTGAGTTTCATTAGAATGTATTTTCCACCAAACAACCCTATATTCAGAACCTAATTACTCCTGTCTTCTCCATCCTCCCATCTGAGACATTCTTACAGTTCCTTCAACCTACCAGGCTTTTTCCACTCAAATGACTGTGTGCTATTTCCTTGGAGAACCTTTACTTCATTGCTTTAACCAGCTAACATCCCCTCCTCTCAGAAACATCTTTTATCACAAGATTCACTCTCCCACCTTTCTCATTCCAACCCCACTTGCTGCTATATATATTTTGTCAGAATCAGCTAAAATACACTAATCCAGAGGTCCTTTTTCCCATCTATGACCCATCACACACACAAAGCCTTGTCCAGGAAGGACTGGGTAAATGTTCTTTACACATTAAAGAATGAATTCCTGAATACCAGATCATTAGCTATTTCATTTGTACCCATTTCATAAGGTGAGGAGTTAATTTATACTTGTTTGATATTTCACTCTAAAGGGGAAATCCTGAATTTCACTGAAGTGTCCATAAACAATAAAATTCTAATTTCATTTTTCTTGTTCTGCCTGAAGTTAACTGAAGTTGTAAGTGATCTGCTTGCTCAAGCAGCACTGAATTTTTCTTTACTCATCAATGTCATTCTCTAAAGTACCACTAATTTTTATTACTCTCTGAGGAAAGAAACTCTTCAATAATAGTTGTATGTACTGAGTCAAGTGTTTCAACTCCTAAGCCATGATTACTAATGAAAATGTACAGACTATGATTCAGATATCCTGAGTGACAATAAATCGTGACTCACTTCATTTAGAAACTCTGCCAGCTATCAGAATGCAACATTACAAGAACATCGAAAATAAAAATTTTTAATTTTGCCATACATACATATTTCAGATGTAAAATGTATTGGTGGCTTAACTTATGAAGCTGAAAGGAAGATGAGCTGCTTTTTAGTCACCAATTTATTTGGGGTAAACTTTTTAAAAATATATATTTAAATAGATAAAATGTCACAGCTGGTGAGTAAAAGAATACACAATACATAAATACTTAAGTGATAATTTAAAGTTACAAATGTATGTGATATGTACAATTAAAGGCATGAAAAAATGAATTAGTATAATAAAACAAAATATAATTATGTTAAAGATTTTTAAAACAATATGATAGGTATTTAGTATATTCTGCATGTCGAGTAAATGATATTTGTTTTGGACTACATTCTGCATAACTCTGATTAAATAAAAAATAAATATGCATAGGAAAAATTTTGAAATTTTTCATGACTAGAAAAATATAAAACATCAAATATCTGGGCTTTGAAAAAATAAGTCAGACGTTTTAACCCTAAAGTCTATGAATGGGTAGTGTACTGAACATATTTTATCATAAACACAACATTTATTCAAGTGCCTAAGAAATTAACAATAGTCTTCAATAGGAGTACCTAAAATGATTTTAATTTCTATTAGTTATGTTATTTTAAAATACACAGGTAATTATTTATACTGTATACACCATTTGAAGGCATTATATTAGGTAATATGTCATGAGCAGAAGGCCAGGATATACAAGACATATTTGCTAGTTTATATTGATTTATAATCTTTTGATACTTTGTAATTAGCGATAGTCATATGGTAGTATACTAAATTGTATATGCTACATACGATTAAAAGTATTTTCATAATCATTTGATTCCAAGATGGCAAACCCAATTAGGAGAGGTTGCCAGGAGTTTGGTCTTAAAGACTGAGAAGACTAGCTCAAACCAAGAAAAAAACGCCGTGATGTCTTAACAGTGTCTGCTGTGGTCATGGAAGAGGGACAATGTACATCACCATGTTGTGTCTTTATCAGTGTGGAAAAATGTTGAATCCATTTTTTTTTGTACAAATGACAAAAATGACTACAATATGGTTCTATACTCACTCAGGGATAGTGGATCAATGGACCAAATAGTACACAAAATAGGTAAAATTCTTGCTGTATTTGTCAGGAGTGAAATTATACCTGCAATACATCATTCAGCACTGAACATAAAAGATGTAAGACATCTGGAGGACAGATGTTAAGGAGCCAAAATGGTAAAACAAATTCAAACCAATGCCATGGGAAGACGAAAATTTGCAGTCTCAAGAAAGTAGTCAGAAAATTGAAAAATAACTTCAAACATTGGGAAACCACTTAGACTGTTCCATATGGCTCCAAAAGATTGAGAGAGACCAGCAAGCAAAAGATCCGATGAGACAGGTTTTCTTTTATTGGAAGATAGAATGTCCTAATAGACTTGTTTTATACACAGGAAGAACTGCCTGGGGAGGCAATCAATCAGTCTCCTGCTCCCACTAGAGTCCAAACCTTTCCAAATGAGATAGCTAATGATATACAGACCAGAAAAACGACCTGACTTTCTTAAGGTCTAAAAGCTGGTAAGCAGCAGAGCAAAAAGGAATACTCAGGGACCCACAGTGAATCATTGTTCATTTTTGTCTTGTTTTCTCCCCAGCAGCTCTCTCCACAGGCACAGCAACCCTTCCCTGTTGTGGAGCCTGTGTCAGAGAAGGGGGACAGGCCATTATCCAAAAAAGAGCTGACAGGAAAAAATGGGTTGCTGTTGATTCAAAGCATCAAAGAAAGAGTTATCAGTGAAGGAGTCTGGAGCTACCTAAATTAAAAGATGGAAATATTAAAATGGATGGAAAGGAAGACCAGAGAGAATAACAAAGCACAACATTGCAGAGAACTGCTTTTCAAGTCACTGCCGCTTCCCAAGCAAAGTTACCAGAAGTCACCAGGAGTTTTCACTATTATTCTGAGAATATTCCTAATAGTGAGACTGCTTCAAAAATATATGAGTTCCAAATATAAATACATAAATGCCTATGCTTTTCTCTTAGAATATACCGCTGAATAGCTGTTCCATGCCTGTACCTTGTTGCCAAACCTGAAAAGTAATGACTATGTCTCAGCCACAGTAGATATTTTAGATGTTAGTTATACTGTTATGTCAAATTTGCACTATAGGAATTTAAAATCTGTGTATCAAAAATGATTTTTACATAAAGCCGTAGTATGGTTCAGATGTGGTTTTACTTTTTATCTGAGAATACCTGTTGTTACCAACATAAAAGAAATATCACAGAGCCAAATGATTAAGAATGAAATGGGTTTGTTTGTTCATCTTTTGCTATCCTTCATTATCACAGATTAAGTATTAATCATAACTATACTGTTCAGAAAACTCCTTTGGGTAAACAAGGATAAAGCCACAGAATAAAAAAATAAAAATATCAAATACTCTTCATTTCTGTCTCTCAGCCCTGCCATACAGAGATTCATCATAGGTGGCTTTATACCCTCCAGGAGAAGGCAAAAAAATAACACAGTACTGGTGATGAGGGCCACTCCCATGTTAAAACCACATCTAGGACCATCCAGCTGAGGAGCCCGTTTCCTTGGTGTGGGGTCAGAGGTTAATGCCTTGATCTTTCAGATTCTCATTGCTCTCACCTTTCAATCGAGATAGCAAGAGGGCCTATCTCACAATGTTGCTGTGAAGGCTAAAGCAGTTAATATATGGAAAGTATTTGTGACGATACTTGATATATACCAAGTGCTCCATATATGTTAGCTATCTGTGTAATTTCTCATTAGCTGCATGGTATTGAACAAGTCGCTTCATGTATGGGCATTGATCTGAAAATTAAGAGATAAAGCTGTATGATTTCTACAACCTCTTTCATGACTAAAAAGTTCCAGCTATGAAGAATCGTGTAGTCTTTCACACTGAATTTACAAATCTTTTCCAAAACTAAAATGGCAGAAAAGGCTTGACAGTGTGGCTTGAATAAAGTGTCTACTAGATTCCCATATCTGTATTCTAGACTTAGCCCAGAAAAAATGAAAAGGGGACCCCAAGTAATCATGTGCTGAGGAGCCAGAGCAAAGAGGAAACAAAGATCTCTTTGTGAAAGACCAAAAGTGTTGTCACGTAGCCTTGACTAAGTCTCTTCATTCATTTTAGTAACTGAGCAAACCCAATGCTGCCTAGGCATGTGTGAAGGAAGAGGCCATTGTCACCAAACCAAAGACATTTTTCTTCTTTTAATTGGAAATGTTAGGGATTCACTTTAAATAACAAGATGAATCCCCAGGTGCACTATCTATCCAACGCTGATTGATTTTGGTGTCTGTGAGAACATGACATTCTGCTTTGATGAGGTCTCTGGAAAAACAAGATGCTGCTCAGTATGAAAAGTGCTTCTATGCACCCCAGTGTGAGAAAAAGCTAAATCTGAAATGGAGAGTTTTTTTTAAAGTACAGTTTCTGCTGGCACTATTGAAAGCACCCTTTTAAGAAAGGGATCATTGCACAAGAAACACATAGAGGTTCTAGTTATATCAACACCAATCCAGTTTCCCTTAGAAAGGAAATTCCCTAAATTACTTTGATAATATGCAGCTATGTTAGGAGTACACATTTACACTTAAATGCCCTTTTATTTCCCAGTATTGCTTTTGAAGGTTGAGGGGCAGGGGTTTTGCTGGGCTTCAATCCCTGTTTTGGGATTTGGAACAGATCACTTAACTTTGAAGTTTAAATTCAAGGAACGATGCACATGGAAAGTCTTCACCAAATATTTGTTCAGAGAAAGTATGAATGAAGGAGAGAAGGAGGGAGGACAGAGGAAGACAGAGGAAAGAACTTTTCACACCTCCATTCTATCTATACTACTTCAATTTCAAGTGTTTCAGATATTTTTATCCCATGTCAAGCATAAAGTACATCCTCAATAAGTAAGTAAAATGTTTCAAGAGACTAGCAAAATATAAATGTACCAACAAGGGTAATAAAAATATTAAGTTTTCCACTTAGCTAACTTATTTTGAATGTACATTACAAAAAGAATGTGGATAAAGAAGATTCAGTTCCTAAATTACAAGACTACAATTTAAGCCACATCAGCATAATCGGTGTGATATCCATGTACCCATTTGTTTATGTTCTAATTAGGAAGCTTAAAGTAAAATGCTACTAAAAGGCAAAGTCCTACACAGTCAGTAACATTTTATTGAAAAGTCCCACTCCAAAGTTGCCATCAAAAGTCTTTTTGCTGTGTGTATGTTAATTAGCAACTGCTTTAATTAGCATTGTGGATATAAAAAGAGATTTTTTATTCATGAAAGCTGTGACTTTTAATTAGTGTGATGAATGCTAAAAATGGTCTCTTATTGGTGAAATGTAAGATTTTCGAGCTATGTGCATTGACTAAAATGGTTTGGAGACATTTCCCACCCATGAATGAGCAGAGTAGGAGACTCTGTGAGGCTCTTACTCTATTCCCCGGTGATTTAATCAGAATGGATCCAGCATCCGCTCTTTGTTGGTTTAGGAGGATTCTGGGTTGGAGCATGTCAGCCTCAGGACACATAATCCCACTTTGGCTGTGCTGGCCCTTCACAAAGAGTTTATTAAGCCTGACAACTCATAGGACAGACAGCGGAGAGTTCAATGAACTTATAGAACAAGGTCCTCAGATTCTTCTGCTTGTTTGAAAGAAAGGTTATTAAATAACTCTAGTCTCGGTAGACTTTAACTTGATAGTTGAATTCAAATTCATTTTAACTTCATCACCAAGAACTTCAGTGAGCACCTGGACACCAAAAATAATCACTAAGTTTGGCATGACACAATTCTCTTGAGTTATTCTACAATACCCTGACTTTCATATGCTCACCTAGAGATGGAAACATTTAAAACTACAATATAGTATATATTATATATACTATAATATAAAGCACAGTATAAAGTATTTTAATGCTATAGTTTGTATAAAAGGATCATAGGAATGTAGTTATTTTGGATGGTCAAAGGAGTTGATGCTATATCAGAATGTTTCAGAAAGTTGGAACAAAAGTTTTCTTTTTTTCTTGTTTCTTAGTGAGGGGAGAAGTCATGGAGGGAGTATTATATATGTTCAAAGAAGAGAGTTAAAATGAATTTATTCAAGCAATTATAAATGTAGTAACTACATACACACAAATACTCTTCACTTATACATATTCTCTCAGTGAGAAATACTACCAAAAACTCTCTTTATAAAGTTTAAAGTGTACCTGGCTTGCAAAAAAAGAAAACTTCAGAATTCTCTTTTTAACCTTCCATCCCAAATGGCGATTTTACTGACAGTGATTCTCAAACTACAGCTGTCATAATAATAAGTCTAAAAGAGTAACCAGCCTGCTCAGTGAAAACTGGCATTCCCAGAAATAGTTTAAATAGTACCGAATATAGAACTCCATTTCACATATTTTAAAATACCATCCATCAAAATAATGTTCCTTACAATTCTCCAAAGTCTATTAAAAGGGACCTTCTAACTACAGATTAAGATCATACCTCTGACATCAGAGCTTGTCCTCTCAGCCTCTGTGGATGAACTGTTGATTCTGGAAAATCAAATTGTATTGGCTATTGTGCTGGTCTTAGGAATCGATAGTGTTTTCTTCAAACAGATTTTAAATTGCCCTTTTCATATTTTTGTAACTAGGGCTATACATTATCAAGCATGTGAATACTGTAAAGAACACACTGCTGTATAATCAATATGTTTTATGTCTCTCCTGCCTAGGAGGAATGCCATCATTTATGCTGTGAGTCACATTTGTGGGCAACTGCACAGAACACTGGACTCGAAGTAATGGGTTTAGATCCTCGTTGCGTCATTTACCAACTAGTGTGAATTGCTAAAGCTCCCTAGATGTGTTATCACATATATTGTACTATCTGAGAGGATTAATGTGAGCAGTAACTGGCTTACCTCCTTCATTAAACAAAAATGATTAAATGCACATGATGTCATTTTAATCAGCACCATCAATAAAAGTTACTAGCATTTATAATAAAGAGCTGTCATCTATTGAACACTTAGTATATGCATGTGTTTAATTCTTGTAAGATACCATGTTAAGTATTATTATCTCAATTTTATAGCCAAAACAACTGAAGCTTGGAGATGTAATTTTATGCATATTGTCTCAAGTGTTGAAGAGTAGGGAATATGCTTTATTCATTTTACAAGCCCAAGCAACAGCAGTGTCCCTAATATATAGTACATGATTTATTTTCATTAACAACTTTCATAAAAATGTCTTTGGGGCACAGTGAAGTTTAAAAACCAATATGATACAACAAATACTTAACGAATAGTATCTTATATCGGCAGTGCTCCCTCTAAGCATTATTTATTTCCAATTACAAAATGAATAGGGTAATTCTTTATAATGGTCTTGACAATACTCAGAGTTTACTGAAACATTTTGAAAAACAGATTGGAGTACTGGAATAATAGTCTGTAATAATTAGAAGGCCATTTTATACTTGTATTGTTGGCTTTTTATTTTTTACTATTCTTTCTACATGAAAATCAGAAAAGAATTATAAACATCATATTCATTTTTCCAAACGAGAGTGAGTGTAGAAGGCTGGCAAAGTAGAGCTTCAAGTGGTGCTAACCATCTCCAATGACCAGGTGGTTTCATAGCCCAGATAACCTGCTCACAATATGTTTTGCATATATGTACGAAGTGACTTATTGTCCCTAAAGTGTTTTCTCATCCAACCAATTCTTACAACAGCTCTGAAAGGTGGGAAGGAGTAAGTTAACAGTTTTAGGTAAGGTAACTATCTCAGAGAAGCTACATGGATAATGAGTGCTGGGGGAAAGAAGAAGAGAAGAGAAATGGAAAAGGAGAGAGAAAAGGGAAAGAGAGAGACCAGGAGATGAAGAGGGAGAAGGAAATGCTAGCTGGTGTTTGATTCTGGGATCTTTACTTCCCCCTCAGCAGCAGCTTCGCCTTATCAGATGCAAAGCAGAGGGTAAGTGCAAAAAGAAAGATAAAGAGGAATGAAAGGGGGATGGAAAGAGAAAGGGAGGAAGAAGGAAAAAAGAGTGATATGAATGAATATTATGAGACTATCCAAGTAAAGCAAGGTACTGAGAGATACCAGAAAGAGTTCCCAGACCCAAAAACCTCAAAGAGTAGTTATTTTAGAGGATATTAAACAGCTTTTATAATCTGATTAAATCATGAAAGCTCTTACTAAAAAGTGGCATGTGCCCATAAATGCATACAAAATTTTACACACAATTCATGTGCATTCACCCCAAAATATTGTGTTAGATCCCACTTTAAAACAATAGGCCTTAGAAACAGAGGGAGCTTCAGCTTTCCACTCCCTGTAGTCTGCAGATCTGGAGCTAGAGGACAGATCTCCATCAATGTGGGTGCAGCGCTGTAGCAGTGTGTGCCACTGAGATAAAAGGTGTACTTTCATATCAGAACAACAGGACTCTCTGAATCCCTTCTGCTTCCACCCACCTCTCCACAATGTTTCCAAGCTCAATAGGATACAAAATAATTTCCTGCACCACTCATCGAGATCATTATCTACAATGGAACACAAAGCTTCCCATCAAGTCAAGAAAACTGAAATCAAGGACAAAAAATCTGAGAAAATTTTGGCATTCTTGGCATCGAATCACTGTGACTAAAAATCTTTAACGAATAGGTAACATGTCAGAATAAAGCTGTTTAACAAAAGAACTAAAAGCATAAGTTTGGGTGATTGGTGCTGTCTCTGTGGGACTATGAATTGGTCATCTGACATAATAACCTTACTAAATGTTGTATATATTATTGTTAAAATGGATTTAATGATAGCATGTTTAAAGAAAATATGATCATGGAGAGAATTACATGAATAAATGAATAGGGTCTGGTGCATAGGAAATGAATAATAAATATTGGCTAGTGTTACCTTACCTGATGAAATGGGGGATGGGGGTTCATCAAAGATGGGAATCGTTAACTTGATTCTAAAATCAGATTTTTTTGTTTCACTTTTCTTACTATTCAGACTCCCCAGTTGTGAAGGTAGAATGGTTTCTGTCTGCTCTAATGCATATTTCAGTATTAGAATATACTAATTCAAAGGTATTTTTGCTGGGAGCTTTACATAGGTTGTCTTGGTTGATCACCCCACTCTTAGAAGGAATAATGGTAGTTGACACACACATAGCTGGGTACTACTCTGACATGTAAATGTCTTAACTCATTTCATACTCAAAATAACCTCATGAGACCAATATTCATACTATCTCCATTCTACACTTGAAGAAATAAGGCATATTATGGTACAGAGAGACTAACTGGTTTAAATTATCACAGCTGGAAAATGGTAGATCTGGTTTTCAACCCAAGCAGAGCCAGACTCCAGAATCTGTGATCTTAACTTCTACATGTACTGACACTCTAGGAGCAGGTGTATTTATCTCTAGTTTACGAATGATTGTGCCAAAGGCACATGACTAGTAAACTAAAATAACCAGGATAAGAATCCGGAATTGTCTGTCACCCGTGTCTAAACTTTGTCCCCTATATCACACCACAGAGACGGGTTCCAAGAATGAGGACAGGAGGGGACACCCAAGGTGAGGTTTTGGGGAGAGGAAATCTACATCAACGGGAAAGCTCAGAGTAAGAGATGCCTTTCCGCCATCTCCAACCTCCACTGCTTTCAGACATGCTGGCAACCTCAGGATGGCAGCAGCACTTACATTCCTCAAATCCAAGTCTCATCTTCCTGTGGGTGCAGATGTAAAGAATCTGGGATGTCCCTTAACCTTCAAACCCACCCTGCCTGGTGTCAGGGGCCACCTTGGAGGTGCTAGTTTTCTTCATCTCGACCTTGGTTTTATGAAGACAGATGGTCTCACTTTGTCTTCTTCAAGTCATCTGTGTTGCTCAGAGATCTAAAGAACAATTACTCTAAGTGGTCCCCAAATCCAACTTTGGAGAGGGTAAAATATTACTATCATAATTCTTTCAATCAATGAAAACTAAATATCATTAATTAAATTTCTATGTTTACTTTATGCATCACTTTAACAAATGCTACACAGATCAAACTAAACAATACCTGTTTTCAGAGTTTATAAACCATATCATCTATATAAAAAAGCCCAAACTGTGTTTTTTCTGAAAACATAATTATACTACACAATGTTGGGGTGAGAATTTAAAATGATAATATGTAGACATACTGACAATAGACGAGCTTTCTACACTCTTGTCCCCAAAATGCTCTGCAACACCACTAAACTACATCCCTGCTCACCTCCTAATAAACTCTCAGCCAAGAATTCCAGGTCTCATAAACACAACTCCAACCTATGTCTTCAGTTATGATCCCTCTTTCCCCTGGACACAACTCTTCAAGATGAACCAATACCTGCCTCAACAGTACAGTCTGCATTTTCTGCCTTCATGGGCTTGTTCACACAACTGTTCCTGTGATGTCCTAACTCAGGCGTCATTTCAATCTCTTCTTCTTTTTTTTTTTTTTTTTGTGGGTACTGGGGGTCGACCTCAGGACCTCACGTGCCAGCAGGCGCCCGTGCCGCTGAGTGATATCACCTGCCCTTTTTTCGTATGTGGGTTCTGGGAGTCGAACTCAGGCCCTTGTGCTTGCCAGGCAGGCGCTTATGCTGCTGAGCCATCTCACCGGCCCTCAATCTCTTCTTCAAGACAAACCTCAAATTCTACCATCTCCTCCATGAAGCCTTTCCTCACTGCTCCAACTAAAGTGGCTTTTTCCTTCTCCAGGCCATCAAACATCTTTTGTGATACATGTATCATATTATATAAATCCATATATACATACATATAACTTTTATTATGATTAGTTATATTATGTTCTAATTTTCCAAATTAGGCTACAAATTTCACATGACCAGTGACCGCAATTTGCTCCTGAATTTGCATTTATAACCTCTGTTCTGCCAGATACAGTGTTTGGAACACAGAGATTCAATAAACATTGAACAGTTAATAATGCTGAGCTGGGGATGTGGCTCAGTAGTAAGCCGCTTCCCTAATGTGCACAAGACCCCAGGTTCAATCACCAGCGCTACAAGAAGTAAAATAAAATAAATAATGATATAGTGAACTCTTGTGGAGTACAACTGTGGGCCCAGAATGACATTTACATATTATAACTAATTTAACATTCAAAATCCTTTCACTGGGAGAATTGAGGCTTAACAAGGTTAAGTAAATTGCTCAAGGTTACACAGCAAGTAGAGTTCCCAACTCTTATCATAGCAGTAGACTATACCTTGGATTCAAATTTGTTAGATTCTCAACCAGCTCAACACTGTGTAAAGTGATAAAATGTAAAATATATATGCTTTTTAATTTTTAGATAAATTGCATAAGTATGAAACAAATCTATAGATTGTAACACTGAGGAGTGCTACTTTTCAAAATTATTCTTATAGATATGAGTTTAAAATATCTATATATATATTTATATAGCTATAGTATAAGAAATGTAAGATATTATGAAAATAATTCTGAGATATTTATTTAGAAGAACAATGATTTAGGAGCAAATAGAATTTTCATACTGTAATAGAAAAAAAAAGGAGAATCTTGGAAGTTTAATAGTCCTGGGTTAAAATTTTGACAGTAATATTTTAGCCCTGATCCTTGGGCATGTTATTTAATCTTTCCAAGTCAACATTTCCCCAATATTGTATGGTCACTAATAATGAGAGCTTTCATAGGTAATTCAAATTGTGGAAAACCTACTAGAGTATCTAACATAAAGTAACAACTCCACTGATGTTGTGTATTATTAAAGTTTTTATCAATAATATTTTTATGTGAAGGGAGTATGCCAAGCCAGTGTTCTTGAAAAGACTGGAGAGGCAAAGCTGCCCTTACTCTTTCTACTCTTCTCGTGGTAACAGAATGTGCTACTCCTAGAAGCAGAAAGGAAAACAAAGACCAGTATCAGCCATCCTCCAAATCCCAACACTTTCCTCTTTTCAAATTTTCACTTCCTTACTCTTAATTTCATTGTTTTGTAAAAAGGTCAAAACAGTGAAAAACAAGTTGGATTCACCCGATATATAATCTATCCACTTATATCTGCAACGCCTGCCCTGTCAGCTTACACTCATCTTTCAGAGAACATGCTCGTTCAAAGCAACAGAGGTAGTACAGCATTTGGCATCAGTCCCAAGGGTACACAAACACCATAACCACCTTGTTTTGTTTTCAGACGTTTCCAATTTATTGGAACCTCGGTTTCCTCAAATGTTAATTAGAGATAGTATCTACTAGCAAGGCTGCTCTGCAAAATATATGTATCCACAGACATACATGGCCACTCAGTAGCGACTTTCTCCCGCCTAGGTTCCTCCTAAGTGGAGAACATTAAACTGTTCAGACCAACTTGGCACCTGCCACAAGGGTTGGATAGTTTGAATCCGAAAAGAGGTATCTCATTTAACTGAGACATAGAACGGCAATTACCAGGGGACAAGTTACAGATACTATTGATTATGCTCGCAGCCAAGTCAATGACTGGAAAGTAGCTCGCTTTTTTCTTTTTAAAATAAAATACCTTTGAAAAAAATCTGAGCTACTTAGTTTCCTGGAAAACATGTGCCTGGAAACCCAGAATCCGCAGAAAGTCAAAAAGGCCCCAAAGATCAGACCAGTTTTTCCTCTGCCTTATTTTCAAATGGAGAAAACACAAACATGAAGCTGGACTTGGGGTTTCCGGTACATGTCAGAAAATTGCAATGTCAAAAACCAAAGCAAAACGTTTTCTAGGGCAAGGTCTAACACATTTCAAACCATCATGTTAGAGATGAATTTGAACTCATCTATCACAGTACCTATGATAAAGTTACTTTGAAGTTATCAAAAAGTTGACTGGTTTGTTCATAAAATTCTATTTTTTTATGTTAAAAACTTTCATTATTTTGTAAATTATTACATTTTTTTCCTTAAAATCAAAGATGGACATGAAAGCTTAAAGGATACAACAGATGTTCTTAACACTGGTAAGAGGAATTTATAACTTCAACTACTATAAATAAAATTTCACTTTCCTATTTCATTTTTTTTATTTACTATTTGTTATTTGGGGGCATAGACGGGGACATTGCATCACCGGAAAAGAAGCTCCTCCAGTACTAAAGGAACCATCATGTAGCAAGTTTTCTAAAGAAACACCACCGTTCTCCTACAAATAACTTTGCACCGTATTCGCATATGTAAATTATGATGGGATTATTATTCCATCCATTTCATATGTATGTGTGTATACATTCATGTGTGAGAGCATGGATCTGTATTTTCCCACTCTCTCATACACACACACCCCAGTCCATAAATCCAAAGGGCTTTTCCAGTCAGGTTCCAGGAGACAAGGACTGGAGCCCGAGAAGGGAGCAGCCTTTAAATAAATCTGAAGTGCTCTTGCGATTGAGACAGGGCGCCGACCTCCCCACAGAGCACTGTTGCTGAGGCCTCTTCATTTAGAAATTCCCACGTTCCCTTTTAGATATTGGTTTTCTGGCCGGCTTAGCCCACTCGGTCCTTTCATCCGAACCGGTGAGAAATGGTAAAAGGGGACTGTGTGCGCCGACTCTGGAAGCGGGAGTCCCTTCCGCACCCCAGCAACCGACTGCTTTCCCTCCGCACTGCCCGGCTGCTGCTCATCTTCGCGGCGTGAAGAGGGGTGGGAGGGTCAGCGAAGCAAGGCCCCGGAATGGAGGGAGCCCAGATTCCCCCCAGAGCTCACCTCCTCCCTGCGCCCGGCACCCACCCATCACCGCGTGCAGCCCTTCTCCCCTTCCACCTCCTCCCCCGTCACCCAACACTGCGGCCGCCGCAAGGGCTGCGGAGGTGGTGTGTGGGGAAACTCGGGGGCTTCCTTCGTCCCAGCCCAGCGCACCCTGGAAGAAAGCCCTCCGGGGAAGGGGCTGCTACAACTTGGAGGAACTTGGGCGGGCGGCAAAGGCTGCCGCGCCTCACCCTCCCGGGCGGCCGGGCCTCCACCCCGAGGGCGAGGGCGAGGGCGAGCACCACCCCCGGGCTTACCACGAGCACGGGGACCCCGGCGGCCAGCGAGTAGAGGAGCACGGGGGGCACGGCGCTGCGGTCCTCCGGGCCCGGGTAGGGCTTGCGGTAGGCGCTGTCGTGGCAGAAGAAGCCCTGCACGTTCACGGTGAACGTGTCGGTGTATTCGAAGTAGTACGCCAGCATCACCGTCCCTGCCATGATCACCATCTGGAAATAGAGCATGCTGCTGGTGAGCGCCGCGGGCCGCCGGGGCATGCACGCCTCCCGGCCGAGCCTGGTGAGCCCCCGCCCGGTCCTCGGAGGGAGGCAGCCGCCCGGCGCGGGGGCGGCGGGAGGACGCGGAGCGCGGAGGGAGGCGGCCGCTGGAGCGCAGGCGGAGCAGTCCGGGCTGGAGGCGCCGGCAGGCTGCGGAGGAGGCGGCTACCCCCGGACGAGCCCCCGCTCCCCTGCCCGCCCCCTGCCCGCCGCAAGCGCCGCCCGCCCGGGCGCGGGGTCGCGCGTAAAGGCGGGGGGTCCCCGGCGCGGGAGCATCCGTGGGACTGCGGCGCGGGGTCAAGCCCTCCGGACCCCGGGAGGAGCGGCGGCGGCGGGCGGGACGGCGGCACCTGGACCCCTGGGGGAAGGAGGTTGTGGAGCTGAAGATGCTCCGGCGGGGGTAAAACCAAAATCGAAAGGGGAGGGGAGGCAATAGAGATGGAGCTTCTAGAAACTCCCTTTCGAGGCACCAGCTGGGCTGTTTAAGAAACCCGCACAGAGCCTGGGAAAACGATGCGTGACACGTCTTCAGCGCGCAAAGGCCGCCCGAGCGCAAAGTGCTCGTGCCGCGCCGCCAGTTCAGCCCGCGCGGTCAGCCGCACTCCCTTGGCTTCCTTAACCCGCGCAGGACACCAGCGAGAGGTAGTTTCTAGGCGCAGCTGGAAAAATGAAATCAGAGGATTTGGGACTCGGGTTTCTTTGCCTCCTCTCCAGCTTCGAGGGGCTTTGCATAGAAGAATATGGAAATCATGGCTTGTAGCTCCATCTCTTGTACACCTGCTCCTTCTTCGTTCTGCATATTCTCTTGCTCATCTGGGTCTCCTCACATTAGGCGCTAATGAGACCAGACTTTGCAGATTCCCGGGACCCAGCGGAACCAGTCACCAGGGAAGAGGAAAGGGCTGTTACGTTCGTTTCTCTATTCCAGGAGTTCAGAGAACTGCAGGGATTCCTCTGGGGTCAGGTGAAAGGAGGCGACAAGTGCAGGCGCGCAGCACATGCATACAAAATGGACCCATACCCCCTACGTGGATATCCATGCGTGCGCGTGAATATGCAAGTAGCTGTAGAACTACATATATATGCAAAGAGCCCGTTCTGAGATGCTTTGTGGGTCCCTTCTTGCAAGCTCAGAGCCTGACACTGCTTACACCCTCCACTCTACTGGGCAGGGAGGAGACGTATACAAGGCAAGGGGAGGAAAATATTCTTAGAACTCTGCCCTTCTCATTAAAGCATGCAATTACCTTAGCAGGCTTCAAGAATGTTAATTCATTTTAATAGGTTGTTGCCTGATGACTTTTAGAAGTGGGCCTTTATCATAAGGAAAATACAATGTCGTTAGGCTAACGGAAAGCAGTTTAAATTTGGCAAACCATTGGTATTTGGGGATGGGATAGTAATGGTATTGTTTTTTAAATTTTGAATAGGTATTATACATCTCCATGTTATTATAAATTATCATTCAACAACTAACTAGAGAGTGCTGCATAGACCACACTAAATCATGTGTGTGACAAGCAATTTGGGGCAGTGGAAGTCAACTGTTCCTAGATGGACAAGTGTGACATCGTATTATGAAAATATAACTACTCTCAGATACATGGATTTAAGTTTTCACTCAGAAAATCATCCTATGACTATAAGGGTGTTTTGTTTTGTTTTGTTTTTGTGGGTACTGGGGGTCAACCTCAGGACCTCGCGCGCCACCAGGCGCCCCCTGCGGCTGAGCAATATCACCGGCCCTTTTTTCGTGTGTGGATTTTGGGAGTTGAGAGTGGGCCCTCGCGCTTGCCAGGCAGGCGCTTACCCCGCTGAGCCATCCATCTCACTGGCCCCCTATAAGGGTGTTTTAAACTGCTTCTGTGGTCCTAAATAGGAATCCTACAGACCTTCCCACTTAATAGAATTTTTGCAAGAATAATGTTAATTACTAATGGTAACTCATTTGTTTCAGCTAAAGGAAGCATGCATTATTTTCAAAATTAAAATGTATTGTAACACACAGTTAATGCACACTGAGTGTTAAGTATTGTACATGTAACAAGGTGAAACCCTTGTCCCGTTCCCAGCATTATCAGTGTGTGGCTCATTGTAGGTATTCAATAAGTATTTGTTGGATAAATTAATAAACTGACTCTCTTGACAACAGGAAAGTGTTTTCACATATGAAATGTGTCCAGGGTTCAGAAATCAGTCTTTATGTCTCTGCTTAAGCATAGCCCACCCCTGGCATGGTCACACTGACACAGAGGGTTTGAGGCTGGTGTATGAGAAGCTATTTTGGTTTCTACCTCAGTTCACATGCCGCCCTGCCACTTGCCAGCTCTGGAAACCTGGGCAAGGCGCTTGACCTCTTTTGTTTTAGTTTATCCCCAGCAGAGCTGACAGATTCTAGTGCCCACTCTGCAAGTTTGACATGAGGACTAAAAGATTCTCATTTCATTGTGTCTGGCATGTTCAGAAGCACCTATCTAGTGCTTATATTCTAAAAATTGACTTCTAAGCATAAGTATATCTAATTTCCTTTAACTCATTTCCTTTCAACATCTACCACCACTCACTTCCTTCTCACTTTATTACCTACAAAATGCTACTAGGTTTATCCATATTTCTGTAACTGTGTACATTTTTTAATAGATTCTGTGTACCTTCTATCTGCTCTTCTAGATACTATCTCAGGAATAAGATTTTCTTTTTTACTTCAGAATTCTAATATCCCCATTGTTTGTCCAATTAATGATGGTCAAAGGGTGTTGTTGACTGACTCATGGTTGGCTAACCATCTGATGCTGAAATTCAAAGGCAATATTGAATCTTACATTATAAGGATATAAGCATTAAATTCACCTTCCATGAATATTTAAACAGATTAGATATTCACAGAAATGCTTCAAGGTGGATGAGATAGTATGAGTTATATGCCCTTGAGCTGCTTACTTTGTGTTCTGAAACCTGCACTTCCTCTGTGGTAAAATGAACTATTTTTTCTGACCTCTGGTTAATTTTATGAGTTACATGAGACCATGTAAACTACTTGGTCAAAAGAAGTTACTTATTTAGTGTATTTCTTCACTTTATTTTCTATTAACTCATTTATTCCCCCAAGATACATCTTTTCAACTGCAAATAATCCTTTGCAATCCTGCCTTAATTTAATTCAAATTTCTGGCTCTTTCTAGATTAAAAACAGAACTATTCATACTTAATCTACTTGAATACAGATTAATTCTTAATTTAATTTAATTCTTAAGCACATTATTGTGACTTCCATTGTATTATAGGCATCAGCCTTTCTTAACCAAACACTGTCCTGTCCTTCAAACTCTCCCATCTCAGCTCCCACCGTTGTGAATAAAATAAGTGAAAAAAATTTATACTTTTATTTTCCAACTTCCATTACTTCATATTATATTTAGATGCTCGTGACTTAACCACTCACACCCCCACCATGTATCTCTATGGTAAAATACTGAGACATGGTAAAGTACTGGGGGAATGCCAATTAATTTCAACACTTGTCTTCTCTTCACCCCAATCCTATGTGCTCTAGTAAGAATTAGTAAGATACTAGACCAGCATGGAAAGATATAGCCCTTGTCCACATGGTTTCTAGTTTCCAGAAAGACAAAAGTACAGAAGGTCCAAGTGGAGGGGACCTTTATGTTAGTGAACAGTTTGGGTAGGCAAGCTTCAAATATTTCTGTATGGCTAATTCTTCTCATTTAGCTTTGAAAACCTGAGGTGTCTGCTAGGAAGGTAGAGATAGTGAGTGCGTAACTCTTCAAGATTATTACCAGTTAGGTTTTATGCAACTAATCTGTTATAATTGAGAGAGCAACACAGAGATTTCCCATAAGAAGCCAAGGATTTGGCCCTGACTATATTATGGACAGAATGCTTTTAAGGAGATTTCTCACCATTTCCAAAGAAAGTACAAAATGATAAAAACTAATTTTCGCATGTTTCAGGTAATCTGTAAGCCCAGACACTTTCCTGAAATTTTCTCATTCCATGTGCAAAAAACAGAGACAGATAACATAGTCTTCAGTGCATAGCTGAGATGGTGGAATATGAAGAATTTAGACAGCTTTACATGAGACAAACTAGGGAAGTATCTTTAAAATAATAGAATCTTCTTTAAACAACAACATAACCTATATTCATGATGGTAAACTTGAGCTGGACATGTTTCAGGAGATTAAAGTGTGTGAAAAGTTAGACAAATTCGTACTAATGAGGAATTTTAAATATTAGCATATAGATTGGTAGAAGATCTCATGAGATGAGACTGGGAAAGAGAGTTTTATTTTTTTAGTAGGTGAGGTAGCTGCTTTCGAAGTAAGAAAACCTGGTAATTCATTCTAAAATTATTGAAGGTCTATTGCAAAAGGCAGTATCTACCAGCTTATTATTGAACGTGGAGAATGAATGAATACAGTAGCCTACTAACATCCAGACTACTTGTTCAGGGAATACTCTTATAGCTTGAAGGAGAAATAAGACATAGAACTGGCTAAATCATGAAATATGGTACTTAAAAACACTCATATAAATTCAGATACATATAACATTCTGAAAAGCATCTTAAAAAGAGGAACATTTGGCATTATACCCTTGACTTCTTGTTATTGATATGACAGAGGACTGCATCCTCACAGAATGATTTCTGGTGCTTTATTTAGGAAGCGACTACTTCCTCAGGAAAAAAAAGGAAGAAAAAAAACTAGAATGGTAATTTGAGTGTCTGTCTTTTACACCCTTCCTGTAATGGTCTGATTACTTCATAGGCCAGATGCTTCTGACCCGGACAAGTGGTATTTATCTTCAGCTGGCCTCACTGAGAGGTCTTTAAAGTTCCTTACTCTGTGACTACATTAGAGCTTCTTCTGTTCTGCATTTCTAATGTTTTAGTTTAGTTTTTCTTGTGTTACTTTCAAGATAACAAAGCACAAAACACATATTTTATAGTTAAACTAGTTATTTTTCACTGAAGCTATATGTTAGCCAACTTTCCACCGCTAGGACAAAATATCTCATATAAACAAGTTAACGGAGAAAAGATTTATTTTGGCTCAGTTTCACAGGTTTCAGTCCATGGTCAGTTGGCTTCAAGGCAGAAGCACCATTGTGAAAGGGGAAGGTATTGGAAAGCTGCTCAGCTCATGGTGGCCAGGAGGCAGACAGAGGAAAGGAGGAAGAGAGGAAGGGGCCAGACAAGATATAGTCCCCAAAGTCACACTCTCATGACCTGTTTTTTCAACTGAGCTCTGTCTCCTAAGATTCCATTACCTCCCAATAATGCTATAAAATTATGATCATTCACTGATGAAGTCAGAATTCTCATGATCCAATCACTTTCCAAAAGCCCAGCTCTGACTGCCTGTCTCTTTTAGGGGACATTTTAGATCTAAATACAAGGTATATATGTGAAATTAATGGAGTGGGTAAAAAGAACTAAAATAGTTTACAAAATATTAAAGCTGGAAAAGAATAGAAATGTTTAACTAACATATCATAAACTGTTGTGTTAAAGCAAAATTTTTAAATTAGTGTTAACAAAAGGATATTTAGAACATGCTGGTCATACTCACTTTATAACCCTGGCAATTAATTAGCTTCTCTAAGTCTCAGTTTGTTCATGTGTATAATTAGTTTTATGAATCTTAACTACAAAGATATTGAAATGCTTGTATTTATAAAATGCTTTATGAATATTGGGAAATTCTGTGTTAGAAAACATGTAATCAGCTGTAGGGAATGACTCATCTAAGTGGGTCCTAGGTTTTTTCCCCATAAGTCCAACTCACAGAAACTCAGAATAATCACTCCCTGGTCTGTTTCCATGGATTGTTTTCCCATATGTTGTAATCATTAAAATACACATTGTTTTGTTAAGATAGTCAGTGAATCCATAATGCCAGGGGATATTTCAAAGAATTTAAAGCCCCAAAGAACTTCGAACAATTTTTAAGGACACGGATAGAAAAGAATGGCAGTAAAGCATGGTGCTTCAGCCCAAGGAATGAGGACCCCACAAAATTAAGTTTGTATCTTTGCTCTGTGGAATCATGATTATGAGGCCTTGGCCAAGTCATTTTATTGTCTCATTTTCTACAGTATCGTAAAATGGGGACAGTGTTGAGCGCTTCATTGAAGTACAATACAGAACTTCAGCCATCCACAGTCACTGGTCATCACTCTTTTTATTCTTCACCATGCCAGCATAATCCGGCCACACTGCTGATCAGCGAAACTTTCATTGACCCATTTGGAAATGAGCCTGCATAAAATCCTTCCTGCCATTGGACTTTCATGTTCCTTGAAGTTACCTGAAAGTCATTATTTGTGCTGTGATAAATGAGGACCATCCTAAACTAAATCATAAATCCTGCTAATGTTTGAGAAACAAAAGGACTTCAGCAGTGATGCAAATGTGAGGCAAATTATACCAATGACAGCTGCAAGTCTATTGTCAAAGATAAACTTTGTGAATACTAATCAGCATTTGTTTACTTGTCCTTCACTGTGCTTGGTAAATGACTGAAATGAAAACAGCAGAAACTAGACACTCAAAATGATTCTTTGTGTTCATATATGGACCATAATCGTCTACTAATTTAATATCTTTAAAAAATTCGGATCAAGAGAAAATGAACACATTAAGATTTCATAACTTTGATTAATAAGGATCAAATTTATTCATCACCAGATTCCATACATGCTGAGACCATCTAAAAATTAGGAGGAATAATTTTAGTATTAGTATTTTGCACATTATTTTTGCCGTAGTGGCGAACCAAGATTGATGCTATTTTTTCTTCAGTAAACTCTGGATGATTTTGAGGACCAGCTATATGTGAACAAAATACTCTGTTTCTGACAGTAGTCACTGAATGAATAGTGTTGTTATCAAAAGAAAACAAACATATTTCAGGCATTTTTTTTTTCACAAAATGTCCATGATTTATCCCACCATCAGCACTTAACAAAATTCACTCTCCTTCACCTTATGCCACCACAGAAATGAACAGTAAAAACTGAGCTTCAAAATAATGACCTTATGTCAGACTATCAAAGAAAAATATAGTATATTCAGCACACTTTGATTACTAATTTCGGAGTCTCGACAAAGAAGTAGGTTTCTATTAATAAAAGCAGTAGTTCCCCAGGATACCCTATTTTATGAAGTTAATTAAAGTTTTACTATTCATGTTCTATTTTTAGTAGAGATCAGTATAAGCCAAAAGAAGTGTAAAAGCAAACCATCAGTGAGTGAAAAACAAACTAACATATTATATTCTCGTCCATTACACTAGGTTGAAGATGCCATTACACACTGAGGCCTTGATCATAATGATGGTATGATTAAATGTGACTAGTGAATTTAATAATCAGAAAATTACACTATAAAACAATATACACAGTGATATATTTGTCATAATGTATGATAGTAAAATACCATAAACCAATAATGTGTGATAATACAATATTATACATTAATAGTGTATGATTTATGTGTAATAATGATATACATATAATATGTATACTATGTACTGTGTACATATGTAGATAATACATAATGTATGATAATAAATTACCACACATAACAATGTGTGATTTATGTGTAATAATGGCATAGTATAATAATGAAATATGATTAGTTATACTGACTTAATCATAAAACAGTAATGAGAAAAGCAAACTGTAAAACAGTATGCATTGTGATATATTTTTTTTCCAAATATTTCTCCCAACTTTCTTTCAAAATGATTTTTTTGTTTACAGTGGCAGTATATACATATGCACATTTATGAAGTTTAAAAATTTTTATTACTTAGCATTTTCTTTTTTTTTTTTTTTTTTTGTGGGTACCGGGGGGTCGACCTCAGGACCTCGCGCGCCAACAGGCACCCGTGCCACTGAGCAATATCACCGGCCCCTTTTTTGTATGTGGGATCCGGGAGTCGAACTCGGGCCCTCGCGCTTGCAAGGCAGGCGCTTACGCTGCTGAGCCATCTCACCGGCCCATACTTAGCATTTTCCAATTCAGCAATTAAATTATTTTCTTTTTTGACCAAAAATTACTTTGCTTATAGCTATAAATTCTTTGGGGGAAGGGAGAAGCCCAAATGATTTAATAATCCATTCAAATACAATTAAAGTTAGAAAGAGAAATGAAGCCAGAGCTTTTGCATCCTCACTACAATAGCACTCTGAAAAATCACCTGAAATTTTTATGGTGGAACACACCTGAAACAATTCCTGTTTGCCCTCCTCATGGCATGGTGCCTTCATGGAGGCACACAAGGAGCCACCTAGACAGAGCACGGAGTCTGTTTTTCTATGTCCATCATCATATCAAACACGAGAAGAGCCAGAAGTGACCTGCTGTTTGAATCCCGTCTACTTGGGATCAATCCACTATTTGAATACCATTCATCTAAGTCAGTGAAACCCACCCCAAAAGTAATTAACTCTGAGGTCAAACTGCTACAGCACAGGGAAAACAATCTCAGTTTTCAAATTTCCAATCCATCTTATTCCTACTATTGTTTTCAGTAAAGACAAAGTCATGTCTTTATCATAATCAAATAGCTTAGTTTTGGGCCGGTGAGATGGCTCAGCGGCTTAAGCGCCTGCTGGGCAAGCGCGAGGGCCCGAGTTCGACTCCTGGAACCCACATACGAAAAAGGGGCCGGTGATATCGCTCAGCGGCACGGGCACCTGCTGGCGCGCGAGGTCCTGAGGTCGACCCCCCGGTACCCACAAAAAAAAAAAAAAAAAGGCTTAGTTTTGACAGGAAGTATCTATATCTCTTATCTTTAACTCTGTCTAAAAGGTTTATGAGAAAGGATTCCAGGCATGTTGTAGATACTCCAAATCTTAGTTCAGGTGTTCCTCCACTGTAAAACATTGCTTGTTTATATGTTTACCTAATTAATGTGAAGATAAATGATAAAGAGCAAGAAGTTATGTGGGAAACATCGAAGTTTTCATAATGGGCCCAATAATAGGTGGAAAAATAAATGAGATAGCCTATCCGAGCATACATTGCAACTTACATTACAAAGACATTTGCAGCTGAATTAGCGGTTTCACATTTAAGACTTGTTCATGTTAATGAAATCATTAATGATGTCATTTCAGGCACTAACAAAGAGTCTCTAGGACAGATGGGCAAAATGCAAATGACCTTCACGTGCCGTTATATCACAAAGTCCGGGGGCTCAGTTAGTGTGGAACTCGAGTCTGCAAATTATTAAATCTAACCTATTTGTAATTCTGCCGAAGCATGAAACTACTACTATTTGGAAGTAGTAAAAGCTGCTCTTGAGTGACAAAGTCCCCGTTTTGGTGTTTAGTGGACCTGGAGACAACCTCATAGGCTTCAAGGGTGAGTGTCCCTATGTTCCTTTAACAGTGAATAATGTGACTTCATTACTGATCCAGGAGATAAGGGAAGGATTAGGATGGGCCCCAGCATCTGTTGGCTTGGGCTGCCATAACAAAAAATCACAGTCTGAGTGGCTTAAACAAGAGAAATATATATTTTTTCACAATTCTGAAGACTGCAAGTTCAAAATCAAGGCTTCTGTTGCGCCCTCTTTCCCTAGCTTGGAATGGGGGCCTTCTTGCTGTGTCCTCACCTGTCCTTTCCTCTGTGCATGCACAGAGATTTCTGGTGTCCCTTTCTCCTCTTCTCAGGACACCAATTATATATAATTAGGCCTCACCTTTATTATCTCATTTAACTGTAGTTACTTCCCTATAGGCTCTATCTCCAAATACAATCACACCAGCTTCAGGGCTTCAATATATGGATGGGGGGGGGACAACTCAGTTTACAACATTACTCACTGTTCTCCCAATTCGAAATATTAATGCTTTCATTAGTTGAGCTGTGGACAGTTGCCATTTCTGAAGGTGGAGAACAGTTGCTACCTGGCAACTTCAAATGGATCAACCTATACAAGGTCACTGCAGGTTTGCTTTATTGCTGGAATATCCAGTTGATGAGCTTATAAATTATAACATTGGGGAATAATAAATTATATTTATTCATTTTTAATGATGTCCATATCTCCCACTCTGATCAATTTCCAGTTGAACTCTTCAAAGTTAAGTCTGAGAGTAGGTTAATTTTTATTACTTCATTGTAAAAGTCAGAAAGCACGAGTTAAAGCTGAATCAATGGCACCTAACTTTAATGATTTACTTGGTTCAACATGATTTTCATACCATTTATATTGTCATCTGAAGGGTAGTCTTATTCAGTAGTGTAGCTAGAAATATAAAGTGAATAAAATATGGAGAATTTTGGATAAATACATGAATTTTTTTTTATCCTAGGGTCAGAAATTTAATTGCTTCTTCTTGCTCATCTCATCTTGATAAGGAAGCCATATACTGTAATCAAGGAATTGCAACAAACCAATTACTGACAAGTACTGATTCCAGTGTCAAGTGAGATAAGAATGCATAGAAATCAGCTTCATCAGAGGCCTTTACCAGTGCCACCTGAATCACTCAAACCTTAGTATTTGAGTTTTGTGTTTTTCCACCTGGCTGCATATGACTACATGATGAGGAGCAGGTAAAATATTCATCTATCCTGGGCCGGTGAGATGGCTCAGCGGCTTAAGCGCCTGCCCGGCAAGCACAAGGGCCCGAGTTCGACTCCCGGAACCCACATACGAAAAAAGGGCCGGTGATATCGCTCAGCGGCACGGGCGCCTGCTGGTGCGCAAGGTCCTGAGGTCGACCCCCTGGTACCCACAAAAAAAAAATATTTCATCTATCCTATATTATCATCAGGTTACAAAGAGCTACCAATTCTACAGATGATACGTAAAACAAATTTACTAAATTCCTGACTCCTACAGACTCACTTCATACTAAAAAACACCAACTAATGTTTTGCAGTTGTTTAGAAACATATTTATTAAGAAATCACAATTGCAGAGATCTGTAGCAGGTAGAGTACAACAGATTACCTTCCACCTGCTAACAAAATCAATTATTTAAGAAGTCAGCATTGTGAGTTTCCATACCTGAAATTCAGGAAGAAAAATTTTCTAAAAATAAAAACTACACTACTTTAACTTGGTGACAGGTGGGAAGGAAGAGACACGTTTGACAATTTACTATGTGCCAAACACTTTATATGCTTTAATCCTATTTAATTCTTTCTGAAATATTATGAAATAGACATCATTGTTCCTCATTTTATGAAATCTGAGGCTCAGAGACATTTTCTTACTTTCCCACAGTTAATAAGTATAACCGATCTTTGAATCTAGATCTGACTAGTTCCCAGGGTATTTCTATTGCATTATATGGACAACTTTTAATATGTTATACCTGTCTTACAAATGCCATTATGTATATTATGATACATAGTTGAATAGATAAATAAGCTGTGGTATATCCATATGACATAATACTACTCAACATTATAAAGGAACAAATTCCGTATCTTAAGTGAATCTCAAAGGCATTAAGCTGAGTGAGGGAAGCCAGTCTCTAAAAGTTGCATACTGTAGGATCCCATTTATATTTATATATCATTGCTGAAAAGATACAGCTACGGTTTTAGAGAACAGATCATTGGCAGCCACAGCCTTGGGGTGGGCATGGGAATATGACTACAAAAGAACTGATTTATGAAACTATTCTGCATTCTGATTGTTCAGGTTATTATTCAAACCATAGACTATATGTTATAATTCATAGAACTACATACAAAAGACATCAAAGAAAAATAAAATACTTGAAACAAAAATATGCAGAAAATCTGTCAATACACTAATAAGAGTTCTAATATTTTTATGGCTTTATTCTTACATAGAAAGTGACATATTTTGTGAAACTTTGTAAGCTCTTTGTAGACAGGTACATAGTCTTATTTATCTGGATTAGCAAGATCATAAAACATGATGCTTAGGAGTAATAGAGACTGACATGTAACAGTATTTTAAAGTTGGTTTGAATATTTTTAAGGGATATTGCCAACATCTCAGACAACAAATTAATGTGTTAAGAGAAAGATCCCATCTAACGATTTGGGAGCATGTAGATGAAGCCCAACTCCCACTAATTCTTCCCATGCTAGCTAGCAGCAATAAGCACCCTGATCCAGTGATGAGGAAGAAGTGTACCATTTTCCTGTCCTCTAACAAAGAAAGAGGAATTCAGGGAAAACAGATTTGTGTTAGTCGAGCCTAGAGAATCAGAGTTGCTGATGAGTTGGGGGCTGATGTAAGTAAAGAATGTCAGAATTCAATCTGGTAATACCACACTACCAACCATTTCCTCTCAACAAACCTAAATCGAATAGTTTAGTCACGATTGGCTTAGGGACTTGCATCATGGGCAGTTAATGACAAAGACTGGGGAAGGATCTGGCTCTTTAGTGGTTCTCCTGCAACTTCAAAATGTTTTCCATCATTTCCAAGAGTTTGGGCATGTTATTAAATGTGTGAATGTATTTGAAAAGAATACTATAAACTATAGGGTACCATAGAGCTGTTAGTTGCTATTAACTTTGAAACTGGGAGCCTAGTTCAATGGAATATATTACACTAGAGGACTAACATCTGTAAGCTAAACAAATAATAAATGTTCAGTCTTTCAAATTTTCAAATATGCATTTCAGGTAAACAATTCATATATGCCCGCACATTGGGCAACTATTCATACTGCACATTAATAAATACATATAAGTGAGCTGAAAGTTGTGAATTACTCCATAAAACCATAACAGCCCATCTTGATGAGATTACCCTTTGAGAAAAATCCATTAAAATGCAAATATGTTAAATAAGTCAAATTTGGGGTGGTCACATTTTCTTGGGAAGTACAATCTGCTAGCAACATTGCATCTTTCCAGAATTTCCATCTGAATTGTACTAATGATGTGCAGGCTGAGAGACTAATGAAAGAAAGATTTCTAAGACTATGGGCTTCAGCTTTAGCAGATGTTATATGTTCAAAATGAGATGGATGAAATTCTTTGCACACCCTTTACATCTATTTACTAGTAGGGAGATAGTCTATAATAACCAATTCACAGGGGAAATAAGGAAGTATACACAATTTTAAAGTAACATAATGCTTACATATCAAAATATTAATTATACTGACAAGATTACACTAATATTTTTGGCAAGGCATTCTGGGTAAAGACTTGAGTTCTATTTTTATAATGGCTTTCTCAGGCATATCTCCTCTCCTCCCAGCTGATCGCAAGTGATACCAAGGACGACTCATTTGATACATCTGTGGCTGCCAGACTTCCCAAATGAAAACTATGATCTAGACTGAGATAGTAAATAGCTGTTTGGTTTATCATCAGTGTCTCATTCTGCAAAATCCTTGGTCTGATCCTTTCAAAATCCCCCAAGCAGAACTGTCCAAAGCCACTGTCTGAGGTAACCCAGTGGAAGGGATGTCTGCCAGGCTTTCAAAACAGTGTCATTTTTGTCATTTTTTCCTCCTCATCTGAGGACTTGCATCCCTGCTTGTATTCTAAGATTCCATCCTTTGCTCTGGCAAGGTTCCCAAATTTTGCTGAACACTGGAATCACCTGGGGAGATTCAAAACTATTGCTACCCAGGTCACACCAAATACTAATTAAGTCAGAATGTCTGGGGGTAGAAGCCAGCAGCCAGAGATTGCAATAAACCTCAGATGACTCTAACATACAGCGAAATTTGGAAAGCATTGCTTTGTGCCAAATCTAACATAGATCACACTGCCTGATACACAACTAGAGCATCATATGCATTTGTAGCATGCCTGAAAGAATCCAGCCTCAGAACCAAAAGCCTTCTAGCTACTGGGGTTCCCTTGTACATTGTTTGTAGAAATTTCTTCAACACTGATTCCGATATTGTATGGACAGAGCTTAAACTACATTAAATACAAATATGCAAATAAAACAATACCATCATATTAGTCTTTTTAAAAACATTAAACTACAAAATATATATGCAATGACAAAAATCTATACTGCTGAGAATGTCCTGAAATGCACATTTCTTCCTACACTGTAGAATAGCTTTCTTGGAAAGTTGTTATGTAATAAGTAATAACAACTGGTCACTTGACCCAGTACTTGCATATTTCTAAATCTATCCTAAGACAATAATTGAGAAAAGAAAAATATAATTTCATCACATTATTTACACTGTGACAAAATAGAGAAACTTAAATGTCTAGCAACAAGGTATGGTTGAACAAATTATGGGATAACAAAGCAATAATACATCACATAGCAAATATAATTATTACCTAAGAATTTTTTTTTGTGGGTACCGGGGGTCGACCTCAGGACCTCATGTGCCAGCAGGTACCTGTGCCGCTGAGTGATATCACCGGCCCTTTTTTCATATGTGGGTTTCGGGAATCGAACTCGGGCCCTCGCGCTTGCCAGGCAGGTGCTTAAGCCACTGAGCCATCTCACCGGCCCTACCTAAGAATTTTTAAGAACACTTACAATCTTTTATTAATATTAGAATTGGACTAAAAGTTTTTTATTATTCCTCTGCTTTTCTCTATTTTCCTAAACTTTTAGAAATACATTACATTCATAATGGAAAAATAAAGCAATGATATTGCTTGAGAAGGCCATAGTCTGTGTCTAAATTGAAAAGATAGAGTTTTAAAACATGGATTTTTATCCTAGAAATAATGGGAAGTATCTAAACTATTTGATCAAGAAATATACTAGTTTCCAAAATGTACAATAGACATGGTGAATCAAAAAGAAACTGGTCAAAAGGAAAGAGAGACTGGAATAGGGAAAAGAAAGAAGGGAAAGGGAAAAAAAAATTGTATATATATATATATATATATATATATAAGATGGTTAAGATAGATACACTACCATTTTTACTTAGTTCATTGAAGAGTAAGGTTTGTGCCAATAATGTTTGGACAATTGAATGCTAATGTCTGGTGTCCTGAATAACTAACTTAAAGATAGTAATACGTAATGTATTAACCATTGTTACCCTCCTATTATGTTGGTTTGAAAATTTGTTCTTCTTTTGATTTGTTTTGTTTTTTCTTCTCTTTAAAATAAAAAAAAAAAAGAAATATACTAGTTTCAAACAGTGCATTGAAGGATTATTTAGACACCAGTTTTTATAATTCATGAGGTGGAGGGATAGGTGACACAGATACAATTAGAAGACAAAAGAAGTGATTCCCAAATACAAAGTGATATTTTCAAAACTCAGTGTTTCACCATTGTTTATAAACATCTCAATAGCATTCTTAGATCTCGAAGGTAAAAAAATTATTCCTTAATATGGTGTATGTTATGGCTTGTATCTAGATGTTCGTCTCCCCAGAGCCTCATGTACACATAGGTAGGGCTTTTCAAAGGCGGTTGGATCTAGGGTGTGTGAATATGGATGAAGGGTATGTGATATCTGGATTAGTCCTCCAATTGGATTAGCATAATTCTGTGTGGCTGAATTGATTTACTGAAGAAGGAAGCCCCACCCTGGGTGTGGATAACACCAATAAATAGGCGTATAGTTTGGATGTAATATAAAGGGACAGAAAGACGGCGGGCTGGCTGCCTCCTGCCTGCTCTGCCATGGACTGTTTCTCTTCTGCCTTGCTGCCCTGCCTTGGAACAAGCCGACTATGGACTGAAACCTCTACAAACTGAGCTAAAATAAATCTTTCCTCCTGTAACTTGTGAGTATTGGTTATGTCGTCCCAGCAAGGAGAAAGTAACTAAGAGAGTGTACAAGACCTTCCATGGCCCCGTCTACCTCTCCAGCTCCCTAACTCTATACCATATTCTCCTTAACTCTGTACCTAATTTCTTACAACCTCTACTGTCCTTGTCACCTCTGATCATAAAGCATTTGCATCCGTGGTATGCTACCTGGAAGGCTCCTTCCTGCCCTCTTTATCAAAGTAATTCCTACCCATACCTTATATTTCAACTCGAATACCAATTCCTACACACATTATCTCCCACTTCCTTATACCTCCAATTATAGGCTTACACAGTACCAGCTGCCTTTGAGGCATTGCAGTTGTCTCTGTTGATATTATACAATTGTTTGGGTTGCTATTTGATAACTCTCCATTCACTCTTCTAAGCCCCATGAGGAATGAATGGATATTTCATCTTTCATTTATACCTCCACTGTCTAAAAAAGTTTCCTGGAACCTGGTATATAATTAAACAATAGTCATTCAATGAATAAATCATATAGAAAATATGGAAGAACGTGATCAAAGTACAAATTAGGGAGAAAGGTTGAACATGAAAGACATTTTAATGGAACCAGTAGGTAAAAAGAAAATCGATGAATGAAAGAAGATATCAAAGATTATTGCAAAACAGTAATAGTGTCATTGACTGTGACAGAGGAGAGCTTGAGCAAGGTAAGAAGGAGGAAGTGGGTAGTTTTAACATTGTGAAACTTAGACATGTATATGACTTGGTGATCAGATTTGGGAATTATCTACGTAAGGTTGATAATTAAAACAGCAAAAATGAAGTGTATCTCCCACTGTTTGTGCATATATAACTTTGTGTTTCCTTATGGAGAGACTTCCACCAGAGTAACACTCAATGTCTTACTCACTTCTGTTCAAGTGGAAGCAGTGACATTCATTGGTTCATATTTTTCCACTGGGAAAATCTTATCTATTTAAACACTCGTAGATTTGGAGACATGCTCTTTTTGTGGGAGGGGGAAGGTATTCTGAGTAAACTATTTTCTTTTTTTTTTTTTTGTGGGTACCGGGGGGTCGACCTCAGGACCTCAAGCGCCAGCAGGCGCCCGTGCCGCTGAGCGATATCACAGGCCCCTTTTTCGTATGTGGGTTCCAGGAGTCGAACTCGGGCCCTCGCGCTTGCCAGGCAGGCGCTTAAGCCACTGAGCCATCTCACTGGCCCTAAACTATTTTCTAGAATACATTCTTTCGGTATCAGAGTTTGGGATAAGTACAGAGGCAGAGAGCATTAGCATCTCTTTTTGGTCATGAATCTATGGGAATATTTAATATCTACTTGCTGATCTCCTATATCTAATTGTTCAGTTGGTTCAATATGAAGCAGTGAAATTAAGTGACATAATATCCCACCCCCGAGAGCCCAGTATTCTAGAAAGTTTTACAAAGAAAAGTGTAAGGTAGAAGATAATCAAGTAGCCAGTAAAGTAGAGCAGTCACTAAACATGCTTGCCAATGTCAAAGCTTTTCCCAGATTCAAGAAGCCAAGAAAGGAGGTCTCATAATGAGATATGAAGGAACCACAGGTCAAATTTTCCAATCAAACAAGGGGCGTATGATAGACTGTGAACTATTGGGCATGGTGATTATACAAAAATTGTATTCTACATAAGATCCTCAAAGAGAAAGCTAGATTTCAGAGGGCAATGAAGACACAGAGGCAGTGGTTCCAGAAAATTCAAAAAGCAATAAATTAAGGGGACAAAAAGGGAGTGCCTGGAGGATATAACAAGGGAAAGAGATTTTGTTCTGTTTCGTTTTCCCTAAAAAGAGATCTGTGTGTCTATTTGATCATTAAGGATCCACAGAAATACTCAGAGTGAATGAACGGTTCATAGAGGGAAGAGCAGTTCATGGGGTCATTTCTTTTTCTTTTTTTGTGGGTACTGGGGGTCGACCTCAGGACCTCGCGCGCCAGCAGGCACCTGTGCTGCTGAGAGATATCACCAGCCCTTTTCTCGTATGTGGGTACCAGGAGTCGAACTCAGGCCCTTGTGCTTGCCGGGCAGGTGCTTATGCCGCTGAGCCATCTCACTGGCCGCATGGGGTCATTTGTGACAGAGACAGAAGTGGCTGAAAAGGCAGTGTGGACACTAGCTCTATGCTTTGTTGAGACATGCTATTTTCACTGAGACTGGAGAGTGAAAATAAAGAGAGAACAGTGATATCCTCTACCAAGAGAAGTTGAAACAAAAGAGAGAAAGTAGACCATGGAGAAAGTAGACAAATAAAATTATAATGATCTCAAGAAGGCTGATGTCTCCCAGTTTATCTGAAAACAAGTTCTGTTTCCTCTTTAATTTAGCTCTGGTATCAGTTTCTCTTCTAGATTGTAGAGTGAGTAAGAAGCATACTAAAATAGGACACACTAACCCAATTGAAAGGCAGTTTTAGAAGGACGTGTATGAAGGGACCTAGGCATCCCAATTTGGAAACCTAAAATCCCATGAGAACAAAGCTTCATCTTAAAATCAAAAGACACACTTTAAGATTTCTGCTTCCAGGAAGTAGGTACTCCTCTTCCTTGACACTATCTAGCCCCATACCACACTTTCTTCTTTTGCCTTTGAGAAAAATAACAAGGACATATGTGCTTTTATTTTTCTGTCTTAGTAGCTAAACTTCTCAATGAATGTGTCCTTTTTAGAAAATTCTGTATCGGAGCAACTAAAGTTGTGCCAAATTCACTGATTGGTCCTTTGCCATGTTCTGAGGCTGATCTAAGTCATGGGACACCTCTGATCAGCATAACCCAGGAAGAGACAAAGCAGAAAATTAGTCTCACAGGGTTTTTCTCAAGCAAAACTAGAACTAGAACTTGCCAGTGAAAATTAGCGCTGTGTTATGCCTCCTGCAGGTGAAAACATCACAAATGTAGAGTAAAAGGGCTCTACAAACAAAAGGGAAAAGCAGTACAATATCTGTCCTTGTGGAGCTTGAATTGGAACAGAAAAACAAGATACATAAGTAAAACTCACTGTAGGTCAGCCAGTGCAAAGCACACACACAAAAATAAAGCTGAGAATGAAAATATGAAATGCCGAGCGAGAGATGAAATTTTAGATACAACGGTCAAGGAAGGCCTCAGTAAAAAACAAGATAGCTTTTGAGTAAAAACCTAGGAACTAGAGAACTCACCGTAGGTGTTTCTGGAGGGATAAATGCTCCTGGCAGAAGAAACTTAAAGTGTAACCCTGAAGGAAGAAATTGCCAGGCTTGAAAAAGAGAAAGGGGCCAGTGTAACTAGCGGAGAAAGGGAGAGCAGTAGCAGGTAAGGGTCAGGAGGGCACAGGGCAGCAGACTGAGTCTGACCTTGTCCATCAGAGGCAAGACGTGGGTTTTTAATTTGAATGAGGTTATGTGATTGAACTTACTGTGTAGTAGACAGTAGGCTGCTGAGGTCTGAGGCAGAGCAGAAGCATAAGCAAGTCAGCTCGGAGGTGATTTTTGTGATCTCCTAACTTCTAGGTCTCCGCATTCAACTGCCTGATAGATACCACCACTTCAATGACCTGCACTACTTTAACCTCATCATATTCAAGATGATAGGCATAGTTGCCTCCCTCCTTTCTGACATCAGCTTTTCCTCTTGTTGCCCATTTCTGTGAATAGCATCACTGTGTGTCCAATTGCCAGACTAGGAAGCTAGAAAGTTCTTTCATTGTTTTCCATCCTTTTCATGTTCACATTACATCAGTCACTAGATATATCTTCTGTCTCTCTCTGAGATCTCACTCCTCTACTTCATCACCATCTTAATTCAAGTGTCGTAATTTCTTGCCCATTTTATGCAATAGATTCTGATACGTGCCCTATCTCTTGATTTGTATCCCTCTAATCTCCTTTCTGTGTTGCTTTCAAAGTGAATTTCACAATATGTGAACAGATTATATAGTTTTTCTCTGCTTAAATAAATATCATCAATGCCTCTTCTCTTGGTCTAATTTTTATTCACCTATAATTAAAATCTCGAATTCCTGTGCACTGTAGGAGAACTTCCTGATCCCTTCCTTTACCTATCTCTGCACATAACACTTCCACGTATGCAACGTGAATAATAATCTCTTAGAAGCTGTTTTTGATAACTTCCATGGGGATTAGGATCCTTCCTAGAAGTTCATATATTTTTCTGTGTTTACCTTTCTATTCCAATCATTTTACTTTCTATAAGATTACATTTATTGGTCTTATTTTACAGCAATTATAGCATATATGATTTTAGATCAGAGATGGTGCAGTAAACAACCAACCTTAGGATTTAAAGAGACTTAGATTTGCACTCTGGAGCTATCACTTCCTAACTGTGCTAGGATACCTGAACCTCACCTCTCTCATCTGTAAAATAGCAATGTATTATAGAAGACTGCTGAGAGACTTAAATGAAGCAATACTTGTCATATATTTGGCATAACTCATAAAAGCTTTTAATAAATATAAGCCATTATTTCTATTATTTATGTCAATAGAAAATTAATGAAGGTAAAATAAGGACAAGGTCAGCCTCCACGGGAAGTAGTCCCACCAAAAGGAAGAACTGATGCAAGAAAAGCAGAACTGAGAGTCTACTGGGGATAGAAGGTGCAGGTCACTGAGTGGCTCCCCAAATTAGACCAGGAGTAACAGCTAAACCAGTCCCAAGAGGCAGCTTGCAATTGAGGCTGCCAGTAGCTGGCTGAGAAGCTAAGTTAAAAAAAAAAAAAAAAGTAGGACACACAAGGGACAATTCTTAGAAATGTGCTTTTTACATAGCTCTTCTGGTTGGTGGATTTGAAGTTATATTGGTTCCTGTAAGAGGTAATATTAAGAATAGATGCTTGGTGTTGTAAGTTGAACTATGTCCTCCAAAAAAACCTATATTGAAGTTCTCACCCCTACTATCTCTGATTGTGACCTTATCTGGAAATAAGATCTTTAAAGGGGTAGGCAATTTAAAATGAAGACATTAGTGTGGGCCCTGATCCAGTATGACTGGTGTCTCTATAGAAAGAGGAAATTTGGACATAGAGACAGACATGCATAGAGGGAAGATGATGTAAAGACAAATAAAGGACACATAGTTATGTGATGAGAGTGATCTACAAATCAAGGAAAGTCAGACTGTGTCCACTAGAAGCTAGAACAGGCTAGAAGGATCTAGAAATGCCAGAAAAAAAAACAAAAAAAAACCATGATTTTGGCAACACTTTGATTTCAGACTTGTAGCTTCTGGAACTGTAAGACAATATAGTTTTAAGCCACCTAACCACTGTGTTAAGCTGCCTACCTTTTGATACTTCTCTGTGGTAGTTGTGTTAAATTAATACACCTGTTCATATAAAATAATAGCTCATTCCTGTGCTTTCATTTTTTTCTTAATTTTAATTTCAATTTTTTAATTGACAAACATTATATATATTTATGGTGTACAGCATAACCTTTTGATACATGTATATATTGGGAATGATTAATCAAGCTAATTAACATATCCATTCCTCGTACTTGCCAATTTTTTGTAGTAAGATTTAAAATATACTCTTATAGCAATATGTATGTAATACATTATTAAAATTAACCATAATTGCCATGTTTTACAAAAGATCTGAATTTATTTCTATCTAACTGAAATTCTGTGTCTTTTGACCAACATTTCACCAACCCTTGTTTCATGCCCTAACCCCTAGTAATCATCATTTTATCTTCTGGTCGAGTACTTTTCATGGATTTTCATATTCAGTACTAAAATTTCCATGAGTTATGTGTTAACACTGAAGTTTAGAGAGGTTAAAGCACCTTGTATGGGATCACAAAGCTAGCAAAAGGCAGAGCAGAAATTTGAGCCCATTCTGCTTGATTGAGGGCTCCTGTTCTAATCAACATACCCCACTCCCTTGGGAAACAATGGCATGCCTGACTTTAGAGGAAATGTGGAACAAAACAAAAGGTGAAGATATAGTCATCCTGAGAGTGATGACAGCAAGATGGCGAAATCAGAGGTCCCCAGCTTGTACTTCCCCCACCCCTAGAAATAATTTAGAAGCCACCCATAGACAAAAGTGCTTTTGTGGGGGCTTTGGGATCAGGGTAGAAGGTCGTTCAAACCCAGTGAAGCTCAAGATCAGGGAGGTCCACATTTAGAAGTCACACACTCTAATGGTAGGTTCACTGACCATGGTCCCAGCTATATACCAGAATCAGCTCTTTACTCTTGTGGACTCAGCTCCAGTTCTGGTTGGCCAAGGTACTGCCACGAGACCCATATGCTAAGGGGCCTAAGGAAAGCTACATTCATTTGTGCTCCCAGGAGCAGGGCTTGGACTTGGCTGTGAAACTTGAGGGAGCCCTGTAATCCAGCTTTAATCCTGTCCTACTGCAGTCTCCTGCCTACTCAGGATTTGGTGGGCCACATGACCATCTGTGCCCCTGATAACAGGCTCATCAACATAAGAAATAGCCGTGGACCCTGAAATAGCCCTGCAACCCAGCTCCAGCTCTATCCCACTGTGGTCTGGTGGTGGCAGTCTGACCCACCCAAGTATCCCATGGAAGCCATGCCCAACAACACCCTCACTAACAGGCCTACCAGATTTGGACCTGGCTGTAGACTCTGAAACCGTCCTAGGACTTGGAACCAGTCCTTCCAGGCCATATTCTGAGGTAATTCTGCTTACTCAGGGAACTTTAGGGAGCCATGCTGGCCAGCACCCTTAGAAACTGACCACAAACTCAACTGTGAATCATGAATCAGTCCTGTGACCTGTTTCAAACTGCTTGAACAACAGCCTTTCCAGGGACATGATGGGAGCCCACTCAGGAACCCAGAGGGAGTTCCTGGTGTACAGACACCAGTCTATAGCTCCGGTAACAGGCTTCCCACCTGCAGACCTGGGTCCAACCTTTATTACAATCCCAGAGGCAGCTCCAAAAGTCCACGTAACGTGTAACAGAGGTTTTACCCACTAAAACCAGTCTATAAGGATTAGAAGAGTTGTTTTCTCCTTTAAGTACACAGATACCAAGGCAAGGCTACATGGAACACAAATTAGGCAAACATCACCAAAAGAAGCTGATAAAGCACTAGCAAAAACCTCTAACAAAATGGAAATCTATGGACTGCTTGGCAAAGAGTCAATTAATTACCTAAAGAAGCTGAATGAAACAAAGCAACAAAAAAGCAAAAATATTGGATCAAAGAAAATCTTCTGTGTGGGAATGAAAATGTCAACACAATGAAAAGGCAGCCCACAGAATGGAAGGAAATATTTGCAAACTATATCTGAAAATGGGTTAATATCCAAAATATATAAGGAACTCAAAACAACTCAGTAGCAAGATAACAAATGACTTGATTAAAAATAGGCTGAAGTTTTAAAAAGATATTTCTCAAATAGTCACACAAATGCCCAATAGGTAAATAAAAAGTGCTCAAAATGACTAATCATCAGAGAAATGTGAACCAAATTACAAGAAGATATCAATCTATACCTGTTAGAGAGAAGCCACAAAGAAGCACTAGGGAACATGAGGAAAAAAGAGAGCCCTTGTGTATCAGTTGGTGAAAATGTCATAGCCACTATGGAAACAGCAATCACATGCTGTTTATATGTCCTGAAGCAATGGAATATGTATCTCAAAAGTACCTGCACTCCTGTGCTCTTGGTAGTATTATTCATAATAGCCAAGACACAGAGAGAGCCTGAAAGTCTGTGGGTCAATGCATGGGTTAAAAAACATGGTGCATATTTATAGAATAGAATATTAGTTAGCCTTAAATAAGAAGGAAGTCCTACCACTTGCAATGTCATGGATAAATCTGGAGGACTTTATGCTAAGTGAAATAAGCCACACATAGAAAGACATATACCATATAGTTTCACTCATTTGTAAAATCAAAAATAGTTAAATTCAAAAAGTACAAAAAATGGTAGTTGACCAGGACTAAGAGGTAGGAGAAATGAGATATTAGTCAAAAGGTACAAAGTTTCACTTATGCAACATGAATGAATCCTGGAAGTCTGGTGTATAGCCTGTTGATTATAGTTAATAATACTGTAGTATAAATTTGAAATTTGTTAAAAGGATAGATCTTAAATATGCTCACTACACACACACACACACACACACACACACACAAATAATAACCAAGTGAGAAGATGGCTAGGATTGTGGTGATTATTTCACAATATCTGCATATCTCAACACATTGAGTTGGACACCTGACACTATAAAATTTTTATTTGTGAATTATATACTAATAAAGTTAAAAACATAAAAAAAGATTTAAAAAATGGGGATGTTTTCATTTCAGTAAATGACAGATGCATCTCTGTGTTTATATCCCAATCTTTGAACAATGCTAAAGGCAGGCTGCTATAGTAACTCCGGAAAAGAATAAAGTTAGAATCAGATGGTACGGGTTCAACCACAGCCATTTTGATTAGATACATATTTTGCTTTGGGGCATAAATGTAACTTGAATTTCTTCTTATGCAAAATGCATAAGAAGATACCCTAATCCCCCCTTTTAACTCTTTGTGTGCATTCATTTATTTATTCAACAAATGCATCCTAAGCAATCACTATTTACTAAGGTGCAAGGGGAAAAGACAGTCCCTGCCTTTCAGAACTTTCAGTGTCAATTTCTGCACCTCTAATACTTGTTTATTATTTGTATTTCATGTGTGGTTTCTGCATATGTTGTTTATCCTTAGGACAGGTTAAAGATAAGTCAGAATTTTCACTATTTCTTCATTAATATGTACAGCAATAAAGAGCATTGTTCTAGGAAGAAGACTGATTTGAGTTTGAATCTTGGATACCAATATGTTATTCACATGATTTTAGGCAGGTTACCTAATACCTTTACATTTAAATTTACTTATGCTAAAATGGGAATAATGGTACTTAGCTCACACTGTACAATGATAACCCTCACCATTTTGAGAATTAAATGAACAAAGCAAACAGTTTAGTCCTATCAAATCAAAAGGCTTAATTAATCTAATTTTAATATTAGTTCTATGGTATATTTTCTGTAGCACACTAAACATTAAAATTATTTATAAAGTAGTAAAATAAGGTAAGTGAAGGCATTTTATCAACCATTGGGTTATAAAATGCAATACATTTTCTGCAAAATCTACATATGCTTTTAATCATTCTCTGTTACTTGTTTTCTAAAGAGTAAAATTTGACAATGGTTTGGAATACTGCTAAATTTTATTTTATTAATACGTGTTTGCAGTACATGAAGTTTTCATTCATCTTGGAGAGTAGGTTCATGTACATAATACAGCTTGTTTCTTTTTTTATTACCCCTTCCCTTTCCCACCTGCCTCCCTCCCTCCATCTTTAAATCCTTTTCCTCCATTTTCATTCTTTTGTTGTTATTATTATTCTTAAATCATGCTTATAACTTATGTTTACACTCATTGTGGGTATTTGGTGCCTGTACATGGTATATTTTAAATCTTCATACTTCCACTTTCTGTCCCCTTCTCCAGTGGCCCTTGGTCTCCTGGACCCCTTCCTATTTGCATGAGATCTATCCTCTTGTCTTCTTCTATCCAGCCTTTATTTTGCTCTTTGTTTGTGCTTTGCCTTACTCAAATGAGAGATACCATATGGTTTATAAACTTGAGTGTCTGATTTATTTCACTTAACATTATATTTTCCAGCTATATCTATTTTCCTATAAATGTCTCGAATTTATCCTTCTTTATAGCTGAGTAGCATTCCATTATGTGTAGACTCCACATTTTCTTTATCCATTTGTCTGTTGATGGGCATACAGGCTACTTCCAGGATTAAGCTATGAATTATGCTGCTAGGAACATTGATATATTCTGAAAAATTTATAGTCAAAAAAGCATGTCAATATTTGTTTTACAAGACAAAAAAAATGTAACTCAGTGTGAATACTGTGAAATTTTTCAGAATCAAAATGGAGTCATTTATATCAAATGAAAACTAAGTAAACAAAAGCAGGAGGTTATAAAGAAGGGCTTTCATACACACATGCTTACTATTAAAAGCTATTACAAACCTGTCTGAAGGGATTTTATACACACATGCCCATAACAAGAAATTTTCCCCAAGGCCTTTTCAAATTTTAATTTTTTTTATTTTATGAAAAAATAAAACTTACTTTCACAATCAAATAAGAGAATAACAATAGTTATTACACTGTGTATCATTATCTTCCAAGTAGTTACTCAGAGAACAAGACATAATCCAAAAAGATTCTTACAAAAAGAAACAAATGCACAATAATGCAAATCTTTCTTTTTAAGGAACTAAGATAAAGTAGTAGTATAAATGAAACCAATTAACATATGTATTGAAATATTTTTAAAACAATAGATTTATAAATTGTGGGAGTATTTGAGCTTCTCCCTACTTCCTATTTGCTATGTGAGTCACAAGCACAGCTAGCTGGATTGCTAAAAACCCTTGCCTGATATGTTGTACCACTAATGAGCTGATGTCAACTCTTGCAAGCCCCCTTAACCAAAGTTCTCTTTGTCTCAAAACAAGTTACACGTACTTCTCTCTTTAGCCTTTAAGTTTCCCTTTACCTCAGCTTTCACAGACACACCTTCAATTCTCCATGGTGCACCGGGATCCCTATATTAAAGTGCTTCAGCTTCCTCCCTGACAAATTCATTGTGGAGAATCTCTCTGTGTTATTTACATTGACAATAGTGAGTGCCTTGAGAGCCCATTTATATGCAGACTAATCTGGTTGACTGTTTTGCTGGAATCAGGTGCCTACTTAAAATTAGTTTGACAAGTAATTTTCGCAGATTAAAGTAAAAAAAAAATTGAGCAGATTGTTTGAGATAGGTATTGCTGCCTGTCGTATTTGCTTTTACCTGGACTACCTCTGAAAATAAATCTACATATCAAAATGCCAGCCAAAATGATACTTATTCTAGTGACTATTTATGACTCCAGACTAGAGTAACTCCAATCTATGTTCCTGTTATTCCTGTTACCATAGGCCTTGTTGCATTAATTTTTTAAATATTGATCTTATTTTACTCTGTTTGAATATAGTATTTCTCGCAGAAATAAAATCTATCTTTGCTTCTCATGGAACCTAATGTAGTACTTTGCACAGAAGAAATATCTGTCACATAAATGAATTAAAGAAAAAACTACTGGATGAATAATGAGTGAATAAATAAATACATGGTTGAATTTCTGGATCATTACTTAGAAACCTCACATCTTCACTGTTGGAAATGTTTTGTTGTTGTTGTTTTTTGAGACAGGGTTTTGCTATGTAGTTCAGGCTGGCCTTGAGCTCACTACGTAGCCCAGGCTATCCTCAAACTTGTGGTGATCCTTCTGCCTCAGCCTTCCAAGTGCTGGGATTATAGGTGTGTGCCACCGCACCTGGTTCACTGTTGGAAAATTTGATTTCAGAGTTCTTAATAGCTGGTTGAATTCTCATATTGGTTAAAAAATATGCAATGTATTAATTATTGTTACTCTCCTACTAACCTGTTATGAAACTCTGTTTTATTATTTTTACTTTTATTTTTTCCCTTTAAAATAAAAAAACATACTTTACTCTTATACTGTAATGTACTAATATATTTCAACATTTGTTGTTTTAAATCATCACATGTTGTATGCAATATTCATAAATTTATGATGCTGAAACTCTTCTGAGATTTGATGATACATGACCCTTACTCTTCAGAAAACTTAACATGTCCATATGACTGAAACATTAATGACAGATAACTTTTAAATAGTAAGCTCCTGATGAATTTAGATGCTGACAGTTCATCAACTAATTGGCAGAGAATCTTGAAGGACAGAAGATGGTGAAGGTGTTACGAAGGACTTCCAACTGCAAATCAATCAGAAATGCAGATCAAATAACTCTTCTAATGTAAGTCAATGTAATTAGATTTGCCCTTATTTGATTGGCAGAAGTTTATCTAATGAATAAAAGACACATATGCATAAATTAACTCAAAGTTTTAGCATTACTATTCTCTGTTTCCAGGTTGCACATTTCTCAAGTTAATTTCTAGATTTGGTAACACATGTTTTTGGCCAAGTAAGAGGAGACTTTCTTGCACAAACTTAGTTACATGAACATAATAAACCCTTTGTATATTTCTAACGTCTGAAATCTCCTCTGCCATATCAGATCATCCTGCTTTTACACAAAGTTTCTCAAATCTACTTGTAGTATCTGGTTATTTTCTGCCTATATGTGCAACTCCAAACAGAGTACATTTACTAACCTTTAAACCCAATAGAGCATGTTTTGTTTTAAAACCTCCATATGGAACACTGATTATGCGCTGGGTACTATGTTAAGTGCTAGGAAATACAGGTTAATTATGTAACAAATGCCCAGTATTATTCAGGTTCCAAACTTTCCCCTCAGTGTTTACTTATTTTAAATTTTTATTAACATATTAATTACACATGTTAATTGGGCAGTGTAAACTTTCAACGTATGTATACAACATACAGCAATCAAATCTAGCCTCCGTTTATGCACCTACCTCTTCACTTCCCAAACCCTAGTAATCATTACTCTACATCCAGATCAACTTTGTTAGCTCCCACGTATGAGCAAGAACATGAAGTATTTGTCTTTCTGTATTTCACTTAATATGATGTCCTCCAGATCCATTCATTTTGCTGCAAATTACAGGATTTAATTCGCTTTATGACTGAGTAATATTTGCTTATGTATTTACACTACATTTTCTTATTCTGTTCATCAACTAATGAGCAACTAGGTTGATTCTATATCTTAGCTATTGTGAAAGCTGCCACAATAAGTAAGGGGATATAGGTATCTCCTTGGTATGTTGATTAAGGTTCTAACCTCAAATCAACTTCAAACTCCCCCATTAGGTAAACCTTTCAGCTTTTCCCCTTAAAATAATGTAGGTTATTTTGCTTAGAATCATTATTCAAATTTTTGGTTCTTTTCATTTTTTGTACCCAGTTGAGTAACCACTTTCTTCATATTTTTGCAGTATTTATTCATCAACTTATAGAATAATTTTATTGAAAATATATTATATAGAGTCACTATTCTAGACTAGGGAAAAACAATAATGAAAACAGACTTTAAAGAGTTTACATATTACTAGGAAGATATGAACAATGTGTGAAAATAAGATGATAGAGTATGAAAAGGATAAGGGGCCATCATTGTGTCTGGGTTAGTTTTAGTAGCCAAGGAAGGCCATCCTTTGCTTGTTATATGACAGAGAGTATTCCTAGTTTTTTCTCATCATTTACCTGAATTACTGCATTTTGTAATTTCCCTGTCACCCTCATATTCATCCTTTTTAATTATTTCATGCTGCTCTTTAGAAGAGACTTAAGTTTCTCACATCACTTCTCAGAAAATATCTTCAAATGGATTCTATGCCAAACCTATGGGTTCTCTGATAATCCCTTCATCCATATCTGAACCTCCTTGATTTACTTAAAAATGATTTTCCACTCCTGCTCCCTGATGCTGACTCCCATGTTATCTTTTTCCCTTGTCTTTGTTCATGCTATTTTCCTGTCTGGGAATTCTCCACCCCCTTCTTTTCAATATTCTTTCCCACATCCACTTAAACTTCAACTCAAGCCTCAGTTTTGTTCTGAAATTTTGCTTTCTAGTTTAGTATTTGAAATAATCTTTTTTTTTCTCCAAACTTTCACATGAACACTGAAAACTAGCAATTTAGTTTCTCATGCTATCTCAATTTACATCAATGTAATTATCATTTTAGTCTCCAAGCCTCCTTCACTGCTAACTCAGTACTGACATGCAGAAGTTCTTATCACATTGTGCCTGTCCCCTGAACACACACACAAAGTTCTGGGATGTTCTGTTAAATATCCTTCTTGGTATATAGAAAGGGCTTCATTTGACACATTCTCTTGAAGATTCTTTATCTCCCTACCAATAAATAATAAGTTTTCCACATTAGAAGTTTTCACTAAATAATAAAGCCACAAAAATGTAGTCCCAGAGAACATTAACATTATTTAGATTATTTACTTTTATTCATATTAGAAATTTCCTTTAATCCTGGTGTGCATTTTACAATCGAGTCTGCTTTAAATTATTATTATTTTTTTTATGTGGGTACCAGGAGTCGAATTCAGGACCTTGCGCTTGCCAGGCAGGCGCTTATGCTGCTGAACCATATCACCAGCCCTGTTTTAAATTATAACACAGTGTTATTCATACCAAAATCCATCATCTTCTTAAACAAAAAAAATTTCTAAAATCAATTTGCCTTTTCAAATTTTGTATAAACAATTGTGTTAATATTGTGTCATCCTTGACTTTTGGTCTACCTGTTTTTGAAATCTCTGTGTATGGTAAAACTATGGACAAAAATTTGCCTGTCATTCTTCAGTTATTAAGAAAGATGATGGCAAGCTACCTTCCATCTAGCCCAACTTTCTCTAAGGAAGGAATCAAAGAATGTAGATGTCATGTTGCTTTCTGACTAGAAAATGAGTCATATTTCATGTAGTTATTCTGTCCTTGAGTGAATCCTCTTTGCCTACATCTGTAAAAAACAATGAGAGCGGGCCGGTGAGATGGCTCAGCGGCTTAAGCGCCTGCCCGGCAAGCGCGAGGGCCCAAGTTCGACTCCCGGATCCCACATAAAAAGGGGCCGGTGATATCGCTCAGCGGCACGGGCGCCTCCTGGCACGCGAGGTCCTGAGGTCGACCCCCTGGTACCCACAAAAAAAAAAAAAAAAGAAAAAACAATGAGAGCAACTTCATCTTAATCATGTCTAACATGCATCTAGCACCTGACCCAGAACATAAATCTTTGAAAGGTAAATATCGGATAAATAAATAAATAAATGCAAGTAAGATTTCAACTTAAAACATCCATATTGAGGACAATTCTAAGCATTTTCTCAAGAGCATATCAATACTTAATCAGTCATTGAAGACCGTATAGGAAACTAGGAGAATATTGTGAAGTACTCCACTTAAGCAAACTTTTAAAAAGTTATCCGAGTTTATTGAGATTATTTCATAACCAAAGGATCCTTCTAGGTTAAAAATGAAAGAAGAATTTCAAAAGAACTAAATCTTATAATTTGTGAAAACATGGATAAATCTAGAGATCATGGGACCGAGTGAAATAAACCAGTCAGGGAAAGACAAGTACCACATGAAATCAATCATTTGGAATTTATAGAGGATGATCTTACAGTAAGACAGAGTAGAGGGATGGTTACCAAAAGCTTGAGTGGTTCCTGGGACAAGAGATAAGGAGCTATTGGTCAAAAGATAAAGAATTATAGTTATATAAGACCAAAAAAGAAGTCCAGTGTGAGCAAGTGTATAGAGACGGAAAGAAATGAGTAATTACATGGGGCCATGGGAAAAGGGAGATGATAGGCAGAGGCTGGGGGAAGAAATGGAGAATGATTACTAAAGGTTATGGAGTTTCTTTTTTTTCTTTCTTTTTTTTTTTTTAATGTCAGTACCAGGAGTCGACCTCAGGACCTCACGCTTGCCGGGCAGGCGCTTATGCTGCTGATCTATCTCACCAGCCCAAGGAGTTTCTTTCTTGAATGATTAAGATGTTCTAAAATTGATTGTGATGATGGTTATACAATTCTGTGAATATACTAAAAATCGTTTATATCCTTTAAATGCTTGAATTGGGAGCTGGTGAGATGGCTCAGCGGTGTAAGTGCCTGCCTGGCAAGCACGAGGGCCCGAGTTCGACTCCCGGAACCCACATACGAAAAAAGGTCCGGTGATATCGCTCAGCGGCACGGGCGCCTGTTGGCACGCGAGGTCCTGAGGTCGACCCCCGGTACCCACAAAAAAAAAAAAAAGCTTGAATTGTATGATATGTGAATTATATATCAGTAAATCTGTTTTTAAAAATGGAAGAAGGGGGAGAAAGGGGAATAAAAGGGATGAAGAAAATGAATTAGGATGTGTTATGTACGTGTACCAACTCCCCAGAAGAAATGTAAGCATTAGCTACTACAAACATGTAAGAATAAGGAAAATGATCTAAAAAATGGAGAAAAAAATGATTAAACCACGAAACAATTAGTTATCTTAACATCCACATCTATTCAGCATTACATTTTTGAATCAATCAAATTGAAGGGAATTATTTTACTAAGGCAGAATAATCTTTATGTCTGATGAATTAATTGTCTTGATTTAGTCAGAGTATACTATCTCCTATTTCCTATATATATTCTATTCTACTGTGCTTTTGCCCCCAGGAATTCTTTCCATGATTTTTCCATGTGACAAAAGCTATCTATTCTTCAATAACAATTTTAAAGGCAATTCTTCCATAAATACTTTTCACAAAACCCAGCTAAAAATATTTTCTTCATATGATTTTATTTTTTTATGATTCTTATCATAAAACCACTAACTTCAACTATAGAAAGCCTTTCTAAAGTTTCCATTGTATACTGACTGTGTGTTCACGACCAGGTCACTCTGTCTTTTACGTACATATACTTATTCGACAAAGACAGATACTAGTACTTGTAGCAGAGGCAATGCTTTTCGTTCATCGGAATATCCTTTTTTCTTAGATGTTGATTTGCACAAATTGTAATGATTGAGGCAGAGGTTGAAGGCAACAGAAATAGGCAGGATTGTATTCTTTCCCCAGAGCAGCATTGCACCTTTAATAAATCTTAGCCCTATGTAAAGGAACAGGAGATTTGAGCTGAAGGAGATGCTTTTGTGGGAAAGAGGGTGCCCACAGTATTGCTTCAGATATGCTTTCACTTTACCTAAATATCCTCAACATTCATGTATAACAATTAATGTTGCATTGGTAAAATGGATGTTTCCACAGGAAAACCCTAGTCATTTAAAGTAGAAAATGTAAAACATTACCATAAAATATGATTGTACATATTTTAATTTTATCTATAATTAAGTTTATTTGGCTTAAACATCTTATTTAAGAGTTGAAAACAAACACATTTGAAAATAAAAATACATTGTTTCAGCCAAATAAAATATTCAATCTTTATTAAGTTTATGGAAAAATTCTTTCAACCATTCATTCACTCATTAGTTACTTTCTAAGAAAGTTCTACATGTCAGGTACTTTGCTGGGTCTTGAGTGTCTACTGGAAAGCAATATTAATTCTGTCCCTGTGAAAATTGTTTCTGTCCCTATGAAGCTTATACACAAGCACATAAACAAGAAAATATTTAACTGTGAATACCAAATTACTACACAGAAAATCAACAAGACCGTTTGACAGAGAATGAAAAGAGAATAATAAATTTTGGGGGAAAGACAAAGCCAGTCTGATGGAGTCATTTAAACTGAGACCTGCAAGGGAAGCCCTGCAAAGTCTGGGAAAGAGCATTACAGGAAAAAATGTCATCTGCGAAGTTCCAACGAAGTTCTACGCATGTGTTGTTAGGTAGTGGGAGGAGTGGTTTTAGCCAGGCTAAATCATCTTAATATAAGGACTTAAATTTCTTTCAAAATACAATGAAAAAACACTGACAGACTTTACCTAGATTTGAGCTGATATGTGTGTAAAGTAAATCACACTGGTTGTTTATTGAGAAGGGTCTGGAAACTAGAACATTGTTTGAAAGCTGTTGCTGTAATGCAAAAGCTTGGACCAAGGTTGTAAGAGTAAATAGGGAGAGAAATTCACATGTTGAAGGGTTATTTAGGAAGTAAATCCACAGGATTCAGTGTTGGATTCAATCCAGGGTACAAAAAGAATTAAGGATGAAACAGAGGTGCCCAGGATAACTTCAAAGCTTGTAGAAATAGACATCATGGCCCAGGTGGATGATTAAATGTGAGCCATGATCAACAAGATTAGCAAGATGGACAGCGATGAAGACAAGAAGCACTCCGTGAAGCCCAGCTTCTTTCAAGCATCTAGATCTTCACATGTTTACTCTGCATCTTTAGCAGCATCACCTCTGAATGTGGCTTATGTGGAAATGGTGAGGCACATCTGGAAAATGACAGAGAAGGTCTGGGAAAGCAAATTTCTACATTTTTTCATCAGTTTGTTCCAGACTATAGTATATGTGTTGGAATTAGAAATATAAAGATCTGGGGAAGGGGATAGGAGAGTGTGGTATAGAAAGTAATAGAAAACTAGAGACAAAAATAGTTAAAGATGAAAAAAATAATAAAGGTTGAATTATAGAAAACATTAAATTGGTGAAGAAGTTCAATTTTTCATATACTTTATTGTCTTATTCTGTCCCAAAATACTTCTAAAATAGAAATTTTAGTGTCTCACTGAGTTGAAATAGTGGTTTTTCTCAGTCTTTCATGCTCAATAGTTTAGGCAACTTCATTATCCAGTAGTTTAGGCAACTGCATTATTGCATGAAACTTTGAGTGTGTTTTCATTAGTGACTTTGTGTTTTCATTAATGAATAGAGGAAAATAAAGGCAAAAAGGGAAATGGTTCTAGTCAAGTAGTTCACTCAACAGCAATTTCTATAAACCCAAGTTTCAAAGGTATATACGTGATACTTAACGCTTAATTAAACTGATGCCTAATTTAATGAAATTCCCAACAAATAGCACATGTTGGACTAAATGTTAGAAAATCTAACTCAGACGTAAAGTAATAGAAAAGGTCTTTAATTTGGATTTTAGGAATGAATCTGGTGAATGGTAACTAGGGTCAACAGCTTTAATCTCTCTTGGCTTGTTTCTACATCTATGAAATGAGAATACTATAACCTTTACTTCAGAGATGCTGAGAGAGTGAAAACAGATAATACAGTGTTAGGCATCAATGACTGCTCAAAAGAAAATACACTATATGCACATGGAAAAAGGCACATATGTGTACCACATAGTGCAAATAAGTTACAATAAATTGTATAATATCAAAAGTGTGGTTTTATTTAGCTGACAATTATTTATTGAGAGTAGTTACATAATTCTGGATGCCAGGAACATAAAAATGAATAAAACTAATTCCTTCCTCTCATGTAATGTATTCTAGCAGAGAAAGAAGGACAACAAGTAAAACTATGTAGGTAGTGACAAGCGCTTTGCAGAAAAATAGTGCAGAGGGGCTAGAGACATAAGGTTGTCAAGTAAGGCCTCTGCCAGAAGTGACCATTTCAATAGAGACTAGAAAAGTGAAAGAGTAAACTGATGGGTATGTGGGGGAATCTTCTAAGGTAAGTGTCAGTTTTGAGGCAGGAATAAGATTGGTGCATTGAAAAATCTCTAATGGCAATGTGGGTGAACAGGAAAGGGGAAGGTGAACTGAGGTGAGGAGAAAGGCATAGGAGATAAGAGCACAGAGATAATGCAGAGATAGTCCCGACTGAGCTGAGCTTCACAGACCATGTCCGTGTTGTGACTTTATTTTGCATAGGATGCAACATGATGGCATTGTGATGGAAGAGTGAAAAGAGCTGTGTTTTAAAAGTATCATTCAGACCACATGAATGGGGACCAAGGTGGAAGCAGGAAGTCCAACTGACATGTGGAGAGACTGGTTCAGGTAAGGTGTGATAGTTTCTCATACCATGAAGAAGGTAGAGAAAAGAGAGGTTGTCAAGATGTGGATATCTTTTAAAGATAAAGCCAAACAATTTTCTGATGAATCTCTTAAGTGACAAGTAGAGAGTGTGAGGATGGCCAAGTCATTTGAAGATTTAGCTGCAAAGAGAAGTGAGGTAAAGAAGGACTTTTTCCTGTGATGGAAAATATTGCATGTGCTTTTATGCTAATAGAAATTATCCAATAAGAGAGAGAGAAAATGATAATGCAAGAAAGGACCAATTGCATGAGTAGTATCCTAGAGTGAGATGAATAGGACCCCGTGAACAAAGGTGTGGTTTGTGCTTTGGCAAGGGTACCATACCATCACTTTACTATTGTCATGGGAAAGCAGGCTGATTATATGAGTACAGATGCAGGTAAATTGGTAAGTTTGGAAGTAAATTCATGGAGGAATTTATTCTTGTTGTCCATCTTTTCTCAATGAGGTAAGAATGAAGGACATCAAATTAGAGTAAGGACAGAGGTATAAGAGTTTTGTAAGAGAGTACGTGAGAAAATATGAAATATTTTCCGAGGAGAGTGAGAAAGTGAATTAAGTGAGGAAATGTGTCAGAGTTCCATGTAACTGCAGGTCAACATTGATGAATTTAAAATTACATTGATCAGCATGACTGCTTTCTTCCAGCCCTGTTCGGCTTCTTGGGGTAGAAGTGGAGAAGGAAACAAATTTAATTTAACCAAGTGTTATGGTTTTGACAGAGAATGTCTCCCCAGTGCCTCACGTATCCAGAGGTTGGGCTTTTGGAAGGTGACGATCACAGGAGCTTGCGTCCTTAGCGTATTGATCCACTGATGAGTGTAGAGCTAAGGTCCTGTTAGGAGATGGGGTCTGATTGGGAGGGGTGGGTCAGTAGGCAGTGACCTGGAAGGGTATATTTCCCTCCCTGCTTCCCTCCCTCTTGCTATATTTCCTGGCTGGCAAAACATGAGTAGCTTTCCTCTACCATGCCCTTCCACTGTGTGGTTTCGGCCTTGGAGCCCGCTGACCAAGGACTGAAACTATGAGCCAAAATAAACTTTTCCTCCTTTACACTGTGGGTGTCAGATATTGTGTCTCAGTGAGGAGAAAGTGACTAAGATACCAAAGTTGTTGTTTTGATAAGTGATTATATTAGGAAGATATGAATTCCAAATGGGGAAATCCAAGTAGATTTCTTGGCAAGAGATGAATTTGATATAGATCCTGGATGGTCTCTCCAAATAGAAGGACAATTTTGGAAAAATAAACATTTAAAAAGAGGCAAGGAATCAGAAACTCTTAAATATATGGGTCTTATTATTCCATAAATCATGTAGAGTTATTTTAATGGAGTTAGTAGAAGTGGGTGATGGTAGAAAACAAAAAAAGGGGAGATGAAATTTTTCTAACTTTTCACTGTTGACTTATCTAACATGAAAAAAAATCAGAAACTTTTGATTTGACAAAATACCTTATGGGTTGCAGCCCTTGTATGTACAATTCATAACGTGTTTCTGGCTTGAAAACCTGCACTGAATTTAAGAATCTAATTAAGATTAAAAAGATCAAAAGACAAAAACAAAACAAAGAAATGCAACAAACATTTACGAATTTGGGTAAGATTTCAACTTTCATTGTTCCCTGAAGGCAACAACAGGAATCAGAAGAAAATGAGATTGAATAGACAAAAATGTAATCAAAACTACATTCTAGTAGATTTATCTTCTTCTCTTTTGAAATTAATTGATTTTATGCACTTTTTTACTTGGTACTCTGGAGAATATAAAACATACTACTTTGTCTTATGATAAATTCAGGGTATTAAGGACAAAAAGGACATTGAAGGTAAAAAGCTTTCCTCTAAATATTCCAAACTTCTATAAAGTATATGTTCCTAAGTAATTCAACAGAGGAAGAGCACATATGTTTTTCACTTATTGGGATCTATACACCTCTTAAAAATATGAATAATCATCTCAAGTACAGAAAATGAGATATTTAGGATCATGCCTGATGGCCTCTATATTATTTTCATCTCTAAAGTCTTAGAAAAAATGTGTAACTAAATCTGGATAATCAATAATCTATGAATAATGCTATCCATTAATAGCTTTATTTTTATTTTCTTTGCATGACATTTTTCTACTAAATGCATGCTGTATAATTTCTTTGTCATTAAATTGATAAAAAAATTTAAATTATATTTCATTATAAATGATTTTCTCTAGAAATTTTTTTCTAAATGATGAGTGGAAAGAATGCCACGGCTAAAGCACACAAGAATTATTTCTCAAACTGACAGTATTGCTACCGTAACAGGATAGCAATCAACAACACCTAAGTTTAGTATGTACATGTTGTCCATTTTATTAGTTAAGAGAAATATAAGACATAGGAGATTAGGAATATGGGTAGAAATATGTTGAAATTTCACCCTAATTATTGCACAAAACATCAGTATGGGATCTTACTATCTCAACCTTGCCTATAAAAAAATTCAGCCTCAGTGACAAAGAGTATTTTCTAGTATTATAAGAAATAGAGCCTCGAGCAAGTAATTAGATACATGAACACACAAAATAATTCCTACATGAACTATTGTCAACTAAAAATTTAGGTAACATGTTTTAAAGAAAAGTACATAATCCTACGTCTCAAAAATATGTATCATAAATTGTGTCTGGATATTGATGTGTAGTCATGGAGGACATTTATAAAGTAACTGTCAGCATAAGAAGCTTAAAGAGCTGCATGGCAGCAGCCTTTATAAATGGAGCAGTCTATCATTTCTGTTCTTTGTATAACAATTTTGATTTTGAAATCTCATCTTGATTGAGTGGGAGAAAATCTCATATAAAAATTCTGCCTTCCAGATACTTATGTCCTGTGTGGAAGTCAAAAAGGAAGCATCAGAGAAGGAGGCTGGAGCCAGGTGAGGAGGATTTAGGGGTGGGAGTACAGCAAGCTGTGCCAGGGAAGGCGATAGTCAGTATATTTAGGATGGCAGGAAAACTGCTGCTGGAAGAATCTGATGGGTTGATGGTGGTTTGCAGTGGCCTAGCAGTGCGTGATTGCTTGGATCACTGGCGACATCCAGGTTAGAGGAGCATCACTAGCAACAGACTGTAGTTATGAGGTGCCCCGTACATATTGGGACTCTAAGACTGGCTTAAAAGTAGGCATTTTCATCATCTCCATTGATTCTGTGATACTCGACAGTAAAAAGGTCCACATACTGTTAGGAACAGGGAGTGTAGAGGAAGAGAGAAGAGGCCATTCTTGCTGAATTCAAATAGAAGGATCTTTTAAGTAGGAAGCTAGGTTTTAAAACTGCTTGATTTAATCGCCATCATACAAGTTAGATAAGAAATTAGGAATTCATTTCTATATTAAAGACCATTTATGACATAGAAGTCATCATACTTTTGAAATTCCCAATATCTGTTGTAATATTTAAGCTTATTTTGTGTTCCTTGACTTTGCTTTATGTTTTTAGTTCTTGAAATCAACGATTTATTTATATTTTAACAGTATAGATGTCCAGTGACAAAAAAGTTTTCTCTGAGAAATGTTTCGTTCCTATCCTATAATTTTAAAAATTTTCATTTCAGAGAATTTTAGACATATGCACATATGACCCTATGTATACCTATTCCCCAGCTGCAGCTACATTAATTGGTAACCAACCCTCTCTCATTTATAGCTCTCCAGCTAGACATTCTAACAGATGATTTTGAAGTCAATCTCAGACATTGTATCTTTTCATACCTCTAAAAAGATAAACATGCTTATATAACTTGGTATGTATTTGTGTGTGTGTGTGTTTGTATGTGTGTGTGTGTGTGTGTTACCAGAGATTGAACCCAGGGTCTTCACACTGAACTATATCCCTAGTCCTTTTTATTTTTCTTTATTTTGAGACAGGGTCTCACTAAATTGCCCAGCTGGGCTTAAACTTGGGATCCTCCTACATCAGCCTTTTGGAGCGCTAAGATTACATGGGTGGGCTACCATACCCAGCTAAACTTGGTATGTCTTTTAAGATTTAATTTTTCTTTCTGTCCTTTCCCTTTCCCTCTCCTCCCACTCCCTCCATCCCCCATTGTACTGAAGAAATCTTTTTATTAGACTATTCAATAGAGCTTCTCGTTGTCTATATTCATATGATTATTTTGCTTTGGTGTCATTTACTATGTTTTTTCTGTCCCCTATTTCCCTATCAATTTATCTTTACGTGGAGGCGTTTAATGACATTTCATTTCAACATGGAATTTTTTATTCCCCTCAGACACACTATTTTTTGTTACATCAGTAGCCATGTATGATCCTTGCCTAGACTGTCTACATTATATCCATATTAGAAGTCGCAGAATGGTGACTTTTATCATTGCTTCATTTATTAGTTTACATAAAGTGACATTTTCACTCAATTAATTTGGTTATTCTGAGATATAGTTTCCATGAGAAGGATAGGGTGAATTCTTTATTTGTTTTTTCAATACTGAATTTGTATTACCTTCAAGAATTTTTTTTTTCTGGGAGTGGTAACAGGGGAAGTACTTATTCTTATGAATGCATGGATTTAAAAATATTTTATATATTTCTATTTAAAGCAACTATTATTTTTATTGTTGTGTAAAATGTTCATCCTTGTCTGGTAGAAACTTCTTCAGATTCGTTCTAGACTCATTCTAATATGAACTCTGCATACGGAGAAAGTTTCCTTTCTTCCTTCAAGACAAATGTTCCCAATTCCTATTTACACTTCCTAACCTAAACCTGAAATCAATTTTCTTTAGTGAGTCCTTGTTCTAGAACTGGAAAATGACATTGAAAGATTGTGCTGGGGTCATTATCTCAGAAGCTATTATAAAAACTTCCTGTCATTATTTTATAAATATCTGTAATTATAATTTTAATTTCTTCTTTGACTGAAGAGATATATTTTTTAAAATTTACAAGTAGTCAAGTGTGCTTTTTTTCAAAATTATCTTTATTTCCATTTAGGTTATTACTTTTTGATCAAAAAACACCATCTCTAAAATTTTTGCTTTTGTAGGCTAAGGTTTCTTGTAAGCTAGCATAATATTTTAAAATATTTTATCAACTCTTGAGGAGAAAGTACTATAGCTATTGAAGGAGACTTAATTTTGTTATATATTAGTTAAATAACTTTATATTGAGATTACTTAGATTCCGACATTTTGGAAATTTGATTTCCTCAAAACCTATGTATTAAATAAGACTCTAAAAGCAACTGAAGCAAGTCAGAAGTTTCTTTCTATCCTTTGTCATCACCCCAACATAAATGATCAGGCTTAATATGGAAATGTTTTCATCTTATTCTTCTGCTGTTTTCAAGATTTGTTCTCATCTACATGCAAGATGGCTCAGCACTATGTTGACACCTTAGCTAGCTGGAAGTAGGAAGGACTCAAAAAGTATGAACAAATCTCTTCCTAGTAAGAGCATGAATGGAAAGTTATATACAAAACCTGTGTTTCTGTCCCTTGGACTAGAACTTAATCATATACCACATTAAGATGCAAGAGAGGCTGAGGGAGAGAATCCTTACTTTAGGGAGTCCTGTTAAAACATACTTTAGGCAGTCCTGTCAAAATATTCATATAAAAGAATATGGAAAGAGATTTGGGGGTGGGGTGGGGAGAGGTATCATTTAACTGTCTCTGATACAACCTGAAGAATGCTTTATTCCTTGAAATTAAAATTTCCCTGACATCTGTATTAGTTTTGTCTCTTTCTTTTGGGCTATTAAGTCAAGAGGTATCCTTTTGATGTAGCTATAGTTCTTATTCCTAATTTGGTAAGTTTTATTCTATAACATCTGGAATCATGCCTTCTGTCCCACAGGTTCAGTTCTTTTTTTCAGGCTTATTCATTTATCTAAGATCTGGACCTGTTTAAATTATAAGCACAAACATGCAAATTATGAAGTAATCAGATGTCCATTATTGCCAAGAGATTTCTGTTAGATACGTATCTGTTCATATTTTTTGCCTCTTTAAGAGGTATCAGACTTGTATAGTAAAACAAAATGGAAAAGACCTTCATGTGTCCCTATGAATCTTATTATCTAGTTGCCATGATATCAGCATATGATTAGAAAGTTTTTCTTAAGAAATATTTTAAGGGCCGGTGAGATGGCTCAGCGGCTTAAGCGCCTGCCCGGCAAGCGTGAGGGCCCGAGTTCAACTCCCGGATCCCACATACGAAAAAGGGGCCGGTGATATCGCTCAGCGGCACGGGCGCCTGCTGGCGCGCGAGGTCCTGAGGTCGACCCCCCGGTACCCACAAAAAAAAAAAAAAAAAAAAAGAAATATTTTAACACCGAGGTCATATCCGCTATAAATAGAGTGAGATAATAGGGGAAAAATTAGTTCTAATAAAGTTTTAAAAGTTGGCCCACAATAAAGAAGAAAAGTTATAGCTACATAGACCAGTGTTAACATTAGTTCTATCTCTTGAAGTAGAGTTTCCTCAGGCTGATGTGAGCTGGTGATGAAATAGATGAACAACTCATAAATCAATCTACTGAACTTGTCCAGGAAATAATATAGAATAATTTTTAAGTTTTTTTTCTTTGACATCTATATAATGTTTATGTGCGTAACTAAATTTTCCCCTCATTGTTTTGGAAAAAACTTATGCAACAGTTCCAAACCTCCTCCATAAAATTAGACACCGATTTTCAAATTGAGTGAATGTATTAGTTTCATAAGTCATGTGATTTTATTGTTTATAATGTTTAAATGGTGGTTTGAGTACTGCTTTGTGAGACTTAGTGCAAAGGACATTTATTGTGATACAGAATGCACGGACTCTTACAGAAAACTGAGTAAAGCACACACAGTTCGTGCCCAGTGGGCCTGCAACCTAATTAGGCTGATGGACCTAATACACTACATTAACAAGTCAGGTAACCACTTTTAAAACTGGGCCAACAATTTCCAAATCTCATGGGATTCATTTCACCTCAGTGCAAACTGGGCAGCTCTAAAATTGCAAATGACTTGACGAAATAAAGCATATTGGCAACAACTTTTATACTACAATGCTGATCTAGACACCTTGTCACTTGCCAAAGGATATGTATCTACGTGCTCCACATCAGCATCAGTCTGCCTCAATCCAGTGCTTTTTTTAGCCAAGTCTTGTCAGTGGTTGTGCTTCATGGCTGGGATGTAAACTGATCTGATACAATGAACCTGACTAAACTAAGTCAATCCTTAAATGGAAAAAACTCCCAAGAAAAGTCAGACATTTTCTAGCATAAGCTAGAGTATAAGGTTTGTATCACATCTGACACATATGTACATATGTCTACCACATTGAACATTACTAGTGAGATGGAGAAATCTAGAAGGTGTTATCACAAGTATAGTGAATGTTTAAATTTTTTATTTTTTTATTATTGCACATTTGCAGTACATATGATTACAATTATTTTGGCGAGTTGGTACATGTACATAATATAGCTTAATTATTTTTTCTCTTTGTTTTTCTTTTTCATCCTCTATCCTACCCCTTCCTCCCAACTTCTTCCAAGTCTTGGTTCCCTTCCCATTTACAAAAGTTATATTTTAATCATTTTTCCTTCACTTCTTTTGTTTCCACCTCTTTTCCTCTTCCTCTCCCCCATATCTTGTTCCCCCATCCTTTTGAAAAAGATCCCCCTACTTCATCTTTATCTTCTCCCCCCAACCCTCTGCACCATGAGACTTCTGACTCTTCCACAAAGTCAAATTGACCCTGAGAGGGAAATATTTTGAATTGATTCAGGATATCAAGGCAGTCAGGACAGCACAACTAAAGATACTCATGAAAGAGGACTTCCGGAACTGCTTCAGAAAATTCAAAGTACAATGGGATAAGTGTGTTTGAAGTGAAGGGAGTATTTTGAGGGAGATTAATGGCAAGGTGTCATTTACTGTAACAATTTTTTTAATTTAAATATACTGTATATTTTGATCACACATTATATCAGCTGTACTGAGTTCAGGGTCAAGAACAGCTTAAACACCTAAACGTTAAAGAGGACATAGTTTTATAGACTGTATTCCTCCCCTACTCCTCTCAGAATGTCTAGGCAAAATGAGATCCTTACATAAAAGTCCCAAATCACTCTTAACTACTATATGCTACGGAAATGACTTAGGAGATACCACATGCCCTCAAATTAGGGCGGATGGGAGACGTAGGGAGTTAACAGCCCAATTATAGTAATTTCTAGAGCCTCCTCGGAGGCCTGGCATGATTTGAGGGCCCCTATATTCAAGTCCAGCCAAACACTGGACTCTGTAACCACACCCAAGACTTCTCAGCATCAAGGAGTAAGGCTTTCTGAGTCCAGAAGGGAGGCTTTCTGAGCTCTGGGCAGACCAAAGAGGGTTCAATAGATTCCCAGCCATACAAGTTAGCATGGTCTGCCAGCAGATACAAGGACTTGTGCAGAGGTGAACCTGCTCTCTTCTCAGCCACTAGGGGTCATGCAGCCCTCCCCATCTTGCATTTTGAGACCATTTGGAACATATTAGGAGGAAGGACAGGAAAACTGAAAGAAGTAAAATTTATCTGAATAAGGCTGTCATCTAAAGAAGAATTTTAAATTACTGGTTCAATATAAATTACTATATTAAAGCAAATTATATTTTCCCTGTCTCTCAGCATTGTTGGTGAGTGTGACTAAAAGATGGTCTTAAAAATTGCATTGGTTATTGAAAGATGTATTTCCTGTGGGTGTGAACTGGGGACTCCTTTACAAACACAGACACTGATTTAGATACAATTAAAATTTCATGTCTTTCTTACTAACTGCTATGATGAGATTTATCAGTGTTAGAATGGTCAGAAGTCAAACAAAAGTCAAACTGTCAAGTCAGAATGTGTCAACAAACTCTACTACATTCAAACATTTAAAAGATCTGAATTATTATTATTAAATATCCCAGGATATCTGAGGAAGGTTAGTGAATCACAAAATATTCAAGCATTAGTTATAAAGGTACCAATTTTTCTTTGTTTTGTTTATTAATGTAGCTCCATTCTTATAACCTAGAATGGAGAAAGGCTCAATAAAAAATTATTGAGTGAATATATAGATGAATGGATGAAAAACGAAATACGGATGTTGACGTTAAAAACACAACAGAACAAAAGCAAGGATTATGGGTAAATACTGCAGCTCAGGCTAATAGGCTAGCCATGGTTCACACTACTAGGCCAACTGTCAATTTGAAGTGAAGTTGTGAGACACTAAAACACCAAACATCTGGTTATTCACAGCTGTTTTTCTTCCACTAATTTTTACTTGGAATTCATTCCCTGGGTTTGTTTTAATGGCATTCCATTTGGTCCTGATTGGTGGTCTTAAAAGATTCCATAGCAAAACATAGACAGGATTAAGGCAATGAGATAAATCAGGGCACTGAGGATCCACAGGTATGAGCTATTTCTGTATCCCTTGATTAGATATTTCCATTCTTTAAAAAAGTATGGAGATGTTCTTCATTGTGACATAATCCTTGAAGAAATTCATCTTTTGATGTCATTATTTTATTTTGTTAATTTTTTTGGGGGGGTACTGGGGGTCGACCTCAGGACCTCGCGCACCAGCAGGCGCCCGTGCTGCTGAGCGATATCACTGGCCCTTTTTTTTTTGTATGTGGGTACCAGGAGTCGAACTTGGGCCCTCATGCTTGCCAGGCAGGTGCTTACACCCCTGAGCCATCTCACCGGCCCATGATGTCATTATTTTAACTAGCAGCTGAATAATGTAAAGAAAAACAAAGATTTTAAACAAAACAGAAAAATGCTGTAGAATATGGCAAAATGTTCTTGTGAAACTGAAGACATAGTATTTCAAAAGCTGTTATATGTGTTATTTTATTTGTAACTTTCTATATTTACAAACATATTCTTTTACGGAAAATAATAAAATAGTTTTAAAAACACAGAATAACATCAAAATTTATAACGACACTGGGAAATTGAGTTTACACTCAAGCCAGTTTCAAACTCTTGCAAGAATTTCTGCTAATTACAAGGTCAATGAAAATGAAACATGGAACCATTCATGACCTAGACCTGCTTGACCTTCACAAACAAAATAGGTTCCCAATATATTCCCTGCCTTGGATACATTCTGGTTTGTTTGTGTCAGAAAATGTCCCAGATTTTTAAATACACCTTCTGCAAAGGACTAAGAAAATGATAAATTTATTGACCTTTTGGATTATCACGGGACAAATGTACAAAGGTACATGCACAAGATATACATCTTACCAAATGCTTTAATGATGAAGCACTGGAGCTCAGTCAAATGCCTTTCACAGTGGAACGGATATATAAATGAAGAGGTAATCATACAGTGGACTACTTCAAAGCTGGTGTGTATGTGATGACAAGGAGAACTACCGACACGTATTAATAAAAGAAAAAGCACATTCTTACACATTGGTAAAAACTTTTAGAATGGATTTCTCATTTTACATTTTCTTAGATACATGTGTTTATATGAGCAGAAAAGAGATTGCCATCAAAATAGTAACAGTAATTCTCTTGGAAGCAGAATCACCACAGATTTTCATTTTCTTTTCCCTGATTAAGTATTGGACAAACTTTTTGCAATGACATGCTTTGTATCTATAATAAAAAAAATCAACCCATTTTTAGAAAAAATCCTTAACTTTTGTATGTAACACTATGAGTAAATGATAAAGTACCACTGTCATAAAATATAAAAGACAAATAATCCCAAGTTGAATACTTGCACACGGAGCTCTTCTTCCAGGGTGTACGATAGAATCATATGATGTGAATTAATCAATGGGAGGGAGGAGGAAATATAGAGGGAAAGGGATGAAAAAAGGAATTGAGATGTGTTACGTACATAGCAACTCTCCACAAGGAATATAATCAGTATATATTGAAAACACGTACTAATAAAAAATAAAAGCTAGGAAAAAAAAAACCCAGAAACCCAGAAAGCTGTTTGGTCTGGCTAACAACAGTAGCAGAACAGAGAGCTACAGATCACTAGAGGCAAGTCAAGGAGCGGAGTTGGGGATGCCATGGGAGAGAGCTAGAGATTTAAGTTTTACCAACTCTAGGGCCGGTGAGATGGCTCAGCAGCTTAAGCGCCTGCCCGGCAAGAGCAAGGGCCCGAGTTCGACTCCCGGAACCCACATACGAAAAAGGGGCCGGTGATATCGCTCAGCGGCACGGGCGCCTGCTGGCGCGCGAGGTCCTGAGGTCGACCCCCCGGTACCCACCAAAAAAAAAAAAAAAAAAAAAAGAAAAAAAAAAAAGTTTTACCAACTCTGAAATTCTGGGAAGACAACATTCTGGGAAAGTGCACATGGGAAAATATTTGTCTTCTTTTAATACACTAAGGGCACAAACATTGGTTAAAATCGATAGCAGTGAGTTTATTCAGTTCAGAAAATCTCCAGCTGAGGCTAATGTGTAGACAAGGAAAAAATCTCCCCAGAGCATAGGATTCATACACCTAAGGAATTAAGGTGCAGCAGACAAATCACACTGCCTAAAATGCCTGTAGATATTTTTGAGCTTGAAGAAATCCAGAAAAAGAGCAGAAGATTGATGTCGTGGGGAATGCAATGCAATGAAGCCCGGAGCGTGGACTCTTTTCAAATGTAGAGGACCCAGCTCTGAAGCAGAAGTGGAAGTTTATCTCCCATCAGCACACTCTCTTCTTCCCATCCACATGCCAGAATCATAAGGTTCAAAGGAGACACATGAGCAGAACGACGTGAAATGAACATAAAGTGATGCAAGAGATCTTCAAATAAGGCCCAGAGGCTGGTAAGGCCATCATAACAAATTTCTAATGTTTATAAAATGTAAAGATATATCTATGTACCTTAGTGACCCTGGATTCTTTGCTGACATGTCACACATGATAAACTTTGCGGCTGAGTCACCGAAATTGGAGTAATTAAAAAATTGAAGTTGATACACCTATTTCTATAGAAAATAATCAATCTACTCATGAAAACAAATCCAGATGCCATGTGAATGAAATCTTCCTTGCTGAAAACTAAAATGAAAAACAATTTGATAGGAAATGTTTTATTTTAATTTTCATTTATTCATCTTTATTCAGATTTTGGTTTTGGTTTTTAACTTCTCCCCAAGGATATAATAATAAGAGGAATTCCACACTGTTAAAGTCTGGGATAAAAACAAGTAAAGTACGAGATATATTTTGAAGTTGTACTGTATTATTAGAAGTGCTTTACTTTGTTCTGGATTTTTGTATAGCGTTTAGTAAGAAATATTAGACAACGAGGCTGGGCATAATTTGAAGATGGAAGATAAATAGGGAATGATTTTTGGCTAGCAGTGCATTGTGCCCTGTGAGTTCCATTACTTGATGGTTTTTTCTTGGCCTTGTTAGAACTTTCTAGATGCATATTCACAATTATCTCAGGAGGAGATGCACAGGAACAGTGGTCGGGTGTGGAAAGAGGTCTCCTGAGAAAGAATGAGACTTCTGTGATGTTCTACTAATTTCTCCTTAGACAAGGTGTACCTATAGCCTTGGTTGACCGCAGCCTCCATTATTAAACATGAAAGATTACATGAACACAAAGTTTGGAAGTCCTAGGGGAGAAAGCTCATTCCTTGACTTTTCCCCCTTATTTCTTGTGGGGAAAGAAGAACACTCAGGAACAGAGGGCAAATATCTGATTGGGGAACTCTGAGGAGCTTGGTATCTATGGGCTGCATTTATGGGAAGGCAGTATCGGTATGTAGGGATGTTGCACTGCCAAATGATTTTCCTTTCCCTCCCTCCTGTCAAGAGGCTCCTGGGCCGGTGAGATGGCTCAGCGGCATAAGCGCCTATCTGGCAAGCGCGAGGTCCTGAGTTCAACTTCTGGTACCCACATACGAAAAAAGGGCCGGTGATATCGCTCAGCAGCACGGGTGCCTGCTGGCAGGCAAGGTCCTGAGTTCGACCCGTGGTACCACAAAAAAAAAAAAAAAAAAAAAAAAAAAGAAGAGGCTCCTTACCTTCACGTGCTGAGGGCCTGATTCACAGACACACCATATCAACGCATTAAAAAGCCATAATGAGCAGAGTTTATCCTCTGCTTTCTCCGACCCGCACCTCTGCCTGCACGTGGATGAATGCTTCCTGTGAGTTAGGTAGCCCAAGATCATGAGGGGCATCAGAAGCATTAATCTGGCCTTAGATCCTGGCAGGGCTCTCTATCCAGCTTTAGCAGTAATACAGTTAGTGCTGAAATCCTTATTTAGTCCCCTAATTCTATTTCTCAGTTAGCTAGAACCAAGAGAGAGGATGGTAAATGATTAATCAACAATTTATAGAACACATTTGGCCATTTTTATTAATATGAAACTATTTTGGGGCTAAAGGAATAATGCTCAAAAGTAAATCAAAGAGATGGGAATTTAAGAAACAATACTTATTATTAAAACTAGGCAATGAACTGAAAAATGGCATAAATTATACTTGTATGAGGAGTGACTGAAAAATACAGTAAATGCTTAAATTTTTTAAAAAATTACTAAGGTAAAAGACACATTGCTATTACTCCCCCTCAAAATGTTCAAACACACTTGTCCCATTGTTCTTGTCACTTTCTGAAGCAGTTCTGGAAGTCCTCTTTAGTTGCATTCTCATGGCTGCCTCAGTGTCCTGAACTGATTCAAAATCTTTACCTTTCATGACCATCTCGACTTTGGGGAAGAGGTGGAAGTCGCACGATCCCAGATGTGGTGAGTAAGGCAGATGAGGACACACTGTGATGTATTTACGAGCCCGCTTTTCAGACAGATGGTAAAAAGCAACAACATTCACGACATGTTTGATCACATTTCATAAAGACACAAAAGAGGAGTTCAAGAACTGCTTCAGAAAGTGGGAGGAATGATGGGATAGGTGTTTAAGTCTCTCTTGTTGCTAGCCTGGACACCCAAGGTGTCTGAATGCCTCAGTTACAACGAAGCTCTGTAGTCTATGAAAAGTTTCAGAATACTCATACTTCTACTTGAAAAATTTTTAACAGATTTTTGCTACAGCAGTGAAAATTAGAGTTGCATATGGCACAAAGTGTTACAGTGTTTAGTTAAAATTTTTTCTTTTAACTTTTATGTCCTTGAAGTTGAGCCTAGAATGGAATGTACATCTACCAAGACCTTGTACTCAGAGTTCTTCCTCCTCTGCTGACTAAAGACTTTGCTGTTAGGTCAAGGCCCTTGGAATGAGTTCTCTCACCATGGTTTTTAATCTCCTGTTCATGTCTCCATTCCTTTTGTGAATCCTCTTTCCCTTTTGAACCAGACTTTGTTTCTGCATTAATGATATTTTCCTTTCCACCGCACGTTTTTATCCATCTATAATCAGAAAATAATTCTTAAATGATTATTTTACTTTGATAAAAAGTTATGTCTTATACAAGAATTTAATTTTCCAAAATTTTAAGAAGTTATTTTAACTACAGAGAAAGGCTATGAAACAACCATTTTTAAATGCTTTAGAATAAAGAGGTCTTTAACAATCAAAGGAATTCAAGAATATCTTCAAAGATACAGAAGTATCATAAATCTGCTCCTAAATTTATCGTTGACAGTCTTATTCAGTTTGGATAATGAAACTGATTAATGTTTTGGGGACTTTGCTAACCATGGTACCATGTCAAAAAGCCAATTAGTTCAACAAAAAGTTATAGTCACAGTAATTCAGGATTGGACCTATAGCTGTGCTTGTGGTAATACCATGGACTTAGAAAATAAAGAGCAGTAAAGGCCTATCAGTAGGAGCTGTTACATTCCCTTTTATATGTGTGTTAATCCATTTTGTGTTGCTATAGCAGAACATCAGCACTGATGCAGAAATATGTGAAATCTGGTCCAAAGGCATGGGAGGAGGGAGGCATTACAGAAAGAATGGGGAATTAAAGTGATTCAAGTAAGATGTAAGGGACCTTGAAACCATCTATTAATAGAACTTACATGAATCCACAGAATAATAATTAGAAATTATTGTCAACATAATTGTGGGATGTTGAAAGTTAAACATATTTGTATTTTAATGATAAGAAAGCATTTAAAGACAATAACCACAAAAATAAGTGTTCTCTTCCATTTGGTAGTATTGACTAATAGAGGAATAGGGCATGTTGATGAAAGGAAAAGATATATGAATTTTGGAAGTGGTATACAAACAAAAAGGACGCAAAAAGGCCTAAAATAGTTTTTTTTAGGAAATGAATACACAAAATAAGTACATAAAAAATAAAAAAGATACTTTTTATACTAACTAAAATAATTACAGTGGATCACTGGGATCTGGCTCAGTGAAAGAGAATTTGCCTAGCATGAGTGAAGCCCTAGACATCTCTGATGACTGACTTTTATGTCTGTTCTTAGAAAAGAGAAAAGGGACACCTTTGTAAATTTATGTCCTAATTTTAGGGAAATAGGGTAGAGCAGAATGCTTTCCTTTTATCTGCTTTTCAGTCACTTTTAACTCAAAAGCATCTTTATACCGAAGTGTAATTTTTTGCAGTGGCATATTTCGTTTCCTTTAGAATAAATAAAGTAAATTTGATAGAATCACATAGTGTAATAACTGAAAATGGTGAGAATTGAGAAATTATAACTGCGTGAAACCATTTGGAAAAATTTCATAATATAGAAAGTTGTGAGATAATTTACATTATATCTAGGAAGATATGCATAAATTATATGTAAATACTGTGCTATTTTATATAAAATACTTGGGTATGTGCAGATTTTGGTATCTTCAGGTGGTACTGAAACCAAGTTCTCATGGATACCAAAACACAACTATAAATTACAAGATAATTGAAACAAACAAACAAACAAAACTGAAAACCAAACCACTTAGTCTACCAATGCTTTTAAAACTCAGTGTACTGGTTGCTTTTATAGAAATAAAGGGTGCTAATAAATGGGTCAGAAACAGCGGGTATTCAATATTACTGGCATGATCTCCAAACTATAATGAACCTCTCTTCCTCTCTCTGCCCTTCAACCTGCCATTACCTTTTGCTTAAACTATGAAGACAGCATCTTGACCAGTTTCCTTCTATTCTCACCTGCCCACAGTCTTCTACACCTCACCGCCAGAGTGACATTTTCTCTTGTTTTAAACTTTTCCTGTGGCTTTTACTTATACTCTGAGTAAATGGATAGAATGGTCCTGCATGCTCTGCCTGCCTTTCTGACTTCATTGTTTATCATGAAAGTTCTATTATATTGAGCTTCTATCTTATACTCAATCTTTTCTTGCAGTAGTTATTTTCTTTATCTGAAATTATCTTTCTCCCCAGATGTTCATATGGTTGGTTCTTTTACAGTATTCATGTTTCAACTCAAATGTTACCTTTTTGGAAAGACCATCTCTAATCTAGTTTTAAAAGTAGCTCCATCCTAACCTCCTACCACCATATCATGTATTATTATCTTTTCCTTAGCACATATTACTACCTGCAATTTTGTCAGTTTTTTGGCTTTCATATTCCTTGTCTTTATTCACAAAATGTGAAGTTCATAAAAACAAGGAATCTGTCTTTTCATCTTGTCTACTACTTTATCTCCAGCTTCAAATACAATGTACAGCACAGATAAGATGTTAAATAAATAACTGTTGAATAATTTGGAAGTTAAGAAAGAGTGGAAGAAGTGGTGCTACCCACAACTTGTCTGTGGCAGTTAGAAGGCATTGGGCAGTAGGACTTGCCAGACACAAGGAATGGTGGAACTAATACCTTGATTGCTTTGTCATAATCTTCAATTTATTTGAAAGAAATATATGTATTTGTCAGAAATAGGAGACCATACCTCCTGATTGCCTTGTTTTTGTCTATCTCTTCTCAATTGGATCAGAAACTAAAGACTAGATTCTGCCCTTCATATATTAAAAGATATGCATTAAGCACCCATTATGTGCCAAGCCCTATGAGACTTTTAAGTGTGTAGGTACAAATAATGGAGTAATAACACTCGTTCTAATGGTCCTTGTAGATAGTAAACAAATAAACATAAAACAAATACATAGTTTCAAATTGAAGAAAAAAGAAAACAAAAGAGAATAACTGGGAGGCACACATTTCTATTAGGGCATAAAGGTGGTTTTAGGAAGAAACTAAAACAGTGTTTGATGTTCTGGATTCAAGAAGAGCTCAAAATTCTGAACAGGAATTTTCTGGAAGGAGGGTTGTGAAATGAATGTTCATTCTGAGAAAACTGCAAGAGTGGGAAGAGATCCAGATTAGAAAGGAGGTTGGACTTTGAGTAACTGGGCGAAATGTAAAGCACAGAAAAGAACAAGACAGTTAGAAACAAAGACAAACTCTTGAGGTCCATTACGAAGAATTTGGATTTTTTGTGTATGGGGCTGCAGGGCTGTTAAGAGGCACACATGTTCTGACTTCACTTTGAAAAGATCACTTGGCAGCTGATTGAGAAAGGAAGCTCACAGATCTGCTTGAAACGTGGGCTTTAATAAAAGATGGTTGCAATGTGGATTCAATGCTGGCAATGAGTGGTTAGAAAATTGGATGGATACAAAAACTATTTTGCAGGAAAAATTCTTAAATCTGCTGATGAATTGGATATGAGCAACAGGGTTAATGAAAACTGCAGTACTCTAAAAAAAGGAAATGAAGAAGATATCAAAAAATTGAATAATATACCCTGTTCCTGGAGAAGAAGAACCAATATAGCCAAAATGGTCATACTTCCAAAATTGATGTACAGATTTATTGCAATCCGAATCAAAGCACCAAAAACATTCTTCACAGAACTGGAGAAAACAATCTTAAAATTCATATAGCAAAAGCAATGCTGAATAACAAGAGCAAAGTGGAAAGCATCATAATCCTGATTTGAAGTTATATTGCAAAGCTACAGTGACAAAAAGAGCATGGTAATGGTGCAAAACAAATGTGAATCAATGGAACAAAAGACGGGATGCAGAAGCAACCCCAAGTACATTCAACTATTTGATCTTTGACAAAGGGGCTAAAAAGATACCCTGGAGAAAAGATAGCCTCTTTAATAAATGGTGCTAGAAAAACTGGCTATCCACATGCAGAAGACTGAATGTAGCCCGATACATCCCACCATGTACTAAACTAAAATCAAAATGGATCAAGGACTTCAATGTTAAAACAGAACCTGGTGGAAGAGAAAATAGGTAAAACTCTTGAAATCAATGGCATAGTCAAGGACTTTCTGGCAGAACCCAAGTTGCATAGGGAATAATACCAAGAAACAACCAATGAGATCATGTCAAATTAAAAAGCTTCTGCACAGCAAAGGAAACCACCAACAGAGTAAAGATACAACCTACAGAATGGGAAATAATTTACCAGGTATTCCTTAGAGTGAGGACTAATATCTAGACTATACAATGAACTCAAAGAAGATCCTTCCAAATAAAATACCCAATCAAAAAATGGGCAGCTGAAATGAATAGACATTTTGCAGAAGAAGAAGTAGAAATTGCCAGTAAATACATGAAGAAATGTTCAACACTGCTGATCATTAGAGAAGTACAAATTAAAACAAACCCAAGATTTCATCTAACCCCAGAAAAATGGCTATAATCAAGATATCAAATAATAGCAAATGTCAGCTAGGATGTGAGAAAAAAGGAATCTTTTACATTGTTGGTGGGAATGTACACTAAGACAGCCACTATGGAAGTCATATGGAGATTTCTCAGAAAAAACTGAAACTAGAAATTCCATTTGACCCTTTTATTCCCCATCTAGGTATCTTCCCAAAAGAATTAAAGTATTATAGTGGTACATGCATAACTGTGTTTAAAGAAGCACAATTTATAATAGCTAAATCCTGGAAACAGTCTATATGTCCATCAACAGATGAATGGGCTCAAGAAATTGTGATGTTTGCACACAATGGAGTACTACTCTGTCCTAAAGAAGGATAAGTGTGTCATATGTAGGAAAAAGGATGTACCTTGAGACTATTGTTTTAAGGAAAATAAATCAGACACACAAACTTAATTATATGGTTTCTCTTATATGAGAAAATCAAATATAAATAAAGAGCAAACTAAAAGGTAGATAATAGGAAGTAGAGAGATGGAACTCTTTCAAATGAGAAGAGGATCAAATGATAGAGGGAGGGAGGGAATAGAGGAGAAGAGAATGAAAAAGAATTAAGAAGTGTTGGCCCCCATGAGGAATGTGAATATTGTGGACTGCAAGCATGTACTACCTAAAATATAAAAATCAAAAAGCAAGCAAAAAAGTAAAAAAACAAATTCTCTTAAACAAATAGACAAAATATTCAGCAAACAAACTGAAATCATAAAAAGACAAATCAAAGTGTAAATGTGAAAATGTAAACAACTAAATTTTTTTAGAAATAATCAAATAGTTGAAATATAGGATAGAGATTATAGAGGAAAGAATCAGTGAACTTGAGTTGAGATCAATAGAACTAACAGAATCTGAACAACAGAGAGAAAATAGACCAAAATAAAAATGAACAGAGCCTTATGGGCCTGTAGGACTTAAAAACTAATATTTATACCTTCAGAATTCCAGAAGAAGATAGTGGAAACAAAAAAGTGTTTAAAGAAATATAGGTTAAAACTCCCCAAATTTGACAAAATGAGAATTAATGAATGGGATCTCGTTAAATTAAAAAGCTTTTGCACATTAAAGGAAACCACCGACAAAGAAACAATCTACAGAATGGGAAAATAATTTATGCTAGCTACTTGTTAGATAAAGGACTAACACCTAGAATATATAAATAATTCAAAAAATTAAAACACCCCCAAATTTAAAGACCTAATAAGTAATGGGCATCTGAAATGAACAGACACTTCTCAGATGAAGAAATACAAAAGGATAATAAATACATGAAAAAATGTCAACATCTCCTGCCATTAGAGAAATACAAACTGAAACATTAAGATTCCATTTCATCCCAGAAAGAATGACTGTTATCAAAAAATCAACTAATAATAAATACCAGTGAGGCTGTAGGGAGAAAGGAACCCTTATTTATTATTGGTGGGACTGTAAACCGATACGACCACTATGAAAATCAAAATGGAGATTCCTCAAAATACTAAAAATAGAAATTCCATTTGACCCTGCTATTCCCCTTTTGAGTATCTTCCCAGAGGAGTTAAAAACAATTCATACCACAGTGATATATGTGTACCTATGTTCATAGCAGCGCAACTCATAATAGGTGAATCAGCCTACATGCCCATCAACAAATGAATGGATAAAGAAAACGTAGAACAAGGGCCAGTGAGATGGCTCAGCGGCCTAAGCGCCTGCCTTGCAAGCACGAGGGCCCGAGTTCGACTCCCGGATCCCACATACGAAAAAGGGGCCGGTGATATCGCTCAGCGGCACGGGTGCCTGTTGGCGCGTGAGGTCCTGAGGTCGACCCCCCGGTACCCACAAAAAAAAAAAAAAGAAAAGAAAACGTAGAACCTATACACAATGGAGTACTACTCTGCCATTAAGAAAGATAAACGAGGCATTTGTAGGAAAATGGGTGCACCTTGAGACTATAATAAATGAAGTAAATCAGACACATGTTTGAACATCATGTGGTTTCCCTTATGAGAAAAATTTAATAGGAAAGAGGAGAGAGAGAAAAGAGAAGGAAAAGAAGCTATTGTATTCTGTTTCTATTGTCTGTCTCGCTCTAATATGTGAGAGCTCACTTTGCAAGATTTATTTTCTTTGGATATGTTAAGGTCTTTATTGCTGTTATGGGCATGGTCTATTGTGAAAAATATAAATTCCCAGAATAGGAAAATCTATGAAGGTAGAGAGTAGCTCAGTGGTTACCTAGATTTAGGAGGCAGGATTTGGGAGATGATAGCTAGTAGGTAGAGTGTTTTGATTTCGGATAACAAAAATGAGCAAAGTTTGATTGGGCTATATTTGTACAACTCTGACAGTGTACTAAAATCTATTTACATTTTTAATTTGTAAATCATGTGGTAGGCAAATTTTTAGTTCAATAAATTTGTTTCATTTAAAAATTTTTTTAAAAACTAAAGGTGAGATTCAAGAAGCTGAGTTCATCACAAATATTATAAAGGCAAAGAAATACGTGCTGTTTTAAAATGATGAGCTTTATAATGTGTGACTCACATCCCAATGAAACCAAATCAATATCTTTTTTATCATTATCATTTTATTATTTTTAAAAATAGAACTTATTGTGCATGTTTATAGTACACAATATGACATAGAATACATATACAGAATAAAAAGTTTATTAGTGGAGCAAATTAACATGTACATCATTTCACGGTTACACTTCGGTGGTTTGTTTGTTTATTTGACTAGAGCAGTTAAAATCTACTTATGTAACATGAGTTCCATATACACTACAGTTTCATTACTTATTAGCCTTACATTGTACATTCAATTATGAGACTTTTTTGTCTTACATATGTGCTACTTTGCATTCTTTCACCTACAACTACCCATTTTTACCACAGATAGTCACTATTTTACTCTTTCTGATTTTTAAATATCATGATATTTAAAATTATATCACAAATATTTTTCTTTGTGGTTGTGTTTTATGTTGCTTAGCACTAAAGTCATCAAAGTTACTGGATATGGCAAGATTCCCTTCTTTTTAAGGGTCAAATAATATTCCAAGGTTTCCGTATCCACTCTTCCGTCAAGGTGTAGCTACGCTGTTTTCATCTTGTCTCTTGTGAATAATGCTGCTATGAACATAGAATGGCAGGTGTCTTTGCAGAGTGGTGATTTTGTTTCCTTTGTATATTTATTCAGAAGAAGATTTGTTGAATCATATGGTAGTTCTATTTCTAATTTATCTTGAAACTTCCATGCATTTTTTCCAATAATGGTAGGACCAGTCTACATTCTCATCAACACTGTAGAAAGTCTGTTTTTGCCACACCTTTTCCAGCATTTACTATTTATTTTTTACTTTTTTTTTTCTTTGTACTGGGAATCGAGCTCACGACCTCACACTTGCCAGGCAGGTGCTGTGCCATTGAGCTATACCCCCGGCCCTACTTTTTTTTTATAGTAGCCATCCTTTTAGATGTGAAGTAGTATCTCGTAGTGGTTTTGATTTGCATTTCCTTGGTGATTAATGATCTTGAGCACCTTTTTATATCCCTGCTGGCCCTTTTCTCTTCGGAGAAATCTCTATTCAAATCTTTTATCCATTTTCATTGTGGTTATTTGTTTTTCCATTATTGAATTTCATGTGTTCTTTATGAACTTTGGCTATTAACCCATTATCAGATAGATAATGTATAAGAATTTTTCCCAGCCCATAGAATTCTTTGGGCAATATGAACATTTCAACAATACTAAATCATTTAATACATGAGCTTTCCATTTATTTGTGTCTTCTTCAAGTTATTTTTATCAATATTTTATAAATTTTAGTGTACATATTTTTCACCTATTTGGTTAAATTTTTCCTAGATATTTTTAATGCTACCATCAGCATTTTTGAGTTCTTTTTTAATTAGGTTGTTATTTGTATATGAAATGCCATGGCTTTGTGTATGATGATTTTGTATCCTATGACTTTACTGAATTCATTTATTAGTTCTAACAGGTTTTTGTAGAATCTTTAGATATTTTTACATGTAGAATATGTTATCTGCACATACAGATAATTTTTACTTCTTCCTTTCCAATTTGGACACTTGCTTTTTCATATACTGCCAGTGAATATATGAAAACTGAAATTACAATCCCAATGTTGTTTACATCTTGAAAGAGATTTAACAAATTTGTGCAGGAATTATGTGCTGAAATTTCTAAAATGTTGATATAAGAATTCAAAGAAGACTTAAATACGGCAAGATATATGCTGCATTCATGGACTGGAAGATCAAACATAGTAAAGATGTTAATTATTTCCAAGCTGATCTTGAGATTTATCGCCACTCCTATCAAAATAGCATCAAGGTTCTTTATGGCCACAGCAAACATATTCTAATATTTATATGGAAAATCATGGATCCTAGAATAGCTAAACCAATCTTAAAAGAATAAAGAAAAAGAAATACTCTGCCTGATATTACGTTCTACTACATAGCTATGCTAATCAAAATAATATGTAGTATCAGGGAAGGGATAGACACAGAGATCAACAGAACGTAATAGAGTACCCAGAAATAGGCACATACAAATATGCCCAACTAATACTTTATAAAGATACAAATACAATTCCTGAAAGAAAAGTAGCCTTTTAAAGAAGTCATGCTGTAGCCAATAGACATTCATGAACAAAAATAAATTGAACCCAAATTTCACACTTTTACAAAAATTAACTGAAAATGGATCGTGACTTTAAATATAAACAAGAAACTACAAAACTGTTTGGAAAAGGCATAGGATAAAGCATTAAGACTTCCCTAGACAGAAAGTTAATAAATGGCTTGTACTCTGAGTGGTATAAAAGGGAAATAAAGAAGGAAGGCTCGCTTCTGTTTCTTCTTCAGAGCAGCTCCAGTCCTCTCCTCCACCTTGGACATCATCTTCAGCCTTCCAGCACAGACCCTTTGGCCACCTGGTACAGACTCACAGGTTCACTACAGTGAGCTCCAGGCCTTTGCCTGGATCCTTTGGATCTCCAGCGCACACACAGACCTTTTGCCTCTTCCACATTTGACTCTGTGTGAGTCCATTGTAAGCCAGTCTTGTAAATTTTTATATATTTGTGTGTCTTGCATTAAATGTGTTTTTCTAGTAAGCACTGACCGATACAATAACCAAGAAGGACAAGTATCTGTTACAAATGAAGTATAATAAATATGGACATATTAATATATTAATGAACATTGACATATAAAATTTCATTAATACATTAATGAATATAAAGAATTCTCAATATATACATTAATAAAAAGAACTCTCAATTCCCAACAATAAGAATAAATCTAATTAGAAAATGAGCAAAAGGCATGAGCAAAATCACCTAAAAGGATATCTGGATGGCAACTAAGCACATGAAAAGATATTTAAAATCATAATACTGGTGAAATACAAATTAAAACTGCAAATTATTAAAATGGCACTATTAAAATGACTAAAGTAAGAAACAAAGACAATACCAAATGATAGAAAGGTATGGAAAAACTGGATTTCTCACGCTTGTCCAGAAGGAATGTGTATGCGATGGCCATCATGGTAAACTGTCATTTTATTTAAAACTGAAATCGTAACTGCCACACAAAAATGAACATTTATGTTCACACAAAAACCTGCACACAGATGTTCATAGCCACTTTATTTGTAATAGACAATAACTGGAAATGATTCATATATGCTTCTGTGGATGAATGGTTAAATAAACTGTGGTATGTTCACACCAGGGAACACTACTCAGCCAAATAAAAGAATGAACTACTCTACTGAATAGAAAAGCTAATATATGATCCCATCCTTCTGACACCTTTGAAATGGAAAAAATGATAAAAACATAAAACAGATTAGTGGTTGCCACTTGTTAGGGACAGGGTTGAGGAAACAGAAGAGGTTTGTTACAAAGATGGCAGAGAATCCTTGTGATGGTGTGACTGTTCTGTGTTTTGATTATACCAGTGTCAAATGTTGGTTGTGATATTGTGCTACTTTTGAAAGACATTTTCTTTGGAAGAAACTAAGTGAAGGACATTAAGCGCTTATCTGTTTTATTTCTTAGAACTGCATGTAAACAATTGTAGAATTGTTCAAAGTAAAAAGTTAATTTAAAAGCTAGCAATGAGTGAAAAATAAAAACTCTTCTAAGGAATATTCAGAGTTCCAAAGTTAAAAGGAGAGTACAGTGTACTTGCTTGAGGAGCGGGGCTTATAAGGCTGGTTCTTTTTTTTTTTTGTGGGTACCGGGGGTCGAACTCAGGACCTCGCGTGCCAGCAGGCGCCCGTGCCACTGAATGATATCACGAGCCCTTTTTTTGCATGTGGGTACCGGGAGTCGAACTCAGGACCTCACGCTTGCCAGGCAGGCGCTTATGCCGCCAAGCTATCTCACTGGCCCCATAAGGCTGGTACTTGAGTGTGTTCTTGGAAAAACCGAATGAGAATAAGCAATGTTTAAGAGGAGGAAGATTATTCACATTATGCTTAAAAATTTATATATGGATTTGACATAAATGAAATGGATAGGATGGGAGACAAAAAATATTTTTAGTACATTCCAAGATAGTGAATATACTATCATGTTTAAACACCTAAAAAAAAAAAAAGAAAAAAAGGATGAAAGATCTTATTTTAAAAAAAGATAGAAGAAGGAATATAAAAATCCTTCCTGTGACTAGGAAATGCATTCGCTGAAGATTAAAGTATGATATGTTAGTAGACTAATGAACAGGAATGAAGAGGAGACAATTTCGAGCTAGAGATCTTACCTATGCACATTCTCAAAACTGTGAATGAGGACTGCATGTGAAGAAATGCTACCAAGTAGGTGTGGCTAAGCAGAGCATGAGGTACATTTATGCAGATTATTGAGGTTGTCAGGACAAGCTAGAAGTGTCCAATAAGCCAAGTTGAAAAATTGACATGTCCATCTGTCCTGAAAGTGGCAAGGAGTTATTGGAGAAATACAAGCCTCTGGCTGCATGGTATTTCCCACCTTGTTTATTTTCCTCCCTTCCTTCTTCCCTCCCTCCTCCCCTTATTCCTTCCTTTCCTCTCTGTCATTCATCTCATAGTCTTTCCTACTATTTAGCAACACACTGAAGTAGACACCAATAGTGTAGGAAAAACTAAGATCATATCTGCTCTACATACTTGGAGTCTAGTAGAAAAAATGCACATGCAACCAACGTACTGTTTTTAGATTTGTTTACTTTTGTTGATAGAAAAGGGAGTAGACATAAAATGTATTGAACTCTATAATGTTCCAGACTGTGCCCAACATTCTGCATGTGTCATCTCATTTTATCCTCACTACTACCATATGAAGTAGGAAAATCATGTACAAGCATATTGACATATTATATAAATGCTTTTCATAATTAAAACTCTGTGGAATTTCATCCCCTGGGTGTTCAAAAACAGTCTAGACACCCATCTGTTATAAGCGCTCAAGTGAGACCCCAAGGGATGCTGTAGCCTGTGGCTCAGTAACTCTGTCAGCTTCTGTCTATTTCCAAAAAATTCTGAAATCCTATAATCAGATGGAAGTCATGATGAACTCTTGCATTCTTTGCAAATGATTTAAATGTTATGATTTTTAAAGAAAGAAACCAATGTTTTACTCTATCTTCTTACTGAAAGTGCCGTGACATTTTCCCTGGGGTGATGGTGGCTACGCTCATGCCAGGGCCAACTTCCAACAGAATGATTTCAGTTGGCTTGCCCAAATTCCCTAGGGATTTCAAAGGCTTAAAACGTTCTTTCATTTTGATTTCTGCAATTACATAGTACTTATATGGGTCATATTTATGCTTACTTTTAAATGGTGGGGTTAAATACCCATATTTAATATACAAATACATATTTACATATATGTATGTAAAATAAAATCATCTTTATCATATCTACATCACTCACATCAATGATTACATTTTTAAAATTTTTAGAATTTATTTAATTTTATCTTTTTGAGACAGGTTTTTGCTACGCAGTTCAGGCTGGCCTTGAACTCACTTCGTAGTCCAGGCTGGCCTCAAACTCCCAGCGATCCTCCTGCCTCAGCCTCCTGAGTGCTGGTATTACAGGCGTGTGCCACCACACCTGGCCGAACAATGATTGCATTTAAAGAAATCCTAGGCCCTGAAAATGACTAATGACGCTCCCATACGTGGAATTCAGAGAATAAATGGCAATACTGTTAAAGGTGTCTTGAGCATGTCTGGATCTGGGAAATGTGCCCAGGTTCACAAATGTATTTCTGCTTTCTGAGTACTGTGTCTTTATTGGGGAAATTCATACTCATCTTGCTAAAAAAATTTTATTGAATCTGGAGTGTTATTTCTGTGCAAAATTCTACGAAATTTTGGTTTATGATGACTTGGCTCTGATGGATGAAAGTTGGTACATCATAAAACACATCACAGTATAGAGCAGTGGAAATGAGTGTCCCAGATCCTGATTTCCTAGCATAACCTTTGCTTTTACTCAGCTATTTGATGTGAAGCAAGTAGCCTCACCTCCATGGGTGTTTGTGGCCTGAAGAATCACTGGGTCAGGCAGCAGGTACTGCACAGATTGGTTCCTGTTTTCATGGGTGATGAGATGTAAAAGGGATGTCCAGTAGCAATACTATTCACTCTATGGCTGATTCATAACTGAGGAGCAGGCAATACCAGGTGTAATTTTCAATTTCTAAACAATCCCCTTTAGAATCTGTGGTTTTCTGAAAATGAAAGCAGCAACTCCTTTTTCAGAGGAAGAAACAGGTTAAGTCAAAAGTGGCCTGGGAATGTAGCTCAGTGTTACAGTACTTGCTTAATATGCTTAAGACCCACAGTTCAATCCCCAGCCATAAAATAAAAGACTTGAAGTGATGCTCGTGGGTAGTGATGTAAAAGTAGAGAATCTTTTTCTTCCATTACATGCACAGTCTCGTTCTTTTAGACTCTTTCAGAAACTATATAACTATGAAAGAATGAGAAACCAGAGCCCTTCCACATGTGTGAGACCATCTGAAAGTACATTTCAGCCAGGCTGGGCATAGAAAACTAAATGTCATGCAAATCAGTACTTTTTGTTAGGAACATCTGAAAGGAGATGCTACTCAATCTAGTTTCTGTAAATCCTAAAATAGAACTTTTAAAGCCCAGCCAAATTTTGGGGGCAGTGATTCTGTATGATACTTTCATTGCAGACATATATCACTATATATCTGTCGAAACTCATAGAATGTGTAACACCAAGGGCAAACTCTAATGTAAGTGGTGGAAATATGTCAAGGCAGGTTCATTGACCGTAACAATGCTCCATTTCGATTGGTGCAGGAAGTTGACGGTGGGGAGGTTGTGCATTTACTGGACCAGAGAATATAATGGAAACTGTCTGTACTTTCTGTTAAATTTTCCTGTGAACCTTAATCTGCCCTTAAAAAATAAAATTACTGGGCTGGTGAGATGGTTCAGAGGCATAAGTGCCTGCCTGGCAGGCGTGAGGGCCCGAGTTCGACTCCCAGAACCCACATACGAAAAAAGGGCCGGTGATATCGCTCAGCAGCATGGGCGCCTGCTGGCGCGCAAGGTCCTGAGGTCGACCCCCGGTACCCACAAAAAAAATAAAAAATAAAATAAATAAATAAATAAATAAAATTACTTATTTTTTAAATTAGAGCACCAGCCAAGCAGAGGATTATAAGTTTCATGAAGGCAGAAAAAAACGATGCCCTCAATGCTATTCTCCCCCCTTAGCACAGTGTCAGATAAGAAAGAACATGCACAAATTTTACTAAATTATGAATAAATGAATGTGTGCATGTATGTGAAATACAAAGCAGTGTGACAGATGATCAAGATTCAACAGTGAACACAATCTGTAAGATCTCCACCCATCCTTTGTCTACATAGAAGTTATATGGCAAGTCCAGTTTTGAGTGTGACAAGCAACTTGAATGAAATCAGACTGTATGCATGTTCCTGTGTATATCTGTGTTTGGGCGATAGACAATCATTTCCAGGACAAGTGTGAGGCACAGAGAGCTTCCTAATATTTCATGAAACATCTCAGACATGGGGATGTGATAGCATCAATTAAGAAGGCTGGTTATACTTCAAAATAGCTAAAGGATAAATTGCTAAGATGAAAAGTAGAGTTCTTTTTATATTCAATACTCCTAAATTTTCTCATACCTCTACATGTTGAGTTGATTTATATTGCTGTGCTGTAAAGGAGTAACCCTTGTCTAACGATGCCACTGGGTAAATTGCATCCAAATTAGTACAACTGACCATTAAACTGTCAGAGTGTTTGAAAAGCATTCGTATCTGTGTGATAGACTTCCGGCAGGTGGATCTCAAATATGTCAAACTTCATATAATCAGAATAAATGTGTGTATTTCTACTCATTTTCTATCTTCTATCTGTCTGTCTATCTATCTATCATCTCTCTATCTATCTTGTAGTCCTGAGGAATCAAGCTAGAGTCTTCACACTGTGCTACATCTCCAGCCCTTTTTATTTTAATTAATTAATTTATTTATTTTGAGACAGGTCTTGCTGTTTAGTTCAGACTGGCCTTGAACTCATAATGTAGCCCAGGCTGGCCTTGAACTCACAACAATCCTCCTACCTCGGTCTCCCAGAGTGCTGGGATTACAGGTATGCACCATCACTTCTGGTTACTCCATTTTTTAACTAACTTATTTACCTGGGCATTATCTCAATTATTTCACTTAACAGAATTCCTGTTTTTAAAAGTTTACCTACTAAGCTATAATAGATTTCTGCATTAATAGATATTCCACTCTTACAGAAATTAGGATAGACTCTAATTTCATTGTGTGGTGTTTCACATGACCAAAATATTCTAGAGTATTGACTTAACATGGACCTTACTAAGAACTTCCAGCTCTAAACATTGGCAAATTATTATCCCTATTTTTTCCTGACAGTGATATTGTCAGCCTTATTTTTCAGCTGGGAAAGCTAAGATAAAGATTGACTCAGCTGGAAACAGGCCAAGCATCATATCCAGAAAGAGACCCAATTTGTACTAATGTTAGAACCGACAGATGCTTGATGGCAGGAAATATGTCATTTTCTTTAGAGAATCTCCACATTTCCTAGTACTGTGCTCTGAATTTAACTGACGTGAATCAAGCACCAGATTACAGTATATTCTCGGAAGGGAGTAAATAACATTGACCTGGACATTCATGATAAATGATGATAAATGAATTGCTCAGCTGAATCTCTGTAAAAGCCATAAATACCAACCAAACAATAACTATGAATTAAAAGTTAGTTTAAGCTGCCTATACTGTTCTTATTTAAGAAAGACTCAAGAAAATTTACCAAACCAGTTGCACAATACGAAGTACAAGTGCCCAGAAAAACGTATACATTTAGGAATAAGGCCTCCAAAGACATTTCCTAATGCTTGTGAGGGCTCCAAGTTCATATATGATTATTATTTTATCTCTCAGCTTTTAATCATTTCTTGTTCCTTAAATAAACTACATTTATTGACTATTTTAGTCACTGGTTAACTTATGTAGTCACAGACATTTTAGTTTGTCCTGTGTAGGCACAACCAGGGCTTATCTCAAAGATGCTATGTTTGAGTCCATCTCCAGTTAAAAAAAAAAAAAAAAAAAAAAAAAAAAAACTCAGGTGATTTGTAGGAAAGAGTCTGAAATTCTACCCAACATTTTTCTTCACTCATCTAACACTCAACTCTGAACAGCTGTAGTTCATTTTTTCGTTTAATAGTATGTACTCAGGACTCTTCCATGCACCAGGAATATTCATCACACACACAAAACTGGTGTCTCTACCTTTCATGAAACTCACATTCTTACAAGGGAGAAAAGTAAAGTAAATAAATAAATAAATAAATAAATACAAAATAATCATATAATGTCAGATGGTAACAAGGATTAAGAGAGTAAATGAGTTATGAAAATGTCTGGGGAAATACTCTTCATATCAGAGAGAACACCAAGTATGAAGGCCCTGAGATGGGAGCTTTCTTGGCATTGTAAAGGGCTAATTAAAAAGCCAGTGTGGCAAGATGGCAAATGGAAGCGCACAAAGTCAGAGGCTCATAAGAGCAAATGCAAGCCATATAATGTGAGGGAGACTCTGGATTTTTCCCCCAAGTTATGAGGAGATGTCATTAAAGAATTTTATTTGGAAGATAACCTATCATGTAGGATGGGGGAAAGAAGAACCAGGGACTAGTTATCTGGCTATTGGAGAAATGATGGTGATGGCATGGGGTGGAGATAGGAGAAATGGTTGGATATGGAATATATTTTTGTTCATAACTTAAAAACCATAAGAATAATTGTTCGTGGTACCTGGGCTTCTGAAGATGAATTTCTACATTTGGCTCAGACCTAAATGTAATAAAACTGATCAACTCCCTTACTACAGTGTAGCAGAAACCATAGAATGTAATGTATGGAGAACTTACCTAGATGCACAAATTTCAACAAGGAGATGGAGATCCTTCTCTAATGTTAACCAAGCACCAAAAGCAGGCATCATGTACAGAGGGAAATGAAGGTAAGCAAAATTAATTTTATCACTAGTGAACACTTCATAAATTTGTCAATCAAGCATCTTAAACTTCCAATAAAAGAAACTGATGCTGACTCCTGAAGGAGAAAAAGTACTGATCAAAAGAATACTAGATTTTCCAGAGAATTTTTAGTAAGGCCAGAGAAGTAGGTGTGAAGAATGTATAGAAGCTGAAGAAGCTAGGAAGCAGCAAGAAGTCCAGCTGAATCACGGCACAGATAAATGGGGCAGAGACACTGTTGCTCTGCTTCAGCTACTGCCACCGTACGGGGGTGGGGGTGGGAGTGGGGGCGTAGGTGGGCGGGGGTAGGGGGTCCTACATGCATTACAGCTGCCCTGCCACAAGGGTCACAAAGGTCAGTGCTGGACACTGTATGCTCGATGACCATAGCTGCCTTGTGAACAAAATGCTGCTTCTGCTGCTGTCACTCTCCCAATCCGCACATGTGTTTATATCTGTCACCAGCTCCCATAGAGTCTGTCGGTTAAGCCTAGATCAATTGCACATATCCATGCAACAAGAGAGTTTATTATGAATATCTATCCATTTAGACTTCTAAAATGAGAGATAGGCTCTACCTCCCACCAAGACTGAGACTCATACATTGGGGGAATTCATACAACACAGAAAAGGAGATCGGATGTTAGGAATGTACAAATATTGGGGAAAAAATCTATTATAGGAAATGCAAAATGCATAAGCCGACATGAAAATTTTCTGCAGAAACTGGTAAGAAATCTACGAAACATCTCATTCTAGTTTCATTGGACATATGAAAATGATGATGGGGGTATACAAAGAAAGATAAATAGAACATGGATAATTTCATTCTTTAAGGATATTCATCAATTCCTTAAAGAGGAATAAAAACTTCTATCTGAATTCCTTTTATGAACTGAATTGTGCCCTTTACCCTAAATTCATATATTAAAATCCTAATCCTCAAAACCTGAGTTCGACTCCCAGAACCCACATAAAATAAATAAATAAATAAATAAATAAATAAATAAAACAATCAACAAAATAAATGTTATATCACTTTACCTATAGCTTAAGAAGCTCCAAATAAAATGTTTCCAATTCTCGTTTACCAATTTTTATGGTTTAGATCTAGAATGTCCCTAAAATTCTCATGTGCTCCGAGTTTGGGCTTTTGGAAGGTTGTTGCGTTATGGAGGCACTACCTACAGTTGACCTGCCGTTAGGAGGTGGGGCATGTTGGAGGTGAGACCTGGAAGGATCTATTCCTGTCCTTGGCTCTTCTCTTTTCATACTGCTTCCTGTCCACCATGAGCAGCTTTCCTCTGTGCCAGGCTCTTTCAGCATGCCATTTCTATAGTTGACACTACCGATTATGGAATGAAACTTCTGAAACAGTGAGCCAACATAAACTTCTCCTCCTTTATTTTTTTTTTTTTTTTGTGGGTACCAGGGGTCGACTTCAGGACCTCGCGCGCCACCAGGCGCCCGTGCCACTGAGCGATATCACTGGCCCTTTTTTCGTATGTGGGTTCCGGGAGTCGAACTCGGGCCCTCGCGCTTGCCAGGCAGGTGCTTACGCTGCTGAGCCATCTCACCGGCCCCTCCTCCTTTAAATTGTGGGTGCCAGGTATTTTTGTCCCAGTGATAAGAAAGTTACAAAGACATCACTTTATCTATAGTATAAGGCCCTCCAAATAATAAGCTTCCATTTTTCATTTATCATTTTTTCTGCTATGGCTGTCATGTGCTTTACTTCTGTATATGTTATATATTCTACAGAATACTGCTATTTATTTTTACTTTAAATGATCATATTTTAAAGAAATTTTAATATTTTGTGAGTGCTATTGTTTGAATACAGGGCCACACACATACTAGGCAAGCATTCTACCTTTGAGTTATGTCCTCAGTACAAAAAAATGTTTATTTTTTTATTGCTTATAAAGTTGGAATTTCTTCACTTTTTGTGTCAGCCCAGATTTCTATCCAGTTTATATTTCTGCCACCTAAAGATCTTCTTTCTCCCTTTGCTCTACTGAGTAAGAAAATGCTAGTGATAAATTTTTCTGATTCTGTATGTTTTTGCTTTATTCTGGGGGTGGAATTTTAAGTTTGGTAATTCTTTTTTTTCCCAGATATTACTCCATAGTCTTCTGGTTTGTATTGTTTTCTACCTAAAGTCCAGAAGGCCATTATCATTCTTATCTTTCTTACTTCTTACATGACATTTTTCCTTTATCACTACTTTTCAGAAAATTGATTATGATATGTCTTGGTGGATTTTTTTCATATTTTCATCTTGAGATTCATTACTCTTCTTGTATATGCAGACTTCTAATTTCAATGAAAACTGAGCATACTTTCACTCATTCTTTTCATCTTACATTTTTCTAGCCCCATCTCCTTACTCTTATGGACTCTATTTGGTTGTTTTTGCTCTTTGAAAATGTTTCACATCTCATTGATGCTTTCTTCATTTTTGTAATTTTTTCTTCTATGTGTTTCATTTGAGTTTGAAGCTACTTTTATTGCTATATCTTCATATCATATTAGTCTTTTCATAGTTGCTACTGCTGCCTTTATGTCCATCACTCTTTTCTCCTATAGCGTGTCTGTGTGTGTATAATGTGTGTATATGTAGTGTTAGATATCATATTTTTTAGTTCTAGGTTTTGAAATGAAAGTTTTTAATATCTTTCATTCTCAACACATTTAAGATTTTGTCTACCTTTTGAAATACATGAAACGTGTATTTGATATTTTACTCTAATTCTGCCATCTTTATAATTTCTGTGTGAACTTTGATGAATTTTTAGTTTTGGTGTGGGTCATGTTTCCTGCTTTCTCATATGCCTTGTGGTTTTTGATTGCAAATTTTTCTTTTTCATCCATTGCTAGATGTTTTGTATTTCTATAAATACTTTTGAGCTTTGTTTTATCACAAAGTTAAATTACTTAGGAACAGTTTAATCTTTTCAAAGCTTGCTTTAAACTTGTTAGTCAGGGCCAAAGCCCAAGATAAGACTGGTTTTTCCAACTATTCTGAGTCCTTTGCATAAGATCACTGGAATTTGAATTGGTTTTAGTTCTAACTGGGGAAAATGAATTATTCTGAGCCTATTTAATCTCTAGGAATTTTTCACCCCCTTCCTTTCAAATAATTGCTTCCCCAGCTCTGAGCAGTTTTTTCTGGTGCATGTGTTGAGCAGTACTTAGTTGAATACTCAAGGAGGACCCTGAACAGATCACTGAGTCTCCATTCCCCCACCCCCCACTCAACTTCATTCCTTCAGCTCATGGGGAGAACCTGAGTCCTGCTTGCCTTCCCACTGCCTGTCCTTTGACTTCTCTAAACTGCTGAGGCAACGACTGCACTCACCTTATTCCCTCCTCTCTCAGGAATCACCTGCCTGATGTCTATTATTTGATATGTCATGTCTATTTTTTAAGTTGTTTTAAGTAGGAGGATAAATTCAGTTCTTGTTCTTCTTTGATGGTTAGATATAAAACTTCATGCAAGTATTATAAATAAAATATATTATTTTTAAGCAAGTAAACACATTGCTAAATTTTTCTAAGACAAGAAAATGTTTTTCTGGGAAAATATTGTTAGATGATAAAGCATTTGAGACCTATTGTAAATTTTTAAGGTTTTAGGTAGAACCTTTTGAGCTCTTACTCAATTCCTAAGGACTAAATTTAGACCTGCAATCCATTTTAGTCAGTTTTCAAACTTTTCAGAAATTAAATCTAAGTATAAGAAGTAAATATTTCTGATACTCACCAATACTCAGAATAAAGTGTACATTTACATTAAATTGGTTTTACTTTTTAGGAAAATTCCTCCCTAATATTTAAAATAATTTACATGTTATTTAAGATTATAATTTTTAATTAACTAAATTAGAATGTCAAACCAGCGACATTAGCTAATAACTGCACAATTACCATAAGATAATTTACATATTTTATTTTGTCTAATTATTGTATCTCATTACATTTCCTAGAATCCTAGAATGTATTAATTACACAAAGCATACATTTTAAGTAATTAATATGTATACACTATGGTATTTCATATGAAAAATACATGAGAACACTAGTCAAGGCATTGCTAGGGCACACAATATTTGGGCAGGGATTTATATTTTTTTACTAATAAACATTATTGTCACATTGTTTTACCAATGAGCTTTGAAAATCACTATCAGAAAAAGTTCCACAATGTTTTTTTTTTTTTTTTTTTAATGTGGGTACTGGGAGTCGACCTCAGGACCCCGTGCTTGTCAGCAAGCACTTGTGCCGCTGAGTGATATCACCGGCCCTTTTTATCCTTTATGTGGGTTCTGGGAGTTGAACTCAGGACCTCATTCATGCTTGCCAGGCAGGCGCTTATGCCACTGAGCTCTCTCACCAGCCCAACACAATGTGTTTTTGAAAGATATCTTAAGCTCATATTTCCAGAGGGACTGATTAAAAATAAAATTCTGCTAAGAAAACACTAGTACATTCAGTATAGTTTAGTTTAGGCCCAAGACATGTACTACCTGAGTTCCTCGGGGTTTAAACTAATATAAAAGTAATAAAGATATGTGGAAAGGAAACAAAGAAATTCAATTTTTCAGGCCAGTGAGATAGCTCAGCGGCATAAGCGCCTGCCCGGCAGGCGCGAGGGCCGAGTTCGACTCCCAGTACCCACATACGAAAGAAGGGCTGGTGATATCGCTCAGCGGCACGGGCGCCTGCTGGCACGCGAGGTCCTGAGGTCGACCCCCGGCATCCACAAAAAAATAAAAAAAGAAATTCAATTTTTTGTCTCCTTTATTACCTTAAAATTTGGGTCAGTTTCCTGCTTGACTTTGCACAGTCGTGTTAACCACTTAAGAAGCATCTTGCTGGGCCGGTGAGATGGCTCAGTGGCATAAGCGCCTGCCTGGCAAGCGCGAGGCCCTGAGTTTGACTCCCAGAACCCACATACAAAGAAAGGGCCAGTGATATTGCTCAGCGGCACGGGCACCTGCTGGCCCGCTAGGTCCTGAGTTCAAACCTCGGAACCCACAAAAAAAAAAAAAAAGAAGTATCTTGCTTTATTAAAAGATTTATGGGCCTTATATTTAACAATTCTACATTATTCCCCTTCAAGACTGGGACACCAAGATAAAGTAAAAAAAAATTTTTAGGGTTTGCCTGGACCACAACTTCCAGCTTTGTACAACCTCCAGTTCCAGACACCCCAGAGTAATGCCTAGAAATCTCCAAACACGTATCGGGGTTCCAGGAAAAGCAGAGCCTCTGAGACCACCCCGTGATGAGATCGCTTCCCTCCATGCAGGCGAAACTGCCCTGCGACAGGATTTGAGGCAGCCACCTTCCCAGGCAAGAACAGCCGTCTCGCGGGAGCTGAACTACTCCTCAAGCCAGAAGGGTCCCTAGGGATCTACAAAACCAGAACCGGGACAATGATCAACCAGACCCTGACCCACCTCAGCTAATCCTTAAAAGTTGGCCGCATTCTTTTGTAAGCAGGCCAGTCTAAACCTCGTCATCAAAGAGAGGCCACTCCAGCTGTCCAAGCTAGAGTCCTTCCCCTATTCTCCCTTACTTTCTAACTCTGCCTAATAAATCTGCCAGTGCCTCATACTGATGCATCCTGATGCATTGTGTTTCTGTGATGTGAGCTGAGTTGAGGTCTCATCTCCTCTTTGGAGGAGCTTCTTGTACCCTTTGATCCAGCTTTCAGACTGTTTTTTCAGCTCCTATGGTGGCAAGACTAACAAAAATTCTTCATCAGATCTGACTTTCTTTCTAGGCCCAAATATGATTTTACTCCCTTTTATCAGAGCATGTGTCTTAGTTAAAGTGCTTTGGTTCTAAGTAACAGAAATTAAGTTCTACAAACGTAATAAAAAAGGAAAATTATTAACGCGCATTTTAAAATGTAACCCACAGACTGAAAATATGACTTACTTTAACAAAGAAATGATACTAGAAACTGGAAAGCCTCCAGAAAGCAAGGCAACTGCTGTGGTTTGGATAAGTATTTCCCAAAGACTTGTGTCTTAAATGTCCCTAGTGTGTGGCACTACTGGGTGGTAGTGGAACCTCTAAGAGATGAAGCCTGGGGGGACGTCTTCTGGTCTTTAGGCTCATGCTTTAGAAAGGTATATTTTGACCTCAGCTTCTTTTTCCTCTGTCTTTTTTGCACTGTGGCTGTGACGTGAGCAGTTTTCATTGCCATGCACTCACTGCTATGATGTCCTGCCTTGCCACAGGCCCAAAAGAACAGGGCCAATTATTCATGGACTGAAATCTCCAAAACCATGAATCCAAATCAATCTTTTTGTAAGTTTTTTATCTGAGGTATTTGTTATAGTATTGAAGAAATAACTAACACAACAGCTATACTCTCCATCTTTTTTCTCCAAGCATATCAGATATCTGATTCATTTTGGGTTTTTTGTTTGTTTGTTTGTTTATATATGTGTGTCTGTCTGTGTTTTTGTGATGCTGGGGATCAAACCTATGGCCTCGTACATGCTAGGTGACTACCACTAGGTATGCTGCTGCCCCTGTGATTCACTTTGGAGATAGTTGACCATGATTCCCATAATTCCTGAATATGTCTGGCCTAAATTCAGGTAATTTGGAACTGAGTATCAGTTCCAAATTTCTCAAGCCACTTTGAATCAGATAACAATTTCTGGCACAATCATCTCATCAAAAAAGTACAAGATCGGGGCCGGTGAGACGGCTCAGCGGCTTAAGCGCCTGCCTTGCAAGCGCAAAGGCCCGAGTTCGACTCCCGGAACCCACATACGAAAAAGGGGCCGGTGATATCGCTCAGCGGCACGGGTGCCTGTTGGCGCGTGAGGTCCTGAGGTCGTCCCCCCGGTACCCACCAAAAAAAAAAAAAAAAAAAAAAAAAAAAAAAAAAAAGTACAAGATCACAGAAAACAAATATGGTTTCCATAGCTTGCCACTATAGTTCCCACTACTTTAGACTATTATGAACCAAGAAAACCACAAAAATGTTTTAAAATAAAAGCAGTTTTATTCAAGTGTGGGACAGATTTGCAAATCAGGAAACACAGACTAGGTGGAGATTAAAAGAGTTCTCCACTGGGGAAAGACTAGATTTTCATCTCAAAAAGAAGTAGGTATGTGAGGTTAGCCTTGCTTGAGGGGATAAGCAAGACAGAGCTCAGCCTGGCCTTAGAAAGTGACACAAATCCGAGGGGTCATAAAGTTTTAAGTCCATTGGAATGTCCGGGTCAAGAGGCAAACTGATCACTCTGCTGTCTCTCCAGCAGTGCAAAGTGTTGTTAGATTCCGGAAAATTTTTCCCTCTGTGGAATCAGTTCCTGACACGATGTGTGCCTGACAATCTACCCTGTCAGCAAATCTCTAAGACTCAGAAAGGAAGCATATTCCTTGCCGGACACTTGATAACCCTCATTTTATCATTATCGAGTTATCTCCTGTGTGAGATTGCACAGTCCTTGAGTAGAGTAACTGTTCAGCTTAATTCGAATACACAAAAAAATGTAGGATATGGAAATATCACAACAGACATTTGCTGAACAGATGAAAATCAATAACAATTAAAGAGAATCGAAGGTGTGTCAGGCATGGTGCTAAATGCATTATATAAAATCATTTATCCCCTACAACAATCATATGAGGTACCCACTGTAATTATTTCTATTTTACAGATGTGAAAACCGAATGTCAGAGAAAGATTAAAGTAACCCCCTAAGCTTTTGGTTCTACTGAGATGAATTTTAACCAAAGGATTTAACTCTAGAACTTGATTATAAACTAAACAAAACTTTATTCTGCACCAAGTGACTCTAGGTTTCCTAGAGATCCTGAGCATCTCAGTGCAGTGGCTTTCCTCCTACCATCGTGTCTGTTCATCATTTGCATGAATTAATATTCAGAACACTCAGTTAAAGTTACAGGGGTTTTTTCTGCTTAAAAATGAGCCAAGTGAGAAAAAGCAGGCATTCATCAGAATATATGAGGCTACTTATACAGACCCTGACAGATTGGCATTCTTTAATGAAGTAGATTTTATAAGTGGACCATTTTGCCTTTCATCAAGAGGAAGAAAAACTTTGGTTCAGAAGTTGTTTTTTGTAGTTATTTTTAATTGGCCAACTTTTATAAAGACTTAAAGGCCAAACCCTCCTAATATTTCTGCTCATTTTTACTGTGGAAAGTCAGCAATGTCACCCATCATGTCCTCTTAGGATGCATATAGGAATCACAGCAGGGTGGTACCCAGTCCAAGAATTGTGATTGCCTGGAAGGTCTGCTTTCTGAAGTTGTCGCAGCCCAAGACTCCATAGCAATGAAAAAGTAATAAGCCTGTTGTGGAAGACGTCTTTGTGGAATCTGAATGCTACCTGAAGGGAGTGAATGTAAATTGCCCAGTGGAAATTATCTGATGGAAAGAGTAGTATATACAGCAACAACACTGCTCTTTGTTCCTTTAGAAGTCACTTAAAAAAGTGTGCTTCTCAAACTATAAAAAGAAACAGATAAGCGAAGAATGAGCAGGAATTGCAAATAAATTTCAAGAGCCAATGGTTTAAAATGTGTCAGATGGAATATGAATTAGATAAATACCTTATTGTTCTATAGTAAATTAGATAGAAAATGCTATCTCCTTTCCATGCTGAATTTTTGAGGCAATGTGCATTCTAGTTACCTAGTAAGTTGAGAAAACATAAGAGAAAATCAAATGCATGAAAGTAGTCTGCGGAAAAAGTCGCTCCAGTTCCTTCTTTATTTTGTTTCCTTATGCATTCCTCCATCCTGACAGTTCTGAAGAATTAAAGCATGTAAGACTTCCTTGGTAGACTTACGGGAATGATTTTTGTTAAAGCTTGGTTTTAAAGCAAAGGTTAACGTTTAATATAACCTATGAATTGAAATATTGACCAATAGTTATTTGGCATATTGGACATATATTTTTTATCTTAATAAATTATAATCATTTAGTTGCCACAGAAAAGCCTTATATGTTCCTCTAACCTTAGGGTCTAATGTATCAGCAGGTGTCCGGAACGTTCATCCTTCATCTGGACATCATGAGTGTGACAATTATCCACTAATCTGTAGACTTCATGGCATTTAGTACAATCATTTACTAATTTCATAAATACTTATCATGTGGAACTAATGAAACATAGGCATAAAAATTAATATTATTTAGCTATATAACACATATTTAAAATAGCATAACAAGGGCCGGTGAGGTGGCTCAGTGGCATAAGCTCCTGCCTGGCAAGCGCGAGGGCCCGAGTTCGACTCCCGGAACCCACATACGACTAAAGGGCTGGTGATATCGCTCAGCGGCACTGGTGCCTGCTGGCGTGCGAGGTCCTGAGGTCCACACCCAGTACTCACAAAAAATACAAATTAAAAAATAAAATAAAATAGCATAATGAGGTGAATTTTCGTTGTTTTTGTTTTTTGAGACAGGGTCTTGCTACGAAATTCAGGCAGCCTTGCACTCACTATGTAGCCCAGGCTGGACTTGAAGTTACATCCATCTACCTGCTTCAGCCTCCCAGGGGCTGAGATTACAGGCATGTGCCACTACAGTTGGCTACAAGAGGAAATTTTAGAAATTATTAATTAAAAGCTGAATGTAGTCTGGGAAATTTAGCAGCTTAGTGACACACGGTCTTGAAATAAAAATTTTTAAAAGTCTGGAAATTTAGCTCAATGTGAAAACCCAGGACTCAATCTCCAGTACCATTTTTTAAATCACAATATAATTAAGAATACATTTCTCAGTTTGAAAATATTCCACATGAAGGGATTATGCTATGATAGAGATATTAGGACAATATGATACAATTTTACATCTCACTTAGAGAATAGAAATTATTTGGGCATTGTATTCAAATGGACACACATGTCATCAAGTAATTAAAGAATTGCTTTTAAGATACAATATGACTTTTTTGGAAAGAGCCAGAGCTTGGCTATGAAAATGAAGAAAATAAAGAGATAACACTATAAATACAGGATGAGTAAATTTTTAAAAATTTAAGAAGAAAATATTCAGTGACTATACTAAAACTATTTTCATTATTAAGTAGAGTACCACCTAATTTCAATATCAGAATACTAGCTAGTACCGAAAATATTTCTTACCATTATTTAATCTTTAGGCTTAAATTTTTGTTATCTTTACTTTACTATTCCTTTTCCTAAATACTTAATCATTGACTGAATATTATATTTCTCTTAGAAACAACACCTTAGATTCATGTCACTTTTATACACCATGCCGGCTGGTAGCTCCAAATTTTATTCCCACAAAAGTTCATTAGTAGGTCCAGGCATATAGCTCAGTGGCACATTGCCTGCCTGGCAAGCGTGAGGTCATGAGTTCAATGCCCGGTGCCAGAAAAAAAGAAAAAGTTCATTAGTAAAATATCCTCATTTGTAGTCACCCTACCTCCAGCTGTCACCTGAAATTATATATGGAATACCCACCACCAGTTTGATTTTTTAAAATATCTCACTAATAAAGCTATTGTCATTATAAGCATACCAATTATTCTTGCTGTCTTTTGGAGTGGAAGTTAAGATTCAGTAATTCTAGCTCTGTATAATCTATCAAATTTTAAGATCCACTCCTCCCCAATAAGAGCCTTTAATGAAATACTTGAATTATTCTCTTCTCCATGTAGTTCTACAGTAAGTAAAGATTTCTTACTTTGTTCTCTTTCTGCTGTAAAAACAACCCCAGATGATTTTTCTTCCTCTCTCTCCAAAATAGATCACACACAGTAGTGAAGGAAGACCTTCTTCATAAAGTCATCATGGTCTACTTTCACAGAGTAATATTTGTTTGTGTTTCCATCTTTATAAATGCATATTTAAAATATTATAATAGAGTTATAAAGATCTTGTCCATTAGACAATTCTCAATGTAAGAACAGGACTTTTATTTGTTTTGGGGTTCTCAAAACATATCATTGTACTCTGTTGTACTGGTTTCAATAATAATTATAAGCAGACCAAGAAAAATGAGATGGAATTTCTTTTACTAACATGTTCTCAAGAAAATATAGAATTAGGTATAGATATTTTTCACAGTCATAATAACAATTATTGTTAATGACCATAGTCAGTAATACCAGAGAGAGAACATTTGAATAAAATAGTCACATATGAAAAAACTCATAAAAAGAAAATCTTCATAAGCTTTGACACGTAGTAAAATATTTTTTTCTGTTTTATAAGTAGAGTGCTTTGATTTTAAATGTCACAACAGAGAAAGTAAACAGCATATGTTTCTTATTGATTTTTTTATTTTTCAGACAATTTCTCCTGAAAGTCTGGAAGCAGATTATCTGCTCAGTCATGAAGTACAGTGAAAGGGAGATCAAAGTAGAAGACAAGGGAATCCGTCAGTCACCCTGGACTGAGCTAGCTTTACTTTTTCATCTGAATTGTATATAACTTAAACATATATATATTTGTGATAGGTATGTGGAGTAATATAAGGAAATTCTATAATATACAGAAAAATAGAATGAATCCTGGTGGTTATTAACTCTGTATTAATGTTTATGCATTTAGTTTAGCCATAGAGGCATTTATAATCAGTTATCCTCCAAAAGTCACTTCCCAACATGTGTTCTAACACAATCATCAATAGATCTGAACCTTACAATCAAAATCTCTGATCAACGTTTTTTGTCTTATTTTTAATGGGGTAGTTAAATGCCACTAAATATTAGAAAATGAAAGAAGGCAAAGAAAAACACCTGGAGGTAAAAGGAATTAAGAAAAAGTAGAGACAATATAGGAAGCAGAAGAAAATTTCGAATTAATACTTTAGAAAGAGGAAATATTGCATAAGTAAAGAAAAATGAAAGGAATAAAAGATGATCAAATCTTGTAAATTCAATTTTTATAGCTAATTTATAGTTTAAAATTCAGTGAGAACATTGCAGGATAACTTTGAGGAACTCTTCCAGAAAATAGGGCTATAGAATGGAAAAAGTATCCAAAACAGTAGACAAAAATTATCAAACCAAAACACACAATTACCCAGAAATATCATACTAATGACAACAAGTTTCTTAAAACTTGCAGCTACAAGAAAATGAAGTTTTACTTTATAAAGTAAGAATGGAATTATTGTAACCTAGAATTCTATAGCCAGTCACTATTTTAATTACAGGTACATGTACAAAAATTTTTAAGACATATTTCGAGGTATCCTGAGTGGTGTAAGATAGTGGACCTCCCTCAGCTCCCTATCCAACTGATCTTAAAATAGAGATTATCCTTGATTATATAGGCCCACCCAATGTAATCACAGGGTCATTAAAAGTAGAAAAGGGAGGGAGGCAGATGAGGTCACAGTGGTGCGGTGTGAAGACCCACCATTGGTGGCTTTGCACATGAAGTGTGCGTGGGGGGGGTGTCACCAGCCTAAAATATTACCCACCTCTAGGAACTAGACAGATTAGGAGAAGGATTCTCCCCTAGACCTTGAGAAAGGGAGGCAGCCTTCTCATGCCTTGATTTTAGCCCAGTGAGGTTTAAGTCGGACTTGTAACCCACAACTGCAAGATAAAAATTTGTGTTGTTTTAAGCCACAAAAATGACTTGCTACAGAAGCAACAGATAATGAATTCGTATGTTATTGAGAAACTGCTAGAATATTTTCTCATTAAAATGGACAACAGGGGGCCGGTGAGATGGCTCAGCGGCGTAAACGCCTGCCTGGCAAGCGCAAGGGCCCGAGTTTGACTCCTGGAAACCACATATGGAAAAAGGGCCAGTGATATCGCTCAGTGGCACGGGCGCCTGCTGGCACGCGAGGTCCTGAGGTCGACCCCCCGGTATCCACAAAAAAAAAAAAAAAAAAGGACAATAAACCAAGAAAAGGAGACCTGGGACAAAGGCAACAGGTAATACAACACAGGGAAAGAGGGGAAAAGGTAATTGTCAAGATGTCGGCAAAAGCCGATCTTAAGAAAATTGCTGTGGACCAGTCCTGGAGAGTGAGGCCAATTTGAAATAAGAGGATGAAAGTTGCCTAGAGGGTATCAGAGGAATAGATTTTTGATAGATTTGATCATGTAGAAATTTGCAATGAGACAACTTTAGCAGAGCTATTAAATTATGTATAAAGTTAGATATTCTTTTTAATTAAGCCAATAAAATAATGAAGCCATCATCAACTCCAAGAAAAGCAAAGAGTTGTAAAGGAAAGGAAATGCACCTATTGCCAGGAGTCCTAAGACAGACAGGGCCTGACTCTGGGGATTCCAACACATCAGATCTGGCCACTCACCCAAAATGACAAGAAGAAGTAATGATAAAGAGCAGGAAAGGAATTTAATATGCATTACAGCCATACTGGGAATGCAAGAGGGACCACAGTCTTCTGCCCTGTCTTTGGAGGGTTAACAGGAGGTTCAAGATTACATATGGAAGGGGAGCAATAATTATGCATAATTAAGCAATTTTGGTCAACTTGTGGTCTGGTTGCTGATTATTTCAGGTGGGTCCTTGTGGACTAAGAAAATTATTTCTGCCTTGAAGGTAGTTTCAAGTCTTGACACAGATGAATGTATATTAAACCTGATGTTCCTGGAATCAGAGGTGACTACAAGAGAGAATAAGTCAGAAAAAAGACAAGTAAGATACACCCACTATGGTGAGGAGAGAAATGAGTAGGGAGCATAAAACTAAAATCTTCATTTCTGTAGAATGAGGTCGAAAGAAAACATTTAAAATTTATAAATTCACACAGCATTATATACACTTGGAGAAAGAGACTGAAAAACTACTTAGTAGGAGGAGAATACAGAATTTATAGATTGCATTTCTTTTGGTTATTTTAAACACTTTTTGACCTTTCAAACTATGTGCAGGTATTAATAGATTTACAACTAATATGAGTTTAGAATGGAAAATTTACATTGATTTGTATGCTACAACATTAAAAGATATTACCCATGAGTGCCAACATTATAGGCAAAATTATGAGGCTACCACCTGCTTGCTATCAGCCAACCCATTCTTGTTTCTGCTGTCTTTTTCTCCATAACGTTAATCACAGTGGATGCCCTAAATATTCTACTCACTTATTTGTTGTTCATTACTTTCTTAGTTCATCGGGATGTAAAATCCGGAACTTAGTAAATAGAAATGAATAAATGAAACTTTTAAAATTTTGGCATAAAATCTCTTTTTAAACGAAGTAGATAGATATTCATTACTTTAAAATTAGAAAGAACCCACAAAGTTACTTTCATTTTAAAGAAAAAATGCCATCAAGGAAGAGAATAGAGGAGGGAAGTAGACAGTCAATTAGGGAGAGCGGGTTCTGTCTCATTCCTCTGACAGGTCAAGGCAGCCAAAGCAAGGGCACAAGACATGGAAACCATACTAGGCCTATTAGCCCAAAGCTGAGGAAGACAAGAAAAGATCCAGGAAACCAATTGCCTGGATATATTTGGATACCAATTACTTAAATCATAAAGTCTTTAAGTTCTTTTTTCAGGAAAAGCCTGCAGAATTTACTCAAAGATAGTTTGAAACCAGCTTTTCAAGAGTGGATATTTGCAGAAGCCAGCTTCTCTGTTCCATGACTTTTTGTTATCACAGGCTCAAAACACCATGCAAAACATGATAAGTCCCCAAAAAGCAAACATGTGAGCCATAAAAAGGAATAATGACTACCTGTGTGAAAGAACCTTAGGACTCCCCACCATCACCATCCAATCAAACAGCAACCCCTCCCCTCAGCCTTCCTATAACCACCCTCCCTTCCCACACTAATGAGAAACCAGATCTGAGTTTATAGTTCTTGGTCTCTTTGCTGCTGGCCACAGAATAAAAATTTTTGTTTTGCTGAAACCCAGTGCCATCGTATTCATTTCTGTGGCATTGGACAAAAACCTCTTCCTCAGTATCTTAAGTATATCATAGGTGGAATAGATGAAATGGTGGGGAAAGAAAGGACACATTTGGTGTTTTCTCCCTTGTCACTATGCAAAATGTCCTTATCCAGTCTCTCATTTACTGGACACAGGCACAAGCTAATATCACCTAAAGTAAATTGATAGATGAACAATCTCTTTTCATGCATCATCATCAGTTAAAATACCTTCTAATGTTAACTTAAGACACCTTGTCACCATTTGTGCCTTCCCCATTTCAGTCCCAACTATTTTTTCTCTGCTTAACTGCCCAGATTCCTGGATTTACTCCACAGATAATTTAGCAAATGTCCCCAACTCACCCTAAAGCAATTTTTTCAATTGTTAGAATCCTTCTAAAGAGCATCCATTGCTCCCTGAACACCAGAATTGTTTCAGTTTAAAGAACAATGAGACTTGGCATTCTAAGTTGTCATTTATCCTGCTGTGCTCCACTTCTCTTGCTCTATCTAATCTCGAGCACTTTAAATAGCAAAAATCCTCTCCTGTCTGTGTTTCCTTTTTCAAACTCTATTAAATTCTATTGGAGCTTCTACTTGTTTTACTTGCAGTCTCATTGAGTTTTCAGTTTCTACCTATTGCCATGATCTTTGTTTTCCACATCGGGATAAACAAAATGAGTAGGAATAGCATGATAGATAGCTTTTCAACTAATTGGTCATTCTGCATAGTCCGTCATTTATCAGTCTATCTTTAGGTAAATATTGTTTATGGCAAATCTAAAGTTCTTTGTCATAAATACTAAAAATAGTTCATTTTGGATAACTTTTGGATACTTATTAGATTTTTTAAAAAACTTCATTTCTTAAAAGTTTTGCTTCTTGTAGTTCTAAAGCATAAAATCCTATTTTAAATAATCTAAAGGTTTGAATACTAGGTGATTGCATCACTTTCCACCTTAACACCAGGATACTCTGCCTCTCGATTCATATCATTGTGCTACATCATTTTACAGAATGATACTAGAAAACTATTGCAGTAATCAAAAAAGAGGAAGACTCCAAGAAAGTAATAGTAATTTTTGAGTACAAAGCTATAATCTTGTTAAAGTTATCACTGGAAGAATCTATTACCAATTTTGAATTTCTGGCTTAATTGAAATATTAATTTTATTCATTATAACATAAAGATTAAGTACATATCACTGTAAACTATATTTATGTTATTTCTAATAATAATATATATATATATATATATATATATATATATATATATAGTTTTTAAAAAGTAAATAGCAGGCAGTTGAGCTGACCAAACAGGACACAGTTGGGTGTCCCTTGACCATGGTCCATGTACTAGAGAAAGGTTGCCTATGCATGCCCAGTCTGGGCAGGCCAGTTTAAGTAATGGTCTGTTCAGACACATATTAAATCTATTAGCCATGAGCTCCTTCATGGAGCACACGATTAGCATATGTGATGTGACTTGCAGATGTACCTTAACTGCTAATGAAACCAACTCCTTACAGTCCATGATAAACACAGTGAGACTAGAAGTACACACTGGAGCTCACAGATCTTGTCATGGTGGGTGGGGATGGAATGTAAGAAAAGCAAAATGAAGTGGAGGAACTGAAGGAGGTGAGTGAGGCAGAAGATCCCAAAATGCATGACATTAACTTCAGAGCTTGCTGGCTAATTTGGGGCCATGTGTAACTATATTAAACAATTAAGTAAAGTCAGTGTTATGGAGCTCAAGAGCAAGGCTGAGAAGTCCTGGGATGTGAAAGAGCTTGTGGGAAGATGGGTAGATTTTTAAAAATGGGGGCAGATAGTGATCAGTGAGGTAATAAAAATGTAACTTTGCATCTGAAAAGGCATTTGTATATGATACGAATATGCTACCAGTGTCCATAGCCAGCATGACCATGAAACATTTGAGATGAAAACAAGCTCTTGACATTACAGGTTTCTACAGTTAAACTTTCAATGTATAGAAAGAGCGAATACATGGAGTAGATAGTGAAGGGAATGAGACTTTATTCTTATTGTGAATAATATTTCTTTCTTTTGAATAATACATATTCTGAAGGTGACTTTTCAGAGCTTTCTTACCTCTACAAGGAAGAAGCAGGGGAAAATTGTGTTGCTCTTTAGCTCTTGGCTTTGGAGATTTGGACACATGTTTTCCTGTTGACAGAAGAAAGAATACAAGGATTGTGAAATGCAGCTTGTTGGTGGCTGAGTGCTCTTTGGAAGCTCAATAAATTCTCATTACAAAGCTAACTTTGTCTTTTCCAGGAGCTGACATCTTCCATCCTGAGTTACTGGTTGGAATGTCAGGGGATCAGTATCTTCCACTTGTACTGCACCTGCCATCCTCAAGGATATTTCCTTTTTAAATGCTGCCTTTGGCTCCAGAGATTATCAAATGTTTCCACTTCCATCTCCCTGCAGGCATAATTCAATATTTAACACTTGATGGTATCTATGGAGGGACAGGCGTTATGACTGGAAATGCTGCATTGGGTTCTCTGGGTACCACATCCACAACATCCACACCATCACTCTGTGTTGCCCCTTCCCACAACCTTACCACCATATTAAACATCTCCTTAGATGGCCCTTTATTATTACCCTTGCCAATAACCCCTCTAAATGTACTCCTTCCCCCAAGACTATGGTGAAGGATGCAAAAATGCTGACTCCTGAGTGCAGCAGAAGCTTAAATTCCAAGGAACTTCTATATTATTGCTATTATATTGTTTGGAGATTTTAAAATAAAATGTTCTTAATCTAAAAACATCTGATTAGGTACACATGGGCAAAGAGAATGAAATCATTTATTCAGAATTATCTATTAATATTTTTATTAGGATCTTCATGAAAAGCAAAACACAAGTAAATATTTCGACTGTGTCAGAAAGTAAAGTAGACAATACCAAAGTGTCTTACAGAGTCCAAATTAGATACTGATATGGATCACTAGCAGAGAATAATATTTAAAAAATAAAAATGTTTCTATAGTTATAGGCCTATAAAAACCAAAATAAAAAAATCTAAACTATACTATAGATGAAACTGAAGTAATGATGAAGTTTAAATTTTTTCCTATAATTCAGTTTCATGACCAGGTCTCCAACCTTTGCTGTTGTTTCCCATATTCTAAGTTCAATTGCTGTGAGCTTTTGAGGTCAGTCTCTTTCCAGAGAGGAGAAAATCACCACACTGACCTCATGGTTCAGGAGTTTTCAGTAGGATGTTTCAGGGGGTATTGGGAAATTATAACTGGAGATTTTGTTGCCATAATGGGTTGGCATTTAGGGATAATGAACAGGAATAGTATATGTTCTGCAATTGATAGGAAAGCTCTACACACAATGCAGAACTATTCCTGTATCCACTTCTGCTTTCTAATGTCCCCCTGGCTTACAGTCTCCCTAAAAATGTGAGCAGTAGTTCAGTTATGATAATAATAAAGAGAAGTATAAGAACTTACATAAAAACCCCGGTATTTTAAGAGAAGGCTATTTTGAGTAGCAAAGTAAAGTTTAGATGGAATAAAGACATTATTTCACAATTACACAAATTTTACTTACCTGGAATGTTTTCTTCACCAATGATCATTTCCCCACTACATACTTAGTTTAAAAGGATTTCATTGCATGGTGCAGTAAGGTAGTTATTGCAAAAGCAAAAAATTGACAGCACTTATTTGAAACTTTTAAGTTTTTATATTTAGCATAGGGTTTCAAATGCTAAATATAATAATTTAAGGCTTTTGGAGGATTTGGAACCAAATGTTATCAAGTGAGTGGAGATCCATTACACATATGAACTTACTGAATCTCATGAATAAACTTCGTTTTAAAATAGCTTCTATTGGACCAGTGATATGGCTCAGCAGCATAAGTGCCTGCCTGGCAAGCAAAAGGTCCTGAGTTCAACTCCTAGTACCCACGTAAAAGAAAAAAAAGGGCCGGTGATATTGCTCAGTGGCACAAGTGCCTGCCAACAAGCCTGAGGTCCTGAGTTCAACTGCCAGTACCCACATAAAAAGAAAATAATAAAATAAAATAGCTTATATTACTTTTATATATGGTTTAACTTTTTAGCATAATAAATTATCATTTTGTGTGACAATTATATATTCAAATTATTTGATTGTTTTGAAGGTGCACATATTCTTCAATTTTATTCTGACTTTTGGGCTTGAATCTTGGAAAATAATGGTAGAGCTATGAAAGTGTGGTAGCAGAAAGTGACGTGCAGGCCGCTTGTTTAAGAGCTGACACAAGAGAAAAAAGCTAGGTTTTGAGCTTTCTTGCCAGCACACTCAAGAAAGCCACCTGTTACCCTAAGAAGAGAAAGCAGGCAGGGACACCATTGCTGAGGGCTGAAGGGAAGCAGAAGAGTTGGAGAAGTTGCTGAACTTCATTATAAAGATCTTTCAAATAAACTCTGGGAGAAAAACAGAGTTGACTGTGAATTAAGTTTTGCTATAAAAGATTAATCCTAATTGGTGATGGTGAAAAACAAATGAAATGAAATAAAATCCCCAAAATGAAAGCTGAGGATTGAAGCCACTTGCTTCGGTTGTGGGGGATGTGGTTCTTAGAAGCCCACTATACTGCAAGAATCATCAGCCACTGTTACTCGTGGCCATCATGCCTATGCTAGCCTCCATCCCTTCTGTCCAAATAGAGCATTATGTAATTTAAAATGTACAGTGAAAGAGTGGGAAAGGAAAATGTGATCTTTACTAAACTGGAGGAAAAATAATGCTTAATATTACAGGAGTGTATTGAAAACACCATTTTATTTTATTTTATTTTTTATTTTTTGTGGGTACCGGGGGTCGAACTCAGGACCTCGCGTGCCAGCAGGCGCCCGTGCCACTGAGCGATATCACTGGCCCTTTTTTCGTATGTGGGTTCCGGGAGTCGGACTTGGGCCCTTGCGCTTGCCAGGCAGGCGCTTACACCACTGAGCCATCTCACCGGCCCAGAAAACACCATTTTAAATACCTTTCGGTCTTAGCATAAGGAAACAGAGTCCTTTTAAAATGAAGACGTCATTCTTCAATTCTTGCTGCTCTCCTTTGGAGAGCTACAAGAAAGGTAAAGAGGAGCTTCTGATAAAATTTGTATACTAATTATTCATACTAATTGTGAAACTAATAAATTTGGGGTGTTTTAAACATTCTGTACAAATCATCAATTTTAGACTTAAACTCAAAAGCTAAATAGAAATGTAGCACATCAGAAATGAATGAGTTAACTATGAATGAAAGATTTAAATTGCTGCAGTGATTTAGAACTAAAAATATATTTGCTCTTTTAAATAAGCCAAGAGAAATTTTTGCTGACTTATCTGGTTTTGTTTAAGTACTTTTCAAAAAAATCTGTTTATTTTCCTTATTTAGCATATTCTATCATATATGTATAAGGCTACACTTTAAAATAATCCTGTGCTTGAACTTTAATTGCTGAGAGCCATTGAATCTGAATGTTTTTTAATACAACCTACAAGGGGTGATCAAAAAATTCAGTGACTGTTTAAATTAAAAACATTTATTACAGTAAAAGACACATTACCACTAATCCTCCTTAAAATACTACCCTCACTTTGAATACACATATTCTGTAATTCTTGCTATTTTTGGAAGCAGTTCCAGAAGTCTTTTGTGTGAGTGTCTTTATGAGTTATGAACAAAATACATGAATGTTGCTGCTGAGTACCATCCAACGGAAAGCAGTCTTATAAAAAAAAATTACAGTATGTCCTCACCCCCTCACCCCCAAAATCTGGCACCATAGATTTCTGGCTCTTATCCAAAGTCAAAATGACCATGAAAAATAATTAAATCTTTTCAGGACATCAAGGTAGCAAGAACGGAACAACTAAAGACACTCACGAAAGAGGACTTCCACAACTGCTTCAGAAAGTGGCAAGAATGATGGGATAAGTGTGTTCTAAGTGTGGAGGGGGATTTTGAGGGAGGTTGATGGCAATGTGTCTTTTACTGTAATAAATGTTTTTTTTCTTATTTAAACATACACCACATTTTTTAAATCACACCTCATATGTGTGGTATTTTCAGACACATCCATAAAATTCTTTGAGACTTTCCTTTTCAGTTAAGTGACACTTAATTCTTCTCCCCTTCAGGATGTAAGGGATTTTATGTCTCACTTTTAACAAATGGAATACAGCGAAAGTGATGGTGTGTGAATTTGGAGGCAAGGTTGTAAAGAGCACTGAGGCTTCCTGCTCATTCACTTGTTCACCCTTAGACTACCAGGTCTGGACAAAATGAACCCCCATACTGTGAGGGAAAAAAAAGAATAACACAGCCAAGTGTTTGGCCTTCTGCAAAAGCCAATGAGGAACTGAGGCCTCCTGCAAATAGCCATGCTCGTATGGCATCTTGAAAAACAGACCATTATCCACAGCCAAAACCAGATTACAGCAGCCCCTGCCCACTCCTTACAGGAACAGCATGAGAGACGCTGAGGCAGAACCACCCAGCTAAACTCTTTCCAGAGTCCCATTGCACTAAATGTGTGAGACAATGAAGGTATTGTGGTATGGCACCAAATTTGGGGGTAATTTTTTTTTACATAATAATAGACTAAAACAAGTATTAACTGTGATTCATTGGTATATTAGTAACAGTAAAGATGAAAATCTTTTGGCTTGTTTTCGTTTTGTGAAGAAATTGAAGAGGAGAATGCTTAACAGTAAATGTCAAATCATTGTTAACTTTTTAGTGGAACAAAAGCTTGTCTTAGAACGATTTATTTCATTTTATTTATTTTTTTGCTTATGATCCATTCTCTAATTCATTCCACAATACATAATCCTCTGTTTCTCATCTATTTTATGTATGTAATAATGATATTTGCTACATAAATTTATTTTGAGGCTCCAATGAAGCATTGTGTGAGAAAAGAACTTTTAGAAGTGCTGTCTACTCCAAAGAGGCTGAGGGTCATGGTCCTCCAGACCTCAAACCCTAATGAACAAACGAGCCATACTCTTCTGCTGTTGAAATTATGTTTGGAATCTGTGGGATAAAAGAAAAAAAAGATGTTTTCTAGATCTTATGGACTTAAGAGCATACCCTGAATTCATATGGTGAAGCTCTAAACTCCACTCCCTCAGAATGTGACTGTATTTGGAGACAGGGTGTTTCAAGAGGCAACTGAGATAAAATGAAGATGGAGGGTGGTTATAATCTTATCCACCTAACACCCTTCATATGAAGAGGTTAGGACACAAACACACATAAAGACCATCAAAGCTGCCTATTCACAAGCCAAAAAGAGAGCTTTTGGAAGACACCAACTCACTGACAATTTGATCTCAGACATCTGGCCTCTAGAATTGTGGGAAAACAAATTTCTGTTGTTTAAACCATCCAGTCTGCTGTACTTTGTCATGGTAGCCTTAGCAAGCAAGTACACCAGGTAACAGCGAACGTAACGTTACAGTAGAGTGTCAGATACCATTTTAAAATTAATCTTCATTTAATTATATAGATTTAGGTGCTGATGGTATCTGGGCAAAGTTTTTGCTGAGAAAAGATTATTAGATGGGGGGATTAAGAACTCTTACTAGCTATATAATTTTGGGTTTCCATATGCTGTAAGTTGGATTGAAAAATGAAAGAATTATTTAAACTATTCAAATATAAGTTACTTTGAAAGTTTTTTTTTTTTCTACTCAGGGAAAATTCAAAATTTATTTTCACATGAAAAGTAATATATGTAGAAAAATGTACTTAATTTGCCTATGGTTAAACTGTGAGAAATTTAAATTCTAGAGTCATTTTCCTTATGAACACAAATGAAATGTTAATTAATGTTACTGTAAGCCTCAGAAAAACATATTTGGGAATTTAAATCTACTGCTTTTTCTATCCCTCAAACCAAATAGTGCATCCCATTTAAAGTAATTTAGAAAGATCAGAAATTCCTTTGATTTCACTATTTCTATTTATCATTAGTATAAAAAACATTGAGAGGGGATTGGACATTTCTACTTTTGTGATGTTATTGTGTTCTTAAATTATATGAATATCAGCAGGAAAAAAATCACATAATATTTTCAAGAAAAAGTAGTATAATTATGTTGTACCAATGATATTGTTATTGCCAGAAATCCCTACAATATTGTCCTACATTTTATTAGTATTTATATTTTTTGAAACCCTATTCTGTATTAATTGATTTCCATTCATTGTTCCTTGATGCCTCAAGAACTACATAAGTATGAGCAATCTCACTACAAGAAAATAATTGCATTGACTATTGATTGCAATTTCTTTGGGAGCATTTCACAAAAAGATTAAAATCTTCAATAGTTCCAATAACCTCGTGTGCTCTAGAGTACTGTTATAATGGGTTGTGTCTAATAACATTTAGCTCTCTTATCGTTTTATCAGCCACAGAAATTAGGCTGGTAGTTTGTATGCTGCATTTGCTTGGAGAGAGAACTTGAAAACATAAAAATGTTTCCTCTGCATCAAGTTTTTACCTTGATTTTTAAATCATAAACTTTCTGAGGCTTTAAAATAATAAGTGTGTGTTTCAACTTTCTAGCAAGTAAGGGAGCAGCATATAAAATACTACTGATTTCAGAGGGAGTCCTTAAGCAGACAAAAGTGTTTAAACTGACCATCCCAGGAAAAGGCAATCCCCTTGTTATACCATCAGTTTTGAAAACAGAAAAGCATTATTTAGCATATTTTTCAGCTGCTGTATTAGATGGCTAAAATTACAGGAGCTTAAACAAAACAAAATTGTATTTCCCACTTAAGGAACAGTGCAAGTCCGCACAGTGAAGGCCTGTAAGGAGCCGCACAGGGCTGGAAGTCTGGGCTCCTCCTCCCACGTGGCTCTTTCCTTCCTAGGTGTCTCCCTCACCTGGTCAGTCCAATACGTTCATGTTCACCCTGTCTGCTTTTTGGGGAACAGGAAGGAAGAAAGGGTTGGAAGGAGAGTAAAATCCCTCCCCTTTTAAAGAAATGTGCACGTCACTTCCAGATTGGCCAGAAAATAATCAAAAGGCATGGGAAGCTGAGAAATGTGCCCCACTGAAACCTCTCTTTATAGATAGCAGAAATTGTGAATGAGAGTGGAGGCAAGTAACCTTTGCCACCTCAAAGAATAGATGGATTGTTTTTTTCTCTTGTAAATATTAACTCAGAACCCTGGAGTATAACAAACACCATATTTGAAACTTACATTACATCTTGGGGCTTTGTGTGAAATTCAGCAGCCCACTCTAAAAAGTGGAACGTCTCCCCACAGTGTCCCTGCATCGGGCGCTTTCCAGTGAATCAGCGACTCACATAATGTCGGGGCTCACAGATGTGCTGCCCCAGCACTTTTTTTCCTCAATAGAAACAGAAATTGTGAGATAAACTTAGTCTACATCACTTCCTAAAAGCAAAAAGAAAGCACTACAGGTTGTTAATAATGACTTTAGCTTTTCTGTTCTAAACTGGATTTGTCTTAGTTCCTCTGAGAGTATGTTTAGGAAAGCCTGAAATTACCTTTATGAATACAGTTCTAATTTCTGTTTTATTAACTGAAAAAATTGCTTTATTTTTTCTGACTATAAAAGTATTTAATTAACACTGCAAAGCTTTATCATCCAAAGATAATTCCTGTTATCATTTTGATATATATATATTCTTCCAGATTTTTGTCAGTCATATAGACTGTGAACTAATATATTCATTACACATTATATTAAGCACCTGTTATTTGACAACAGTGATATTATTCTGGCTTCTAAGGGAAACTCACTGTGATGACTTGAGGTGCTCTAAACATGGAGATGCCTGCCTTTCTTGTTTTTCTACTTCTCCTGTGTTTTATCCCAATCTCATTCCTAACTTTTCCATGGTTATATGTTACTTGGGCTTGAGGATTCTTAAAACTATTACAACTTTGCTTATTTATCTGTGATGAGATATTTTTACAGACTTTAATATCTTTTTAAAAAGATTTAAAAGCTTTCCCTCCACATTCTGATTTATAGCAACTGAGAACGGATATTGTGATGAAGCAACTCTGAACCTTTCTCCTTTGTGTTCTGAGTGCTCGTGCCTGGGCGGTTCAGCTTCTGGCTGAGATGCAATCCATGTGTTATCTGTATAACTATAGTCTTCTGGGCACACTCAAGAAAAGCAGAGAATTTTGTTCTGTTTTTTTAACAGGAAAGTCAATTCTATGTTAGAGATTTCACTGAAAACATCTTCATGCAACTAAAGCTTAGCTAAGCAAGGTATTTTAGAGAAACTTTATGCACACTCTTGTGCAAGTATCATTTTTCTAAAACTGTAACTTTTCCAATGAGGCATATCTATTATCTTTGATCATCCAGTGTTGAAAATACATTGAAAAAGACTTGTCTTTCTATTCTCAGTTCTCTGCAGATAGCCAATGTTATTCTACTTTAAAATGCTTTCATAAAATTTTAGGATCTTTTCCTTATTCCTGGTTATAAAAGCTAGGAGTTTCTGCCTAAGTGTGGACCTTTTTAAAATTGTGTTGCTTGCTACTTCTAATCTGGAGATTTGTGTTTTTCCTTATCTCTAGAAAATGCTCTTGTGTTAGTCTTTGAGTAATGTCTCTCCTTTATTATCCATGGTCTTTCCCTGAAAATTCTTTGTCATGTGTGTTTGGCCTCCCTATTTAAATTTCTGTGTCTCATAACTCTCTTTTATATTTTTATGTTTTGTCTGTGCTATACATTCTGAGATATTCTCTTTTATCCAGCATTTTTGTACTGTAGCAACATCATGTTGAAACAAGAGAGTATATAAGTTATGACATCCCTTTTTAACCATGTATACTTTGAAAATTAGATTTTATAACTTTTCCAAAAAACATTAACTTGTCACCACCAAATTTTAAGTAATAGTCTACCACAATTACATTATCTCGCACTTAGGCATGGCTAAGATCCAATCTTCGGTACACCAATGTAAACTAGAAATTCATAAAAGATTGCTAAGTGAATATAAATAGGCAGAAATTAACCTTAAAAAGCAGAATTTTAAAATAAAATATGAATAATTAAAATTCAGAATTCAGGTCAGAAGCAGCAGAATTGAAGCTACAGAGAGAAAACTCAATGATCGTGAATAAAAGGCATGTTCTTCTACAACACAAAGTGAAAAAGATTAGAGATAAACGATATTTAGAACTGAAAATAGCTACAATATTTATTGAATATTTTTTCAAAGGAGAAATAGATTAAAGTTCAAGGCCCAAAATCTCTCATTTTTGATGTAATTTTCCCTAAGATCTGGTGCAGAAATAAGGCCAGTGCAGCTACTTCTTGGAAGAAAGCACAGCTATTTTTCTGTCTTCCTCCCATTCCATTGCCTACTTAAACAGGGTTTTCTTTCCAAAATTGGATTGGGGTGAGAAAGGCTCTAGGGCTCAGCATAGGAAGGCCTAGGGAAGGAAGCCTAAACCAACTGGCCAAAGAGAGTGGAAACAACATTATTTCCCCACTGGGTGTGTGTGTGTATGTGTGTCCCCTTGCTGTTGGAGTAATAAGATGCAAGATGCAGGCAGAGCAAACCCAAACCAGGTCATTGAGTTGTTAGGGGCAAAAGATTTTTACATGTGATGACTTAGATAATTAGAAATATATAGAAGATAGAGAGTAATTTTTTATTAATACATGTTTATAGTAGATTCCTTGTGGGGAGTTGGTACGTGTATATAACAGATCTTCATTCCTTCTTTCATCCCTTTCCCTTCCCTCCCTTCCCCCTCCATCCATCTCTTGATCCCCTTTATTTCTTTCTTTTTTGTACATGTTTACATACATAATGTTTACATTACTTGTGTGGAGGTTTGGTACATGTACATAATTTCAAATAACTAAATCTTGGAAGCAGTCTATATGTTCACCAACAGATAAGTGGATAGAGAAATTGTGATACTTGTATACAGTAGAGTACCACTCTGCCATAAAGAAAGACAAACTTCAGTCATTTGCAAGAAAATGGATGCACCTTGAGTCCACTAAGCTAAGTGAAACAAATCAGACACACAATCTTAAATATCATATGGTTTCTTTCATATGAGAAACCCAAAATATAAATAAAAAATAACCTTGAGAAAGTAGCAGAGAATTTCCGAGCATTTCTTTCCCTGTATATTTCACTATGAACAGTCTATTTCTTTATGAAATTTGTCAGCATATAAGTAGCCATTGAAACCCAGATGTGTTCATTTAGGATCCTGTGCCCTTATAAGGATTCTTTTTTATTCAATATAAATCATTTCCTTGTTAAGTGCTAGTTAATCATGGAATGAATCAAAAAGACCATGTTGGTTTGATATTTGTTTTTTGTTTGTTTGTTTTGTTTTTTTTGGTGGGTACCAGGAGTCAAACTCAGGACCTCGTGGGCCAGCAGGCACCCGTGCTGCTGAGTGATATCGCCGGCCCTTTTTTTGTATGTGGGTACTGGGAGTTGAACTCAGGACCTAACGCTTGCCAGGCAGGCACTTATGCCACTGAGCTATCTCACTGGCCCTAGTTTGATATATGATTAGTAAAATTTCACTCCTGTAAGTTCTCTGAAAAAGATGAAGACGTTTCAGAGATATTTCAATAAAAGGGCAGAGTAAATTCTATTGACATGGAATTTGAAGATTTTGCATTTGTGATTATGTCATCTGTTATTCCTTAAACTTTGTTTGAGAAGAAATCTCATTCCTTCTATAGTAATCCTTCTTTATCTTTTCATTGGGGAATTAATTAATGTCATTGCCTCCCTCTGGCTAACAGCAACAGCCACATCAAGGATTATTTGATATCCACCAAAAACCTTTAATAGGGAAATAAACCAGAAAAATCTTCTCAGTTGTCCTTCAGTCAAACTTCACAGGCAACAAGATTGGCTCTTTTGCCTGACTAAATTCTGAAAATCAGGGTTTCTTAAATGTTCAAACCAGAGCCAATTTAGAAGATAAATTTAATCCAAGTTAGAATATAAGATGTGCATTGGAAAGACAATAGAAAACCTACCTGGATTCTGAAAGATTGGCACAAGTATGATGACCTATTTTGTTGTAATGAAGACTTAAAATTGACATACTGATAAGGGAAAGAATGTGAACCTATTAAAGAAGAAATATTTCTAAGCTTAGCTATCTGCTTCTGCTTGATATTAATTCTGTTCCTCTAATGCCCAATAGGTAGAATAAAACTGTTGTTATTTTACAGGTGAAGAGTTAATCTCAGAGTAACTTGCTAAATGTCAAACAGCTAGAATTTGGTCTAGTGCTATGAATTCCAAAGCTCATGAACTTAGTATTATACCATCAAATCTCACAATTTATTAAAATAGAGTTTAGTAATGCTGGGATGTAGGTAGCCCTGGGGATTATGATTTCAGGTAGAACAGGAAGGGTAGGTTATGAAATAGTTTCCAAAGTCAGTGACATAAATTAAACATTCAGACTATATTTGTTTTTCTTAGAGTAGTGACTATCTCAAATAGAAGAGCAAGAAATAAATGTAATCTAAAAAAATATTATTCTCTATTCAGTACAGAAAATCACTTAATCAGGAAACACTGAACTCACATTTTTAGAGAGCTACATAGAGACACAGACTTCTGATGGAATCATTCCTTCCACAGGGATAAAGGAAATGAGGGAAGAGAAAAAGGGGTAAGATGGCTGCAGTGTAGGATGACACAGCACAATTCTCATTCATGAGAAATGAGAACAAGTGCCTTGAGGATAAACTATTAGGCCTATATATACACTGTAAATTTTGCTTGAAAAAATAATTTTCCTATGGAATGCTCCCAGATTGAGCAGGAAATTATAGAGGGGATAATAAGAGCCCAGCTGCTGCCTCCAGCGAGAGATAAATGATTTTGCCAGCAGCTGGGAAAACTCATGTAATAGCTGATAGGTCAAGATCACAAATGGATACATCTTCCTCTGCTCTCACTCCTGCAGGATTTCATTTCATTGAGATCTTAGTTTGTTACCAACCCAAATAGACATATAAGAGAGTCTCTTCTCACTGCTTCTCCTTTGTGTTCTATTTCCTGTCTTCCTTTTGTTTCTATGAATCATGTATTCACAATTAAATTGCATGATTTGAAAATACTCATTCCCCCAAATAAAATTATTCCATTCAACAATAGCCTCTTCACACACAAAGGCTTATTTCATCTTCTTATTGGGGTCACCCATCTGGCTTTCCTGGTAAGAGAAAAGCATTTTAAACAAGCTGATCCTTTTAGGTCTGAGTAAATGCAAATCAGGAAAAGAAAACTCAAGCAAGGTCAGATGTAATTGGCCAGGCAACTCCCCTTTTTAATCTCTTTCTCACCCCCTCAATAAGCCAATTCATTCTTCCAGGTGTGGAACCCTGAAATCGATACTGATCTATAGTTCTTTAGTATACAAAAAGGTGTTTATAAATTCCTTTCCTCCTTTAAAGGGTCAGCACTATCAGGCATTGTCTGCTGTCCCTGACTACAGAAGGTCTTCCTTCTCTTTTAATTTGTTTCTCATTGTGTATATTTTTTCCTTGATTAAGTTGTTTTATTATCCTTCCACTTCATCTCCCATTCTTGTTTAAAGTTCTTGTTTAAATATCTAAATAGGAATAACTGTTTTTACTTCTACAGGATATAGAGTGGTTACACTGATAAGATTAAAAAACACTGATAAAAAAAACCACTGATGGGTAATTTAAGATCTCTGTTTTAGAAGTTTCTCTAAGAAACTTGTCCATCATAAGCATAATCCATAAGTAAGCATTCTATAAACATCTGTTGAAAGACATAAATAAAGTAGGAAAAAGCTCTATTTTTCCCCTTTTTGTCAATTGACGCTCTGTATCTTCAAAATTTACTCCTCCCAAATTCTATTCAGGCAAAACCCACCCAGCTGTTTATTTCTCTACTTGACATCCCTTGATATCCAATTTAATAGAGAAAGGACATTAATATTTATCAGGCACCTACCAAAGTAAGGCACAAAGCCAAGTAATTTTCACATGCTATATTTAAATCCACACAAATTTTCTTCTTTTAGATATGATAAAATAGTGACTCAGAATGGTCAAAGTAAGATTTCCTTCCTTAGAATGTAGAAAATCACAAGAAATGATTGCTTCTAACAGAACAGCTAAAAAGATGGATAGACTACAAAAATTATAGTTTTTATAGCCATCAGAGGCTTGAGGCGCACCGACAAGTTAAAGATCTAAATTTCAGAGCTCTACAAGCTCATCCTAGGAGAGAAAGTATCTCCTGCTGCATTTTCCCTAGAAGCACAGTGTGAACAGGTGCAAGCATGGCACAGATGGTGAGATTTACAGGGTCAGGAGAAACCAGCAAGATTGTTAAGGGCACACACAGGCTGGCATGACAGATGAAAATCTCGAGGGGCTTCAGAGACCGAGTCTGCACCTACCCGCCAATTGTTGCCTACAGAAGGCGTGGCAGAGATTTATAGAATGATATAACTTGGCAGGGAGGCTAGAGTGCAGAGGAAGATTTCTGGTGATGTGAAAAACATGACCGTGAAGCACTGAGACATAGTACAAATTTTATTTGTGACAGTTAAATCAACCAAGTTCTATTTGAGGAAAAGTCCTAATCAAGCCTTCAAATTATTTGAAACCAGGGGGACCTTGAACTTTTGCCAAATTTTAACCTTTACAAGACCAAGTTTAATTACAGATTATAGGAAAGAATATCTCATTTAATGGGGATAAATGCCATTTATTTCAATCTCAACTATCCCTTTATACCAGTGTCCAGAATCTAAATTACAAGACATGTATAGGTATTGAAAATATTACCTATGGTCAAAAGAAAGAATAATCAATAGAAACAGATGCGAAGAGAACTCAGAGGTTAAAATAAACAGACAAGAAGATTTAAAATAACTATTATAGGGCCGGTGATATAGCTCAGCTGCATAAGCGCCTGCCTGGCAAGCATGAGGTCCTGAGTTCGACTCCTGGTACCTGCATACAAAATAAATAAATAAATTAAATTAAATAAAATAACTATTATAAATCTGTGAAATCATTTAGTGGAAACGTGGACAATAAGCTTGAACAGATAAAGAATTTTAGCAAAAAAAAATGTACAAAATGAGGGCTGGGATTGTAGCTCAGGGGTAGAACACTTGCCAAGCATGCATGAGATCCTGGGTTCAAACCCCAGTAATGAGAAAAAAAGATGAAAATTTTAGAATTAAAAATGACAAATCGGGCTGGTGAGACAGCTCATCAGCATAAGCACCTGCCTGGCAAGCTCAAGGTCCTGAGTTCAACTTCTGGTACCTGCATTAAAAAAAAGAAAAAAGAAAAAAGAAAAATTATTTCATATGCTTAACATCAGAAAGAATAATTGAAAAGAAAACAGAAGTGAACCACTATAGTTTCGTATACCTTTCATGAATCGAAGACACAAAAAGTTAAATGAATTAAACTTCAGGGATCCTAAACTCTTCTTAGAATAACAGGAATTCTCTGCTACTGTCATCTCCGAATGGATCAAATGTAAGATGTCATCTCAAAGTGACAACTGTTAAATAGAAACTCTAGATTGTTTAATTCAGGTCATCCTGACAACAAAGCATATGCTCTTTCTGTTAGAAAGTTCTGTATAAAAAATTACACTCATTTCTTATTATAGTGCTTTTATTTATTTGTTTTCTATCAGAAGTCTCTTAATTTAGATCACAAAATCCCTGTAGGCAAGATGTGTGTTTTCTAACATAGTTTCATTTTGCATGATCCCAAATTGAGTTATCTCCATATAAAAATACGTGATGGCAAAATTAAATGTGGCCCACACCAAAACCAATTCTGATGGAGAGGTTGACAAATACAGACATAGGTCTTATGGAGCACTCTAGAGGTTTGCTGAAGTTATCTTTTTGATACTAGGTTCTTTAATTTTTCCTCCCAGACTAGATATTTACTATCTCATTATTATTCTTTGTTACAGTAAAATAGGAGTCTCAAAAATCAAATGTCTTCTGTGGCTAGAGAGATAAACTAATTGTATCAGGCAAAATTACCTAGGAAATAAGATAATAGAGTGTAATGAAAACTTGCAAACATATAAAGATCTGTAAAGTGATATCATACCAAGATGTATGTCAACTCAAATATATTTTTAACCATTTCATGATCAAGAATTTAAAGCAGATTTTTATTTACATCAAAAATTTTTTCCGCTAATCAGAGTGCAGCAGTTGAAATCCAGTCTTTGGTGGCAGACAAAACTGCTGACTGTTTAACACAAGCTCTTATGTTTACTACTTTAGGCTTTAAAGATATCACTAGATGGGGTCTCAGGAGTCCCCCCCCCCCATAAGAGATTAGGGTGTGGCAAAGCTGACTGAGGAAGTAGGCGTGACCTGTTAATTACAAGATCCTGGAACACATTCACAGAACAGTTCCCAAAGCCCTCACATGAACTCGAGCAGGTTTTCAGTAGGATGGCCTGGACTTGACATCAGCAAGGTGCAAGATCCCCGCTCCGCCTCTCAGGACCCATGTATAGAAGTTCTCAGGGGTTTCCTCAAGACTTGAGCAGTAAAAAAGGGTGCAGATGCCAAGAAGATCTTGCTACTGTGGCTCTCCTCACAATGACCCGCACTGCTTTCTCCAGGGTGTTCTTTTATCTTGCTTTTTCCTCTTTCATTTGGCTCAAGCTTGCTTGGCAGAGCCAGTTTCTCCTTTATTCTTCACTTTTATTTTTTCAAATAAACTTTGCCATTGCTTTTTGCTCATTTCATTCAATTCTTTGTTCTAAATGAGAAGAACCTGGAATCCAACTCCAGAAGGAGAGGCAAGCAACTCAGCAACATTTATTTGGCAAGCCACCTTTAGAAGGAGCTACCTGATGATATTTTGTCATAGCCAGCTAGAAGAAATAAAAGCTAGGAGTTCCATTAAGACACCCAAAGAGGAAATGGATACCTCAACTCACCCTGGGTAAGTTTTTGACTCTGATATCAGAAAAACATTTCAGGACATATTAGTGTGAGGTTAGAATAGATTTATTTGCAGGGTTAGAGGCTGAGGAATTCAAAGGGGCATAGCTCTAATGAAGATGGTCAGACTGGCTCTTTAACAAATGAACAAGCCTAGCTTTTATGGATCAGCTAAGTGGACTAGGTCTCAGTTCTGTTTTTGCAAGATGGCTCCAAAGAAATTCTTATTATTCATTCCAGTCTGCAGAGATGATTGTTTCGACTGGGGGAAATCTTAGTTCTGTAGAAGCTCTGCTGGAATCCAAGGTTTCAGAGTAATGACTGAGGATTTCTGGGTACATAGCTGTGAGCTGAATGTTTTTATAAATCTCTTCTCTTGGAGTTCTCAGTCTTGAAGGTGGAAAGATAGTTATGTAAATTTAGGTCTAACCAACTCTGTATTACCAGCTTTTAGACAGGCACTTCCTAACTGATTCATATGCCTATATGCAGGGCTAAGCAAGAATCTAACCCAAACTTTTAAGGTAATATAAAAGAAAGGAAGAAAATTAAGCACAAGCATTGTTCTGATTTTAGTTACCCCCTGAGCATCTGTAGGCCCAAGCAAAGAATCACTGGTGTGTTGTTCTTTTTTTTTTTTCAAAATCAGCTTGCAAGTTCCTGATTGCTTCAGAAGAAAACACAAATCTTGCTTTTAATGAGTAACAGGTCTAAAACGCAGTTTGTTTCTTCCTGTCTCAGTGGAGGACTTCGTCTCAGTAATAGTAATACCTACCTCTTAAATTGTAGTTAGCGAATAATGAGGTAATATGTATTCATTTCTTTAAGCAGAGCCTGATACATAGTGAATTTTCATTAAATATTAGCTATTATTGGAATTAATAAATCCCAACCAAATTTCCTCAGAGGTTTTAACAATGCAGTTTTAAAATTTATTCTTGATTGGATATAGAAAGTTTTACTTGAAATTAAATTATTGCCAGTTGGTTATTAGGATCTATATTTGCAGAAATTCACACAAGTATATTGTATATGATCATGTAGAGAATACCAGAATATGTTGCCTCAAAATATGCCTTTTTGGTCTAAGGATTATTTTGAGTTGACTATTTTTAGAAGCAGCAGACACAGTAGAAGCTCCAACACAGAGAAGTTAGTTACCTTCTTGTAAGAGAAATTTACATTTATCCAGGAAATCTCTGTTTATAAGGGTTTCTTCCTCTGTGAAGCAGGGAGAGGAGGACTAAGTCCCAGGAAACTCTCATCAATGGAATTGGTGTGATACCAACCTAAGTCTTCATAACAAAATTTACTTTTAATTTTCTATGTGTTCCTTGGATAAATCCCCATTATGGGTTGGGCTAATATCCTCTTCGTTTCCATTGAACAAAACAAAATAGTAATTAAACATGATTTCTTAGCCATGTCTTTGAAATTTACTCTTTTCCCTGGAGATCGATCGATCGATCTATCTATCTATCTATCTATCTATCTATCTATCTATCTATCTGTGTGTGTGTGTGTGTGCTTATATACATACATAAATATATATGAGACACTAACTTACTCTTAACTCATGACTAGTCTGTTATTCAATAATAGCATCTTGATCTTTTCTGTCATATTCATGAAGAGCTGGTAATGTCTGTATTTTTAGAATTACTTTTTTTTCAAACGTGTTTTCATAGATACAATTCTTTGGAATGTTATTTTAAAAATTCTTGATCATTTTTCAGATCTTTTTTATTAAAACTACTATTAATATTCAATAAGGAAATATTTAAGTGTAACAATGACAAGATTTTTTCTGGAAATGACCATTGAAATGAAAATGAAACAAAATTATGACTTATTTTATATGTTATTTTATCTACTTGTCATGTTAATAGTTGCTTTGACAAAGCAAACCTGTTGGCTGTTATTTCTATTTTTAAAAGCCTACTTATATAAACCTGCTAGAAGTTCTATGGATAAATTTCCCATCACATTTTAATTTTGCATCTATACAGGAAATCCCTATTTGTAAGGGTGTCTTCCTCTGTGAAAAAATTAATTTAATTATCCCATTAGAGGAAAATAAAGGTATTATTATGCTGAAGGACATTGCCTTCTGCAACTATAGTCTTTTGATGACTTTTAAAATAATCCTCACATCATAAAACAGTATTATTTCTTTTCCTGAAATATCCATTAATCATGCATGTAACAATTGTTCTATACAGTTCTTTTTTTTTTTTTTTTTTTTTTTGCGGGTACCAGGGGTCGAACTCAGGGCCTCCAGCACCAGCGGGCACCCGTGCAGCTGAGCAATATCACTGGCCCTTTTTCATATGTGGGTACTGGGAGTCAAACTCAGGACCTTGTGCTTGCCAGGCAAGCGCTTATGCCGCTGAGCTATCTCACCGGCCCCTACAGTTCTTTAATATGATCATTTCCACAAAGAAATAATAATTATTTATTCAATAACTACTGGTTAGCAAAACAGTGCCAGATCATGAGGCTACAGTGATAAATAAGACTGGCATAATCCCTGCCTTCGAGGAGCTTGCTGTCTAATGAGAAAGCACTGCCAAAAGATTAAGGTAGACACATGGCATTCTATTTCTATTTTTAGCACTGGGGATTGAATTCGGGCCCAAGTACATGCTAAGCACATGCTCTACCCCTGAGCCACACTCCCACCTAGCCACATTATGTTTATAGACTTTAATTTGAGCAATCAGGAGTTAGCCAACACCAGACTGCTAGCAGTTTTACCTTCCACTGTGGTGGGCAACAGAGGAAACTTTATTATAAATTGCTTTCACTCCCAATTAAAATGATTTAAAACAACATTTACCATTTCCAAGGAACCTATGTTACAATAGAACTTTTCAAGCGAGTACCAAATGAATGTTTTTCTCAAAAGAAGATAAAATGACAAACAAGTGCTGAAAGCGTTAAGAGATAAAGGCTAATTTGGGCCTTTAAAAAACAAACCATTACTCCTGGTTGTTTCTATTCTTATCTGACCTAACATTCTCATGATTGTTAGGTAAACTTTCCGAGATATGTTTGACCTGGTTAACTTTCCACAGCTTGACACACAACAGACTCCTGACTCATTCAATCTTCTAAGGATCCAGTAAGAAACCATTTCAGTCCAATGGTCAGATTTCCTCTACTTTACCATAATCTACCTATATAATTCTCCCAACAATGTATTCACTACATGCATTGATTTATGATTACCTTTATTCTCTGCCTAAAAAAGTTGTTACAATTTCTTTTCCTTTGGAAAATTATTTTAGGGTAACTTGAATCTCCCAGGCCTAGGTCACTCATATTTGGCTCAGAATAAATTACCTTTTTATTTTCCTTTAAAGCAGATTTTGCATTATTTTTAAAAAAACGGAATAATTACACAAAATTATTCACTCTCAAATGTGGTAAGTATTACAACACAAAAACAATTTGCACTTATTCCATCTATTTACTGATCAAAAATATATTGCATATCATGCTATAGGTCAGGAAATCTTCAGGGTAAAAAAAAAAAATGAACTCCCTATCATGAGGCCTAACTTGATGTATCTAGGAAGAGAGGTGAATACACATACAAAAATAGTAGAGGACATAACAGAGATCTGTGAACAGCAAGACAGCATCACAGAAGACAGACTTAGATTCTGCCTGGACAGTGAAGGCTTCCAGAAGATGTTACATTTTATGTAGGTATGAAAGAATAAATTAATTATTGCTGACAAAGAAAGCAGGGAAAGAGAATTTTTAAAAAGATATTGATGTAATCTGGGCCTGGCAGCATACCCCTGTCTTCCCAACACTTGGGAGGCTGAGGCAAGAGGATTGGTGTGAGTTCAAGGCCAGCCTGGGCTACATAGTGAGACCTCATCTCAAAAAACAAAAGCAACAACAAAAAAGGCATTAGGTAAAAAGGATAATATATTTGGGGAAAAACCTCATTACTTAGGTCATTTAAGATATGCAGTAACTAATGCATATTTCATTAGAAGTAAAAGTAAGTGTTTCCTGCCCTTTTGGAACTCAAAACTCAGAAGTTGAAGAAAAAAGTATCAACAAGTATGTTTACTTGTTGTATTAGAATTCTATGTCAAATCTGCTGTGTGATGTCAAAATACCAGAAAATAACTTTCAAATCTAGGAAAATTAACCTGTAAATATCCATCAGATCAAAGCAGGGAAAAATGCAAGAGGGGAAAATGATTGAGTTCAGTGTTTTAAAATATAATCTTCAACACTTTTGCAATTCAAATGGTTTGGAATTGGTGAATGCATAGAAGTGGTACCACAAGTCAGTGAAGGGAAGTTTTGTTTTGTTTTTTAAAATTAAAAAAATGCTTAGGAATTCAGACCCTAATTTGAAGGTTATCAGTAATTCTTCTCCCCACTTCTGAAATAGGACAGGGATGCTCATAAGGACAAGAGACAGGAGGGATTCTAGGGCTTTAGTCCATGACCTGTCTCCCACTAAAGAGGACTTATATCTTTTTCCCTATCCTGCTTTGCCAACAGTGTATGGAATTCATCCTCTTCTTACCTCCTATTCTTATCGCAAGGACCAAGTGCCCTGTAACAACAGGGGGCAACATGATATCTCCAGGGAGAAGAGCTGCTGGTTCGTATCTTACACTGGAAGAAACCTCTTAAAACATGGGGAAGAAGTCCCCAAAGAGCCAGCCTGGCCTAGCATTATAGGGGAGACTGATATGGGATTCAATTTTTTCAGGCATTGGTAGGCAGCTAAATAGTTACTTTTCATTGCAAGGCAGCCAAGGTCCTCGTGAACTAGTGAGTTTCCGGTGTTAAAATAGTCAGTGCTAGGCCTAGAGAAGCATGTTAGAAAGTTGCTCCACATGCCCTTCTGCATACATGGTCCTGTGGAGCATCATGACTCTTGGATCCATGTAGCTGGTCCAGAGGGAGGCTCTGCCATGTAGTCTCTAGTTGATCTGGCTTAGCTGCACAAGCTTTGACTTCAGATTGAGATTTCCTGCATTCAATGTGTTTACGGTCTTGCAGGCACATGGCAAGGGCGTGGGTCCTTCCCAGGCTCTTAGGGACACACTTAAGAAGCATCCAAAGCAGCTGTAACTGAAGAATCTGAGCAAAGAATTTTTCCATTTAAACAAATGCAGGGATAAAGAGAAAACCTCTGTGGGAGACTTCACTGGTCTAAGCAAGTCCATGCAAAAAGCAGTGGCAGTAGCCGCGGTAGCACAAAAGGCGAGCCAAGGCCTGCTCCAAAGAACGTGCATAGAAAGATCCCACAGTAATTAGCATGAGGGTGCCAGGAGTTCAGTATTTAAAGGCACAATGTAAATTAGGGAATTTTACACAAAGGAAGATTTTTTTTTTTCACTTCCCTAGACATGAGAATGTTCTAATGCCACAAATCAATCTCTTCCAGTGAGCTTTCTCCCAAAAGAGCTTTAGTGCACTGCTCATTGAGTCTAGCAAAACAAAAACGAAAACAAAAAATTACAATTCTAGCATTTTTATATCACTGAGTCTCTGCTACTGTTGTCAGCAGCGCTAAGTGCAAGAAGGATCTGGGATCATTGCGCTGCCTGGGATAACATTTTTAGGGCTTCAGCAGCATCATTTTAAACCTTGAGAATGTGGAAGGGCAGCTATAAAATCTTGGGTGTCTCTAAATCTTTGGGCTTCTTTAGTGCAATGTTAGTGACTAAATATTTACACCTAGAGCCCTAAAATACTCACATAGTCCATTAAGAGACAGTCCAGGATGCAGCTGAAGGAACCCCAAGGCCACTTATCATACAGAAACTTTCTAGCTGATACAAAGCAAAGTAAAACATCTTAAAGGATAGATCTGAGAAACTATTTGAACATGTATTTCATAAACACAAGAATTTTATATCAAATCTGAATTCATTTTAGACTCTGACTTTGGACTTTTAAGGGAATTTAATCTTTAAAAGTAATTTTTCTCTGGAAAGTTGGTAATATAAGAAAGGATAGAGTAGAAATTTTGCAGTTTCTCTAGGATATTTTCTTTTATTATTAGAATATTATAATTTCATTGCTATACTGAATCACATGGATTGTCATAATTTGCAATAAGACAAACAAAGAATAACTCTTTGGCTTTGTGCATAACATTATTTTGGATTCGATTTAATTCATGTGAAATGGTGACTAATTTCAGAGACTTCCTGGTCAAAATTTGCGCTGTAGGGCCAGTGATATGGCTCAGTGGCATGAGCACCTGCCTGGCAAGTGCGAGGTCCTGAGTTCAACTCCCGGTACCCATATAAAAAAAAAAAAAATTGTGCTGCCCACTAGAAGGATCCAGAGAGAGAAGCAGTGGTTGAATTGGGAGAGTGGCATTATAAAGGCAGAACCAGAACTGCCTGAGGGGCTGCTGACTTCCCTCTTTGAGGAACACAGTCATGCTCCTGCTTGACCATAGCTGCATAGTTAAATCCAACATATTAAGAACATCGTATCAGTACCATGCAACAGTAACCATTTAGTCACTTGTTCAAAAGCTCAGAGAAAGATCAGTGGAAAGATTATTCTATCTTCAGGGCTTGGTTAGGAGCAAAACCATGCTCTTGGGCAGAACAAAGCAACATCTGGGTGTTAAGGAAGTATCCGTCCTATACAAGTCTTGGGTATGCGTATTTGCCAGTCAATAATATCACCCAGAAAAATTAAGAAACAAGTCAGTGCTTCTACTGCAATTAATATGAAGGAGAATAATTTACTATAATGGTTACTTTCTTTCATCTATTACTATTCTGTCCACAACAGAAACATAAATAGATCTCCTTTGTTCTTTTTTAAGTTTAAGAATGCAAACTCAGATGACGTGCTGAATCTCTCTTTGAAAATATGCTGGAAAGAACTAAAATAGTGCACAAATTATGCAATCAGGTCTAGAAGCATTGGAGAAAAACATCACTCTCTTAAATTATGATATTTCCACATTCTTTATCTTCAGCTCATTTGTTAATTTATAAAAAGAGCAGATAATAATAAAATAAAGTAAATATTTATATTAAATACTTTTGGCTTCAAAAACACATGTAATACATTTGATTCTTACATCAACCTTACAATAGATAAGAAAGATAGATGGAAGGAGAGAGACAGAGAGACAGAGGGACAGAGAGAGAGACAGAGACAGAGACAGAAAGCTATATTTGTACAAAAATCGAGGAAAACCAAGAAGTTCTGCCAAGTTTCCTACAACTAGTCTTAAACTCATAGCTTTCAGAAATAATGCTATACTTTTTTTCCTATTCAGAAATCTTTAAAGCAAGTCAACAGGTCTAATAAAATATTCAGGCTATATATATACATATAAAGATTATTTACTACAACATTAATATTTGCTATTCATGCAACCTTCCAAAGAATTGAAAATATTTTCTGTGCTTTCCATTGAGTTTTTCATTGAGTTTTGTAGGGTTCATATATTGGGAAGAGGGCTAATTTTATGGTGATTTTATGAGAAATATAGAAATGGAAGTTTGCATATCTATCTATACTGATTTCTGCCTTTATCTTGATTCCTATTTCTATACCCCCTACTCCTCTGCATGTCCATATGTACACTATGATTTTGTTTATATATATACTCTATGATTTTATTAAAATGTTGATGGAGCTGAAGTAGTAAATGTCTATTTAAAATATTACTAGGTTGCAAATGAAAATATTGTAGCTCTAAATTTCTTTACGTAGGAGATTACAGAGAAATGAGAGCAATTTGGCACCGAAGTCAGAAAACCCAGGTGATAGCAGTCATTTTAGTGAAATTCAGTGGTTGGGAAATTTTTGGACATGTGGTTTCCTGTGACACAGAAGTCTTGGTGGTGAATATTATGAGATGAGGTGGTAAGATGAATGCAAATGAGTAGTAAATGGCTATGGAAAAATAACTTCTCAAATCATCACCAGTGTCTATTAATTTAAAGGCGATTCTTTGTTTTGAAAAACAGAATTATATGCAGTTTTTAAGTATGTGTCCAAAATGATATTTTCTATAGCCGTTTTCCCGAAATATGTGGCCTTTAAGCCATTACTGGATCAAAGCTTTTGTACTAAATCAGATCTGTGTAGAGGATAGCAAAAACAATAATGAAACATAACTAAAGAATCCTTTCATTGTTCACCTCAAAAACTACTGAAATACCAGGCAGCAAAATAAGCATTTAGACACAAGAAAAAGGAGCAATACTTTAGGTAGGTTGTCATATTTTAAAATTTGAATAACTACATTAACCAGCCTCCGTGCAATAGTTTATGGCTACCACAACAACCCATTAAAACCAAGTAGTGCAAGTACTAACAGGCTATTTTTAAAATTATGGGATTATTCTACACTTTTCCTAAGCTCGTAATGTTTTCATAAAGTTCACAATAAAATATTATTTAATCCAATTTTAACCCAGTTTTTTAAAGTAATGTGCATGCCTAAAAAGAAACTGGTCTAAGACGAAGGATGTCTCTTAATTGTCTCTATCCAGTAGAGAAAGCTCTGTGCTTCTAAAGTAAAAAAGTAAATATCAAAATAGCTCCTTGTCATTTCTGACATCTCGGCCATTTCTGTGACGACTATGCCTTATTGTCAAGGATGACAGACAAGAGCTACACTAATAATGGAAACTGCAGTTTTGATCGGAATTGCACTCCATGGGCCAATCTTTTCTTCCAGGACCTAGCACAAGATAGAAGGAAATACAGAGATAAATTAGGTTTCTTGTAATGGGATGTAGAAAAAGGAAAACATAATGATATATGTTTATTTTTCTGTTTAGAAAAAATCTTTGTAACATTGTGTTTCACCTGGACTTCTGCAGTACCTTCCGACCAGTCCCCTTGTTTGAACTCATGACCATTGCATCTATTGTCTGTAGAATAGCCCCAGACATTCTGTAACATACGTCACTTCATGTCACTTCTCTGGTCAAAATTCCCCAATAGTTTCCCGGATCTTTCATGGTAAGATCTTAAGTCCTCATGACAATCTGTAACACCTACTCACAGCTCAACTTCCTCTGTGACGCTGCTCATTTAGCTTCAGCTACTATGGCTTCCTTACAGTTCTTAGATCACACCAAGGCTTCCTCCATTTGAGGGTTTTTGTGTTTGTCAGCCCCTACACCTGGAAACTGCCTGGCATGTTTCATCACTTCATTCCAATCCTCTCAATGCCACCCTTTCAGAGGCCCCTTGTGACTACTACTGTAAAAGGACCCTACACTGCTTTGCTCAACTAAACCAATTTTACTGTCTTTCATTTTATAGTCTTTATCAACACTTACTATGGTCTGCATATTGGTTTTACAACCATGCCATAGCGTAAACACACTTAAGCTCTGGTTTCCTCATCCTGGGCCCTTCTATGATTTTGCCTTTAATCTCCGGGTACTTTTCTTGGGAAGGAAAAGCATTATGGAAATGCGGAGGAGAAACATGACTGAAGGGTGCTGTAGGAAAGTTTTACCTTTCTACATGTCTACACAGCTGTCTGATTTATTTTCACTCAAGCTCTGACTTCTATTTAAATGTTTGTATTTTTCAAGGCTTATCTCAGTTTCTGCCTGTCATGAAAACTTCCACAACCTGCCTATTTATTCTGATTTGTTGACTACTTTTAGCACCAGAGTCTTTTCTTCAATCTGGGCCTGAAACAGAAAATAAACAAAACAAACAAAAATGCAACTGCTCTGTGAAAGTAGGTTCACAAGACTGGGTATCCGTTCCACAATCCTTACCACAGCTAAGGTACCACCCAGGCTCAGAGGATGTAAAAGGGGAAATGGTTCAGGTCTTCTCTCGAGCTAAAGGAAGAAAGTCTGTAAGCTTGCAGGTTATCCTGCCTGGTTTATCTGAGTGAAACATCACGTCATGTGGAAGAAATTAGTATTTTCATAGGAGATCAAAGATATAAGAATATAATCAGTATTTTCTTTAGGAATCACATTTATCAATCCAGAAATGCAGTATCTACGACTTTGCTTTAGTATTCTTTTATTATTTTGTAAGCCGAAAATATAGAACTACTATTGTAATTACAGGAACTACATAGCTAAAATGCACTGAACAGTTTCAATACAATTCTGTATCTCTGATCATGAATGGTAGCTGTGTAAGGCCGCTTTGACTTTATTTTGGTTTTCCATATCTGATTTTTATGCTACTTAGTCTGACTCCCCCAACATTACATCCTTTAAAGCAATATATTTTCCAACTGCACATAAAACGAATCCTAATATCTTCATACTAGATAACCTCTTAAGCTAGTTATCCTACTAATATTATTTTCTGTTTATTGAGAAAAGCTGTACAGAATGGAATAACTCCTGAAGCCAAGTCTGCTTTCCTTATCTCTCTGTTACTATAAATGATTAGTCCTTTGACAGATAACTTACCTAAGCCAGGCAAATTGAATTTTCCATACATGGATTTGAAATTTAGAAAGGAGAGACACAGAGCCTAACCTTTGGATTTAAATATTACAATTTTTCAACTTTTTCTAACTTGCTGAAGAACCCCAAGTATTCTGTCAATACATTTCCTCCATTGCTTTTCCTTGTTTTTTTTTCTGAAAAGAAGTTTTGTAAATGAAGGAAATTTTTATACCTGTCTGTATTTACCTGATAAAGATGTACTCTTCTTTGCATATTTTGAAATATACTTTTAGCAGCAGTGCTTAAATTGTATTTAGAATATACATTATTCCACTTAAGCTATAACTGTCCCTAGACAATTGGGTTATTTTTCTCCCTTCATACGAGACCAAACAAATCATGTTCATACTAGCCCGCCAGACAGCGTGCTCCATTACATAGACTCAGGCAATAAAACTCCAGTACCCCTAGTTAGCAGAGAGCTTCTTTTAGGGACAGAGCACAGCTTGGGAACATTTTCTAACATATGGGCTCATTTTTTTCTACCTGGAAAATAAGATGGATTTTGAATTTAAACTTATAGTTACTGAATTTAAACTGAGTACAAAATATAAATTTATTGATATTTATTCCTTGAATGTAAGGGCCATCTATTATACTTCCTTTTTATCCGTACAATCCCTACCCTGCTGCACGTGTTCAATTAACATTTATCAAGTGAATTTCATTCAATATTTAAAGATTTAAATTTGTGTACCTAATTCTAATTTTCAAGCTAGACCTGAAAGCTAATTTTATGGTGGTGAGGTTTTCAAATTTTATATATCAAAATTACTTTTTCATCTTATGGTTAAGTACTTTGAAGACATATAATATTTTTGCATTTAAAAGTAAGTGTTAATTTTAAAAACCAATAAAAATACTAACAACAGAAAGTACACTGGTGCCAGCCAGAAGCTGGGACAAAGAAAGAGTAGAAGTAATTACTTAACAGATATATGTTCTCTTTTGAGGTGATGAGACTATTTTGGAACTTCGTAGAAGTAGTAGTTACCCAACCTTGTGAATATACTAAATACCATTTATTTCTACCTTTTATTTTTCATTTTATTCTATTATTATTATTGTTGTTTTTATTTAAAGTACTGGGGATTGAAAACAGGGCCTTTGCACTGAGTTGCATCTCAGGCCCTTTTTAAATTTCTTTATTTATTTAGGGTTATTTTAAGTTAATTTCATTGGTACATTTTAGATATACATAATGATCATATTCATCATAGGGAATTTGTATCTGTACCTAACATATCTTGATTCTTTTTTCCCCAATCCTCTCCCCTCCCTTCACCCCTCTTCCCCTCTTTATTTATAGAAGTTTGTTTCCATTTTTTTCCTTTTCCTTTCCTTCCCTTCTCCCTTTCACTCCCTTGTTCCCCTTCGAAGCCATTTGAACATTTTCTTCCTATTTCCGAATATCTATTATACATTTTCCAGGCCCTTTTTTGTGTTCTTAATTGTGAGACAGGTTCTTGCTAATTCACTAAATTGTCCTGGGTTTGAATTTGCAGTCCTTCGGCCTTATGCTCCTAGAGTGTTGGAATTACTGTCATGCACCCCCATGATTGATTTAATTCTATCCTTCAAAGTTGTTAATTTTGTTTAAAATACATGCTCTAAGGAAATAATGTGAGAGAAAATGAGATGGAATGAAGAAATTTCAGGCTTCTTAAATTTTCATTATTTAAAGATTAACAGAAGAAAGCTGCAAGTGTGTGTCAATCATTGAATAAAATTTCCCCTTTGCCCTCCAAAACATAGCTTTGAAAGACACATAATAGGAAAAGAGATTAGAAGCAAACAGAATTAGGCTTTATCAATCATTACTATTAGCTAAGATTTTCATGGTCAGAATGTGTTGATAAATATGCTTTTGTGAGGAAAAATAACAAGATTAACTTGTTAACCTTATATCAAATAAATCATACAAATGTTTAAAAGAGTTGTCTTTTCATGGGGATGTATCTAGATTAAATGGAAAACAGTCTATCTAGAATATAAAGTCCACAAAAATAAAGTAGTATGCATTATATTGTATGATCTTTAAACCTTTGACCTTACAAGGTCACTTTGCAGTACCCAGGGCAAACGCATTGTTTTAGAAAGCAACGTCACATTACTAATTATGTCGCCTGTATGACGGGCACCCCCATCCTCTGATTATACCAGCCAGAGACTTCGTAATTATCTTTGAAGCCTCCGTCTTCTTCAGGCCTTCATGTAATCCAACACCTAGCTTGGTTGAACTTACCTTATCCATTCACACATCCATCTAAGTAATCTTAAATTCATCTATTTTCAAAGTTTTTACCACCAACTTCTATTCCAGTCTACCATAGATGCTCATACTATAAGCACTTCTTAAACCTCACAGACCTGCCCTCATCTACACTAAAACTATTATACATAGAGATGTAAGAGGATATTTGAAATATGAGAACGTGATTGTGGCACTATGGTTTAGAATCTTCCAATGGCTTTCTATTCCCCTTAATATTATTTTCAAGGCCTCTTTGTTAAGCTGCCCTCTGTCTGGCTCTCTCTAGACCCCACTGCTTTCTCTGAATTCCTCAAGTGCACCATGCTTCCACCAGTCCAGGAGCTTCACACGTTTCTCTGTGTTCAGTGCATTTTCCACCACCCTATGCCCCTTGTTCTCCTTCTGCTCCTCATTCGCATTTGAATCAAATGACTTAGAAAACAATCTTCCCTAAAAGCAGCTTAGGTCAGGCCCCTCAAATGTTTTCACAGAATGCGGGAGCATTCGTTTATGACAATCGCTCCAGATTTTGTGTAAATATTTTAATGCCATCTTTCAATAGACTATGAGCTCCATGAAAAATGGGTCATGTCTATTTTGGCCACTCACCACTTTTTTCCAATTACAAAGAATGGATTAGCTTACAGTTGACAGTAACTAAACTAGAAAAAATTCTAGCAAACGATCATGAGTTACCGTTTGATATGTAAAACAAATACTGATCGTCTCCCAATTCTTATAGGTGAGGTCACCAAGTTAACACTTAAATATACTATAATTAATTTGTGACTTTAATAATACTTCCCTTAGCTTGCAGGCTCCTTAGAGAAATATATCTACTGTATCCTCTATGTTCCTCTAACAGGTTACAGAGTGAAGGACACAGAAAGTACTTAGTAATACATTTTGCTTAATTGATATATTTCATTTAGTTAAGGCACTGCAACAACATGGTAGCTATGATAATTCCCCAGAGGTCCAGTACTAGTTATTGTCTACTTATAGATATTTTATGTGCACATCAACCTGAAGAGGGCCAAAACAAAATGCTTGATTTCCACCCCTATACAAGTTCTTCCTCTAGTCTTCTTCATTTCTGTAAATGGCACTCGAAAGTGACTAAAATAATCCTTTAAAACTAGTACCTGTTGAAATACTATCCTGCTTAAAATTTAATAATGTCTTCCCATTGGAATAACACATAAACTCTATTGTAAACCAAAAATTCTTACATGATCTGGTCCTTGCTTTCCTTTCTAACCTCATCCCAAATATCATTCCACCTTATCATCCTTGCTCCATCCACGTCAAGTCTTGTAAATCAAAGTCGTCAAGCTCATTTCCCAGCTTAGGTCTTTTGTATCTACTTCCATTTGTCTAGAGAGCATTCCTTTTGATTTGACGTGACCAAATTTATCTTTGTCATTTGTACCTCAGCTTAAGTGTCAACTATGTTGAGAGGCCCGTCATGGATCATCTGATTTATGTATGTAAATACTCAATCTCTATTTATTATTAATTGAGATCCAGTACAAGGACAGATTGATAGGGTGGGGATGGGGTGAAATTATTTTAGTTAGATGGCTCGGAGAAGGCTTCTCTGAAGACGTCATACCAAAAAGACGAAAGAGCAAGCTGTTTAGATACGTGGAAGAGAACTGTCAGGGTAAAGGGACCAGATGTGTGAAGGCTACAAGGAAAGATCTCATGTATCTGAGGATGCGAGGAGGCCACAGTGGCTGCAACTGAGTGAGCAAGGTGGGTGATGGGGGCTGAAGTCAGTCAGTTGAAATCAGGCCAAATCATGGAGGGCTCTTCTAGGCCACGGTAAGGGTTTTGGATTTTGCACAGAGAAAGTTCTCTGAAGACTGCGAGGAGAGACATTATACAGTCAAGTGCACATTAAAAAAAAAAAAGCTGAATAGATTAATAAGTAAGAAATGAAAAAGAAATTAGTTCTGAAACACAGAGCTCCCTCGTAGACGTAGAGCGTCAGAGTCACTTTGTCAGCATCCTTCTCACACACAGAGGCGCTCTGAGACTCACCCAGTGTGAACTGGTTCTGTGTGACTGATCACACGAATGGAGCCCCTCCTACTACTGCCTGTGCTGCCGTCCTTTTTTCCTTTTCCCATAATACATTACCGAATATTTGGCATATATTGTCATATTTTGCCAATTTATTCTTTGTCTTCTTCCACCAGAATATTAGCTTCTTAAAGGCAGACAGTTTTGTCTGCCTCGACAGTGGCACATCTCTGTGCATAGAATAGGGTGTCCAATCCACAGCTGCTGAAAGAACAGATGAGTAAATGTAGGTAATGTGTGACCATGAGCATTCCACAGAACATGTGGCCTCAGAGCAAGATACGTGACTGTTCTGCAAGTGATGCCCTCTTCTCCTCCAGATGCACGCAGTGCCACCACGCTGTGGCTCAAATCTAGCTCCCTTCCTCCAGGAAGTGCCCATGTCTCCTTTGCAGGAATTACTCAATTTGAAGTTTCTCTGAGGAACCAAGAGATCTCCTTCCCTCTTTCAGGGTATAAGAAAAGACACTGAGAAAACTCTCCACTGGTTAAAAGACATGTTGTTGTAAGAAATGAAAATCATTGTGTACTTTGAGATTCAGAATAGAAGCATTCTATACACCTTATGTTTACCATTATCAAACTTTTAGAATAATGACAACATGGAAAATTTTATTAGTACTTTATTTTCCCAACATGTTTTCTGTTTATGACATTTTTTTAGGCTGCTGACGTATGGCCAAGATTTATCGTGTTGAACAGATCATCTGCTCTTAAATAAAATGCATGATGCTAATAAGTAATTTCCTGCTGTGACAAAAAGAGAAAGATTAGAATGTGCTTATCCCTCAAAAGTACACCCATTATTACTATTCAAATTTCCTTGACTGAAGGAATAACATGAGAGAGGGAAAAACATGTATCTCCCCTGGATATATAGATATAGATATATGAGTCATATTTTCAGAATTCAAATTTGCTTTATTCATACTTTCAAGGTCATTTATAAACTGTGAAATCAGAGATGACAACAGAGATTATAGATATCATGAAAGTAACACATTCACAATCTAACTGAAACAAATCGTTCCAATATTTTTGTTTTTATACAGTGCTTCAAATTGTAGTTTTGTTTTGTTTTTTTAAGTGTCATTGGCAATGGAAGAAAATAGGCTAGAGTTAACAGTAAAGTATAACTTGGAATGACTGAAGGCAAAATATGATTTCTGTTAGAAAGAAGAAAAATGCACTGCTTCTTGTGATATTTGATATTAATATTTACATTTTGGATGGTTATACATGAAGCTTGGCAAAGTTTGATTATCATGGGCAAAACCTTCTTACTAAATTTTATTTCCTGTGATATTAATTTGTACCTTTCATTAAGGAGTAAAGAAGGAAAGAGGTAGACAGACTGACTTCATTATCCCCTTATACATTTAGGAAAGAAAATAAATTGTAAATTGAGCTGGAATAGTCCTAGGAGACACTCTAATTCATTACTTTTTAAATATTAATGTTCTTAAGAATCATGTGGGAATTTTGAGAAAATTCAAAGCTGATTCAGTGGGTCTGGGGTCTTTCTTGGGATTTCTGGCTCTACAGAAATCCCCAGGAAAAGGTGAGGCTACTGGTCAGAGAACCACGCTTAGTAAGTACCAAAATCAGGTCCCTCACCCAAGAAATGAAAACACTTTTAATGTAAACTTACTTATAAGGTACTTATTCCAAAGAAAAACCTTCTCCAAAGGATAACATATGTTTCTGAATGATCTACTAATGTATATTATTTGCATCAAAGTTTATGTTTAATTCTGAAATCAGAATAATCAAGGAGCAATCGTGTTTGAACATAGAATCTTACTGTACCACATTCCAAAATGTCATTCTAAGCTAGTGTTAAGATATTGCTTTTGTAATTTGCTCATGAACAAAATTAAGGAATAAGTAATATGACTAATAAACTTTTCTGAAAATTGCCAATAATATAAATTTCTTGCTCTAAATTTCTGCTTTTTAATATTTTAATAATGAATTTTGATGTTTTTGAAAATATAAGTTAACTTGAAAAATGAAATGGAAGAGAGCTGTTAGACTATTTTACTAGTCTAGCAGAGAAGTGATGATGGTTTTTCCCAGATGGTGGTGGTAGAGGGCTGGCTGAGTTACTTTGTCACTGAGACTCTATAGCCGACATCAACAAATTAAAGGAGAGGCTTTATCATGGTTCACGTTGCAAAAGTTTCATTCCATGGCCCTCAAGCTCAAACACAGAAAGTGTAGAGGTCCCTGAGCAGAGGAAAGCTGCTCACATCATGGAGATTAGAAAGCAAGGAGAGAAGGGAGAAGCTAGGGGAAGAAATGTACCCTTCCGGGTCATACCCCAGGAACTCACCTTTTCCACCCACATGCCACCTCCTAACGGCAAGTCAGCTATAGTACCCAGATGGCCCAGTCATCTTTCAAAAGCCCTACATATGAGGGCATGTGGATCTTGGGGGACATCCAAATATAAACCATAACGTAGGGGAAGTGGAAGAACTAGAAGCAAATCTCTGAAGCCAAACCAAAGAGGTTTAGGTATGCGCTACTGCACACTCCAGCACTTCTTCCTAAGATGCTAGTTACTGCAATTCTATTTACTGAACAATCTTCCTGTCTCCGACTAATTTGAAATGCTACTTTTATTATACTCCTTATGGTAGTATTGTCCCATGAATACCTGGTTTTATCTTGCACGTGTGGACTTTTATATTGACTTGCCCATTCTGAGCCAGTACCACAATGCTTTATTTACTGTATTTTAGGTTTTCCCTGTGCTTACTTGCTCTTCCTGATAAACTTAGAATCATTTAAATCAGTTCCAAGCATCCTGGTGGAATTGTGAGTGATATTTCATTGAACATTTAGCTTAATTTAGCGGAATCAAGGTCATTCTATTCTAAGTATTTTAAGTATCCAAGTGAAGAATAGATGTTATCTCTACTTTCATTCAAATCTTCTTTTATACTGAATAAGTCTGAAGTTTATAAATATGAATATTATACATTTATTTGGCTTTTTTGCTTAGGGATTGATCTTTTCATTATTTGTAGATGACATCTTTAGTCTCTTTATCTTCTTCTGGCTGCTACTTGTTGGCAACGAGGGGACTTTCACATTATCATGTAACTTACAGTATTTAGAATACTTGGCACCTTAAAGTACCACATTCTCTTACTGATTTTACTGGTTTTTGAGTTAACTTTTGGACTTATCTACACATATAAAAATTATATATATATATATATATATACATATATATACATATATATAATCTGTGTTTATTATTTTGTTTTCCAGTATGTACATATTTTATTTCCTTCTCTAATTTCTGGCTTCCTTGGCATTTCTATGACAATGTTCAATAATAGAAATAGTAGCAAATGTCTTCATTTTTCTTATTCCTACCTGTAACATAAAACTTTCATAATTTACTATAGCATCTTGCAAACTATGAAGTGTATATCGTGTATACAATGATTTTTTATAACACAATATAGTTTTAATATATACTAAATAAAATTTTCAAGACTGAAAAGATAATTTTAGTAAATAAGTAGAAAATTTTCATGGCATTTTAAAAAAGTAAGTGTTGAGCTTTAGCAAATATTTTTAGTATTATTTAATAAGACCATTTGATTTCCTTTATAATCGCTTAATACAATTACTCATATTAATACGTTCTTGATACTGAACTATTCCTTAATTCTAATGATAATTTCACTTGGTGATGGTGCAAAAACTTTAAATATATCGTATTATGTTTAAATTGTAGAGTATGTCTTAGTTTGCAGTAATGCACCATTTTAAAAATGTTATTTTTTATCAGATTCCAGTGCATATGTAACTCTCACAGCACAAAATAGTGGGAAGGATTTCCTTCTTTCTCTGAGGTTGGGCACCATTTAAATCAATTAATTTAAACATGCTTGAAACCATCTGAATTTGAAATGTACAAGAAGATTTCAAAGCTTTCTGTGTATTTTCCTGTTATTGGGCTCTCATCTTGGGTAAAATTATTCAGTTTATATTCTGTTCATAATATTATTTCATCCTGGACTTCAGACATTATTTGTTTCTTCAGAGAAGTATGTGTTCCTAATTCTTAATTTTCACAATATCTTTCATAACTGCGTTTTCTTGTTATTAATTTGGAGTGTTGGTTTTGTTTTCCCCTTAGATAATCAAATTCATTGTTGCTGTAGCAGCTGCTGCTGCTGCTGCTGTTTTCCAAGAACCACATCTGGGGAATTTGTGATTAATTCTACTTCTTCCCCTCTTGTTCCAAAATTCATTAATATCTTTGTTAAATCATTCTTCTCTCTTTCATTACGTATCTTCCATGTTCTTTCCTAGTTTCTTGACTTGGATGTTTAAGTAACTGATTTTTCTTTCATATTTTTCATTGGAGCCACTTAAGGTAATGTATGCTACTCCGTACCCATCTCTGCTTTCCTCTCCTATGATCTTTATTGTCTGTATTTGAGTCACACAGAATTACTCATAGTTTTAACTAGATTTAGGTGTGACTCATCCACACAGCAGGCATTGCACTTGGGTATTGTTTCTTTAGTGGAACTGACACCACATTTTTTACATTTAATTCTGGTTTTATGTTATTTTCTAATCAATATTTTTTACAATGATATTTGTTTAATTTACCTCATCTATCCAATTCTTTTTGCTTATTTGTTGTTTGGTTTTCTGCTTCTCTTGTTCTTTTCATAAGCTACCATTTGTTATATGGTCTATGTGGTTTTCCTTAAATTATTTGAAAGGAATACAGTCTTTTTAAAATTATAGCAATGTTATATCAATGAATACCTAAAGAACTATGTAAGGCTTATTAGAATTATCATGCCATATGAGGGCTATAGACATGGCAAGTGTTTACGAACAAACAGTTTCTTTTCTTTTGAGCTTAAGTAAAGCTGTACTTCCCCAAGACCTTATAATTATGAGGGTCTAGTCTTGGTCAAAGAAAGATGAGTAGAGATGACTGTGTCAAATGCAAACCAAGTAAATTTCCTCACACAATCAGTCTCTTCTCTCTCTCTCTCTCTCTCTCTGTAACCCAGGAATCTTCAGTGCAACTGAGCTCCTGCCACCAACTGCAGTTTTCCTGTGAGTCAGAAATAAGCCTTGCCTATATTAAGCTGCGGACATTTCAGAGTTAACTTATTACCAGCAAATCCTGGTCTGTCCTGTCTGATCCAAGTAGAGAAGAAACTGCAGGCACATGCAACATAACCTAGAATTAACACTGACATAGTTGGCCTTGCTGAAAATACGCACTTTGCTCCCAGGAAAGGGAGTTTAAAGGCAAAAGCACAGGCTTTGAAATCAACCTTACAATAGTCCCATTTGTAAAATGGGATTAATGACTACCTTAGGAAATTTCTCTGAGGATTATGAAGCAGAAATAGTATTTATTAAACTCCTGAGTTCTAGTTGGTCCCAATGAAAATAAGTGTAGTGATAATTACTGAGTTTTTATTGTTTATTCATGGCATATTACAAAACAAAGCATTACTAAAGATTTTGCTGATAAAAATCTTACTAATACTAATGATATGTATCAGATGAAATCAATAAAAGTAATGGACCACATTTCATTGTTTAATGATTCATTCCATATAAATAAAAGAACCATACTCTCGAGGTTCTTCAAAGAAACAGTATTCTCACATAGTATTCTCAATGTATTAAATTCTGTGGACCTAAGTGAAGCTCAATATTCTTTATATTGCCAAGTTTATGCTAGGTATTTCCTTGCCAAATGAGCACACATATGAAAACTATAAAATGCAGGGATTATTTTAAAACATAGAACCAGAAATGTCTGTTCTGTCTCTACAATATCAAATATCTTAATGAATTTAATAGAAAAAAATAGTGTTTTAATATTTCTAACTTAGGTAGCCAAGTATCACTATTGTTATTTTTTTTCATCTTTTTATTGAGGCTAATTGACAAAGGAGATAATGTACATTTAAGGTGTTCAATATTATATACAATGTAGATTGTCAAATGATTACCACAATCAAGCTAGTCAACATGTCTATCGCCTCGTATGCTGGCAGCAATTCTGAAATCCAGCTGCTTAGAAACATTTTACAATAGAAAAAATAAAAAAATACTCTTAAAAATAAAAATATACTCAGCATCTCACTCCCAGAAACATATTAAAATAATTAAGTGAACACCATTCTAGATTTTTTTTGATATTTCTAAGGTTTGTTTTTTTTTTTTGTGGGTACCGGGGGTCGACCTCAGGACCTCGCGCGCCAGCAGGCGCCCGAGCCGCTGAGCGATATCACCGGCGCTTTTTTTGTATGTGGGTTCCGGGAGTCGAACTCAGGCCCTCGCGCTTGCCAGGCAGGCGCGTACGCCGCTGAGCATCCCTCTAAGGTATTTTAGAGAATAATAGCTGGTAGTGTTATATATTCTGTTGTACAACCTGCTTCACTTAACATGGTGTAGTGGACACCTTTTGACCTCAGTAAGTTCATGTGAACATCATGATCTCTTAATCATATAATTAATAATTCTTTTTTTTATCCCTACTCTTACCCTCAATTATGCCCCTTTCTTTTTCCCCCTTATTCCCATCCTTTTGTCTAACAGTATTCTCCTAATTTCTTGTTATCCCTTTTATGTTTCATATATTAGAGAGAACATGCAGCACTTGTATTTCTGAATGTGGCTTGTTTCACTTAACATGATGATCGCCAATACTATCCATTTTCCTGAAAGTGACATAATTTTGTCCTTTACTGCTGAATAATACTCCATTATGTATACATACCTCATTTCTTTATCTATTCATCTGTTGAACACCTAGGGCAGTAGCGTATCTTGGTTATTGGAATTGACACACAGTTATCCTTCAGGGGTGCATCATATGCTATATCCAATTTTAGTTTCTTTGAAGAACTCCCATACTGATTTCTATACTGGCTGTACTAATCTGCATGCCCAACAACAATGTAGAAATGGTTCCTTTTTCTCCACATCTTTGTCAGCATTTATTGTTTTTTGTATTCTTGGTTATAACCATTCTGAATAGGGTGAGATGGAATCTCAGTGCAGTGCAGTTTTGATTTGCATTTCCCTAATGGCTAAAGATGTTGAACATTTTGTTATATACTTATTTGCCTTTTGTACTTCTTTTAAGAAGCATCTGTTGGGTCCATTTGCTCATGTATTAATTAATTAGGCTATTTGATTTTTTGGCATTAAGTTTTTCAGTTCTTTATATATTCTAGATATTAATCCTCCATTGGAAGAGTAACTAGCAAAGATTTGCTCACATGTTATAGGCTCTTTATTCTGCTGGTTGTTTCCCTTGCTGTGCAGAAAATTTTTAATTTGATATAGATCCATTGGAGTCCCATTCGGGAAGTCTTTGCCTGTTCCTTTGGCTTCAAGTGTTCCCTTATACTTCCCTAGAAGAAGTGTACTTTCTTCTAGCAGTTTCAAAGTTTCAGCTCAAATACCTAGGTCTTTGATACATTTTGAATTGATTTTTGTGCAAAGTGAGACACAGGGATCTAGTTTCAAACTTCTACATATGGATATACAGTTTTCCCAGCATCATTTTCAAAACAGCTATCTTCTCAAATATGTATTTGGCTCCTTTGTCAAGAATGAGACAACTGTAGTTGCATGGGTTTGTTTCTGTGCCCTCTATACTGTTCCACTGGTCTGTATGTCTATTTTTGTGCCAGTACCATGCTGTTTTGTTACTGTGGCTTTGTAGTATGATTTGAAGTTGAGCATTGTGATGCCTTGGCCTTGGTTTTTGTTTTTGTTTTTGTTTTTTGTTTTGTTTTATTTTGTTTTTCTGCTTAGAACTTCTTTGGCTATTCCGGGTTTTTTGTGTTATAAGAATTTTAAGATTTTTTTTCTAGTAACATAAAGAATTTCATTGGAATTTTAATGGCAATTGCATTAAATCTGTAAATTGCTTTTGGTAATGTCACCATTTTAATATTAATTCTGTCAATCCATGAACATGCAGATCTTTCCATCTTCTAGTGTCACCTTCAATTTCTTCCTTCATTGTTATGTAATTTTCATTGCAGAGGTCTTTCACCTCATTAGTTAGGTTGATTCCTAGGCATTTTACAAGGGCTGATAAAAAAATAAGTGTATACTTAAAATTTTTAAATTTATTACAGTAAAAGACAAATTGCCATTAACCCCCTTCACAATATTTCCTTTCACTTCAAATAAACTTATCCCACCATTCTTGCTGCTTTCTGAAGCAATTCTGGTCTGGAAGTTCTGTTTTGTGAGCTGAGGGAGTAGGCAGCTCAGAGGTAGAGCACTTGCCTAGCATGTACAAAGCACTGTGGGAAAAGAAGCAGAAAGAGGGAGGGAGAGAGAGAGAGAGAGAGATTTCACTATTAAAATATTTAAGTACCATTTTCTACATTTACCTTTATTGTCAGAAATAGAAACATCCTCAGTAGCTACAGTAAATAACTTGATTCATGGGTAGAAATTTTGTTTTAGGACTGTGATTAAAAACATATTAATCTAATTTTTAAAATCCAAATACTCCCTAAAGAGGTCGATTAGTAATAATTAATGAAGAGGAAAGTATAAGGTAGTAGATAGCTTATTTATCCTACAAAATCAGATGTTATTACCACATCAATTTGAATTTTCTTTCCATTTTTAAAACACTTTCCTAATTAGGTCAATGAAAAAAGCACAAATATTAAAAAATCCAATTATGACTATGGCAACAAAATAAATATTTTGCCAAGGAATTTTTTTTTATACACATAAATAAGTTTCAAAGAATGCACTCCAGATGGTAAATTCATGGTTTATGTGGGTGAGCTTATCTTTACAACACAAAAGAATCTTTCAGGTTGCAGTTCGGAAACTTACATCTGTTGTGAATGAAAGTGATTTGGCTTTGAAGTTGTAGCTGTCTTGCTACCATATCCTACCCTGTTGTCTGTCTTGGGTAATCAGAGAGTCAGCTATATTTCTATTAATAACTGACAACAAATATGTTTCTCACCCTTGAGGATGAAATTTTCTGTTAAGAAGTTGAAAGTAATAGTTAAGTTTCAGCTTCCACGTTATACCAGAATGGTTCAGAAGACAAAAGCATAGTGGCTGTCTGTATATATGTTTACCTTTTTGTCCTTAGCCCATTTGAGGGATTGAGTGAGGGCTATTAGTTCTGCTTTCTGAGCTGAAGTTCCTTGTCCCAAAGCCTTGGCCCATATTACCTCCATTTCTGTGGTCACAGCAGCCCCAGCTACTCTGGTTCCCTCATGTAGATAGCTGCTCCCATCAGTGAAAAGGGTGGCTTCTGGGTTGGCGATCGGGACATCAGTCAAGTCTGGTCGCAGGCAGGAAGTCATTTCTAGGACATCTTGGTAGTCATGTAAGGGCTGCTCAGGGTCATCATCTGGTAACAGGGTGGCTGGATTTAAGGCTGAAGTTGTCAAGAACTCAATACAGTCCAGGTCCAATAAGAGCGCCTGATATTGGACAATTCTGGCGTTGGAAAGCCATCGATCGGGGGGACATTTTAAGAGAGCTTCTACTGCATGGGGGGCAATAACTTGAAGCCGTTGTCCAAAAGTCAATTTTGTGGCTTCTTTGACCAACAATGCAGTAGCAGCTATGGCTCTCAAACATGTTGGCCATCCAGCAGCCGTAGGGTCTAGCCACTTGGAGAGGGAGGCCACAGGTCGCTTCCAAGGGCCCAGATACTGAGTCATTACACCCTTCGCAATCCCTCGGGTCTCAGCCACATGCAGCTGAAAAGGCTTGGTCAGGTCAGGCAAAGCCAAGGAGGGGGCCGAGGATAGGGCCTCTTTTAGCTTTTGGAAAGCCTGTTTTTCTAATTTAGTCCAATTTAGTCCCTCAGTCTGATTTCCTCCCATGGAGGCATAAAGGGGTTGGGCCAGCTCAGCAAATGCAAGGATCCACAGCCGGCAATAACTAAGTTCCCCAAGGAATTCTCTGACTTGGCGCTTAGTCTTAGGAGTGGGGATCCTTAGAATGGATGGCTTCAATTCTTTTGTGTGACAGAATTCGTCTCCCAGCCTCAGTTATATAGCCAAGGTAGGTGACACGAGGGGCGCATAGTTGGGCCTTTTTGGCGGAGACCCGTTATCCCAACCTGTCTAATTCTATTAATAAATCTTTAGTGGCCTCTGTGCAAGTCTCAAACATCTTTGTAGCCACTAATATATCATCAACATACTGGAGGACCGTGATGTGAGCGTGCTCCATACGGAATATTTGCAAGTCTTTACTTAAAGCCTCATCAAATAAAGTGGGTGCATTCTTAAATCCTTGTGGGAGGCGGGTCCAGGTTAATTGGCTCGTTTCTCCTGTTTTGGGGTCTGTCCATTCAAAAGCAAACAAAGGTTGACTTACCGGAGCCAGGGGTAAAGAGAAGAAGGCGTCCTTAAGGTCAAGTACAGAGTAAAAGGTGTGATCTGGTGGCAGGAGACTGAGCAAGGTGTAGGGATTAGGAACCGTAGGATGTATCATCTCCACTCTTTTATTTACCTCTCGTAGGTCCTGGACTGGTCAATAATCTGTGGTTCCTGGCTTTTGGATGGGCAACAAGGGGGTGTTCCAAGGAGACTTACAAAGGACCAGAATATTTGAGTCTCTCAGTCTTTGCATGTGTGTTGCGATGCCTCCTCAGGCCTGGAGGCTAAGAGGGTACTGACAGACACGGACAGGATAGGCATTAGGGTTACGAGTAACCACAATGGGTGGCTGGTGGAGTGCAAGGCCAGGGGGATTTTTTTCTGCCCATACCCCTGGAATTTCTTTTTGCTAGGTTGTTAGTAACTGGTTAGGTAATTCCTTTGTATTAACCCCTTCATCAGTCAATAACAAGTACTCCTCAGAAAGCGGGCAGATGAACAGGATGGAGGGGGCCTCAGATTGTCCTTTGTTGAAGGTGAGCTGGGCCGTATTTCCTTCAAAGGAAATTTGAGCCTGTGGCTTATGGAGCAGGTCCCGTCCGATTAGGGGGTATGGACATTCTGGCATCGCTAGGAAAGAATGAGACATTGATCCTTTTCCTAGATCAGTTATTCTGGCTTTTGTCCAAGGATAGGCTTTGGTCCTTCCTGTGGCCCCTTGAATATTAGTCTTTATCGATGACAAAACGTGGAAACTGAACCATTAGTTCAGTTCAAATCTGTCCATTAGTAATGGATGTTCATAAGGGACAGAGGTAGAGAATGCACAAAAACAGCCTCAAAAGGATGTCACCTGGAAATGGGGCATGGATATGTTTGTTTTTATAGAGCACACAAAAGACAAGTTCCTGTGGCTGATTTTAGCAGCTGTAGTCACATTTGGAGCAGTTTCCAGAGGCCATGCAGCACATGGAAAAAGAGGTTACAGGCTCTGGAATAAAATGAATAAGAGCTTTGACTCCCCTCTCCATACTTGTTAGCCCTTTGGCTATGGGAAATTTCCTCAGCCTGTTCAAAACTGGGTATTTTGTCTACAAAATGGAAATAATAATAACTAGTTTGAGAAGTTGTAACGATCAGAGATAATATACTTAAATATCTGAGCACCTAATAGATATTCAAAAATGAGAGTTAAATTAAAATTAATTAATTTTAAAGATTCATAGGGACTATCTTAATCTTGGGCAGGATGCTTATCTTAGTCTTTTGATGTAGGTCTGTGAAACTAGGTTTTTTTCCCTTTTCTTTCTTATCTCTTCTTTTAATCTCTCTTCCTACAATCTCATTTCTCAATTTAATTTAACATTCTTAGCATAATTTAGGGGGCTCTAGTTGGTTCTATTGTCAGCAGACAATGACATTGAATGTTGATATTTCCAAGTTAACTTAACCATGTTCTTGCTTATTTCTCTGGAATCATCTCTTCAGACATAAGCAGGAAGAAAAACCATAGCTGTGAAGTTTTTAGAAAATATACCATTTGTTTTATTCAGAAATTTATCCTTGGAACAAATTGAGCTTCCAAGCAATAAAACTGCCATGTGCAAAGATTCTTTAAAAGAAATTCTACTTGAAAACATATTGGGAACTAGCAGATTAGAAAAGAGTGACAGGCATCTGCTCACAAGAGCAACTCTTCCCTTCCATACAGAGAAATAAAATGAAATTTTAAAACAAATTTCAATGTCATTGTATTTAGCAGAATGTTGAATTACTTGGCCTCAGACTATTTTGTAAATTCAAGCATCGGAAAGGAACTTAGCAGTGTCCATGCGGTTTTCTCAGCAGCACAAGTGGCTCAAAGGAGAACACTGAACAAGCCCGTTAGGCTTGATTTCCTTGATTTCTGCTTTCTCATTATTGAGTTATTGGTTTAGGATTTTCTTTCGTCTGGTAACAGGAGGTTTTTATATTTTGTTATTTCCATCAATACCAAAGCAACGTATGAAGGGATCTAAAAGTATGATGCTTGCGAGACATTTAGGATAAGAGCCAGATTATTTAACGTGATCACCAGGATCTTGTCTCCCTGCCAGTCTCATTCCAGGTTCTTCCCCAACCCTTGCCTACCTCCCTCAAGGCTCAAAACTTCCCCACCAATAATTTTTCCACAAATTTTAGTCTCTTGTTTGAAGGACTCTCTCCAACTAGTAACCAACTCCTCATGTATTCACTATATAAATAATAACTGTTGTTTCATGTATGATGCTCTACCTTCATGAATTTTGTATTCTAATTGGAGAACCAAAGCAAAACTCAAGCCAACAAAAAGTGCAGGTGATTTTGTTATATGAAGAAAATACACATTCCTCAGATCTCCACTGATGCTTCACCACCCCAGTCCTTACTTATAATATAAATTAGGACAATATCTTAGAGTTGTTGATCATACATTTTGTTACTATTTTTTTCACTTTTGTATCCTTAGCCTCTCTCATGGTGCCTGGCAGATAGTAGACATTTGGTGATATATTTTCCCAAAAGAATAATAAATTATGGTTTGAAGATCTAGTGCAAATCAAAATTGTCAAGTAGTTTTTGCTTGATTTTTATAGAAGTTCAGAAACGTGTTTTTAAGTGATGAGCACCTAATTTACTCATTCTTTTAGCAATCTTATTCCAATGAAATAATATATAAGTGGTTTTAAAAATGAAAGGCAGTGGGCCAGTGAGATGGCTCAGCAGCTTAAGCACCTGCCCGGCAAGCGCGAGGGTCTGAGTTCGACTCCTGGAACCCACATACGAAAAAGGGGCCGGTGATATCGCTCAGCGGCACAGGCGCCTCCTGGCGCGCAAGATCCTGAGGTCGACTCCCCGGTACCCACAAAAAAAAAAAAAAAAAGAAAGAAAGGCAAGGCAGTTCAAAGCTGAACGAGGAGCATTGCATAGGAGAATCTAGTTAGGGAGAAAACATTTTCAAAGATACATACAGAGGACCAATTGGGGAATTAAAATTAATCTGAAATTCTAGGGAACAGGATGTAAGAGTATAGTTTGTAAGCAAACTATTCAAATCTTGAGTAAATTATTCATTTGTTATTAGTAAAATGTTTGTTACTAGTGAAGAATGTTAATTTTTAATCAACATTAAACACTTTATTATGGTGCATTGCATGTGCTACTCCACTTATTCTCAAAATAACAGTAGTGTCATCCTGTGTATTTGATAGATGGGGATATATGTCTTCTAGCGATAACTTACCCAAGGTCAATAGCAGTTAAATATTCCAACTGATCTTGGAACTCAGATGTGATGGCCCACAAAATCCATACTTTGATATCAAAAATCTCAGTCAGTTGTATTTTTATATTTCACTTGAGATTTCCTAAATTACTGTTATCAGGATTCTAAGTACATAAACTTATTTTGCTGAGATCTGTCTCTTTCTGCCCCAAAGCACAGTACCCTTAGCTGAGGTCCAAGGTCTATGGCTAAGCATGAGAAACCTTCTTGTCTTGGAGATATCTGTTGTTTCTCTGGGATAGCTCTTACCTGTCACTGAATTCTGTTATAGCTTTTCAGAAGTAATTCTTATGAAGATAGTGATACTGAACTGTGAAGCTGTGATTAGAGAAGCAGAGGTAGATTTGGTGAAAATGAAAGATTTCAGAGGCATAGCGCAGCAGTTGCAGTGCTGAAGTGCTTGATCCTGGCTTTTGGTTGGGCTTCTTTTCCTACTAAGCTCTATTTCATTGTCTGGCTTGCATGTCAAGTACAGCTGGATGGAAAGATGGTACAGACCAAAGAGGTATATACTATTATACTAAAACTAACTAAATTAGCACTCAAGAAGGACCTAGGAAGATGGAAAAAGGGGTGATCACTAACAACATCAGGAAAGGAACTTCTATCCTTCTCTACTAAGACAGATGAAATTAAGGGGCAGTATGTTTAAAGTGGAATCCAGCTGGTGTTTAGTTGCAAAACTCCTTTGTCAACTAAGATATTTCAGAGAATTCCAAAATATGAAACATTTGACAGGTTCCCTGAACCATGTTGAAACCCCAAGTTTTGCCTACTTGGTCAGCACCCAAATCCTCCCACAAACTGGGCAGCACCCGCGGCTCCTCCTTGTTACACTATGGCCCCAAGAGAACCATTGTAAAATAGCTGGGAACCACCAATTAAGTCAGACTGATCTGGATTCCAATCTCAGCTTTGCATCTACTTGCTCTAGGACCTTGAGGAACTTAATTAAACTGGTCGATGATGATCTCTTATTACGAAGATTATAAGAGTAAAGGCCATAAAGTATTATTGGCATATTACCTGATTAAAATGAAGCAAATCAATAAGCATCTTTGTTGGAAGTATATTCAATTAGAAATTAACATTGAGCTCTTCCTAATAAGTCAAATGGAGGTTTGGGACTTACTTAAACAGTAATATCATATATAAATAGTATTTTGACTGTGTGTATTTTCATTTGGAAAGGATCGTAAGGTCTTCATATCAGCTCTATTTCAGAGTATAGATGGGCAAACAAACAAGAAAAGGCCATATTTCTAGGACCACTCATCAGGATTCCAAAGCACGAGTTACAGCATGAATCTGTCTTCCTTCATTGAGAGCGGATAACAGCCTCTTTTTTATAAATGAGAGGAGAGATAAAGTCACTGTCATATACATTTCTGTGATACCAAATCAGAGAACATTAAAGACAAATAAATACTTGTGCCAGGGGAATATTTTCTCAGTAAAAGACATCCAATAAGCTCTCACAATAGAGTCATCTAATAAATGATTCATCCAGACAATAATATTTAATCAGTTCCTACCTTTAATTGCTATAAGAGCCTTTTAACTACTGTAGCATGTTTAAACATATTCAGGGCTATTTTTGTTCAAGGTTAATCCCTTAGTCAAACTTCTTTTAAAGTAAATAAATAATACACAAGGAAAGCATATTATCACTCATACTAAATGCTAATAACGCAATTATTTTCTTTAGATTAGTAGATTTTTATCTCCAATGTTTTACCTTAGAATTTTTTGCATAATTTAAAGGTTTACTAGAAACTATTTGTGAAGCCATGCAAACTTTGCTGTATTGTGGCTTATTAAATAAATTTCAATTTACTTGTGGAGTTGCTTTTTAGGTTTTTTTTTACATCATTGCAGTTTGACTTAATCTCATATTGTGTCATCAACAATATATTTGCTACATTCAGTTAAATAAAAAATGATACAAAATTAAGAAATACTAATGAATTTTTCTTATATTTACTATTTCTTTCTATGTACATGACAATCCTTAGATAAATAAAAAGTGCTACTCTGGATTATTATGCTTTTCCACAAGAGGGCTCTTGAAAGGCAAAAATACTGCCCATGATTAGTGATTTGCCTACATCTAATGGTAAAAACTAGAGAAATAAGATATTGAAATATTTTCCCGATCATTAACTAAACATAAAAAATGAACTGGAGTTAACAAACCATACTGAATGCTGTCTTTGTAGCAGGTGATGTTTTAGGTGCTAGGCATATATCTATTATTATTATTAATTGCACTTTAGGGAATCAATTGTGATTTCACCTGAACTCTGGAGCTAGATTACCTGGGTTTAAATCCCAGCTTTGTCATTATTATTATTTCTGTAACTTTGGGTGAGATACTTAACTATCACTCCTCAGTTCCTAGTCTGTAAAGTGAGGTCATTGTAAGGATTAAAGGAATTAAGGTCAATAAAGTGCTTAGAAGAATATCTAGCATATATTGAATGCTTCATAAGTGTTAGCTACTTCTATTACAGAGGACAAAACTGAGACACAGAGATCAAAAGACATGTTCCCTATCACATACTGACTGGCTGGAAAGAGACAAGATTTAGCTTAACCAATGCCCTAGATCATGTAATAACTAATATGCCTCTACTGTGAGAGAAAATTGGCAAGACCATCTCCTCATATGGCCCCCCACTGACAGCACTAGTGGATCCATTCCATGTGCACCCACACTGTCCACCTCCATGCTCGTGAATTATCCACACCTCTCGCTGTGACTATTGATTTATGGCACAGTTACCTCCAGCTGTAATAATCATTGATTTATGTATTGAACTCTGTCACAGCCTGCTTGAGTTCCAGGTCAATATCTCACTTATGTTTACATTTCTATTGCATAGTAGATATTTACCTTAGTTAACAACTGTTAACAGGGATGATTTAAAAAATAAAAGTATGCTAATTTCCGCAAATGTCCTGCAAAAGAGTTTTGGTTAAACTGGACATGCTGGCACATGCCTATAATCCCAATACCCTGGACGAGGCAGGAGGATCACAAGCTCAAGCCTAGTCTGGGCAACTTCCTGTCTTAACAAAACCACATCTCACAAAGATCAAAGAAGGCTGGGGTGTAGGTCAGTGGTACAGCACCCCTGGGTGTGATCCCCAGCGCCATAGAAAAGAACAAATGTTTTGACAATCTCCTTTTACAAGTGTGGAAACCAAAATTGTAAAAGGCTGTGTCATCAAAATTTCTTTGTCTGGAAATGACCACGCTATTTGAAAGCAGATCTGACTGCAAAGCCTGTATTCTTTTAACTGTGACATCCCATACTCATGCTCAGAAGGGCTGTGCATTCACTGACTGAAGGGAGACTGAAAATCCCACCAAGAAACAGAGCTGAGTGCTTTCATTCTCAAGCTCATTTTATAAATCCTTTTTTCTAATTTTTTGTGAAAATGTAAAAATGTAATCATAAGCCAATTATTTAATTCAATTATAACTAACAAACCAGGTACTGTTTTTCAGAATCACAGTAAAAAGAAAATCAGGTATGATTACAGCCGCTAAAGACTTTCTGTACTATTGAAGGAGGCAGACACAAAATAAATAATTACTCAGGTAAAAAAAAAAGTCACAACTGTGAAGAGCACGAAGAATAAGAGTATTATATAATGAGAGTATATCACAGGGGCACAGACTTGGGAAAGCATTGTTTAAGAAGGAATGTCTGAATGGAAAGCCAAATAGTAAGCAGGTGTTAACCAGGCAAAAAGGGAAGAGATGATATTATTCCCAGTAGAGATAACCACACGTTCATCAGCCCTGTAGCAGGAGACGCCATCCTACTGAGTGTCTGAACTACTGAACTAAAAAAAGGTCAGTGAAAAAGGAGAATAAGGAGAAGAGTCAGAATGGTTCAATAGGAAGCTGAAAGGTGGAAGGCACACAATTCATTATTTTAATCAGCATTTATTGGGAACCTTCAATATTTCTATAGTACAGAGGAATAATAAAGTGACAAAGCACTTTTCTGTCAAAGAACTGCTTAATCTAGCGAAAGATAGAGGTACAGGTGTGCACACACGCACACACAGTCTCCCAGATATAAAATCACGTAATTAGTATTGTAGTAGCACTAAAAATAATGCTCTAGAAGCATGATGAAAAGGTAATGATTTCTGATGAAAGATAAACAAATTGACAAACATTTGATTGAGTAATTGATATTTGCTCTAAGCCTTAAAGGTATTCAGTCAATAGTGTAAAGAGAAGAACCAGGGGTACATAGTAGTGTAAGTCACTTGAAAGATCTGTTTACTTTAAATTTGAAGGAAAGTATACGCAGAAAAATTAAATTATAAATAAAAAGACAAACAGAAAAGAACCTTATTATTTTCCACTAACATATCTGTTTATAAATAATTCATTCATAAAATAAGAATCCACAATAAAAATTCGAAAATTCTTGGAAATAAATTATAACGTATTTGGTAGATAAAAAATATGTACTGACTATATAAGCCACTAAAGTCATGCATAGATAACATGTGTAGACCTTTGTGCATATTTTATTTATTTATTTTTAATTAATTTATTTTTTTTTTGTGTGAGTACCGGGGGTCGACCTCAGGACCTCACGCGCCAGCAGGCGCCCGTGCAGCTGAGCAATATCACTGGCCCTTTTTTTGTGTGTGAGTTGCGGGAGTCAAACTCGGGCCCTCGTGCTTGCCAGGCAGGCGCTTACACCGCTGAACCATCTCGCTGGCCCTGTGCATATTTTAGAAAAGGATGACTATCAACACTGTATCTCAAGAAGCTACAAAATCATCAAATTAAATGAAAAGAAAGAAGAAGAATAATTATCATATGCAGACCTAGTAAGTAGAAAACATACAATAAATCAAAACCAAAAGCTGGTTCTTCGAAAATATAATAAAATTATATATCCTTAGAAAAAACAGAGGGGCCTTCAGAAATCAAAAGGGAACATTACTGTAGGTTCTATAGATGTTAAAAATAATAGAAAGACATTATAAAATAATAGTATGTCAATAATTTTAAAAGTTAAACAAGTATCTTGAAAGCTCCTTTTAACAAAACTAAACAGGAACACTTGGAAAATCATATATGTTTTATAGCTAATATAAAATGAAAATTCATTTATAGAGGTAGTTACTCTTTGCTTCCATACCTGATGAAAATGCTTACCAGTATCAATCAGCATTACCCAACTGCTACCACTAGGTGGCAAACATTTCCAAACTATGGCAGGAGCCTGCATCACAAGGAGCCCATGCTGGACACCATTTTTGTGTTTTTAGGCTATCGCAAACAGAATGTTCTAAAACACTCTCATTATTGTCATTTTGAGCACACACATTGTTTTCATGAAACAAAAGATAGCAACAGGAACAAAACTACATCAAAAATTTAAACATGTTTTATTAGCAGAAGTTGAAATCCCACACTAACAATAGAACCTTCCACTTCAAACTCAGAACAAGGCCAGGGAAGTGGAGCAGCTCTATCAGAGATCGCCATCTCCATGACAACCTGTTCAGTTCCTTGCACAATTAAAGCTACAGTATCTTTTTTTTTTTCTTTTTTCTTTCTGGGAAAAAAAATCTGATGCTGGCTAGTGTTCATTTTTTAGAAGAAATTAAATTGCTTCTAATTAGTGGGGCTGAGTTATTACAGGAGAGATGGCATACATTTGAAAATGCTTCATATAAATGTCCCTATTTCATTAGTAAATGGAAAAATATATTTTGCATGGTTCGATGGTACTGAAATTATCGCCATCCTGTTTAGTTTTTGTCGACAGCAGCTCTTTTGTGCCAGGCAGTCTCAAAAATCCTGGCTTAAGTCCCCTTAAGGCTATATTTGTGGATTAAAAAAAAAACCTGTTCATCCATTAGTAATTAGATTTTGACCAGATGGTCTGGAAAGTGCAGGGACTCCTCAGAATCCTGCAATAACATTACCTCCAGACCCTGCACTCCTTCTCCTCTTTTGAAAATATTTTTAAGTTTTTAGTTACCAGTGAGGAAGTTTAGAGGGCATAGATTCCCTCTACCTGGAAGGTGATTGTTTAGAATTGGGAGAGAGGTGCTCAAAGAAAATACTGAAAGGGTTAAAAATGAAACATTTAAAGAAAACTTAATAGAAAGCAGTGGGGCATTTGAAGAACAAATGATTGATAGAGGTTTATAATTTAATAAAGTATTCCAATGTATATGAAGGTATTTGAAGTGGAGAGTGAAGATCAGTTTGCTTCTTTAAAAATATGTTACTAAAGATAAAACAATGCAACCTGATTTTCATTTCATTCCATGAAATTTATAACATGTAGATTTAGTTGAATTTTAGACATTTATTTTACTCATAAGGATGAAATCAAGGTAGTAATAAATTACCAAATATATAACAGGACATTATTCCATCAAAATCATAAATATATACTTTTCTCCTTCCCTCTAGAAGTGTAAAAGCATGATCTTTCCTGAAATTAGGTCCATGGGACAAGTGATTGATTCATCATGGGCCCTTGCAGTTTTAGAAACCCACATTTTTATAGCTATGTAATGCAGGTACTGTGGCATTGTTTCTTTACTTTCACCATCCTTAACATCCCATGCAGATGACCAGGCAAAATAGAGCAGCTAGTCCACAATCCAGCTTACTTGTGGATTGCTGCTATCGTTGCTTGAAGAAGGTTCTCCATGTTATTATCTCTTTTCTACATGGATAAATTGAGAAAAGGGGCATCACGTGTCTTTGCGTGTCCTAAATCCAGTGTTAATGACATACACTTCATTTTAAAAATGATTTTTAATTGACAAAATAAAATTGTTTATTATCTATAACAGAATGTTTGGAAATATGTATACTTTGTGGAAGGGCTAAATTGATCTACTTAGCATGTATATTACCTTATATACTTATCTTTTTTGAAATAAGAACACTTGAATTATTATTAGCAATTTTCAGTAATATAATACATTGTTACTGACTATAGTAGCTATGTTGTACAATAATCACTTGAACTTATTCCGCTTATCTAACTGTAATTTTGTATCACTTGACCGATATTTCCATACCACTCCCTTCACCCAGCCCCTGGTAACCGCCATTCTAATCTTTCCTTCTAAGAGTTCAACTTCTTTAATCCTATAGGAGCACACTTCTTGTTTGTCCAGCTTACCTTTTATCAACTACATTTACTTCATTCTTTTCTGTGAGTGAATGGGGCTGACCCAACAGTAGCCATGGAATGAAGGTCTGGAAAGTCATTTTTATCTCCTGGTCAAACAGTATATGACACCCTAAGGATATAGCTCAGCAGTAAAGTGTTTGTCTAACATGGGCAAATCCATGGGTTCAATCCCCAACACCATACACACCCACGCACATGCACAAATTAAAATGGGCAAGGGACATACGCTTTGCTAGGGAAAGTTGTTTTTTCTTCCCAGGTAGTTTTAAAGTTACTGCACTGGGTAAAAGGCAATTTCTTCTTGCTTATGGGCAAAATGGAATCCTAGAATTATTGGTGTCCATTTTTGCCGCATTATAAGGAGAGGATTTTTGAAAATGAAGCCAACATAGATGAAGCCATGAAAATATATTTGACACACAAATATTTAATATATGTACTTTACATACAGATACATAAACATCTAGTTAAATTTTAACTATGTGGTGGAGAGAAAAAATATCACTAATGGTACTTTATGATCCCTATATAACTATATCCTGATAGGTTCACTGAGATCTTTGTAAAGTATAAGCAATAATTTTGTTCAGTCACTAATTTCATTTTTTAAATTATATGAGTCAATTACTCTTTTCATATATAGGTTTCTAAATTCTAACACTTGAGTTAAGTAACTGCCACCTTTATCAAGATATGGAAAGAGTTCCTTCCATTACCTGAAACAATTCATTTCATTTCTTTCTAATCAGACTATACCTGTTCTAACCACTGGCCACCACTGACCTATCGTCCATCTCCATATTTTATTTGTTTGAGAACATCATATACATGGAGTCCTATACATACCCTTTTGAAACTGGCTTCTCTCTCTTAGCAGAGTGGACTTACAATTCATCTAAATTATGGCATGAATCTTTAGCTTGTTTCTTCTCACTGCTGAGTAGGAGTCTATTGTGTGAGTGTGTCACATTTTCTCCATTTGAAAAACTTTTGTGTTGTTTCCAGTTTGGGGCAGGATTTCTGATAAGAACCACTAAATAAACATTTTGTATGGGTGATTTGTGATCACGTAACTGGCACAGCAAAATTGAACTTTTAAAGTTAGACTTTTTAGAGATAAATATCTTTAAATGTCCTCCTGCTGAATATTCAACCCACACCCTCTCCTCTGCTCAGCCCAGATGAAGTGATAGAACAAACAAATGTTAGCCCCAGGAGGTCAAGGGCCAGTTTCCTTTCCACAGGAAAGAGCCCATGGTGACTGGGAGTGATAAAGAACCCTGGAGATGTGCAATGTTACAATGTATTTTCCCCAGTCCCTTACTACAACAGACTGTTGCACACCTGGACACACAAAGTGATGGTGACTTGAGACAAATAAGGCCTTTTCATCTCCTCAGAGCTGGCCCTGAATAAATCCTTTTTCCTTTTCACCAAACTAAATGGCCTCTTACTTGATCAGTGGTAACCAAACAAACCAGGCTGTAGAGACCTGAATAGCCCATAACAATCAGAAGCTCTCATTTCTCTTAGGAGGAGGAATCACTGAGTAATGTGGTGAGTATATGAAAAACTGCCAAACTGTCCCACACAACGATGGCACCATTTTGCACTACAACCTGCGACGTGTGCTAGTTGCACCACATCCTTGTTAGCACTGATAGGATTTTTCCAGCTTTCTAATACTTTTGTTGTAGTATCTCAATATGGTTTAAATTTGTGTTTCACTTATGGCTAATAATGATGAATATTATTAAAAATACGCTGTTTAGCTATCCTTATAACCTCTTTGGTGTCTAGGCTTTTATCTATTTTAAAAATTTATTTATTTTCTTATTTTTGTGTACTGACAGTTCCTCATATATTCTGGATACATGATCTGTAAATCTTTTCCCTTAATATGTAGCAAAAGCTTTTAATTTTATGAAGTTCCACATTATTTTTTTTCTTTTATGGATTATGTGTTGAGGTCATGTTCAGAAATTTATTTCCTAACACAGTTCACAAAAATTTTCTCTTATGGTCTCTTCTAGGCACCTTACATGTTTCTAGTCCAAAGTTAAGTTTGAGAAGCACTAGTATTTGCATCTAGGAGGCAAATATTTCACTGATATAGGTTACAAAGTTCATCTTGAGACCAACCTATATCAATGGCTGGATTTGAACATAAAGTAAAAAGATATATACATCTTGTCAATTTACCTTTAGAGACATAGGTATCTAAAGGACCAAGAGACTTCCCACACAAACTCATGCTAAAGGATAAGAAACCCCTACACATGCCCAGCAACAGAGCTTTTTATTGGGTAGCAGAGAGCTTCTTAGTACAACCTAGTGTTGCATTGTCTCTGGTCAAGTTCTAGTGTAAATTCTAAGAGAAGATAGAAAGTCAAAAATTAAGAAGATATTTCACTCAAATAGACCTGAAAGATTTATTTTCTCATAAAAACAAAAAATGAAAGAGGGCCATTCTGCCCCAATTTACTGCGGAATGCCAGAATCTATTTGCCTCCTGCATATGCTCAGTGAATCTTCAGCAACACCAATGGAATTGGCAACAGTGCTTAGCTGATATGGCTCTCAGGACACACTGGTTACCCAGAGAACCTGCAGCATAGGGACCCCTTGCATCAGCAGAAATTGGAGAAGGCAGTGATGACCCAAGTGGAGAGAGTAATTATCAGTTTGGAAGGGTGACATCTTGAGGAAGTGAAAGCAATACCTGGCATTGTAATAGTGTCCAACAAAAGGAGCCAACTGCCATGAACAGACCAAGCGGCAGAAGGCAAAAAGGCAAAAACTCACTGCCAAAATCACAGCTGTGACTAGAATTTTCTGCAAGTTTAAATGAGAGACATAGGGTTCCATATTAACATGTTGGTTTAGAGCCAATGAATCACGAATTACACACTGACCTTTGGTACCTATTGAAGCCACTAAATCATTTTTATCAAATTATGCATTTGAATATACAGTATTGTTTCTTTTTAAGTAGTTTAAAGAATAATAAACTGATAGAAACTGAACCTTACAATGAATATCTAGGAGTTGGTCCTGCATTTCAAAAGTACTGGACCATTTAAATATTTTTAAAAAATATTTCCCAAGCTCTACTGAAGAACTTCTGCTTCAGTCACTCTGAAGTGCATCTCGTATGTCCGTATTTTTAACAAGCTCCACAAAATATTCTGATCTAGGATAAGACTTGAAAATCTCTGCTTTGAAATTCAGTAAAGAAAATGAAATACCTCATAGGATAATGGAATAATAGAATGCAGGAACTATATAATTCTAGTAACTACTTTTGGAGTAGTCTGAGTTAACATTAAGTTGTATTTAGAAGTCCCGCAGGTACACCTGTCCTTTTTCTGTAGACCTGGAATCCATGAAGATAGAAAGGGCCTAAGTTGGGCTGTGAGGATTCAGTAATATGCTACCCACATCCCCAGTTCAGAAAGAAAAGATTGACTGTCCTAGTCTCTGGGAACAAGGATGGTCCTCAATTGCCACCCCTCTTCAGCTGCCTTGATTGTAGGAAATTGCCTTGTCATATTTACACATGTTTTCCAGTATATCTTGAATCCAATAACTAATGAATGGGGATAGGGATCCCCTGGCCCAAATCAGTACATCTATGAAAGCCATTCCAGCTCCTAGAAGCAATTCAGGGTCAACTGAGGTCTTCATTGAGACTGCATTGCCCCTTAGCTTCTCCCTGTGTCCAGTGCTATTTCCTCCTCCTTCCATGGCACTTATTCTCAAAAGTCTACTTCAGCAAGTGTCTTGTGTGCACATCCCCATAGCAAAGCAGGCTTCTTAAGGAAGAAGAAGGTCTTTGTGAGCCCAGCAGATTGCAATAATTGTCAAAACCAAAGAAAAAATTATTGAAAGGATCCTGGGCTATTCCCTTTCCCTGAAAATAAGAGCTTGCTGGGAAATAATCAGCCTTGAAAACTGAGAGCAAAAATACCAGCCTGATCAGCCTATCCTTCCCTTTCCTGCCTTACAAACTAGCCACTGAGCAAGAGAATAGTGATGGTAGCTAAGACAAAGATAGGCTGATTAGGGTTGGTAGTTTTGATCTCTAGTTTTCAAAGCTGATTATTTCCCAGGTAGGCCTTATTTGCAGGGAAACACAGTATCTCAGGTTGAATTATGAACAAGAGGATGAGCAAGAGATGTATTCCAGCTAAAGAAACAAGTGACAGAGTGAAGGTCACCAGATTGCCCTCTCATATTCTCTTGCTTCCTTGTGTTTTTCTTTCCTCTCTTCCCTGCCTTGTCTGTGACCCCTTCTTTTCTTTGCCTGCTGGGTTTTTCTCTCACTGCAGATTGGTTGCTTCTTCTGGATAGAAAGTGTGGCTGTTATGTTTTATATTTTTATATTTCTGCCATCAAAGAAAGACTAAGTCTTTTTCTTGATGCAGTCGGCAAATTCTTAGGGAAGATCCTGTTTATCCAAGCATGGGTCAATCTGTTACTAGGAGGCAGGCTCACATAAGAACATGTCAAATCCCTCTGAATTTAAATTTGTAGAGAAAGGAGAGAAATTTCTAACGAAGATGGCTTGTCATTGCCAAAGGACCTAGGGACATGGTGCATATAGGAGTGAGCATATGAAAAGGCTTCTTTGTATAAGCCTATAACATTCTTTTATGGTGAGAAGTTGAGTAGTTTTTAATTTTAAACTATTATGAATAAAGTGTGTATATAATTTATATAGTCTTATTTCTTGGTTATTTACCTAGGAGTTCAACTGCTATTTTATAAGAAAGGTTTCTGTTTAGATTTATTTAGCAGAAAGAGCTCATTTTCTGAAGGAATTGTATTATTTCATATTCCAACAAGCAAAATATGGGAGTTCTAGTTGCTTGTTATTTCACCGGAAGTTGGCCTGGTCAGTCTTCTAAATTTTAACTATTAGACAGAATAAGAGCATCACATTATTATTTTAATTTGTATTTCTGTGCTGGATAAAGGTGTTGATGATTTCTTCATTTATATATTGATTAATTGAATATCTTCATTTGCAAAATGCCAGTTTAAGTCAGTCATAATTTTAAAATTCGGATTTTGTTTTGTTTTGTTTTGTTTGCTTATTGGTTTGTTGGGGCTCTTTATGATGTACACTGACAAGATATATGTGTTGCAAATACCTTTTTCCATCTATGGCATTATGTTTCTCTTTTTATGGTACTTTTTGGTGAGCAGAAGTTTTATCTTTTACATTTATTTACATAACCCATCTCACAAATTAACTTTAAGTGTGGTACCTGAAATTAAGATTAAAGTTTATATTTTATTCATCTAAATATCCAGTGGTCCCATACTACTTGCCAGAAAGGCCACCCTTTTCCCCATTAATTGTACTAATATTTGTGCTTTAGATCAAGTGACCACATACATTCTGTTTGCTTACTGTATTTATATATCCTTACCCATATATTATATGTCTTATTAGCTGCATCTTTAATTACTGATAGTCCCCCACTTATTTTTGCTTGTTGAAGAATTTATTGTTTCTTTTCTTTCCTTGGCCATTTCTAATAAATTGAAAATCAACTTGTCAGTTTACGTAAGACAGCCTAGTAGAATTTTTACTGGTGGTATATTATCATATATGATGACCACGAACATGACATTTCTTTGGCCCTACTATCATTTCTCTAAGCAGTGTTGTATAGATTTCAGTACAGAGGTCTTGCTTGTGCTGGCCCTCTACAAATGGGGAGTACACAGATGAACAAGGCTGGAGAACAGTCCCAGGCCAAAGAGGACATCAGAGGCCAAAAGATACAGGTGAACTCCAGGAAAGCTAGTGATACCTAACAATTCAATGACTTTCTTCACAAGCTCTACTTACATTACCGATATATTTTCCTATTTAAAATATTATTATTCTAGGTAGTATAAAAATCCCCTTTACTTACAGTCAACTAATCGTAGATATTGACTGTATTTACAAAGTACCTTCACGGCAACACTCCAATTAGTGTTTGATGAAATCTCTGGCTACAATAGCCTGGCCAAGTTGATACAGAGAGCTAATCATTATGCCAAGAAATGGCAACAGCCACCAGAAGCCAGGAGAGATGAAGATTGGATTCTCCCCTGGGGCTTCAGAGGGAGGGTGGCTCTGCCGACACCTATGTCAGACCAGAACTATGAGACAGCAAATTTATGTTGTTCCAAGCCACCCAGTTGGTGGTGAATTGTTACAGCAGCCATAAAAGTCTAACAAATAATTTGGAGCTACAAATTTGAGAATCGTAAGCATAATGGAAGGAAGAAGAAGAATGAGATAAAAGAAATCACAGAAATTCAAGTAACAAAGTATTTTAAGAGATGACCTATCCTATTAACTGCTAAAGAGCAATATAAAAACTAAAACATTAGGGAGAAGAGAGATGATGGACAGAGACTAGTCAACAGATACAATGCTATAAACAGATCGGAGGAATCGTAAGTTCTGGTGTTCTAAAGCACAGTATAGTCACTATAGTTAATAATAAAGTGTCACATATTTCAAAATAGCCCTAAGAGAGGATTTTTAATGTCCACACCTACAAAAAACTGATAATGTTTAATAGGATAAATGTGCTAATTAACCTGATTCAATCATTAAAAATATATATATGTATATGGAGGCATCCCGTTGTACCCTATAAATATGTCCAATTATTGTCATTATAGGAGAATGGAAAGAGAATTAATGGAGATAAAGGCAATATCAAGAAACTGCTTGAAATAATGACACATTGCTTCTAGGTTCAATAGAGTATTTTCTTTTCATCCTTGTACTCCAGGACCTTATATTAACTGATGAGAAGGAATGTGTTCAAGGAAGAATAGCAATCATTAAAAGAAAGACAAAGGCCAAAAGCAAGCAAAAAGAAAAAAGACATAGGACTTGATTGAGGAGAAAATAGACCTACGGACCAGAGGATGTGATTATGGTTTAGAGCTATGCCATTTATTGTAGTAAATTTAAATGTTAGATATAGTTAATCCAACATTACTGGAGCAAGGTGATATCTCATTGTACTTTTAATTTGTATTACCCTATTATTAGTGATAATGAGCAACTTTTATATACCTGTTGGCCAATTGTATGTCTTCCATTGAAAAATGTCTATTTGTTTATTGTCCACTTTAAAAATAAGGTTGTTCATTTCTTTCTATTGAGTTTGTAGAATTCCTTATTAACACCTTGTCAGCTATATAGTTTATAAAAAAGAATTAAAAATAACAAGTACTGGGCCGGTGAGACGGCTCAGCGGCTTAAGCGCCTGCCTTGCAAGCGCGAAGGCCCGAGTTCGACTCCCGGAACCCACATACGAAAAAGGGGCCGGTGATATCGCTCAGTGGCACGGGCGCCTGCTGGCGCGCGAGGTCCTGAGGTCGTCCCCCCGGTACCCAAAAAAAAAAAAAAAAAAAAAATAACAAGTACTGACAAGGATGTGGAGAAAGGGGAGCACTTGCATATCATAGGTGGAAATGTAAATTACTAAAGTTTGTATGGAGGTTTCTCAAAAAATTGAAAATAGAGTTACCATATAACCCAGCAATCGCACTACTGGGTATATGCCTCCTTATGCCCAAAATGAAATCAGTATGTCAAATAGACATCTGCACTCCTGTATGTTGTATTACTATTCACTGTAGCCAAGAAATGGAAACTACTTATGTGTCCATCAATGGATGAATGAATTTTTAAAATGTGGTATATACAGAATGGAATAAAAATAATGTAATCCTGTCACTTCAAAAACATGAATGAAGTGGATATCATTATACTGAGTGAAATAAACCAGACCCAAAAAGACAAGTACCATGATCTCACTTATATGTGAATCTAAAAATGATCCCATAGTGGTTGAGAGTAGAATGGTGGTTACTAGATGCTGGAGAGAATAATGGGGAGGGAAAGATGGGGAGAGGTTGATTTGTAGGTACTGCATTATAGTTAGATAAGAATAAAGTGTTCTAATGCGTTATTATACACTTGGGTGACTAAAGATAACAATAATGAAGTGTACACTGCAGAAGGTTAAGAGGTTTTGAATCTTTTCATCATAAAGAAATGATAGATGTTTGAGGAAAGAGATATGTTTACCCTGATTTAAACATTACATATTGTATACATGTATTGAAACATCACGTGGTACCCCGGTAAAATGTATTGTATGATTTTACTTTTATGCATCATTTAAAAATAAATTTCATTTAAAAATATAGTTATCCATGGAGCCTTTATATTTGTAACTTTAAAGAGTTGAAGGCAAGTGAGGACAGAGGCTGTAACAACATGGGAAAGCATTCCTACTAACAGATGTCATGTGTTTCCTATCCGAGTTCACAAAATTCAATGTGCGATTCCCAGTTAAATTTCAATTCCAGATAAACACTATTATGGTTAAAATTTAAAATGAAGAGAGACTAGTCAACAGATAAATGGTACAGACAGGAGAAATCATAAGTCTCATGTATTTGGAAGATGACTGGGTTACAGGGGTATTGTAGCTGATTTGCTGTTAGGAGCAGGGGAATCTGGTTGGAAAAGGCAGATCACTGTGGACTTGACCTAGAAGGGTATATGTCCCTTTCCAGCTCCTCCTCTGACTCACTGTGCTTCCTGCCTGCTGTGAGTTGAGCAGCTTCTCTTCTGTTATGCTTCTCTAGCATGTCATCTTGCCTTGGAACCAGCTGACTATGGACTAGAATTTGAACCAAAATAAACCTCTCCTCTTTTAAGTTGTGAGTTTTAAGTATTTTGTCCTAGAGATGAGGAGAATAATTTAAGGAAGATTTTAGTGCCAGAGAAGTGGGGTCATTGCTGTCACACTACCCAACCAGGCCTTCATAAGTCTTTGGAACTGTTTGGAAAGGGGAGTTTTGAAAGGTTTGGAAATTCTGAAGAAGACTTAGAATTCTGTAAGTTGAGCTTGAAGGGGGGTTCTGGTTGGTGCTCAGAAAACCAGAACACTAATAAAAAGGCAAACTGTAAAGCCCAGGCTCAGGAATGTTTAGTTGGGAGCAAGATCTCTATTGGCAGTTGGACTCCAGGTAATGTATATTACACTGCAGCAGAAAATTTGTATACATTTTGCTCATGTCCTGAGACTTTACATGAGATTGAGATCAAGAGTAGTAGACTAATTAATCTTGTGCAGGAAATGTCAAGGCAGCCCAACCTTCAGGCTATAGCATGACTATTTCTTTGCTGCTTTTAGTAAGATCTATTTTTGAGAAACAGGATCAAAAAGCTCCTTTTAAAAGTTTTCAGTTTTCCCAAAAAGAAAGCATCACAAAGATGAGGCAGAGGACAGCTTGGTTGCTGAAAAGACTAGCATTAAGAAGAAGCCAAGATGGGGCCGGTGAGATGGCTCAGTGGTGTAAGCACCTGCCTGGCAAGCACGAGGGCCCGAGTTCGGCTCCCGGAACCCACATACGATAAAAGGGCCAGTGATATCGCTCAGCGGCACGGGTGCCTGCTGGCGCACGAGGTCCTGAGGTCGACCCCCAGTACTCACCAAAAAAAAAAAAGAAGAAGACAAGTACTTTGGATCAGGGCAATAGAAAGGACGCTTTGAGGGAATCACAGGGACCAACAAGGCCCCACACTTGGCAGGCTCAAAATTGCAAAAGTGAAAAACTGCTCTGAGAAGACAGCCTCAGGGGACCCTGCTAGAAAAAAGTCCCCTAAAAAATTGGTTTCCTGGGATTTAGCTAACAGCATGCACCCATCCAGACACTCAGAGGCCTCTGCCGCCATGACACAAGAAAGTCTGGCTACTGCTGGAACTGGTGACAGACCTTGGCATCATCCATATGGTGCTGGTTTTATAGGCATAGAGAATGAAAGAGCTGTGGGGTCAGGAAGTCTCCCACCCAGATTTTAGAAAAAGTCCTGGGAGTCCAGGTAGTATGCCCCTGAGAGGGCAGTGTGAGAAGCTGTGAGAGTGAAGCTGAAAGTGCAGTGGCAACACCAGAAAATTGGAGAAGCCAGGAAAGTAGAACATCTGAGGAAAGCCATAAGGAGTGAGCAAAGTCAGACCAAGAGAGAAATCACAAGAGCTACAAACACTGCTAATGCCATAAAGACAGGCGCCTAAGCCCTTAGGAATTTCCATCTGACCATAGCTTGCTGTGAGTGCTGGGCATGGAGCTACAAAATTTAATGTTTGCCCTGCTGGGTTGCAGTATTGCTTTCACCCCACTCTTTTCTATCCCCATTAACCCTCTTTGGAGTGGGAATGTTTACCCTACGCTGTTGTATGTCATTAATGTTTAACTTCTTTTGGTATTGTAGGGGCTCACAGCTAAGAGTCTTATGTCCCAGAGGGCACTTTAGACTTGGACTTTTCAGCAATGCTGGAACTGTTAGGAATTTGGTGAGCCTAAGAGATGAACTAAATGCTTTTTGCATAAAGAGAGGGACATGAGACTTTTGGGGACCAGGGACTGAATGTTATGGTGTAGATCTAAAATGACCATAAAGCCTCATGTGTTTGAAATTGGATTATGGGTCATTTTAGCTGCCTTGCTGTTAGGTGGGTTCTGATTGGAAGAGGCAGGTCACTGTGGGCTTCACTTACAAGGGTGTATCTCCTTTCCTGGCTCCTACCTTTACTTGCTCCTCTTCCTGGCCGTCATGAGGTGAGGAGCAGCTTTTCTGCTATGCTCCTTTGTCATGTCATCCTGCCTTGAAGCCAGCTGACTATGGACTGAAATGTGAGCCAAAATAAACCTCTCCTCCTTGAAGTTGCAGTTGTAAGCTATTTTGTTCCAGAGAATGAGGAAAATAACTAAGACAAACATAAGAGTAAGTCTTTTCATGTAAGTAGTTCCAAATATGGCATGGTATAAATTTTTAAAGTTATGTATCATTACATATCAGAAATTCAAATTGAATAGATATATTGGTTTTCTATTTCTTGAATTTTGTAACCCTAATACCCCTCCAACGGCAATTTCACCACCAAGAAGAATTACACAAGCAACATTACCCCTAAAAGAGAATAAAATTCTATTTTTTAGAAGTTGCATTTATAGTCTTTATGAAATTATAAATAAAATCCTTGAAGAACTATAAGTATAAATGAAATTTTTGAAGAACTATTTAATTAAGATTTGTGGCAGAAGAGTTTTGTGTGTGTGTGTGTGTGTGTCCATGTGTCCATGCATGTGTGTTCATATGCATTATTATGATGCTGTCTTCATTTATTTTCATGCTAAAAGGCTTCGTCTTGTGTTTGATAGTACATCCCAGGAATAAATCTGATGCTTAGTAAAGTACATGTAAGTGGATTGAAACTGTTTGCTGGTTTATGACTGTTTACCCTCATCCTGGAGAAATCTAAATGCAATCTGTCTATGTGTAAGTCACAAATGAGTGAGGACATTTGCCAGACTTCTTTGAACTCCATGCAAATCCAGCCTAAGAGGAAAGATTAAACATTTGAAACTGAAGACAAAGAGAAAAACGCCTGTTGAGGTCTTTTAAATTGACACTGAAAATAACATAAAAGCAATTACTATCATCTAATTACTTCCTGTCAGAATAATGTATTCTGACCTAAGTACTTTGCATGTATTAATTCTCACCACAATCTTATGGGTCAGATATTATTAATATAATATATACATCCTTGGAGATGAAGCTGAGAAGTCATATACAAGATCACTCAGTTAAAAAGGACAGAGCAAGAATTATTTGGGCAAAAATATGGTGCTTTTCCTAATTCAAATTGTAGAAGAAATCTTCAATTTAATTGCTAGCATTATTTCAATAAATACTAACATGGAAAATTTGTGACACTTCAACAACACTGAGGTTTAAAATGGAAATGTATAAATATATGTATAAGAGGGAATAACATGTACAAATAAATCCAAAATATAGAAGGATACCCACACAATGATAACCATCATAACATCCGAAAAATCATAAGTTTTAGCTACAGCAGTTTTTTGTTTACTTGTATTTAACAAAAAATATATATGTTTAGGTCTTGAGTGTATAATTTTAAAATAGTTCTTAAAAATCTAATTTTATTCTTAGCTATCAATAAGCATTATATTTAGTGTCATTAAATTACTTTACAATCATGGAGAACAAGTGTTTCACTCTGACAAGTAATATAATTCTTAAAGACTTTAAAAATGGGTTTACATAAATTGGAAAAATAGCACCTACATGTAAAAAATCCCAACAACAGGGATACATGTAGGGTAAAAAGTGAAACTCCTCCTTAACTTGGGGCAGGAGAGGGTGGAGAAAGGAGGAGGAGTGAAGTATGAAAGGAGTAGGAATTTCAGATGAATGCTGTAAATATTATTTAATAATAAAATTATTACATTTTGATAGTTAATCTGAGTTACATACCTAAAAATGGGCTTGTCAAAATTATCTGTGTCACTTCAAGGTAAATTGAAGCATATGATAATGTTTCTCTTTTTCTCAAGTGTACACATTGTCTAAAATTATTTGTCTTTTATAAACTGATGTCATCCTTTAAATTCTTTATGCACAATGAACACTTTCTTTAAATATCCTCTTTCTCTATCAATGGTCAATGGCCACTTTAATGAAGAAATGCAAACCTTCTTTCCTAACTGGATAGCTAGAAGTTATTACTGTATAAAACTTTCCCTTAAGTGTCTAGAAAACTAATAATAAGTTGTTCTAGACTTCATTTATCTTCTCTAAGATTATGTATTTTAATATATCATTTTAAATCCAGAGATCACCTTCATGTTGTCAAAGGCATCATCGAATTACCTCTCAAAGGACTACAAAGGAAGAACCAATTAAAATTTGCTTCAGATAGCAAATAATCTGCACTGACTGGGTAGGATGTTCAATGGTTATATAGCAGTGTCTTCCATGTGCCTAGCACCATTGTCTGTCATGGGAATAGCATGAGAGTAGCAAACAAGGCAGTCTCCCCATAAATATTAGAGTCCAATAGTGTGATACCCAGGAACTGACTCAATGATAGAACGAGCACTCTCAAGATCATCCTCCTTAGTAGTATTAAGACTTTACGGAGACCTATTACCAATGGCCATCATTCTTCAAGATTGAGTCTAACATTATATATGATTTCTCTTTCAAAGTATGCAATCATTTTTAATTTTTAAAACTTATTTATTTTTTAATTTTGATTAATATTTTTGGTACATTTTAGATATACATAATGATCACATTTACCAGAGGGAGTTTGTATCTGTATATGATATATCTTGGCTCTTCCTTTTTCCCCAATCCCCTCTCCTCTCTTCAACCCCTCTTCCCCTCCTTATTTACAAAAGCTTTGTTTCCATTTTCTTCTTCCTATTCTTTTTTCTTTTCCCTTCCTTCCTTTCCCTTCCCATTGTTCACCTTCCCATTTGAATATCCTCTTCCTATTTCCCAGTATCTACTATACATTTTGGTCCTTATTTACCCTTTCAGTTTCTCACACCAGAGAAACATTGTGATATTTAAACATGTGTGTCCTATTTATTTCACTGAAGAGTATGGACTCACACATGTGTAAATGTCACATCATTTCTCTGCTGTGAGATACCAAATGTGTAAATAAGGACCAAAGTGTATAAAAGGTATTGTGAAACAGGAAGAAATTTTTCAAAAGAAAAGGGAACTAGCAAGGGGAGAGGGAAAGAAGGGAAAAGAAAAAAATATATGCAATCTTAAGATGAAAGCTTTTCAAACTTTGGATCAATACGTAATTCTTACCAATAAATTGGAATATAGAGTGTGATAGCTTTATAAATATAATTACATGTATAATTTTAAATGTGTTCATATAGTTACATATGATCATCAGAACCTGTAGTAAGCAAACATTTTTAAATGTTTGCAACCAGGATTCTAGAAGTATATAAATCAGCAAAAACTCGCCCATAAACACACACATTGATTTTTTAACAATCAACAAATATTTATTGAGATTTAAGCTAAAAGCTGAGCAAAGCATGAAAGAACAAATAGTCTCAAGTTCTGTCCTCCCAGAACTTAGAGCTTTTTTCAGCTTCTTTTTTTATTAGTATATGTTTGCAATATATGATAATATATATAGCATTTTAATAATTTTTACTTCCCTTCCTCTTACTGGGAGGCACCAGCATTAAAAGTACAACTTAACAAGTAAATCCACCATTGTGAGCTCTACCATTAGCTGTGAAAATAAACAAATTGCTGTTGCAGGAATGACAGTGAGGACCAGTTCAAATTGAGGGTAATGGTCATGAAATATGCAGTTTTGTCTGACCTGTCTTTGAGATAAGGGGATATCTAAAAATCTGTGAGTGGAACTTACCATTAACATTATTTCCTGGTTATGCCTTTTAAAAATATATCTCAAATGAAACATTCTAGTTGTATGCTTTATTCTCAAAATTGCTTTAAATCATATGTCATAATCACATTGATTATAATTTAGCTTTTACAATTTCTATCTCTGTCTCATTAATAGAACGAATGTGAGCATACCACATTACTTAAATTAGTGATATGAGATGAAATACAAATATCCCACTTATATAGGCATTAGTAAATGTTTCACAAATCTAAACAGTACATAAATCTTACTCAAACTCTGTATAGGGATTATCTTCTTACATATATTGCACCACTATTTTCTTGTAGCTTTTCTGAGGAAAGGGTAGGCAAATATGGGGATTTTAAGCCCAGGTGGAAGTTTATATTCCCTACACTCTGTTTGGCAACAGTAGAATATAAAAAAGGAGTTAAAATGGTGAATAAAGCAGATATAATGGTAGGTGAACAGAGATATAATGGAAGATAAATATAAATTTGAGCACAATTATTTGACCTGTTATGGCTATGCTTGAAAAGTTTTAATGAATTTTTCATGTTGATAAAGAGGTTTTGGAAATAGTAATAATAACAACAATAATAACACCTTCCACTTCTTACATACTTGCAATGTTTCCAGACCAGTGCTTTATGAAGAATTTTCATTTGATTTTCTTAGTTTTGCCATGAGGTCTGAATTACGATCTCAGCTTTACAGGCATAAAATAGGTTCAGAGAGGAGAAACGGCTTGTCCAGCATCACACAGCTCATCAAACTGAATAGCCAGAATTCATCCTATGTCTGCCTGACTTCATGGTCTTTTTGTTATATTGCAGTGATTTTTTAATTAAAATAAAATTGCACGCAATTTTTCTGGGATTTCATGACAACATGGAAACTACTTTTGTCAAACTTAGATGTGGAACGAGTCACAAAATGTGCAAAATTATTTATGTTCAAATCAATGAATTTTCAAGGAATATTCCACTAATAGCTTTTTATAACTACACTTTGTATTTGCATTACATTATGCCATACCTTGCTTTGGGATAGAATAAATGTATCCCCATGAAAAATGTTTATTGAACACACTAGAGGCAACTGAAACTCCAAACTATTCTTGTGATCTCACTGGTGATTTTAAAATAGAGGTTTATTTATGCATTCAGTTTCTCACACTAGTTAGACAATGCAAAATGTACAATAGATATTGTGAATTGGGAAGAAACTGTTCAAAGGAAAGGCAAACTGTGATGGGGAAAGGGGAAAGGAAGAAAGGGAAAAAGAAAAAATATATTTATACATAAGATAGTTAGGATAGTTATACAGCTAGTTTCTCTTAGTTCATTGAAAAGAAAGGTTTGTGCTAACATTGTTTGGACAAGATATCATGCCTATATCTTGTACTCTGAATAACTACTACAAAGACAACGATACACAATGTATTAATTATTGTAACTCTCCTACTAACCTGTTTTGAAACTCTGTTTTATTGTTATTTTTATTTTTTCTCTTTAAAATTTAAAAAAAAATAAAAGAGGTTTATACTTTTCAATGATTTGCGTACAAACATAAGTATTATCATAAAATCTCAACCTTTCAATTTATTCTGACATAAACTATAGACAATTATCTAATAATGGGAATTATTTAATATGAAATGCTCAGTGAATCCCTAATGAATATATTTGAACTTTTAGAAAAGAATAAAATCTCTTCCCAATTGGCCATTCAAATCCTTTGGAGGTACTGAGCAAGGGAAATAGCTTTGAAAACTTACTGAATCCTTTATGAATCTGCAGCAAGTCTTCACATCGCAAATGGTTTATGTGGGTTCCTAGGTATATTAGTTACACATTGCTGCATAGCAAATTACCTCCAAATCTTGATGTGTCACACATTTATTATGACATAATTTCTGAGAGTCAGAAACCTGGGCATTGTTGACTGGGTTCTCGAGCTCTGAGTATCTCACAATATGACAGTTACAGGGTTGCCCAGGGATAGTCATCCCCAGGTGAGACCTGGGATGGATTTCCTCCAAGCCCAATCACAGGGCTGTTGGCAGGCTTCTCTCTTCAAGTTCGATGGAGACATCATTTTCTTTCTATATGGGCTTCTTCATAAGAGGACAGCTTGCTTCTCCAAGAGTAAACTCTCCAAGCAAGACAGAGTAGCAATGGCAAGCAAGATGAGAGTAACAATCTTCATGTAATTTAATGTCTGAAGTAACATTATATCACTTATGCCTTGTTCTTTTCTCCTTTAAATTGAGTCACTTATTCAGCCCACCCTCAGGGGAAGATGACCATACAAAGGGGTGACTATCAAGAGGCAGAGATCACTTTACAGGGTGTCTCACCCTCATTAGATCATACGGCAGATATCAATATGTCACCTTTATTATAGTGATGAAACAATATTAATAACTTCTAATTTTATAGTAATTTACATTTTCCAAAGTATTGTAGACAAAGCCTATCGTATCAAAGTCTAAAGACAAAGATCGGTAGATATAATGGGCATGTGTGAAATTTATCTAGGATAGACTGACCACTCTGAATCTAACAAACACTAATGTCCTGTGCTTAAGAGTGACCAGGGAAGTAATGGTGGATCCATCTTAATAGGATGCCAAGAAGTTCTGGTGTTCTTATAAATACCTTGCAATATAGCCAACATTAGTACTGCATAAAGCTAATTTGACACATGAAGATGGTTAAACCCATGATTTTGTTCTCTTTACTTCTAACCAACTGAGTGCTTGAGCCTAATGCTAACAATCCCTGAGTGCATAGTGACTGCATGACCACGAAGTCAGTGGCCACTAATATCAAAGACTTAAAAAATGTGGAAATGATAAAGAATATGGTTTATAATTATTTCCCCTTAGGAAAGTATTTCCTAAATTTATATGAACTTTATCAAGTGCTTAAATTCTAAATGTCTGATAAATGAAATTCACTGAAATTTGTGTTATTCTTCAGCTTCTTGATGAATCCATTCACTTCCAATGGACAATTTGGTGGTTACTCACACTTACAAAGGAAATTAACTGAAAATACCAGAAAGGACAATACTCCAGACAGTTCCAGAGAACATTTTTAGGTACCTGAAATATTGAAACACACGCCCTCTTAGATGAGCAAGAGGCTTGTCTGTTATTAGGGTAACACGTTGCATAGGAGTATGAACAAAGGTTTTTAATGCTGAATTCCATCTCTTCCATAAATTAGCATTGTAATTCATGTTTCCTTAACTCCAACTTGTAAAGTAAGGATCACACTCATTGCTGTCCATGAAAATATCCCTTGTTACAAGAAGCACACCTGTGCTCATCAAATGACAATGAAGAGCCTGAAGGATTTTGGTATTCTTTGAAGCTCACAGCTATCTTTGCATTGAGGACATGTTTACATCTATATCCTTCACCAATTTAATGGATTACTAATGGAATAATTTATTTTCCTCTCTCCTATATCTTATACATTCTTATTAATGATAGGGCTTATTAAACAGACATTTATAATACTATCACAAAACCACTCATCTGTTTCAGAAAGAATAGCATTGATGGTTAAATAATTGATAGTTATAGTAATTCCAATTGAAAATGTCACATTTATTTAAAAGATTGTGCATACTTGAAGAATGTAATCTTGATTTCTCTGCTAATGAGCTGATACAAGAAAGTTAATAAGTACTTATAATGGTATACTTTAAAACATTGAAATAAAGATTCATATTTATATTTTTTGCAAGATTTTGTGTTTTGTACCAGTTTTGTATGAGATGTTTTCATTCATTCACTTGAACTTTGTTGAATAATAAAAATTTTCCAAATCTTCAATAAAATTATAACAACAAACTGGAAAAAATCTTGCCTATTTCCTTATACTTTGGAAAGACAGATAAGAGGTGGATAATTTGGATATTTGGCAGCAAGCAGGATATTATAAGCCTAGAGAGAAAATATCTAACCCAATATAGGGACTCTGGAAAGTTTTGAAGGAAATCTAAACTTGGCTATATGCAAGAATAGGACCTAATCAATTTGGAGTCAAAAAAAGCATGATAAGTATATGGAATTCCATGTGAAATAAAAGCCCACACAAGGCTGATTAACTAAAAATAGTTATGATTCTTCTAAAGATGTTCTCTAGTAAGACCTGAGATAAGGGACTGGAGATATAGCTCAGGGGTAGAGTACCTGGCTTGCAATCCCCATGTCTTAGTCACTTTTGTCATTGCTTGGACAAAATACCTTACCTCTACAATTTAAAGGAGAATAAGTTTATTTTGTTCACAGTTTGTAGGGGTTTCAATCCAGAATTGGCTGGCTCCAGACAAGGTGATGTGGCAGAGGAGCATGGCAGAGGACCAATCCACTGATGATCCATGAGCCAATCACCCCTCTGATGCAGTCATCTCCATGATCCAATCGCCTCCCAAGTGCCCCACCTATGAGCACCTGAGGCTTTGGGGGACATCTAGTATTAAACCGTAACACTCCATTACTGAAAAAAAATAAGCAAGCAAACAAAAAGTTGGACAGAACTGGAGATAAAAATTGTTGGAAAAGCATGGGTAGGAGTGACTGGAGAAGCAGATTTCCAATGAAGAGTTGCTAACCATTTATGAGTTCAGGCTTTAACTTTTTCATGAATTTAAGCACCAGCATTACTTACATGAATTTAACCTTCAGAACGAGCCTTCATATTGCAGCATTACATACATGAATTTAACATTCAGAAAGACCCTTCATATTGCAATATGGAAAATGGGTTTTAGGGTGTCGTTACTATTATATTTAAAACCACTACTTCTACTTCGTCAGCAATATCATTTTTTGTGGCAATATGACAATAAAATCTGTTTCAGCATATGCCCTTGGCTATTTCTATTCCCATCCCGCTCTCTCAAACTTTGTCTCATCCCTAAAATGGCAGTTAACTGGTAAACACCCTGAGAATAAAGATGGCATGGCCACCACAGAAAAAAGAATACACAGAGGCAGACGCACAACACACTTGTACACACCTACACACCCACCCACAAATACACACAAACTTAGGTTCTGTATTAGTTATTTACTGCTACAAAATAATAAGCTCTAAATTTAGCAGATTAAAATAACAACAAATATTTATAACCTTGTAGTTTCTGTGAGTCAGAAATTCAGGAGCAGCTCAGTTGGGTGGTTTTGGCTCAGTGATTTCTTAGAAAGGATGCAGTCATGATGTTAACTAAGGATGAAGTCACATGGCTCACCGACATGGTTGTTGCCTGGAGGCCTCAGTTTCTTGCCAAGTGGATGTCCCATAATCCGAGACTGTTTATATGGCTTCACGACATAGTAGCTAAAACCCACTATCACTCTAACTTCAAAATGGCCAGCTACTGTGCTTAAAACTCCCATAGCTTTAGAATATATTTAAAAGAAGGAAGCACAAACTCAAAATGGAGATTTAAAGGCTTAAATCTGAAGTAATCATCCAAAATTTGATAAAGAAATCCATTGTTTTTGTCTAAACTTACATGGAATCATCTGAATAGAGCTCCCTTCAAAAGGCAGTGTGGGAACTCAGACTCTGAAAACAAAAGCAGTCCTAAAAATAGACTTCTCTTTTACTGAAGTTTGTTTTGTAGGTGTCATTGCTGTGAAATAGAATACATGGCACTAGAAAACATGGGCTAGCTAAAGCTAATCTTTGAATCCAAAGACTTAGTGTGGACTCAGTTTTGCCTAAAAGCTTTACCCCAAGGGCATCTTCTAGATCTACTATAATGGGACCTGACTCTAGTAACGCCCATCTGACATCTACTTGGGAAGCCAAGAGTATTCCAAATATTATAACAATGCTAGTATGCATACATTTTTAGAGACCCAAGTAAAAAGAAGCCAAGGGAATACAATAAGAATCTGTGTCATTTAACTTGAGATGTTTACCTAAATAATATTACAGTAAAGTATATATTTCTATGCAGGAACTCCTACTATAATATAATTCCTTGTCTAAAGATATAAAACTGAGACAGTAGAAATCATATAAAAGAGTAAACCTCACAATGTGACTCTCACTAAACTGGAAAACAACATTTTGTCTACATTAGTAAATTGTATCAACTAATAATGATTAATTAATATGTTAACGTTATAAATGAGTTTAACTTCCAGAATAATTTTCCCCTCCCCAAGAAGGTAGCTTAGCTTTTAATAAACTTGAAAGCCTGAAAACACATTATGATTTCTCAAAAAAAAACCACTCACTTTCAGCAGAATGGGACTGTGCATCTTTTCAGCATGAAACCAGGAGAAAATGACATGTTAACATTTGTGAGGTGCGTGTCAATTTCTCTAATTAAAATCTAAGGGAATGATAAAACACAACTAATTAAGGATGCAATTTTTCAGTGAAGAGTTCCCAAGAAATCACATATTCTTAGTTTTTATACAACAATTCAAAATTGCTGTATTTCTTAAAAGCACACTTGTCTTAAATTGCTACTTTTCTCAATTTTTTAGAAATTATTTACACATAACTGAGAATATATTTATAATACCTGTCAAAGCAGAACTTCAGCTGAAGTTAAACAGGTAAGGAGGCTTTATTCAAGAACATTGTAATAGGAGAGAGACCAGAACTCAGTTGAACCTCAAGTCCACTGGAATAAAGATCTGGAGAGTTTTTAAGAGCTTGAGTGAAAAGATCTCAGGAATTATGTTTTGGCTAATTGGCCCACTTAAAGAAAAAGTAAACTTTCTCAGGATTTCACAACAGGTAGTAGTTTGATAACTTAGAGCATGGCTGCCCACAGAAGTTAGGCTCCTGCCCTCACGGAAACTGAGGAGTAGGAATGCTGTCACTCTTGATGATTCCGTGTCAAGAGAATGGCTTCAAGATCCTTGAGGACTGTGTTGGGATGTAAGACACACAAGAGAATTTTATTTTAAATGTGCATCTTGCAGGGGAGAAGAAATAATAATTAACACATTTTCTGAAGTAAGTGTTCTAAGAAAGGGAGGGGGATAGAGTTATGAGGTCTTAGGTTTTTTTGAGCTGTGGAGAGCATGAAGGGTGCCTGGGTTGTCCCAGATTGATATCCTCACATGTGTGTTTGAGTTAAACTGTTCACCTCATCCTTATGACCTATCTCTATCTTTCTCTAGATATCAAGTTTGTTCCCTTTATTACAATTAACAGGTAAACTGAAGCCATTACAGGGATGAAAACCAAATACCACACACTGGTATGCAGAGTGGGCAGGCACCAAACACTAATTAGTGTGGTTCCCCCAAGTCTCTAATCACATCTCTACAAATACTAAAAGGCACGATCAAAATATATGAATGTTTACATTTTTTAAAAATATTACTAAAAGACATATCACCATTAATTCTCGCAAATACTCCTTACTACAAGCACTTATCCTGCTTTAATATAATGCCACTTTCTGAGGCAGTTCTGAAGTCCTCTTTCCTGAGTGTCTTTACAAAGTGTGACAAAAAAAATATGGTGAATGTCACTGCCCAGTGACATCCTACAGAAGGCAGGCTGGAGAAACATTATGCTGTGTCCTCCTCCACCTTATTCACTCCGTTTGGCACCATGTGACTTCTAGATCTTCCTCCCCCAAAGTCAAAATGACCTTGAAGGGTAAATATTTTGAATTGGTTCAAGATATCGAGGCGTCCAGGAGAGCACAACTAAAAACACAAAAGAGGAGTTCCAGTACTGCTTCAGAAAGCGGACAGAATGATAAGGTAAATGTGTTTGAAGCAAGGGGAAGTATTTTGAGGGGGATTAATTACAATGTGTCTTTTACTGTGATAATTTTTTTTCAAATTTAAACATTCACTGAATTTTTTGCTCACATCTCATAGGCAAGAATATTTTCTGTTTTAATTTATTCCAAAAAGTCAGCCTCTTTCCCTGTAAATCTTCTACAGTATACACTTCTCTTGGGTAAAACTTCCACAAATCTAACCAAAATTCCTGATGATCTGTTTTAATGTTCTGCCTGTTCTTAGAAATAAAAATAAATGAAATAAAAACAAATACAAAATCAATTCTTTTCTAAAAATTAAGGTGATTCTGTCCAGGACACATGGGAATATATCAGTTAACTATTTAGTACTGGTCACATAGAGTCAAAAGTCAAATTTTTCACATCCTCTGTGTAACAATATTCATACAGGGAAAACATGAATTTTCCCCCAATGCATTGAATTTTGCAGTCTATATTATACCATTTCTCTGTTGTAGCTTATTTTCCAATATTTAGTCATCTTTGTAACATGAGAGTTTAGTAGAAATATTTGAGAGCCAGAGAAATCTAGATTCTAATCCTGGGCCTCTCATTTTTTTCTAGCTATAGAGCCTTAGACACAATTTCAGAGGCTCAGTTTCCTAACTGAAAACTAGAGTCAACAAAACCTGTTTTGAAAGGAGCTTTAGTGAGACAGTGGGTTTAACATGCCAAATTTATTGGAGATGCCTAATAAATGCTAGGGCTTGTCACCTTCTTTCTTTTCTGAACTACCTGCTCTGTACACTAGTCTGTTTCTTCCATATTGAGAAGAGAGGAAAAAATAAATAATAAATACAGTGTTTGATCTACTATTTCTCTAATGGTGATAAACTTCACATTAAAGCCATATGTTATAGTGTCAAGAACTGGAAATATTGATCAATCAATTGATCAATATTGATCTAATAATTGATCAATTACTCTAATTACTCAATTACTCTAATAATTGATCAATTATTAGAGTAATTCAATAAAAATGTTGGAAGCCCAATTATAGCTCCATATGACCAATATTAAAGGGGCATTAGGAAAATAATTTTTCTTTTAACTTATCTTAAACCAATTTCTTAAGTTCACAAAAGACAAAAGGACTTGAGGATTGATTTCTCCTCTCCGATTTTAAAAAATGTCACATCTAGGTATTGAAGATGATTCCCTTAGTGTAGGAATTTGGGAGAAGAAACTAGCCCCTCTGTTATACAAATGATACAATGAAGATACCAGCTTTTAAGGTTCCAAATGAATATTCAATTTTTCCTTAAACCTAAAACAAAATAAAAATATAAACAAATACAAAGTTAAATAATTATCTGCAAAATAAAATGATTTTAATTTAAATGTGTTCTCATGTACAGAACACATGAGAATATCTCAGTCAACTATTTAGTACTTAGAGTCAAAAGTCAAATGATCAGCTATATAAAATTCAATTAAGCCTGGGGTCATTGAAGGCTATCTTTCTTTTCTTGGCCTTTCCAGAAAGCTGAACAACAGGTGAGTGTAATAAATATGTTATGCCCATAATAAAATGCATAGACAAGTGCTCTAATAAGCTCATTGAATTATGGCAATGAATCAGTTACATCAAAAATTGTCATTACAACTTCCTTAATATTCAGCCATTTTCCTTTATAATAAAAGTCAGGGGAGGAAAAAGATGGCGGATGAGTAAGAAGCAGGCAGCGAAACACTCTCTAAAAGTTACCGTTGGAACACGGGAATATAGCAACCGGGAAAGTGCAGGAGGGGGGGGAGATGCCTCCCCGGAACCCAAAAAAGTTCTGAAGTGCAATCTGGGACCCCCGGCACCAGTGAAGGGTGATTTCCAACAAAGAAGAAGGAGCAGACCGCGCGCGTGCACCTTCTACCATCCCAGGAATCGCAGCGCGACAGAAGCTCAATTCTACGGACACACGGTGACAGCTGGCGCCCAGGGAGCCCCCACGGAGGATCTTGAGACAGCAGCGAGGCGGGGGAGCGGCAGAGAACTGCGCTAGCCGGCGGTGAGTGTCTCTCAGCCACAGCTGCCCCGCGCCAGAGAGCGACCGGCCGGGCGCCATTGTGGGGGGTGTGGCGAAACTCAGAGTGGCGCGAAAGAAAAACAGCGCTGGACACTCGTGCTCCGGACAGGGCAGCGCAGGGCCTCTCAGGCCCACGAAAGTGTGCTGAGGTCAGCAGGCGAACGAGACTGGTCTCTCAGCCATACCTGTCCCGCTCCAGAGAGCGACTAGCCCGGCGCCATTGTGGGGGGGCGTGGTGAAAATCAGAACGGCGGGAAACCAGTGCAGGGAACCCGCGCTCCGGACAGTGCGCTGCGCCTCTCAGGCCCAGGGATAGTGAAAGGGCACTGAGAGCGGCAGGTGAGCTAAACTGGTCTCTGCCTGAAAGTACGGGCCTCTGCTCACCGCCCGTCAGAGGGCCGCTCCTGGCTTACTGGGACCAACCTGCACGGAACAGGACTCTGTCACCAGACGGTGCCTGCCTACAGCAGACTCAACACCTGGAACTGATTCTTTTTATTTTTTATTTTTTTATTTTTTTTCTCACTAATTTGTTTTTTGTTCTGGCGAAGGTTTTTTTTTTTTTTTTTTTTTTTTTTGGTGGGGTTTTATTTTTGTTTCGTCTGTTTTATTGTTTTTATCTTCCTTTTTGTTTCTGTATGTGTATTTGCTCTTTCCTTCATTATTCTCTCTGGTTTTTTATATGAGTGTAAATAGCGCCTCTAACTTCTTTGTGATTGTGGTTGTGATCTGTTCTTCCTTTTATCCCTTCCTTCTCTTTTTACCACCAGTCCTCTGCACCAGTGTCCCAATTTTAGTGGGATCCCTCTTGGTCCTCTAACCTTACATCTAATTCCGTCCTATTCTACCAACACTCTATTTCCTCCTTAACTCATTTTAAATTTAAACTCCTCAGGGAAATATTGACATACATAGGACTTGTATACTGCATATAATTTTTCTGGTGTGTTTTAGATTTTGTTATATAACCGCAACTCTATACAGCTAAAAGTGGTAAATAACTGGTTAGCTCAGTCTGTCATTTTCTAGGCTGTGTTTGATACTTTAGTTAACATTATAGCCAAATGTGAAATAATTGTTCTAAACATCTTTCCTTCCTGATATTTCGTGATTGAGATTGACTAAGGGACACAGAAAATACAGTGGCACAGTACCAAAGAATCAAGGACTGGGCCAAACAGGTAGCAACTTCGCATACCCAACGAATTGAAGAGGTAAGATCTGGCAGAAAGCTCAAAACCCAAAAGCCAGCTCCACTTGGAAGATACTGCAGAGAAGTAGTCATCTTCTAAAGATCTTAAACACTAGCAATAAAGCAACCTACCATAGGTAATTTGCAAACATCACCCCAGGAATTAAAGAAAAAAAAATGAGACGACACTTAAACAAGATGCAACCCCACACATCCAATTCACCAAAGGCAAACCTAGGGGGCAATGAGGTGGGACAATCCGAAAGCCACCCACCTGGCCTATCTGAAGTGGTAACAACAAAGCAACTGAATGAGGCTCTGGAAAAAATTAAAACAGAAATAATCTCACAGATAACTGCAGAGATAATGTCCACATTGAAGACCATGCTTAAGGACACTATAGCTGATACAGACAAAAAAATAGATGAGCTTAACAAAACTATAGAAACCATGAATGCTCAGCATAGGAAAGAAATGGAATCCATAAGGCAGATTCAAGCAGATATCCAAGAGAACAAAAATTCCATTGAAAGTATTTGTAGCAGATTAAGCCAATGTGAGGACAGGATCTCAGATATAGAAGACAGGCTTGCAATTAGTGATCATGAAAAGGAAGAATTCTTAAAAACAGCAAGGGACCATGAAAAATCAATTCAGCAGCTGCTAGATGACTCAAAGATAAACAACTTAAGAATAATTGGAATAAATGAAAAAGCAGGAGATAGCATCAAAGACATTAAACCTTGTTCAAAGACATAATCAGGGAGAACTTTCCTGGAAGAGAAAAGGAATTTGACACCCATATAAGTGAAGCTTTTAGAACACCAACTAGACATGATCAAAAAAAAAAACTTCAGCCAGACATATTATAGTCAAGATCCCAGAAATTCAGCAGAAGGGCAGAATCTTAAAAGCTGTTAGGGAGAAGAGACAAATCACCTATGAAGGAAAACCCATCAGAATCACAGCTGACTTTTCAGCACAAACCCTCAATTCAAGAAGAGCTTGGAATGATGTATTTCAAGCTCTAAAGGAAAATAATTTTCAGCCCAGATTGATGTACCCCGCAAAACTATCTTTCAAAATTGATGGAGAAATAATATACTTTCATGACAAAGAACATCTGAGAAAATTTATGACCACCAAACCAGCACTCCAAAATGTTCTGAAGGACATTCTAGAAAGAGATAGGAACCCCAACAGAAGGAATCCACCAGGCAGGGCAGATAATTAAATAGCCAGAAAGCGGAAAAACAAAGAGTGGGAACCAACAACAGGAAAATATCATGACAAGTCAATACATATCAGTTTTAACCATCAATGTTAACGGTCTCAATTCACCAATCAAAAGGCACAGACTGGCGAAATGGATCAAGAAGCAAGATCCAACAATATGCTGTATACAAGAAACACATTTAATTCAGAAAGAAATTCATAGACTGAAAGTCAAAGGATGGAAAACAATACTCCATGCCACAGGAACCCAGAAAAAAGCAGGGGTAGCTATTCTTTTTGCAGACAAAGTGAACTTCAAGCCAAGAAGGATTCAGAGAGATAAAGACGGTCATTACATCCTTGTAAAGGGAACAATCCAAGAGGAAGAGATAACGATCATAAATATATATGCGTCAAATACCAATGCACCCAGCTATATAAAACAAGTACTAAAGGACATGAAAAATCAAATAAGCACTAATACAATTATATTGGGAGATCTCAATACTCCACTGTCACAAAAAGACAGATCAACTGCGCAGAAAATCAATAATGAAATAGTAGAACTGAACCAAACTTTTGAACAAATGGACTTAGTAGATGTCTACAGAGTGTTCCATCCCACAACATCAGAATACACATTTTTCTCAGCTGCACATGGGACGTTCTCCAAAATAGACCACATACTAGCTCATAAAACCTGCTTAAGTAAATGCAAAGGAATTGAAATTAGCCCATGCATATTATCAGACCATAGTGCAATGAAATTGGAAATCAATGGCAAAAGATCTCACAAAAACTCCCTAAACACATGGAAATTAAACAGCACACTCCTGAACAACCAATGGGTCACAGATGAAATTAAAGAAGAAATTAGACACTTTCTACAACTGAATGATAATGACAGTACAACATACCGGAACTTATGGGATACAATGAAAGCAGTCCTAAGAGGGAAATTTATAGCAATAAATACTTATATCAGGAAAATAGATCAAGCACAAATAAACAACTTAAGGGTGAACCTCGAGCTTCTAGAAAAAGAAGAGCAGGTTAAGCCAAAAGCCCGTACAAGGGAGGAAATTATAAAGATCAGAGCAGAAATTAACGTACTGGAGACTAAAATAACAATACAAAGAATCAATGAAGCAAAAAGTTGGTTCTTTGAAAGAATAAATAAGATTGACAAACCCTTATCAAACCTTATTAAAAAAAGAAAAGAAAAGACTCAAATCCATGCAATTGAAAATGAAAAGGGTGATATCACGACGGACCCTGCAGAAATCCAGAAGATCATCTATACCTATTTTGAAAATTTATATTCTACTAAGATGGAAAATGCAGAAGAAATGGACAGATTCCTAGATTCGTATGAATTACCAAAGCTGAATGAAGAAGATTTAAAAATCCTAAATAAACCAATATCAACCAATGAAATCGAAGATGTAATTAAAAACCTCCCAACAAAGAAAAGCCCAGGCCCTGATGGATTCACTGCCGAATTCTACAAGAAATTTAGAGAAGATCTAATGCCCCTACTTCTCAAACTTTTCAATGAAATTGAAAGGGAAGCAATACTCCCAAATTCATTCCTGGAAGCAAGCATTACCCTGATACCAAAACCAGAGAAGGACCCAATTAAGAAAGAGAACTACAGGCCAATCTCCCTAATGAACATAGATGCAAAAATCCTTAATAAGATACTGGCAAACAGAATCCAACAAATCATCAAGAAGATTATACACCATGACCAAGTTGGATTCATCCCAGGGATGCAGGGATGGTTCAACATACGTAAATCAATAAATGTAATACAGCATATTAACAGAACCAAAGACAAAAATCACATGATCATCTCAATAGATGCAGAAAAAGCTTTTGACAAAGTCCAGCACCTTTTCATGATAAAAACCCTACAGAAAATTGGAATAGAGGGTCTTTATCTCAATCTGGTAAAAGCTATCTATGACAAACCAACAGCCAATATTATACTAAATGGCCAAAAACTGAAAGCCTTCCCTCTAAAATCAGGAACAAGACAAGGATGTCCACTGTCCCCACTCTTATTCAACATAGTTCTGGAAACTTTAGCCAGAGCAATTAGACAAGAGAAAGAAATAAAAGGAATAATGATTGGAAAGGAAGAAGTTAAATTATCATTATTTGCAGATGACATGATACTCTACACAGAAGACCCCAAAAACTCCACTAAAAAACTGCTAGATTTAATAAGCAAATTCAGTAGTGTAGCTGGATACAAAGTCAATACTCAAAAGTCAATAGCCTTCCTGTACACAAATAACAAACTTACTGAAAGAGAAACTAGGGAAACAATACCTTTCACAATAACATCCAAAAAAATGAAATACCTAGGAATCAACCTCACAAAGGATGTAAAAGACCTCTATACTGAAAACTACAGTACTCTGAAAAAGGAGATTGAAGAGGATATCAGAAAATGGAAAGATATCCCTTGCTCCTGGATAGGAAGAACCAATATAGTGAAAATGGCCATACTTCCAAAATTGTTATACAGATTTAATGCAATTCCAATCAAAATTCCAACAGCATATCTCACAGAATTAGAGAAAACAATCCTAAAATTCATTTGGAATCAGAAGAGACCTAGAATAGCAAAGGCAATTCTGGGCAACAAACGCAAGGCAGGGGGCATCACAATCCCCGACTTGAAATTATACTATAAAGCTACTGTGATAAAAACAGTGTGGTACTGGCAAAAAAACAGACCTGAAGATCAATGGAACAGATTAGAAGATGCTGAAACAACCCCAGACATACTAAGCCACCTTATCTTTGACAAAGGTGCCAAACACATTCACTGGAAGAAAGATAGCCTCTTTAATAAATGGTGCTGGAAAAACTGACTCTACACATGCCGAAGATTAAAATTAGACCCATATCTTTCACCATGCACTAAACTAAATTCAAAATGGATCAGAGATCTAAATATTAAAACAGAAACATTAAATCTGCTGGAAGGTAGGATAGGTAAAACCCTTGGAGACATTAGTGTAGGCAAAGACTTTATGAATAAAAACTCAACCGCACGGGAACTATCCCAAAGTATCAATAACTGGAAACTCATCTTATTAAAAAGCTTTTGCACAGAAAGAGAAACTACCAACAGAGTGAAGAGACAAACCACAATGTCGGAAAAAAATGCTTGCCAGCTGTTCCTCAGATAAAGGATTACTATGGAGAACACATAAAGAACTCAAAAAAATCAGACCTCCCAAATTTAAAGACCCACTCCAAAAATGGGCATCTGAGATGAATACACATTTCTCAGATGAAGAAATACTAATGACAAATAAATATACAAAAAAATGTGCACCATCACTAGTCATTCGAGAGATGCAAATTAAAACAACACTGAGATACCATCTCACTCCAGAAAGAATGGCTACTAGAAAGAAATCAACTAATAACAAATGCTGGAGGGGCTGTGGGGAAAAAGGAACCCTTCTTCACTGTTGGTGGGAGTGTCGACTGGTACAGCCACTGTGGAAGTCAGTGTGGAGATTCCTCAGAAAACTAGGGTTGGAGGTCCCATTCGACCCAGCTATTCCCCTTCTGGGCATCTTCCCAGAAGAATTAAAAACATCGTACCACAGCAATATATGTGCACCCATGTTTATAGCAGCACAATTTGTAATAGCCAGATCTTGGAAACAACCCAAATGCCCATCAACTCAGGAATGGATAAGAAAGACGTGGTATTTTTATACAATGGAGTACTATTCAGCCATAAAGAAGGATAAACTGGAGACTTTTATAGGTAAATGGATGCAACTCGAGAAAATACTCATAAGTGAAATAAACCAGAAGCACATGTGTCAGCATCGTATTGTCTCTCTAGTATGAGAAACTGAAAGAGTAAATAAGATCCAAAATGTACAATAGACATGGTGAATCAAAAAGAAACTGGTCAAAAGGAAAGAGAGACTGGAATAGGGAAAAGAAAGAAGGGAAAGGGAAAAAAATTGTATATATACATATATATATATATATATATATATATATATATATATATATATATATGATGGTTAAGATAGATACACTACCAATTTTACTTAGTTCATTGAAGAGTAAGGTTTGTGCCAATAATGTTTGGACAATTGAATGCTAATGTCTGGTATCCTGAATATCTAACTTAAAGATAGTAATACGTAATATATTAACCATTGTTACTCTCCTATTATGTTGTTTTGAAAATTTGTTCTTCTTTTGATTTGTTTTGTTTTTTCTTCTCTTTAAATAAAAAAAAAAGTCAGGGATGAGGAATCCTTTTTGGTACATTTATCCTTTCAGTCAAAAGAGCATTTACTAAGCATCTACCTGGGCAAAGCACTGTTTTAGATGCTTTACTAGTCCCTGTGAGAGAGAAAGAATGATGTGAAAAATATGGATTCTTTCTTATGAAACTTAAAATCTATTTGGAAATACAAAATTTAGAGAAAGACCTATAAAGTCGGGCATATTTCTCATTTTATTTCTTGTCTGAGAACTACCAGATTAATGTTTCACTGCTTAAAAATTAATTATTGTCCTTTATAAGGAAGGACAATCAGATGCAGAAAAAGACTAGGGATGTGTGTGAAAGATATGAATTGCTAAAACTTTTCTGTGATATAAGATGTAAAATGTGTCCTGATTAAAAGTCACAGTTGGTGCTGAGGAGAAAGAATTAGCATTCTGAAAGAGAGAAAATGCACAAAAGTTTCTAGTAGACTATATAAATGAATTGCAGTGGAGTGGAGTTACAGTCAGGAAATAACATAAAGAATAAAATTATATATTCTGATGACCTAACATAAACCAATTTAGAAATGTGACATTAACTTTGAGATATTTGGTAAATAAACACCTGCTCACTGCTTGAAACTTTTGTTAAATAATATTGATACAGGATAGCACAAGTTATATGAGGCTATTTTTATGCTTACATATATTTATTTCACATTAAGAAATTTAAACAATGGCTGTCCCCTTAGCAACATCTTCTCCTGCTTACTTGGAGATTTGCACATTGCAATTCACATTGTAATTCAGATACAGCTGTCATTCATCTTCACCTGATCTGTGGAAAATCAAGAGGCAATAGTGGCAGTAGCCAAAGCAGTTTGTAGACAGGGAGTTGTAACCTGATCTTGCTTTATGATACATATACCTGCTATTGTCCCTTGGTCTGGGTTAAATGCTGTAACCGAGCAACTGATCCGGTGGTGTGGTGTTGGGTAACAAGAGGGTTAGGACAGGGCCAAGGTTGATATATGCCCTTAATTCAATTGACAGCTAGGTTTATTCTCACAAACAGACTGAAGTGATTTTAAAAACCTACTCCCTAGGAACATCTGCTTGATTAAATTGAGTTTAGAATGGACCAATTAGTAGAAGAAATTTAACTTTTGGGGGAAAAACCAAACTGCATATCAAGACAAGTTTAGACAGAATTCAAATTTAGTCCTTTTGAAATAAAAGTCATGTAACCTCAAAATACACACCCATACAAAGTTTAAGTTGATAGACCTGGGCTTCCCACCTAACACACACACACACCATCATCATCATCATCATCATCATCATCATCATCATCAATAACTATAATTATTTAAAAAGAACTCAGCTAGTGGCAACTGACTATTTAGGTCAGTTTTAGAGAGGTAGAGCAGCTTAGGTAAAACAGTTGTTCCTGCCCCTACCCAGAGCCCAGTGTTGACTCCTGTGTGGCTGGATAGAGGGAAGATGGCCCTGGGACTAACGCCCTCCCTTCCAGGCACATGACCCTCCCAAAACCTGAGGCTGGGATGACCTCCTGCTTCGCACACTCACATTACCTTGCTTTCAGTTGGAGTCCCAAGCTGTCAGCTAAGGAAAGGGAGAATACAAATTAATAACAAGAGGCTTAGTTTTTAGAAATTAAAAACAGAGGAAGAGATTTCCTCCTCTTCCTCTTTCTTAGAACATTTACTTTATTTTTATGCTTTAAAAAAGAATTGGGGCCGGTGAGATGGCTCAGTGGCGTAAGCGCCTGACCAGCAAGCGCGAGGGCCCGAGTTCAACTCCCGGAACCCACATACGAAAAAAGGGCCGGTGATATCGCTCAGCGGCACGGGCGCCTGCTGGCGCACGATGTCCTGAGGTCGACCGCTGGTACCCACAAAAAAAAAAAAAAAGGAATTTATTAGTACATGTGTGCAGTACATAATGTTCACATTCCATGTGTGGAGTTGGTATGTGTACACAACACATCTTCATTGGTTCTTTTATCCCCTTTTCTTCCCCTGCCTTCCTTCCTTCCTCCATCCCTTGATCCCCTCCCACAGTGACAAAGATCTGTCTCTCTACTTATTATCTATCTTTTGTTTTGCTCTTTATTTATACTTTGGGTTTCCTATATACGAGAAATCATATGATATTTAAGCTTGTGGGTCTGATTTACTTTACTTAAAATTATGGTCTCCAGGTGCATCCATTTTCCTACAAGTGACTCAAGTTTATCTTTCTCTATCTTTCTCACATTTTCTGTGTGCATTCATCTGTTGATAGAAATATAGGCTGCTCCCAAGATCTAGCAATTTGAATTGTGCTGCTAGAAACATGGATATCCATGTATCACTGTAATATGTTCTTCAACTCTTTCAGGACAATACCTAGATGGTGAATGGCTGCGATAAATGGAATTTCTAGATTAGTTTTTTGATAAAACTCCATACTGATTTCTATAGTTGTACTACTTTACATCTCTACCAACTGAACTAAAAAAATTGTAGAGCCCCCCCCCCAAATAAAAGAACCAAACAAAACCTGGGTAAGTAAAACGAATAGCTAGTTCCCAGAAGAAGTATAAATGCCAATAAATACATGAAGACACCTTCAGCTAGCCATTAGAGTAATGCAAATTAAAACACTGAGATTTAATCATCCCAGAAAGATATCAATAACAAATGCTAGAGAGGCTGTGGGGGAAAAGAACATTTACTTTAGAAAACTTTTCAATATGAGTACTTTCTCTTTTCTCTGAAATTTATATAAATTCTTTTGAAGACTAGTAGGAATTTTGTCAGCTCTATGACATAGAAAAATTGTCTTTCTCAAGTCACTGGAGTCCATCTCTTCATGTAAATATAGAGGAGGTGGCACCCCATCTCCTAGTTTCTGGGGGAGTGTAGGAACCTCACTTCCGCAGGCACCTTTTTCCAAATAACAAAACCTCCTTCTAAGCATGAGAAGTTTTCCCCTGCTAAAGCCAATTAGCTAACACAGATGTTCACCCCAATTACTAGATGAAGTTGAAATGATATACATGTGATAAATCATGTTGTCGAGTACTCTTATTTGAAGACTAGATATTGTTTATCTTAAAACCATGCAATCAATGGATTGTATCTGTTTAGCTCTATAACAGTAAGTTTTCTTTCTGTCTTGCAATCTCTTAAACCATTTGCCAATGAATAACATCAAACCCCTTAGTACTTAAAAAATAAAAGTGTTTTCTATCTCTACTTCCTTTGTGGGTAGGATATTTGGGTTGGGACATTTAATTTTTTATTATATTTCCCCAACACAAGCACATTCTTACTGACTGCCTGGGGAGCCTTAGTTTTTGGCCAGGAATCATTAGCCCTTATGACAGAATCTTTATTCACCTGTCCGAAGCCCAACGTCTTCTGTCCTAGCCTCAGCATGGGGAGTATCTGAGCAGATCAGGTCCTCCTACAAATGTACAAATATTCAATGACCTCCACGTCGCCTTTAGACAGCAGCTGTGGTAACCTCTTGCATGTTGACTTTTTCAGTCACTTATGAGCAGGAAAAGTTGAAGTAAAATCTTGCTAATGTTAAGTAATTTTATACACACTTATTTATAAAAATATTAAAGGTATTAAGTAGTATTGATTCTTGGCTTTCCATGAATCAAGCAAAAGTGAATGATATCTGTGTTGGAATTACAGTGTGAATTACAATGTGCAGAGCTCCAAGGGAATAGAAGCTGCTGGTGAGGGGACAGCCGTGAGGGGGTTCTATTCTGAACTGGTTTGAATTTTTTAATATGAAATATGTAAGCATTAAAATGGCCCTAAATTATTCCTACTCCCCTATATAAAATTTATTTAACAAAGGCTCCAAGCAGCGAGCAGGTATTTAGTTACCAACATTCTTCTGTTTGTTTGTTTTTGTTTTGTTTTGTTTTCTGGTTTTTTAATTTATTTTAAAGACAATATTTTTGGTAGATACATGCTCACATATGAGATCTACTTTTTAAGCAATACTACTCCAAGCAGTACTATTAAATATCCACACACTGTTACAGAGCATATCTCCAGAACTTCATCCTTCCGCACCACTGAAATTCTGTATCCACTGAACAGCAGCTTTTCTCCCTCCAGCCTCTGGTAACCAATATTCTAATTTCTGCTTCTATGAATGTGAATACTTTAGATACATTGTACATGCTGTTGGAATTTTGATTGGAATTGCATTAAATCTGTATAACAATTTTGGAAGTATGGCCATTTTCACTATATTGGTTCTTCCTATCCAGGAGCAAGGGATATCTTTCCATTTTCTGATATCCTCTTCAATCTCCTTTTTCAGAGTACTGTAGTTTTCAGTATAGAGGTCTTTTACATCCTTCGTGAGGTTGATTCCTAGGTATTTCATTTTTTTGGATGTTATTGTGAAAGGTATTTTTTCCCTAATTTCTCTTTCAGTAAGTTTGTTATTTGTGTACAGGAAGGCTATTGACTTTTGAGTATTGACTTTGTATCCAGCTACACTACTGAATTTGCTTATTAAATCTAGCAGTTTTTTAGTGGAGTTTTTGGGGTCTTCTGTGTAGAGTATCATGTCATCTGCAAATAATGATAATTTAACTTCTTCCTTTCCAATCATTATTCCTTTTATTTCTTTCTCTTGTCTAATTGCTCTGGCTAAAGTTTCCAGAACTATGTTGAATAAGAGTGGGGACAGTGGACATCCTTGTCTTGTTCCTGATTTTAGAGGGAAGGCTTTCAGTTTTTGGCCATTTAGTATAATATTGGCTGTTGGTTTGTCATAGATAGCTTTTACCAGATTGAGATAAAGACCCTCTATTCCAATTTTCTGTAGGGTTTTTATCATGAAAAGGTGCTGGACTTTGTCAAAAGCTTTTTCTGCATCTATTGAGATGATCATGTGATTTTTGTCTTTGGTTCTGTTAATATGGTGTATTACATTTATTGATTTACGTATGTTGAACCATCCCTGCATTCCTGGGATGAATCCAACTTGGTCATGGTGTATAATCTTCTTGATGATTTGTTGGATTCTGTTTGCCAGTATCTCACAGAATTAGAGAAAACAATCCTAAAATTCATTTGGAATCAGAAGAGACCTAGAATAGCAAAGGCAATTCTGGGCAACAAACGCAAGGCAGGGGGCATCACAATCCCCGACTTGAAATTATACTATAAAGCTACTGTGATAAAAACAGTGTGGTACTGGCAAAAAAACAGACCTGAAGATCAATGGAACAGATTAGAAGATGCTGAAACAACCCCAGACATACTAAGCCACCTTATCTTTGACAAAGGTGCCAAACACATTCGCTGGAAGAAAGATAGCCTCTTTAATAAATGGTGCTGGAAAAACTGGCTCTACACATGCCGAAGATTAAAACTAGATCCATATCTTTCACCATGCACTAAACTAAATTCAAAATGGATCAGAGATCTAAATATTAAAACAGAAACATTAAATCTGCTGGAAGGTAGGATAGGTAAAACCCTTGGAGACATTGGTGTAGGCAAAGACTTTATGAATAAAAACTCAACCGCACGGGAACTATCCCAAAGAATCAATAACTGGGATCTCATCTTATTAAAAAGCTTTTGCACAGCAAGAGAAACCACCAACAGAGTGAAGAGACAACCCACAATGTGGGAAAAAATGTTTGCCAGCTGTTCCTCAGACAAAGGATTACTATCGAGAACATATAAAGAACTCAAAAAAATCAGACCTCCCAAATTTAAAGACCCACTCCAAAAATGGGCATCTGAGATGAATACACATTTCTCAGATGAAGAAATACTAATGGCAAACAAATATACAAAAAAATGTGCAACATCACTAGTCATTCGAGAGATGCAAATTAAAACAACACTGAGATACCATCTCACCCCAGAAAGAATGGCTACTATTAAGAAATCAACTAATAACAAATGCTGGAGGGGCTGTGGGGAAAAAGGAACCCTTCTTCACTGTTGGTGGGAGTGTCGACTGGTACAGCCACTGTGGAAGTCAGTGTGGAGATTCCTCAGAAAACTAGGGTTGGAGGTCCCATTTGACCCAGCTATTCCCCTTCTGGGCATCTTCCCAGAAGAATTAAAAACATCGTACCACAGCGATATATGTGCACCCATGTTTATAGCAGCACAATTTGTAATAGCCAGATCTTGGAAACAACCCAAATGCCCATCAACTGAAGAATGGATAAGAAAGATGTGGTATTTTTATACAATGGAGTACTATTCAGCCATAAAGAAGGATAAACTGGAGACTTTTATAGGTAAATGGATGCAACTCGAGAAAATACTCGTAAGTGAAATAAACCAGAAGCACATGTGTAAGCATCGTATTATCTCTCTAGTATGAGAAACTGAAAGAGTAAATAAGATCCAAAATGTACAATAGACATGGTGAATCAAAAAGAAACTGGTCAAAAGGAGAGACTAGATACATTGTACAACTGGAAGCATACAGTATTTGTCCTTCTGTGACTTATTTCATTTAGCATGGTGTCTTTAAGCTTATCCTTGTTACAGTTTACAGGAATTCTTCTTTAAGAATTGTAGGGCCGGTGAGATGGCTCAGTGGCGTAAATGCCTGCCTGGCAAGCGCGAGGACCTGAGTTCGACTCCCGGAACCCATGTACAAAAAAGGGGCCGGTGATATCGCTCAGCAGCACGGGCGCCTGCTGTCACGCGAGGTCCTGAGGTCGACCCCCAGTACCCCCCCCAAAAAAAAGAATTGTACGTATGTACCATACGTTCTTTCACTTATATCATCTGTCCATGAACATTAAAGTTACTTCTATCTCTTATGAATGATACTATTATGAACACTGCTGCAATGAACATGAGAATGCAAATAACTCTTCAAGATCTTGTCTTCAGTTCTTTTAGGTAAATACCCATACATAAGGTTCCTGGATCGTATGACAGTTCCAGTTTAAAATTTTTGAGGAACCTCCATACTGTTTTCTAAAACATCTGTAACATTTTACATTTTCACCAACAGTTTACAAGGGTTAAAATTTCTCTACATTCTCAATACTTCTTATTTGTTTATTGAATAACAGATATTATGATAAAAGTGAGATGATATTTCATTATGCTGTTGACTTTTATATCCCTGATAATTAGTAATGCTGAATCTTTTCATATACCATATGTGGTTCAAAATTGTCTATTTAAGTCTTTTCTTATTAACTGGGTTATTTGGTTTGGCTTTTGCTCCTTTTTTATAGAAGTTCATTACATATTTCAATATTAATCCCTTATTGCCTTTTAATTCTATTGTCTATATTTCTATATAGTACTTTTTACTTTGATGTAGTCCTACTTACCTATCTTTGTTATTATTGCTTGTGCTATTGTTGTCATAGCCAAAAAATCATTGTAAGTGCAGTGTTAAAAGGGTTTTCCCTGCTTTCTTCTAGCAGTTGTAGAGGCTTAAGTCTTACAGTTAAGTTTTTAAAAACATTTTGATTTGACTTTCATGTATGGGGGAAGATAGGGCCCATTTTTCCTGTAAACATCTGGCTTTCCCAGTACCATTTATTGAAGAGATAATTATTTCCCCCATTGTATATCTTGGAGACTGGTCAAATATTAGTTGAATGTATGACTATGTTTATTTCTTAGTCCTCTGTTCTGTTCTGTTCTGTTGTTCTATATGTCTGTCTTTATGTCAGAGCCATACTATTTTATTACTGTCTCTTTGTATATATTTTGAAGTCAGGAAGTATAAAGAGTCCAGTTTTGTTCTTTTTCCTTAAAATTATCTTGGTTACTCTTAGATTTTTATTGTTCCATTAGAATTTCTGGTTTTTCCTATTTTTGAAAAATACACTATTTTAATTTTGAAAAGGATCACATTTAAATCTGTAGATTACTTTGGGTACTATAGATATTTTAGCAGGCCTTTTCAAACCCTTCCTAAAAATCAAGCAAACAGCCAACTCAATTTTGAGGTCAGCATCTTCCTTATAACAAAGCTAGATAATCCACTACCAAAAAGAAAACTTCAAAACAATATCTCTCATAAATATACATGCAGGGCCGGTGAGATGGCTCAGTGGCGTAAGCGCCTGCCTGGCGAGCGTGAGGTCCTGAGTTCAACTCCCGGAACCCACATACGAAAAAGGGGCCAGTGATATCGCTTAGCAGCACGGGTGCCTACTGGTACACAAGGTCCTGAGGTTGACCCCCGCTACCCACAAAAAATAAATAAATAAATAAATAAATAAATAAATAAATAAATAAATAAATGTGCAAAAATTCCTCAGTAAAAAACTGGCAATCTAGCCAGGCATGGTGGCAAGTGCCTATAATCCCAGCACTCTGGGAGTTTGAGGCAGGAGGATCACAAGCTCAACCCAGCTTGGGCAACTTAGTGACTTAGCAAAACCATGTCTCAAAAGGGGGGCAGGTTGCTGAAAGTGTAGTTCAGTGCAAAGGTTCTCAGTCACCAGTACTACTGTGGTGGATTAACTAATGGGCAACTTGCAACACCCAGCTGAACTAATCAGCGTGGTTCTGGGTGTGGCTGGCCCACCTGAGCATTGTTGCTAACAGCATAAAAGGAGAACTAGAGGGAAAGATGGTGTGCCGTTGATTCTCTTGGAGAAGATTGTCATGCTGGTTTTCCTGATATGAACTCAGCTGTTCTCATCCTTGAAGGAGCTTGGATCCTTGCTATTGTTGAGGATGGCTGTGGTTCTTTTGTGGGGAGCTCTGGTCCTTACCTTAAGCATTGCTTCTTGGCTCCAGCGCAGATCCCTCAGCCTGCTGGCACAGATCCTTCACCCCACTGGTGCAGACTTTCTAGCTTCCACCACTGATCTTAGGACATTGACGTGGGATCTAGGCCCTCAGCTGGATTCTTTGGGTCTCTAGTATGTTGACAGATCTGCACTCTTTCAGTTGACTCTTTGGATGAATATTATAAAACAATCCTATAAACTATGTGTCCCATATGAAATCATTTCCCTTGTAAACCCTGACTACAACTACCAAATAAGTAAATAAATTAATAGCAACCTGAATTCAACAGCATATTAAAAGAATTATACTCCATAATCAAGAATTTATCATTTGGATGCAAAAATGATTCTCCATATCAAAAGCAATCAACTTGATATACTACACTAACAGAATAAAAGATTACATTTACATGATTATCTCACATGATGTAGGAAAAGCATTTGACAAAATTCAACCTCTTTATGATACAGATACTTAACAAGCTAAGAATGGAAAGAAATCTACCTCAACATAATAAAGTTCATACATAAAAAGCCCTTAGCTAGCATCATATTCAATAGTGAAAATCCAAAAGCTTTTCTTCTAAAATAAGGAATAAGACAAGGATGCTTACTTTCCATTTTTATTTGCCATATTATTCAACATAATAATAGAAATTGTAGTCAGAGCAATTAGGCAAGAAATAGAAATAAAACGAATCCAAATTTAAAAGGAAGCAGTACAATTATCTCTGTTCATATGCACCAGGATCATGTAAGTAAAAAAATCCTAAATATTCCAGAAAGCTTGTTATGGCTGATCAATAAATTCAACAATGTGGCAAGCTAAAAAAATCAACATGCAAAAATCCACTGTGTTTTATGCACCACAACAAACAATACAGAAAGGGGATTAAGAAAACATCCCATTCACAATCAAATCAATAAAGTGCTTAGGAATAAGTTTAACCAAGGAGATGGAAGATTTATTCTCATTACTATCAAACATTGTTGAAAGAAATTAAAGATGACACAAATAACGGAAAGAGATTTTCTCCCTTCTGAGTGATACATATGGATGCCTTCTATGTTGATTAATCCAAATTTTCAAACATACATAGGTTTTTTAGCTCTGACTAGCATCAACAATAAGTCTGTACAATAATTTTACAATTATAAGTAGATTTGAAACAGATATATAATAGATATTTACAAAGCAGGTTAGGTGGATGGGCTTGATGTTGAAATAAAGAACCCAAAGAGACACAGTGGAGAACAGTGACAAAGGACTGACTAGGGAAGAAATAATCTGAGAAATTTATTAATTTTAGGAAGAAAAATTTAATAAATTTCAATGAACCAAACCCAATCAGCTGCATTCAGGAAAGTAAGATTTTTTAGGATTCTGCACCAAGGATTCAAATATAAGAATAATTAATTTATAGGTTATGAGATACATCATTTGCTTGAACTGAGAGTTATCCCTGGAAGTAATTCAGAAAGAGTCCTATAGAGAGGAAGGAACAGAGATAGATATTACCTCCCAGGGTAAAGTTCAAGAAAAACAGAGTTTAATTTACATAGTAACATTCACTCCAACAATATGGTCAATTGAAAATTCACCTATTTTCATGTAATTTGTGCACAAAGAATCTTTATTCAATTGCAAAGTAATGTTTATATACCAAAAAATTAGTTAAGATTGTGCTGATGTCTAAAACCCATTGAAAGGTAAACTGAGTTCCTGTTCCTCAGGCTAAGAGACTAATTGGTCTTACCCCTTTTAAGGACACTTTTGGAGGACACCAGTAGCAGAGGTGGCAAACTCTCTGTCGAAGGAATTTGTTTTCAGATACTTGACCTCACTGCCTGCTTTGCCATATTCGTGTCCATAGTTTTCTTCCCTCTTAAACAGAGGTGTTGGGCCGGTGAGATGGCTTAGCGGCATAAGCGCCTGCCCAGCAAGCGTGAGGTCCTGAGGTCGACTCCCGGTACCCACATAAAAAACAAACAAACAAACAAAAAAAAAAAACAGAGGTGTGATTATTAACCACAGAACTGAGTGGTGTCCACAGAGAGAATGAAGGTCACCTTCTCCCACTGGCAGGTCTGACAAGGAAAGGACACTATGAGAGAAAGGTGACACGAGAGAGGACAGCTGCCAGCAGAAACTGTTGCTCCTTCTTCCCCTGATGACCTTGACTAAGTGGAATAGAGCTGGCTCTGGCTGTTTGCATGCTTATTCCAAACACCTTATAGTGAAAGAACTGGGGAAATATTCAGAATGAGTGAGGATGATGAGGCATCATTCCGACAGCTAGTGTCACATGTCTGCTTCTCAAAGTTGGAAGCTTAGTCAGACTCAAGAAGTGATGAAGGTAAATGTTATATGATTAAACCAGTGTCTATTGTTTGTGCTTGTGGCAAATGGAAATCTATTCATGAACAGAATTTTGGGCTGCTAAAACATCACTGATACCCAGTTGGATCCCATGTGACATGTTTCTTATAGATATCAGACTTTCTAATACCTCATAAGAAAGACCCTAGAGAAAACACAACTGCCATATTTGAAATTCTCTGATTGCGCTTTATTTCTTATTCTAGCTACCTTACTACTTCCAAAGTTCCAATTATAGTGATTTATATTCTAAGGGACAGCTTTTACAGTTAGCAACTCTTTAAAAGCACAAGTGATATTAAGGAAACAGGTAACTTATTTGACATATGGGTTTTATAATTCTGATGGCATTGCTGCGCAGAGGGTTGATACTGAAGAAACAGCTTGTTACACTCAATCAACAAGCATGTAATGGCAATAATTTCGCCATTTGTGCCAGTGCCATGGAATTCTAGGAAAAGAATTGCCTTCATTTTTAGTCATATAAAAAATATACTAACGTCCTTGGTAGGACATTTTAATAATAGTTTCATTATGGACTAGGAAAGCATCTGTCCTCAAAATGTTTTTCTTCAAATTATCTCATTTGACTTCAAACCATTTTTTAAGATAGATGATCTATTGTAACTTCAGTTTCAGGGGTAATTATAGCAACCCACATTCTACAAAGTACATCTCCAGTATGAAAGGCTTTCTGTGTCTTCCTAACAATTACATCCAGGCAGGTAGGACGCTTTCTCTGATTTGCTGTTGCAGACACAAGGGCTCGGGGAACCTACTCACACAGCAAGCTCTAGGCGTTGTTCCTACAGATATACCATCATCCCCCCAGCGAATCTCTGACAAATGTCAGAAACATTTCTCAACAATACTAAAGCACCTTCTTAGCATGCAGAAGGCTGTAAATTCAATCCCTAGTACAAAACAAAACAATAGTTTAGATAATTTCAAATCTACTTAGAACTCTTCATTTGAGCAAACATCATCAGAAACTCTGAACAGTGTCCTAGTAATCAATGGCAAGATTAAATCATTGTTCCAAATATGAATATAAAGCTGTAAAATAATCCTTGGGCAGCATTCTTCTTGGTATCCAGCTATTGCTATTTCAATCACAGTGTTCCATAAGTGTATCAGTAATACAAGAAAATGCTACCTTTCCAGCAATTTCCAAAGAGTTGGCAATGACAAAGTCCAAAATTTAGCCTGGACTATAGTTACATATGTTGAATGTAAAATATTTGACTTCCTGTCGGTTTACTCTAATGTAGTTGATGTCTGCTATTTTGGAAGGTTGTAGTAACTCAGATGAGGGTCAGGACATAGATGTATGTTCAGAATTCATAAAGCAAAGACTAAGCATGCCATACTAATTATTTAGCCAAAAATATTTGCCTTGTCACCTATGTAGCAGCTAGAGTACCAGACATGAGAACGATTTAGACATGAAAGAGACAGTGTGAGATAGAATCCTTGAAGTGTTATGAGGACCAAGAGTGCATATATGTGAAAATGTTTAGCATCCTATAAATGCTCACTAAGCACCAGTTCAACATACTCCCTGCCCTCACAGAACTTAAAAACCTTAAACAAATAGAATGCTACACTATTATTAACAATTATTGTTTCTGAAACATCATTATTTAATGCCCATAGTGATATTGATAATAATAACCTAATTTATAAACTATTCAGATGAATCTTATCAGTTTTAAAAATTAAAAAATAGGGAACTACATAATAACAATCCACAAAATCCAATTTTTAGAGTACTACTCTGGGCCTTGACATCACATCTAAAAATATTAAGTTTTTTAATCCAAAATGTGATATGTGGCTCTAAACCCTTGGATTAAATTGAGTCTTTTTATTACATTCTTCATAAATTGCAAGTAATAGATATTGGATGTACATTTAATCTCTTGACTATTGTTTGGCTGGAAAAGATTTTTTCAACTGCTACTGAAGTGTTTGCTTTGTTATACCTGAATGTGAGGGCGCTGAGTGAAGATTAATGGCAAAAAAGAGAGGAAATGTGGGGAGACCTAGGAGCTACAGTTGAATCTTGATTGGAAAATGTGGTCGTGCCTGCAACTAGATGTAGTGTTAAAGCTGTAGCTGCACAAATGCATATGATATAAATATAAAATTAAACAGGTTAGAAAAGGTTAGGATAGCTATATCTCCTCAATGCAAAAATCAGGCCCAGAAAATGGAAATATTTAATCAAGTAATCATCATGTTTCTGACCGTGAGTTCAGTTTTACCCCCGACTGCAATTCTCCCCATATATCTGAACTTGAAATCAAGTGGTTACGTGACTGCTGTGCCTCTCCAGGTGTGCACAACCTCTGCATTTCTAGCAGAACTGTTGCAGGGATTGCCACCCATTTCTATGGGAAGAATGTGGCCTGAATGCCGATGGGGGAGAGGAAAAGTGGAACGGTCACATCTCATTAGGTTGTGAAGAGCTGTAGTCACTTGTGGAACAAATCCATGACTTTTGGATATATGCATATATCCCCCCAAATTCCTTACAAGTCTCAAGCACTCCCGTCTTCACTTTGTAAAATATATAAAACAAGCACCACAGACCCCCTTTCAGTCTTTACAGCATATGCAAAGCAGGAAGGTTAGGAGTCATTCTGCCTATGAGAGACTGAAAGCCTCCAATAAGCTATGTGTCTCCCTCCCACACCCAACACGCTCATGGGCACGAACACACACACACACACACACGTGGAGTCGGGCTCTATCATTTCCCTTGGATACTATTTTGCGTCTGACCACCCAGAGAGGCCCCCTCTTCATCTTCAGCTCTCTGAGCATTGCTCCTCCTGCTCTCTCTTACACTTTTACATCTCATTGTGTCTCCCCCATTTGGAATTTACCCTGAACATGCATCTGACTTAATCTGACCTTGTTGGATATTTATATAAAGTCTGATTTTCTGTTGGATGCCCTGAATTTCCTTTGACTTTTTCTCTATCTTTAGTATAAATAAATAAACACTTCTCTGCAACACACACACACAGAAACACACAAAACCCTACACACACCTACACACACCACGTAGTTCTTAGAGACATACACATAAAAATATACACCAAGAGAAGTCACAAAATTTCAAACTCTGCCTTGTTTTTATACCATTAATGTGCTCTTTGCTGTCTTACTCTAAATTTGACCCATATGAAGTGCTGGCCAATTTTACAGCTCCTTTGAGTAACATTTTAAGGCTCATTACAGGGCCTAAAATAATTTGCATTGCCTCCCAATCTGAAATATAAGCTTTTTAAAAATAAAGTCCCACTATAAATACAACTGCTCTGAAATTGCATGTGGCACATAACTAAGTGGTACAGACTTAAGCATTCTGCTGTTTCATAATTATCGAGGACTTCCCGCTGTAACACTGGAATTCAGAAACTACAGTTGCCGTATTCTGGGTAGCATCAAACCAGTGACAAAGGAGCCACAGATACAGTTCATCAGAATGCGGTGTGAGCGAGCAACATCTGCAAGCAAAAGCCCCGACAGCAAATGAATTTTACTTCTTTACCTCAGAAGCACTGAGGCGTTGGTGCCTAGAATCTCGGCTACACGTTCGCCCCTCTAATGAACAGGGACCGGCCTGTCCTCCTGCTGCCAGAGATGCCTGTGCACCTGCTGATAAACATCAGAAAACGTACAGCTCTAGGGAAGCAGAGCTGCTTTCTGCACAGCAGATCTATTGGCGTGCACGTGGGTGTTTCTGTCCTTGGCAAGCTTGAAGTAGGGGACAACAGAAGAGCAAGTAACAGATAGAAGGAAAAGATGTCTCCTACCTGCTACAGAACCTGCAGCTCCACTTCTCTGCAAAGTGCCGGCCACAGTTGCATCGGTAGACTGCCAGTGTGGTATCATCAGTATTTAACAGGCGTAGGGACCGGGCAGGAAGGGGTGATAAGGGAGGGAACCTTGAGGAGTCATCTTTGCCAAAAGAGGCCAGAGAGTATCTCCTTTCCTTCTCCAATGACTAATTGCTCCAGAGCCCCGGCACTGAAGGTCAAGGCCTCAAGCAAACCTCCTCTGAGCAAGGCCAGTGCCGCAACCAGAAAGAGGGAGGAATGAGGTAAGAAATGAAGGAAGAAAGAGAAAGAAGAGAAGAGCAAAGAAGGAAGCAGAGCATGGATATGAGATAAGATAGAGCAAATAAATGAAGGGAAAGAAGGAAGGGAATTGATGATAAAATGAAAATTAAAAAGTAAAACAGGAAAAGAATTGCTCTGACACGAGCATGATGAAGTAGCTGTCCAGTGGTCTTGGAGAACAACTTTTCCACTTTCCTAAACAGATGAAAGGAACACAATGAGTGACCATTCACTGGGCAAACAGTGCTGAGCGGTACAGCCTTATGGGATGCTCTGGTCCGGAAACAGAGAAACGTAATGTTTTACTGCTGAAAAAGACAATGTAGAGATGATTTAATACAACCTCATTCAACGTCAGAATTCTTAACACCTTTTCAGATAGGTAACCCTCTGTTCTCTTCTTGCACATCTCTTAAAACATTGGCAGGCATTACAAACTCGTTTGGGCCAATTTTAGAGAATGCTCAAATCTAGAAATTTCTTCCTTCTTTGTAACTGAAAACTATTTCATCAGAGATTCTCTGCGATCATTCTATTTATGCCGAGACACAGGGACAGACTGGAAAACAAACAGACAGGAAGGGAATGTATATTAGAACATCCTATGATAACTAGGCTGTATAAATACAAAGTAAAGATATATTTTAAAGGGTTGGATGTATTACTACTCAAAAAGAGAAAAACTGGAAGTGAAAGGAGGGTTTAAAAAGATATCCACCACTGAAAGAAAAGATAAACTGGGAAGAATGTTTTGTCATCTAATATTGTTATCTAATTAATTTTATTCTAATATTTCTCTGATGACATTTTTTCTTTTATATCTTCTCCAAAGTGGAGATCTTTTGTTCTGGGGAATAACAGAAGAAGCTTAATTGTCTCTTTTGTGTTACAATTCTGAAAGTGTTATTTTTCTCTGATTTTCCAAATGTAATCATAATCTCCACAGTCCAGCTTTTGATTTAAGAATGATGAAGTTAAATTTGTGATTCTTCTGTCTAACATGGTCATTACACGGTTGGAGATACAGTAATTGCTTTTTTGTTTTTCAAGTGATAGTGATTTCTGTACTATAAATAAATTGGATGTTCCCTCGTTGTCCATAAACAGCTTCCATCTGGGGTCCAATATTATAATGGTTTTTGGCTTAATACATATTTATATGTTGCCAGCATCTGAAATCTATTAAAAAGAGAAATTTTTATCTGCCATTAACATGTCCTGCCACACGTTCCTGAATGTCCAAATAATTTCAAAATGCCTTGATAATTTTTTTCCTAAAGCAGATAAAATTTTATAAAAACAATATTAATGTTTATTTCCTAGACAGTCATTCCTATGACTACATATTATTACTGTGGAGGACATATCTTTACATACAATATAGTAAATTAAAAGTTTTGTGAAGACAATAGCTATATTAAAAAGATTATTTTCCACTTGTAGGTTTTTTTAAATTTCAACTTTCCTATCTATTTATTAAAAATCTCTGAGCTAAAAAAATTCGATATATCAGTTTTGTCAACTAAAAATATGTTTTCAAAATTGTTATTCAAAATAAGAAAATTCAAATATGAAAGTTCTCTATATGTTATATAAAATCTGATCTAATCACTTTGGACTAGTCAATATAAAAATTCCACAGAAAGCTACATTTGAATGTATCATTTGGTTTTTCTCTTTGAATTATAAAATGTTCCTTGTGATCCTTTACATTTAAAATTTTTCATTTTTTTTTTTTTTTTTTTTTTTTTGTGGGTACCAGGGGGACGACCTCAGGACCTCGCGCGCCAACAGGCACCCGTGCCACTGAGCGATATCACCGGCCCCTTTTTCGTATGTGGGTTCCGGGAGTCGAACTCGGGCCGTCGCGCTTGCAAGGCAGGCGCTTAAGCCGCTGAGCCATCTCACCGGCCCCTCATTTTTTTTTTTAATCATTAGGTGTTTTTTGTTTTGTTTTGTTTTGTTTTAATGCAGGTACCGGGAGTCAAACTCAGGACCTCTCACTTGCCAGGCAGGCACTTATGCTGCTGAGCCATATCACCAGCCCTATCATTAGTTTTTAATTTTACAGTTCTTCACGTAAAAGACCAGCATCTTAGAGAAATCAAAAACTTTCTTTCTTCTCCAAAGTTAGGAAGACAGAGTTGAAATCCAGGAGTATACAAACTTTTTTCACCAAATGAAAATAGAAGACAATGCTATTTTCTTTCTTGTTTCAAAAGGTGTAACTCACATAAATACTGATAATAAATGGCTACCATTATCAGATAAAGTTGTCCATATGCTGTGATCATTTTTTAAACAATTTCTATGATTTTACCCATATTATCTGCTGAAGAGTTTCGAGTTACCAAATATCTCTACTATTGACAACTATTATTTTTGACAAGATCTGAGAGCAAGAAAAGCCATATTCTCCCACCTAGAGCCTCACTCTATTTTGCCTCTTTGTACATTTATATTTCTTATATTCCAATTCTGTAAATGTTATTTAAGAAATGGATAATGATTACTAAAAGAACAGGGTTAAAATGAATATCCTGGTAAATTTTTCTTCTCATATATTCTTTTCTCTAAGAGTAAAGCTGGTTTGAAGACCAGGCCTCTTTCTCCTCTCTCCCAGTTTTCTGTTTGCGATACTTTCTCCAAATTTGACAAAATATTTCCTACTGTCTTATCTTTGCAGCCTTGCTCTACTTGACCTGTGATCTTACCCAACCAGTTAATCTTTCTCACTTTCTTGTCTTCAAATGAGACTTTCTAGGGTTATACATTAAGCTAATGTGTCAGTTAGCATTGTATCACTACAATGAAACACAATACCTGAGACAGCTACCTTTATAAAAAGAAGTTTATTCAGCCTACAGTTTTGGAGGTTCAAAGTTCAAGGTCAGATGAGGAGGAATTTGTTTAGCCTTGTTCTGGGAGGGTAATGGAGTAAATGGTCACGTTTCAAACAAGAGCAGGGAAAAAGAGGATGGGCAAGGTCAGGCTTTCCCCTTTGTTAACAACACTGGGAACCAAGATTTTCGTCACAAAGGACCCTCTAGGATCTTCAAGGTGCCTTCTAGAGATCACATCATGTTATATCTTAATATCCATTCTACATCTGTAATTACTAAATCATGTTTTTTTTAAAGAGAAGAAAAGACAAAACAAAACAAATCAAAAGAGAACAAATTTTCAAAACAGCATAATAGGAGGGTAACAATGGTTAATGCATTACGTATTGTTATCTGTAAGTTAGTTATTCAGGATACTAGATATTAGCATTCAATTGTCCAAACATTGGCACAAACCTTACTCTTCAATGAACTAAGTAAAATTAGTAGTGTATCTATCTTAACCATCTTATATATAAATACAATTTTTTTTCCTTTCCCTTCTTTCTTTTCCCTATTCCCCCATTCCAGTCTCTCTTTCCTTTCAACCAGTTTCTTTTTGATTCACCATGTCTACTGTACATTTTGGATCTTATTTACTCTTTCAGTTTCTCATACTAGAGAGACAATACGATGCTTACACATGTGCTTCTGGTTTATTTCACTTATGAGTATTTTCTCGAGTTGCATCCATTTACCTATAAAAGTCTCCAGTTTATCCTTCCTTATGGCTGAATAGTACTCCATTGTATAAAAATACCACATCTTTCTTATCCATTCCTCAGTTGATGGGCATTTGGGTTGTTTCCAAGATCTGGCTATTACAAATTGTGCTGCTATAAACATGGGTGCACATATATCGCTGTGGTACGACGTTTTTAATTCTTCTGGGAAGATGCCCAGAAGGGGAATACCTGGGTCAAATGGGACCTCCAATCCTAGTTTTTTGAGGAATCTCCACACTGACTTCCACAGTGGCTGTACCAGTCGACACTCCCACCAACAGTGAAGAAGGGTTCCTTTTTCCCCACAGCCCCTCCAGCATTTGTTATTAGTTGATTTCTTAATAATAGCCATTCTTTCTGGGGTGAGATGGTATCTCAGTGTTGTTTTAATTTGCATCTCTCGAATGACTAGTGATGTTGCACATTTTTTTGTATATTTATTTGCCATTAGTATTTCTTCATCTGAGAAATGTGTATTCATCTCAGATGCCCATTTTTGGAGTGGGTCTTTAAATTTGGGAGGTCTGATTTTTTTGAGTTCTTTATATGTTCTCGATAGTAATCCTTTATCTGAGGAACAACTGGCAAACATTTTTTCCCAACTTGTGGGTTGTCTCTTCACTCTGTTGGTGGTTTCTCTTGCTGTGCAAAAGCTTTTTAATAAGATGAGGTCCCAGTTGTTGATTCTTTGTGATAGTTCCTGTGCAGTTGAGGTTTTATTCATAAAGTCTTTGCCTACACCAATGTCTTCAAGGGTTTTACCTATCCTACCTTCCAGCATATTTAATGTTTCTGTTTTAATATTTAGATCTCTGATCCATTTTGAGTTTAGTTTAGTGCATGGTGAAAATGGCTGTACTCCCAAAACTATAAAACAGATTTAATGCAATCCCGATCAAAATACCTTAGCATGCCTCACTGATCTAGAGAAAACATTCCTAAAATTCACTGCAAATAACACCTCCTTGAAAGTTAGAATGTCAGCATATAAATTGGGTGGGATGCAAGCATTCAGGTGATAGTAGAGATGTTCATGAAATGAAAATATCAGATTTTTCAAAACCCTGCTTAATCAGATTGGCTGGTCCTTTTCTATTCACTTCTGGCTGTTGCTACCTGATCTCTAACAGCCCTGACATGAGAAATATTTTGTTTGAAAGTTGAATGTCCTTCTTTGATTCTAGGTGTAACTCAATTACTCTGGATCCTGTGCCAAAAACAGCACCTGCTAAGGGCTTTGCCCACGTGTTGCCCATTGGTGAGCCAGCAGATGCACAGGGAGGAAGAAGAGCTCTGGGTGCATCAGGTGCCTTGGGTCAGATGTATCTGAAGGGGCACTCATGAAGTTAGGTCTCTTTTTTCCTATCCCAAGGAAGGAGGACTTGCATCCAGCAAACAAAAATGTTGTATTTTAAAAACTTAACTGGATGAACATCAGGTTAGACTCTGATTGTAAAGCTAACTTACAAACATGATTGATATAAAATCTACAGCTAAACATTCATAGCCATGCAGAAATGTCCACGAATATTTACTAATGTATAGGGCAAGCTACAAAGTAATATGTAAATAATATTTTTGAAGGAAGTGTACATGTAATTTGGATATGTGAACATAGGTGATATTAGAAGGATGATTATCAAAATGTTTGGTAATTAATTCTCTGGCAATAAAAGTATTTTTCTTACATGATTTTCTGTGTTCTGACATTGTTTTTGTTATTGTATTGAGGATTTTATATTAAACTGTTGCATACATAAATAATTTGACAGTATTAAGCAATACAAGATGAATCATGCAAATATCTCCATTTTGGTTACCAAACGGTGGTTATCTGACAATTTTAGGGTTATAATTTCATATGAATTTTATTGTTAAAAAATAAAAATAAATGGAAGTAACATGCTTGCCTTCATTGAGCGAGAAGGAGATTGCTTCTAAAATGCATTCGAGGAAAAATAAAATTATAGTCTGTTCAGTTCAGTGTCCTTTGTTAATAAGCATTGTAATGAAATGAAAATATGAATATACATTATCTCCTAAATGTCTCTTTCTCAAATGCACCATCAAGCATGTTTCGTAGATCTCCCTGGCTTTTCTTATTTGAGAACACCAGATGGACGTGGAAGCACACAGTGTGCTAGAAACATTTGCTCCTCCTACTCAAGATTTGTACCAGCAGATTCTCCTCCATAATTTCCCTTAAACTGTATCATAGCCAAAACCATTATGGAATTAACTCAATGCCAGCAAATCTAATGGTTAATAACATTTATCACAATGGAAGCTAAGCTACTGACAAATATAGATTGTCAAGATGCTACTTTTGGTCAGTTTGTACTTTTCTTGTATTTTCTACCCTTAGGGATCAAAGGATTCTGTCATTACCTTACAAAACTTTGTTTGGCATGCAAACAAGGCCATATTAGTGGAATTCTTACTGCAGTGCTCTTATTAGTGTGCACGGTTGGTGCACAGTTCATCCTGCACCCCAGATTTCATCCCAATTTATGTTTTTCTGCAACTCTGTTATTGAAATTTTATTCAACTTATATGGCATCTAATTTTACATTTTTAATCCAAAATTATAAGTTAGTAAGGAATTACTTTTTATTTCTTCATTTGTAAAGGATGCATGGTTCTTTGAAACTAGGTTTGCAAGGAATCTAGTATTTATCTTCTTTTTCAGGGAACTGTATAATGGGAATTCCATGTTAAATTCTTACTTATGGTTGTTGCAAAATATTTTTAGCATATTGTTCTTCCGTATTAAAAACAAAAACATTGAAAATGATGAATTTCAATTTCCATTTGCAATTTTCATCTGCAAATGGAAATAATATTTTAAAGAGTGGAAACATCGTTATGTTTCCACAGTGAATGCTGCCTGAATGATTTCTAATGATTCTTATGAAACATATTGTGGACACTTTTTGCACATTTGGAATTATCATCAACATGGTTTTGCACATGTTGTAATCCATGGACCTTAATGTATAGTGTGAGTTACCTCTGAGACATCAGAAGAGAAGCTTCTGGCAATTCAATCTCCACAGAGACCTTACTGACTCTACCATTTGGTATCCCCTTCAGGAAGAGATTTTTTAAAACTGCTTATGGTTGGTGAATTCTCAGAAGCCCTAGCCCAAAGATGAAGATGGTAAAAAGAGATACCAAGTCTAGCTTTTCTGCAAAATACCTGTAGCTACTATGGAACTCACAATGGTACCATTAGTGCTTCCTGAGTGTTTGTAGGCAGAAATGGCATTACTGGGCAGCCATCCAAGAAAGGACAGTTGCACTGCAGCAGCTGTATAAACCAATGCATTGGACACATGGCATGAATGGCTAAATGTGGAGCCCTCTGAGTGTAGATACATAGAAATATTTAAGCTCCATTACAAGCAAACTTTTGGATAGAGTTTCTGGAAAAATTATGATATTTGTGAAATTTAGTATGAACAATCTCTTCAGAATTTCTACCTGAGGTCCTCAAAACCTAAAACGTTCAAATTACTACCTAGGATAAATTTAAACTATTAATTATTAACTCTGTTAAACTTTTAAATACATTATACCTGTCCAATGGGCCTCAAATCTCTCTTGCCATTGCCACTCTTAAATTTTAGATCAATGATAATATAATAAACCAACTTGTGATTCTTTAAAAAGCTGCTTTTTAGAGTTTCTATGCAAGTATTTTCTCAGAATAGTTATTTCACCATTGCTGTCCAAAAGTAAGATTCCAATAAAAATAACTCTAGATAAACAAGAAATAGAGAATATGTTTTTATTTTTTTTTATTTATTTTTTTTTGTGGGTACCGGGGGGACGACCTCAGGACGTCACGCGCCAGGAGGCGCCCGTGCCGCTGAGCGATATCACCGGCCCCTTTTTCGTATGTGGGTTTCAGGAGTCGAACTCGGGCCCTCGCACTTGCCGAGCAGGCGCTTAAGCCGCTGAGCCATCTCACCGGCGAGAATATGTTTTTAGAAGGACAGTGAGATAGATACTGTGAAGGTCTATCTCAAATAATAAATGTAAGAATATTACCCTACAAATTATGACAATTTATTGTTATACACACATACGCAATTACAATATTTCCATGTGGTTTTTGATTGTACTGCATATTAAGGCTGAACCTCTTTTTATGAATCATGACCCTTTTGGAGCAGGAAAGAACTTTTAGGGATAATATGATTCAACCTTCCTACTTTCTAGATGCAGAAACTGAGAACTAGAAAAGCTAATGATTGACCCACCATCACACGACTAGTTAGCAACAGAATATGGTCTACAAACCATGAAGCTTGACTCCTACACAGAAAGCTGGCGAGTAGGTTGTGCCCTGGCTGCGAGTATAGCACTCCTGGATCACTGAGGTATCATTTTATGAACTATTACTTTAAGCTGTTAAAGCTCTTTCTTCTTAAGCTCCTTAAAAGCAATTTCAGGAGTGGAGGCCTAATAGGCCTTCAGAATTAGAGGAGCTTCCCCAAGTGCTCCTTCTGGGCCTCAAGGGACATTTACTAGCAGTGATGATCTAGTTTACTGTGTTCAAAGAAGTACAAAATACCATATATTCTGAAAATAAGAATATCAACCCACGAATGAATGCTTCTGAAAGAAACTCTAAAATATAAACACATGGTCTGTGTATCTTAGAAACACAAATAATGATAGCTTGTTTTCTTTGTGGAATTATTCAAAAAGTAATCTAACATTACTCTCCTTTCTTTTCTTCTTAAAAATGTATCTAAGCTGTGAGGCAAGGAATACAGCAGAAATTTAAATATTTCTAGATTTAAATGAAACACCTGATATTCTTTTGCTATATAATTACAGAGAAGAATAAGAACAAATAATAGTACCTGGACTATATGTTCTAAGCACCCCCAAGGATGCCTGGAAACAGAGATCATAGCAAATCTCCATATTGTGTTATTTCTTACATTTACACACTATGATTAAGTTTAATTTACAAATTGAGCAACTAAGAGATTAACAACAATAATTAATAATCAAATGGAACAATTAAAACAGTATACTGTACGGTAATAAAAGTTATATGGACGTGGTCTCTGTCTGTCTGTCTCCCCCTGTCTCTCTCCCTATCTCTCTCCCCCTCTGAAAGTATCTTATTAGACTAAACTCATTCCTCTTCATCTGTTTTTCAGGAGATGATGTGAAGTAAAGATAATGATGTAAGTATTGTGATGTAGCATTACTTGAACATAAGCACTGGGATACTTTGAGAGTCAGTCCGTTATCAGAGAAGGCAACTGAGTGGCTAACAGGTGAGTAGTTTATACAGAGTGGATACACTGGATAAAAGGAAAAGATGATAGACATTCTAAGCAAGAATGAGCTGGACAGCTTGAAATTTCATCCCATTACTCAGAACCAGATGAAATTTAAAGCTTAAAAATTGCTTATTTCTGGTATTTCCTGCTTAATATTTTTGAATCATGATTTTCAGGTAACTGAAACTTAAGAAAGAAAAATGACTGATAAAGAGGACAACTGTAGCATTATATAGATAAACAGCTCTTTGAATAATGATACCTAAAGAAATAGATTTATATCACCTAAGAAAGTATCACCTTGTGTCTAGCAAGGCTCTCTTCTTGGTTTTGGCTTGAAAACACAGAGATGATTATCAGACACTATAAATATTTTTTCTCTTATTCCGAATAGAAGCTTAACATAGCGTACAGTGATATCATACTAACACATGAAAGTATTATTTAGAATAAAAAACAATTGAAACAAACTGAGAAACATTTAAACCAGTTATGAGGTTGGTACTCCAAGCACATGCCACAAATAACATTCATCTTCCACAGAGCAGTGGAGATTTAACCTCTTCTCTGAAGATTTCCTGCTTAAGAGAGGGTTTTAGATTCTAGTACAAGGACTCAGTTTTTCATTTTTAAAATGGGTATAATAGTATCTACCTAATAAGGTGAAGACTAAATGAGATAAAGCTTTAGGGATCTTTAACACAGTTCAAGGTGCATGGTCAAGAGCTCAATTAATATTTGCTGAATCAACAACACATTCATAAAATTTACCAAATGGTATTTGTTTTAATTCTGCTTTTCTAGATCATGAGTCTCTGATGCCTATTTTACTACTTGACATATGGAAGATACTCCATAATTGTGCACAGTATGAAAGATAGCTAAAGGTTTCATAATAGTTTTAGGGATAGCCAATTGAAAAAATGATAGATCAATATCTATACATGTTTAGATACATTGTGAATGTGAGATTAATTGCCAAAACCAACATAGAATCAGAAAATTTCTAAATCTCTGTTTTCAGAAATTAAAAAATAAATTACAAAAGACGTGAGAAATCTGGCTTGAGAGCAATTTAGATGGAAAATTCCAGGGTTTATGTAGACATAGAGCCAACATAAACTAATAATGTTAAACTCTTAAAAATGTATTAAATTATTATTAACAGTAAGAGTACTTACTGAGATACATATATTAGGTCATTCAATTATTGTTACTATATTGTCATGTCAACAGTTTGAAGATTAGAAAAGAATGGTTTAGAAGGGCAGTTGCTTTTTTAAGGACCATAGCTAATATGTGGCCAAACTATCTTTCTAATTCTGAATCTAACATCCACTGGTTTGACAATGCAGGATATTGATTTTGGGACATGATATGTTAGTCAGATCAAGATGGGAAAGGTTTATTGGGAAGTACTCATTTTTTAAAAAAATTCTGATATTCTGAAGGATTTTAGAGAAATGGTTGATATAGTGAGACAAAGTTTATGGGACAAAGAAATTCAGCATTTAGAAGAGAAAATTTAAAATAGAACAACTGTGGCTGCCATCAAATACTGAAGGTCTATCATTTACTAATACTATCAAATGGCTGGTTTATTTAGTGATGGGTAACAGTCCAAGCGTGATACAAGGGAGATAGTTATAAAATTAGATATGTCCAGAAATGGTCAGGTTTTCTTTAAAAGCAACACATTTTTTATTATACAAGTGTTTCTGTCTTATAAACTTTAATTTTATCTTACTATATAAACAGCTATTTTCTTATTAAAATGAGTCAGCAGGAACATATTCTAGTCAGACAATATAAATTTAAGCACTTAAGTGAATAGTCTCAGTTAATCTAGTTTCACAACATCTATTTTTCATTCTGTCTTCCTGCATTTGCCTCTCTGGTCTTGATCTCCTGTTTACTCTTAGATGAAGTTTACATTCCGCAGACAAGCAAGGAGCCCTGTATTGATGGATTCATTGAATCTGTTCTTTCTAATCTCTAAGTATTATTTCATAAACCCAGATGTTTACCAGGCACCTCTCATTGGTAAATTTTAATTCTGGCCAAACACATCCTACTAACCCTCACAAACAAGTGTATGTGCTGACCTTATATATCTTTTCTTCTCAAGATCTTAGCTTTCTAGAATGAATATCTCTGCCAACCCATTATTTTCTGATTAATATTGAAACTAAAGCAATTCCTTTTTCCTTCACTCATCACCATAAAACTTTAGATTCAAAGGGCTTTTCTGTATTTAAATTCCTGTAAATTTTATATATTTACATTATATTCCAGTCTCTCATACATTTGCAAGCAATCTTGTCTGTTAGTTTATCTCCACTAAATTGTCAGAAAATCATAGACTCAAGTAACTCAAATCCTGATTAGTAGAATCCCAGCTCTACCTTTAATGTGATGTAGAGCCAGCCATGGATGAATTATTCAACTTTCCTGAGATTTATTTTCTTTATATGTTAATTGAGAATATGATCCTTACCTCACTGCTTTTGAGAAAATAAAAAGATAACACATACGAAACTCTTATCCTGTACAATATGTTTAATAAAAGTTAGTTGATTTTATCTCTCTTCTTCCAACATTCCATGAACACCTTTGGAATAATGAACTGCATTTTTAAGCATGTAGGTATCTAATCAGTGTCTTATTGTTACTATATAAGATATAGATATAAATACAGATACAAATATCTTTATTGAATACTCATTATAGGCATACCAAATATGGTTAACAAAATAAATGCTTAGATTAGTAATTATCATGATTACAACAATAACAAAAGTTGTCTTGGATTCTCTTTGCTGCCTAAGAACCGCCCCAGAGCTTAGAGGCTTAAAAAAATCCAGTGATTGGGAAATATTTTCAAAATGACAGTATGAAGAGATCAGTAGAACCATATTTAGGGATAACTATCACTTAAAAACATTTTTAAATGTCTAAAAATTTTCCTTAAACATATATTAAATGAAGAAATAGTCAATCAAGAAAATCTATTCAATGTCTAAAGAACAATATGAGTGGGTGGCACTTGAGCCGTGGGAGCCACCGTCCTCTCTCCCTGCATCCTCAGCAGGATGGATGCTTCCATTCAAGGGAGGTGAGATCAAAAGCCAAGGTCTCTCGTCTCTCTTCTGATTCTCTGTTATCTTTCCTCAGGAGGAGAAAACAACTCCTTTCCATTTCTATTGTTTGTTGCAGAATCAACATGATAAACTGAAGACATGAATTTGACTCCACTTGTTCATGGGATTCCACTATGACTATATCATCCAAATTTAAAAAAAAAATGTATTGAGGCTAAAAAGAAATTTATCATTTTTCTAATGTCTGGATATCTTAAAGTATATGTGATCATATTGAGAGAGAAAATAGAGAAAACTGCCACTGCATCTGTGCCCAAGAGAAGGATGAAGCTCCAATAAGTCATCATTTCTATCCGACTTCAAGTCACAGACCCAGGGATGTTGCCAAACACGGAAGAATGGACTAATGCAGGTAGCTCTTCCACCAAGGTAACCACAGAAAACTTGCCATTGGCCAGTCAAACTTACCAAATACTATGACAGTAGTTTTTTTTAATATATTAATTAAGCAAATCTCTCTCTACTCTTAGAAATTAATCCTGGAGAAATAATTCCTGTTATAGGATTTTATGATAGTAAAAATTTTGAAAATCTCTAAATGTCAAAATTTAAAGACTATGTGTACATTAACGTGTCAACAATAATCAGTATGTAGTGGATTGTTTTGTATATTTTCAAAGATTTGTCAAATTTTATGTATGGAACACTTACGAAATTAAGATGTTGCTTATGAATAAAAACATGAGACTAGAAATGGAATCAAGACAAAATTTGGTGCATTTTCTTCCTCATATAACTCATGTTTGCTAAGCCAAGTTCAAAACTTCCTTTGATGGCTCTGAGAAACAACTTGAAAGGCTCTTTGCATGCCTTTGGGAAAACAGTGGACTGTCTGTGCCTGGCCAGATGTATGGTTATGATTACAATGTCGTTTTCTCTTGAAAGAGTAGCTACTTAAACCAGCTGAAAGACCATTCACAAGTATGTCCTAGATAAGTGGATAAAACTGCTTTGAAGATGTTTTATCAATTGATGGGAAATTATATTCGGTCATGTTTTATACAGATTCAGAAATATGTGAAAAAAAGAATAAATAGGTCAAAAAAAGTGGAAGCTTAACAAAATTTGTTTTATTAAAATATATTAATTCACTAATCAAACAATATTTATGTAAGACTGAAGAAGCAGATATGACTAACATTCTATGCACGGCTTCAGCAGCCTATTCACATGGAACTTATCTGCAATCTAACAGGGATACCAATGTGTGTAACATTGTACATATAATGCAGGACTATGCATGGCAATGACAGGTGCTAGCATATGATATGGAACTAGACACAAAGTACCAAGAAAAGAGATGTGAGGGAGTGACAAACTGAAAATGTGGGAGATCTTATGTACTGCTCTTTCTTTTTTGATTGTTATTATTGGATAAGCACACAATGGCCAGAGAGCAACTTAACTTTATAATTCTGCTCAGGATATAGAATGCATTGTGGGTAATGTCCTACCTGTTATGCAGAATGGCAGCCCTAGAAAAGAAAATCACTGTGGTCTTTAAAGTTTACAAAGACCTTCAAGTGATGGTTTGAATCCAGTAAGTCTTAAAATTTATCAGTTAGTAATGCTTTTGGTTGCAAATGACTCATGAAATAAAGCCATTATTAAGTCAAATTTTAACAAAAGTCAAATCTTAGTCTATTTAGCTGCTATTAAAAATTGTAGCAACAGAGATTTATTTCTTACAGTTCTGGAGATTGGGAAGTCTGAGACAAAGTCACAGTCATATTCAGTGCCTGACAAGATCCTATTGCATGACTCCTGGTGACCCCTGATGGCTACATCCTCACATAGTAAAAGGGATAAACAGTCCCCTTGGCCTCTTCTATAACAGCATTCGTGCACCATCATACGTGCTCTGTTTTCACCACCTAATCACCCCCCAAGGCTGGGCCTCTTAATACCATTGCACTGGTGATTAGGCTTCAGTATGAAATGAGGGTGAGGGCTGTGTACAAAGACATTGAGACCATAGTAATAGGCATTCTGTACTTCTTGATACATCTGTTACCAGCACTTCAATTCTTTTGTGTGTGCGGATGGTCTGTTTTTCTTCCTGCAAACCTAAGAGGGTGAAGGAGACACGATGTAGATAGCTTAGGGAAGGATGTGACAGGCAAAGAACTGGCAAGTACATAGCATTCAGCCTTCCTATGAGGATGAGAACTAACACGAACTGCTGGATTTCTTCCTGCAAATCATTTTCTTAAATGTCATTCATCAAGCAGGCTTTCCCTAACCTTCCCATATATAGAAGAGCAACCACTTCTTCCTTAGCACTGCCCATCCCTCTGGCCTTTCCTTAGTTTTTTAGCTCATCACCTTCAGTACCTGTCATATCTTTATTTTTATATGCATCTATTTCCTTCATTAATTGCAAACACCTCAAAGAGCAAAAATGTAGTCTTTTTTGTTTATTTCTGTATATTGCATTCTTAGACTACTCTCACATGTAGTATATGCTCAGTAAATATTTGAAGAATGAAAGAATAAGCAGAGGGGGGGCCGGTGAGATGGCTCAGCGGCTTAAGCACCTGCCCGGCAAGCGCGAGGGCCTGAGTTCGACTCCCGGAACCCACATACGAAAAAGGGGCCGGTGATATCGCTCAGCGGCACGGGTGCCTGCTGGCGCGCGAGGTCCTGAGGTCGATCCCCCAGTACCCACAAAAAAAAAAAAAGAATAAGCGGAGGGTTAGTATAAGTATATACGAAACATCATCATTTTCACTGTGTACAAAATGTGTGTCTTATGTAGTTCTGCTTTTGTGAAAATGGGTCCTTTTTAACTCCTATCTGATTCTCTCCCATACTAAAGTAATGAAATCCAGAAAAAGCTGCAATGCTCAGCACGCACTCTTATCTAGATTTTCTGACTTCCTTTGCTTCTCAGAACATTTTACTTTGAAGAATTAATTTCCCAGGATTCAATGTTACATTGCAAGAATCTCTGTGTTCCTTTTCGGTATGCCATTCACAGTGAATATATCTAAAACTGACTCTAATGTTTAGTCTGTGCATGAATATAGGAACCCTTGGGTAGTCCCACCAAAAGCAGCAACTCCAAAGAAAGGGAAGAGCCCCTCAGTTTCCCGTTTATATGAAGCTATTAGTTGAGCCAGGAGCCATACAGTTGAAGATGAATTTAAATTTTTCTAGCATTTTTCAGATGGGAAAAGTTGCCTAGTTTCCTGAGAAAAAGCATGAGTAAGGCACTACTACATTTCTCAATTAATAAAAATTTAATCTGGCTCTAACAAAAGATTGTTATAATTTTTAATGTTGCATATTTTCATTATTTTACCATTTGTTTTTCTATTTTTATATGTTTGCTGGAAAATATGCTAAGCTATGTTTTAATCCATTAACCAGATGATTTTTTTAACCCTGAATTCTAAAGTTGAATGTAGAGAAGGGTAAATATCTAAAGGGAAAAAACAACAACACTGCATCCAGTTTGCAGATTGGATTAGTTAAATTTTAATTTTCTTCCGATTTCTGTATGCTACTCACAGTAAATACATCTAAAACGGACTCAAAGAAACTATGTTTAAGAAATTTGATTTGATTAAGCCACTTTTGTGTATGTGTGTTCTATTTCTCGCATCTAGAAAGAATAATTAATCTTCACTCTTTCACATTAGACAGCTAGATGAAGATGGATAGATAGATAAATATGGAGCTATAGGTAGATAGATATAAATTCATAGGTGTATATCCTACATACACTTTCTAAAACATAGCCAAAATTGAAAGGTAAACCAGAACTTGATCTCAGAAGCTACTTTTCATTGCAGGAGACTTGTTGATGCTGGAAATTCAGAACTTATATGTTGATAGCATGTAGGGCAACAGAGACAGACGTCGATCCCAGAGCAGGCATCAAGTGGGGCTTCCCCCCAATCTGGTACTGCAGGAGGCAACATGCTCAGGGTAAAGGTAAACCAGAATTTGAGTTGCCCTTGCATAGAATTGCAGCCCTATTTCAAATTGCCTGACCATGATAAATTTAGATCGAGATGATTCCAGGCTGATAATGCCATCCAGCAGATGCAACTGCAAATCTACCAAGGAAGAATTTACCTTAAACATAAACTTCTAAACATGATGAAAGTGAATTTTCAGTTATAATTACAATACATTAAAAAACAATTAGGCTTGCAAAAGTCAAAGGTGAGAATTAGCAGAAACAAAGCCAATAAAAAGAGACCGACAGGGTTTCAAACGATGAACTTATCAGAGAAAAAGTATAAACCACTTATATTTTCAATATATATAAAAAAGCTGAATGTCATTAAAGTATTAGAATGAAAGGAAAAACTGTCATTATTCTCCAATATTATGAAGAAAACTACAGATAAGTCATGAGAATTAATGAGACTAGCAAAGTTACTGGATACAAAATCAATAAATAGCTATAATCTGTATTTTTATGTAATGGTGATAGACAAAATACCAGCTACACCAAGTACCTTGAGTAAGTTTAAAAAGAAATAAATTTTAAAAATCGAAAAGAAGAGACTCATAAAATCACTGTTAAAGATATAAATATATTGAAAGATACACTATGTCCTTGAATTGGAAGACTCAGTATTAGAAAGATTTGGGGCAGGAGGAGTAAAAATGATCAAGATGCGATGATCTCTTTCTCTCTCCCTCTCTCTTTCTCTCTTTCTCTCTGTCTCTTTCACCTGAATGTAATTACTATGTATTGTAAACATATACCAATACCAATAATTTTAAATTAAAAAATAAAGCAATGTTTTATGTAGTAATAAGGCAAGAAATTATAGAGATCAAGTCTCTCCAAGTTAATCTATTTTTTTTAATGTTTGGGTATTTTTTGAGACAGGGTCTCACTGTGTAGTTCGGGCTGACCTTGAACTCACTATGTAGCCAAGACTCCCTTGACCTGGCAGTGATCCTCCTGCCTCAGCTTCCTGAGTGCTGGGATTGCAGGCGTCTGCCACCACTACTGGCTTCTCCAGATTAATCTATAGGTTTAGTGCTATTATAATAAAAATGCTCTTCATAGTTTTGATGAGTTTTTCTGTGTGACTCATAAGTTTATTCTAAAATTTACAAGGAAAAATAAGGTGGTCAGAAAAAAGTAGGAAGGAATGGTCTATCTTATATCAAGATTTATTATAATGTGGTAATAATAAAGACTCATGTCATTGGTACTTGGACAAAACAGAATTTTCAGGAAGAGACCCAAGTATGTATGGACATTTGTCTTATGTAAAAAGTATTACAGCTAAGCAAAAGGGAGAAATTACATTTGAATATATAATTGTATGACATTTGCATATCTTTTGGGAAAAGAAATATTGTATCCTTTCTCATAAATGAATTCCAAGAATATTATAGACCTACATATTAGAAATTTCACTAAACCATTAACAGACTATTTTCACAATTCATACCAGAAGAAACTTTTTGAACAGGACACAAAAAGTCATAACTGTAAAGGAAAAAATTAATTGCTTGCAATTAATTAAGATTTAGAACTTTATAGTATCATTTAGAAATACTTTTCATAAAGAAAAGTGGGAAACTATATTTGCAGGACAAAATTGGCAAGAAAAATTCAGAAAATATTTTTTAAAATACCTGCAAATGAAAAATGACAAAAACCTCCACCAGAAAAAAAATAAAAAAAAAAAAAAGATTTGATCAAGACAGGCTATTTAATTGGCCAATGAATATATGAAAGGATGACCACTCTCACTAGGTATTTAGGGAATACAAAGTCAAACCGAAATGAGATGACGCAAATCACTAACCATATTTGTTACAATTAAATAGTTTCACAATACAGAGCATATGAAATAACAGGAATTATCACACATAGGTGGTTCTACCTCTTCAGAAAACAGTTTGGCATAATGTAGTAAAATTAAAATATCCATTCTCTATGACTAGTACCTCCACTTTGATTTCTCAAAGAAACTAGTGCACATTTTTACCAGGAGATGTGTATGAGAATAATCTTAGAAGCACTCACTGAAATCAAGAGAAACAGGAAGCATATTAAATGTCTATGATCTTTGGAATGCATGAATCATCATGGTATTTTCACACACAAAAATTTGTAGATCAACAGAAGAGGGACTACATTTCCGTACCACACATGGATGAATCTTAAAACCATCACACTGAATAAAGGAATAAATACTCGAAAGGACACTTGAAGAGTTTCTGGCATACTGGAAAAATGCTGTCTTGGCCTGATGGATTACTGTTACTGTAATTCATTAAACTATATATCTGTCTTCTGTACTTTCTTGTATAAGTGGTTATATTTTAAAAGTGGAATAAGGGCCGGTGATATAGCTCAGTGGCATAAGCACCTGCCTGGCAAGCACGAGGTCCTGAGTTCGACTCCCGGTACCCACATAAAAATAAATAAATAAATAAATAAAAGTGGAATAAAGTATAAGTATTGAATTTAATTGTAGACTGATTATTCTTAAATATGTAGAGACCAGAGGTGACAGCTGCAACAGCATGCAAAAGATGTCTCACAAACTAGAGAGCTGATTCAATTTGGGGGCAACTTCTTAGAGTTTCAATACGTATGACAGAGAGAAGAGGGCAGGGGTCAATGGAAATATGGAGATCCATGGAGAAAGTGAACAGGTTTAAATGGCACATTGTTAAAACATACATGATTGTATCACAGAGCAACATCTTAATGATGAATTTTTAAACATGAATTTATAAAGTACAGTAGTAGGTATAAATTCTTTTCACTTTCTGTTATGAAGAAGAAGAAAGTTTGACAAATACTGCTGTACATATGAGGCATCATTAAAAAAATATGATCACCAGTCTTGTGACATGCTTAAGTTTGCATTTTAGATCATCACTCTTGTAATGGAATAAGGTGATTATATGAAGGCAGAACTGGAGGCAGAGTTAATAGTTCGAAGTATTTTTACAGTATTCTCGGTGAGAAGTAATTAGGCCATTGGTAAGTGTGACGCAAATGAGAAAATAGCTCAAGAAATCAGCAGGTCTCAGGGATAAATAAGCAGAGTAAATGAGAAAAGGATCTTATATGGCTGGGTGGAATCAATAAGGTAATACAGTAAGAATAATTTTTCAAGGAGAATGAATCATGCATAGAGGCATGGGGTACATTCAAATGGTATTCTACTAGCAACTATTTGACAATTTAAAGGATTATGTACCATTAATCTCAGTTAACAGTAATAATATATAAAGTGAAGCCAAGAATCTGACACTGCTTTTTTTGTTTATTTTTGTTTTGTTTAGTTTTTGATTTTGTGTTTTGTAAACTACACTATGTTCCTTCTATTAGATGTTTATATATCTGGGGACTTCAGAATGAGGAATGGACCTCCTGGTGGACACATGAAGACTTCTCAACTGCATAATTTCAAAGAAATCACTCTTCAAACCTCCACTTCTGTGTAAACTCCTTCCTAAAACTGGTCTACATGAGAAAACTCCTGCTACAGATATCATGTTGTTCTCCATTCACATTGGCAATCAGCTTGCTCTTACTTCACAAATGACATACACTTTTCAGCCACCTGGACCTTCTAGGTAGTAATCAGATCTCAAGTTGCAATCTAGAAATTAATGTGCTGAATTTTGAACAACAAACTTCAATTAGAATCGATGTTACCTCCTCAGGGGGAGCTATATTGGTTAAATTCATGATTATAACCATAAAAAATTATCAAGGCATTTATGTGCAATAATTCTTGTGCCCATTTGTCTGTGCCACATATTTTAAAGTAATTTGTCATTTTAAACAGATTTGGCATAAATTTATAAGTTTTTACTTATATTAAAGGGAGAACTCCAAATGTAAATAGTTATCTGTTATTTTTACTCTTCTATCATATAACTTTACTCAATAAACCCATGTTTCTCAGTGAATGAACTGCCAAAGTCATTTGCTATACCCTCATAATATCTTCTTGGCATTTTTCTAAGAAACTGAGGAAACAAATGACTCTAATGTCTAACTAACACATCATTTTTCAACACAGCCAAAATTCTTGGCCTTCTTATTTCAATAAAAATTTTAGAAACAGATTGTCAGTTTTCTCAAACATTTTGGGATTTAAAAAAAAATGATACTCTTTGAATTTATAGGTACATTCAGGAGAATTAGCAATTTTTTATTACCAAATGTTCTAGTCTACTGCTGCTGGTGATCCTGGCTCACATACACTTACGTCATTACATGCTTTGTAGTTGGAAATTACTTGAGAGTAAATTTTATTTGAAAAATTGTCTTTAGATAAAATTTGTGACTTAGTGTGCACATCTTCCTCAGGGAGGAATTAGTTTCCTACTTCCAATTACCTGTGGGGATTTGTAGTACACGGTCAAGGCTGGAGGATTCTTTGAACTGTGTAGGTGATAGAGTAATAATTGTATCCTCTTTCTGGAATTAGGCCTTTTAGGAGTTTTCCCAAAAAATGTGTATTATGCTAGGTTTCTGCCTTTGTCACTGTACTCAGGCTCAGCAATCCCTACCTCCAAAATATCAGCCCTGAATCACAGCTGCCTCTCAGCCATTTACTGGGGAGTTTGCACCCAGTGGCCTTAGTCCCTCTCCCGGGAGTCACTTCCTATCTGCCAGCAAATGCTCCTGGGGACTATGACTCCAGTTCACCTGCTTGTGCCTGGTCTAAGACAGATCAGTCCTCACTAACTTCTAGGGTGTGGCATGATATGCAGAGGATATTTACAGTGGTTCTGTCTAACATATTTTACCTGTTTTTGCCAAAAGTGTTAGTCTGGATCTCCTAAATAACCATTATTAAAAGTATTTATTTTATATTTATTTTATTAATAGTGAAAATAAGGGGCCGGTGAGATGGCTCAGCGGCATAAGCACCTGCCTAGCAAGAGCGAGGTCCTGAGTTCGACTCCCGGTACCCACATACGAAAAAAGGGCCAGTGATATCGCTCAGCGGCATGGGTGCCTGCTGGCACGCGAGGTCCTGAGGTCAACACCCGGTAGCCACAAAAAAAAAAAAAAAATAGTGAAGATAAGTATAGAATGTAATGACATTTTGATTCTATTGGATATATATCTAAAGTGATCTAATAGATTTATGGAAGATCAATATTTATATAGGCCAAAGTTGTATCATTCATAATAATTTAAGATACTACTATAAAATCTCAGGAAAAAGAGAATGAATTTTAACATTTTAAGTAATATATAAGAAAAAGATGTGAAAACTAGTGATGTGTTTTCTAAGTATTCAATTTCACATAACTATAATTTGTATACTGTGAACTCGTTGAGTACAGGAGCTGTACTCATTTATCTCTGTAGTGAGTGCCTTGTAAAAATTAGTCTTTTGTTTTGGTCTGTTTTTTGTTATTACAACAAAACTCCTGAGGCAAAATTCTTTATAAAAAAGATATATTTGGTATCATGGTTCCAAAGGTACCAAGATGTAGAGGCTACACATCTTGATGGTTTTCTTGCTGGCAAAGACCTCAAGTGGTAAGTGTGTGTGTGTGTGTGTGTGGTCTCTTTCCCTTTTTTTTATAAAGCCATCAGATTTTATCTAATCCTAAGTACTTCCTAAATGCCCCACCTCTAAACACTGCAGTTGGACTAAATTTCTACTTTCTTAATATTTCACACTGGGAATTATATTTCCACATTGAAGCCTTGGGTACCACTCAGTACTATATTCAGACTGTAGCATCCCTCAATCAATATTCATTGAATCGTTAAATATTTCATTTCATCCCAAATTTCTTTGAGTATACATAGGGGGATGCACATCAGAATGTAGCTACCTCTCATATGTACACATGCACGTTCATGTCAATTTGTGTGTATATATATACTCACAATGTACACTTTCTGAAATTATGTCATATAATAATGGCAAAGAATAACTGGTTGACAATGTGAAACAACACTGTTTCCATCAAATCTAATCATATTCCTTTCTAATCAATACAACAACAGTTGGTTTCAGTCTTCAAATGACATTAAGACAAAGGTGCCATCTGCTTGTGCTGAAATATTGGTTGATTTTCTGTGATTAGCAAGCCATTTCAAACAACTTTCAAAGAACTCAATACAGAATGAACAAATTAAAGATATTTGTACAATGTTGCTTTTGCCATTTTATGACATTTTAAGATTTAAGATTTTCTCTGAATATCATTTATAAAGGCAAATAGATGTCTGAAATTTAAATGTCATACTAAAATATTACTCTACTATATTTTATGATATATTAGGGAACAATTTTAATTTCTGGAAACTTTCATAAAGATAAAGTTTAGGCACTATTTTATATTCATCTTATTCTTGTGTGTCTGAATTGATGCAGAAGTTCACAGTGGTCGAAGAATTCACATCTGTAGAAGGAGAATAAAGAGTCACACATGAGACAGGGTGGTGGGGTAGACTGCTGCTCGAGAGCTCAGCCATAAAAGATCTGAGAAAGGGAATCTGAGGAAAAGGTTTTGATTCTGGGAGCTGTGAGGTCTACCACCTGGGCTCCAAGTAAACTTGAGACTAAAATTCAGAATTAGTGAGAATTAGCACAGACAGAATGAGAAAAGTTGCAGAAGTTGTCACACATCAGAGATCAGCAAGATTTTCAATAGTGGGCCTGAGACCCTTTCAGGTTTTGTGAGCCACACGATGTCTGTCATAACCACTCACCTCTGCCACTCAGTGTCCACGCAGCCTGGACAACACTGAAAGCAATGGGTGTGGTTGTGTTCCAGAAACACTATTTATCCAGTCAAGCTGAATTTGGCCTGAGAGCCAGCCACTCGTTAACCCCTGCTCTAGAGGATCCAAAATCTCCACAGGGTTACTTGTTGTCAACCAATGCCAGAAGCAAGAATTAAAAAGTCTCATACTTCCTGTGGCATTTTTGGTCCATTTGCTGCTGTACCCTTGTCCTCCAGTTAGCCCAAGTTAGCCTGAGGTGGCTGGGATATTTTCAGTGACTTCTAATGCTGTGTAAACTGCTGCAGCACCCCATCTTGTACCAACAGGCTACAGTGCTCTCATTTTGGAATCTCGTGCTTGCTTATTTGTTGTTCCTCAAAAGCACAGCACCATGCCAGGAGGGTGACGTCCAGATGGGATTTAACCTTGGTAACATATACCTCCCAAACTAGCTTTTCCCCAACGCCTTGTTTCCACTGTTTTGGACTAAGGTCACCAACTCTTATGCCTCCTAGTGAGTTCTTGTGAGTCTTTTGTCTCCTCCTGTTCAAAGACCTCTTGTTCAGGGTCACCTTAGGCCACCTAATAGGTCCTTAACTTTAACCCAGTAGAATAAGGATCAGCATCTGGATCTCTTTCTTCCATAAAAAAGTTAGTTTTTTATACGGAAGATTCGTCTCTTATACTCAAAGAAAACAGAGAAGCAGCTTCATTAGACACAAAGTTGTGTGAAACCTTTTCCTAAAAATGTATTCAATTTATATTCACCTGTGTCAGCTGCTTTCAAAGCAGATCTGCTCCGAGATGGCTTCTCTTTTTTCCTATAGCATGAACTTGCAGTTTATCTTTATAAAGATGAAATGTAGCCTTGCTTAAAAGAAGTTCTGATCCAGGTGTAAGTTCATTGGAGGGAGAGATGAAAAGAAGGGCTAAACATTCTGAAAGGGCTGCTAAAATTTTTCGAAATGCAAATTAAACCTTCAAAATACAAATTATACCTTGATTCTTTTAAACTACCAGTGCTGTACTTGCCTTTATTCTTATCTTTGTTCTGGCTTCACCTCGCAACTGCAGGCCCCAACACACAACTTGCACAGTTCACCAATCAAAACTTGCCAGCTTCAGTCAGCCACAGAGAGTTTTGCACATGAGCATGTTGTATGTGTCTGCACTTAGGAAAGCTCTAGAATCACCACATAAGAGGCGTTGACAGACAACCTTGTCATCACCATGCCTGCAAGCTGCAGGTGGCACCAAATTATGTAGCAATGCATAATTTGTGCTAAGTCTTCATTTGTAGTCTATTATGATGCATTTCAGGATGGATTGTAGCTTGAAATCAGTTAGATGTTCACTGCTAACACTTCATACTTTACTCCCATAGAAAACACTTTTATAAAATGATTAATATTATTCTATATTTTTTACTGTATAGAACATATATTACACAGAGATTTTTTTCATTAAAAGTGACAGTAACTCAACAAAAAGTAACTTAGGTAAAAGTTATTAGGGAAGGAGGTGATCATTCACTAACTTAGCCGAATCTCAGAGAAGATTCTATGGGAGCTCTCTTCACGGGTATTTGAATCAGGGATTAAATATCCTTATACATCTACATATTTTTATCTTTTCTTCTTTATTAATGCATGTTCTTTTGTCCTTTACTACTGTGAAACTTTCTTCATTTGGCCCAGGAGACATGACCATAGTGGGCTTAGAAATTATATCCGCATAACCTTGCCACCAAAAGGGAAGGGAGGATACTCTGTGAGGCTCCTGTTGGTTTTACGGTCATCCCTAAAGAAATCTCCATGGCCAAAGGATACAGGGAATCAAGTAATATAGGACACACTTCAGGTATCTCCCTGATTAGCACTATGATATCTTAGAAAAAATATCCCCATGTCTGAGAATATGTATTGCAGGGGAAATTCTCTCCCAATTCATAAAGTTTGTATGAAAGAATATTTCATTGAGTTAGAATTAACAATGAGTTAGAATTAACAATGCCAGGTAGGTGGTGAGTTAATGAATCTGAGAGTTTAAATGAATACCATCTCCACATTTGCAGAGACAAGATTAGAGATCCTCTGCCATTTGTGAGTCCACATCTATGTGAAGTTATATAACTTTTGTACATCAAAAACTATTTTTCAAACATTAATACGTAAATCTATTTCTAATGAACAAACAGGTAAAAAATTTATATGCATAACTTTCATGTCTTTTATATATTACTATGAAGCTGAAATGAACCATAATTCTTTTTTTTTTTTTTAATAACATAAAACTTTCTTTTCAACAAACTAAGACAAAGTAGTACTATAAATGAAACCAATTAGCACATATATCACAATATTTTTTTTTCCTGCAAACGATGTATTTTTGTCTCATTTTTTTTTTAAAGAGAAGAAAAAAAAACAAAACAAATCAAAAGAAGAACAAATTTTCAAAACAACATAATAGGAGGGTAACAATGGTTAATACATTATGTATTACTATCTTTAAGTTAGTTATTCAGGACACCAGACATTAGCATTCAATTGTCCAAACATTATTGGCACAAACCTTACTCTTCAATGAACTAAGTAAAAATGGTAGTGTATCTATCTTAACCATCTTATATATATATATACAATTTCTTTCCCTTTCCCTTCTTTCTTTTCCCTATTCCAGTCTCTCTTTCCTTTTGACCAGTTTCTTTTTGATTCACCATATCTATTGTATATTTTGGATCTTATTTACTCTTTCAGTTTCTCATACTAGAGAGATAATACGATGCTTACACATGTGCTTCTGGTTTATTTCACTTATGAGTATTTTCTCGAGTTGCATCCATTTACCTATAAAAGTCTCCAGTTTATCCTTCTTTATGGCTGAATAGTACTCCATTGTATAAAAATACCACATCTTTCTTATCCATTCCTCAGTTGATGGGCATTTGGGTTGTTTCCAAGATCTGGCTATTACAAATTGTGCTGCTATAAACATGGGTGCACATATATCGCTGTGGTACGATGTTTTTAATTCTTCTGGGAAGATGCCCAGAAGGGGAATAGCTGGGTCAAATGGGACCTCCAACCCTAGTTTTCTGAGGAATCTCCACACTGACTTCCACAGTGGCTGTACCAGTCGACACTCCCACCAACAGTGAAGAAGGGTTCCTTTTTCCCCACAGCCCCTCCAGCATTTGTTATTAGTTGATTTCTTAATAGTAGCCATTCTTTCTGGGGTGAGATGGTATCTCAGTGTTGTTTTAATTTGCATCTCTCGAATGACTAGTGATGTTGCACATTTTTTTGTATATTTGTTTGCCATTAGTATTTCTTCATCTGAGAAATGTGTATTCATCTCAGATGCCCATTTTTGGAGTGGGTCTTTAAATTTGGGAGGTCTGATTTTTTTGAGTTCTTTATATGTTCTCGATAGTAATCCTTTGTCTGAGGAACAGCTGGCAAACATTTTTTCCCACATTGTGGGTTGTCTCTTCACTCTGTTGGTGGTTTCTCTTGCTGTGCAAAAGCTTTTTAATAAGATGAGATCCCAGTTATTGATTCTTTGGGATAGTTCCCGTGCGGTTGAGTTTTTATTCATAAAGTCTTTGCCTACACCAATGTCTCCAAGGGTTTTACCTATCCTACCTTCCAGCAGATTTAATGTTTCTTGAACCATAATTCTAAGTTATACTGTACTTTAATTTATAAAGTGTTCTTACTTCAACTCTTTCTATATGGCTTTCCAGAACATACTGCATAAACAAAAGGATATGAGTGTCAGAAAAGGCTAAGAATCATTATTTTGCATCATCTTACATTGTTTTGTTGTCTTTTTATATCCATAAAGATGTTTTCTTTTATTAATTCTGAAATAATTTGGGCCCTTTCCTGATTTATCTTAGAATTAGTTATGAAATATCATGATTATTGTCATGGCAGTCAAGGTAAGGAAGAATATAAAGAAATGTATGTTTAGTGTGACAAATAAAAAGGAAGTCACAGCCCACAGGGAAGTTCAGCACTAAGGAAAACGGGAAAGATGGAAAGGCACAGCACAGGTACGCACAGGGAAAGGGGACAACTAATATGGATATTACAGAAAACATCTGGAGGTTTCGTAGTCTGGTGACAACCTGGAAAACTTCACAGAAGTCTCCAGAGTCTCCAGTAGACTTTAGGAGAATTTGGGAAACAATATGTAAGAAAATGTAGGGGCTACATCAGGAAGAAAAAAAAGGAGGATAAACCCGGGCTTCACTGAAACCCTTTTTTCAGCACCCCAGAGAGATGTTGAATATTCTTATGTAAAACTAATTACAATACAAACATTATGCAACCAGTGGATAATTACTAAAGACTTGAGAGAACAGGAGTCACTCTCAGCTAATTAAAATAGGTTCTAATTTGTGGATGTCAGAGTCTTTTGACACTTCTTGTGAGAGTTGATAATGTTTTCAAAGTGTCAGGGGAGAGAACGGGAGACAGAGGTTTATCCAAAAAAATGGTAAAATATAAAATCTTGAGTAATTCAATAATTTTTTATTTAGAATCTTTAATTTGTTCTGGTGCTATACTGAGCACTGTTGCAGGGGAAGAGTAGAAATTATGGCATTTATTTATTCAATATTCACTAAACTTCTGATACATACAAAAGACTATGCTAACGGTGCAAAAGACCAAAAGATGATTAATCAGACAGGCTTATACTTCCAAGGAGCAAAATACATTTGGGAAAAAAAATAAGATACTCAAAACAACATGTTAACGTGATCTACAAAAGAAGCTCAAAGAAAACCCTACAGGATCACAGGGGTGAGAAAGTTCAAGAAAACTTCACAAGGGGGTTGTTTTTGGTTTGCAATTTGAAAACTAGGTCAATGGAGTATATAAAAGGCTTTTTTAATGCAAGAAAGCATGATTTGTGCATTATTATGTAGCCTGCAGTGTCTGGAGTTAGTTCCTGCACAGGGAAAATGGGAGGTGAGATGGAAAGATTGATGGAGGTCAGACCTTGGAAGACCTCCCATACCAGGATAGATTTTAAATACAGTTTTCTAGGAATTGGATAGCTATGTAATATATTGAGTAAAGGAGTGGTCTGATCAAAATGTGTGATTTAGGAACATTTTCCTCATGCAAAATTGTAGATTTGATCAGAAAAATTTCGAAGTCATGAAAATTAGCCAGAGAGCTATTATAATGTCGTAAGGATAATGATAAATTAAACAAAATAGTGACAGCAGAAAAGGGAAAGAGGGAATGAACAGAAAAAAATGTTATTTGTCATTTCTCCTGTTCATTCCTACAATTGAAAGTAAAGGACAGAATGTGTCAAATAAAACAAAAAAAAGTTCATGATCAATTTCTATATTGTGCATTTCAAAATAAAAGCTATTGGTGTTCAGAGAGAGCAGACACTGGGGGCTACAGTAGCAAGAGTAAAATTCAGAAACATGAGCTGTGTGTGCATTTCAGGAAAGAAGAGCACGCAAGAAAGCACAGAATCAGATAAACATGGCACAAGTGTAGTTCAGACAAGCTCATCAGGGACAGGAGTGTGTCTGCAAGGGGGAACAGGGTTGAGCAGCTAAGAAAGGATTGTCTAATGAAGCAGGACTTATCCAGGGGGATGTCGTATGGGGGAGAGTTTGAAGGTCACAGTGAACTTTTGTAGGAAATTAATTGGTACCCATAGAAACATGGAAGAAAACAACATTGAAAAGCAAAAGTTCATTAGAAAGCCAGAAGAATTTGGAGACAGCATATAATGGACAAAATGTATAAATAAATCAAAGATAATGATAAGATTTTTAGACTATGTGAATAGGACCATCTATACTTTAATTAGTTGCTGTTTGTTATTTACCAGGAAGATAGTGGAGAAACATTTGCATAATGTGTCCATGAAGGAAAAAGAATAGTCAATTTATATACATATATTTGTCACTTTAACATATAAAGTAGTGTATTAATACAGCACATTAAGGTAAACTAAAAGGGAATTATGGATAGCTATACAGAACTTGGTAGAAAAAAATGAATACGTTGTTATAGCATGTAAGCATGAATCAAACCGAGTTTCACAGAAATAAATTAAAAATAAAATTTACAAATTAATTGTATTTAATTTTTAAATTAAAAACTTGAGCCTACTTCCAAAATATAGTTTTGTACAGGGAAAGGCTGCATGTATTTTCTGATCAAAATTCTTAATTTTGATCTCTTTTAATTTTTGATAGTCACCATCAATGATAAGCTGTATGAATAAGTGATAAAAACCTGACATAGTTTCTTTTTTTGTGTGTGTGTGTGGGTACCGGGGGTCGACCTCAGGACCTCGCGTGCCAGGAGGCGCCCGTGCCGCTGAGCGATATCACTGGCCCTTTTTTCGTATGTGGGTTCCGGGAGTTGAACTTGGGCCCTCACGCTTGCCAGGCAGGCGCTTATGCCGCTGAGCCATCTCACCAGCCCCTGACATAGTTTCTTTACAATCATTAAAAATATAACGACCCTTGAAATTACACTTAATCCAACAGATCTACTTTCCCTGACAAAAGTAATGTTTAAATTTTTTGTGATAACTTGAATGTTTTTAAATCTAATTAAATATCTTTATGTCAAATATTTTGCAATAAAATTTATGTGCTCATTTGCAGAATGTGCATATGTTTTTAGAGTAGTTGTTATGCAGCTAGCTTGGATGCACATAAAAAACACAACAGTCACCCATGAACAGAATTAACCAATATAAGACAGAGACATTAATCACTTTCTTCAGTTGTACCCATGAGGAGCCCTGATGGATCTCTTCATTCTCTCAATGCCCACAATAGGCCAAGATTTTACTTGCACTGTCATGGCTACCTTGATGTCTTGAATCAACTCAAAATGCTTGCCTTTGATTATCATTTTGACTTTGGAGAAGAACCAGAAGTTGCATGGTGCCAGACCTGGTGAATAAAGTGGATAAAGATGTACAGTAATGTTATTACAAGCCTTCCTTTCTGTTGGATAGCATTGGACAGTGATATTCACTGCATTTATGATCACAACTTATAAAGATATTCACAAAAGACTTCCAGAACTACTTCAAAAAGTTGCAAGAATGATGGCGTAACTGCATTCAAAGTGAGGAGGAGTGTTTGGAGGGAGATTATTGGCAATGTGTCTTTTATTGTAAAAAGTCTTTTAATTCATCATATAATTCAACCACACCTCATACAATTATTTATGATCTTAAAAAAAATGTCATGTTCAATCCACAGAGTTGAAATAAATCAAACACACATGCTCAAATATCACATGGTTTCTCTGGTGTGAGGAAGCAAAAGTGTAAAGAAGGACCAAAATGTATACTAGATATTGTGAAATAGGAATAAAATGTTCAAATGGGAAGAGGAACTAGGGAGGAGGAAGAAAAGAAGGAAGGGAAAAGGAAAAATGAATAGAATGAAAAAATGGAAACAAAGCTTTTGTAAATGAGGGGAGGCGAGGTTGAAGGAAGAGGACGGAAGTGGGATAAAAGAAGAATCAAGATATATTATGTACCAGTACAAATTCCCTATGATAAATGTTATTATGTATATCTAAAATATACCCATAAAATTAATTTTTAAAAATGTCATGTAAATACACTCAGGATGAACAGTTACCAAGAAGTTTAAAACCATTTATATTTTCCGTGGGTACCCAAAACCAATACAGAGGAAAACTACTTCTTTCTTATCTGAAGAGTCTGACAGTTTTAATAATGATGTCAAATGAATTTCTGGGCCTTTTTTTCCCAGGTTATTTGTGCTGTGAAGTCCTCTGTCTTGTGAAATGTCAGAGTGTTGCTTTTTCGGTGCCATTTTTCATTTGAATGTACTGGAACAAGATTTCCATTGAAAATGTTCAAGTTCTGTAAAGTACATTAAATTATTTCTAATGCTGTTATTATTACTTATGATTATTATTAAGTGCTGCAATTTGTACATCTGAGGCAATATTCAAAATGCAAGTTCTCTCTGCCCATTTATGGATTTGCATGGTGAAGATGAAATGGGAAATAGTTTTTAGTTCAAGAAAGTGCTCTGGGACCTCTAGGGCTATAAGTGGCTTCATTGTCAACTCTTCCCAAGGAATTGGACTTCCTTGACTACCTTACTTAAGAACTTGTCTCTCATTGCAATGACTACTGTACCGTAATTGTTCCTGTAACGTCTATCACAGATGTAATTACATGTTTGTTGAGAGAGGCAGTATGTATAACTCAAGATCACAGAGCGTGAAACAACCTTCTGGATTCAAAAGTTTCAGGCCCATTAATTACATGTGCTGTTTTTGCATATAATAATATTAGCTTCTCTGAGTCTGTTTCTTTAACTGTAAAATGTGATAGTTAATGGTATCCAATTTATAATAATTTTGTGAGAATTAAAGGAGATGTACAAAGTGTTTTAACAGTGCCTATTCTGTAGTGGACAGCATGTAAGTGTTTTATTATGACTAATTCATTGTTGTTCTCTCCTCTCTACACCTGCATTAATGCAAGTTGTACATATCAGGAACTTCATCTATTCTTTTCTGAAGTGAGTCTCCAAGGAGAAGAGTGACTCTTACATTGTAGGGGGTCAATAAATATTTTTAAGGTGAATGGATGCACAAATGAGAGGATGGACCAGTTTTACAATTAACCAAGTGCTTTCCCATATTTTGTTAAAATCAAACGAGAGAACATGGCACTGAAGAACAGCAACACTTTACAGATTAGAAAATTGAACCTCAGAGAAATTAAGTGACTTGAATCCAGAGCATATTTGAAACATTGTAAATCTTGGGCTTGAACACTAGTCTTCTCACTTCAAATCTCACATTCTTTGACTCAACCGTTTACTTATTTATTTTTTCAATCTCTGAGTCCTGTCTACAAGATTTTAATTTATAAAATAGGGAAATCATTTTCTCTCTTGCCTTCACTACATTCTTTTGAATATCAAAAGTTAAAGTAGGTAATGCATATCAAACCTTTAACCCAATGTAAGACTTTATATATAAAGGTATCAAGAAAGTTGGAAAAAGCCCCAACACATGCATACACAAAATAACTTCGTTAATAACAAGTAAAGTTACTGATTAATCACAAAATAGTTAATAAATGGAACCAACCAACAATTACTGAACATATGTGTGAAAAACTTATGCTACGTGATTTTATATGCATCGCTTAACCAAATTGATTCATTCATTTCTTCAAATTTACTGATGATCTACTCTTAGTTAACTGGAATGCATAGTTCCAGTCACTAAGTGATGAAAAGGTGCTCAATTTTATGGGGTTTATAATCTTGTGGACAGTGAATATTACTGAAGAAATGCTTGAGAAACTATAAAGTAGTGGTAAGTTCTATAAAGCAAAATTAATATAAAAGGATAAAGAGTAACGGGGTTATGAATGCTACTTAAAAATTATGTCAGGGGCTGGTGAGATGGCTCAGCGGCGTAAGCGCCTGCCTTGCAAGCTCGAGGGCCCGAGTTCGACTCCCGGAACCCACATACAAAAAAGGGGCCCATGATATCGCTCAGCGGCACGGGTGCCTGTTGGCGTGCGAGGTCCTGAGCTCGACCCCCCGGTACCCACAAAAAATAAAAAAATTATGTCAAAGAAACTTTCCTGAGAAGTTAGATTTGAGCAGAGGCATGAATTAAATGAGGAGTTAATCATGAAATACTGATAGAACAGAGTTCACGAAAAAGGAGCAGTGAGGTAGTGAAAGCTGGGCTGGGGCTGCCCAACCACTGAGGAGCCGAAGGTTGTGAATGAGGTTGGAGACCCAGGCAGGGATATCAGGTAGGATTCAAAGAAAGATAAGGAGCTTGGATTTTCTGTGAACACAGTAGAAAACTCTTAGAAGGTTTAGAGAAGAAAATGGCACAACTGGATTTGCTTTTGAAAAGATCATTCTGCTATTGTGTAAGGAATGGTTTGCAAGTTGTGGAGGTATGCAGGGCAGAGCTGGTGGGACAGTTAGGAGGCTATCCATTGTTACCATTCCATGCAAGAGACATGGGAGCCGGTAGCGGGTTTAGGGGAGGGGCGAAGAGGATGAGTAGTCGGTTCTGGAAGATGACAGATCTCTTCTATAACTTCTGTTTCTGCATAAAATAATTATTAGTTGCAAATGAAGAGATCTGAGAAGTGAGAAGAAGGTCTGAGTGACATAGTGACCAACTATGGAAATTACTAGATATCCGTTACTTTCTTGTCACTGAAACAATACTGGACACCCACAACTTAAAGCAGGAAAGGTTTATTTTAGCTCACAGTCTGAGGAAGTTGCAGTCCAGTCCATAGATGGCTGCTCCAAGGCAGGGTGGCATGGCAGAGGGGCTTGGTGGCAGTGCACAGCAGAGAGAGAGATCAAGGGAAGAGGGAGGAAGATACACCTTTCCAGGCCACATCCCAGTGACCCACCTCTTCTAACCAGGCTTCATCTCCCAAATCACATTTAGCTATAAATGCATTGGTGGACTAATCCACTAAGTATCACACACTCATGATCCAATCACTTTCCTGAAGCCCCACCTATGAGCACCTCAGGCTGTGGGGGACATCTAGATGTAAACCATTGCACTAGAATTGTGGTGTAGTGGGACCTACTTAAAGCATGTGATCCTGACTCTCATGTGAGACAAGATCCGTGTTTGTGTTGTTTCCTTCAGCCACTTTTAGTTGTAATAGTAAAGCCAGAGAATTCAGTTCAGCTGAGGCTGTGATTTTTCCACGTGAGTGTGGTGAACTGGGGAGAGAGGTGGGAAGTGAGCAATTATACCGCTGGCAGAAGTAAGTGAGGGCAGTAAAATGTGTAGGTGAGTGCATGGTGTGGTTCCCATATTGCCAAAAACCTACTAGGGTAGAGAGCTGACAGCTGGGCTGGGAATTGGCCAGCAAATCTTGACGTGGAGACTTTGAAGACGTCCTAGGGCATGTGGATCAGGGAAGTGGGTTATGTTCATTAGTATAATACAATGTTTTGCTTTGGCTGGGTGTTTCTTTCCTCTGTATCACTTGCTACCTATGGGTTCCCAAAAGAACCACAGAGTTGAGGGCAGCCATGTACACTGCCCAAAAGTGAAGGACTTATTTAGGTTTTAACGTCTTCTGAAGACGCCCATCTCTTCGACCTTGTGGTAGGGGTGTGGCAGTGAAGTTAAAACATGTCCTGCACTTTGGGTTCAATAAGGATGTCACTTACCAATTGTCTCTTTTGATATAGAAGACCCTCACCAGGGCCCCACAGTTGATGGTGTTGTCAGTGGGTGCCCAGGAGTCTCCTAGGCAGAGATGGCCAAGAGGGGCAGTCATTCCTGGGTAACAGCCAGCTACCAGGCTGAGTGAGTTCCCACCACAACCTAGTTTTCAGTACTAGGTACATGTTTAGTTTTCATCCAGGTGGAGGCCGGTTTTCCTGATGTAAGTGGGTGCGCTGGTCCAGGATACTGCTCTCCGGGAGTCTCGAAGTTTGCTTTCCTGGAGTGACCCAGGAGGCTTCCCCGGAGAGGACCAGGTGCCTCAGCTCCTCCGCCTAGTTCCAGCAGAAACCTGGAGTGCGTCTCTCCTTTTCGATCCTTGACGTCAATCTCCGACAGTCCTAGAGTCTCGCCAGGGCGGTGGAGAGCTAAGGGAGAGTGACGGAGAGGAGAAGCCATTGCAGCAACAGCTTGGAGGAGGGAGCTGGACATCTCAGGCAAGAAAAACAGGAGCCGGAGTTGGAGCAGGGAAGAAAGAGGACCCGCCGGCTCCGGGAACCGCTGGGTTGCAGCAAAGAGGGGCGGGCAGAAGGCGGGGCGCTGCACGCAGCGCGCTGGCTCCAGCGGTGCCCGCGGGGAATGTGACATCAGCGGCGCCGGGCGCTTGCGTCTGGAGGAGGCAGCTCGCCTGGGCTGAGCTGTGCACACCTTGCCCGGGGGAGGACGCAAACCCCGGCAGGCGGCCGGGATGTCGGCGAAGGAGAGGCCAAAGGGCAAAGTGATCAAGGACAGCGTCACCCTCTTGCCCTGCTTTTATTTTGTCGAGGTGAGTTGGCCCAGCGCCTTGGCATAATGCAGACCTTCCCAGCAGCTCCGGAGTTCGGCTCCTGGACTGTTCTGGAGGCGAGGAGACCATGCCAGGGAGCGCGCCGCTGTCCCCAAGTGCCCGGCCCTCTCCTCCCTTTCTCCCCAGTTTTTAAGGCGCTCCCCTCGTTGTGCCTGTGCACACCTGCCAGTGCGGGTGATTACCGCTAGAGGTGTCACCGCTGGGCGGTCTGCGGAAGGGGTACCTGTGTGAGTGTGGGTCTGGCTCCCTGGCTCTGTCGTGTCAGTGTGCACAACGACAGGCAGTGCCCCAGGGGGCCATGATGCCCGTATTTCAGGATTTGTGTCTTCAGTCTACTGAGTATATGTCTAGAACTCTGTAAGCTTTCGACGAGAATTCAAGTGCACACAGCTATGCTGGGCGTTATGTGAACTGGAGGTGTTTACTTAGTATTAGGATTATTGGTTGCTTCTATCCCCCCACCCCCTCAAAAAAAAACCCTCTTCTATTATAGCTACTACAGTGTTCACATCTGCTTCTAAAATTGGGTCTTCATTTCTACGCACCAATCTACTGGCCTGTTTCCATTATATATGTATAAATGTGTACATATATTTACATAGTATGATATATATTTATATATTTTAAATACATGACATCATCTGATTTTACATGACTTGCATCTGTGCATTTATTCTGTGCTAAGCAGTATTACTGATGAGCAATTATCATGCAGATATATTCATAATGAACCTCTAACTTACCGAATGCAGTATTTGAGGGAGGAACATTTTATGGGAGGACCATAAAGATTGACAGGTACAGGGATTGCATACACTGTGAATCATTGCACTGGGAAGACATTTTCAAGCAAGCTATTTATTAAATTATAGGTAAAGAAAGGATTTGTTGCGTAGGTTAAGGAAATCAGATTGTGATAAGCATAAAAAATTTTCTATGCAATTAGGGTCTGGGTTGCACAGAGAATTTTGACACTGTTGCTGAATTATAAAAATCCTTCCTTCGCTGTCTTTTCAGCCAAATATGGAGGTTTAGCACTTCCAAGTACAGATAAGATTCTGTACTTGATGTCCGTGAGGCTTATCTGAGTTGAAGAAAAGTCACTATCTTGATACTTGAGGGATAGGAGATTGTCAGACTGTTTTTGTATGAAACAATATATATGGAAATTCCTTTTAACTGTGATACATTTTTAAAATAATTTCAGTTTGGGGAAAGATATATGCAACTTGCATAAATCTCAGAGAAATGATAGGTGATCTTTTCATCAGTGACCTATAGAATTGTTTTTTCTTCTTCAAAAAAAATTCGTCCTGTTAATTAAAATAATTAATTGATTCATTTATCATCCTTCCTCTATTCACAAGGGACTTTGAATCCAGGGCTTAGGTAATTTTTGTAGAAAAATATTAAAAAGCTTTTTCAAGAAAAATGTGAGTAGTAGAAAATTCCATGATGAAAAGGGAAAAGGAACAGAAAGGTGAGATACCCGCCTGCAAGTTCAATCTTTTGGGCCACTTGTCGCATTGCTAACCCACTGTGGTTTTGCACAAAAGTACTTTCACTCATGTGTGGAGCGCTTACATTTGTGTAAGAGAAATCAATTAATTGCTGGGTTTCATTTCTAGGAAGGCACACACCTGAGGTCAGTTACAAGATGGATTGAAGATGTATGGCCTCAAAGAAAATACTTTGATGAAAAGGAATGTAAAACAGGCAGTTAAATTGTTCTCTTATAGACTCTAAGTGCACTTTTGAGGGCTCTTTAATGGGGATACATGCCCTTTACTTTAGGATTTTAAAAGTAAAAGTGTCTCATTATTCATTTAAAGTTTCTCTAAGAACAAACATCCCAGAAATGTTACATCTCTTCCATGAGTGAAAATAACCCAAATTCATTACTTTTACTTTGTCCCATTCACATATCCTCTATGAATTCCTTAGTAAGGCAAGTTATAGAACAATGACTTGTAGACAACTCATTCAGTTTGAATGAATATTTATGACACTGGATCCTGGGGGTAACAGACATCCAAGGAATAATTACAAAATAGGATTGCAATTTTCTCCCTGAAATATAAATGCATGCTGAAAATCAATCAAGAGCCTCTAGAATCTGGGAGAGGCATTAGCACACCATTTAAAGGGTTGACTGGAAGCACTACCCAGCTCCTTTGAAATGACTCCTTTTTAATCAGGTGAGAATGAGCCTTACATCTCTTTCAGAGGATGAATAAATATAGCTTGAATTAACATGTCAGTAAAATGTACTAGAGTAATGACACTTTGGATTGCAGCATAGTTTCCCAAGACCTTAGTAATTAAGGTGGAAAAGAGAAACATGAGTAAATCTCCTTCCACCACGTATCAACCCAAAGCATATATTTCAAGCCACCTCTGTTACTTCAAACAGTAATCGAAATAAGAGGCTAAAAGGGTCAGATCTTGAGAGAAAAGCAAAATATCTGGGTCTTGTGATGCCCTGGACAATTTAAACTGACTTTCTTCAAGGTATTCAGGCAGTTTAAATTGCTATTCCTTAATAGGTATGACATATAAAGGGACTTAATTGGGAAACTGAGGACGCAGAATTTTCACTTGGACCAAAAGAGGCTGAAAGTAAGTTAGACTGAATTATGGCAGAAAAGGGGCAGTATGATCTGGGAAGAAACTGGGCCTCCCAGGCAGAGTGATCTGAATCAACCTCCACCTATGCCACATGCTGCTTGGATAATTCTGACCATGTTACTTTTCTCATCCGCAGTTTTTCTAAATGTGGTAAATATATATAATTATATATATATTATATATTATATATATTATATATATATATATCCTATATAATAGAAATTATTATACCCATCTCTTAGAATACAAACTACATTAGGAGGTTACAGTATGTCTGAGATAAGATAGCCACACAATGTGTTAGTTTCTTCTCCTATCATGCCCTGATATGGACTATTTTATTTCTAGCCTGGACTTAAGGGATCAGTCCTGAGAAGGTCTAGCTTGGGAGTTCCCATTGTTCAACAGAAGTCATATTCTCCTCACTTTCCAGAAGTGGTTTGGGTTCTACAGGTTTCCTGAAACGGGTCTGTACTGATGGGCATGAGTAGGGGGAGTGGAGTGTTGTTTAGTTACAATAACAAAGGCAATCATTTATGATCCACTTAGAATAAAGCCAAATATTTTGCATGTTCCATCTCATTCAATCCTTAAAGATTGTCTTTAAAAAGAGGATATTGCTATCCAGGCTTTGAAGAAGAGATGGAAATTTATAGAAGTTAAGTAACTTGCCCAAGTTTACAAAGCACATTAACAAGGCTGATGAAGTTTCCCTTGGAAAATGACTGACTTGCTCAGCTCAATTTGTCTCTACTGGGAGCTTCAAGCACAAAGAGTTGGTGGGCAAAGTACACTCCCCACATGGACTCACCAGGCAGCCATTAGTGACCCCTCAACAAGTGCCCTGGCTAGAGAAGGAATAGGAACATTGACAACTCATTGAAAGAGTTTCAGGGTATCTCTAGTTATATGCCACAGCTCCAGCACTAAAACCCAGAAACCTTGTCCCAGTTCACCACCGAACTTGATGATAAGTAAAATATTAAGTAATAAATAGAATTATTTTACTTATGTCATTGGTTGAGCTGCTATTTATCTTCCAACAGAGGGATTTATGGTTGACTGTAATGTCAAAGGGTAGTTTAAAAAACGCATGATGATTTCCAGTAGAGCACATTGCATTGGGAATGATGTGGGTAGTTCAGTTTTGTACTGTTCAGCCTGGTATGACAAAGGTTAGGTCATGAAAGGAACTCTTACAGGAGCACATCCAGGGCCTTACTAAGTTGAGCAGAAAAGCAGACAAAAGGCAGTGTTCCACCAAAGAAGAGTTTTCCCTTGCCTTTAAAGTTCCACAGCATCCTCCAAATGATGCTGTGTCACTCACACTGGCGATGGCAGCCAGCTGCTTATCTAGAACTGGTAAAAGGTCTTTTAAGCTAAGTAGGCCAATCTTACAGGTAGCAAGGCTGGTTGTCTGGGTACAGAATGCATTTTCTTTATGCTAAGCATTATAATAGTCCCCCTAGGCTCACACTCACAGCTTTGTTCTCATTAGTCATCCTGTTCAAAGATCAATTCAGGATGTAATGCAAACACATGATAAATTACCTTTTAAGCCAAAAATAAACATAAAGTCCTAATATGAGAAAAATTAGAAAAAGATTCTTTTCCTTTAACTATTCTGCTTTATGACATACTTTTTTATTACTAATCTGAATTGGGGAGGTAATAGAGTTGTCTTTGACCTATATCCAAAGATATTTTTATGGGGTATGGATACAAATAGGACTTTGAAGTGTCTTGTCTTCATGTACACACAACACACACACACACACCGCTCTGTGCACAGACATGTACAAACACAGACGATGTGAGAGTATCATCTCTCCACTTAGCATAAAACTATATGAAACATTATATATTCAGAACATTTTAACCTCAAAAATTGAATTTCTTTTTAGTAATATTTTTAAAAATTCATTTCTTAATTATAGAAAATATTAATTCACATGATCTCTGTTGCATCTCATGTTACATGTGAAAACTATATAACTCATTTGATCTTTTGCTTGGAAATACAGAGAACTTTTTTCCTTTTACATAAACCAACATCAGTAGGAAATACACCATCACAACATTTCTGTGTTACATACACTAAAATAGTAGCTATAGATATTTTTCCCTGTTCTAGAGGAATAGTCTGCCCAAGAAATATTCTAAACTCTGCCAACTGAAATGAGCTGGCAAGTCTTTCTCCCTTTATTAGAGTCACAGTGCTCAAAGTCTGATGCAAAAGAAAAAGTAAAGAGAAAATAATAGATTCCTGAGTTTTGGAGATAGACTTAAACGAGGACATTTCTGTAAATACCAGATATTGAACATAGAACATAGGGAATTCTCTTATTCCATTCCATTCTATTCTATTCTATTCTTAATCTCTGTCTTACTGTGTCTCCATAACCAAGTCATTCAAAATGTTCTTTATCCTAGTTTTTTCTAACAGGAAAAAATATAGTTGGTATTTCCCAATTTCAAAGGGATTTTAATGATGGTGATGACAATAATCATAGTAAAAATAACAAAAAGGATAGTCAATTTCAAGTCAGTTTCACGTAATAACTATATGGGTACATTATCCTTAGTCCTAAGAGCTACCATATACAGAAGATATTATTAGCTTTACTTTTTAAAACAGAAAACTGTGGCTCAGTTAACCAAATGTCTTTACCAGGGTCTCATAGCAACTAAGTGAGGGAGCTAGGATTAGTAGACTTGTCCATCTCCCTCATGCATTATGATTATGCCATACTGTATCACAAGTGCTTTCAATGACAATGCTAAACTTACTGATGACATGGGATTAAGAGACCCACCTCTCCCATGACTTGGCATAAACCTGGAAGAATTGTGGTTGGGGCTCTGTCAGAGTTGTGAAAGAAGAGTTCTTCTCTACATTCAGCTACTGAATTTGGCTTGCTTAGTGCCATTTTCTACTTAACAGTAACCAATTATTTCTGGCATAGGTGTTTTGAAGGCACAATGGCTATCCACCTACAGAGAACTTCCCTTGGCAAGCATAAATGGAAGGACGAAAAGTATAATTTCCGTCAACAGTTACAAAATAACTTTTGAATTTTTCATTACACTTACTGTAATTTTTCACATACTGTATCTCATTTAATCTTTAAACACAAGCAAGGAGCAGATATTAACTCTCTTTTAAGGATTAAGTAATTGATGCTTAGGGGAAATCTAAGAAGTTGCCTAAAACTCAACTACTGTTATTCTTCCATCTTGATCACAAGAAAAAATAATGTTTGTGTTTAAATGGTGAAATGTGTTAATTATGAGCAGCATGAGCTTCTCAACTTTCTTATTCCTTCTAGAATAGATTAGCTGAGAAATGTACTTCAAGATAACTAAGGAGTTATGTAATTTCTTCATGGTCAAGTGCACTTTGGAATATGGATGCTGAGGACAGAAATGCTGAATTTGACATAATTAATACCAAATACTAACTATATTTTTTCCTCTCAGCAATTAGACTCAGAACCAATTTCTACACAGGTCCATTGCTGTTTGTTTGCCTTTTAAACAGAAAACAATATCAGTCAACACAAAGGAGGATAATTGCTTTTTTATTTGTTGTAACACATGGCTTTTGCTTGTTTTAAAACTGACACGCTACTTGGGCATAAGTTAAAGAGAAAGGGGAATACAACTAATTAAAATCAATGTAATTTGTGGAAATGATAAAGAAGAAATCTGTACATTCAACAAAATAATGTTGTTTGAGAGTGAGAACAATGAAGATATGCTTGGATATACTGTCTACGGTTCGATCATCTCTCCAACCTGTGTTGTGGGATTGCTCGCCCTAGGCAGGCTTCAGAAAGTGAATTCGCATGCACAGAGCCCTCAAAAAACCAATCTTACATTAAGTGTTCTACAATGAGTTCCAAATTAAAATTCTGGGGATTGATCTGCTCTGTATTTAACAACAATCTATTTATTTATTGAATAAATATTTACTGATTGCTTATGATATGTTTTTCAGTTAAATTAATGGAAACAACATGGAACCATTTGCTGGCACACTTCCTAGTTTATAGTAGAATTCTAATACATTTTCACTGAATATATGGAATCAAATGGGACTAATAATATATACGTAATATTTTTCATGGATGATCTTTTCTTTTAGATTGTGGAGTCATTTTTGCTTGTAAAGAGATGATGAATGCCCCATCAGGGACATTGCTCTGCCTGGTAGATTACTGAACAATTGAAGATTAGATCAATGACCATAATCTGTATGAGTCCTCATTTTTAAATCATACTTACCTTATGATCTAGGGCATACCTGTGGATTGCTTGAGATTTAAGACTTTAAAGAAGCCATTATTAAAACAGAATTTGCAGTTTTAATTTTCGTAGAAAACTACTTTGTTACATAAGACACATATACCTGCAGTTCTTTTGTGCCTGTGGTAAAACAATTAGATACCCACTTCTATTTTAGCAGAGAATTTACATTTTTATATATCCTATATTACTTGAACTACTTATTTGCTTTGTGATCTTGAGAAAGTAACTTACTTTCTCCAAGTTTTATTTTCCTTCTGTGAAAATGGTGAAAATATTTTAGTCAGGTTAAGGTTTTTGTGACTAATTATATAAAAGTTATAGCCAACAACTTCCAAAGCAAAGTCAGTGCCTAATGAATTTTCTCTTTCCCACTTACTGGTATCCATCCTCTATTCTGTCTAAAGTAAACTTCCTCTGTGGCTTCAGATATTATTGGATTTTCTGGGAAAGGGTATGGCTTCCTAATTTTATTTTCCTTTGATATCACAAATTTAGGTATATTTTAGACAATAATGCATGCAATGATAAAGCAACTCATTATAATGTATAAATCCATAACAACTCATTATTGGGATGCCTGCTCATTTTCTAATGATAGAGGCACACGCACACACACACACACTCACAATATGGAGACTACCTACTTTAAGTACCATTATGTGATTTAGTAGGTAGAGGAAAATTCTCATTTACTGAGCATCTTCTATATTTGAATGTGACACTTTACACCAAGCCCTGGGTTCAAAGATGGTGGTTGCCCATATTCTGTGACACTCTGCCATTCTAATTTTTTCAAAGCACCATGGCACTAAATAAAAATTTATAAGCAACAGGGTTTGTTCAGCGTTAATTACATATTTTCCTATATTTAATCATCCCTGAAATAAAGATTAATATGCTTTACAAAAAATGGTGAATGAGTCAAAGGATAATCTGCAATTTGGGAATAAGTGACCTAATTGAGGCTAATAGCATGAGATTCATTGGATTTTTTTGAAAGAAGTTACACACACCCTAAAAAATTGGATAATGGTCTGGAAACACTCACATTGTAAAAACTGAGATTTGACAAATTAAGACATGGAGAATGTTCACCGTGAAGGTTTGGGCATAAACAATAAGTCTTCTCCATGAGGAAATCTTATTTTAAAAAATAGGTAGCAATTGGTACATTATATACAGAGATAAACTTTTGAAAACTTTTCTACTCAAAAACCCTGTTTGGTGTTTAGCTTCCATAAAATTTTACATGTATAGAGAAAACTTATTTGATGATAGCAGATTATCTGATATTTAAGTCTCAGACTATGTGGTTAACTCATGGATACTATTAGTTTAGGTGTCTTTTTAGAAGGTTGGACCAGGAGATAACAAAGAATTCCTCATTTTATTCATTTTTATTCCCAGCCTCTAGAAAAATACAAATAATAAGAAGTAAATAGTATGCCCTTAATTAATTTTGATGCGTTAATTGTTTTATTGGTAGAGAAATTTAGAAACCTAATTAAGAAGAATCTAAAAAATAAGAGGGACAGAGCATTGCCTGAACTGCAGATTTGAGCTTGGCCTTTGCTTCAGTCTTCTGCTACTGGTAGAGCTCCGTTCAGTAATATTCACCAGAGGGAAGAAGCTGCTAAGATTTCAGCGCCCCAATGTTTATTCCAACACGACGAAGAAGGGCCAAGTGTACTGCCTCCTAGAAAACTGCTCTTTGTGGCTTTAAAAAACTTTAAAAATCACCCATTTAGAAGCTCCCACATAGCTGCCTCAACAGGCTCTCTTCTTTCTGCCACTTCCCTCTCTTCACTTTCTTTTGATTTCAGAAGTGAGAGCAGCAGAAGAGAAGAGAAAGGGGTAGTACACATTCTCATGGGAGCTGGCCTTGAAACGCAGAAAGACCTTAGCAAATGGGCTTCTGTTTCACATTTTCCAAGGTTGTTTTTTCACTTTCCAGACCATGTTAAAAATCAAGGTGGGCACATCAATGCCCAATCCAGGCAGAAGCTGTTTGACATGACAGAGAGAAGCCCATGATACTCTGGTCTGAATAGTTAATAGGTCAAAAAATATATCAGGTATGTAGTAAACATTCAATAAGTATTTGTTAAATAAATTAACTACTATATAACAAAAAATATGAACTTTCATAGTATTGAAATGGCTTAATAAGTTTGATACCTGATTTTAATAAACAATATGAAAAATAATCTCAAATACTGATAACTCTTAATTAAATAATTCCTGTGTATATAACATATGTAAAATACAGAAATTTGTTTCTCTTAATACTAACTCTCGAATACAGAATTTTCAGTTAGATCTCATTTATCCAACAGTTTTGCAGTGACAATTTTCCCTTAACTCCTATTTCATTTGATATTAAGCAAAATGTGTTGAACTCCAAATGCACCATGTATTCCCTCCATAAGTTTGTTCAAGTAGACTTCTCATGCTTTCTTTATGTAAATAAAATAAACTACCAATAAATAATAATATTTAATCTGAAAATATTAAAATATACTCTTTTTAGAAAATACCAAAAAACACATCCACAATACCACTTGGAGAAATGTAAGACAGCATTCTCAGTATGTAAGGAAAAATGGTCTCCCTATTTAATTTTGCTTCTTTTCAAAGTCCTTGGAAAGGCACATGTCAGTGGTAAAAGTTCTAGAAAGAGGCAGTTTGTGCAGTAATTACAACATGAAATCAGGAGCCAGATTTCTTGAGTTTACGATTCAGCTACATAAGCTTTCATGCTTTGTGTTATTTCTCTGTGTCTCCCTTCCCTCTTTTGCTAGATAGCAATAATAATAGCAAATTCACCAACCAGGTGTTATGAAGATTGCATGAATTCAGACATGTAAAGTCTTTTGAATGGTACCTGGCAAATATTAGTAGCATTAAATTACTATTAGTACCATATTCTTAAAAGTCAGCATTATGTTATAAGGGAAGAGAAATTACAGCTGGAATAAAAGATTTAAAAGTAATTATTTTCAATGCTTGGAATACAGGTCCCCAGCCTCAGGTCTTAGTCTCTAATTTGGTTTAAAGAACAAAATGCTTCCCCACACTTCAGGGTCTAATTATGTAAAAGGAACAAATCTTCATTACCTGGGGTTAAGGCTTATGACTGCAAAACCTACTACACTAAGCCTAATGCTAGATCAATATTCAGGTAATAAAACAACCACTTATTATTTTAGACCTTACTGTTAAATCACTAAGTGATTGTAATTAGTCTTTTTAAGAGCTACAGGGACGTACTTCATACTCAAGCATAAAGATACAGAAGAACAAATTTTTCCCATTAGACCTAACTTATATGTTAGGTCTAGCAGCCATTCTCTATTAATTAGTAACCCTATTTGGAACACCTAATTTAACTTTCTTGTGTTCTTTAACACTAACGAAATCATTAGAACTCTATAAATTCAAAGCAGAAAGCATTTTCTTGTGGTAGAAGTAAATTAGGGTCTTTTAATTGGGAGATTTTCTTAACTACACTGTAAGAACTGTCTAAACACTTGGCATGTCCATTCAAATTATAGAAATATTTATTAATTGAATCTACACTGAGGGTACCCAGTATGTCAAGAATAAAGAGAAGAATAAGATAATTTCTCTGTTCTCAAAGACCTTGTTGTTGAAAAATTTGCACCCCATAAGATGGTTGCTAGGATCAAGGCATGCACATGGTACCACTGTTCACCGGAGACAATGGTCCAAAAGAAGCCTCAGAGGCAGGGAAAATTTTGGAGCCCAAAGTGTGCCCAATTTCTGATATTTTATATTAGAAATCATTCACTAGGGAAGATAATAATGAAGATAAAAGCAGACCATGTCCAAAATATAATTAAAAGCTTTTAAGATATTACTCAAAAATTAAAAATATAAAAGAATGACTTTGGAGAAACTGCACAAGAAAGAACATTTAAGAACTTGGAATACAGTATCAGTGTGATTTGAAAGTGTCTGCCACCGCTTCACTCCTAGTGCCACTTGAACCCCTCACACATGGCCATCTCTTCCTTCTGTCCTTTAAATTTGCATTCACATTGAAGCCTGGGGCTAGCCTTTCCTGAAAAGCACTAGAGTAGTGCCAGATGGCGACATGTGACAGACCAGCAGCGGGATGTAATGGAGTACATGCTTCCAGGAATTTAGCAGACCAGGTTGCAACTATTGGCTTTGCTTCTTAAAAATCAGGCACGCTGTTTATCTAATCTGGGGCAAGGTCTTTATCTTGAAATTTATCTTAAAATTCTCATGGAAGTTGTGTGAGTTAAATTAGATAATTAGGGGAAAACTTCTAAAAAAAAACTCAGTAAATGAACTTTTCCTGTTAGGAAAAGTATGAATAAATACTCAAGAAAATCTACTTTTAAATCTAAAGGAAATGAACTCTAGAAAGGCTAGATCCTAGATGAACAAAAGAAGCAATTTTCATGTTTGATTAATAAGGAAGAAATGAATAGAAAAATTGTTTAAGAGTATCAAGAGTTGAGAACAACAGATTGGCCTTTTTCAAAGTGCACATATTCCCTATAATACCCTCTTTTCTTTTTGGGAATCCCAGCCATTGTAGCAATAAAGGAAACACTAAGTAGATACCCATGAGAAAAGCAGTTTAGAGCATAGCTCCTGGATTTAGTGGTGTCCCTTTCTGGGACTTGTCACTTGTGTGCGATTTATGTACCTTTCTTCTGCCTCAGTTTTCTCATCTGTAAGTTGGGGATACTGATAGAGATTTAGACTTTATAGGGTGGACACTGAATGTAGCAATCGACTAAACTTAGCAAAGTACCTGGCACCTAAGTCCTTAACGTATGTCACATGTTAATAAAAACTGTTTATGCTTTTAGCTCCTTTACTAGTAATTTCCTGATTTCTTTCAATTAGGTTCAGCAAATATTTAATTCATGCCTCAAACACTCAAAGCACTCTGTGAATGATTTTCAAATACCTGATCTTAGGATAAGGTCTGGTAATACGCAGATGACTACAGTCAAAGGCAGATTCTACCAAAGGTTCTTTGGTAAAGTTATACATAATATACAAGAGGTAGAGTCTTCAATTCTAAATGGAGAGCAGAAAAGATTTCAAGGAGAAAAAAAATTAAGAAAAAGAGTAAATAATTTAATGAAAAAAATATGAAAATGCAACATAAATCAGAGACTAGAGCTTGTCTTTTTGATGTAGAAGTATAATGGGAACATGGGCTGTGTTTGTGGGCTGGAAGAGTGGACTTTAAATATACAATAAAATTAAACAAGAAAAGCCATCTGACCTCATGTTATTAAATCAGGGCTTTATTAAGTTCACATTTAAATGTGAATTCTAGGAAAATTGACCTGCAAGCATTGTGGAGGATGAAATGAATTGTGAAAAAAAAGAGATAGAAAAACCTAATGCTTTCGTTTAGTGTGACAGTGACAGTGTGAAAAGAAATGAGAGGAATGTTTCTTACATCATGACATATGTGGAGAATTTTAGAATTAGGTGTCCATGTAAGAAATCCCTCATTTCCTTGATAACCGAGGCCCAGAAAGGATAAGTGACCTGCCCAAATTCCAAGAGCCAGCAGAACGAAACAGGGAGAAACAGGCTTCTCCTGCTTTGGAGGCCAGCCTGGATCTCCTTCAATCACACTGCCGTCTTTTAATTTGTATCTATGAATGTTAATTTATGCATGAAAAGTAGTGTCTAGACCTTTAATAACATTACAAATTCGTTCTGACCTGTTTTTCCTCTAATGACACTAAAACTGTTGATGTGCTTACATATTCTGTATTTTTGAGACTTGATATAGCTAATCTGAATATATCACAATTAGGTCAAAGGTAGTGTTATAGCCCATAAAGCTTTCTATTGTAGTTTCACTACTATTATTGTCAATATTTGAAGGAAATATCTTTTTTTACCTATAAGACAAAAAATACTATAGAATGCCGTTAAAGATTATACTACAGAAAATAGAAAACTTCCTTGTCACATATGTTGACCAGTGTCAGCCTTCTGATTGGCCACAGTTTTTGGTAAAATTGCTTTGATCTACTAATAGTTTTTCCAGTTTGAATTTCGTTTCCATACATTGTATTACTATTTTAAATTTAATATTTTACGTGATTTATATTCCAGTCCTCCTGTTTTCAATTTGATATTAATATAAAAAAGTCCCTTTGAACAATTTGAACTCTATTCTTCGACTTGTGACACTATTCATACCAAAACCAAGCTACTTTAACTTTGAAATTTCTTGCACAAGTGTTGTTCTTCCAAAGAAAGGATACTGCTACTTAAATCATACTGCACCAGTGACGTGAGGTTCGTACCTCCAGCCTTACAGTCCCCACTTAGTTCAAGAATGGCACTTTGCTCTCTTTTGGAAAGTTATCTTTAAATAACTAAGAGGCATCTCGGTTTTAATATTTCCAAAATGGAGCCTTATACTCCTCTTGCCCAGGGTTTTCTCAGTCTTCCCCATCCCAGGAAATGACACTGCTTGCTGAATTGCTCAAATCCCAAATCATTAAAATAAACTTTTACTGATTTCGCTTCTTAACAATCAACAGGTGAAGTCCTGTAATTTCTAAGTCCAAATCTATATCCAGAATATGCAAATTTCCCTATAGCTCTAGCTCTGTGCCCTAATAAAAGTTGTCGTCACTCTTTCCTGGAATTCTGGATCTGCCAAACATACACTGGACTGTAAGCTCCATGAGTGAAGGGAATTTTCCATTTTGTTCGCTGCTATATTCTTTACATTTAGAGAAGTGCCTCTCACTTACTAGGTATTCCATAAATATTTCCTGAGTTTTGAATAGCCTTCTAAATTTTCACCCTGCTTTACTTTAGACCCACTACCATCCATCCTCAATATAACAACTAGAATGATCTTTGTAAAAGATATTTCAATTTCTAGAATATCTCTTTTTTAACCTCCAAAGTGTTTCTTGTCTTACTTTGAATAAAATCCTAACTTTTACCATGGACTTCAGTTCTCTGAAAAGCCTGATCTTAAATCCATCTCTCTGACTTCATCTTATGTCATTTCTTTCATTTGATTATGCTTTTTGCCTGATTTTTACATGGTATTTTTTTCTTGACAATTCAAGTCTCTCTTTAAATGACCCTAGTAAGAGAAGTCTTCTTTGATCTGAAAGAAGAATCCACCACTTCATTAATACAACCTTGTCCTTTAGAAAATGTGTTTTTTGTGGTACTATTTTTTATTTTTTTAACTGCCTTCCTCAACTAGAATGAAATCTATAGTATAAGGACTTTGTTTTTTAACACAGCCATACTTCCAGGACCTTTAACAAGGCCTAGTACTTGTAGGCTCTCCATAGATATTTGTTGAGAGAATAGATAAGTAAATGAGCCATCCCTCTTCCTCTCTCTCTCTCTCTCTCTCTCTCTCTCTCTCTCTCTCTCTCTCTCTCACACACACACACACACACACACACACACACGGACAGCACTTTCACCCTTTGGCTGTATCTTCATTGTTATACTTAAACAGATTACAGAGTAATCACCCACAAAATCTAATGGTCTTTACTAAGGAAGATTTAATTTATTTTCATATTTTTCATGCTGAGAAAATTTTGCTCGCCTTTCTGCAGAAGATACCATATTCATCTTAATGGGGCACGAACATTTAAAACTAAGATGATCAGTTGTTATTTGTATGGGAATTGAAGATCTCAGATCAGAGTCCCACTTGCAAAATATATGTACAAAACCTGAGAAGGCGTCCAAGAGAGATGAAAGATAATCAGTTATGTAATTTGGTGTATAAATGAAATATTTAACACTCAGATTAATGAAAGAAACACTTCTGCATTTATAGAAACCATACATTTAAGATAATATCTCTTTATCCTATGTGATACATATATTTAAGAATTTGTAAGTAGAAAATTTTAGCTAAACAGAATTTTGACCTGAACACAGCCCCTATTAATTGATGCTATTTGGATCTTATTGGATCTTATTATCTTTACCTGCTGCTCACAGTGTTAAGACATAAGACTTTGAAACTAAAATTTATGGCTTTAAAATCCATGGCTGCCATTCACTATTGGTGACTGTTTATCACTTGCAAAATGAGGGTAATTATGGCACCTAACTTCTACCCCACTAGAAAGTTTTAAAATAAGTGAATTAGAAATTAATAAATCAAATTGACTAAAAAGCTTAAACAATATTTTCTGATAGCAAGTACTAAATGAAGTATTTGTTAAAACTAAAATAATGTGGATTTCAGTGGAAATTTCAGTCACACGCAAGCACCATGAAATACTGACTTATTAGTCAAGACTGAAAGCTACTGGGCCGGTGAGATGGCTCAGCGGCATAAGCGCCTGCCTTGCAAGCGTGAGGGCCTGAGTTCGACTCCCGGATCCCACATACGAAAAAGGGGCCGGTGATATCGCTCAGCGGCACGGGTGCCTGTTGGCGCGCAAGGTCCTGAGGTCGACCCCCCGGTACCCACCAAAAAAAAAAAAAAAAAAACAAGACTGAAAGCTACTATTCTGACATTGCAGGAAAGAGGAAAGGAGAAATAATCAGACATTTTGTATGATCAAATAGTCATGCATAGGAGAAAATATAAAGGTTTTGATGCACTTTTTGTTCTCTGGAAAATATCCATCTGAAACGCTGAAAGACAATGCCAATTAATCACACATTACTAATTTCGCCAATAAACCAAATGATCAACTCATTACAAAAAGATCTCTTGGGAATAGACTATATAATGCTGTCTGGTTAATTAATTTTTTTTAAGCAAACAACTAGAACTAATGGGTGGCGAATAATGCTTTTATCAAAAAATCATTCCTGTTTCATTAAGTAAATATTGTATCTTCCACAAATAACAAAGCTCTAAACTAAACAATCCCTTTATTTATTTATTTATATTGTTTATTGGTACAGCAAAAAAAAAGTATATATACATGAAAGATAGTTAAGATAGATATACTACTAATTTCTCTTAGTTGATTTAAAAGAAAGGTTTGTGCTAATATTGTTTGGACAATTGAATGCCAATATCTTGGACTCTGAGTAACTAATTTAAAGATAACAATATGTGATGTATTAACCATTGTTGCCCTCCTATTATGTTGTTTGTACCTGTACATGATATATCTTGATTCCTTTTTTTTTCCAACACCCTCCCTTCCCTTCAACCCCCCTTCCCCTCCTTATTTACAAAAGCTTTACTTCCATTCTATCCTTTATTTTTTATCTGTTTTTTCTTTTCCCTTCCTTCCTTTCCCCCTCCCCCTCCCTAGTTCTCATTTCTTTTGAACTTCACAATACCTATTGTACACTTTGGTCCTTATTTACACTTTCAGCTACTTGTGATATTTACACGTGTGTCCAAATTATTTCATTTAAGAATATGTTCTCAAGGTGCATCCATTTATCTAGAAATGTCTCAAGTTTATTCTTCTTTATGGCTGAGTAGTACTCCATTGTATAAAAAGACCTTATCTTTTTTATCCATTCCTCGGTTAATGGGCATTTGGGTTGTTTCTAAGATTTAGCTATTACAAACGGTGCTGCTATAAACATGGGTGCACATATATCGCTGTTGTATGATGTTTTTAATTCTTCTGGGAAGATACCCAGAAAGGGAATAGCTGAGTCAAATGGGACCTCTAATCCTAGTTTTTTGAGGAATCTCCACATTGATTTCTACAATGGTTGTACCAGTCTACATTCCCACCAACAGTGGGGAAGGGTTCCTTTTCCCCACAGCCTCACCAGCATTTGTTATTAGTTGATTTCTTGATGATAGCCATTCCTTCTGGAGTGAGATGGAATCTCAGCATTCTTTCAGTGCTATATAAGTCTGCACTTTTAGGTTCTGAGAGATCCAACATTAAGCAGAAGATTCACAATATTTCATCTTTAGCTGACAGCAGGTCTCTCACTAAGCTGTGCTCCTTGATAGCCAACTCTGTGTCCTGTTCTCTATGTTATAGTTAGCACCTACATGGTGCTTCATACATTATATCCACACAAGTCTATAAGCACATTGTACCGAATTTAGATGATCATACAAACACATGGCCAGTGAAATTAGAATCTCAGATAAACATTAAATAATTGTCAGTATAAATATCTCCCAAATATTGCTTGGAACACACTTATCCTACAAATTATTTGTTGCTATCTGGAACCCTTATTTCACTGGGTGACCTGCATTTTTATTTGCTGAATCTGGTAACTCTAATCTAGTATAGTAATAAGCTAAAGTTTATACGTCTATTTAATTTGTCACTTACAACAACTTCTTATTGTTTCATTAAGTTATTAAATGTTATATTGCATACCGATTGTGTGCTAGCCACAAGTCTATGCATTTTAGGTTCAGCAATAAATATTACTGGCAGATTTTCACTTCATGTAGCTTTTATTTTAATGAGCGATTAGGGATAATTTCAGTTCATGAGAAATTCCATGACGAGAATCAAGCAAAATGATAAGATCAAGAATGTATGGAATGTATCCTAGGTAGACGTGAAGGATAACATCATTAAATGATGAAAAGAAACCCACTGTGTAAAGAGCCAGGGAAAGGACATGAGAGGAAGAAAGAACAACTAGTGCAAAGGACCTTGGCAGAAGTGACCGTGACTGTCATAGGACAAGAGTGAAGATCAGTTTGATTGTAATGAGCAGGGAGTTAAGGACTGGTGAAACCGTAGTATAAGAAGAATAAGAAACTGAAGCAAGAGTCAAATCATGCAGAAAGCTCCATTCTCTGGTATAACATCTGGATTTTATTTAAGTAGAATAGAAACCACAAAAGTGGTTAAAATAGGGAGTGATGTGAGCTGACATATTTGGGACACTGTGTGGAAAATGGATAGGTGGGGTGGGAGACAAAGAAGGGAAGAGAAACAGCAGTTGCAAGGTGTGGGATGCCACAGTCTCATGGCAGGCTGGTAAACAGGGTGGATATATTCGTATTTTGAAAGCAGAAACCATCAGATTTCTAAATGATTTTAATGCTGGACCAGAGAGGAGTCATAAAAAAGGGGAGAAATCCACTTCTTTCCTACTTCAAGATGTATTGATGTACTGATGCAATGTATGTCTTGTTTATAAGAATAAATTGATTGTCTGTGTCTTTCATTCTCAGCTACCTATATTGGCATCATCAGTGGTTAGCCTCTATTTCCTTGAACTCACTGATGTCTTCAAACCTGTGCATTCTGGATTTAGCTGCTATGACCGGAGCCTTAGCATGCCGTACATTGAGCCCACCCAGGAGGCCATTCCGTTCCTCATGTTGCTCAGCCTAGCTTTCGCTGGACCTGCAATTACGGTAAGAACTGCCCCCAAAATTGCATTTGTAAGCTCCCCAAAGCTAAAAATGATCCCATCTGTAGTCAATAAGTTAAAAAACAAAGGCAAATTTTGCACCAGGAAGGTTATGTCTGACATATTTTGACAGCATCTTGTAGTTAGATAGTAGCTTAAAATTATTGGTATTAAAAGTTAAAAAAAAAACACTGTATGATTTCAAAAGTGATCTCTAATGATAACTTCAATAAATCCTTATGAACTGAAGTTTTATGACTGTACACTTCTTGACTGGCTAATATGGGATATCTGATGCACTGCTAATTAATGTACTTTTCACGTATTTATTTGCTATCGGAAGTCTGTAAAACAAATAATTATATACCAACAGATTTTCTTCACAAAAGTGTGTTTGAGTACCATTTGGAGTTTCATTTTTTGGTAGATTAGCACTTTATATTGATTATGAATACTGAGCTCCAACAATTATAGAGGTCAAAATTCATACACACAAACAGAATAAGATGCTTTCAATTCAGAATAGGTATTTACATTATAAAATGTGTACATCAACAAATGCCCTAATCAAGCTGAGTATGGTAGCACACATTTATAATCCCAGAACTGTAACAGGCTGAGATAGGAGGGTCACGAGTTCAAGTCCAGGCTGACCAACTTAGCTACTTAGTGAGATCCTGTCTCAAAATAAAAATTTTTTTAAAAGGCTGAGGATACAGTTCTGTGCAAAGGCCCTGAGTTCAATTCCCAGTGCAAGGAAGTACCCTAACCTACTGGAACTGAATTTAAAATATAAATTTTTATGTATTAATGCACACCATAAAAACATACTTTTAGATAAATTCACTAATAAATATGATTAGCCAAGGCTTTTCATCATCTCTTCTGGCCCCAGACTACTAACCGAGGGATAAGAAACATGTTTCACTGGGTAATAATGTTTATTTCTACTTGTAGGAACTCTTTCTTTACTTGTTCATACTCATGAATGTCAGAGCAAGAGCTCACTACATTAAAAGCTGTGTTTAAATGGAATTTTTTATAAAGTACTCTAATGAATCAGCTTATTGAATTTCAATACAGTAATTTTAGAAAAAATTTTCTGCATACTTTCTAAACTCTCTAATCTTTATATACTATGAATTTGTTTTAAAAATTCTCTATGCTAAATAATAATTTGAAGAAAAACAAATGCCCTATGAATGAATGAAGAAATGTTCGACCACTGGCCACTAGAGAAATGCAAATTAAAACAACACTGAGATGCCATCTCACTCCAGAAAGTCTAGCTGTCCTCAAAAACTCAAGCAATAACAAATGCTGGAAAGGCTGAGGGGAGAGGGAGACACTTCTTCATTGTTGGTGGGAGTGTAAACTGGTACCACCATATGGAAATCAGTGTGGAGACTCCTTAAACAACTAAAACTAGAAATTCCATTTGAACAAGCTATTCCTCTTCTAGGTATCTTTGCAAAAGAATTGAAGACATCACACCACAGTGATGTATCCATATCCATGTTTATAGCAGCACAATTCATAACAGCTAAATCTTGGGAGCAGCCTATATGTCCATCAATAGATGAATGGATAAAAAAATGTGGTATTTATACATACTCTGCCATTCAGAAGAATGCACTTAGGTCACTTGTAGGAAAATGAATGCACTTTGGAACCATAATATTAAGTGAAGTAAATCAGACACACAAGTTTAAATATTGCATGATTTCTCTTATATGAGAAACTCAATATATAAATAAAGTGCAAAATAAATGATGGATAATAGGAAAAAAGAGAGAAAAAAGTTATTGTAATCCAGCATGGACAATGTACCTAAAAGTGTGCCTTGATTTAGTATAATTGTTTTATGTGTTTTGTATGTTTTTGGCCTATTAATCTCTATGTATGATAATTAACTTTATAAGGACTTATAAGGTAAATAAATGAATCTGATGATGGCAAAAAAATAATCAAAACATACTATTCACACTATAAATAAATTATATAAAATAGATAATAAAACTGGAATTTAATTTCCCACTGAACTTTATCATCAGACTTAAGTAAAGTCCTCAAATCACTTTGTAAATTACAGTAACAGGTTACTCAAACTGCAATAACCCCAGGTTGATTAGAACTATTAATAATGTACTTGGATGTAGTTGAGACTCTCAGAAACATATTTTTAAAGGGTTATATTGCTCAAAATAACAGCATCTTCACATCATTTTTCTAAAAACTTTTTTTTAAAGATGCATCTCAGTCATTGGGCTAGAGCAAAAATATTTCCTTTAAATCTATCACACCAGAAAGCATTCCTTAATTGGAGTACAGTGCCCAAATTTATTATAACTAGTATTTGAAATAAGATACTGCAGAAATGTTCATGATTCTGCTGAAAAGACTGCTGATATTTAATCACATAAATAATTTGCTTTTCCGTGTCCAGAAGCCTTTCTGTAGGGTGTCTTAAAGTCTGTAGGAACAATCCCATCCAGGACCATTTATCTCCACATAGGGCCAATGACCTTGGCCTCATGACTGTGTTCTTGCTTCTGCTGATCCCCTCACTTCCAACAACAGATTTTCAAGATGCCCTTTAGGGTTTCTTGCTTGCTTGCTCTTCCTTCTTTCTTTTCTCATCTTTCTTTCTTTCTCTTTCTTTCTTTCTTCCTTCCTTCCTTTCTTCCTTCCTTCCTAATTTTTGTGGCACTAGGAATTGAAACAAGGGCCCTCACTCTGAACTACATCCCCAAGCTTTATACTTTTTTTTTTATTTGAAACAGTGTCTCACTAAGTCACTAAATTGCCCAAGTGAGGCTTGAACTTGCAATCCTCCTGCCTCAATCAGAGCACCACCATGCCCTGTTGATGACTACAGTTTTTAAGCTTTCAATAAGGTGCAGTTTGAGAGTGGTTTTTGTTTTGTTTTTCGTTAGTTTGTTTCCTTGTTTGTTTGTTTCTGTCCTGGGGCATGAAACCGGGCCTTCACACTAAGCTACATCCTCAGCCCTTTTTATTTTGAGGCAGGGTCTTTCCAAGTTGCCCAGAGTGGGCTTGAACTTGCAATCCTTCTACCTCAGGCTCCCAAAGTGCTAAAATCGCACATCTGTACCACCACACCCAGCAGGGGTGCTTTCTTTATTGAGCTCTGAATAATGAAAGGGAAATCCACCATGCCCGTTTCCACTGAGCTCACCTGGAAATCCCAGTGCAAACGCCCTGCACAAGGCATCTACATAGAGCCTCAACAGTTGCAGGGCCCCTCTTAATGGAAGGAGACACAAATTATGGTATTATTTGCAGCCTGGGCACCTAATTTGTCACATATCACTTGGAAGCTCCAATGTACTCCAGAATATTAGTGACTATTTTCTGCCACACTGGTTTCATAGGTTTTGAGTAAACAACTGCTTGGTGAGACAAATTTTGACATTGCTGACATTAAACACTGTTTTTCCGACTTTTCATTCAAAATATATTCCATATTCCTAGATCCCATTCTAATTTCACTTTTCCCTCTATTTCTAAGGCCTCCCAAAACATACCTTTTCTCACCATAAATCCTGTGATGTCTGTAGTCATCTTGTTTTAAAACCATAATTCTGACTCTAATCTTAGTACATGTGCTACTTCTCAACTTTTTCTCTCTCTTCCTGAAAGGGGAAATAGCAGATTCTAACCTCTGACTCTCAAAGATGCCATTTTCTTTCTCGTCTAAACCTGTTCCAAAATTGGGGTCATGGAGAAAGAAGGAGGAGGCAAGAGCAGGTAGCTTTTAGAGGTGTGAGGACAGAGGCTTCCATTTTCACCCATTCACCTGGGAAGAAGACAAAACAGAACCAATTTTTTACGCAAGCATTTAAATATAAATTTAGTATTTGCTTCTCAGATTTTTTAATATTTTGAGATGTATTTAAAATTAGCTTGGGCCGGTGAGATAGCTCAGCGGCATAAGCGCCTGCCTGGCAAGCGCAAGGTCCTGAGTTCGACTCCCGGTAACCACATATGAAAAAAGGGCTGGTGATATCGCTCAGCAGCACGGGCGACTGCTGGCGCACAAGGTCCTGAGTTTGACCCCTGATACCCACAAAAAAAATAATAATAATAAAATAAAATAAAATTAGCTTGTGTTCATGATGTTTCTCATCTGTGAAATGCATATTCTTTTTTTTTTTTTTTTAATGTGGGTACCAGGAGTCAACCTCAGGACCTCGTGCTTGCCAGCAAGTGCTTGTGCCGCTGAGCAATATCACTGGTCCTTTTTTCCTCCTTTATTTGGGTTCCGGGAGTGGAACTCAGGACCTTGTGCTTGCCGGCGAGGTGCTTATGCCACTGAGCTATCTCACCAGCCCCGTATTCTTATTTTTATAAAATTAGTTTGAGCTAGAAAATATCACCCTTAACATTCAATTTTCATTTACTTTAGAGTGATAACAAAATAACCATTTTGTTTGAGTCCTATTTAGAAAACAACACAGAATGTCAAGGCCCATTATAAATCTTCATGAAATCTACATGAACAGAAAAAATGTGTACTTTTTCTCCCTGAAAATATAACTTCATTACATATTTTTTAGGAATGAATGCATCTAATTTTATAGGAAAATTCCATCAGAATTTGATTATACTGCTTGGAGGCTAACCTTGGCTTTAGGAGACTATAGAACCAAGATGTTGAATATTAAATGTGTTAGGGTTTCTATAGGACATTTATTGGAAATGTAAATTTTAAAGATACTATAATAAATACTGCAATGTTTTTATTGGTTTATTTTGTTTACAAGAAAAGCATTTTAGGGGGATTGGGATGTAGCTCAGTGGCAGAGCTCTTGCAAGGCCCTGGGTGCAATCCCCAATACAGAAAAAAAGACATTTTGGCTATGAGTTAACCTTCTGGAACCATAAGAGGAAGGCCCTTATAGTACTAAGCAAGATATTTCCCCTCAGCAACCCCCTTGGAGCAGAGTCATTACAGAATCTCTTCCCAAAACCCATCCATGACATCTGGCACAACAAAATCATTTGTGTTGTTTCTTTTCAAACTTGGGTACAGCACAAAACAGTGTATTACAAAAATATACTTGTCATGAACTATTTTCTGTTTACAAATGCCAACAGCACCAATTTTATTGTTAAACATGAACTCTAGCTTCATATTGTAACATGACAGCATACCATTACGATGGGGGAAATTAGTAGGCACATTTAGAAATGTATAGGAAGTCTCTCCTCTTACCCTGAGAAGTCTCTTTAAACCAAATTCAATCACTTTGAAAATGCATGCAATGACATATAGGTCAAGGTTAAGTGAATAGAAGTATGAAGAAAAAATTAATATGTTCCTTATTAAGAGGGACAATTTGATGATATAAATACTGACAAGAAATCTCTACCATATTGCATAATCAAGTGAAAGAATGTTGACATACTCTCTTGACATAAGAGTTCTGAACATATTAAAACAACTAAAATAAAACTCCTGAAATCTCAACGTCATTTGAGACAACTATTGGATTGTATGATAAGAGACATTTTCCTAATAACATTGCACCAGTAAATTCTTATGGAATTTAGCACTCATTGTCAAGGTGTGAATTGTTACACATATAATTGAGAAGAGAAAAACAAAATTATTTACAGAACTTTTATTGAAGAAGTGAAGATGAAATCAATCTTTTAGTTATACAACAATGCCTTTAGGGAATGGGTGGTTAATTTTCTACAAAGAATGAATTGAGATGGTGTTGTATTTTTCTACCAGTTGGTGAACTATATCCTGTCTACACAGACTACAGAACCTAATGCAAGCATTTTTATATCTGACTGAAGTGATGATGCAGGATATCCTTCAAGATGTATAAATATATTAACTCTATGTTCAGTTATTTGAAATAAACTCCTTCTATTTCTATACTGATGAATCATAATAGTTTATCATACTTCATGATTTTCACATGCATGATTGTTGGCAGAGTTCTTTTAAGAAAATTATTTTTTAAATTTTTGTACAGATTAAGATTCTCCCTAATGGTGTATATGCCACACTACCTATAGAACTAAACATAGCAATTTGAACATCTGAAGCAGGAGGAAATAGGCTTACTGCCATTAGTTAAAAGCCCAAGCTATCATCTTAAGCATTTCATAAAACAGAGCCTAAGGCAGTAATGAGAACTGGAAAGTTTCCCCTGGAAAAGCTAACCCTAACCATAGTTTCAGCTCTAATGTGGTTATTTATAATCTTTATAGAGTCTCTTACATCAGAGACTATTGTCTCAGGAAACCCTACTGTCTTCAGCTCCATCAACATCTAATTTCACAACTATCTGTTAGAACAATAATCCCAAATATTTGAAAAAACTGCATAAATACAATTTGTAAATTCAAGTCTAGCTGCTATTGTACAGAATAACTCACAATCTGAATGTCCAGGGTAGTTAACAAACACGAGCTCCATGGTAAAGATCACAAACAAGCCAGCAGGGTCAAGCAATGAGAATAAAAGGTAAATACGAAATGATTCCTCCCTCGGAGTGTCCTGGACTAGTGGGAAACAATCAAATGAACGATTAAAGTCCACTTGAATAAAGCCGTGCTAGAGGCAAGGGCGAAGTCTATTGGAGCCACCTAATTCAATTTAGGGTACTGTAAGAGGGTTCAAAGAAAAATTCCTGAAGGAAATGATGCCTGAGTAATATTGAGTTCTTACAAGTGACTCATTTTTAAGAACTCAATATTACTCAGGCATCATTTCCTTGAGTCATTTGTAGGAAAATGGATGCACCTTGAGAACATAATGTTAAGTGAAGGCAATCAGACACACAAGCTTAAATATCGCATGGTTTCTCTTACGTGAGAAACCCGCTATATAGATAAAGTCCAAAATAAACAGACAGGAGGAAATAGTGAGACGGATCTTTGGCACACAGACAGGGAACCAAAAGATGGAGAGAGTGGGGAGGGAGAGGAAGGAAAGGAGATTAATTTAAAAGGGAGGGGAGATGGTGAAGTGCTGTGTACATGCACCAAGTCCCTATAAGGAATGTGATCATCATGTACTACAAACATATATATATTCATATATATGAATTCATTCATATACATGAATTCATACATATAATATCATTAATATATAATTAATATATATGAATATAGATATATATGAATGAAGGGGACCAAGAGGAGGGATGGGGTGGGAGGGGAAGGAAGGTTAAAAAAAGGAAATGAGAACTGTCACATACATATACTAACTCCCCATGATGAATGTAATAATAATGAACTACAAATATGTACCAATAAAAAAATTGAAATGTCACATGTCTTACATCCTACAGTAAATTACATTGTTCCTTGACTTAAGATGGTCCTGATACTATGGTATGGTTCTATGTCCATTATGAACATTGTCTAAATGCTTATCTGTAGGAAATACCATCCTAGATTCTCTTGTAATCTGCATTCTCCAATAAGATAGCCACTAGCCACAAGTGCCTATTTTGAGTTTAGATTTATTTATTCTTTTAAATTCATGCAGTACAAAATTAAATATTCAACTCATTCGTAGTAGCTAAATTTCAAGTGCTCAACCACCACATGTGGGTAGTGTCTACCATATTAGTGCAAAAAACAGTTTCAGTCTTTATAGAAATCTTTACAGGAAGCTATGCTCTAGGTAGCACCTCCTTACATACACTTTCCATAGATTCATTGTTCTATTAAAATCCAAAAACAGTTTGACCTAATCTGCTAGTAAAATATACTGGATCCTAATTCTGGTACTTACTTTTTTCCTTCTTAGTTATCCTGTTTTCATGATTTTAGAGGTGAAATGCAAAGTCTCTAACAGGGCAGAATCAGTCACCATGTGATTATTAAGGAGGTGTCACTGGGTGTTGTTGGGCAAAGGGTTTAAAGCCTGATTGCTGGGACCACACGGAATTGCCAGAATGCATCAGAGTGCAGAAGATGCAGCCAAATCTTCTTGCAGGATCCTGATTGCTTACTTCCCACTGCTAGCCCAAGTGCTCGGGAGAAATTGCTTATACCTCTAAAAATTTTAAGAGAACACATCTTTGCTTTGTTGAGTTAATGATGTGCTAAGACATGATATATAATTCTTACACAGTTAATCTAACAAGTATACCAACACTCTTTTGCCTACACCACCCCTTGTCTCTGCAGATTATGGTAGGGGAAGGAATTCTCTACTGTTGCCTGTCCAAAAGAAGAAATGGAGTTGGACTGGAGCCTAACATTAATGCCGGAGGCTGTAACTTCAATTCTTTTCTTAGAAGAGCCGTCAGATTTGTTGGTGGGTATGGGGAATCACAAAGAAAGGAAATGTGTTTTCCAATAGAAATGTTACATTTAATTATAGATATTAAGTCTCTAAAGCTATAATTTAGATGTATAATTTCAGTACATGATGAGTTTTACTTTATATAAGAAACCATTGAACACCAAAATTTAGACTTTGTGTCTGAAATGTATTATTTACAGTCATGGTCCTTGCTTTGAGGGCTAACATGTCATGCATTTCAGTATATTTTTGTTTTCACTCTAGTTAAAGCATGGATTTACATTAAAAGGATTTTGCTGAATGTGTGCTCAGTTTTTTGTAAATGGAGATTAAATGCCAGCAGGCCACAGTGAGTAAATAACTTCAGAAATTAGTCACATCAGTGATTCCATTTACTGAAGTTTTGTTTTTCTGTTTTTTGAGGGTTTTTTTTTTAATCCAGAAGTTTCTTCACTGGAAATGTCACCATAGAGTACTACATCATAGCTATTTTTCCCTGGCTTTAGTTTCTAACTTTACTTCCTATTTTTCATGAAATTTACAGACAATCTATAGGTTTTGCTAAACAGCAGCTGAATTAAGTCAGTTCCTAAACACTCATCTCTTCTAATAAGCATGGGACATCTTAGTGAAATTTGAGCCACATGCCTTTTTTTGTTTGTTTAGCTGAGTTGAGTGGTCATCCACAATACATTGCACCAAACTGAATGTTGTGTATTTATTTCAAGTAAGTCAGGATAAAGTTACTTTTACCTATGTCAGGTCAAAGGAATAAGTAGCTTCATTTAACATCTAGTTGATAATTAAACGAAACTTTTTCTTCTATGAGAGGAAATGTCTGATCTAATGATTCTCCAAATTTGGCTCCTCTAAGCATTTACTTACCATCATATCAAGATGGTGAAAAAAACAGTAGAACCCTCAGCAGGATTTGAGGCAAGGAAGTAAAACTCCAAGACACATAACTGATTTCAGAGAAAAATTTCCCTAACATAACAAAATACTTTGGAAAAATGAAAAAACTGCTCTCTCTGAAAAGGTGTCAATAACCCTATCCTCCGTAGGCCTGGAGATTCTCATTTTCCAAAGGTAAAATAATGATTTTCCCTCCTTATTTTAACTCTTCACCAAGATTTTGTGTGGTTATAGGATTTAGAAAGTAGAAATAAAGTTTCTGTTTCATAAATTCTAGGTGTAGGTGGAGAAGGAATTCAAGGAGTGATGGATAGGTGACAAAAAGCAGAGAAGAAAGATGCAAAACAGGATAATGTGCAACCCAGTGCTCTTGGTCTGGAGGGGTCTAGTGAAGAATTACCCAGGTTCTTCTCGTAATTTCTGTGAACAACTCATAAGTAAGAATCCAGGTAATCAAGTCAGAATGAATTCAAGGAGTCAAGTTGACCTAGAGAGATGTGGCGAGTTCCAGATGTGTACAAGAAGAGAAAGCTTGACTCCCAAAGAGGAAGCCAAGAAAGCAACTTCGAGAAGGCATAGCGTTTGGGTGCCCAGGAGTACTTCAGGATTTGTCACTTGTATTTTAAGACTGGCCCCAAGGGCCGGTGAGATGGCTCAGCAGCATAAGCGCCTGCCTGGCAAGCTCAAGGTCCTGAGTTTGACTCCCGGAACCCACATATGAAAAAGGGGCCGATGATATCACTCAGCAGCACGGGCGCCTGCTGGTGCGTGAGGTCCTGAGTTCAACCCCCAGTACCCACAAAAAAAAAAAAAGACTGGCCCCAAGAGACAAACAAAAGACGATAGAATTTGGACAAAAGATATAAGTACATCATACCCAAATTCCAAACCTTCAGGCAGACTCAGTATAAATTGTCGTTTCCAGGACAGACCCTGCCCACCCTCTTCTCTAGTTTAATTAGCGATCCTACATGACCACAGCTTGAGGGAAATGAAAAGGGCTAGAGATCTAGACCATCAGGAAGAGAGCTATCCTTAGCAGCTCAACAATGCTCAGAAATTTAAAATAATTTTTAATTTTGCTTTGTTCCCCACATTTAATCCCTCTGAGATCACACAGTTGATCACCTTAACATGCTCAGGTGACTGACAAGTGACCTATAGTAAATAATGTTAAGAACTGTCTCTAACAAAAGTGACAAAAGTGCCTTAAATTACTACTTTGAAAATACTTGTTGCTCTTGTTTTGCCCTTAAGTATCTATTTAGAAATTTGGTGTTCTTTTTAATATTACCCTCTCAAAGTTAGTTTAGAGGAAATGGTCAAAACAGACATTAAAGTTGGCATATCAATATGTAATACACATTGCTGAAGTTGATACAATATTATCATTAACTGTCAATTTGGTGATTTTTTTTCCACTTTTCTTACAGGTGTTCATGTATTCGGACTGTGCTCTACAGCTCTCATCACGGATATCATACAACTGTCCACAGGATATCAAGCTCCATACTTTCTGACTGTGTGCAAGCCAAACTATACCTCTTTGAATGTGTCTTGCAAAGAAAATTCCTACATTGTGGAAGACATTTGTTCAGGATCTGACCTTACAGTTATCAACGGTGGCAGGTTAGAAACTAAGACCTAAAAGCATTCCATCTCAGTGTTCTAATTATTCAATAATTGTTTGGAATACCATTGTAAGTATGCCTTTTTCAGTAATAATGATTTTGATCTTGCTTTTCTTTATATTTTCAATTTAAGGATATTTTTGATAAGGATAACATAGAAATCCACATTTGGCTCATTTCAAATCCTTCTCTGCCTCCAGATTTCATCTTCGTAGTCTTGCTACTAGTCCTCATAACACTGAATTCCATTCAGGTTTTGTTATCTGCTCATTGTGGTTTTAGGTTATCAGAATGAACTTATTATGGGATATTTATGGTCTGTTATGGCTTACTAAACATCTGTGATAGTTGTATCTTCATTATATTTTTATCAAAAGAATCATGTGAATTTTGTCTTTGGTTAATTTTGAGAAGAGGTAGTATCCAGAGTGGCATATGATTTATTAGAGTAAACCCAGATGACCTTAATAGCTCTGGCCTTACATTTCAGAAAATAAAGAACAGCATAACTCAAGAAACTACTGAATTTTCAATGCACTTAATTTTTGCACTCAGTAAAGTAAAAATAAATGCTATGACAGGGAAATTAGCTGAGGAACTAAAAATAAATAGATTACAGAGGGATAAGGGCCATCGAATTTGTCATTCGATGAGTTCACCAAGATCTTTTGAATAGCGAAAGGTAAGTTGATGAGTACAATTGAAGAATGAGAGCCTAATATTTTGTGATTATACACATTCAACTTCTTATAGACAATTCAATAATTTTGGACCTACATTCAAGACCTGTGTCCTATATTCTTTCTCAGTCCTATTACAGTACCTGTGTTGAGTAATAAGGGCCAAATAATTAGGACAGCACTAATACATGTGAATATTATTTTTCCAACTAAGTCCTTTGTGAGACATCCCTATTATTTTTTACCTGCCTTTTTTCCATGCCTTTTCCACTATCCTATGTTCTAACCCTGGACCCTGCTCCTTCCATTCTGTGATTCTTGAGATAATTACTTTAAAGTAGAATATACTGACAAACATTTTGTTAAAAATACACGTCTCTCCTATTTTCTAGAATATAAAAAACATCCAGATCTACTGCTTTGAAAACATAATTTTGTCTTTTTAAATTTTTATGTAAATGGAACTATAAATGTAGGAGCATAGAGAAGGTTTTAAAGCTTTAAAACCCTAGCTTTTATGAACTTTTACTTTAAATTAACATAATCCTAATACTGAAGAATAATTACATTTTCCAACCCAATTTCTATTTTCAAATATCATTTCCATAGTATGGTCAACTGGGCTCCTATCAAGCCGGTATTTACTTAAATTGGAAAGTGCATCCTACTATTCTTTAACATTAATGGTGACTAGAAGTGAGTTTTATTTAAAACCATTTTTTGTTTCCCCAGAAAATTAAGTTAAACTCATTGCTTATTGTCTTGTGGCTCTAAGTTGAATATTTTAACCACCCAGTGTTCTTGAAATGATTGCTAGCAGTGTATCTGAGCTAAAAGGCATGATTTGACTGCATTCCTTTTGGCAGGAAGTCATTCCCTTCTCAACACGCGACCCTCGCTGCCTTTGCAGCTGTGTATGTGTCGGTAAGTAACTAGATCTTTTTTGTTACATTGTGTCCCATAGAAAATTCACAGGAATAAGTGTTGTCTCCAGATAACTGATTAGATTGTAAACTTCATCATTGCAGCCCTTTAATACAATGGCATCCAAAGCAGAAGTCAGGTACATTACTACTAGAAAAATAACACAGTAAAATAAATTTTCTGCTCAATCATAATATTTATTTAGCCTTGCATCCTTGTAATACAATATTATATTTTGTGGGAGGGTACTGAGAAATATATAAATGTTACAAATACTAAACCCAAAAGAATTGCATTAAGTACACACGAATATGCAGACACACTGCTTTCAGTATTTACATAGCAATGGGGAGCTCCAGGTCAGTGTAATTGGATAAATGTTGTACAATGGATATTCATTTTATCTAATTAATATAAAGGCTCATGAAGTTTTTGTAAAAAAAAATTAACTAAAATTTTGCGACAAATTTCGTGGTAATTAAACAGATGTCTGACCAATTCTACAGCTTCAATTTTTTTTAATTTTATGTGATTAAATAAAATACTTGTTATTAGATGAATTTTGCTATGCATTTCCCTTCTTGGCAGGTAGATAATATAGTCATAGCAAGGGGAAATGGAACAGTACACTTGATGTCTACTGTATCACTTAGACTTCTGAATTCAACTTTTTTATTTGATTAGAATTGTTTAATAAGATGACCCTTCTAACACGCTCAACCCACTTCTTTCATTTTTAAGATGTACTTCAACTCCACATTAACTGATTCATCGAAGCTTCTGAAACCTCTCTTGGTTTTCACATTTATCATCTGTGGAATCATCTGTGGGCTAACACGGATAACTCAATATAAGAACCATCCAGTTGATGTCTATTGTGGCTTTTTAATTGGAGGAGGAATTGCACTGTATTTGGTAAATAATTTCTTATTATTAATATTTTTATTACTATTATTTGATGAATCACATTTATAAAGAAAAAATGCATAGAATACTTTGCACAATAATAATTTAATCCAATATATTTTATATTCATGAGAAACTCTCTATCCGTCTTTCCACTTTATGCCAAACTACATATCCCACTTTCAATAAAATAATTTATTGAATTCTCACTATGAGTCAAAATTGTGATTTGAGAAGAATCACTGTATTTTATCCTTACAGCAAGTCAGGGGAGGTAAGGAGGAAGGGAGAAAAAGAAAGAGAGACTGTGATTACTAATACAATTATGATTTTACAGATGAGAAAAGTAAATATTAGTGAAAATAAGATTAGTGAAAGTGAAGAGGGTGCATAATTTAGAGAGAGGTTGCATAATTTGTCCAACACAAATGTAGCACCTGAATATAGCTACGTTCCAACTAAAAGTAAATTCTTCAACAGTGTGTTACTTTCAAATCTGATCTCCAAGATAAATATATGCAACATAAAAAAATTGAGATTGTCCATTTCATTCAGTCATGCATTCATTCACTTTACATTTATTCAAAATCTAGTTTTTGCCGGGCACAAGGCTGAACGTTAAAACAGTGAAAAATAAGATGTACTTTGAAAAATGCAAAAACTAACATAAACATGGTTATGATGTGTTAAATGATGTAACGTGATATAAAAAAGTACTTTATGAATAGCGAACTGCTTAAGGAATATAGAGATGCCTTCATAGAAATGATGTGTTGTTTTAAAAAAATTAGAGTTTTTTAGGGAAAGGAAAGGAAGAAGGACATTCAGGGTAAGGAAATAACACTTGCAAACAGATGGACATGTGAAAGGTCAAGCATAAGGGGTGGATGAGGGAACAGGAGAAATGAGAGACAGTGACCAGATTTCAAGCTTAAAGACTGGGTGATGGTAACTTCATTATCAGACAAAGTAATTGATAGAGGAAACAGGTTCTTAAGGGAAAAGGGAGTCGATGAAGTCGATTGTATCAATAGACACTAAATAGTTGTGTCTGGCATTCAAAAGAACAATCAGCACAGGATAAATAGATTTGGAAATCATGGACACTATTGTTAGAAGTATCATTGTAGTTTTTGAAGTATATAAATTTACTAGCTTCTAAGAATAAAAAGGAGCCAGGGACTAGCAAAAGGCAAGTAACACAGAGAAGAAACAGCAGTAATGAAGGAAACTGAGAGGAGCTGACACAGGAAAAAAATTAGTTGCTTATAGCTGCACTTGAAAAATGGCACTAGAGAAAAGGATTGCAAAGAATAGTAAAAGTACTAAAGTGTACAGAGATTTACTTTTAATTTAGTAGAGTCAGAATTGTCACTTTAAATCTTATACTTACATGATCTCTTTACTGGAGGAGAAGGGGTCACGTTAAAGTTAGTGTGGTAGAAATGGTACATAGGCTTAAGTTGTCATGGGAATCTTAATTGACAGTGAGTGTTACAGAGGGAATAAAAAGGTTGAGAACTGCTTCTCTGTAGGTTTGTGTTTCTTTTGCCTGTGTTGAATCATAGTGTTCTAGAGTTTGCATAGAATTTACAGACCAAAGGATTTGAGCATGCATTTCAATTTTCCTGCTAATTGGCCAAGTTATGTAGCCTTTCAGAAGCCTGTTTCTTCATTGATAAAATGATATTATCTGACTAATATCATAACAAGAACTAAACAATTATATCACCATATGTGGCACTGGATATTGGAAAGAATATACAGAGCTTACAGGCTCTTGGAGAATTCACTCAAACTTGCAATTCTAAGTAAAATTATTAATAGAACATTAGTTAGTTCACTCTGGTAAGCGCCAACGGTAAAACCTCAGACATGTTATTTAAAAGAAGATTTTAACTAGGAATTAAAATAGCTAGAGATCCAGGAGCTTGAAACTACTTCATTCCTGTTTGCACTCTATGCTCTGAAATTGGAAATTTATCAGTTCTAAACCCATGCTGTTGTTCATTATAAGCATTCATAAAATGTTAAATCCATGAAATTCCATTGCTTACATTTGAAAAGTAGACAGTGGCTATCTTCTATTGAAATTAGCACACTAGTAGATGTCTGCTGCTTGATCTTGTCTCTAACAAGCATTTTAAAAAGCTGAAAACCTAGCAGGATCTATATCTTCTAAATATAAAAAGGGCAATGATTTTGAGTCTGATCTTCAGCATTTTCCAAATTTAAAACAAACAAAAACTGATAAACTGTGTATGAAGACAAAATAAAATAAAATTTGGTTCATATTTAGAGCAATGGCACTACTTAATTAAAATTGCACAATTAAAGGTCAAACTTTTATTAGGCAAGAACGTAGATGCCCCAGTCTGGGTATTTATTGACTTTGCCTTCCAATACCAACCCCTACAATGCTGAACGCACTAGGCTGAACCCAGTATGAGTCGCAACAGCATCTGTCTCTGACCTCATTTCAAAACCTGATATCGTGCTTTATGAATTGTTCTATATTTTCTGCAACTTTTAGATTTCCATCATACAGTATGATTGAAAATGGAAGTAAAATAAATCATTTAAGCTATTTGAGGTGTCGCTCAATAAGAAGTTCTTAAATCCAGAAGAATGAATTGCTTTGAAAGGCAGAAAAATATCCTTATTTCTCTCATTGTCTGCCTTCTCAAAATATACACGGGGTGCAGGGCATGGTGGTACACACCTATTATCCCAGTACTCAGGAGGCTGAGGCAGGAGTATTGCCACAATTCTGAGGCCAGCCTGAACTGCATAGTGAGACCTGGTCTAAAAACAAACAAAAATCCAAGACAAGACAAAACAAAAAATGCACTGGGTAAGTGGCAAAACATCAGTGGAATGAAGAAAGGAACAAGGTCCATGCTTCTGAGCAGTTAGTTCACTGACTTATGAGATAGCTAATACATTATTTCCCTTACTAAGGAAGTGTACTTTTAATTTTTCGTTATTTGCGTCAGTCAGTGGTGTACAGGGGGCACAGACCTTATTCGTGTACGTCAGTGGGCTGGTTCTTCTTAGGGCATTCTTAGTAACTGTGTCTTCTAGTGCTTGATAGTGCTTCTAGTGATTGTTTCCCCTTGAATACCAGGGCCTATATGCTGTGGGGAATTTTCTGCCCGGTGAAGAGAGTATGTTTCCGCACAGAGAAGCCCTCAGGTCTCTAACAGACCTCAATCAAGACCCCAGCCGGGTTTTATCAGCTAAAAATGGTAGCAGCAGCGATGGAATTGCTCACACTGAAGGCATCCTGAACCGAAACCACAGAGATGCCAGCTCCTTAACAAACCTCAAAAGGGCGAATGCTGACGTAGAGATCATCACCCCTCGGAGCCCCATGGGGAAGGAGAACATGGTGACCTTCAGCAATACCCTGCCCAGAGCCAACACTCCGTCGGTGGAAGACCCTGTCAGAAGGAACGCGAGCATTCATGCCTCTATGGATTCTGCTCGATCCAAGCAGCTCCTCACGCAGTGGAAGAATAAGAATGAAAGTCGGAAGTTGTCCCTGCAAGTTATGGAGACTGAGCCAGGGCAGTCACCGCCCAGATCCATAGAAATGAGGTCCAGCTCAGAGCCCTCGAGGGTCGGGGTGAATGGAGACCACCATGGTCCTAGCAATCAGTATCTCAAGATCCAGCCTGGCACTGTCCCGGGCTGTAACAACAGCATGCCTGGAGGGCCCCGGGTGTCCATCCAGTCCCGCCCCGGCTCCTCACAGTTGGTCCATATCCCCGAAGAGACCCAGGAAAACATTAGCACCTCCCCCAAAAGCAGCTCGGCTCGCGCCAAGTGGCTGAAAGCAGCCGAGAAGACGGTGGCCTGCAACCGGAGCAACAGCCAGCCGCGCATCATGCAGGTGATCGCCATGTCCAAGCAGCAGGGCGTCCTGCAGAGCAGCCCCAAGAACAACGAGGGCAGCACGGTCTCCTGCACCGGCTCCATCCGTTACAAGACCCTGACAGACCACGAGCCCAGTGGGATAGTGAGAGTGGAGGCTCACCCGGAGAACAACAGGCCCATCATCCAGATCCCGTCCACCGAGGGCGAGGGCAGCGGCTCCTGGAAGTGGAAGGCTCCTGAAAAGGGCAGCCTGCGCCAAACTTACGAGCTCAACGACCTCAACAGGGACTCCGAGAGCTGCGAGTCCCTGAAAGACAGCTTCGGTTCTGGAGATCGCAAGAGAAGCAACATTGACAATAATGAACATCACCACCACGGAATCACTACTATCCGCGTCACCCCAGTGGAGGGCAGCGAGATCGGCTCAGAGACGCTGTCCATCTCTTCCTCCCGCGACTCCACCCTGCGAAGGAAGGGCAACATCATCCTGATCCCCGAAAGAAGCAACAGCCCCGAGAACACCAGAAATATCTTCTACAAAGGAACCTCTCCCACGCGGGCTTATAAAGATTGAGTGATGAACATCCAATCATTTGGGTGACCCCCCTCCCACAGACCACGTGTTGATTCTACCTGTTCCAGAGGATTAGGAAGCTTTCTCGCCAAGTTAGATTGCTCACTATCAGCCCGGAACGCTACCAACTCTTGAGAACTACCGTGCTAAACTTGTAGACTTTACATCAAGGGAGGGGTAAAGCACAATGCAAGAAACTAACTAATGTGATGATGTGACGAGTTTTCTTAAGACCTGTCATCCAATTTCAAAGGTTTTGCAGAGGGTGGTATCAAAAGAAAGTGGTTTCCTTCTGTGTATACTATTTTACTTCCTGAATGTGCCAACTTTGGAGAATTTTCTTTATAATTAGCTGTGGGAATCCAGTACACACAGGTTTTTCCCTACAGCAGAGGCCATGCAGTATTATATATTCACTTTGCAGAATCTGCACCTCAAACTCAGTATGGGTGGTGCTGATTATTATACTACATATACCGTGTAAACTCTCAGACTACATTTAGCTGTGAAGTAGTGGTGTGCAATTCCTTGTCAAAGAAATGCTACTTTATTAAGAAGATGCTGGCTACTTTGTGTTAGAGTAGGACACCTGCAGCTTCCCCGTAGTGGCTCTCACAGTAAAAATAAAAACAAAACGTTCTATGTGCATTTCTTCAAAATTATGCTTTCTTCAACATCAAAAATTGTGTAGGAATATTTTCAGTGAAAGGGAATAACTAGTACTTTTTCTGCATAGTTTTTCTGCTGCTTACTTTTTATTAAAGTACAGGTACTGTTAATGAAGGATCTAGGTTTTTTTGTGAGTAAATTTGCATAATTTGAAAAATATATTGTTTTAGAGAATCTTTTGAAATTGTTGTGATTATATTTTGCATTTTATGGCTTCTTTAATTTATTACTTAATTTTTTGATATTCTAGATATGTTCTATTTTAAAAGCAAAAATAACAATTGACATTCCTTGAGCAAAATATACTACTGTATATTTTGGCTCAAGAAATCTGAGCCAAAACTTGACATTGTGGGTTGTATTGCCAGAAATGTTGGTCAAATCTATCCTTAGATGTCTCCAACTGGCCACTTTAGGTTGCCATCTTAATCAGTTAGTGATCTAAAATTTCATTTTGTCCCAGATTACTTTTCTTTTTCAATATCATGATGCCCAGTAAATTAAAATCACAGTGGCTAAGTTTTAACCTATTCCCTAAAGTATTTCTGTGAATTGAGCACCAACAGGAAAAATCTGGGGGGAAATGCAAATTGATAAGTAAAAGTATCCCACAGTATAAATTAAGAATGTATCTCTTCAAAATATCTGAACAGGCACAGCTTTAGTGCTTAACAGGAAATCAATAGTTTGTGTTACCTATCTTGAATTAAACCTTGAGCCTAAATCAAAGGAAACTAATACTGCCAATAAAAAGACAAAAAAATTTTTGAAGAATTTTCCAAGTTAAATATTTAAAGTGTGAAGAAATATTTGTTTCTTGGAATTTGGCATTAAACCTTTTTTTAACACCATTTCTTAAGAATTCTAATGTACACTTGATGATTGCCAAGAGAATAAATGGAAACAACGTGGGCTGGTTGATCTGACCTTAGTTCAGTTTTCAATAAGAACGAGGGTTGTTCAGAGATGAACAGCATCACACCATTATCAGTTTCTAGGGGAAAAGGGCAGGGCTTTCTAGAGAAGCAAACCTCCTAAGGCATTAGGAATTTAGCTGAAACCAGCAAAATTGAAAACTTGGCAATAAAATACAGACTCAACCATATCCCTTCTGGCAATTTCCTTCTCAGAGAAGGAAGTGGGAGTAAAATGCTGCCTTCCCCACTTCTTACCATTGCCACCATCATGACACTCCTACTGGCTTTCGCCAGTGTATAGAGGGAAAGATGGGCTGGTTTTAGTACTCTGAAGAAAAACTAAGCTGCAGCATTTCAGGTGCAGTGTGATATTTCCTAATCTTTCATATTTCTTAACAAAAGATTTTAAAGTACTTCTCATTGAATTTTTTTTCTTTACATAATATTGATAGATTCTTTTTCTACTCAAAGTGCCAAAGGCTACAGTTTTTAATGACTTAACTAATTGTACCACATTGTTAAGGAATTATATGATAGACACTATAACTCAGACCTCTGCATGTATATTTGATAACACATCTTTTATAAAAAAAATTACAAAAAAAATTGTTTACATTCCACTGGTACCTTAATTTAAGATAAATCAGACTAACAGGTGGTATCTCTTCTTAGTGTTCTATTATCTTATTTGCAAATGGGAGCACTTCTTCCTTTGTTAGGCTGTGCTTTATTGATAAAACCAAGTATTGAATAAAGAGAGTTAATTATCTTTTTAAAGTAAATAAATTATGAATATATAATATATATAAAGTATTGTGTTTAATAAAATGTTATGCAATGTTTTCCAAACTGATAAAGTTTGTAAAGTGCTATAAATGTATTTTGTTAAGTACAGATCAAAGCTATTGTGTGAGTATATTGTGCTAACATCATAGAAATAAAGATTAGATTTCTTCATCAAAATTGAAATATTGTGGTTTTTACTTCAGACAGAGTATGAATGAATAATAACTTGGCTTATAGGAAATCAGATCGGAATCTAGAAATAAGTCAGAATTTATTAAATTCATAATTGTTTTAAAAAGAGAGAATCACACTAAGAAAGAAGTTTGTCAAATGTTTCTTGTTTACAATTTTTACTTTATGTTTATCAAAGGAGCTCTTTTACACTTACTTAGATGTAGATTATTTTACTATCAATGCCATTGTGCTATCAATATTATAGAATATTAAAAAGAAAATATGAGTTAAGATCAAGTGTTCAGAATCAATTTTTGACTAAGAGTAGTAGCTGTGCACATTTCCTGAAATATTATCACCCTTTGTGCACCCAAGGGCATGGATGTTGCAGCTTTTCTTAAAAGACTGCTTCACTATCTCTTCCAAGCCGCTAAGTACTCATTATATGAGTTTTACTGCCAATACTTCCATACCTCATTAGAAGATATTAACACAAGTTCTCAGACTACAACCAGGATTTATGCTTTATGAATTTTAAGTGGCATGGTATGTAGAATGAAGGATGAAGTTAAGAGTTGTCCAGGAAAACCACCAACTTCAAACATCTGCCCAGCAGCAATCAAGTTTATTGACTACCAAGCAACTACATCATGATTGCTGCCTAAGGAAGCATTAAAACATGTGAAACAACAATGTCTGCTGGGCATGGCGGTGCACACTCATAATCCCAGCACTTGGGAGACTGAGGCAGGAGGACTGCTGTGACTTTGAGGCCAACCTGAACTACATGGCAAAATCCTGTCTCAAAAAAAAAAAAAAAAAAAAAAAAAAGAAACAACAATATCTTACTTATAATGGTTGAAATACCTTTCTCAGGTTTGAGCTTTTTCATCTCTAAAACAGGAACGTTCAGCTATACTACACTTTATAAAGAATAGTTGGAAGTTCTTCTAAATTTCTATGAATTAGCATTATATATTTTATCTAGTAAGCAAAAGTATTGATATGATAATAGAAAATAATTTGCTCACCTAAAATGACTAATTAGTGCGTATTATCTTCTTTGACCACAAGATTAATAGGGGCAAGCTGATTTGGGTTGCTGAGAGCCTGTACCAACCATTTTACCACATAATATATCCAGATAGGTGACTTTTACACATGCACCCCTGGCTCCAGTGCCTTTCTCATGAGGAATCAGGTGAGTAGATTCTGGGTTATACACCTAAGAAGCTGTCATTAGGGACATGTAATTTCTGCCTTTTAAAGATCAAGTCCTGATTTAATGTCATTTTATATTATTTTATATTATAGGTCACTTTATATTTTATTGTTTTAGGTCAAAGGGAATATAAAAATTTATGCTTGATCCAGAGCATGATTTCATTAAATAATATAATTAAAAGAAAGGAAAAGCAATTGAAATGGTTTAATCCAGAAGGAAAACATAGCCTGAAAAATGGATTGTCTGCTGATGATACAGTACTTAATTTTCTCTGGTGACTGTATATGCCTCCTGCATTTAATTCTCTAGAAAGCTTTGAAAATAATCCAGTGCCAAATATTCCACTTTGAAGACAACATAGATCTCGGTAATAGTAAATAGATTATGCTAGCTAATGTCTAGTTATAGAAAATCATCAGTGAGCATGCTACCTAGTTGCAAGAAAATATTTAGATGAGCCATTTGATCTAGATATATTATTTCACTGCTCAATTGTTACTCAACAAAAGTCCCTAATTATGTATATTTATACATCACAGTCAATAATGAAGAGTGGGGCCAGTAGGAGAGCTCAGTGGCATAAGCGCCTGCCTGGCAAGCGCGAGGTCCTGAGTTCGACTCTCGGAACCCACATACAAAAAAAAGTCCGGTGATATCGCTCAGCGGCACGGGTGCCTGCTGGTGCGGGAGGTCCTGAGTTCGACCCCTGGTACCCACACACAAAAAAAAAAAATTATGAAGAGTGGAGATCGACTGAGTGCAACTACATTTCTGTAACTAATTCTATTTAACAAACTTGCTGAGCACCCACTATATCTCCTTTATACCCCCTGCCCTTAAGATTTTTGATCACTGCCTGTGAGAAAACCCATCAAAATTCTGAAGGTACCTTTTGAAAAAGGTACAACTGACCTTTAAGGGAATTAATTTGAACGAGGAAATTTATAAAAATTCTATTCATAGGAAATCTCCTTTTCCCTTAATCACCTCAGTTCCAACTCAATCTTCCCCATTCTGGATCTAAATTAATGACAAGATATTTATAAAGATATAAAGAATCTTTTTGTAAATGACCACAGAATGTGTCAAAAACTTAAATATAAACTGCAAAGCTTTTATTAAAATCAGGAGAAAATCCTTGGTTTCTAAGATTAATCTTTTATTAGATACTGGTGTTTGAATATTTTCCCCCATCTGTATTTTATCTTTCCTCCTCTCAACAGGGCCTTTACACCTCTAGGCATGTATAATATATTGTATAATTGACAAAAATCATTGTATGTATTTAAGGTATATCCTGTGGCCTTTTGATATATCTAAATATCATGAAATGATTACCACAATGAAGCAAATGAACATCTCACCCCATACCATTGCCATTTTTTGTGTGTGGTGAGAATGTTTAAGACCTACTTTCTTAGCAAACTGCAAATAAGAAGATAGTACAAACCGTAGTCACAATACTGCACATTAAATCTCCAGAAATTTTTCCTGCATAAACGAAACTTTTTATGCTTTGACTAATGTTTCCTCATCCAAGTCCCTAGCTCCTGGTAACTACCACTCTGCAGTACTTTCTTTTTTTTTTTTTTATGTGGGTACCGGGAGTCAAACTCAGGACCTCGCACTTGCTGGGCCAGTGCTTATGCCACTGAGCCATCTCACCGGCCCTGCAGTACTTTTTTAACAGAGTTTTACATCGAGGATATGTTCTTGATGAGGTCCAGTTTCTTTGCCCTTTATAAAGGCCATGTTCTTAAGGTCAGTTCTGAAATATATGAAGAATGTTCAAAACTTAATAGTTAAAAGAGATAATACAGTAAATAGTAAAGCAGTAGAAGCACAAATGGGCAAAATATGTGGAATATTTCACCAAAGAGGACATTCAGATGGCACATAAGCAATATTCAATATGATTTGTCATTTGGGAAATGAAATTTAAAACAATGAGATATTACTACATATCTATCGAAATGGTGAAATTAAAAACAATAATATCAAATGCTGGTCTTAGTGTGGAAAATCTGAATTACTCATGCATTCCGATGGAAATGCAAAATGGTAAAATTACTCTGGGAAATGGTTTGGCAATTTATTTTAAAAGCTAAATGTTACCACACAACCCAGTAGATACAGTTTGGAGCATTTATTCCACAGAAATGAAATTCTTTATCTACAAAACAAAACCAAGAAAAGGTACATATACATTCCAGATGCTTTTTCAATAATAGCCAAAGACTGAGAACAATCCAGATGTCTTCTGGTGGACAAATGGTTAAACAAGCTGTTATACAACCATACAATGGAATACTATTCAGCAATAAAAAGAAACAAACTATTGATACACACAACAGCTTGAATGAACTTCCAGGGAATTATGCTAAATGAAAAAGCCAACACAAATCATGTATATGCTATATGATTCCATCTCATGAAATAAATTATACAAATATAAGAAATCCATATCTAGAAAGGTATAATTATAGTTTTCTAGCAGGGATAGGGATAAGGTGGAGGAAATCAGGACAAGCAGATTTATCAAGATAACACAGAAGAGGCATTCATCTTTTATAACTCATCACTTGGCCCACCTAAAATCTTTTGTCTTTCCTAAAGATGTGTAAGGATGCTTCCCAGGGTTTTTAAATCCTCCTTTATCCTTCAAGACTAAACCTCAATCTTCTTTTATGCAATTTTAGAACTAAAAGGGACCTCAGACAGCACTATTCTGTTTGTGTCTGATCACTGTAATTACATATGTTTCACACTGGAGAAAAGTAGAAAATATAGAGAAGCAATTTACTCAGCCACACAACTGTTGGGTTTCAAGAGATCACAGGGGCAGAGAACACTTACTTCTGTTCACTTTTTAATCCCTCGTGACTAGCTCACCACACAGATTGGGAACCCAAGAAATGATTTGAAATTAATGAATCCTCTTGAAGTCTCAAAAAGGCTAACCTAATCTTTCCTTTTTGAGAATAGTTATAGATTTTTTGTGAATGATCAATATATTTACTTAATCATATAACTGTATTATTAATCAATTTGATTAATGAGAAATTTAATACTTACAACAAACAAAATTGTAAGCTCATGATAAGTACTTCCTACCATAACAAGTGTTCAATAACTATAAGAATAATTGAATGAGAACAGTGTATTCTGTGAATAATAGTCATTAAATAAAATAAGTAAATAATAGAATTAATTCATAAAGGAAAGAATGAGAGTATTTGAGAGAGACAGAAATGTTTGTTCATTTGATTGTGCCCCAAATTTCCACAGTTCTCAAAACTCCATTCCAAAACTTTGCAGCCAAATTTCTGCTGTTTGTTTTTCCTTTTCCTATCTGAAGCACTTTTAAAAAGTGTTGACATAATATAAGCCAGATCTCTCGGAACAAACTGTCTCCTCGTAATTCTTGTGATTTAGCGACAGTTGTTTGTTCAAATGTTCCCACCTCCACAATCATCTCTGTAGAAGAGACAAGTGCCAATAAAGAGCACCTTCTTATTCCATCATTAAAAAAAAAGAAAGAAAGAAAGAAAGAAAGAAAGAAAGAAAGAAAGAAAAAAGAAAAAGAAAGAAGGAAAGAAAGAAAGAAAGAAAGAAAGAAAAAGAAAGAAAGAAAGAAAGAAAGAAAGAAAGAAAGAAAGAAAGAAAGAAAGAAAAAGAAAGAAAAGAAAGGAAGAAAGGAAGAAATAAACAGAAAACTCCAAAAGCCCTCTTTATGTCAAGAATTCAAGGTTATTTTTAAACTCAAAGTCAGTACAAGAACCAAAGACCTACTGGGATTTCTTTAGAGTTAGCATACCCACTGGTCTCTTGATCCCACCCAATCTACTACTAGGATATTGCAATTGTTTTTTAAATTTTGGATTAGTGAAACGGCGTTTTGGTTAACTCAGTTTTCTTATCTTTACAATACAGATTATGAACTAGGGTAGCTACAGAAATTGAATGACTAGCTATAGGTAAAATATTTAAAACATCAAGTTGCATTTGATCTGTAGTACATAAGTGTTAGGTCTTACGTTTTAGCAGAATTATGTGACTTTTTCATCTCTAATCCTTACCTCTCTCTAGAACCCTGGACTCAAGTGCACAACTGCCTATTTGACTGATATTACCACTTAAATATACAATCATTGCAAATTTAACTTGTTGGAAGTACATTTCTGATTTCTATCCCCCTATTTGATTTTCCTTTTTAGTGCTAGCAAACAGTCCACCTTCTGATCATAACTGCTAAAGAATAATTCTAAACTATAGACTTAATCTATTCTTTTCCCTTACTAGTTCACTCTCAACTCAAGTCCTCTCAATTTTACCTCTAAAATATGAACTACAATTCCCTTTCTCTGTCATCCCCACCTTTACCCTTAACTATGCCACTATAAGCGCACGAGACGCTTATCCAGACATAGGCTCCCATGTTTGCTCACCTATCGTCCTCATATAGAAGGCAGGATGAATTTTTTTTTTATTTTAAAGAGAAAACACAAAAAAAGCAATGATACAAAATTTCAAAACAAGATAATAGGAAGTTAACAATGGTTAATACATTGCATATCGATATCTTCAAAGAGAATTTTAGGAGGATAGCTGATTTGATTTGTGTCTTTAAAAAATTCATCCTCATTGTAACCTGAGCAACTACTTGGAGGATGTATTTTTTAAAGACACAAATCAAATCAGCTATCCTCCTAAAATTCTCCAGGTGGCTTAGAGAATTTCAGGTTCTAAAAACATTAGAATTTTAGACATGGGTATCCTGTTCTCTTTACTGACAGATAGAAGTTTCCTAATAAATTCACTTCAATATTCCGTAATGTTACCTGTGACATGGGGGACATAGAGTGAGTTCCGTTTGAGCAGAGGACATACTGAGAAAAGACTATAACTGCCCTCTATATTTCAACATCTCTAAATTTCTAGGGATCTCAGATAGCTCACTGACACCTCTGTTGGTATAGACACGCCAAAACAATTCCTTTAAGCAATGATAAATATCCATTATTTAGTCAATAGGCTTATATTCAAGATACTATGCTAGATTTAATCTTTCACTGCTTCATCACAGTGGTGAAAAATAGGTTTTCAAAGATCCCCAAAATTCTTCAGTTGTTCTATTTGAGAGGACAAACAAGTCAGTGTGCTTTTTAACACTAGTTTTCCAGAATATAATTCTATTATCTCCTATCTACTCTCTTAAAAATTAAACATTTTTTTTGGGCCGGTGAGATGGCTCAGTGGCGTAAGCGCCTGCCTTGCAAGCGCAAGGGCCCGAGTTCGACTCCCGGATCCCACATACGAAAAAGGGCCCGGTGATATCGCTCAGCGGCATGGGCGCCTGTTGACGCGCGAGGTCCTGAGGTCGACCCCCCGGTACCCACAAAAAAAAAAAAAAAATTAAACATTTTTCAATATATGACCAAGTCATAGGATTGTTAATAAAAAAAACTTCAACATGCATAAAACAAGATCAAAATTTAGACCTTCCTTACAAATGTACACAACAGGACAGAATAGCCTTTCTTTTCATTACTGTCCTCAGCTTGCTTTGAAGTGCCCATTCTTGGTGGGAATGTGGGTATGATAGATATCAAAATTGCCAATGAGCAGCCTAGCAACTATTTTCCTACAAAATATTCTTTCTTGGATACAGTCTTCTGAGAACAGGGCATAGCTAATATGTCCAGATGCAATAAGGTTAGTAGTAAGTAGTTCTTATGTCAAAACTTGACTTTAGTATTCACCAGCTTCCAAGGCAGTAGCTTTTGGGCAGCTGGCACCTGCTGCTGCAGTGGGGACCCAAGAAAAAGGGAAGTCTGTTTTTTCAGTGTGTTGAGCCCTGTGGTCATTCTTCACTGATCTAGCTCCACCCCCCACTTGCTGGAATTTCACATCCTCTTCAGCTAGATCTCCTGTCTGACTCCAGATGAGGCTGTGCTACGGTAGAATATGCTACTCATCCCTTTCCAGAGAAGCCCTGTGGCACACCCGCTAGCACGCAGCTCAGCTGTCTTCTATTTTCCTACCTGGTATATTTAGAAATTTCTGTTGCCAACATGACACAGAAGAGCCAAGAGTCAGGGGGAACTTTTTCCCGTTATCTTGTTTTTATCTTTGATCAGCAATTTCCAACAAAACTTTGCACTGGAAGTTTTTTAATATGAATAATGTATCACTTCTTCATCTGAGGAGCTCATCCAATGATGGGGAAAAAGGATTTTAAAAAAGGCATTCAGTTTTAGCCATTAAAATCCAAAAGACAGGAATTTGGGTCCAAGATGAGGCCCCTTATGAATAGTAAATGCAGAATCAAGGTAAGGTTGTTACAATTATTGGAATGTGATTATCTCTACAACTTTAGTAGTTTTCTTGTCTCCGGAAAGAATACATCATAAATTATCCAATTATTGCAGTCACCTAATCAGGGCAGAATCTCGCCGCTGCTTGGGATACATAGAATTAAGAAAGGTACTAAGAAAAAATAGATATTTCTAATCATACTTTAAAGAAAACTGGCCTTTTACAAAAGGGAAAAGCCAACTTAGTAAAATATGTCTTAGAATTTTTAAACAATTAGTCTTACAGAGGAACTCCTGAATTCAGTATAAATTTCATCAGTGTTCAAATAAGTAAATTATATGTAAATATCCAGAATAATATTATTAAATTCTCACATAACCTAAAAATAGAGAACAATAGATTTCCATAATATTGAGTTACAAGTATATCGGCCAATGTGTCAGCCAGGGTTGCGTGGCATTTGTAAAGGGTGACACCTATGAATCACACAGCACACAGTGACAGTAACAGTAAATTTTACAATGCATCTTAACCCACTCAGTATACAATAGGGATACCACACATATTGACCACTTCTTGCGTCACATCTTTCACTAGAAATAGGAAAGGAAAATGTCCAGTTAAACACAATCACTTCACCACACATTTGACTTCTCTCTCTTCCCAAACTCCAGTAAATCAAATGTAAGGAAGTAATATATGTAGTAATAATACATGTAATATATAAAAAAGACAAAAACAGAAGACAAAGGCAAAAAATGGACTATAAAGTAGTAACAGCATGTGAATAATTTAAATTATTTATAAGTAAAGAAGCATACCCTAGATTGGTAACTACATTAGTTTAAAAATAGAAATAAAATTTGAGATTTAGATATCTATGAAGGTGTAACACTTAGAAGAAGGAACCCCCGAAAGACTGATCTCTGGACTGCTGTAGGTACTCTATTACGTAGGTGCAGGTTATGCAAATAAGAATGGCCTTGTAGAAAATGTGTACATAGGTATGGGGCCGGTGAGATGGCTCAGCAGCATAAGCGCCTGCCTGGCAAGTGCGAGATCCTGAGTTCGACTCCCGGAACCCACATACGAAAAAAGGGCCGGTGATATCGCTCAGCGGCACGGGCACCTGCTGGCGCGCGAGGTCCTGAGGTCGACGCCTGGTACCCACAAAAAAAAAAAAAAAAAAAAAAAGAAAATGTGTACATAGGTCATTTGCATCCCTGTCACACTTTCTGTCTGTGTGCAATCACCACACAACCCTTCCCTAGGAGAAGACAGAGGTTTAATTTTGGAGAAAGTGAGCAAGGTAATGGGAAGCATTTTTAATGTGCAAGATTCAAAACAAGGGCATGTGAAAGTCGGACCTGTAAGAATCCCAGCCTTTTTATACCACATTTTTTTGGCAGAATATTACAATTAGCTGATGCAACCCTCTTTATTTCCCAAGGAAGCATGAAATTGAATGATCTTTCTCTAGCAAAACGAACAGTTCCATAGAAAGTACTCCCACATGCTGACACTTGGAGATCCTACTTAAAAGACTGACTTACTCCGTGATCCTCCCAGAGTATTCCAATAATCGAATGCAGTGTTCACCCACACCATTACTAATCAACACTTCAGTGCTTTCCAATAAATATGAATAGATAGCCAAATGTTATTAGGTATTACTCTGAAGTTTACATGTGAAAAATGAAGATCAACACAAAACACACAATAAAATAGTACTATAAAAAATAAAATTCAGGGTCTGGTGAGATGGCTCAGCGGCATAAGCGCCTGCCGGGCAAGCGCGAGGGCTCGAGTTCAACTCCCGGAACCCACATACGAAAAAGGGCTGGTGATACCGCTCAGTGGCACGGGAGCCTGCTGGCGCGCGAGGTCATGAGGTCAACCCCCGGCACCCACAAAAAAAAAAATAAATAAACAAAAAATAAAAAAATAAAATTCAGAAAAAAATCTCTTTTTTTTTTTTTTTTTGTGGGTACCAGGGGATCGACCTCAGGACCTCGCGTGCCAACAGGCACCCGTGCTGCTGAGCGATATCACCGGCCCCTTTTTCGTATGTGGGATCCAGGAGTCGAACTCGGGCCCTCGCGCTTGCAAGGCAGGTGCTTGCGAGAAAGAACTAATCTTTGAGAGAAAAATATGAACACTCCAAAAATAAAGAAAGATATTTTATCAGTAAAAAGGAAATACAATGCATGAAAAAGAATAATCTCAGAATAAATAATAATTCCCGAAAATTAAAAATAGGATAAAAATTTTAAAATCTGCCAAAGATTTAAAAGACAAAGTTAGAAAATCTCCTGGAAATTAAGGAAAACAGACAAATAAATGAGCAATGGAGAAAGAGAGAGATGGAAAGAAAGAGAGAGGAAAATAACAATACTAATCTTTAATATTTAAGATGAAGTGAAAAGGTATTGAACAATATAATAATATTTCTCAGGACTGGAGGATCTATTAAAAAATCCCATTAAGTGTTCAAAACAATAGTAAACATACAGAATCACACCAGGATAGCATCCTAAAATTTAAAAGCAATGAAAATAATCTTACTATTTCCTTAGAGATTAAAAGAGAAAGAAGGATCAGATGACATCATTCTTCCCAAACATCAATACTAGACACCCAAAGACAGTAGAACAAAATTTATAAATTCAAAATTAAGAAAGAAAATTATTTTAATCTAAGGCTAGATATCCCAATAAACCATTATACAAAGGTACTAGCAAAAGGAATTTTTTAAAAAGATATGGTCTCAAAAAAAATTTTTTATAGACTACTATTTAATGTACCCATTTTTAAAATATATTCATTTAAAATACATAATGACCCAGTCTGTTTTTATGCTAGTAGCATGCTCACTTGTTTACAGTAACTTTATAATATATTTTGAAGTCACGTAGTGTAATGCTTCCAACCTTTTTTTTTCGTCTTTTTTTTTTTCCTCAGTGTTGTTTTGCTTATTGTGGTCTTTCATGGTTCTGTATGACTTTTAGGATTATAATTGCTATTTCTTTAAAAATGACTTCAGAATTTGGATAAGGATTACATGAAATGTGTAGATCTCCTTGGGTAGTATGAGCACTGCAATCATATTAATTCTCCCGATCTTTGAATGTAGGATATCCTTTTATTCAAACCATTTTAAATTTTTTCATAAAAATTGAGTAGATTTTAATATATAGACCTTTTACTTCTTTTGTTAAATCTACTTTTTGATGCTATCATAAATGAGATGGTTTTCATCATTTCCTTTATGGATAGTTTCTTATTAATGTATAGGAATACTACTGGTTTTTGTACATTGATTTTTTTATCCCACAACCTTATTGAATAGAATTTCTATCAGCTCTAACAATTTTTGATTGAATTATTAAGGTTTTCTATATACACACAGATACATCTACCAAAGTTACAGAATAGAACCCTTAAGAAATAAATTCACACATATTCAGTCAGTTGATTTTTTGCATAGGTGTCAAGAACTTACAATTGGCGCTGAATATTGCTAGGAAAACTGGCTATCCAAATAGAGAGGAATGCAATTAAGCTCTTATCTCTCCCCATATACAAAACCAGCTCAAACTTGATTAAATATTTAAACATAAAACCTGAAACTGTAAAATGAATTCTTGTTTTGTTTTGTTTGTTTTGGTACCAGGAATCGAACTCACAACGTCGCACTTGCCAAGCAGACGCTGTGCCGCTGAGCTATATCCCTGGCTCTAAAATGAATTCTTAGAAGAAAATATAGGGGGAAATAGCCACAACACTGCTCTGAACAATTAGTTCTTTGATATGAACCCAATAGTACAGGCCCCAAAAGCAGAAATAGACAAAGCTTGTTACATCAAACTATAAAATTTGTGCTGTAAAGGAAACAGCAAAGTAAAGAGAAAACTCCTGGAATTGAAGAAAAATTGCAATACATTTGATAAAGAAGTAATACATACTATAGGAAAGTCAAAGAATTCAATAGCAAGAAGGCAAATAACTGGATTTAAAAACAGGCAGAAGACTTAAATAGATATTTTTCAAAAGGTGGCTCCCAGATGGCCAACAGATACATGAAAGAATGCTCGACATCGACTGTCAGTGAAATGCAAGTTAAAGCCACTATAAGATATCAACTCATACCTGTTAAAATGACTGTCATCAAAAAGATGAAAGAAAACTTTGTAGAGGATGTGGAGGAGTGAGAAATCTTGCACACTGTTGATGAGAATGCAAATTAGTATAGCAATTATGGAAAATAGCTCAAAAAATTAAAAATAGAGCCATTATATGATCCAGCAATCCTGCTACTGGATATATATCCACCGTCTATGAAATCAGTACATCAAAAACATATGTACAGTTCTGTATCTATTGTAGCATCATTATAATAAACAGGATATGGAATCAACCTAAGGATCCATCAATTAAATAAAGAATAGAATGGTGATTATCAGAGGTTGTGGATCAGCTGATAGGGAAGGGGGAGATGATGCTGAAAGGATACAAAATTTCACTAGGATGGGGGAATAAATTTTAGTGATCTATTACACAGCATGGTTAACATGGTTGATAATAATATATTTTATATCTCAAAATTGCTGAAAGTAGATTCTAAATTATCTCACTCTGAAATTAAGCAGGTGACATCATGAATATATTAATTAGCTTGATTTAATCTTACAAAAGTGTAAACACTTATCAAAACATCATGTTCTACCCTAATATATATATATATATATATATATTATTAATTAAAATAAAATAGAATATTTAATGAACCATTCTAAGTATGGTTCTATGTGGTATACATATAGTATGACATAGTCCATATGTCATAGTAGACATCTACTATGGGGAGAAATGCTTCCTGTTTCTTGGTGTTTAGGAAGGGCTGAAGGGTCTGCATCAAAAAATGAAAGCATAAACACAAAGAAGACATCAGAGTCAAAACCACACGTCTAGCAGATAGAAATATGGAAAGGAGTCTCAGGAGTGTAGCTGTTACTAGGTTCAGAAACCAACCGGTTCAGATTGGAGCAAGAGGCTGACGGGTGGTGAGAGAGTTGTCACTAGAAACAGAATTGGATGAAGTGCATCTGAAATGCTTGAGCATCTGAAAGAACTATTGATAGAAATTTGACAGATCCCAGCACTTGGCATAAATTACCAACTGTAGCTTTAAAGAAAAACTAAGTAAATCATAGTAACATCTATTAAACCTCTTGGACAAAAGAAATGAAAAAGTAGATATGGATCTTCTGGACTCTGTGGTGAATGACATTGACATAATAATATAACTATGAGCATCAACCTTTAACTTAAATTTATGTAACAGGAAAGTTACTGGGGGTTTTGAGAAAGAAAGTCTTAGGGAACCAACAGGGAAGAAAACCCTGACTCCAGTGGGTTTGTGGAGAAGGAGAAGAGGAATTGGAACTAATGTGAATCCTCATAAAGTGCAAAAAGCAAGGTATGTATTCCCAACATACAGTGGTACAGGATAAAGATCCCCATTCCAAAAGGGAGGAATAGGGGCACAGAAAAGAACAAGACCAAAGCAAGACTGAAACTCAGCAGGGCAAACATTAAGCCCTGTAGCTCCATGTTCTGCTGGTACATGGTGGTGAGATGTGAGTTCCAAAGGGTTTGGGCAGCCCCATCCTCATAGCCTTGTTGGTTGTGGCCCATATGGCCTCTCTCTTGCTTGGGCTGGCTCCACTCACTGCCTACAGCTTTCCTCAGCAGATGTTCATGTTCCTGGCATCTGCAACATCCTGGGGTCTCCACTGCACCTTTATTTCCACAGCTTCACATACCCACCTCTCAGGGACCCCCTGTATGGCTTCCTAAGCCTTCTTTTGAAATCTGGATGGAAGCCTCAGTGACCCCACAACTTTTACACTACTCTTCATCCTGGTAAACCATTATTACATGGACAAAGACAAGTTCTGTCCCCAACACATGCAGAAGTTTCCTCCTTCCACTTCAACCATGGATGCAGTGGTCTCTGGCTGCCCAGATAGCTGAGCATTATGAAAAGAATCCTGGGGAACCAATTTTCTAGATAGCCCAATTCCCCATCTCCAGCAGGGAGCACAGGGTCTCTCTCCTCAAGTGAAAGGTTTACACTTTTGAATCCTTTAGCCTACAATGGGTAGGTTCTTACTGATTCCTGAGGTGACCTCAAATCATCTTTCTTTTTCTTCTTGTCCCAGCTCAAGGTACTTGGACATCTTTCCTTTTCCTGTTATCCAAGTCAAAGATCTCTTTCTCTTTCTCTATCTCTTTCTCTTTCTCTTTCTCTTTCTCTCTTTCTCTTTCTCTTTCCCTTTCTTTTTCTCTTTCTCTTTCTCTTCCTCTCTCTCTTCCTCTCTGTCTCTTTCTCTCTCTCTGTCTCTCTGTCTCTCTCTGTCTCTTTCTCTCTCTTTCTCTCTCTCTCTGTTCCCCACTCTGCCTCTCTCTTTCTCACATTAAATTGATCCCAGGTTGGCCTTGAATTCATAATCCTCCTGCCTCAGCCTCCCAGAATGCTAGGATTACATGCATGTACCACAACCCAGTTTTGGTTGTAGTTTGCTGGTAGAGTGCTTGCCTGTCACACCTAAGGCACTGTATTCAATCCCCAATACAAAAAAAGAATTGATTTCTTTTCAGTGGTGTCAATATGTTTACCATTCATGTCTTCTTTGGTTCCAACTTTATATGAGGTTCTTTTCAGGCCCAAATTTCAGTTTTCCAAATCATTTTCCTCTGCTTTTCCCACCTGATTCTCACTCTAATCTGGCTAAAAGCAACCATAGTACCTATCCTATAGCCTGAATATTGGGCTACTTTTATTGGGCTGCCTTGAAATTTCCTCCATCACCCTTAAGTTTAAGGGTCTACCACCCTTAAACTCATGTTCATACAAAATCATAGGACAGGGGCAGAATGTAGACAAGTTCTTTGCCAGAATGTAACATACATGGCCTCTCTTGCAATTCCCCATTTAAAGCTTCATGAGCTTGGCCTTTACTCTCTGCATTTTTATCATCAATCTGTTCTTCTGAGCTCTGACCAGAACTGCCCATCAAGATCTGCTTACAGTTTTCTGAGGTTTCTCTAGCTTATATTTCCAAATCTTTTCAAATTCCTCTCATGAACTAGTTCCAAAGACTTTTAATTACATGGGCAGTTATAGGCACAGTGATGCCTCTAAACATAGTACCAATTTTCTCTATTAATCATCTTTTCATCTGTGGGACACAACACCAGGAACCCATAATTTAAAGAAGGAGAGGTTTAATTTGCCTCACAGTTTCCAAGGATTTACTGTATGGTTAGCTGGCTCCAAGGCAGAAACACCATGGTGGAGGGGTGCGTTAGAGCAAAGCTGCTCACTTAATGGCACCTGGGAACCAGAGCAAGGAAATTGCAACAGAGTAGAAAGGTCTAGGAACCAGATATAGTTCTCAAGGTCACCCCTCTATGACCCTCTATGACCCACTCAGACACACCCAGAAGTGTACTTTACTGATCTGCTAAGCATTTCTTAATCCAGTCAAGTTGGCAATCATGATTAACAGTCACATAGACCCATACTGATGAATTATTGATGAAGTTGGCATTCCTTGTCCAGACCAAAAATACATGTTTCTCCACCCTACTGAGTCTAAGTACTAAATAACGTCTATGATAGAGAATGAGGTATTCCACTACTCACTTTCCTGCTGAGCAAATCAAACTGGTAAAGTATTATAGACGACAGGAAAATTCTCACTTCAAGTTGATCTTGAGTGCATATAAAAATGCATAGTCTTGGTAATTCCTTCGTTATTCATATTAACTATTGTGTCAGCATTTCTTAAACTATTTTTATTTAAATATCCATAAAAGTTAGTCCTTGTCATACTTAGCAATCATCAGGCAATCTTGTTACTTCTGAGCTAATAAGAAAGTAACTACAAAACCTATATGAAAAGCCCTCATTCCAATGTATAGGTAGCAAGTGGAATGTTATTCTGCTAAGATAAACCCAAAGGCCAGTATGAATGATATTCCTGCAATTCCCCATACCCTCCGATCTTTTCTACTCCTAATTCCCTAAATAAGATACTGGAGTGCTGGACAGTCTTCTTAGATTTTTGGGGTAATATTGTTCTTCTTACTGCAAGCCACTGGAGGAATTAAAGCCATGCCCACAAATTCATGTAGCTGACCAGGAGTTACTTAGGAACTAGATTATTCCGTTGTTAAAATGAACCCAATTTCTTGATATCTGCTGTATCCCTAAATTTTGTACCTTTTCCCACAACATATTTGCTAAGTCAGATAATCCAGTTCCTAAATCCCAATAACTGGATTGGGTCTGATGGAATTTTCAAGATCCTATAGCTTTCCTCTTACCAACTATGTTCAACTTAATCCTCTGGTGGCCAGAACTGTCTCTGCTTTTCCATGATTCTCATTCTAACTTCATGCAACCTTACTTCTTCCCTAAATCAAGTTCACATTTCAACTTCCTCATAAATACTTGAAGGAATAAATCCAATGGCTAGTGATATAACCAAGAAAATGGTTTCACTGAATGATTCAACTATTTCTGTGGACTGACAAGCATTTTCAATGCTCAAGTATTTGTACTTGTAATTTAGCTGGCTGCCACCAGGAGATAGTAGTGCTATTTGCATTATATAATTAGAATATAAAATTTAGTTCTGATATTTCAATAGAGCAATTTAAATTATAATGGATAAGCTACTTGATATTTATGAAAAATAACAAATGTGGTACACAAATATCAAAATACACATTTATGCAACATAAAGAAAATATCAATCAGAACAGGATTTTAAGAAATATATGACTCAGCCTAAAACAATTTGACTTATTAAATGAACTGCATGCACTGTATAAGTCAACAATTAAGGGAGAACAAGTGCAGACTTTATTCTTGAATCTGAAGAGCTGTTTTCCCTGTCTCTGAAGCAACTGCTGCCACCAAAATATGTAACTAAAATGGCTCCCTTCCTCAATTTCCTTCAAAACAACGGAGCTCAGGGCAAATGAAAGGCTCCAGTATAACCGTCGTGAGAACAGTGCTGTTCCCCCTGCAAGCAGTGTTTGGTGCTGTGACAAGGTAGGAACTAGATGTACCTGTGTAGAATTTCAGTACCGACTTGGTAGGTACCTGCCAACAGCAGTGGCAGAATAACCTCTCCAAGTCAATGTCGTTATTATCCCTACTTTACAGATGAGCAAACTGACAAACTGAAAGATCGAGAACTTGTGCCCAAAGGAATAGAGCAAGATTCAGCCCGAAGCTCTTTAGCTCCAGAGCCTTCCTACATCTGACTGCCTGTGCACAACACATCCTTATCAGTTTTATTATTATGGATTTATTATTAATTTCAAAAGTGCACTCTTCCTAAAAATACTAAAACTGTTAATACTACCAACAGAAAACTTCAGCATTCAGTTCAAGTCCCCAAAGCAGTACTATACTTAGTGTATTTAGGATTTTGAATGTGTTGTAACTTTAAAGTCATTCTTAGGTCTTTAGCTACTTGGTTTTACAAATTTAAAAAAGTCAGGATGTACTCTAAAGGATGTCGTGCAGAAAAAAAAACAAGAATAAGAAATGAACATAAGCCTCAAGGAATTTTCTGTTTTTCTATCACATAAGAAAGAATCTTATTAAATGGCCTCTTTAGGCTATTTCTAAAATATTCATAAATAAGCTTTTACTTCCTGACTAGATTTTTAAACTTTCCTTTGAAATTCATCATTCATCTTCCATGTCAAGGCAGGAAAATATTGAGAAAAAAAATGCTGCATATCCCCCTTCTTAAGATTATAAAATTTGGTCTTCCAATTCACCTTTCAATCCTAATACATTTAGTAAAATAGAACATATTTTTAGAGAACACCCTTATTCTGTAGTATTCTAATTAATACTCTCCCCCTCAGTGTTTTCCTTTTATTTTTAATATTAAAATTTGAGCTTACTTTTAACAAATACCTTACCATTTCCTAGCCCTAAAATCATAGCCCATGTCCAAAACATATAATATGGCTGATAAAATTTTGTTTGAAAGAATACAACTTTTGTGGTTTGTATCTGGATGTCCCCCCAAAGCCTCAGGTAGTCATGGGGGTGGTGCTTTTTGGAGTCGGCTGAAACTAGAGTTTGTGATCGATTCATTATCTCATGCTGGGATAATGGGTGCAAATGCTACACCCACCCTGGGGTGGGTAGCCTACATGCAGTATAAGGGAGGGAAAGAGGCTTGCTCTCTGCTCCTCCCATTTTTGCTATTTGTTGATCATGGACTGAAACCTCCACAAACTATGAGCTAAATAAAACCTTTCCTCCTTTAACTTTGGGTGTCAGGTATTTTTGTCTCAACAATGAGAGAAAAGCAACTAAGACACCAACCCTTCTTTATTAAATTTTTAAAAATGTGTACCAGAGTCCAAGTACTGTAAATAATTTTATTCAAAATAGTGATTGTTTCATAAAGAAAAACTAATCAATTCTACATTTTAACAATTCTACATTAAAATTAGTGGATGGGGGATATAGCTCACAGACCGAGGATATAGCTCAGCAGCACAAGCACCTGCCTGGCTAAGCACAAGGTCCTGAGTTTGATTCCTGATACTAAATAAATAAATAAAATTAGGCTATAATCAGTATTAGGGCAGGGGCTGTGTTTTACTCAACATGGCATTGCCAGTACACCATGTTGTCTTGGCATTGAAGAAACTCAAAATCATCCGTATGAATTTATTTGTTAAATTTTCTCAACAACTTAGTAATTATTACTATTTTGGCCTGAAAAATGAGAGACAAAAACCCTAATAACTTAAAGGATCTGTCAAGCTCACTATTGACAGACCAGAATTCTAAATGCTGGGTTCTGAGATTACTGCTTTGGCTATGATGGTGTACTGAGAAAATTTTGGCTTTTCTTTCCTTCTTGATGAGTGTCAGGCTCAATCATCCCAGAGGAGCCATTCAGATTTGGAGGAGGTGAGGCAATCAATGAATTCACCACAATCCTATCAGACAATTTAGCCTAGAAAATTCCTGAACAAGAGCAAAATAAAAAATAAATGTCATTGATTCTCCCAGAAGCATATTTTTGAGCAGAAGTATTGTTCTAAGTTAATTTTATCTTTTAAGATAAAGGTAAACCAAATTATAAAAATGTTACGGTTTATTTGGAATCTTTCAGATGTAGACTTGGGGGGAAAAAAATAAGTGCCTCTTTCAAAATCCATGATTAGCCAGGTCATGAACTACTATCACTACACTGATCTTTTAATTCATTTCTACCTTTGTTAATAGACACTAGGAAGGAGCACAGCTGAAACATACACATATTCATCCTGTCCCAGACCTCTGAGGTTCTTGGTAAGTACCAATTATCTTCCAGTTCTGTTCTTGCTTCTCTGGTCTGCTTTCACACATGCCTTGACAGATCTGCAAGCCTCCTCACAGAGCTGCTTTCTTACTGAATTAGAAAGAATTCTTTCAGTTTTCCTGGGCTAGGTTTTTAGGGGTATACAAATACATCCAGGGATTCCTTGCAAGTGTGTGCATAACATTTAAAGGAAAACAGACCTCTGTAAGTATGTTAGCTGAATGGCTAAGTAGTGGCTGTATGAATATTTCATGTTTCCTCCAGGCCATTGCTTCTGTAACCTGTTTCTAAAGTGATAAAAAGAGAGAGAGAGAGCAAGAGAGGCCAGTTTCCATAGGAACAAATGTAGCAAGGGAAAACATGTTAGGCTAGAGTACTGCCTCCGGATAAGCTGAATTCACAGCATCAGTATTAAGAGCAACACATTTACCTAATTTAATTGTGTTTTCAAAATGTATCTCTAAAAATCTTCCATATTTAGTATGCAAAATTTTTAAATTATATATAAATATAGAATATCTGGCCTCTGAAAGTAAAAATACTTTGAATCAGAAAATTAATTATAATTTTTATTTGGATTGGTACAATTTGAATATGAGGGGGAAATCAGCATAAAATATAAATACTCTAAGGAGAAAATTAATGTAATAGAAAATACTTATTTTTCTTACTTATTAATTTTATAGGAGTACACTTTGCTATAAAATGTGCTAGCTACTTAGCATAGGGTGAAAATATAAAAAATAGTAATCATCAATAACCTAAAACTTTTCTAATTTTACAAAATGAATTAATATGAAATAATTCAATTTAGAAAAAAAGTTTGTTACATACAAATAACTTATGAACAATAAAAGAAAGCAAGATTAATCTGTACTGTATTTTAAGAGTTTAAAGAAAAATTCCATTTCAGAAAAAAAATCTATATTTCTCATGTAAACCCCAAAACTCCTGTTTACAGCTTTTGAAGAAAAGATTAAATATGCAAATTCAACAATACATTTATTCTGGACACCTCAGAACTTCCTTTGAACTATCCTTTCTTCTCTCTTTCCGTGTCCGACTTGTCATAAAACCCTGCATCCAGTCACTTGTCTTCCTTTCTCCAGGACCTCACTCCAGCACTCTCCTCCAGGGGATCTAAGGCCCTGCAGTGCAAGATTAAAATGCTCCAGAGCAGAGTCACCCAAATTTTTTTTTAATTTGTTAACTCATATATGAAAACTGTGCATATCTGGGAGATATATGTGATACTTTGATGTATTTATACATTATGTAATGTTTAAACCAAAGTCAACATATCTATCTCCTCAAATATTTATCATTTATGGTGAAAACATTCAAAATCCTTTCTTCTACCTTTGTGAAATACACAGTACATTACTTTATTTAGAGGCATACAACTTACTGTGCAATAGTACACCAGTATTTTACTCTTAACTAAGAGCAACTTGGTACATATTGATCAATCTTTGCCATCGCCTTCCTACTTTTCCCAAGCTCTAGTAACTACCATTCTACTCTCAACTTCTATGAGGACTTTTTGAACAAGACCCCCAAAGCACAGGAAACAAAAGAAAAAATACACAAATTACCAAAACCCCTGTGGGGGTTCAGATCTCCTACCTGGCAATATGATACATGGATGCAAAAGAAAGAGAAAGAGAGAATTATCTGCAGTTGAGGAGCTCTGGGATAACCCAATGCTTTCTGTGAAACCAAAGGCCATGAGTACAAAAGCTCATGGCTTTATTGGTTTCAATTAGGGAGGTGGGTGGGGGTCATGGCAGAGTGCTGGGAAAGAGAAACTTTGAAGCATTGGCTGTAAGGAGAAACAGAGCAATTTTGTACCAGGCACAGAGGCTCTCCAACTAACAATGCAATGAATAGTTTGATGTATGCAAGGCTGGCACCTTTACTGCCAGGAAGGTATAATTCTTTTTGAGTCCCATGGCCTCAGCTGAGAGGTTATCTCATGTCTTAGCCCTGGAATCTCACAGGCTCTTGCTTAAGCCCCCATTCCAGCCACCAGCAGGAGGAGCAATTCTCGCCCTCATGCTGCAATGAGACATGTTGGCATCTCGGTCAGACTCAAATCCTTTTAGCCAATCAAGGGAACATCTGTTTCAATATAGCCAGCTCTACATATCTCAGTGAATAGGGTTGAAGTAAAGGTCAGGAAAAGATCGGGGCAAGGGGCTTCATTTCTCAGGAGAACGCAGCTTGGCGGTCTCCCACAAGAAATGGGATGACATCATACCAAAAAGCTCTGCATAGTGAAGGAAACAATTGACAATCTATAAAAAGGAGAAAATATTTGAAAACTATATAAACTATATAAACCAAAATATTTGAAAACTAACAAGGGGTTAATATTAATCCCCAGAATATATAGGAACTCAAAAAGCTCAATAGCACAAAAGAAACTCTGATTTAAAAATTACCAATGACTAAAATAGACATTTCTCAAATGAAAACATGCAAGTAACCCACACATATTTGAAAATATACCTTCCATTTTTTTGTTTACTTGCCCACACTCCCTATCTAATGGATGGGTTTCTCATATGTTTGTTAAAAAGAATCACTTAAATTATTTACTGTATAATGAAAACAACTGATGAGAAGTTGATGTATTACACTTCCCAGGGTGATCTACATTTTAAAAAGATTTATATTATAAAAAATTAATTTGCTGATTCAAATATTTTGGAAAAAGGAAAATAAGTTTTTAAGTAAATAGACTAATACATACTGAAAAAAGAATCTATGTTATTAGAATTTTAACAGCAATCCAACTGTAGACCCTGATAGCCTTCCAATATGCATAATTTTTGAAACTAGCTTTTCAGACACCACCATCAGCTCTGCAACAAAATGTTAGGAATTTAGAAGCAACTTCATTTGGGCACAAAACTGAATTTTTACTTTTGAAAATGAAGATAAAGATGAGATTTAAAATAAGAGAATATTTAAAAATTGGCAAGAACCAACAGATATCTATCCTTATTGTCCCTTCTCAACTCTGCAGAAAATTGAAGGCTCATTCTTGAGCCAGTAAGATCGAAATTTATTTGAAAGCCTAAGAAGTCAGCCTCTGGGAAGCACAAGAAGACCGTATTAGAAGGACAAGAACCTATATTAACATTACAAAGTCAAGTGAAAGTCTATCAGACATAGAATGAATTTTGAAAACCCAGTTTCTTCCCTTCATTAGGATCCCAAAATGATTTCAAATAGGCTTAATAATCTGCACATCAAAGATGTAAAACCTCATTTCAGGGAATTTTCCTCACACAAGAGAAAGATTTAAAAGTATGGATACTAATGAATTTTTTAAAATAGTCCCATATATGCATGCACTTATTAAAAGAACTTCAAAATATGTAAAGCAAAAATTAACTAATCTACATTCATATGTGAAGATTTTAACATCCTGCCCTTTGTAATTGATAAATAGAGAAAATGTCCACAATAATATAGATATTTTTAATAACAGTACCAAAACTTGACCTAACTGGTATTTATACATTACCCATAACTATAGAATACACATTCTTTCTAAACACACCATGAAACACCAACCAAGAAAGACCATATGTTGTGTCATAAAACAAATCTCAGTAAGTTCAAAGGCATTTCAATCATACATTTTTAAACCACAGTTATTTAATTTAAAAAAATCAATATGATATCTAGAAAATTCTCAAATATTTGGCGAACTATTCATCTTACTTCTAAGTAACTGGTGGAAGAAAGAAGAAATCACAAGAGAAATTAAAACATGTTTCTTATGAAATGATAATAAAAATATAACATACCAGAACTAGCAGAATGCAGCTAAAGCAGGGTTTAAAAGAAAAAATAGTTTAAAATATCCATATTTAAAAAGAAAAATGCTGGCCAGTGAGATAGCTCAGTGGCATGAGCGCCTGCCTGGCAAGCGTGAGGTCCTGAGTTTGACTCCCGGTATCCATATAAAGGAAAAAAAGGGCCAGTGATATCACTCAGCGGCACAAGCACTTGCTGGCAAGCATGAGGTCCTGAGGTTGACTCCTAGTACCCACATAAAAAAAAAAAAAGAAAAATGCATAGTGAGTGATTTGAAACAAGACATTGGAACAGATAATAGAAATACAGTGGTAACTAATAAACACAAATCCCAGTCCAAATGATGAACACAACCTGGTACAATGTCTGCTGTATGTTGACATGAATAATCCTCACCACAGGCATTTGTAAAAATGTAGGATTACTAAAATGTAGAGCAGATTATGGTTTTTCTGTATGAAGCAATTGCTATTTTTAGTATTCTCTTCACAATGAAGAGATTCGTTTGGCTAACCTTTGAAGAAGTCCTCAATTTCATTACAAATTAGGAAACTGTTAATTAAAAATCACAGTAAGAATTCACTGCATATCACAAAATAAATGAAAATGCCAAGTGTTACAAGGGTGTGAAACAACAGATATTCTCACACTATTAGGAGTTCACATTGATACATAACCACTTTGGAGAATTGTTTGGCTACATCTGGGAAAAGCTACATGTATGCATATCCTATGACTCAGCGACTTACTCCTTAGTATGTTCCTTGTACTTACATACTGATCAAAAACCATGTACAAAAAGATTCAAAATATTACTATTTAAAGTGCCAAAATAAAAACTACCTAAGTGTCTGCAACAGATTAGATAAGTTTTAAGTTATGATGTTCATAGAAATAGATACTATACAACAATAAATATGAAAAACTAAATATCTACAAAAGGTGGATGAATACATAAAGGTAATGAGTAAAAGGAGCACCATCCATAAAATAGTATATACAAAATGCTTCCTTTCATATGAATTTCAAAAACAGATAAAACTATTCCAAGGTGGTAGAAGTGGGAATATGCTTAACCTTGGAGGGCTGGGTAGTGACTAATAAGGATCTTAAAGGTAGTTTGTGGGATGCTAACAGTGTTCTTTTATCTTGTATGCTATTTTTTAGAGGGTTCTGTTGGCAGAGATTCATAAGTTGTACACACAAAATTGGTTCATACTTCATTTGCCTGTTATATTTCAAGATTCCAAATAAAAACAAAAATATTTCTCCTTATTTCTAGTTAGACTCATTCAAGTCACCATCAAAGTATTTCCAGGATCAGGGTTTCTTATGCCTAAAACTGCCAACCACTGTTCTTTTTAGCATTACATTGAGTTAAAATGATTTATACTGTTCTATTGGTTTTCATATTTATTATGCATTGTTGGGGTGTTCACATGAATGAGAGAACTTCAGCATTCTCAAAATCAAGTAGTAGATCAATATTTCACTATAACAATTGTTTTCTAGGTAGTAAAATACTATATAATGATCCTGCAGGCAAGTCACCCTTTTTTAAAACAGAGTCATATGGTTTACAGCTCCCTGTAGTTACCTAAGTTAGTTCCCTTTGGAAATAGAATGTTTTGCTTTCTGCAGCCAGAAAAGTCTATGTAGGGCCAGTGATATAGCTCAGCGGCACAAGTGCCTGTCTGGCAAGTGCGAGATCCTGAGTTCGGTTCCCAGTACCCACATTAAAAAAAAAATAAAAAGAAAAGAAAAGTCTATGTAAAGTCATAGTCCTCCTACACTCTATCACTGGAGGTACCATCGGCATAATTTAAGATGTATTTCTTGCTTTCTATTAATTTTCCTTTTCCTCTAGTAGACATATGGAAAAGCTATCACTGGTTTTTGCATGCCAACTTTTGAGAGGCTTTTAATTAAACAAAAGAACATTCATAGAAATATGGATTATTTTGTGTTCCCTAGTAAATTAAAAAATTCCTTTTTTATTTGACAAAACTCAGTAGTATTACTGACTGATGTAGTTAACTGCAAGGTGCCTTGGAATTTAGCATGTACAATAATTTACTAAATAAAAGATATTGACTGGCATTCCTTTCATACAACTCCTTTTTATAAACTTGAATAGCCACAAGTAAGAAAAGAACACTTAAGCATTCATCAATAGAATATTTGCTTTGTTTTTCCTTTTATAAATTAAAATATACTGTATTTCTAAAAGGGAAAACTAAATTCTATTCCCACCCAGATTAACTGTAATTCTTGTGGCAATCTTATCAGTATGTCACAATTATGTGATCAGAAATAACTGCATTGTACACCTAATATGTCAGCTGAAAATACCCATGTTGTTAATCATCAAGGGATTCTATCACTTTAATGGTGTCTTCCTCAATTTTCCCCAGCAGGCTCAACAGCAAGCATGTGTAGTGGGAGTTGTCCAAGAGGTGGGTTTGGGGTTAAGATATATGTCAAATCAAAATGGTTTGGGCATTAATGAATACTCCTGTGAAATATGTCTAATATGAGGAATTTAGAGAGAGGAGGAAAAGTTCTTCGCCTTAACACAACAGCTTTTTTCAAATTACACTGGAATTTTGTATTTACCTAGAATTCATAAAGCAAGGGACAGCATCCTAAAATGGGAGCATGCATAATTTTATTATGACTGTCCAGGTTGTTCTACTAGATAAACCACAATAGTAAGCTGTTTTATACCATTACCTCTCTGTGAAAAAAGTTCTATTTTGTGTATTTTCTAATTAGTATAAGGGATTTTGTGTTATATTGCATTCTATTTATAATACATCTTTACTTACACTCTCATGGTTTCTGAATTGATTGCTGTTTTAGTTTCTATGGTAACTCTGCCAGTTGCCTACCTATAAATAGATATTTTATAATAGCAGGCTTATGAAAGTTCAAGTTTTAAGCACCCTTCTGCAATAAGGAGGAGAATTGCTACAAAAATAACATATGAATCAACATTTAAGGAAAGAGATATCTGTCCAGATGTAAAAATAGAAGAATAAAATTGAAAATTCATGTAGCTGCATGCTGCAAGTATATGCTAAAAAGTTGAGCATTTAAAAACAAAGACGTACAGTTAGGATATATTTAAATTTAGCCTCCATTGAAAAATTCGTGATATCTTTTTAAGTAATATTTATTAACTATATACAAACCCTCTAGATTATGTTCCTTCATTGAAATCTTGGACTTTTCAGCCAAGTTTTACAGAACTCGTACATATGGGTATTACCCCTGGGTAAGAGACAGAGAATACCTTGTCTCCAATCCATCTTTTTACCCTTTAACTTCCTTTTTATTATGATTTCATTTGTCATGAAGGTATGGCAATTCATAGCCAAATGTCTCGGTCGTTGTGGTTTCAGAGTCTGGGTCTCACTTAGGAAGTCTTTTTACTACGAGATTTTAAAAACATTCCCCCATATCTCTCTGTATTCATAAATAGTCTCTAAAGTTTATCTTTAATCAGTCTGGAATTTATTTGTGTGCTTATTCTGAGACACTTCTTATAGAATGTTAGTGGCATTATCAGCACTTATCTTTTCCACACTGAGTTTAGGGACACTATCATATATTAAATTTCAACCCTACATACTTTCAAATGGACAGGATTTATTTTTGGACACTTTGTTATGTCCTATTCATTCACTTTCCTATCCCCACACTGACACGAGTCAACTAGGATATTTAAAATCTAGTCCTCTATTTCCAGTGTGTGTTAGTATTCCGTTTGTTTACCCTTCTATGAACAGTAGAACCAGTTTAGAAGTTCCATAAACTCCCCATTACTCTTTGCATTTAATTTATTATGTAACCAACAATTTACTTCTATATAACGTTTAGCTTCCCACGGAATATGGATATGTCTCCATTTGGTCTGTTCAGTCTTATGTTCAGTAGTAAAGTTGCGGCATTTTATTTCTTTCTCAGAAAAAATATTGTCTAGAATTGTGTAGGTATTTTTTCTTTTTTGTTATTGTGCTTGGGATATTGTTTCCAGTCTTGTTTTCTAATTATTTATTGCTATTCATGCTACTATTCCTGGCATGTTTATTTTTATTTCTGTGTTGTTATCTAACTGCATTCTCTTGCTAGTTTTATTGGTTTTTCAGTTTCTTTATATATTTAAGGACATACTAAAATGTTTTTATTTGCTTTACATATGTCTTATAAACCACTTTTATAGTTTATCAAGTATTTGGCCCATTTTTTAAAAAGACCTAGGCAAACAACAAAATCTTGTTGTTTCTTTCTAAATATACATAAATATATGAGGGAAAACAAGACTAAATATACATGAATATGCATAGGTCTGTGTATACATCTGCCTCAATTAATATATGAGTATCCAGAGTGCTGACCATAATTCTGCAGAATAAGTAATATATTATCACTCTTTTGGTAATAAAGTGAATAAATCCAACAATTTCTAAGATTTTATATATTACAAATTTTCACATGATATAATAACCAATGATTTGTGAGCGCCTTAAAATCTGTGAATCTTTTTATCGTTGGGTCCTCAGACCCAACTAGTGAATTCATTCAGTGTTGTTGGGTAAAGCAACCAATCTTTACTATCCTTTTTGCTAACAAAGAAAGACTGGAATTTGATTAAAACCTATGAAATTTTACTTTGCTTTGCAATGATTATATTTTATACCACATGTGGTCTTATTGAATGCTTTTCATATGTGACAGTACATTTAGCTGAAGAAGTATTTTTTTCCACTTTAATTAGAATTAAGTGTACCTGTGAGTGTCTCACACATAAAAGAACACAGAAAGGTGAAAAACGCCTCTTCTAAAAAGGTCTAATATTTTACAAAAATTATTTGAACCAAAGCAATAGTATCATCTGAACACTGGTGAGATTTATCTCTTCTTTTGGAAATTGATTATAGCCATCATTAGCATTATACTTTTTGTGTAGATTCTTCACATGCCCTAATAAATTGTATTATTTGTGCCCTTTTAATACAGGAGATACAAATTATATATTCTTCACAGTGTGTTAGCATAGAAAAGTATAAATTATTCCTAACAGTTTAGGAACAACCGTAATAGCATAAAAAATATGCAAGAGGCTAACTTGATTTTATTCACTCAGTACAATGTTCCATTAGTGGGTGCATTTTTGCATTTATTTCAGGGGAGACTGTGTAATGAAATACGTCAGACATTGAATGCCTGTTAGACATTTAAGCTGCTTTGTATGTAAAAGCATGAGTTGACCTTATCAGATACATAATAACTGAAGTAATTGTATCTTGTACTAATCAAAATGTCTTCCATCAGAACAAAAATAAGAGTCAATTAAATTACATTATGAAGTTATTATTTCTGATGTTCAGCAGCTACTGATTATACATTTCTGTTACTAAACAAACCCACTCATTTCTTCACAGATATATTTCTTATGTCTTCAATAAATAATGCTTTTTGAAATATTTAATAATTAAAAGTATTAGAAGGAAAAAGTAGTATAAAAACTCAAGTATCAGCAATGTCTTTTATTTCTTGATCTGTTCAGACAAGGGGTAAGTGCATAGAGTGTAACTTATTTCCGCCAACATCCATGCACAAGTTGTTTCATTTGAATATATTGTCAGAAAAACAATGACTAAAAGAATGAGTTGTGAGAGAGGAAAAAAAAATCCCTTAATATTTGTAAGGAAAGGACTAGTTCTCAAAACTAGATATCATAAGACATGTCTCCATTCTAAATTAGCTTTCACTACGCTATCTTTGATGCCATATTGGCAATGTTGTGGAGTTCTAGATCAAAAATCTCCCATTTGCTTTCTCTCTAATTCACTTTCTGATTGTCTATGCCTTGTCACTGGCCTTTGCATACAACAGCCTTTCTGTAACCCTGTGAATTATCTGTACTCCCTTTAGAGGCATCAATACTTTCCTTTGTATATGGTCCAATCTTTTGTCTCTAGGAGTTTTAAAATATGGAAATATTAAACTTTGTACTCTTCGGTACAAAATTATATTGTGAGTCATGGTAATTTTCTTCAAAAATATATGTAATGTGATGTTTTCTCTAATGTTAGACAATTTGCTTCGTGTAGACTTAGAAGTCTTGCACAGTATCCACAGCCTTAACCTATCTGCATGGCTCCAAAGGCCAGCCTTTAGTTCTAAGATTTGCACTCTTTTTTTTAAGATTTGCATTTTTGTCCTATCCTAGCCTCAGTCTTCTGACACCATTTTGGAACTATGCCCCTACAGGATAATTTCTTGCATATTGATCACCAGAATACATCCCCAATACAGAAGCAAGAGGGAAGTATAGAGGAGAGACTCCAAGGCCAACATCTTCCCCGTGCTCTGATATGTAATCTGCTAGTGCTTCTTTCTGGTGTGCATTATTTATCTCTATAACATTTCATGCCTTCTCACTCGCCAGTCTTTGCTAGGAGCCTCTAGCTGCATTTTTCTTCCAGGGTCTTCCCAGCCTTCTCTAGAAGAGAGTCATCTAATTCTGGTTAAAAACCTTAGATTATGCTTCTGCCAACATGTGAACTCAGCTAGCTTTGCTAAACTAATCTTTCAGATTCCAAGTCCCTCTCCCACCAAAATACGGTATTGATTAAATAATCTTTTAACTATTACATCTTGGGTTTTAAATTTTACTTCCAAGCCTGTGTATTACTTTTATCTCTGGTATGTTCTCCCATTCTCAGCCCCCAAAACCTCCCATTATTTCTTTTCACCTAACATCGACAAGAATTTACTGAGGGATGACTATGCACACAGGATGTGTTGAATACAGAGAAGTATAAGTCCTGGTCCCTGTCCTAGGAAGTCAACTTTTCAAAACTTGTGTTTCTTTCAGTACATTCTAATGTCCAATGTATGTTTGCAGGATCAAAATAACAGAAAAGGAGATGGAGTGATGTGACCCAATCATTTGTACTCATTTTTAAAGTAGCATTATCTTCATGTGGTATGGAGAACATAAATTAGAAATTGGTAAACTATTCACACATATATATAGATTTTTGGGTGAACTTTCTTCAGATCATATAAAAAATAGAACTTAAATGGAAACTTTGACTGTGAACTCCTCATCTAAAACTATCTGCTTTTACTTTTGGGGGAGCTACTGTTTAATCCGGGTCTGTAGATCATCTAAGCCTCTGGGAGTACTGAAATGAATTATTTATGAGAGAAAACCCAAAGAGAGCTCAAGTAATAATAATTTATAAATACTACAGGAGATCTTAGACATCTTTGTTGCCTAAAAATGGCCTACAATCCAAAGAAAATACGGAAAGATTTCTGCATAAAGCGTTCACAAACAAAGAAATAAAATAAGGCAAATTGGTTTCTAACCCTTGGCATGTAGGCGGTGTGAGACAATCTCAAATTATTGCGCAGCACTTATGAATATAAGTGTTCAAGGGACTTTCACATGCACAAAAGAGAATTTGAAACAAAGAATAATAATATATCTTTTCATATCTGACGCATTTTTACTTTGTATTTCTCATGACATCCTCACAAAAATCTTACACAGTAAGTCCCATGTCTTAATCCATTTTATCGAATCTGTAAAAGGAAAAAAATAATGAACTAGAAAGTTGTTTGGGAAAAGATGAAGAACAAACTTCTCTGACAACACATTTGAACTGGAGATTGTTCAGTTCTGATATAACAAGGGAGGCCTTGGGCTGGAGTCTACTAAGAAGCAAGTCATAGAATAGTAAATATAGTTCAGAAGATACTTTGAACTAAGTGAGCTTCTGCATATAATTTAAAAACCTTCATGTGTAATGCCTAATATTTGCTTACCCAATTCAGTATAAACATCTCCAATTTAAAGTGTACTCTTGTGCACAAATATGACCCTCTCTGCAGATTTGTGAGGGGAAAAATATTGGCTATTATTTAAGGAAGGGATATGGCTTGGCCAAAGTCACACTAGTACTAAGCAGTAGGTAGAAGATGCAGCTAAATCTAAGGACCTGGACTTCAAAGCCATACTTTCTCTACTTTTCCAGAAACTGTTAGGAAAACCTAAAACTTGTTCTTCGGCACAGAGCCCCATGAGCACATGATTTGCTGACTTGTTTCTCAAGTCAAATAGTCATGATATTAAAATTCTTAGTGTCTCTATAATTGAATTAGTTGAATCTATTTTCTCAATGCTTTCTTTCTCAGAGCTAAATTGTTGTTTTGTTATTCAAGCAGCAATGCCAATATCTTTAGAGTTGACTAAAAATTAGTTAACTAGTTAATATTCTTTCTCTTAGTTTCCCTCATTATTTTATTGTTTATTGTCTCTAAATGGTTTAAAATATGGCCTTGAAGTTTCTTTTCTGAGTATCTGGCAATTTTTTGCACCAAAACAGAATAATGAGGGAAGTAGATGCCCCCTACCTTGGTTACCTTGACTCATCTAAGTGGCTTTCATCCTTCTTTACCAGGTCTACACAGCAGTCCCTGGAAACACTCATTTAGCTCATTTGTCACCTTCCTCCTTTTCATGAGTCACTGAGAAAAGCAAGTTAGAAGCTTTAACCAGTTGCTTGGCCTTGGACAGGTGATTTTATCATTACAAGAGTTTATTTTCTGATTACTGAAATTAGAAAATTGAACTAAAAGATTTTCAAAGACTCTTTTAGATCTAATAATAAATATTATTATCACACTAGAACATAAGGGCCATGAAAGCAAAGGCTGTGATTTTGTTCATTTGTGTATATTCGATGCCTAGAAAAGCAGTTTCTAAAAGATGCTTAATAAACAAATAACCAAACAGCATTTAACCTCAGGTTTAGAAAGCATAAGTTAGTACTGTGACATGGTAAAGAGATGGATTATCATTCAGAGAAAGTCTTAGCAAGAAACAATTCAGTCGAAGAAATTCCACCACCTTGAAAGTTCAAAAGCTTCAATTAATCAGCAACTTAAATGTGATCTGATTAGAGCTAACAAAGGATAAACTTCACAAATGATTGATTAATAGTTTCTGTAGTGCAGTGGTTATCACATTTGCCTTACAAGTGATTGATTAATGCACCAAAATTATAAATTCATAGTTCACAATAAAAATGCTTGCACTATGTGTGGCTGGAATTTGTGATCTTTCCAATTCTCCTAGCCTATTCAAGCTGCCTACAAAATGGCATACTTTAGGTGGCTTATAAACAATAGAAACTTTTATTTCTCACAGTTGTGGATGCTAGGAAATCAAAGGTAAGGGTGTGACAGATACAATGCCTGATGAGGACCCATTTCCTGGGTCATCTATAGCATTCTTTTCACTGTGTCTTCATTTGCTGGATAAGCAAATGACCTCCTTTGGACCTCCTAATAAGACACTGATTCCATTGATAAGGTCTACTCACCCCCCAAAGATCCCACCTTCTAATACCATCACCTTAAAAGGATTTTAACTCTGAATTTTTGAGAAAATACATTCAGATCACAGTAATAATTAATGCATTTTTGGGAATGAGTCTAGGTCACATAGTAAAAATCACTATGGCCATTACCAGCCTGCCCCTCAGGGGACACCAGCACCTTTTGCCACTGTGATGACCGGCAGCCATTCCCACCGGGGAAACCCAAAGAAAGACACATGGCTCCACACCCCTGCCACTCAAGAAGCAGCTGCTCTTCTGCTTCTCTCAGACTGCAGTCACTACTTCTCTCAATCGAGCCACGACCTTGACCTATCTCTGTGACTATGTTGCATCTAATAATGCTTCAGACATCAGAGCCATCACCAGAGCAAGTTACTTTGCACCCTGGGTCCCAGAACCAATCTCTGAATGTGTGCCCAAGCTCTGGACACTAGATCCACAACTGAGAGTTAGCCTACATCCCAGAACCCAACACTGAGGATGCACTGCACATGCCCATGCCTCAGACATGGGAATCACTAGCATTATGGACTTGTTTATATCCTGAAACCCAGAAGCAAGATCTATTTGCCCATATCAACATATGGGGTACTAGCCCACCCAACATAAGAGGTGGGCCTTACCCCCCACCTGGGGCCACTGTAGCTATCCACATACTCATGTTCCTTTCCCTGGCTCTCTGGTTGGTTTCAAGCACCTGAGGGTAGCATACTATTACCAACTCAGCAACAGAGAAAGCCTATGCCTTAGACATAAGTGCCACTACTACCTTAGACTCTGGTGCTGTAGTTTCTCCATGGGTACTTACGATTTTGTGGCCAACCCATAGGGACCAATCCAACCTTTACACCACCATCATAAAATGGCCTGCAACATGGACCAAGGACCAAGAGGTATCCACTCAGCCACAACTTTCCCAGTTAGAAAAAATACATACCGGGGGAATCTCAGGAGCCACTATTACCAAAAACCAGAACAGCCTTTGCCACTACTGCTAACATTCACAGTATCAGTGCTGAAGATCCTTGCACTCTTCGTCAGTGCTGACCTCAGCTGACAGAGCTGCCTGGAGTCTGAACAGCTCCAGGGTCATTGTACTACCAGGAAAGCCTGCTCCTCATCCCATAAGGAAATGATTTTCCCCACTGAAAGCAGACCGTGTGTACAGGCATCAATGTAAGTCAACAAGGAACATGAAATACCAAGGAAACATCACCAAAGGAACACACATAGAAGATGTCCAAGAAAACAAACTATATCACAAAATATGGAAAATAAATTTAACAGAGATTGAAATGATAAATAGACAGAATAATAATTCCAAAGCTGAAAAAAAGACAATGTATGGAGTGAAAAATGCAATGAGAATCATCAAAAACAGAATTGATCTGGCAGAAGAAAAACATCTATAAACTCAAAGACAGGCAATTTGAAAATATACAATTAGAAAAGAAGAAAAGAAGAGAAAGAAACAAAGGAAGCCTATTGGATTTATGAGACAGAATCAAGGGAATTATATTTTAATTATAGGAGATTAAGAAGAGAGAGAAAGACAAAGAAACATAAAATCTATGCAAAAATAATAGTAGCTGAAAACTTTCTAAATCTGGGGAGAGATGTAAATACCCAATATGGTCAATGTATTAGTCACTTTCCAGACACCGAGATAAAACACTTGACATCCATTATTTAAAGGAGGAGAGATTTATTTGACTCACAGCTTCCAGTGTGCTCAATTCATAGACAGCTGCCTACAAGACATAAAGGTATGGCGGAAGGGCCAGGCAGAGAAAAGCTATTCACCCCCTTCTAGCCAGGAAGCACAGAGAGCAAGGAGGAGGTGGAGACAAGAATGCTTTATTCCAGGTCACACCCTAGTGACCCGCCTCCTCTGACCAGGCCCTGCCTCTGAGCAGGAGACTTTTGGGGGACATTTAGATCTAAGCTGTAAAAGTGAATGATCTCCAGTTAGATTCAAACTAAATAAGACCAGACAGGGACATATTTTAATAAATCAAACCATCAAAAGAAAAAATACAGAGGTGATACTGTTTTTATCCTTCACCATGATCAGATGGTATTTAGCTCTGTAATGAACAAACAGCTCAACACACACAATTTAAAAAATATGAAACTCCACCTTAATGGAATGAATGGGAAAAGCCAAATGATAATTTCAACAGAAGCAGGAAAGTCATTTGAGAAAATGCAACATCTTGTCATGATAAAAATTCTCAACAAATTAGATATAGAAGGAATATACCTCAACATGATAAAAGCTATAAATTATATACCAATAACATCGAACTCAAGAGTAAAAAGTTGAAAGCTCTTCTTCTAAGATCAGGAACAAGAAAAGGGTCTAATGTGCTTTTTAAAAACACATAAAATGTAGTGTTCCTCTTTAAGTTTTTGTTTTTTGGTAGAATATGTTCATAGTACATAATGATGACATTCCTTGTGGGGAGTTTGTGCATGTATGTAACACATCTCGATTCTTTTTCCATCCTCTGCCTCCCTCTCCTCTTTTCCCCTCCCTCCATCTCTTGATCCCCTTCCCATTTGAGAAAGATCTATCTCCCCACATCCTATTATCTATCTTTTATTTTTCTCTTTATTTATATTTTGGGTTTCTAGTGCATGTGTGTCTGATTTACTTCACTTAACATTATGGTCTCAGGGTTTATCCATTTTCCCACAAGTGACTCAGGTTTATCCTTTATGGCAGAGTAGTACTCCATTGTGTAGAAATACCACATTTTCTTTACTGGTTCATCTTTTGGTGGACATATAAACCACTTCCAAGATTTAGCTATTATGAATTGTGCTGCTATAAACATGGGTATGTATATATCACTATGATATGATCTTCACCTAAATACAAATGACTTTGAAAAGCGTTCACAATTAACAAAAACAAATCCAAATAATATTGTATCTCTCTTAGCAGTGAGAAATGAACTAATTGCTTAAGGGCATAACAATCTTTGTGGTAATTTTATTTAGGCTGCTACTGTCCATAGCTTAATGTTTTTTTAACTATGTTCAAGATTTCTTCTCAAAGTATTCTAATTAATGTAACCAACAGAGAAGAAAATGAAAGTTTTAAATTATTTTAATTTTTATGATTTCATGTTATGTATTCTCTTTTTTGATGTTTACTTTAAGATTTTAAATCATCAATAAAACAATTTGAAAGAAAAACTTGTGAAATATATATTTTTAATTGCTCAAAATGTCAAAATCACATTTTGCTTTAAAGAAACCAAGATACAATTAAAAGGAAGAACTGTTCTTATTTTAAACTCAACCATAAGAGGTACTAGAGGTTCCAGTCTATTAACTTTTTTTTCTAAGCACAGCTATTTACAAATGCAGGAGTCAGATGGCCAAGCTTGCTTTTCCCCTTAAGAGGGATTAATAAAATGCATTTACTTCAATCCTAAAATTTCAAAGATGGAAGTCTAGAAAAAAGCAAAACAAAAGTAGAAAAGCCAATTTATATTATCATCAACTGCATTATTTTTTCAGTCTGCTAAAGGCAATTTAGAGTTTACAGAGAAAATTCAATAAATGTCAGTTTAACTCCTACTCTATGCCAAGATCCTTTCTTGGAAACATGGTATTTAGTTTGCTAATATTAACATGCAGAGTGGCACATACAGTAAAGTCAAAAGGAAGTAGGAATTAAAACATTATGGTATTGATGCAGGGAGAGACAAATAGATTATTGTAACTGAACAAAGTCCAGAAACAAGCCTATGTATGGGTAAATGTGCACTAACTACCAGTGGTAGTGAAATAATTCAGTGAGAAGATAAAAAAGAGTCAATAAATTGAAAGAGAAAAATTAATTTGAATCTCTACAGCGTTAGCAGAAAATAAATTTCATATGAATTAAAGATGTAAGAGTAAAAACCAATGTGAACACATTATAAAATATAAAACAATATGAACTCACATAGTGCTGCAGGTCTATAGTTTCAGCTACTCAGGCAGCTGAAGTAGGAGGATCTCAAGTTCAAAGGCAGCCTGGGCAACTTAGAGAGATCCTATCTCAAAATAAAAAATAAAATGACTGAGGAGGCTCAGACTTAGTGACATGATGCTCCTGGGCTTCATCCCCAGTACTGGTAGACAGATGATAGATATAGGTAAATAGATAGATAGGGGATAGATAGATAGATAGATAGATAGATAGATAGATAGATAGATGATAGATAATAGATGATAGATAGATAATAGGCTTTTAACTTTGAGCAGAAAAGACTTAAAATCACTATATAAAAGACAGAAGCCATGAAGAAAAAAATTCATATTTTGTTTTAATACACTAAAAATTAAAATTTTTTAAATTAAGATTAAAAAACTATAGATTGGGAGAATATATTGTCCACCTATAGAATGGATAAGCTACTGATAGGGCAAATATATTTCCAACCTTTATAACAGAAAAATGATTCCCCAGAATAGATACAGATTCCATACAAACCAATGAAAAATCATAGATTATAAAACACTTTATAAAGTTTGTTACTGTGTATGGTAGGTTTGTGTGGAAGTTGATACTGTACACTGCTGGGAGGGGTGTGCTATGTTTTAAATATGGCGTGAGTGTTCCCCAGTGGATTATGTATTGGACACTTGGTCCCTAGTTTGATTATGTTGGAGATGGTGGGAGGTAGTTTGGTCATTGGGAGCATTGTCTTTGGAAGGAAATATTGTAGTTCTCATGGAACCCTGACGAGTTTACAAGAAGGTTGTCATAAAAGGTCAAAACTGCTGTCTCTCCACTCCTGGGCTTCCTGTGTGACCAGGTGAGCTCTCCCTCTCAAATTCCTGCCACGATGCTGTTCACCATGCCGTGGCACAGCCAGGGGGCCTTGACAGAGCCAGTGCCATGCTGTTTGGGCTTTAAGATTCCAGAGCTGTGAGCTAAAGAAATCTCTTTACTTATAAAATACACAGCCTCAGATATTTTGTTGTAGCTATGGGCTATTGACTAATACAGAAAGTAAATTGACATTTCCATGTAGAAAAACTTTTACCTGTACTGTTAGAAGTTAAAATATGACTACTCTCCCAGACAGCAGTTTTATCTTCAATATCTCTAGAGAAATACCTAATGTGTACCAGGCATTTAAAAATTCAATATAACATTGTGCATGATATAAAAAATGAAAACAATTTAAATATCCATCAACAAAAGAACAATTATGAAAGGTCATACAGTGGAATGTTATGCAGCTTTTAAATATTTATCTATGTGGAAAATCTCTGAGGTGTCCAATAAGGTAAAAATGTCAGCTGTAGAACAATACTTATCTTACAATCCCACTTATTTTGAAGACTACTTATACAAAAGAAAATCATATGCTCTAATATGCATATATACTCCATAAATATATAGAAAAACATTAAACTAAAACTGATAGATATTTTTAGGAGGTATCTGAGAATAGAAACAAAAAATGAAACTTGTATCTAAATTTATAAATATTTATAATTAAATATCTATCAATATTTCTATAATTCATATATATAATCTTATAGAGATTATGTAATTATAAAATAAGAAATCTGAAAACTTGTAATAATATGAAGCTCTCGGGATCTTCAAAATTTCTGTAAAGGGCATACAACTATTTCTATTCAAATATAGCTTTTATTATATCAATAATTAGAATTTTAATATTAATATTCTTTAAAAGATACTTCAACAGCTAACCTATTACTTTCCATTTCATTTTTAGTTTTCTATGTTCTGAGTGCAGAGTTACACTCCTGTAATCCAGCTACCTGGGAGAGTAAAACCAGAGTTTAAGGCCAGACTGGGCAACTCAGTAAGATTCTGTCTCGAAATAAAATTAGAAAGAAGCTAGAGTATAGCTCAGTAGTAAAGTGTTTGCCTCACGTACATGAGGTCCCGGGTTTGAACCCCAGTATATAAATACATAAATAAGTAAGTAAGAAAACATGTAAATAAATTAATAATTATGATATAAAATTTATCTTCTACAGAAGTCTATCTTGCATCACCACATTTACTATTAAACTAAAGATCTTCTACATGGTATATAGAGTCAGATCTATTACTCTGTTTTTCAAGAGATCACTTACACTTTTTTTATGTCAAACAAGATTTTTATACCATCTCCTGAAATTATATAATGAGCACAAAGTTAAATCTCTGTTCCATCTCTTATTCAAACTTCCTAAGAAGTACATTTAGTAAATATTTTGTGATAGTAGACGGATGATTGGATAACTTGATATTCGAAGGCTTTTGAAAACCAGTGTAGAGATAAGCTACATTTGGTCAATGATTTCAACTCCTACCTATAATGCTTTATTAACAACGTGACGTGACACTTCCAATAACATAGCTTTCTCTCTTCACTGGAAGACATTAGAGACCAGGGGACAGAGATATTTTATGAGCACACAATGCCTAAATGAGCTATTCTATTCCTTTGTACAATCTTTATTACAAAATTACATTGAAAAATGGATGCCTATGGGCCGGTGAGATAGCTCAGCGGCTTAAGCGCCTGCCCAGCAAGCGCGAGGGCCCGAGTTCGACTCCCGGAACCCACATACGAAAAAGGGGCCGGTGATATTGCTCAGCGGTACGGGCGCCTACTGGCACACGAGGTCCTGAGGTCGACCCCCCGGTACCCACAAAAAAAAAAAAAAAAGAAAAATGGATGCCTGTATTGTGATTTCCTCCAAGGAATAAAAAATATTAGATTTTGTATGATGTTGTTGCCATGTGCAAAATAGTCTCATATGTATTACCTGGAAAACCTCTATTTAAATTGCAAACACTTCCCCACATACCTTCTACTGTAGTTTGGATCCTGAATGCCCCCCAAAGTTCCATGTGTTGAAAGTTTTGTCCCCAGCCTATGGCACTATTGTTGGGAGATGGTAGTACCTTTAGGATGTGGAGCCTAGTGGAAAGAAGTTAGGTCACTGGAACATGTTATGAAGAGGATATTAGAAACCTGGCCCCTTCTTCTCTCTTTTATTTCTCCCCAGTAAACCTGAGGCAAGCTGTAAAAATGTTTCCACCATGATGCACTGCCTCATCACAGGTCCAAAAGCAATTAACAATGACCATGGACTGCAACTTCTGAAATCATGAGCCAAAATAACCCTTTTTCTTATTTAAGTTGTTTTATCTCAGGTATTTGTTACAGTAACAGAAAGCTAACTACCAACACCTCCCATCTCCTAACCTTGTTTTATTTTTCCACATAACACCTATAGTCTTCTAGCACATTGTGTAATTCACTTATATATTTTGTTTATTATATATGTCTTTGCTATTTCCTCAACCCCCACATACACTAAATACTTGCTCTTCTAGAGAAAAGAATTCTGTTTATTTTCTTTATTGCTAAATCTAAAATACCTAAAATGAAGCCTAGTACACAATATGTACTTAGTAAAATTTTATCTAGTAGTAGAGAGCATACAGCTTTTACAACACGTTTAGTTTGTTTGAATGGGTAAAATCTGATAAGGAGAAATCTGATTTTTTTATTATTAAGAGGATAACTCCATTTTTTTCCAGTTGTGTCAATGATGTCACTGCCTTGGCAGTTATATTAAGTGATATCAAAATCACCATTATCAGTTCTGAGTCTTACACAAATACAGAGATTCTTTCAAACTCTAGGATAAATAATTCTTTTTCTCAGGTCAGGCTTTTTATTTTACTTTGTCTGTATCACTTCGGGTTCATCACAGATGGAGGAATGAAATTGAGTCCAACTGGCAAAGCCACCAGTTTTTAATAAGGGGTTTTGAAAATCACACTATATTTAATTGTAAAGAGAATCTATATAACATGACATATCAACAATACTACCATGAAACATGTTCTACCACAGTGTGTTCTATGAAATGCTTTGGTACCATCTCTATATAATCATATGTATTTATTGTCATTATTCCAAAGTAAAATTTCTTCACACTCTCTGGGTATAGGAAGTCTTTGTAGGAGAGAAATTTGAATTTCTTCTCAGTTTAAGTAGGCTCAGAGTCAATGTGAAGAAACTGCAGTGAAAAGAATGCTGGTTTTTTCTTTCATGTCTTCTCTTGCCTTCATTCTGTCCCTCCTCTTCCCAAGACACACATTTCCCCTTCCCAACTGCTCCCTTTCACACACAGACACGATTGGCTTCCATTACATCTTCCTCAGTGGTAGGCATGGAGTAGAAAATAGAGAAATGGAGACACTTTTGTCCAATACCTCTTGCTGCTGAGGACCTCTTCTGCCTGTCATGTGCTGTCTGGCCCCGCGTGGCAGGTGTTCTTCTGTTGGCCTTCCCACGTTGCACATGTGTGATGGGTTCTTCAAAAAAACAAGTCTCTACGGTGCACAGTTTGCTGATGTGAGAGAAAATCTCCAGCTTAGGCTCCCAAGCTCTCTCTCCTCACTTCATGCGTTTTGGATCCTACCTCAGCAAGATCACTAGGCAGCGGAAGCCTGGCTTTCCTCTGCAGCATCCACTCACGTGGCCACCAACCCTTGCTATGCCAAGCACTGGGAACGCAGATTTTCTCTTACACCTCTCCTGTTCAATGCCCATCCCTCTCTTCCCTGCTCCTTTCCCGTATTCTAGTACATATTATGGACAGGAAAGCAAGCATGCCACCTCAGCACACGTCCATCCAAGTGTGAGAGAGATGCTTCCCTTCTTTATAGGAGAAGCAGTGTAGTCGTGACTAGTAGACTGAGAGGTGAGCCTTGTGCTTGGGTTCCCATCCCAGTGCCTCCATTCACTGCTCCTGTGCCTCAGGACCCTGCCTAGTTTAAAAACTGTGCAAGTTTTTAAGTTTCTCTGTACCTCATCTATAAAATAGAGATAAAAGAGCTTCTATCACATAGGGTTATTATGAATATCGAATACGCTAATAAATGTAACAACTCTTAGAATAATATCAAGGAAAAAGGGTGAGATCAGTATGTGTTGTCTATTAATTTCCTTTGTTTTCAAGCAGTTGTTTCAGACATTCTTTGGGGATGCTGGATATGTGACTTCCACTTGTTCCCCGGTCCTGCCCAGGTGCTTAGAAAAGGCTCAGCGCTCTTCTTTCAGTCGGAGCATTGCTCTGATACTCCTGCTCATTTCTAAACGCCCTCCTCTCACCTGACTGTGCAGTAGCAGTGTCCTAATTGACTTCTCACCACCCTACTATCCATTCTTTCCTCAACAACCAAGGTGACTTATTTAAAGCAGAGGCCAGCAAGTAAAGGGCCACATCACAAATATTCTAGGTATTTTGCAAGTCATAACGCAAAATCAAATCAATGATATTACACGGGTGCTGTAATCACAGGAAAGAAAATAATTTTTCAAAAATAATTAACAGAATTCAAAGCATAATAAGAAGTACAATTTTCTCACAAAACATGTGTATCTAATGAAAAGGAACAATTATTTTGAAAGGAATAATTTTTTGCTTAATTTTGTATTCAAGTTAGTGTTCCTATCATCAAAATTATAGCAAATGTTAGTTTGTTAATTGATCTGAAGTGGAGTTTTACATGTTTCATCTTTGAAAGTGGTTTTTTTTTTTCCAAAAGTTGATACCACAATGACTACCCACTGAATTACACATATTGATGATTAACGATTATTTAATTCTATTGAGCAGATAGACCAGAGAAATTCTGCAGTATAGAAGGCTCTCTCTGCATGTATCAGTGCTGCCAGGTGGTTCTGTGGTGTAGGAATGTGTGTGGGTAATCTGAGAGGGGGTTGCCATGGCACCTGCTCCCTGCAGATAAAATGCAAAAGAAGTGTTTAGGTGTTTCCATAAATTCTTACCATACACTTTAAAGTAATTGAGCCCCTCGATTTGGAGTAACATGTCAGACACAGGCAAGAATCATAAGGAAAGTAATCACAATGCATACCTGGTACTGTAAACAGAAAACCAAAAACACTATTTTTAAAGTACTCTCAGCCAAACATCTTAGGTAGATCATAGGCACAAAAGAGGTTGTAGAAATTATCAAAACATCAAACCCAGAATCAAATGATTTTAAGAACTTCCTTTTGAAGTTGCAATTGAGCCAAGAATAGTAAGAACAATTCTTAATAAAAATATATTAGGGATGTCTTTGTAAAGTGATGGGAAACATCTTATAATATAAGAATAATATATATTATTAGTCATTAAATTTTATAATCTTGGAACTTTTATATGTGCTCAGGTGTTTTGTAGAGCAAAGAAAATTAAAAAGCAATCTCCAACTTCATTTATCACAGAGAATCTTGAACCTAATCCTTAAAGAAATTTAAATAGCCTGTATAGAAATAAAACAAAAAAATATACACAGAAAGGTGCACACAAAACATAAAATAAAAAAGATTTGCACCAACTCTACCCAAGAAAAGAGATGATTTCTCAATATCTCCATATCATGCTAGGATATTTGAGGCCACATTCAATAAATAGACAATAATTGGAAAAACATTAGTATGCTTCAACAAAAATTTTAATGCTATTCATATTTTGGTTGAATTTTTTTCAGTTTGCAAGTTACAGTTTTTTTCTACTTCACAAAACATTAGAAACCAGCCTTGAAAGAGAATTGTGTAACCATATAGGATTTTCGTGCTTGGGAGTAAAATACATGGCATTTTGCTATACTAATTACAGTGAAATTACTAAAGTCAAGGAGAAAGTTGTAAAAATACCTGGGAGGCTCTCAGGAATTTAGCAATATGCTTCAGTTCGAATTATTTCACTCATAGAGATAGAGAGTCCTTTGGATGAGGCTCTTATAGTACCATCATAGTAGATTTGTGGCATTTATGATATAAAGGCATCAAAGTAGTACAAAATGTAAAATTTACAGGATAGTAGTTAAAATTTTTAAGTTTTTGCAGGTTTTTCTATATAATGGAATTTATGTAGGTAAAAGTTATTCTAAAGTGTCATCTTCGGGGTTTATGTATAATGGGATTACAATGGAGGAATTAACTAACAAGAATGGTAAATTCAAAACAGATAATTATTAATGCCTATCATCATAGTTAACAACTTTCATAAAGTTTTTTATGTGTCACCTACCTACCAGTATTTGACATCCAAAGTGGTTCATTTCTTTCCTACAATAACCCAGTACAGTAAGTACTCACATTAGCCCTATCTCTACAACTGAGAAAGGGAAACAAGGTGAAGTAACTTGCTCAAGGTTATTTAGTTGGTAAGCATTGTTGCCTGTATTTGACACCAAACCTTCTGCCGCCCTGCTTTTCTTCTTACAGATATCACAGCAGGTGTAAAATACACCAAAATAAAAATTCCCTAGGCAATAACCCACCTTGAAATCAGTGATTTTTGACAATGACAGGTTGAAAGATGATCAGAATAAAGCTAATAATAGCTAATACTTGGATTGTGCACACTGTGTCAGGCACTATTCTAATCAATATTATAGCATATAGTTTCAATTATTTTACCCATGAGGTAAATACAGCATGGAAAGGTTAAATCATTTGCTCAAGATCACCCAGCATGTAAGTGGCAGAAGCATGATTTGAATCCCAGGGTCCAGTAATGGTAGTAGAAAAAGGCTTCACCTAGGTTCCTGTATCAGCTAAACCCAAATATTGCTCTATTGATTGATCCCTTTTTCTTTCTGATCTTTGTAAAATCTCAATCTCTTAATATTAACCCCTTGTAAAACTCTGCCAATGAATTTCAATAGTTCATACGTAAATACAATAGAAAGCCAGCACCACCCCCAAACTCACTTCCGGTTGAGATCCCTCTATTACAGCCATAATGGCCATTCTCGGGTTTTCTATGTCCTATAATCATTTCTCCCACAGGCCCATGGCACAGGTTACTCATTTATGCAGACCTCTCATTACTTTCTTTCAAGTCTCAGCTGTACTACCACATGCTCTGAGGGACTCCCTGACTTCAACACATATACCTGCATCAAATCGATTTTAATCCTTTTAATTTGCAAGGTGTTTTCTTTGCCATCCTTGTCACAACTGCAATTTTACAATTATAATGTAATTATTTGATTAATGTCATTCTTCTCTACTGGACTATAAATAGTAGGTCAACACTCTGACTTGTTCTTCCACTTTTCTTAGATTAGGATCCTTTAGGCAAAGATTTATGCGCAAGCATCTTGTTTGGGAAATAATTCCATGAATCGCCGGTAAGAGAGTGAAGTAAGGAAGGAAAAAAGATGGAAGCCAATAAAAAGTATAGTAGTGGGAAGCTTAGTATTGTGGGGATTTCTTTTTGTTTTTTTTTTTGTTTTGGGTTTTTCTTTTTATTTTATTGGTACATTTTAGATATACATAGTGATAACATTCATCATAAGGAATTTATACCTGTACATTATGCATAGTGCTTCTTTTTTCCCCTTCTTTCAACCCCTCTTTTCCTCTTTATTTACAAAAGCTTTTTTTCCAAATTTTCCTTTTATTCTTTTCTTTCATGTCCCTTCTTCCTCCAGTCCCCCGTCCTTCTTCCCATTTGGACATTTTCTTCCCATTTCCTAATATCTGTTACACATTAAAACTGCTCAGAGCTGCCCTCCACCATGAGTAAAGGATGGTATTTATCCACCAGCTCTCACCCAGAATTGGCTCTCAGAAATATTAACTATAGCTCATTTCCAGCCAGTCCCAACCAAAAGCTAAGCACATTCCTACATCCAGGGAAAGTACTCAAGCAGGGAATTTTAAGTGTTTGCAGTAAGAAGCCATCAATGTGTGTAGATAGAGATATGCCAGAAAGATATGGATGGTTAACAGACAGCTCCTGCTACGGTCCACCCCTTTGATCCAACTCATAATCCAAATTAAATTTACTACATGCTTAATCCTATCATGGGTATTTAAAATTGGTAACTGGTCATGATTTCTTTTAAAAGTAGAAAACAGGAATATGAGTGATACAAACTATAGTCCATATCCCATTAGTGGGCTGGGTGTGGTGGTGCACACCTGTAATCCCAGCACTTGGGAGGCTGAGGCAGAAGAATTGCTGTGAGTTCGAGGCCAGCCTGCACTACACAGTGCGTTTAAGGCCAATCTGAACTGCATAGTGAAACCCTGTCTTAAAAAGACAAAAATGAAAATAAATAAATAAACCCTATCCCACTAGTGCAATTTGTTCGGGTTAGTGCTGATATTACTTATCTTTCCTTAAACACCTATTTTAAATTCTGGTAAAACTCACCCAACACTTTGGTCAAGGGTGCTGACTTCATGGGATAATGCTGACCTGTTTCATTACTGAAATATCTAAACCCCTAAATATGAAGTGTTTTCCATGGCTGTGGTTGCTGGAACAGACCACTTACTGTTATTACTGGACATAAAATCTTCAGAAGATTCCATAAGGTTCCATTATGGCACAACATCCTTATCATCTTCATTTTCTTCAGCACTAACCTAGTGTTCTTAAGATTAATGTATTTTTTTTCAGTATTCTTTGAATAACCTAGAATATCCATCAGTGTACTCAGAAGCAAACCACAATTCATATAGTGGTACCCAGAAATTTTTTACTTTTCCCTATGGCCAAAAGATGACAATCTTTTATTCATGCTGAAGTCTTTGTACAATTTATAATATCTTTGCTAAAAGCTGCTTGGGGAGAAGCCCAGATAAAATTAAGTCATATTTCCAATACTGAAATTAATTCTGATTTCAGCCTTTGTCCAACAACAGAACTAATTTTTTAATCATCCACATCTTTGAATAGTATTTTAAGTGCCACATGCCTAACTAACAAGATCTCTGACTATAATCTAAAACTTCTTATGTCAGTAAAAATCCTGTAGTAACATAAACATTAGAATATTGTTTATGTTCAGAAACCCATTAACTCTCACAGTCAGAAATTTTCCACACGAAAAGATGGAAAAACTATCATAGGATTGTCAACTCCTTCAAAGGCCCACATTCAAAAACTCATAAAGTTGTTCTAACTTCCTAGAAATAAATAAAGATAGTCTCATCATTTTGATTCTAGGAATCTTTAACACACTGGGAAACAAACAAAATCATTAAGATCTAGTCTGTTTTTCTTTATTGAAAGAAAAACTTAGCTTCAGAATCAAAGGCAAAGCATAAATTCAAGTTTCTGAGTACTTTCGACATGATGCCCTGAATTCTGGAAATCATTTTCTTTGGTATATGTTGGGTTTGAACTTGAAGAAAAGACCCTGTGTTCACTTCTTTTAATCAAATTCCATGTTTTAGTCTGATTTTGAACTGTTCTTTTGAAATTTTACATTTGTCCAGGGAGATCCAATATTAACTTTCTGTTTGGGTCAAAAGAGAAAGTTTTGTTAGCTGGGCATGGTGGTGCACGCCCGTAATCCCAGCACTGGGGAGGCTGAGGCAGGAGAATCTCTGCAATTTCGAGGCCAGCCTGGGCTCCAAACTGAGTTCAAGGACAGCTTGAACTGCATAGTGAAACTTTGTCTCAAAAAAGACCCCCCCCCAAAAAAGAGTAAATTTTGTAACCGTATTTTTTAATCTGTGCTTTACTTTCTATCCAAACACACATGTAGCTTAAGATTCATCTATATATAGCCCTTACTAAATTTAATCAACTATTTCCTGTTCTGTTTTGCTTGCCCCTGTCCCTCTCTCTACTGCAATCAGATAGCCTTTGGCTTTAACTTGGACTCACGTATAATGATCCCTTTCAGGTTTAGCCTGGGTCCTGGGACCAGTCCTTTAGCATGCCCTAGTATTTCCCACATTTTATTATTTCTCTATTCAATTTTCAGCAACATCCTACTTTCTCCTTTCAGTAATTCATTGTATTCATGATTTCTGCCACTGGATTGAATACAAATCTCTTCAAGCAAATAATGCTGGATTTTGAACATCTTTACATTCTCTAAGTAAATTCGTAACTGGCGCAAGCAGCCATCCACACACACCTGACATGCAAATATGTCATCCTTTCCTGTGAGTCAAGAACAGTGAAAGACATTGAGACAAAGTGAGCCTTTTAAATATCACTAGGTTGGTGTCAAGTTCAGAAAGATTTAAATTGGCAACTCCAACAAAATATCTTGAGACTATTACTGAAAGCCACTGCTGTTACCACACAGAACACTGTCCTGGATTCCACTCTGTTTTCTAAACCAAGCCTGGCACAGTTACTCGTGGGCCTCCTAGCATAAGGTAGAGCCAAAAAAAGGGGAAGGGTGCTAAATATAGATCTTATATTTTCTGCTTTCTTTGTAACTGAATTTCTTCAGGATTCTGACCCTGAAGCCATAAAATCTTGGCATCCATTGTTTCACAGTGAAAAGTGTTTTTCTCTTAAGTATTGACGTAGTTCATGATCTTAAATTAGATTTAGTGCAAAGGCAGTGGCTTTCTATTATCTTTTCCCATTTGTTCCAACAAGGTCACAGGAAAATGTTGAGAATGACTTGTATCGGTGTTGTTACCAATTTAGTTTGCCTTAAGTTTCATGTAAAAGGTGACTTTCAGATACATAAATTGCTTTTCTCTAAATCTCTTCCATTTTTTAATAATTTTGAGATTTACAAAAGGCATATAGTACAATCTTGCCAAAGGGCTAGTCAGGCCAAAAGCCACATATTCTTTCTGGGCTTCATCAATTTTTCTAATTTTAAACAGTTTCCCAGGGTAAAATGCAGCATGATAGTGTTTTTCCCCAGAGAGTTGGCATTTAACTAGATTAGGACTCCAAGGCAAATTAAATGCTTCATGGCTTGGGAGCTTAATTCAGCTCTTGTTAATTAACTAGTCAGTGGATTGATTACACTATGTTCAGTTTTACCAGGATGAAGACAGAAAAAATAGAATTTCCTCATATATTGTCATATGTGTACTTTAGAAAAATGAAAAATGACTGAACCCAATCTGAATGCTAACCTCCTAAAATGTCTACATTTGTGAATAATGAATGTCATGGTTGTGAGTGGTGCTATGCATTGGTAGGCTGCATACAAAGTATGACTTGAGATGTGACACAAGTTTGCCCCAGAACTCTATAAATTTGTACTACTCTCTCTGACCCTATCTATTAGTTATATGTATGTTATAATTTCTACACATCTGACACTTTAATTTATAAAATGTGCTGTTTTCTACAAAGTGGGTTGAAATATAACAAGAGTATAATCCCCTTAATTAATGTGCCATTTCATGTCAATGAGTTCTGTTTTTGGGTAGTAGAAAGCATGCAAGAGGACATCAACATGAAAGGTCTATCATGGCAGAAACCCACACATTTACCCTCAGTATCACATTTGGGGTTACTAAGCTGTTATTAGTTAAGGAAGAACAATAGAGGAAGCATGATTTCCCAAAAACTCAGCAGTTTATGGGTGATAATGAAGCTGAGCTACTAAAGAAACTAACATATATGTACTACTAAAATTTAAATTTTTTGAAACTAGGACTGGGATTAACTGCTGTATTTAACCCCTTTTCCTAAATAAGATTTCTGATTTGTTCACTCAACAAATTCTTACTGACTGTTAACTATATGCCAGAAAGCATTCTAGGTACTGAAAATTCAGCCATGACATCATGTGATTTACATTTTAGAACTATCACTATCACAAAGTGAAAAGCTGAGAAGTAAATTGGAAACTTATCCCAATAGCCCTGAACAGAAATTATAATAACCGAAGGAAGGATAGTAATCATGGAGGTAGTGGACTTCATATAGTTTGAAGGTAAAGCAAATAGGACTTGCTGGTAGACTGTAAGAGATGTAAGAGAGGCCTCAGCAAATGCAGGAGGAGAAATGATATTGTAGAGATGGAAAGACTAAGGAAGTATGAGAATGGTCAGTTATGTTTTGAGATGTTAAGTGAGTACTAGGGAATAATTAGTTAATACGGAAGTCAGGAGTTCAGAGGAAACAGAAAGATGGGAAAAGTTGACAAGCAGATGGTATTTGAAGATGGATGTCTGGATGTGACCAACTAGGTAATGAATACAGAAAGAGAAAATCATGGACACTGCAACACTTTGTATTAAGGAAAAGAACAAGAAATGGAAAATAAAATTGAAAAAACTATTCAGTGAGACTGAATGAGAACCAGGAGAGTGTGTTGTCTTGTACATTAAGTGAACAAAGGGTTTCAAGAAGGAGAGAATGATTATCTGTTGGATTCAGAAGAAAATAGGGCAAAAGAAGAGGTTAGATGTGCCTACAAATTTGGCTACATAATTTCATCAAGGACATTGATTTTGACAAAACCAGCTTAGTGCCATACTGGCTATGAAAGCTGATTGTCCTACAGTCTGCTGCACAAGAAGTGAGGTAGTAGATGCAAGGCTGCAAACAAAAATTTCCAAGAGATTTTCAGTAAAAAGGAGCAGCTATGTGGGCAAAAGTAGCGGGATACATTTGACCAAGAAAAATTTTGTCGTTTGTTGGTATGCACTCCAACAGAGTGAGATTCTATAGGTGGAAAGAAGAGGCAACAACCTAGAAGTTGTGATGAGGACAAGAACAACTATCCTGCCTTTACCTAGGGCCAGTGTAAGAGAAATTAGTCATCAGGTATATTGTAATATTGCAAAGCTTCACAGACTTTTGCTACCTCAACATCTCCACAAATGGGTTGTGAACACACAGTCTAATGTACCAGTGTGACAGATGGGCCCCTGCCACAAGTTCCTTTCAGACCCTCCTCTGACTATGACCCAGTAACATTCAAACACACCAGTGAAACCCCTCCTGCCTTCTTCTTTGGTGTTCTACCCTCACCCCATTAAAGGAACCTGTCCACAGGCGCTCACTCTCTTTTCTCTTCCCACCTGTTGGCTGAGCCCACTTCCTCAGCTCTCCCTTCATGTGACCTCCTCTTGGTGCGATGACTCTGCCTCACTTGGACATGGGAATAAATAAACTGTTTTCCTGAGCCTTTCCTCTACCCCCTCTTCCATCTGCACCTGAATGCCCATCACCTAAAAGAACACAGAATGCCAGGTAGAAAGGTTGAAAGGCAAACAGTGGCCACCAGAAACAACAGGTTCTTTTACAGCATGCATTTGAAGGGTATATTGAGAGAAAAGGCAAAGAGTAGAATTTGCTTCTGAGAAACCACGTGTTCCAAAGAGCTCAATGCAAGGATTTGGTAGGTAAGATTTGGGAAGAGTAAATCCGAGTCATAGGTTGATAGACAAAGTTCGTGGCACTAAGATTCTGGAAACCAGAGCTTCGGTTGAGTATGGTCCACAGAAGCGCAGAGCATGTTTATGACATCGTGCTCTTTATTTTGTCACCTCCAAGCTACTCTTTGTATTCACTATATTATGTGCTGTAGTTAAAAATTCACTTGGGTAAGGATGAAAGAAGAAGAAATGTAATGTACATTGTGATATGGCCAGGTTCCAGATGACACTGAGAATTTAAATCATGTTTATTTCTGATTTAGAAGAGCGAAACAGTCTGAAGGGGGATTGAGTTCCTCATGAGGCATTTGTGAGATCTTTAGAGGTAGAGGATGTAGGATATGGGAATTTGCTTCACTAGTTTTCAGTAAAACAGAAAAGAACCTCTCACATTTTTCTCTCCCTCTCTCATCTACTTTCTCTAAGAACAGGGAGAATTTGGCAGGAAAGGTTAGGCAAATAGACATGAGGGAATGAATAGAAAACAGAAGAACATAAGAAACCAAAGCCTAACCTTCAAAATTTCAAAATATTTTAATGCATTTTCCTTTACTGAAAATTATTACCCATTTAAATATTTCCATGTTTATTCTTTCCTTAAGACTTTAAATTTAGAGTAATATGAATAAATAATTGTGCTTAGACCTGAGACCTTAATGAATTTTTTATACTTGTTTACCTGATACTTCTTTTGCCATTGGGTTACTTTTTTTCTTTTTGCATTTCATTCTTCAAATGGAATAAATGAAATCTTACAAAGCTCTCACTGGTTTGGATAAGAGAAGCATAGTCCATGCATTGACAAGGAAAAGAAATAGATTACTCCCAAGAAAAACCATAATTTATGGATGATGAATCAAGTACCCAGGCAAAAAAAAAAAAATCAACTCTTGCTTTTCTAGTCAGAGCAAAATGTTCTGAATGCTTCATTTCTTTGGGTTTTATTATGTGTAATTTGAGGAAAATTTTACTGTCCCTGAGGTGCTTGAATATCTCTAATGTCACACTTGCTAAACATTGCTAAAAATCTTGATTACATTTTTTCCTGTTTCAGTATAATACAAGGTAATTATTTTTTTCTCCCAATTATTCATGCTTATTAAAATGACATGATAAATTCATACATATTTCTTTTAAAGCAAAGGTTAATGTTGAATGGTAATAAATTGCTTTTTTACTCAGATATGCAATCAGTTCCCAATAGCATACTAGTGCTATTGGCAAACATAGCCACACAGAAGATGATTACTTCAAGCTCATCACCTTGTCTGTGTACCAAATGGAATCATAACTTGCATAGTTCAGATCGATGATCACCTGCCGTTGTGGCAAATGATTGATGGTATTTTTAATTGGAATAAATATCTAAAATATCCTGTATGTTTAAATCATGAATATGTCAGATTAAGAAGGAAAATGAGGCTGGATATCAATTTTTCCATCTTGCCCCAATTTTATGGACCTGATTGCAACAAAAATCCCTACAAAGAGGAAATTGACCTGTCAGTTCCAAAAGTTTAAAGAACTACAGCCAGCTACAGATTACAGTGACAAAGATAAATATCTTTGATCAATATCAAAGATCAATATGACTCCACAGCTTCTTCATCTTCCTCTCCCTCAGAAAAAATGATAAAGGCAGAAAGAAGATAAATAGAGCAGACTTTACAAAAAGCATTTAAACCCACCTCCAAAGAATGTTTCTTTTCTCAACAATATCAGCATATAATTTTAACTATTCCCCTAGTAAGGCATAAAAATCTATTAGAATCTCTGGCTTTTATTAAATGGAGGAAGCACAAGATAAGAGCAATTGACAAAGAAAAAAAGAAGTTTGAGAAATCCTATCAGAAGTTAAGTTCTGGTGGGAGACAAGAGGATTTTGAGGAATGGGATGCTGGTACACAAAGATCTCCAAGTAAGATGTCCTCTGCTGAGCCTTCTTTCAGGAATTCCTTGAAGATGATGAGTGAAAGTCACTTTTGTTAATAATTTCCTTCTCTGATCTATAAAAGGATAAAATCATTTTTGAAGAAAGATGAAATAAGATATATAGATATAGATTATAGGTAGATAGATAGATAGGTAGATAGATAGATAGATAGATAGATAGATAGATAGATAGATAGATAGATAGATAGATAATATATATGGACTGGACTCTGTAAAAGCTAAAGTTCGGGGTAGCATTCTGTATAGGAAATTCAAGTTTCTGCCGGAGAAATTGGCTATGAAACCTAAACAGGCACAGACAAATGTAGAGCAAATACGCACTTCATATCAAAGCTGAGAGAAACTCTTAACAAGTTGTTTGTGATATAAATAAGAGAAAATAAGTGTCAAAACCACAATTACAAATGCTTCAGAACACACACAAAAAAGAAAAAAAATAGAAATAAACACTAAAAAATGAAAGTAGAGCCTTGTATAGCAGCAATCATAACCAAAGAAATAGAAGAACTTTTCCTGAGAGTGTCTTATACAATGGAAGAATATTTTCAAAACCTGAATCCAGTGAGAGAAGTCTTGAGATGAAGAAACAAAAACTTAGGCAAGATTATAGAACTGTGAGATCATATTAAAGACCAAAATAATAACCACAGAGAAAGAAATACTTTACAAATAGTAGTAAGCACACTAAAGCGAACAAGAATATTTCAGAGTGCAAAATAAAAATATTTTTCAGACTCCAGGAAGAAAACACAAGCCAGCCCTGAGAGTGGAAACAGGATGAGCACGCTGGCTCCCATTCCCGACACCAGGGAGAGACTGCCCGCAGGAAAGACTCACTCTGCTACCATAAGCATTTAGAAAGGACATTGGGAAAGCAAGGCATCAGAAAACCATTGAGATAAATGCATAATGATGAAAGTTTAAATTCGCTAAGAAGATATCTGAAATATTTAAATTAATAAAAATTTTAATAAACTGCATATTTAAAAAGTAGTCATTTCAAATATGTAAAACAAAATTTGGGTGAACTATAGAGGAACTTGACAAGTCCATGGTCTTAATAAAAGTTTTCAACATGCTTCTCTTGGTTATGAACCTTAAAGAATATTTCGACCCCACAATTAATCAATGTGATCTAGGAAAACATACATGAAGCTCTACAACCAAGAATTAGAAAATATACATTTTTCTTAAGGAAATAGAGCAAATTTGCCAAAAAGCTTTCCAGTTCCTACTATGCTATTAACCATATTCCCTGACCACAGTGCAATTAATTTATCAGTTTTAAAAGGTAAATGAAAATCCCTCACATACTTGGAGATTTTTCAAATATCATTCCTAAATTCACTTCTAAATACCAAAAAAGAAATGTTTATAGAAATTCTAAAATATTTTAAGATAATCAATAATGGAAGTATTATATATCAAAATATATTATTCAAATAAGTAGTATTGAGATAATATATATTAAAATGTGTATTCTAAAAAATAAAAGCCAAAAATTTATGACTAGCAATATTACTGAAAATGAATAATAACAAGGGAGATTACAACTAGTAATTATGGACTTATGACTAGTTACAAATATTAACTAAATCTTCATAAAAGTTGTGGAACTTGTATGGGCCCATAACCTTTCTTTTCAGAGAGAGAAACAGAAAGAAAGATAGAGGTGGATATTTATTTGCTGATAACAGCATTAATTTATTTTATAGTTTAAAAAATATTAACATATGATTATAGCTACCCTAGAGTAAAAATAAATATTAATTAGAAGTGGGTGCAGAAATGGGTGAAATTTTGGACAGCCCTTTTGAGGAGATAATGAGTAAGATTTTTTGTTATGTTTTGTTTGTTTGCTTTAAAAATTAAACAAAAGTTTATTTTCAACTTCCCATTTTTAAAAAATTTTTAAATTTTTATTGATACATGTTTGCAGTACATGATTATAGTCACTGTAGGGAATTGGTACATGTACATAACACATTTCAATATTTTTCCCCCCTCTACCCCCTTTTATTTTTCCAGCATCAGATTCATTCATTTATCTCATAAGACCTTATAAAGTTAATTGTCATATATACAGATTGAAAACCAGACTAATAGGCCAAAGAATATATAAAACATGTTAGATGATTAAACTAAATCAAGGTACATTTTTACAAAACGAGTGAGTTTTCATTTGAGCAAAAGGTACTCAAATTGGGTTTAAGTGTATGTTTCTCACTTTTATGCTGATGATTTTGTTCTTGTTGTTCTTGTTCTTATTGGTCTTGCTTGAATGTTTAGATGTGTGAAGATGGTTTGTGTGGATGGTGAGCACCCAAAGGGGTACCTGGTTGACTCCTGCAGCATATATTCCAACTCACTTTTAGTTTGCTTGATCTTTAGCAGGTATGATGGACACTTTCATGTATCAACTTGCTGAGTTATGGTGCCCAGATATTTGAACAAACATCAGGCTGGGTGACACTGTGATGGTTTTTTAAGTTGGGATATTTTTACACTTTACAATATAGGTAGTCCTCATCCAATCCGTTGAAGGTCTTCTGAGCAAAGACAGAGATTTTCTGAACAAGATTCAGTTCTGTGTCAAAACTCAGACATGAAGATTTACCCACTGACCTGTCCCTGAGCTTTCAGACTTGATGTCTCCCATAATCTCACCATCACATGCGCAAATTACTTAAAATAAATGTCTTAATGATAGACGTGAGGTGTGATCAAAAAATATAAACTTTTGAACTTTTAAAAAATTTATTACAGTGAAAGACACATTGCTTTTAATCTCCCTCAAAATACTCCCCCTTACTTTGAACACACTTATACCACAGTTCTTGCAACTTTTGAAAGCAGCTTTGTAAGTCCTCTTTTGTGAGTATCTTTGGTTGTGCTGTCCTAGCTGCCTCAGTTGATCAAAATGTTTATCTTTGATGGTCATTTTGGTTTTTGGGAAGAGCCGGAATTTGTGAGGTGCCATATGTGGTGAATAACATGGATGAAGACACACCATAATATTTTTACAAGCCTGCTTTTCCATTAGATGACACTTGGAAGCAGGATTTACTGTATTTTTTAACACACCACCTAAAAACGCAAAAGAGGACTTCCAGAACCGTTTCAGAAAGTGACAAGAACAATGGAATAAGTAGGTTTAAAGTAAAGGGGAGTATTTTGAGAGGGATTAATGGCAATGTGTCTTTTACTGTAATAACTTTTTTAAACATTCACTGTCCATTTTGATCATCCCTTGTAGATTAAATAGTTGCATAGATGATAGAAGAAAGAAAGAAACAAAGAAAGGGGCATATGTAGCAATTAGACAAGAGAAAGAAATAAAAGGGATAAAGACAGGAAAGGAAGAAGTTAAATTATCATTATTTGCAGATGACATGATATTCTACATAGAAGACCACAAAAGCTCTACCAAAAGACTTGTAGATTTAATATCCAAATTCAGTAGTGTAGCAGGATACAAAGTCAATACTCAAAAATCAATAGCATTCCTGTACACAAGCAACAAACTCACAGAGAGAGAAACTAGGGAAAGCACAACTTTACAACTGCATCTCAAAAAATGAAATACTTAGGAATCAATCAAAGGATGTAAGATATCTGTACAGTGAAAATTACAGTACCCTGAAAAAAGGAGATCGAAGAGGATATGAGAAAATGAAAAGATATCCCTTGCTCATGCATAGGAAGAACTAATATAGTGAAAATGGCCATACTCCCAAAACTGTTATACAGATATAATGCAATCCTAATCAAAATACCATTAGCATCCCTCACAGAACTAGAGAAAATGTTCCTAAAATTCATTTGGAACCAGAAGAGATCTAGAATAGCAAAAGCAATTCTGGGCAACAAAGGCAAGTCAGGGTGCATCACAATCCCAGACCTGAAATTATACTACAAAGCTACTGTCATAAAATCAGCATGGTATTGGCAAAAAAAAAAAAAACAGGCCTGAGGATTAGTGGAATAGAATAGAAGATGCAGACGCAACCCCAAACACACTCAGCCACCTTATCTTTAACAAAGGTGCCAAACATGTTCACTGGAAGAAAGACAGTCTCTTTAATAAATGATGCTGGAAAAACTGGCTTTCCACATGCCAAAGACTAAGACTAGACCCATGTCTATCACCATGCACTAAACTAAAGTCGAAATGGATCAAGATCTAAATATTAAAACAGAAACACTAAATACACTGGAAGAGAAAGTAGGTAAAAATCTCAAAGACATAGGTGTAGGCAGAGACTTTATGCACAATACTCAGACTGCAAGGGAAATACTACAAAGAATCAACAAATGGGATCTCACCTTATTAAAAAGCTTTTGCACAATAAAAAAAATCACCAACAGAGTGAAAAAGACAACAGAGTGGGAAAAATTTATAACCAGTTGTCCCTCAAAGGACTTATATCTAGAACATAAAAAGAATTGAAAAATATCAGATACCCCAAATTCAAAGACCCAATCCAAAAATGGGCATCTGAGATGGAGACACACTTCTCAGATGAAGAAATACAAATGGCAAATAAATATATTAAAAATGTTCAACATCACTTCTTATTCAAGAGATACAAATTAAAATAACACGGAGATTCCATCTCACCCTGGAAAGAATGGCTATTATCAAGAAACTAACCAATAACAAATGCTGGAGGGGCCTTGGGGAAAAAGGAACACTTCTCCACTGTTGGTGGGAGTGTAGACTGGTGCAACCACTGTGGAAATCAGTGTGGAGATTCCTCACAAAACTAGGATTAGAGGTCCTATTCAACTCAGCAATTCCCCTTCTGGGTATCTTCCCAGAATTAAAACATCATACTACAGCGATATATGTGCACCCATGTTTCTAGCAGCAAAATTTGTAATAGCTAAATCTTGGAAACAACCCAAATGCCCATCACCAGAGGAATGTATAAAAAGATATGGCTTTTTTATATAATGGAGTACTACTCCACCATAAAGAAGGATAAACTTCAGACTTTTATAGGTAAATGGATGCAACTGGAGACCATACTCATAAGTGAAATAAATCAGACCCACATGTGTAGACATCATATTGTCTCAGTAGTGTGAGAAACTGAACAAGTAAGTAAGGCACAAAATGTATAATAGATATTGTGAATTGGGAAGAAACTGTTCAAAAGAAAAGACAAACTGTGATGGAGGAAAGGGGAAATGAAGGAAGGGAAAATGAAAAAACTATATTAATACACAAGATAGTAAATATAGTCATACAGCTAGTTTCTCTTAGTTCATTGAAAAGAAAGGTTTGTGCTAATATCGTTTGGACAAGATTTTATGCCCTTACTCTGAATAACTACTACAAAAATAACAATACACAATGTACTAATTATTGTTACTCTCCTACTAGCTTGTTTTGAAACTTTGTTTTATCGTTATTTTTTCTCTTTAAAATAAAAAAAAGAAAAAGTCATACTGAAATATTGAGATTTAGAAAGATAAGATATATATCTTTATGTTGATTTGATTTTTCTGGAGAACCCTAATACAGCAGAGGTGCAGAGCTTTTAATGTCCAGTACAGAGCATTAGAGATGCCAAGCAGGTAGAGACAGGTCTGATGTTTCTGCTAGAACAGTCCAAGGTGTGCATAAACAGATTTTTCTGACTTTGTAGTCCCTGGACATGTTTTCCTACGTAAGTACTATGGGAATTATGCAAGCTTCCTATTTATCCACAATTGTCATTCTCCTTAAACAAGCAAGAATGAATTCTGTGGTCTGTAATCCTTACCATTGTTTCCTGTAGTCGTGATCTGATTCAGTGATTCTTTAAAATATAACTCTGTTGATGTCTCTATTCTACTTAAAGTGATGTCCCATATAAAGGATAAAAACAATATATATATATATATATATATATATATATATATATATATATATCCAAAGTTTCTCATGCACTCCTCTGATTTACCTTTCCTATTTTGTCCCCTATTTCTATACATGGTCCTTCCATTTCAGTCACACCAAACTATTTATAGCCACCAACTAGCTTTTCCCATATTATTTCCTCTTTCTGGAATGTCAATTACTTCATACCACTCTTAGTCCACCTGAAGGACTCTATCTCATGTTCAACTGTAACTTTCTCTAGAATAATTCCTTAAATTTCCAGTGACTTAAAGACCCTTTCCTATGCTCATTCCTTTATGTGTTCCAAGAGTACTTTTCCATGTCTTTACCATGTAAAGTACTTATTATTGCAACTTATTATTACATTACTATGTAATGTACTTATTATTAATTTCCATACCTTAGCAACTCCTCTCTTGTCATACATATAGAATATGAGCTGGTGAAGGATTAGGAATTTATTCTGTTTGTTTTTGTGTGTCTTAAACTTAAACTTTTACCTGACACATAATGTTTTCCTAATGCTTTATTGAGTTCATGAGTGATTAATTGATTTAATTTATGTAATAACATCATCAGTTGTCACATATCGCCATTTTTCTTAGTCTGGGAATTTTTATGGGCTCCATGGCAACAAACTGCTTAGGTAATCATATAGCTATTACTGAATTCTAGTAGCACTCATTAGCAGAAAAGTCATGCGTAGAAGCTCCGCCAAGGAGGACACAGCGGTAAATAGCTTCCTAAATCCATATTGCTCATGTTAATCAAATGCAGAGAAATAGATAAAAGAATTGTACTACCCAAAATCAATTGTGCATTGACCTCACCCCTTCCAATTTTTCTCTGCTGCTTTTTGACTACTGGTCAAGATCAAGGGCCTCAGAATCGAGAGGTGCATTGTTGCAATAATTCCTGTTCTTGATTGGCTAGTGAATGCTCTTACGCTTCCCTTTGCTAATGCACTCATCAACAATATTTTAAAGTCAGCTGCTAAAAAGTAGGCATCAAGATAACAATGATTATTTCTGAAGGAAAAGGATACCAAAAGGGGCAAAACCTATGAGGCTTTGATCATCAAAAATGAATTTGATATATGGTGTCTTAGAAGCAATGAGCCAGATGATCTTTCTGCTGTGGTGGCCCAGGTACCTAAAGGTAAGTGTAGCCTAAATGATGTAGCCAAATGATTGGTGTAATAGTTTTAGCTGGGTGCTTTTTTAATAAAAGAAGGGACTTCAAGATTATCTCAGTCTCCTCACTGTCTCCAGCATCCTCTTGCAGTCATTGCCATGCTAGTGATTTTAAACTAAAATAAGAGTTCACATGATTACTATATTTGCAGTATCTGCCTTATCTTTTCCTTTTAAACTAGGTAATGTTAAAAGAGCACACTGAAAACAACTATAACATAAAACATGAATTCATCTTTCCTGGAAAATAAAGCAGATAAAAGAAATGTTTCCCCAAAGAAGAGGGATTTTATGAATAATTTAAGCAAATTAGAAGTAATCCAGTAACCCCTACATCACAGATTAATAATGCTCACTTTTTTTCTTTCAGCCAGTTTAAAAGGCATTAATATAGGTGTCCCAATGTGAAGAGTATGTCCTCCTCCCATCCTTTGTTCTCATTTCTTTTTGGTTACAGCTTAGTTTAAACCATATTCTTCTCCAACTGAATGGAACACACAGAAGGGATGAAAATCTAGTTGGTGTATCTTTCTAAACAGGGACATTGCCTCCAAGGGAGGGAAAAGATGGAGAAGTAATTACCTTTCTACATAGTAAATAGAAAGAATAATTATATATGCTAAATTTAGTAACTCATACAATAATTCTAAGAAATAAATACTATGAAACCTATTTTACAGATCATATAATCAATGTACTGATATAATCAATAAACAAAGTCATTTATCCAAATTTTACACATATAAAAAAATAGGGGGCCGGTGAGATAGCTCAGTGGCATAGCGCCTGCCTGGCAAGCGTGAGGTTCTGAATTCAACTCTTGGTACCCACATAAAGGAAAAGAAGGGCTGGTGATATTGCTCAGCAGCACAAGCCCCTGCTGGCAAGCACGAGGTCTTGAGTTCAACTCCTGATACCCACATAAAAAAAAAGAAAAATAGGGACCACTTTTTTCTTTCAGCATTCAAAGCCAAATAGGGCTGGTTCTAAATCTCCAGTTCAGTACATTGCACAGGCTCCCTTTAAATGAATTCACTGTCCCAATACTTCTGAGAAATATCTTTTATTTCTGAGAAAATAAAAAATGAACAATAATTTGAGGTATATAAAAAGCGTATTTCAAGCTTTACATATTTTAAAATAATCCAAATATGTAAAACACCTACATAGTAGTTTCTAAGAATGCAAATACATTAATACTCCTATATATGATCAAAAACAATGTTAGGATACATGATATTTGATGTGATTATCTGAAACTTCATGTTTCACTTTAACAGTAATCATTACTCAAAAATGTGTTTTCTCCAGTGTCAACAGATGCTAGTCATATTAATCATGGTCTTTCCCATTCAATAAATATTGATGATAGTGTACGTACAGAATATTGCACTGAAGTATGGAAACATACTGATGAACAAACGAAACTTTGTCTTCTTCATCAAAGAGCTTACAGCCCAGTAAAGAAGTCAGATTACTAATTAAAGAAATCTTAAACTACATTTATTACCAGTGCTCTACAAGTGGGTACAAGATCATGTTTATAGGTAGCTTAGCTGAAATCTGAAGGAAGAATGCCAGTTTATCAGGTGACAAGGAGACACAAGAGTTTTCCAGACAAGAAAAGAGCAACTGTGAAAGCCCATTGATGGGAGAGAGGGAGTTTGTAAGTGTGCAGAACTGAAAACAGGGTACGATGCTGAAGAAATCAGAGTGGGCACTGGGAGGGGGGAGGTTGAAAAGGAAGAAGGACCAGATTACTTAGGATTTTGTAATCTATTTTGGTTATTTACTTTTAACCTTAAAATAATTAAAAATCACTGGAGAATTTTAAGAAAGAAAATGACACAATTTAGTTTGATAACAGAAAATAGCTCAGGCTACAATGTGTACAAGATCTGGAGAGGGCCCAAAGATAAAGTAGACAACCTGAAAGAGGGCCATTTTGGTAGTCTGTCCTAGGAAATAGATCGTGGTGGCAGGTACTAAGAGGATAGTGGTAGCAAAAGGAGAAAACTTTTCGGCAATATTTAATAGGTCTTTTGGAGGTGCTAAGTTAAATGTGTAGATAAGAACACAAGAATCATAAGTTAATGCATACACTTCTAACATAAGAACTAAGTGATGCTGTCTTTCCCAAAACAGAGAAACTGACAAAGGATCACTTTGGGAGCTAAATTATTAGTTTTATACGTTGAGATTGAGACACAGAAGAAAGGTCAGTGAGCAACTGGACTTAGTGGCCTTCATCTCTAAGGAACAAACAAGCTGTGATTTCTCAGTAAAGCTAAGCTAAGCTTTAAAACTGATGTTTTAATTTATTTTTAACAAAGGCATTCATATTAACAAACATTCATGTATCTGATATAAAATTCATCCTATTCTTTTTCTATAAATGGCCCTTTTAGGGGACATTTGGCTTAGGTAGTATGTCTCTTTCTGCCTAGTCCCCATTGCCTAATGATAAAACAATCTCCTCAGTGTCCATATTAATTTAGGCTGAAAATAGCTCAACTTACTTTGCTCTACAAAATTAGCTGAAAAATAAAGGGTTAGTAACAAAACATGAAATATTTTCTCTAAATTAAAAAAGAACTATTTACTCAAATTATGGTTAAAAAGAAACTTTCAAATAAATACCAATCATCAAATGTCACACATTTCCTTCTCATTTTAGGGATGCTGGTGTAACCGAAGGCCTAAGGCAGTTATCATTCAGTAAGAAATATTAACTAGATATATAATTTGTGACATTTGAAAATGACTAAACTCTCAGTCAGTACCCTTTGAGTATTTATTATGAAATTTTCCAATATAGTCTATCACACTGATGGGGTAACGCATTAGTCATAATTAGTTGAAGTTAACATTTAAGATCATTAAGTGGGAAATTCTATTATATTACCATAGTCCCCACTTTCCATAGAGATACATTCCAATACTCCCAGTGAATGCCTGAAACTGAAGAGTACCAAACCATATATGTAGTTTTCCTATATATGCATATCTATGATAAATTTTAACTTATAAATTAAGTCCAATAAGTGAGTAGCTACAATAATTAATAACAAAATAAAATAATATAATGCTTTACTGTGACAAATGCTATGTGAACATGGTCCCTCTTTCTTTCAAAATGTCTTGTTGATTTATATTCACCCTTCTTGCGATGATGTGAGATTATATAATACCTACATGATGAGCTAAAATTGGGAAAATGACAGGAATTGTGACATAGCATTAGGCTACTTGAACACAAGTACAAAGATGCTGCAACAGTTGATCTGATAACCAAGAAGGCTACTAAGTGACAGATGGGTAAGTAGCGTATATATTACAGATGCAGTGGACAAAGGGATTATTCACCTCCGGGCAAGATAGAGAATCATGTAGGATTTCAGCACACTAGCTCACACAGCGCACAATTTTACACATGTAAATTGTTTACTTCTGAAATTTTGCAATTAATGGTTTTGGACCACAGTTGATCATGGGTAACTGAAATTTCAGAAAGTGCAACCACAGATGGCGGGGGCAGGTACTGTAAAGTATTAGATTATCCCCTGTTCCTTTCTTACTATTCAAATGCAAGTGGTTTTTCTTTCTAAAGAAAGTTTTAAAATTTCTCTTAAAGACTCCTCCAGAATAAGGGAAAGTCAATTCGGGAGTTTTGTAAAATATCACTGAATAACTTTGGTTTTTCTGAGGTAAACCACTACTCCTTAAGAGCCTCAGAGGAAAGGTAGTTTCGGGTTGTTTGGTTACCTTAAGAAAAATAGATTTATTTAAAAATCCTAAATTTTACCCATATAGTAAGATCTTTTCGCTTAGCATAGGGTAAATAAGAATACAAATATACCATTTTATTTATTAATTACACTTTTCTTGGCTCTTATCCTGTACTCATTTTATCACTATACGATATCGTTTGCTTGCAGGCTGATGACACATGATATTCCATGAGTTTGTACGGTTACCAAGAATTGTCTGTAGACATGGAAAGGCTGTATCAGAGGCTATTCCCTACATTTTATTTTTTTTAAAAGCCTCCATCATTTTCATTAATTCTTATCAGATGCTATGTAGGGCAACTAGATAGCCTCCGCTTCCAACTCCTTGACATTCAGCCTTCTACTAAGATTTTACAACTCTCATTCATCCATTTATAATTTAATAACCCACTCAATATTTAACTAATTCATTTAATATTTTCCACTAATCTTTTTATTGTGCAAACTATGAGATAAGTTTACATGAGATTCTGTAAGACATAGTTCCCGAACCTGAAAAGCAACTAGAAAGAGAAAAGAGATGACAAAGAACAGCAAATGCCATTTGCTTTAAAAGTTTCAATTGTGAGGCCATTAGGCTGAAATACCTGTGCCTTGGGTTCCTACATAAGGAAACTGAAGCCCAATACAAACAGCGAAATGAAACTTCCGGGACACAAAAAGCTGATCTCTGTCTAGAGACTTCCCACTTGAGCCAATAAAATAATTTTTTCTGTATTGCTTCCACGAACACTTTTTTTCATAAAAGTTTCCCCTCTTGCTCCTCTTCCTGATCTCCAGCGGAGCACTTGTTTGATCTGGTGCTGCCCAATTCATGAATCACTGTCTGCTCAAAAAAAAACTAGTTAAAATATCGATGAGCCCAATTAAATGAATTTACTCTTAGAATAAAGGCATATTCAGGGTTCAGCTGGCCCAGAAAGTGCTCTTCTCCCTGCTGGGGATGAAATATGGTCTGAGTATTGAAGGATAAATTTAGTTTGCATCTATTTTAAGTGGGGGGATAATATGAGCATATTTTACATAAAACAGATCAATCCATCGGTGTGGAAGAGGACTGGAGGGAGCACCACCACAGGAGAAAACAAGCTCCCTCCTAAAATCACAACCAGGATGATGAGAAAGAAAGCAGGAATTTTTGCTGAAACTATCTTAACAGAACGGGCTGTTTACTATGTTTATTGTCGTCCACTGAAGAAGCAGGATACAGTATCTTGATGTCTTGGCAGATGCTGGCATTCATCTCTCCAAGCGAAATAGTACAATTCGGGGCTCCTGGCAGGGAGCATGGAAGAAAAGAGGAAAACAGGCATACTCAAGTGACATCTTTGTGCTTCAGGTCTTTTCAAACTGCACAACGATCGCTCAGATGAATGAGCTCATTCGGTCCAGCACATGCTTGCCCAGGCAGGCGGCACGGAGAGCTTATCTGACCCACGCTCAGTGGAAGCTGCCCTTACTGCGTGAAGCATGGGTAGCGTAACAACAAAACTGAATACCAAATCAGTTCTTGTGAATCATGAAGTAGCTGTTAGAAGATAAATACCTTTACGTGGACTTTTGTGCTGCAGATGATGAAGTTTTTGTGGTTGGTGTTTTGCTTTTTGTGTTTTGGTTTGGTTTGGTTTGGTTTGGTTTGGTTTTTGGTTTTTGGTTTTTTGGTGTTTTTTTTGCCAGTTCAAGAGACCCTGCCATATCCTGACAGCTGTGGGCTACCGTAGGAAAGCAGCAGGGTTTTAAAAGCTGCAAATCACTACATTCCCATCACAGTAGCAATCCCAAAAGGAATGCTGAATAGAGCAGTTCAGTCTGAAAGATTTCACATATGTACCTCACTTTGTTTGTTTCCACCTACAATGTGCTGAGCTATTTGGTGGTCTGGATGTATGGGGAGGGGGTGTGGACGTGTTCCACTGTCTGCTGGAATATGGTAATTATGTCAGTATTTCAGTAAGACACAGTGGTAAAGTGGGAAAAAAATAGCACTTTGGGAGTTAGCTGAACCCTGAGTAAATCTGAACGCCACACTTCATCTTTCTAAGAACAAGAGCAATTTCTGAAGCTTCATTTCCCGGAGTATAAATTGAGAATAATCAAGCTCTTGGAGTAGAGATAAGAGCTAAATGAAACAATAGCTATAAGGGCACACAGAGGAACTCAGTAGATGCTGATTTTCTTCCTGCTACAGATTTTAAGTGACAGAAACCATCTACTTCTATCTTCAGAATTGCAATTTTCTGAATTTCAATTTCAGAATTGCAATGTCTTTTTAGCCTTTTCTATTTTGTACTTGCATAGCTAAATGTTTTCATCTGCTAACTTATCCATTCTTTTCACACCCTCTCATGTACTCTCTGACACAAATCTACCCACACATACACATACTCATATGTCTGCATAACCAGTGACCCAAGACATGTTACATTTTCCTCTTCTTTTGCTTTCACTGTTCTGCTTCTCATCAGTCTTCACCTAGTAAATCAATACATTCTTCAAGGAGCAGTTTGAATTTTACTTTCTTAGTACAATCTCCCCATCCCACACTTTATGGTTTGTGTCTTGATGTCCCCCCAAAGCCTCATTCCGTCATAGGGCTTTTTCAGAGGTGGTTGAATCTAGAGTATGTGATGCTGGGATTAAGGGTGTGAGTGCTACACTTGCCCTAGGTTGGGCAGTCTGCATACAATATAAGGGACAGAAAGGTTTTTCTTCTCCTCTCATGTTGCTTTTGCTGTCTTCTGCAACTATGACATGTTGCCTCTCTGCCGTGTGGCACCCTGCCTTGGATCCAGTCGATTATGGACTGAAACCTCCACAAACTGTGAGGTAAATAAACCTTTCCCCCATTAACTTTGGATGCTGGGCATTTTGTTTCAGCAATGAGAAAAGTAACTAAGACACCACATAAAGTTGAATTCATCACAGCTGCCTCTATTCTCTTGTGTCACTTCATCTAAGAATATGCTGGTCATAGCCTTAAAACATCATTAAGTTTTTAATATCTCTCTCTCTTGCTACATAATGGCTAGATGTTGTCAGAGAAGGATTATGTCTTACCTATACTCACAGCCCTGGCACCTTGTGCCAAATGTACAACATAAAGGGACTAGATAAAGGAATGTCAAATTGCTTTTTTAAAGTTAATTCTTACATGTAAAGCTACCACACCAGTATCCTAAAGGTCCTCCTTCACAACTTGACTATTCAGCCACAAAAATATAAACAATATACTTTTCTATCTATATAATATTTCTGTAATTATTCTTAAGAACAAACAGAATATAGGTAGTTAAATTTAGATGTATTCTATAAACAATATATTTGTTAATGATATATCACTCTGTCTGTTTAAGTTTCCTATGATATTGTTTTGCTGGGTCAGTTATTGGGAAAGAATATTAATTACTTATAAATAATCTTGATTGCTGTAAATTTTTCCCACCTTCCAAAACCTCTATTCCAATTTTTACAATACCATAGGGAGTATGAATTGTTATAATTACTTAATAACTATGTAATAATTACAAGTTATTACAAAAATTAATTATTATAATTCTTAGCCAAGCAATCCATATTTACTCTAGAAAACAAAACTGAGACATCCCAAATGATAAGGCATCCATAATTCCAGAAACTAGAGATAACTAGTCTTAAAAAATAAATGTAAATATAAATTTTCAAAAATGGAATTATGGGGGGCCAGTGAGATGGCTCAGTGGCTTAAGCGCCTGCCTGGCAAGTGTGAGGGCCTGAGTTCGACTCCTGGAACCCACATACGAAAAAAGGACCGGTGATATCACTCAGCGGCATGGGCGCCTGCTGGTGCACAAGGTCCTGAGGTCGACCCCCTGTACCCACAAAAAAAAAAAAAGGAATTATGACATACATGCTATGGTATAACCATTTTTCATCAGTTATAATGTACCATAATTATATATATTCTATATAGACATGTAGAAATTTCTCAAAAGGCCATGTGTTTATGCAGTCTCCAATTGCTGATATTTTAGGTTTCTAAATTTCTTCTATTATTTAAAAATTGCTACAATGAACCTCATGTCTATGTAACATTTGTCCTACCTCTTTTGAGCTATACCAGAATTTCATTCCACTGTGATTTTCATAACAGATTCTGTGGTTTGGAAGTATCCACCAAAGGCCCGTGTGTCAAGTCCTGATCACCAGCCTGTGGAGCTGTTGGGAGGTAGCATCAGTGGGGTACAGTAGAAGGAAGTTAGGTCAGAGGGATATGGGGACCTCAGCCCTTTCCTGTTTCTATCTCCCCAGCCACCATGAGGTGGAGAGGTTTCCTCACCCATGCACTTTTGCCATGTTGTATTCTGCTACTGTAGTCCTATAGCAACAAGGCCAAGTGACCACAAACTGAAACCTCTGAACTTATGAGCTAAAATAAACCTTTCCTCCTTTTAAATAGATTTTCTCAGGTATTTTGTCACAGCAATGAAAAGCTGACTAACATAGTGACCCTGATTTTTAGTACATGGATTGTTATTAGTTATAAGAGGATCAGACCCTGCATATAGCATCACAGGTGAGATTTTTTTTAAAAAATAGAGTTAAGCATGTGACTTAAAGTTCTTAACTCTTTACTTATTTAAAAAATTGGCAGTTGTGAAGGTAATTAACTTTGATTTAATATGCTTTTTCAACATCTGACTTTAATCTGGTCTTTCTCATTGTAATGGGTTATAGAAATTGTTTTGTATAATGATAACTCATTAGAAATTCATTGATTTTCATCATCTAAAATGTACAGGGCTTACTCAGAAATTTATATCTAATTTTTGTTTTATTGATTAATCTTTATTTTTTATATTACAAATATAAATTATTCATAGTTTTAAAATATCTGCATCACTGAAATTCCTACAGGAAAAATAACCTTGTTATTTTGATTCTGTAACTGTCTCAATTCTAACATCTTTCTCTGTAATCAATTGTTTACACATTGTGATTATTAATAATGTAAGATTTCAAGATTTCTTGGGGACACAGTTGTGTTGTAGCAAAACTGACTTTATTCCTAGGTATGGACTTGCTGAATTGAAGCTATGCTCACTTTCATGCATTCAGTATATAATAATGATCTTGATCACTAACACTATTCTTAGAACCCAGAAATACATGCTAGGCAGCTAAAAAGAATACGGCATCCTGAATCCACAAAACAAAATACGGCAGAAAGGAAGTACAAAAGTGGGAAATCAGACATTCAGTTGTGGAAGGAAAGTAACGCTCTCAGAGAAAAGATTCAGTTGTGGGGAAAATGGCAAGCATAAATATTTTTAAGATTCCAAATAATAGCTAATTATTGTCCCTATGATAGTCATTTTCTAATCACTTGCTGTATTTTAATTTGATCAAATGTTAAACCATATCAATATGATAGTCTAAGAAACTCCAATCTGGTTATGTAATTTTCAGAGAAGTTATTTTCCAGAAAATGTGAAATATACCATAAATGAAGGGCAGGTGGCAGTAGAGGGTGGGGATGGTTTAGTCAAGGAGTACAAAATTATAATTAGATAAAAGGAATACATGCTTTTTTCTTTTTTCTTTTTCAGTTATTTTTTAATACGTTTGCTGTACATAATGATTACATCCCTCGTGGGGAGTTTGTACATGTAGGTAACACATCTTAGTTCTTTTTTAATCTTCTTCCCCATGTCTCCTTCCCCTCTCCCTCCATCTTTTGGTCCCCTTCTCTTTTGCAAAAGATGTTTCCCTTTTTCCTATTGTATCAGTCAGTGTTTTTCTAGAGAAACAGATATAAGTCAAGACATACATTGTATAAGAAATTACAAAGTTGGCTTACAATGGTCACCCACCGAGTTGGATGAGGAAGCGTGCAGAGGGTGTCTGCACACTGGAGACCAAAGGTTTCAGTCCAAGGTCTGGAGTTCACTGCAGCGTCCATGCAAGTCCATATCAGGAGGCTGAAGAGTTTACAGTGGAAACCACAGTCTGCACTGGAAGCCAGGAGACAATGTCCAAGCTGAAGGCAAAGACTGGAGCTCCTCCAAAGAACAGAAGCCAGTCCGTCCTTCCTCATTTCCCTTTATACCATCCAGGTAATGAGCCACCCTAGGGCGTAGAAGAGCTGCCCCCGGGTGGGTGGGTCCTCTACACCCTAGGGTGTAGAATTGCTGAACTGATTTTGTTAAGTGTCTAAAGTTCTCAAACTGACACAATCAATGAACCATTACAATCCACCCCTTGTCAACTTGGCAACCAGACACATTCTTTAAACCAGTCTCCAGATACAAAGACACGTTCATAATCATGGCTAACATGTTATAACTGTCCCAGTACAAACAGGAACGCACTAATTCCCTTCCCAGAATAGAAGGTAACTTTTCTTTGGGTGATACTTACTCATCTTTTCATAACTTGAACACTGTAACATAGGTTTAACAATCCTTAAGAACCAGTATTAGTTCTATCAATATTATATTACATTAGAAACATATTAGGAGAGTAATAGTATAATTACAACCCTCTTTTCCTTAGCTGATCATGGGGTGTAGCTAGTATTTTGAGCTACCTTTTTCTATTACCCATTCTGTATTCCTTTGGCCTTCAGCAGGCACCTCAGCAGGTCTTTGTTCTTTTGCTGGTGGAGTGACCCATACCTTGATTCCTGAATGTTCTACATCATTTGCCATTCCGCCTGGATTAGATTGCTGTAGTTCTCATTGACTTTAATAACAGGGCACCGTAATACCCAGAGGCACCCTAAGGGACTTGCACTCCATGTATATTCTTCCTTTCCTCCACTGTGGAGTAGTAGTCCAATTTCCCCTTGATAATCTGTGTCAATCACCCCTGATGACACTGTGACTCCCTTTTTAACTTGCTTCCTCAGAGGCATGAGGAGACCAAAATGACCAATGGAAAGTCTTAGCTCCCAGTTCAACGGTATCATTGTTGTGCTTCCTGGTACAAGCCTTCCCCCCTCTGGGACTAAGACTTCTAAATCAGCAAAACATAAGTTGGCAGGAACAGGAAGCAAAAATTTTGCTAGTGGGTCAGTGGGGGTAATAGTGAGTGGTACCATTCCCAATTCCATCCCTTGATTCCTGAACCCATGAATCCTGACTACGGGAGGCACAGTGCCATATTCTAAGCATTTCAAGAACATTACCCCAGTCCTGCAAGCTATTACCACCTAGCTGACACTGTGTCTTCAAAAGACCATTCCACCTTTCTATCAATCCAGCTGCTTCTGGGGGGTGAGGAACATGGTAAAACCAGTGAATTCCGTAAGCACAAGCCCATTGCCTCAGTTCTTTGGATGTAAAATGTGTTCCTTGGTCAGAGGCAATGCTATGTGGAATCCCATGACAATGGATAAAGCATTCTGTGAGTCCATGGATGGTGGTTTTGTCAGGAGCATTACTTGCAGGGAAGGCAAATCCATATCCAGCATATGTGTCTATGCCAGTGAGGACAAAGTACAGTCCCTTCCATGATGGAAATGGTCCAATATAATCGATCTGCTACCAGGTTACAGGTTGATCACCCCGGGGAATGGCGCCATATCAGAGACTCAGTGTTGGTCTCTGCTGTTGGCATAGTGAGCATTCAGCAGTGGCTGTAGCCAGATCAGCCTTGGTGAGTGGGAGTCCATGTTGCTGAGCCCATGCGTAACCTCCACCTCTGCCACATGGCCACTCTGTTCATGGGCCTACTGAGCAATGACAGGGGTGGCTGAAGGAGGTTGGCCACTATCCACAGAATGGGTCATCTTATCCACTTGATTGTTAAAGTCCTCTTCCACTGAGGTCACCTTTTGATGAGTGTTCACATGGGAAACAAATATTTTTACATCCTTTGCCCATATGGAGAGGTCTATCCATATACTTCTTCCCCATATATCTTTGTCACCAATATTCCAGTTATGTTCCTTCCAAGTTCCTGTCCATGTGGCCAGACCACTGGCTATAGCCCACAAATCAGTATACAGTCACACATCTGGCCATTTCTCCTTCAAGAAAAAATGTACTACCAGGTGCACTAACCAAAGTTCTGCCCGCTGTGCCAGTTTCCACACTGTCTTTCAGGGATGTCCTGGAAAGGGGCTGTAGTGCTGCAGCTTTCCACTTGCAGGTGGTGCCTGCATAATGTGTAGAGCCATCCATAAACCAGGCCCTAGCCTTCTCTTCCTCTAACAGCTGGTCATATGGTACACCCCACAAGGCCATAGATGCATGCTGGGAGACAGAAGGCAATATAGCAGGCATGGGAGCCAAAAGTATCTGGGCAACTTCCTCAGGTAATTTGCTTGTACCCTCTGGGCCTGCCCTGCTCAATCACAGATATACCATTTCTATTTAATGATAGACTGTTGCTGTGCATGTCCAACCTTATAACTTGGTGAATCAGATAATACCCAGGTCATGATAGGCAACTCAGGTAGCATGGTGACCTGGTGTCCCCTAAGCAAGCATTCAGTTTCCACTAAGGCCCAGTGGCAGGACAAGAGCTGTTTTACAAAGGGACAGTGGAGTAATTGTCTGCAGAGGATGGCAGAGCCTTGCTCCCAAATCCTAAAGCCTTCCACTGCAATTCACCTATGGGGGCCTGCCAGAGACTCCCAACAGCAGCTCTACTGCCACTGACACTCAAGAACCATTGGATCTGCTGGATCATATGGCCCTAGTGGCATAGCAGCCTGCACAGGAGCCTGGATCTGTTGCAGCCTTTTCTTGTTCTGGGCCCCACTCAAAACTAGCAGCTTTCTGAGTCACTCGGTAAATGGGCTGGAGTAAGACACCTAAGTGAGGAATGTGTTGCCTCCAAAATCCAAATAGGCCCACTAGGCATAGTACCACTTTTTTTTTTTTTTTTTGGTTGTAGGGGAAGCCAGATGCAACCACAACCACTTATCTTTAACCTTAGAAGGAATATCGCTACATGCCCCACACCACTGAATTCCTAGAAATTTCACTGAGGTAGAAGGACCTTGAATTTTTGTTGGATTTATTTCCCATCTTTTGGCTCTCAAATGTTTTACTAACAAATCCAGAGTGGTTGCTACCTTCTGCTCACCTGGCCCAATCAGCATAACATCATCAATGTAATGAATGGACCAGTGCAATATCTTGTGGGGGAGGAAGGCAATCAAGATTCCTATGAACTAAATTGTGACACAGGGCTGGAAAGTTAATAGAACCCTGAGGTAGGACAGTGAAGGTATATTTCTGGCCTTGCCAACTGAAAGCAAATTGTTTCTGATGATCCTTATGGATAGATATAGAAAGTAAAGCATTTGCCAAATCAATAGCTATACACCAAGTACCAGGCGATGTGTTAATCTGCTCAAGCAAGGAAACCACATCTGGTACAGCAGCTGCAATTGGAGTCACCACTTGATTCAGTTTACAGTAATCTACTGTCATTCTTCAGGACCCGTCCATCTTCTGCATGGGCCAAATGGGAGAATTAAATGGAGATGTGAGGGGGACTGCAACCCCTGTGTCCTTCAAATCCTTGATGATGACACTAATCTCTGCAATCCTTCCAGGAATGTGATACAGCCTTTGGTTTATTATTTTGCCAGGCAAACATAATTCTAATGGCTTCCATTTAGTCTTTCCAATAATAACCCTCACACTACAGGTTAGGCAACAAATGTGCAGATTCTGCCAAGTACTGTCCCAGTTATACATTCTGGAACATGGAAATGATGACAGGACGGATTCAAGGACCTATGGACCCACTGTGAGTCGGACCTTTGCTAAAACTCCATTGATTACCTGATCTCCATTGGCCCCTACTGTTTCTGAAGGGGCACAATGATGTTTTCAATCTCCTGGAATCAGTGTTAGTTCAGAACCAGTGTCCACTAGTCCCAAAATATCTGATCATTTTCCTCCACCCAATGTACAGTCACTCGGGCAAAAGGCCTTAAGTCCCTCTGGGGAATGATGGGAGAAAGACTGACTGTATAAACTTTTGGTGCATCAGGATCCTTCCCCAAGGGGACCTGGCCTCCCCTTCATTCAATGGGTTCTGGGTCAGTAAACGCTCAAATTCAGGAACTGGTTCAGAGGCTGTGATTCCCTGTTACCACAATTTGAAGTAGGTTTCTGTTCATTTGCCCTTAAATATTTTGATTATCTAAATCTAGTAGAAATTTTGTTGGCCTCTCATCTATTTCACTTTTGGGAACACCGTGGCTGCGTAGCCAACGCCATAGGTCCACACATGTCAGATTATTCTGGTCATTGTTCTGCTTCTTCTGTCCATTATGGTAAGTATGTGCACCCTGCCTTTGGCAGTTAAAAGTGCTGCCACTTGACCTCTACCACTCCAGGATCCAATAAAGCCCATTGCCCTTAAATTTCCCAATTGAGTAACCACAGTCCCTACCATAAGGTCCGGCATACCGAGAAGAGCAATGACAGGGTTCTTCAGGGATGCTGGTTCTCCCCTCATGAATCTGTTTCTCAAGGTGTTAGTGAAGGGTACATTTTCTGGATCATCCCAGTGTGGAGGATTAGCTTTAACATGACAGATCCACTCCAGCATTCCTATTTCCCTAACCCTCTGAACCCCCTCATCAACAGTAAACCATGGAATATCAGGCATCTCTAACTCGTTCACAGTGGGCCGCCTTTTGATCCATACTTCTGCCAACCAGCCAAGTAAACTAACAATTAACTTAAAGTACAATTGGGGAAAATATTAAACAAACTGAGATAAGTAAAGAAGTCCTAATTAAATACATAGAAAAATTATAATTATACATTTTTTTGTAGGGACATAAATACCTCATAACTGTTTTTTATTTCAGTCAATAGAAATATATGTGTTGATTTATTATTATTTATTGATTGATACCTTTATTTCAAAACAGACCTAAGCAAGCTTACAAAATTTAATGCAATTTAAGATTAAAGATGTGATGAAATCAGGAAAAGGAGAAAAGAAGGGATTAAATCAGGGAATTAGGTGGAAAAGGAAAAAATGAGGCCAAAGCGAAAAAACAATAAACAAGATACACAGAGATTCTGTGCATTTGCTAAAGGGGTAGAAATGTAACCCTGCATTTTCTAACTCCTTACAAAGACAGATCATCAGCTTTTCTGTTTGCTTGTCCATACAGAAGAACAAAGCACTCCTTTGGGAAAAAAATAATATCACAAGAAACAATAAATTAATTAATAACAAAATAATAAAACAAATGACAAAAGTTCCCCCTGTAATATTATGAGTGATATTCTCTATAATAATGAGTAAACATAATACAGTTTTATTAAAGTAGGCAGATAGTTTCATGCCAATGTGCAATTTAAAAGAAAAGATGTCCATTGGCATAGCCTTTTGCAGACCTATCATTACTACTGCTATTATTAACACAAATTAATTTTAAAATTAATAAGATTTATTGATACTTCTATTTATACATACATCATGCACTGATCATATCTATCTACCCTCCTACCCCATTTTCCCCCAACCCCTTCCAGTTCCTACTAGTCCCTCTTCTACTTTCAAGTCATCTTTTTATTTGTTTGTTTGTTTCCACATTCCACATGCATTATTTGCCTTTCTGTATCTGGCTTATTTCACTTAATATGATGTCCTCCAGTTATATCCATTTTACTGTAAATGACAGAATTTCATTTTTTATTAAATAATATTTTATTTTATTTTTTAATTTTTATTTTTATTGGTATATGTTCACAGTACAGAATGACAACATTCCTCATGGGGAGTTGGTACATGTACATCACACATCTTAATTCTTTTTCATCCCCTGCTTCTCCTTTCTCACCCACACTGTATGTATATACCATATATTTTATCAATTCATCTGTTGATGCACACCTAGGCAGATTCTGTACCTTACCTACCATGAATAGTGCTGCAATAAATATGGGTATGCAGGTATATTTTCTCTGGATATATACCCAGAAATATAATATCTTGGATCATATGGTAGTTCTATTATTAGATTTTGAGAATCTTCCATACCGTTTTCCATAGGGGCTATACTAATTTACATTTCACCGAAAGTGTACAACATTTCCTTTTTCTCCACATTTTGCCAGCATTCGTTATTGTTTGTTTGCTTTCTGTTTATGTTATTGTTTTGTTTTGCTAAGAGGCTTTTTAATTGTGGTGAGATATCTGATTATAGTTTTGATTTACATTTCCCTGCTAACAAATGATACTGAGTGTTTTTATATAGTTATTGGCCATTTGTATTTCTTCTTTTTATAAATTTCCATTTATATTATTCAGCTATTTTTAATTATACTACTTCTTTTTGCTGTTAAGATTTTTGAATTTTTTATATATTCTATGTTATGGTTAGATCCAAAATGTGCACCCAAGTTTTCATCTGTGTGGAAGGTGATTGGATCATGGAGATGCTATAGCTGACTTCCTGTTAGGAGGCGGGTCCTGCTTGAAGGTGAGTCACTAGGGCTGTGACCTGGAAGGGCGTATTTGCTTCCCCACTTCCCCCTTCTCTGCTTCCTGACTGCCATGACACGAGCAGCTTTCCTCCACCAGACCCTTCCACCATGACCTTCCTGCCTTGGAGTCAGCCAACTGTGGGTTGAATCCTCTAAAAACTCTGAGCCAAAATAAACCTTTCCTCCTTTCATTTTTGGGTGTTGGGTATTGTATATCGTTGAGGAGGAAAATGACTAAAACATTCTGGATATCAGCAAATATATTCTTCCAACGTGTAGGTTGTCTTTTCAATTCTGTTCATCATTTCTTTGGTGTGTGGAATCTTTTTAGTCTGATGTAATCCCATTTTAAAATTTTTGCTTTTCCTTCCTGTGTTTGTGTTCTATTCAGAAAGTCACTACCAGTATTTCGAGGTATTCCCCCTATGTTTTCCTCTAATAATTTCAGAGTCTCAGATCTTACGTTAAGGTCTTTGATCCATCTTGAATTGATTATTGTATTTGGATAGTGTGAGAAGCATTTATGTTACTTTTTTACAAGATTTCTGTAATGAAATTTCAGCAGTGAATACATCCAGCTTTGGGTTTTCTTTGTTATGAGATTTTTCATAAGAGCTTCAAATCTCATTACGTGTTATTGGTCTACTCACGTTTTTATATCTCTTTGGTTTGATTTTGGTAGGTCATATTTGTCCATAAATTTGTCCATTTCTTCTAAATTTTTCCAGTTTGTTAGCATTTAGATTTTTCCCAAGTAATCCCTAATGATTCTTTGAACTGTAGATTCTTTATCATGTCTGATTTTATTTATTTAGGTTCCCTTTTACTTTCTCTCTCTTGCTCTCTCAATCTTTCTCTTTCTTTCAATGTAGCTAAAGGTTTTTCAAATTTGTTCCTATTTTCAAACAACTCCATTTCATTGATCCCTTGTATTATTCTTTTAGATTATATTTCATTTATTTCTACTCTGATGTTTATTTCTTTTCTTCCACTAAATAGGGATATAGCTTATTCTTGCCTTTTTAAGATGTTAAAATGCATAGTTAAGTTGTTTACTGGAAATATCTCTATTTTTATGTAGGCATTCATTGCTATAAACTTTCCTCTTATTACTGCTTTTGCTGTATCCATAGATTTGGTATGTTATGTTCTCATTTTCATTTGTCTCAAGAATTTTATAAATTTCCCTTCTGATTTCCATAATGGCCCATTGTTCATTCAAAAGTATGTTACTCAGTCTTCATGTGTTTATATAAGTTGTAAAGTTTCTCTTGCTGTTGACTTTTAGTATTGTTCCATTGTGATCAGGAAAAAAAGAAGATTTCAAATTTTTTAAATGTGTTAAAGTTTGTATTTTGGCCTAATATATGATCTATTCTGAAGGATATTCTATGCACTGATGAAAAAAATGTAGCTGTTTGATAGAATGTTTCATAAAAATGTCTGTTAAATCCATTTAACATATAGTGTAGCTTAACTCTGATGTTTCTCGAGTGTTTGCATGAGCTATCTATTGATGGGAATGGGTTATTGAAACCTCCGCTATTATTATATTGGAGCCTATCTCTTCCTTTAGGTCTAATCATGTTTCTTTTGTATAACAAGATTTCCCATTATTATGTGCATGTAGGTTTATAATCACTATATCTTCCTTTTTATAGTCATCATATCTTCTGATGAATTGATTGCTTGATCATTACATAGTGGCATTCTTTGTCTCTTCTTACTGTTCTTGTCTTAAAGTTTATTTTACCCAGTGTAAATATTGCTACTCTTGCTTAGCTTCAGAGTCTGTTTACTTGGAATATCATTTTTCCTCCTTTCAATTCCAGTCTGTATACATCTTTACTGGCGAGGTGAGATTTTTGTAGGTAGTGTATTTTTGGATTTTGTTTTTTATCCATTCAGCCAGTCTATGTCTTATAAATAGACAATAATTCCACAAATTATTGGGCTGTGTGGTTTCTGTCAAGAAATCCGCTGTTAATCTAACAGAGTTGCCTTGAATATGATGTGATGCTTTTCTCTTACAGATTTAAATTTAACCATAATATGTCATGAATCTATTTAGGGCTGTATGGGCTTCTGGTATGTTGATGTCCATGTCTTTCCCAAGATTATGAAAGTGTTCTCTACTATTGCATTGAATAGATTTTCCCTTTTGGTACACCAGTGATGCAGACTTTAGTCATGTAATTATGTCCCACAGTTTGCTCTCTTCATTCATTTTTTCTTTATTTCTGTTTAAATGTGATATTTCAAAAGATTTGTCTTCAAACTCCAATATTCTTTCTTCCACTGTGCCAATGGCAGGAAACCTTTTAGAGCTTTCAATGATAGAACAGCCCACTGTGGCTCGCGTGCAATAGGTCACCACTACTGATCTAGGCTGTGGAAGCTTTCAACTGAATTATTTTATTTAACTCACTGAACTCTTCATTTCCAAGTTTGCTGATTGATTTCTTTTCAAAATCTTTATCTCTTTACTAAATTTTGCATTTATATCCTTCATTGCCCTCCTAATTTCACTTAACTATTCATCTGTATTATCTTGAATCTCACTGACCTTTTTAAAAACCATTCTTTTGAATTTTTTATTAAGCATTTCATCTACTTCAAAAATCTTTGGAATTTATTACTATTTATAATCTTTACGAGGTGTCATATTACCTTTTTTCACATTTCTTGTGTTCCTGTGTTGAAATTTGCACTTAATGAATTGGATATCCCTTTCACTTCCACAGGATGGCCTTCTTAGGAAGCAGCTTTCTCCTGAAGATGTGTTCAGGCAGATGTGATAGAGACAGCAGAAAGGGGGTGTACCCTCTATACTTACTTCTACAGGGAGCAGCAGCCCCTGTACAGTGAGGGGGTTTCCTCAGGCACTGTTGGTAATGATTCTGCTGTTTGATGTGCCTCTGGTATTTGCTGCTCAGTAGTGGTGAGTCAATGAATCACTCATCCTCTGATTAAACGCTGGCATAGGTCCATGTACTTCACAGAGAAAGACGAAAGCAGGAAGATCAGCTGCCCTCCCCTGTGTGACACTCACACTTAAACCTTGTAAGCAGTGTGTGATCAGACAAAGTGTGGGGATAACTGATGCAGGGCACCCATCAAAAGCTGTGTGATTCCTCCCTGCTGCAACAATGAGTGTGCTCACCTGGGAGCAGGACTTCAGATCCTCACGAGCTGTGCCTACCTGGGCAATGGGTGACAGCCAGAAGCTTTTCTCCATTCAATTCTCTCATTTGCAGTGTCCTCCCAGGATCATGAGAATGGGTATTAACTTGCTCTGGGTAAAAGTACACTTAGCTCAGGTGTTTGCAGGAGTGAGGGAGAGCAGAATGCAGCTGGCACAGGACAGAATTTCTCTCTGAACTTCTTAAGCAGTGCACCTTGGGCCTGGAGCTACAGCAAAAGCCATGACACTGTTGCTTGAAGCTGCCCCAGCACACTCTGTGGGCAAGGGAGCGATGGAATCTCCACTTAGTTAGCAACAGGCCCTCATGTGGCACTGAGAGAGGAGTATCAAGAACTGCACAGGCAACTGCCCTCAGCCCTGACACCCACATAGATTCAAACATCACTGGCCATACCTCAGCTGACCCTCTGGTTCTTGTGGGTAACATCCTCTGCTTCTCTCTACTTTGCAATTTCCATTCCCCTGTGTAGTATGTGTGTGTGTGTGTGTGTGTGTGTGTGTGTCAGAGTCACTCACAGAACCAACCTGGCAGTGAGGCATCTACCCACTGAGCCCATGCAGTGGAAAGTCTGTGGGGTCTAAGCAGTGAGAATATGCAGGGGTTTCTGAACTTTAAAGATGTGCATATTCAGACAAAAAATCCCTCCTCAGGATGGCTCCTGGTTACAACACCCTGGGGTTTAGCTGAGACATGAAGTGAGTTCCATGGTCATTCACCTCGATGTGCAGTGCACCTGTTACTTTGGTTCTTCTTTGTGGAAGAGCAGGTGATTGCTGGGTACCTCTGTTCACCCATCTTGCTCAACTGCATTGACCTGTCTCAAATAAAGGGTATATTTCAGAGTAGATTCCTCCAAAATGGATAACTTACATATTTTCATATAGTCATTCATAAACATTTAACTCAACAATTTTTATTTTATTGCTGTGTAATGGCTTGGGTCTAGCAGTCCCCCCAGAACCTCATGCAGTCATAGGTGGGGCTTTTTCAGAGGTGGCTGAACCTAGAATGTGTGACACTGGGATTGATTCATGGTGCAATCCTAGAATCAGGGCACTAGGATTAAGGGTGTGAGTACCTACCACCCTAAGTAGCCTGAATAAGATATAAGGGATAGAAAGAGCTGTGATCATCCCTCGTGTGTTTTGCTACCTTCTGTCCTCCATGAAGTGGTTTCTCCTCTGCAATGCCTGTCTACCATAGCACCCTGCCTTTGAGCCAGCCAATTATGGACTGAAACATCTACAAACTATGAACAAATAAACCTTTCCTCCTTTAACTTTGGGCATCAGGTATTTTGTCTCAGCACCAAGAGAAAAGTAACTAAGACATGCTATCAAAGGTATCTGCTTGAATGTGTACGGAGATGGATGGACAATATATTAAGAGCAATTAAATCAAAGGTACCTAACTTGATAAATGAAGTGTTCTGTCCTACTTATTCTTAAAATGTGTTCTTCTGCACCCTATCACCCTCTTTCCAATTCCTCAAAAGCAATGATCTTCAACTTCTCTGTTTGTTTGATGCCCACCTGTATAAAGTGTACATATAGGCATTTCTTAATTTCTCAATTTTAACCATTTTCTATTGACATAGCTTTAAAAAAAAGATTTAGTATTTTCTTTAATGTGAGTACCAGGAGTCGAACTCAGGACCTCGCGCTTGCAAGCAGGCGCTTGTGCTGCTGAACGATATCACCGGCCCTTTTTTTTCCTTTATGTGGGTACCGGGAGTCAAACTCAGGACCTCGTGCTTGCCAGGCAGGTGCTTATGCTGCTGAGCCATATCACCGGCACAAGATTTAGTATTTTTAAATTTCACATATACCCTTTCTCCCAACTTCCAATATATCATAATTTTATTTCTATCAATATTCAGGATTAATTTGATATCGTTTATAATCACAGGAGCACTATTCGCAGTAGAAATATATATTGTTATATTTTCTTTCTTTTCTTTTTCTCTCTCTTTCACAAATCTTTGTTTTCTTGCAGTTCATTTATTCTTTTATTCACAAATCACTGAACTCCACCACTATTCTTTCTGCTTGAGATGCATTAAAAACAAACCAGATAAAAATTCCCACCATTGTGAAACTTTTGTCCTAGTAAAAAAAAGACAAAGATGACAACACATGATAGTAACAAACCTTACAAATAATAAAATTTATGCTATATTAAAAGGTAATAAGTGCCATGGAGAAAATAAAATCAGGAGTGATAGCAGGATCTAAAGTTTTAAACGTGTGTGTGTATTCATACAAGCACTGTGCTTCCCACCTTGGTCTGCTGAGAAGATCTAGAAGCCAAAACAACCCAGCTGCAAGTAGCATACCTAGAACATAAAAGTTTTTTCTAAATATGTATTATCTTCCACTGAAAGGAACCATGGCACTTTGAAGAAATGGCCGATTGCAGGGCTGAAGCAAGGAGAATACAAGATGAACCAGGAGCATCTTATTATGGCAAAAATTCTTGGAAGTGTTCAAAAATGGAGGGAACATGTCAAAAGGACATAAAAGACAATTTAAAGTATTTCTCACTGGCCAAATCTGGGACAATGTGAGTATGACATTCAAATAAAATTACAGGAGTATTTTCTCAGTGTTGTCAACAAACTCAATCCTTACACAGATTTTGTCACAATTTGGGATATAAATCATGGGCTAAATCTCATTTAACTCTGGATTCCAAGGCCTCTCGTGGGCAGATAGATGCCTTGTTTCATATTATAATGTTATGCTGACATGGATTCCCAGTGGGCTTTATCCCAGTGTAATGTCTATCCTTACCACATCAGTAAAATCCTCTTTATATTAAATAGATGTCAAATTCCAATTAATTATTGTATTGGTGCAATCTGGTGTGATGGTTAATTTTACATGCCAACTTGACTAGGCTCACAGTTTACAGACATTTGGTCAAAAAACCTTCTGGATGTCTATGAGGGTGTTTCTGAAGAAGATTAACATTTTAAATCAGTAAATTCGAGAAACCAGATTATCTCCCTAATCTCAGTGAGCCTCATCTAATAAACTGAAGGCCTGAATAAGACAGAAAGAGTGACTTCTGCAAGAGCAAGAAGGAACCGCTCTTGACTGTGAATGCAGAGTGAAACAGCAGCCCCTCCTGCGTGATAAACCTGTTTCCATCCAGGCTGGAACTGTACTATCAGTTCTCCTGGGTCACCAGCTTGCTGAATGCAGATCTTGAAACTTGTTAGCCTCCATAAGCCTATAAAGTAATTCCTTTTGTTTATATATGGGTCCTTGGCAGTTAGAGAACCACCCATGCAAATTACATTCTCCATTTATAAATTCCTGCACACTAGGGAAACCACACGTCCTGTGCAAATTTATTCCTTGGCTTCTACTGCCAAGATAGTAGCCATTTTCTTTGAGCTCCCTCTGCTTCCATCTGGAGAAGCAGACATAATCGCCTGTCTAGGTAGCATGCATGCGGTTTCCTACTTCTGCCCCCTAGCAAGTTGTCTATCTACTTGATTTGTTCATCTATTTTTCTAAAGCTTTGTCATCCGTCCAGGTCAATTGCCATCTTTTTTTCTTCCTTCTGAAATAGTAACACTTCAAAGCACTAAAAATGACTACTAAATAGTTTTCTCAGTATGTCTCTCTTCATTAAAGTTAAACATGACCTCTCCTAGATTACGGACCTGTACCAATTTCTTCTATTTCTCCTTTAGACTATTCTGTCCAGTTTTGGGTTTTTTCCCGCCAAACATATCATTGTCTGTGAAGACTTAGTATTGGACTGTAATTTAAACACCTATGGGACTTCAGTGTTGAGTTCCCCACAATACAGTCACAAGGTTAATAGTCACCCCCAAAATACTCCAAAATATTAAGGCCATTTGTTGCATAAATGTGAGTCTACTGCTGCCCCTAAACTAACATTAACTTCAGTTTTTGGGGTTTTTTTAACAGGATCATTGGCCTCCACTTACAGAAACTTGTCAGCATGCATGAGAGGATGTGATAGAGTATGACGTCCTGTGTCCATTAGTTCCACCTCCTTTTCCCGGAGACGGGCACTTAGATAATAGTCATGGGGCCCACGTCTCTGAAGTAAAATAAACCCTTTCACGTGTATTCTGAAGGCAACAATTACTATATACTCTTTTCTAAAGTAGTCCTCCAGGGGGCCGGTGAGATGGCTCAGCGGCGTAAGGGCCTGCCTGGCAAGCGCGAGGGCCCGAGTTCGACTCCCAGAACCCACATACGAAAAAGGGGCCGGTGATATCGCTCAGCGGCACGGGCGCCTGCTGGCGGGCGAGGTCCTGAGGTCGACCCCCGGTACCCACAAAAAATAAATAAATAAATAAATAAAGTAGTCCTCCGTACTACAGATAGCCATAAAATTAAAAATCAATGACCAATCAATGTTGGAATTATTCTAAATACTCATGTACAATGCCTTGCTAAATGTCATCGACATGCATCATATAGTTGACACCATATTAAATATTCAAGTCTTCTAAGATTCATTGTCAATCTTCAGTTTCAAATAAAAGAATATATGTTTGCCAGGTAAATAACCTAGTCCAGTGGGGTTCGTGGCCAGCACCATGAGCTTGAAATACGTGTAACTTGGCTGAATTGAAATATTTCACCATGTTTGAACAAGGAGACTCACATTTTTATGTGCAATGGGCTCCACAAAAGTTGTAGAATATATATACATATACATATACATATATATATATATATATATATATATATATATATATATACTTATTTTCTTGCCCTCAGCATTTCACAAAGTAGCAAGGTCATGTTACTACTTTCTTTTAGCGTTATATATTTAATGACTCCTTCTCTATCAAAAATTACTTTTCTTCTTTCCATTTTTCATTAATATTAACCCAGACTCTCTATTGTGACCAAGAGAATGATCAGGAAGAGGAATGATCCGTAACACAGGCAGCAACATATATTTCTGCTTCATCCTTCATCCCTTTCTACTCGGATAGAATAGGGTTGGGAAAGTTTATAGGACTGTTTTCTTCCAAGGGGTAGAAAAAAAGGCAGAAACCATGAATTCCATCTTAGTGAGAAGTAAACACATGTCCAATCATCCCTTATATATTTGAACAGATGTATTTAGAAATATTATTATAGTGCTACTTTCGGCAAGTGATCCTCCAGAACTCATAAATGAAGTACAGGTCTCAGCACTATTTGATGAGGCTGAGAAAAAGAAAAAAAAAAAAAAAAGAATTAAAGTAAGAGGGAAGTTTATGTAAGCACATATACATCCTCTACCCCTATTTCCTTATCTTCTCCAAAATATCTCAACAGTGTAACCACTGCCCTTTTATGTATTTTTTATATTCACTTTTAGCACAAATTTTTAAAGCTTGCAAATTATTCATTCACTATTTTACCACACCCCAATTTATTAAACATATTTTAATCATCCATTTCCATTACTTCCAGTTTTATTCAATCCACTACTTTGAGGATAGTAAGGTAGATAAATTTAGTGTATGCAATGTTTTTTAGTCTACTGTTGTATTGCAACATTAAAATGGCTACTGCAACTACAAACAAAATCTTTTTAAAAAATATATAGAGAATTTCATAAATACCTGGACAAGTTCTAACATCCTGGTCTAAAGTGCAGGATAAATTGATTGCAAAACACATGCATACCACCTGAAAATAAACATGTTATAGTTGAGCTTCAAACTTTATGAACCTGATGGATTTTGTTTAGAATAACTGATATATCCACTTTGTCACCCCCCAAAAATGCCCCTGACTTTCAAAAACTTTGTTAATCAAGATAATTCAAAATTAAGAGCATATCGATTTCACATACACATTTGGATCTTTCCAACTTAAACAATTTAACAAATAATCCTACTCTATTGATAAGCTAAATATTATTAATCACAGTTTATTGTATATTTTCATCATATTGTTGGTCAATGTAGTAAATTATAAGCTCATAATTTAACTTTTAACTATTTTCTTTTTCTGTCAGTACATTAATTGATTGACTAACACTACTTAAAGAGGAAGTTGAATTGTAGAACACACACATACAAAAACAACTATATCTAAAATATTAAAATCATTATAGATTCCCAAGTAATACTTTTACATAAAGGTATTTTAAAATATCATTGAAAATGAACACGACTTTATTACCAAAGAAAAGTGTTAACCTACATTCATTTATGCAATATATTTTTCTGTAATTCATTTCTGGGCTAAATATTAAGACACCAGATTAGTAAATCACAGCCCCGACTGCTAGGAGTTTACAGGTTTCTGGGTAAATTAAACATAGAAAATAATCAAGTGGGCCGGTGAGATGGCTCAGTGGCTTAAGCGCCTGCCCGGCAAGTGCGAGGGCCCGAGTTCGACTCCCGGAACCCACATACGAAAAAGGGGCCGGTGATATCGCTCAGCAGCATGGGCGCCTCCTGGCGCACAAGGTCCTGAGGTCGACCCCCCGGTATCCACAAAAAAAAAAAAAAAAAAAAAATCAAGTAAGTACCGTGCACATTTCTCATCATCTCCTTAAAGAAGAAAAGAACCAGGAAGTACAAAATCAATTAATTTTTTCCCTTAGAAATCAACACACAGAACAGAAACTTACAAATTCTCCTTAATGAATTAGACTGGTCTCCAGGCCAGTAAAATTTCGACTATAACACGAAACTTAGGGAGAATGTGCCAGTTTAACAAGGGCAATGTCAGCCATTAAAACATACAGAGAAAAAGAAAATCATAGAGAAAAAGAGGCGAAAATTGGTCTTGGCCAAACACTGCCCAGGGGAAGAGTTTAATCAGGTTCATAGGATTATCATCCCTGCCTAAAGTTGTACCCCTGTTACAGAAATTGGTATGTCCAGTTAAGGGAACTTAATACCACGAAGTACTGAAATTATATATGTATATAACCTGCTTATTCTGATTCCATGCTCACCAAACATTCCCTGATCAGTAGATTATCTGCAGGGAGCAAAGGTCCTTATCAGACAAACGTGAAAGTCAATTTGGCTTCACAGATGTTTCTCTTTTTAAACTGACAGAATGGGCTCTCTGCGGTCCCTTAGTGAGAGTTAGCATCTTCGTGTCTAATGGTTTTTATTAACTGAGACATGCTGGGGCTGGCTTCTGAGCGCACAGGCTAAGAATCTGATTCTGTACTCTGGTAAGTTCATCTTGCAAATAAATAAACACAACCCTGTGGTAATCTGTCCAGGTGACTAATTGGCTTTTCATTAAAAAAAAAAAAAAACTTTATTCTCACTGTATATGACCTAAATCTTCCAAAGTAATGAAGGCTGTATATCAATTAATGTAGGCCATACAGTAAAGCAGTGGAGGTCATATACAGATATGCAAGCAGCATTCTTAGTTATAGCTGGAGTCTGTCATAAGGGTGAGAGAGTACTAGCTCACCCCTTACCTGAGGCTTGCCTTTGCCAGATGGATAAGCAAGAAAGGAGTACTAAAAAGAGAAGGAATATTCATGACAAGGAGCTGAAAATGGGAGAAAACATGAAAAGAGCAGTCTAAAACATCTATGTTCTATGTTTTGGGGAAAAACATGCTTTAAGATAGATAACCTTGGAAATGTGGAACATGACAAAATTATGAGGGATTTTGTACGCTTTCTCCAAGCAATTATAAAATGGATTGAGTGTCTGCCATGTGCTAGGCCCTATGGGGATGCATCACTGAATGAGAGGGCAGTATTTAGATTGTGGTTAATGGTGACAAAAGTAAGTTTAATCAGAACATTAATAATGATTTTTAGAAAGATTTAATGCAAATCATAGTGTGTAGAAGAAAGTTTACAGGGCAGGCCTGAGACTTTTATGAGACCTGCTTACAAAGTTGACTTTTGCCTTGTGTCTGGAAACAGGACTTCAGGAAGGTCCCCATAATTGTCTAGCTTATTAGAATATTTTGGCCTAAAATCTTTATGCAGTATAATTACACCGAGTACCTACTCTGCTTCCCTTCTGAGGATCTAGAATTTTGCTATGTACCAGGCGAAGGGCCCTGCATGGCCAGCCACCAATATAAACATTGGCATTGTGTCTCTATTAAGTTTGCCTGGTTGACAACATTTCATATGTTATCATAACTTAATCCCAAAAAAAGATACTCTGTCTGTGTGTCTGCACAGGGAGAGGACTGTTGGAAACTTATACTTGGCATCCTCTGGACTTCACATCATGTGCCTTTTCCCTTTGCTGATTTTGCTTTGTATCCTTCAGTTGTACTAAATTTACCTGGAGTGCAGCTCTATGTGACTCCCGCAAGTCCTGCTAGCGAATCACTGAACTCAAGAGTTGCTTGGGGAAACTCAACACAGTCAGATGGAAGGGGATCAAGATTGGAGTAATTGATGATCAGAAAAAACTTCAAAAGTAATATGCAGAGTTTTTAATGGGGTACTGGACAAAATATTATTAAGCAATTCTTTAAAAATTTCTAAGAAGCAGTAAATTTAGGGTGAGAGCATTTTCATTTTAGACTAATATTTAAATTAGCTATGAAATATCAAGTGAGACCAATTTAGTAAATAATAAGAAAGAAACATGGGCTTGGAATCAGTACAGAGACATGGACAATATATGGCAGGAATCATTCACATGCAGGAGGATGTCTATTAGATGGCACAAGTAATATTTATAAAGTGAGAAGAAAGGACCTAACACTTAACCATGTAGAATGACATTAAAGAGGCACATAGAAGAAAAATGCACTAAATAGAAAAAAATTAGTATGACAAATGTCAAAGAGCAGTAGCCAGCATCACATAAAGTCAAGTTGGAAGATTTGCCATACTAAAGGTGTCCAAAGACCTTGGAGGGAAGAGCCTTACCAGGGTGTCTTTCCTGGACAGAGCAGAGGAAGCAACCAGATTACTGAGTGAGTAGGAAATAAGGAAATGGAACACCAGATGATGCCCTGGAGCACAGAAGAAGAGGGCCACTCTTTGTCATTGCTTACATACATGTGTCTTAGACACATTTTAAGTTTAAGGAAATAAAGCTAAAATTCATGGAGAAAGGCTGAAGAATCAGCAGACTGCCCATATAAATTGCCCTAGTTCTTAACTGACCAACAGAAGACAATTGAATGGAATACCTCCTGGGTTCCACATGCATAATTGTTATACTTGGTGTCCAGGCAAAATATGTGCAGATAATGAAAAATTAAGATATATGAATGTGATCACTATGCTGTAATTAGCCTATTCTGTGTCCATGCAGGACAAAATCTATCAGTGAAATGCATTTATATCTTCATTTGTTTTCACCCTCCCTAAATCCCTTTGCTTTCAAAATTTCCATTGTGCCTGTCCACATCAGGGCCTTGATAGCTTCCCTTCTAACACATTAGCACAAAATAAACACAGGCCCTCAACAAGTGCATTCAGAAATCCCCACAGAAATAGATTCCTCTAAAATGAATTTTTTTCTTTTAGTCCTTTTACATAATATTCAACACTAATTTTTTAGGTGCTGAGTTTTATAATCTAGTAACTATTTTTTAGTTGCACTATAGAAAAGTGCTGTTAGTTATAGTTTCTAAAAGCTTAAAGAATCTTATTAATCCATATAATAAATCCATGACTACTATGGTCACATATATAAGATTTTCCACAAGAAGATATATTACATGTATTTTTATCCTTTTCCCAAACTAAAGCTAAATAAATACATGGTTAAGTATAATTGTGATATTTCTCCTCCATAAGATTCTCCTTATAAGTAAATGCACAAATCAAAAATGTAAAAATAAGGCACTAGGCAGAAAATGGAGTACAGTAACTGTAAAACTCTGTTCACCTTCATTCAAGTCAGAATGTAGAATGAAGAGATGTTCAGTTCAAGAAGTCAAATTGAAATTATAATGACCTCAGGCCAAATAACAAAAAAGGTTTAAAAAATCAAAAAAAAAAAAAAATGACAAAATAAAGACTGTTATCCAGCTGCCAGTGCCAGCATATGGTCTGGGAGAAGACACCCTGGGCCCTACATTAAACTGTTAGGTTTTTATAGGGAAGAAAAATGAAATGTGAGCCATTGTCTTCCAAGAATCACATAAACTATTTGTGACCATAGTAGTAAATTAATAATAGTTAATATCCATTATTTACTGTATATCAGGTACCATAAAAGCTACTTTACAAGGCTTACCTTGTAAATCTCTGAATCAACCTTAAGTGTGTATACAATTAATATCTGGGTTCTACAGTATAGGTAACTGAGGTTTAGAGAGTAAATACATAATCTAAGAACCCACAATGAATGAGCAAAGAAATCAGGATTTGAACCCAGCAGGCTAACTCTTTGTCAGCCTAGCAGATCTCATGATTGCAAAGTGGTAAGGGTTGGGCCCAGCAAAGATGAATGGTATCTATGGACTCGGCATGGAAGTGCAAGTACTTCCAGTGGTAAGCTCTGGTGCAGTGGAGAGATGTCATAATTATGTGTTTTAGTGCTTTGTACTGTATAAATTATCCTTCTATGTCATCTCATATCACATATCATCACTTCCCAACAACCCAATAAGAAGGATAGAGCAGGCTTTAATTCTATTCCATGGATGAGGAACAGATGCCTGGGACTTATTCGAAGTCACATTTGTTGAGAACAGACAGAACTCAAAATCTTTTTTTCTCCATGACTGTCCTATTTCCACTATAGCATATTATGTAGACCACTATGTCTAATTAGTATAGGATAAGTCAAACATTCACAATGTATATATGTTTTCAGCACAGAAAGAAAACTTACTGATTAACCTAAAGTGAAATTTGAAGGCTCATAAACAATTTTTCAGCTGACCTCTCTGCCCATAACTTTGTAAGTTTTTCCTGCAATTCCTTGGCAGGAATCCTGAGCTTCCCACTCTAAGAAACCCCAGACGCAAGGCATAAGGAAACATACATACCTCTTGATGGAAGAATCCACAAGGCATTTTGCAAAGGGCATGGATAAAGAGAGGCCTTTAATTGTGAGCTTCAGTGCAATTGATTTACATTCAAGAACCTGAATAATCAATTTACAAAGAGAATATATGAGTTGAAATGAAGATGGGGGGAGTACCAGGTGGGGATAAATCAGGAATGACATTTCTTCGGCATAATTATCATAATTTAAGTAATAGTTATACATACAGAACAGTAGAAGTAGCAAGATTATTCTAATTTTCTTAATGAAAGAAAATTCACCTCTTTAAAGAAAATTTAAAAATTTAAATGAGAAGGATCTTAATTACATAACCTTAACATGAAGATGTTCATTGTCTGAAATAAATCAGTTCACGTTGTGCTGAAATCTGTTTCATTTTTCCCTTCGTGTTGTGTGACTATTTCCTTATAATAATTCCCTTTGTAGAGCACAGTCACTGCTCAGCCAACCTGGCAATTTTTCCTGAGTAGGAGGCTGTCAAAGACCATACAGAGTGAGGAAAAATGCAACTGTCTTTCTACATCGTGACACTCGAGAATCAGAACCAGCGCTCTTAGTAATACAGAGATAATGTGTGACCTTCGGGCTTAAATGTAGAGAAACAGAACTTTTGTGATTACAATGTGTTCGAAGGCAGAGAAAGCAAAGGCAAAGAAAAGTAAGCAGTGTTTAGTGTCTTTGAAACCTTGAACATAGGTTTTTTTTTCTCCCTCTGTTTGATAATGGTTAAATAAAATGAAAATTCACAATAGTGCACTTTGTAAGGAACGCGTTGTCTTTCTTTTAATCTAGAAGAGAGAAGTAAGTCATTGAACAAAGCAAATTTTTGTTAAAAACACAATTGTAATTAATGTGTATGTCATGTACTCACACACATTCAAGGAAACCAAAAAGTCCTTCCATTTCTGTAATTAAACTTCATTTCTCCTTTCCAGGAAGGCAAAACTTCATTTCAGGGAATTCAGGAGCCCTTATTCTCCCTCTGAGATATATGCAAGCCCAGCGAGCTTACATAATGCCGAAGTATTGTGGGGCAAAGGGAACACGGCCTCCTCAGCTACAGATCAGGCATCCATGGAGATGTCCCGCCTCTCACTTGGGCCTTCAGTGATTGCTTCTTGGGTGTTGCACTAGTTTGCTTGTCAACAAGACCCCATCAGGTCCAGTAACTGTCTCCACTACTTCTGCATTCCTGTTAGGTGTGAAGGAATTATTAAATTTTCTTGCCAAAGGATATGGAAATCCTAGCTGGTCATATGTGCGTTAAATATGCTTCTCAGCCAGTGCTTTCAAAGGTTTTGCTATTTCTCACAGTTCTAACTTGGAAATAAGGCGTGCACCTTTTCTCTTTCTGTATCCCCACAGGCCACCAGGGTTTGATTTTGGATTTTTTTTTCCTGCCTTCCTTGGGCTCCCCTTGGAACACTGGCTGACATCTACACTCATGGCACTTCTATTCTGAACTTTTTCTCTCTTTTAATGCTTAGGAAATCTGTCCTCCATGGTACATGGGTAGGAGCGTTGTTCTTCCTCATATTTGCTGCTACAACTTTCATCAACATTATGAAAAATTTGTTTCCCTAAGGAGAAAAAGCGAATATCACATTTAGTCTGGGGCTTAGTGAAAAACAAGTTAGTTTCTTTAAAATGAGATTTGGACCTGCTATGTTGAATTCTGCATGAATGTGCTCAATAGTAAGTATTTCACTGTCTGCTGTTATTTAATTAGAATTTGAAACATCATCCGACTTACAGACTGAACACACAGTCTACGAAAGTCAGAAATAAGCTTTTGCTTTTGGGTTTTTTTTTTTTTCTATTTTTTAATCTACATTTTCCCCTTCTGACTGTCCAGGTGTTTAAAAGGAGGAAGGGTTGAAGAGGAAAAGTAGATTTGATGATCATGTGTGCTTATACATAATTATTTTTCTCTTGGAAATATATGTTCTTTGATAGCACAATCAGAATTACATATGGCAGATTCTTTCCAAATGATTGAATTTTATAAAATACTTGGTAGTCAATTGTGAAGCAAGATGATGAGGGAGATTTGGTGGAAAAAAAGAACTGACTTTTTTAAAGTAAGATATGGACCTCTTTCTTTAAGCCGTGTTAATCTGTTTAATTCTATTTTACCATATTTTTAACAAAAATTAGAAACATCATTTTTATAAACACGCCTATAAATGTAATCCATCTTTCTATTTGATTCACTTATACATTTATCTGATGTGAACAGAGACACCTTACTTTTACTACACTACATTACACTAGGATTACACAATAGAGCCATCTGGACAGCCTTCACCTTGGATTTGCGTGTGTGTTGATGTGCATTAATCTTTATTTCAAGACAATTTATATACTTTTAATTACTCTGGTTCCAAGTAATTCTGTGTTTATCAAAATAAAATACTAAGTTTCCTTGGGGTTTAAGTCATACTTTTGAGACCAATGAGTCTTCAAGATTGTTTATGCCTTTACTGTACCCCGTTTGGTTGATTCAGGTAGTTAAACACTTACTACTCTGCCTTGTTCTGGGTTTGTTCCATAAAGCAAAGTCTGAGAGTCTGTCATTTTGAGTGCAAGAGGGAGAACATCAGAGGACAAAGAAGTAAGGGAGTAGAAAGAATGACACAGAAAGGGGAAAGGCAGTGAAGTGTGCCTTGTTCAGCTGGTTACCACTTAGGACAACAAGAGTCCATATCCCACTGGGGACCCTTTGAGAAAACATGTGAAGCAGATTTATCTCGCTGAAGGATGAGAAGATGGGAAATTTCTACACCTATTCACTTCCTCATAGCCCGAGAGCTGCACATGGCATTGCTAACTCCTCTCTCACTCTGGTCTGCTCCTATTCACAGGCGCTGAGAGTTTACTGTGGCTTTGGAAACCCACAGAGAAGCCTGTAGCATGCAACTGAGTCAGGGGCTGACAATATGCACACTATTGACAGAAATTTATTGCTTTCTCTAAAGTTGAGTTTTCATCTTTAAACAAATTATATTACATGCCTTCCCGTCTTTTCATGATCTAGAACTCTCTGGAATTTCTTTCAGTTGTACCTTGCTAATGCAATTTATCTCACCACACATTGTGTGATAGCAAAGACTCTCTCCATTTTACTTGTGAAAAAAAGGGAATTCAGAGAGGAAGAGTAATGTGGGCCTTCAAACTTCTTCACTATATTCTTTCCGATATACCAAGCTGCTTCCATTGAAGAAACAGATGTGAAATTAGAAAGACCTTTGAAATATGTAAATTTCACATAACAGAAGAGAAAATTAGTAACAGTTCAGAAGAACATATTCAGAAGAAGAGTGAGGAGATTTTAAAAAATGGAAAAATAATGAAGATGGTGAGAAACACAAAGGATTTGTGAGAACACCTCACTGGAGTTGCAGAAAGAAAGGAGAATTTTTTGAAAATATTCTATTTGGAAGAATTAGATATTCAATATTTAACATGTGCTCTATGGCTTATATTGATTGCTTATTTTGTTGTCAATATCCTACACCCTACTGAAGCTTCACATTTTTAAATTCTATCTCCAGTTTTCAATTTCCCCACACATTCTGAAATTTGATAAGTTTGGAATAAGAGAAAACTTACCATGCTTGATTTTGGCCAAAGGGCAAAACAGTCACAGTTCATGCTTTGCTAGATTTTTTTTTTCTGCTTTAATATGGAATGAGAGCCCTGCAGCAAGGATCTCCATAAGAGTGCTGGCTTCAAACTAGTTAAACCCAGAGCAGCCATTTTGCAATAAGTGTTTTCTAAGATTTGCTTACCAGAAATACCTCAGAATGATTTTGTAGCATGTTATCCTTTCTCCTATTTTTAAAGGGATTTTATCACCCAAATACAGCATTTCAGGTGCAACAGTTGGTGGCAATGGGACAGAACATATCAACAAAGCAACTATGCTGCTTCTGGCTGACAAATTCCTGAAATGAACAAACCAAGAAGAAAATTATTAGATGTGATGGTAATAATTAAGCTACATTCAATACTTTTGCAATACCTGTTTAACAAACTCTTACAAAGAGTGCACCAAAGTGGTCCCTGAAACTCCTTCAAACCTGTTTAATGAGAGCCACATTCTCTTTCAAACTTCACATTTCCAACAATTCACAAAAGCAATTTTGAAAAAATTTTCCCATGAAACAACCCCTGTGCCTTGTAATGGGAAATATCCTCTCCATTGTAATAGCTCTATGTGAAATACCACATAATATTAACCTACATGGACATTCCTGAGAAAATTTCAAGTGGCTTGTTTTCTTTGACAGTCAATGTACCTCCCAATAATCTCAAAACTTACAGGGAGCAGAAAATGAGAATGGAGAACACAGCCTTCTAAAATAACCACAATAAACTGCTCGTGCTGGCCTCAGCAGAATAATGGTTAATATTCTCTTAGTGATCACTAGGAGCCAGGCACTGTTCTAAGTGTTTTCCACATATTAACTCATTGTAAATCCTCATAAACAATATTATCTTTCAGGCCTTGCAATGAAGAAAGTGGAGACACATAGAACATAAGTAGTTTTTCCAGGGTTTTCACAGCTGGAAAAGTCAAAGCCAGGATATAAACCTCCAGCTCTAACATGTTACATTAGTTTCCCCCTTAAAGTACTTCTGGCCTCCTGAGAATGAGTCACATGGGTTTTCTCAGCAATTTTTACTTCATTGAATTACGTCTTGCACTTGGGAAGAGGGTGCACCTGCTCAGAGGAACTAAAGAGTTGGGGCTTTGCATCTAGGAAAGGAAAGATGGTTCAGGAAATTTACCTCTCAGTGGATACTGGTGCTCTATCAACCATAGTGTTTCATATAGTACAGTGTACGCTGTAGGTGCTGAGTAAATTTTTACTATGCGTACTGAGTACATTTGACCTCTGCGTGGCTGAAGGAATGAAGGTATTGAAGGCATCTCATGGTAAGGGATATCAATGAAATAATGAAGAGTCCCAAAAACTTAGTCATGAGAGGCAAAACTGAACTATCTGTTGCTTTGGTTGCAAAATGCGGTTATAAAATAATAACATATACCCTATTATCTACTTTATGCAGGAATAGCATTTGGCAGCTAATATGTATAGTATCTTAATCCTTATAATAACCCTATGAATTTGCTATTATTACCCCCATTTTATAGATGACAACCAAAGTGCTAGTTAGTAGCAGACAAGATTTTAATTTGGGTCTAAATTGTTTTACTACAATGCTGTGTTCTTTATTGTTACTCTAATTTTCCACCCCCCGAAAGAGTCTAAATTGAATTTTTTTCATGTATACAGGAATTGTCCAATCAGTGTTGCATTGGCACAGTTTTGCACGGAGTCTAGGTAGCAAAGTTGCAAGAAGGCCTGGGCTCTGTAGCATATAGGTATCATAAGGTGCCAGAAAACAGTCAAGGTCTCTAAGTTAACACCAGGGAGAAGTGAGGAGGATGCACGAGGAGAAAGTAGAATCAAGATAGGTAGGCAATATCACACACAAGAGTCCTCAAAACCAGAGTAAAACAGACGCTAAAGAGGCTGACTTCTATAGCTCAGTTTTGCTAGAGTCTAATAGCTTTCTTTTTATCTCCAACCTGAAGTCAGGTATTCAAGTTATGGCTAATGTTCTATCTTAGGATGTTGTGCCTAACAAAATGTGTTAAATAGCACAGGTGAGTAATCAAAGCATTTCAGTACCCCACTATAGCACATTTGATTGACAGCCATGAGAAGCTTGATTAGCAGTTCTGTGGGCCTGATTATTCTAGCCCCTCATCTGTCTTTTTGTCAACCAATGAAATTTCTATTTTCACTAAAATGTGTCAACAATAACAGAAGATATGCCCATCTGAAAATTTTTATAAAGTCATTTTATTTCAGGATGGAAAACTAAACCAAAAATCATGCCATCTGAAGTGCAAAATTGTGACTTTATAGTAGATATGCAACTATTTTTTCATAATTAATACTAGAATGACAAATAATTATACATAGTGATTCGTAAAAGATGTTAGAGTGACTAATAACGTAGGAAAAGTAGGCATATTCTTCAGTCATTTTAAAAAGAGAGAGAGCTCTTAGTCCACTATCCATTCTAATTATATTTGAAATGTCAAAATATTTCTTCGTTCAAGGATATTCTACCCTCAACCTCATTGTTAGGAAAGAAAAGAAACACAGTTGGACTAGAAACCCGAAAATTATCTTTGAGAGTTAAAAGTAACAAACCACAACAAAATAGTACCAGGGGTTTATAGACCTCTGTAAAAGGTTCAATTTGTTTGTTTGTTATTTAAGCCCTCTATATCAGAATCCAAAGTCAATTAAGAATCATAGGATTGGGGCGGTGAGATAGCTCAGTGGCATAAACGCCTGCCTGGCAAGCATGAGGTCCTGAGTTCGACTTCCAGTACCCACATATGGAAAAAGGGCCGGTGATATCGCTCAGCAGCACGGGCGCCTGGCTGGTGCACAAGGTCCTGAGTTCGACCCCCAGTACCCACAAAAAAAAAAAAAAGAAAAAGAAAAAGAATCAGGATATTAAGTAGTCTTTCACTAAATTTGAAGACCTATTCTAGACATGCTTTCTAAATTTTTCCTATTGTATAACCAACATTTCCACGATATTCCTTTGATTTGTCTCATATTTTATCTGTAAGTTATTACCATAGGTGGTTAATAATTGATTGATTTTATTAACTTATTAAGCTAAAATATCATTTTTTATTCTTTCAAATCCTCCTTCAAAAAATAGTATTTATATAGAAATTATTTTCTTTTTCATTTCTGTGCATTAGAATTTTTAAAATATAAAACAGATTAAAAAGGAAAATCATCATTTTATTGTTAACATGTATAACCCCTTATACAAGTATGGCTACACCATCCTTTCAACAGATATGAGAAAGTAAAGGAACTTTTCTGAATCGTGAGTCTTACATAATTAACATAAAAATACTTGCTAGAAAAAGTGAGGCAATTTAAAATATTTTTTTACTTAAGCTGATACAGATATTTTGTACAAGAGTTTAATTTACAGAATCAGAGAATCTCAACACACAGCAATCCATATATAAACATATAATGTCAATTTGTTTTATCTCATAATATTTATTTCAGAAGCTCTTGTGAACAATAATATTCTAGAAATTTTTGCTATATGGCATATGTTTGAAAAATTATGTGGGAGGCTCACTGTTGAGTAAAAATTCCACTGTACTTTATAGCTCTACAATCTTAGGAATGTTGGTAATTTTCAAGAGCAGATGGTCTTCTTGGCATCTGCCATAATATTTAGCATATACAGAAGTGCTGAATGCATGAGGATGACCAAATAACAGGCTTTCCTGTCTTTGTCTATTTAAAGCTTACAAGGAGAAGAAAAAGATTAAATGAGTACATTATTTAGTTCAGGACTTGTGCAAACAGCAGAGTCAATTAAATGTATTGTCCTTTAGGCTTGGAATTCTATTGCAACCTTCATTTCACAGTATTTCTGGATGTGATGACCATCACTAAGTTCTCTCTGAAGTGTCTGTGGACATTCCCGGCAGGCTCAGTAAATACTCAAGAAGAAACTCCCGTAATCATTTTCACTTCTGTCTTTTTTTAATGGAGAAAGAAGTACATGATTTCTGCCTGCAGTGAAAATGAGACCCAACTTTCAGGAGACAAATTCAAAGAATATTTTTCATATCTCCAACTCAATAAGTTAATCAAGTTTTCTCTATTTTTATTATTGAAAATAAAGTTTTCCTGCATACGTCTACATGAAAAGTAATCAGGTAAAAATGTATATGTCTTTGTTTTAGGGGCAGAAATGAGAACATGACACGAAGACTTTCAGAAATTCAGAATATTCATTCTGTTACTTGCTCTTGAACTCCTACTGTATGTCAGGTGTTGTTCTAAGCACTGGGAAAAGCATAATAAAAAAGAATTGCAGTTTTCTAAGAGCTTTCAGTACCATTCAACTATCACTGACCCCCTTTGTCAAGTGACTTATCCAATGACCTTTACACAAATTCATCAACAAAATACCTCATTGGTTGAATAAGTTTATTATATAATGAAAGAAAATTATTTGATCTTTTAGTAGAAAAAAAAAAATCTCTTCAAAGGCCAAAATGCCAGATACAAATTGAATAATGAAATGTAGCATACTGTCTTGAGCAAAACACTAATTGCCAACTTTGATTGTTTCCTCTATATTGGGTGTTCCTTAGGAATGCTTTGTGGAATCATCAAAGGAAAAAAATGTGAGGAAGGCTATTTTTTTCATATCTTTCAATAAGTTAAAAAAATTAATTTCACTTAGATCCACTGTAAATATCCTTATGCAGATCAGGTCACATACACCTAATTATGAAGATAAACAATAAAAGGTTTCTCATGTTGTTTTAGGAGTATAGTAATATTTTTTACTTTTATCCCAGCAAGCTTCAGTTTGGTAAAGATTAATGTGCATTTGTCAACAGGAAATTTCTAAGGTATTCGAAGTTTCTCATTTTAGATAGCCAATATTTTCTGAACCAAGGACTATATATTAGGAACACAGTGTATTTACTTTCCATAGAGCTTTCGTGGCTTCCACTAGATAATTCCTCTGCCAATATCTCAGAAGGAAATTCAAAGAGGGACTGTCATTTCCCAGTTTCAGAAAATTTTCTCTGTTCTCATAGTGCATAGTGCCAACAAGGTAGCTGCCTCTTATTTCCTGATTCTCTCCCAGCCACCCACCTGCAGCCACTCAGGAATGGCACCACCATGGTCCCTTGGGGACTGGGAAATTCGCTGACTCAAACTTCTGCCCAGACTTCCAGACCCTCTAAAGAGCTATTTTCAAAACAGAACAAATACAGTCACTGGAAAGAGAGCTTACTTAGATGTATTTAGTCAACAATCCTGCCTGGGATAACTGACTCCTTTGTCTGTAATGGAGACTTGAAGGAAAAAAATGTGTTACCAATTCCAGTACAAAGTTGCATTTATGTTTCATATGAAATCATTACGAAATAACAAATTTCTAGCTGCATGACCCTGGGCAAGAAGTTTTATGAACTAAGTCTAAAAATATCTGTCCTGAAGACTGTGCAAGAATAAAACGAGATCATGCATACAATCAGCTTATTACAGTTCCTGGCAAACAGTGACCACTGTGTATTTTCCAGGGGCACCAGTCCCATTGATCTCTATGTATGGAGACCCCTGGAATTGGCAATGATGTGATGTGTTGGAAAAATATTAATATTGAAAAATAAGGTCCAGTGAGATAGCTCAGCGCCATAAGTGCCTGCCTGGCAAGCGTGAGGTCCTGAGTTTGACTCCCGGAACACACACACACACACAAAAAAAAGCTATGTCAATTAGAATACATAGTATAGAGACATTCTTTTCCTTTTTATCTGTGCATAGAGAAATAATAATAATAATGAAGTTATTCTGCTAAAGTTACCAGTCTCTGAGAACACACCTACCTTATGTGAAGGACCCACCTGAGAAATGGTAGTGAGTTAAATCAGGTGATGCACTGTGTTATAACACGGTTCTATGGAACTGTCCTCTGGGCATACAGTTCTGTCCATTTAACTCTTTACATCCTCTAAAGTCCTTGTATCCCTCCAACAAGAGCTCTTTTCAGCTGCCATTCATACACATTTTGCCAGTCCTTTCAGGATGCTGGGATATTTCTGGTATGTTTCAGTACAATTCCTGAATGCTTGTGATATTCTCATATCAACCTCTCATTTCCTTCATTCTTTTTTTGGAGAGGATTACAGCCTCAAAAAAAATATATATATATACATATATATATATATATACATATATATATATATATATATATATATATATTTATGCTTTGGATTTTTTAGAAGCTGTAGAACTATTACATACATATCTTTTTGCTAGCCTTTACAGGTCAAATCTATTTACTACAACTGTAAAAAGAAAGGAGGAAAGATAACAACAAAGCAAAAAAGTAATCTTACAGAAAACAGTCAACTCAAAATTGAACACTGGAATGTTTGCTACTACTATGTGCACAAAAATCCTGCCACACAAAAGCTCAGAGCATGAAAAATTACCTAAGTTAACCATCTCCTAACAACTGGTGGGAATATAAATAAGTTAAACACTTCGGAGAAAAATTTGATGATACCAAATAAACTGAATTTAAACATAACCTACAATTCCACAAGCCCATGCAGTACTACATCCTGAAGAAATTAGCACATGGAGAAATATATTAGTTTACATATTTAATCATTGCTTCTATAAGTGAAAATTTGAAAGAACTCAAATATCTAACAAAAGAGAATTATAAGTTGTTTATATTTATAAAATAGTATACTACACTGCAGTCAACAATAAATTAATGAGACAAAGATGAATAAATCTCAAAAATATAATAGTGAATGAAAAGCAGGTAGCAATTTCATGCACTTAATTTTTTCTACCAAGTGTTTCATTAAGGATTTGCTATGCGGCAGATGCACAAGATTGTTCTAAATCATAGAAATTTCTCCAGGGTGGGGTGGGGTGGAATACACAAAGCCCATGATCACTGAAAGCTCACATTCTCATCAGAGGCAAGAAATAGAAGTGAATAAATAAAAAATAAACACGCAATACATCAACAGTGAAAAGTGAGTGAAGAAAATTAAAACAGAGTATGAGGACTGAGACTAAAGGGACTATTTTATACAGGATAGTCACACAGAGATTCTGACAAAATATTGTTTGAGCAGAGACCTGAAAAAAGGCAAGGAAGCAGATAGGGAGAGTCCTTTCCCAATAAAAAAAATAGGGACATTTGGCACTCCATAGCCACAGTGCCACATTCTTGGACTCAAACAACTGTGGATCAGAAACACTGGGGGAAAATGTGTCAGAACTAAATACATGCAGGCTTTTCTCCTTGTCATTATTCTGTAAATAATACAGTATAACTACTATTTATATAGCGTTTGCACTGTGATAAGTATTGTAGGACATCTAGAGATGATTTAAAGTATAAGGAAAGATGTTAGAAGTTTATATACAAACACTACACCATTTTACATAAGGAACCTAAATATGGATTTGGGCATCCTCAGGGATCCTCGTACCAATCTCCTGTAAATACTATACTAAGTATGATCAAAATATTCGATAAATATGTAAAATTTTTATTGTAAGAATCTTTTTGGTTTATGTCTTATCCTCTGAATATCTACTTGAAGATGATACACAGTGTACTATTGTTATTCCCTTATTTTGTTATGAAATTTTGTTTTATTTTTCACAAAAAAATTATAATAGTAAAAGACATATTGCCAGCACCCCCTCAAGAGACTCCCCCTTGCTTCAAACAACTTATCTCTCATCATTCTTGCGACTTCCTGAAGCAGTTCTGAGTGTCTTTTGTGAGTGTCTCTATGAGATGTGATCAAAAATAAGAGTGAACGCTGCTACCAAATGCTATTCAACTGAAAGGCAGGCTTGTAAAGCTGTGATGGTGTGTCCTCACCCATCTTATTCCCAGGATCTGGCATTGTGTGACTTCTGGCTCTTCCCCAAAGTCAAAATGACCATGAATGTAAATGTTTTAAATTATTCAGAACATCGAGGCAACTAAAGACACTCATGAAAGAAGACTTGCAGAACTGCTTCAGAAAGCAGCAAGAATGATGGGATAAGAGTGTTCAAAAGCAATGGGGAGTACTTTTGGGGAGATTAATGTCACTGTGTCTTTTATCGCTTTTTTTAAATCTAAGATTCACTGTATTTTTCAGTCACATCTTGGATATGCTGTGCTACAGCACCAAGGTGAATTCAAAAAATAGTAAGGGGCCCAGTATGAAAAGGAAATAGTGGCAATTCTGGGCAACAAATGCAAGGCAGGGGGCATCACAATCCCTGACTTGAAATTATATTATAAAGCTACTGTGATAAACACAGTGTGGTACTGGCAAAAAAACAGAACTGAAGATCCATGGAACAGATTAGAAGATGCTGAAACAACCCCAGACATACTAAGCCACCTTATCTTTGACAAAGGTGCCAAACACATTTGCTGGAAGAAAGATAGCCTCTTTAATAAATGGTGCTGGAAAAACTGGCTCTACACATGCTGAAGATTAAAACTAGACCCATATCTTTCACCATGCACTAAACTAAATTCAAAATGGATCAGAGATCTAAATATTAAAACAGAAACATTAAATCTGCTGGAAGGTAGGATAGGTAAAACCCTTGGAGACATTGGTGTAGGCAAAGACTTTATGAATAAAAACTCAACCGCACGGGAACTATCCCAAAGAATCAATAACTGGGACCTCATCTTATTAAAAAGCTTTTGCACAGCAAGAGAAACCACCAACAGAGTGAAGAGACAACCCACAATGTGGGAAAAACTGTTTGCCAGCTGTTCCTCAGACAAAGGATTACTATCGAGAACATATAAAGAACTCAAAAAAATCAGACCTCCCAAATTTAAAGACCCACTCCAAAAATGGGCATCTGAGATGAATACACATTTCTCAGATGAAGAAATACTAATGGCAAATAAATATACAAAAAAATGTGCAACATCACTAGTCATTCGAGAGATGCAAATTAAAACAACACTGAGATACCATCTCACCCCAGAAAGAATGGCTACTATTAAGAAATCAACTAATAACAAATGCTGGAGGGGCTGTGGGGAAAAAGGAACCCTTCTTCACTGTTGGTGGGAGTGTCGACTGGTACAGCCACTGTGGAAGTCAGTGTGGAGATTCCTCAGAAAACTAGGGTTGGAGGTCCCATTTGACCCAGCTACTCCCCTTCTGGGCATCTTCCCAGAAGAATTAAAAACATCGTACCACAGCGACATATGTGCACCCATGTTTATAGCAGCACAATTTGTAATAGCCAGATCTTGGAAACAACCCAAATGCCCATCAACTGAGGAATGGATAAGAAAGATGTGGTATTTTTATACAATGGAGTACTATTCAGCCATAAAGAAGGATAAACTGGAGACTTTTATAGGTAAATGGATGCAACTCGAGAAAATACTCATAAGTGAAATAAACCAGAAGCACATGTGTAAGCATCGTATTGTCTCTCTAGTATGAGAAACTGAAAGAGTAAATAAGATCCAAAATGTACAATAGACATGATGAATCAAAAAGAAACTGGTCAAAAGGAAAGAGAGACTGGAATAGGGAAAAGAAAGAAGGGAAAGGGAAAAAAATTGTATATATATATATATATATATATATATATATATATATATAAGATGGTTAAGATAGATACACTACCAATTTTACTTAGTTCATTGAAGAGTAAGGTTTGTGCCAATAATGTTTGGACAATTGAATACTAATGTCTGGTATCCTGAATAACTAACTTAAAGATAGTAATACGTAATGTATTAACCATTGTTACCCTCCTATTATGTTGCTTTGAAAATTTGTTCTTTTTTTGATTTGTTTTGTTTTTTCTTCTCTTTAAAATAAAAAAAATAAAAATAAAAAAAAGAAAAGGAAATAGTGAAAGGAGATGAATCTAAGCAGCAAGAGCATGTAGGTCAAAGTAAGGATTTTGCTTCTTTTTAGGGTAAAATACAAAGCGAATAGGGAATTTGTGCAAAAGGATTATAAGTGATTTATTTTCAAAAGTGAAACAACAGGTTACAAAAGTGAAATAAATAAACACAGGTTAAATATCAAATGCTTACTCTTACATGAGAAATACAAAATATAAATAATTTAAAGAGAGATGATAAGAAACAGGTAGACTTTGTAGCAAAGGGAGGGGGATTTGGCATTAGGGCAGAGGGGAGGTCTGGAAGAGAAGGGGAAATAAAAATGATTAAGATGCTATATGTATATGTGTCAATTTCCCAAGAATAATGTAATTATTATGCATTGCAAACATATACCAATAAAAAGTTTTTCTCATAAAAGTACATTGCTATTGCCAATCATTTTATGTCCAAAAATAGTTTTATGTACTATAGAGATATCAAGAAACCACCTACAATGGTGTTCATTGAACTGTTTAATCTGCCTCTGGGAGTGAGATGCTGAGCACATTTTTCTTTGTTTAAGAGTATTTTTAACTTGTACTATTATAAAATGTTTCTGAGTGGTGGAAATTAAGAACTGCTCTAAGAATGGGAGATGATGGATATCTTAATTAGCTTGATTGTAGTAATCATTTCACAATATATTTGTATCTCATAACACCATGTTATACACTGTAAATATGTAAGATTTTATTTGACAATTATACTCAATTGAAGAAAAAATGGAAGTAGAGCTTTTGCAAATGGGAAGGGGAATAGGAATTGAAGGACAGGGAGATACAGGAGGGGAAGGGGACAAAAAAGAATTAAATGCATTATGAACATGTACAAACTCCCCATGATAAATGTAATCATTATGTACTGCAAACATGTACTAACAAAAAAAAAGAAAAAAAGAATTAGCAACATTATGAAACAGTGAAATAAAGAAAGATCTATTATAAAAATTCAAGTATTATCAGTTAAGAAAAATATTAAGAAAGAAATAGATAAGTAAAAAAGGGGTATGGGCAAGAAACCACAAAAATCATGATAGACATTTGAAATAAAGAGCTATTTACAAAGATATGAGCCTAGGAGCTACAAAAAACAAAGATAAACAAAAACACATTTTCTTTGGCAGCTCACATTTAAAAAAAGAAAAAGAATCACTCTGGGTGCTGGGTTGAGACTCATTCTAAATGATCAAAATCAAAAGCTGAGTGACTAATTTGAGTGTTTTAGAAATTGCCCAAAGGAGAGAGAATTATGGTTTGGACTAGCTTGGGGCCCATACAGGTGGAGATGGTAGCTGCACTCTAGATTCTAGATTGAGCCACTAAAATTTGCTAATGGGTTAGATGTAGGCTATGTAAGAAGGAAATTACAGGTGATTTAAAGGATTTTGTCCAGAGCAAATGAAAGAAGGAAATTTCTATTTACTGAGATGGGGAAGTTTGAGGGAAGTACAGATTTGGGGGTATGATAGAAAAATGATGCCCCCTTACAGATGTGCACCTACGGATCCCCGAAACCTGCGAGTATGTTACCTTATATGGCAAAGGGGACTTTGCAGATGTGGTTAAGGACCTTGAGATGAGGAGGTTATTGTACATGGGCTCAGTATAATCCCAAAGCTCCTTGTAAGAGGGAGCCAGGAAGGCCATATTCAGAGAAGGAGATGTGACTACAAAAGCAGACAATGGAGTGTTATGATTGCTGGAATTCAAGGTGGAAGAAGGCCAAGATTGAAAGAATGCAGGCAGCCTCTAGATGGTGGAAAAGACTAGGAGCCATTCTTCCTTTGAGTCTTGGAAGGCATTCAGCTCTGCCGACCCAACAAATCAAAACTTTGGTCCTGGGAAAGCAATGCTACTGTAGGGACAGGTGTCTAGAAATATGCAGAATATTATAGTGAAAGTAGCTAATTTCTTATGGCTATAGAAGAATTAAATTGCATGATTATAACAGTTAAACATGACAATGAAGAACTCAGGAGACAAAAAATGGTATCAAGTTTTAGAAGGCCTGTTGAAGTGAATGATTTTGATTATTCTTTCCAATTGTATTAGTAATATAGTAGTAACAGAGAAAAGTATTACGCTGCCACCTACCCTTATGTTACACATACGTAAATAAGACTATGCAAATAGAAAAGGGGAAAATGCAAATTGCGTATTCTGTGAGATACCACTGCACTGAGGGTAAACAGTCTTTTTTTTTTTTTTAAAGGACCAAATCAAGGAGGCTGAAGCCAAAGGATCACAAGTTCCAGGCCAGGCAACTTAGAGACTTAACAAGAACGTGTCTCAAAATTTAAAAAAAATCCAAAAGGGGCTAGCTCAATGTGAAGGCCCTGGTTTTAATCTCAGTACTACCAAAAAAAATATATATATCTATCTATCTATCTATCTATATATATATATATATATATATATATATATATATATATATTAACACTTTTAAACTTTACCAGCCATATGATCTCTGCCACACAACTGCTCAACTGCACCACTATAAAACAAACATAGCCACAGAAAATACATAAACAAATCTCTGTTTTCCAATAAAATTTTATTTGAAAAAATAGACTGTGAGCCTAATTTGGCCTAAAAGCTATACTTTGCTGAGTCCTACACTAGAATGACTAAAATTTTAAAAAACTAACTTCACCAATTATTGGAGAACAACTAAGTTCTTATAAATAATCTCATCCAGGGAGATTCCAACAGAGCTAATGAACAAAATTTATATCATTAACAAAGTTTTTCTACTTAAATGTCAACTTGGGTATATGAATAGGCTGAATTCTCCATGCACTTTTAATAGTGCAATGGTGACTCATAACTTAGGAGTTAAAACTAACATTCTATGCTATGTGATCTAAGGGAGACATCCTCATTAAGATGACAATTCAGTCATACAGACTTTTAAATAAACTTCAAAAAGTGGATACATTGGCTTATGAGAAATAGGACATTCTGGTAGAGTAGATTTTAGAATTTTTCTGCACAGTCAAGATTCTCTCTTTCTGTGAGTAAGCATTATTGGTTATGTAGCTTTACATCAAACTCTGGGGAGATTGATTCCAAGAAGAAACAATTAACCTGTGGCCCCTTCAGGCCAGAGGTCAGCCCACTCTTGCTCTGATCCCAGTGGCTGTGTGTCACAGTATTGGACAGTGCATAGACGGTGCTTGATAAATGGAAGCATGGTCTCCTCTGCAATGGTCACTTACAAATACTACACCAGGCTCATAAACCAAAACCTAGAGCAGCTTCAAAAAATGTTAAATTATGTTTAGTAAAAGCAATCAGCAGGTGCATAGAGTAGCTTTGGAGAAAACTATATGCATACGAACATAGTAATAAGTACTATAATGATAATAAGATAATAGCATACTTACTATATTGCAGGCACTGTACAGAATACTGTACACTTTTTTCTTTTACTCAAACTCAGACCACTCAGAATCCAAATTCTATTTGATACTGCTCATTACTTAAACCCACAAAATTAAAAACAATCTAGGGGCCAGGGATATAGCTCAGCAGCACAGCACCTGCCTGGCAAGCACAAGGTCCTGAGATAGATTCCCAGTACCAAAATAAATAAATAAATAAATACAATCTAAATGTTCAGTGGTTTCAAAATGGTTAAATGTATTTGGGTACAGTAACTCTATGGAGTAATATACAGCCATTAAAATAACAGCTTAAAAAACTGTCCCTCTGCTAAATAGGAGAAAAAAGACAATTAAATCTCCACTTTGATTACAATTATGTAAAAATGATGTTTACATATTAATAACTAGAATGGAGCAAAATATTAAGGAATCTATTTTATGCTGGTTGTGGGTAATATATTTAATTTCCATGAGTATTATTTAATATGGTCTTCTAAAAATTACTTGAAAAATTAGCAGTAGCAAGGGATATATTTATATTACATGGAAACTATATTTGTAACCAGTCTGTTTGCATTTAAATATCACCTCAACCAGGCCGGTGAGACAGCTCAGCATCATAAGCACCTGCCTGGCAAGTGCGAGGTCCTGAGTTCAACTCTCAGAACCCATATAAAGGAACAAAAGGGCCAGTGATATCGCTCAGTGGCACAAGTGCTTGCTGGCAAGGGCAAGGTCCCAAGGTCAACTCCTGGTACCCACATTAAAAAAAAATATATATATATATATATATATCACCTCAACCATCCCCATTTTAAAATTAATATGCTGAATTAGTGTTGAACAAGTAAGAATTAAGTTAAACTCCTATCAGATGACTAATTTGCTATGTGATAGAAGGACAGAGGGATTATACCTAATAAAGAATTTAGAGATGCTAATAGGCCTTCACTGCTTTGCAAGAAGCTATTCTAATAAAAACGTTCTATTTTCACCAGATCTGCAATGTCTACACACTACTGTTATTTTGACAACCCTTTGTAGGACAAATGAATTCTAGTAACCAAATTATCTTTATGTTCTGATCCTCTTTCGTGGGTTCAACACAGAAATTATTCTCTTCCCAGTGGAAACTGAAATCTCCTTCCCTAAAGTCCAGGCATTCCAAAGGTGACATTACCACATATTTGTGCATTTTTTTTCCTCTCCAATAAAAAGCCTACCCTCCCACTCCAGTCACTGAAGCCTTTGATTACCTCAGCCTTCAAAAAATGCAGCACTACCAATAACGATGTGGAGAGGCTGGGTTAGAGCTCCCAGTTTAGAGCACTTGGATCTGTTACACCACTAACCAGATTGGAACTAGAATTGAGACAAGTTGCTTAATGTTCCTAAACCACCAATTTTGGATTGTGAAATGAAAGTGCTAATGACATGAAACTCATTGAATCATAGGAAGAGTAGAAAATATTTAAAGAAAGTGCTTAGCCCATAGTAAGTACTCATTAATGTTAAGGTTTACTAAAATGATATGTGGCAGTACCATTGCATTTACTTATCAAAGCCCTTCAGAAAGCCCTGTATGCTCCCTACAGACTTCTGCCTGACTTTTAAAGCTCTTCACTTACATTCACCATATTTTCATTGGTCTAATCTTTTTTATAGCTTTATATATTTTTTAGGATATTTCATTGCTCTCTCACCTTTAAGTATATCTGTTCTTGAACTTCTTTACCAAGCATTGATAGATCTGCAAAAATTACTTAATGTTGATAAATTTGACATCTTTTGCTCAATCTTAAAAGTTATTTTAATATTTAAGCAATTTGGCACTAAAATACTGTGCCTTTCTGAGTGTTTGACATCAGAAGCCATCCAGCTGAGGTAAGGAATTCAAAATAAAAACATCTGGTCTTTTATCAAGGAGAATGAACTATTGCCACAAAGACTTAAAAGACTCAGAAGTGGTGGTCCCTATTTATTTCCATTTAATTCATTAGTCTGCCCCATGCCAAAACCAGATGGATCCTGGTGATTGACTGTCGACTAATGAGAACATATCCATTGCTAGCCCCAGTTACAGCTGTTGGGCCAGACCTGATGTCTATCCCAGATTTGTACTTGTTACCTTGATGAATGTACTCTAGTCAATACCTATCAGGAACCAAGATCAGATGTACTTTGTATTTACTATACAAGTACAAGGAAACATTAACAGCATTGTTGTAGGACTTTCTTAACTTTACCATCCTCTATCAAAATGTAATATGAAGGGGAGATTAGCATATTAATATAACATATTGCTGACATCACATTAATTAGGATTGATGAGTAAGAAGTGGCAAGTATTCTTGACACTTTGATAAGAAACATACTCCCTAGAGGGAGAGAGATAAACTTTGTGACTGTATGGAGCCTGCTACATTCATCAAGTTCTTTAAGGTACACCGGTCTGAGGCATGCTGGGATATCTCCTGTGCTACTGAGGGCTAATTATGATATCTCACTAAAGCTATCACTAGGACACTTGATGTTTAAGAGTCTTCCTCATAATGATTACATTTATTGCACAATCATCAAATACAGCACACATGAACTCATAAAAAAGTTAAAAATACAAATGTAAAAAGCTCACCTATTTTAGAAGCAAAAAGGTCTGTACTGAGACATACTGATCAACGCATTTAAGTAACTCAGAGATTGTAACATTTACTGCAGTAGACAACAATTTATGTTTTTAAAGTGGTAGAAGAGATTAAAAACAGAGACTTCAGAATCATCTCATTCCTATTCAGGACATAGCTACACAATTACTGGCTGTAGAACCTTGAGCGAGTTACTTTGGCTCTTTGACCTTCAGCTCTCTTGTCTGAATATAATAATAATATTTATCTATAGATTTCATGCAGACTGTTATAAGTTAGTACACCTGATACAGATAATGTTAGCTGTTACTTTTTAATACACTGGAAGTACCTCCAATTTTGAAGAGAAGGAATATGGGAGAATCCTAGAAAGAGATTGTAAACATTTGTGTTGATAAATTCATTTTAGTGAGTGAAATAAGAAGTATTAAGGGTTACTTTAACCAAAGAATAGATAAAAAGTTATTCTTAAGTATAATGCATAGGAAAGTAATATTAGGATCTAAAAACATAGCCATAAATACGGAAAAGGAGCCCATCAAAGAAAAGGTGAAGGTGACAGGAAGAGTGGGATGAATAGTTGCAGAGAACAGGCAGAAAGAACAAATTAGGAAGATCTTAAAGTTTGGAGAAAAAAAAATTTAGAGACCCTGGGAAGGCCAGACATGCATTTCAGTGGCAGATACCATGTGCGGTAAAGAATAAACACCAAGGCTCTACAGAGGGGACAAAACAATTGACACGGAAAAAGAAGATTCAGACAGTCCAGGGTTGAGGGAATTCTAATTTAGAAAAGCAGTCGAGGCTTTCTGTTCCTGCAGCTGCTATTGCCAGCGCTCTGGTAAGAGCATGCGAATAGGAGAAGGTGATTAACAAAAGCAAGAGGTATTCAGAGCCATTGAAGAAATAATTGCAAAAATAGTTGGCAAAAGCACGTCTATATGATCAAGAACTCAGTAGGAATCAAACAAAACCAGTGCTGTTAAAACCCCAATCACATCCAGTTGATAAATGTCATCTTGCTTATGTCATTTGTTTAATGATTCCCACTAGTGCAGATTTCAACAGAGACAACCTGTCCAAGGTTGGTGGAGCAGCTTTAAACGTGCATAGGAAATGCAGAATTGATTGATGTAAACCAGAAAACAGTATCAAGACCTGAGCCCACCAGGATTAAATGATAATGTTGGCCTCTAACACTGTCCAAATGGACTACAGAGGAAGACTCCCCAGTTCGTGTTTCTGTTTCAGCTGTGTGTGCAACCTTGGACCTTGCTTACTTCCCACAATCTCCATCCATAAGACAAAAATGATAGGGGTTCCTATTTCACATGATTGTTATAAAACTTAACTGAGTAAGTATGTGTAAAGGGTTTGCATATATTTTGGTGTTTACACCGAGTACAAAGTAAACACCAACAAGCGCCCACGAGTGGAATCTTTGTAGGGGACGTCCACTCCCTTTCAAACTCACTGCTTAGACCCATGTCATGAACTCTTAGTTATGAGGTAAAGTAAAGGTGAAAGATTTAAATTATTTTAAAGTTTCTTTTTCTTAACTATTTTACTGCTTATAAAAATAGATAAAGATAAAGGGAGGGGAAGCAAGACATTGAGCTATCAAAACTGTTCCCAGAGGTGGCCAGAATGTGATTATGCCCTATGTCATCAAGCAAAAGCCTTTCACACAGACACACACGCGCACACACACACACACATGCACACACACACGCTCCCATTTGCCATATTCCCAAGTCAGTTATAAAGATTTAAATACCTCCCTATAAAAGGCTCGAATTTGTGTTAGTCCTTCAGGAGCTAACATGCATTAACTACAGCAGAGTGTTGCTGTTGTTGTTGCTTTTTTTTTAATTTAATCAGTTTCTGAAAGAGACAGCCATGGAAAACCATGGGTTTGTAATTTTCAGCAAAGTTCTGAACAATAAATGAAAGTATCATACCAGAAATTTCTTCTCCTGGTACAGCAGAGACTCCCAGAGGCATTTTTTCAAAATAACAGGGACTTCATAAGCAGAATATTCTCTGCAAAGTGATAGAGACAGTGGTCCCTGAAATGGTGGCTCACTGGGGAAACCCCAGAGCCAGACTTTCTACCCTGACAAACGCACACCCCGGGGTCAAAGCTCTGTGATATTTCCTGCTTAGTTGAGGCTGTGACTAGACATGTGATATTTCTGTAAGAGTTTTCCCATCAATAAATACCCTCCCTAATGGCCATGAGGCAGAGAAATTACTTTACCTAGTTATTTATAGCATCAAAAAGTAAAAATATAAAATATTGCTTTTTTGGCCTAAGGCAGTCTCAATCTTTCTTTCTCTAACATGGCAATTATCTCAGAATATTTCTGTTAGTTACTTGTAGGATTATTAAATAATTTCTCAGGATCCAGCCTTAGAGGAAAAAATTCATTTAAATATTTATTTCCTGAAGACTTGAAATCAATGTAGACAAAGGCCAATTACAGAACTCTATCTAGAGGAGACAGGAGCCAGAATTTTGGCCGGTTATGAACTGAATATATGAATCATGATTTTATAATTGTCGGAGAAATGCTGCTGTTTCATCAGCACATGACTGTTTGTGAAGGATGCACAAGATGTGGCACTAGGCATGCCTCTCATATCAGGTCAGTGATCATTTCATTACATGCCCTTTAATTAAATTGACCGTGCCCCATGAGTCTGAGCTGTCCCAGAATAAAGCTTCAGGGCCTGTCTGCTTACCAGCTCTCCTATAATTCCTTCCAGTTTCTTTCATTTGGCAGTTCCACTAGTCCTACTTCCCTGATTCTCTGGCTCCCTTTCTGCCTTCATCCACGGGGTCTGACTCCTTTCAAGGCCCTTGGATTGATGCCCACTCACTGACCTTCAGCAAATGTCCAGGATATCACTTCTTATCTCTGTGCGCTCTCTTCCCACAGCAGGGCACCCATTGCGGCTGACCCTCCGACCAGGAGAGTAAGAAAGAAGTTTCACAGAAGCATTGCAGTTTCAGCAGCCCAGACACAATACACTGTCCAAGTTACAGACCCATTTCCAACCAGATTTGAGCTGAATTATCTGTGATCTCCACCCCAAGGGATAAAAGAGGTGCTAAGTTTCAAGCTGCAATCCGTAAGTGACAGGTAGTAGGGGTCTCTGCGCAGAAGCTCTGAAGCAATGTGGGGGGTCAGGACCAAAACTTTAGTATTTATTCATTTATTTATTTATTTATTTGGAAGGAACCCGGGGCCTTCGAATTGAGAGACATCCCTAGGCTCCTCTTTTTTGTTGTTGTTGTTTTTTTTTTTTTTTAATTTTCAGACAAGATCTCACTAAGTTGCCCAGGCTGGGTTTTCATTTGCAATCCTCCTGCCTCAGTGTCCCAGCACCAGGCATTCACAGCCATACCTGTCTAAGACTTTAATTGTTTTGAAGGGCAAACTGCCTAGAAAACACTGCCCGATTTCAGGGTTGAGAAACCCAGAAACTCTGCCTGCATCACTGCCCCCAGATGTCTCCCTCGCGGGTCCTGAGAATATCTGCTTTTTGATGATTACTTGGACTTGACTAGAACATGTCAGTGACCTCCATCTGTTACTACGTTAAAGAAAACCCAATCCATTTGCAATGGAAGTGACAGGAGAGACAGGATGAGCTGCTTCCAAGTCTGGCTGTGCTGAGATCCTATTCCCTCCAGCCTCACCCTGTTCCCTCCTACTCAAGATTCTGATGCTAAGATCCGGTGGAGAAAGAGCTGCTCAGAGCTGCCATCGCACTCCCACCCAAGCACAGGTTGCCAGTAGGCAGACAGGCTCAGCAGTTCCCATGGAAAAGGAGCTTCTGTTTCACTGTTTAGTTTAGTCAGACAGAGAGAAATCTCAAATAATTCTGATATGAGTAATGAAGTACTGTATAAACTGTTCGCAGCAAACTGATCTTTCTGTAATTTGTCACGTTACATATACAGGTATGCTTTCAGCAAGCTGCACATAGATCACAAATGCAAAAGAAAAAGATCTTCGTCTTGTATTATCTTTTCTTCCTTTTTTTTCAGGCAGAGTTTTTAATTTCCTGTGATGACTGATACTTCTTGGTTTGCCTGGCCCTTCACAATTTGAGCACTGAAGATCTTACATTCAGGAAAGCCTGAGACCCCTTCAAACCAGGATGGTTGATCATCCTAGTGGAATTTAAAAGCTGGAATCTTACTGCAGCACAGAGTAACATGTGGCATGGGAGGGAGTCAGCTGATACATCCTATCAATGAATATACTCTAAGGCACTATTAACACCAACACAAAGTGCTTCCTTAATCCTTTTTTTTTTTTTTTTTTGTGGGTACCCGGGGATCGACCTCAGGACCTCACGCGCCAGCAGGTGCCCGTGCCGCTGAGCGATATCACCGGCCCCTTTTTCGTATGTGGGTTCCGGGAGTCAAACTCGGGCCCTCATGCTTGCCAGGCAGGTGCTTACACCGCTGAGCCATCTCACCGGCCCCAATCCTTTTATTGTATCAAAGGTTTCCAAGCAAGGGACAGGAGTTAACACCAAAAAAAAAAAAAAAAAAAAAAAAGATCCTGAATAATGGCAAAATTTCCCCTTTTTTGCCCTTATGAAGAACCAAAGGGAAAAGATTGAAAAAATAGGTGCCAGCAATAATTGAATACCTTCATGCACAGCAAAGGAAACCATCAACAGAGTGAAGAGACAACATGCAGAATGGAAAAAATTTTGCCAGCTATTCCTCAGATAAAAGGCTAATATCTAGAGCAAGTAAAGAACTCTAAAAATTAGACCCCCCCCAATTTAAAGACCCAATTAAAAATGGACATCTGAAATAGACACTTTCAGATGAAGAAATATGAACAAACAACAAGTTGATGAAAAAATATTCAACATCACTGGCCATTCAAGAAATGCAAATTAAAACAAGGTTGAGATTCCATCTAGCTCCAGAAAGAATGGCTACCATCAAGAAATCAACCAGTAGCAAATGCTGGCAAGGCTGTGGTGTGAAAGGAACACTTCTTTATTGTTGGTGGGAGTGTAAACTGATGCAACCACTATGGAAATCAGTATGGAGATTCCTCAAAACACTGAAACTAAAAATTCCATTCGATTCAGCTATTTGCCTTCTAGGTCTCTTCCCAAAAGACATATCATACCATCTATGTTTATAGCAGCACACCTATGTTTATAGCAGCAAAATTCATAATAGCTAAATCTTGGAAACAGCCTATATGTCCATCAACAGATGAATGGATAAAGAAAATGTGGTATTTATACACAATGGAGTACTACTCTACCATAAAGAAGAATAAACTTGACTCATTTGTAGTACGGTGGATGCACCTTGAGACCATAATGTTAAGTGAAGTAACTCAGACACACAAGCTTAAGTATCTCAAGGTTTCTCTTATACAAAAAATAAATAAATATATATCAAAATAAAAGAACAAAGAGAGAGAAAAAGACATCGTAACCTAGCATGAACAATGTATCTAAAAGTCTAAAATTGTACCTTGACTTAATACAGTTTTCTTACATGTTTTGTGTGTTCTTTGGCATATTAGTCTGGTTTTCAATCTGTATATATGATAATTAACTTTATAATTTGCTTTATAAGATCTTATAAATAAATGTACCTGATGCTGGAAAAATAAAAGAGGGGTGGAGAGAAGGGAGAAAAAAAGAATTGAAATGTGTTAAATACATATACAAATTCCTTACAGTGAATGTAATCATTATATACTGCAAACATGCACTAGTAAAATTTTTTTAATTAAGTACCTTCAAATATTTCAGTATCAGTAGGGGATATATTCATTTTTAGTGAGAATTTAATGTTTCCAAGTAATGGACAGTTACTTACTTACAAATATATTTCCCCACTTGAAGAAATATATTTCTCCTACTCCAGCCTCTTCTGGCATCCCTGTCTCTGTCTCTCTGTCTCTCTGTCTCTCTCTCTCTCTCCCCCACCCGGCCTCTGGCATCTACAGTCACAGAAAATATTAAACAGCCCAACGTCCAGACATAGTCACATAAAACTTCATGCTAAATGTCTGTTCACCTCAGGACCACTTGATGTAGACATCATTCCATCTTCGGCAAAGTATTAAACAACATGCTTAAAGACAAGGAAAAAACGCAGCCTAAAGAGACAAAGCAAGAATCAGAACCAAACTGAAACACGACACAGATGTTAGAATTACAAGATAGGGAATTTAAAATAACTATGATTAACATGTTAAGGGCTTGTAATGGCAAAAGTAAATAGCAGGAAATAACAAATGGTTAGCACCATACCTCTTTTTTTATTAGTACATGTTTGCAGTACATAATGATTACATTCCTCATGAGGAGTTGGTACATGAACATAACACTTCTTAATCCTTTTTTAGACATTCTTCCTCCCTTCCCTCACTCCTCCCTCTACTTCCTCCCTCACTCCTGCTCTTTATTTGTATTTTGAGTTTCTTGTGTAAGAGAAACCATGCAATATTTAAGCTTGTGTGTCTGATTTATACCACTCGACATCATGGTCTCAAAATTCATTTCCTACAAAAAACTCAAATTTATCCTTCTTTATGGCAGAGTCATACTCCATTGTGTGAAAATACCACACAGTACACTAAAAATTTTAGGAAAACAAAATAAAAAAGAATAGACAGATAATATAAGCAGAGAGATGGAAACTCTGAGAAAGACTCAAACAAAAATCAAAATGTTAGAATTTTTTTTATTTTAACAGAAATGACAAATACTCTTGATGGCTAATCACCAGACTGAGCAAGGCCAACGAACACATCAGCATGAAGTTAACTGAAATACAAAGGTTAAACAAGACACAAAAGAAAGAAAACAGAACATTCAAGAACTGGGATAATTTCAAAAGGTGCAACAAATGAATAATTGGATTATCAGAAGAAGAAGAAGGAAAGGAGCAAAAGAAATCTGTAAAGTATTAATGGTTGAGAATTTTCCAAAATTAATGACAGACAACAAACCACCCATCCAGGACAATTAGGGCATAGTACCAAACATTGTTGCAGAACCCGGCACTGGACCAAAAGGAAGACACTCCGTGCCAAGGAGTTGGAAGGCAACTTTTATTACGCTAGTGGGCTGGTGGGAACCAGGTCCAAATCATCAGCCCTGACTCAGAGCAAAACAGAACCTTATATATGTTTGTAAGCAGGAAGTACTAAGCTGATAGTGGGTTATTTTATAATTGGTTATTTAGGCTGGGTCATATGTTGTTAGGCAGATTTGTTCTGAGCAGGTTTAGTCAGAGAGGGAGGGAGTTGGGGCCGATGAGGTGGATATAATCAAGCATGTCCTTGACTAGGCTGCTCTATCTTGGGAAGAAAGTCCTTGAAACAGGCTAGCAAAACAGGTTATGTTATGGGTTTATGAGTGCAGGCAGCACAGCTGGGTGCCGTCAGACAGAGCCAGGCAGACCGTCTCTGAGTTGCAGCTCGCGTGATCAGTCCAGGCTGAGTCTAACTATGTGGTGCCCTGGGTGAGCATATTCTGTCCCAATATGATATTAAGCTATTTGTTAGTTTGCTAAAATTCTAAAATTTAAATTTTCTGTCACAATATAAACACCAAAACAACAAACAAACAGAAGTAAAAAACACTATAAAAGTATAAAAAGAGAAGTGGTTTCCTGAGCTATGAGAAAGAAAGAGTAAGAGAGAGTGGAAGTTTAAATAGATGAAGCTGTGTGGAATTCTTTTTCTTCTTCCTCTTCTTCTTCTTCTCCTTCTCCTTCTCCTTCTCCTTCTCCTTCTTCTTCTTGTGGGTACGGGCGTCAACCTCAGGACCTCGCATGCCAGCAGGCGTTTGTGCCACTGAGTGATATCACCAGCCCTTTTTTTAGTATATGGGTACCAGGAGTCAAACTCAGGACCTTGTGCTTGCTGGGCAGGCACTTATGACACTGAGCCATCTCACCAGCCCTGGAATTCTTAAAGCAAATGCTGGACAGACACTACAATACTGCATTTGTGAAATCCCACAGAACTCTAACACAAAGAACAAACATGAATGTGCACGAATTCAAGAAAATTACTTAGGAGGCACGGGGAGGCAGAGTGGAATACGGAAGACGGCAAGACAGTCTAACTGTATTTCAAGTGGGTGATACAACCTTTCTGACGAGAGTGAGTAGAGCCAAGTGGCTGACCTAAATATTTTTGGAAATGAGTGGTCTGTTAGACTACTGGCACAAAAAACTGTACTCAAGCATTTTATAGTTAATAAACTTCTTTCACATAGGAGTATTGGTCACCAACTCTGACACTGCTGTGCATGCAAGCTGGAACTGAGCAATTAAATACACGTATAGTAGGACCCAGCTTTCTCACTGCTAGAGTGGGAGTTTAGAAATAAGCAAGAGAAGCTGGGCAAGGTGGTGCATGCCTGTAGTCCCAGCACTCAGGAGACTGGGGCAGGAGGATCGCCACAAGTTTGAGGCCAGCCTGGACTACATAGTAAGTCTAAAGCAGCTTGAACTACATAGCAAGACCCTGTCTCAAAATACCAAGAAAAAAAAAAGGCAGGAGGAAGAAGCTAGACTGCTTTATGTGACAGTGAATTAGAGCTGAACATATCAGTATTCATGATATCTTAATATATATAAGATAATACAGAGAAATACTCGTAGATAAGTATATATACAGAAGTTGTCAGACACATGTGTATCGTTCTGTGTACTGAGAGAGAGCGAGAACACCCGACAGCAACAAGCACAAAAGGAATAGGACTCTTTGTGAAATGACTGTTTCTAGGATTAGAGCAGGAAATACGGAACACCTTATAGTTTCAAATAAGGAACTGTGGAACACACACACACGCAGTCACACATATTGATGGAATATACCAAGGGGCATGGCATCCACTGACACAACTCCCAATGGCCAAAGCTGGAAAAATTTGAGTGACAAAACAAACAGAGCAGGACTGGACTATAACCTAAAGTATAAAATAAATATTCATGAGTTCAAACTAATATAAATAAATGATTGCCTGAATAAATAAACAAGTGGGAAAGAATTCCAAATATTGTATGTAGATACTTCTGTAGTCTGCTTTCAAGGAAGTAGAGCATAACTTCTCTGTAGAGCATAACTCTGTATGTGTAGGCTTCACATATTGACTTCCTTTTAAAGAGAAGTCAGTGTGGAAAAAAGACAGCGGAGGCCGGTGAGGTGGCTCAGCGGCATAAGCGCCTGCCCGGCAAGCGCGAGGGTCCGAGTTTGACTCCCGGAACCCACATACGAAAAAAGGGCCAGTGATATCGCTCAGCGGCACGGGCACCTGCTGGCGCGTGAGGTCCTGAGGTCGACCCCCGGTACCCACAAAAAAAAAAAAAAAAGACAGTGGAAACTGGGGGAAAAAAGTAGCTTCTCAGGGGAGAAACCTGACAAACACTACTTCAGCCTCATGATTTAAATTCACATGAATGATGATAAGTCACATTTCTCGTTTGCGTCTTTTGTAGGATGGGATGAAAATAGAACTTCTCCTATGTGATCTGCCGTCCCAAAACCAATAACAGGTGCCTAATAATAAGAACAATAAAAAATCCCAGTAGAGGGCCATTCTACCTGGCCAGCAATCTTCGAACTATCAAGATCCTAAAAACAAGGAAAATCTGAGAGCCATGTCACAAGCAAAGGAAGGAAACATGACAAAAAAACATAATGTGGTATCCTGGGTGCAAGCCTGGAACAGGAAAAAAACTGGGTAAAAACTAAGAAAATTTCTATCCAGTAAAAATTTTAGTTGGTAAAAATCTGTCAATATTATTTCATCAATTTTAACAAGTATAAATTTTAATACAGTAATAGGTGGAAATAAGTTCATGGAGTTGTCTGTCCTATCTGAACAATTTTTCTATACATCTATAATTCTTGCAAAATTTAAAATTTTATTGTCTATGTAATACAGTCAAGTGGGTAACATATGCCAGGTCCTGTTCTAAGGAGATACAAAGAAGATAAATCAATGTCTTTATCTCAAGAGCTCAGAGTCTATTAATAGAGACATATTAAAAATAAATACATATAAACACATCCAATAGTGATATGATTTTTGCAGAAAAACCAAATAGGATTGAGCACTGGAAGATGACGGGGGAAAGGTAGATACCTTTCCACTCCCTTCCTGCTTAGATAAGATAATCAAAACCATCTCTCTGAGGAGGAAACATCAGAGTAGATACCTGGATAAGCAGACAATGAACCAGAGGAAACAGCAAGAGTAAGAATTCTGAGGCAAGAACAGGGCTCATATTTTAAGAAGAGGGCTCATATCAGTGTGGCTGGAGCAGGAAGTGGTAGATCAAGGGGAGGGTGGCAGGCAGTCCATTCACACAGGACCTCAAAGACAAAGTACCAGTTCGACTCTCATTCTAACTGTGAAAAGAAGCTACTGAGGGATTTTAAACATGAGAGTGATGTGACCAATTTATATTTAGAAATCACGTTGACTGCCATGTAGAAAAATGACATTTTTATGGCTAAAGAAAACATCAGAGACAAATAAGAGGTGAGAGTAGTGAATCAAACAAGCTCCTGCAGGCCTGAACTAGGATGCAGACACTTATTTCTTGCCACGTACACTAGATTCTGGGAAGGCATTTTCACCCTTGTCACTGTCCTTCTGATACCAGAAATACTGCAGACAAAATAGCTCAAGAGGCTAATACTGAAATTACTTGAAAACTTAATGTTTTTAAATAGTAAGAAAAATGACTCTCAAAGGCATGGTCAAGAGCTGAAGAAAGTAAGAAGGACCCTTAAAGTCCAAAGACAATGACAATGGCAACAGTCAAACATCAAGAAATCCTGTATTTGTTTGCTAGGGCTGCCATAACGGAGTACCACAAACTGGGTAGCATAAGATGACAACAAAAATTTAGTCTCTCGAAATGTTAGCAGATGGAAATTACACAGCAAGGTACTCGCAGAACAAAGCTCCCTCTGAAGATTTTAAGAAAGAATTCTTTTTGCCTTTCCCTAACTATGGGGGCAGGGATGGGGGTGCTAGCAATCCTTAGTCCTTAGCACTCCTTGGATTAAAGATGCATTAGTCCAATCTGTCTCTGCCATCACATGACATTCTTGTGTGTGTACGTGCATGTGTGTGTGTGTGCTGAGAGAGAGATGCCCCTTTCCCTATAAGGACATCAACCATTGGATCAGAGCTCATCCAGAGGCGATATGACCTCATCTTACCTTGATTACATTTACAATCAAGATCAAATAAGATCCAAATCTCAGGTACAGAGCTTCAAACTTGCATTTGTCTTTTAAAGGGATACAATTTGACCCAAAACAGATCATATAAGGAAAAACTAGCCACTAAGTGAGAACTGATCTTTTCAACAAATTTTAGCACTGGGTTGAAAAAAAAAGAAATGGTGGTTGTTGATAATGACCAAGTTTCATGGGCATGTAAGTCTGAAGGTAGCTGTAAAATCTAGCCTAGCAGATAAAATGTCTATATTATCCACAAGAAATTCTGAGTTTCTGAGTCAGTATTAAAACAAACTCTTTTTTGCTTTTCTATTTTCATTCTTACTTTAAAGTATTGGTTCTAAAATGTTTTTTCTACCTAAAAGTCTGATTTTAAAAACACATGGGATGGTATTGTTTTCTATTTGGATATAATTCATATATGATTTCATAAAAATGAAAATAATCAAATTTGGTAAGAATCAAAACAAGTAAAGGCTCTTGCAAAAAAAAACTGCTTTGAAAAAGGAAAAGTTTGTGTCAAATACTATAATAGTAATTTAAGATATAAAAAACTAAATTTGGACTTTCTATTACATGCCTTTTTCTTTTCTATTCTTTTTTATGTATTCAAAGAGCAAAGATTATTTATAGAAAAAAATCTTGATTGCTTCCGTCTGCACAGGTTTCAATCTGCCTAGCAGCAATGTCTTAAAATGCCATCGTTAGTTGTGTGCTGCTATATCAGAACACCTGAGGTGGAGTCATTCGTAAGTAACAGAAATGTATTGGCTCACAGTTCCGAAGGCTGGGAAGTCCAAAACCAAGACCCTGGCACCCGGCAAGGGCCTTCTTGTTGCAGCACCATATGGGAGAAGAAGGCAGGAGAGAGAGCAAAAGGAGGCTAAACTTACCTTTTTTTTATTAGCACAGGTTTGAAGTACATGATGATTACAATTACTATGGGGAGTACATAACACATCTTCATGTTTTTCTGTCTCTTTTTTTTGTATTTTTGTTTTTCATCCCCTGCCCTTCTGCTCCCTTCCTGCTCTTTCCTACTGTTGTTCCTCTTCCCATTTACAAATCTATTTTCTTCATTTTTTATTACATCCCTTTTCCCTCCCCTCTCCATCTCTGTTCCCCCATCTATTTGAAATAATCTCCCTATTGCCTCTTTATATATCTCCTATTTTGCTATTTTGCTCATATAAAAGAAGCCATGTGATGTTTAAACTTGTGTCTGACTTATTTCACTCAACATTATGGTCTCAAGTTGCATCCACTTACCTATGAACACCTCAAGTTTATCTTTCTGACTGAGTAGTGCTCCATTGTGTATAAATATCACGTTTTCATTATCCATTCCTCCGTTGATGGGCATGTAGGCCACTTCCAAAATTTAGCTATTTTAAATTGTGCTGTGATAAACATGGGTGTGCAATACATCACCATGGTACGATGTCTTTAACTCTTTCAGGAAGATACCTAGAAGGGGAATAGCTGGGTCAAATGAAATTTCTATTTTTAGTTTTTTGAGGAATCTCCATACTGATTTCCATAATGATTGTACTAGTTTACATTCCCACCAACAATGGAGAAAGGATCCTTTATCCCCATATCCTCACCAACATCTATATTATTTGATTTCTTGATAATAGCCATTCTTTCTGGAGTAGGATGGTATCTCGGTATTGTTCTAATTTGCCTTTCTTTAATGGCCAGGAACGTTGAACATTTTTTCATGTATTTATTGGCCATTCATACTTCTTCTTCTGAGAAGTTTTTATTCACTTTGTTTGCCTATTTTTTGATTGTGTCTTTTATTTTGGATCTCTAATATTTTGAGTTTTTTATATATTCTAGATGTTAGTCTAGGAATAGCTGGCAAATTTTTTCCCATTCTGTAAGTTGTTGCTTCATTGTGTTGGTTGTTTCCTTTGCTGTGCAGAGCTTTTTAATTTGATACAAACCCATTTGTTGATTCTCAGTATTCTTTTTATACCATTGAAGTTCTGTTCAGAAAGATCGTGCTTATTCCTATGTCTTCAAGAGTTTCTGTTTTAACATTTAGATCCTGGATCCATTTTGGTTTTACTTTAGTGCATGGTGATAATTATGAGTCTAGAGTCAATCTTCTGGATGTGGATATCCAATTTTCCCAGCACTATTTATTAAAGAGGCTATTTTTCCTCCAGTGTATGTTTTTGGCCCTTTTGTCAAAGATCAAATAGCTGGATGTCCCTGGGGTTGTTTCTGCTTCCTGTATTCTGTTCCATTGATCCACATGCCTGTTTTGTGCCAGTACCATGCTGTTTTAACCACAGTAGCTTTGTAGTGTAACTCCTGATCTGGGATTGTGATGCCTCCTGGTTTGCTTTTGTTACCCAGGATTGCTTTTTCTATTCTTGGTCTCTTGTTTGCATATGAATTTTAGGATTGTTTTCTCTAGATCTGGGAACTCACCCCTTGATAATAGCATCCATTCTACTGATTTGGGAAGATCTGCTAGGGCCTAATCAACTCTTAAAGGCCCCATCTCTTACTACTAGCTAGCAATATGATATACAATACTTCTTACATTGCTGGGCAGCAGCAGCCAATCAGAGCTCCCCATCAGCCACGTGCACACAGGGTAAACAACCAATACACTAAGTGCACTGGGCTGCTACACTATGATATTCAATATGATATTTTCAATATATGATAGGTTTTTGGGGATGTAACCTCATCATAAGTCACAGAGCATCTGTATAGATTCATATGAGTGGGGACTTACTGGGGGAATTGGCTCACATGGTTATGCAGGCTGAGAAGTCCCACAACAGGCCACCTGCATGTGGGATACCAGTAGCATGGCTCCATCCAACCCCAAAAGCCTCAGAGCCAGGAAAACTGATGATAAAACTCTCAGTCTGATACTTAAAGTCTGAGAACCTAAGGAACCATTGGCATAAATTCCAGGTTCCAAAGGCCAGAGAGCTTTAGGGCTCTGATGTATAGGTCAGGAGGAGAAGGATGCTTCAGCTCTTCTAGAAAGACAGAGAACTCATCTTTCCCCCACATTCATATTCTCTCAAGGCCTCCACACAATTGTATGGTCTCTCTTACACTGAAGGCAGGTCTTTCCCACTCAGCCCACTGAGTCACACCACAAACCCCTCCAGAAACTTGTCCACAGATGCACCCATAAGTGGTGCTTTATTAACTCTCTAGGTATAACTAAACCCAGTCAAACTGACATGGGAAATTAACTATCACAACCATCAAAACTGTGCAAATGTGATTATATAATATAAAATAATGAGGGGCTGTATACTGGACCACTAAAATACTTACTCATGATATAACAAAAAAACAATAAAAATGTGTCTGCGTGTTTATACACTGACAAAAGTCATTCAAAGACTAAACTTACCATGTGTCTTCAAGGTAAACAATTAAATAGTTTAATATATATAGCCTAATGGTTAACAGTAATGCTTGCAATTTTACTTACAGAACATTATACTTTTGTCATATGTTTAATGGACAAGGTAACTTCTCCAAGGTGGGGGGGTGGACACAGAGTAAATATATATATATATTTACTCCTTGTGTGGGGAAATGGATGGAGTATTCTGTGTGGAACTTACTTTCACTGATCTTTTCCCAGATATCATTAGTTTCTTAGAAATATGAAATTAAACCTTTTCACTTTGGCTCTCAGGTAACTCAGGTTCAAAGTTATTATTATTAACAATTATATTCACCTATGTATGTTGAATTTTTCATCAGTTCTTCCTAATCTTTTTTTTTTTTTGTGGGTACCGGGGGGTCGACCTCAGGACCTCGCGCGCCAACAGGCACCCGTGCCACTGAGCGATATCACCGGCCCCTTTTTTGTATGTGGGATCCGGAAGTCGAACTCCGGCCCTCGCGCTTGCAAGGCAGGCGCTTACACCGCTGAGCTATCTCACTGGCCCCAGTTCTTCCTAATCTTAACCTCCTATTCAATCTGTTTTCTCATCTCATTTTTGTCTTTTAATTCCATATCATCCACATACTTCAAATGTTTCCTTACATTATTTCAAATCATTGTGCACTGGAAGATACATAAGTGAATAATAAAAAATATACTAAGATTTCACTCATATGGAAAGAAGATGATATAATTCTTATTCAGAGTCTCATAGTCTATCATTTTCAGGCTAAATGATTTTAAATTTTTTAACTGTGTTCATTCTGTCCAAATGACCCGAGAACAACACAGTCCTAGTCATTTGGGGCTCCCCCCATTAACAATCTCCCAGTTTCAGAGATTGTACTTCATTAAATGAACCTAGTCCTGCTCATGAAAAATAGCAGGGCAACGTGAGTTAGAGGTTTCTATTTGCTTCAACTTTGAAGAGTAAGAAAAAACCTTCAAAAGTAGAATGCAGGGGCCGGTGAGATGGCTCAGCGGCGTATGCGCCTGCCTGGCAAGTGCGAGGGCCCAAGTTCCACTCCCAGAACGATAAAAGGGGCCGGTGATATCACTCAGCAGCATGGGCGCCTGCTGGTGCACGAGGTCCTGAGGTCGACCCCCGGAATCCACAAAAAAAAAAGTGGAATGCATAGGGCCAGTGATATAGCTCAGCGGCATAAGCGCCTGCCTGGCAAGCACAAGGTCCTGAGTTCAACTCCTGGTACCCGCATATAAAAAAAAAAAAAAAAGTAGAATACATATACTTTAATGTCTGGCATATTTCAAACATTTGGAAAATATTTGTTTGGTGAATAAATTCATGAATGATAGAGTTAACAGTTGAAAGAGTACAGTCTTCCTTGAAGAAAATGGCACACTGTGGCAGATGGTGTCATTTGTTGACACTCCTCCTTTCCTTCTCCACCTCTGCCAGGCTCAGGGAGTCTGTGGGAATCTCTAGGTTATTTCACCGGTTTCTGAAGTGCTGAGCCTGCTCCCTGTACATTTGCTCCTAAGAATGAGAAGAGACAAAGTAGCTCAAGCATCAGACCCCACAGAGGCTGCTCCCTTCTTCCCTAACTTCCAGCTGCTGTACCAAGCCCTCACAGTCTACATGCTGGGCTCTGCCACAGCCTCCAAAATACACTTAGCAAAGCCTCTGTCGGTGCTGCACTGAAGCATGAGGGTGGACTCAGGTAGCAACTATTCTTTCCACGAATAAGAATTCACATTGCAGGCCTTTGACTTCTTCCTGAGATCATCCCACAATTTAAAATCCTACAGCTGATCCAATTTGTAAAATGTCAGGAGCACACAGGTTCTAAGGCCTCCCTGGCTCTTGGGAAGCAGGTAAGTCAACCCAGAGAACAAAAGTTACCAAGGCCAATGACAGAAAGAGCAGTGGAGCCTGTGGAATAATGTTGGCCATGGGCCAACAGCATAAGCCAAGACACTTTGTAGAACAGCTGTGCTCACAAGTAAACCCAGGCATCCCTGTTAGTTGATGTCACTTCAGATTTCAGGGCTAAAAAGCACTTTAGAGGTTTACTTCTGGCATAAATCTGTTCTACAAAATTCCAGCCAGATGGTCACCTGGTGTCTGCTCTTCTGCTGGGATGGGTGATCGCTCCCCTTCAAGGGAGCCAGAGTATAATTCTGTCCTGTACTGTGTGCATATCTGCTCCCTGCAGCTCCTCCTATTGTTCCTGGTTTGTTCCCTGTGGCCCCTTTCATATGTTCCTCTGCCCTCGGACATCCCTGTGGATCTGTGAAGCCAGCAGTTGAATTGTGTCTCTCCAAATTTAATGTGTTCAAGCCTTAACGCTTAGTGTCCCAAATTATGACCATTTTTGAAAACTGGATGTTTGCCAAAGTTCAGATGATATCATACTTGATTAGAGTGGGTCCCTAATCCAGAGTGACTTATTCCCTTGTAAAAGGGGGATATTTGGAGATGCCCACCCACACAGAGAGAGAACCCCATGAGTAGATGAAAGCAGAAATAATGTTTCAGCAAGCCAAAAAATTTCAGATTGACAGAAAATCATCCCGCTAAGAGAAGGGCATAGAACAGATTTTTCCTTGTAGCCCTCAAAAGGAATCAATTTTACCAACATCTTTATCTCAGACTTTCAGCCCCCAGAAATGAGGCAATAAATTTCTGTTTAGGTTACCCACTTTGTAGGGCTTTGTAGTGCTGGCACAATTACACAGGGGCCAAGCCCTCTAAGGAGTGTGGGACTGGTTCCCTAGGTCTAAAAAGCCACTGAGAGAGGACGGGCCTGTTCAGGGCATGGCTGGGTCAAGAGAGAATGCCCAGGCCTTTTAACTAGTAAATCTACCTCTTGGAAAACCTGTTACCAAGGACTTTATTTCTCCGGTGTCCTACTGGGATCCGGAATTCTTTTGGAATTAAAAATTAATATCTCAAAAAAGAACATAAATCTGGAAAAAAAAGAATGCAAAGTATCATATGAGGGCATGAAATTTTAGAAAGGCCCAGAAAGGCCTCCCAGGGGCTAACTTTTAGTAAAAACCTATGTTGGTAAAGGAGCTCTCCATGTGAATATTTGAAGGAAGAGCATTCTGGGCAACAGAAACCAAAACTGCAAAAGTCTTCAGACAGAAATATTCCTGTTTTATTAGAGCACTTACATAGGAGACAATTTTTGAGAGGTCCCTGGATCACATTATGTAAGGCCAAGGATACCAGATTTCATTCTGTGTCGGGAGCACCAGAGGGTTTTGATCAGAGAAGAAGTGACATGAGCTGACTTACATCAGATCATTCCAGCTGTGAGACATGAAGACCGAAGGACAAGGGCGCAATCCCACTGACAGGAAGCCACTTTCATAATAAGGTGGATGATGATGGTGGTTTAGACCAGGACAGAAGCAGTGAATGTGGTGAAAAATACATTTTGAAAAACTGATAAGATGCACTGTGTATGATCCAGGAGAAAAAGACAGGAGACAACAGCAACACTAACATTTTGGACTAAAAAGATAAAAGAATTAAGAGGCCATTCCAGAAGCTGTGTTTGGACACGGTGAGTTTAGGATCTCTATTAGGCATCTAAGTGGAGATGATATAAAGATCCCCAGTTTCATGGGAAATCCCACCTAGAGATATAACTTGGGTGTCATCAGTCTATAGACAGTTGATCTGGATGAAATTCTCCAGAGAAAATAGATTAAAAAGAAAAAAGAGCTCAGCCCTGGGGCATCTCTCGCTTTTAGGGATTAATAACAGAAGGAGGAATCAACAAAAAGATTGAGAAGGAATATCCAGTAAAGGAATACTAACATCTAGCAAGGGCTAGACCATCTTCATGGTGGAGTGAAGAAAGTGTTTCAAGGACAGAGTAACGACTTGCCAAGTAATGCTGGTAGATCAAATAAGAATAAAGCATGAGGAAAGGGATCATCATAGTTTTTAACCTATGGAGGCTTCTGGTGGTCATGATGAAAGTAGCCTTTTATTTGTATTAGAAGTTTGTTCAGTGTTGTTTAAAGGCACGAAATAATGATCTATTTTGAGCTCCTACAATGATATCAGGTAGCAGTGTCATGACCCTATATTGATAAAGTGAGCATGAGATCACATGCCTTGAAGAAGCTAAATCAGACTTATGATTCCATGAGTCACAAAGGTCTTTTCTCTGCCCCATGTGCTCTCTCTGGACGTGGAAGGTTAGGAGTTATTGCTGAAGTTGTCCCCTGTCCTTCACAACAATAGAGTTAATCTCACAAAAATAGATAGAGTAACTCTCACAAGAATAATCTCACAAGAATAAAGCTAATCTGGTTTATAAGACCCCTGGAATAACAAATCCCATTAATTCATTGTCCACATTCTACAGTGGACAGAATGTATACATATGTGTGCCCTCTTTGCCTCTGCCTACCATTTCCCATCTGTGCGGGATGTCTCCAGTACGTATTACAAGATTGTTCAACAAGTGCATATTGGAATTATGCAGTCATCATGCTCTTGGGGACCACTTCGGTGTGGTCTTCTGATGAGGCTGGGTAATTATTTTGTATATGCTTTCGGTAATGTTTTATGTGATATTTCTTTCTTCAAGATGCAAGATCCTATTGTGCTTCTTAGATTATTACTCCAATACAAAAAATAATTAAGGAATAGCCTTGATTATTTGCCCTAAATGCATTAAAAAAATAATTAATACATGAAACATTTAAAGAAGTATGTTTGCAAGTGAAAAATAATCTGACCCCAAATTTAAATTTTACTCCAAATCCCCAGCTGATCTACTTCTTTGGAGGTGTTAATAATAATCCTTTTCATTTGACGTGTTAGAAATAAATTCAAACTTGCTAGAAAAATACATAAAGACAATTTCTTGGCTCTTTTGATAAAGTCAAGGTGGGCTGTGTTTATTGTTAGATATTCTGGATCCAGGAGCTAAAAAAATCCTCAAGACACATGTTTTAGCTCAGTTTTCCTCCAAAATTCTATGGTCAGGGCCCCCAGAGGGGAAAGATTTGTCTGGGTCTGCACCATCAGACCGGACTGCATCCCCAGGTAAAGGGCTACGTTGAATCACCTGAATCAAGTAGTGTGGCTAGAAGAACATGTATGTGATGTTCCGGGGGTGGACCCATCTCAAATGATAAGTGTAGGTGGTTTTCCCCAGAGGAAAATCAGGATACTGTTACTAAACAAAGACACAAGAGGAGAAATAGGAGTTGACCCCATTTGGACATCACATCTAAAAAGGCCCTCATGGTAGGACATGTTCTCGTAAAGGGTGTTATATTTAGCTATCTGATGGGAAAGGATGAAGGGACTTAGCATTGCTGATGATCTTTTTTAACTTTTACAACCTTGTGTGGTAGCTAATGCTGTTCTCATCCTACAGATAAGAAAACTGAGGCATGGAGCTGTTCAATTAATTGCCATCAACCTCATAATAAACGAGAGAAAAAGCCAGTAGCAGAACCCAGAGTTCAAGCTTTGAAATCCAATTTCTATTCCTTTACCACAAGGCTCACACTGTTGCTACTGAGAGACGGTCATTAAATGAGGGTGGCATTGAATGCTGTATATGTTGAATGCAGATAACACAAGAAAGGCATTAAGCCGTGTATGTTGCAGGCAGCCACAATTTCCTTGGTATTGGCTATACTCTAAACCATTCCTGCAGCCAGGAAGCTGGTCCAAAAGAGTTTTTTAAAATTCCCTTATATTGAAGGGAAGCTCCTTTTATAATCCAAAGAGTTTGAAGAAAATAGTATTATGTTAGGGTATGTTTGTATCACATAATTTCCCTTGATATCCAAAGAGAAGTATTGTTGGCCACATCAACTCAATAATTGAATCATGTATGTAAAGGATACAAAACAGGGTGACGATTTAAAATTGAAAGAATAGCCATGTTGTCTTTTGTCCTCTGACAGCTTTGCAGAAGCCCTTAAGTGCAGATGTGCACGTAACACAAATGATGCTTTACCCGAAGATGCAGACCCCCTTGCTTGGCTTTACTGTTCAGGTGCTCTGAAAACAGTCTCCCTTGCTGCTTTGAACTCTTTCTCAGCATTAAACTATTTCCACAGAAACTAGGGCTAAAGGGAACACCTGAGAACTCATTAAATAATGTGCTTATTTAAACAAGATGTTTAATTTCCCTTGTTCTCCCCTTTGTTAGATAATCAATAACTACCAGTATTTGTATTTCTTAATGATATAACTCCTGGACAAACCTGGGAAATGATGTCTGATTAATCCACAAATGTCCCTTCTAATATAAAATAAATATCTATGTTTTAAAAGCAATGTTTTGCAGCACAGATGAAGCAGAAAAGGAATTCAAATGTTTCCAAAGCAGCTCAGCCTTTTAGCCACACAAGGAAAATCCTGGGCCGATATTTCAGAATTTTTCTTTGTCTTGGTAATTTTCCAGCATGTGTTTCTACTCTTCCAAATGCCATATCAGAACCACAGATGGCAGCATAATTTGAGCAGGTTTGAGCTTCTTTGCTTTTTAATCCAAATCCAAAATTAGATGAAAGTTGATATGCGCTTCCCAGCATCCTCCACCTCTGTCTTCTCCTTCTTCTCCTGATTGTTTTCCTCCCAGTGAGCTTTCAGTGCTTGACCCTCGTAGTATTTTTTCCCAGCACAATAAAAGCACCAGAGTTTCAGTGCTGTCAATACCATTTCCCAGCATCTCAATAGAAAGTGTCTAGTAAATGTCTGATATAATAAAGCATTTCCTTTCTTGTGTCAGTTTGTATTCTCAAATCTATACTAATTGAGATTATCAAAAGAATCCTGACCAGCTAATTTTTACCATTTACAAGGAGGAGGTAATGCTGATAGTAGGATTGGGCTTGGGGTTTAAAAATTAAATTTTTTTTTTTTTGTGGGTAACGGGGGTCGACCTCAGGATCTCGCACACCAGCAGGCGCCCATGCCACTGAGCGATATCACTGGCCCTTTTTTCATATGTGGGTTCTGGGAGTTGAACTCTGGTCCTCGCGCTTGCAAGGCAGGCGCTTATGCCGCTGAGCCATCTCACCGGCCCTAAAAATTAAAATATTGAACTGCTTCTACAGTCTGCAAAATATTTCTCCTAGAATTAGCTAGAATATTTTCCAGTTTTCACTGTTTTTCCAGATCCTTGACATAGTTTAGATATAAACTTAAACTTTAAAATTACCAATGCATGTCATATATTAAGATTCAAATGTAGTAATATGGCAAATATCAATAACCACAGAAATATTAATTCCTACCAAAACATAAACAATCATGCATAATTTTAAACTGTTAACTTACTTTTAGAATCAATTTTTAAAATTATGAATTTCTACTCCGTGAAAGGCATGCGTCTGAGAATTTGGGGAACACAAAGATGAATAAAAATAAGTCTGCCTTCAAGTCAGTGTATATAATATGCTGTCTAACTGGTTAACCCAAACAGGTCACTACAGCACAGGCTACTTTTCTGTAAAAGGATCGCTCCTTGATGAGATCTATTCTACATGTGTTTTGCCACCAGTTTCCATACATTTGTGTGCTATACCAAGCAGTTCTGGCCTTGGCTTAACAAATTAATTCATTCAACAAATAGATGAGTACCTTCTAAGTAACAACACTGTACAGGGCTCTGGGGCAGGAAGAAAATCATCCCCCTGCTCTTAAGAAGTGCACAGTCTAGTCAACGAGGCCAACCAAATGAATCTGGACCCACAGTGCAGTGTGGAATGGGCCATGGAGTCCTGCACACAGTGATCTGGGAACACTGAACAGAGCCCCCTGCACCAACATTTTTACTTTCCTCTCTCTTTAGCTTCCAAAGCGCAAACCTTCCTCTTGCTAACCCGTTTATCACAGGCCCCTTGTATTCCAAAACACAAGGAAAAGCATGCAATCAGACAGACTTTTAAATCTTGGCTCCACCACTGACAAGCTGTGTGTCCTTGGACAAATTGTTGTAACATCTCTGAGTTTAAATTTTTCCCCTGTATCATGGAGATCCTAATAATTCTGCATATATCTGATGTGAGTGTGAAGGGAGATACCTTTCATAAAGTACCTAACAAAGCATTTGACATAATAAATGTTTTTACTTCCCCACATGCAGCCTTGGTTTATATTAACGTATTTGTTACATCTCATTTCCAGCCTTGTTAACCAGCCTAGCTTATAATGTTAATGGCTAACACAATTCATTTTTTGCAATGAGCCAAGCACCCTATGCACCCAAGGGTGATCAAAATATACAGTGAATGTTTAAATTTTTTAAATTTACTACAGTAAAAGACATTGTCTTTAATCCCACTCAAAATATTCTCTCTCTTCAAACACATTTATCCCATCATTCTTGCTGCTTTCTGAAACAGTTCTAGAAGTTCTCTTTCATGTGTTCATGAGGTATGATCAAATATACAACGAATGCTGCTGTCAAGTGTTATGGAATAGAAAGACAAGTCATCTCATTGCTTCCTCACGACCGTCCCCTGAGTAGACACAGCTCAGCATGTCGGTTCCCATTCAGAACAGCACACTGTTTTTCTATATATTCCTGTTACTATGACTGAGCAGTCTGGCCACTCCATCACTTCCTGGGTCACGAACTCTGCTGCACGTCTGCAGTCTGACAGACTTGCCCTGCCTTCTGACTGCACTCTCTACCCATTATTGCCTTTTGCTCCACTAGGAAAGAAGAGCTGCCAGACCCAAGACCCCAAGGGAGACCATATTGCTGGGGACAATAGGCTTTCTCCCCCACAGTATTTACTGCTTTCCATTTCAAGCAATCTCCAAGCCAAATGCTTCTCAGTTGTGATCAAATCAGAAATCAGTCCCGTAAGAATATTCTACCAAAATGTTCCTGGCTGGGATAGGCACACAGAGACCATTTCACTCTTTTTTGTCTGCTATCTGAGCTAATACCTAGCACTGAAGAAGAAAACTTGTCATTTAATTATACAACAAAGCAGAGTAAAATAAAAGTCACTAAGTACAAGATGCTTTAAGAAAACAGATCCCACAGATTTTTCAAAGCACCCCAGGCCTGGTCTCTGACAATTGTTACTGAGGGCCCAGCCAGTGGCCAGAATCTGGACCGTCACTATATAGATTCACTGACTGCCTACCATCAAGAATATGGGAAAAGCCAGTAAAAACGGAGGAGGTATTCACAATCTGAGCAAATTGTAAGGGCAGCTAGTCCCACCTTTGGAATACACAAAAGTACTCCAATTTACAGAAGGAGTTGAACAACAGTCAGGCAACACTTATATGCACAGTTAGCCAGGTTTGGGCCCAACAGAGGTTCCCAAAACTGTTGGAAATCTGGTTCTGCTGAAACCTCCTTGGAGCCAGAGCTGGGAGTGGAAGTTTCATGAAGAAGCCCAAGAAATAGCTTAACATTAAAAATTCTAATTTTTAAAGATCCATTTTAACCTCTAAGTTTTACAGTGCATTAACCACTGAACGAGTTTGAGTAAGTTTACTCTGATAACCTGTGAATGATCTCTTATTGCTTACCCTCCTGATTTGCTTACTGAAGAAGTTCTATTCTCTCACTATTTTATTTTATTCTACTTCTATTTCCTTTTCCTTTGAGGAGAAGCTATGATTCTACGAACACTTGGGCTTTCTTTCCCATGATTCCTTACAAGAAAGAAACACAAGACTGGCTAAAAACTACATAATTCTACAATGAATCACAAGCTTTATGACATAGCTTTTGCCAAAAACAAAATGGCTAGCTCTATAATAGCTCTTGAAAGGTAGAGGGTACAGAGATGACAACTCAGCAACCAACCACTATCATTGCAATTCAAACATGGAAAGACATTTCTAACCAACACATGTATCCATTCAGTTGATGGTTCCTGCAGAAGGATGCACTTGAAGGGGTCAGTATTTTCAGAGATGTGCAGACCTAGATATCCTCACAGTAGCTTATGGGTCAGACGTTGTTTATACTAATAATTTATGATCCCAATGCATATGAAAAGAAGGGAGAACTTGATAGCTTATCAGCCGATGTTCATCAGTTGCAGGCTGTCAGTTAGGAATGTTTTCCTCAACAGTTTCTTGGTGCCATGTCTTAGTGTCAAAATCTATCTTTGGCTAGATTTTTAGACAAGGTTTTTAAATGGGACAAGGTTATCTGTTTGAATTTCTTTTTAAATTTATTTTTAATGTTTCTAATGAAATAAAATCATCTACCTTTAATTTGTCAGTATTATGGTTATGATCACTTTAGTCTACTAATGAATTATTAATATGTTCAATAATATACCTGCTATTAATGCATATAAAACCTTAAAAATCTACAATGCATAACAAACTCAAGTTCGAAATGTTATGGTTTAGATCTGGAGTTTCCCCTCAAAGGCCTCATGTGTGCAGGCCTCATGTGGGGCTTTTGGAAGGTGATGGGGTGATGGGGGTGATGGGGGTGATGGGTGTGCTGTACCCACCAGTGGACTCATCCACTAACGAATTCAGCAGCTGCATGTGCTGTTAGGAGATGGGACCTGGTTAGAGGAGGGTCCCACGGGGTCAAGGACTGGAAGGGTGTATGTTCCTCCCTGACTCCTCCCTTTTATTTCTGCCTCCTAACAACTTTGATGGGAGTAGCCTTCCTCTACCTGGGCTCTTCCAACTTACAGTTTCTGCCTTAAAGCCAGCTGACCAGAGACAATACCCCTGAGCCAAAATGAGCCTTTCCTCTTCTAAGTCATGGGTGTTGGGTATTGTGTCTCACCAATGAGAGAAAGCCCAACATGTGTTCTTCAATCAGAGTCTTCACCCAGCACCCTATCCACCACTCCCACCCAGCACCCACCATGTACTGGTAAGTAAACCCAAGGCTTCATACGTGCTAAGCAAGTGCTCTGCCACTGAGCTACATTCTCTGACCTTTTTAATTTTTGTTTTCAGGCAGGGTCTCACTAAACTGCCCTGCCTGGCTTAAACTTGAGATCCTTGTGCCTGAACCACCCTAGGAGCTGGGATTACAGGTACACACCACTGAATCTGGTTCAAGCCTTGATTCTGTAATTTCACCTCGTCTGTCTTGTTGCTCATTCTAGAAATGTAGCAACCATTCTCACTCTTTTCCTCTTCTGCTTCCTGCTTTCTGCCACAGTTGTCATCTAGTTTTATTGATTCACACTCCTACAAAGTCTTTTCATTATAAACTTCTCACCATCTTTCCAGCCACAAACTATGTCAACAAGTTACAATTACAATTCTTACTAATTGGTTCTCAAATCCTCCTTCTCGCTGTTTAACTTATTCTCCAATTTGGAAAATCTCGTCTTTTATTTCATTTGCTATTTAAAATGCTGCAGTAGTTTTCCAAATCCCCTTATCATACTGTTTATTATGGTCCAGAAGACCTGCATCACCCTGAATCTTGTCTCCTCTTTGCTTCTGCCTCATTCTTTCCCGACTCATATGGTTGGTCCAAGCTGTTTTCCATATCGAGATATTTCCACATATTGTTAACTGCTTAGAATTCTCTCCAACCCTTCTATGTCCCCTTGAGCAAGCTAAGTCATCTATAGATAACAGCTAAAATATCAGTATTCCAGGAATAATTTCCCCCTTCATCCATCCTACCCATAAACACACTCCTATTAGTTTTCACAGTCTTGTTTCCAAAGAACAGTGAATTCTTCCTTCATAGGTCAATTCACAACAGTAAAAATCTAGTCTAAGCAAGAAAGTATTATTTTGTTTTCTTTAATTTAGATCTATTTCTTATTTTAACTCATTTAAATCCAATTTCACCAATATGGAGAGAATTCTGATCTCTATTATTATTGAGGTTTGCCCTTTTCCTTCCTTAGTGCCATATAAACTCTGAGTGGAATGTCTTACTCTGCCCTGAAGCACTACACTGCTGAGGCCCACCCCATCACCAATTCTCAGTGCTTATTTCAGGGAAGCCATTTTCCATTCTCATATTGTCTCATATGGCCCATAGCAGGTCTCTACCATGACTGGGGCTGGAAATATTTACTAAGAATGAAAACCCCATGACTTGGGACCAGCCTCTCTGGGTGCACATGGAGTCTTGCCATTGCCCAAGAAAAGTGTTGCTAAGGGAGGTGGCAGGGTCATTCTACTTGCAGACTCAAACTCCTCTGTCCCCATCCTCTCTAGCTCCATTCTTTCTCAGTGAGCCTTTAGAGGTTTCTCTCTCCCTATTCCTCTACTTGTCATAAATACAGTCTTGGATAAAAGCAAGATTGCCTTCCAAGAGTTTCTATTTTGTACTACAAATAGCCTTGAAATAAGAAACAAAAGTTTCTTGAACTAAGAGAAAACAGATATGACAGGAAAGAAAACACAAAGGAATATTTACAGACAGTCCATGTGGGTAGTACTTACCTATAGAACGTGCTGAACAGAAAATTATTGAAAGAATGATAGATTTGAATCATTAGCGCTCATGTGTTTTGTATGAATTTGCATGTGTTGGCACATGCAAGAGGAGAGAGAAAGAAAAATGAGAGCTACACTTTATGGGCAGCAGAAGAGAAGCCTTTCTGTTCCATGTGCTACCTGTCATTAGACAACATCTAACTGTCCAACTCCCTGGTCAGCTTGTGCTGCAGACACCACCACCATCATCTAGGAAAAATAGGAGAGAAATGAATATTCACTCTATAACATATTGTGGCAGTTAAGGTGGAATGTCAACTTGATTGGCTTTGGGAACTGCCCTGGAGATTGGTGTGTCTGTGAAGGTCATGGAAGTGTGGCCTTATGGTCTATCCTTAGTCCCTTGCCTCTTCCTCTCTGGTATCTCTCTCCTCTCTGTTTCCTGGCTGCTATGCAATGAGCAGGTTTCCTTCGCCATGCCCTCCCACTATGCCATTTCTGAGTTGGAACCAGCCAACCATGCACTAAACTCTCTAAAACCATAAACCTCTCCTCTTCAGATTGCTGGTGTTGGGTATCTTCTCCCAGCAACAGTAAAGTAACAAATCTGCTATGTCTTTTCCATAAGCTAATAACAGCTCTCTTCCCCTATTAGGTGAACAGGACTCTATGAGACTTTACTACATGAGACACAGAATCAAGAGTTTTAGTATAATAAGACTTTTAGTATAATAAGAGTTGAAACAAGCAGGTTCTAATAGAGCCACACACTGTGGTTCCAAATAAATATATAACATTTCTACTTCTTCCCAAAGCTGAGATAAGTTTTGGGAAAGGAGATAGATTTATTCCCTCTTTTAAAGGAAATGGAGGGGAAGAGAGGAAGAGAGGGAAGGGAGGGGAGAGGGAGGGAAAATAAAAGAGAAAGAGAGAGAGAAATTCAGGTGAATTATTTCTGTTTTTCCCAGAGACATTCAGCAATTGTGTTATGCTTACAGAAATTTCATTCAACTCTCTAAGGCTACATATTGTCTAATTTGTGGTTGACACTTCACAATATCAGGTAAAGAAAAATCATTTCCTGGGAACTGGGCTCTCTCCCAGCTATGAAAATTTGGATTTTACAAAATGTATTTGTTTGTCCCAGTACCAAAGTCAATGTGGACTTTGGTAAGATACCTGTCCAGTGGGATCGGGTCCATTCCAGAAAGCAAATTTGTTCAAATGTAAGTGGGTGTCAACTCAAACTATTTGTTCTCTAACCACACTGTGACAATCTTGTTTCTAATTCTGTGTTCTTCCTCAAGCCTCCCTCCTGCTTTCCCCCTACATATTGATGCACCATATCATATGTACACTCAGGAATGCCATTTCCTTTCACATCCAATTTCTGGCTAGCTTGCTTTCGACAAGCCCATTATTTCCATGGACTGATAATCTAAAAAATGGTCTCCTCTCTAGCAACAGACTCATATTTGGCCCTTACAGATACCCTTGAGTATCTGTACTGGGGCTCCACAAACCTTAGCACCAGTTCTAAATAAGCTAGATCAAATCACCTTACCTCAGAACTTGAATCTTTATCAAAGAATTCTGGTACTGAATTTCTAGTTTTAAAAGAATCTCAGGATAGTAAGATACAGAGCAAGCCTGGTAAAAATACCCCAGCCATTATTCCTTTCAATCCATTTCGATCATTGGGAAAGTCTCATTCTTTTTTTATTTTTTTCTTTGTGGGTACCAGGGGTCGACCTCAGGACCTCGCGCGCCAGCAGGCGCCCGTGCTGCTGAGCGACATCACCGGCCCTTTTTTCGTATGTGGGTTCCGGGAGTCAAACTCAGGCCCTCGCGCTTGCCAGGCAGGCGCTTACGCTGCTGAGCCATCTCACCGGCCCAAAAGTCTCATTCTTAAGCAAAGATATATGGCCTTCTTTAAGCAGACTCCAATTAATAATCAAGCTAATGCAGACTCATTCTTTTGTAGCACAAACTCTGAAGACTAACCAGGAAAAAAGTGATCCTTTTATTACAAGAATACAGTATCCGAGGTGATTTAGAAGTTTGAGAAAACATATGCACCCAGAGTTTTCTGAACTAATGACACAGACAACACGTGGAAGCATTTCTACTCTTGCACTGCATGAGAGCATTCTTTCTGGTATTACTGAAGATGTTTGTCAACACAATTACATCAGGCAAATGCTCCCGACTCACACTCACCATGTGAATGCCACATCACATAATCATATGAGAAATGAAGGTAAAATTAGGTCACAGAGCATTCATGGAGAGAAAAAATCATCAAGGTATCCAACCATAAAATTACAGCCCAGAATGCTGTCATCAGTCAGCACCTCCAATGGGAACAGCAAGGTGAGCAATTGCTACTCAGTCATCTGAGGGACTGTGTCCCACGAGACTGACGCTCACCAGAACGTCATTGCTCTCGACAGTGCTTGTCTGCTCCCCAGCCTTTTCATCCTCCTGCCCAACTTGGACCACCTGACTCACCTTTAGCTTCAGACTTGTAACATCATCAGAAACCAGTCCTGACCTTAGCAATGAGGAATCGAGAAATTCCACCCCAGTACAGTATTTGAATGTTACACTCATTCCAACCTTGATTCTTGCCTCAGAGAATACACATTCATAATTTCATCTGGGTATTTTTCTTGTGCTCACTCAATTTTTTTTTTTTTTTTTTTTTTTTGGTACTCAGGGCCTTGAGTTTGCCAGGCAGACGCTATGCCACTGAGCTATATCCCCAGCACCCTCTCACTCAAATTTTACAGTACGGTTTTTGAAATCAGATGAGTATTAAGTTCTAATCCTATTTCCACTAGTGGCATTTTATTCAATTTCTTATAAAATGAGATAAAATACTTGTAGTGTTGTTATAAGCATTCACTGAGATGATAAATGTGGAAGTACTTTGCATGGTGTCTAACACATAGTAAGCACTCAACACGTGCCTTTTAAAATTCCCACACAACGATAACTTAGTTTCTCCCTCTAGTTTCAGTCTGATATTTTGTTAATGAAATCATCAACAGCTCATCTCAAAAGTTTCAGTCCTTTAATTAAACATTTATTATTTTAGGGGCTGGTGAGATAGCTCAGCGGCATAAGCGCCTGCCTGGCAAGTGCGAGGTCCTGAGTTCGACTCCCTGTACCCACATAAAAAAAATTTGTTATTTTAAACCTGTACTCTTTGACTCAGTTGCCCTTAGGAATATTTAGCTACTTTGACATAAATTTTAATGACTTAATTCAAATAAAATTAAAAATTCAGTGTCCAACTTATACTAACAACATATCAGAGGGAGGAAAAAAGATGGCGGATGAGTAAGAAGCACGCAGAGAAACTCTCTAAAAGTTGCCATTGGACTACGGGAATATAGTGACCGGGAGAGCGCAGGAGGGGGGCAGATGCCCCCCCGGGACCCAGAAAAGTTCTGAAGCAGAGCTTGGGACCCCGGCACCAGTGAAGGGTACTTTTCAACAAAGAAGGAGCAGACCGTGTGCGCACCTTCTACCATCCCAGGAATCACGGCGTGACAGAAGCTCAAAGCTGCGGACACACGGTGACAGCTGGCGCCCAGGGAGCCCCCACAGAGGATCGCGAGACAGCGGCGGGGCAGGGGAGCGGCGGAGAACTGCGCTGGCCAGCGGTGAGTGAGTGTCTCTCAGCCACAGCTGTCCCATGCCAGAGAGCGACTGGCCCGGCGCCATTGTGGGGGGTGTGGCAAAAATCAGAGCGGCGCGAAAGCAGTGCGCTGACAGCGGCAGGGGATGGAGACTGGTCTCCGCCTGAAAGACCACGCTCTGCTCACCGCCCGCCAGAGGGCCGCTCCTGGCTCGCTGGGACGGACCTGCACAGAACAGGACTCTGTCATCACATGGTGCCTGCCTACAGCAGAGTCAACACCTGGAACTGATTCTCTTTGTTTATTTTTTTTTTCTCTCTCTCTCATTAGTTTTTTGTTCTGGTGAAGGGGTTTTTATTTTTTTTATTTTTTTTTTCTTTTGTGGGGTTTTATTTCTGTTTTATCTGTTTGCTTTGTTGTTTTTGTCTTCATTTTTGTTTCTGTTTGTCTATTTGCTCTTTCCTTCATTATTCTCTCTGGCTTTTATATGAGTGTAAACAGCGCTTCTAACCTCTTTGTGATTGTGGTTCTGATCTGTTCTTCTTTTTATCCTTTCCTTCTCTTTTTCCCACCAATCCTCTGCACCAGTGTCCCAATGTTAGTGGGATCCCTCTTGGTCCTCTAACCTTACATCTAATTCCTTCCTCTTCTCACAGTACTCTATTTCCTCCTTAACTCATTTTAAATTTAAACTCCTGAGGGGAAAAATTCACATACTAAGGACTTGTATACTGCATATAATTTTTCTGGTGTGTTTTAGATTTTGTTATATAACCGCAACTCTAATTTATACAGCTAAAAGTGGTAAATAACTGGTTAGCTCAGTCTGTCATTTTCTAGGCTGTGTTTGATGCTTCAGTTACCATTATAGCCAAATGTAAAATAATTGTTCTAAACAGCTTTCCTTCCTGATATTTCATGATTGATATTGACTAAGGGACACAGAAAATACAGTGGCACAGTACCAAAGAATCAAGGACTGGGCCAAACAGGTAGCAACTTCTCACATCCAACGAATTGAAGAGGTAGGATCTGGCAGAAAGCTCAAAACCCAAAAGCAAGCTCCACTTGGAAGATACTGCAGAGAAGTAGTCACCTTCTAAAGATCTTGAACACTAGCAATAAAGTAACCTATCATAGGTAATTTACAAACATCACCCCAGGAATTAAAGAAAGAAAAAATGAGATGACACTTAAACAAGATGCAACCCCACACATCCAATTCACCAAAGGCAAACCTAGGGGGCAACAAGGTGGGACAATCTGAAAGCCACCCACCTGGCCTATCTGAAATGATAACAACAAAGCAACTGAATGAGGCTCTGGAAAAAATTAAAACAGAAATAATTTCACAGATAACTGCAGAGATAATGTCCACAATGAAGACCATGCTTAAGGACACTATAGCTGATACAGACAAAAAAATAGATGAGCTTAAGAAAACTATAGAAACCATGAATGCTCAGCATAGGAAAGAAATGGAATCCATAAGGCAGATACAAGCGGATATCCAAGAGAACAAAAATTCCATTGAAAGTATTTGTAGCAGATTAAGCCAGTGTGAAGACAGGATCTCAGATATAGAAGACAGGCTTGCAATTAGTGATCATGAAAAGAAAGAATTCTTAAAAACAGCAAGGGACCATGAAAAATCAATTCAGCAGCTGCTAGATGACTCAAAGATAAACAACTTAAGAATAATTGCAATAAATGAAAAAGCAGGAAATAGCATCAATGACATTAAAACCTTGTTCAAAGACATTATCAGGGAGAACTTTCCTGGAAGAGAAAAAGAATTTGACCCCCCAGTAAGTGAAGCTTTTAGAACACCTACTAGACATGATAAAAAAAAAACTTCAGCCAGACATATCATAGTCAAGATCCCAGAAATTCAGCAGAAGGGCAGAATCTTAAAAGCTGTTAGGGAGAAGAGACAAATCACCTATGAAGGAAAACCCATCAGAATCACAGCTGACTTTTCAGCACAAACCCTCAATTCAAGAAGAGCTTGGAATGATGTATTTCAAGCTCTAAAGGAAAATAATTTTCAACCCAGATTGATGTACCCCGCAAAACTATCTTTCAAAATTGATGGAGAAATAAAATACTTTCATGACAAAGAACATCTAAGAAAATTTATGACCACCAAACCAGCACTCCAAAATGTTCTGAAGGACATTCTAGAAAGAGATAGGAACCCCAACAGAAGGAATCCACCAGGCAGGGCAGATAATTAAATAGCAGGAAAGGGGAAAAACAAAGAGTGGGAACCAACAACAGGAAAATATCATGACAAGTATAAGTCAATACATATCAGTTTTAACCACCAATGTTAACGGTCTCAATTCACCAATCAAAAGGCACAGACTGGCAAAATGGATCAAGAAGCAAGATCCAACAATATGCTGTATACAAGAAACACATTTAATTCAGAAAGAAATTCATAGACTGAAAGTCAAAGGATGGAAAACAATACTCCATGACACAGGAACCCAGAAAAAAGCAGGGGTAGCTATTCTTTCTGCAGACAAAGTGAATTTCAAGCCAAGAATGATTCAGAGAGATAAAGACGGTCATTACATCCTTGTAAAGGGAACAATCCAAGAGGAAGAGATAACGATCATAAATATATATGCGTCAAATACCAATGCACCCAACTATATAAAACAAGTACTAAAGGACATGAAAAATCAAATAAGCACTAATACAATTATATTGGGAGATCTCAATACTCCACTGTCACAAAAAGACAGATCAACTAGACAGAAAATCAATAATGAAATAATAGAACTGAACCAAACTTTTGAACAAATGGACTTAGTAGATGTCTACAGAGTGTTCCACCCCACAACATCAGAATACACATTCTTCTCAGCTGCACATGGGACGTTCTCCAAAATAGACCACATACTAGCTCATAAAACATGCTTAAGTAAATGCAAAGGAATTGAAATTATCCCATGCATATTATCAGACCATAGTGCAATGAAATTGGAAATCAATGGCAAAAGAAATCACAAAAACTCCCTAAACACATGGAAATTAAACAGCACCCTCCTGAACAACCAATGGGTCACAGATGAAATTAAAGAAGAAATTAGACAATTTCTACAACTGAATGATAATGACAGTACAACATACCGGAACTTATGGGATATAATGAAAGCAGTCCTAAGAGGGAAATTTATAGCATTAAATACTTATATTAGGAAAATAGAGCAAGCGCAAATAAACAACTTAATGCTGAACCTCGAACTTCTAGAAAAAGAAGAGCAGGTTAAGCCAAAAGCCCGTACAAGGGAGGAAATTACAAAGATCAGAGCAGAAATTAATGTATTAGAGACTAAAAAAACAATACAAAGAATCAATGAAGCAAAGAGTTGGTTCTTTGAAAGAATAAATAAGATTGACAAACCCTTATCCAACCTTATTAAAAAAAGAAAAGACTCAAATCCATGCAATTGAAAGTGAAAAGGGTGATATCACGACGGACCCTGCAGAAATCCAGAAGATCATCTATACCTATTTTAAAAATCTATATTCTACTAAGATGGAAAATGCAGAAGAAATGGACAGATTCCTAGATTAGTATGAATTACCAAAGCTGAATCAAGAAGATTTAAAAATCCTGAATAAACCAATATCAACCAATGAAATTGAAGATGTAATTAAAAACCTCCCAAAAAAGAAAAGCCCAGGCCCTGATGGATTCACTGCCAAATTCTACAAGAAATTTAGAGAAGACCTAACGCCCCTACTTCTCAAACTATTCAATGAAATTGAAAGGGAAGCAATACTCCCAAATTCATTCCTGGAAGCAAGCATTACCCTGATACCAAAACCAGAGAAGGACCCAACTAAGAAAGAGAACTACAGGCCAACCTCCCTAATGAACGTAGATGCAAAAATCCTTAATAAGATACTGGCAAACAGAATCCAACAAATCATCAAGAAGATTATACACCATGACCAAGTTGGATTCATCCCAGGGATGCAGGGATGGTTCAACATACGTAAATCAATAAATGTAATACAGCATATTAACAGAACCAAAGACAAAAATCACATGATCATCTCAATAGATGCAGAAAAAGCTTTTGACAAAGTCCAGCACCTTTTCATGATAAAAACCCTACAGAAAATTGGAATAGAGGGTCTTTATCTCAACCTGGTAAAAGCTATCTATGACAAACCAACAGCCAATATTATACTAAATGGCCAAAAACTGAAAGCCTTCCCTCTAAAATCAGGAACAAGACAAGGATGTCCACTGTCCCCACTCTTATTCAACATAGTTCTGGAAACTTTAGCCAGAGCAATTAGACAAGAGAAAGAAATAAAGGGAATAATGATTGGAAAGGAAGAAGTTAAATTATCATTATTTGCAGATGACATGATACTCTACACAGAAGACCCCAAAAACTCCACTAAAAAACTGCTAGATTTAATAAGCAAATTCAGTAGTGTAGCTGGATACAAATTCAATACTCAAAAGTCAATAGCCTTCCTGTACACAAATAACAAACTTACTGAAAGAGAAATTAGGGAAACAATACCTTTCACAATAACATCCAAAAAAATGAAATACTTAGGAATCAACCTCACAAAGGATGTGAAAGACCTATATACTGAAAACTACAGTACTCTGAAAAAGGAGATTGAAGAGGATATCAGAAAATGGAAAGATATCCCTTGCTCCTGGATAGGAAGAACCAATATAGTGAAAATGGCCATACTTCCAAAATTGTTATACAGATTTAATGCAATTCCAATCAAAATTCCAACAGCATATCTCACAGAATTAGAGAAAACAATCCTAAAATTCATTTGGAATCAGAAGAGACCTAGAATAGCAAAGGCAATTCTGGGCAACAAAGGCAAGGCAGGGGGCATCACAATCCCCGACTTGAAATTATACTATAAAGCTGCTGTGATAAAAACAGTGTGGTACTGGCAAAAAAAACAGACCTGAAGTTTGGACAATTGAATGCTAATGTCTGGTGTCCTGAATAACTAACTTAAAGATAGTAATACGTAATGTATTAACCATTGTTACCCTCCTATTATGTTTGTTTGAAAATTTGTTCTTCTTTTGATTTGTTTTGTTTTTTCTTCTCTTTAAAATAAAAAAAAAAAAAAAAAAAAAAAACAGACCTGAAGATCAATGGAACAGATTAGAAGATGCTGGAACAACCCCAGACATACCAAGCCACCTTATCTTTGACAAAGGTGCCAAACACATTCGCTGGAAGAAAGATAGCCTCTTTAATAAATGGTGCTGGAAAAACTGGCTCTACACATGCCGAAGATTAAAACTAGACCCATATCTTTCACCATGCACTAAACTAAATTCAAAATGGATCAGAGATCTAAATGTTAAAACAGAAACATTAAATCTGCTGGAAGGTAGGATAGGTAAATCCCTTGAAGACATTGGTGTAGGCAAAGACTTTATGAATAAAGACTCAACCACACGGGAACTATCCCAACGAATCAATAACTGGGACCTCATCTTATTAAAAAGCTTTTGCACAGCAAGAGAAACCACCAACAGAGTGAAAAGACAACCCACAACGTGGGAAAAAATGTTTGCCAGCTGTTCCTCAGACAAAGGATTACTATCGAGAACATATAAAGAACTCAAAAAAATCAGACCTCCCAAATTTAAAGACCCACTCCAAAAATGGGCATCTGAGATGAATACACATTTCTCAGATGAAGAAATACTAATGGCAAATAAATATACAAAAAAATGTGCAACATCACTAGTCATTCGAGAGATGCAAATTAAAACAACACTGAGATACCATTTCACTCCAGAAAGAATGGCTACTAGAAAGAAATCAACTAATAACAAATGCTGGAGGGGCTGTGGGGAAAAAGGAACCCTTCTTCACTGTTGGTGGGAGTGTCGACTGGTACAGCCACTGTGGAAGTCAGTGTGGAGATTCCTCAAAAAACTAGGGTTGGAGGTCCCATTTGACCCAGCTATTCCCCTTCTGGGCATCTTCCCAGAAGAATTAAAAACATCGTACCACAGTGATATATGTGCACCCATGTTTATAGCAGCACAATTTGTAATAGCCAGATCTTGGAAACAACCCAAATGCCCATCAACTGAGGAATGGATAAGAAAGATGTGGTATTTTTATACAATGGAGTACTATTCAGCCATAAAGAAGGATAAACTGGAGACTTTTATAGGTAAATGGATGCAACTCGAGAAAATACTCATAAGTGAAATAAACCAGACACACATGTTTAAGCATCGTATTGTCTCTCTAGTATGAGAAACTGAAAGAGTAAATAAGATCCAAAATGTACAATAGACACGGTGAATCAAAAAGAAACTGGTCAATAAGAAAGAGACTGGAATGGGGAAAAGAAAGAAGGGAAAAGGAAAAAAAATTGTATATGTATATAAGATGGTTAAGATAGATACACTACCAGTTTTACTTAGTTCATTGAAGAGTAAGGTTTGAGCCAATAATGTTTGGAAAATTGAATGCTAATGTCTGGTATCCTGAATAACTAACTTAAAGATAATAATACGTAATGCATTGACCATTGTTACCCTCATATTATGTTGTTTTGAAAATTTGTTCTTTTTTTGATTTGTTTTGTTTTTTCTTCTCTTTAAAATAAAAAAATACTAATACTCAGATAAAAAAATAATAATAATTGTGACTGTGAACTCAGGAGACAAAACCTGCCCAACAGTGTTGGTTGTTAACATATACTGTTTTAAAATACAGCTGTGTGAAGTATATAATCCATTCATTTATTCCTAAACTGTAGCTCCCCAGGGGGCCTGAAAGAGTTTTGTAACTTTGTAAGGTGACCAGAAGGCCCACAGAGATGCTCTTGAGAGAGAGCATGGATACATGCATAGAACATTGTCCTTTGAGGCATGTGATTCGGAGACCTCACACTAAAAAAAAGTCATACTGAAACATATCAGGTGCCCACCTACTGTATGTGGCCAGTGGCTACTACATTGCGCAACACAAAGAGAGAAAAAAAGTTTTTTTAGACAGCTTTAAGGCACTATCTAAGGATCTTACTAATATATTCTATTACTTGGCTTTAAAGCTTTTAATTACCTTTTCCTTAATTTGTCAACAAATACGACAAATGTCTCAGAGGTTATTTAACTCCTATGACTCAATATTTTAACTTTAAAAACATCCCATGTTTGTTGGGATCACATGAATGATAAGATTTCTCGGTTTTGAATCTTCTAGTCTTAGTTTAGGATACTAGCCAGTATAAAAGAGAAATTAACCTGGGACTTAAACTGACCTTTAGAAACAGAAATTACATTAAACATCCTTGGAAGATTTTGAAATATTTCTCCTCAAAAATTTAAGAGTTGAACTAAATCTTCCCAATGATTGAGTCTCAGAAGGGTACTAACGTCTAATATTTTAGGCCCAGTTTCATAGTATGCATATCGGCAAATGATAAATCTACTTTCGTTCCAAACTCTCTAAATTGCACAAGTCCTCAATCATATGAAGATGAAACAGGCCAAAAAAAAAAAAAAAAAAAAAACACTCACAGGCTTCCCAGCTTCTACTGGTATCTTTCTGTTGCTACCTTCTAAAAGATCACACAGTACCTTTCAAAAACAACTTCCCTTATATTTTTCTGGGAATCATTCATCCAGAACTATTGCCAGCTTGAGTACAAATCTATCACTGGTGATGAAAGAAATGGTGTGCCATAACCTTGTTTACCATTATTCACTATTCAACTGTCCATTCAGTGAGTCTGACAATGTCATTGACTATCTGGTATGTGCCAGACCCTTGGCTAAATTCTGGGGATACGATGATGAACAAAATAAACACGCCTCTTCTTCTACCAGTGCTTATGGATGAATATTTTAATTCAGCTTCACTTCTGTGAATAGACTTCTAAGACATTTTAAGTTGCTTTAATTTCTTACCCCCATACTATTATTCTTTCATAGCCATGCTTGGAGGAAAAGACATTCTGCTTCCTAGCATCTTCATATACAAGGTAAAATTACATTCAGCTATGTCAGCCATCTTGGTCTTACTTGGTCTTAGCTATCAATTTGTTCTAAGTCACCAAGAAGGCAAATATTTAATAATCCAATTATAATTAATTGGTGCTATTATCTGAGCTCCTCTGAGAAGCTGGACTAACAAGGATATTGAGGCTAGAGTTAGTGGGAAGGCAGAAAATAGTGTGATCTATTAGCAATATCTTCCATGAGTTTAAAAATTTAAGGTATGTCAGGCATACCCAAGCTATTTGCATTACCTGGGTACAAATGGAAGTGACGGGAGAAGTATCTTTCCAGAGCAGGAAAGCAAGTCAAAGCGAAGACACAATGGAATGGAAAAGCATGACATTTTCCTGGAAGGGTAAGTGGTCCAGGTGCATGAAATGTAAGGGGGGTGAAGATCTGAGCAAAGAGCCAGCAAGGAAGTTCAGGCCGAGACTACAGATCAGCCTGAATGCCTGACCTCGAGTTTGGATGATTTGCCTCTGAGTTGTCCCTGTGCTTTCTAATCTTTGGTGGTTCCCAATCAGAATCAATGTCTCATTCTTTTTGCTACTGGCTTTTTAAAAAATAATCTCTCTTTCTCCTCTAAACTTCCTCCTAGCTAAGGCATCTGTTCACACATAAGTCATCTCATTACCATTATCACTAAGCTTAGCATTCTTAAAATTCAACTCTAAATTTAATGGGCTCTTCGTTTCCAGAGAACTAAATTTCGGGATAATCAATAAAATGGCATAGATCACATAATCACTAACATAAGGTCATGTTCAAACTCTATAAGATCAGGATCAAGATAGCCACAGCTCAGTATGTGTCTTTCTTATTCAAAGTAAAGACAAATATGCATTTAGTGCATAAAAGATAAAACAACTCAAAGCGACTATGAAAATTCATTTCAAAAAAAGTTAAATTTATCATTTCTATGACATAAATACCCTTCCCGATTATTCCATAGAAACATAAACTCTCCCTTTCTTTCCATCTACTTATATGTGTACATGTCTGTCTGTCTGTGTGAGGGATGGGAGGGGGAAAATAAGGAAAAAGAACAAGATATACCTATAAAATCTCCAGTTAAAAAATTACTGTAGTGCCTCGTACCATTCGTATAACAACAAAATGATTTAATGTGTTGAAAAGATGAGTTATTTAATGCTTACAATCTGTATAGCCTGTTTATATTTTTAAAAGCATGTACTATGTGAAGAGGGCAATAGTATTTACAATTGTTAAACTGAATAGTAAATGAAGAGAGAGACATGGGAAAATAATGGGGCTCAAATTTATTCCATCAAAGAACGTCGTGATGAAGAACGTGGAGTCAAACACCTGAATATTTGTCTACCTCTGCCCCCTTGTGGAGGGATGTGCTTCTCAGATAATATAAGTCAATTTTTAGGAAAACAGGTTTGAAAACAGGCAGGAAGAAGTAAAAACAGAAAGTAATTATTATATTTAACACAAAATAATTCTTTGTCTATCAGCATGCATACACTCAGTGTAACATCTATGATTAATTTTTAAGAGCTACTGGACAAGAATGGTTATAAATATAAAATGCTAAGTTAGTCCATGACAGAAACAAACAGCAAAATTATTGCTACATTTTGTTTCAGGTCTTTCAGGTCTTATAATGGTAATGGTAGAGTTACAGTTTGCCCAGAGGTTATATAAGACTCTAGGGTATATAGTATTTGACCACATTAATGAGTGTTTATTAAAAACCTCCTGTAGGACAGGCACTGTTTTCTTCTGCTTGGTTTGGTTTGTTTTTTGTACTGGGAATCGAACTCATGACCTTGTCCTTGCTGGGCATGCGCAGTACTGCTGAGCTATATCCCCAGCCCTGGATTAGATTTTGAGAGGCAAATGATAAGAAATAATAAACACAGTCCTCACTCAGAAAAGAAAAGTGTCAAATAATCACACTAAAATATTACATCTTCAAAGTGGTGCTTGACAAAGAGACTATAGACCCATGAAAGCCAGCAATAAAAGAACTAGATTGAGCAGGTAGAAGACTAAAAGGAGGGAGAAGATGCGGGAGACTGAACTCTCCTCTGAACTTTGCAGTGAACCTAAAACTACTTTTAGAAATAGCCTATATTTTTAAAAATTAAGAAGCATTTCATAGGCTTAGGGGGCTGGGATAGGCGGGAGGCTGAACAGGAAAGTCCACGCAGTCTCCAGGCAGAGCCCTGGGGCGCCGCACTGCAGGGCCTGAGAAAGTCAGCTAGGGAGGAGTGTCCAAGGGACGTGGAAAGGAATGCAGACCAAAGATCTCAGGCCATATTATGAATTTAAGATTTTTAAGACTAATATGAATCTATTGAAAGATTTTAATAGGTGGATTAATGATCTGTGTATTTTAGAAATATATTAAATATTTTTTACACAAATCTGAGAAGAGGAGGTGAGGGGAGACTGGGTAATATACTACCTTTATTAAGTTTTCATGCATTTAATGATTGCTTACTAGATGTTGACCAAGTTGATCCAAGTTTTTAGTGTAAAATTTAATTTCTAAATTTTAAGCTTGTAAATGAGGAAAAATAGAGCATCCTATTAGTTTCAATAAAAGGCAATAGCAGCTTGGACTATGCTGCAATGGAGACAAATGAAAAAGATACACAGGAAAAATGGTAGAAGAAATAGTAATGCGTTGAATTTGGAAACTGAGGGAGAAAGAATGATAAGGACCATACATTGGTTTCTCGTTGATGTCACTGGGTGATGGTAATGTTGTATCCTAGAAGGAGTACGCAAAAGATTGGTTTTGGAGAGATGGATTGGGGGAGGAAAGGGAAGAATACAAATGTGCTTGGTCTTGGAAACCTTGAGTTTTAAGTTTCAGAGCGATACAAATGTAGATGTAGCCTGCACCCATGGAGAGAGTCTCCAAGTCTAGGAAAACAACAAAAAGTCCATCCAGAGAACTTGAAAATACTTTGGCTATAAAATAAGCAGTACTTAAAAAGGCCCCCTGAGTGTCAATTTAACACAAGAATGTTGTACAAATTGGAAAAGTTGAGACTGATAAGGAGAAGGCTGGTGGCAAACAAGCAAAGAAAATCACTAAGAATAAAAGTTCACCAAATGTTAGATTCCCTGAAAACCAACCCATCAAATACAATGATTTGGCAAAAATAATCTTATGAATTTTAAGAAGAATATTGCATCATGATGACAATATGAAAGAGTTCACATGTTCTAAATAAAATTTCAGTTTTCATAGGGCAATTATTGATTTATACTGATTTGCACTCCTAAAGGTATCATTGTGTATTGAGTCAACCTTTTAACATTCATTTTTTATCATTTACAGTATTTTTAACCAATTTCATTTTTATCTTTCTTTCACATCTTTTTCAGCTGGCCCACTGTGGTCATTTATTTTCATTACTGTTGTGCTTTCATGGAGACTCATTTTGTACACTGTTACCCATCAAATCAACATGCACGTCACTGTGGAAATCAGTGTGGAGATTCCTCAAAAAACTAGGTTTGACTGAGATACCATCTCACCCCAGAAAGAATGGCTACTATTAAGAAATCAACTAATAACAAATGCTGGAGGGGCTGTGGGGAAAAAGGAACCCTTCTTCACTGTTGGTGGGAGTGTCGACTGGTACAGCCACTGTGGAAGTCAGTGTGGAGATTCCTCAGAAAACTAGGGTTGGAGGTCCCATTGGACCCAGCTATTCCCCTTCTGGGCATCTTCCCAGAAGAATTAAAAACATCGTACCACAGCGATATATGTGCACCCATGTTTATAGCAGCACAATTTGTAATAGCCAGATCTTGGAAACAACCCAAATGCCCATCAACTGAGGAATGGATAAGAAAGATGTGGTATTTTTATACAATGGAGTACTATTCAGCCATAAAGAAGGATAAACTGGAGACTTTTATAGGTAAATGGATGCAACTCGAGAAAATACTCATAAGTGAAATAAACCAGAAGCACATGTGTAGGCATCGTATTATCTCTCTAGTATGAGAAACTGAAAGAGTAAATAAGATCCAAAATGTACAATAGATATGGTGAATCAAAAAGAAACTGGTCAAAAGGAAAGAGAGACTGGAATAGGGAAAAGAAAGAAGGGAAAGGGAAAAAAACAATTATATATATATATATATATATATATATATATATATATATATATATATGATGGTTAAGATAGATACACTACCATTTTTACTTAGTTCATTGAAGAGTAAGGTTTGTGCCAATAATGTTTGGACAATTGAATGCTAATGTCTGGTGTCCTGAATAACTAACTTAAAGATAGTAATACGTAATGTATTAACCATTGTTACCCTCCTATTATGTTGGTTTGAAAATTTGTTCTTCTTTTGATTTGTTTTGTTTTTTTTCTTCTCTTTAAAAAATAAAAAAATAAAAAAAAATAAAAAAATAAAAAACTAGGTTTGGAGGTCCCATTTGACCCAGCTATTCCCCTTCTAGGTATTTTCCCAAAAAAATTAAAAACATCATACCACAGCACCCATGTTTATAGCAGCACAATTTGTAATAGCCAGATCTTGGAAACAACCCAAATGCCCATCAACCGAGGAACGGATAAAAAAGATGCGGTATTTTTATACAATGGAGTACTACTCAGCCATAAAGAAAGTTAAACTGTTCATTTATAGATGAATGGATGCAACTCGAGACCATACTCATAAGTGGAATAAACCAGATGCACATGTGTAAACATCGTATCATCTCCCTAGTGTGAGAAGCTAAAAGAGTAAATAAGATCCAAAATGTACAATAGATATTGTGAAACAGGAAGAAACTGTTCAAAAGGAAAGAGAAACTGGGATGGGGGAATGGAGAAAAGAAGGAAGGGAAAAGAAAAAAAAATATATATATATATGTACAAGATAGTTAAGATAGATACACTACTAATTTCGCTTAGTTCGTTGAAAAGAAAGGTTTGTGCTAATATTATTTGGACAAGTGATTGCCAATATCTTGTACCCTGAGTAACTAATTTAAAGATAACAATACGCAATGTATTAACCATTGTTACCCTCCTATTATGTTGTTTTGAAATTTTGTTCCGTTTTTTTCTCTTTAAAATTAAAAAAAAGTCATTAAATCAACATGCACTTGTCCCTTAGAAGAAGACGTATTTTTAGTTTCGTGTAAAATGTGATGGTTTTAACTGATTCTGATTCCTTTGGATGAATTTAAGTTTAATTCTAAATTTAATTTCATTTAAACATTTTATTTAATTAAATTTTAATTTAATTTAAAATTCTGATGTATTTTAATGAATTTAAATTTAAAGTCTAATCTTAAAGTTTAATTTAATCTTCAATTTTAAATGTTAGAGATATAAAAAGAGAGCTGGTATGTCATTTGGGGAAATGGCAAAAGAATAAGGAAAATGTATAAAGTTTACTGAAATAGAAAATGATATTCAAAGATAACTGAAAATATTTCAGAAGTAGATAAGTAGTATCATTACATATAAAATGACAAAAGAAGAAAAGGCTAGAAAATGGCTTTTCCTTTGAGAATTTTTAAAATTAATATTGATTCTGTTTTACTAACCTTTTGCATCTACAGATTTCTCTCAAGGTTTTCTAGTGGCACACCTACCTTAAAAAAGTGAGTAATATTTCATACTTCTAAAAAGTCATATTTCATAATTGGAAACCAAACCTAAACATCCTAATATTTTTAACTATTAAAATAATTTGGAATGAATTGATAAATTTGGTGAATGCCATCATTTGGCACTTAACCACACCAGGTACTGGCAATACATCAAATGTATTCTTAGAAATGTACAATTGGTGTAATAAAGACAACTTCTCTTTATCAAGGATCTTACAGTCTAGGAAAGATGAATACTCAAAAGAAGTAGCTCAGTGGGAAGGCTCTGGGTTCAATCCCCAGTGACACAAACACACACACACACACACACGCACGCACGCACTACCGATTTTCTAACAAACTTTAGAAGGGTTAAGGTACACAACTCTATAATATCATGGAAGGAAAGAAGGGAAAGAAGGAGGAAAAAGGAGCAGCCAACATGACCTGAGGGAAAACCTCACAAAATTCACAATGGTAACGACAAAGTAGCTGATCAGTGAAAGTTTTTGCCAACTAGAAAAGGAAAAAAAAAGACATCGCTTTTCAAAATATGAAAGGGTATGCTGTTTTTTGAGAATGTCAAATAATGTAGCATTAGTATCTGATGCTCAGAATACATGAATAGTAGCAAATAGTAGGAAGTGATAAATTTTTTTAAAATATATCAAGTTATATTTTATTTGGGAAATAAAATTGCTTATTAACAAGACTTCAAACGACACCATCAGAGTAAATGATGTTATCAATGAGATATTTAGAGTTTAAAAACCAAAACACAATTCTGGGAAAGGAATCCATCTAAGGGGTAGTCAAACAGAGTCCTAAAAGTTCGGCTGTAGAAGAGTGGCTAGAAAAGTAGTGTGGAGTGAGCAGCATGCTACATAAAGAAGAGCGTGTTCCAGGGGCTAGAGAGTAGTTAACAGAACTAGATACTTCAGAAAGGTTGCATGACATAGGGAGGATCCATTGAATACATTACTACAAAACAAAGGCAACTCAAAGTGGTGGGGACAAAAATTAGGGGGCTTGAGTAATGATGAAGGGAGTTGAGACAAAATGAAGATAATGAAAGAGAATGGAGTGGTAGCTTCAGGGAACATTTGTTCCCAAGACTGTAGGGATATACACATGTTTAAATGAAGACAGAAAGAGAAAACAGAGTGAGATTTTGAGTTATGTCGTGATTACACCATACTTGCTTTGTAAATTGCTTAACTTTTTTGGCCCCAATTCTTTAATCTGCAATGTAGGGCTATAAAACAGTACCTACATCATGAGATCTAATAACAGAATCCATTAGCTCCAGTGGTCTCATGAGCTTCACATATTGCCTAGCACATGCTGATCACTTAATAAATACTGGCCAATGTCAAATAGCAGAAGGAGTAGGATTGTAACAGGGGGAAAGAAGGGAAACACGGATGTAGATTCAAGACTATATGTAGATGTGTGTATCAGTCAGTGTTTTACTAGAGAAACAGATATAACACAAGGTAAACAAATGTATAAGAAATTACAAGATCAGCTTATGATGGTCACCCACAGAGTCGGATGAGGAGGCGTGCAGAGGGTGTCTGCACACTGGAGACAGAAGGATTCAGTCCAGGGTCTGGAGCTCACTGCAGTGTCCATGCAAGTCTGTATCAGGAGGCCGATGCGTCTGTGATGGAAGGCTGAAGAGTCTATGCTGGAAGGCTGAAGGATCTGAGGCAGAAGCCGAAGAGTCTGCACTAGAAGCCAGGAGATGACGTCCAAGCTGAAGGTGAAGATTGGATCTTCTCCAAAGAACAGAAGGCAGTCTATCCTTCTCTTTTCCCCTTTATACTGTCAGGTGGATGAGCCGCACTAGGGTGGGTCCTCTAGACCCTAGGGTGCAGATAAGCCTCCCCATGGTGGGTCCTCTACACCCTAGGGTGTAGAATTGCTGAGCCAACTTAGTTAAGCTTCTGAACTTCTCAAACTGACACAATCAATCAAGCATTACAGCCTGCCAACAGAAAAATTATGAAGTTGCAATCTAATAACCACTGTTTCTCTGCAAAGAAAGGACCAGAGAGATGGTTAGCAGAGTTAAAGTTTTTGGAAGTGGGGGGGGAAATTATATTCCTTATGTCTAAGGAAGAAAGAAAGAAAAGGAAGAAGTTAACATTGATCAGTTCTCTTCTATGAGTCATACACTAAAATACTTGCTTCGTTTACATTTTTTGTTCTCAAAGTAAGATGATTATTATTCCCATTTCACAGACCAGCAAACTGAGGTTTCTGTAGTAGAGTATGTTATGGTAATAATAGTTCCAAACAACGACTCAACATGGAATTAGTTTCAATTTTACTCTCAGAGGAATATAGGAAGATGAGAAAGGAAGCTCCCTCTAGTCATATAAAGACTCAAGCTGCTAAGAATTCTGCTACTTTCAATAATATGGCTCCCCAGTTTGGTATGGTCTTCTCTAGTCAACTGAAAATTAGGAAAGAGAAGCCTTTTACCTTTGTTGTGATTGTTGTTGGCTTATTTTTTGTGATGATATGGGTGGACTTGGAGGAGATGCCCTGTTTTAGTCTGTTGACTAAAAATATACCACATCCAGCAGCCTCTGCCAGTTTGTTTAATTAGTCGGGCCACCTTGAGAGTGGGGAAGAAGATCATGAGTTTATTTTAGAAACATTGCATTATGGGCCGGTGAGATGGCTCAGTGGCGTAAGCACCTGCCTGGCAAGCGCGAGGGCCCGAGTTCGACTCCCGGAACCCACATATGAAAAAGGGGCCGGTGATATCGCTCAGCAGCACGGGCACCAGCTGGTGCGCGAGGTCCTGAGGTCAACCCCTGGTACCCACAAAAAAAAAAAAAAAGAAACATTGCATTAAAGTGTACGTGTTCGAATGGAATTTTACATACAGAAGGACAGCATTAGCAACAACCCCAATGGACCTTTAGGGAAAACCTTGAGGTATAAAGTAAATAGAACTGCCAAGATTTAAAATACATAAGAGGACCAAAACACATATTGTAGTACCATAGGATCTCAATATAGCACTAAGAAAATCCCTACCTACTAGTTAAAAAGTTAGTAAGGATAAAATGGGAAAATATGTCCCAAATTGCTGGCAAATTCATGAAATTACCATTCTAGAACGAAAGAACTAAAGAAGTAAGGGTACTGTAATTTATAATAGTGTGGAGTGTTTTGTTTTGCTTTGTTTTGTTTTTTGCTTTCTATCATTAAAATCATTTGCTGTACAATTGAAGACCATCTGGCAAAGGAAACAATACTGGTCAAACTTACAATTTGCTTACATTTTCAGCAAATTTATAGAGGCACCAACCGAACAAATAGCAAATGAACAATTCATAGCCTTAATGAAAATAGTGCTTAATCTAGCAAAATCACACAATTTTTTCAGAACAATTATTTTTTCAAAATAACAAGTGTAGTAAAGTAAATGATAGACTTGGATTCTTACTCCAATTTTGTAAATACGTATTTGAGAAACCTGCAATCTTGCAGCATTGAAAAACATACCTGGGAATTTGAACTTGAAAAGTGGACCATTGTTCAAGGCTATAAAATTAAGGTAACACACCCAGAGGTGGAAGAATGGGAAGTCAGCTCTGCCTGCAAAGACTATGTGGGCAGCGGAGACACCAAGAAGCTAGACCCTCCCACCCCAGAAAAAGAGATTAAAATAAAACCTAACAAGGCTGGGGAGTGAGCTTCCCCGCTCCAAAGCCCAACTTTTCCAGATGATAATGAACAGACTCCAAGTAGAATGGGACAAATACACACATAGAATAATCACTAAGGAATTGATAATTACTTTTATTTCATTTTATTGGCATAATAAAAATCACACCTTGAGATGGAGACCTACAATGGTAATGAGATGTGTTGCATGAAGAGGGACGAAAAATAAGAGCACTAGCAGAACTAAAATTCCGCCTTTACAGGTGACGACATCAAGATATCAGGTCCCTCCCTACCCCATAGATGCCATAAAAGCTGTACACGTTGGCCCATTGTTTGGGTTAGCCTGGGATTTCTGTCCCCTCCGGCTGCCCCCCACCATGTACTCAGACATACATAAGAATAAAAAGCCATGTTCCTGTCATGTTTCTCTCTCAGTCTTTGGCAGAGCGCACGAGAGCCCTCGGAGTCAGTTACACTGCTGTCAAAGGATGGAACCCTATGTGGCCAGCACAGAACTGTGTCAGCCCAGGCTGAGGAGAAGCCCCCACTCAATCTCCAGTCTCTCTTCTGCTGCAGAAATGAGAAAACAGTCGTGTATTGAGAAAGTGGATCCTCAAGTCTGAGGCTGCCTGGATCCCTGAGTCTGAACGGAATGGCAGTTTTCCTTACAGCTGCCCGGATCTGCAGCACGCCCTTGCATGAGTGACACGCTAACGTCTGCTCTGATAATCTACTCAGATGAACCACAGCAGAGGCTACTATGTCTTGACAAATGAGGGCAGGCAGACATAACGTAACAGGGTAAGCATTTTAATATGGCATAAGTAAAAAAGTGCCCTTGGCAGTGAAAAGAGAGAGTAGTTAATTATTTGTGAAGAAGCCAGCTTAAATGAAGCAACTAGAAATATAACACTGAGGCAGAAGAGAAGATTGTAAAGGATGGGACTTCAGAGAACACTATCTTTTAAGAATTAGGTAAAGACAAGGTAATGTAGAAAATCAAGGAAAGGACAGAAAAGCAGAAAGAAAACCAGAAGGTAATGGTGTTGTAGAGACCAGAAAGGAGGTTATTCCCAGAAGTAGAGGAAATAATCTGAAAAGTTACATGGGAACTCATGAGATGTGACTATAAAGAAGCCACTGGATTTGAAATTATGGAAACCTTAAAGACAAATACAGATTTAAGAGATAAAAAGGAAGTATTCTATGTTCAAAGAAAATAGAATATGCTTACAGAGAAGCTTTTCTCAAAATGTGACACTTATGAAACCAAATGCTCCCTGCAAAGAGGGAGAGAAATTTGTTTGAGATGTGTTTGTTGTGTACTATATACCTATGAAGGAATTTCTTAAAATCTATTTGTGATTTTTCTCATGTTGGGAGACAAGAAAGGGCAGAGCATCATGTGCTTAACAACCGACAGTATCAAAGCAAGGAAGCAAAGGTACCATCCTAGGATTGCTTCACAAGTCTTAATAAAGTTTAGCTTCTAATGTCACTAAAGTTTGTTTAATTAAAATAAATAAGACACTCAAGAAAGAATAAGGATAAATTTTTAAAAGACTATCTTGAAAGTAAAAATGTCCCATAAAATGTTTCTTATGTAACAAATTTGTAGGGAAATCAGGTTGGCAGCCAGACAAAGTCACAAGTTGTGTGACCACAATGGCATAGTACATCACACCTGTAATCCCAGCACTATGGGAGGCTGAGGCAGAGGGATCCCAACTTCAGGTTCATGCTGAGCAATTTAGCAATTTAATGAAACATTCTCTCAAATTAAAAAATGGAAAGGAGTAGGCATATAGCTCAGTGTGAGGGCTCTGTGCTCAATCTCCTGTACCACAAAAAAAGAAAAAGAGAGAAATAAAAGCTGTGTGTCTGGCCAGTTTCTATAACTTCTCTTTTCTCTAGTTTGTAAATGAGGATAAGATTAATACTTACTTGAGGGGATCATTTTGAACAGTCATGAGGTAAGACATAGAAAACAGCTAGAATATGGCCTGGCATGTAGAGAAAACTCAATAAATATTATTTTATTACCATCATGACTTTTCACATCTCCTTCAGTACCCAGCTGACAATATGGCAGAATTTAAATAATCTAGGCTCCCTGAGGAGGTGAAGTTATTGTCTCTCTGAAGTCGATTTAGCATTAGACAATGATTTACACACTAATAATCAAGAATTGACAGAGAAACTATATTATTTGTTTACTCGGATCTTGTACTTGAGAATGAATTGCCAATACATCTAAATCCTTACAGGATAACTGTACTGGTGGATTCTGTTCATTTAATCCGCCTAGTGGCATGAAAATAGAATTTAATGTATATTTCTACCTGGGGTTCACACCTAAACACACACACAAACACACACACATTCTGAAAGGAATGAATAAAAGTCTGCTTTTCGTCCATTGCGATGACCATTGCATTAAATCATTCCTCAAGGAAACTGTTTTCTGAAAGGAAGCTATAGGAAAGTGTTTAGCATTTTCCTAATTAAAGAGAAATTATTTAAATCCTAATGTGCTTTTAAAACTTGAATATAAAATCTGCTCTGAGGAAAATGTGATTATATATGCTGCGCTGCCAGAGAATTCCTTGTCTGAGAATTCCTACCGAGTGACAGTACAAGCTGGGAGCATCATGAAAATGTTCCTCTCAAAGCTGCCAAACCTCCCGAACAATGCCTCCAACACGGTTTTGGTAGATGTGTGTATATTTCCTTTCTTTAAGTATCTGGTTTCAACTCACATTTACTTTCAATGTCAGACTCATTCTAGGGCCATTATAGAATCACGCATTAAGCACAGTCCCTTTCCCCTCATATTGGAAAAAAATAAGTATCTGAAATTATCAGCAACACAGTCTTAAATTGTGTAGATGTAAAATGCTCACTTTGTCAGTAGTACTGATCTCCCCATAGAATGTCTTTGGAGATGGGTTGTTTTATGTCTGCCATCTGAGTGGGTTTTTTTAATTTACATCCTTAGAAGACATTTTATGCATTACCTGGTCTGTCCAGCTGGAGGTCAACATTATCCCATCATAACCAGACCATTGCACAAATCTGAATTTCCTGGTTGCTCTTTTCTACCTCTTCTGGATTCACAGTCTCTACTTTTCCTCTTCTGACACCTTCAACGACAAAAAGAAGGCAGGGTGTCCACCTAGACTTCTATTTTTTTATTTTTCCCAGTTGCTAATATTTGTTAACCTATACTTCCGTAATTCTAGCACACATCCACTCTTGGCAGGGTAGACAGAGAAGAAAGGTTTTGTTCATCCAGTGCCTAACTGCTATTTTATGATGTCTCTTATTTCCATTCCATATCCTCTACTCAGCCACACCAGAAATAGTCAAGTAGGTACATTTCTTTTATACCTAACTTCATGGGCACCCATTCAAGTTTATATAAAGAGTAGAATATGATTAATCACATGTATCCTGTCTCTCCCCATCACTACCTTCACTTTGTCAAATCCTCTCTATGTTTCCAGTGTTCCTAAGTGTAACTTATTTAGGGGGGAATTTCTACACTCCTTCATTTCCCAGCATGCACCTGTCTAGATCAGCTTCTTCTCTCCTTGTTCCCATAGTTTTTTCATAGCATTTACTATAACGGTAATTATAGGGTGATCTGTGTATCACATTGTTTTTTAGTGCTTCTCCTCCTAAACTGTTTACCTTGTCATAGTAACCACTCGATGAGTGCTTTTGCTGAACACCAGGATCTTTCTGGGTACTCTCTTTTACTAAAAAAGCAGGTCTGATGAGGTTATAGCCAACCTCAGATTTCAGTTACCAAACTGAGGCACAATGAGAAAGAAATAGGAATAAGTCATTCCATCACTTTTATTTAGTAAAGTATTTAACCTAGCCATAATTCATGTTGTGAATCCGGCCCTTTAAATTTTAAATATAACAAATAAACACATCAATATCACTATATCCTTGGGGATACTATTTCTACCATTTTATTTTCTATAACTGACCCAGAGCATTAAAATGTGTCATCTGTTTTTCTACCCAATCATTTAGGATACAAAGTACCATTGTAAAATAGCGCATGGAGGAAAATAAAAATTTACTGCCAGACTTTTGCCTCCCTGATCCACTGCCTCTAATGGCTACTCTGCATTCTCTTCACCATGTTCTCTGCTCTTTATGTCTTTCCTGCTTCCTCTTTCACTGTTTGGCTTCCTCTTGGTACTTTTCTTATTTTTCCACAGGCATACTATCCACGGGAGTATTCCTGTGTGGATTTTCCCCTCATGGAGGATGCAGAGCATACCACTAGCCCAGCCTGGCCCACTGACATTTACAGAACTGCCCAGTAACCTCCCTCTCTCCCTCCCTCCCTGGTTCACTGATGTGTGCTGGGAAAATGCAGGCAATTACAATATTGCCCTGAAGTAAACATAATTAGGACTCAAATCTTTAGAGGAAAAAATATCCACAATGATGCTTTCCAAAGCCAAATACAAATGATTTATTTAAACGGTCTGTACTCTGTGAGGCTGATTTCCAGAATTTAAAACTCTCATTTAACATTTTATCCTTACCTAAGATGGTACTTAAAAGGCTATTCAAAATGTTGTTCATAATTACTGACTCTCATGGCCTTGCAGAAATCAAAATACCAAGGACAAATATAGGCAAGGATAGCAAGGCAGCTATAAGTGTTTTTCCTCTTAATAGACTCTCAAATATTTAAAAAAATCAAACACACGCGTTTTGCTAGAAAATACTTAAAAGCCTACCGGTAAATTTTCTTAATAATACTTACTACATGACTGTTGCTTAAAGCATGAGTGTAAGGCAGAGCTGAATAAATCTTTAACCTCTCTGTACTTCTGTACCCTCATCCATAAAATAGTAATAATAATAACAGTGCTTACCTCAAATATTTGCTGTCAGAATTAAATGATTTAATACACATAAAGCAATTAGGTCAGGGCCTGGCATCTACTAAATGCTCAAGAATGTTGCCTGTAATTATTGTTATTTATAATAATGAAGAGATTTCAGCCTGGCAGGCAAGACAAATCTAAATATTTTATGGGCTTCACTGTGGTTGTTCCATATCTAGTGTTTCTCAACTTTCATTTGTCTTAAAAACACACCTATATGATTAACAAGTTTAGCACAGGTCTGGTCCAGTTTTGGACAGCTCAGAGACTCTAAACAAAACCAATCAGACCCCCTTCCTTCCACTCATAGCCAGAGAAAACCTGGAAAATAATTCTTTCTGGAGAAGAACAAAGTTTCCACCTCAGTCTAATGCCCAGATCACTTCTAAATATCCTAAGTGAACGTACACATCAAGTTAATCCTGGAATATAATTTGAAATTTTTGTTGTTGTTTCTTTGGGGTTTGGGGGGGTTGAAATCTATATAATGGAGGTAACTGGGCCGGTGAGATGGCTCAGCGGCTTAAGCGCCTGCCTGGCAAGCACGAGGGCCCGAGTTCGACTCCCGGAACCCACATACGAAAAAGGGGCCGGTGATATCGCTCAGCGGCATGGGTGCCTGTTGGTGCGCGAGGTCCTGAGGTCGACCCCCCGGTACCCACAAAAAAAAAATGGAGGTAACTATAAAAATAAGAAACATTTATATAATGCTGTGAATCATGCCTGGATGTAAGTACTTTCTAAACAACGGCCAATTATTATCCCCAATTTGCAGATAAGAAAACTAAATCATAAAAAGGTTAAGCAACTTGCCCAAAGCCACACAGTTTATCAGCCAGGATTTGAAAGTAGTCAATGCTCTTAGCCACAAATACTGTCCTAGCTCCTACTCCCACCCCATCCCAGCTAGATAATAAATTCTTCCTAAACCAAACTAACCTGGTTTTTCAAGACCAGATGCCCCAGAAGCTCCTTACAAGAGGACCAGAGTATTGGTTTTGTCCTATTCAGCAAAACCTAACTACGCAGTTCCTGTGACTAAGAGCCATACATCTGATTCTGCCTGGGACAGCCCCAGATTTCCCTTTTTTAGTTCCCAATGATGTCTTTTTGCTCAGTAACTTACACTGAATTTCTGGTCTTTAACTTTATATTGCTGAAAGTGGAAAATTAGTCTATATTGTGTGCCTGTGTCTGTTTGTGCATGTGTGTGTTTCCCCTGAAATTTTGAGTTCTTTGCTTTTTAAATGCTTTCCTGTTTTTTCACATTTATCTTGCACAGATTTCTATCTAAAATTGAATTAGAATATTCAAGCATCACTCTAGTTTCTTGGCAAAAGAGCTGAGGAGATATGAAGGAGTAATGGGCTTTACACCTCAGGCACAATTCTAATTAGAACTCAGTTTGTTCTTCCATTTTTCTGCTTGGTTCGTGAACTGTTGTTGAAGTGGTTTTGTAAAAGGCATTTGAGTGCTGACTTTGAATCCAGCTATGCTACTGAGTTTGGTTATTAGATCTAGAAGTTTTTTGGTGGAGTTTTTTGGGTCTTCTATGTAGAGTATCATGTCATCTGCAAATAATGATAACTTAAGTTAATTTAACATCTTCCTTTCCTATTCTTATTCCTTTTATTTCTTTCTCCTGTCTAATTGCTCTGGCTAATGTTTCCAGAGCTGTATTGAATAGGAGTGGTGATGGTGAGCATCCTTGCCTTGTTCCTGACTTTAGAGTGAAAGCTTTCAGTTTTTGACCATTTAATATGATGTTGGCTGTTGATTTGTCAAAGATGGTTTTTATCAGATTGAGGTAAAGACCATCTATTCCAATTTTCTGTAGGGTTTTTATCATGAATGGGTGTTGGACTTTGTCAAAGCTTTTTCTGCATCTATTGAGATGATCATGTGATTTTTGTTTTTGGCTCTGTTAATATGGTGTATTACATTTACTGATTTGCACATGTTGAACCATCCCTGCATCCCTGGGATGAATCCTACTTGGTCATGTTGTATAATCTTCTTGATGATTTGTTGCATTCTGTTGACCAGTATCTTATTGAGGATTTTTGCATCTATGCTCCTTAGGGAGATTGGCCTGTAGTTTTCTTTTTCCGTCGGGTCCTTCTCTGGTTTTGGTATGAGGGTAGTACTTGCTTCCAGGAATGTTTTTGGAAGTATTGCTTCCTTTTCAGTTTTATTAAAGAGTTTCAGCATTAGTGACATCAGATCTTCTCTAAATTTCTTGTAGCGATATATGTGCATCCATGTTTATAGCAGCACAATTTGTAATAGCTAAATCTTGGAAACAACCCAAACACCCATCAACCAAAGAATGAATAAAGATGTGGTTTTTTTATACAATGGAGTACTACTCTGCCTTGAAGAAGGATAAGCTTGAGACATTTCTAGGTAAATGGGTGCAACTTGAGACCATACTCTTAAGTGAAATAAATAAGACTCACATGTATAAACATCACATTGTCTCCCTGGTGTAAGAAACTGAAACAGTAAATAAGGACCAAAATGTACAATAGATATTGTGAAATGGGAAGAAATTGTTCAAAAGGAAAGAGCAACTGGGGGGAAAGGAAGGAAGGGAAAAGAAAAAAAGATTTAAAAAGGGTAAAATGAAAACAAAGTTTTGTAAATAGGGAGGGGAAGTAGGGTTGAAGACAGGAGAGAGGACTGGGAAAGAAAGAGGAATCAAAATATATCCTGTACAAGTACAAATTTCCTATAATGAATATGATCATTATATATATCTAAAATGTACCAGTAAACTTAATTTTTTAAAAAAGGCATTTGAATGTACCTTTGCCCAAACATACTTGTTGGTCACTTTCCATTTGCTTTGTGATCACTAAACTGACACACTCACTCACCTTGATCTTAAGAGAACACCCTGTCTTCATTCGTAAGTCTCAAGGAGTGGCCTCAAAGCTTTCGTACCTATTTAGGGTATGTGTATGGTAACAGACTGTGGTTTCCCCTGCCAGAAGTTCACTCCTTGTCATGGCTCAGTTGCCCTTGATGTTTCTTAGTTTTATGAAGTTGGCTTGTCTTTCCTCAGTCTAAGAAAGGAGAAAAGAAACAATTAGATGTCTTTTATATGCCTTCTGGGTATCTTCTTGCTGCTTATCATTGTTTTGAAAATGAAGTGACTCTGTTACTGATTATAAGTAGATATCTGACTGGAATGCCCTTCGTGTCTTCTCCCTCTGGTGGAATCTTACCTATCCACATTAACTATCTTCTCTCCCACGAACCCTCTAGACAGGATTAATTACCACACCATCTGTGGAACTGCAATTTTGTTTATCCTGTATGATGATTTTACCTTCATCTGTCATCTTTAAATCGTGGCCTCAACTAGAGAACAAGACTTATATTTATATTACTCTCTTGGGCCTGTCACAAAGTCTACTATATACATGCTTAATAAATGTTTGGGAATGGATAGTACTTTATGATATACACAGTTGTTTTCAAATGTATTAGTTCATCTTAGCTCTGTGCAATCTTATGAAGTATATAATCAATTTATACCTATGAAACTTAAAATGATGAACATCCCCATTTCATAGAGGGGAAAACTAAGACATCTCAGAAGGTAAAGGATATGAGAAGAGGGGTATAGTTTTCTATAGGTTTCTAACTAACTAGATTTATTTAAATTACATAAATACTTAGTCTTCAAGAACAATAAAGATAATTTTCATTAAAGAACTATTTGACTTGACATTTTTTTCTAGTGTCCAAAGAAGCCTTCTGTAGATAGCTATTTTGTTTTTATTCACATTACCAAAGTTAAGAGAGCCATTGTGAGCTTCATCTGTGGAAACTTCACCCAATACAACATGTGGAGGACATAGACAGGACTTCAGGTACTGCACAAGTTAAGGAAGACAAACTCTGAAACTGTCCACCTTCTTCATAGTAGCCCACCAGGAAATAGCTAGAGCAATGTAAATAAGACTGCCCTCGTGTCCTTTGGCATGACCTGAGCCTTTTTACCCTAAATCATTTGATGGTATTTCTTTCAAAGGAAGTTGGGATATAGGAAAAAAATTGATTGAAATACAACGTCATTGACACTTAACCTCTGAAAAAGAATCAGTGCATGTATTCTTTTCCCTATATTACTAAAAGATTGAGTTAAATGTACAGGCAAAAGAAACACAATCAACAAATTGAATCTAAACTGCAGTATGCCATAGTAAGAATAATTCTGCAATTAGACAGACCAGAGAGGCTTGTTCTTTTAACCAGTATTTATTAAGCACCTATTATTCACCAGAAAGTGTTACATAGCAGAGATTCAGTACTAGGTGAAATAGACATGGTCCTTACCTCACAAAGCTTTCAGTCTCACAAAAAAGCCAGATTTTTAACATGTAACTACTACACCATGAAATGCAAAGTTTCAGAAGAGTCAAGGGAGGCCTGAAAAAGGGATATTTCGGTTGACACTGATGGATAAATAAGTTTGTTGGGTAATAGAGAGAGGGATGGGAAAATGAGGAAGAGTTTTTCAGGGAGAGACAGATAAAAAGACCAATGACAGCTACTGCAGCATATTCCACTGAGCACCTTGCTACAGTGACTCAGTGGCCCTGGCTGACATCAATAAATATAACTCAAAGGCTTGGAAAATTATGTGTACATTGGAGACTATTCTCTCTTACCACATTTGAAATCCTGAGATGACCACGTGGATGAGTCTAAGCTAGCCTGCTGGAGGACATAGGCCCATATGAGCTTAGGCACCCTAGCCAAAAGCTATCCAGCCCACTGACAACCTGCCCACCATGAGACCTGAGTAAGGCCATGGTAGATCTTTAAGCCACCAACCACAGACACAAGAGAAAGTGCAGCAGAGATTAGCCAAATTGGACCAGAACCAAAGAAATGCCCAGCTGACCCATGGAATTGTGAGTTAAATAAAATGATTTCTGTTGAAGCCACTAGGCTACAGGAAGCTTTGTGTTATGCAGCAAACACTAACAAATGTACATGGCAAAAGATGATGCTTGCCTGATCTAGCCAGTTAGCAGTGAGGCCTGGCAAAAAACAGGTGTTTCGATCGAAAGAGCACTGTAGTTTTTTATTTGGGCCAACAGGTGGAAGGTAAGTTCTATTTAGTAAGCTCAAGGATAGTAGAGGAGAAAAACATATGAGGAAGAAAACGATGAGTGCAATTTAGAATGTGTAGAAGTTGAGATGGCAGAGAAACTGCTGAACAGTAATATCAAGCGTGTCAACATTGATGACCAAAAAACATATGAGAAAGGTCTGGGCTGCAGACAGAGAGCTGAGACGTGCTGATGTAGACATGGTGATTGAAGCCATGGTAGATAAACTTCCCTAAGCATAAAGAGTAGAGTGAAAAACCTAAAGGGCCATGATACTTGCTATACATGTAGTTTTGCACAAGTTATTCAACATCTCTGAGCCTGTTTTATCATCTGTAAAATGATGTAATGTTAACAGACTTACTGAGATGTAACAAAGATTAAACAAAATTTATTTTGCTTCAACCATCTGATGCATATTGAGAACTAAAAATGCTAACTTTCCCATCATTTACAGTCAAATGACACAAAAGTATTTTAGAGTAGTTGTTGCTCCCTGTTTTCTATGATTAATATCTGGACCAGAGATAGAAATGGAAATTCTCACTTCATCCTGCACTGCCCTGATAACCATCTCATTGCACTTCTAGATTAGAATTTGACCCATGCCAAGATCCCAAAGACTCTTTCTCATGGCACACAGCACGCTCGATCTCTTCCCCCTGGAATCCCGCCTCATCACTCAGGAAGCTGTGTGTTTTAATACACAGTCACATACATTACATGGCATCAGACTCATAAAATCGGTTGCTGACTAAGAACAAATATTGTCTCCCAGCTGCTAGAGAAGTTCAAACGCTTGAAGTTGATTGCAGGAAGAAAATAGGTCCAATCTGTTCTGTTCTGCAAAATGTCAATAGAGATGGTTATGCAAGTATGTCTGATACTTTTCTTCTGCAAAAATTACAGGGTAGAATGGAAACAAGGATGGCACGAATAGAAATCTATATTTCAGGAGAATTTAAAAAGTGACAAATTATTGAGCTGAATCTCCACAGGTTGCTACTTGCCAAAAGCATCTGACGCTAAATTCACATAACGAGAGAGAGCTGCCCCTCACCTCCTGTTTTCTGGAGAATGTGCTCTCTAATCACAGCGCCGCTTTTCTAGGCACATATTTCTGGGAAATTTTTTTGTTTTATAACACTTGAGATCAGGAATGCAGGCCCATAAATACACTGTGTCTGTCTTTACAAGAGCAATTTGCCTATTCTCAGCAGCTGGAGCAGAAGAAAAACAATAAGTAACACGTGTTCTAAAATAGCATTAAAGGCCTATGTTTAAAATACCTTTAAATCTGTTCAATAGCACCACTTGCCTGCTCCCAATGCCTCTCCTTCCCATCTCTGTCTCTGTCTCCATCCCCTCCTCCACAGAGCTGCACAGGGGTTGAATCACTGCTGTTTGAAACAAAAGAAAGATAATCCTTCTCTGAACAAAATCACGGAGAAAATGCAAAACATCTGATCTCTATGCTCCTAGTATATATTTCTGCTGGTGCACTGTGAAGTATTTATTTTCAGCTAATGCTTTACCAGCAGGTTGTTGGTCTATTCCCATTTGAATATGGCAGGCCCCTACTCCCTTGCTAAAATGTATTCTGCGTCCTTAACATACTCCAGCCCCAGCAGAGCACACTGAGAAGCAGGCTTACCCCAGAGCACTGTGTACTTCTCCGATCTCCATCCTCCTGTGCACAGTGTGTGGAAAAATCAGAGGTCTTTTTTAAATTGTTTTTCTCTAAAGGAAATTTATATATACATGTGTGTTTTTCTCAGTTAGAAGAGGGAACTGCTCATAAGGAAGAGATAGAAAATGCTTCCACAGCCACTGGCTTGCTTTGAAACTATAGATGTCATTGTCATTGTGCACAAATGCTAATGTCAGCTGATGAAGGGCACCTCAAGAAATCTATTAAGGGCCACAGTTTCATCTCAGGGGAACTTTTATGAGTCAAGTAAGAAAAAGCAGGGCCGGTGAGATGGCTCAGCGGCATAAGCGCCTGCCTGGCAAGCGCCAGGGCCCAAGTTCAACTCCCAGAACCCACATATGAAAAAAGGGCCGGTGATATCGCTCAGCGGCACGGGCACCTGCTGGCGCGCGAGGTCCTGAGGTCAACCCCCGGTACCCACACACAAAAAAAAGAAAAAGCAGATTGCTTATGTCACTCCTTTTGAAAATTCCTGTCTCCCTTGTGCCTAACTTAAATCTAATTGAAATACAAGTTTCCTGGAATCTCTGTTGGCTAAGGATGTCAAAAGTTGAGGTTAAAGAAAAAAGAGTTATTCTCCAATCCTGCAAGTTAAATTAATCTCATTAATTCAATTAACCCTTCTGCTCAAGATGTTGCTTGATGAAAAGATTCAAATACAGTAGGAAATCTGAAGCTCTAAAATTAATGTAAAATTGTACAAGATTAAGTAACTAATAATTTAAAAAATGATTGTGAACCCATTACCCTTACTACTGAAGGTACGTCATGTTTAGGAAAGACTAATTCTAAGGCAAGATGCATGGATATAGAGCTAAAGCCAGAATTGAAGTTCTCTTGAACAGAGTGGGTACACTTAGAAATAACCTAAGTAGAAAAATCACTAAGCCTTTGAACATCCTCAATTTTTATTTTCAACTAGAAGATGAAACTGTACCATTTCTTACCAACCTAAATTTTCATGATTTCAGTGCCAAAAATGTAGTTATTATTTCTACATTACAGCTAGTAGAGCATACAGAGTTGAGCTGTATTGAGATATAGTTAAGTACTGTCCTATAAAGCACCAAAAAAAATTCTTAGAACATAGGATTTTGGTTTTTGATTTTCGTTTTTGGTTTTTGGCTTTTTTCCTTCTCATTCTCTGGGCCCAACTCCTTCGAAATTACAACAATCCCCATTAACATGTGACCTCAGTAAATTTCGCTGAAGTTATCATCCTGAAAAACACGAAAAATAAAGTTCCTTTTTCCTAAATGCTTCAGTTTTCCCCTTAAGTCCACATTTCTAAATCAACCAGCATACAGGAAGGAGTACAAATGCTAAAAAAACACAATTTTAGAGAAAGACCCTTCTTACCTCCTTGGATAATAGCAGGAATTTATTTACCTAAGAGACAATATAACAAGATGCCAAAATCAAGATCTGCTCATTTTATCACAGGATTATTCAAGCAGTTTTTGAAGTTAGGCCTCCTGGTCTCTACATATACTCATTCCAGACTCATAATCACGGTTCCTTTTAAATGTGTACAAAATGCCCAAATAGTGAATAGAAACCCAGCTGCTCCTGGCTGCCATTTCTACCCAAGGGACATGGTCAGACATAAATAATAAAATGCTGGCTGACAGGCTGTCAAGGAATCATTTCTTTTAATTCTCTATACATAGGAGAAAGAGATCATGTACCTGCAAAAAATGCCAATGTGTACATTAAAATAAGTTTCCCCCTTAGAAATCTGACTTTCAAAGATGGTCTATCAAAGTAAAGCGAGTGCAAAGAATCTCAAGACATCAACAGTGCAAAGGCGAGGCACTTGTAAATGGTTCATCAAAACAAAAAATGTTGTATTTCATTCACCAGGTGAAAAGTATTTTTGACTCACCATGGAAAAGGGAAGACTGACAAGCCAGCTAATAGGGTGAGCCTGGGACTCTAAGAAGCAAGTCAAATTACCTTCAGTTATAAGCAATATGAAATGAAAGGTCACAGTTTAATCTTGGGAAGCAGATGAGGAAAATTTTAGCCAATTTCTCAATTTTGGAGAGACTTCTTGGTAATACATTAAGTAAGGTACAGAGTGAAGAAATATATGCAGTCTTTAGAGTTAGAAATTGGGAAAAAATTTATTTAACCTGTCAAAACTTGATAAGGTGATTAAGAAAATTACCATTCTCATATCAAAGAAACAAAAAATATTGTTCACCCCTCCACCAAAAAAGAAATATAACTTTTTGTTTGCTGCTAAGAAGATAGTTCAATATATTTTTGTTGGTGAGGGCTAAAAATATTGCTAAAGTGTTAGTTGAGGTAAAATTGCTTTGAGAAAAATTCTCACTAAGACTTCTGTGCTGAAATAGCTGGTCCATTAATCTCACTGAAATGCCTGTGAAAACCAAGTCCATAATAATAATGCATCTACCAAAATTTACTATTTGCTAAATATGCCTCCCAGTACCATATACTAACTCGATTACCCTTTACAACATCCTAATGAGATAAATGTCTTAGATCTTTTGTGATTGACACACAAGGAAACTGAAACAGAAGTTACTTAATTTACCCAAGCCACACAGCTAGTAAGTGGTGGAGCTCAGAATCAAACTTAAACAATCCGGCTCTAGGGGTTGTGCTCTTAACCCAAATGTGAGAAAAGCAACAGTTAACAAATGGCACAGATACTTTGCTTTATTATTGGAATCAAAAAGAAGTGGTGGCAACTGCAGCAAATTGGGAACAAATCCATCTGAGATCGATCCCTTGGACCAATGGCTTGCAGCTCTAGGCCTGAAGAAGGTAGTGACTGCACGGCCTTGTTGGGTGCTGCTCTGCTCTTGAGCATTGGGTAGACTACTAGTTCAAAGCCTCGAGGTAACTTGTTCCCCAGAGACTGCGGAGGTAGAGGGAGGTGGGCTCTTGTGGAGTACCAGGAAGTGGCCTTTTGTTCCTAACACGGTAAGAGGAACAGGACGGAAGACGTGGACAGCTGCATGGATTCCTGTAGAAATGTTGGCCAACAGAGTCTTGGCCAAAGCACATGAGTAAAACTGAGCCCTGAAGGGGAGCTGCTACCCACAGATCTAGATTCTTCCTTTATTCTAATACTTTTTTAATTAAAGTCATTACTGATACATAAAAAAATAAAAAATTTACCTATTGCAAAAAAAAATTTTACCTATTGCTGAGGTAACATGTAATGTTCCAATACATACACACATTGTGTAATGTTTAAATCAGGTTAAATATATCTATCTCCTCAAACATTTATCATTTCTTTATGATAAAGTCTTTTAAAATTCTTCCCATTTTTTTCAAATGTTCAATACATCCTTGTTATTTATAATCACCCTACTGTATAAGACCACACTAGAGTTTTTTCTTGTTCCTTTTCAGTACTGGGGATGGAACCCATAGCCTTCACACTAAGACCTTTTTTAATTTTTTAATTTTGAGACAAGATCTCTTGCTAAATCACCCTGTCTGTGCTCAAACTTGTGATCCTCCTGCCTCAGCCTTCCAAAGTGCTAGGATTTCAGGCATGCGTCATCACACCCACACCCACTAAAGTTTTTCACTCCTCTCTAACTGTAACTTAGTTCCCATCAAGCAACTTCTTCCCGCCCCTCCTTCCACCCTACTCTGCTCAGCCTCTGTGAACACCATTCTATTCTCAACATGTATGACACCAAACTGTTTAGATTCCTGACTTGTTTTACTTAGCATACTGACCTCTCGTTTCACTCATGTTGTCACAATGATAAGATTCGGTTCTGAATAGTATTTCATGGTGTATATGGACCACATTTTCTTTATCCATTCATCAGTTGGTGGATATTTAAGTTGTTTTTATTTCTTGGCTATTGTGAACATGTTTCAATAAACATGAAAATGCAGAAATATCCCTTTGACATGCTGATTTCATCTCCTTTGGATGGACACTGAGGAGCAGGATTGCCATACCATATGGTACTTTTACTTTTTTTTGTTTTTTGAGGAACCGTATATTGTTTTTCATACTGACTCTACCGATTTACACTCCCCCCAACAGTGTACAAGGGTTTCCCCTTTTCTACGTCCTCTCTAACACTTGTTTGCTTTAGTCTTTCTGATAATAGCCGTTCTTACTGAGGTTAAATTATATCTCTTTGTGGTTTTGATTTTTATTTCCCTAGTGGTCAGTGTCATTAAACCATGTTTTCATAAACCCATTGGCTATGTCTTCTTTTGAAAAATGACTGGCTATTGCGGCTTTTCTCACCATGGCCCACTCTGTGGCCTCCAGGGTGCACTTTTAGCTTGCTTTTTCTCTTCTTTTACTCGGCCCAATCTCACTCTGCAGAGCCAGTTTCTCCCTTACTCTTTGTCTTTACTTTTTCAAATAAACATGGTCACTGTTTTTTGCTCATTTTGTTCAATTCTTTGTTCAACATGAGAAGAACCTGAACGCCAAGTCCAGAAGGAGAGGTGAGCAACACAACACCTGATGACGTTTATGTGGCAAACCACTTTTAGAAGGAGATACTTGGTAACATTTTGGCGTAGTCAGCCAGGAGTAAAGCTCAGGTAACAGTCAGACCTCCAGTGCCATGAGTCAGGTCCACTAGCTGCCTCACATACAGAAGCCAGTCCCGTCTGAGCTGTCTGAAGAACAAGATCATGCAAAGGGAGAAAGCTACTCCTGTGAGCCTCTGCAAGACTTGAGACTTCTCTTCAAAAAGCAAGACTCCAGCGCTGCTACAGGAGGTGTGGAAATCTGACCTGTTCCTCATATTTGGGCTAGTAATGAAGCTCAGTGTTCATTCACTCTTTTCTCATTTTCAAAAAGTTTTTCTTTCTTCAACCCAGCCAGTGAGCCACAGCACTCCGAGGTAGTTGGAGAGCACACAGTCCCCAGCAGGGAGGGTCAACAGCCCCTTCAAGCTTAAAGAAGCTGTAGAAGACGGAGACCTCCACTCCCTCAGGACCCTGTAAAGAACTATGATGATTTGTGTCTCTCAGGGAGAAACAAAATAGGAGATCAGGTCATGGCAAAACTGGCTGGGGAAGTAGGTGTGACATGTTAATTACAAGATCCCAGAAAACATACACAGAACAGTTCTCAAAGCCCTGCATGTGGACTTCTGGTTTTCAGTAGGATGGCCTAGACCTGACATCAGTCTGAGGCATGGGATCCCAGCGCCACCTCTCAGGACCCATGTGGAGAATTCTCATGGGTTTCTTCAAGATTTGGACAGTATAAAAGGACACGGATGCCAAGAAGCCTTTGCTCTCACGTCTTTCCTCACAGTGACCCACTCTGTGTCCTCCAGTGTGTACTTTTATCTTGCTTTTTCTCTTCTTTTACTCAGCCCAAGCTCACTCTGCAAAGCCACTTTCTCCCTCACTCTTTGATAATACTTTTTCAAATAAAGTTTGTCACTGCTTAAAGATAAATTTTTAAAAATAAATAAGTATTTACATTGCCCATTTTAAAAAATTGGATTATTTGTTTATTTGTTGTTGAGCTTTTAGAGTTCCTTACATATTCTGGATGTCAACTCCTTGTCAAGTGTATAGTTAGTAAGTTTTTTTTTTCAATTCTGTAAGTCATTGCCTCACTGTGATGATTGTTTCACCTGCTGTACAGAAGTTTGCAGAGCTAAACATTCTTACAGGTGCAGAGAGAGAGCAATGGCAATCGTGATGATGGCCATCAACTCAAGGATTGTTCTCATTTTCCTGGACTACGTTAATCCCAAACATTCTAGAGTAAATGAAGAGACAGACCAGGCTTCATGAAAAATGAGTGACATGAGACTTCACCATGGGGAAATAAGAGCTACAATAAGCTTCAGAAGGAACTTCTCTGCTTTCTTTTCTAAGAATATCTGCAGACTTGAACATGTATGTGGCATGAAGTAGTCAGGGAGTAAACATTTAAAATGGAATAAATAAATAAATACACTGACAAAATTTAATTTTATCTAGAGGAAAACGTACATGATATTTCTTGTATATCAGATTTCTGGGTTTTTTAGTCTCTATTCATAATTGATTTGAACTGAAAGGGACTTCTTCAATTATGTGATATTTATGGATTTCACTGTTAGATGGCCAAGGAACTCAGACAGTTAGCAAGAGAGTTGGGACACAAGACTCACTCAATCCTTGTCACTCATTTTGGTGCTATAAAAATCTTCTTAGAGATTTTTATAGCATCAAAATAAAGGTTCTGATAAAAGTCCCAAACTTCTAAGCCATTACTTTCCTTTTGCATTACATATTTTCCTTTTGAAAAATTTTAATACTTGTTATTTTGCAAGACACTGGATTTCAGAATTGTGTTTTCATACATACATATATTTTTATCATATCTGTCCCTGTGTCACTTTCCTGTGTACTCCCTCCCCACTACCTTTATTCCTGAGGTGAGAATACACTGTGTATTTTCCTCTCGTTCTTGCTACTCTAGTTACTTCTACTTCCTATACATGTCTTTTGAGGTCTGATCTGTCTAAAGTACTCTCTCTTTTACTTTCATGCCATCTCTTTTTTAAGATTCCAAATATCAGAGAAAATGTGGCATTTGTCTTTCTGAGTATGGCTTCTTTTACTAGACATGATGATCTCCAGTTTCTTCCATTTTGTTGCAGAGTACAAGATTGTGTTTTCTTTACAGATGAATAGTACTCCATTGCAGATATTTACCACATTTTCTTTACCCACTTATCTGGTGGACACCTAGGCTGGTCCCATCACTTGGCTACTGTGAATTGTGCCACAATAAACTTGGGTATGCAGGTATCCCTAAAACGCTGACTTTAATTCCTTTGGTATATACCAAGGAATGATACAGCTGGGTAATGTGATAGTTCTAGTTTTAGTTTTTTGAGAAAATTCCATACTGATTTCCATAGTGGCTATAGTAATTTGCATTCCCAGTAGAAGTATAGAAAGGTTTTTCCTTCTCTCCCCTCTACTCCCTCACCCCACCCTATCTTTACCAACGTTCAGTGTTTTTTGTATTCCTGATGATAGTTGTTCTGACTGGGGTGGGAATGCATTACATATATTCCTCTCATCCATGCTGTTGTAGTTAGGTGAAAATAATTTCTACTTCCTACATGTCCTTCGTATTCCAATCTTCAACTTTTACATATTCCATTTGCTTCCACCCAGAATGCTTTCCCTTTTTTGTTGGAACATATACTCCACAGAGAACAGTTCAAATTTCTCTCACTATAAGGTTTTCTTTAACTACCATAAACCCTTCCTCGGAGGTCTGCCTGTTTACAACTGGGAGCCACTGTTTGGCCAATGGACCCTTCATAAAGTTTAAGAGGCAATTAGGATCATTTGCTTTAAACTGGGTTAAGTGAAACAACTTTTCTATAATAGAAAATTCCTTCAGTTGTTTTTATTTGCCTCTGAGTCATTAGGACACACATTTCAAAGCACAAGTCTCTTACTAATAATTTATAGTGAGTCAGTGTTTTATTTTTTTTTAATTCAAGTGGAAGGGGGCGGCTAATCTTACTTTCCCTTATCACAACTTTAGGGTTTTATCCTTTTCTCACTCAGAGGTGTGAGAAACATTTCCACCCCAGTTGATTTTGGAGGCAATTTCTGAATACAAGAAGGCCACAAAAGTAAGGGTGCTATAACTTTTTTCTTGGAAAAATGAAAACAAAAACTGCATAAGAAAGGTAGCAAGGATATAGAAGCCTGGATTCGTCTATGACACTAGAGAATGCCCCTTGAACCATATGGTGTCACCTCTATACTTCTAAAATGCAAGAAAGAGAGAAATATTTAATCTTTATTTACACTTTCAGTATCTCACACCAGAGAAACAATGTGATATTTACATATGTATCAAATTTATTTCACTTAAGAGTATGGTCTCAAGGTGCATCCATTTACCTAGAAACGGCTCAAGTTTATCCTTCTTAATCCCTGAGTAGTACTCCATTGTATAAAAAGCCACATCTTTATCCATTCATCAGTTGATGGGCATTTGGATGGTTTCCAAGATTTAGCTATTACAAACTGTGCTGCTATAAACATGGGTGCACATATATTGCTGTGCTATGATGTTTTTCATTCTTCCAGGAAGATACCCAGAAGGAGAATAGCTGGGCCAAATAGGACCTGTAATCTTAGTTTTTGAGGTATCTCCACACTAATTTTCACAATGGTTGCACCAGTCTACACTTCTACCAACAGTAGAGAAGGGTTCCTTTTTCCCCACAGCCTCCAGCATTTGTTATTGGTAGATTTCTTGATAATAGCCATTGTTTCTGGGGTGAGATGGAATCTCAGTGTTGTTTTAATTTGCATCTCTTGAATGACCAGTGATGTTGAACATTTTTTCATATACGTATTTGTTGTTTGTATTTCTTCACCTGAGAAGTGTGACTTCATCTCAGATGCTCATTTTTGGATTGGGTCTTTGAATTTGGAGGTGGTCTAATTTTTTTCAATTCTTTTTATGTTATAGATATAGTTCTTTGTCTGAGGGACAACTGGCTAAAATTTTTACCCACTCTGTCGGTTGTCTTTTCACTTTATTGGTAATTTCTTTTGCTGTGCAAAAGCTTTTTAGTGAGATGAGATCCCAGTTGTTGATTCTTTGTGATAGTTCCTATGCAGTTGGGGTTTTGTTCATAAAGTCTTTGCCTACACCAGTGTCTTCAAGCGTTCTACCTATTCTACCTTCCAGCAGATTTGGTGTTTCTGTTTTACTATTTAGCTCTTGATCCCTTTTGGTTTTAGTTTAGTGCAAAGTGAAAGGTATGGGTCTAGTTTTAATCTTTGACATGTGGAAAGCCAAGTTTTTCTGACACCATTTATTAAAGAGGCTATCTTTCTTCCAATGAACATGTTTGGCCTCTTTGTCAAAGATAAGGTGGCTGAATGTGTTTGGAGTTGTTTCTGCATCTTCTAATCTGTTCCACTGATCTCTAGGTCTGTTTTTTTGTTTGTTTGTTTGTTTGTTTGTTTGTTTGGCTGGTTGGTTGGTTGGTTGGTTGGTTTTTGTTTTTGTTTTTGCCAGTACCATGCTGTTTTCATCACAGTAGTTTTATAGTATGACTTCAAGTTGAGGATTGTGATGCCCCCTGTCTTGCCTTTGTTGCCTAGAATTGTTTTTGCTATTCTAGGTCTCTTCTGGTTCCAAATGAATTTTAGGAATATTTTCTCTAGTTCTGTGAAGTATACTAATGGTATTTTCATTGGGATTGCATCAAATCCATATAATAATTTTGGGAGTAGGGCCATTTTCACTATGTTGGTTCTTCCTACCCATGAGCAAGGGACATCTTTCCATTTTCTATCCTCTTTGATACCCTTTTTTCAGAGTACTGCAATTTTCATTTACAGATCTTTTACTTCCTTTGTTAGGTTGATGCCTAAGTATTTTATTTTTTTCAATGCTATTGTGAATGATGTTGTTTCCCTAATTTCTCTCTCAGTGCATTTGTTGTTAGTGTATGAAAATACCATTGATTTTTAAGTGTTGACTTTGTATCCAGCTACACTACTGAATTCAGTTACTAAATCTACAAGTCTTTTGGTGAGTTTTTGAGGTCTTCTAATGTAGAGTATCATGTCATCTGCAAATAATGATAAGTTAACTTCTTCCTTTCCTATCCTTATTCCTTTTTTTTTTTTCTTGTCTAAGTGCTCTGCATAATGCTTCCAGAACTAGATTAAATAGGAATAGTGATAGTGGACATCCTTGTCCAAAGTGTGTAAAAGGTATTGTGAACTAGGAAGAACTTGTTCAAAAGAAAGGGAAACTAGGGAGGGGGAAGGGGAAAGGAAGAAAGTGAAAAGAAAAAAATGATAAAAGAAGGATAAAATGGAAACAAACCTTTGAAAATAAGGAAGGGAAGATGCACTGAAGAGAGGGGAGGGGATTAAAAAAAGAAGAATCAGGATATAACATGTACAGGTACAAATTCCCTACAATGAATGTGATCATTATGTATATCTAAATTGTACCAATAAACTTAATAAGAATTTAAAAAAAGAAAGAAATTTTTATATTGTTTAAATCACAATTAGTTGAAGTTTCTCTCTTAACTCTGTTGTATGGGATAATATGTGAGGCCCAGTAATGAATAGCTTTGAATGATGTAATGTAAATATATGAAACCAAAAATAAATATTTGAGAGGTTTTTTATAAGAACAGGAATAAGGAATAGACAGATCCATTTGTAGGATAATTAACTGTCTGAAAGAATCCCTTCTCTGATTTTATCTAAGATATTTATTTCATAAACAATTTTTTAAACAAAGGCATCTGTGCTAAGTAAGAACAAATGCCTTATAAAAGTCCTTGTATCCTGGATAAAAAACATGACATCATTCCCTACTGATGGAGGTCAGGTACCTAGGTAAAAGTGACTAAAGGTGAGCAAAACGGTAGTTGTCTATGCTAATAATTATCTTGAAATAAATTCAGAGGTTATTAAAGAATATTTTATCAGGCTCTTCTAATGAAATAGAAAGACATATAGCTCTCTTTAGTAGAAAAATCATTGATGAAAGAGACAAAGAGTAAGAAATATAATCAAACAAGTAATGTGGTAGCGAGGTTCTCATAAGAAAAGCTACTTGTAGTACAATACATTTTGAACCATATGAATTTTAAAAAGAGAAACAAATCAAGGTTTCTTTACAACTTACAAGGCAAATATTTGTATTTTTTTTCTAATTCAAAGTAAGAACGTTCTCTTGGTAATAGGCACTGTATATGGACTACTATTCATTCTGGCACGCCTCTGTGAATGTAAGAATATAACAGGACTAGAACAATTATTCACATTTGACTCTATTAGGCACTGACACTATCTAAAGATGAAAAAGATGTGTTTCAGGTCCATGTCCCTGAGACACTTTGCTCTCAGTATTAGAAAAGGAGGAAACCTATATCCCCATCTGCTTCATTAACTTCTATTCTCAGAAATAGATGAGATTTTAAAATATTATACTACTAGATTTCTATACAACTAAAATAGAATCAACAAATTTTCCCCTAAAAAAGTATTTCTGGTCTTTGGTAAATGGAAGCAGTATACAGATTTTTGAAAGCAGAATGACTTTTTTAAAAATGCCTTCACAGGCAGGAGTAATTCAATTATAAAAAGTAGGAAACAGACATCTTGCTACCTGGGTTAATTCAATTATAAAAAGTAGGAAACAGACATCTTGCTACCTGGATTGAAATGAAGAATCCAAGAATCCTCATGACCATGTACCAGAGTTTGAGTTCATGCTAGAAGTGCCTGGGTGCTGAGCAGGAGCAGTTAAAGACAATGGAGGGTGAGGGTAAGTAACCAAATTTTTGATTCTGGATGCTAACATATTACAGTTTCCAACTTTTATTTCCAATTTTCATTTATCTCAGTGTCTGCATTGTCAGCTATACAAGCTGAAAAGAACTTGGTTTTTCTCTTATTAACTAGAGAAGAAATGTAAAAGGACAACTAAATTCAGTAAACTCTCATAAGTATAGCACTAATACTATTAAACATGATCTAATATTAAAATTATTTAACACAGTAGAATGAATAGCTATGCTCCTGGAAAATGACTCTGACATGAAAACTCGGTAATAGTAGTATAAAAGTGCCCTGAAGAACATGCATACGTGGTAACAATAACAACAATGAAACTCAAGACTGGCTCAATTTCTAGCTAAATGGACTCAACCCATATAAAAGTTTTAGCAAGGTGACCTTGTTGGAGAGGAAAAATATTTTAGCATACTATAGTTTCCATCTTTTATTCCCAGATTCAATTTACCTCAGTTTATACATTCCTACACAAGATTAATGAATGGCATGCATGCAAAACCTAAAAGACACATGTAGAAGCAATTTTAAAATACTGGCAAGAGATAAAGTGATGGACTAAACCAGATTGATATCTGATCCAGAGACCTAAGTATTAGGGAATTTAAAATAACTATGGTTAAACAACCAAAAACTGATGGAAAAATTGGAAACACATATGGTCACATGGTAATTTCAGTAGAGAAATGGAAGCTATAAGAAAAATTAAAAGGAAATGCTAGAAACGACAAAGACAGTATCACATAAAGAATACCTTTGACTGGTTCATTGGTAGAATCACCACTGCTAGGGAAAGAATTAGTGAACTTTGGAAGAGACTGAGGAAAATCACCCAAGTTGAAACAAAGAGAAAAGGCAAGTGAAAAAAGGAACAGAACATCCAAGAATTGGGGAGCAAAGTCAGGCTGACATATGTGCAATTGGAATCCCAAAAAGAAGAGAACGAGAAGAGAGGAAAAGAATTATTTGAAAATGTAATAACTATGAATTTTCCAAAAATTATGAAATACACAAAATCACACAAACACAGACTTATGCTTACACACACATGCATGAAAATATCTTATTAAAATTCTTCAAAACCAGTGAAAAGAGATAATATTGAAGAGATGCAGAAAAAAATATTGTATGGGATAAAAATAAGAATTATAGTACACTTTATATCAGAATCCATGCAAGACAGAGGGATATGGAATAAAAGGTTTCACTTATTAATGTGTGAAAATGGGGCTCCAGACCAAAAAACTGTGAATATTGGGCTCCAGACCAAAACTCAAGGAAAAACAAAGACTTTTTTGGAAAAACACAAGGGACAAATCATTATTTCAGACTGGTAGACTTACTGTGATGAAATGTTGAAGAAAGTTCTTTAGGGAAAATGAGTATTACACCAGAAAAAAACCAGGAACTACACAAAAAAATGAACAAAATTGAAAACAAGATAAAGATGAATATAAAATTTATTTGTTCTTATTTTAAATAGCTTTGTAGATAATTGGATGCCCAGAGCAAAAAAGTACAGCAGTGAATGATGTCTTTCTAATACATATGAGTAAAATATATGTTAACATAGTACAAAGAATGAAAGGAATTGAGAATATACCATAGAAACATCTTTATAATATGTTAAGTTATATAAAAATAAATACTTATAATAAACCCTAGGCCATAATGCCTTTTAAAAGTTTAAAGAGTATTGGTACTAAGCTAATATAAAAAAAAATCTTACCAGCTAATTATGAAATCATAAAAAATCCTCAATCCAAAAGTTTAAAAGTCTGGGGGAAAAAAATACAACATATGAAAGAAATAGGACACAACTAGACACCTAACAAGATGATATATTTTTATGCAAGTGTGTTAGCAATTATATGAATTATAAACAGTGTAAACATACCAATTTAAAGAAATTGTCAAATTGGACAAAAGAAAACCATTTTATATAGAATATATACATAGGTTAAAAGTAAAAGGATGGAAAAGATATACCTTGAAAATATAAACTGAAAGAAAACTGGAACGACTATAATATTAGACAAAGTATGCCAAAGACAACACCAGAAATAGAGAGATTACTTATGATTAAAACATTAACTCAACAAGAAGATACAAAACACTAAATTTGTGTAGATAAAACATTCAAATAGATTAAGCAACACTGACAAAAATAGACAAATCCATAGTTATAGTTAGAGATTTTAACACCTATTTCTTGATAGAAAAAATATAATAAATATAGAAAAATATAATAAAAAATATATAGAAAGTTGGTAAGAGAAAATCCAATAAAATTATCAACCAATTTCATGTAACTGACAATATACATAGAATACTTAATCCAAGTACAAAATCTTATTCATCAAGGTGGGCTATATTCTGGGCCATAAAATGAAAAAAATACAGGAAGTCAGTAAGGGAAAATCTAAACAAAACTATCAACCAATTTCATGTAACTCTCAGTATAGAATATTTAATCCAAGTACACCTTATTTACCGAGGAGGACTATATCCCGGGCCATAAAACGAATCCTAACAAACAGGAGAATTACAATCATGTGAAGTATATTCTCTCTCATAATGAAGCAAGCTGGAATTCAATGACAGAAATATATCTGGCAAAATATCAAAGCACAAAAGAAACAATACACTTTTAAACCCATGAATGATAGAAAATTGCAAATGAAATTAGAGAAGATTTTAAATTAAATGAAAATGAAAACACAATATATCAAAATGTGTAGTGTTACCTAAAGCAGGGTTTAAATGAAAATTCATAGCACTAAACACTAATATTAGAAATGAAGAAAAACTTCAAATCAATGATTTAAGGCTATACTTTAAGAAACTAGAAAAAGTAGACCAAAATAATACCAAACCAAACATAAGGCACCTGCAAGGAGATACTGCCTCATAAACCACTTTTCTTGGAACCCTGTATTCAGATTTCGAGGAAGCTATGCAGCACCATCTACTTTGCCATCTACTGACCCAAATGTGTCCTCTCCAACAAGAACTGTATCGTGACTCTCAAAGGGGACCTTTTTATCTATCTCAGCTCCAAAGGGAGTGGCTGCTCATTTTATCTACTATCCCTGTAATCTTTAGATTCTTTTTTGCTTTATATTAATTTCTCATTTTACTCCAAAGCCCTGTTATAGTTAACAAGTCTTTACATTCAACTTTCTCCATTCCTCCATTCCTCCATAACCTCACTATGTGGCTTGCCTCTTGACAATGCAGAGGGACCCAATTACACATTGTTCTTCCTCATACTCAGTGGTTTGAAAACTGTACAGAAAACTACCTTCCATGTGATGATCTTCGGATGACCTCACAGAAGACCATATATTTAACAGCACTCTAAAAAGGGAGAACAGTGTCTACTTTATATTTCTTTTCATACAAGAAATTGTCAACATGGTACCAGCACATATTATGTGAATCAGACACCTAGAGATTTATGTCTCCCCCCACCCCTCGAATATAAGGAACAATAAACAGAGCACATATGCCTCCTATGAGTTCTTCATTAAACTCTTCCTTTGGGACCAGCCCAGCTAGAAGGAAAGAATTGTTCAGTACATGCACTGATGGGAAAGCACAACAGGAAAGCTGAAGTTTTGACTTCTATTTCATATGCCACGTAAGACTTCATTAGAAAACTACATTTCTCTCAGAGAGAAAGAGAGAGAGAGAGGGAGAGAGAGACAGGGAGAGAGAGAGAAGAAAGCACGCCAAATTCTGTGCACTGCACTCCCTTACAGTACCAGAATCTTTGAGATGTCTGTAATTCTTAAGCATGAACCTCTGATCCAGGACTTGGCCAAGTTTTTCACAAAGAACTTGTCAGTATATGCCTATCTTGTTGAACATCAGGACACGGAAAGAAATATATTTATGGTGACTTTCTCTAATGACCCAGAAATGTTGACAACATACAGTTTACAGTAGCTATTTAGAATACAGACATGATATCAAAGCTCAAGTTCAAAGACCTGGTTATTTTCGTATACCTCGTATTTTCTCACTAAGGGGATAACCATCACCTGCTAAAATTTTCATTAAGTTTTACACCAGTGAAGAAAAGACATAAAGATTGAAGATCCCATAAAAAATGATTGAGAAATAGCTTCAGTGGAATCTAAAATTTAGAGCTCACACATGGGAACCTGCATACTAATCTTGATTCTAAGAGATAAAGGTTCCCAGAAGAGACCTAGAACAGCAAAGGCAATTGTGGGCAACAAAGGCAAGGCAGGAAGCATCACAATCCCTGACTTGAAATTATACTATAAAGCTACTGTGATAAAAACAGCATGGTACTGGCAAAGAAAAACAGACCTGAGGACCAATGGAACACATTAGAAGATGTAGAAACAATTCTAGACATACTAAATCACCTTATCTTTGACAAAGGTGCCAGACATGTTCACTGGAAGAAAGATAGCCTCTTTAATAAATTATATCAGAAAAACTGGCTTTGCCCATGCCAAAGATTAAAATTGGACCCATATCTTTCACCATGCACTAAACTAAATTCAAAACTGATCAAAGATCTAAATATTAAAGCAGGAACATTAAATCTGCTGGAAGATAGAATAGGTAAAACTCTCGAAGACAATGGTGTAGGCAAAGACTTTAAGAATAAAACCCTGATTGCACAGGAACTATCACAAAGAATCAACAACTGGGATCTCATCTTATTAAAAAGCTTTTGCACAGCAAAAGAAACCACCAACAGAGTGAAGAGACAACACACAATGTGAGAAAAAATGTTTGCCAGCTGTTCCTCAGACAAAGGATTACTATCAAGAACATATAAAGAACTCAAAAGAATAGACCTCCCAAATTTAAAGGCCCTATCCAAAAATGGGCATCTGAGATGAAGACACACTTCTCAGATGAGGAAGTAGATATGGCAAATAAATATATGAAAAAATGTTCAACATCACTGGTCATTCAAGAGATGCAAATTAAAATAACACTGAGATTACATCTCACCCTGGAAAGAATGGCTATTATCAAGAAATCAATCAATAACAAATGTGGGAGGGCTGTGGGGAAAAAGGAACCTTTCTCCACTGTTGGTGGGAGCGCAGACTGGTGCAACCACTGTGGAAATCAGTGTGGAGATTCCTTAAAAAACTAGGGTTGGAGGTCCCATTTGACCCAGCTATTTCCCTTCTGGGTATCTTCCCAGAAGAATTAAAAACATCACACCAGAGCAATATATGTGCACCCATGTTTATAGCACAATTTGTAACAGCTAAATCTTGGAAACCACCCAAATGCCCATCAACGGAGGAATGGATAGAAAAGATATGGTATTTTTATACAATGGAGTACTACTCAGCCATAAAGAAAGATAAACTGGAGACTTTTATAGATAAATGAATGCAACTCGAGACCATACTCATAAGTGAAATAAATAAGACTTCCATGCGTAAACATCATATTGTGTCCCTAGTGTGAAAAGCTGAAAAAGTAAATAAGATCCAAAATGTACAATAGATATTATGAAATGAGAAGAAACTGTTCAAAAGGAAAGAGAAACTGGGATGGGGGAAAGGGAAAAGAAGGAAGTGAAAAGCAATATATATCATTAAGATAGTTATACAACTAATCTCTCTTAGTTCAACAAAAAGAAAGTTTTCTGCTAATATTGTTTGGACAATTAAATGCCTATACCTTGTACTCTGAGTAACTAACTTAAAGATACAATACACAATGTATTAACCATTGTTACTCTCCTATTATCTTGTTTTGAAATTTTGTTTTATCTTTAAAATTTTTAAAATAAGAGATAAAGGTTCCAATCACCTCTAAACTTGCAAGTTAGTTATATTTTTTCTTTTTTAATGAAATGTTAATGGTATTACATTGTATATTAATTGCTATCACACTGTATACACTACTTAATGTAACATGTACTATATATATATATATTATATATATATATATATATATATATATATATATATATATATAGTACCTTAGTACTATATATGCCTTAGTTCAAAATAGAAGATATCCATCCACCAGTTATATTTATTCTGTGAAATAAAATATCTTGAACTTTAAGCACAATTGTGAGCATGGAGTGAACAGATGATATCAAAACCTAAATCTGGTCTAGATTATGGAAATAAGTCCCAAGCCTGTGAATGAGCTCCTCTGTTACATTGGGAAAAAGAGGTAATATGTTTCAATAGAAGTTGGCAGTTGCTAGGGGCCAAAATAGCTATGTACACAAGGGAGATCTCCTTGGGAGATCTAGCAGATGGTAAAAGCTTCCCAGAAAATGTAGTCCCTACACTGAGCCCAAGAGGGAAAAAAAGATCTAGATAAGTGAAAGGGAGGTTACAAGGCATTTCAGGAGATGGGAAATTTGTGGTGGAAAAAAAAGAGAGGTGATCAAAAATGGAAAGGCAGGAATACATAGAGTTTCTCCATTGAACAATTAGTTCAGTTAGACTGGAAAGGGATTTAGCAACAAAACATAAAAGGCAGATAACTAAAAAGCCACAGGGTAAAGTGTCTTCAAATGCTTAATTGATAACAAAATTTTCAATTGCTTAGGAACAAAGGAGTTCCTATGAGGAAGAGTATTTTATCACTGACATTGTTTAGAATTGCCAGTACATGGTGGTTGAAAAAGTAGATTGATCTTAGTTGGCATTGCCAGTGATTTAAACCCCCTGCAGATAGCACACCTCCTTTGTGCCTGTGTGCGGAGGTTGACTGTTCCCTCGTCTTGGTAGCCTACCCTACTTACTGCTTTAGAAATGTGACAGCAACTTTCTTGAGAAGTGGGATGCTCATGCTTTACATGAACCTCGACCTCTCCTCCCCTCCCCTGCCCCTCTCTCTACCTGTCTTCCTTCCCTCTCAGTGCTTCCTAGTTATTTGCTAAGCATGAGCTAACTCTTTTATGTGTATTATTTCCCTTAATCCTAAAACAATCCTATAATTTTTATTAACCCCACTTTATAAATAAGGAAGAAAGGCTTAGAGAATTTAATTGTCCTGCCAAGTTCACATTGTCACTGAGTAATGAAATAGAATCAAATTCATACAGTTCTTTTTTTTTAAACCCTTCAATTTTTGTTGTTGTTGTTGTTGTTTTGTTTTGTTTTAACATGCGGGTACCAGGCGTAGAACACAGGACCTCATGCTTGCCAGGCAGGCACTTATGCCGCTGAACTATACCACCGGCCCAAATTCATATATTTCTGATACTAAACTGCATGTCCTTAACCACTTTCCCTATTTTATTGTCATCTATAATAAATAGCTTTGCAACTATTTGCAACACATTTGTAACATGTTTTTAAATCCCTACTGCCCAGGGTTTTTCTCACACATCCTATGCTGCCACCCTCTGGTCTCTTGTAAAACTTTCTCTGCTGTTTTTCTCTGCTTTTATTTTCTCAACCTTATCAGAGTTTTGCATTCCCTTGAAAAAGGGCTGAAATTTGCATGGACTAAATTTATATTACTTAAAAATCCCTAATCTTACCAATATATTCCCTTTATGCATCTTCAATATGTAAGGGTCACAAAGAGATGAAAATAGAAATTAATTGACTAATGAAATTTTACTGGCAAAAAAAAAAAAAATTCATAGCAAATCTGCCACTGCACAAAAATGTTGTGGAGAGGATGTAACAAATCTGGATTCAGAAAGCAGTGACTTTGACGCACTTTTCCCTTGGCTGACTGTGAGAGTCTGGAAGTAATAAGTGGGGGAAGGTAGGAAAATAAGAGCAAATCTCTAAGGCCATACAGAAGAGCTCCAGAAGGCTGGGAGGAACAAGGGGAGATTTAGTGCTTAATCATCAACTTCTAAAAGTTTGATGGCCATAATCCTATGAAAAATAAAACGTGTTCACATTTGCAATGAGAACAGTGAAACCTTTGCCAAGTCCTGACCATCATGTAGTTACTTCTGCCAGTCGCTACCCACCAAAGCACTGCTTACACTAAATGTGATTCTCTCTCATGTGGGAGCGAAGACAGAAAAACAAAAGCATGTTGTAGCTCTGTGACAAAGTGAAGCAACCTGTTGACATGGAAAGGGCAAGAGTGAGGGAGTTTGTGGTCCTGCGTTCTGACGTGGCCTTGCTGTCCTCTGTCTGTTCATGAGTAGTTGCACGGGCGATCTCTAAGTGCCCTGGCAGTTCCCACACTTTGATTCCCTTGTATGAGAGCAGAACCTTAAAACCATACTGACACTGGAGTAGTGACGATGGAAAAGAAGACAACAGGTGCTTACCGCCACTCCTTTCTAGGCACTAGGTAAGTTACTTCAAATCCATTGTTTCACAAAGCCCAGTGAAATAGAGATCAATATGCTTTACCTAACATTTTATGTCAGGCAGTGTTCTACATGCTGTAATCAGTTTGTTTTCACAAAAGCCCTATGAGGGTTTATTGCTACCCCTTTAATAGATGGGGCCTTGAGAAGCTGAATAACTTGGCCAGGATCATACAGTAAGTGTGGAGCTGTTAAATGCCATTGGGTCCTAGAGTCTGTGCTCTTAACTAGTACGATAGTCTAATACCTCTTCAGTACACACACCCGCTCATGTACATTTCACATGGGAGTACACACACATATGCACTCACAACCTGACCTGTCTTAGGACACAGGGAGCTGGAGAGAGAGAGTAGATTCGGACGTCAGATGGCCTGGGACACAGCAGACTCTCAGCATCCATTGAAACATTCCTCCTCAACCTTACAAGGAGTCAGAGGACATAACCCAAGTGACAGAGAAGCTGACCACAGTAAAGTTACAACTGTCACAGCCTGGCATTTAGAAAGCAAAAGATTGGCCTTGGCATTTCCATAGCTATATCTGTAACCCTATTAGTTTACTCAGGTTCCCACAACAAAGTATCACAAGCTGGGTGGCTTGGACAACAGAAATTTGTTTCTTCAAAATCCTGGAGACTAGAAGTTTGATATCAAGGTGTTGGAAAGTTTGGTTTCTTCTTAGGCTTCTTTCTCTGTCCTGTGAATAGTAGTTTTTTCCCTGGGTTTTCAGGCAGTCTATCTACTGTGTTTGTGTCTTAATCTCTCTTTTTTTTTTTTTTTTTTTTTTTTTTTGGTGGGTACTGGGGGTCAAACTCAGGACCTCACGTGCCAGCAGGCACCCGTGCAGCTGAGCGATATCACCGGCCCTTTTTTCATATGTGGGTATCAGGAGTCGAACTCAGGACCCCGCGCTTGATGGGCAGGCGCTTATGCCGCTGAGCTATCTCACCGGCCCTCTTAATCTCTTTTTATGTAGACACCAATCACATTGGATTAGGAACCACCCTAATGACCCATTTTAATTTAACCATCTCTTTAAATACCGTATCTCCAAATACAGTCACATTTTGAAGTACTAGAGGTTAAGACATCAACATCTGAATTGGGGGGGACACAGTTCAGCCCTTGACCAGGTATGAAATAAAGAACAGCCTTCTAATGGCTCAGGAATTAGTTATGCTCAGAGATGGACACTTAATTCTTAGTTATATCAATCTAAATTGTCTAGGTCAAATGAATATTTATTTTAATAATGTTAAAACTTCCCGTTTTATCTTTTATTTTCATAACAAAGTCAGATATATACAATTCAATACAAGGACAATACAAGATTTAGAAATTCTTAAATACTAATTTTGAAAAATTGCTCCCTTTTATTCTGCTGCCTCACCAAAAAGAAAAAAAAAACAATAAACTGCAATATCTGATATTTCCAGAAATAGAATTCTATTTCTTTCTATGAAAATTCTCATCATAACTTAAAATCTGATGTAGTAATAAACATGCTTGGATTCTGTGGCTTTCAAGTTTAATATATCTACATACTTGTGTGACTTACAATTTTAATGTATGTGTTAGTTGGGACTACAGAAAATTTTGTTCAATATAAGCTTATTCTAATCACTTTATTTCTTCTTGTAATCATGTGATTGATTCCTCCCACATCTAGAACAAGATTTATCAAGCAAGTAACATTGTTATGTACAGAATATCCTAAAACAGCCAGGATGATCCTTATTTCAACATATCCAAGCATTTGCAATATATTCTTGTTTTCAAAATAAGTAAGAATTACTCAGTAATTGTTTTTCTAATTAATTAAATATCCATTTGTGTAATTACCATATATAATATATATACTATATATAGTACAAATGAAATTACAGAGAAAATTATTAGCAAATAGTAATTATAAGTCTACTATACTTACATTTTAAGTTTTCATGGCTAATACTCAAAAGAATAATGATCAGATCCTTAAAAAGTAAAAATTATTCTCAAAATTGAAATGAGATAACAAAAATACGTTTAGATTATAGAGCTAGATATAGGCCTGGCTCTGCAGTACAGTTTTGTTTTGTTGTTTTTGTTTTTTGGGGTTTTTATCCCCAGCACTCAAAAATGAGCAAACACCTGAGTAACTGCAGGGTGATTTCACTCACGTCGAGGGTTAATTCCAACATCTCCAAGCAAAGTAGGTCTATAATTAAGCACAACTAATAACATAGAAATCTTAGTTACCTATAAAATTGTGTCACATAAGATTGAACTTGGGAAAAAATGAAGCCTAAAATAAGTCTATTTAAAAGAGTGCAGGGGCCGGTGAGATGGCTCAGCAGCGTAAGCGCCTGCCTGGCAAGCACGAGGTCCTGAGTTCAACTCCCAGAACCCACATACGAAAAAGGGCCGGTGATATCGCTCAGCGGCACGGGCACCTGCTGGCACGTGAGGTCCTGAGGTCGACCCCCAGTACCCACAAAAAAAATAAAAAATAAAAAAATAAAAGAGTGCAAATTCAAAATTATTTACCAGATGCCTACTCTGTGTGTGGAAGAGCTGAGTGAGACACTGCATACTAAACTAATGTTTCCTAGAACAAAACGTCTTTAACCTGTGTTAAAACAAATCAAGAAAATCTAATTAAACAATATTTAAATGCACTGTAGTAAATAATTTAGCTGGCCTCTGCAAGAGAGGACAATTATTAGCCCTTAGTGTTAACAGAAGTAGTTAATGGTCCTTTGAAGGAACTAAATAAATATTGTAACAACAACAAAGGATCAAAAGGATGAATCAATAATTACAACCCCATTCTTCCAGAAGAAACTATAACTTACAAAATATTATAGAAATGTCTTCATATTTCTTTTTATAAATCAATTAATAGATTTATTTAAGAAAAACCAAAGGCATGCAAAAAGCATCATGTCTCTCGAAACACAAAAGCTTTACATCACCACTGATATGTTTTCTAAGACATTAATTTACAAATTATCTTAGCCATGCCTCAGTTGTACAATAGAGGCAAAAAGTTATTCAGATCTTTGCCCTACCTCTTCCCTTCTAACACCAATTGTTTAATCAGGTCAGAGATTATCATTTTCAAAGTAGAAATATAAATTTTAATATGTGGAATCATATCAACTTCCTATTTATTAGCCATTCTTGTTAAATGTTTGCTCTTAATGGAAAGTGAACCTTGTATCATGGCTAATTGAGGTTTGAAACTGATTATTGGTGGATGCTATCATTCATTATAACACTAACATTATTACAGGTAATTCATAGTTTCCTCTGTTTTAAAGTACTATTTTTAAATACCTATAAATGTCATAAATCTTCTTTCACCCCCACTCAAGTTTCTATATTCATCACTCAAGATATTTATATATTTAATCTTCAGTGTTCCACATGATACTGTTTTTAAAACACTGATTTTTGAAGTTCTGCAAATGAAACATTGGAGACAATCTATTTTAAAACAATAGTTCAATTTGAAAGTATTTGCAAAAGGAGGCAATAATATAAATTCCCTTCATTATAAGCACCAAGCTCCATGCCCCCACTTAGAAAGCTGTAAAAGAAATACATAGAACTTTACCCATTGATGCTTTTCTAAGTTAGGGATTGACATGGACACAGTCCTTTTTATTATTTTTATTTTTCTGGTGCTTGGAGATATTTCTCTTCAGCTACAGGGAGCTTTGAATCTTGCTATAATTGATCCATTTTTCCTGCTTTATTTTTTTTTTAAAGACACCCTGCATGTGTGTGTGTGTGTGTGTGTGTGTGCGCGCGCGCGTACTGTGGTCTTGTTTTTTCTGAGTAGTTAATAACATGGAAGCTTACCAACCTAACATGTCTACTTTTAATTATCTCCTAAATGCACCAACTATGCTCAGTTTTCATCCATTAAGTATCTCCCAAGGGATGAGATTTCAACATGTGCTTCAAATGGTACATTTCATGTACAAACCATAAAAATTCACATGATACCCATCAATTCTTCCTCCTATATACAAAAGATATGGAGATATAATTGAATACTAATTGTGACCATCAATGTTTATACTTCATTGTTCCTGAAAGTTAACGCGTAGTACCAATGGAAATTTCCATCAATTGTTGAATGGCCAATAATTTAAGTTACCTATGGAATAACATTTTTGAGAATCATCAAAATGAATGATATTTTAATTCAAGGAAAAATCTTGGAAATATGCTTCAAAGAGAGGAACAAAGGCAAGGGTTGAATTATTCACCTCATATGAAATGGCAAGAATAGAAAAATGTATGGGGTGGACAGTTTCTCTAGAGATGGACAGTTTATTAGCGCTAAATGAGGCTTCAGAAAAGTGAAGTACTGATTAAAGAAAACAATTTTTTTTTTTTTTGGGTGGGTACCGGGAGTTGAACTCAGGGCCTCGCGCCAGCAGGCGCCCATGCCTCTGAGCGATATCACCGGCCCTTTTATTTTGGTATGTGGGTACCGGGAGTTGAACTCAGGACCTCACGCTTGCCAGGCAGGCGCTTATGCCGCTGAGCTATCTCACCGGCAGAAAACAATTTTTTTTAAGACAATAAGTAAACATTCTCATATATTAACAAACTCAAGCATTAGAGAATGTACAAATATCTTTTGGAGAAAAACATTACTCAGTATAAAATTAAGCCATGTAAAAGCTAGGTAAAAATATCTCCTACTTTATGAGAAAAGCAAAAAACAACAAAATTCTGCTTGTTACCTCAGAGTATGTTACAGGATCAGGGATTGCGCCAACATTTTTTTTTTTTTTTTACATCTGTATGACACAGTGAACTGACTTCCCAACAAGCCGGCCTCTTAATTTCATCTTGCTCTGAAAGTAAAAGAATAATGAGCTCCGTGATTCTGAAGCCACACTTTCAGACACGAAGAAGGAACCTTAGTGCCCATCCTGTCCCTTGGTGACTGGGGATCAAGACTAATGAATTTCTGACACATGAAGAAACATTCGTTCCTGTAGAGGACCCAGAAATGGTCTTTAAATTGGGGCCAACTTGCCAAGCAGCACAGTGATCCACTGATGAAAAGATATGTGTACCTTGGGTTTTTGAGTGTTTGAGGGTTTTCCCCCTCCATGTAATGAGAATGAGAAGATTTAGAGAGCTGGAAATAACAATTTTCTCAAATGACAGTTCTACATTTACTTTCACGTATTGTTCCTCTCCTAGTCTGGCTTCTGGCTCCAACCATTTTCCTGAGAATCGTCAAATGCTTTCTACTTTTCATATCCCATAGGTTTATCTTAGTTTTCATCGTCCTCAACCTTTGAGGTATTTAACACTACACCTTTTAAAATCCCACTTTTCTATGACTGCCCTCTTCTTTTTCTTTTCCCTTTTCCTCCATTCCCATGTAAGAGATTAGCATACATGCTGACTCTTTGGTATGCAAAAGTACTTTACCTTCATGTAGCTCAGTAGAGAGCATGGTGCATGAAGCTGACTGACCTGGATGTGGCTCCCAACTGTGTCACTGCTATGGTCTGAATGTGTCCCCCTAATTCATGTGTTGAAACCTAACCCCTATAGTAATATTAAGAGGTAAACCATTTGAGTGGGATTAGTGCCCATATAAGAGAAACTTGAGGGAAGCCCTCATTCGCTCTGTACCACATGTGGACACAACAACAAGACACCATCTATGAACCAGAGGGACCCTCACCAGGTGCCAAATCTACTGACATCTTGTTATTGGACTTCCCAGTTTTTGAAGTGAGCAAGAGATTTCTGTTGTTTATAGGTATTTTGTTATAGCAGCCAGGAAGGAATAAGACAACCATTTACTACAGATAGATTACATTTTTCTGAGCTTCAGTTTCCCTCATGTGTAAATGTTGATTATAATAATATTACTATTTTTAGGTTTGTTTGAGAAGATTCAGTAAAAATAATGTATAAGGGCTGGTGAGATGGCTCAGCGGCATAAGTGCATGCCTGGCAAGAGTGAGGTCCTGAGTTTGACTCCTGGTACCCACATTAAAAAGGGAAAAAGGGCCGGTAATATCACTCAGCGGCACTGGCACCTGCTGGCAAGCACAAGGTCCTGAGTTCGACCCCCGGTACCCACATAAAAAAAAATAATAATGTATAAAAAGTATGACACAGATTTTTAATAAATTATTGTTTCTAATTTCTATGGCCTTCAGTACACAGAAATGGGTCAGCACTGGAGATCTCTACAAAGAATAACCAAAGGACAACTGAATCTTTATTTGCTTGAATGGAATTACAAAGTTGGGGCACTAAAAAAGACCTTTGAGTCCTGGGTGAGCAAGCCATATAGTGCAGGATGTGTACAGCTTTGTCTTTGGAAAGAGGGTTACTGGACCAGGCCATGCCACTCATTTATTTATTATCTATGGCTGATTTTGTGTTTCAAAGCAGCAATTAATTGTGAAAGAGATTGTATGGCCTGCAAAGTCTCAAATACTTTCCAGAAAAAGTTCACTGGCTCTTGATCTTGTCCAACTGTCAATGGCTGGGGCCCAAGGAGTTCCCCAAAAGATGAGATAGGGATCTCAACTTGGCTTGCCCAGTAGGTTCTTGAATCTTGTCATAGAAAAAGAATTTCAGGACATGTCAGTGAAAGGAAAACATGGACCGATTATATTAGACAGAGTTGAATAAAAGAGATAGGAGATTAAGGCCTGGCAAGGCTGGCTGGGGAAGTAGACGTGGCCCGTTAATGACAAGACCCTGGAACACATGCACAGAACAGTTTGCAAAGCCCTGCACATGTACTTCTCACAAGTGGCCGAGGCGTGGGATCCCAGCACTGCCTCTCAGGACCTGTATGTAGACGTTCTCAGGGGTTTTCTTGAGATTTGGACACAGACACCAAGGAAATCTTACTCTCATGGCTTTCTTCATGATAGCCCACCTGCTTCCTCCAGAGTGTTCTTTTATCTTGTTTTTTTCTCTTTTACTGGGCCCAAGCTCACTCTGCAGAGCCAGTTTCTCTCTCACTCTTCACTTTTTCAAATAAACTTAGCCACTGCTTTTTGCTTATTTCATTCAATTCTTTGTTCAAGACAAGAATAACCTGGACTCTAACTCCAGAAGGAGAGGCAAGCAACCCAAAACCCAGTAATTTATGTGGCAAGCCACTTTTAGAAGGAGCTACCCGACAACATAAGCACATACCCAGAAAAAATAGAGTGTGGGACCTCAATAAAGAGGCAAGCTGTGGTGTGGAGTTGAAGATATGTGTGTGTTCTTGGAGGTACCCTTTAAGAGGGGAGATTTAAAATTTTGCCTGAAAACATTCTTTGAATCCTTTGAATTTGTTTCTTCATCTAAAAGTCAGGTAACTACCCTTTATCTTATCTACTAGAGTAGTTCATGGATTTAGAGTATCCATAGGGGATTTGGGTGTGATGGGCCTAGAAGATAAAAACAAGCTCTGGCAGTAAAGATACGAAGAACAGATATGGATTTTTGTGTAACACTGTGCTCTAAAGTTGAAGAGTTTTTTTTTCTCCTTTCTACTCATCTTTATTTCTTCTATCCTACCTCACAACTCCTTCATTTTCCTGATGAGAAAATTAAATACAATCACTTAACTCAGAACATTGGTAAGAAAATTTCCTAGTACATTATCTTTGTTAGTGTACAGAAAACTTGTGTGATATAAATGAAAACTTGGTTCATTAGCTTGTTTTGTTTTTCTGGAAAAATTATAGGTCTCAGAACCCCTGCAGAACATGAGATTTTATTTTGACGCTCTGTATCTAGCACTAGCACAGTAAAAAGGAAAGTAATTCCCATTAGGACCAGCGAAACTTCAGGTTAAAGAGACAGTATAAGCTCATGTCAAAAGCTGAATTTTACTTAATATACAGGTGACAGCTTTCCATTTCAGCAAAAGGAGGAATGTGAGATTGCTACAGAAACTGTCCTCCAGAGACTGAGGATTCCAATGAACACAGGGGTAAGTTTTTACTTTCGAGAGGTGACTTGCTTAGATACTTCTGGGAAAGCGCTATAGCCTCTCAGAGAAGTCAGAATGCTATTATTTCCTGGTAACTGCTTGCAAAGGTTGATAGGAGTCAATGAGACTAAGAACAGGAATAGGGTGGGCCCATGGCACATTAATCAGTGGCTCTAGAGAGTTATCAGTGGATTTTCCAGAAAGAGGAATACTTCATGGTTGAAGCTTTGATTCGCTTCTATTAATTTCATGTTCATACCAAATACAGAATTGGGATAGGAGGTTAGGGCGTGGCAAAGCTGGCTAAGGAAGTAGGCCTGACCTGTTAATTACAAGATCCCAGGAAACATGCACAGAACAGTTCCCGAAGCCCTGCAGTGGACTTCTCAGGAGAACTAGAGCAGGTTTCAGTAGGATGGCCTAGACCTGGCATCAGCCTGAGGTGTGGGATCCCAACACTGCCTCAGGACCCCTACATAGAAATTCTCTCGGGTTTCCTCAAGATTTGGACAGCATAAAAGGACACAGACACTGGGCCGGTGAGATAGCTCAGCAGCATAAGCGCCTGTCTGGCAAGCGCAAGGTTCTGAGTTCAACTCCTGGAACCCACATACGAAAAAAGGGCTGGTGATACCGCTCAACGGCATGGGCACTGGCTGGTGCGTGAGGTCCTGAGTTCGACCCCCGCTACCCACAAAAAAAAAAAAAAAAGGACACAGACACCAAGAAAATCTTGCTACCATGGCTTTCCTCATGATAGCCCACCCTGTCTCCTCCAGGGTGTACTTTAATCTTGCTTTTTCCTCTTTTACTGGGCCCAAGCTCACTCTGCAGAGCCAGTTTCTCTCTCACTCTTCACTTTTTCAAGTAAACTTTGCCACTGCTTTTTGCTCATTTCATTCAATTCTTTGTTCAAGACAAGAAGAACCTGGACTCTAACTCCAGAAGGAGAGGCGAGCAACCCAAAACCCAGTAATATTTATGTGGCAAGCCACTTTTAGAAGGAGCTACCCAATAACAGTATGAATATCAAAAATAGAAGCTACTCCTGGGGCTCCCAACAGTAAAGCTTAGTTTCAACTTAAAACTTCAAAAAGAGATACTATATCTTCTTGCAGTTGCATCAACAAACAAATAGAAAATACCATTTCCTTTTTAGGGAAAGCAGCTCTAATTTTGTGTATGCTGGAAGAAATTAGATTAAACCCAAATTGCACAAAATGTTTTGGAGATGCAGAAATAACCAATAGTTTTTACTATCAAAAGACTTCATATATGGGCCGGTGAGATGGCTCAGCGGCGTAAGTGCTTGCCTGGCAAGCACGAGGGCCCAAGTTCGACTCCCGGAACCCACATACGAAAAAAGGGCCGGTGATATCGCTCAGCAGCACTGGCGCCTGCTGGCGCGTGAGGTCCTGAGGTCGAGCCCCGGTACCCACCATAAAAAAAAAAAAAAGACTTCATATATGATTCCTAAGGTATTGTCCTAGAATCACCTAATTCAGAACCACTAGGTGTAGCTGTTTAAAACACAGATTTCTGGTCCTTGTACTAGGCATAATCAGCACTTCTGTTATGTCACACCCAAGCACATTGCCAGCCCACTTGAGGTATTTTCACAGGTGAGGCCCCAGGTTAAAGAATGCACAAGTGCAAGATATCAGCAACAACAGCAGGCAGCATGAAGCAGAGCAGAGTGCAAGCATGTAAGCACGCAAGCGCAGCCTGCATCTTTATTATATAATTCTTATACAAGTTGTTATCTCATATTTACATTCTTGTATAGTGCTGTAACCAGCACATGCGTGTTTGTCCACTGTTAAGTCATGGTTACATAACTGCATCCCACTGTGCACTTGCACTAGACAGTGAGGTCACATCCTCTGGTGTCCTTAGGTGCCCCTGAGCTTTGAAGCAGTCTGAGTGGTTCCCCACACACATTTTCAACAAGCTTCCCATGTAATTCTCATGAGTGTTAGAGTTTGGGTGATATAGGAGAAGTATAACTCCTGACCTGTTAGATGTCAGCTGCGCCAAGTTCATGATCCCACAACATTGAAGAACGAAGTTGCAAACCAAAATAATAAGTTAAGAGAGTTTTTTTGGAAATAAGGAGAGAAGAATAGCTCCTAGATTTCCAGGAGGGGTCCTGAATGGGGTGACCACCGAGGCCCTTTGTCATGGGTAATTTATACAGTCACAACATGGGTACAGTGTGGGTCAAACTACAATCAACCTACAAGATTACAAGTATAGCCACCTAGCTAATATTGATCCAGTAGAGAAATGAGTCACATAGCAAGGACATATGGAAAGAACAAAGACATTTTTGGGAAGGGATGGGTCCAGATGCTCTTGTCACTGACCTCAGTGACTGATACCTATCTGGATTTACTGAACTAGATGGTCCTAATTACACTATAATCTCAAGTTATTGTTTATCTGTTGGAGGCATTGTAGGCCTGGCCATTGCATCTTTTTCTTAAGGCCTGGTCTTCAGATGCACCTCCAGCCACAAATCTGATGTCTTTATTTTTGTGCTGACCTCGTTCTCAGCCCAGACCCTCTCTGACTGTATCTTAATTCTATCTAACTCAGCTGCCTATAACATGGGGACCATGGGTTCATGGAAGAGGAAAGGAGTGCTAAAGCTTTTAGCTCTGTTACCACCTAGCCTTGTGACTTGGAGCAATTTACTTTAAAATAAGCATAATACACTCTAATGAATAAGATTAATTAGTTTTGAGAATTAAGAAGGGACAGGCCAAGGAGTCATGTCAGTACAAGGTATAAAAACCTGGAAGATTAACATCTTGAGCTAAAATGACTACCCTGCTTATAGGCAAGGGTATGCAGAAGATAACATGTGTGACATCATGGTTTTTAAAAATGTATTCAAGGAAAACCATTTGAATTTTATAAAATGTTAGCTTACCTTTGTGTGTTATGTAATTTCTACCTATTATCCTATAAATGTGATAGGATAAACTAAGGTATGTATTTTCATAAGATAAAGAATATCTCAGAAATAACCATTTTACCAGGGATTCGTGTTAGTCCTGCCCATTTGGTATAATTTACACAAGTAAAAATGTCTTTGGGACAGAGCTTGAACTGCCATCTAAACACCTGATGTTGCAGACTAAACTAATGAATATTTTATTCTCACCAGCTGCTTCATAATCCTCCTCCTGCTTAAAACCCATGAGATTACAAAGTTTAATTTTGCCTTCTCTGGGGCTTTGTACCCCATGTACACAGCAGCCAAATCCCTCCGGTATTTTAGTTACAAAACAAAAGGCAGCAAAGGGAGCTGTAATTGAAGGCACTGCTCCTAGTCAAATTCCAAACTTACTCACTTGCTCTTTTTTCTGTTACAATATATAGCTTATAACCATAACAGCTTCAGGGACTGAGGAACTAAATGGTCACCAGAATATATATACATACCTCCTATTCATGGATGTATAAGGAAAAACAATTAATACTTCCTCATATTCAGCTCAAAAATGATTAAAAATAAACCTAAACTTAGTAATAATAATACTATAACATGTATTGATTATGGAAGTAACCTTAAGCACTTTTAGTACTTAGTCTAGGAAAATTTCAAACACAAAGCTTGCAGTGTCCTCTTTTCAAGGACTTACAGCAATATTGTATGATAATACACACAGAGCTTTGCTAACCAAGGAGGCTCACCCACACTTTGGTGTCCCAAGTCATTATTGGAGCTGTAAGATTGGTGGCCCACATGGCTGATTTCAGTTTCTAGTTCCTCCAGAGGTCAAGTTGAATCTGTAACTCAAATAACATTGGTAGACTGTCTGGCACTTCTGAAGCCCCCAGTCACACAAAGACACAGGCACGACATTACAAGGTTTTAGAGAATACCTCCCAGAAGTTGAACACAGGGGCCAGATAGCTTCTTGAAGAAGGTTAAATGCTTTAATGCATGAAGAATTTAAATAAATCCATGATTTTTTTCAAGAACACTGTTTTCTGGAGTAAGGGTCCAGAGGCCCAGTTACAACTATGGCACTGGGATGTAAATTTTAATATCATCTTCTAGCTAACACCAGCAAGTGAATTTTAGTCACTGCAAAAGTAAGCATAAGTTAGTATAGAACTCCAGTAGAAACCAATATGTAGTTACAAATATTTCATGTGACTAAGTTAGAGAATCAGAGTAAAGAGACATAATTTAGAGTGTCCCTAATTTAAGATACTGGATACTATAGTCCAGTATCTAGATTCTAAAGCTGGGCTCATCATATATGGTTGTCCAAAAATCTCAGTCTTCCTTTTCCACCTCATTTTGTACTCCTTGCTCTTCATCTTTTTGAAAAAGTAAGTGATTTATCCATCCTGAGCTCCAAGTTTCATTGCATTCTACTTCTTTTTTCTTTTTCTTTTTCTTTTATTTTTTTTAATGTGGGTACCGGGAGTCGAACTCAGGACCTCACGCTTGCCAGGCAGACGCATATGCCACTGAGCTATCTCACCGGCCCACCATTCTATTTCTTAATCTACTGGAATTTCCTGGGTGTTCATTTACTAGATGTTTGAGTTGCATGCAACAGTAACTTAATTCCTCTAAATTTGGGGGTAAATGAACACAGATATGCACACAAAAAGAATCCCACGTGAGGATGAAAGCAGGGATCAGGATGATGCATGAAAGCCAAGGAGTGCCAAATATTACCAGCAAATCACCATAAGCCAGGAAAGACACATAGAACATATTTCTCCCTTGATCCCTCAAAAGTAACCACCCTGCCAATACACTGATATCAGACTCCAGCCTCTGGAAGAGCCTCTACTGTCTTAGAGACACTTTCTATTAATTAAGCCACTCAGTTTGTGTTACTCTATTATGGCAGCCCTAGCAAACTACATGGACTAAATATGTACGTCTGGGTCATCTGAAGGTCATGTTTTGTACCTCTCTCATCTGAATGGCTCGGCTGGTATAGTTCACAAAAAAAATTTTCCTCTTTTGCTTATGCAACTCCAGTTTCAAGATGAAAACATTAACTGTCACCAGCCTGCATGTATTAGTGTCCCTGTTTGCTTTGCAGATTTTATTCTATGTGGCAGATTAATACAATTGCCGTAAGAATCCAGACTTCTTAATCATTTGTTAGGCATAAAATCTCAATTTCAAGTACAGTCATACCGTGGTACTTAACTGCTTGGAAACCCACAGAATTTGGTATTTGATGCCTTTTGATACAAACAATATTCACCATTTGTTTTTTATTTGATAGCAAGCTAGAACTTGTCTGTATCGATTGCCTTGTGACTTGCTACCCTTTGCAGCCAAATTTGGTACTGGTCATTTTGGGTACTTGTCACACTTCCTGGAACAAATTCATGACTAGTACCAAGGTAAATCTGTATTGTTCTCTGCAGACCCAGAATCTCTATCACACTCTTTTAATAGATTTCAAGTTTTTATTGATGTATTTCATCTTTTTATTCATTTTGGCCATCTTTTCTTTTACTAGCATATTAATCATGGTTATTTTGAACTCCTTCTTTACTAACTCCCACATTTATATTATGTCTCAGTCTTCCTGTATTTACTATTTTACCTCTAGATTACTAGTCATTTTTCCTGCTTTTTTGTACGTCTAATACTTTTTTACTATATGCCTGGCATTATAATTGATACATCATAGATATTGTAGAGTATGTTATCTTGCACAGAGAGCATTAAATTTTATCTGGCAGGTAATTAAATTATAGAAATCACCCCGATCCTTCCACAATTTAACCTTTCCTAGTACTGATCTATTTCACTTTTTTCTTTACTCAGAGCCTAGCCTTTACTCTTTGCATGCACCTAACTTCTAAGATGTGGTATTTCAACAAGAATCCCAAGTTATTTAAGTCTGAAATCTTTGCCTATCTCTAAACTTCCCTGTTTCTTTTCTCTGCTATAGCTCCTAGAGTCTGCACAGATTTATGAGTACACAGCTTTATGAGCCAGCCAAAAACTCAATATAAAATTTTATTTAGATTTGTACAGCTGTTTCTCTGAAGCTCTCCCCTATCTAATATTCTACCGTAGTCCCTGTGGTAACTCCGAACACCAGTCTGTATTTCCAGTGATAGCCAGGCTGCTGTTTTCCGCTTGGGCTCTGTTATCCAACACCATGGTTTGAAAATTGTACTCAGGGAGAAATCCTAGGCTCATATATTTCACTTGTCTTAGGGATTTCAGCCTTGCATTGATTGCCACTCATTTCCTGCAAGTAATAGTTTAAATTTTTTATGTTTTACATAATTTTGGTGGAAAGGAAAATCTGTTTTACTCAATTGTGGCCAAAACCTAAAATCAGGCATAAAATTCTTAAATACAGAATTAAGTCCTTATAATTTCTTTGCTCTTCCATATCCTTTCTCTCCTCTCTTCCCCTACCTTGTTAACTGTAACATAATAAAAGCATATTTCTAATAGATAATTTCCACAGATAATTATACTCTTACTGTAGGAAAAATCAACATGGTATTATCTTAGAGGAGAAAATCTATAATATAGTAATAGTAGGAATTGTAACTAATGAATGGAAAAAGATACGTATTCATAATTGCCTAATTCTGTAATTAAGTTTTATGGACAAACTGAACCAGGCAAGGGTTCTAAAGACAAATAACACATAATGGAGGCATACATTAGAGTTCTTAGGTTAAGAGTCACAGGTATGGGGAGAGTAGAATTTACACAGTTTGCCAGATTTCATATCCCACAAAAAGGCCACTTTCAGCCAAATATATCTCAGTTTTGTACCAGGAAAAAGATTCAGGTTTCTTGTCTTTTATTAAAGGGTGTTTTAGAGTATAGAGTAAACATCCCAACTGAATAGAAGGAATCCTGGTCTTTGCAGTCTTTCTGTTTTCAGATGCCAATTGCCCAATAAGCTTGGGTATCCACAGACATTCAAGTAGGTAGAGCTCTCCTGGAGCTCTCCTGGATGAACCAGCTAGTTTGTTTGCCAGAGAACAACCAAGTTGTCTCTTCATGGACAGTAATTGCCTCTGGAATATTTCAAGGTTATCATGAAGGTTTTCTAGAAGGGCTTTGTTTCTGAGTAAAATACATTTAAGAAAGATATTATAGGCTAGTCAGTTACACATCAGAATTATGCCTATATTGACTCCTTTCAAAAACTTATCCTGATAGTTTAGAAGCAGTAAAATGCAAGGACCATGCAGTAAAGGAGGAAAGCAAGTAAGAGGAGGAACAAAGCAATACAGAGAAAGAAGTTTACAGTCTTGAAAAAACAGCTTTTGGCTTAGTGTTTTGGCTCCTACTGACATATTTGGGTATTTGTATCATATCTTATTAAGAGCATATTATTACTGTATACAAGTAGTGTTATGCATCTCACTTTAAACAGTGATATTCAATCTTGAGCTACATAGAAGAGTCATCTAGGGGATTTTTTAAACTCCAGGTTTCCTAAGTATACCCCAAGCCAATTCCATTAGAGACTCTAGAGATGGGGCCAAGGCAGCAGTGGTTTTTAAATCTCTACAGGTGATCCCAATAGTCAGCCAAGCTTGCAAATCACTGACTTTAGTTCTCTTGGCTGCAGCTGTCTTCTATAAAAGTAAAGCATCAGTTAGATGATTGCTGAGCATCCTTCCAGCCCAAGTTCTTCAACTCTGTGATTGCACATGCAAAATATTCTTTAGTCGAGGCCCTCTTTTGATAATGAGGAAAGTTCAGTGAATTCTTTGCTGCTGTAGCTTTGTGACTTTCGTGGCTGGCAATGTTCTCTGAAGTTTTTACCGTTTCACGAAATATTTGCCGTCTCTGCTTACTCATTTACCAGAGGAAAGGGGGAAAGAGCTGTCAGCTGCCCAAAGAAAAGCACCAGTCTAATATGAAGCATAAAAACAAACATTTTAGAAATGGGACACCCTCTATATAAACCTCGGAAACACCTGCTATTGACAACTTGTTATTGTGGAAATTATGTATAAATGTTTTTATAATTACAGATTCATATTCCGAATATGTTAAATAAACCAGTTTCCATGACTCCCTTGCAAAAGACTTTGGAGGCTCTTGCTTGAGCCTTGACGGTGTTCTTTTCTCTTCCCTTCTTTCTCCCCCAGAACAGATGCTTAATGACATATGCCAAGATTGGCCACATGAGCTTTTCCAGGGAGGCTCTAGAAAGAAGAAAACCCAGAGTCAGGCCCATCTGCACAGCACACTCACCCGCTGTGAGCCACTCAGTCTGTATCATGTATTTTTTTCCTATAGCTTTTCCCACTTCACGTATGTGTCGTAAAAGAACTATGTACTGTTTAAGACACTCCAGAGTACAGTGAAGCAAGAAACTAAATAAACATAGGCTATTTACCTTGCCAAAAGGCAGCGTCTCGGAAGATGCCAAACCACCTGCTAGGGTCAAGTCATTTGTGATCTGAAGCAAACTTCTTCTGTTCAAGACACACAGTGGAACAACCTCAACCCCCCAAAAGTCTTCAGGGTGCTCCATCTACATTCTCTGGACGCAGCCGCATATTTAGGCTTTCTCACCGTGTTTGTGCCTCTACTCACCAGGAAGATCTGCCCTTATTTTTCTGCCCCGTCTCTCCTGTTTCGTCTATCTCTACTCCCACCACTGAAATATAGAACACCACCAATTTCCAGTTTAATTAATAGCAACTAACATTATTCATCATTTACCATGGATGAGGAACTAAGCTAAATGCTTTTCATAAAGTGTTTTACCTAATTCTTTCGACACATCTACAACTTAAGTTTTACTAAGCCAGTTTAATATAAGACAACCAAAGCTCAGATCAGTGAAATAACTCACGCAAGATCACAAAGCCATAATTCAAACTCAGGCTTGTCATGATTCGAATCATTGCTGTTACCCAGTGTGTTCTGCTGTCACCCTTACCACCTCTCCAGGAAGACTTTCTTAGTAACTCTGCCATACAGCAATTTCCCCCTGGTTTGAACCAAGCTCGTTTCCAGTTCATGTTTTTACCTGCCTCATATTTTGATTATTTTTTTATATTGCTATTAAATGTTAAATGAGTATGCTTTCTTTCTCACCCTAAGTGTACGTTAAACTTATCAAAGCCATGGAACTATCCAAAGATTCCCAAAGCAATGCACCTACATTCAGAGGCACAACATAAAAATGGGTCTTTTATTTTTTTTTTTTAGTTACGGGTAGATGATTTTGTTAGCTTCTTATTACCTAGCACATTGTTACATACAGTAGTGTAATCTAGGCAATAAATCATTCCCATTTGCTAAAAGCCCAAATGCAGAGGTTAAATAACCAGTTGTGAAGTTAAGCAAACCATGGAAAGTATAATCATAGTTAAACATATCTATTTCTGGGTCATCTTAGTTTACAACTTTAAGGTTGATAAGAGGTACCAGAATTTCACAAAGCATTTCTTTTTTATAGTGTACAGAATTGTTGTCAAAATACTGATTTTACTGTTCTAGAAATACATGAGTCATAATGGTTTCCAAGTAGCTATTAGTACTTGTGTCTTTTTTGTACAGAATGTGTTTCAATATGTCATAGCACAAAGGGAGAATCAAGCATAAAATAAACTAACAGCATGTTTCATTTTAAGAATAACAAATACTAGACCTATCAAAGCAAAGTGATTTTGGTAAATTAAGAAAAATATATAGAAAATTCCAAAAGAAAAAAATCTCAAGACAGGCAAATGTAGAAAGCCAAGGAAAAACTTGTAGAACTTGAATTAAGTAGATAATTCCTTAAAAGGAAAACGAGTACATAAATACTTACTGATGAAGTGAAATACGTCGGATCCTAAGAGACTTTTTGTAAATTGGCATGCAGCATACAGGGACCCCCTCCTCCCACCAGACACTTCCTGTATCTACCACAGCATTGCTTTTCCAAACACAAGAGCAGTAAAGATTACATGCTGTGGCTTCCTGGTGCGTATGAAATTACAACGCTCATTTTTCTAATTCCAAAACTCATTGCTAAGAATGTTCAAGCTCTTATTTGGAACCACAGAACAGAATATGAAAAGAAAGAAATTAGGGAGGCAGGCATCTCCGTGAAAGGTGCACTTGCTCACTCACCCACAAAAAAGGCCTGAGTAGATTCTCAGGATCACATCCTGTTCAGGGCACTAAGAGTATGAAGTCACCACACAACGTGAGAAGACAGGAATGTGAGATTTATCTCATTCTTGCAGACTGTTCCAGGGTGTGAGAACATAAAGAGTATTCTTCCCTTATGAGTTTGTTTCCCTTTGTGTAGAATGAGATAATACCTACTTAGTTTCCTTCAAAGGTCTCAGGGATGGCTCATGAAAGAAGACTCTTCAATTTAGCCAGTGCAGTAAGAAGTCATATATCATAGCTATTTCCTTAAACCTGAAGAACATTTTCTCACACATAACTCTTTTCTAGAACCTTAATTGACACTTCTTATTTCTTTTTAATGCTTGTAAAGTTTTCAGGAATTATAACTATAGGTTCCCATCATTTCCTGGCCTGTCTCTAGCTATAGATTTCCCAGCCATATGACCTTCCAGTCAACTTAGTTTCGTGAAGGTAGCTCCAGAGAAGGCATCAAATGACCCATGCTCAAATTTCAGCTTTGCCTTTCATTAGTCTTGTGATTTTGGCTAAACCAAGCATCTCCCTGAGCCTCAGCTTCTTTATCTACAAAACGGGAAATAATACCTGCCTGCACTTACCCATAGGATAGTAGTAGACTCAAGTTGAAAAGGGTGCAAAACAAAAATGTTGTACAAAACACATCTCTGTAGCAAGATTTTTTTCATACTATTTTAAGTTCCTTATAGCTTTTTCTTCTTTATCAGCTAGTAATTACTGCTAAGATTTTCATTTATTTTCTTGCAGTCTTTTTCTAGAGAAAGTTTACAAGTACTTGTGTATTTATAGATTTACTTTTTAAATATAGGTATTTTGTGATCCAATTATGTACTATGAGCTCAATACATATGTACTTTATTTTGTATTATGATCAACTTATGTAACTTCCATATATTAAATATTATTGTATATTCCTAGATTAATAAAGGTTCATCCAATACATGGTAACAGCTTAATATAATGTCCATCAAATATATAAAGAATATGATATACAGTGTACATGTATGCAATTTCATATTGTTAAAACTTACCTCCAAACATGGTTAATAATGGCTGCATTAGAAATAATGTTACTGTTTCTATCAAATGAGTGAACCATAAATTATTTGATCATTCCTTATTTTTACCTGGTTAGAAATACTTGTTGCCAGGTTTTCATTTTTGGCTTTGTTTTATTTTTGGTTGATGTCACTGGAGTTATTTGCTGTGATAAACAGTACTGTAATAAACATCCCTACGCAAAATCTTTAGTTCCACAGAAGGGATTATTAGAACCGAAATCACTGGATCGAAGTCTCTTGCCAACATACTGTCAGTTTCTGCTGCTGAAATACTGTGCTATTCAGACAGCAGCAGAGAGAATCAATTTTATAGTAACCATCTCGAACTATTATCTATTTTAATCACTACTGCTCTTATAGGCCAAAAAATAGAATTTATTTATTATGTATTTCCATGATTACCAGTGAAGTTTAAATTTGTTATGTTTATTGATTTAGTTATTTCTGCCTTGAATTATTTCTTATCATCTCTCTTTTTAATATTTTCCTTATCGATTTATGATATTTACACTTTAAAATTAATTTATCTTTTACTATAACTCAGGAAATGTTCCAAACTTTTGTCTGCATTTTAATATTGCTTATGAATTTTGACACTGTGTTTTAAGTTTTAAAAACCAAATTTCTACCTTTGCTTTCATTTTTTATATTTTATAAACTAAGAACAGGAAATTTCTACTATATCTATATATCAATTATTTCAATAAAAACCAGTTCCTATGTTCAAAAACAGCTATCTAGAATAAACTTAAGGCCGATGATACTGATTATTGCCAGTCTGTTGGAAGCCAATTTGAAATTATCAGCCAGGAGATTATTAAGTATTTCTGGTGCAGGAGGAGTTGGCATCATCCTAGACACAGCTCTATTAATAGGCAACACATATCACTTGTGCTGTGGCATTTAGCCAATGGTGAGGACCCAGAAATTCTAACATTTGGAAAGCTGGTCTGCAGTGATGCATCTGTAGGTCTAAGGGGATTGGGCTCAGGGCTATATGACACTGGGGCCAGGGGAATGAGGAATAGGACAATGCCAGTGTCAGTTCAGCTGGAGAAGAGTAGTTTGCAAAAATCTAAGAATCAGAACCTGTGTTTGGAAAGATGAGTCTGAAAGGAGTTCAAATGACTTCCCAATCCAAGGATCTCACTGTGCTCTCACTGGTCAACTCTGCTGACTAAAGGCAAGCCTTTTGCTTGCCTGTCATTTAAATTCTATATTTCTGTCTTTAGACATGTCCTTGATCAGACAAATTTGCTTCCTCAGCAGTATAAAAATTAATCATGGCTATTAATACTAATAATTAACATCCATTAACCTCTTATTGTGGTTTAGACCCTGATGTAAGTCTTTTATGTTCATTGAAGCATTCAAAATCCTTTGAACTTATGGAAACTGTAATTTTCTATATTTTATAGTTGAAGAAATTGAAACAGAGAGAAGCTAAGTAACTTGTCAAAGGTTAAGCATGCATTTGAAATCAGACAGCCTGGTTCTAGAGTTGGTACCCTTGACATACTCTATAATATTCTGTATTTACCAATAAAAACTTTGAGAAAATATATTAATTTTATTTACGTGGAAAGAAATGTACATATATTTATATATATATATGGAAAGATATATAAATATGATTTCCTATTTGTAATTCTGGTCAGTGAAGAGGGAGAGTTAGAAATCAATGTAAGGATTCTTAGATTGTTTATGTCTCTGGCTTTCCCACCTTCTGATGTTCTACTAGAAAACAAAGAACAGAAAAAAATACAAACATAAGAATTTCACTACAGGGGCCGGTGAGATGGCTCAGCGGCGTAGGCACCTGCCTGGCAAGCGCGAAGTCCTGAGTTCAACTCCCGGAACCCACATACGAAAAAAGGGCCGGTGATGTCGCTCAGCAGCATGGGCGCCTGCTGGCACGCAAGGTCCTGAGGTCAACCCCCAGTACCCACAAAAAAAAAAAAAAGATTTCACCACAATTCAAAGTTAGTTCTGCTTGAGATTGGTTTAAGAGAGACACAAATGTAATGTAATGATCAAAGTAAGATCAATTGTATATACTTGCCTATCAAATTCCCATCATAACAGGGGCTTCCCTAGATGCCAGCTTTGGGCAGAACAGCAGATGGAGCAGAGTGTATGGATGGATTCCCAATAACAATACGTGACATCCATCTCGCAGGGCACCTTGCCAGCCTAATAAATGGATGCATGTTCCTGCTATCCTTCTTCCTCTTCCAACCTGGCGCCCCATGAAGAATTGGGCTTTCTCATGGCTGAAGTTTCAGAGTTGCTGGTGGCCACGTCACTGCTTGAGGCCTTATATAGTGAACAGGATGCCTGCCCCTGCCATCACCTCACTGCTCACCACATTCCCCCTGCTCCACCCTCCACACACTCCTAGACAGGTGTTTTTCCTGTGAATATAGTCTCATCTGTCCCCTTTTAAAATTCCTCTATAGATTCCCATCTCCTCTGGGATAAAGGTTCACCTCCCCAACCTGTACCAGTGTACAAGCCCCTTGATGATGTAGCTGTGCCTGCCTGCTTCCCCTCTTTGGCCCTCCCCACTTGAAGTGTGCATTCGGGCTTTATGACCTGTATACAAGTCCTTGAATAAGCTTTGCCTCTCACAGGTCTGTTTGTGCCTATTCTGTTTTCTCTTCTAGAATATTCCCTCCTAACCTTGTCCACATCAGGATCCACTTAATCATCATTTCATTTGAATAGTTTCTTCATCATTAACAAATCAGTAACACTGAAGATGTGCTGGTTAGTGATAGCAATCACATAAAATGAAGAAAGGTAAAAAGCAAAAAGCAACATGAAGCAAATGGAGGAATGGAAATAGTAAGTTAAAACACTGGCAGAAACTACCCAAGAAGGATAGAAAAATCCGATCCTGAGATCATAGCCAAATGAACTGTGTTAGACCTTTCCTTCCCTGAAACTACCCACTCCTGAGGGAGGAAAATTAACATGAACTGCACTTCGAGGTTTAAAAATAATAAAGTAATGAGCAAGTATTTTTTATAACTCATTTCCCCTGTCACATAATTAGTTTGGTACTCTGTGCTAACTGAGATAGATGATAGATAGATAGATAGATAGATAGATAGATAGATAGATAGATAGAGATAGATAGCAATCACAACCAGCAGTAAGTGCACTGTCTTATCTATTGAAGGGCCATTACATTACAATCCTTGCTTCTCCTATTGAGCTCCATCTAGCTGGTTTTCTGCAGAGGAATAGAGTTACTTAAAGAAAAAAAAAAGTTCTCATTAATGAGCCTCCTCAAAATTGCATTTATAAATTGACATCTTGCCAGACTAGCTTTCAGAGAATTCAGATGAGCCTGGGTTATAGTAACAAACAATATCGCATTAGCTTACAACAGCAGAGATCTGTCTCTCACTATACTTCATGTTATGGTGGATTGACTGCAGCTCTGCAGTTCTCATTCTGGGCCTATCCTGAAAGAGCTTTCTTTTGAATCGTTGTCATCATCACAGAAGGGAAATAGAGTGGCAAAGCACGGACCATCTCTCAAATCTTCTGCCTAAGAGACACCTCACCTCTGCTGGCCTTCATCAACCAAAGCACCTGACTTAGTTGCTTTCTCATCACTGGGTCAAAATACCCGACACCCACAACTTAAAGGAGGAGGGATTTATTTGGTCTCATGGTTTCTAGAGGTTTCAGTCCATAGTCAGCTGACTCCAAGATACCAATAGCATGGTGGAACGGTCAGGGCAGAGGAAAGCTGCTCATGTTCTGGCAGCCAAGAGGCAGAAAGAGAAGAGAAGAGCCAGGGAGGGAGATATACCCTTCTTCTTCTGACCAGCTGCCACCTCCAACAGCACACTTAGCACGCGTAGCCCCCATGGTCCAATTACTTTCCAAAAGCCACACCTCTGAACACATGAGGCCTTTGGGAGACATTCTGGATCCAAACCACAAGAGCTAGTCACATGACCGTGCCTGTCTGTAGTAGTGTGGGGAAGTAAATATTGATTAACAGTAATACAATCTATCATGCATTCCTAGTTGCTATGTTACTGATTTTCTTTTCTACTGAGTCTTAGTAGATTCCAATTTTCCAAAGTAAATGTAAAGGCTCTTTGCCATATTTCTTGCTTATTTCTGTGAGACTCCTAATAATTTTTGTGAAGTTTGGTGTTGAACGTAGTGTTACCATCCCAAAGAGAACATACATTATAAAAAGACCAAATATTTTGTTTTTGTTTGGTTGGTTTGGTTTTTGCCAAAGTTAGCTTATTGGATCACCATATTAATTTATTCTAAAGCAAATTCTCATGAATTTTAGACTAGTGACTGTATTTCTAAATCTTTTGGCTTATAGGGCCAAATATTTATATTAACTATATCTTTTGCATTTTCATAAATATTTTTAAAGAAATGACTGTATTTTCGTAAATATTTTTTAATAAAATTAAATGAAAGAAAGTGAATGTGTATACTACAAGAAAAACACAGCCTTGAATCCCAACTCTACCACCAAACTGTTCGTTAATATATAAAGGACAGGTCCATGTCTTTGGGTTTAGAAATTCATGATGTCATCTTAAAGGAATTGGTGAGACTAAAGAGTGTTCATTATTTAATGACTGTAACGGGCTCTGAAAGCATTTTGCAATTTGTGTGACCTTGCAATGCCAAGCCACCAAAATCAAGGGGAAAGAAAAAATTACCTAATTACTTTGGAAGTCATTCTTTCCATGAGTCAAGGAAAAAACTTAATTTCTGCATAATTTGCCTCACATATTGTTTCCAAAATTATACTATTTTGAGTTTGTATTTTTTAACCAATTTACCTTGAATCATCTCAACCCAGTACCCTATCTCAGTGAAATGGACCAGACTCAAATTTGAGGTAAGACAAGCTACTTTCTTCAGAAGGCTTTTATAAAACTCTGTTTAGCCAAAATCTATCCACAGCAGTAATTCTCAACTGTTTTTATCATTTCTTAAGGAGTTTCCTGGAACCTGCAGTATAGTGTGATGGATGAGTCGAGGTCTTTTCTATTAGCAAGTATGGAAAATTACATTCATTTGCTTGAAAATATATCTGCATGTAGTTTCATGTTTGGGACACAGAGAAGCAGTTAAGTGGCTTGATTTTTATGCCTCTTTTTTATTTCCTTTTCTAAGGCGCTCTCTCTCTCTCTCTCCTTCCGGCCCTCCCTCCCTCCCTGTCTCTCTACTCTCTAATGTGTAAATTATTGAAAGAAAAGTTCTCCTTCCACTGAATTTTTCCTTTTCAATTATAAAAGAGAAGATTGCAGAGATACCTCTCCACCCTGCTTCAGCAAGGATATCCTGAGCACAAAAGAACTTTCTGGAATCACAGCCACATTCACTAGCAAGAGGCAAAATGACATTTTCATATCAAGGATTTCCTCCATACAAACTTTTCAAAATGAACAGACTATGTAGAACAGTATGAACCTAACAATATTTTGTCTGTGTTGGAATGACTTTTCTCTTTCTAGAGTTAAAACAGAAGACTTGAATTTTTAAAATTTTATTTTAAATGCAAAGCTATGAATTTTTGTTTGTGGAGTTAATGTAACCCTAAACAGACATAACTGAGCTTTGTTCCCCTTTGCAAGAATGATTTTGCATATTTTATGTATCCTTTAATGTCACAGAGAGGTATTCTATTCATCTTGGTGACATAATCTCCTATTTAACCAATGCTTATCTAAAGAAAAAAATGCTAAACTATGAGGGAATCACAGACAAGCACAATTCTAAGGAGACCCCAAAATGGACTTTTATGTACAACTAAAGCAGAGCACATCATCTACTGCCTTAGTTTTTTTGGTTTTTTTTCTGTTTTTGGGGGGGGGTTATTTTGTATTTTTGTTTTCTGGTGCCGGGAATCGAATTCAGGACCTTGCACTTGCCAGGCAGACTCTGTGACACTGAGCTATATCCCCAGCCCTCTACCGCCTTATTGTCTTTCAGACCCTTATGGTCCACCATGTGAGCATCGCTCACGTCCCATTCATGTCTTACACATCTTCCAGGGGGTTGTCATCTTCATCAGCAGGCCCAAGGTCCCTCCACAGGGAAGCTTCACTCTGAAGCAGCTGTCTCATTTTTAAGTCACAAATTAAATAGAAAGAACATGGATTTTGTAGGCTTCTTGTGATATTGGATTAAAGGTAACAAAACCATTTGTGGAAAGGTTTTGTTTCTAGAAACCAAACTAACAGACAACCTTCATACAAGTTTGGTTCATTGTTTTCCTCATCTCTAAAAGAAATAAAATAAATATTTCTCATTTCTAGATGTCCTACTAAAAGCAAAACCTTGTGCTTTTTCAGAAGGAAAATAAAGCTACTTGAATATCTTCAATATAGTATAGCGTAAAAATGTACTTCAAAAATAAAACATGAATTTTTGAAATTTTGCTGAGTGTCATATATTTTGTTAAATTTGCTACATGCACTGTTTCATTTTCTCTAAAACCCTGACTATATATTGTCATGATTCTTATTTTACAGTTTAAAAATTAAAGCATACAAAAACATACAGTGTGTGTGGCAGAGGTTGTAATGGAAAAATGTTGGTCCAAGGTACAAAGTTTTAGTTCAGCAAGATGAGTAACTTATGAAGATATATTGTACAGCATGGTAACCATAGTTAATAACTATGTATTGTATACTTGAACATTGCTAAGAAAGTACATCTTATGTTCTTATCACCAAAAAGATAAATATGTGTCAGATACATTAATTATCTTGACTCAATTACTTCACAATGCATACACATATCACAACATGACACTGTACACTGTAAATATATACAATTTGTTAATTATACTCTAATAAATCTGAGGAAAAGACATAACATCTATTCAGAGCTAGTAATAATGGTCCTGAAGCCATTGGGCCGGTGCAATAGTTCAGCGGCATAAGCACCTGCCTGGCAAGCGCAAGGTCCTGAGTTTGACTCCAGGAACCCACATACGAAAAAAGGGCCGGTGATATCGCTCAGCGGCACGGGTGCCTACTGGTGCGCAAGGTCCTGAGGTCGACCCCCAGTACCCACAAAAAAAAAAAAAAAAAAAAAACTGAAGCCATGCTTTGAACCTATGCTTTTCACCATTACATAGAACTGCATGTCCATGTTTTTATTGGGAATGCCACTCTCACGCTCAGCGCCATTTCCAGCTCCACTGCCAACCCACTAGCTCTACCCTAGAAGCAAATAGAAGTTACCCAGCATATCCAGCAGGACCACGTAGATGAAGTCGTGTAGCAGGTGGTTTAGGAATTAGACTTCCAGCTCCACTTTACCCTTATGGGAGCCCAGACAACTTATTTCATCTATAAAACTTCGATGATAATAATGACATCCTCTTGCACAGTTACTTTAAGAATTAAATGAGATAATCTTCATAAAGAATTTAGTGTCTGATGCTTATATCAGTTACCATACAAAGACTGTCTTTTTAAGCTTTGTAATTCCCGGGGCCTACTTAATCCCTGGCTTATAGTAGGTTCTCTGATGAATTAGTGAAAACAAGGTAGGCAAGTGTTATGGTTTAAATATGAAGTGTCCCTCAAAGGCTCGTGCATTGAGGCCTTGATTCCCAGTGCAGAAATGCTCAAAAGTGAGGCCTGGAGAGGTGACTGGATCATGAGGGCACTGACTTCCTCCTGGATTAATCCACTGATAAGTCCAGAGCTGGAGCCTGTTGCAGGAGGAGGAAAGTAACCAGAGGCAAGCTTTTGAATGGTGTGCCCTATCCCCAGATCCTTCCTGTCAGTCTCAGTCTCTCTCTCTCTCTTTCTCTCTCTCTCTCTCTCTCTCTCTCTCTCTCTCTCTCTCTCTCTCTGGCTCTTCCTGCTTTTTCTGCTTCCCTGCTACCATGAAGGAACGGTTTCCTCTGCCACACCCTTCCACCATGATGTTTCTACCCTGGAGCCAGCCAATCATGGACCAAAATTAACCTTTTCTCCTTTAAATCGTGTATATCAGGTATTTGTCACAGCAACAGAAAGGTGACCAATACAGCTGGATTCATTATCAAAGAATGTAACCCTACACCAAAGCTAGGTTTTGTAACAAATGTGAAGTCTGAGAGATACCTGAGGTCAGATACTCAGTTACTCAAAAGTAAAATAACAGACATAAGCAAAATAAATATAACCCCAGAGCTAAAAGTAAAACCAAGCTAAAGCTGGCAGAAACTACAGGACGAGGAGAAAAGCACTGGAATATGGGTACATGCGCCAGATTACAAAAGAACACCTGCCTGTCACTTTTCTTCCTTTCTACTGTAAACATGTATTTGCTAGGTACTTACCATATAACCAGAATGACACTGGGCTCTGAGCTAATAATTAATAAGACCATTTGAATTATTTGATTTGCTTATTTATTTCCTTATCCTGCTTGTTGGAACTGCAAAGCAGGCTGCTACTAAAGGTGAATTTATGTCTCCTTGATTTCTCCTAGGGCACCTTATGCTCTACATCAGATGCCAAATTGACTATGAGTCAAATTGACACATGCAGAACTTGTCTCTACCAAATATTTAGAGAAATGGTTTCTTAAGTCACAACACACACTTTGGAAATATAAAAAAGAGAGAGAGAGAAGAAAATGAAAATAGAAAAGAATTTGAGATGGGATTTCTGTGGAAAAAGTCAAACTTTGGGGTTCCTCTTATTTGTCTAGGACAGAGGAATCTTGGGGGAAAGTATCATTTCTATTTTCTTAGGCATAATGAATGCACTTTCCAGGCCACATTTCAGGAACGAAGTGTTTCCTTATAGTAGATGGACACTGAAGACTGAAGCCTGAGCCAGCTAAAATGGTCTGTGATATCCTCCTTAATAGGGTGGCTTTGAGCTATACTTTCAAGATTTTGTTGCAAGAAGAGTTTTGTGTTTCTGGTGGATCCAGGATGGGTCCTGTTATGGTTTAGATCTGAAATATTGCTCAAAATCCTCTGGTGTTTAGAAGGTAATTGGATCATGGGACTATATACTATACTCATCAGTGGATTCACCCATCAGTCAACCACGGACTGAAACCATGAGCTAAAACAAACCTCTACTGCTTTAAGTCAGTAGAGAGAGCTGCCATTGTATCAAATTGGATCCTGTGAGTTAAAACCACCTGAAGGAACAAAATAATCCCAAAGAAAGAAGCTGAAAAATACTTCATTGCTGGATGCTGTAGAAGGTGGTCACAGTAGCTTTGCAGTATGGAGACAGGTCTGACGAGGGCAAGCAACCCGAAAAGGAGAAGTCTCTAGAGAAAAAAGTCCCACAGCAGCCCATAAAAAAATACCCCCTGGAGAGTCATCTCAGATAAGCCAATTCCAGAAGAGTAAATTTATAACCCTTTTGTCCCTTATTCTTGCTCTTTAAACCTCAGCAGCATAAGAAAAATGCTCAAAACTGGGATGAGAAGATTGTTGAGGAGAAGGAAAACATAAAGCATAGAAAGGCAAAGCCAACCTGTCACTCCGACTATGTGTATCAGCCAGAAGAAGGCCTGAGATGGAAAAGGGAAAACATCTGACACTGAATCAAGCTTAGTTTCTATTAACACTTTATACTTGGCCACTCTGATTTTTTCTTTGAAAGTAGTTGTGCTTCTTGAAAGAGAAGGTAGGATATGCTAATGTGAGCAGAAAAATTATGAAAACTGCCTGTGTTTTGACTCAGCAAGAGATATATTACTTCACTGAATGTCTGAAATAAAGCTTAAGATAACAATATAGTGTGGCTTTTATATTGTGTTTCATGAGTCATGTCTGTATTATATGAGTCAGGTTTTTTAACAAAGTTCTGAATCTCACAAATAATCTCTCTCTCTCTCTCTCTCTCTCTCTCTCTCTTTCTTTCTCAAAGATCTTTAAATTTATCATTAAAAGGAATTCAAAAACTTTGACACAATATACTACACTGGTAAACAACAGTCTCAAAACAATAAAATTTTCATAATTTTTTTACTCAGTATATTGCAGAGAACAGAACTAACAAATAAAACACTTACCCAAACAATGCCTTGCATATAGTAAGTGTTCAATAAATAATAGGTGCGATTACTTTAGATACCACCCCTGTGTATCACTGAGGGACTTGTCACTGTTACAGTCACTTCCGTTTTCCTCCTTACACGCTGTTGTGCTTACCATGTACAAAGAAATGTATTATGCATTCTCTTTCAATTCATATCTTTTATTTTCAGATACCAAGCCACTTTCCAATCATTAGAAATAAATCACACAAGTGTATTTTAAACCCTCAACAAAGTTAAATATTTACAAAGTTCTAGATGGCTAATAAAGAACGATTCATCGAGACATGCCCTGAAGAATGAGTCTTTGTACACTTGTGGAAAACTCTATCAAGAATGTTGGCCTCAACATCCTAGCAACAATTCACCTGACCTTCAGTGTTATCATTGCTTTTCACATCCTCGTGAACCCTTGTCCATGCAAGAATAGAGAGCAACAAGTTCAACAAGAGCGTCTGGCTGAGCTAGTGTTCTTCTATGGTCTACATTTTTGATAGTGTGGCTCACAATTGTCAGGAAGACATAAAAAAGCAAAGCAGAAATGTTCCCATTTTCTTCCTGTCCCTCCCTACTCCAAAGCCAAATGGCTTAAAGTTCTCCCCTTTTCAGCCATCTAATGTTACCATAAAATTCAAAAATCTTAAATTTTCTGTATTTCCTGACAATATGCATCTTCAACATAAACATCTAAATAACAATTAATAATTTTTTGAATCTTGTGATCATCAGGGCTCTTCCACTCGTGGACCTGTGATTTAGTCCTTCTCATTCCTCATTTATAAGATTTTCTGTAATTTATAGATTAGGAAAACAAAAGACCAAGCAACTAATAAGTGCTGGAGTTACAGGTCAACTATTAGCCTTCTGAACCCAAACTACTTGTTTATTTCAGTATTTTATACTTTCTCAGCCTCTTAAAAAGTACTTTGTGCTCCTTAATGAAAGTTGGCTGCCTGTAAAGAAGTAGCAGAAATGGTGGCACATGCCTATAATTCCAGCATTCTGGGAGGCTGAGGCAAGATGATCACAAATTCAAGCCCAGCCTGGGCAACTTAGTCATTCAGTGAGGGCCTGTTTCAAAATTAAAATTAAAAATAGAAAGCTGGAGATGTAGCTCAGTAAGAAGGTCTTGAGCTCCATCCCCAGTACAAAGAAGGGGAAGAAAGAGAGGGACAGGAAGGAAAGAAGAGGAGGAGGGAGAGAAAAAGAGGAGGGGAGGGGGAAGAAGGGGCAGGAGGAGTACGAGTGATTCAACAGTTAAGTTGTGACATACTCTCTCATATTCAAATACTCTCGGAGCCTTCAGATTTCTTCCCATGAATAGACATTGTCACAACCTTCCAGGCAAGGTGGTGGGACTAGAAAGGGAATTGTGGGTGAGGAGACAGCATATCCCATGAAAACCAGTCCTGCAAGGAAGTAGAGTTGACTTCAGCCTTTCCAACCGTGTGGTCTATCATAGAACTTTGTAGAGAGCACAAGTAGAGGTAGAGAGTGCATAGAGCGATGATTAGGAGGATCCCAGCAGAACACCCAAGAGTACGCCTTCCTAGCTACAAACCCAGCTCTACGCAGGGCAGGGGCAGCTTCATATGCTGAGTCAATTAGTGAACAATGCTGGCTGAATTTTCCTTGGGCTTAGTAGGTACAGATGTAGTGTGGGTTTATCTGTCAGGAAAAGAGATCTAAAGAAATAGAAAAAAATGACCATGACATTCTTTGAACTCTACAAATAAACACCTCTACTATGAAGAATCTTCACCACTGACTGTGGTGTTAGAAGGGAGATGTTAGTTGTGCATTTTAAGTAAATTTCTTCTGTTTGCACCTACAAGAACAGCAACTGATCAATCTGACTCAGCAGCTAGACATGGTTCTTAATCGCACTGCCAGGAAGAAAAATATGCATCGTTTCCTCTCTTTCTGTGCCATACCTTAAAGATTACTCACTACATCAGCTGCTTTGTGAGCCATGTTCCTCCTTTTTTCCCCAAAGGCCTATACTGAAGAGTTCTGGCTCTGAATATTTTTCTTCCTGTCTTAGTTACTTCCTCATGCTGCTTTTACCTAACATTTCCTTGCATTTACAAATAGGAAATATTTTGAACTTACAAATATGGTAATTGTGATGATAGTTCTCAAATATTTAATTTACAAAAATTAATATACTCTTGTAAATATATTCCAAAGTGCATTTTAAATATATTAAGCATATTTTAATGTTCATTCCCAAGTAATTTTCTAAATGCATACAACGAGTTCACATATATTACCTTTCTTTAGAGTTATTGGAAAAAAATAGAATCAGAATTAATCCTCACTACCACATGAGCGTGTTTTCATTTCACTCTGGCTTCAGGAACACCATGAAATGGGTGCTACTAGGTCAGCCAGTGGAATTAGCAAAGCATGTAGCTAATTTTCAATGTGGTAGCTAAGATCATTTCAGGCCCTAATTATTTTTTGGCATGGGACAACTTTATACTTTTTCAATATACTAATGAGTCTTGTGATTTATTAAATGGGGAGATTGGACCATTTTAATACTCCATGATCTACAAAAAGGCCATTCGACTCTAACCTAGCCTTCAAAGTTACAAGTAAATCTTTGTGAAAAAATATATGAGAGGAAAGTGTTGAACAATTATTTCCTATTTGCAAATAATTTCTTACACTTAGAATTCTTACAACACAATACTAAGAGCCAGTTTTACATTTGTCAAATCCTTTCAGCATGCCTTTTATCCTAAGTTCACCCAGGTCTTGGAGATAAATTGCTGTTCTTGCATCAACAGGCCTAAAATTACGTTTCCAGGGACACCATAGGTAAGCTCTGTTGCAGAGCGAGGATTAAGTTTGGCAAATACTTCTAAGCTCATTTCTTTATTACTTTTGCTTAAAGTGGAGCCAGTTGATACCCTCACTTTTCTTCTCTAGGAATCTTTAAAAGTTATGATCCAGGTGCTTCCAATTAATTAATGAGTATCAGAACATGGTGAAGTCACTTCCACTAGGAAGGAGATGCCGTGTAGCATTACCAGCAGGCAATCACCTTGTCGGAAGCGACTACTAAAAAATCCTATACCTTCTGCCCACCCACCGTTCTAATGGCTTTGTGAAAGAGAATGAGAGACAGAATCCCTCCTCACCAGTTGAAATGCTACACAACTGTGAGTGTTCTCATCAGAGCCATGCTATGTCCACCTCACACAGTCTCTTCCTTCAAAATAAGATAAAGAGGGCATACCTATTAGGATACAGTTTTTTCACTTCTTTTTAGTTCTGACTCAGTATATAGCTGAAAATGTTTTATACTTTTTTTTTTTCCATTTATGGTGTCCACCTCCCCAAGACTATTGAGTACTCAGCAGCACTCGATCTTCTCCAGATGTTCCAAAAAAGCTTGCTTGGGAGAAACAAGTCTTCTTATATTTTGGCCTCTAGAAATCCACCCAGATCAAAGGAATCTACTACCAACAGGTGCAAACATGCATAGTAACACTGACAGTACTTGCAGTCACAATATTTACCACCTTTTCCCCACCACTTTAGCACAGCCTAACAAAAACTTAGGTCAAAATTATCTATATCCCCCGCAAAAAATATCCTATATTGCTGCTTCTCCCCACTTCCTCTCTACAATTTACATATATCAATCAGCACTTTTTCTTTTTACTCCATGACTATCTTAAATATTCAAATAACAATAGGCAAGACCTTCAACATAGCATTTTCTCTTTTAGAGACCCAGATGCCATAGTAAACAGGGTGATTTCTGGCCCTGAGTGTCAAGGTCAAGCAGGCAGTCACAGCTGTGTGGTGTGTATCTAATTGGCTCTGTATTGACTTGTTTCTGATGTGTCTCCTAAAAGTGCATTGCCAGCATTATACCATTCTGCAGACAGCTGATCCTGAAGAAGATAAAAGGCCTATATATATATATATATTTTTTTTTTTTTTTTTTTGGTGGGTACCGGGGGGTCGACCTCAGGACCTCGCGCGCCAACAGGCACCCGTGCCACTGAGCGATATCACCGGCCCCTTTTTCGTATGTGGGTTCCGGGAGTCGAACTCGGGCCCTCGCGCTTGCAAGGCAGGCGCTTATGCCGCTGAGCCATCTCACCGGCCCAAAAGGCCTATATTTTTAATTATTGCCCATAAAGACAGCTCTGAAAGTATCCTACATTAAGTCCTCATTCCTCTATCTGTTCTTCCTTTCCTCCACCACTTCCTATCCTGACTCTGTGTTTTCTCTTTTCAAGGTCTCTAGTGGCCACTCCCACCCTGGAAATAAAGTGGGCTCACAGAAAAGACCAGGAACAGCATACTTGGAAATATTTCTTTCCAAGGAATAATTGCAAAGAAGGAATGTCTTCACTCATGATCTTACCCTCCTCCCAAGAAGCACACATGAGTACCAGAAGGGGTTCTGTAGAGCCAGAACTTCTGCTCCCACAATTTATCCCATTGAGCGTTGAAGATTCCACAGAGATGTCTCAGGAACCACCCCAAAGGCAAAGGTAGGACAAATCTAGCAGGACATCTGCCCATTACCACCACACACACAAGCACACACACACACACACATGCACACAATGTAGAACTGCGTTTATTTGCACATTGACCCTCCATATCCCCTGGCTCCACATCTGTGGATTTAACCAACCATGGACCAAAAATATTTTTTTAAAACTTGCATCTGTACTATCTGTACTGAACATGTATAGACTTTTATTCTTGTCATTATTCCCTAAATAATACAGTATAACAACTATTTACACAGCATTTTCATTATATTAGATATTAATATACTATCTATACTACTTACTAATAAAGATATTATTATTAGGTAATACCTAGTTATATTAGGTATTAATATAATACTTATAATCATCTCTAGTAGTCTAGAGATAATTTAAAATGTATAGGAGAATGTGATAAATTACATGCAAACACAATGGCATTTTATACAAAGAATTAAAACACTGCAGAATTTGGTATCTGTGGAGAGTCTAGAAGCAAACCCCAAGTGACAACTTGGTATTTTGAATTTTGGCCCTTTACAAAATATTTTTTATAAAGGATTTCATTGCCAAAAAGAAAATATACTGATTCTAAATCAATCCCTTTATTTTATAAATGAGAAAACTAAGATCTAAAGTGATTAGATGACTTTCCTATGACCACATAAATAATGAATGGGCAAACAAGGACTTAAATGTTAGGCCTCTGAATCTATATCTACCCTCTTTTAGTACTTTGTTGTTTTTCTTCATGTCAACAAGATAGAAGTTTATCAAATGTTTCTGTTTACTCTTACATTAGTTTTTATGCATAGCAGGGTAAACTTACTTTAAACTAGTAAATCCACCAAATTATATAGATTGAGTAAATAAAACTCAGTAACAATGAACTTCTCTCACAAACATTTTGAAATCCTTTTATTCCCTAAGTAAAATAAACCTTCAAATTTTTATTCTGAGAAAATGTCAATAAGATAAAAAAAAATGCTTTGTAAAGATTATATAGTTTTTCCACATCTATCAAGGCAACATTATTATGTAGTCAAAGAATGACTAGATCAAGGTAGATTTTTAAAATTTTATCAACATGTTTCTTAAAAGTAAAACTTTGAGAAAAGGGAGAGGGAAATGGCCTGACTAAGGCTTAGGTAGACAAGATGTGTCTGTTTGTTTATTTTTATATATCAGTGTCTATAAGTACAAACTGATCATGGAGAAGAAATAAATCTAGACAAGTACGCTTTGCATCTAGGGTCCGTTTGCTGGAGACTTCTGCCTCTTATAGAAAAGAAGCTGAGATGCTGAGTGGAGACTTTTGAAAACTTTACAGTCTAGAAGAACAAAATTGCTGTGGTAAAGTGCCCCATATTTTAGTTTAAGACCCCAAAGTGTTGAGGCCTAAATAAGTATTAACTAGAGATGGTTCGATCATCCTGAAGCTGAAAGACAGTTTTACATCATATTAATTTCCACAATTAGAATGAGATAATGTGGAACCTATGATTCCCCTAGCTTCTTGCCGAAAGAAAACACACAATTAACAAAGCATAGGACTTCATAGTTTTTCATATACAATGTGTAGCACAATGAAAGTAACTGGGCAATATAATTAAAGACCAAGAGAAATAAGAGACAATAGATTTATAGCTACGGGGATGAAAATCCAGACAATAAAAATCTTATATACAGCTGTGTACGCCTTTCATCAGTATGTTCAAAAGGATCAGAAAATTAAGAACTTTGACAAGCAAAAATAAATTATAAAATAAAACCAAGCAGAACTTGGGACATAAAAAATACAAAAACTACTATTTAAAACTATATGATGATTCTCAAATGAGATTATACACAGCTGAGAAAAGAATTAATGAACTAGAAGCAAAACTGTAGTAAAGCAATCAGAATAATGCATGGAGAAATAAAAGTATGGAAAATATAGAAAGAAGGATGTAAGAGATACAGTGGGAAGCTCTAACACAAGATAGAGAACAGAAAATAAATGAGGTAGGAAGATGAAGGAATTCCAAATTTTCCAAGCAAATCTCTATCAAGGAAGGTTAAATCACTAACCTCAGCAGTACCTTCTGTAACAATCAATGCTAAAAGAAAATAAAATGATAGAATTCTCAGCCACAGTCCAAGAAGTTTATAATTAGCCTAATTACCATTTTCCTGAATTCTAAAACAAACTGTGGAAATTATTCTCCTAATAAACTACTTTTAACTAAAAGAAATTAATATCAAATATATGGTAGTCATATTAGTATGTTTTATTTTGTTAATGGCAAAAAATGGTTATGTTCTTCTGGATTTAAATAGCTCTTCAAATACTGTATATTTTTTTTACTTTAGTGCTTCTAAATATGACAATTTATTAGCCTATAAAACTCAAAGCAAAAAGTATCTTACAATTGCTTTGATAAGACTTTAAATATTACTTAAATTTTAAGGAATAAGATGTAACAAATATTTGGTATATTACTCCATTTAGTGTTTTTATTAAAATAAATGTGACCAAGAAGTAACTGAATTTAGGGGAATTATTCCCCAGTGATGTGGTACTGACTAATCGATTAGGAATAAACTCAATCCTTGGGAAAATTTTTATTTGTAAAGCCAACCTTTAATATTAAAATGTTCAATTCATGAAGATACTCCCTCAAAAGCTGCTGATAAAAATATCCCATTCTCCAAGCATTATAGAAAGGTGTATCATGTAAAAGCCAATTAAGGTTTATTTTGGATTCTATTTAATATAATACAGGATGAATGTGATTGAACTAGTGTCCAGCAATGTGTGCTTTTGAAGTTGCTGGAGATCCAATTAGAAATTGCTTAACTCATTTAACAATGGATGTCTCTGGTATACTGTTTGGTGCCAAAGTTAACTTCATTTACTTCTAAAAGGTCAGTCATTTACTAACCAGTCTGTAGTTAAATGAAGTCAATACTAGTAAAATTTTCCAATATTTTCTTAGTAATATTCACGTCCCAAACTAACTCACAAGGGGGAATATTTATTTGCTAAGCCCTGCCTTTGGGTAACTGGTTTATTTTGATCAAGCTTGATGAAATTTGTTCAGTACAGTAATATATAAATTAAACCACCTTTACAACTCCAACGCATTGCAAAGTTCACAGATTCCACACTCTTTCCGGGTTAACTGGATGTCAGTAACAACAGCTTTTTTATACTATGTGGTATTGCCATTATTGTACAGAGAACAAAATTTAATGCTGCAATAATTACAGAGGTAACTCTATGAAAACAATGATTTAGAAGACTATTTTCTTTAGGAAGTATTCTTCCCTTTGGCAAAGGAAAATAGAATGGTGAACAGAAAGAAAACAAATACCAAACCTAGCCAAAGAGCATAGTTCATGTGAACATCAACAGACAAGAGGTCAACAACACTAGATTCGGAATCCAAAACAAAGTTTGCAAATAAGAACAAAAGTCAAGCTAAGAAAGGTAAGCAGCCCAATTCGGAGTCTTTCCACACATTAGCACAAAACTATCAGCTGAACAAGAATATTGGCCAACCTGTCTCTGTTATGAAAGAACTGACCGATAGCCTTGGCTTTAAGATGATGTCAGTGTGAGTCAACAGGTTTCTCTGCATTCATCAAGCACGGGGTCATATTTGCCACTTGGATACTGTCAGAACAATATTTTCAATGTCAGTTTAATGATTTGGGGTTGATCTACATCTCTCCTTGAATCCAAATCCTTCTTAATTATTAAAAGTAATCTACTAGATGTAAAAAGCAAACAAAACAATTCAACTAAAAGCAGTGTTTGTTCACTTCTGACTAATTAAACAGACTCACTCTAGCATGGACATTGTGGATAGTGACTGATTAAAGTCTAGAAAAATACAGAAAACACCTACAATTTAAGTAATCATAACATGAGGCCATCAAATGCTTCCTGTCCTGGGAAGAAATATCTCTAAAATATCCTTGGTGAGTCTGAAAGATGTAGCTTAGTGGTAGAGTGCTTGCTCAGTATGCATGAGGCCCTGGGTTGGATCCCCAGAACTTCAAAAAAAGAAAAAAAATTTTTGGTTAATGGGCGTCAACCCTCTACTGGAAGACTTCTAGGGAAGGGAACTGGGAAATTTTTATGGTTTACAGGTCCACTTTGTTTTCCCCTATTTTTAATTTTAAAAAAATTGGTTATATAATACATTTATAGAAATCAAACCTTAAAAACTGTAAAATGACAGTAGTAAAAAACCATCTCCAACCCATCTGCCCAGTTCTACAAATACATGACCAGCTCCACTAGCTCCTATCCTGCAGCAAAGGACCATCACTGTGAAATTCATGTTTGCTTTTCCAAAGATTTGCGGCACAAAAAACAAATGCAAATAAAATCTCTCAAGTTTCACTTTGGAAGAATTCTACTTTTCAGAAAATATTAATTTTCCATGATTCTAACCTGGCCTCTTTACGATGAACAAAATTGTTACAGTAATCATGTTCAAAGACATTAACTGAAATTAACTCCAAACTTACATGAATGTTTGTGAACTAACCTAAATGTTTTATATATATTAGGTCATAGTATTCTTACAAAACTCCTATAATGCAAGTAATATCATTATAGCATTAGCAAATATAACACTGATAATTTAGTCAATTGCTATATAAGTTAGCAAAAGCAAAACAAAAAGACCTCTAACCTCCACTCTTCTTCCCATCTTCCCAAATACTTAAATCTACATTCATTTCTTCTTCCTTCTCCTAAATCTACTATAATCACTTCCAAAGGTATCACTTATCTAATATTTAACCTCACAGTTCCTTGATCTCTCAATGGAAAGAAAACAGACTTTGGAGTCAGACCACTCACAAGCTATGTAGGCCTGGATTCTTTTCTTGCTTCTCTCAAAGTGAGAAATGGATTAGGATGTAGTGAGTATGAAGGGGCACAAAATGGAAAAAAAGTTGTACACATTTTCAGTCAAAAATTTATAATACTCATCCATAAATAGGCCTTCTGCTTAATTTTATTTTGTCCCTTTTAAATATACTCTAGTGATTCTTCTAAACCCTTGTCATTTTGTTCCTAACCTTGTCTATCCCCATTACTCTCAGCATATACATATATGTATGCTTGAAACCAGTGAAAAAGTCATCAAAAAAATAAAAGTTAAAAAAGAAGAAAATGAATTTTTCTAATAGGAAACAATAACCCAAATTTTAAAACTCAAAGTATGAGCTCGATACCAGAGTGAGGGGACAGAGGAAAGAATTAGTGAACTGAAAGATAAAGCACTAAGAATTATTCTACTTGAAAGAGAGAAAATAGAATTTTTAAAAGATTCTTAAACCCTAACTGTACTATAACAAAAGATCTAACATTCACATTATTAGAGTACTGGAAAGAGGAGGAAAAAGAACAAGATTGAAGGAGAAATCAATAAAGTAGATGATGAAAACTTCCCAAATTTGACAAAAAAGTTACGTAAATCTGCAGAATCAACAAGCTGAGAAAGCACGAAACAAGATAAACTCAGATAAATCACATGCCAAGACACACCATAATAAAACTTGTAAAAACTAAAGATATCCAGACATGGTGACACACACCTATGATCCCAGCTACTTGGGAGGCCAAGGCATGAGGGTTGCAAATTCAAAGCCAGCCTGAGCAAGTTAAAAAGAGCCTGTCTCAAAATAAAATTTAAAATAGGATGGGGATGTGCCTCAGCACTGTCTGGGTTCAACTCTCAGCCCCATATTAATCAATCAATCAACAAATCAAAAAATTTCAAGGCAGAGAAAGAAATTATATATTACTCAAAGGAGAAAAATAATTTGACAAATTTATTTTATTTTATTTTAAAGAGAAAAAAATAGAACATTATTTCAAAACAAGATATTGTTATCTTTAAATTAGTTACTCAGAGTGCAAGATACCAGCATTCAATTGCCCAAACAATATTAGCACAAAACTTTCTTTTCAATGAACTGAGGGAAATTAGTAGTATAACAATCTTAACTATCTTTTATATATATTTCTTTTCTTTTTGCTTTTCCCTTCCTTCTTTCTTCCATTCCCCCACACCAGTTTCTCTTTCCTTCTGAACAGGTTTTTCCCATTTTTTTTTGTACATTTTGGATCTTATTTACTCTTTAAGCTTCTCACACTAGGGAGACAATATGATGTTTATATATATGCATCTGGTTTGTTTCACTTATGAGTGTGGTCTCGAGTTGTATCCATTTGCCTATAAAAGTCTCAAGCTTATCCTTCTTTACAGTTGAGTAGTACTCCATTGTATAAAAATACCACATCTTTTTCATGCATTCCTCAGCTGATGGGCATTTGGGTGGTTTCCAAGATTTAGCTATTACAAATTGTGCTGCTATAAACATGGGTGCACATATATTGCTGTGGTATGATGCTTTTAATTCTTCCTGGAAGATACCCAGAAGGGGAATAGCTGGGTCAAATGGGACCTCTAATCCTAGATTTTTGAGGAATTTCCACACTGATTTCCACAGAGGTTGCACCAGTCTACACTCCCACCAACAGGAAGTGTTCCTTTTTCTCCATAGCCCCACCAGCATTTCTTATTGGTTGATTTCTTGATAATAGCCATTCTTTCCAGGGTGAGATGGAATTTCAGTGTTATTTTAATTTGCATCTCTCGAATGACCAGTAATGTTGAACTTTTTTTATATATTTATTTGCTGTATGTATTTCTTCAACTGAGAAGAGTGTCTTCATCTCAGATGCCCATTTTTGGAGTGGGCCTTTAAATATGGGAGGTCTGATTCTTTTGAGTTCTTTATATGTTCTCCATAATAATCCTTTGTCTGAGGAACAGCTGGCAAACATTTTTTCCCACATTGTGTGTTGTCTCTTCACTCTGTTGGTGGTTTCTCTTGCTGTGCAAAAGTGTTTTAATAAGATGAGATCCCAGTTGTTGATTCTTTGTGATAGTTCCTGTGCAATCAGGGTTTTATTCATAAAGTCTTTGCCTACACCAGTGTCTTCAAGAGTTTTACCTATTCTGTCTTCCAGCAGATTTAATATTTCTGTTTTAATATTTAGATCTTTGGTCCATTTAGAATTTAGTTTAGTGCATGGTGAAACATATGGGTCTAATTTTAATCTTCAGCATGTGCAGAGCCAGCTTTTCCAGCACCATTTAATAAAGAGGCTATCTTTCTTTCAGTGAATGTGTTTGGCACCTTTGTCAAAGATAACGTGGCTTAGTATGTCTGGAGTTGTTTCTGCATCTTCTAATCTGTTCCATTGGTCCTCGGGTCTGTTATTTTTGCCAGTACCATGCTGTTTTTATCACAGTAGCTTTATAGTATAATTTCAAGTCAGGGATTGTGATGCCCAGAATTTGTTGCCCAGAATTGCCTTTGCTATTCTAGGTCTCTTCTCTGGTTCCAAATGAATTTTAGGATTGTTTTCTCTAATTCTGTGAGATATGCTACTGGAATTTTGATCAGAATTGCATTAAATCTGTTTTGGAAGTATGGCCATTTTCACTATATTGGTTCTTCCTACCCAAGAGCAAGGGATATCTTTCCATTTTCTGATATCCTCTTCAATCTCCTTTTTCAGAGTACTGTAATTTTCAATATAGAAGTCTTTTACATCCTTTGTTACATTGATTCCTAGGTATTTCTTTTTTTTTTTTTTTTTTTTTTTTTTTGATGCTATTGGGAAAGGTGTTGTTTCCCTAATTTCTCTCTCAGTGAGTTTGTTATTCATGTACAGAAAGGCTATTGATTTTTGAGTGTTGACTTTGTTGAATGACAAATTATTTAAATTTGGATTTCTCATCAGAAACAATGGAGGCCAGAAAAAACTAGGACAATTTTCATGGACTATAAATAAAGAATTATCAACCCAGAATCCAATATCCTAAGATAGTATCCTTCAGAAATGACATAAAAATACTCTCACATGAAGGAAAACTAAGAAAATTTGTCATTAGCAGATGTAGTTACTTAAAAAGAATAGCTAAATGAAGTTCTCTAATCAAATGATCAGATCCTTGGAATATCATGAACGAAGAATATAGTAAGTAAAAATATGGATGAGTAGAACAGATTTTTCTTCTCCTTTTGAGCTTTTTAAATTGTTTGGTAGAAGCAAAAAGTTTCAACAACTCCATGAGCCTGGAACTAAGCCTGTAACACATTGGCCTTTAGGGAACACTTACCTAAACCGTAGCATTCTGTCCCTGGTCTCAAAAGCCTCATGTCCATTTCATAGTGCAAGATGTGTTCAAGTACATCTCTAAGAGTTTCCTAAGTCTTAACAATTCCAACATTGCCCAAAAGTCCAAAGTCTCCTCTGAGACTCAAGGCAAACTCCTAGTAGTGAACCCCTGTAAAAATCAAAGAGAAAGCTATATTCTTCCAGCATATAATCTCACAGGGTAAATATTCCCATTCCAAAAGGGAGAAATAGAAGCATAGAAAGGAGGGATAGATCTAAACAAAGACTGTAACCTAGCATGGAAAAATAGCAACCATTAAATCCTTTAGCTCCATTTCCAGCATCTGGGTCATTGTAGCAGGGTGTGAGATCCAAACGTCTTGGGTAGTCCTGTCCCTACAACCTAACTGGCTGCAGCCCACATAGCCTCTCTCTTGGTCCAGCTCTTCTCACTGCCTGGGGTTTTCCCTAGCAGGTGTTTCATGTTCCTGACATCTTTAGCTTTCTGGGTTCTCCACTGCAGCTTTAGCCTCACTCTCACAGGTTCACTACTAATTGTCCTGTCAGAGGATGCTTTCAGGGACTCTGATCCTGCCACATACTGCATGGTCTTCCAGGCTTTCCTTTGAAATCTCTATGGAAGCCTTATGACTCCATAACACTTGCATTCTCCATGACTGCAATACCAGCATCATCTCTCCTGGTGTCACTTGAACCACAGCCGCAGCAGCTTCTGAGTACTTCTACTGCTGAACACAGAAAATCCAATACTAGGGAAACAGTTTCTTTGTTCGCCCTGTGTGAATAGACTGATCTGAGGCACTCTTTTCAAAGGAAAGTGTTTGAAATAAATTTTCACTTTTAAACTTTTGTGCATTTAATAGATGGGGTCTTGCTAATTCCTGACAACATTCAATCATCTTTCCTATTGTCCCAGTGCAAAGTACTTGGCTTTTTTCTAACCATGATAGTCTTTTTAGCAATTACACCCTTCTTGGCAATACCTTTAAACACTCTCCCTTTCTAGATAAAATGCACGTTTTCCAAGTCTTTCTGCTCTGCTCCTCTTTGTTCCTAATTCTCCCAGTAAAATTGGCTAAAAGCAGTCAGCAATACCCATTCCACTGCCTGAATGTTGTGTCGCTCTGAAATTTCCTCCACCAGATAAACTAGTGTTAAACTCAGCCTCCCACAAACTCTCAAGGCAGGGATAAAATGCACCCCAATTCTTTGCCAAAGTATAACAAGGACAGCCTGTATTCAAGATCCCAATAGAGGGGCCAGTGACATAGCTCAGCAGCATAAGTGCCTGCCTGGCAAGCACGAGGTCCTGAGTTTGACTCCCAGTACCCACATACGAAAAAAGGGCCGGTGATATCGCTCAGCGGCACGGGCGCCTGCTGGCCTGCGAGGTCCTGAGTTCAACCCCCGGTACCCACAAAAAAAAAAGAAAAAAGATCCCAATAGAGTTCTTGTTTCCATCTCAAACTTCATAAGCATCATCTTTACTGTTCATATTTCCACTGATATTTGGGTCATCTAAGTGTTACTAGAATCATCCATTAAGCTCTCCTTATAGCATGCTAGGCCTTCTCTCACCTTCTTTTCCAAACTTTTCTAGGCTCCTTCTACAAACCAAACCCAAAGGTTCTTCTACTTCATTTCAGGTATAATCACAGCAATTCCACTTTTAAGTTTCAATCTTTTGTATTTGCTAGCTTTCCACAACTATGACAAAATATCTGAGATAATTATCTTAATAAGGGAACAGTTCCATTTTGGCTCATGGTTTCAGTGGTTTCAGTCCATGATCACTTGAACCTGTTGCTTTGGGCCTATGTAAGACCAGTATACCATGGCAAGAGTGTGTGGCAAAAGAGGACTATTCACCCTATTAGGGCTAGCAGCAAAAAGAGAGATAGTGTCCCAACATTTACCCAAAAGCATGCCCCCAATGACCTAAATGCCTGTCACTATGCATCACCTCTTAAAGGCCCCACCACTTCACAATAGCACCGTGGGCTGGAAACCAAATCTTGAGCCCATGGGCCCGTGATATACACTTATTCAAATCATAGCACAATGAGATGTAGTACAGATTGTCAGTGGATGCCAACTATGGAGTCAGACTGTGTGGGTCAAATCCTAGTGCTAGCTGTCTGGACTTGGACAGGTTATCTAGTATCTGTTGGTCTTTTCTTCATCCATAATAAAGACAAAAATAGGTGCACCTACCGGCAAAGTACTTGGAGTAGTTCCTGATGCACCATAAGGTCACAAAACCCTGGCTTCTAGTACTTGGCCCAGAGCCTGGCAAAGAATGTTTCAATAAATGTTTGCTGAATGAGTGAAAGAGTAAGTTATAAATGTTCGGAAATATTTTCTGAGCAACTGTTTAAATTGGTGACTCTTCTACCACTATCACTATAAATCTAATCAAACTTCTTCTTGTATTTCAATATACTAGCATAATGAACTCTGACCTAATGAATTACACAATGCTTAACACACTTAACCCAATGTCTGATGCAAAATACTTAGTACTTGTAGCCATGATTAGATTACACCAATTTTTGAAGACTTTCACAATTTTATCATAGAGAATCATTCTCTACTCTCTCCTATAATAAAATATAACATTTATTTAAGAGTACATAAATCTCTTAGCATAGCATCTAAGGCCTCACAATCTGACTTTCGCCAAATTTTATGTACACAGAAAGTGTTCAATAAATAATAGTTATTCTTACTATCTTTCTCACTAGATTCTTGTGCACATCCCGTATTCCAAGTTACTAATTCCTAAGAAGCTGTGACTTTATCTGCAGTGCTCGTCCCCTCTTCCTTATCTGACAAATACTTTCTCTTTAATAAAGCCTACATGCTTTCATCTGTCTCTACCAAACTCTGCCCATCCATTACTCCATCTAAGTCATTCCTCAAACATTTATCCTTTTGCCCCCAGGGGCCAGCATAGTGCTTGGTACATAATAATGCTCATTAGTACCTGTTCAATTGGATTAATAAAGAGATAAAAATGCTAAAGACATCAGTTTTCAGAACTCCTGAAACCTGCCCTGGTTTCTTCAGAATATGACTGTTACTATTGATCACCATGTACCATGCTTGGAAGTGTGCTTGAGTTTCTAAGTAAGGCATTTACTTCTAAGGTATTATTAAAAGTTGCCTCATAAATCTCCTAGGAAACCCTCAGTATGTCTCTTAAGAGGTGTAACTGACCTGGGTGTTAAGGAGGCTCCATCATTCTGATCCCTCAACTCCCTCACTCTGCGCCCTGGGTCACAAGAGCCCTGTGTTGTCCAAAGCTCTCAGACACACGCATCTGGGCCCACATTCCCCCTGTGTTCTTCCTATCTCTTTTAGCAATCATCATTCTCCTTCTTAGCAAAAATTCAATTCCTGGGCCGGTGAGATGGCTCAGCGGCTTAAGCACCTGCCCGGCAAGCGCGAGGGCCCGAGTTCGACTCCCGGAACCCACATATGAAAAAGGGGCCGGTGATATTGCTCAGCGGCACGGGCGCCTGCTGGCGCGCGAGGTCCTGAAGTCGACCCCCTGATACCCACAAAAAAAAAAAAGTTCAATTCCTTATCTCAGCTATTTTAGTAATATTCATACCTCAATTGCTAAAAAATTTACCGTTTACTCTGTCATCACATTTTTTGAGCCCTTGAGGTAATTCATGGTTTAACTTCATAAATCTCAGCTCAGAATTTTATTCATCTTTTAAATTACTGCCACCAAACACATCGCCAGTGATGAGAACAGAGGCTTTACAAAACAGTGAGACCAACTTTTTAATTTAAACCTGACTTAATTTCAAAAAATCAAAACTTCTATTTTATAAGGAATAAATTCATTTTCATTATAGAATTGTTTCAAGTAATTCTTAGGGCAAGGATAACATTATCAAAATATATGAACCTACTAAACACTTTTTTTACTTAATTTTCTATGTGGTGTAATTTCTTGACAAGATTTTGACAGTTCTTTCTAAATAGATTTTTCTATCAGAATTTTCCCCTCATCTTCTATTAGCTAGTTCCTTTTTCATTAGAAATCCACACTTTGGCCAAAATTGATCTACACAGGAGTAGGGTGCTCTGTTCCTGGCTAGATTTAACTCTTAATCATTGTCATACATTGATCCTTTGTTTACTGAATCCATATCGTTTCACCAGTTAGGGAACAGAAATACCTAAATTTTAAATATATATGCCTTTGTATTCTCTTTTCTTATATATATGATACCAAGTCTAATCAAATCAACAAGTATTTCATCTGCATTCTAAGCAACTTTCGGGCCCCCCCCACACACACACACACACATACACACAGCCTCTCAACAAGGAACTTTCAGACCCAGGCGAATTCCATGCTCCCAAACTACCACCCACTCAGGGCTTCTGATCGAAAGTAGCCCGAGCCTCTCCAGTGATCTGTGGTATAATAAGGACAGGGTCGCTCTCCCACGTGAGTTAAGTTCTAAAGGTGGGAATCATCAGAGTTTTTCAAACTTTAATGTTTATACCTTTAGTGAAATGCAATGTTCTACTTTTACTTGTTCTCTTCTCCTGTCAATGGGCAAACGCCATGCTTTCATTTTTAAAATCATTTTTCCTCTTCTGTGTGTAAAGGCTTTACGACTCAGCCAAGAATGGGCTCTGGCTCCTTTTGTTTTTGGATGAATGATTCACCTGACATTCTTAGCCCTGTCACACAATTCTGTCAACTGTCCCACTGTCTCACCAGACATGTGAGGTATGATCAAAACATACAGCAAATGTTTTTTTTTTTTTTTTGTGGGTACCGGGGGGACGACCTCAGGACCTCACGCGCCAACAGGCACCTGTGCCGCTGAGCGATATCACCGGCCCCTTTTTCGTATGTGGGTTCCGGGAGTCGAACTCGGGCCTTCGCGCTTGCAAGGCAGGCGCTTAAGCCGCTGAGCCGTCTCACCGGCCCCCAGCAAATGTTTTTTATAAGAAGTTTGTTACAGGAAAAAACACGTTGCCATTAACCCCTTCAGTTTACTCCCTCTCCCTTCAGACATGCTTATGCCATCATTCTTTCCACTTTCTGAAGCAGTTCTAGAAGTCCTCTTTCATGCGTGTCTTTTTACGAGGTATGATCAAAAATACAGTAAATGCTGCCACCAAGTGCCATTCAACCAAGAAACAGGCCCATAAAAGTATTATGGTGTGTCCTAATTTACCTTATTCACTGAAACTGGCACTGTGGGACTTCTGGCTCTTCCTCAAAGTCAAAATGAACAGTAAAGGTAAACGTTTTGAATCAATTCAGAATATAGAGGCAGCCAGGACAGCACAACTAATAACCCTCATGAAAGAGGAATTCCAAAACTGCTGAAAATGGCAAGAATGATAGAATAAATATGTTCGAAGCAAGAGTGGTTTGCTTTAGGGGGGGGTTAATGGCAATGTGTGTTTTATTGTAATTTTTTTTTTAATTTCACTGTATTTTTTTATCACATCATGTACCCAGCCTGCCTGAATCCTGTAAGAGAACAAAGCATAGGCTTTGATGCCCCATTACACTGAAAAATTAAATTAAGAAAAGGGACAAAATTTGATTTCATTAAGCCTTCTTGTGAGTTTTCTACATTTCAAAAGAGAGCAACTAAAAATGATAATACTTTAGCTCAAATAATGAAATGCCTAAAGCCAAACTTCTGGAAGAAAATGAGGAAATAGGTTTTAAAATTTTCTATCAAATTATTCTAGAAAGGATCACAAAAACAGGCCCTTCAAAAAATCCAGGCTTTCTGACTCACAGAAACATGGTCGGTAAGCATATCGGCATATGAGACAATCTCCAGACCTAGGTCCTAAGTAGCCTAGGAGGTACCCTTTCCTGTGCTAGGACATCCAACATCTGTATTCAGAGGCTGGTCAGCCTCTCCCACAGAGAAAATCTTTACATGAGGTTACTGTGGTAAATTTAGGATCCAAAAACAACATGACATTCAAGTTTTGCCACTAATCTCTCTAACAATCAACACACTGTTTTCTAGTACCACCTATAGTTTCTTTCCTTTTCAGCCAAACTCTCGTCTGGAAATAAAAGTCATTGGAAATAAAACTCTCTTTTGGAAACTCTCTCTTGGAAATAAAAATCAGTCACTTGACTAATTTTACTTTCTTTTTTTTTTTTTTTTGTGGGTACCGGGGGGTCGACCTCAGGACCTCGCACGCCAACAGGCACCCGTGCCTCTGAGCGATATCACCGGCCCCTTTTTCGTATGTGGGTTCCGGGAGTCGAACTCGGGCCCTCGCGCTTGCAAGGCAGGCGCTTACGCCGCTGAGCCATCTCACCGGCCCCCTAATTTTACTTTCTTTCTGTGGAGATTTGTGAAAATCTTTCCTCTGGGCATATTTTTAAAGCCACCTACAAGTATACTTCATTCTACCTTTAGAAGTCTTGTTTTTCAAAATGTATGGACAGTGTTTGATCGTGCACTTGTTAGAAGGAGCATTTGCTCAATGTGGGGCCCTGACATTTAGAGAGCAATACACTGGACTCTCAAGGACAAGTAGCATCTGCTTTCATTTTACAGAGGGGAGCAGAGCCCCGGGAGGAGAAGTAATGTGCTCAATGTCATGCAACGCTTAAGGCATAGAGTCAGTTTGAGCCTGGCTCTGTCCAACTCTAAGCCATATTCCCTTTCCACACACCGAAGCCTTCCATGAGTCAGAAAGCCAAAGCATTCCATAGATGGTTCTCTCCATGCCAGGCAGGGACCTTAAAAGTAGTTTTATATTTAGCAATCCATTTTCTAACACACCATTTAATGGATATTCTTTTTGTTTTTTGTTTTTTGTGGGGATTTTTTTGTGGGTGCCAGGAATTGAACTCAGGACCTTGTGCTTGCCAGGCAGGTGCTGCACCACTGAGCTATATCCCTGGCCCGGTAATGGATATTCTTGTATTCACTGTATTAAACAAGTATTTCTCCAAATAGAAATATACATCGTTGTACCTCATTTGTGTCTTTCTTTTTTTTTTTTTTTTTTTTTTTTTTTTTTTGGTATCTCGAAGATGTAGAGTTCTGGAATTAATTCAAACTTCATTACAAAATCCTAGTCTGCAACACACGCTTTCTCCTGAAATTGCTCGAGACTCTTTAGACAGGTTACATCTATTGATTTACAAAATAGGCTGAAAGATTTTAAATCTGCAATCTCAACAGACTGTGCTTCTAGATGGTAGGTTTGTTACCTCCTCCAACTAGTTGGAAATTTTTCTTGATATACAATACTTTAGGTACAATTAATTGGAAAAGCAGTGAGCCCTAGATTCTACAACAGTTTGATAAGTCACACTGAAGTGGAAAATCAACATTAACATAAACTGGTAAAGACTAATCAGACATACTGGTTGAAGGTTACATAGAGTCAAATATTTGTATAGAACATGTCTGGAATTCTGGTTATGTAACTTTTCTATGTAAACTCTCCTAAATTTTGATTTGTGTGAGCAGCTTTGCTAAAAATTCTGCAAAGGAATATTTAAACAATGAGTTCAGTTTTACTAAGTATCTATGAAAAAATGTGATACAAGAATATAAATCATTAGGTCAACACTGCCTAGAAAAAACATAGTAGCTGCGGACAAATGCAATTCAACAAATTCTAAACCCTGAAGTAATTTTCAACATACATCTGGTTACTAACCTACAAACAAGCACCTTCCACATAAAGGGCAAAATGATCAAGGTCATGATTTGTGCAAAAGCCTTATCACCTACCTCATGTTGCTCCTCATTTAAACCAATGAGTTATGTAAAATTACTTCTAGTTTTTAAATATTTTTTCTCTTTTCTTTATATTGGGAGCAATTCTGTGTTACATCAACCCATTCTTAGCAAAAATACTCCCCCAATTTCTCGATGCTCCCATCCTCAAGGAAGTGCTCCACCATCTACACTACACAAAATTCCATCTCTGCGCCTCGTACTATACTCACTAACAGTATACCTCACATGTCTTCCATTGCACATTATCATGTGTTATTATTTCTCTTTTAGAGCTAATTATTCAGATTGTAACATATATACAAGTTGTACACCAATATTAGAGTGCACAGCCCAGAAACAGAATCTGACTACGCATCGTTATAATCTCTTCAGTGTGCAATGTGCCATCCTACATGTAGTACATCTCAGTGCAGAGCTGTTGATTTAGCTAAGACTGTTTTTTTACATTTCATCCAGGGTTATCCTCATCAATAAACACAAAATATTTTACCTAAAATATGCTATTAATGCAGAAAGCATAATCAGATCAAGTCATTTGTTTTAGTCCATATATATACATACCTTTATGGCAAGTGATAGGGACATGTCTGATGCTAAGACAGTCACTAAGGAAAATAATATAAATCTAAACATGCAAAAATGATAGAATTAGAATTCTAGAATAGACCTTGAGAGGGCCGGTGAGATGGCTCAGTGGCATAAGCGCCTGCCTGGCAAGCGCGAGGTCCTGAGTTCGACTCCCAGAACCCACACACAAAAAAAAAAAGAATAGGCCTTGAGAGATTGTTGAATCATTATTCTGCCTCACATTAAATGATCTTTTGTTTGTTTCAAAACATAGTATAAATATTATAATGTCTAAAATTATTTTATCATATTTTTGATACATTATATATATTATTCATTAATAACTCTGGTGTATTATTTCAATTGAAATATTTTGGCACATATTTACTATTCTGTCATTGCCAGATAAGGCTGTGGTATAAATGTTTTTAAAGCTTTGACTCTTTTTAAAGCTTTGACTCTTCCAAGTATTGGGTCATTTGCTATTTTAGCAAATCTTTAAAAAATCCCTAATTTTATTATTCCATTATTCTTTTCAATGATCCAGTGCCTTTTATATTTTTTCATCTTGATACATTGCTACAAAAATTCAACTCACATTCAATATATATTTAATTATATGTTTGATTAATTCATAAGTCAAATATATAATAAGACTGGCAGGAATTCAACAATGAAGAATTTTGACTCCTTGGTAAGGTGGAAGAAAGGTATATACATTGTAACAGTACAATAAAACCATGACAAATTAACTTAGGAAAATTATAATTTCTCCATCTTTTTAAATTAACCTAATAACATGACAAGGATAAGTCAATACATACAAGTTATAACCATCAATGTAAATGGTCTCAATTCACCACTGGAAACAGACTGGTGGAATGGATCAAGAAGCAAGACCCAACAATATGCTGCATACAAGAAATACATTTAATTCAAAAAGAAATCATGGACTGAAAATCAAAGGTTGGAAAACAATTCCCCATGTGACAGGAAACTGAAAAAAGCAGGGGAGGTTATTCTACTCACAGACAAAGTAGATTTCAAGCTAATACTGATTAAGAGAGACAAAGGTCACTACATCCTTGTAAAGGAACAATCCAAGAGGAAGAGATAACAATCATAAATATATATGCACCAAACACCAGTGCACCCAACAATATAAAACTAAAATTAATAGACATGAAAAATCAAATAAGCATTAATACAATTGTAATGGGGGACCTCAATACCCCCCATCACAAACAGATAAACTAGACAAAAAAATCAACAAAGAAATATCAGAACTGAACCAAATTTATGAACAAATGTACTTAGTCTATAGAGTGTTCCACCCCACAACATTAGAATACACATTATTCTCAGCTGCACATGAGACTTTCTTCAAAATAGACCACATACTAGCCCATAGAACTTGCCTAAGTAAATGCAAAGGAATTGAAATTATCCTATGCATATTATCACACCAGACTGTATTGAAATTGAAAATCAATGGCAAAAGAAACCACAAAAACTTCATAAAACATGGAAATTAAATAACACCCTCCTGAACAACCAATGAGTCACAGATGAAATTAAAGAAGAAATTACACAGTTTCTACAATTAAAAGATAATGCCCATACAACATACTAGAACATACACTGAAAGCGGTCATATGAGGGAAATTTATAGTGGTCAATTCCCATATCAGAAAAACACAGCAAGCTCAAATAAACAACATGATGTTGAACATCATGCTTCTAGAAAAAGACAAAAAAGTGAAGCCCAAAGCTCATACAAAGGAGGAAATTATAAAGATCAGAGCAGAAATCAATGCAATGGAGACTAAGAAAACAATACAAAGAATCAATGAATTGAAGAGTTGGTTCTTTGAAAGATTAAATAAAATCAACAAACTCTTAGCCAAACTTATCAAAAAAAAAAAAAAAAAAGAAAGAAAGAAAAGCTCAAAACCATGCAATTAGGAATGAAAAGAGGGAAATCACAACAGGTCTGGCAGAAATCCAGAAGATCATCAATACCTACTTCAAGAACCTGCATTCTAATAAGATGGAAAACACAGAAGAAATGGACAGATTCCTAGATATGTGTGAATTACCAAAGCTGAATCAAGATACAAAAATCTAAATAAACTAATATCAGGCAATGAAATTGAAGATGTAATTGTAAACTTACCAACAGAGAAAAGCCCAGGTCCTGACAAATTCACTGCTGAATTCTACAAGAAATTTAGAGAAGACCTAATGCTGCTACTTCTCAAACTCTTTAATGAAATTGAAAGGAAAGCAAATACTCCCCAATTTACTCCCAAAATTGTTATACAGATTTATACAGATTTTATACAGATTTATTGCAATCTCAATCAAAATACCAATAGCATATTTCATAGAATTAGAAAAAAACAATCCTAAAATTAATTTGGAACCAGAGAAGAGACCTAGACTAGCAAAAGCAATTCTGGGCAACAAAGGCAAAGCAGGGGGCATCACAATTCCTGACTTGAAATTATACTATAAAGCTACTGTGATAAAAACAGCATGGCACTGTCAAAAAAAAAAATAAAACAGACCTGAGGATCAATGGAACAGATTAGAAGATTCAGAAATAACTCCAAATACACTCAGTCACCTTATCTTTGACAAAGGAGCCAAACACTTTCACTGGAAGAAAGATAACCTCTTTAATAAATGGTGTTGTCTTTCAACATGCTGAATATTAAAACTAGACCCATATCTTTCACCATGCACTAAACTAAAATCAAAATGGATCAAAGATATAAATATTAAAGCAGAAACACTAAATCTGCTGGAAGATAGAACAGGTAAAACTCTTGAAGACATTCGTGTAAGCAAAGGCTATGAACAAAACCCTGATTACACAGGAAATATCACAAAGAATCAACAACTGGGATCTCATCTTATTAAAAACCTTTTGCACAGCAAAGGAAATCTCCAACAGAGTGAAGAGACAACCCATGGTGTGGGGAAAAAAAATTTGCCAGCTGTTCCTGAGACAAAAGACTAATACCTAGAATATATAAAGAACTCAAACTAATCAGACCCTCCAAATTTAAAGACCCAGTCCAAAAGTGGGCATCTGAAATAGACATTTCTCAGAAGAGGAAGTAGAAATGGCAAATAAATATATGAAAAAATGTTCAACATCACTGGTCAATGGAGAGATACAAATTAAAACAATGCTGAGATTCCATCTCACTCCAGAAAGAATGGCTATCATCAAGAAATTAACCAATAACAAATGGTGGCAGGCCTGTGGGGAAAATGGAACACTTCTCCACTGTTGGTGGGAGTGTAGACTGGTGCAACCACTGTGGAAATCAGTGTAGAGATTGCTCAAAAAACTAAAACTAGAGCTTCCATTTGACCCAGCTATTCCCCATCTTGGTATCTTCCTGAAAGGATTAAAAGCATCATATCACAGTGATATATGCACACCCATGGTTATAGTGGCTCAGTTTGTAATAGCTAAATCTTGGAAACAGCACAAATGCCCATCAACTGATGAATGGATAAAGAAGATGTGGGGGTTTTTAATATATAATGGAGTACTACTCTGCCATAAAGAAGGATAAACTTCAGACATATCTAACTAAATGGATGCACCTTGAGACCATACTCTAAAGTGAAATAAATCTGACACACACGTTTAAATACCACATTGTTTCTCTGGTGTGAGAAACTGAAAGTGTAAATAAAGACCAAAATGTGTAATAGATACTGTGAAATAGGAAGAAAATGTTCAAATGTGAAGGGAAACAAAGTGGGAAGAAAGGAAGAGACAAGAAAAAAAAGAAAAAAAAGTGAGTGAGGCCAGACGTGAGGCACATGCCTGTAGTCCCAGCCTTCGGGAGACTAAAGCAGGAGGATTGCCATGAGTTTGAGGCCAGCCTGACCCACACAGCAAGACCCTGTCTCAAAAACAAACAAACAAACAAAATGGGTGAATCTTGAGACCATAATGTGAAGTGAAATAAGTCAGGCACAGAAAGTTAAATGTCACACATGTTCTTTTATATGAGAAACCCAAAATTTAGAGTAAACTAAAGGAGAGACTTTTTGGAGATTGGGGAAGGAATCAGAGAAAAGGGGGAGGAAATCAAAATTGATTGAGATATGATATATATGTATTAATTCCCCAAATGTAACAAACATATACCTATAATAAAAAAATCACAAACATATACCAATAAAAAAAGAATGTACATAAAAAGAAATACATAGGCATTACCAGGCTGGTTAAAAAAAAAAAAGAAAAGAAAAGAAAAAAAGAAAAGAGAATAGAAGGAAAAATGGAAATAGAGCTTTTGTAAAGAAGGAGAGGAAGAGTGGTTGATGGGAAGGGAGGGGAGTGGGAAATAAAAAGAGGCAAGATATATCATGTACAGGTACAAATTCTCTATGATGAATGTTATCATTACATATATATCTAAAATCTACCAATAAAGTTTTTTTTTAATAAACTAACCTAAGATACTAAACTTTGAATGAAAGCTTTCCCTTACTCGTGTTGATAATCAACTCAGGCCATGTCCAGCTTGTGGAACTGGACCTTGATGTTAATTCAAAGCCTCATCTCAAGAGGTTAGCACTGAAACTGACATGGCACGCTCATAACAGGGAGCAGGAAATCCAACATTCGCCTAGGTCCAAATCCCTGCTCAAACCTCTAATATCATTAACCTTGAGTCCAAGTATCACTGCTGAAAGACATTCATGAGATTTCAGTATTTTGAGGTGAGTCAGAATTGGAAAGAACCTAACAGGCAATTCTGAAGAAGGAAATCTGATTTCACAATCCAACTATAAAGCCTGTGGGAATTTAAAAAATGGCAGTTTTAATGAAAAAGTAATCTCAAAAGAAAATTCTAGTTAGGAGAGGAAAGTAACATCAAATGAGAAGCAGAAAGAAAGTGGGAAATGAGAGCAAAGAAGTAGAGAAAGTGGAAAGGAAAGTGGTCAAAGCCAAATCTGAGAACATCGTAGGAGGTAGGACGGCAGGCAGCCCAGTCTCACCACTTGCAGAAAGACTCTCCTCATTCCAGCTCTTCCTGCCCCACATACAACACACAGCCTAGACGCTATATAAAGGTAGGGGTGCGGGGTGAGAGAGAGAGAGAGAGAGAGAGAGAGAGAGAGAGAGAGAGAGAGAGGGAGGGAGAACTACAGTGATCTGTACTGAGATGCTTAGCTAGGCAATGCAGGGAGGTAAGAGAACAATCCTTACCCTTTCCCGTAAGGTGGGAGGGTTGGTGGAGATGGGGAGGTCAGGTAAAGGAGGGGGTACTCTGAAGGAAGAAGCTTGAAACAGCACCAGAATGCCTGTCAGCATCTTACCTAGAGTCTGCCTCCCTGACAGATTGGAATTTTGCCAGAGCACAGAGTTTTTGCTTTAGTGGGTGCTCACCAAAACTGCATGAGGGAAAGCTATTCCACAGGTGAAGACATCCGTTTGCTGAGGCAGCAGGCCTCCTCCCTAAGAGATCCCCATTTCTAAGGTCTTAGACACAAATCATTTAGTTCTTTTACAAATCTGCAAAGATTTATTATCATTACTAATTTCATAACATAAAATCTAGAACTGATATATCCATATTTTAAATTAGAAGAGTAAATTTTTATTACTTAGTCTTCTATCTAAAAAAATGAAAGGTAAACTATGTTTTATAATAACCAAAAAATTAAAATTTTAATTCAACAAAGGGGAAAACTTTTCTAGACACTGTAACAAAAACCAGAAAAGATTGTGTTTAGGGTAACTAAGCGCTTCACCACTTAACTCATTCCCGCAGGATTTGGGCCTTCATACATGATTACAAAAGGTTCATGAATCAAGCAGCTCTGTGAAATCAAATGTATATGATGATGTATGTGTTTGAGTGTATAGAGAAATAAAATAAATATGTCATAATGTTAGCAATTATTGAGTCCAGGTAGAAAATATATGGCTATTCATTATTCTTTTACCTTTTCTGTACATTGGAGATTTTTATAATAAAATACAGTTATTTTATTTAAAATACGGTATTAGGGGCTGGTGAGATGGCTCAGTGGCGTAAGCACCTGCCTTGCAAGCGCAAGGGCCCAAGTTCGACTCCCGGAACCCACATACGAAAAAGGGGCAGGTGATATCGCTCAGCGGCACAGGTGCCTGTTGGCGCGCGAGGTCCTGAGGTCGACCCCCCGGTACCCACAAAAAAAAAAAAAATAAAATAAAATAAAATAAAATAAAATAAAATACGGTATTAATAAAATACAGTTAACATTTTTGTCAAAAACAGACCACGTATATTGGTCCCATAACATTATAATGGAGATAAAAATCACTGTTGTATGATAACGCTGTAGCTGTCTTAATACAAGAGCAGAATGTCTTGCTCATGTGTTTGTGGTGACACTGGTTTTGACAAACCTCCTGTGTTGCCAGTTATATAAAAGTACAGTACAGACAATTGTGTACAGTGACTAATACTTGATAGTGAGAATAAACCACTGCGTAACTGATTTATGGATTTGCTACACTATATTTTATTACTATTTAGAGTATTTTCCTTCTACTTATAGAATAGTATGCTTTGTTATGGCAGTAGCAGCCTCAGGCATTTCCTGTTTACTACATTGCTTGATTATATCAAGAGGCTATGTGAACTGATTGATCCATCATCTAGGTTTGTATAAGGATATTCTTACAAGATGAAATTGCTCATCACTGCATTTCTCAGGATGCGTCCTCATGGATAAGTAATAGGCACTTAACCTGACTGCCTATCAAATTACTATGTTAAAATTTAGGTGTTATTTTATTCTTTTTTCACCAACTATATCATTGGCATTTATCCATATTAACAATTTTATGCTTATATTATTATTTGTAATGTCTATCATATGGTTTTCCTTTTAAAAAACTAACCCTCAGGAATAGTTTTGGGTGGTTTCCATTTCTGGTTATGTTAAATAAAGCACACTGAGTATTTCAGACACACATCTTGGCTTTATATAATCCCTAAAACTTGAAATACAAAGGAAAAGAGTACACATATTTTACCTTCTGAGACAAATGGTTGTAAGATTTTTCTTCTTAAATTGTATCATTGTATATTTCCATCCAGAGTATGAGGGCCCATTTCCTCAGGTCTTAATTGGTTAACAATTTTTCAAATACTCTCCACTGATAAGATAGTAAACATTCTTTTAATTTATATTTATTTTATCATTGATGAGTTTAACTTAATTCAATGTTATTTGTTGGCCCTTTGTATTTTTGTTTTGTTTTGTTTTTCTCCTGAAGCGTTTACTATTGCTTCATTGATTTTTATGTACACCTTTAAACATCTTATGTAATAAAGTCAAATAATTTTTGTCTTTCAACTTTGCCTATGTGGAGGAATTTTTTCATTTTCATGTAACTGATCTATGAATTTGGTGGGGAGAGTGGCTTTCAATGTCATGTTTAGAAAGTCCTTCCCTATCCCTAGATTATAAAAATCTTGCTTTTATTTTTTTCTACAACCATTATACTGTCTTTTGTTTTTTGTTTTTTGCTTTTTACATTTAGATTACAGTGTATTTGGAATTTAATGTAACATAAATCCTGGACCTTTTGCTCTTCTTTCCTCAGGCCAGTAAAATAAGTATTGTTCTCTCATGACTCCATCTCTTTCCAAAATGACATTTGTCAATAATGTGTGAATTATATTTCAGCATTCTAATTGAGTTTATGCAAAGTCCTACTCTTTAATTTCTTGCCAGTGTGGACATTTTGAATTCAAAAAGAATTACTGACACAAATATTCATACAGTGATATTTCAGGACATTTGTACAAGCTTCTGAATTTTTGAAACCTTATTTCAAAACCACCAAAGTGCCACTAAAGTATGAGTTTCTCTGCCACCCCCACTGGCAAAAAATGGGCTAAGTGTCTCACTCACATAAGAAGAGAGTTGAAGTAAAAAGTAACATTTCTAGCAGTCTAGCAGGAGTCTATCAAAGTCTCCAGCTCACAGAAAAGGACTGAATTTTCTTCCACGCTCCTGTCTCTTCACTTGTTCTACACACATGTGGCAAGTGAAAGTGTAAGGTTTTCTTTACAAAGACCTTGCAAGTGTCCTCTGATCACAAAGCCGACATTAGAAAGACAGGGAAACCTGAAGCTCATGGTGAAGAAAAGGAATTTGTCCCACTGTATTATCAAAAATTGGTTTTCCTTTCTCGCTCAGGGGTATCTGTGACAACTTCCCCTCTCTCCGTGACAGCTGTGTGTCTGGAGTCTCTCCATATGTGTAGCAGAACGGAGGTGAGAGAAGGCATATTCTGACACCTAAAGAATAAAGTTTAAGGCCCTTTCCATTTTTTTACAGAAGTATTATGTAAATGAAGTACTTTAATGAAGTACTATGAAAAGTACATAGTTTTCCATGAACAGGGCAAAATAAACTTAATGTGTTTGCTATTTCCATATCACAAAGCATCCATTTTCTCTCTCAACTGAAAGCCAAAACTCTCAATGTTTTCACATCAATTAATTTTTTATTTTCAACAAGTTACTTTGCGCACAAGGTTAAAAATCTTTCTACGATTGTTGGTCACATTTTATTTCATTTCTTCGAAGCAGTCCATAAACTCTCTCCAATGATGCCATTTCCCCCTTATCTACCATTTCCCCTAGGAACAACCATCAGCCACGCATCTATTAACCTATTGTTGTATTTTTCCCAGTCACTAGATAAAGTCATCTGGTTAAGCAGGTTTATTTCTTCCTGATCAGGAAAAACCAGGGCAGCTCCTTCCTCAGGGTAGTCACAGTGCGCTGTGGTTGTTTAGAGGTCCATTACTGAGTGTGCGACTTGTGGAACAGATTCCGAAGGCAGTAGAAATATGGCCATGTTCTACTCACACACATTCAGTAATGTAAGCAAGTATGAAGGCTATGAAATAAAAGTGCCTAATTTGTATACTCTAGTTTTTTTTTTTTTTTTTTTTTGTGGGTACCGGGGGGTCGACCTCAGGACCTCGCGCGCCAGCAGGCGCCCGTGCTGCTGAGCGATATCACCGGCCCCTTTTTCGTATGTGGGTTCCGGGAGTCGAACTCGGGCCCTCGCGCTTGCCGGGCAGGCGCTTAAGCCGCTGAGCCATCTCACCGGCCCTCTAGTTGCTTTTGTAGAGTTCACCATTTAAACTAGTGTTTACTGAGAATGAGAAAGCTAGCATAAAATAAGGTATTTTATGATACATATATTTTTTGGTTTTTTGTATTTTTATTAATATATCTTTGCCATACATAATGATCACATTCATCATAGGGAATTTGTACCTGTACATAATAGATCTTAATTCTTATTATTATTTATGATATATATTTTAAAGGGTAAGTTATAAGCCAGTCTACTAACTCTCGTACACCTGAACTATTTTCTTTCTTCAGTTTCTGCCTTAAGAGTGTCCGTCCAGATCCTTCCGAAAGATTGGCAGTGGTATAGAAGTTGGGAGGCACCATAGCTTTTGAAAGCTATGATTTAGCCAGGTGGAATCCACCCTGTGTCAGATAGGGAGCTAGCAAGCTTTGGCATGTCTCCCTGTGCTGGTCTGCCAGCCTCCAGTGTTTTGAAAGCACTTCCTCCAACTACTGCAGCACTGACAGGGTGGGCCTCCTGTGAATCAGTTTTTCCATTCTCTCACTTCTGCTTACCCATGGCATTCTGTCACCCATCAAACTTCTATTCTAGTCCAGGCCCTGCCCTCCATCTGCTGAGAAATCTTGGAGGTGCCGGAAAAGAGAGCCCTGTTAATGGAGTGGATCATGCCACAGGCATACAATCCTTCCCCCTCAACTCAAGCCATGTCCCACTGGGTTTGGGAGAGGAATAGGCAGAGACAGAGCAGAAAGCATGTAATCTTTTGGTTTGCTTAAACCAAATTCTTTCAATGAATATGCAGTGTACCTCACATACCCTGTGCACACGTGATGTGTAGCCAGAATCCTTTTTGGTCCTGTCCTCACGAAGCCCAACAATCATCTCTGTCTGAACCCCGTTCATAGCTGTCTGTGACCTTTCTTGAACTGCCCTTTGATCCATTCCAATGGAGGAATGTTATTTTAATCTCCTTCCAGATAACAAGTGAAAGCAACAATTCATTTTTGAGCACCAGCTATCTAGATCCTAGAACTACCTAGTATATTCAAGATTGTACAGATGTGGTGGTATAAGGCATCTCTCATCGAGGTACTTAAAATTCTATTAAAGACTCACGACCATACCCAGAACCTTGTGACAAAAATAGTAGTTATAAATTAAATATGTCAGTAAGATGAGTTTTTGTGTTACCAAAGTGAGCACAGTCAGTAATATGACGAATAGAAATTTTAAAAAAAAGACACTAATGAGATGGAACTGTTAGGGAATATTTCATGTAGGAGATTGAACTTCAATTTATAGTATTTTGCTTTGTATAAAAGTCAGGAACTAGGAAAAATAAATGACATCATAATGAAAGGCTTTGATGTTTTCAAGGGACAATTGAATCAGAAGTATCTTCTGCCAAAGAATACATTTACAGTGATATCAGTAAGAGTTACTACTTAATGAGTGCTTATGATATGTCAGGTACATAGTGCAATATCATATATGACACAACATACAATGACATTTAATCTACGCAGTAAACCCAGATTCTCTTATTAGGAACATTTGAACAGTAATGAAACTAAGGTCTAAAGAGGCTAAAAGTTTGTCATCATCACAGTAATTAAGAGTGCCAAGGGGCCGGTGAGATGGCTCAGCGGCATAAGCACCTTCCTGGCAAGCACGAGGTCCTGAGTTCGACTCCCAGAACCCACATACGAAAAAAGGGCCAGTGATATCACTCAGCGGCACGGGCACCTGCTGGCACGCGAGGTCCTGAGTTCAAACTCAGGTACCCACAAAAAAAAAAAAAAAGAGTGCCAAGACTCAAACATGGGTCATTTAGATTCCAGAGCCAAGGCCTTGACCAGGCTGACCATATGTCGTGCTGTATTAATATCCCCTGCATAAAAGGCAGTGCGTGAATACTGGTAGGCCAAAAAATTCCCTCTCAGCACCCATGTTGTAGAAGGTGCTTAAAGTGATATTAGTTTAGAGAATAATAGCAAAACTTACCCGAGAAAGCACCACATTTATATACGTGATTTTCTGAGTGAATAGACTATAGTGCCCTGCTGGGGAAGCTTGTGAATATTGGGGCCTGTAGCATTATAGAGTCCTCATCATAGTTCAAAGTTGCCACAGAATTTCTAGTCTAGTTGTCTTCACAAAAGAGATAAAACCATCATACCACAGTGATACATACATACCCATGTTTATAGCAGCAAAATTTGCAATAGCTAAATCTTGGAAATAGCCCATACACCCATCAAAAGATGAATGGATAAAGAAAATGTGGTATTTATGTACAGTGGAGTACTACTCTGGCATAAAGATAAACTAGAGACATTTTTGGGTAAATGGATGCATGTCAATACCATAATCTTAAGTGAAATAAATCAGACACACAATTTTAAATATCACATTGTTTCTCTTGTGAGAGAAGCAGAAAGTGTAAATAAGGACCAAAATGAAGGATAGATATTGGAAAGTAGGAAGAACTTGTTCAAATGGGAAGGGGAACAGGGGAGGGGAGAGGGAGAATACAAGAAAGGGAAAAGAGATTTAAAAAAAAAAAGAGAGAGAGAGAGGGCTGGCGAGATGGCTCAGTGGCATAAGCGCCTGCCTGGCAAGCGCGAGGTCCCGAGTTCAACTCCTGGAACCCACATACGAAAAAGGGGCCGGTGATATCGCTCAGCGGCACGGCCGCCTGCTGGCACGCAAGGTCCTGAGGTCCACCCCCGGTACCTGCAAAAAAAAAAAAAAAAGAGAGAGAGAATGGAAGTAAAAATGGAAACAGAGGTTTTGTAAATAGGGAGAAGGGTGGAGGGGGGGAGGGGAATGGGAAAACAAGAATTAAGATATACAGTATTATGTATAAGTACAAATTCCCAATGATGAATGTGATCATTGCATACGGCAAACATGTACTAATAAAAAATAAAGATTAAAAAAAAGAATTTACAACCTAGCTTTAGGGGATTAGTAATCAAGAAAAACCCTTGAGATATGGAGACAACATTCATTTGTGTCCCCACCAAGACCACACAGATTCCCCACTTTGTCTTAGAAAAAATGTAAATACTTCAGGTCCATTTACTCATGACCATGTCTAATCTAGATCTCTCAAACTGTTCTGTTGTGGGCAGAGTCCCTGGACTGCCTGTCACCTAAACCAGCTTCAATATAAGCCTCAACAAATCCCACCAGGAATCCACATGACTTTTCTCGTAATGTCAGGTTATAGTAATTAACTCCCTTATTCAAAAAATACTTATTGAGTGTCCACTATGTGTCAGTTCCTGTTCTGTGGCACAAGCGATATTAAGAATGTCTTCTTTCTTCTTTTCTCCCCTTGATTCCTTCTGCATCCTCATCCCTAGTTGGGAGAGGGATATGTTGCCTAACCTGATACTATATTAAAGTAGTGTGTAAGAAGTGATCAATACTACTAAGAGGATTGTTGGCTTGCAGCAGTTGTAATTTAATGACTGTAAGGCTATTTCTTAGTTTTCCTAGGAAATAACCAAAATCTGATCCCAATGTGCTTGGATATAAATTTGTGGGAGCAATACATAGCCATAGAGGATGATAAAAGCATACCAGGAAGGTGGGAATTGGGGGACAAATGGAAGAGGAACGTTCCAGGGTCCACTTTAACTAGTTATCTATTGATATGTTTAAAAGTTACCTCCAAGACTCTGTGAATTAAGACAACAATAATTTATTACCTCTGAGGATTTCTATGAAGAAGGCATTTAGAAGGTATAGTAGACATAGCTTTTCTTTGTTCAAGGTGGCTGCACCTCTGCTGGTAATCTCAAAGGCCAGGAGCTAGAATCCTGGTGAGCATCCTGACAAACAGAGAAAAAGACAGAAGCTGTGTCTTTTTTATGACTTAACCTCAGAAGTCACACAGCCCCACTTCTACCATCAAGGACTGTAACCCAGATTCACAGGATGAAGACACAGAACCCAAGCCTTGTGTGGGCAGTGTAAGTTGCATTATAAAGGAGCATGAGGAATTAGATAAGCATATATGTATGGTCATCTGCAGGAATACAATCTACAATACTCCCTATAAATGAATTCAAATGGACTAACAGAAGAGCTGATGTGAATAGTAAATGGGTATTTTCATGCTCTCCCCTACATTCCAAGCTTGTTGGACATTGATAGTAGACTGTATCTATGTGTTGTATGTGTCATAACACAGTATTATTATTCTAGGTCATTATATCATCAACACACTAAGATGGAAGCCAAGGTTCCCAGAACCCCCTTCACCGCACAGTTCTATGTTAAAGTTTTCAGAAGGAGAAGCTTACATGAGATTTGGTGAGTGGGAGTGAGGCAGCAGGCATTACTCCCCAGATACATAGTGAGATATGATGAAGAAAGGATGCAGAGTTGACCAGCAGGTTTCAGCTTGTCATTGCTCTCCTGCACTCTGCATCCAGCTTTTCTCCCTGACTGGTGACCCTGATGACCAATGGTGGCCCCATGCCCATTACCAGATGCTTGGCCATGGACTCAGAAAGCAGCAGCTGTACGGATGGAGCACCTTTCTATAGACATTTGCACAAATGCCTCGTCTCCTTCCCACTTCAATGACTAGACATGCTTACTTCCTGGGTTTTCCTACAAACTCTGACTCTACCTGTGAAAATACTTTAAGAGGAATAGTTAGTGACATTTTTCTCATCCTCCAACTTCATTTTTTGGCATTCATTCACCCAGCTCCTCCCATAGTTATTTTTTTAAGATCTGATCTCTGATTCCATTCATAGATTTAAAACATTCATAGTTCTGCTTCTCTGGCTGGACTTAGAATAATGGAGCTCCTCATGGAAACATCTAGACCAGGGACACCAGCAAATCCATTTCCTGTCTTACAGCCATCTGTTTAAAAGGATGTGAACACTAAGGTACAAAAACTGCTTTTACCTCAATTATAGGCATGTGTGTCATAAAAGGGTCAAACTATTAAAGTATCTGCTGTTTATTTTAGCCTTAAATTTTAGTCCAAAGAGGAAAGGTTTTTAAGTACAGGTTGTAAATAACAATGTATTAAAACCATCTCGTATGTATTCTCACCCTCCTGAAACTAAGTATTTACATTAACATCACAATATGGGAAAATGATGGTGAGGTTGGGGAGAGTATCATGCTTGGTTCTCTTTTCTCTTTTTAATGATAAAGCTATCCCATAACTTATTAAGAGCCTCTTCTGCCAACCTATGACTAAACCTGTTAAGTTGGGCAACGACAGTGAACAAGATATGAATCCTGCTAAGAATTTATAATTTAGTAAACAAAATGTCTAAAATTCAGATAACTCTAATAAAAGATAAAAGACTTTTTAAATTGTGATGAGAGAAGTTCCAACATGGTAAATAAGAATTTAGAACAAAAAAGATTGCCTCTGGTTTGTTACTAGTATTTCAGCAGAGCCAAGAGAATTTAGTAATGTTTTATTCATTTGCCAAATATTTTATTTATTGAAATGTTTTATTTAAGGTCTTTTACACCAACATATAATCATATTTTATACTGATGCTTAAATGTTATCGTACAGCCACACCTGAAGCTATGAGTTGGAAATGAGGAACTTTGTTCTGAGAAATAGTGCTAAGAAATGGGATAACAGGTGGCAGGGTGTCATTCCACCCACATGCAGCCCTCTGCAGAAGGCCATTAGGTGCTACACCTGTAGCTCCATGGTGTCCTGGTAGAAAGGGGTATTTCTCCCTGTTCTGTTAAAAAAAAAAAAAAAAAAAAAAGAGCCCTCTTTCTGGCCCTATAAAGCTAGGAAAATATAGAATCATGAGGAGAGGAAGTTTGTCTTGGCAACAGACTAATCTACAATAACACTACTACTCATCAACAGTGGGTTCTTAAAGTCACAAAGCCACACCTTAGTTCACACAACCCATCTAACACCCTAGCAGACCTTGAGAGAATGACTTCCTTAACGAAAGTACAACAGTGGGTGTCTGTTAGAGACAGTGTCCTCTGAAGACCAAGAGAACTGGAACAGAGCTGCTTCTGTTCAAGGCCAGGGTCCCTTTGTGAGAAGACATGCTCACCTTTGTTTTTCTACCGTTCCAATCTGGCTCCATTTCATCAGGTTGAACCTGCGATCTCTGCCAGAGGCACCAGGGAGAGCTTCCACCTCTCAGAGGTCTCCCTGAGCACCCTATCATTGTCCCCACCTTACAGCTATGAAACAAGTGTCTACCATTCACTCAGACCTCAGAACAAGACCAAAGGAGTTTATGTCTCAAGACCTTCTATAGAAGTAGAACTGCTGTTTTTCATTGTAAAATAAAACTCCCAACTCCAAATCAAGCCTCAGTCTTAAATTTCCAGAAAGAATAGATATACTGTAACACAAAAGGGGTTGGGTTAGAGAAACACACAAATTTTCTCCTAGCCCAGCCAGAGCTGTCAAGAGAAGTGAAGAACCCCTGTGACTTCTCCCAATACTTGACAGAAGTATCCTACCAACAATTCCTACCAATTATCCTCTCAACAATTCCCATCAGTTTTGTGTGTGTAGAGAAAGTACAGGTGACATGAACTGAAATGATGAAAGTAAAAATGCATCTTAAGGCAGTCCCATCAAGGGATTAGGACAACGGAACCTTAATCTTACCACAGTGTGTGTGCTTCTAGTGCCTTCCAGAACCTTCTTCCAAGTCACATGTACTCTAAAGCTACTAATATCAAAATCAGACAATATCATTTTAACAGTCTTGTTAATTGAACACATTGAAAATCTAGTGTTCTGAAAGGATACATTAAATTTACAACAGTTTAAATTTATCTTATGTACTTAAAGAATCAAGTTCTGATTTTACATGACTGGGGTTAGACGTAAACAGAAGAGGAAGAGATATTCATAGACTAGAGCAGTAGTTCTCAACAGGGGTTAACATCCCCCCAGGTATATTTAGCAATAACTGCAGACAAATTTGGTCATCACTCTTGGAGGGAAGGGGCACGCTACTTGTGTCTAATTGGTAGAAGCCAAAGATGTTGTTAAATATCCAACAAAGTACAAACAACCCCTGCTCCCCAACAAATAATTATTTGGTCCAAAATGTGTGAATAATTTTGAGGTTTAGAAAACCTGGGCTAAAGCCACCAAAAAATACATTGTGTTTTGTCAGCAATTATGAGTTTTAAAATAAAGCTTAAAATGTTTAATCTCAGTTCAGATTTGGAGTATTCCTTAATCCTCCCTAAAACCTTATGCCCTCCACAGTATTGATAAAATATGGACAGCATCAAAAACACTAAGTTATTTTTACAAATAAAATAATCATCTCTGTGAAACGGACAGCAATGTGAAAGGGAGAGCCTTCTCCTTTCTGGGAACAAGAGCAGGCAGTGGCCGCCAGGACTGTGACTCCTGCCCAACAACCGAGAAGGTGGGTAATGGAACAAGTCTCACTGTATAAAACAAGAATGTAAAAATAAGCTGAGAAAAACGGCCACATCCAAGCCTGCCAAGCAATGGCTTGCAGTGAGCTGAGTGTCCAGGAGGTAAAGGAAACACACAGATTCCTGGCCAGGAACGGAGCCTAGACACTCAAAGCCTTGTCCTGTGGTATCATTAATATCGCATGGGAAAAGAACTTCCGCCACCAGCAAAAGACGTGGCTCTGGGCTGTGAGCCAAGGGGCCAGTGACAATACCTGCAAATCTACACTATTAAGAGAGTATGAGAGAATAAATCTGCACATCAAATTCCAAAACATGTGAAGAACTTCACAATAAGAAAGTTACTTTTAAAAAATCGACAGAGTGCATCACAGGATATTATAGAAAATGGTGTTATTGCAAAATTCAATAAAATCATGGCTACAGTGCTAAAATATGAAGAAGACTGTGAGTACTCATTAAAAGAACACACTGAATGCAAACAAGATTAAGGTAAATCTATAAAGAGGATTAAGGTAAATCTGCATCTAGACACATGAGAATAAATCAGAGGAATATCAAAATGTAAAAAGAAAGTTTTTAGGAAATTCCAAATAAAGAGAAAATACCTAAAAGGTAGTAACCACCAGCATTTTTCTTAACATTTCATTGCCAGTAGATTTTCCCTCAGCAACAATACAGCCCAGAAAATGGAATAATGTCTTCTAAAAGCTTGGGGATGATAACACTCAATGTAAAATTGTATGCTTGGCTGAGCTATTTTTCATAAATGTGAGCAGAATAAAAAATGCTTTCAGTTAATAAAAATACCCATATACTCTATATAGACAAAGATCTACATGTATACTGAGAGACAATGGTCTGTGTATGTAATAATACCTATCTCTACCTATATATACATATCCTCACATGTATAATTGTATATAATCATACATATGTGTGTATACAATGCATAAGTGTGTATAAAATTTTACTTCTTAAACCAAGAGAGAAACAGAAAGAGGATAGATGTAGAAAACTCTGTCACTTCAACAGAGAAAGGAAAGAAGAAGAAAAGAAGAAAGGAAAGAAAATGGAAGAAAAAAGAAGCAAAAGGAAAGGATAATAGCCAGAAAACATAAATATGTAAGGTAGTAGAAACAAGTCTGGATGTATAATCATAAAAAGTGTAAATGGATTAAGCCACCCATTAAAAAATAGATATTACCAAATATATATACAGTTTACAATGAACATATTTAAATAGAAGTATGCAGAAAGTTTGGAAATAAAGGGCTAGAAAAGATATACAATGGCAATGTTAATCAAAAAAGCTCATGTTTCAATCAAGAAAATATTTTAGAAGAAAATAATTGATAAGGAAAACAGTGGGCACTAAATAACAAAGAACATTCCACTAAAATATTATACTAATAAACATGCATACATCTAAAAATTTAGCTTCAAAAAAATAAAGTTTAAACTAACAAAATAATGAGAACTAGATAAAATAAAATGATAATGGAAATTTTAAAATATCAGAAATAAATCTATCAGAAATAAATTCAGCAGAAAAAAATTAGAAAACATATTAGTGAGGATTCTGCTGAAAGACAGAACCAAGAGAATGGAGGATGGATGGATGGATAGATGGATGGATGGATGGATGGATGGATGGATGGATGGATGGATGCACGGATGAATGGATGGCTGGCTGTGGATTTTTGAAGGAATTTGTTCATGAAGATTTTGAGGCTTAAAAGTCCCCCAACAGGCTGTTTGCAAGGTAGAGACCCTGGGATACCAGTGGAATGGTTCTGTTCAAGTCCCAAAATCTTAGAACCAGGGAAGCCAAATGGTGTAATTTCAGGCCAGAGTCAAAGGCCTGAGAGCCCAGTGAGATGGGGACTGTAAGTCCTAAAGTCCCAATGCTGAAGAGCCTAGAATTCCGATGTCTAAGGGCAGGCAAAGAAGAATGTCCCAGCTCTGGGACAAAGAGAAAAATAATTAGCCCTTCCTCTGTCTTTTTATTCTTTCTGGGCCTCGGCATAGTGTACAGTGCTCATTCACATTGAGAGAATATCCTTCCCACTCAGCACACTGACTCACCCCCAATTTCCTCCAGAAACACCTTTGGAAACACACCCAGGAGAAAGGCTTTACCAGCTCTGTAAGTATTCCTTAATCCAATCAATTCGACACCTTAAATTAATCATCACAGAAAATTCAGAAGACCTACTTGACAACCTTATTCTCACAGACCTAAGCAGAATCTTGCACCTCACAAATTATATGCACATAGGGAACATTTTATGAACATATAAAGCATTTGCAGAATAAATTCTATAGAATATTTTATAGTATTTTATAAATCTAAGTACATGCTAAAACTTTTAATACCTAGCCATCACCCAGGGCACATATATATATATATATGTTCTAGTTGTTAGCTGTTGTTCTAGTCAACAAATATTTGTGAAACATGTAGTATGTTCTATACTCCAAGCTGCTTTAAAACAGTAATACCTCCAAACTGTCCCCTACATTCCCTATCTGTTCCCCCAGATGCCTTCTCACCATTCCCTCACAAGAAGCAGAGATCAATTTTGGAAGTTTTAGTCCAGATAAATAGATGTGTATTTCTTTTATGTATATTTTATTTATTCATATTGTAAATGAGAGAATTTTAGGGTAAAAAGGAGTCACCATCTCTTTAATGGGTCAGTTGATTTCTTGCACCTATCCCACCAGTCAATATTAGTGGTTCTGGATTTTGTTCAGTTGCAGGAACTCAGATTTGTGCGCAGATAAGCTATTTTAAATCTTTTTTCCCACCTCAAAACTCACAAAACCATGCGCCAGATCAAAAAGTCTCTACAGGGCTGAAGGGTAGGGAAAAAGACCCTAAGATGTCTTGTCTTCTCTCAATGGCAGCAGCACACAAAGGACCAGTTTGGACATGAGTCTGACTTCATTGTTCCCGTATGCAACCTCTAGCAAATTCTTAATCTCTATAAGCATAGATCGCCTTTTCTGTAAAATAGAGATAATAATGTGATAATGTGATGCTAGTCTCCCAGGACTGTTGTGAAGATTAAATGGCATAATGTTCAAAAGTATATAGCACCAGCCTAATATGTAATAACTACTCTGTTTCTAAATCTCTCATTCTGAAACAGTATGCTAAAAGACTTCGAACCAGCTAACAACTGTTCCTCCTCAGGAGAGGCACCTTATCCCGTGAGTCAGCCCACAAATTCCTAATTGGTGACATCAACTTCCTGACCATGTCACTATTTCTGTGCTGGAAAGTTAGCAGCCTGGATTCTGAAATAGAGAGTGTTAGGTGTTAATGCCTACCACAGTTGGGTATCCAAGGAATTTCATAGGTGCAGTAGGAAGAGATGGAAACTAAAATGAACTCTATAACCCTGAGATTTGAGAGTAAATTGTACATATTTTCTTTATCATCAGTGTTTTAATATTAAAAACCTTCTTATTTGTGATGATGTAAAAAAGTGAAAGAAAACACTTGCATCACTGAACAAAGGGGAATTTAATTATATTGTCTTTTACAAAATGAAGTAATATCCTGAAATGCTGCTGGAGAAAAAAAAAATAGTGTGTAAAATATTATAGCTTCTCTAATTTTAAGTGGGAATGCCTTAAACTCAATATGGTGGTTTGTAATTTAGTCTGTGTACTTCAATTTATAATCTTCAGCAAAATACTTTTACAATAATAATATTTAAATACATTTGCAAAGGTAAAAAGAAACCACAAATATGAGGCCCAACATGGTTTGATGTCTTATGATATGAAAACCACATCTATTTAGATATGTGGTTTGCCAGGTCTTTTGATTGATTTTTTCCTATTTGTTTATTTTTTTGTTTTCTGTCTTCCATATCTTTCAAAAGATTCCAAACCAGTTATTTTCCTTCATTGTCAGTTTGAGTGAGAAAATACTTTCCAGGGTCTTCTCAAAACACAAAAATCGAGGCAGCTGCCACTCTGAATCAGCAGTTCCCCAAATCTTGGGCAAGACATCAGCTCTCACACCAAATTTATATGTGAATTTTAGCAAAATTACCTTTGCCATGGCTTCCTTTTGGTGTAATAAAGGAGAAAAAAAATAAAAACAGTATCGCTGTCCTCGTAGGAACTGGGAGAAATAGCAATAGAAAGAAAAGGAATACATTGCCCTTGTAAAGTCTTCTCTCTTGCTAGGCCATAGGCTGCATGAGGACAGAAGCCATGACTACATATTGATGTCTTCATCAGTAAAAGTTGTTCTCTGTCAACTTAGTTAAACTTGAACTACATTTCTCAGAATTCTCCACCCTACAGAATTCTGGGTTAGTGTGCACAATTATGAGTAAAGTTCAGACAATAGAATTCTAGTACCCTAGTTAGTAAGAGAATAAAAGCTTTTATCAGTAGGTATTGGAACTTATAAAATTATTAAAAGCCAGAACATTCTAGACATCTGGGAACCACACAGAATCTCTTTGCCTGCACCACTGCAGGAAACTATGAATGCAGGAAGCTGCTGAGCACAGTATAATGCTGTTTCTCAGTCTTGCTCCAACTTCTGTGAGAGAAGCAGAAGCTCCAGGAATGACACAGAGTGTGGGATTTATTGTGGGGCTTTGACTTTACACAATGGAGTGAGTGACGAAATGATTTATATGTGACTATTGCTTCTGGGCTGGGCTTTGGATTCTGAGGGCAGAAGCACAGGTATTTGGGAGCGGAAGATAGACGTGAATCAGGAGAAAGCAAGAACAAACCAGGGGCTCTGGGAGGATGAGCCGGAGCCCACAAGGAAAACTAGAAGCCACTTTGTTCTCTTACCATTTATAGGCTTCCAGCCTTACTGACGTGGGTTCCTGCAGGAGAAGTTGGCATTCTCTGTCATGTAGTTAAATGAGAAGCTGGCCCAGGAATTGGAGAAGCTGAAGGAGGAATTAGCAGGAGCCAAAGGAGTTATGGTCTTAGCTGCTGCCCCACACCAACAAGGTGAACCAGCAGAGACAACACGTGTGAGCAGCAACAGTGCCTCGCCATCTTTACAGAACTTCGAGGGTGAAAAGAACATGGCTACCGCTTCACCTCCAAGTGTCCCGCAAGGTCTGACTGCCAAGCTCAGAATTATGTAGAGATGTGTAATTGTCCCTCTTTTTAAGGACTATATAAGAAAATCTATCAAGGAAAAAAAAAGAAAAGAAAAAGAAAAAATAAATACTGGTTATTTTAATATTAAATTGATTGACCAATGCCACTATGTTATTATAACGGAAATCTCAGTGCTAAAGAAAATAAATCACTTTTTGTTCCTCTGAAATGGAGAATCTTAATACTACCTCAGAAGCAAATACAGAGTACCAGTGCAAGCCTTTTTATCTTCATTTACCCTTTCAACATACATTATACCATATCTAGTCTATCACAACTGAGTATACAGACAGAACAACTTAGCAGACAAAAGTGAAACTGGAATTGAAACTCAAGACTAATGATAGAAAAGGAAAAAAACAATAAGACCATTATAATCTCTATTATTTATTGTTATTATAGCTTACTGACATTTTTTGATGTCCTACTAAGTGCCAGATACTGCATTAAATGCACATGCGTGTTATGGAAAAGTATGTCCATCTACAGATCACTTTATTTTATTTTTTTTTTTTTTTTTTTGGGTACCGGGGGATCGACCTCAGGACCTCGCGCGCCAGCAGGCGCCCGTGCCACTGAGCGATATCACCGGCCCCTTTTTCGTATGTGGGTTCCGGGAGTTGAACTCGGGCCCTCGCGCTTGCCGGGCAGGCGCTTAAGCCGCTGAGCCATCTCACCGGCCCCTACAGATCACTTTAGCAAATGAAATTCTTTCAGTTTCAGGCCACTCCTTATACTCCCTCACATAGCTTCATATTTTGTTTCTCTCTTATCAACAAGGAAAAGGTAATGGCTTCTTAAATGATTCTCTTTTTATCAGCCTGGCACTATTCCAACAAAACCATGGGGTAATCCAAAATTCATGTAACTCGGGACGGTTCACTAATACTATCATCCCATTCAAAAGGGCAGACTCCATTGGGATCACACTTTGTTTGGGGACACCTGAATTGTGTGTTTCCCTCACGAGCATTCGTTACCTGCACTCTCAGTCCTAGAAACATGCAACGTTCCATATAGACTGCAGAAAATGTTTTACTGAGCTCTCAGGCTGCTAAGAAAACTCCTGAAGCATCGATACTGACCGTCAAGTCTGGTCGATACCCTGGTTGTATTTCCAGTAAGGGTCAATTGAGATAATCTATGTGAATAAACTTTTCAAACAAAATACCACGTAAGTGGTACTTCCACACAAACTCCCCCAGGCCAGGTTGTTACCTGACTCAGGACTGAGGTAGCCATTTTTTTATTTGTTTGTTTGTTTGTTTGTTTGTTTTTGTTTTTTAAGTTAAATTTGACTTCACCTACTGTTCTGTTTCCTATCAGATTGCAAAAGTAAGATGTTGTTTGAGAGACCTCAAGATGGCGGATGAGTAAGAAGCAGGCAGCAAAACTCTCTCTAAAAGTTACCATTGGAACACGGGAATATAGCAACCCAGAAAGCGCAGGAGGGGGGGAGATGCCTCCCCGAAACCCAGAAAAGTTCTGAAGCGCAATCTGGGACCCCCGGCACCAGTGACGGGTGACTTCCAACAAAGAAGACGGAAAGAAGGAGCAGACCGCGCGCGTGCACCTTCTAATATCCCGGGAGTTGGAGCGCCGGCGGAGGCTCAATTCTACGGACACACGGTGGCAGCTGGCGCCCAGGGAGCCCCCACGGAGGATCCTGAGACAGCGGCGGGGCAGGGGAGCGGCGGAGAACGGCGCTGACCGGCGGTGAGTGTCTCTCAGCCACAGCTGCCCCGCGCCAGAGAGCGACCGGCCGGGCGCCATTGTGGGGGGTGTGGCGAAACTCAGAGCGGCTCGGAAACTGCTCTGGGAACTTGTGCTCCAGACAGGGCAGCACAGGGCCTCTCAATTGAGCCCACGAAAGTGTGCTGAGGTCAGCAGGCGAACGAGACTGGACTCTCAGCCACACCTGTCCCGCGCCAGAGAGCGACTGGCCCGGCGCCATTGTGGGGGGCGTGGCGAAAAACCAGAGCGGTGGGAACCAGTGCAGGGAACCCGCGCTCCGGACAGCACGCTGAGCCTCTCAGGCCCAGGGATCGTGAAAGGGCGGCGAGAGCGGAGGCGAGCTAGACTGGTCTCTGCCTGAAAGTACGCGCCTCTGCTCACCGCCCACCAGAGGGCGCTCCTGGCTTACTGGGACGGACCTGCACAGAACAGGACTTTGTCACAAGGTACCTGCCTACAACAGAGTCAACACCTGGAACTGATTCTTTTTATATTTTTTATTTTTATTTTTATTTTTTTTCTCACTGATTTGTTTTTTTGTTCTGGCGAAGGGTTTTTTTGTTTTTGTTTTGTTTTGTTTTGTTTTTTGGTGGGGTTTTATTTTTGATCTGTCTGTTTTATTGTTTTTATCTTCGTTTTTGTTTCTGTATGTGTATTTGCTCTTTCCTTCATTATTCTCTCTGGTTTTTTATATGAGTGTAAACAGCGCCTCTAACTTCTTTGTGATTGTGGTTGTGATCTGTTCTTCCTTTTATCCCTTCCTTCTCTTTTTACCACCTGTCCTCTGCACTAGTGTCCCAATTTTAGTGGGATCCCTCTTGGTCCTCTAACCTTACATCTAATTCCTTCCTCTTCTCCCAATACTCTATTTCCTCCTTAACTCATCTTAAATTTAAACTCCTCAAGGAAAAATTGACATACATAGGACTTGTATACTGCATATAATTTTTCTGGTGTGTTTTAGATTTTGTTATATAACCGCAACTCTATACAGCTAAAAGTGGTAAATAACTGGTTAGCTCAGTCTGTCATTTTTTAGGCTGTGTTTGATGCTTTAGTTAACATTATAGCCAAATGTGAAATAATTGTTCTAAACATCTTTCCTTCCTGATATTTCATGATTGAGATTGACTAAGGGACACAGAAAATACAGTGGCACACTACCAAAGAATCAAGGACTGGGCCAAACAGGTAGCAACTTCGCATACCCAACGAATTGAAGAGGTAGGATCTGGCAGAAAGCTCAAAACCTAAAAGCAAGCTCCACTTGGAAGATACTGCAGAGAAGTAGTCATCTTCTAAAGATCTTAAACACTAGCAATAAAGTAACCTACTATAGGTAATTTGCAAACATCACCCCAGGAATTAAAGAAAGAAAAAATGAGACGACACTTAAACAAGATGCAACCACACACATCCAATTCACCAAAGGCAAACCTAGGCAGCAACGAGGTGGGACAATCTGAAAGCCACCCACCTGGCCTATCTGAAGTGGTAACAACAAAGCAACTGAATGAGGTTCTGGAAAAAATTAAAACAGAAATAATCTCACAGATAACTGCAGAGATAATGTCTACAATGAAGACCATGCTTAAAGACACTATAGCTGAGACAGACAAAAAAATAGATGAACTTAAGAAAACTATAGAAACCATGAATGCTCAGCATAGGAAAGAAATGGAATCTATAAGGCAGATTCAAGCAGATATCCAAGAGATAAAAAATTCCATTGAAAGTATTTGTAGCAGAATAAGCCAATGCGAGGACAGGATCTCAGATATAGAAGACAGGCTTGCAATTAGTGATCATGAAATGGAAAAATTCTTAAAAATAGCAAGGGACCATGAAAAATCAATTCAGCAGCTGCTAGATGACTCAAAGATAAACAACTTAAGAATAATTGGAATAAATGAAAAAGCAGGAGATAGCATCAACGACATTAAAACCTTGTTCAAAGACATAATCAGGGAGAACTTTCTTGGAAGAGAAAAGGAATTTGACACCCCTATAAGTGAAGCTTTTAGAACACCAACTAGACATGATCAAAAAAAAACTTCAGCCAGACATATTATAGTCAAGATCCCAGAAATTCAACAGAAGGGCAGAATCTTAAAAGCTGTTAGGGAGAAGAGACAAATCACCTATGAAGGAAAACCCATCAGAATCACAGCTGACTTTTCAGCACAAACCCTCAATTCAAGAAGAGCTTGGAATGATGTATTGCAAGCTCTAAAGGAAAATAATTTTCAGCCCAGATTGATGTACCCTGCAAAACTATCTTTCAAAATTGATGGAGAAATAAAATACTTTCATGACAAAGAACATCTGAGAAAATTTATGACCACCAAACCAGCACTCCAAAACGTTCTGAAGGACATTCTAGAAAGAGATAGGAACCCCAACAGAAGGAATCCACCAGGCAGGGCAAATAATTAAATAGCCGGAAAGCGGAAAAACAAAGAGTGGGAACCAACAACAGGAAAATATCATGACAAGTCAATACATATCAGTTTTAACCATCAATGTTAACGGTCTCAATTCACCAATCAAAAGGCACAGACTGGCGAAATGGATCAAGAAGCAAGATCCAACAATATGCTGTATACAAGAAACACATTTAATTCAGAAAGAAATTCATAGACTGAAAGTCAAAGGATGGAAAACAATACTCCATGCCACAGGAACCCAGAAAAAAGCAGGGGTAGCTATTCTTTTTGCAGACAAAGTGAACTTCAAGCCAAGAAGGATTCAGAGAGATAAAGACGGTCATTACATCCTTGTAAAGGGAACAATCCAAGAGGAAGAGATAACGATCATAAATATATATGCATCAAATACCAATGCACCCAGCTATATAAAACAAGTACTAAAGGACATGAAAAATCAAATAAGCACTAATACAATTATATTGGGAGATCTCAATACTCCACTGTCACAAAAAGATAGATCAACTGGACAGAAAATCAATAATGAAATAGTAGAACTGAACCAAACTTTTGAACAAATGGACTTAGTAGATGTCTACAGAGTGTTCCATCCCACAACATCAGAATACACATTTTTCTCAGCTGCACATGGGACGTTCTCCAAAATAGACCACATACTAGCTCATAAAACCTGCTTAAGTAAATGCAAAGGAATTGAAATTATCCCATGCATATTATCAGACCATAGTGCAATGAAATTGGAAATCAATGGCAAAAGATCCCACAAAAACTCCCTAAACACATGGAAATTAAACAGCATCCTCCTGAACAACCAATGGGTCACAGATGAAATTAAAGAAGAAATTAGTCACTTTCTACAACTGAATGATAATGACAGTACAACATACCGGAACTTATGGGATACAATGAAAGCAGTCCTAAGAGGGAAATTTATAGCATTAAATACTTATATCAGGAAAATAGAGCAAGCGCAAATAAACAACTTAAGGGTGAACCTCGAGCTTCTAGAAAAAGAAGAGCAGGTTAAGCCAAAAGCCCGTACAAGGGAGGAAATTATAAAGATCAGAGCAGAAATTAACGTATTGGAGAATAAAAAAACAATACAAAGAATCAATGAAGCAAAAAGTTGGTTCTTTGAAAGAATAAATAAGATTGACAAACCCTTATCCAACCTTATTAAAAAAAGAAAAGAAAAGACTCAAATCCATGCAATTGAAAATGAAAAGGGTGATATCACGACAGACCCTGCAGAAATCCAGAAGATCATCTATACCTATTTTGAAAATTTATATTCTACTAAGATGGAAAATGCAGAAGAAATGGACAGATTCCTAGATTCGTATGAATTACCAAAGCTGAATCAAGAAGATTTAAAAATCCTAAATAAACCAATATCAGCCAATGAAATTGAAGATGTAATTAAAAACCTCCCAACAAAGAAAAGCCCAGGCCCTGATGGATTCACTGCCGAATTCTACAAGAAATTTAGAGAAGACCTAACGCCCCTACTTCTCAAACTTTTCAATGAAATTGAAAGGGAAGCAATACTCCCAAATTCATTCCTGGAAGCAAGCATTACCCTGATACCAAAACCAGAGAAGGACCCAACTAAGAAAGAGAACTAGAGGCCAATCTCCCTAATGAACATAGATGCAAAAATCCTTAATAAGATACTGGCAAACAGAATCCAACAAATCATCAAGAAGATTATACACCATGACCAAGTTGGATTCATCCCAGGGATGCAGGGATGGTTCAACATATGTAAATCAATAAATGTAATACAGCATATTAACAGAACCAAAGACAAAAATCACATGATCATCTCAATAGATGCAGAAAAAGCTTTTGACAAAGTCCAGCACCTTTTCATGATAAAAACCCTACAGAAAATTGGAATAGAGGGTCTTTATCTCAATCTGGTAAAAGCTATCTATGACAAACCAACAGCCAATATTATACTAAATGGCCAAAAACTGAAAGCCTTCCCTCTAAAATCAGGAACAAGACAAGGATGTCCACTGTCCCCACTCTTATTCAACATAGTTCTGGAAACTTTAGCCAGAGTGATTAGACAAGAGAAAGAAATAAAAGGAATAATGATTGGAAAGGAAGAAGTTAAATTATCATTATTTGCAGATGACATGATACTCTACACAGAAGACCCCAAAAACTCCACTAAAAAACTGCTAGATTTAATAAGCAAATTCAGTAGTGTAGCTGGATACAAAGTCAATACTCAAAAGTCAATAGCCTTCCTGTACACAAATAACAAACTTACTGAAAGAGAAATTAGGGAAACAATACCTTTCACAATAACATCCAAAAAAATGAAATACCTAGGAATCAACCTCACGAAGGATGTAAAAGACCTCTATACTGAAAACTACAGTACTCTGAAAAAGGAGATTGAAGAGGATATCAGAAAATGGAAAGATATCCCTTGCTCCTGGATAGGAAGAACCAATATAGTGAAAATGGCCATACTTCCAAAATTGTTATACAGATTTAAGGCAATTCCAATCAAAATTCCAACAGCATATCTCACAGAATTAGAGAAAACAATCCTAAAATTCATTTGGAATCAGAAGAGACCTAGAATAGCAAAGGCAATTCTGGGCAACAAAGGCAAGGCAGGGGGCATCACTATCCCCGACTTGAAATTATACTATAAAGCTACTGTGATAAAAACAGTGTGGTACTGGCAAAAAAACAGACCTGAAGATCAATGGAACAGATTAGAAGATGCTGAAACAACCCCAGACATACTAAGCCACCTTATCTTTGACAAAGGTGCCAAACACATTCGCTGGAAGAAAGATAGCCTCTTTAATAAATGGTGCTGGAAAAACTGGCTCTACACATGCCGAAGATTAAAACTAGATCCATATCTTTCACCAGGCACTAAACTAAATTCAAAATGGATCAGAGATCTAAATATTAAAACAGAAACATTAAATCTGCTGGAAGGTAGGATAGGTAAAACCCTTGGAGACATTGGTGTAGGCAAAGACTTTATGAATAAAAACTCAACCGCACGGGAACTATCCCAAAGAATCAATAACTGGGATCTCATCTTATTAAAAAGCTTTTGCACAGCAAGAGAAACCACCAACAGAGTGAAGAGACAACCCACAATGTGGGAAAAAATGTTTGCCAGCTGTTCCTCAGACAAAGGATTACTATCGAGAACATATAAAGAACTCAAAAAAATCAGACCTCCCAAATTTAAAGACCCACTCCACAAATGGGCATCTGAGATGAATACACATTTCTCAGATGAAGAAATACTAATGGCAAATAAATATACAAAAAAATGTGCAACATCACTAGTCATTCGAGAGATGCAAATTAAAACAACACTGAGATACCATCTCACCCCAGAAAGAATGGCTACTATTAAGAAATCAACTAATAACAAATGCTGGAGGGGCTGTGGGGAAAAAGGAACCCTTCTTCACTGTTGGTGGGAGTGTCGACTGGTACAGCCACTGTGGAAGTCAGTGTGGAGATTCCTCAGAAAACTAGGGTTGGAGGTCCCATTTGACCCAGCTATTCCCCTTCTGGGCATCTTCCCAGAAGAATTAAAAACATCGTACCACAGCGATATATGTGCACCCATGTTTATAGCAGCACAATTTGTAATAGCCAGATCTTGGAAACAACCCAAATGCCCATCAACTGAGGAATGGATAAGAAAGATGTGGTATTTTTATACAATGGAGTACTATTCAGCCATAAAGAAGGATAAACTGGAGACTTTTATAGGTAAATGGATGCAACTCGAGAAAATACTCATAAGTGAAATAAACCAGAAGCACATGTGTAAGCATCGTATTGTCTCTCTAGTATGAGAAACTGAAAGAGTAAATAAGATCCAAAATGTACAATAGACATGGTGAATCAAAAAGAAACTGGTCAAAAGGAAAGAGAGACTGGAATAGGGAAAAGAAAGAAGGGAAAGGGAAAAAATTGTATATATATATATATAAGATGGTTAAGATAGATACACTACCATTTTTACTTAGTTCATTGAAGAGTAAGGTTTGTGCCAATAATGTTTGGACAATTGAATGCTAATGTCTGGTGTCCTGAATAACTAACTTAAAGATAGTAATACGTAATGTATTAACCATTGTTACCCTCCTATTATGTTTGTTTGAAAATTTGTTCTTCTTTTGATTTGTTTTGTTTTTTCTTCTCTTTAAAATAAAAAAAAAAAAAAAAGTAAGATGTTAAGAACCTAATACACTTCATTATTAATGTGCTATAACTGTGGGAATTAATTTTTTACAAGGGGTAATTCAAGACAAATGAAATTTAATAATAGGCTGCGAAAACATGTCAAAGAAATGAAATTTTCAACTGACCATGAAACCATCAGTTTTTTTAAATTTTATTTTATTTTATGGAAAAAAGGTAAAACAAAATTTCATAACAAGATAATAGGACAATAACAATAGTTATTATATTGCATATTGTTATCTTTAAAGTAGTTACTCAGAGTATAAGATATGGGCATAAAAAATTCTCCAATAGATACTAGCACAGACCTTCCTTTTCTATGAACAAAGAGACACTAATAGTATAACTAACTTGCATTTTTTCTCCCTTTTCTCTTCCTTCCTTTCCGCTTTCCCCGATCCTAGTTCCTTTTTCCTTGTAAACAATTTCTTCCCATTTCACAATAGCTATTGTACATTTTAGACCTTATGTACTCTTTCAGTTTCTCTGAGTCTGATTTATTTCACTTATGAGTGTGGTCTCAAGTTGCATCCATTTACCTATAAAAGTCTTGAGTTTATCCTTCTTTATGGCTGAGTAGTACTCCATTGTATAAAAATACCACATCTTTTTATCCATTCCTCAACTGATGAGCATTTGGGTTGTTTCCAAGATTTAGCTATTACAAATTGTGCTGCTGTAAATATGGGTGCCCACATATTGCTGTGGTATGATGTTTTTAATTCTGGTAAGAAGAAGGGGAATAGCTGGGTCGAATGGGACTCTAATCCTAGTTTTTTGAGGAATCTCCACACTGATTTCCACAGTGGTTGCACCAGTCTACACTCCCACCAACAGTGGAGAAGTGTTCCTTTTTCCCCACAGCTCCACCAGCATTTGTTATTGGTTGATTTCTTGATGATAGCCATTCTTTCTGGGGTGAGAGGGAATCTCAGTGTTGAAACCATCAGTTTTGAACCACAGCTAGAATTAGTACATTTTATTTAAGGCAACATTTGCTGATTGATGCTCTGGAAAGAAATATGAATGAGATGAGCCCTACATCTCCCATATTTATCTTTCTCATGGCTACAAAATCTGCATTCTTCTCGGCTGGGTCATGCTCCTTAGGAATGATACTATGGACATCAGTTTCCTGGAATGATCAACCTCTCAGGCCAGTTGGAGGCCTGGCAGCTGCACAGCTCACCTGTGGCTCCTCACACCAGAGAGTCACACAGAATTATAGCCTAGCATTGCCACACAGGACCCTCCACTGTGATGGCAGACTACCAAACTGAAGACCAGTATTTCTTTAGAATTACTTTTCTGGTTATTCTGAAGCCCTTCCACCCCAATTCCTTTTCTTTGTACCATATTAACTGAAAATAATATATTATTATTATCCTTATCTCTAATCATTTGGATTGGAAAAAATGCCCAACCACAAGCTTCCACTGAGAATTGCTCACACTGGTTTGAGGTATAGAACTAGGGCACTTTCTCAGGTTGCTGGTGGCTTCTAATTTGACCAAAGTTTGTAAGTGCAAACGTGCAGAATCTTAAAGTAAAATCTAGCCATAAGACCAACAGTCCATACAGTATTGGAGCTGTTGTCCCATGAAGGTACTACTACGATACAAACCGCAGGAGAACACTGGGAAAGAAGGCCTTGGCAACCTTTATTATCACAGTACTGTATTTGAAAACAAAGACCCTTAGCAATCTTCAGTGGCTTAAGGGAATTCGATTTACCAAAAGAATAAAATTAGGTTTTAAAAACTTCAAAAGAAAAGGGTATCAGACAGCTGAGCTGTTGGAGACCTCAAGAAACACACTAGGGTTTGAAGTCTGAGAAAGAGCATTTGTAGGAGTTCTTCTATAGGTGTGGAGGAAACTGACCACAGAAAAGAGATCAGTCCAGCCCCACAGCTTCAAGTAGGACAAGCCAAAAGGAATCCTGAGAAGAAAATAGAGAGGACTTTGAAAAACTTCATACTAAAATGAGAAAATTTGAAGATGTCAGGAGGAGGGCAAAGCACAGAAACTAAACAAAAGAAACTAAGCTTTTTGTCCCAAAACTTCATAAGGAAAAGTTTGTTATTTTTACTGTTTGCTCTTTTCCTATCACAGCAGCCTGGCTGGAAAGCAAGGAAGTCAGCTAGAAAAACACAATGCAACCTTCTGTTCTAGGGGAAGTGGGGGAAAAAAGAAGTCCAAGGTTGCCTCCTTCTTACCCACTCTCAAGGCACATTTTCATACCATTGTTGGACTTTGCGTTTTCCCTCTGGTTGCCATAGCATCAGAGAGACAAATGTCTTGCTTCCATTTTTAAGTTGAATTCCATTACAAACAAAATTGTTTCCATTTGAGGAGAGTCTCACCCTCACATCCCATCAGAACTGCTTTAGAAAAGAATGTATCTTTTAAAAATATGGATGAAATGCATTGCATTCTTCTGATTATAGAAGGAATATATTTTTATTTTTAAAGAAGCAGAGAATGCAGAAAAAATCATTCTTAATTGGAATGAAATTGCCCTAGGAGCCCTTTGTCTACAGATGAATATGAAGGTAGCATTTTGGCGTATCTATTCAGGTGTGAAGTTACAGCCTTGCATATACATATACGATTATCCATGCCCCTTTTCTTCATTTTATTTTCTATAAATCTACTCTTCTGAAGCAGGACTATAAAATGCAGAGAAGCTTTTTATAGAGCTTTAACATTTTGTTCTTTTGTGTCTTACATATTCTTATAAAAAATGAATTCAGTAAGATAGCAATCTGGCCTTTCTGCCATCATGAATCTAAAAGTTTGAAAGAAGCTAGCAGAAGAGGATGGGTGAAGCATGTGAGGAAGTCTTACAAAGGTCTTGTGCTCTCCATCAATCGATGCTGTTATAGAAGTCACAGATACCTTTACATATTAGCCTAGGTTTGTTTAAAGACAAAAATCTGACAAGATAACTACGAAAGTCATGACTTTCCATTCAATAATTATATGTTCTCTGTAAATGTGAGCATACTTTACAATTAGTAATTCATTAGTCCATTCATCCTTGTGAAACAGATCAAGCTCACTAAGCTAATACTATAAACCAAGAAACCAAACTCTAAAGTATATAAAAATGCATGAAGACAGTGTGATATAGTGAAAATAGATTTTTGCATCAAACAAGTGTTTCAAAACTAAATCTTACAACTTAGTGAAGCCAATAACATTGAACACATTATTAAAATTCCCTAAATCTCAACCTATTTGTCTCGAATAATTTGGATTGGAAAAAAAAATGCCCAGTCAGTCACATGGTTCCACTGAGAATTAAAATGAAATGTGAAAAAGGAAAAAATACCATACACTATGCCTGACATATAGTAGGTACTCACTAAATATTGATACCCTTGGTTCAATGACAATTTGAAGTAGAAGTTAAAAGTCTCCCCTGGAATGACACCGTTTCTGTAAGCAGTGATTTTTACATTGTTCATTATATTAATAGTGATTCTAGGTTGTTTTTTAGTTTTGTATTAACAAACATTCTCAGAAAACACTGACTCCACACTCATCTCAGTAAAAGTTATGTAACATAAAAAGTTTTCTAAGGAAATTTAAGTCAGGAAGGACAGGAATGTTCATAGTTCCAACAGGTTCCTATTTGTGAATTCCCAGCTCTGTAGAGGAAACAACTTAATGCGTGCACCATAAAAACTGAAAGAGAAGAAAAGACTTCCCTGTCCACTGTTAAGGAATCTCCTTAACGATTCTACCAGGGCTTCCAGAATCAAAATTAAAAAGAAAGAAAAAAATGATATTTCCACACATTTCATATCAATAGAAGGATGTTGAAGCTGCTGGTAAACAGAGGAAACAAAAGCCTCATTAAAAACTAATTGTTTGGGCCGGTGAGATGGCTCAGTGGCTTAAGCGCCTGCCCGGCAAGCGCGAGGGCCCGAGTTCGACTCCCGGAACCCACATACAAAAAAGGGGCCGGTGATATCGCTCAGCGGCATGGGTGCCTGCTGGCGCATGAGGTCCTGAGGTCGACCCCCCGGTACCCACAAAAAAAAAAACTAATTGTTTTACAATTAAACACACTAGAAGCACATGTTATTAGGAATCTGCTCGAGACTTTTGAGAATTATGAGATTAAATTAGACTAATTATTTACTAAACCTCCCAAAAATATACAGCAGGCATTAAAAAACATTTTAATATCTTATAGTTGATAAATTGACCTAGGTCTTTAAAAAATACTAAAACCATGCAGGCTTTTCTTTTGTGTATTAGATTTACATATTTAGGATATTTCAATCAAGATAACTAAAATCAAAACCACTAGTCTAGGTAAACAACTGTACCACTGGAAACTGGAATAATTCACATTCCATATTTATATCTACCCTAAGTACTAACTACTATTACTGGAAAATTGATGATGAATAGATAGAAAATAGACAAATGATAAATGATTGACCGATACAGTAAAATACTAGTTCTGAACCATTTAAGAAATTACTTATAGGGCCGGTGAGATGGCTCAGCAGCATAAGCGCCTGCCTGGCAAGCGCGAGGGCCCAAGTTCGACTCCCAGAACCCACATATGAAAAAAGGGCCGGTAAATTTAGAGAAGACCTAACGCCACTACTTCTCAAACTTTTTAATGAAATTGAAAGGGAAGCAATACTCCCAAATTCGTTCCTGGAAGCAAGCATTACCCTGATACCAAAACCAGAGAAGGACCCAACTAAGAAAGAGAACTACAGGCCAACCTCCCTAATGAACATAGATGCAAAAATCCTTAATAAGATACTGGCAAACAGAATCCAACAAATCATCAAGAAGATTATACACCATGACCAAGTCAGATTCATCCCTGGGATGCAGGGATGGTTCAACATACGTAAATCAATAAATGTAATACACCATATCAACAGAACCAAAGACAAAAATCACATGATCATCTCAATAGATGCAGAAAAAGCTTTTGACAAAGTCCAGCACCTTTTCATGATAAAAACCCTACAGAAAATTGGAATAGAGGGTCTTTATCTCAACCTGGTAAAAGCTATCTATGACAACCCAACAGCCAATATTATACTAAATGGCCAAAAACTGAAAGCCTTCCCTCTAAAATCAGGAACAAGACAAGGATGTCCACTGTCCCCACTCTTATTCAACATAGTTCTGGAAACTTTAGCCAGAGCAATTAGACAAGAGAAAGAAATAAAGGGAATAATGATTGGAAAGGAAGAAGTTAAATTATCATTATTTGCAGATGACATGATACTCTACACAGAAGACCCCAAAAACTCCACTAAAAAACTGCTAGATTTAATAAGTAAATTCAGTAGTGTAGCTGGATACAAATTCAATACTCAAAAGTCAATAGCCTTCCTATACACAAATAACAAACTTACTGAAAGAGAAATTAGGGAAACAATACCTTTCACAATAACATCCAAAAAAATGAAATACTTAGGAATCAACCTCACAAAGGATGTAAAAGACCTATCCACTGAAAACTACAGTACTCTGAAAAAGGAGATTGAAGAGGATATCAGAAAATGGAAAGATATCCCTTGCTCCTGGATAGGAAGAACCAATATAGTGAAAATGGCCATACTTCCAAAATTGTTATACAGATTTAATGCAATTCCAATCAAAACTCCAACAGCATATCTCACAGAATTAGAGAAAACAATCCTAAAATTCATTTGGAATCAGAAGAGACCTAGAATAGCAAAGGCAATTCTGGGCAACAAAGGCAAGGCAGGGGGCATCACAATCCCTGACTTGAAATTATACTATAAAGCTACTGTGATAAAAACAGTGTGGTACTGGCAAAAAAACAGACCTGAAGATCAATGGAACAGATTAGAAGATGCTGAAACAACCCCAGACATACTAAGCCACCTTATCTTTGACAAAGGTGCCAAACACATTCGGTGGAAGAAAGAAAGCCTCTTTAATAAATGGTGCTCGAAAAACTGGCTCTACACATGCCGAAGATTAAAACTAGACCCATATCTTTCACCATTCACTAAACCAAATTCAAAATGGATCAGAGATCTAAATATTAAAACAGAAACATTAAATCTGCTGGAAGGTAGGAAAGGTAAATCCCTTGAAGACATTGGTGTAGGCAAAGACTTTATGAATAAAAACTCAACCGCACGGGAACTATCCCAAAGAATCAATAACTGGGATCTCATCTTATTAAAAAGCTTTTGCACAGCAAGAGAAACCACCAACAGAGTGAAAAGACAACCCACAACATGGGAAAAAATGTTTGCCAGCTGTTCCTCAGACAAAGGATTACTATCGAGAACATATAAAGAACTCAAAAAAATCAGACCTCCCAAATTTAAAGACCCACTCCAAAAATGAGCATCTGAGATGAATACACATTTCTCAGATGAAGAAATACTAATGGCAAATAAATATACAAAAAAATGTGCAACATCACTAGTCATTCGAGAGATGCAAATTAAAACAACACTGAGATACCATCTCACCCCAGAAAGAATGGCTACTATAAAGAAATCAACTAACAACAAATGCTGGAGGGGCTGTGGGGAAAAAGGAACCCTTCTTCACTGTTGGTGGGAGTGTCGACTGGTACAGCCACTGTGGAAGTCAGTGTGGAGATTCCTCAAAACACTAGGGCTGGAGGTCCCATTTGACCCAGCTATTCCCCTTCTGGGCATCTTCCCAGAAGAATTAAAAACATCATACCACAGTGATATATGTGCACCCATGTTTATAGCAGCACAATTTGTAATAGCCAGATCTTGGAAACAACCCAAATGCCCATCAACTGAGGAATGGATAAGAAAGATGTGGTATTTTTATACAATGGAGTACTATTCAGCCATAAAGAAGGATAAACTGGAGACTTTTATAGGTAAATGGATGCAACTCGAGAAAATACTCATAAGTGAAATAAACCAGACACACATGTGTAAGCATCGTATTGTCTCTCTAGTATGAGAAACTGAAAGAGTAAATAAGACCCAAAATGTACAATAGACATGGTGAATCAAAAAGAAACTGGTCAATAGGAAAGAGAGACTGGAATGGGGAAAAGAAAGAAGGGAAAGGGAAAAAAACTTGTATATGTACATAAGATGGTTAAGATAGATACACTACCAGTTTTACTTAGTTCATTGAAGAGTAAGGTTTGAGCCAATAATGTTTGGACAATTGAATGCTAATGTCTGGTATCCTGAATAACTAATTTAAAGATAATAATACGTAGTGCATTGACCATTGTTACTCTCAGACTATGTTGTTTTGAAAATTTGTTCTTTTTTTGATTTGTTTTGTTTTTTCTTCTCTTTAAAAGAAAAAGAAAAAGAAAAGAAAAAAGAATATTGATCCCTCTAAAGTAGAATGTTGGCCTCTGGTAAGCAATAAAAGAAAAGCATAATCAGTCAAAAAAAAAAAAAAAAAGGGGGCTGGTGATATCGCTCAGTGGCACGGGCGCCTGCTGGCGCACGAGGTCCTGAGGTCGACCCCCGGTACCCACAAAAAAAAAAAAAAAAGAAATTACTTATAGTCTTCCTTAGGCTGCTGAGATAATTTATAAATTCTTATATATCAATATTATTTTACAGATAAAGAAATCAATGTCTAGGAAAGCCTTATATTTGGCTAATTATCTAAAGAACCAAAATTGAAATGTTTGTATTTTCTTCCTAGGAAAATGACAAGTCACTGCATGTTTTTGATCATAAATGTTGTATTATCACTAAAATAGGCTAGGAAGATCATTCAGAAAATAATTTGCAGAACAAACTAAAGAGGGAGAAATTGGTATCAGGAAGATAAAACAGGAGGCTACTAAAACTCCAAACAATGAGGTAATTTTTTTAAACAGTAGTATCAGTTTTTCAAGAGCATTTTTGTTTGGCCTGGGCTACACTGGGTTTGGGTTTTATCTTTGGGTTTTTGTTCTTGTTCCATCAGTAACACCTTTTTTATTATCTCTCTCCCTTTAGAGGAAGTGGGGGAAGGAGGCTTTCTTGTGCTACTTCCCCAGCGCACTCTCATGGGTTTCTGCCCTGCAACATCCTGTCCTTGCTTTAGATTCCAGCCTCTGGTTCCATACTTTCCCTGTAACTTTTGGAGCAGATGTTGCGATCAGCCACGATATCTCACATTCACCCCTCCAACTTCTCCACTTGAAATACACAGAAGTTGGGGCCCCTCAGAAAAGCCACCTCCATATGCAGCTGTGGACTATAAATCCTTAGCAGAAGAGAGACCCAGGATGTCTACCATCCAGCATTCCAAATGAATCTCAACTTTTAACCCCAAAAGGTCTTTCATACTGAAGTGACTTCTTTGCAGTGAGAAACTACAGATCCCCAAAAGTATTTCCTTTTAAGGGGTCCATTCCTGAAGTTTTTGAGTTTAGGCTGATTAGGCCTGGCAAGTACAGTGTTTGTGACTTAGGGGGCTGCATTTCAGGGCTCACCCACCCTATAATGGCATTTTTTTGAGAGGCACTGTCTGCCTTCGAGAATATATGTTTTTTCCTTTATCCTATGAGAATATCTTCCTCCTTTGGAATATACTTTTCTATTTGGAATAAACTGAAGAAACAGTCTTGATGACTAAGAAAAATATGATATATATGTTTATATATCAATAAGTAAATCTTCTATTGCTGTTTTAATAAACAGGCCAAAATGACGTATATTTAACAAAGCTCATTGACTGTTACAACTGAAAGATATTTTAAAGATTTCTGCTTTAACTCATTTTTTTACAGGAAAGAAGAAAAATCTCTCCATTTTCTACTTGGGAAAGCAAGTATAATAAACTAAATAATATCCCCAAATTCCTTTAATAAAATCTGGCAATAGCTCAGCATTTAGGGATTATCTAATATGAAAAATATTCAATAGAGTTTATCTGTGTGCTAATATGATTTCTATGTTCCAAGATCTGGGAGAGGGGGATGTATTAACTTTGGCCCCTTCTCAAAGCACTTATCAAATTGTTTTAAACTTCCCTATTATTTTCGTGGCATGTTTTTGCTTTTGCTTTTGGAGCGTTATACTAGACAAGGGCTCTACCACTTTGCTGCATGCTCAGCCCCTTCCTATTATCTTTATCCACACTAACCTGTAGGCTCTGGGAAGACATGGGTAGCACCTGACTTGTTCATCATTATTAAACAGTGACTAGATATATGGTAGTAGGTTTTCCATAGCTATTTGTTGAATGAATTAACTAATGAAGATTTTAACATCAGAACTGTTTTTTAAATAAACTCCTTGATTTTTAAGATTTACAGAAGTTATAAAGATAGTATGGAGTTCTCATTTATCCTTCGCAGTTTTCATTTCACCTAATGTTATCATCATACACTTCCATATTATACTTGGCAATAGCAACAACCCAACATTGGTACATTGTTATGAAATAAACTCTATATCTTTTTAACCTTTCAATGCCTAGTGACCCATTTTGGAATGCCCTGTAACAATGGAACATAGTGAAATGTGTTCTCTTCAAATTCTTGTTTCTTGAATTTTTCTAGGTAGGTATTTTTATACAATGGAGTACTACTTAGCCATAAAGGAGGATAAACTGGAGACTTTTATAGGTAAATGGATGCAACGCAAGAAATACTCATAAGTGAAATAAACCAGATGCACATGTGTAAACATCGTGTTGTTTCCCTAGTGTGAGAAGTTTAAAAAGTAAATAAGATCCAAAATATACAATAGCTTTGTAAAATGGGAAGAAACTGTACAAAAGGAAAGAGAAACTGGGATGGGGGAATGAAGAAAAGAAGGAAGGGAAAAGCAAAAAAAGCAGAGTATATATATATTTAAAAGACAGTTAAGATAGACACACTACTAATTTCTCCTAGTTCATTGAAAAGAAAGTTTTGTGCTAATATTGTTTGGACAATTGAATGCCGATATCTTGTACTCTGAGTAACTAATTTAAAGATAACAATACGCAATGTATTAACCATTGTTACTCTCCTATTATGTTGTTTTGAAATTTTGTTCTATTTTTTTTTTTCTCTATAAAATAAACTCACAAGGCTATGAAAAACGGAAAGATTGAATATTTGTCACAGATTATGGACACTAAGGTGATGTGATAACTAAAAACAATGTGGTATTCTGAATTGGGTGCTGGAAAAGAAAAATAACACTAATAGAAAAATGAATTAAAATTAACCCATTTATACTGAAGATTGAAATTTTTGAATTTTTACGTGAAATACCGCATCTTTTTTATCCATTCCTCAGTTGATGGTCATTTGGGTTGTTTCCAAGATCTAGCTACTACAATTGTGCTGCTATATTGTGAATTTTAAAAGAGTACTGATTGCATATTTTTTAGTATCCTCAGAATTCTGTTTGGTTTTGTCTTATGATTTTTCTTCTGATTGGCCCGGGGTTATAGGTTTTGGGAAAGAATGCCACAGAGGTAGATCACACAGAGGAACGTGACATTCGTGTGCCATCACTGGTGAAGTTAGCCCTGGTCACATGGTTAAGGTAGTGTTCGTCAGGTTTTCCACATAAAGTTGTTGTTTTTCCCATTCCCTACTCTATTCTTCAGAAGTGAATCATTAAATCCAATGATATTTACAAAGGGGAAGAAGTACCTACATAAATTATTTGGAACCCTTCCATCAGGAAAATTGTTTCTTCTAATTGACTACCAATTCATGTCATTCATGTCTACCAATATAAATGTGTTTATTATATATAATATTTCATATTAAAACCCTAGTACGTTATTTATTTTGTTGCCCAAATTATTCCAGCTTCGCATACTAGCCATTCCTTTAGTTTGTCTCATTACAATGTCACATCCTTTAATTTTTTTGACAACACCCTTACTTTTCATACTAAAATAAGCTCTAAGCTCATCTTGCATTTTCCTTGCCCAATCCTAGAACCAGTCATTTCTCCAAAGACCTCTGGTTTCATTTTTTGGAAAATTATATTTAGAAAACAAGGTCAATGTACTAAGTATTTGTCTCTCCTGGAGTGTCATTGCTTCTAGATTTTTCTCAGTAGACAAAGCTAGGTCATAGATATAGACATAGACATGGATATAGTTATAGATATAGATCTATAGATATAGATACAGATATAGATAGATAGATATAGATATCCATGAGTGCTCACATATCTAAAACTTTTTGTTGTATTAGTCCGTTTGTGTATTTATTATCTATGCATACATGCATTCATACTGATTTTCTCAACTGTAGTACCATGGGGTTCCTTCTAACCATGGCCTCTTGCTCACCTGAGACATTCCGATTCAAAGGTGATAAACACAACACCAACCATCCTCTTTCTTATCTCTTCAATCTCAGTGTAAATGTAAATCTGCTTCAGAAATGTTAAACCATACACATCCCCACGAGAAACAAGTTTGCCAACTAGAATATAGTGTTTATATTTACTTCTTCTGGGCTTACCTTACAGTTTCCAGTCAAAGATTAATTTCCTAATTTACTTACATGCGCTCTTTTAACCTCATCCTCTGTGGTGTAGTCATGTTGTGTGTCTGTCTCATAGATTCATTTACCACAATCCGCATTCCATCCTGGGATATCTGACAACCTGGTTGGTTTTTTTCACTTTGCATACATTAAAGATCACAGTATGTCATGCGCAGTTCTATAGATCTTCCAAAAAAATGTATTTATGCACACACCACACCCCAGTATCATGCAGACTAATTCCATCACCCCAAGTTTTTCATGTGTGTCCCCTTTTAGTCATCTATTCCCTGACTCTACTAGCCCTTGACAACCACAGATGTGTTTTCTATCTGCAGTTTTGCCTTCTCCAGATTATTGTATGAATGAAATGACACAATACATGGCCTTTGGCATCTAGCTTCTTTCACTTGGCAAAATGCATGCCAAAATCCATCATGTTGTGTGAATTAATTTGCTTATTCCTTTATATTCCTGCATAGTGCACCGTGAAATGGATATACCGCAGTTGATTATCCATTTCCCTGATGAAAGACATCTTCACTGCTTCGAGTTTTTAGTGATTCTGAATAAGGCTTCTGTAAACATTTGCACGTAGGTTTTCCTAAGTTTTTAATTCACTTGGGAAATACCTAAGAGTGTGATTGCTGGGTCATATGGTGTGTGTTTAACTTTATGAGCAACTGTCAAATGCTTTTTAGAATATAATATAGACCAGAGGTTGCAATGATCCTTAAACCATACCTACTATGAAATTAAATTGTAGCACTACTAGTTGATTATAATTTTTTAAATATTGTAGTTAAAGTCTCCTCTAAAATGTCAGTCCCTATTGGAAACTGGAGGACCCTAGGCCAGTTATCTACAGCTAACATCATCTGGGAGTTAACACTGTATCATTCACTTACAAAATTACCAGGGTACAGCAGTCTTTGTTTCAGGGATACTTGTAGCCAATGCACCTACTTTTCAAAAACAAATTTCAGAAGAAACCTACAGCAATTATCTATCAAGTACTTTAAAAAGTCTACACATGTAAATGAGCAACTTGTTTGTTCTACTTTAAAGCATCATGTCACTCAAATATAAGCACATCGAACTATTAATTTTAAGAAAAATTCCATCTTACATAGTGCCTTTTCCATTGACCTGCTGATTAAGAAATAGATTTCTTAAGATACTCTACTTGCTAAAATGTAAGCCAAGTTGACAGTTCTTTAAAAAGAAGTTTGCTTTTTTTTATTTTTTCCACTTTTTTTTTTTTTTTTTACAGCTCTGGGGACTCAGAAAGAGAAAAAATGAAAAACATTTTAAGTTACTGATACACAAAAATGTGTTTTCACATTCCTATTACCTTTTCTGTTCATGACATCATATGCAGTTTCTGAACAGTTGAGATAATTATGAACTCTAATTCTCCTTCAACTATTAAAGGAAATAGTTGTCATTGTACCACTCTTGCGGTTGTCTCACCAAAAAGAGAAAAATTATAGTCTTAACCATCCTAGAGCTTGTCTGTGCCTGCAAATGTCATGTAGACTATAATTTTTTAAAAATTTAATGTGAACTTCACCCTTCATTCTATGACCTTATTAATGGGTGTAAACTGTCATTCTTTTAAAGCAAGATGTCTTCAATGTGGATCAATTTCAAAAACTGGGAGAGATAATTTCTTCTCTGAGTTCAGGATCCAGGACCAACGTGAAAGTATGTATCCTGTGCACCTTCACATGGGGCCCCTTCTTTAATCTCATTTTTATTCTTTTTTTTTTTTTTTTTTTGGTACCAGGAATCGAACTCACAACCTCATGCTTGCCAGGCAGGCGCTGTGCCACTGAGCTATATCCCCAGCTTATGTCTACCTTGAAATAAATCATTTTAACAATTTTTATTTGCACTGAGACCCACAAATTATGTAGCCAGTCATGTCAGGATCATGTTACCAACCAAGGCACTCTGTAGGATTTCATATACTTTTTCCTTCTAACAGAATCTATTTTTAGGGCCACAGCTTCCTGAATCAGCCAACTTGGTTCTGCAAAGCCTACAGTTCTATAAATTCCTTGTTCTTGTTTGTCAGAAATAAGGGTGTGATGGAAGAAAGTGGGGAGGGGGGTTGTAGTCAAAAATCTTCTCAGCAGTTTTGATACTCAGCAGACATTCTAATGGTCCAGATTAATGAAAAGGCTCATCACTGAAGAAGCTGCATCTAATAATCCTACCTCTGTTTCCCAATTAAGTCCCTATTTTCTGTTCCTAGTCTTGGAATCAAAGGGAATAATATACGATGTATATTTGACATTAGTAGATATGGATACAGATCCCATTTTTAATATTTACTAGATTTTTTATCTTGGACAAATTATATAAACACTTAGATTTAGTTATTTTTGTTGTACATATTTATAGGGTACCAAGTAATGTACCTTAACAATTGTTAAATATCCTTAAACATTTTTAAATGTTTAACCAACATGTAACAATATTACCTATTTTATGAGGCATATGTGATATTTCAATACACATATACACATTTGCTTATCATTACGTTGTGATTGGAGCCTTTGAGCTCCAGAAGAGAGAGTAATCTAAATTTCACTTATAAATCTTTACTTCTCCTTCCAAAAAAATTACCTGTATTTTAATTTGCAATCACTTCCTGGAACAATAAATAACATAGTTACTCGAGAAAAATCAATCTAGATTATCAATGACTTTATATTCGAAAAAATTAGTTTAAAAATCATTTCATTTAATTGTCATCACCAAATTATGTAGGCAGATTCGAAAGAAATGTTTTCATAGAGTACATTCCATGTTACATTTTTTCAAAGCTTTCTAGTTAATTTTCAGTCAGTAAATGTAACAAGTAATCTAGATGTTTATTGAATTCCTACAACAAAACTTGCCCTGCCACAATCTCTTATGCATTGAAACTTTGACTCAGTGGCTAAATTTGTGTATGCCAGGTTGTTGACTTTGGCCTTTGAGAGGAAATTACATGAAGCAAGAGATTGGTATGCTAAGGTGTGCGGCCTTAGAGCTAGCCTCCCACCTTCCTCAAAAAGTTCACTGCAAACAAGGTAGGTTAGTTTGTCTTGTAAGATTCTGATCAAGGTTCTAAAGCCACAGGTCATTTCAATCTCTTTTTCAATTTTTTTCATTTTAATAAGCCTCTGTATTACTTCCCAGAATAATGACATCATTCTTGTTACTTAGTGAACCTATATTCCCATTGAAATTGTCATTGAACTTTAAACTTACAGCTTTTGGAATGATCTCATCTATCCACTTTATTTTACAATCCAGAAAACAGAGGCCAGAGGATTTAAATGATTTGCTCAAATCTTACAGCATATTAATGGCAGGTAAGAGGCTAGAACTTATCTCCTAATTTTTGGCTAGAGTTCTTTTCTTTAGGAAGAGGAGCCACTCGTAAACTCATTACACTCTGTGTTCTTGCTAAGCCCACCTCCTCACAGAAAGATAAATACAGCATGTTCTAACTTATCTGTAGAAGGTAGAAAGCTGATCTCAAAGTAGAGATTAGAACAGCAGTTATTAGAGTCTGGTATGATGTGGGGAGGTAGATATGAAAAGAATATGGCTAATGGCGACAGAGGTGCTGTTGGATAGGAGCAATAACCTCTAATGTTCTATAGCACAATAAGATAACTGTAGTTGACAACCACTGACAGAGTATTTCAAAATAGCTAGTAGAAACAATTTCAAATGTCCCCAACCCCAAGAAATTATGTATGTCTGAGAGGATAGATATGCCAATTACCCTTATCTGATCACCACATGCTGTATACATGTTTTTAAATTGCACATGGAGTCCCAAAATTGTATAATTATTATGTATCAACAAAAATAAAAATGTATTTACAAAAAAAGAAAAAAAAACTGCCTTTTAAGCCAGCCATAGGTGGTGGTGCATGTCTGTGATCCCAGCACTCTGGGAGCCTGAAGCAGAGGATAGCAAGTTCAAGCCCAGCCTGGGTGACTTAGCAACTTAGTGAGAACTAGTCCAAAATAAAAAATAAAACGGCTAGAGATGTATCTCAGTGTAAAGGTCATGGGCTCATTCCCCAGTACAAAAAAAAAAAAAAAAAAAACCTCACTTGTTAACTTCCATCAGAATCCACTTACTATGTCAGAGAAGAGATTTAAACATCAATTACAACCTCAGACACAAATTTTTATTTATCTGTAGATTCTTGTTCATTATGTAAACAGTAGGAAAATAACATTTTTGAAGTATGAAAGTTTCCCTATAGATGTGTAATGATTATAGGACATACTACATGTCTAAACACCAACAGAATACAAGTCCGGGGGAGGGGAGTTGTATCAGTTGCCATGCACATGAAACAGTACCCAAAAAACTAAATTCCAAAAGGCTGGACTAAGTTGGAAAAATTTTAAATGCTTTTCTACACATCTTCACCATTTCATCAATGGCTTAGATATGCATTTATTCAAGCACAATTTTTTCTTGCCAAAATCAAAATAGTCATAGATTAGTCTCAAGATCTTCCTGGAAACTTGTAGAACTAATGCTTGTTGTAGCAGAGCATGTAAAACCAGGCTCAAGGAAACCCATCCAAATGTTTAAAATGCTAGCCACTTTGGGCAGGGTCTTTTCCCAAAACCCCATCATTGTGATGATAACATGCTCAACACATCCTGGTTCAACCCCCAACCCCATCCCGCCTCACCACCATAGGTCTTTATAGTGTAGCAGCACATGGAAACTCGCTAGAAACTTACCTTTCATGCTCCATCTAGCCCAGCAGGCTAGTAGAGTAGAGTTAAAAACTCCTGCAGCAGGACCCAGAAATCTATGGCTTCACGTGGGCTCACACTTTGATGACTGAGATTCGCTTGTTCTTATTAAGTGAGCCTCAGTCACTCTAAGGTCTGAGATTCACTGGTGTAGCCTAAATGTCTTCGCCTTAATTGCCCTTGGCAATAGGAGAGAGGGGCATAGGGCAATAATAAGGATCTGACAAGACTAGAAGAAACCAAAAGCACTGCTGTAAGGAACTCAATAAAGACCAAAAAGGAGTTGAACATGTTGGGGAGAAAAATCCTGCAATAACAAAGATTCAATTGAATTTAGACAATTTAATCGATGTGCAAAAATTTTGCAGTTATGAAGAAATAATTCATGGAGTGAGAGAAAGACAAGATAGAGACAAGTCCAGTAGATTTGTATTTGTATTGCGTCAACTCAGTGGGACTCAGGATTCCCTTCCCCAAGTAGGACCAGGAGAACGTGGAGCACAGGAGACATCTGCACTGCAGGAAGGGAGCAGCCACCCCCTCCGCACGCTGGGTAGGTCAGGGCAAGACTCCGGGCACTGTTGCAGCTTAGGCAAATTACTCATACTGTTCTGTTCACCTGGTTAGCCTGGGCAGCAGCCAAGCACACAGCTTCTCCACCTCCTCCTGGGCCATCTGTTCCCACATCTCCAAGACCTGGGCCAGATGCATGTTTAGCTCTGTGGCGAGGGCTGCCAGCTTCTCCTGAAGACTATGCCCATCAATCAAGCTACAGACTTAGATTTGGGGAAAGATGGATTCACTGTCAGTCCTCAGGACCTGTTTATGTTTTCTTTCTTTCCCAGCTGCCTGCCCTGCAAGCATAGGTCTCCATTGACAGATATAGAAACAGCAGCCTCATGTAAGTGGTACAGTCAGCTCTACGATTACATAGTCAAATCCCTAAAAAATACATTTATAGTATGTATGTGCACATCGAATTGATTTTTACATAGTAAGCAATGTACATGAGCATATATACATATATAGTTCTCTGAGCAAATCCTGGCTGGTACAGATATTTTGGTGCCTGGAAAAGGTTACTACTGTGACAAAAACTGGAAATATAAAGGAATGATTAAGTATGGGGTAACAGGCACAGCAAGAAAGACCTTGAAAAGAATGTTAGTGACAGCCTAAGGACTTTGAAGAAACTCGGAATGAAGTTCTCTCCTGTGTTTCAAAGAAGTTTTCAATGAGCATTTAAAAGAAAATGAGTGAATGAATGACTAAACTGTGGCCCATCTACCACTGGAGTATTAGGCAGCAATGAAAAAAATTAGTTCTCAAGCTATGAAAAGGAATGGAGGAACCTCAAATACCTATCACTAAGTGAAAGAAACCAATCTGAAGAGGCTACATACCATATCCTTCCAACTATAAAGTAGTCTGGGAAAAGGAAAACTATGAGGTATAATCACAAAGTATGGTGAATAGTTAAATAAAAGTTCTTAAATTTTTTATTGCAATAAAAGACTTTGCCATTTATTGCTTCAAACAAACTTTTCCTATCATTTTTGTCACTTTCTCCTGCCTCACCCTCCCTAGTGCTGGGATCATGGGGTATGCCACCACACCTGGCCATTTTTGTCAATTTCTAAAGAAGTTCTAGAAGTTCTCTTTTGTTAAGTGCCTTCAGTTGTACTTTCATGGCTGCCTCCATGTCCTAAATTGATTGAAAAATATTTATGGCAATTTCTGTCAAATAAAAATATTGTGGTATGTCTTCCTCTACCTTACTCACTGGATCTGGTATTGTACAACCTTTGACTCTTCCCCAAAGTCAAAATGATCATGAAAAGTAAAGACAGCAGTACTTGAGTTCACAAACTGAATTCGTTCCATGATTCTGAGGAAGATGGCCACAGTCATATTCATCCCCAATGTGGAGTTTGCTAATGGAAGCAAAATTTTGCCGAATGCTTTGTTGGCAAATCAAATTGTTCATGAACAGAAGCATTCAAGAACAGATGTATTACTATATTTGAATTGACTCAGGGCATCAAGTCAGTCATAACTGCACAGTTAAAGTCCATCACAAAAGAGGACTTCCAGAACTGCTTCAGAAAGGGCAAGAAAAATGGGATAAATCAAGGGAAGTCATTTGTGGGGGATTAATGGCAATGTGTTTTTTATTGTAATGATTTCTTTTTTTTTTTTTAATTTTATTTTAAAGAGAAGAAAAAACAAAACAAATCTAAAGAAGAACAAATTTTCAAAACAACATAATAGGAGGGTAACAATGGTTAATACATTGCGTATTACTATCTTTAAGTTAGTTATACAGGACACCAGACAATAACATTTAATTATCCAAACATTATTGGCACAAACCTTACTCTTCAATGAACTAAGTAAAAATCGTAGTGTATCTATCTTAACCATCTTATATATACAATTTTTTTTCCCTTTCCCTTCTTTCTTTTCCCTATTCCAGTCTCTTTTTCCTTTTGACCAGTTTCTTTTTGATTCACCATGTCTATTGTACATTTTGGATCTTATTTACTCTTTCAGTTTCTCATACTAGAGAGACAATACGATGCTTACACATGTGCTTCTGGTTTATTTCACTTATGAGTATTTTCTCGAGTTGCATCCATTTACCTATAAAAGTCTCCAGTTTATCCTTCTTAATGGCTGAATAGTACTTCATTGTATAAAAATACCACATCTTTCTTATCCATTCCTCAGTTGATGGGCATTTGGGTTGTTTCCAAGATCTGGCTATTACAAATTGTGCTGCTATAAACATGGGTGCACATATATCGCTGTGGTATAATGTTTTTAATTCTTCTGGGAAGATGCCCAGAAGGGGAATAGCTGGGTCAAATGGGACCTCCAACCCTAGCTTTTTGAGGAATCTCCACACTGACTTCCACAGTGGCTGTACCAGTCGACACTCCCACCAGCAGTGGAGAAGGGTTCCTTTTTCCCCACAGCCCCTCCAGCATTTGTTATTAGTTGATTTCTTTATAGTAGCCATTCTTTCTGGGGTGAGATGGTATCTCAGTGTTGTTTTAATTTGCATCTCTCGAATGACTAGTGATGTTGCACATCTTTTTGTATATTTGTTTGCCATTAGTATTTCTTCATCTGAGAAATGTGTATTCATCTCAGATGCCCATTTTTGGAGTGGGTCTTTAAATTTGGGAGGTCTGATTTTTTTGAGTTCTTTATATGTTCTCGATAGTAATCCTTTGTCTGAGGAACAGGTGGCAAACATTTTTTCCCACATTGTGGGTTGTCTCTTCACTCTGTTGGTGGTTTCTCTTGCTGTGCAAAAGCTTTTTAATAAGATGAGATCCCAGTTATTGATTCTTTGGGATAGTTCCCGTGCGGTTGAGTTTTTATTCATAAAGTCTTTGCCTACACCAATGTCTCCAAGGGTTTTACCTATCCTACCTTCCAGCAGATTTAATGTTTCTGTTTTAATATTTAGATCTCTGATCCATTTTGAATTTAGTTTAGTGCATGGTGAAAGATATGGGTCTAGTTTTAATCTTCGGCATGTGTAGAGCCAGTTTTTCGAGCACCATTTATTAAAGAGGCTATCTTTCTTCCAGCAAATGTGTTTGGCACCTTTGTCAAAGATAAGGTGGCTTAGTATGTCTGGGGTTGTTTCAGCATCTTCTAATCTGTTCCATTGATCTTCAGGTCTGTTTTTTTGCCAGTACCACACTGTTTTTATCACAGTAGCTTTATAGTATAATTTCAAGTCGGGGATAGTGATGCCCCCTGCCTTGCCTTTGTTGCCCAGAATTGCCTTTGCTATTCTAGGTCTCTTCTGATTCCAAATGAATTTTAGGATTGTTTTCTCTAATTCTGTGAGATATGCTGTTGGAATTTTGATTGGAATTGCATTAAATCTGTATAACAATTTTGGAAGTATGGCCATTTTCACTATATTGGTTCTTCCTATCCAGGAGCAAGGGATATCTTTCCATTTTCTGATATCCTCTTCAATCTCCTTTTTCAGAGTACTGTAGTTTTCAGTATAGAGGTCTTTTACATCCTTCTTGAGGTTGATTCCTAGGTATTTCATTTTTTTGGATGTTATTGTGAAAGGTATTGTTTCCCTAATTTCTCTTTCAGTAAGTTTGTTATTTGTGTACAGGAAGGCTATTGACTTTTGAGTATTGACTTTGTATCCAGCTACACTACTGAATTTGCTTATTAAATCTAGCAGTTTTTTAGTGGAGTTTTTGGGGTCTTCTGTGTAGAGTATCATGTCATCTGCAAATAATGATAATTTAACTTCTTCCTTTCCAATCATTATTCCTTTTATTTCTTTCTCTTGTCTAATCGCTCTGGCTAAAGTTTCCAGAACTATGTTGAATAAGAGTGGGGACAGTGGACATCCTTGTCTTGTTCCTGATTTTAGAGGGAAGGCTTTCAGTTTTTGGCCATTTAGTATGATATTGGCTGTTGGTTTGTCATAGATAGCTTTTACCAGATTGAGATAAAGACCCTCTATTCCAATTTTCTGTAGGGTTTTTATCATGAAAAGGTGCTGGACTTTGTCAAAAGCTTTTTCTGCATCTATTGAGATGATCATGTGATTTTTGTCTTTGGTTCTGTTAATATGCTGTATTACATTTATTGATTTACGTATGTTGAACCATCCCTGCATCCCTGGGATGAATCCAACTTGGTCATGGTGTATAATCTTCTTGATGATTTGTTGGATTCTGTTTGCCAGTATCTTATTAAGGATTATTGCATCTATGTTCATTAGGGAGATTGGCCTGTAGTTCTCTTTCTTAGTTGGGTCCTTCTCTGGTTTTGGTATCAGGGTAATGCTTGCTTCCAGGAATGAATTTGGGAGTATTGCTTCCCTTTCAATTTCATTGAAAAGTTTGAGAAGTAGGGGCGTTAGGTCTTCTCTAAATTTCTTGTAGAATTCGGCAGTGAATCCATCAGGGCCTGGACTTTTCTTTGTTGGGAGGTTTTTAATTACATCTTCAATTTCATTGGTTGATATTGGTTTATTTAGGATTTTTAAATCTTCTTGATTTAGCTTTGGTAATTCATACGAAACTAGGAATCTGTCCATTTCTTCTGCATTTCCCATCTTAGTAGAATATAAATTTTCAAAATAGGTATAGATGATCTTCTGGATTTCTGCAGGGTCCGTCATGATATCACCCTTTTCATTTTCAATTGCATGGATTTGAGTCTTTTCTTTTCTTTTTTTAATAAGGTTGGATAAGGGTTTGTCAATCTTATTTATTCTTTCAAAGAACCAACTTTTTGCTTCATTGATTCTTTGTATTGTTTTTTTATTCTCCAATACGTTAATTTCTGCTCTGATCTTTATAATTTCCTCCCTTGTACGGGCTTTTGGCTTAACCTGCTCTTCTTTTTCTAGAAGCTCGAGGTTCACCCTTAAGTTGTTTATTTGCGCTTGCTCTATTTTCCTGATATAAGTATTTAATGCTATAAATTTCCCTCTTAGGACTGCTTTCATTGTATCCCATAAGTTCCGGTATGTTGTACTGTCATTATCATTCAGTTGTAGAAAGTGACTAATTTCTTCTTTAATTTCATCTGTGACCCATTGGTTGTTCAGGAGGATGCTGTTTAATTTCCATGTGTTTAGGGAGTTTTTGTGGGATCTTTTGCCATTGATTTCCAATTTCATTGCACTATGGTCTGATAATATGCATGGGATAATTTCAATTCCTTTGCATTTATTTAAGCAGGTTTTATGAGCTAGTATGTGGTCTATTTTGGAGAACGTCCCATGTGCAGCTGAGAAGAATGTGTATTCTGATGTTGTGGGGTGGAATACTCTGTAGACATCTACTAAGTCCATTTGTTCAAAAGTTTGGTTCAGTTCTACTATTTCATTATTGATTTTCTGTCCAGTTGATCTATCTTTTTGTGACAGTGGAGTATTGAGATCTCCCAATATAATTGTATTAGTGCTTATTTGATTTTTCATGTCCTTTAGTACTTGTTTTATATAGCTGGGTGCATTGGTATTTGACGCATATATATTTATGATCGTTATCTCTTCCTCTTGGATTGTTCCCTTTACCAGGATGTAATGACCGTCTTTATCTCTCTGAATCCTTCTTGGCTTGAAGTTCACTTTGTCTGCAAAAAGAATAGCTACCCCTGCTTTTTTCTGGGTTCCTGTGGCATGGAGTATTGTTTTCCATCCTTTGACTTTCAGTCTATGAATTTCTTTCTGAATTAAATGTGTTTCTTGTATACAGCATATTGTTGGATCTTGCTTCTTGATCCATTTCGCCAGTCTGTGCCTTTTGATTGGTGAATTGAGACCGTTAACATTGATGGTTAAAACTGATATGTATTGACTTGTCATGATATTTTCCTGTTGTTGGTTCCCACTCTTTGTTTTTCCGCTTTCCGGCTATTTAATTATTTGCCCTGCCTGGTGGATTCCTTCTGTTGGGGTTCCTATCTCTTTCTAGAATGTCCTTCAGAACGTTTTGGAGTGCTGGTTTGGTGGTCATAAATTTTCTCAGATGTTCTTTGTCATGAAAGTATTTTATTTCTCCATCAATTTTGAAAGATAGTTTTGCAGGGTACATCAATCTGGGCTGAAAATTATTTTCCTTTAGAGCTTGCAATACATCATTCCAAGCTCTTCTTGAATTGAGGGTTTGTGCTGAAAAGTCAGCTGTGATTCTGATGGGTTTTCCTTCATAGGTGATTTGTCTCTTCTCCCTAACAGCTTTTAAGATTTTGCCCTTCTGTTGAATTTCTGGGATCTTGACTATAATATGTCTGGCTGAAGTTTTTTTTTGATCATGTCTAGTTGGTGTTCTGAAAGCTTCACTTATAGAGGTGTCAAATTCCTTTTCTCTTCCAGGTAAGTTCTCCCTGATTATGTCTTTGAACAAGGTTTTAATGTCGTTGATGTTATCTCCTGCTTTTTCATTTATTCCAATTATTCTTAAGTTGTTTATCTTTGAGTCATCTAGCAGCTGTTGAATTGATTTTTCATGGTCCCTTGCTATTTTTAAGAATTTTTCCATTTCATGATCACTAATTGCAAGCCTATCTTCTATATCTGAGATCCTGTCCTCGCATTGGCTTATTCTGCTACAAATACTTTCAATGGAATTTTTTATCTCTTGGATATCTGCTTGAATCTGCCTTATGGATTCCATTTCTTTCCTATGCTGAGCATTCATGGTTTCTATAGTTTTCTTAAGTTCATCTATTTTTTTGTCTGTATCAGCTATAGTGTCCTTAAGCATGGTCTTCGTTGTAGACATTATCTCTGCAGTTATCTGTGAAATTATTTCTGTTTTAATTTTTTCCAGAACCTCATTCAGTTGCTTTGTTGTTACCACTTCAGATAGGCCAGGTGGGTGGCTTTCGGATTGTCCCACCTCGTTGCTGCCTAGGTTTGCCTTTGGTGAATTGGATGTGTGGGGTTGCATCTTCTTTAAGTGTCGTCTCATTTTTTCTTTCTTTAATTCCTGGGGTGATGTTTGCAAATTACCTATAGTAGGTTACTTTATTGCTAGTGTTTAAGATCTTTAGAAGATGACTACTTCTCTGCAGTATCTTCCAAGTGGAGCTTGCTTTTATGTTTTAAGCTTTCTGCCAGATCCTACCTCTTCAATTCGTTGGGTATGCGAAGTTGCTACCTGTTTGGCCCAGTATTTGATTCTTTGGTACTGTGCCACTGTATTTTCTGTGTCCCTTAGTCAATCTCAATCATGAAATATCAGGAAGGAAAGATGTTTAGAACAATTATTTCACATTTGGCTATAATGTTAACTAAAGCATCAAACACAGCCTAGAAAATGACAGACTGAGCTAACCAGTTATTTACCACTTTTAGCTGTATAGAGTTGCGGTTATATAACAAAATCTAAAACACACCAGAAAAATTATATGCAGTATACAAGTCCTATGTATGTCAATTTTTCCCTGAGGAGTTTAAATTTAAAATGAGTTAAGGAGGAAATAGAGTATTGGGAGAAGAGGAAGGAATTAGATGTAAGGTTAGAGGACCAAGAGGGATCCCACTTAAATTGGGACACTAGTGCAGAGAACAGGTGGTAAAAAGAGAAGGAAGGGATAAAAGGAAGAACAGATCACGACCACAATCACAAAGAAGTTAGAGGCGCTGTTTACACTCATATAAAAAACCAGAGAGAATAATGAAGGAAAGAGCAAATACACATACAGAAACAATAACGAAGATAAAAGCAATAAAACAGACAGATCAAAAATAAAACCCCACCAAAAAACAAAACTAAACAAAACAAAAACAAAAAAACCCTTCGCCAGAACAAAAAACAAATCAGTGAGAAGAAAAAAAAATAATAAAAAAAAATAAAAATAAGAAAAAAATAAAAATAAAAAATAAAATAAAATAAAAAGAATCAGTTCCAGGTGTTGACTCTGTTGTAGGCAGGTACCTGTTCTGTGCAGGTCCGTCCCAGTAAGCCAGGAGCGCCCTCTGGCGGGCGGTGAGCAGAGGCGCGTACTTTCAGGTAGAGACCAGTCTAGCTCGCCTCCGCTCTCAGCGCCCTTTCACGATCCCTGGGCCTGAGAGGCTCAGCGCGCTGTCTGAGCGCGGATTCCCTGCACTGGTTCCCGCCGCTCTGGTTTTTCGCCACGCCCCCCACAATGGCGCCGGGCCAGTCGCTCTCTGGCACGGGACAGGTGTGGCTGAGAGTCCAGTCTCGTTCGCCTGCTGACCTCAGCACACTTTCGTGGGCTCAATTGAGAGGCCCTGTGCTGCCCTGTCTGGAGCACAAGTTCCCAGAGCAGTTTCCGAGCCGCTCTGGGTTTCGCCACACCCCCCACAATGGCGCCCGGCCGGTCGCTCTCTGGCGCGGGGCAGCTGTGGCTGAGAGACACTCACCGCCGGTCAGCGCCGTTCTCCGCCGCTCCCCTGCCCCGCCGCTGTCTCAGGATCCTCCGTGGGGGCTCCCTGGGCGCCTGCTGCCACCGTGTGTCCATAGAATTGAGCCTCCGCCGGCGCTCCAACTCCCGGGATATTAGAAGGTGCGCGCGCGCGGTCTGCTCCTTCTTTCCGTCTTCTTTGTTGGAAGTCACCCGTCACTGGTGCCGGGGGTCCCAGATTGCGCTTCAGAACTTCTCTGGGTTTCGGGGAGGCATCTCTCCCCCCGCTGCGCTTTCCGGGTCGCTATATTCTCGTGTTCCAATGGTAACTTTTAGAGAGAGTTTCGTTACCTGCTTCTTACTCATCCGCCATCTTGAGAAGCACCTGTTGCTCTGTCTTAAAGAGCTGCATTCTCTGTAATGATTTCTTTTAATTTAAACATTCACTCAATACATCAATCTTATGATATATTATATATACATATATATATATATATATATATATATATATATATATGTGCCAAGTGGTAGAGAAGAAGGAGGGATAACTTACCAGAGGACAGTAGACTTTTAGAACACTAAAAATACTGGATAAAATTCTTTGTATGGTGTATAATAAAGGACACATGTCATTATACCTTTGTCCAAGCCACCAAGACTGAACCAAATACAAACTTTGGCCTTTGGTGGATGACAATGAGTCCATGATGTTCTGCTGACTGTACAAATGCACCATTCTGATCATTACACACTGCAGACATGCACTTATGAAAAAGAATATCAAATTAATGAAAAATGGAACAAAATGCACTACTCTGGTATAGGAAGCTGATGATGGAGGAGGCTCTGCATGCATGGGGAATGGTGACATATGGGAGCTCTACTTCCTGTTTAGTTTTGCTGTGAAATTAAAACAGCTCTAAAAGATAAAGGAAAGAAAAAGAAAAGAAATGAGGAAAATAAATATTATTGAAAACTGAAGGAAACAGTTACCATGTGACATAGTAGCAGAAAATCTAGCAGTACTGTTTGTTTGCCTGTTTGTTTATTTGTTTGTTTGTTTTTAAAGGTAGCAAAGTTTTATTAAAGGTAGGTGTTGTAGTCAGGGTTTGCAGGGGAAACAGTACAATACAGGAGACATAATTTATAGGATTATTTTATAATAGTCACCCAAAGAATAATATACAAAAGAGTGCAGGAAATCTATCCACACACTAAAGACCCAAAGAATCCAGCTGAGGGCCTGGATTCCACAGCAATGTCCTGCATGAGTCCAGCTGAAGACCTAGAGCCCATGGCAATGTCCTCCACGAGTCCAACTGGAGGTCAAGAGCCCACAGCAATGTCTCATGCAAGTCTGTTTCACGGATCTGCACTGGGAAGGCCCAAAGGTCAGTAGTGGAAGCTAGAAAGTCTGCACCAGTGGGATGAAGGATCTGTGCCAGCAGGCAGAAGGATCTGCACCAGAGCCAAGAAGCAACACTCAAAGTAAGGCAGAGCTTCCCCGAAAAGTACCACAGCCATCCTCAGGGACAATGAGGTCCCAAGCTCCTCCAATGATGAGAACAACCAAGTTCCTATCAGGAAATCCAGCATGACAAGCTCCTCCAGGAGAACCGACAGCACCCCCCCATTACTCTCCAGTTCTCCTTTTTATGTTGTTGGCAGCAATACTCAGGTGGGCCCTCCACACCCAGCACCATGCTGATTCAGTTGAGCTGGGTGTTACAAGTTGACCACCAGTTGTCTGTCCACCGCAGTAGGAAAAGAAACAGGCTCTGCAGAGCAATTTTGGGCCAAGTTAAAGAAGGAAAAGAAGTACATCCTACAGCGTGAGGGCAGGCCATGTGTGCAAGAAAGAAAGAACACAGTAGCAAAAACTCAGTGTGGTCTGTCCTTTCTGTATCACAGTCCTCAAGTTGATGTCAGGTTCAGGCCATCCTGTCCAAACCCTGCTTGAGTTCTCACAAGAAGTCCTCATGCAGGGCTTTGAGAACTGTTCTGGAAATGTGTCCTGGGATTTTGTAGTTAACAGGTCAGCCTACTTCCCCAGCCAGCTTTGCCATGCCCTAATCTCCTGTCTCATTTCCCCCGAGAGACACAAATCCCCATAATTCTTTATGGGGGAGCAGTACTGTTGCTTACAGTAATGGGCAAAGAAGAAAATGTATCTAATGAACTAAATGATCTACTTAAGGAGATTTCCAGGCAGGGTGCTAAAAGTACCACCTGGCTTCTTTTTGCTGCTTATAGTAAAATGCAAGAGAGATGAGCTAAACAAAAAAAAAAGAAAGAAATCACAAAAATATAAAGAATCCCAGACTTACTGAGTTCAAAAATGAAACTATTTCTCATTCTCAGCTCTTCCAAGATTCTCAAATTAAATAACAACTTCACAGCAAAGACTAAATCCAGTGAATGACTGTAAGATCTGTTAAAACCTTAGAGAGTTCTGAGGCACTATCTGAGGAAACCATTCATTTGACAAAAAGCCTCAAGGATCTCAAAACTACATCTTATAAATTCAATCCTTTAAACAAAAAAGCCCTTTAAAGACTCTTAAAGATGACGTTCCCTTGTGGTCTTGCAGGAAGATCATGGTAGAAGGGCCCTGCCTTGAAAATGTTTGTGTGTGGCCTTTGTTGAATGAAGTCAACTATAAATGAATTCATTAAAAAACCCACAAATTTTTTAAAAGAATTGTATTTTGTTAGATTCAAAGGAACTGAGGGTACAAAATGAGAGCTCTTTTGATCCTTGGTTCACTGTAGCCCAGAAGCAAGTGTAGAAAACTACTCAGGGGCAAATTCTGGCCATTTCTATTGGGAAAGGAAGGAATACTCAGAAGTTAGAACCAAGAGCCCAGAGGACAGGGATAAAAGACTTAAAGAATAATTTCCAAGCAGTAGGGCTGAGCCTGAAGCAAGGCATTGGCAATACAAGCCTGGCTGGATTTCAGAATTGCCACCAGCCAGTGGCTCCCCTTTTGAAGACTATGGATACCTGTTATCCTATGCCTTTTCCAGAATTTTTGGGTGCTGGGTATGTGGGAGACAGATAACTTGCCCCTTTAGTTCACATAGACAGACCTAGGGGAATAGTATTTAAGGGGCTATATCCAGATTTGACTTAAGTGATGCTATCTTGGACTTTGAGCCGATATTGTACTGACATGAGACTGAGAGGTCTTAAAGAAGAATATTGGTATTTTTTCTGAAGTGGGAGGAATCTGAACCTCTGGAGTCCAGAAGGTAGACAATGTTAATCAGTTTCAAAAATTGCCTCTAATGACCTTCACGAGGGTATTGCTGCATTATACAGTCTCCTCTTAGGATGAGGACCTCCTCTGTGTGACCACAACAATATGGCAGAAGTAAGTATGTGAGTTCTAAGACTAGGATGTAGAAAGTATTTCAGCTTTCATCTTAATCTCTCCATTCTTCATTCTTCACTCATTCACACAGGTGAATCCAACTGCCACACCATGAAGAAACTCAAGGGACTGTGCCCTGACAAGAGGAACTGAGGCCCCCAGCCAACAGCTATATGAGTGGGCGTTCGGAAGTGAATCTTCCAGCCCCTATCAATCCTTCAGATATTGGCAGCCCCATTTGACATGTGACTGCAATGCCTCAAGAGATTATAAATAATTATTACTGTATTAGGCCACTAGGTTTGGGGATGATTTGTTACCTAGCAATAGATAAAAAATGCAGTGAGGTAGAAAATTTAGGAGATCAGTAGGGGAAGGAACTCTCACATGATGCTAGATATAGATAGATAACAGATGATAGATGATAGGTAGATAGATAGATAGATAGATCTGTGATATAAGAACAGGGTCTGGCTGCTTAGGAAAGCAAATGACAATGAGGAAGGTAATGGCTTCAACAGAGAACTTGAAAATGAAGTCTAAGTATTCTGGGATTTTCTTGCATTTCCTAATAAAGGTATTGAAGTGGCATAAATTCCCGTGGTTAGAAAAGTATCATTATGGAAACAGTCATTCATTCAAAAAAGATTCTGTGAACAAATGTAACAGTTAAACTGGATTGTCAACTTGATTGGTTTATGAGCAGCCCAGAGGATTGATGGAACACATTTCTGGGTGTTTCAGGGTGGATCATGGAGGCATAAGCTTGGGTACTCTATCTGGTCCCTTGCCCATTCCTCTCTGGCACTGTTCCCCTGTTCTGCCTCCTGGACGCCTTGAACCAAGCAGCTTAGCTCCACCAGGCCCTTATGCCATGATGTTTCTGCCTTGGAGACAACAAGCCAAATCAAACGTCTCCTCCTTTAAATTGTGTGTGTTGGGTATTTCGTCTCAGCAATAAGGAAGCTAACAAAACAAGTAATTTATATGTGTTTGGTGCTTACACATTTATCCTCACGTACTTATTGTGTTTAGTTCTTACATTAACCCAGAGAAATAGCTATTATTAATTGTATTTGAGGGCCAAAGATGCTGGATAAAATAAAGTAGCAGGGCCAGGGATATAGCTCAGTGGTACTGCACCTGCCTGGGAAGTGCAAGGTCCTGAGTTCGATTCCTGGTTCCAAAAATAAATAAATAAATAAAAATAAAGTAGCCTCCGGTCATAATGAGAAAATGGCAAAGCCAGGATTGGAATTCATGTCTGATCCAAAGTGTGCCACAGTTGCCTTGTGGTAGGCACAAAAGATGTTAAATGCTGTACTCCTGCTTTATCAAAGTATAAAGCTTTGTTGAGGAGGAAAGATATAAATACACAGAGCAGGTACTTAATAATAACTACCACTTTATTCTTATAGAAACAAAGGAACAACGCACATAGCAAATGCTACCGGGATTCAGAGAGGAAGGATATAGATGTGGGCTAAAGAAATGCTTCATGGAGGAAAGGAGGGTTTTAGCAAATGGAGGACACAATCTGGACAGTGAAAGGGGAGAAATTAGTCCTCTTAAAAGCTACAGAATATAGGGCCAGGGATATAGCTCAGTGGCACAAGTGCCTGCCTGGCAAGTGCAAGGTCCTGAGTTCAATTTCCAGTACCAAAAAAAAAGCTACAGAATAAATCCTAAGTAAAGGTTCAAGTTAAGAAGCATACCATATTTAGGAAACAGAAATGAGATTGCTTGGATAGAACAAAAGGTCCATATTGGACCTCAAAAGGACAATGACAGGGAAGGTGGGCTGATGTAAGGAATCTGAGATTGATACTAAATGCAGTGGAAAGCCATTGGATATTTCTGAACGAGGCAGTGATCCAAAGATTCTCTTCCAGCTGCTAGCATAAATATAACCACTTCTTTTATCTTTCCAATTACTTGCTGGAAACCATAGCAGGAATTTCCTAAAAATGGTACCCTATCTTAACTTTGATTTGTTCAAGAATTCCATAAGCTTTCATTATTCTATTTGGGGCTCAATTGTTCTTTCAAGTGCTAGGAGAAGGAAGGGTATGGAAAGACCTCTCAGTCCACTAGCATCGTATCTTGACTCACTGTCACAGGGTTTTTGCACAGTTAGGAGACAACTATCCACTGCTACAGTGATGCCCTCACTGGAAAAATCAGTCATGGCTCCACACATGCATTTCAAGTTTATTTCTCTTTAATTCCTACATGCTTTGCCACTGTTCCAAGAACATAAGACACTTAGTCCACACTATCCAAAATCAGTTCTCTCCTTCTTTAACTCTCAGCCCAGGTGTTGAACCCAAATCACTGACCTTTCAGCCCTTCACTTATTAGCAGAACCTGTGCCATCAGAGAACCCTGAGTGTGTTGATATGTGTAAAGCATTTTCATGGGCTCACACCTAAATGAGGTTCACTGTCATTTCACATTTGAGAATATTGACCACATGACAGAAAACTTTCCAGAGACACAGGCCAAGCATATAATTGTTTCAAAAATGACTTCTAGCTCTTAAATGATGCTTTAGAACTAAAATTTGATCACCTTCGCTTTCTCACAGCAAAGACTGAGGCTGTCAAAAAAGCAAGTATTCATGCTAGGGTAGCTATTAAAAGTGAAAATAGATGAGTCAGGGTTTCCAATCCACACTGAGCTACGTATGTTATAAATAGGCCTTTTATAATTGAGCAAGTCAGAGCAAGGCAATTTAAGTGAAGAGAAAGGAGAAGAGAACTGGTAGTTTAAAAAAAATCCCACTGTTGTAGCATTGGGAATAGGTTCACTTTATAAAAGATAAAAGGTGATTAAAATACTATGTATGCTTTCTGTGCTGTTAATTTAATATGTAAAACCCTTTCCTGTCTTCCAGTCTTCACCGTTTGTGCACATTGGTGCTATGTATCAGTGAAACTCTAGAAGACAGTATTACTTTCCTGCTCAGTACCTCTGACATTAAGAACCATAAAGGGGACTAGGATGGGACAGGATATCCTGATGGTTGAGTTTGCAAGCCAGTATTCTCCTCTGCACATGCTGTCTTTAAACAGGTGTATTTTCTTTTCTTTTCTCCTTTTTTTTAAATCTCATAGTGAAGTAATGACTTCCACAAAGGCTACTTAGGATGGACCAAGAAACCATGGAGGGGAGTTCTGGGAGCTATTGACCCCTCCTCAGAAAATTTCAGGCCCTTTATAGCTATTACTTAAACAAATGCAGCCAAAATCACTTCATTTCTAATTAACTTCAACTGCCCACTTTTATTCATACACTGAAACCACAGTTTAACTAAAAAATGACATTTCTTTTTTTTTTTTGTGGGTACCAGGAGTCGACCTCAGGACCTCGCGCGCCAGCAGGCACCCATGCCCCTGAGCGATATCACCAGCCCTTTTTTCGTATGTGGGATCCGGGAGTCGAACTCAGGCCCTCGCACTTGGCAGGCAGGCGCGTACACTGCTGAGCCATCTCACCAGCCCAAAAAAACGACATTTCAAATACTCTTCTGTCTCCCAAATCCACTCTGGATCACAAAGACAGCAATATTTAATGCTGAGAAACCTTGAACCACATCATCATTTCTCTTTTAAGAATTTATTTTCCTTCACTGAGGCTCTTTAATGACACATTGTGACTTTTCTTTATGATATTTCACCAGGTTTCAGTAATAAAGCTACCTCAGTAGCCAAGAAAGCTATGCTATAATCAAGTGTGACTGTGGGTGTCTGTCAGTCATATCAAAACAAAGAACATTCTGGAAAATAGCACAAACTATGAGTTCCCCCTGCCTCCCTTCCCCTAATCCCTGCCTGGGAGAGCCCGTCCTCTTCTGCACGCAGACCAGCACCTGTCACTCTCTCATCTCCTCTATGGCTCCACAGATCTCACTGCAGGACTCACGTGTCTGAATTTGTCTGTCCTCCCACACTGGCTACAGAAACTGACCAGCTATGAAATGGGAATGACTGATGAAGAATGGAAGGCCCATATTTCACCATGCGTTTCAAATTTCAGAAACTGTTAACAACAAAGGAAATGCTGGGGGGCCAGCACCTGATGAGCAGCTGATCACACTCTCAACAATAACACTGGCATTATGCTGTATCAACTAAATGACAGGATTGGAGTAGCCAGACTCTCTGGAACCAGAGGGTCAGATCCAGGCAAAATTAGCTTGGCTTTCCATTAGGATAATGACTATAATCTTTTGTGCTCCTTAGAGTTCTTTATAGTCAAGGTTCATAGAGAGAGTTTGCCAACAACTAATCTTAGTAGTGGCCTACAAGTTTCAGAATGGACAATAACTCTCATGTACTTTGTTCTAATCCATAGCAAGTTCTCACACGGAGCTATCTGCCTGTAAGAACTGAGTCTATCAAACCATATGCAATCATATTACACATTTTCATAAATGATCCCATGGAAGATTTGATAGCCTATGCTGAGTCCAAAAGTAGAGAAGTACAGAGCAGAGTTGGCTGTAAAGCAAACATTTTATGGAGACTGGGAAATGCACAGGCACCTTGCCACCGAACTTCCTGCAAGTCCCAGTTGGAGACGTGAAATCCACACCCGGAAACTAGATCTGAGACAGACCACATTATATGAAAAGTGCTATATACTCAAAATACTATTGTAGTTTAAGTCATAGTTCTGGAGAGAGACACAGAGAGAGAGGTCAACAAAAGAGATAATTTTATGAACATGGCAGAAACAACTAAATGGATCTGTTTCCTCCAGACTATTTATAATCAGTAGTTTTCATTTTGTCCAGAAAAGAGAAAAAATCTTAGAATCACAAAATTTTAGAGTAGGAAGACATATCATCCAGACTAATTCCTTATTTAATAAGAAAAAAAAACGTAAACTTCCCTCCTACCTCAACAGACAGCCAACTAAGAAAAGGTTTGCATTGAAGTGGAAAAACCCAGGCATGATGCACTTAGTAAGTTGGGCAGAGGTCTCTGAGATTCCCCATGGACAAACCAGAGGCTAGGATCAAGATGCTACAAGGAGAAAGAAGGATGCTGGAAGGCCAAAAGAAGAAGAAGAAAGAAAAAAAAAAATGACTTCACTTTCCAAAATTCTACTAAATTCTACTTGGCCTGGAATTTCATTTGCAAACAAAAATGAATGTCCTTGGTCTAAAACGGATGCAACAATTTATGTATTATAATCAGATCCTGAATAAAATTGCTAAATGCTTTTCTGGGATCCTCAAAAGTAGTCATATAAAATGTAGCAGTAAAACTTTTTGTCCTGTGTTCTCTCATAATAATGTCAGTTAAGGCATGAATGAATACAGAGAATGAACAAAATCACTCCTGGGAGGATGTAGAGGGTCCTATGAGCTTTCCCATTTAAATTTAGAACAGTAAAACATAATGAAAAAAATGTACCACTTAACAATTTGAGTACCATTTTCCAGATTTTCTGACAATGCTATATAGTCTCGCTCTGTTTCTAAAAATTCCTTTCACAGCTGGCTCTATAGAAGTTTACATTCTGGACTATTCTTAGCTGTCAGCTAGATCTACAGCAGTTGGAGAATTCCGGGGAGTCCTCAATGCCAAATTCCAGGACATGAAGCTAATGGCTCTGTTTCGAATTTCTCTTTTTAAAATAAATGCACGATCTTAGAAATTTTTAGTTATCAAAATATGCTACTTCAAGATGTAGTTCCAAACAAAAATGTTTCTATAGCAAATTCTTAAAATATAACAACCACTTCAATGAAAACTTACAACAGGTGTAGCAGTGGAAATGACAAATGTGAAGTGTTCTAATAAGTGTCAGATTTAACCAATAATTTCAGTACCAAAATTTCAAAGACAATTAACATTTCACTTAGTAGAGCAATTTGATGAATAAATTTAGTATGTGGTACTAAATGCAGATTAATGTACTGATCAAATATTTGCTGAGCACCCAAACTTCATGGATCTTACACTGAAGTGTGGACAAATAGAAAGCAAAAGTAATAATAATAATAACAATAATAATAATAATAATGAAATGATATAACATAATAGAAAATGACAGGCATTATGCAAAAACAGAACAAGGTAGGAAAATCAAGGTGCAGATATCATACAATTTTAAATAGTGCCTTACATATACCTTACTAAGAAGGAAATGTCCAGAAAGGCTTACAGCAAATGAAGGAGCTAGCCGTGTGAGAATCTAAGGGAAGAGCATTCCAGATAGAGGCCCATGCAAAAGTTGTAATGTAGTGTGCCAGCTTGTATGAGTAGGAGGGAAATAGAAGTAAGAGATGAAGTCAGAAATTGGCGGGGGCTCAGTTCATGCAGGATTTCGTAGGCTGTTATTAGTACTTTGGTTCAAAATAAGGGTTTTGAACAGAAGAGTGACATGATCTGACTAATGCTTTACAACAATCACTCCAACTGCTTTGTGGAAACAAATGGTAAAGAGGAAGAGGAGAAGCAGCAAAACAAGTTAAGAGGTGAGAGAATAACTGACTCACTGTAGGGAGCTGAAGGTGGAGATGATGAGAATCTATCAGACTAAATATATACTGTAATTTAAAAGGGCAAATGGAATGTTCTGATTGATTGGATGTAAAGTATGAAAGAAAGAGAAAATTCAAGGGTAACTAAGAATTTGGCCCTGAGCAATTAATTAGTTGCCATCAACTGAGTGGGGATAAGTAGGGGTGAAAGATTGCAGGGCTGGAGATCAGATACTCCACTCTGGATGGATTAAGATTGAGATAGCATTAGCTCTTGTACTGGAGATTTCCACATAGCAGTAGATAGAAGCTACTGTTCCTAAGTATGCCTGCAAAAAAAAAAAAAAAATCCCCAAATAAGGTAGCACCTGACATGGTTGGTAGCGTCAACAGAAAACTTTGTTATTCATTACTTTATAATAGAAAAATATGCTCATAAAAACATATTTATATGTTTAGAATAGTGTATTTATGTCAACATTGAAGATGATAATTTTCCAAGAAGTAAAAAATTAATGAAGCAGGAGACAGGGGAGAAGGCTGCAACAATGATCTTTAATAGATAAGAAAAGATGTGATCTAACACAAAAGTGGAAGGATTAACTTCCTCATTAGAATAATAGGAACAGGGCCGGTGAGATGGCTCAGCGGCATAAGCGCCTGCCTTGCAAGCGCGAGAGCCCGAGTTCGACTCCCGGATCCCACATACAAAAAAGGGGCCGGTGATATCGCTCAGCGGCACGGGTGCCTGTTGGCACCTGAGGTCCTGAGGTCGACCCCCCGGTACCCACAAAAAAAAAAAAAAAAGAATAATAGGAACAGCTACAAATGGTACAGCTCTGGGACACAGGTGCTGGTAGGTGGGTAAATATGGTAGCTGGAGCCTGGAGAATTCTCTTTCAGTTGCATTTGAGGATGATGGAGGAGGTGTATAAGATTTGAGAGAGGAATATAGATGCAAAAATCCTTAATAAGATACTGGCAAATGGAAGGCAACAAATAAAGAAGATTATACGCCATGACCAAGTATAATTCATCCCAGGGATGAAATGATGGTTCAACATATGCAAATTAATAAATGTAATATAACATATTAACAGAGCCAAAGACAAAAATCACATGGTCATCTCAATAGATGCAGAAAAAGCATTTGAAAAACTCCAACATCCATTCATGATAAAAAAAAAAAACCCTACAGAAAATTGGAATAGATGGTCTTTACCTCAATCTGATAAAAGCTACCTATGACAAACCAACAGCTAACATCATACTAAATGGTCAAAAACTGAAAGCTTTCACTCTAAAATCAGGAACAAGGCAAGGATATCCACTCTCACCACTCCTATTCAATACAGCTCTGGAAACATCAGCCAGAGCAATTAGACAAGAGAGAGAAATAAAAGGAATAAGGATAGGAAAGGAAGAATTTAAATTATCATTATTTGAAGATGACATGATATTCTACATAGAAGACCCCAAAAACTCCACCAAAAAACTTCTAAATTTAATAACCAAATTCAGTAACATAGCTGGATACAAAGTCAACATTCAAAAAATCAATAGCATTCCAGTACACAAGCAAAAACTACAAAGAGATAAATTAGGGAAACTATGCCCTTCACAAATAGCATCCAAAAAAATTGAACTACCTAGGAATCAATCTAACAAAGGAAGTAGAAGACCTATACATTGAAAATTACAGTACTCTGAAAAAGGAGATCAAAGAGGATATCAGAAAATGGAAAGATATCCCTTGTTCATGGATAGCAAGAAACAACATAGTGGAAATGGCCATAGTCCCAAAATTGTTATACAGGTTTAATGCAATCCCAATTAAAATACCATTAGCATACCTCATAGAGTTAGAGAAAACAATGCCAAAATTCATTTGGAACCAGAGAAGAGACCTAGAATAGCAAAAGCACTTTTGGGCAGCAAAGGAAAGTCAGGGGGCATCACAATCCCTGACTTGAAATTATACTGTAAAGCTACTATGATAAAAATAGCATGGCACTGGCAAAAAAACAAAACAGACCCAAAGATCAATGAAACAGATTAGAAGATGCAGAAACAACTCCAAACATACTAAGCCACCTTATCTTTGACAAAGGTGCCAAACACATTCACTCAAAGAAAGATAGCTTCTTTAATAAATGGTGCTGGAAAAGCTGGCTCTGCACATGCCAAAGATTAAAATTGGACCCATATCTTTCACCATGCACTAAACTAAATTCAAAATGGATCAAAGATCTAAATATTAAAACAGAAATATTAAATGTGCTGGAAGATAGAATAGGTAAAACTCTTGAAGACACTAGTGTAGGCAAAGACTTTATGAATAAAACCCTGATTGCTCAGGAACTATCACAAAGAATCAACAACTGGGATCTCATCTTATTAAAAAGCTTTTGCACAGCAAAAGAAACCACCAACAGAGTGAAGAGACAGCACACAATGTGGGAAAAAAATGTTTGCCAGCTGTTCCTCAGACAAAGGATTACTATCAAGAACATATAAAGAACTCAAAAGAATCAGACCTCCCGAATTTAAAGACCCAATCCGAAAATGGGCATCTGAGATGAAGACACACTTCTCAGATGAGGAAGTAGAAGTGGAAAATAAATATATGAAAAAATGTTCAACATCACTGGTCATTCAAGAGATGCAAATTAAAATAATACTGAGATTCCATCTCACCCTGGAAAGAATGGCTATTATCAAGAAATCAATCAATAACAAATGCGGAAGGGGCTGTGGGGAAAAAGGAACCTTTCTCCACTGCTGGTGGGAGTGTAGACTGGTGCAACCACTATGGGAATCAGTGTGGAGATTCCTCAACAAACAGGGATTAGAGGTCCTATTTGACCCAGCTACTCCCTTTCTGGGTATCTTCCCAGAAGAATTAAAAACATTGTACCACAGCAATATATTTGTAATCATATTTATAGCATATTACAATTTGTAACATATTTATTAGCTATTACAATTTGTAATAGCTAAATCTTGGAAACAATCCAAATGCCCAACAACTGAGGAATGGATAAAAAGATGTGGTTGTCTTATACAATGGAGTACTACTCTGCCATAAAGAAGAATAAATTTGAGACTTTTATAGGTAAATGGATGCAACTTGAGACCATACTCATAGGTGAAATAAATCAGACTTACATGTGTAAACATCATATTGTCTCCCTAGTGTGAGAAGCTGAAACAGTAAATAAGATCCAAAATGTACAATAGATACTGTGAAATGGGAAGAAATTATTCAAAAGGAAAGAGAATCTGGGACAGGGGAAAAGAGAAAAGAGAGAAGGGAAAAGGAATATGTATACATATATACATATATACATATATACGTATATACATATATATATATATATATATAATAGTTAAGATAGTTATACTACTAATTTCTCTTAATTCATTGAAAAGAAAGGTTTGTGCTAATATTGTTTGGACAATTTTTTCATGCCTATGTCTTGTACTCTGAAGATAACAATATGCAGTTTTTCTAACTGTTGTTACTCTCCTATTATCTTCTTATGAAATTTTGTTTTATATTTTTCTATTTAAAATAAAATTTTTAAAAAAAGATTTGAGAAAGGTATAATCAAAAAATTAACTAGAAAAGTGGGAAAGTAAATTCCAGAGGGCATTAAAATTGAGTCATAAACACCACAGACCCACCTGAAGTAGGTAGTCATTAAATTACTGTGGGATTCTATGCAAATTATACAGTGGGGCAGACCCATGTTTCTCTAGTCTTGTTCAGATTCATTGGTATGGGTGTGGAGGAAACAGGGAGATGGACTTAGCTTGCAGCTTTGGCAAAACAGACCAAAGCAAACAGGGAATTGCAGGGCAGTGAAAGGGCATGACTGGGATAGTTAAAAGTGGAACTTAAGTTTGATCAAGAGGGAAGAGAGGACATCAAGAGGGTGATAGACTGCAAAGATAGAAGGATTAATAAATTGGAGAGTTGGAGGTTGGATTTGGAAAATTTCTGGGGTCGTAGTTTTGGAAGGGCTGATCTAGAAGATAGAAGTGCAGGTCATAGAGTGAGAAAAGATTGTGGAGATGTTGCAATTATGGGTAGTAACCAAGTTCACAATAATCTTTTATTTCTCCAGGGAAAAAACATAGAAACAAATACATGTGAGCAGGAGGAAATGAGAAAGGATTAAACGTGATTCTGTTGAAAAGATGGGCAGATTTTCAGAAGTGGACTGTTAAATCGCTCCTTCAGGCATTTTATGGAGAAAATAATGACAGGTGGCAGCCAGTTAAGAAAAGGACACTATGAAGACCTCATTTCTCAAAAGGAACTATGTACAATGAAGTCTCCAGCTAGAGGTCTGCTATAACACTCCTCTTTTAAAATGCATTCAGTTTATCAGTCATCTACAGCTCGGTATGGATGATGATAGACTTATTCCAGGGATCTATGATCCCTAACTCAGATCTCTGCCATGAGGAAGTGGGAGTTATCAGCAGAAAAACAAAAATACTGACTGGTGTTCATATTAACATTACTTGTAATGACCAAAAAATGGAAACAATTCATATGTCCATCAACTGATGAACAGATAAATAAAATGTAGTATTTCTATCCAATGGAATATTATTTGGCAGTAAAAATATGTGAAGTTCTGACATATGACACAGCATGGATAAAACTTTTATTATACTAAATAAGACTTTTACTATACTAAATCATACATTGTATGATTCCATTTCTAGAAAATGTTCAGAACTGGCAAATCTGTGGAGACAGAAAGTAGATTAATGACTACCTGGGGATACGAGTATGAGAGGTTGGGAATGACTGCTAAGGGTCAAGAAGTTTCTAAGGGAGATAAAAATGCTCTAAAATTGATTGTGGTAATAATGTAGGCACAACTTTAAAGTATACTAAAAAGAAAAACACGGGACTTCATAATTATTTGGGTGGATTATATCTCAATAAAACTGCTTTTTAAACAGGAAAACTCTGGGCTGTGGGCAGAGATATGCTGAGGTACTCCTTGGCAAGGCCCTGTGCTCAATTCCCAGAACTAAAGGAAACAGAAAGAAACTGTGACTGAGTTCAGGTGGGCTTTGGACAACTGGAAGGCAGCATTAAAATAGACTACAGGGAAGAAGAAATTGAGAAACACTAAAGAAGCTCACTTTTTGGGATTCAATTGAGAGCCTAGCTAATAAATCGTCCTCTGTGGGCATCTCTTAAACCAGCTCCACTATCGTCTCGGGCACTTCTGCTGCCAAAGTTGCTAATGCTTCCCGGCAGAAACTCACCTCAACCACCAAACCAACCCAGAGTTTTCAGAGCTCAGGGCTTAGAGCTCTCCTTAGTTTCAGGTAAAAATGGGTTGAAATCTTCACTCTGCTGCAGGTTTCATGTGTGACTTCAGGTATGTATGTCTTTATTGTTCTTGGTCTCAGTGTCCAATGGAAAAAACTATGGTACCTGTCTTATAGCATCATTGTAAGAATTAAATGAGATAAGAAAGACAAAGCACTTACTGCAGCAGCTCACACCTAATGACTGCTTAGTCATAATAATTGTGAAATTTTAGAAATATTGAGGGATGGAGCTAGAGATTCCAATATATTTTGAGGTGCATACTCCAGTACTCCCCATTTATGCTCCCCAAGCCAGGCCAGTTGAAAAGAAAGAAAAGAATGAACGCAAGTTAAGTCTGTTTCCTCCCTTCCTTCTCTCCCCATCCAGTGCTTTCTCTGTGACAAACACATCTGTCTTTGGGTGAAATTGATCCTTGCTGTCAAGAATAAATGGCAATGTCACAGGAGTGACTACATTTCCACCCAAATATCCAGACCCATTGCAGAACAACTGCCATGTTGCCACCTTTTGTAAAATGAATCAGCCCCAATGCCATCAAATGGTCTTTGTAAACTTGTAGAAAAAAATTCACCAAAAATACATTTAACAGGTTTGACATTAACAGTTCGACAAGCATTTACTAGCAGGTAATCATAACATTTCTGAACTTGCAGATCTGTGTTCTAGCAGGTAGATAGATATCCAGATACATTTGAAAATGCAATTTATTAAGTAATAAAATAACTACTTACTATTACTTATTAATAGTCATTATTTAAAATTAATTATTACTTATTAAAATTAAAGTAGGCACAATGGGTGTGGAGACACATGTGAGAGAATGATTAGTTTTATTGTAATGGAAGTCTTCAGCGGGGAGACATCTGGTCATCAGCCCTTGGAAAGATAAGAAGAAATTTTAAAGCAAGAGAAGGGGTATAAGGATAGCAACTGACCACTGTTTCAGTACCAGTCCATCCATTGGAAATCATGGGATGCATTAGAGAGCACAAAATTTACCACTCTTGAAAGATTCATCTCAGAATTCAGTCTCTCCTGCAACTGGTTAAAATGAATACAAAAGAAAGGTCAGCTGACTTAGCAGTGATGACATTGGGTGGACCATGTTTTCTGAGAAGGCTGATGGCTCAGCTCTAAGTGGAAACTACCTTAATTAATCCTGTTTACATATAGCTGACTTCCGCAAAGAGCTGAAATAGATTCTCTGGTAACTTCTTTGAGTGGGAAGCCATCAAAAAGTCATGGAATTACTAAAAGCAGTAATTACTAAAAGCAGTAACTTTCACCACCCCTAACTGGTAACTGTTCAAAATGTTACTGTTTTCTTTATATAACTTAACTTGGTCTAACACTTAGTTTACTATTCTCATGTCTTTCACCAGAAAATCTAAGTGTTCTGAAAACAGAGGTAACCTCCATATTACTTGGTATTCTATCACCAACCCCTTCTCCAGTACCTGATCCATAGTAAGTATACCATAAATACTTGTTGAATGCATAAAATCAATATGCTACAGCAATCATGACTTTAAGGTGCATGTCCTTAAAAGGTTTGATCTTGTGAACAGTTTTAGAACTCAAGAGACTTTCATTTAATTCCATTCATCATTTGATTCCTCACAACGTGTTTGAAATTATCTGTCACTCAAAGTGATTCATCCTTTACAGCCAACCACACAAGCAACAACACAGGACCAGCTGACGCACAAGTGGTATGTAGAACATAGTTGCCATAATAGGCCTACTGATTTCAAGCTACTTCCTTGGGGAAGGGTCACTTCTCTCGGTACATCAGTTGACCACTCAGTGAAGCCTGACTGCTTAATTAAGCTCACATTCCACTTAAACCATGTATTTTCAATACTAAATAATAGTTTTACCTAAATATTTGGAAAGGTCATAGACTAGTAAATATGCCTAGACTCATTTAGTTGTGTAAGAATAACAATTCTGTGGTTCAATAGAGGAAGAGAGGGGTTATGAGAAGGGCAGGATGGGCTTATAATATATTCAGGAGCCAGGCACGGTGGTGCGTGCCTGTAATCCCAGCACTCGGGAGGCTGAGGTAGGAGGATTGCTGCGAGTTTGAGGCCAGCCTGGGCTACAAAGTGAGTTCAACTGCATAGCAAAACCCTGTCTCAAAAAAAAAAAAAAGAAATAGAATATATTCAGGTAACTAACAACAACTTTATGCACATTTGGATGAAAGAGAATAAATGAAATTGGCCATGATAGGGAATTAATTATGCATGCTACTCGAGTCAGAATGTTGGCTACAAGCTCCAAATGTCTGAGCACTTCTTGGTTTGGTGGAAAGAACCAAGAGCTATTGACAGAAGCAGGAATAAAAGCTACAGTAATATTGCTGTGGGAAACAAGGACTCTCAACTGTTACTGTAACACATTATCTAAATGACTTTAGAAAAATCAGGTTTTTCTTCAAATTAATATTTGTATCCATAGAGTGCTTAAATTACATCTTATAACTGAATGGCCAGTGCACACTGAAATAGCTTCCCCTAGGTCACAGTTCTAGAAAGCCAGGGAGACCATGAAGGATAAAGCAGCACTACAATTAATCTTTGATCCTGGAGCTCCTAGCCTGAAGGGCGTGCCATTCCTGCAAGTCCCAGTCCTTTGTTTTGGTCCCCAGATGTTCCCACATTCTCCTGGTCCTGTCTTGGAATTTTCTGTCCATCCTCTGGTGACCTCTGCTCTAGAAAATGCTAACTCGATCATGATGGTCCCCTTCTGCTAGACTACCATCTGTTCTCCAGACATACTCAGAATTCACGAATTTGGCATATTTGGGACTAGATCCTCTCCTGCCTGGTCTTTAGAAGTTCTTGTTAGACCTCAACTGCCGCACCTACTGTTGGATTTTACAGCTTTTGTTACTGAGGATATGAGATCAGGTTTCTTCAGGTTGAAATCAGAAACACTTGGGTCATACACATGAACGTATTCCTCCCCTAAAATAACTAATCATTATTCAAAACTTAAGTATAGATCTCTTTAACAATCTCCTAAATCAAGGTGAATTTTCTACTCGGGGTGTTTCCATGAGTTCCCGGAGTCTCACAGTCAAAGAATCAGTTCCACAGTCATCTCCCCATTTCTTCAAGAAGCTCACCAGTAAATGTCCTGATAACACAGCATACCCCAGTGATAGCTTTTCTTCCTATCCTACACTCCACCACCCACTTTTGGCAAGGTAAAACTCCAAAGTAGTATGCGCATGGAGACTTGCAAACTTCAAAATACACAACGGTGAGAAATGTAAAGTTCAGGTTAGTAGCCCAAAGCTTTCTTTATTGAAAACTCTTATATGAAGTAGAGAAAATACACTACTGATTTTAAAGAAGAAGGAGAAGGAGGAGGGAGTAAAGTCAGCAGCTTGGGTTTCAATAAATACAGAAAAACCGAAAGTGAATCAGCTAACATTTAGGACTTCTCTGTAGGAGAGAATATTTCGCCCAAATAGAGAGGTCAGTGGGCTGCCATGTAACATCTATTCTATCAGCTGGGACATTTTGCTCTTTAGCATAATGAAGTTTGTAAATAAAGCTAACTCTGAGTTGTTTCCCAAGGGAAGCATGCAGTGCTTTGATGGAATGTCAAGACGTAAGGGGAAAAAGATATCATCAATAAACAAACGCACAGAACTGAATCATTACATTCTTTTTGTGAACAAAACCGTCTTTATTTCTAGCCTGATGCTAGGAAGCCACTGCCTCTCTTCTTTATAAATAACTTGGCATTTGGAGGCTACCTTTTGTAATGGCGTGTAACAATCTCTGTATATTTCCCCTTTGTGTACCCATTGCATACCAATTGTTTGCATTCCATTTGTCAGCATGTACATTTGCACTGAGTACATTTGTGTGAAGGGGGAAAAGACCCAGCAGTCACACAAATCTCAACACAAAACTGCAGGTGTTTACACTGCTTGAAAGGCTTATTGCCTTTGCTAACTCCCAGAAATATAATATTCCGTTAGACCATAGTAAAATGCACTTTCTTCCTCTCACAGATGGATTAGGTAAATTCAAAGGAAAATGGACCTGCCCCACACCCTAAAAGGTCATGATTTTTATTTCATTTACATCCATCTCCAAAAGAGATATGTAAATAAAAGAGGGCAATGAGAATAGAGCTTGATAAAAATCAAATTGTCAAATGGGCAAAGCACAGTGAATTATTAAAGACTTGGACAAAATTATCCAGAGATATTCATCTAGCTTGACCTTTGTTCCCCAACTGAATTACTGTTCTTGCTCTTTTCAGGGTCTACCTTCAGAGGGCCAGTTACAATTGTGGTACTGTAATAGTTTCAGATTTCATTTTTAAGAATTCCGAGGTTCATGAGGAAAATAGTAGACCACTCTGGAATTTCACTTAGAAGGAAATTCACATTTAAATCTTTTTAAACTTTCTGAAGACATTTTTATAAGATTAAAATTAAATATATACAAAGGAATATTTTTATTGCTGATATTTGTTAAAGTGGGTGAGGGATAACGGATGTGGGGGTAAAGGAGCAGCTACCTGTGTCGCTGTCTAGACTATGTTCTAAGCCTTCGAGTTCCACAGAAGTAAGGGCTCTAGTTGACCTCCAGCCCTAAAGAGATTTCTAAACTCTGTTCGTGTCAACTATATTTCTTGGAACTTATTGTTTTTTTAAATCTCACCCCACTCACACCACAGCATGATCGTGTGGCTTCAATGTTATAATGCAGTTCTTTCAGTCTGTGCCCTGAGTACATATTAAGCAATCTAACTCCTACACTTAGAATCTCACCAAAAAGAATAGGGAAAGGGAAGGAGGGGGGATGGGAGGAAAAGGGAGGGGAAGGGAGAGGAGGAAAGGGAGGAAGGAGAGGGAGGGGAGAAGAGGGGAGGGGCGAAGAAAGGAGCAGAGAGGAAAAAAAGGATATGGACCCCAAAGAATTTAACTTTGTATGAAAATTTAGTGATAAAATAGCAAAGATTTTTCATGATATGTTAAAATATAGTCAAACATCTCTAAAAAAAATAAAACCTTTGGGCTTTTTATTTAATTTTCCTTTTTGAAGACCTATCTAAAGCATGCAATAAACACTGGCAAAGCATCCATCTCTCCAAAGAGAGACCTGTTAAATATTTTTGGAAGTAAACTTTCAGTTGGCATCTTTCAAAACACTTATTTCCAAAAATCTTCAAGCTAGAATTACAATTGTCTGGAACCCAATCTGTCGGTAAGCAAAACCTCAGCACCTTCACTCTTAGTAGTGCAATGGGCTGAAGGGCAGATACGCTGACCGCTGGCTCGTTTCTTGCTTTGCCATGTAAATCCACTTTAACATAACTGGCGCGCACCCTAGCTTTTAGAGTGATGGCTCTGCCTAGAAGCTGATCTAATTGGATAAGCTTATAGAATATTTCCATAATGAAAAAGAATCAGACCAAACCTTTCAAGATTTCCATCGTGAGTCTAATGGAAAGTTTGCTGGACAGGGAGTGTTACCATCTAATGAACTGGCACCTGGCCAAGTCAGTCAGCCCATCTTGCTTCCATTTTCCTACGTTGTAAACTAAAGACATCTGGTAGCTCCTTGGTCATGGGGAAGGAAAACACTGGGCTTTTTCCTTAAAAAGTCAATTACAGTATTGGGTTATATGTGTAGAAAGATGCATCCAGCAAATGTGAAAGCACTGAACAAAATAATAATGTGCCTAGAAAATTTAAAAGGTCTTTCAAAGGACTTGACTTGTACAAGATAATTAAATAATGGTAATAATAATAAAGTTCCACTTATGAAGTATTTGTTTTGCTCCATGACCACATTTACCTATTCACTTCATCCTAATACAAAAAATCCTATGAGATACTTGTTATTTCCTCCAGTTTACACCTGAAGAAGTAGACTCTCTGATGCATTAAGCCATTTTCCCAAGTTCACCCCTCTAGTAAGTAGAAAATTTGGGAAATAAGCCCAAGTTTCTCCGATTCCAAAGCCACCTACATTTATTAACTTTCTCTTAAAAGAGAACAAGGTGGGCCGGTGAGATGGCTCAGCGGCTTAAGCGCCTGCCTTGCACGCGCAGGCCCGAGTTCGACTCCCGGAACCCACATACGAAAAAGGGGCCGGTGATATCGCTCAGCGGCACGGGCGCCTGTTGGCGCGTGAGGTCCTGAGGTCGTCCCCCCGGTACCCACAAAAAAAAAAAAAAAAAAAAAAAAAGAGAACAAGGTTTTGATGTATGTGTGCTTAACTAAGGATCATTAATAAATGTATGGAAGCAACTATATTTATCATAGTTATGTATATATGTGCATATATATAGCCTTACATAGTAAATGGGATTTATAAATTTACATGTGACAACTTGGTAGTGGGTCATCCCATCATCTGCTAAAGAATCTGCACCAATAAAAATTACTCAGTTTGTCTATCATGATCCAAAAAAGCAGGGGCTGTGACTGTACAAGTTCCTTTTGCTTCCCCACCCCTACGCCTGATTCATTCTCTTTATTAATTGACACCTCTGTGTCCAATCTAAAACACTCAAACACAGCTCAGCTGCAAGAATAACTTAGCCAAAGTGGGACTTCCTTTGCCCTGAGTCTAACTTTGGCGACCTTTTCATGTTTCTCAAAAGTATTTACTTATATTCAGTTTATCTCGTCTTCTCCACTAGAAACAGAGTTCATTGTCTTATTTATCTTTTTCTTTTGTGCATAGCATGATACTGATTACATGGTCAGTAGATGTTTAACTGGTGTATGATGTATGATGCACAGATGATCAGAACTCAGAGTACCAGGCGTTCGTTTAGTAGTGACACCCTTTACAATTCCCCACATCCAGTTCCCAAATAGCACTCCTGTGCTGGCCAAGCTGTTCTTTGAAACATCTTTGGAAATACAGGTATTTGAGATCTAGGAATCCCCACATCCAAATCTGAGAGTCTCGTGGGACTATGGAATCAACAGCTTTTTCATGGGGAAGATATCACCTCAATGATCAGTTTCTCTATTTACATTTCTCATCCCAACACAAATGTAAGGGTATTCATTTTGCTATACCAAAAAAAAAAAATTCAAATTTAAGGAGAAAGAAAATAAGGAATGTAACAATTTCAGTAAATAGAAGTGACCCCACTCAATATTTCTTTCTGCAAATCTAGAGCAAGAACTTCCAACTACTCAAATACTAAAACTTGTCATCTGTTACTCTTTAAACTAAAATCACAAACGTTTGGAAAAGTAAAATAACTTTTCAAAACACAAAGCAAAGCAAAGGCCAAATTTTTCAAGTTCAAAAGCCAGGTGAATACTCACAGACACAATCTGAATAATTTTAACCATACAGCTGAATATGTGCTATCACATCTTATGGGCACCATTTGGAATACTTTTGACTTCAGGAACATGCTTTGGTTCAAATACTTTAAATATCAGGTTGAATCAATGAGCTAAAAATGAAAGTGTCAAGTGAAGGTATCACAGTGGAAAAAAATTTTTGAAAACACCCAAACCCGAAAACAATGACAAGGGAAGGGCGGCTTCCTTACACTGCTAACAAAGGAAGGAAAATGAATAAGGCAAATGGTCCTCAGCAAAGGCTCTTTCTCAAAACAAAGGCATTTAAAGTTAAATCTAGATGGTCCTTTTCATCTTCCTCTGTATTGCACATGGTATGAGTATATGAGCACCATGAGGTTTGGATGTATAATAGCAAATTTATAGAGGAAAATGCATTGGCTGAAGCGTTGATAGCACTTAATCACTGTGGAATGATGATTATGGAGTGTTTTACCTCCGGTTTGTTCTGTAGTTTAAAGATAATATAATACTTTTTATGATGCTGGTTATTTGTGCATCCACTTGTGAACTGAATAAAAGGAAACTTAGAACATAAGACCTCAAATATGTTAAATAGTAACTTATCATATTAAGTGGGCAAGAGAAGAGAAATAAATTAGAGAACATTTTTCAGTTGGTTTGACAGGTGTTTGAGGAGATTATCTACTGTGAGCGTTTGATTTGTTAATAGGTTATTTTTTATCTGTGGTTATTTTTGATAGGGCACTATATAACTGAGGCTGTGTTCACAAAACAGCTGCATCTATTATCTCTTAAAAAGTCAAGCAAATGTCTTAGTTAAATATCCTTTTCCACTAAATGGAGCAGTCATTTGACCGCTAGGAGACTCAACCTGAAAAAACTGTATAAATGTTCAAAGAGAAAGCAGCATATTAATCACATACACTATTCTACTCTTGCTAGTAGATATAATCTATAGCTATATATATATTTCACCTACAAAAAGTTATAATCTAATCTACAAACAAAGTTCTAAGAAAAAAATGGTTATAGACTGTCATCTTAAAAATCAACACATGAGGGCCGGTGAGACGGCTCAGCGGCTTAAGCGCCTGCCTTGCAAGCGCGAAGGCCCGAGTTCGACTCCCGGAACCCACATACGAAAAAGGGGCCGGTGATATCGCTCAGAGGCACGGGTGCCTGTTGGTGCGCGAGGTCCTGAGGTCGTCCCCCCGGTACCCACAAAAAAAAAAAAAAAAAAAAAAATCAACACATGGGCCGGTGAGAGCTCAGTGGCATAAGCGCCTGCCTGGCAAGCACAAGGTCCTGAGTTAGACCCCCGGTACCCACATAAAAAAAAAAATCAACGCACAAATCTTCAAAATGATCGAATTTGCATGTCAAGCATAATGTAACAGGTTTAGATGGTTAATCTCATGCTGCAGTATCTCATTATAGGTAGGAAAATTAAAAGTAGGATGGTATAGAGCACTGCAATGGAGCTTCAGGACCAGGGAGTCCTAGATTTAAATCCTAGTTTCATTGCTTAGTGTATCTATAATTACTTGGTAGATTAATCTTTTTGAATGTCAATTTCCCAATTCATAGTAGCTCTGGTATTCTATTACATAGTAGGGTAACCATAGTTAATAATAATGTAGTTAGTGTCACAAAATAGATTAAAAAATGATTTTGAAAATTCTTACCATAAAAAATGGTAAATGAGGTGATAAACTACTTACCCAAATTTGATTATTATACAATACACATATATATAGAAGCAGACATTACACTGTACCCTGTAAATATGTACAATAAGCATGTGGTAATGAAAAATAAAAGTTAAAAAAAAACCTTCCCAATTCATTAAATATGCTTATAAATCACCTGTATTGGAAAATAAAATGGATTGTGATGATCATCATTAAATATTTATTTATTGAATATGCATTAATTATCAGGACTTTTCTATGCACTTAGAATACAGACAAAACCCCTTACTGTGTGGAGGTTACTTTCTTGTAAAAACAAAAAATAGACAATAAACAACAATAACAACGAAAGTACTTTTTATGGTGTTGTGGCTTGTATCGAGATGCCCCCCCCCAAAGCCTCATGTCGTTATACATGGGGAGTTTTGAAAGTGGCTGGGTTAGGGTGAGTGACTCTGAATTAAGAGTGTGATACTGAAATTAAGGGCATGATGCTGGGATTAAGGATGCCCCACCTTGGGTGTAAGTGGCACCCCTCAAAAGACTTGTAGCCTGGATGAAGCATAAAGGCAGGCTTGCTCCTGCTGCTGCTGCTGCTGCTGCTGCTTTCTGCCTGCCATGCCATGGACTGTTTCTCCTCTGCAATGCCCCTCTGCCATGCCACCCTGCCTTGGAGCCAGCCGATTATGGACTGAAACCTCTATAAACTGTGAGCTAAATAAACCTTTCCTCCTTTAACTTTGGGTGTTGGGTATTTTGTCTCAGCAATGAGAAGAGTAACTAAAATATATGGTATTGTATAAAATAATAAGGACTCTGGTTAAAAATAGAACATCAGAGGGAGGTGTTGTGGTTTCATGTAGTGTAGTCGAGGTAGACATCATTAAGAAGGGAGCATCTGGACAAAGATTTGACAAAGATTAGGGATGCATCCCACAGACATCTGGGGGAAATGAGTCCCAGGCAGAAGTAAGAGAAGTCTGGGCTGGCGACATAAATTAATTCAGCAATCCTGGCATCTAATGGCATTAGGATAAACTCTACAAGATTACTAGACGTTAAGTAGGGAAGACTAGAAAAGAAGATCGCCAACAATTGAGCCCTAGTGCACAGGACTTTTAAAATGTTGAAAAAAGAAAAGGAATTGAGCAAAGAAGGCCAAGAGAGAGAAAGATTTGTGAGATAGGAGGAAATTGAGGGGAGTTATGTGTCCTGGAGACCAAGAGAAGAAAGGAGGAGGAGACAACTCTGGCTCTGCTGATGCTGGGGAGGTTCTGGGAGATGAGCACCTGCCCCGTGGACCACCTTGAAGCCCGCTGATGCTCCAAACCACAAAGCTCACATTACTAATGCAGAAGTGGGTGATATTGTAGTCCCGTCTATTTAGAGCACCCTAGAATTAAAACAAAGTGGTATCAGAGATCTCTTGCACCGTATGTGCTCACCCTATTCACAGACCTCTTCATTACTGGCCTATAGCAATTAAATCCCAACCAGGAACCTATTAGAGAGGAAAAGAACAAGAAAAGGCTCACATTGTCCAGTGGAGTAGAAAAGAGTCAAGAATAAAAATAGAGAAAGAGAAGCCAGGTGTGGTGGTGCATGCCTGCAATCCCAGCAATGTGGGAGGCTGAAGCAGGAGGATCTCAGGTTCAGTCCCACCTCAGCAATTTAGCAACTTATTGAGACCTTGTCTCAAAATGAAAATTTAAAAATGGTTGGGAACATAGTTCAGTGTGAAGAACCTGAATGCAATCCCCAGTACAGCTAATTAATTAATTAATTAATTAGGACTGGTTAGCACACATAAATCTCAGAGTCAGGATTTTCTGAATGAGTCTTTCTGAGAGAGTGTAGGAAGAAAACTCCCTGTTTTCAGATTAGCACCACTGCTGGTCTCAGGGAAGGGTCAGAAGAGTGAGCACCCAAGTTCTTAACCAGGGATCTGGTTTCAAAAGGCTCTAGGAAAGTCTTTTCACATACACATCCTAGAAATATTTACTTCTTGCTTTGGCTCCCTTGAGTTTTCTTCCTACCACTCTTTCATTTGATTTTATGCTCTGTGACTGTCAATCACAAATCATTAATCCAAGTTCCTATCTTGTATAAGGGATGATCAAAATATATGAAGAATATTTCAATTTTGAAATGTATTACAGTAAAAGACACATTGCCAATAATCCCCCTCAAAATACTCCTCTTTACTTTGAACACACTTATCCTGTTGTTCTTAACAATTGCACAAGCAGTTCTGGAGGTCTTCTTTTGTGAGTGTCTTTGCAAGGTATGACCAAAAAATGTGGTGAATGCTGCTGCTGAGTACCATCCAATGGAAAAGCAGGCTTGTAAAATTATTACGGTATGATCTTCCTTCTGCTTTGTTCACCAGATCTGGCACCATACGACTTCCAGCTGTTCCCCAAAGTCAAAATTTCCTTGAAAGGAAAAAGTTTTGGATTCACTTAGGACATCAAGGAAGCCAAAATAGTGCAACTAGAGACACTCAAGAAAAAGGACTTCCAGAGCTGCTTCAGAAAGTGGCAAGAATGATAGGGTAAATGTATTTGAACAACAAGGGAGTATTTTGAGGGAGATTAATGGCAATGTGTCTTTTACTGTAACAAATTTTTAATTTACACATTCACCATATTTTTCTATACCTAAACTGAAACTTATCAAGGTCTCATCTATCTCTCCAATTTAATCCTCTTACTGAAATTCTTTTGTAAATCCCCTTTTAATCATTCCAATTGCCATCATCCTTAAGTACTCCTATTCTTCTTACTTTATCCTTCCTATTCATCCATGCCTTGGTCCACTTTCTTTTGCTATAATAGAATATCACAGGCTGTTAAATTATAAATAACAGCAGTTTTGGGAGCTCACTGGAGATCTAGTAGTCCCAGTCAAATCACTGCATCTGATGAGGGCCCTTGTGCTACATCTTAATAACATGACAGATAGCATCACTTGATAGAAAGCACATGAGAAAGAGACAGGAAAAGGGAGTTGAACTCCCCCTTTAGTAACTAACTCATTCTCATAAAATATTTTCATTCATGAGGGTGATGTCCCTCTGATCTAACCACCTCATAAAGCTCTTACCTCTCAATGCAGTTACAATGGTGATTAACTTCCAGCATGAGTTTGAGAAGAGGCGTTCAAACCATAGCAACGTTCTTTCGGCCTCTGTGTTCTGACCTTCTGAAGGTTAGGAAGAATTCTGAGGGCCTTTCCTTTTCTAGAACATCAGTAATTAGTTAATATTCTTTCCACAAGCACTCACACTTCATATTTCCTAGTAGTTCTTTCCACCTAATCTTTCTCTCTTCCTCTCTAAGAAAAATTGACAATTCTGTTCTCCTAAAGTATGAATCCAATCTGTTCTTTCTCAGTCCCCTCATCTACTTATCTTTCTATCCAATTCTTCTCTCTGCTTCAGGCAGGACAATATTCTTCCTGGACCTCTAACAAATTATGTTTTCCTCCTTTCAATGCTTAGAAATGTCTCTTCTGCTTTTAAGATCTTTATCCATTCAGTAGCTTTCCTGCAACTCACATTAATCTCTTATCTTTTTTGATGTGTGTTTTGCACTTAGTGTTTATGCCAACACATTATTACCCACTATGCCAGTGATGGCGAACCTTTTAGAGACTGAGTGCCCAAACTGCAACCCAAAACCCACTGACTTATCACAAAGTGCCAACACTGCAATTAAACCTGAATACGGAGCATTTACATTAGGAAAAGCAACTCACACATTAACATCATTCATCTTTAAAGAAAAACACAATAACAGAGCTTTCAATGATCCAAACAGCTTTTTACTGAAATATAAAATTTGCATTTGGTGTGCTTTTGTACAACTAGCTTGATCTTTGCTCTTGTAAGCATGCTGATAATTTGTTAAACCTTGGCTCATACTTAGATAGTTTGAGAGCAACACACGCAGCACTCAGGTCACCTTAGTCTGTTTTTTGTATCAGATTTGATACCATTCAAAGCTGAAAACAACTTCTCACAAGCATAAGACTACCCAAACAAAGTAAGAAAAGCAATCCCAAGTGCTTTCATTGACTTAAAATTATGTGACAGAGAATTCCACACTTTAAGGATTTCATTTTCAGAACTGCCAACTGCGCTGTCCTTTTTCATCCCTTCACACTGTCTTCTCTATCTTCTCAAGTGTTGCACATAGGTCATGGAATTTATTTTTCCACATAGAGCTTTCTTGAAATTTCAATAGCTCCATTTCCAGATTTCCATAATCTAACCAGTGTAAGCAGGAAAGATCAAGTTCTTTAAATTTGGCTTCATCTGGAGAAGTAAGAAAATGCAGAGTTGTCTCCATTTTACGGAACTGTAAAAATCTGTTGCTAAAATTCTCTTTTGCAGCTGCCAAAGTACAAGAAAACTCCTTGTAGATTTCCTGATGACTTGTAGGATTGTCTGCAAATGTTGTAGAATTTTCTAAATTCATTTTTAGATTTGGAAAATATTTCAGCTGCCCACTTTCAAGGTCTGGGGTGACTTGGCTCACCTGGCAACAGAGAGGGCTCTGCCTGCCCACTGCAGTACGTGTGCCACAGGTCCCCCGTCACTGCACTATGCTATACCACCCTGTCTCAACTAGTGCAACAGTGAGCACTTTGTTTTATGAGAGTATAATGACAACTGATTTACTTTTCTATTTTTTATTTTTTTACTAATACATGTTTCCAGGGAGGGAAAGAGGAAGTATAAAGAATTAAAATGTGTTATATACATGTACCAACTCCCCACAATGAATGTAATCATTTGTTTGTCCTTTAGCTATTTCAAGTATGTGTCTCACCTCTCCAACCAGAAGCAAATTCATTGTAGGAAAGGGTACTGTCTAAGAAACTCTTGACCTCATAACTCCTAGTATAAATTCAGGTAATGTGTTATAACTTTTAACTCTTGCCACCTTGTTTTACACCAGTTGGCAGGCAACAAAATATTTAGTAAAACTAGCTTAATAAGATACTTCAAAGCAGATAGAGCTTTATCGTACCTCTGTTTTACAAAGGCTGAATTTGGTCATGAATATAGACTTTCAATACACGCTAGCTCACTAGACTGTGTTCGTTTGTGAAACACAGTTCTAGATATTTTGTGATCTAGCTTACTTCCAGAGATATAATAAATTTTATCAGTCTGAGCTTTCATTCCTAAACTCCAAACTCCATATGTAATTGTCTATTCAACATCTCCATGAGGATAACTGACCTGTTGAAAACTGAGCTCCTGGTCTGTCCTCACCCTAAAACAACACACACAAAAAAAACTATTTCATCACCTTCCCTATCTCAATTGACAGCAACCTTTATTTGCTCAGGTCAAGAGTCTTAGTGTTATACAGAATCTTCTCTTTCTCTCAAATCTTATATCCAATCTTGGGAAATCCTATTGGTTTTGCCAAGAAGATTAAAATATTTCCATACTTCAAACAATTCCCACCACCCTCATTGCTACCACTTTAGACCAAGCCACCATCACTTCCTACCTGGATTACTACAACAGCATCCTACCTAGTCTCCCTACTCCCGTTCTTGCCAAACAATCCCCTATTCAAAACATCTCATTGTCTTCTCATCCCACACAGAGTAAAAGGCAAACTCCTTACAATGGCCTATAAGATTCTGCATGGATTGGAACCTGTTGCATTTCCAACCACATCCCTTGTCACCCTTCCCTCTGTCCCTGTTCTCTAACCACACTAGCCTTGTTCCTACAACATGATAGATGTGGTCCATCATAGGACTTTGCACAGGCTTTTCCTGTTGTACTATTTTCCTTAGTATCCTAATGGCTAACCTCTATACCCACCCACCCCCCTTTAAAGCCTTATTCCCATTTTCTTTTCTCATTGAAGATATTTTAGTGGTCCAATTCTAAATTTAAATTTATATTTCCCTCCCTTGTTCTTCCTTTCCATAGCATTATCACTGTAGCCCTAATGAGAATTTGCCTCTCAGATATCCTTTCTCAGAAGCATGATTGATCCAAGGTCCCAGATGTTGTACTCTGAAATGCATCTCTGTGTTTACATTCTCTGCCATGTTTCCCAGGGGACACTCCCAGCCAGTGACTGGGCATGGCAGGAATGCTAACGTAGGCTCATTCCTGGGAGACACAGGACCACCCTTGTAGCTGACTTTGGACCCAAGATTCTCTGATGGCCTTGCCAACGTCCCTTAGACTGCACTGCAGATTAGCTGTTTCAAGCAAACTTCCCTCCCTCTCTCTTTTACTTGGGTCTCCCAAACTGTCCCAGCTCCAGTCCTTTCTGTGTAGCTCCCCAGCATCCCACATATACATATAGTCTTAATAAAATTTTGCACATTTAAATTAGCATTTAGAATGCTACCCACAGCATTTATTTCTCAGAAGATGCAGGAAAACATAATGTCCTGCTCATCTATCATATTCTGCTTATTTATTAATTTGTCTTTTATTGTCTAACAGAATACAAATTCCAAGAGAGTGGGAATTTTGTTAATTTATGCAGCCCAAATACTTAGCACTGTGCCTGACAGGTGCTCGATAAATATGTACAAGATGAATGAGTAACAAATGCTTTAAATACTAGCAACTATTAGTACTAACAACTAGACAAATTGATAAACACATGGTGATACCAATCAATTGTCACAACTCTGCTCCTTCCTAAATTCCCTAATTCTCTTATTTTCTCTAGTCCCCTCACACATACACACACACTAGAAAACCCTTGAGTTTTCCTACAGCAAAAATGAGATTGGAGAGAAAAGTTGATTTTAGGAAAAGATCCAGATTAATAATTGAATGACTGCCCATCTGTTCTGGGCAGCAAACTTACAATTCTGACTGAGCTATTTATCACGATTGCTTTCTTGTCTTTAACTTCATCCAGGATCTGCAGATAAACAAAAGTTTTAAAGGTCTGTTTTTTTTCAAGCTTGAATATCCATTCACTAGTAATCAAACTTGGCAGATCTAGTCAATTCTATTCTCTAGTCTCCCTAAATGTCTTTTTTGAGGGTGTAATAACAAGGATAAATAAACCACTCTCAAATATGATTCCGACTCCTGAAACTGGTGAGTTTCATCTTCGAGTGACTGATGCCACATGTGGATTCCATGTTTGAGGAGTTTAAAATGACAAAATGGGGAAATCTTATTTCACTAGAGCTCTTAAGTTTCTCTGGACGAGAACCCCACAGGGTTTTGGCCCAGCCCTAAGTGTCTGGGAGGATGGAGGAGGATGGTAGAGTCCAATTCTTTCTCATGAAGACTGATTTTACCTTCAGCCTGTGCCTGACCTTGCCTGCTGTCCTTGGGCAAGCCTTCATAAATGCCGTTATAAAGTCAGGCAGCTGAGACCCAATTCTGGCTTGACGACTTATTAGCTATGTGGCAAATTACCGCCCTGGACCTGTTGCTTCTTTTTTAAAATAACAATGATAGCACCTATTGCTCCACACCTTGAAAGATAAATAGGATGAGACACGTGTGCCTATAGAAAATGCTCAGTAAATATTAGTTATAACTGTTACTAATGTCAAAAACACAAAGGAAATTCAACCACATATTCAATGCTTGGTTTGTTCTTTTACCTCTTCGGTCATATGCTGATAGGAAGGTGCTTGATGGCATCCAAACACATCATAATAAGGTAGATTATAATTAGGGTTACTGCATCAAAATTTTATTAAAGAACAAGTAGAGGAAAGAAAACAGATACAGCCAATGCCAAAGCATCCTGTCTGCTTTGACCTGAGTTTCACTGGGCTTCACTGCCTTTCTCTAAAGGGTAAGAGAATGTTCATAAGTGTCAGGCTGCTGGCATTTACAGAATGTTTCATCACGCTTTCAAAGGTCCACTCCTTTCTCTTGCATAACTCATGAGGTCAGAATGGGCACCATCCTGAAAGCCAGGAGTGTCATTTCTGAACAAGGTCCAAGAGAGAACTGCATGTCCAAGCCAAGCACCAACACAGGGTGGCACTTGCAGTTTAAACCACGCTGAACACTTGTGGTGGGCCAACTTTTTAATATTGTCACGTTAACAGCTCTGTGTCCTCCATGACCTATGAGTCCAACATTTGCAACACACTGCTGAAAGTGAGGAGGTGGAGGAGAGGACAGCGTGATATAAACACTACTCTATGAAGTTCAAAAGTAACTCTGGAAGTTTCAATTATTATTAAAGCCAAACAGAGGGAGAAAGGCAAACAAGTGGCTTGGCACTTGCGCGCAGGCACGGCGAGGCTCTCTCCTTGTGAGCTCTGGAGGGAAAGCGCAGGTAAAGGAGCTTGGTAGAGACCCACGGGGTGGGGAGGGGGTGCTCGTTGCTGGAGCACAGGCTGATTGAGCACTCAGAGTGTTGCTTCCCTGTGTGCTCCTGGAAAGTAATGGATTGGGTAAGGAACGGTTAATAGGAAAATGTGCCTTGCTAACTGTGCATATTACAACAAAGAGCTGGCAGCTCCTGAAGGAAAAGGGCTTGTGCTGCTGCCGTTCAAACTTGTCAGTCAACTCGTGCCAGCAGCCTCAGCGTCTGCCTCCCCAGCACACCCTCATTACATGTGTCTGTCTGGCCTGATCCGTGCATCTGCTGAGAGACGCTCCTGACAAGTCAGGGATTTCTCCATTTCTCCTTGGTGCAAAGAGTGGATTTCTCCCTGCTTCTCTTCTGCCACCCCCGCTCCTCTCCCCAAGGAGGCTCCTTGATTTATGGTAACTTTGGATTTCCTTCAGTGTCTGCCTGTCCTTGACTTCTAGAATGGAAGAAGCTGAGCTGGTGAAGGGAAGACTCCAAGCCATCACAGTAAGTCTGAGCACAGTTATAACTCATTAAGGTGGTTGCTTAGAGGAACAGCACAGTTGCTAGCTGCCCCCGTCACGAGCCCCTGTAAGTGGAAAAACAGAACTGTCAGCCTTCGTGGATGTCTCTGCTTCTCTTAACCCTTGTGACCCTCTGCAGGAGTGCAGGGCAAAAGCTCCTGATTTTCATAGACAGTACCTATATTTTAAACAGCAATCAAAACTTTTAAGGAAGATTGGCTAACTATCATTTCACCTTCTGTGTACCTTAAAAATGCAATTTCTATTTGACAGACATTAGGTCAAAACACAGATCCCTGCTTTTAGAAACTTTAAAGCAGTGGATGCACCAAAAAGTTCAAATTATTTAAAGGAAGTAGGGGAGGAAAAAAAAAATAAAAATAACCTACAACTTTTTATTTGTAGTGTCATAGTACGTCCCAGAAAGCCTAACAGAATTCAAGTGAATGTTGGTGTACTTAAGCAAAGCGTTAAACAAGAGAAAAGTAGGTAAAAGCACGTATAAGATTAATTCTCAGAGATCGGTTTCCAGCGCAGTTATAAACTGAATAAGATCCTGATAGAGGAATGCAGTGCATGCAGTGGATTTGGAAAATATTTTGTTAATGCTGGGAAGGAAAATAATGCGTTTTTTATGTTTGTTCTGGGAAAGAGTCAAGGCAAGAAATGAATTACTTTTCTTAAGTGATCCAGCTATTTTTTTATTTTATAAAATGCTGTATTTGGCAGGAACTTGGAAATCTGTGACACAATTGTTTATCATTCACTGCAATTTTTGATGTAGTTTTTTAAGGAAAAAAATCTTTGGAAGTCAACACCTTAACTTCTCACATTTTCTGCCATTGAAATTAGCTGTCAGGAAGAAAGGATACTTTTTAACTGTTGGTGTACCTGGGTAGGTAGGAGGACATCTTTCTTTGCTCTACAAATTCTCACAGCCTAACTAATAATACTAATCCTAATTTAGGATTTTTATTAAATGGATACAGTAGCTCAGTTCCACCCAGAAAGGATTCAATAAGTGAAAATGTTTTCTTTGCCAGTGATAAGGAACCAGGAGTCCATTGAGAGGTTGTTCCTTTTCCATAAGGCAATACTTTTTTAAATGTCTAACTTCTAATTATATTTTCCTTTCTTCAGAAAACCTGTTGTTTGTTTTGTTTTGTTGTTAAACCCAGCCACCATTTCAGCTGTCCTGCTTGGAAGGGACAGGAGCTCCACTGTGCTCTGTTGTTTTTGGCATAGGCTTTTTACATTACAGCTGTTGTCTAAAGGTTACTTTACTAGACTGTGTGAGTTATGTGGTCACAAGCTCCACTTCTAACTGCTTCTATCTCCCAACTAACTAAATGAAATCATGTCTTCAACGAATATGCAAGTCCACCTTCCCTTTTTTGAATTGGGGCTCACCCTATTTTAAGCTTACTGCCTTCAGTGAACCTTGAAACTCTCACTGAAGCTGCACATATTCTAGAGATATGGCTGTGTTCAGCTTACTCAGGAGCACCAGGAATTTCCACTGAGGCTCCAAATCCAGAAAGAGACAGAATAAGGCTCATCACGCCTTCAGGCAGTCACCTGGGTACAAAGGTTCTTGAAACATATGCTTTTATGATGATTTAAAAAATATTAAACTACATTTTTAAATTATTCCATTAACCTAAACATATCCTATTAGAAAGAATCGAACAAATATCCAACATAAAACCACAAAGTAATTCTAGATGAGAAGTAATATACTTGTATAAAGGTTGCAAGGGAAAAATTAGAAAAAGTTTATGGGGACAAATTTCCACTAGTCTACACCTCATCAGGCTAAATCCAGTCACATTTGTCACCACCTAGAGGAAAAATGGAGCACTGGTGTCCATGGAAACAACACAGCCCCTCTACTCCCTGCCGGACACTCTGGGAAATGCCAGCTTTCCCCACCCTGGCCTTACCCAGGAAGCCAGCTCAGCTATTCCCTTTCTCCTGGGACAATAAAAAGGCACAGTATTCAGGGAGTTTGCAAGGATTATTTCACTTCTGGAAGTTTTTAAAATCTTCAAATTCTCTGACCTAGACTAAAACTCAAAGACAATCTTCTCACTTTAACTGTTGTCCTACACTGAAATACTTTTCATACACTTCAGAAGGCAATTGCCCAATCTACCAAGATACAAAAACTCACAGGCTTCATTTTGGAAAAGAAAAACTTTTATACTCTAAAACCTGTTTGAATTTTTCATTGAAATGTGTTCCACCAATTCCTGGCTATAAAATAAAATAATCTTTACTGTTATGTTTATTCCACCTGGTTCCAAGTGTTTAAAAAGTCACTACAAAGACTGCAAAAAAAAAATGAAAAATACATATGCCTATAATTTCATAGAATTAAGTGACAGTCTTCCTCTGAACAAAATGTTTTTAAGCACATTAAGTGCTGAATGTGGCACTTAGGCTCTCAAACTGAAAACTAAATTACTGTGATGGTGCCATTCATTTCTTACACCAGTAAATTGAATTTTCAATTAGTCAGAGTCCTCAATAATTTAAAGACAATGAGGCAAAATTGTAAAAGTACACAGAAACAATTGTTTAAAGAAGGTACTTCGGGTTGCAGGCACCAAATACAAACTCTACTTAATTACTTACTTTCATGTTCCTCCTCCATTACTTCATTCATATACAACTCATACTTTACTAAATTAATGCCCAAAGTACCTTTTAGCCAAAGACTTCAGCTTGCAAATATAATTCAAAAGCAGGGCTGCTTCGTACTGATTAAATATTATGTTTCATACATTAAAAGTCTCTTGAGGCTATTTTCAACTTAGTACATATTTTAACAAATAGCTGATTTTTATACAAAGGGAGAACTATCGAAAGAGACTAGTAATTTGAAATTTACTTTACACTGGTGAAACTGATGACGCAGTGTCCCCTGAAGCTTTGAGAAGAGTAGGATGAAGGACAGGCTGAATGTCTCACTGACATTCCAGTTATCTCCAGTTATCTCCAGAGAGTTCCTCTCTGGAAGGGAACACAGACCACAGTGAAGAACAGGGAAAAGAGCCAAGTAGATTCCCCTGGGGCGCAGAGAGTTCTCCTTAGGATGAGTAACATCACATGCACCCCAGGTATCCTCCTCCACAAGGAACAGTGTCTTAGCTCCCTTCTATAGGGACATTGGAAAATACTGTTCCTGATACGAAGATGCTCAAACTGGAAAACTCCTGGATCTTAAAACTGTCTGGATGGGGCTGGTGAGATGGCTCAGCGGTGTAATCGCCTGCCTGGCAAGCGCGAGGGCCCGAGTTCGACTCCCGGAACCCACATACGAAAAAAGGGCCAGTGATATCGCTCAGCGGCACGGGCGCCTGCTGGCGCACGAGGTCCTGAGGTCGACCCCCCGTACCCACAAAAAAAAACTGTCTGCAGATCATAGACTCGCAAAAGCAGTACCGTTTGAAGGGAGAGCTCAGAAGGGTGCAAAAAGAACTAGAGCCAACTGAGGAGTAGAGGAAACAAGATATCTGCCATTTTTATTCTCATTAAGGCCTAACTTGAACTGTTAGGAAGTTGTTTTATCAACTCATTCGCTCAAGCCTTTATCCAGCTGATGGCTTCACGTACCTACTATGTGTCAAGAGGTACGTATTTAAATGATAATTAGTTAACAAGGAAAATCAGGAGTGTCAGGAGGGAAAATGAGACAGTAGCCTGCAATTTTAAACAGCCTGGTCCAGGTTGGTTCACAGAGGAGGTGACATCAGCACATAGCCATGAAGGAGGTGGGTTCTGTCAAAAGCTAGACAATAGCAAAAATCACAAGCAGAAGCACCTGCCAAGGACTGCTGCCATTTGGAAAGGAGCCACACAAAGTCCTGACACCGAAATTTGAGCAGCAGAACCAGATTTGCCATCCAAAGTTGCTCATGATGAAAAACAAAAACAAAAACAAAACAAACAAACAAAACTCTCACATATCCCTAGATCCACTCCTTATTTCTTTCCCAGAGAATATTTTCCTGACTTATAAATACAGGAATTAAGGATGTAGAAATTTCTAGTTATTTCTTTACCTGGTGTTCCCTAACCCTGATGATTCCACTTCATCTCATTCTTTTTGTCAACATTTGGGATCCTCTAACAGTTAATAATGACTAATAACCCAAGGGCAGGACTGCTATGGAATCTGTAGGACCCAGTGCCCAATGAAAATGTGGAGACCCTTGTTCAAAAAATGCTTGTATTCAAAATTTCAAAATGGTGAAGCCAAAGCACTAAGCTAAGAGATGGGCTCCTCTGAGCACGATGCCTCGTGTCACATCACAGGTCACATGTCCAAAAAGCCAGCCTGCTTCTGCAGTCTAGAATGACCATGTCTATTTCTACCTCTTCCTTCTACCTGCACAAATGAAAGAGTGAAGAGCAAGCTAGCCCAGATCTTGACCAAAACTTTATTTTATACCTTTGTTTGGACCACTGTGTTACTTAGAGTTCTAAGAACTTCTTAAAGTACTAGTGGTTAAAAGAATACATAATGCAATATTTGTTACCCAACATACCTCATAGTTAAGAAAAAGTTGCAAAATCAGCTTTCACTTTGTCATGAGTATCCATAGACTTTCACATGAAGAAGGTACATGAAGATGTAGCAACCTCCCAAATTAAGAAGCTCAGTGCCAGAATGTTCAAACAATAAAGCCTCTGATAAGTTTTCCATACTTTTGTACCAAGATTAAATGTTTCTTCCCAATAGGAAAAAGTTTCTTCAAACAAATATGCTATGCCACATTTCTTTGCCAAACACAATAGGCCACCCATAAAGGATACCATGTGACAAAGTGCAATAATTTTACCTCATTAAGGAAGCTGCTTTTTGATAACAGGGAAAAGTTTTTCCAGTGTGCTACAGAAGGATAATGCTAATTTGCTAGATCCTCTACTGACAAGGATCTCCATGAACTTTCTGAAATATTAATGGATAGTGAAAAGAAAGATCTGCTTCTTTAGAAAACTGCGTGAGACAAACTAGAATCTAATGGACTAAGACTACAGTCTAAACAGATGAAGCACAGCTCAGTGCTAGAACTGAACCAGGACTTGTACTTCCTCATCTCCAGTCTCAAACTACCTAGCCTCTCTTTAAATAAGGGTATTTTAGTTCATTTAAATGTTGTCGTTTTGTAAAAAGACTGAAAATTTACTGACATAAGAAGTTCCCTCACCCAGAACCATGTGAGATGTACACTTTCCTAAGATATCATCAAAGATGTTTGAGAGCAAGATCTATGCAGCTTTTCCATAAAATCCTAAGAACGGAAAGCATTCCATCAAGCTATTTAAGACATGGAGCTAGGGAACCCTCCGAAGCTCTGAATGGAAGTCAAGGCTGGCTTCTGTCCCAGAAAACAAGTATTCAGTGTGTAACTGCATCAGTGATTGGCATGTGGTAGGTGACGCAGCATAGTTAGTCGCTGAGCTACCACTGTGAATCCTAATCAATCTATGCTGACAAATCTAGAACATAAAGAACATCTTCTATGCAAAAGAATTCTGAGATAATCAACAATAATAATAGCACCTATTTTTACATAGCATTTTTTTTACTTGTATTAGTATATGTTTGCATAACATGATGATTACATTCATGGTAGGGAATTTTTTTCCTTTCCCTCTACCCCTTTTTATTTTTCCAGCACCAAAGTCATTTATTTATCTTACAAGATCTTATAAAGTTATTTATCAAATATACAGATTGAAAACCAGACTAATAGATCAAAGAACATATAAAACATGTAAGACAATTGTAATAACTCAAGGTACACTTTTAGATACATTGTTCACACTGGGTTATAATACAGTACATTTTCTCTCACTTTTTGCCTGTCATCAGTCTTTTATTATACATAGATATATAGCATATATATCTATGTATGGTGAGTTTTTCATGAAAGAGAAACCATGTGATATTTAAGCTTATGCATCTGAGGTACTTCACTTAACATTATGGTCTCAAGGTGCATCCATTTTCCTACAAATGACTCAAATTTATCCTTCTTTATGGCAGAGTAGTACTCCATTGTATATAAATGTCACATTTTATTCATTCATCTGTTGATGGACGTATACGCTGTTTCCAAGATTTAGCTATTATGAGTTGCACTACTATAAATCTGGGTATGATTATATCACTGTGATATGATGTCTTTAACTCTTTGGGGAAGATACCTAGAAGGCAAATAGCTGGGTCAAATGGAATTTCTATTTTAGTATTTTGAGGAATCTCCGTACTGATTTCCATACTGGTTGTATCAGTTTACAGTCCCACCAACAATGGAGAAGTATTTCTTTCTCCCCACTGCCTCACCATCATTTTGTTATTGGTTGATTTCTTGATGGTAGCTATTCTTACTGGAGTGAGATGGAATCTCAGTGCTGTTTTAATTTGCATTTCTCGAATGGTCAGTGATGTTGAACATTTTTTCATATATTTATTGGCCATTTGTATTTCTTCATCTGAAAACTGTCTATTCATTTGAGATGCCCATTTTTTAAATGGATATTTAAATTTGGGGGAGCTAATATTTCTGAGTTCTTTATGTATTCTAGATATTAGTTCTTTGAGGAGTAGCTGGCAAAAAAATTTTCCCATTCTATAGGTTTTCTCTTCACTTTGTTGGTGGTTTCCTTTGCTGTGCAGAAGCTTTTTAATTAGAGGTGATCCCATTTGTTGATTCTGGGTATTATTTCTTATGCAACTGGAGTTTTGTTCATAAAGTCTTGCCTATACCTATGTCCTCCAGAGCTTAACCTATTTTGTCTTCCAGCAGATAAAGTGTTTCTGTTCTGATGTTTAGATCTTTGATCCATTTTTATTTTAGTTTAGTGCATGGTAAGAGACATGGGACTAGATTCAACCTTCAGCATGTGGATAGCCAGTTTTCCCAACACCATTTGTTAAAGAGGCTTTCTTCCAGCAAAGGGATTTGGCCCCTTTGTCAAAGATAGTATAGCTGAGTTTACCTGGAGTTGTTTCTGTGTCTTCTATTCTGTTCCATTGACCCATGAGTCTGTGTTTTTCTTTTCTGTTTTGTTTTGTGTTCTACTGTTGTTTTTGTTTTTTGGTTTTGTTTTGCCAATACTATGCTGTTTTTATCTCTGTAACTTTGTAGTATAACTTGAAGTCCCAGATTGTGATGCCCTCTGCCTTGCCCTTGTTGCCCAGAATGGCTTTTGCTCTTCTGCTTCCATTCTTACATAGCATTTAGGCTTCTAAAAAATAAAAACTTTCATTTATTATCTCATTTGTCCAAACAGTCCTATGACTATTTTCAAAAGCAGACGTTACCATCTCCATTTTATAGATAGAAAACCCAAGACCAAGAAAAGTTAAGGGATTAGTTAATGGTGCAACCTGAATCTACTCTTCTGATTTGGCAACCCTCACTGACTTTCAGAACTCCCTCAGATTAGTGTTCTTCACTCTTAGGGATAAAGTTTGAAGTGGAACAAGGAGAAGAACCCTTTGAGGCTCTGCTTTCCTCAACCACAAACCCGAGTCAGTCCTCCACCCCCTGAGGTCTGCTCCCAACATCCTCAGTCTGCCGGGAGTAAAGGTGGACAAGAGCAGAATGTGAGGCCTTTTCAGAAGCATCTGCTATTGTCTTAAAAGGCCTGGGATGGAATTAAAGTCATTTTCCAGAACATGAAATATTCCAAGCTCTTGTTACCTTCTCCCCATCCTACTTCCATTGCACAGTTTCTTACTTCTGGTCAGAACTTCTTAAGACCAAGGTATCTTTGTATGCTTTGGAGTTTGCCCCACAGTGAGCTCAGCACTAGCTGGTGCACCAAAAAAACCACATGGATGAGTGAACGAGTGAGTGAACAAGTACAGTTAAACTGAGAAGGGGAAAGCTAGTAGTTGTATGGCCTGCTAACAGATTTTCTTTTTCACTGGAAAAGACCAGGCCAAGCTTATCATCCCCCTTCAGTAATTCATAAGTTCGTGTTCGCTGTTTATCCTTGTTCCGTTTGGTCACTATTCATTACGATAAACAATAAGGGATAAACAAAGGAATAAAGGAGTAGTGCACACCCTGGATTCCATTTAGAGATCTATTAGAATTTATTATAAGGTTAGGAAGGAAGGCTAAAGTTACAAAATGGAATGAGGTTTAGAAAAGTCGTGCTTTTCAATTCACCCCATAAGTAGTAATGATAGCCATGCTGAATGTGGCCTTAAGAATTAGGGCTTAATTCCCCAGACTGACTTGGGAATTAGGTATTTCAAAGCCAGATGAAGAAAGAATCATAGAAAGCTCAGGGAAGACAGAGATTTCTTTGTCCACACTCCTATCCTCTTTACCCCATGTTCAGAAGCTGTGCTTCCAGCTTCTTCTGGACTCTTTCCCTGTCAGGTGGCTCCTACCTTTTTCCCTAGAGAACAGCTCTCTGGATTGAGCATTCCAGCATGATGTGCCGGAATCCGGTTCCCTCTAACTCAACCATCACGACTCTAGCCACTAAGCTGTGCGGCGTCCGTTTCCAGATTTTGATGCTTCCTCATATCGCGGGCTCATTGTAGACACGGAGAATGGCAGTCAGTGTTAAAAGGTGGTGATGAGAGTCACACAGAACTCTCGCCAGGACGGAGACCTTTGGTGCTAGAACAAATCCTTTATTTGGGGAATTGTGTTTATACTAATTTACTTTTCAGCAATAAGTTGTGGTATAAAAAGCATCATCCCTAATTTAGAAAATTAGGTTCAGCACAAGTTTCATCACTGGACCAACTACATAACTCAAAGTTAACACCCAAGTCTTCAGCTTCAGTACCTCTAAAGTTAAGGAAAACATTTAACTTGAGATCAAAGTTTGTTATATGTATGTATTAAAATGCCATGATGAAACACAATATTGTGTAAAATTAATATGTACCAAAAATATATACAGGAAAAAACTATTAAAAATTAATTTAAAAGTTCATAAAGTAGTCATGTATGCAGAGAACATATAAAAATCAAAAGTTATCTGAAAAACAACAGTCCAAAAATATTCCATTTCCAAGAGCTACAAAATAAAAAATATGTTAAAAACTAAAAATAATACTAGTAAGGAAATGTGCCAGATTTATATGAAGAGATGTTCATAATTTTTATACCTACTGAGGAAATATGTAACACTTACGTAATAAAACATTACGAAGTAACATAACATATGTGATCAGAGAGGCACACCATTCCTGGATGCACACATCTGAGTATAAAAAGGTTGTCAGATTTTTCCAATTCACTTACGTTTAGTGCAATTGTAATCAAAATCTCTATGGAAACAATCTCATTTACTGCAGGTAAAAGCATGAAATTGCTGAGTACAGGACAATTGGGCAACTGGTATAAGAAAACTAAAAACAATTTTATCCTTTGACCTAGAATTTCATTACAAAGAACTTATTCTAAAGAAAAATAAGAGACCCACACAGAAATGGACATCCTAAGATGTTCACAACATCCGAAATTGTTCACTTCATCTCTTATGGTACAAAGGTAAAAACAAACTCAGTGTGCAAAAATAAGGACTAACTGAATAAATATTGTGTGTATGTGTATATGTGTGTGATGGAAAAATATATACTTGTCAAAAATAATTAGAAGACTGATGACATGGTACATCGCTCTGCTGGTGATATATATATATATATATATATATATATATATATATATATATATATATTTGTGGCGGGGGTACTGGGGGTCAACCTCAGGACCTCACGTGCCAGCAGGCACCCATGCCGCTGAGCGATATCACCGGCCCTTTTATTGTATGTGGGTTCCAGGAGTCGAACTCGGGCCCTCGCGCTTGCCAGGCAGGTGCTGATGCCACTGAGCCATCTCACCGGCCCTGGTGGTATATTTTAAAAAGTCACATTACTAAACATGTAAAACAATCCTAATTTCATATAAATTATATCATGCAGCTACAAATTATATATATATAACATTATCAACCTCTAGTTATCTGGGTAATGATTATTACTATTAAGAGTAAATTTTTAAACTCCATAAAGGTGTGTAGTTTTTTATTTGGTTATTTGGTTAGTTAGCTAGCTGATATTTTTATTTGGTAAGGAGTGAGAAGAGATGAGGAATTGGTTAAGTTTTTGATTTTGTTTCTATTAGAATTAAATAAAATAATTTCAAAGTAGAACCGGAAAAATAAGTTAATGCTGTTAATTAAGACATTTAATAAGCAATAAAAGAAGACTTGCCCAATAAAATGTTAATTTGCCTCATTGGTGCATAGTCTAAATTATGCTGTATTGGTAATTTGTGAAACTATACAAGTAACTTGGAACAAAATCCTAATGTACATTTAAAAGTTGGTAGGGCCAGTGAGATAGCTCAGTGGCATAAGTGCCTGCCTGGCAAGTGCAAGGTCCTGAGTTTGACTCCCGGAACCCACATACGAGAAAAGGGCTGGCGATATTGCTCAGTGGCATGGGCGCCTGCTGGTGCACGAGGTCCTGAGTTCGACCCCCAGTACCCACAAAAAAAAAATAAAATTAAAATAAAAATCAAATAAAAAATAAAAAAAATAAAAATTGGTAAAGTATAGAAGTTACATCCTAAATCAGTAAGAAAGAACTCTGAGACAAAAGTTCAGATAATTACTTAAAAATGAGCAGGGATTAATACCTACCATAAATTAAAATATAATTCAGCTGGATTAAAGAATTGTATATATTTTTTTTTAATGTGGGTACCGGGAATCGAACTCAGGACCTTGTGCTTGCCAGGCAGGCATTTATGCCACTGAACTATATCACCAGCCCAGAATTATATTTTTAATATTAGAAAGCTGGAAGAAAATATGGATGAATAATTACAAGCTCTCAGATATGAAAAACATTAAAAATATCAGAACAATAGAAAAATGTTCTCAGTACTTCTACAACATCACAAATAAAATTAAAAGGCAAATAAGAAAAAGCGTTTATATCTAATATGGTAAACAAAATGTTCCTATTCTTAAACTCACAGAGAAATGAGTTGACACCACAGATAATTTTTTAAAAAAATAATACAAATAGCTAAGGAAATTATGAATGACATAATCATTTAACTCTGAAATCTCACAAAAAAAACCAGTGAGATACTATACTTTGTCCTACTCAAAATACTAAAGGGTTTTTTTTACTTGTAATATTCATGATTAGTAAAGGTGAGATGGACTCTGTTTTGTGGTAATATAAGTAACAACTTTATTCACTAGATTATTTCAGCAACCTGTGTGAAGAATTTTTAAAACATCCATACTCCTTACCTGGATAACTAACATCTAAGAACCTATGCTAAGGAAATCATTAGAGAAAACTGGTCCAAAATATACATATGGAAAACTTCATCACACAACTAGTTATAGTACCAAAAGACTCAAAACAATCTAACAAGTAGGAAGAAAGGGTATGATTAAGCAAAGTATAATATTTTGAATAAAATTTAATGTTTTCATGTTTACAAAATTTAGTTACATGGGAAATGCTCATGGCATAGGATTAAGTGCAAAAGGTGGACCACAAAACCATTTATAAGGGCCTCCTTGGGTGTTTTTTGTGTATCTATTTGTGTAAAAACGTATATCTGTGGTATGTGTGACTTAAAAAATGAGAACAAAATGCACCAAATTGTTGACAATTGTTTCAAAAATAGTCAAAGTCTGAGCAATTTTTATATTTTCTTTAACTTCGTTTGGATTTTCCAAATATTATACAATTAATGTATCTTATAAAGTTTATATTAAATAATAAAGTTAATCATTAATTTGGACCCAGCATCCCTATCAGCCAAGATGTCTTGAAATCTTGACTTGCTTATGTTTAATAATAGTATGAGTTTCTATACCTTGATGATCATTGAAGTCACCTGAAGCAGTTTTTAATGATAAAACTTCCAACCTGCTCCCACTTAATCCTTGAATTCTGATTCAGAAAGTTACTTCAATATGCTTATGTTTACATGTACGTTAGGTTTAGTTTTAGTTCTCTAACTTCTTATAGGACGTTGGTTTAAAAAACATTAAGACAGGGCCGGGGATATAGCTCGGCAGTGCAGCACCTGCCTGGAAAGCATGAGGTCTTGAGTTTGATTCCCAGTACCAAAAAAAAAAAATAATGGTTAGGACAGTCACCACCAAAAAAATATTCTTTTCATATTCCGCAAACTTGCAAGAGTAAGGTAAAAACCTTTGTAAAAAGCCACATCAAAACCAAGATACACTGCATTCCCATGATCTAGATAACTTTGTTTCTTTGTTCTTTCATTTACATTATGGGAATAAATATGATCCCTACCTCATAGAGATTTGGGGAAGATTAAATAAATTGGTATATTTTTGTGTTTAAGTAGCTCCTGACATATAAAAATTCTCAGTAATCATCATCTGCAGATCTTGGAATAATTAGGCCACAAGAAAAAACTAAGTTTGCAACTTTGGGTTTTATTTTCTTTTTTGTTTTTTGTTTGTTTCTTTTGTTTTGTTTCTTTGTTTTTGTTTTTTGCAGTGCTGGGAATCAAACCCAGGGCCTCAGACGTGCTAGGCAAGTCTTTCACCACTATACTGCACCCCAACCCGAAATCTTTGTCTTAATCATCAAACCCTACATCCTAAACATCCATCTCTAAATACAACATTCCTGCCTGGCATGGTGACACATGCCCGTAATCCCAGCACTCAGGAGGCTGAGGCAGGAGGAGCACTATAAATTTGAGGCCAGCCTGGGCTACATAGTGAGTTCAAAGCCAGACTGGACTACATAGAGAGATTCAGTCTCAAAAAAATAACAATAAAAAGTCCTTGTCTAGATATACTTCATTATTCTATAGCTTCACCAGGGATTAATCAGTGACTTCACCAATCATTATAAAAAACAAAATTCACTTTTTTCCCCCTTCCAAAATTTGGGACATTTGCCACTTTCAGTCTTCTGATATATTTTCACTTCATCCAATATTCCAAGGAAATTACCTAACAATATTTTTCTGTCGTGTCTATAAATTTTTCTTCTCCCTGAAATGAAGCCAATTAGAGACTGAAGATTAGCGCAGCCATCATATTAGAGGCTATATTTCCTCTTGGATATCAATTTCCCTTTAAGTTGATTTGTTCCACCCTTTCCGGGATCAAAAGTATTCTCCTTAATCAAAAATAAGGAAACAAAATAGGAGTGGAGTAGTTCTATCTTATCGCTGTCATTTTTAACATATACCATGTATCTCAGCAGTAGTCTTAGTGGTTTTATCTTTTACTCTCACCATAACACACACACACACACACACACACACACACTAGCCTTTTGTGATTTCAGTGTTGTTCATGGGCTTCACATCTTCACAACACCCTAAATTTTTAACTTATTCATGCTACTAAAAAATAGGTTCCACTCTCTTAGTCTTGGTTTCTTGAGCTCTTAGAAGATCCCAGGTAGATTTTTAACAATTTGGTTTGGGTATTTTTATGGTCATTCTCTTCTCTTCTTATCTAAGATCATTTTTAATTGTGTATCCATGTTTTCCTTGTAAATTCTTCATGCCTCATGATCTATCTTCCCTCTTGAAATGTTTGCTCCCTTTTCAAGAATCTTTTAAAGAATTTCAATAATTTTTTCAAGAATTTTTAAAATCTACTTTCATTAAATCTAGTAAACTTCTAACCATGCCCAGAATTCATTTCTAGCAATATTATCTTAGCACGTCCCTGTTTTTTAAGGTTACCATGATTTGTACATCACCAGAAGCTCTGAATTCTTGGTGGTATTTAAGCTTAAATAAGCAGCTCCTACTATTGATCTTTTCAGATTCTAAGCAATGAAAATATTGGCAAAGCTAGTCATGAAGTCACCAGATATTCAGCTTTTAGCTGAAGGAATTGAAAACATTTGACTAATTGGATTCTCTCATCATTGCACTTACTCATTTCCAAGTTTTTCAATTGACTTAGGAAAATACCACCTATACACACTTCCTGCTCAGGTAGTATCAAGCATAATAGCAGGATGTTTTTGTTTTTCCTTACTTTTAACTAAATATTCACAAATGTGTTTTGCCTTTCTTTTGTGGAGATAGTGAGGAAAAGTAAAAACAGACCAGGACCGGGAATTAAGAAGATCTAATTTACAGTCTTGGCTGTGCTCCTAAGTATGTTCTTAAGCAAGGCACTTTATTATCTCTCAAGGTTTAAAACTCTTAAACGTAAAATGAATTATTTGGAGCATGAGAGCACTAAATCTCTTATAATTTGCCGTATCGTGACGCTGTGATTGTTCCTTTTGCTCCTGGTAGTTTGCTCATGTGAAATAACATGGACCCTCTCATTGCTCCTTTCTGTCATGTGGGCAAATTCACCAAGGTTTATTATAAATAATATCTGACTGATCCCAAAATAAACTTCCATGTGGGTTCCCTTCCTCCTCTACTCATGGAGGATCTGCCTTTGCCCTCCTTTTCTTTGCATAACGCCGCCTGCCATCATACCTTCACCTGTCCCTTCCCACACTCCCCCATCCTTACCACCAACTCTGACTCCCCCTCTCCACTCCCTCCATCAAACATCCCAACTGTATACCACATAGTTCCACCGAGTCTTCCCAACCCCACTCCAAACTTGGTGTGAATCTCTCATCTGTCATCCCAAACAGTTTCTTCTTTCTCCTGAATCCCCTATTTCCGTTAGTGATTCTGCTTCCCTGTCATTTACCCAGGCATACCAGCTTTCTACTCCGCTCGACCTTTCCTCTCCCTCATCCATATTGTCATCAGTTGCCAAGTCCTGACAACTTTAACTCCTTGCTCTCTGGGGCATCCACACCCTCCGCTCCATCTGTTCAAGCACTTGAGACCTTTTGCATCTTTGCAGGAACCCAACTGGTTTATCCCCTTCCAGTTCTCATCCTTCAATGCCTACTGCATAATGAGACTATATCAACTTCTCAAAACGTGGTTTTAACTCTAGTATTTTCTCCCTGAAAGTCTCATCACTCCCTATCTTAAAACATAAATTCCAAACCCCTTGTCCTGCCATTCAGTAGTCTTCATAAAGAATCTATCCTTATCCTGTTATTCTTAGTTTATTTCCTGCTACTGCCTACAGACTTGCTGTTCCAAATAGTGTCCCGATGTTCTAGTTCCAGGCCTTTGCTTATAATGAGGCTTCAACTTGAATGCCCTTTCTCCTCACTCTCCAGCCCCAGCAACTCCCCAACCTGCCTCTCAGATGCCATTCCAAAGACTCTCCTAACCGCAGGGTCAGCCAGACCCAGCCTCTCCCCGTCTCTCCTCAGCTGTCACAGTACTTCTGATGCTGTAGTAATGACGTGTATCACCATATTTCTCAGACTCTAGCCACTAACACAAATGACTTTCCTTCCTTATGAGAATATAAGCTTTTCAGGGAAAGCATCTACTTATGACTAGTTTTTAAATATTGCAGAACTCCCAATGTCACCTTGAATATAAATTTGCACTTAAGTGCCTTGGTATGGGATAAATTAGTAACTCAACAGCTCAGGATAAGTCCTGCCTTCTTGACAGAATCAGGCATACTCAAGTATTAGCTAATTATTAATAATATCTCCAGAATATATTAAGTATTGTGCTTTCTTTTATCAAGTATGTTATTGGGGTAAGATCTTTAAATCATAAGTGGTCATAATAACTTGATTGTTACACAATGCAAACAAATTAATTTTCAAAATAAGAGGAAGTCTTTCACAGAATTGGAATTTGAAGGTGTCAACCTTTAAACCGGCTGTTAGATCAAAATCTAGGTAATCGTTCACTGATAATTGAACACTGAAGAAGTAAACAACAATATGTTATTTAGAGTAGTTACTCTAGAGATGTCACGTCACAACAGCTACCTATAGACGTGCTCCAGATTCTGGGAAAATTTGGGTAAGCAAATGGCATTTCACATCTATTTCTTTCATGATCATTTGAGAAGGAATTAGCAGACTTTGATTAGTTCTGGTACATGTACTGGCAAAAGAGCTAGACATGAAACTTAAGGTTGACTTACAGTTTACTCTGCCATACTGTGACTAAGTTATTGCCATATTATTTTTCAGTAATGCTTCTGTCAGGATGATAACTTACAGCTAATGAATATCTTTTAAGGAAAACGTACTCCTTTCTTAAAATAGGATCATGCCGATAACATTACAAAATTACCTTCCCACCTACCTAGACTGACAGGAGAGAAGAATCACATTACCTGGAAGTGACAAAATACCGGCATTCCTTAGGAACACTTGCATAAGCCTGGTGTTGCCAAAACACTGCAGATGCCCCACCTCTACTCACATATTTCATTACCTGATTACTAACCCAGAGATGAAATCAACCCAAACTGGCAAGCAACCGGGGAGGGGAGGTATTGTTGGGTTCAGCAGTCTTCTCTACAGCTATTCAGGGAGAAATATGGATAGTTACAGTACCAGGTCTAGAGAATAAAAATGTGCTTCCTTCTGATGAGAGGTCCACACCTCGCTGCCTGTCCTGAGGCTGCCTCCAGCCCTCAGAACTTCACAATGGAGAAGACAAGGACAGGGCATGTAACTAACTTAACTAACTTCCCACGCAAAAAATGGTGAAGGGATTTGGCTAAGAGTGTGAAAGCTGGTCTCAGATTGTCTGAGTTCAAGTGCTGGCTTTGCCACTTATTTGTTATGAGAACTTGAATGAGTTATTCTCCCCTGAGCTTCCATTTCCTCTTTTATAAAATGAAAATTATTGTAATATCTCTTCGTTATTATAACTATTAAATGAAATAGTCCCTGTAAAGTACTTGCCAAAATTTTTGTCACAATAAATTTAAAATATTACTAATATTTTCTCAATACCAGCCTCTTGTAGAGAATTGCCTCACAGAGGCTTTGGGAATTTTTGTGACTAACAGCTAGAGTGCATCTAAATAGTGATTGTAAAGACCCACACTTATTGCATAGCCTTTTTTCCCCAAAACAATTGTTTATAAAAATTAAGAAAATGCTGATAAAGTGATATATTCCTCCCACACACAAAGAGAAACACAACATAAACTTGGAGAACAATCTGTTGTTTTTCTTCAACAAATACACTTGAATTTATACATCAAAAAGAGCTTTAACCTTCAAAGGAATCATGTCAGGAAGCCATGCATTTATTTCAATAATACTGCCAAGTATTTTTGGAACTGTTCCTTCTAAATTACCTTCAAAATCTGCTTCAATTTTTTTTAGATGTCTTCATTGGCAACAAAATTTTATCCTCTTGAAGTTTTCCATGTTGAAAGCAGATTTAAAACCAACTCTTAGGAATAAAGCAGAGAATATCACCTCTGATCAAAAATGAGGAAATAAGGACTTTTTACATGGCTAGTCAAATGCCTCAATTCTGGACAGGGAATCCCTAAAATATTTCAGACCAGTGGAAGCAGCGTCAGAATTAATGTGCTGGTTTTGGAGCGAATGACAAGTTATGTGCTTAGTTATTAAATTTTACTAAACACCTTCTGTAGCACCACATATTAAGAAATCTTCTAGAAACCTTTACATATGTAAGCTTAGCTAGGGCTCACATCTTATAAGATAGATACTCTCCGTTTCTTCATTGTACAAAAGTGAGAGATTTTGTCTGAGGACAAAGAACTGGTAAATGGAGAAGCCCAAGCAAGGAGTTCAGGTTGTAAGGACTTGACAACTGATGACCATATGGATGAGGCAGAGAAGCCCAAAACCAAACCCGGACTATCTATTTAGTATATATGCTATATTTCCTAGAAAGTACAAACTTCTGTGCATTAATGATTATGCTTTCTGTTGAGGTGCTTCTGTTTGCTTTTTGTTGTATCATTTTATTTTGTTTTGTTTTGAGATCATGTAATTGAAAATTGGTGAAAGATACCTCTCCGTGAACTGTTTTAAAACCTCAGCATAGTGTTAAGAAGCATTATGTAAACTCTTTCTCTGTCATCCCATAGCAAGTTACAGGAGAAGGAAGCCACCCCATACTCACCTCCCACCTTCCTAATGACCTGTAGGCCATCCTGTTTTTCTACATGTACAGGCCTTTCCCCCGGCAGCTTCTTCAACTTTGTGCCAGGAACAGTCTCTGTTCTCACAACATCTCCTCACACCCATTTCAAAATGCCTCTCCTTAAGATTCACTTTTTCCATTGCATCACTGTTAGACTAATGGAGAAGAAAGAAAAGGGAGGTAGGGAAGGAAAGACATTGCATCATTTTTAAGCTCTCTTTTGATAAAACACCTTTTCATATTTTTCCCATAAGCAAAATGCTTTGACTAACTCCTTTTTCTTCCTTTTGCTTTGAAACTTGAGTTTCCCAAGCAGCCTCATGCCTTGTTGCTGGCCAACCACTCAGATAAAGGCAACAACCCCAAGAAAGCATATTTACACACATTTTTAACTATTTATGCTGGAACTTTTTTTATTTCAGGACAAAAGAAAAATACAGGAAGAAATCTCACAGAAACGACTGAAAATAGAAGAAGAAAAACTAAAACACCAACATTTGAAGGTAACTTATGACTTTAATTTTATTTCAGTAATTTTGTATTCAAATATCCTGATGGCACTCAAATTTCAATAGTAAAGATGCTTTAGGATAAAAAAGAATTCCCAGTATACCCCTACTAATATTCAAGTAACCATAGAAGAGGCCAAAACCTAGGACTATTTGCATATGAGATTAATACCTTCTGGCAAATGCAGGAAGTTGAAAACATGGTTTTATTACTTCTAGCTTTTTGTACTGCAATTCCTAATTTTCTTCAGTAATCTTGAGATTTAGCCTTGAGAAGTTGGCCCTGACACAGTCTTGCTTAACATCCCCAGGGAGTGGATCCAGCTCAGACGTTTCCTTTCAAAATCAATGAAAGGCCAGCCATTCCCCAGGGGTACAGAGCAGACAGTATCTAGTTTGGTCAAGGATGCTTGTGTTTGAAAGCTCAAAGCAATGAATCCAATATTGTTTGAGTATGGCTTCTGCTTTATTTTGTTTTGACAGAACACAGATGAGATCATAGCCACAAATACATCTCTATTTTTAAAATCAGACTTTACATCTTTGACTGGGTGTGGACACTTTGTAATTAAAGCACATAGAGTTTCAACATTTTATTACGTAGCTTAGTCATGGGATGCAAGCAAACGACAAACAGGACCTCCTTGAGAACAGGCCCAAGCAGGAAACCATACTTGTCTGGGAAGGGTACTGTCAATAGAGTTCATGGATCCCCTCAATTAAACAATGCTACATGCTCATGGGATCTCCAAACGTAAGTGAAACTTGACAAATTCAGTTAAATCCATTTTTCTAGTGGAACAAGTAACCAACCATAAAGAAACATATTTAAGAGCGAGTAACCCACCTTCCCAGGATTCTGTTGCCTTCTTTGCTTCCGTTGGACAGGTTGACATTTCTGTCATTGGATGTGTAGATGACATCATAGTTAACCTGCACTCCTTCCAATATGTCGCACTGAATTTACAAGGAGCAGTAGACACTGTCACCCAAGAAATGCAGCGTGTACTACTAGACAACTGATGAACTAAGAGCAAATCTTTCTAAATTATTTCAGTGCAATTTCAATGGAGTCAGTCAAATCTGGAACAATTTTTAAGGTCAACGGTTTCTAACTCCAAAACCAGATAGTCATTCTCTCTCTGTCTCTCTCTCTCCTCCTCCCTCGCTCCCTCTCTCCCTCTCTCTCATGCAATTTACATACATTTGGGATCTTACGGTGAGTGAATTACTTCTTGCTTCTGAGTAAACTGATAGCTCTCTAGCACCCAGCACTCGCTGTCCTCGCGGAATGGGTAGCCAAACGACTTCAGACTTCATGGTAGAAGAGGTTTAACTGTCCCCTTAGTTCACTTTAGGAAGTTTCACACAGGAAAAGCCTGACTCACTGAAACGTCCATTTCTGAGGTGGTGTTTCATTTCACCACTGCCAAAAAAAGTCCAGAAGGTAATGCATGATCTTCCCTATTGATTTGCATTCTGGAACTAGGAGGCCTCTTCTAATCCAATGCAATCAAAACATTTATCATGCTGCTGTACACAATTGCACAGACTGAATAAATGAGGGTGCGGAAATCCTGCCCACACTCCTTTGCCAAGTGTGTGCTCTGGCTTAGGGTTGCTTGTGCCTGGAGAAAGAGGTTTTCATATTTTCTGGACAAAGGTGCTACCTTCACTTTCCCAGACTGTGCACAGACCCAAAGGGCCGAGTGTGAAGAAGAGGAAATAATATTTTTTCCTAATTGGGAAATTAAAGAGTAAATGAAAAACATAAGTTAGTTAAATGATAGCGTCTTATTTAGAGTATAAGCATTACTTACTTAATCTGAGATGGTCAGAGAAGATTCTATTAAAGATGTGGGATTTCAAGTGAGTCTTAACTGTTAAGTGGAATTTATATGGATTTACATAGGACCTCTGAGAGGATAAACACTTGTTAAGCAAACACCTATTATGTACAAGGCACTAAACTGGACACTGAGAATATAAAACAAATAAAATTTGTCCCAAGCATTTAAAATGGCAAATGACACATAAACTTAAGACATTTATACTACAAAGAATACTATATGGGAGGCATAAAAACTGCAAAGAGAACACAGAGGAAAGAGTGGATATTTCAATAGACAGCATTTTTTCAAGCTTGCAGAATAGCTGGCCAGACCGAAGAGCAAGTGGGCATAATTCCAAAACAGGATTCAAAAATGTGCAAAAGTATTTTACAAATCAATTCCACAATATGTTCACCATGCTAAGTTCTATTGTCCTCTACAGTTACAGACTTATCTCTATTTTTTTCCATCCATTTGTACTGGTTCCCGTGACTGTCCTCACAGCTTCCCTGATTGCAAACTATTTCATTGCAGTTCATTGACACACATCAAACAACATAAGCATACACACATTTTAAAACAGTTATAGTAACCCACTCTGACCTTTAGTCCCGAGTCTGACACGCATGTCACTTACATTTTCAGTTACTTCACATAGCTTTTGCTTCTGAATTTTATTATCTTGGAATAGACTTTTATCTTAGTCATTAGTCTCACTTACTAAAGCACAAATCTAAACTGTGACACAAAAGCAAAATAACTGTGTTTTGATTTCTACCATATGCCATTATATCAGATCGTTTTCATTGCACATACAAATTATATTTTGTATTTAAGTTGAAAAAGTTCTCCACCAGGGGAAATGACAATTTGTGAAGTATGAACAAAGTTTTATAAGACTAAAACTAAAATTGTTCTTGTTCTTAACCAAACTGAGAACCAAGAATGTAGCCTGAAGTTGACCTAATCATGTTACAAGAATCTTTCTCTGCCCTCTACAACTCAATATTTTAAGACAGTCCCATCTGAGTATTTCCTAGAGAAAAAAGCATAAAAATAGATTAAAATCAAGGTAAATTCTTAAAATGCTGATATCTTCAGATTTTCTTGTCATCTTTGACCTCAAAAGCCAAATCTTCACACACATTAATAATGTTCACTGGATCTCTCCTACATTGTTAGTGGAAATATAAACTAGCACAACCACTAAAGAAATCAGTATGGAGATTCCTCAAAAACTAAAAATAGAGCCTCTATTTGGTCCAGCTATACCATTCCTTAGTATACTCCCGAAGAATTAAAGGCAGCATACTATAATGATACATGCATACCCATGTTTATGGTGGTGCAATTCACAATAGCTAAGCCATAGAAATAGTCTACGTGCCCATCAACTGGAGAATGGATAAAGAAAAACATGGTATATACATACACAATGGAGTATTTATTCAGGCATAAAAAAATAAAATCATGTCATCTGCAGGAAAATGAATGGAACTGGAAACCATCATGTTAAGTGAATTAAGCCAGAGTCAGAATGCTAAATATTGTATGTGTTCTCTTATATGAGAAATCTATAAGTAAATAAACAACAGATCACAGGGAACTAGAAGGTAGCCTTTCTGAAATTGGCAAGACAAATAGGGAGGAAGGAAGGGACAGGAGAGTAATGGGGATGAACATAATCAAATTATATGCACGTACCCATATACCAAGATGAGTCTCATTACTCTGCACTACTATGTACCAATAAAACAAAAGCACTGAAATATATTAATGAAATAAATAAATACAAAATGTCACAATGCTAGTAGACAATTAAAATGTGATAAGTACAAATAAAAAATATAAGGATCCTAAAAATTAATATACGTTCATTAAAATACATTCATTATTTGTAAAGGTTTAAGAGTAATAATATTTACTGAGTCTGTGGGAGAACATTTTTACAAACAGCTAACCAACTTTATAATGAATGGTTAAGTCACCACTGGAGAAAGAGTCCCTGGCCGCAGAATATAGTAATGCAAACTGCTCTTCTGGTGTGTGTTGGTCGCATCGACACAAACATGAGGATTTAGGGTGAGGATTTTCCTCACTGCATCTAGTGGTTTTCAAACCATTTTCTGTGTACCTATAAGCTTCCTGGCCCCCTCACTGATTCAACTGAGGAGTCCAGAGTTTTCCTCCAAACTTTCATTCCACATAATACTCTTTTGCAATCACTGTAATTTGGAGGTTTTTTTTAACTGACTTGAAAGTCTTTGCCTTAGTTAAAATAATAATCCTTTGGTTATTACCTAGCACAACCTAGGATAATTAAATTTTTTTAATTCAGAAATATTTCTCTCCCACTGGCATTAATTCTACATCCTTTTTTAAAGGACCCAAAATTCTTACTTGCTCTCCTTTTAATTGTAACATAAAAGAAAGAAGGCCAGAAGATAAAGTTCCTATTCTTTCCTCACTATTATAGTCATAGCAAATTCCTAATAAATAATTAACAATAAATAACTGAGCAAATAATGTATAGAGGTAGATGAGATACATATGACACCCCTTTTCTTCAGAAAGTATGGGAGAGATTCAAACTCCTTGAAAATAAGATAACAATATATCTGGCAGTTTCTACTTGAGTCATGGACTGGATGCTGGCTAACACCCCTCCAAAATATGTAGGTCTCTTTCATTGCTTACGTCTTTCTTTTTCATTGCTCAAGACAAAGAAGTTAATTTTTTCATGCAAATTCAAGAGTAATTTTTTCCATATGATGAAACATGAGTCTTTCTTATGTTCTTAAACTTGACAAAGATTAAACTCATTAATATTTAGACATAGCAATGAATTTTGTGCCTCTTATTATTGGAACAGGCAGGGAGCTGGAATTAAGGATGTCTAGGACCAGGGAGATTCTCAGAAAAGAGGAGGTACTGAGTAAGCAAAACATTAAATGTCTACCACACAGCCCAAGAATAATATTGAATTCATTTAAGATAGGAATGAGTGCAATAGCAACCTTCTGTTTTGCCTGCCATTCCAGTTATTCCCACACAAGGTTTTGCGGGGTGAGTCATTGTGTACTGTTGCTAGGGTGATTATCAAGATGACTTTCGGAGAGGTTTTAACTTCATTAAAGACACAAGATATACACCCATCAACCAAAGAAATAGTGAAGACATCATACATTAAGGTCTCTATGTGACTACAATAAATATAAACTAGTTTTGGAAGGTGGCAAAGGTTGCAAAAAGGAAAATACAAGATTTATTCAGGGAAGGCAATGGGAGAAAATAATTCTTTAATATGCCCATTATTGAAATTCGTAAACTTTGAAAGAAGTTAGAGATTTTAGAAATTGATGACTGATATAAGAACATGTGTTTATATTTCTTGACATCAGAAAAAAGCCTTGAGGGAGAAATGGCTTCTCGATGGGATCAGCACCGGAAAAGAACAGGAAGAGATGAAGAAGCAAAATCAACAAGACCAGCACCAGATCCAGGTTCTAGAACAAAGTATACACAGGTATGGCCCTCACTGAGACCCCAAAACTACCTTGATTTGCCTTTGCCCCATAATGTATGGAGAAGAGCCATTCTCATTTTCAGGAGCACGATCACATTTTCTATCTGGATTTCTAAAAAAAACCTAGGGAAACACACCAGGAGGTAACAATAGAAATGTTACTGTAAACTTCACCTGAGCAGAGCAACACTAGGTTTATTTTTGAATGTATATTGGTGAGTTACCCGTACCTGTCTGGGCTTATTTCCTACAGTACCTATCTTTTAGGATTGTTGAACAGATTTAAAATGTACGTACTGAACTAATATCATCTCCCTGGCACGTGGTAGATATACCAAAAAGACTCCTTTCCAGCCGCAGTCCCCACTCTTACCTGACAGATCTACTGCTGTGTTTATCTGTGTCTGCTTCACACTTCTACCACACAATCCCCAAACTCAACCGTGACATTCTGGAAGAGAAGGTTCTATCTATCTATATCTATATCTATCTATCTGTCTATCTATCTATCTATCTATCTATCTAACTATCTATCCATCTATGTATCTATCTATCTATCTGCGTATCTATCTATGGATAGTCTGCTGCCATCTCCCTCTTTGACTTTCAGGATTTTGGTCACAGGTATTCATCGCATGTCTCCATGTCTTTTCCTTCCCATCACACACAATCAGTATGGAGTCAGGCAAGATCTGGTGTAACAAGTAAAGTTTTCAAACTACCTTGACTTAAAATGAGGCGACGAACATGAAAAAACTAGAAAGCTCAAATAAAGATGAGATTATTAGTATTATCACAAAAAAAATAGATATCATGGAAGAAACTGATATGGGAAAGCTGAGAATCATTTTCTAACCTACACATGGAAAAAAAGACATAATGTCTTGCAGTATACTCATGCCAATAATTTTAAATCTACACATCTTTGAAATATAGGCAACTTTCAAAATCTCGCCCACTTCGTTACATTCACTGAGGCCTGTAGGAAAGTTAGAAATGCAGAGTATTCAGCAGCAGTGCTATGACCATGTCTTGTCCATAGTCACCACACCAGACAATCAGATCCCATTAGGACTAAAGTGGACAATACGGGACAGTGCTGCTTTTTTTCAAATAATTTCCATTTTACTTCCCTAAACGTATGTACTTTTGTACTTAAATACTAACGTTGTTGACAGCCTATCCTTATTTAGATATTTTTACATTGATTCTTAAATGGTTGCATAATTTACATTTTACATTTATAAATCCCTCATTGTTTGCTGGAAGATATAAAAAGTGCTTCCAAAAAGTAGATAATTTTTTAAACCCATAAATCAACTCTGCAGTTTAGAAAACTCCATTCTTTGTGAAGCATCCCTTAATAAGAGCTTCTTACCAAGAGTCCAGCTTAAAACGATGATTACCTTCTTCATTCCTCAACATAGGACCCTTATTGCTGAATGTGTCCGGAAGTTAATCCCTGTAAATACTCCTCACTGCATGGACAGCTTCTTGCCTCCCACAGAACTTCTTTTTAAAGCCTTTCCACAAACTGAGCACCTACGACTTTCTCTGCACCTGATGGTAATTGAAGTGGCTATGTATACTCAGGCTCCATTAACAGGTTTGGGCAGCATTCTGAGTAATCTCAAAGTATTTACTAGGCCTCTACCAATTGCTTTTAGACTTCACCTGAATGCTCTGAGAATCACACAAGATTCGAGTGCTATTGATAGTGTCCTGTCTAGCTGGAGCTCCTGTCTGAGCAAAAATAAAATGGGAGGAGGGGGAAGGGAGAAAGGGAGAGAGGAAGAGGATAGTTATTTGATGAACTACATTATGCACCAAGCATTTTATGTGTATTATCCCATTTCAAGCACTTTATGTATATTATATTATCTTCACTCCCCTCTGGAATAGGTCTTATCTTCACTTTTTGCAGAAAGATAAGCACGTCGCACAAGGAAGAGGCAGATCAGGGACTACCACATCTGACTACCTATTTTGCCTATAAAGCAGTGTCACACTGCAACTGCTGTGGACTAAATATATCTCTCATAAAAAGTCTTTAAAGCATGTTCCGTCCCTTTGTTCTTCTTTCCCCAGAAACCTCCTACAATATTTGGGATGTTCTTCTGTGTCCCTCTATTATCTTCATTAAATTACAAATTACATGTCTGTTCATTATACAATTTCTGGCCTCTCACTACAGCTTAATTTTAGATCTTTAGGATGCTATTAATGCATTAATACTCCTTAATGAACACCAATGATTTTTGTCCACAAATATAAATAACAATAATGGTTCATTTTCAAAGGATCTTGAACAATTTGCACAGCACTTGCATTTACACTGAGTCACTTATACAGCAATCCTAAAAAGCAAACATAGACACTTCTATCTCATAGATGAGAATAGGCTCAGAGAGGGTAAGGAACTTAATTAAAGTCACAGGACCAGGAAAAGGTAGATGGGTGAAAAGCAAGCCAGGTTCAGCGCTTTCCAGCTGGAAAATGAAGAGAAAGATGTAGATGTAAATGTTCTGGAAATAGCAAATCACTGGAAATAGACAAGTATATTAATAATCAACAAAGTGCTTTGTTTAAGGAATGGTCCTAAAGAGATTTATTTGCAAATAATTAGGAAATAATTTTTTTTAATTCTAAAAAAATTTTTTTTAATTAAATAAAATAAAAATTTTTTAAAAAGAGTTAGTGGGCCGGTGAGATAGCTCAGTGGCATAAGCGCCTGCCTGGCAAGTGCGAGGTCCTGAGTTCGACTTCAGGTACCCACATACGAAAAAAGGGCCAGTGATATTGCTCAGCAGCACGGGCGCCTGCCTGCTCGTGCTCGAGGTCCTGAGTTCGACCCCCAGTACCCACAAAAAAAAAAAAGTTAGCAAAGAATTTGCATCCGTGTGGCCCACAGAGGCATGTTTATCTGATTAAAAGCATGCGCAAGAACATAATGTTCCAAAACAACATATGAAGACAAAAAATATCTGTACCTCGCCTGTCTTAAGCAGCCTCTACAATGGCCCAGCATTATGGAAATCATGCTGCCAAAGCAGCTTTACCTGAAAACTGAACATTTTATTCTCAGATATTTCTAAAGCTGCTAAATAATCAGGTGCATGTTTTTAAATTAAATCTTTCTCCTAAACAACTACCCACGGTGCTTAAGAAGCTTTTATTACCAACTAAATCAGTACAAGTGCCTATTGGTTCTGAATAGCAGTCGAGCCAACTGCTGAGGTTGAACTGAGTGGAGCCATCCTCAGTCCCTGAACAGGAAAAGGAACCCAAGCTCTGCGTGTGATTTACCGCTTGACTTGGGTTCCTGCTCAGGGGTGACATTGCCATTTTGCCAGTCCCCTCCACTAGAGGGTAAGAGATTCATGGGAACATGACAATAGAAATGCTCGGATGACCTCAGCGTCCACAGCAGGGCCAGACTTTGCACATGAGTGTTTCATCCTTCAGTGCCCTGGTTTTGTGAAATGAACTGAAAGAGGCCTTTGGCCTTCAGACCTCTGTTCCACTCACCACATACATAAGCTGGGTCACATTCTTTCATCTCATTGGGCCTCAGTTTCCTGGCCTGTAATAGTGGGGCGACTATAGTCAGTTTGCAGAGACACTGTAAATAAAGTGACTTCAAGATACCTGACACATAGTAGGTGTTTAAAAATATTAAATACTATTCCCTAACAAAATTTAAAAATAATTAAAATTAGAATATTACCCAGAACTTTATCCAAATATTTTAATATTTTGGCCAAATCTCTCACTTTTTATTTGAGTTCAGAGAATATTTTTCTTTCAGCAAACTAAGAATACCATCCAAGTAGGATTCTTTTCATTTGGAAGTAATTGATGAATGTTTCTTTATGGCCTAAAGGATAAAATACTAATAGGGTTTAATTTTTATGAAACTTTTGCTATGGACCAAGCACTATGCTAAACACTTCATACATATTATTTTATTGAATCCTCACAACCACTCTGTGAGGTAGGCAACATTTAACAGATGAGAAAAATCAACATTTATAGAGGCAAACTTACCCCAAGATATACAGCTAAAAAATTAAGAGCCAGAATTTTAAACCTAATTAAAAGTCCTAATCATAAAATAAAATTGTGCCTCAGATCCTGTGGAAAAATTTTACAAATGTTAAATCCTGTAAACTCTACCTTTTTATAGCATTTATTTCCAATCCATGCTAAGATTTTACTCCTAAATCCATCAACTTACATAGGCAATTCACCTGAATATTTCACATATTAAAAACACTGAGAGAGTTCCCTGACTCACACGTAACCTTTAAGTAAAGCAGGTTTCCTTATTCATCTTCCAGTCTTTTCTTCCAAAGAGAGACAACAATTTCACAAAATAAATGGGTTTCCACAGTTTCTGTCCCTGAGTCACATTCTTAGCCTTGGAAACAATATTATTGAGTATTTTGCCTGGTGCCCTGATTAACAGCTTAGGCCATGTTCCCAAGAGAAAGCTACATTGGACATCTTCTGAATCGCCGTGCTTAAATAGATTTCAACTGGCCTCCCAAACGAGCCTGCTCCTCCTGTGACCTCTGAACTGTCCACTTCCTGACTGTAGGTGCAGGTGCACTGACTCTTGCATCTAAACCTCCACACGCACAACTATATAGGCTGGTCTAGAAAACCTGCTCTGACATTTCTTTGGTTCCCTTGGTCCAACAGCTAAGGCCAAAAACGACACCCCAGCACCCCCAAGAAGTCTCCAGAGGAGCTCTGCTCCAGCAGCTTGTCACTCATATCCCGAGTCCTTTTCTCCAGCTGCCCTGCAGCTCTGTCACCTTCCTCCTCCGCCAGACTGCCTCCTGTCATGCTTCCCAGCCCCCAGACACCTTCTACTTCTTGAACGGTGTCCAAAGACCTCTGACTTTCACTGGCACACACAGAGCGCCTGACAGAAATGTCATAAGCATAAAATGTAAAAGGTTAACTGCCAAAGAGAATGATGCCAATGCACCGCATTCCCTTTGAGAAGGATAAGCTCCTTATGATTAAATGTTCTCTAGTAAGGATTGTTTTTCTCTCCTATCCCAAAGTACCCTTCTGACCTTCTGCCTTCTTTTAATGAATTTTCATTTGTCCCCAGATAGTCAGAAACTGTTCCACGTGTGGTATGAACAGGCAAAGGTGTATGTGAAGCCTGGTATTTCTATGTGACTGTACATTACAAGAAAAGCAAGTGGGCTGTTACAGCAGCTGTAACCACATCCCATATAACTTAAGGAAAATTCCTCCTCAAATGGAGACGGAATAAGAGCAAAAGCATTCTGCTCAAAATCACATAAAGCAATAATCTACTCAGCTCAAAAAAGTAGAAGACAAAATTCAATTTCGCAGGAAACTCACAATATTGTTGTAGAAATATAAAGGTCAATTTTTTTGTTGCTGGTTATGGCTTATCAAAGTTTAACTCATTAAGATTTGTATGCAGGTGTATTCTCTACTTCATGATCTTATCTACCTGTGCAGGGCAAGTACACCTTAATGAAATGAATGCTTCATCGAACACAAGTGAGATACCTGAATGAAAAAATATCATATTCTAAATGCTTCTGCCTCCTTGCTCTGGCCCAACTAACCATATCTAATACCATATAGTAGGAAGACAAACAAGCTGTTCTGACAGCATAAGAGAGAAAGAAAGAAAAAAGAGCGAGGGAAAAATCTCCAGCACTTGTTTCTTATTAAATTTCCTGTTGCCTAGAAACACTTAAGAAATTATTCTGAGGCAATTTTATGAGTCAAAATCATTTCAAGCATGTTTTTCACTCTCCATATTTGACTAATTGGTTTACCAGATTTGTAATAGTTCATCTGTTGTTGTTTTTAATTTCCCAGATAGTCTGATTATTTTTAATTCAGGAGCTTCATTTTTAATTTAACAAAAGAAGCTAAGTAAACCAAAGTTCCAGCAAAAAGGATAAATCTACCCACTCCACCCTACCAAATACATACATACACAAACACACATAGACCCCCACTATAACACCTAGCACATAGTAGAAATATCTGCGAATAGTTTAATACATGAACAGGTGAGAGAAATGGAGGATGGATGGAAGGATGGATGGATGGACTTTAAAATAATGCCTCCTTAAGAGGACCAGCTAGAGAAGCCTGGATAATGACTTGAACATTAATGAAATGAAAGAGAAAGCCTTGAATTTCTTTAACAACTAAAATAGAAAAAACATCTGAGTATCTTTGGGTCAGGGCAAAGTTGTATGGTGGTGGTGCCTTGGGTTCGAGGCAGTTATCCATGGTATGTTTTACTATCTCACCATCACTTGTTTCCTCTCATTTCCCTCTCCTTCAAATGCTCTATTTTCTTATCTCCACCATGCATTCTCTTTTGCTCATATGTAACAATCTTATCTATATGTCAGCAGAAATAAAGATTAAATGGTAACTGACCTAGAATAAATACCCCACCACCACCACCATGGTAGTCTGAAAGATAGAATAAAATAACTTCCGAGGCCCCTTCTTCCACCCTGCCTCAGTTCAGTAGTAACTACCTTTACGGACACACTTTTTTTTTCCCACTCTTTTTTTTAACAGGTGAATGGGTTTCATTTTGGCAGATTCATACATGCACATAACATATTTTGATCCTTTTCACCCCCATCACTCTCCTTGCCCTGTCTTCTTCTCCCTAGTTTCATGAGGGGAGTAGGATCAATGCCTATAATATTTTGCTCATATCCACCTCCCCGATTACATACCCTTCATCCCCTCCCCCCTCTTATTCCCTTTCTACTGTCTAATAATATCTCCCTTCTACTTTCCTGTCATATTTTTTAGATTCCACACATTAGGGATAATATGTGATGTGTGTCTTTCTGAGTCTGACATATTTTGCTCAACATGATGGTCTCCAGATCCATCCATTATGAAGCACATCTTACATCCTAAGTATTATTCTGAGAACAGCTAGTCTCTGGGGGAAGTTTTAACTTTATTTTATACATAAGTACATTATGTGATTTTGTACTTTTATGTATTTTTGTGCTTTAATACATAAGCACAGAGAGCCATATATCTATGCCATGAATAACACAGAGGGCTTTCTGACTTCAGATCCTTTCCGCCAGGCCTTACTCCTCTTATTCTTGATTCATTTCAGTGAACTCTACTGAAAACCTGCCATTTATAAGTCTTTTGGTCTTCTAGAAGAGATTCCAGAATTGTAAGACCCCTGAAACAAATTTATATTTGTATTTATCTCCCATTAGATCCTTCAATTTCTCATTAATTTTCTCATTCAAAATGATATTCAGGGGCCAGTGAGATAGCTCAGTGGCATAAGTGCCTTCCTGGCAAGCGCAAGGTCCTGAGTTCGACTCCCAGAACCCACATAAAGGAAAAAAAGGGCCAGTGATATTGCTCAGCGGCACAAGCGCCTGCTGGCAAGCATGAGGTCCTGAGGTCGACTCCCAGTACCCACATAAAAAAAAAAAAATGACATTCAGGACCTTAAAATGCAACTTCAGATCATTAGCAGGCATGTCTGGCTGTGTTGACATGAGTAAGGAAAGAACAAAAGAGCAACTGACAAATCCAGAAAGTGAGGAGTGAATTAGTTTCAGTGATCCATCCTCAAGTCTTGGTCACAAAGAAAAAGGTTCAAAAGAAGAGACTCATTGCCTCAGAGAACCCGGGCTTCTCCACTCCCCAGGAGGGTGCCCGTCACCAACTTTACCAGCTCGGGAAACATCCACACCCACCTCCATCCAATGCGCCCTGTGCCTGCCATAGACAAATGTCACTCACTCCATTAGACCACACAAGGCTAACCAGCCCTCGTTCGTTATGCTATGTTGTATTAGGATTGGAATTTAAATTTTTGGTCTTCAAATAACAAAATCCTGTTCTTAGTATCAAATATGAACAATTAACACTAAGAAATAAAGCAAAAATGAAGCAGATAGAAAATAGAAAATACACTGGCTGCTCTGTAATATAATGATGGATAAATGTTAAGGGTTACAAGGCTCAAAGCCAGTGATTATTTCTGAATGGAGAAAGTCAATGGCTGTCTACATCATTGAATATGTTTTGCCACTTCATTATATGATTACAAGTGCTTTATTCACTAGAAATATTTTTCTCCACATTTTTTAATAATAAAAAAAGCTGGGCCAGTGAGATGGCTCAGCAGCGCAAGCGCCTGCCTGGCAAGCACGAGGTCCTGAGTTTGACTCCCGGTACCCACACAAAAAAAAAAAAAAGAAAGAAAAAGAAAAGCTTTGGGGGAGAAGAGGGAGGTAAAGTGATTGAAAATGATCAAGACACGTTATACGTATGTACCAATTCTCCAAAACAAACCACTATTCTGTGTTACAAACATATACTAAAAAAAGAAAGGAAGGGGGGAGAAAGAAAGAAAAAGAAAGAAAGAAAGAAAGAAAGAAAGAAAGAAAGAAAGAAAGAAAGAAAGAAAGAAGAAAGAGGAAAGAGAAAGAAGAGGAAAGAAAGAAAGAGAAAGAAGAAAGAAAGAAAAAAAGAAAGAAAGAAAGAAAGAAAGAAAGAAAGAAAGAAAGAAAGAAAGAAAGAAAGAAAGAAAGAAAAGAAAAGAAAAGAAAAGAAAAGAAAAGAAAAGAAAAGAAGGAAGGAAAGAAAAAGAGAAAGGAAGAGAGAAAGAAAGGAAGAGAGAAAGAAGCTTACCAGAATCCCCTTCTAAGCACATCGACAGTTAGCTTCCCATGTCATGACTACAAGAATACTTGAAGGTCACTTGCAAAATTCCTGACATCTGGGTAGAGGTCCAATTATATTATCGTTACAATTATTTAGCTCCTATTAGATATCTGGCATGTACTACAATGTTCTCAACACATCTAATTAAAAACCACACACTCAACTTCTGTCCTGTCAGAACATTTGAGAAGCCCAAATCTTACCAACTGCCTATGCCACCCACAACCTCCAGGGTGTGTGTTTGTTTGCATTCACTTGAAAACTACATCTGCAACAAATACATTGAAGTGGCTGATCCTCCAAAATCAAGTTTAGCTTCTTATTTTATGACACATCAAACTTTTAATATACAAAATATTATTCTGGCTGAGAGCTGTGGTTTTTCTAAATTACTCTCTTCTAATGTTACCTGCCTACGTGGCAGTTTCAAATCATGATAGCATCATCTGGCCATCAGATAACCTTTCATATTTAGAATGTTATATTAGGAGATCAGATTTACCCATGCAAAAGCTATTCGCATGTAATTATAAATTATTCAGCCTTCCAAACATCTGCTGTTCCCAATCAGCAGAACAAACTGACACTTGTTGCGTTAGTTCTGTTTCTAGTGATCTTTAAGCTGCTGCGTTGTATTGTTTGTCCTGTTCTTAAATGCTCAGGATTAGAGGCAACAGATCTGGCTCAGGGCAAACTTACTGCTTGCTGTGTGCCAAATATCATTTCGTTCTCTGGCATGCTTACCCATAGCATGTGATTGTTTACGTTGATAGGTTGGGTCTTCTTTGATGTACACACACTCTTTGACAATGGCTGATTCTAGGACAGTTGTTCTCACCTACATGTCTGTGCATAGAAGTATTCTTCATCTTTTTTTTATATACTTTTGTTGTACTTTAGTGAAGCAAAAATGACTGACAGGTAGTCAGCCCTTAATAAAGCTTTGTTAAATGTTTGATAAAATTTATTGGACCCCAAATTTAGCAATAATCGCTCCTCAGATAAACCTCATTGACTACAATACTGTCACTGCACAAAGCTGGACTCCAATTTTTAAAAATAAAATAAATTAAAAATCCCACCCCCGGGGCCGTTGAGATAGCTCAGTGGCATAAGCGCCTGCCTGGCAAGCACGAGGTTCTGAGTTCGACTCCCGGTACCTGCATAAAAAAAAAAAATCCCACCCCCTCTTCCAGATTACATACCCTCTATTTTGTTGAGAAAATATAGCTTAGCATTACAACATCTTTAACTTCTGGCCCATTGGTAATAATTTGCCTGCCATTACATACAATGAACACAGTGAAGACGACCTGACTGAAGTATCAATTCTGTGTACTGAATAATATTCGTTGAATTTCCAGATATTCATTTAGATGAGCTATGATTTTTTTTAAATAAAAATACCTTTCTTTTTCAATTGTAAATTTAACCATTTAGCTACCTATTAAGAGTCAAACCAAAAAAAAAACCTTAGCTGTCAACATAAACCATGTCAGATTTAATGTATCATTAGAAACACATGAATTCTTTTAACCATTAGAACAAAGACTGATTAAGTTTTGTTTTCATTTGTTGGCGACCTGAAATACCAGATACTAATGACTAATTCTGCAAAACAAAAATTATGAAAAATCTCATAAAATCTGTCACGCTATGATTCATCCCCCATAAGGTTATACAATAGTTAGCATACTGGTTTTGTTGCTTTAAAAGAATCCTAAAGAGCAGTGATTTAAATGGTATGGAGATTCATTTCTCTCACACACATAAAATTCCTGTTAGACATTCAAGAGGAGGGTACTAGCAACGTAACATGAGATTATAGACAGATCCTGTTCCTTTCTGTCTTGTTGCTTTTATTTTTCCCTAAGGGATGCCCTTGGCAGCATGGTAAAGCCAGCTTACATCACATCTGCCTTCTCTTTTAGGAAAGAGAAGATAAATGGAGGGTGAACAGGTCTATTTTAAGGTATGACCTGAAAGCTGCAAAAGTCACTTCTGCTATGTAATATCCTATTAGCCAGAATTTAGTCATATGCACCATCTAAATGCTAAAGAGACTGGGAAATATATATAGTCTATAGCAAGATATCCAGGGAGACACATGAAACATAAAAAGGGGGAAAGGAATGGATTTGGGGCAGAAGGAATAATGGTTTGTCAAAATAGACTAATTTTTGTATTTATGAAATGGATATCATCATAAATGTTATGACAATTCATTGATAATACATGAGGAGGGCCCCCCAACCCCCAGCCACAGACTGATACCTTTGGTGGCCTGTTAGGAACAAGGTGGCACAGCCGGAAGTGAGGCCAGGCAAGCTAATCTTCATCTGTGTTTACAGCTGTTCCCAGTTACTGGCACTGCCGCCCGAGCTCCACCTCCTGTCAGACAGCAGCAGCATTAGATTCTCATGGGAGTGGGAACTCTGCTGTGAACTGCACATCTGAGGGATCCAGGTTGCAAACTCCTTATGAGAAATCTAATGCTGAAATCACACCCCCACACCTAGGCTATGGAAAGGCTGTCTTCAACGGTGTTCTCAAGTACCGGGCATGGGTACCTAAAGCTGTATCAGTACCATGCTTGCTCTAAAAACATTGATATTAAAGTTGAAGATCAAATCCATAAATGGACATGAGAGCTACTTTTTTCTTCCATTGTCAAAGATAGAACCCCCCTCCCAAATAGACTAAGAGAAACCGGTAACTAATCTTTATTCAGGAACTCCTCCACATCAAGCCCAGTGATACAAACATTATCTCAAACTATTTCCTCAGGACCACACTTGGTGAGTACGGTTGTTATTCCCCAAATGAGGACTGATGTTTGAAGGGGTTGAATGATTAAGCCAAGCGTGTTAGCTTGGGTGTGTTTTCATGAGTAAAGCTGTAAGAAAATGTCTTCACTTTCCCTGAAAAGATGGGCTTTCACACAAAAGACTCACAAAGTGTAAACCATCAGCTACTCCCAGTTCTTCCAAGATTCAGTGAGGAAGAAAGGGTAGAAAATCTCTAGCCCAAGAAGGGTCAAAGTTTACTCACTTCTCCAAACTACGGGTGTATGACCTGTTGGTTTACCTGGACTGCACCGAGCGAAGAGAAATTGTCTTGGGCTACATATAAAATCTATAGCATGGTTACTGCTGTATATAAGTAGTAAAATTTCCATATATATGTATACACATATATATATTTAAACAAAATCAGGGATGTGCATGTTTTTAAGTCTACAGACAGTGTAGCATACACAGGAGACAGAGTTAGCACTGCGCTGGTCTCTCCTCTATATAGTTGTCACCTACGCAATCTGCATTCAAGGTTTGCACAGCTGAGTCATGAAAAATACACCTGAAAATCACATAATAAAATTAAAAGTTTATGACTTTCTGGGGCCACATTACTAGCTTTCTAGGACCAAATATGGCCCATGCACCATGAGTTGGACACTCCTCCTCTAAGCAGAATTCAATACTTGCTGGAGGCAAAGACATTCTGGTAGCCTGTGAGCCCAGAAAGAAACTGGCTCCTTCTCTGTTTAGCTCAGGGAAGGGTTGGGGATAGGGGAATGTTCCTAGCATTTCCATCAACTGGTCTCAGCAGTGGCACAACCTGAGCCTAACTCCTGCTGACTCAGGCTACCCTGAGAAATAGTCACCAGGCCTCATCTACGGTTGTAATCCTGGCTTTTAAAAAGACAGCTTGGGCCACTGAGATGCAAGTAATTAGTTGGTACTGTAAAGTACATATACAGCTAAAAGCTAGCTTTAAACCTCACTTCGAACAGCATTAGTGATTAAGTTCAAACTGCAATTTTACCCAGCTTTATATTTAAAACATACCACTGCAATTCCGTCACACAACAGTCTTGTGTCTAACAAAAGAATGTCTTGCTATAAAGTGCCCTTAGCATAGGAAACAGACTTCCCAAAGGACATGGTTATAAGAACTATCAAGACCCAAAGTCAAGCAAACAAATATATATATGCATATATATATATATATATATGCATATATATTGAAATTTAATCCTGATCATATTGACTGGCCCACCGAGCAGAAAAATTTCCAGCACAACAAATTAACCCCAATGAATACTGGGGCAGAAGAATTAACTTTCTGGGTAACAGATCGGCACTTTTACATGGTAGTAGCCCCATGTATCTCAGTCATCACTTTCTTTATTATCATAGAAAATAACAAATCCTTTTATACTGCTGAGCAGAAATGAATGTTGTGCCTAAGTTCATAAGGATCAATTTTTTAAAATTAAGCCTTGTTTCCAAGCAGCTAACAGGAGAGGAGTTGAGAGTTCAGGCTTTCAAATTCTATACTGCCTCAGGTTTCCTGTGAGCCTCAGGGCCAGTTGCCATTCTAGGTCCCCAACTTGCTGATCTGTCAAATGGAATTAATCACAGTTCTCCTGGGGTTGTTGTGAGGACTAAATAAACCAGTGCCTAGTACAGTGTCAATATGCAACACATGAGAAATGTTATAATTGCTAACAAGTCAAGTACTGAAAGGTAGGGTATAAACTTTTGAGTTGGGTTTGTGGTTATCCTTCTCCCCAGTCCAACCCTGCTGAGTTCTGGTCTGGCCCCTAAGGGCAAACTCCATCAGGTTGTTAGTCCTTGTTCACTCCACCAAAAACTGAGATAAATGGACCCTCAGCTGCAGAAAAATTACCTTCTGAAATAACCTCTTCTTGACGCATCCAGCATTTATGTGCTGTCCTTTTTTCTAAGACAAAAAATTGTATGTTGGAATTGGATTGGGGACATTATCTCACACTGATTAAGGGAAGTTATTACTACCACAGTGCATGAAATGAAAGCTACCTGCTTTTACCTAGGGAGCTCTTGAAAATAGCCCTCTTTTCCCCCAGCAAATAGCAAGGAGAAGAAAGATTCCAATAATGGATAGCATTACAAATCCTTTTTCATGTACTCTGCTTATCTAAATTGGCACATGATGCCTGCCCACCATCTCTCAGAAATTGTGAGAGGTACTGAGTCATCCATCAGGCCCCACCTAACAGCCCAGGAGGCACCAAGAAGGATATTTCCCTGTCTCTGCTGCCTGCTTCTCGCCAAACTGAATCAGCATTTCAAGGAGCTCAATTCCCATTCTGAAAGCTGAAACCTTCTAAAGATGGGGATGGCAGCACTTAAGGAAATTCAAAGCTATCAGCTGAAAAATAGGCAAGTGAAGGTTAAAGCGTTATTCCACAGCAATCTCCCTTAAAGCTTTCCATGTTAAAAAAAAAAAGAGTAATGTTTTATATACATATATATTTTTTCACACATATATGTATGTACATATAGATGTACATGTATCTATGCATATATGTGTGTGTGTGTATATATATATATATATATATATGTACATTTCTCCAATACTTCTCTTATACTTGCTAAATTGTTTTCTCTCCCTCAAAACTATCTTTGGAGAAGAATTGAGTGTAAGTCTCTAACTTAAGCCCTGCATTGTTTGAGCTTTAAATCGGAGTTGAGTAATCTCTTGACTATGAATGGCCACTGAACCAGGAAAACACAAAAGTAGGTACACACACATTGTATATTGAAAAGGATGAAATTGGAAGAAGAATAAACTAGAGGAAAAATTTTAAATATCAGAGAGATGGAGTAAAATAAATCTCATATAAAGCGTGTATCAAGAATGTATCCTATACCAGGCATTGTATTAAATGCCTAAGGTTTCTCAACCCCAACACTAATGACATTTTGGACTAGATAATTCTTTGTTGTGAGAAAACTGTCTTTTGTATTGCAAGATACTTAGCAGCATCCCTGACCTTTACCCACCAGATGCCAGTAGCCCCTTCCAAGCCAGCCATGACAATCAAACATGTCTCCAGCCACTGCAAAGTTACACCTGGCTCAGGACCACTGCGTTAGACATAAAGATAGCCCCTGCCTTCTAGCTGTAATTTTTGTTTTATGCTCCTTATGAACAGTCAGCCCTTAAAAGCTTGGTACATTCTCTAGTGTGGAGCTAGCTCCTCAGACCTCCTCATATTCTGTTTCCGGGTTACCTCTGTGCTGACCAAGTGAGGGAGGAGTCCGGAGCAGCAAGTTCCTTCCTGTCCATTACTGCTGTCCAGGCCCCGCATCAACTAACACTGGCATTCTGATCCTTCCAATCTTTGTTTAGAACAGCAAATCGTTAACATTTATCTCTTAACGATATTTATATTAGCCATAAATAATAAGGTAGACAGAAGTATCAAATCAAGATACAAAGCAGAGTTTTGCTTTAAGTGGAAATTGTAAGAAACATTCTACATCAGTAAGCATCTCCTGTCAGAGGCTTGTGACTCTGAGTAATCAGCACTGAGATGTTTCTTCATTATCCTTTTTAACTCAGAGTGGGCTGACACTGAGTGATAAAGAATGGGAAGGAAGTATTTGTTTTTGTTGTTTAGTTTTCACAAACATGTCATGAAGTGTCATTAGACTGCAGCCTCCTATTAGTGCAACTTTCACCCAGTAACTTGAAAACCTTCAAAACATTCATCAGCAGATACTTTGATGAGGTTAGCAAGCTTTCTGCCTCATATTCTTACCATATTAGTCTGAAGATATTCATGAGAATCATGAAATTACATGAACCATGGTCTTTTCTTCAGAGGGAAACAATTTAAAACGCCAGTGCATTAATTCCCTGAGATGCAACTGGCCAAGCAGACAGAGCTCTCGAATAGAAAGGAGCAGACATGGGAAGATGTGCTGAGTGCTCCCTCTTTCCTTCATTCTTCTTTTAAACCCTAAGAAGTAGTTAACATTGGCCAGACCTCTACTTGTTGAATTGTCCTAGGTTCAATTCTTGGAATTTTTGTCTATCTCTCTTACTTTCTAGGAAATCTTACAATTCCTCTGGCTATAAATACCAACTCCAAATGTGTATCTTTAAACCTAGACTCCTCTGAGATCCAGGTTTTTGTATCAAACATCTCCTCCATATCACACTTGACTGTCTCAAATTTAACACATTCCCCACCAATCTCCTACCTTCTCTCTCCCAGACTGCAGTTCAATCTATTACATTTGCAAATTTCCAATTATTCAGGTCACAAACATTGGAATCACCCTTCTCATCTCTCTTTCACTGTCACCCCACGTGTGATCAAGAAATCTTGGCAGCTCTGCTGTTTGTGTATTTCAGGATATTTCCGGAACCCAACCACTTCTTACCCTTCTACTGTCAACTCTGGACAAAACCATTCTCATCCAAACCCCCAAATTCGCCCCTCTGGTCTATTCTCATCACAACACCCAAAGGGATTATTTGAAACTCACGTCATAGGATATTTCTCTTTGGCTCAAATTCCCAGTGGCTCCCCAAAGGCCTTACCATACACAAGGCCTTAGTGATCTGGTCGCCCGTCAACTCTAGTCACTTCTTCCCCCTGCCCCCTTACTCCAAGCTTTGTAGCTAATCTTCACTCTCTGTCATACTCTCCCACTGAAACCCTCATGTGTCCCACCCTCATTTCTTTTCTCAAATGAGACTTTATAAGAGAGAACATCCCTGACCATGTTATGTACCCCTTATCCTGAAGTTCATAGCCCTTATTCTGCTTTTATCTTGGAAAATATTTCTCATAATATATATATATATATATATATGCTTACTGTGTATATATACATAAGTGGATGTGTGTATATGCATACACACACATATATATGCATTCGTATGTATATATAACATGCACATATATATATTTGTATGTATATATAACATATATATGTATTTGTATGTATATACACAACACACACACACATATATATATGTTTGTTTATTAATGTAAGGGTTGGCAAACTATGCCCCAGGGCCAAATCTAACCCTGGCCTGTATTTCTACAGACACGAAATAAAAATGGTTATGTATACTATATGAGGTATGTACATGATATATATAATTTTCTTAACATATATAATTTTTGTACAGATCTTAGGCTTGAACCTAGGGCCTTCACATTGAGGTCTATCCCTAGCCTTTTTGTTTTAGGGTTTCACGAAGTCACTAAGTTGCCCAGGCTGGGCTCAAACTTGTGATCGTCCTTCTTCAGACTTCCAGAGTACTGGGGTTACAGCGCGCACCACCAGGCCCAGCTGGTTTTTATATTATTAAAGGATTGTAAAACAAAAAGAAGGGAGAAAAAAAATGAATGAATGAATGAATGAATGAATATGCAACTGAAATCATATATGGGCTGCAAAGCCTAAAATATTTTGTATTTAGCCTTTTACAGAAAGTTTCCAGCTCCTGCATTTAGTGTCCTGTCTCCTCCTTGAGGACAGAGACTTTGTCATATCCCTAGCACATATAATGGTTCCTGGTAAAAGTAGATACTCAAACATTTTTAAATGAATGAATAAGTGAAGATAATGAGTCTTGGTGAAGTCTAAAGATTTAGGGTTACACAGGAAAACAGCAGATAAACCGGAATTCAATCCTTGGTCTCCCTTATTCCATAGATGGGTCTTGAGATCCAAGGGCTATTTGCAGCAATGATTTGAATCCCCCCTGTTTTCTATCAAAAGGGTCCCCACGGTAGACTTTCTATAACACACATATTAGGAAGAAACCCTGTGAGACAGGGGATAAAAGATGTTACAGAAAACTTGAAAACTTATTCCATAATTTAGATCAACCATATTCTATGTGTTTTCATATATATTATCTCTACTTAGTTTCACCAAATCTCTATATAAGGCAGGGTAAGTGCTATTATTCTCATTGAACACACACCAAAACTGAGTTTCAGGAAGGCTAAAAGAGCTGGCTGTCGTAAGTAGTGAGTGACAGAAACAATGCAATCCAGATCTATCACATTTAATAGAGTTTTTCACTCTACCAGAATGGACCAATATATAGCCCCACAATTCTGCTGATAAATAAATGTGCTACTGTGGACATGGAGGAAGTTTAATAGAATGGCAGTCACACGTCAGTAACTTCTAAGAAAGGAGGGGTACTACATCTCACTCGGAGTTCCGTGACATGCAAGAAAATCTTCTCACCTATAAATGGCCGCCACCTACTACCATAACACCAAAGGCAACATCAAAGTCAGAACTTTGAAACTGCAACAATGAGTAAGAGAAAAGCCAAATAGATCACATCTCCGGCTTTCATTGTTTTGACAATGGTACAGGCTTTTGGAGCTGCCAGGCCCATGATCATTTCAAGAACACAGCCAAGAAAACTGACGATTTTGTTAGCTGACACGAATATCCACAGCTGTCATCTCCTGGACCAGCTGCTGTATCTAATCAGCCATCCTCTGAGGCAGCTGACTTTAGAGCTTAGCGTATTTGGCTGAGACACTACGTGTGTTCCATGGCTGCCAGCCTTAGTAACTGTGTGACTGCCAGTGGCTGTTTTTATATAGGCTAAAGGTCACAATGACGCCCCCTGGAGTTCACTGAAATCTGACTTTGTGCTATATCCCCCTCAAGACACCAGCTCAGAATGTTGCAGCAATCCAAGTGCAAATATGTGTTTGTCTCTATAATTCCCCTCTACTTTATCAGGACATGTATGCCCATTTTCTTCCCAGAAAATGTAGTCTCTATAAACAGTAATTGAGGCTGGTGCACTACCTTTTACCCATTTCCCCATCTTTTCATGTGACTCACTAGAACATGGTAAAACTCTTCAGAAACTTAACAGACTCATTTTCAATGTTAGGACACGCAGGGATTTTACATATGAAATTACTAAGATTATAAAATCAAGTTTAACAGTTATACTATTTTTTCAAATAATTTATATGGAGATGAATAAGTAAACATGACAAACTACATAATTACAAATGTATCATTTCTTTTGGTTCAACTTTAAATTTAAATCTCTTTATAAAACAAATTGTTCTATTTCATTTGGAAGTAACATTAATAATTACAATGAAGAAAACAGCAAAGGAAACACTTTACCTAAGAAGTCCCTGTGTCTAAAAAGAAGAAAAGACTTGGATTGAAAATTATTCAGTCAGCTGTTAGATAGTTTCTATACCTTAAGTGTGACAGTGGGTGTGAGGCCAAGTACAACACTATGTCTTTAGAAGCAGCCTGGCTACTTGCATGAAATATTTTAAGAAAAGTTCATAAATGGGGAAATATGTTTGAGAAACCTGCGTATAGACTGCATTAAGCTATACAAAGTGTATCTTTTTTGTTGTTAGGCTTGAGAAAGAGATCCAAGATCTTGAAAAAGCTGAACTGCAAATCTCAACCAATGAAGAGGCAATTTTAAAGAAACTAAAATCAATTGAGAAGACAACAGAAGATATAATAAGAGTGAGTATGAACTAATTTTTAAACCATAATTCCCTCCCAAATTAACCCACAAATACAATGTAATTTTTCAAAGTATTACCACATTTGGATTTTATTTTTTAAACTGAATTAATCATGGAGAATTCTTTTTTTTATAGTCTGTGAAGGTAGAAAAGGAAGAAACACCGAGAGGTATGTTTTTGAGAAGACAAATTTCATATTTAACTAAGAGGTTTTTTTTATAAACCCACTGAAATTTCTCCCATTATTATAAATATGTCCTTAATATATTTTGAATTCATGTCAATTTTACAGAGTCAATTGAGGACATCTATGCTAATATCCCTGACCTTCCAAAATCTTACATACCTTCCAGATTGAGGAAGGAAAGAAACGAAGGACTAGAAGATGATGAACAAAATAGAAAAGGTATATGGGAAATCTGTGTCAATGGCATGTTCTCAATTTCAGATTTTACAAAGTCGTATATTCACAACTTGCAAAGACATCTTATGCTTTTAGGATAAGCAATGGTCCATTTTACAAAATTCCATAATGTGAGTCACTTGCATTGGTAGAGACAAGGGGTTACAGTATCTATTCTATGTATTTTATTGCCCACCAACCTAGTTAAGAACAGGTAAAATAAAGACCTGAGGAGACAAGAAGCTTTTCAAAGAGAAACTTCCCTGTCAAAAATAGCTCTTCCAACACATCTCATCCAGTAGATGCTCTTTTGGGTTACTAAAATCCTTTTAAAAAATGAAAATATTCCCTTGGGAATGTTAGGCATTATTTACCCTCATTGAGGGACTTGTTTTCATAAAATTCATTCTTCAAAGCTTCTGGAAACACGAAGGTTTGCATTAGAGAGGAGTGGAAATCTTTGGATTTTAGATTAGAATGAAAAGCTACTGTGCAGGTAATATTCATTCACTCAACAAATATTTGGTGAATATCTACTTTATGCCAAACTCAGTAAGACACAGATGAGACATTCATGAAATATATCACATTAAGGAATGAAATGCAGAAGAATAAAGTAGGAATGTGGGATGGGGAGAGTGTGGGTAAGGGATGTTGCAGAGAAGGTCAAGTCCATCAGGCAACAGAAGCAGTATGAAATACAGTGGTACTTTTGTTCACAAACACATTTGTTTGCAAACAATTTGGTTTGCAAACAAAAGCATTTGGCAAACTATTGGTTTTATTTGCAAACTCTGCATCAGGTGACAAACATGACTATGGCCATCTTTCCCACACAAACACAAACATGGCCATCTTTTCCAAAATCGTAGAACAAATTAAGTTCCTGAACCAAGATACCACTGCACAAGATGAGCTTTAAAAAAAAAAAAATATATGAAAGGATGCAAAATAAAAGTAAGCATTGTTACACTGTAATTTTGCACAGAATCCTTTATCTTTAAAATTCTAGCCCCAGGAATCTTGCCTGGATCAGAAACAGATCTCAGCTTCCCCTAAATCAACAAGTTACCTCCAGTTATGTTGTTTCAGCACAGCTGATTTTGCTTTATTTTTAGCTTTCCCTCTACTGAAAGTGGGTGTAAAAATGGGAAGAAACATAAGGCAAAAAGAGAGGTATATGATTTTAGCCTTCTCCCTCCCTCCCTCTCCTCCTTCTTCAGTACCAGTTCTATATTTAAACACTCCTATATAATTTCAACAGGTGGCTGGTCTGTGCAAGAAGGAAACTAACTTAATAAAATGTACTGTCCTAGGCATTTTACCTACTCTGATTTATCCCTCATACCTCAAGAAGAGATAGATTCCTCCCACTGAGTAATACAAGAGTGCAAATCTGCCTTGGGGGATTTATTAATTGGCAAACATATATCTTCTGTTTCTTCTGTGAAGTTTTACTATCTGCATCCATCAGTTTCTTTTCTCCAGTCAGCTTCTTTTCTTTTTCTTTTTTCCAGTCAGATTTTATTGGTACACTTCAGATATACATAATGATCACATTCATCACAGGGAATTTGTACCTGTCAGGTACAAATTTCTCTTTTCTTCACTCCTTAACATTTTTCAGCAATTTCACATGCTGTTACCTAAAAACCCATGATATCACAGTGTTATTACAGTATCATACAATGAATGAGAAAAATCAGAATTTTTTTTAAATCTCACATAAAAGAATAAAAACATCAAAAAGTACAAAACATCATGAAAGTGTGCCAGTTACTAAATGTAACTTAATTAAATCAAAGATCAAATTTGTCTCTTAACAGCATTGTATGCCATGGAAATTAAAGTTGAAAAAGACTTGAAGACTGGGGAAAGTACGGTTCTGTCTTCAATACCTCTCCCATCAGATGACTTTAAAGGTACAGGAATCAAGGTTTATGATGATGGACAAAAGTCAGTGTATGCAGTAAGCTCCAATCACGGTTCACACTACAATGGCACTGATGGCCTGGCACCAGTTGAGGTAGAGGAACTTCTAAGACAAGCCTCAGAGAGAAACTCTAAATCCCCAACAGAATATCATGAGCCTGTATACGCCAACCCGTTCTGCAGGCCCACAGCTCCACAGAGAGAAAAGGCAACACCTGGACCAAACTTCCAAGAGAGGATAAAGATTAAAGCTAATGGACTGAGCGATGATGTAAATGACTCCATACTCAATATGGACAATGGACTTTCAGAGGAGAGGAGCAATAGCTTCGATCACATCAGTCCCATTCGGCCAACACCTCATCCCCGCTCAATGACTCAACAAGCAGAAGAGATGTCCCACACCCCAAAAAAGAGGTTGATGACTCCTTGGGAAGAATCAAATGTCATTCAGGACAAATATGCACCCTCTCCAAAAGCTAGACTGAGCCCCAGCAAAGCAACACTTGGGAAGTCGGAACCCCAATGCTCTCCACCCACTTCCCAAGAAGAGGAGGAAGATGTTAGATATAGTATCGTCCATTCATTGCCTTCTGACATGGATGACTCAGAGCCCGTGACCATGATCTTCATGGGGTATCAGCAGGCAGAGGACAATGAAGAAGACAAAAAGCTTCTGACAGGGTACGATGGGATCATCCACGCTGAGCTGGTTGTGATTGATGATGAGACAGAGGAGGATGAAGGAGAAGCTGAACAGCTGTCCTACCACCCTGTAGCTCCCTGTCGTCAGGTTTACCAGCCACCCAAACCCACACCACTTCCTAGAAAGAGACCCGAAGTGAGTCCTCATGAAAACTCAAACCATAAATCTCCCCACAAAAATTCCATATCTCTGAAAGAACAAGAAGAACGCTTAGGTGGCCCCACCCACAATACTCCAATTGATGTTCCGATAGCTGGAGATGGGACTGAGGATCCGTCTTTAACAGGTAATAAAAATGACAAGGCGTGCCATTGCTGTTTAGTCATGTGACAGTCTTTTTCTGCATTAACGAACCTTCTTGCTTTCAGCTTATTTCACCACCTTATAAACTAATACATACTGAGAGTTTTTATTAATGCTGATCTGAATTATGACCATAGTAATGAAGTTGCTTCAAAAGATAAAGAAAGTGAAAATAAATTGTTGATTTATCTGGATATTGTATTGATTGACCTTAGTAACGGGTTGCATCTTCTGTAATGAAATGGTACTGTGTATGAATGTATTGGGGTTATTAATATGTTGGATAGTCAATAATGTATCTTTTCCCACCAGAATCTGATGACAACTACTTATCTGTGCCTGGCTGTGATTTCAACTTTCTACATAAGTTAACAAATTGCCTTAATTTTGCAAGAAAATGCAAGGAACAAACATTATTTTTAGAGTACTTTATTACTTTGCTATATCTTGTTTCTCTATACTTGCATAGTTTTATTAACTTTATTTCCTTAATTTTTCTACATTCTTAAAAATGTCAGTTTAAAAATGTCTTAAGAATGTCAGTTTATCTTACGTCTATAACATTTAACTTTGCATAGTTTTCTCTACCTTACCATATTTATTTTTTGTATTTTCTATATATTTGCATTTCTCATTCCCTATAAAAAATTTTATGGCTAACTAGTTATTTTAACTTTGAATGAAAAATAACTAACACATTTTTCTATCGAAGTGATAGCTCCTCAATTTTAGATATCTTGTTATCACTTAATATCATATTCTAGTTATCATGTATGAAAACTAAATAAAAACCTGACAAAGTCAATTAGAATAGCTCTGCTTACCTTAGCTCAAGATGCTGGATGTTTGTGAAGGATAGCTATTTTAAATATCTTTATTTGGAAAGTTATCGTTAAAAAGCAATAAATATTAATTACCAGCCAATTCAAAAAATAGAACCTGATAATTCTATAGAAGTATAATAGTATCTGTAAAAGTCAAGATGTTTTGTCCTCAGCAAACCATAAGCTCAATCTTCAGTTGCTAATAATACAATAAAATGGACCTTTTTTCATTCTTGTAAGTGGTTAAATTAGGCATACTAATTGTAAATGTAATCATCTGAGGAACTCCTAATTTCTTGGGAAGTGTCCTCTTACGTACCTTCCTCAATCAGAGTTGAGTGATGTGCCCCACAGTGGAAACCTGCAGACACTGGGTTCTTTTCCATTTTGAGAATGAGCTTTGTTTGCTGATCAGAATTTGCATTTTAAATTCATTTTTAAAACAACATGAAAGTCTTGGGAAAGAGAAAAATATTGTTTATGGTCAACAACAGTGACGTTACGCACTATAAAACCTTCTCTTTTTTTTGACTTGGATACTAGCCAGCTCCTCCCAAACACCCTTATTCCTTCTCCCCTAACCATGTCAACACATTTACCCCAAGAAAAATGACAGGAAGTGACTAACATTTTCAGACAACACTTATCATGCCATTGAACTAAAATAATGAAAACAGGAAAACTTATTCCAGACAAAGTAACAATACAAGTTTCTGTCCTATCAACCCAAGTATCTTATAAACAGAATGCTCCAAATTCTTTGCCTTCTATCATGATATTGTTTTACATCCTTGTTTTCCCATTCAGTACATGGATCACAAGCTGATATGTTTGTTTAAATGAGTTTTAAAAGTAGTTGTATTGCCACGTGCTCCCGGGGGCCATCCACGTACATAGAACGCACGGCCACCTATGTACTTCAATTGCACAAGCACAAAGTAAATTGCGTTTATCACCACCTCCCCTCAGACCAAAAAAAAAAAAAAAAAAAAAAAGCTTATGATATTTGAAAACTCATTATTTAAATTAATTCCTTTGTTTATGTCTCCTATTAAATATGAATAGTCCTGGTAGGCATAATAGTAAAGAATTGTTAGTCTCATTTTCCTTGAAATGAAAATTAATTAATTAATTTTTTAATTTGGAAAACAGAAGGAAGGAGGAAGAAAGATGGAAATATATGGAGCCTGAGGATTCTAAGACAAGATTTATTTAGTTAAAATTTTGAGTAGGGCAAGATATGACAGGAAAATGTCGGCAATCTTGTGTCCATCTGCTAATGAAACATCACACTGTCATGTTCGAAGGTCTAGCTCAACGCTAAACTCTTCCACTGTCGTGGGGCCCCAGGAAGCTTTTCCAGGGATCCCTCTACTACCTCCGTCCACCACCAACTAGACACCTGGTTTTCTTTGGTGGTTTTCCCACACCTCTTCTCTTACATCTAGCTCAATTCTGTCCTCCAGAAAATCTAGCTCGAGTTTGTCAGCGGTATTTCAGGATGAAGATATGGGAAACCTCAGCTCTGGGGGATTCACAAGCTATTGGTGCTGAGATTACCAATCTATGTCAGCCCATAGGGGACAAGAAATACTTGTAAGAGAAAGCTCTCTTTTGCACCAAGCTTGGGCAGCTAAAACCATGTGTCTGAATTGCTCTGGGGAGAGGAGACAGGGGGAAGAGAAGAGAGGTCAAAACAAAAACTGGTGGTCTGAGTTTTCAGCCTACTACACCTACAGGCCTTCCATTGCCAACATATTCTGTCCTTGTTCACCTACCTGGAATTCCTATCATTCCCACTAGCTGCAGGATTGAAGAAAGGAGAGAGAGGAAAACAAACTTCACTTCCTAACAAACTTCACTGAATGTCATGGTGCACAAAGTGCGCTTGATTTACAGAATCTCAAAATGAGGAGTAACTAAAAATGAAGAGTAACTGTAAGAATGAGGAGTAACTATAGGAAAGAGAATTTTGCTCCTGCCTTCAAACAGACCTTCAAATTAGGGCCCTTACTCCAGCTGTCTTTTGCCATTGGTAAGGTAGAGGCCCACAAAATTCAAGAGTAGAAGCTCCCTACAGCCTTGCTTTCTACCTTCTGTTTACCTCCTACTGTGGAATGACAGGACTCTCTTTAGGGCTCACCATGCAACAGTTCCTAGCAAGAGAGACCATCCTGCTTACTACAGACCAAAGCAAATCCTCTCAGCCAGCCCTGAATGCAAAGAGACGTTTTCGACCCTATCCCTGGAAATGATCATTCTTCCTAAAGCTTCAAATGAAATAATGCTTTTTAACATCATTGAAATAAAAATATTTCATATAAGTAAAGTGACAATAACGATGATCATGCACTTGTTACAATAGTGGATCCCCATCCCTTCTCATATTTGTACAAATAAGCTTCTTAGAGACAGGGTCATTTCCTTCGATAACAGATAACGAATATGTGACATAGAAATGAGAACGTGGCTTCCCTGTTACTGTTTCATTAAACAAACTTGTGCAATTAGCTAAGTAGCTGATTCTTGAGCCATATTACACATGAATGTAATACTACACTATTAATATAAATATTAGATCAGTGCCTTGAAAGCAGCTCTCAATTTTTGGAATACGACTAAGACAGCTATACTCTGAAGTCATAAATATTAAGGCATGATACCAGAATACCAAAGGAGTGTTATAAATTCTAAATCTACATTTTAAAAAGTGCTTTCTCTATACCATGTATAATTAGTAGTAGAATATACTCAGAAAGGAAATATTTGCCATTTGAAGACATACTTATATCTTGACAAAAACAATTTATATTCAATCCAGCTCTTAATTAGTAGCTGACATTGCTTCATACATAAAGAAATTTGTTTTTTGTCATTTTTATGTCCAAAGGCCAGATCTCTTTTGGAAAACCAAGTTTAATGAACTAAAAAATAACCCATTCATGAATATACTTTATGTGTCAATATCATTTTTTTTTCAGTAGTACATACTTGTAGCTCAGAAATCTACACAAGGGCAGGGGATATAGCTCAGCGGCACAGCAAGAGGTCCTGAGTTCAATTTCCAGTACCAAAAAAAAAAAAAAGAAAAGAAATCTACACAAAACACAGTCATTGACCTATAAGAATGTGTATCTATGGCTAACAGTGAAAATATGCACTAATCCTATATCTATTCCAATTGTACTGTGTTTGCTGTACTAATTCTTCAAATCTTTATAGAAATAGGTTCCTTCTAGTTCTGAACCTGCTTCTTCCCTAAGTTAACCATAGCTTATTATTTCTGCTATCTTTTTGTGCTACTAAAACAATGCTTACATTGTTGGATAAAACCATCTGAGGTATGTTCTAAACTTTCCTGCATTCTATGAAATGGTCATTTAGAGTAAAAATTAAGGCTCTTTTTCATAATTCTCTCTATATTTTTTAATTTGCAGCTCTAAGGATGAGAATGGCAAAGCTGGGGAAAAAAGTGATCTGAGAGCTGTGTTACCTATGTAAATATTCTTTGGAGAAGAAACTAAAACACATCTGCAAATTTCTCTTCTGGATATTTTTGTTTCTTTTTCCTGGAATCTAAAAATTATAATTATACCCATATTAAGCCATGTGAATAAGTAGTAATCGTTATTTGTGAAAAATTCCAAAAAACTGGGAAAAACAAATGCTGAACTTTTCCAGTTACTTGATATGGTTTATTGGACGGGGAAAACCAGCATATTTTTATTATATTGATACCAAAGCATTTCTAATAAAAGCTTGTTACATTTAAGAATAAAGTTATTTAAAATAACCTGACTATATTAACCGTCATTCAAACTTTGCTATTACAAAGATTGAAGGATCATCATACTTTTGCACCTCATCACAGAAATACTCATCTTCAACTCTGACAAATAAATGTATCACCATAAAAAATCAATAATGCCAGAAGACAACTACATTCCCTTGCTAGGGACCAATTCAATTGGTTTGGGAGACTTCAAACCCTGTGCACACCACAAAGGTACATGCTCCAGGATCCCACTGAGAAAACTACATTGTTTTTAGTTGTCCTGTCTCCTTACATGGATGTGACCACTTTCAGGATTTCCTTGTTTTTGATGACTCTACCAGTTTTGAAAATTACTGACCAAGTACTTTGTAGGATGTCCCTCTGTTGCATATTTTCTGATGTTCTTCTCATGATTACACTGGGGTTTTATGTGTTTTGAAGAAGAAGACTAGAGAGGTAAAATGTCACTTCACTGTATCATATCAAGGGCAGACATTTTCAACAGGATGCGTCACTGTGGATGTGGACTTTGGTCACCTGACTGAAGGAACGTTTGCCAAGTCACCGTAAAGTTACTCTTCTTCTCCTTTCTATACTGTGCTCTTTGAAGAGAAGACTGCACGGTTCATACCTGACTGAAGCCTTAGGCTCCCTCTCCTTAAGAGCAGAGAATCTACATACTTATTTAGAATTCTTCTGCACATGGGATTTGTCTGTTCTCCCCTTATTTATTTTTTCAGTCATTTATTTAAATCAGCATGAACCCACAGATATTTACTTTATTCTTGAGTTATGATCCAACACAATTTGCTATTCAAATTGCTCAACCTTTCACTACTGAAAGCTTTCAGTTGGCTTCTGTGCCTTTGACATACACCCATGTTATGGTTAGGATCTTAAATGTTCCCCAAAGACCATGTGTTGGAGGTCTGGTCCCCACGTGATGGTGCTCTTGGGAGACGGTGGAACTTTTAGGAGATAGGACCTAGTGGAAGACAATGAAGTCATTGGGGATGTGCCCTTAAGGGGTGTTGGAACCCCAATCCCTTGCTCTTTCTCTGTTCCCAGCTGCCATGAGGTAAACAAGTCTCCTCTACCATGCGGTCCTGCTACCATGGTGTACTGTACCACCACAGGTCCAAAGCAACAAGACCACGTGATCATGGACTGAAACCTCTTAAGCCATGAGCCAAAATAAATCTTTTTTTTTTTTTTTTTTTTTGTTTCATTTTGTTTTTTGAGACAGGGTCTTGCTATGTAGGTCAGGGTAGTCTTGAACTCACAGTGATTCTTCTGCCTTAGCAGAATCCTCAGTGCTGGGATTATAGGCATGTGCCACCACACCTGGCAATCTTTCCTTCAAGCTGATTTTCTCAGGCATTTTGTCACAGCAACAGAATGCAGACTAATACAACCAATAAATATTTTTGCTTTACCTTTTCTTTACTTTCTGGTGCTGCACAATGACCCAGGCCCATCCTGTTATCTTCCCTGCCCCAATCCTAGAATCAGCAATTTGTCCAAGGGTCTCTAATTCACTTTATTAGAGAATGGTGTAAAAACCAACACTCTTTCATAATATTTTCTAATTATCTTTAATAATATGTGTTAATATGTGTATCTGTGGGATCTTGAGCATTGTCTCATTTTATTCCTGAAATTTGTAATTTGGGTCTTCTTTTTTTTGTTCTTGCTCAGCTAACCAAAGGTTTACGAATTTTATCGATTTCTCTTAAGAATTATCAACTTTTGTTTCAGTGATTTTTACCCACTATTTGTCCATTTTTTAATCATTGATTTCTGTTTTTTGTTGTCCTATCTCCTTTGAGTTTAACTCACTTTTTCTTTCTTTCTTTTTTTCTTTCTTCTAGTAGAAACTTAAGATTGTGGATTTTGAGACTTTCTTTTCTATTTATAAAAAAGGCATTACATTTTCCTCTAAGCAAGCACTATTGAAAAGAATTGTCAAGCCAGTCGTGGTAGCACACACCTGTAATTCCAGCACTCTGGAGTCTGAGGCAGGAAAATCACCACAAGTTAGAGGCCACCCTGGGCTACATAGTGAGTTCAAGGCTAGCCTGAACTACATAGCAAGACCCTGTCTCAGAAAACAAGCAAAAAAAAAAAAAAAAAAAAAAAATTCACCAATGATGGAAATGTTTCTTTTCTGCTACCTGGTAGCAATATGTGACTACTGAGCACTTGAATATGACTAAAGAACTGAAATTTTTAACCTTTAAATTTAAATAGCTACAAATGGTTAGTGCATACTCCATTTGGCAAAATAACTCCAAACATTGTTTTACTCTATATCATGCTTCATATGTTTTATTTTCATTTTATTTCTGACAAAAATGTTTTCTAATTGCTCTCACATATGTTTTAATTTCTAAATGTTTAGGGAATTCTGAGGTAACCAGAATATCGATTTTTCTATTTAATGTAAGTTTTTAAAAGTATTTTCTATAATTTATATATATGTACATATCTTTAAATATATTGAGACTTCTATGACACAACATAAATTTACAAGGCCTATGCACCTGGAGAAATGTGTAATCCTCACTTATTATGTATAGTGTAAATATCAGGTAGACAAAGGAGGTTGATACTGCTATTCACACTTCTATGCTTAGGTTGATGCTTTTCTAATTCTTCCATCAATAGCCTAGAAAGGAATGTTGAACTCTCCAACAGTTGTGGAAATGTCTATTCCTCCCTTTAATTCTTTTAAAAAGTCTTTATTGATTGCTCAATAGTATGTAGAATATTTACAGAACTGAGAAGCCATCACCCAGCTTGTGGTCTTTTGTAGCTGTCTTCTTTTGGTTAGCACAGTATTTTCAAGATTCATCCATATAGGGCCGGTGAGATGGCTCAGTGGCTTAAGCGCCTGCCTGGCAAGCGCGAGGGCCCGAGTTCGACTCCCGGAACCCACATACGAAAAAGGGGCCGGTGATATCGCTCAGCGGCACGGGCGCCTGCTGGCGCGCGAGGTCCTGAGGTCGACCCCCCGGTACCCACAAAAAAAAAAAAAAAAAAAAAAAAAAAGATTCATCCATATCACAGCATGTATCAGCCCTTCATTTCTTTTTATTGCTAAATAGTATTTCAGTGTATAGATATACACTTTATCTATTCATCAACTGAAACATTTGCATTATTTCTATTATTTTGCTATTATGAATAATGATGTTATGAACATTCCTAAACTTATTTTTTGTAGACACGTTTTCATTCCTCTTGGATATATACCTGAAAATAAAATTGCTGGGTCATGTAATAACTCTCTGTTCAACATTTTGAGGAACTACTAAAATATTTTTCAAAATAACTGCCCCATTTTATCTCCCCACCAGCAATGTATGAGAGTTCCAAATTCTACACATCTTTGTTAACATCTGTTATTACCTCTTTTTTTTATTATAGCCATTCCAGTGGTATACATGGTATCTCACTGCGGCTTGATTTGCATGTTTCTAATGAATAATAAGGTTGAACACCTTTCAATAACATAATGTTATCACCCACTGATAAATCCTTAGAAAAATGTCTAGCCAAACCATTTACCCATTTTTTGTTGAATTGTCTTCTGAGTTATAAAAATTCCCTATATATCTTGGATTCTAGGGTCTTATATGATTTGCAAGTATAATCTCTCAGGCTGTGGGCTATTTTCACATTCTTGATAGTGTCATTTGGAGCACATACGCTTTTAATTATGATGAAGATTATTATATTAGGTTTTTTTCTTTTATCACTAAGCTTTTGGTGTTATATCTAATACTTAACTTTAAATCAGGAAAATTTAGTCATATTTTCTTCTAAGAGTTTTTTTTTATGCTAAGGTCTATGATCAATTTTGAGTGAATTTTTGTCTATGGTGTGAGGTGAGATAGAGGTCAAAATTCATTCTTTTGCATAAGGCTAATGCCTAAGCGCATTTGTTGAAAAGGTCATTCCTTCCCCCTTTGAAATGCCTTGGTGCCTCATCAAAACTAGATTCACAATAAAAATGAGAGTTTACTTCTGAACACACATTCTACTCAACTGATTCATACAACCCACTTTTTGCCAATATCGTGCTGTCTTGATTACTGAAGCTTTACAGGTTTAACACTGGGAAGTATATCTTCTTCAATTCTGTCCTTGTTTGAAGTTGTTTTGGCTATTCTGGCTCCTTTGCATTTCCATATGAAGTTTAGGGTCAGTTTATCAATTTCTGCAAAAAGAGCCAGCTGGGATTTTGAAAGAGATTGTGTTGACTCTGTAGATCAAGGCAATTTGGAAGCATTGCCTTATGACTGTTATTGTAGTCACTATTCCTCATCACTGAGAAGCAATGCCCAACACCCACAAATTAAAGCAGGAGAGGTTTATTTTGGACCACATTTTCAGTTCATAGTCAGCTGGCTCCAGGACAGGAAGGGCATGGTGGAAGGGTCTGGCACAAAGAAATGCTGCTCATATCATGGCACCCAGGAAGCTAAGTGAAAAACGAGGAAGTGGAGAGGGAGATACATCCTTCCAGGTCATGCACACAATGACCTGCCTTCTCCAACCACGCACTACCTCAGCTATGAAGCCATCAGAGGACCAACCCACTCGCGAGTACAGCATCCCCATAATCCAATCACCTTCCAAACACATGAGACTTTGAGGGGACATTTCAGATCCAAACCATAACATATGTCTTCTGACCATGAACATGACCTTTTTCTAGAGGAGGGTTGGTTTGGTAGGATCTTACTCAAACATCACTAGTAGTGGAAGTCAATATTTAGAAAGTATTGTTTCAAGAAAATCTTATCCAAATAGTTTGATTACCATATATCAGTGTCTGACTGTACTAGAGCACAGTACAGTTTCTTTTATGTGTGAGTAAGCTATCTAAGAAAAAAGATACACTTCTTAGTATATGCACCCTCTTCTCCCCAAAACCAGGAGACCAGGCATAAGACACAATTACATTCACTTCTTTGATAACAAAATAAGACATTAAGCTTATGCCAAGTTTATAGACAGGGAAACACCCAGATCTTTTTACCCAACGGCATTGTTATGGTTTAGATCTGGAATGTGCCCCACAAAGTCTCATGCTTTGGGGCAGCGCTTCTGGAAGGGGATCAGTATAGTATCTGAGGGTGCTGTTGGGAGGCGGGGCCTAATTAGAGCCGGGTCACTGGGGGTGTGAGCTGGAAGGGTCACTCTCCCTTCCCAGCTCCTCCTTGCTCTCGCTGCTTCCTGGCCACCACAACCTGAGCAGCTTTCCTCTGCCCAGGCCCTTTTACCAGGCTGTTTCTGCCTTGGAGCCCGTGGACAACGGACTGAAAACATGACTTAAAACAAAGCACTCCTCCTTTACATTGTGGGTGTCAGGTATTGTGTCTCAGTGGTGAGAAAGTGACTAAGATACTTTCCAAGAACAGTAATAAGACAAATATCCTTTTTACTGAGCTAAAATTCTCATAAAATCCACCATTTTACAGTGGATAGTTCAGTGGCATCTCTTCCATTCACACTGCTGTGTAACTGCCATCTCTCCCTAGTCCTAAAACATTTTCATCAGCCTGATTACTCCCCATTATTTCCTTCCTTGGCTCTCCACCCCTAGCCCCTGGCAGCCATCAATCCGCCTTCTGACTCTATGTACTTACTTATCCTGAATATTTCATATAAATGATATCAAATAACATGTACACTTTGTGCCTGACTTCTTTCACTTAGCATCATATTTTGGAGGTTCATCCACATTTTAACATGTACCAGTACTTTATTCCTTTTTATGGATGAATAGTGCTCCACTGTATGTATATAATACAATCCATTCATCCATTAATGACCATATGGATGGTCATTAATTTCCTTCATTTGGCTATCATGAGTAGTGCTATTATAGACATTTTTCCACTTTTTACTATTTATTTCTTTTTTACCATTTTAACAATGTTTAAGTGTACAGTTCTGTGCATTAAGTATATTCACAGTATTGTACAACCAACACCACTACACATCTCCAGAACTTTTCAACAACCTAAACAAAAACAACACCCATCCCCTTGGCCCACCCCACCCCCACCCTGGTAAACACCATTCCGCTTTCCATCTCTACATATTTGACTACTGTAGTTACCACATATAAGCGCAGTGATACAATAGTTGTCCTTTTTGTCTGGCTTATTTCATTTAGCACAATGTTTTCAAGATGAACATCAAAATTTTTAAATAATAAGGACTATACATTTTATATACAAAAACAATTAAGTTTTAATACTATAACCAAATGGCGGAGACATCATCACCAACATGTACAAAACAAGCCCCGCTGGCTGGCGTCACTTCTTTCCATCCTCACCATTGCTCGGAGAGATGGGCTGTACTGACAAAGCAGAGCTCACAGAAGGCAGGCAACTCGCCTGTGAACATGCACCTTGTAAATCAACAAGCAAACATAGATCCTTTGGTCTTCCAGTTCCCAATCCTTTTCAGTTCACAGGATGACCTCCTTCATATCCCACCACTACCGAACTTATAGGAAAGGTGAGGAAAAGGAGACCCAAGTAGAAAAGAGAGTCAGGGAAGGCTCTGTGGAGAAGAAAGAATTTGGGCTAAAACTTGATAAGCTAGCTTCTGCTAGGGAGAGAACAGAAATGGCATTCCAGGCAGGTGACCGTCAATGACACGGCCACATAGATGAGCTTGTTGGGAAATGGACAAGGTAGAAAGAAGCAGAATATCAATAGGAAGAATGAGCATCCTAATCCGGTCTTAAGAAAATTTAGTAGAATCTTTTCTTTCAGTACCACCTATAACAGATTAACTTAAACAAGGACCTTTGTTCTCCCCCCCGCCAGCACTTCACCAGGAAACACAGATAAACAGAATTTCGGCCAAGAGCTACATGTGCCCCTAGGACTTCCTAGTTGGTAACTGCTGTATTTGTCTTTTCACAGTCCTGCACTGGGGCCGGATGTGGAAGGGATGAGATATCACTTGACACACATCACAGCCAAAACTCCCAAAAAACCAAGTATGCATTACAGTGAATTTGATTCACTTATTTGATAACTCATGCTCTATACCACCTGTGCCCTTAAGATTGATTCCCACAGACCTGAAAATTATAAAAACAAAAAAAACTCAATTATGAATACTACCCTAACCACAATTTTCTAGAATTAGTTTCACTTTTTTTTCTGAAAAACATGCTGATCTTTATTTCATAGAGCATTGCTTCTTTAAGAAAACTTACGATTTTGCTCACTGTTTTGGGCAATGTTGCTAAGACATAAAGACATTAAGCTTAACAATCACTGCTAAAGAAAGAAATAATTTCTGAAACTATCCAGATTATTAGACAAAAAACTGAGAGGAGTGAAGAATAAGTATTTGAAATTTGTAAATACCAACCACTCATAAGCAGAAAAATCATACCTTGGTGGTACTGGAAAGATTTAGATTCTTACCAAAAAAAAAAAAAGAAAGAAAGAAAGAAACATATAATAACAAATATTTCCTTTCAACGAACTAAGTTAAACTAGTAGTATAAACAAGGGTATGCATGTATCCCTGTAATATGATGATTTTAACTCTTTTGGGAAGATGACTAGAAGGGGAATAGTTGGGTCAAATGGAGTTTCTATTTTTAGTTTTTTGAAGAATAGCTACACTGGTTTCCACAGTGGTTGTACTAGTTTAGAATCTTTTTATGTCTTGTACTCTGAGTAACTACTTTGAAGATAATGATACACAGTGTAATAACTATTGTTATTCTCTTATTATTTGACTTTGAAATTTTTTTCATAAAATAAAACTATTTTTTTAAAAGACTTAGGTTAAGTGACAACTATTTCTTTTGACAACTCTGTATGTCAGTTGGGGCTGTTAACAGAACAGAATGAATATGAATCAGTGAAAAAGAAAAAAGTTATGGTTTTTGGCCTCAGCACTAGAAACCCGGCAAACTCATATCAAACATAACCAAGGGTCATCTTGCCCTTAACAAACTTTTCCTTGTCAGATATAGAATACAATTTATAAAGAGAAATTTGTTAGCTTTCAAGCCCATTACAACAGAAAAACATATGGAAAATGTTTTAGTACATATTTAATTTGCTATACTAATTTTTTTTTTAAATATAGACATCTGCAAGAAGGGTCTGACTGTAAGTAGCGTGGCACCCGTAGAACAAGAACACAGAGAGTTCTTATCTAAACCGTAAGGTACTTATGCATCTACATAAGGAATAAAAACAAAACTTCCCTCTCATGTTATCCAGTAAAAGCTGTGGGACACACAGCTACTACTTACAGACAGAAATTAGGTTCTTGGGCCAAGCCAAAACTATAACATAGGGCTGGTGAGATGGCTCAGCGGCGTAAGCGCCTGCCTTGCAAGCGCGAAGGCCCGAGTTCGACTCCCGGATCCCACATACGGAAAATGGGGCTGGTGATATCGCTCAGCGGCACGGGCGCCTGTTGGCGCGCGAGGTCCTGAGGTCCAACCCCCGGTACCCACAAAAAAAAAAAAAAAAAACTATAACATAATCAGATTAAAGTCTGACCCCTAGACTTTTTATTTTAAAAATGTACTATTTTGCTTGTCTCTTTTGCCTAAGACAATTACGTTCATTTGCTACAGGATACGTAAACGAATGTAAAAGGAAATATCAAACAATTGTTATTTAAAAACCACAGAAATTAAACTAAAAAATAATAACACTTGTCCCTAATTCAAATTTGTACACCCATAACTCCAACTCAAAAAGAAAATGCAGAAATATTTCAAATAAAGATTAAGAAAAGCTCGTAGAATGTAGGGAAAATGCCATCGCCTAATTTTTAAGGACTAAAAGTGAATCACAGCACAGGAAAACAGGAACCAAGGAGAACTTCAGTATTACAGCGCCACCCACTGGCTAGAAGCCCTCACAGCAAATGAGACAGCCATAAAAATAGAAGATAAATTATTGAAATAAAGAAAACAACACTGACTGCTGATTGATTAGAGAATTAGGAACTTCTTACAAAAAAAAATCACTCATATTATTTTATTTTAACAAGGGAAGAGAACATTGTTACATATGAGCACAAGGGTGAGTTTTACTAATTTTGAAATACAAGTCTGCAATGTTCAAATGCTATAAGACTTAAATCTTATAGTCAAAACAATTAACATATATGCCATTTTGACTCTGTAGCTAAATAAATAAATAAGATCTTTAAGCAGAAAATACCTACTTGAATTTCACTGCTAACAAAGAAATTATACTACTAAAAATATATAAATGTTAATAAAATCTACAGTGGGATCAATCTCACCTCTATCTTTAACCAGAGAAGTATTGAAGTATAAAGCAAATAAAATGCCCCAAAAACATAGTTTCTTTAAAAAAAAAATCCAAAGACCATTCAGATAAATTAGTAAAAATAAACATTTTCTTTAGAGTACCACAGCAGCTTTGTAGTCCAAAATATTTTACCTTAATATGATCTCCTTTGTATGGCATCTGTTTTGTTGGTCCAGATCATTCTTGTTTATTCTCTTAAACACTAACATTCTTAAAATCTTGGCATGAAATATTTGAGAGTCACTTCTTCTCAAGTACAACATTGCCTTTAAGATGCAGAATTATACACAGAGTTTCACATCAGTTTACGGTCTACATGACCCTACTGAATTTTATCTCTAAAGACGAGACATCAGAATTCCTCTGTAGACACAAATTTGGTCTTCCAAATTGGAATTTATGAATATACTCCAGACAATCAGTACAAGCTTCAAGTTTATTTGATTTGATGATAATTATCACCAGGACCACAAAAACAGTCTTTACTTGTTCATAGATTGCTGATCGCAGATAAGAATATGATGAGAAAAGTCATATTGCCACAGATATACACTGCCAACACTGCCTTTTTAAAAGTATGGCCCTGAAAGAAAAATTAAGATATAAAACAAAGTACCAAAATTAAGGTTTGTGTCATTAAGCAAGAAAACAAAGACATACTTACCTCTGCCTCAGATACAGAGAGAGACTGAAGGATCTGAATTCTATCATCATCCAATATTTCGACTGCCAAGAACAACGTAAATTTGTAAGGACAGTGTTATGCAGGTAAACTTTCAAAAAATAAAATAAAATAAAACCTGATTCCAATTGTTCACCAGTTTCCAGGGAGTAAGTTCTCCACTTCAAGGTACTAAATGTTGTGAGCCTCCTGAAGATTGAAGGCTTTCACAAACTGAGACAAGCTGACCACAGCACACATCTGTTAAAGGACTTTTAAAAAGCTCTCTTCTAGGATATAAACAGCATGCCAAAATCTTGGCAGTCTAAGCTTTTTTTTTTTTTTTTTGTGGGTACCGGGGGGTCGACCTCAGGACCTCGCGCGCCAACAGGCGCCCGTGACGCTGAGCGATATCACTGGCCCCTTTTCCGTATGTGGGATCCGGGAGTCGAACTCAGGCCCTCGCGCTTGCAAGGCAGGCGCTTATGCCACTGAGCCATCTCACCAGCCCTAAGCTTTTTTTTTTTTTAATGTGGGTACCGGTAAGCTTTTTTTTAATTTTTACTCTCTTAATTAACAAGTAAAATTGTACATACTTATGGTATACCACATGATGTTCTCATATATGTGTACACTGTGGAATGACTAAAGCAAATCAACTAACATATAACAATTCAAGTTTTAAGTACGTAAGTATTTTAAGTAAGCTATAATTCGGTGGTCCTCAAAAGTCCCGTGTATATAACCCTGCCAAGAACCAAAAGTGGCAGACAGATATTTACTACTTGGCTCCTAAAAGGCCCAGGCTCCTAGATTTGCAACATGTACACTGGACAATAAAGAGCTTTTGCTTTTAGAAGGTCACTAATTTCAGGGGCTGAAAATGAGATGGAACACAGAAGACACTGAGCCTAGAATCTACTAAGTTCTTCACCTATGGCTACAGGTAACTTGACTGCCTAGCACTGAAGCCAAACCAGACCTTACCACTAGACGGCACAGGCAAAGTGGGTCCTATCTAGCTACAAGTTCGTGGGCACTGCGGTCTAAGGAAGAGTATACTGTTTGTCAAACGGGTAAAATCTGGCTGCACCTTGGCCCTCTGCTGACCCAGCTTTTCCATTTCTGCATCTCAGGTTCCCTCAGTATCAGCCATGCGGAGTCCCCAGTGTGTGCTGGCCCCAGGTCAGATCAGTATGCAAACTGAAAGTACTTATAAAAAAGACTTCTCTAAAAGCTAAACTCTTCCTCTTACATTTTACTCACAAATTCTAATACCTACGTACATTTAAAAAAAAAAAAAAAAGCAAACAATTCTCGCAACTTCTACCACTGGCTGAGGAATCACACCAGAAATTATTAATGATCTGCCATGCAATAGTCAACCACCAGTACCAGGAAGCTAAAATTGTATTTCTGTAGTTTGTATAAAAGTGATTCCACAAAAAATGGCTTTTCAAGCCGTTCACCTTTTCGAGAGAGTCGGTAAGCGTTTATCTCCAGAATGATCTCAGTCCCAATGTGCCAGAGGACAAAGCCAATCATTGCATAGGTTTTCTGTGGACCAGGGAGAGTCAATCCTGGTAAATCCATCCCCAAGAACATTGCTGCCACTAAGTGTAAAAGAAAAAAATATATTTTCAAGCACAGTCCCCACCAAAAGAGAGAATTTTGTATGTGTGTATTATATCAATTAAAACATACTAAAAGAGTTTATGAAATAAGATTAACATTTAAGACCGAGTAATTAATTTAGCCCTTTTTATTGTGATACCACACGGGTCAAGACAGGAAATTAGGGCCGGTGAGATGGCTCAGCGGCATAAGAGCCTGCCTGGCAAGCGCGAGGTCCTGAGTTCAACTTCCGGTACCCACATACGAAAAAAGGGCCGGTGATATCGCTCAGCGGCACAGGCGCCTGCTGGTGCGCGAGGTCCTGAGTTCGACTCCCAGTACCCACCAAAAAAAAAAAAAGGAAATTATAATTATGATCTCTCAGTTTTTGAAAAAGAGGCACCCAAATATTCCAAAATGTTTTAAGTCTGCAATGTAAGAAGGGAGAGGCCAGGTGTGGTGGCGCATGCCTGTAATCCCAGCACTCAGGAGGCTAAGGCAGGAAGATCACTGCGATTTTGAGGCCAGCCTGGGCTACAAAGTGAGTTCAAAGCCAGCATGGGCTGCATAGCGAGATCCTGTCTCAAAAAAACAAAAAAAAAAAGAAGAAGAAGAAGGGAGAAAAGTATGGAAAACATTGCTAATTGTATTCCCTCTTCCTTACCGAGCCCCACGGACTACAGAAATGCTGGGGGCAGAGGCACCTGCCTTGGCATTCATTATACAAAGAATCTAAAGATATTAAATAATCATACTTGCCTTTAGCAAACCACCTCTTCTGAAGGTACAAGCCCTACAGAAATGACCGGAGATGGGGGGGCATGGGCCCCACCACCCCCTCAACCCAACTCACAAAATGACCCTTAATCTGAGCTGCTCAAATGTTTGCTTATCAGCATAGTTTATTCTGCTGGTAAAGACAAACACTCAGAAAAAAAAGTCTTAAAAAGAATTTTAAAGTTTAAAAACTTAAACCTTAAAAAAAGGGCCAGTGATATCGCTCAGCGGCACAGGCGCCTACTGAAACGCGAGGTCCTGAGGTCGACCCCCGGTACCCACAAAAAAAAAAAAAAAATTAAACCTGAAATAATGACTTAAAAAATTACTTTCAGGATTTCAATGTTTAAGGCTGATTTCTCCTCAACAACCAATTACTCCAATTACTAATGCATCTAAAAATCATTTAAGCCAGATTACAACTTACAATGTAAGCAACCAGCAATTTTATATATAAGTGGCGTCACAATTACTTACCTGCTGTTATTCTAGCAGCTGTTCCCACACTCCAGTGAGTCCAGTTAAATATTTGCCTTCTACCAAAATGAAGGATCAATCAGTATTTTTAATCTTAATGGAATGACAGTTAATTCCCAAGGAAATAAAAAGCAAGTGTTTTCCCTTATTGTCTAGGAATTAGATATCTGAAATACATTTTAAAGTCTTTCAAAGTAAATACAATTTATCACCATACTTTATTTTTTTAACCTCATAAAGTTAAAATTGCTTCCACTTAAAAAGGGACTTGTTTGCCAACTAATGCTATCCACACTGAGAGCAAACATATAAAAGCCGTAAGTACCTTGGGTCATGAAAAGGTGGCCTGAAGGCTGCCAGAAGAGGCTGCAGAACAGCTAAAGTCGTCACTATACAACCGAGGGATGGGTGGTAACCTGCATGCTGGACAAAGTTATGTCGTTTTAATATTCTCAGTCTCGTTTATCAATTTAAATACTCAAGTTAAAAGCATTATAGACACACATATTGTTAGGGTTTTCCCATGGCTTTACACACATACACTGGATGACGATGATGGTGGTGATGGTGATGATGATGATGATGATGGTAATGATGATGATGATGACAATGGTGATGGGCAACATTCACTGAGTCTCACTTTGTACCGGGCTATACTTTCCATACATCACCACTGACGCTCACTGCAATGCCTGACCGCTGGTTATCAGTATCCCAATTTTAAAGTGGGGGAACTGAAGCTCAGAAATACCAAGTACTGCATCCAAGCCCACACGGTGTGTAAATGGCCATGGTGGAGTCCATGTATAGGATGCTGCCTCCCCCATCAGCCACAGCCACCAACACCACGGCCACCATCTGCAGCCCACGTCGAGAGCAATCACCTCAGTGTGCTGTAATCATTTGTTTAGGCCTCTGTGTTTCTCTAAGCTGTGAGTTCTGCATGATTCCCTGTCATTCCAGGGCTGAAGAGAGTCTTGTTCTCTCAATAAATGTTTGTTGATTAAGTGAATAATCTGTACAGCCACTGTACTAAAGCTTATCTCCTCTGTGCTGAAGGAAGATTTAACTCAAGAAAAAAAGAACCAACATAGAATCTCAATAGTTTCTGCGACATGTCCGCCTTTGTGATGCTGGGTGCCCCTCAAAACAGCAGACAGCTGAGTTGGACCACTTTGTATGACGATTCCACTTAAACACTTCAGAGAAGGGCCAAGAAGAGTCTCTAGCCTGTGACATAATTAGTACCCTGAGTGACGCTATGGTCTGTTGCTCCCGTAGACTATAAATCTATGACCTAGAACAGGGACACAGTGGTGTCTAAACCATGGTAGGAAGTCTTTGTAAATAAGAATTAAAGACTGACAAATGAACAATATTAAAAAAAATACTTTCAAATTATGGACTCAGTTATACATGGATAAAATTATAACCAAGAATGTGGAGATATAAAGGGTCTCTATTTAATTAAAAAAAAAAACAGCAAGCAACAACAAAATTCTTATACAGACTTAGAAGGTTCTGGGAACTGCCCTAAGTGCTTTTAGTTAATTAACCCCAGTCCTCACAGAAAGTCTGTGACAGAGATACGCACTGCCCCCATTTCACAGATGGGTAAACTGAGGGACAGAGAGATTAAATAACTTGCACAATGTATCTAAAATAACAAATGGTGATGCCAGGATTTGAACCTAGGATCTGGCTATAGAAGAAAGCCTTTCAACTTTACACAGCCAGTTCTTCATGTCTGTGAGCTATGCATCCGTGGAGTCAATCATCAGTTGAAAGTATTTGTGGGGGAAATGCATCTATACTGAACATGCACAGACCATTTTTTCTTGTCCTTACTCCCTGAACAATACGGTATAATAACCATTTACATAGCATTTACATTGTGTTAGGTATTATAAGTAATCCAAACATGATTTAAAGTATATGGGAGGATATGTGTAGATTATATGCATTTTATACAGGAATCGAGCATCTGGATTTTGGTATCTCCAGGCAATCCTGGAACCAATTCCTTATGGAGACTGAGGGATGACTGTACTGTCCTAGTCATAAAATGCAAAAGCTACAAAAATCACAGAATAATTTGCTCCAAATAACACATAAAATGAAGTTAGAATGTCTCAATTCATATCAGAAAATCTTCATAATGTCTTTTTAAAACTAGGGTGACTGATCCATAAACCACCTAAAAGTAGGAGAGAGGTTTCCTAGTAATAGGTCTGACTCAAGATTCACACTTCTCCCCTGCAGCACCAGTTCAAACTCTGAATATTAAATTTAACATCAAATTCTGACTATAAAACTAATATAATGGAAGCAAGGGCTCTGAACTGAGGTATCTGACTTATTCTCAATAGACCTATTCATTCATTCATTCACTAAATAGACACCAAGTGCCAGCTGTGTACCAGAACCTTTTGAAGGTGCTTGGGACACACCAGCAATAGACCAGTAAATATCCCAGCTCTCACAGAGCTTACAAACTAGAGTAAGAAAAGGCATATTAAATATGTAAATATGTGAAATGATATGAGATAAAGATGTTATATGGAAAAAATAGAGTAGACCAGAGCTCTCTGAGAAGTTATTATTTGTGCAATGACTTGAGGAAGGTGAGGGAGAGAAGCCTAGGAAGAATCTTGGCCAACACCATAGAAACAGGACTTCATAAATCATGCCTGGCCTGTGTGCACTCCAGCAAGGAGGCCAGGGAGGAATGAGGTGAACAAGACAAAGAGTAGGAAGAGAATAACTGGCAGACAAATTACAGACTTTAGCTTTTACTCTGAGTAAAACAGGAAAATTAGAGAAACCAGTTTGGGGCTCAGGACCGATATGCTCCGATCTGTATTCTCTAAAATCCCACTCTTCCCTCTTGTACTTTCTAATCATTCTTCTTTGTGGAAGAGACTGTACCTGAGCAAAGATGGATGTGAAGACACCAGTTAGGTGGCCACTGTCAAAGTACAAAGATGGTAGCAGCTCAAACCCACAGAACGGTATGAGGGATGGTGGTGAGAAGTGTTGTGTTATGGGTGGATCTTAAATACAGAGCGACAGGATTTCCTGATGGATCTCATACGAGGTGTGCAAGAGAGCCCAGTTAAGGATCAGTCCAAGGTTTTGGGCTAAAGATGGAATTCTAGCAGCTCAAATGGGATTGGCTGCAGACAGCAGGACTGAGAGAAGTGATGAGGAATTCCATTCTGGACTTGCTAAAGTTTGAAAGTCCTAGAAATGCCAGTAGAAGTCCTGAGTGCTGCTTATGATAAATTTGTGAGGCCAGGGAGAGATCTGACTGGAGAGAAATCCCTGGTAATAGCCTCAGTTTCTTCATTTGTGACAAAGTCTTATTATCAATACCTGCTTCATTTGTGATGTAAATTTGATAACACATATAAAGCACTTGCAACAGCTGGTCACACACTAGGAATGAAATTTATGTTAGCTTAGTAGTAATCATAGTACTAGTTAGAGAAAACCACTTACATTATTCATGTTCCTTAGATATCACACTTTGAATTTTAACCACTCTGTAATTATAACACTAAAACTGTAATGTGTATATTTGATGCAGATTAAAAGTCACTGCAGTACCTAAGCATATGTACTTGACATCACTCCACCTCTGACCCCCAACTTTATGAAACTGTCATTGGATGACTCAAAATAGAGAGACACAAACATGTTCACTGGAAGAAAGACAGCCTCTTTAATAAATGGTACAATGTACAGTGTACAATGTACAATAGATAGTGTGAAAGGGGAAGAACCTCCTCAAAAGGAAAGAACAACTGGGATGGGGGAAAGGAGAAAAGAAGGATGGGAAAAGTATATATATATGATATATATATATATATATATATACTTTTATATATATACATCATATATATATCATATATATATATATGATTACTAAGATAATTATACTACTAATTTCTGTTAGTTCATTGAAAAAGAATGGTTTGTGCTTATATTGTCTGATCAATTTTTCCTGCCTATATCTCGTAATCTGAGCAACTACTTTGAAGATAACAATACACAATATATTAACCATTGTTAATCTCCTATTAGCTTGTTTTGAAACTCTGTATTGTTTTTATTTTTTCTCTTTAAAATAAAAATAAATAAAAATAAGAGAGACACAGAGACAAATGTCTTTTTACTCATCATTTGAGCACAAAATAGAATTTGCTTTGACATCAAAACAGACTGTATTAGAAACACTCTGTCTGAGATATACTTACCCAACTCCAGCCTCCCCTGTATATAAAAGGCAGAACAAAAGCAATGCAGGTGAGCACAGATGTGGTGAGCATGAGCATCCGATGCAGCTGCAAGGTGAGAAGACAAAGTGAGAGGACAGCTAACTATGTAAGAGAAAGCACTGGTGTCACATGGGGAAAGATCATGGGTGGGTTCACTGAGGCCTGCATTCAACTGACATCTAGCCACCTTTTATTGTCAGGGAAAATAAAATTTTAATATACATTAAACTTTAAAGAACACCCTAAGCTTCCATCTCCATCATTCAAAAAGATTTACTAAGACCCCCCGCCCCAGCAGCAGGAAAGGCTATTTCACACGCGAAGCACACTGGCTTGCCAACTCCTTCATTTCCTTCCACCACCAAGCTGTGTGCTGCCACAGGTGCAATAAGACAGCAAGGAAATAGGAAATACTGTCCTCTAAGGAGCATGGCCTATAACTGAGAAAATAAGCGAAAAACATGAAACATAATCCATTGTACAAATCAAGAGAATATTATGGGGGCCGGTGAGATGGCTCAGAGGCATAAGCGCCTGCCTGGCAAGCGCAAGGGCCCGAGTTCGACTCCCGGAACCCACATACGAAAAAAGGGCCGGTGACATCGCTCAGCGGCACGGGCGCCTGCTGGCGCGCGAGGTCCTGAGGTCGACCCCCAGTACCCACAAAAAAAAAAGAGAGAGAATATTATGAGTGAAAATAGGCACTGTTATTTAATTACGCCTTGGACACCTGGTAATAACCAAAACTATTCCGGCAAAGTAGGATATATAGTCACCCTATATGTGTATGTCACTATACACACACACACACACACATACACACAGTGCTTTTAAAGACAGTGGAGGATTTGAATTATGAGGAAATAGATGAGGTGTTATCAAAAAATATGGTGGATGTTTATTTTTCTAATATATTACAGTAAAAGATACATTGCCATTAATCCCCCTCGAAATACTCCCCCTCTCTTCAAACACACTTACCTCATCCTTCTTGCCACTTTCTGCCTCCGTTCTGGAAGTCTTTTTATGAGTGCCTTTATAAGGTGTGATCAAAAAAATCAGGAAATATTGCTGCCTAGTGCCATCCAATGAAAAGACAGGATTGTAAAAACATTATGGTGTCTCTTCATCCACCTTATTCAGCAGATCTGGTATGAAGCGACTTCTGGCTCCTCCACAAAGTCAAAATGACCATGAATGGTGAAGATTTTGAATTGATTCAAGACACTGTCACCACCACCACAACACAACTAAAGATACTCAGGAAAGAGGACTTTCAGAACTGCTTCAGAAAGTGGCAAGAATGATGGGATAAGTGTGCTTGAAGTGAGGGGGTATATTTTGAGGGAGACTAATGGCAATGTGGCAATGTGTAATTCACTGTTTTTTTATACAAACCTTCATTTGCTGTATTTTTTGACCATACTGCCCAGAGTCGTCCAGTGAGGAACATCCACAGGCGCGGAGTGGACGAGGGAGACAGAACAAGTGCGTGCGAGTGAGACAGAGCACACCCACAAAGCAGAGGCAGCAACAGACAGGAGTGAGGCACAGAGCATTAGGGAGAGCAAACAGAACAGCCCTGCCAGCCAGCAATGAGAAATGAGGTTAGATAAGGGAAACCTGAAATGCTACAAATCTATATGAAGTGTGAAGAATATCCTCTAATAAAGTCTGAACTGTTCCATCGGCAGTACTTTTCCCATAAGCAGGGAGGTCCACTCTAACTCCACACACTCACTGGTCTTCCACCGTATGTGCAAATACTGATTGGCCACGACCCAGGAAAGGGAAGGTTGTCTTGCTTTATTATTTATGACTCTTGCTTATGTTTCCATTAGAAAACTGTGTCCTGATCCCATGGGAAGGGACAACACAAAGAACACTTCTAGTTTCTCTTCCCACTGACTCAGGAGACAGATGATCCTGACTGCCAAGTTAGGCACAGCCCCATCTGCACTGCCCATCAAGCAGAGGATGAAATCCTGCCAGACAGGCAGGAAGCACCATGGTTTCTTTCTTCTGCACTGGGGCCTCCTTGACTCATCTTTACTCAGAGTGGCGGTGAATGCTGTTCTGACAAGTCTGCCCTCAACAGAGGTGGAAAGAAGGGTCACTTGGGTGCCAATCGCCATGTTACAAAGGGACACACATGGCCCTGACATGTTCTCCAGTCCAGCTTGCCTCTCTATCATATATCTTATGTCTGCTCTCAGTTAATTAGGAAACGAAAGAGGGGAGGAGGATCTAAACCCTACACCAACTGTAAAGAAAAAAACCCACATAGTTTATGTTGTAATGTTCAATAGTATGAAAACCGCGTTGTTTTTGTTTTGTTTTGTTTTTTGTTTTTTAGCTCATTACCTACCTGAAACCAAACTGCTTCACCAAAGAAGAAAGCTTTTGACCAGACAGGTTTGAAGAACCGGGCGATCAGCACACCTATGCTAACAGTAGTCATCCATGCCACAAACATTAAGGCACCTACAGGTGAGAAAAATATAGTGGCTGGCATCATCACAAACTAATGAAGCTGTGTCTTAAATCACAAGGCCAAATGCTCAGAAATAAAATCAGCTAGCAAAATACATTTAGCACACATAAGTATGACCTAAAAAAAAATCCTGTGCATCATAAGTTTTAACCGGCGTCGCTACTTCAAACAGCTAACTCTTCCATAGCCCCTATTACGCAGCAAGTACTCAAGGTACTTTACATATATTAAACAGATTGACCTTTACAACAATCCTCTGAGGTATTTAAATAATATCTAAAACTGGGGTATTATTCCAGTTTTGCTGGGTGGGGAAACTAAGGCAAATTAAACAGCTTGCCCAAGTTTACAAAGTCAGGATTAAAATATAATCTGGCTTCGGAAACTGTACCAACAGAGTAAAAAGACAATCTACAGAATAGGAAAAAATTTTTTCCAGCTATTCCTTGGATAGAGGACTGATATCTAGAATATATAAAGAACTCAAAAAATTGGGCCGTTGAGATGGCTCAGCAGCTTAAGCGCCTGCCCGGCAAGTGCGAGGGCCTGAGTTTGACTCCCGGAACCCACATACGTAAAAGGGGCCGGTGATATCGCTCAGCGGCATGGGCGCCTGCTGGCGCGCAAGGTCCTGAGGTCGACCCCCCGGTACCCACAAAAAAAAAAAGAACTCAAAAAATTAAACAACCCCCCAACTTAAAGACCCAATTTAAAAATAGGCAACTGAAATAGACACTTCTCAGAAAAAGTACAAATGACCAATAAATACATGAAAAAATGTCCACTATCTCTAGCTATTACAGAAATGCAAATTAAAACAATACTGAGATTCCATCTTACTCCAGAAAGAATGGCCATCATGAAGAAATAAAATAATAACAAGTGCTGGTGAGTTGTGGGGGAAAAGGAATCCTTTTACTTGTTGGCAGGAATGTAAACTAGCACAATCACTACAGAAATCATTATAGAGATTCCTCAAAAAAATAAAACTAGAAATTCCATTTCACTCAGCTATTTCCCTTCTAGGTGTCTTCCCAAAGGAGTTAAACACATCATATTACAATGATACATGCATACCCACATTTATAGCAGTACAACTCATAAAAGGTAAATATTGGAAATGGCCTAAATGCCCATCAACAAATGAATGAGTAAAGAAAATGTAGTATTTATACACAGTGGAGTACTACTCTCCCATAAAAATGGATAAATTTGAATCATTTGAAGGAAAATGGATGCACCTTGAGACTATAAGTGAAATAAATCAGACATACACAAGCTTAAACATCACACGGTTCCTCTTTATGAAAAACCCAAAGATCGATAAAGAGCAAAATAAGAAATAGATCATAGGAAAATAGGGAGACAGATCTTTTTCAAATGGAATGGGATCAAGCGCCTGCCTGGCAAGCGTGAGGTCCTGAGTTCGACTCCTGGAACCCACATAAAGGAAAAAAAGGCCGGTGCCATCACTCAGCAGCACAAGCGCTTGCTGGCAAGTGCGAGGTCCTGAGGTCGACTCCCGGTACCCACATAAGAAAAAAAAAAAAAAAAAATCATTGATATCTTAAAAGCTCCACTGGTGATTTTAATGTGCAGCCAGCATTAAAAACCACTGAATTTGCCCTACTTCCCATTTTTAATAAGAATTAGAAAAAAATTAAGGTAGATGATCTACCTGCAAATGGGAACATTTAAACATTAAAGACTGATAAAAATTTGCTCAGTTATGCCGGCACCATCCCTAATCCAGCCAGCACTGCAGCTTCAAGTGAGCCTACTCCGCCAAGCAGTAATATACGACACGCGTGACTTACCATGAACCTTCAAGAGGGGCGAAGAGCGAGATCCTCCTATGTCCTCGGGAGAGGCCGTCACATCGTGTTTTTCATATGTAATCAAGGGCTGCTGAGAGTGCTTATAAATTAGACCTGAAGTTTAAAAAAAAAATTAAAGATGATAGAGAAGAATTACTTCCTCAGAAGAAAAAAAAACTTGAGAGATGGGCATAAGATGGAAAGAAAATTTCTTACAATAATAAAAATTAACTATCAACAGAGTTGTCATTCATAAGCAAAAGCAACATAAAGACATGTGCAAGGGTATGGGCTTTTTCACAAAAGTTAAAGAAATAACCAACCAAGATATGAATCAAAATAAGAATGAGGAATGGAGAAATTATGGTAAAAGAACTGGTGACAAGAAATGGGCTAAACGATAGGTCAAAATAATTACTGATGTGGTCACAAATCAAATCACTGAAGATGTCAGTTACAACTTTTTTTTTTGAGACTGTGTGTTGCTATGCAGCCCAGGCCGGCCTCAAACTCATAGTGATCCTCCTGCCTCAAGTCAGATATAATTCTCGAAGGAGAACACATATTTTTTGAAGACATACAGACGATTAACCATTACCTGCATCTAAAATCCCAGAACAAACTAAATGAAATTGGGCCTGGGACATGGTGGTGCATGCCTATAATCTAGCACTCGGGAGGCTGAGGCAAGAGGATTGCCACGAGTTCAAAGCCAGCCTGGACTACTTAGTAAAACCCTGTCTCCGAAAAAAAAAAAAGATATTGGGTCTGGGAGATAAGGGTGTGGAGAGAAAGGAAAGTATTTTGATGAATACAGTATTTGGAATATGGTCAATTCAGACTGAGTTTAACAAACCGAAATCCCAAATAATTGTGAAATAAACAAACTGAAGATGTATTATTATTGTTTGTTATTATTATGTATAAAATTAAACCTGAGAATTTCTAGAATTATTCCATGGGAAAGCTGTTCATTCTAGGAATCTATCCTACAGAAATAACAATTTTTTAACCAAAGGTATATATTTAAGAATGTTCACAACAACTTCTTTTATGCTGTCAGAAAGAAAATATAAACAAACTAAATATCTATCATCAGGAGAATGAGTAAATAAATTATGAAACATATTTAGAATATGCAAATGTAAAAGTAATTTAAAAATCTGATATCTACAAATACTTGTCGCAAATGATAAATATTAGACAACAGGCTATATCTTAATAATTTCCAAAAGTAAATAATTACATAGCATATAGGTTACATTACTTCTCCAAAAGGCAACAAAAGTAAAAGATAACAACTAAAAACTAGAGGGACTATCACCTACATAGCTATTGATATTATTCTTTTGAATAATCTGTGGGTTAAACAGGAATTCAGAAGTAAAATCACAAGACAGAGATATTTAACAATGAAGACTCTTATACGAAAACACATGAATGCAAAAAAGGTGAAGAGAAAGTACTGAAGCAATCATTTAATTTGAGGTGCCTTTAAAACAACAAAATAGAGCCTAGGAAATCAGAAAGGCCAATAAAATTGAATTTTTGGAAACTCTGACCACAAGATAAAAGGAAATATCAAAAACAACATTAGAAATTAACAAGGTGATATAGCTTTTGATGTAGAAGACATAATTATAGTAAAACACTTTAAATCAGCCAAAAGAATCTCAATCTCACAACATATACAACCTCAAGAAAGCCAAAAATTTCAAACTCTAAATGAAATGGATGAATTTCTGGGAAAATACAAAAGTACAAAAATTGACCAAAGAAGTAGTAGGTCTAGAGAGTAAAAACAACAGATTTTTTTTATAGATAGTGAAATATTTCCATCCTACATTTAGACCATTATATGTGAGAGTTCCACCATAACATCAGAAAACTTTTTGTAACTTCAAATTTTTTTATTTTATCTAAACTTCTAGAGTTCATGGTATGAAATTAGCAATACACTGAAACCAAACTGGTATGCGTGCACCCGCATGAGCCCAAATATATGCACATGCGCACACACAATCCAACAACCACAGACTAAAACTACTCATGAATACAGATGTAAAAAGCTTAAATAAAAATATTAATGAATTCAAGTTGTCTCTTAAAAGAATAAAAAAATGACCAAGTGTTATGGTTTGTGTCTACACGTCCCCCGAAAGCCTCATAGGGTTTTTTCCCAGAAGTGGCTGAATCTAGAGTGTGTGATTGATCGTAGTGCAATGCTGGGATTTCCACTGCTGGGATTAAGGGTGGGCGACTGCCAGATCAATCCACTGATTGGATTGACACCACCCTAATCCCGGTAGACTGGATACAATATAAGAGACAGAAAGAGGCTTGTCTCTCTTTCCGTTGTTGCTTTTACTGTCTTCTGCCGCCATGAACTGTCGCCCCTCTGCCATGTGCCACCCTGACTGGGAGCCAGCCGATTATGGACTGAAACCTCCACAAACTGTGAGCCAAATAAACCTTTCCTCCTTTAACTCTGAGTGTTGGGTATTTTGTGTCAGCAACGAGAGAAAAGTAACTAAGACACCAAGTAAGGTTTATCTCAGGAACATGAGGATCATTCACCAATCGGAAATCTATAAAAGTAATAACAAAATATCTAAATAGCTGCCCAAAAGACATCAGAGGAAAGTCAGCACTCAGGAATGATATGCACTTTTTTGTACTGAGCTGCATCCCTAGCCCCACCCCCCACCCTTTTCCTTTTAATTTTGAGACAGGATCTCATTAAGTCACTAAATTGCCCAAGCTGGGCTCAAAATTACAATCCTTCTGCCTCAGCCTCCCACGGTGTTGGGTATACAGGCATGAGTAGATATGAACTTTGAACAGAATTAGGAATAGAAGAACATTTCCTCAACACAATAGAGGACAAAGGATATCCACCAGAAAAATACAAAACATATGACAGGTAGTATTGAATATCAGAAACATGTGCATCAAAATCAAGAACAACACAAAACGCTAACCCCATCACTACTGCCATTCTACATCATCCTAGGAGAAGTAATCAATGCAGTGAGAAAAGAAAGAAAACAGAGGCTGGGCCGGGGATATAGCTCAGTGGCACAGTGCCTGTCTAGCAAGCGCAAGGTGCTGAGTTTGATTCCCAGTACCAAAAATAAATAAATAAATTTTTTAAAAGAAAGAAAACAGAGGCTAACTGCACAAGACATAGCATTTATCTAGAAAAATACAAGATAATTGACTAGAAAACTAGGTGGCACAATTCAAGACAAATAATCAAAAATTTGTAACTTTTCTGTGCAATAACAAACTTACAAAATGTATGAAAAACAATCACATTTATATTAGTTGGTTTTAAAAAATTATACCTAAGGATAAAGAAATTTAAAAGTATAGAGTGTGTGATTGATTGTAGTGCAATGCTGGGATTTGAAGATGAGAAGAAAACTACAAAATTTCACTGAAAGACACATATCCAAGGATCTGAATAAATGGAATGTCCTAATATGTTCCTGGATAAGAAGACTCACTATTGCCAAAAGTTGTTATTCTCCTAAATTAATCTAAAATTGCACTGCAATTGCCACCCCAACCCCAAAGAGATTTTTCATAGAGTTTGACAAATCATTTTTAAAGTTCATCTAGAAGAACAGATTTGCAACAGAGGCAAGAACTGTTGAAAGATGGGAAATCACGTTCTATAAAAATTCACCACCTGTTATAAAGCTATAAAATTCCAACAAGAGCAGGAATAGACAAACAAATCAATGGGAAAACAGGCAAATTAGAAATAGTGCAATTTATTGGCAGATTTTTAGTGTACAATAAAGAAGCTTTTGAAAAAGTGGAGGAAAAAATTGATTATTCAAAAACTGATGTCAGGACACCAGGCTTGTTATAACAAAGAGGCTCAAAGATAAAGCAGAAATGAGAAGAGCTTTATGTAATGACTGCCTAGAAGAGAGAGTGTCAAGAACAAAGAGATGATAACTGTCAGGAGCTACAAAAATGACAGAAAGAAAATGATAAAGTTATCAAAAATCACAAAAAGGGCACTAAGGAAGTTAAAAATCCTGCATTAGTGGGGTGGTAGTGATAAAAAAGAGATTATATTACAACAAGCTCAATAGGCAAGTTATTGAAGACATGTTTTCACACTCCGAATTGTGGTAGGGCCCCACCTGAGGAGTAGGGGTGGGAACTTTTTACAATATAACGATATCAGCCTCTGTGTATGTGCAGTTCTGATGTAACTCTATAACATAAATCATACCCAACCAGACTGTAGAATGTTAATATATACCCAACCAGACTGTAAAATGTTAGTGTATGCCCATATAAGGGAGACAAAGACACAAAAATTGTATAAAAGGGTACAACTATGCCATGTTCAACACTCAGCCTTTGAATACAAGCCCACTGAGTCAACACCTGCATGAATAAAGCTGCTTCCTGGAAAAGCCTCAGTGTCCCCTCTCTCTACACAAAAATCCCACAGCACAATCACTGTAGAGCCAGGGACTAAGCATGAACTTCATCTTCATGAAAATGAAACCCATTACAGTTTGAGTTCCACTGTGTGGCACCGTTACAACTTTGTGGTTCCGTTCTCGGGGAGGTTGAGCTCCTGCTTTGAAAAATGGTTTTAACCTTATAAAGTCTCACTGCTTTTTTTTTTTTTTTTTTTGTGGGTACTGGGGGGTCGACCTCAGGACCTCGCGTGCCAGCAGGCGCCCATGCCTCTGAGCGATATCACCGGCCCCTTTTCCGTATGTGGGTTCCGGGAGTCGAACTCGGGCCCTCGCGCTTGCCGGGCAGGCGCTTAAGCCGCTGAGCCATCTCACCGGCCCAGTCTCACTGCTTTTAAGCAGAGTTCAACTTATAAATGATCCATATACATGTAGCTAAGTAATAGAAAAACCAATGATTTATGTTGCAATTTTGTTTTCCAGTTCAAAGAAACTGCAAAATTCCCTGGGGCAACAATCTCCATTTCTATTTCTTGAGGGGGTCTGTTTGTTTTATTTGCTTGGCACACTACCAGTTTAAAAACTAACCATGGGCCACCAATATATGTATATTTTTGTTAATACACATATTCATGTACTATTGTTTTAATATATCACAGACATCACAAAATAAGATAGGAAAATTTAAATAAGATAAAATAAATACAAAAAGGAAGTTCTAGTATTATTCTCTTTATCCCCTGGACTGCCTTCTGATGCGTACACCTAGGAAGGGAGAACCCTTTCCTAGAGCAGGAAGTTACCAAACTCCAGCACACAAACGATCAGCAGGGACGCTTGAGGTCAGATCCCAAGTACCACCAAGAGTTTGGATGGGTATGAGATGGATCTAGGAATCTGATTTTAGCAATCACTCCAGGGGGTTCTAAAGCAGGAAAAATACCCCCCCAAAAAAGACAGAGATCCTCACTGCCGCTCTATCAGGACAGCAACACCAGTAGGAAGGAAGACAGATATCCTGCATTCTTTACATACCACAGTATCATCCCTTTGCTAGGGTTTTTTTTTTTTTTTTTAAGTATTAGAACTATCACTTAAAACATTGTTTCTGCCAGAAAATATACAATGCTGAGCTATGAAGAATTTTTTTGGCATTCCCATACACCCCATGAGCACATGCAATTTATTATATAATAAAATTCTTCCACTTAAATGAAATTGCTTTTCTTTGGAAATATAAATTTTTTAAGTGCAAAATTTTAAAAAGTATGCAAACTGTTAAATCTCCTAGCAATTTAGGAAGTCCACTGGAGTCAGTAATCATACAGGGAGAGCCCATAACATGCTGGGCACCAAAGGAAGCAGCCTGGCATGATGGAAAGGCCACAGGTTATGTAATTGGAGGAGGTCTGAGCTTAATTCCTGTTTCTGCTACAGGTTTGATTTAGAACAATTAGCTTGGCCTTTCTAAGTCTCATTTTCATTATCTCTAAAATGGCCCACAAAATACCTGTTTACAAAGGCTCTATGAGAAATAAGTGAGATACATACAATGTGCAATAAATGACAGCGATGATGATGATGACGACCATAATGATAACGGCACTTTAGCAGTAACTGAAACACCAACATTTGACCTTTCCCTTGTTAAAAATTAATTTCCTATATTTTCCATGTCCTCACATATTGAATTCATAGACTCCAAAGTCAAAGAGTTTGAGTTCAGGTTCTATCACTTACTTTTTGGACAAACTCACCTCTCTAAGGCAAAGAATAGTACATATCTAAGTTTGCTTTTTTCTGAAAGTAAAAATGAATTTACATAAAATGCTTAGCCACTGACTGGTATGCCATAAACACTGAGTAATTTTTACTCATTATTATCAATTAACCAAGAAATTATTTTCAAGCCATATTTGCTGTTGCCAGTGCAAGTAAGACTATGTGAATAACTATACATGTTACCTACAACTAATCTACAAATATTCTTTTTTTTGGAGACAGGGTCTCATTCTGTAGTCGAGGCTGGGCTTGAACTCACTATGTAGCCTAGGCTGGCCTCGAACTCGCGGCAATCCTTCTGCCTCAGCCTCTTGAGCGCTGGGATTACAGGTGTGCACCACCACACCTGGCCCATCTACAAATGTTCTTAAATTTTCTCTAACACTAACATTTTAACCTGCTTCAAAACTTTTTAAGATTCCACTTTACCAACAGTAGAAAATCTAAACCATGTGATAAAAATGCAAGGCTTCTCAAAATTCTGCCTGCACCACATCTCCTGCTCCTCTCCCATTACCCCACCCCTTGACAATCCATCCTATGTGCCCACCTTTTCCCCATTTCCAAAGGTGGCTACTTTCTCAAAGTTGTGGGACAATGGTTATTTCCAGAGAAATGAGTTACTGAACATTATACTGGTATTTCCTGCAGTTCCTCAAAACATCATTAGCCAACATCATAAACAAAACCTTTCCCTATTAATACGCATTGCAATACCCACCAGGGTAGTATTTTAAGAATAAACCAAGCATTCAGACTCCTAAAACTAAATTAGGCTTGCAAAGCATCATTTTCACTTAAAAAGACGTGGGACAGGAAACCAATCACCCCGGCAGGGCAGAATGAGGCATCCTTCAGCTGTCCATGAGTCACTCACCCTACCTCCTCCTCACCTCCTGGACACAGCTAACGTCTAAGAAGATGAAATTCACATTGGGCAGGTGTTCCCCAAAAAGCCAGTATTTCTTGCAACAACCACAAAGGCACTATTTCTGGGATCCCTGCAAAGGATATGCCCATGTCAGTACACTCAGGAAAACCCAAAGATTGCTTCTTTCAGAATAAAGTTTTGCTCACCCAAATGCATTTTACCAACTAGGGGCCATTCTGATCAAAACAATGTTGCCTTGTCATCTAGTTGATGACATTATGTAATTACTGATTAGATAATTACTTTATGTAATTTTCAGAGCAACAAAGTTAAAATGTTAACTAAAAGACAAATCTTTAGGCAACCTAGAAAAGGATTATAACTCTTTACCCACAAATACGTACCTTAAAAATGAGCAATTATAATAGACTCTGTAAAACAGGAAGAAAAGGGAAGAGGGGAGAAAGAAAACATTTTATCAATACACTTACCATCAGAAGCTGCACCATCTGCTAGAAATATGTAGTAGCTTGTGTTGAGATCAAATCTATTCTTAACCCCAGGAAGGGCAATCTTCCTTCTGAATGAACACTGCATAATACCATCCACCAACCTCCAAGCCATATCCTCAAGAGGACCCTAAAAGCACACACACAATGGGTCTTCTCAGCACTTTCCAAAAATTTGCTAAAAATAAGACATGATCAAAATCCTGACCTGTTCAATTTCCTTTCTCTATGACCATATGCACATGTTTTGTCTGCAGTACCATTGTTTTTCACTTCCTCTGCAGAGTACAAGAATCATTTTCCCCCAATTTATTTGTCTTTATCCCACTTGGCAAAAATATTATTTTTACTTTGAGCCAGAGCCCCACAGTTCTCCAGTTAGAAACTCCATCTGGCCACTAGTACACCATCAAAAGCACTGAAGAAACCATTACCCAGTAATACCTTAGGGGCCAAAATGCAACATGCACCTGGGGAGAGTTTCTGAGCCAGCTGAGAGAGTCACCCTGTGGGAGAGCTATGTATGCACAGTTACGTCATTGAGTGATGCCTGCTCAGGCAGACCTCATTTACTATGTCATTAAGCTACTATTCCTTCAGAGCTCATTTGTTTGTCAACTGCCCTGTGAAAAAGACACTTCTCTACCAGAAATGGCCTACATCTGGCACAGTTGCCAACAGAGGGACAACTTAAGACAACTGCCCAAGGGACCACTCTTTACCATATCTGTCCTTCCTTCTCGCTAGTCAAGGAATCCTCCTGTCACCAATATAAGCCTCTTCTTAAAAACATGAGTAAGCTTTTGGAAAGGGGCTAATGCTCTGACCATGGTAACAAAACCAGAAAAAAATTTTTTATCAGATGCAACAAGAATTTAAGAGGCATAAGCAAGACTTCATCTTTTCGTACAATAGAAACTTTTTTATGCTTTCTAAAGTGTAGGAAGCTGGGTGTGGTGGCACAGGCCTATAATCCCAGTACTTAGGAGGCTGAGGCAAGAGGATCGCTGTGAATTTGAGGCCAGCCTGGGCTACAAAGTGAGTTCAAGTCCGGTCAGAACTGCATAGGGAAACCCTGTCTTAAAAAAGGAGAGGAGAGGGGATGGGAGGGAGGGAAAGAGAGGGGGGTGGAGGGGAGTGAGGGAGAGAAGAGGAGAAAGGGTAGAAAAGTTACTCAGATCATTATGAGAGGAATACTGCTGCCAGGCCCCTGCCCAGACTAGGTCTCTTACTGAGGGCCTGAAGGCTCTTGCGTGGCTGCGCCCCTGACGGCCACAGCAGATGATGGCTACAGAGCAGGATGGTGGGCCAGCCAGGAGGAGGGTCCCCGGATGCTCACACTCACCCTGGAGTCCATCACAGGGTGACTTCGTCCTGTCAGGTGAGAAGGCTGTATATGCACCATCTGATCTTCGTGGATACACATGTAAGCGTCATCATCACCCTGAAAACAATTGCAAATGAGAAGAGTTTAAAGGACTTTCAACATTAAAAAACTCTAATCAAATATTATTTGGCTTTGTTAAAAACGTAATTGACTAACTCAAATGATATTATGAATTCTAAAGAAACAGCTGTGGAGTTTTTTAGTAAAAAATAATTTCTTAGAATATAGGACTAGGGTCTGGTGAGTTAGCTCAGCGGCATAAGCGCCTGCCTGGCAAGCACAAGGTCCTGAGTTTGACTCCCGGAACACACATAAAGGAAAAAAGGGCCGTGATATCACTCAGCGACACAAGCACTTGATGGCAAGCGTGAGGTCCTGAGGTCGAACCCCGGTACCCACATGAAAAAAAAAAAAAAAAAAAAAAGAATATAGGACTAGGGTCAGGGATTTAGCTCAGTGGTGCAGCACCTGCCTGGCAAGTGTGAGGTCCTGAGTTCGATTCCTGGTACCCAAAAAAAAAAAAAGAATATAGGACTTTGAGTCCTGGTACCCCCCCAAAAAAAGAATATAGGACTAAAATTTCAGCATAAAATAATAGAACAATAACAACAACAACAGGGCCAGTGAGATAGCTCAGCGGCATAAGCGCCTGCCTGGCAAGCGTGAGGTCCTGAGTTCGACTCCTGGTACCCACATACAAAGGAAAAAAGGGCTGGTGATATCGCTCAGTGGCACAAGCGCCTGCTCACAAGCACAAGGTCCTGAGTTTGACCCCGGTACCCACAAAAAAAAAAAAAAAAATCTACATATATAGCTATATCTTGGCTAGGGGTTGTAGCTCAGTGGGATAGTGTTTGCCTAGTATACGCAAAGCTCTAGGTTCAATCCCTGCTACTGAAAAAAAACAGACATGTAATACATTAATAGTCCATAAATCCATCACCAATTAATGCTTTTGTATATTAATGCTTTTGTATATATTAATTAATTATGCTTTTGTATATATCCCTGCATTAATGCTGTTAATGCTTTATTAATATTAATGCTTTTGTCATATATTAATGCTTTTGTATATATCCCTCTAAACTTATTTGTACTTATACCTATTTTTTCCTTTCAAATGGGAAAATACAGTTTTATTACCTTTCTTTCACTTAACTTGCCATGAATATTGTTCCATATATTTACTTGTGAATAAATATCTATGTGCTATGTATTTTAATGACAGTGCATGTATTGTATATTTTTTAATAACTTTTAGGGTGGAAGACACTATAATCAAATATTGCTATATATTGTATACACTCGATAGATTTAATGTTGTATAACTGGGACAAAAATATCTGAGCTCAAATAAGTTTTTGTCAGTATAACACTTAACTGTCCTTTAGTCTCCAATATTCTTAAACTCTGAAAGTTAGATCTTACTCTGTTTTTTGGTTTTGGAATACTGGGGATTTAATCTAAAACCTTTAAACTGAACTACAACTACAACCTTTTTTTTTTTTTTTTTTGAGACAGGATCTCACTAAGTCACTGAGTTGCCCAGGCTGGGCTCAAATTTACTGTCCTGTTTCAGCCTCCCAGGGTACTGGGATTACAGGCTTGTTTTGTTTTGTTTTATTTTGTTTGAGACAGGGTCTCACTATGTAGTTTAGGCAGGCCTTGAACTCACTATGTAGTCCAGGCTTGCCTCGAACTCTAGGTGATCCTCCTGCCTCAGCCTCCCAAGTGCTGGGATTACAAGTGTACACCACCACGCCTGGCGATCTTATTCTTTAAAGCGGCTGTCAGAGGCAGGCAGCAACTTCGAAGTTCACTTAAGTGATGGTACAAATAAATAATCTTCATCTTAATTTATTGTACATAGTACACAAGCTATCTAACAAGGTCTTTTACGTGCTTTAATCACTAATTTTTTATTTGTTTTTTTAAGAGGTTTGTCTTTTAAGAGGTCTCACTATGTTGCCCAGGATGACCCCAAACTCCTGTGCTCAAGCAGTCCTGCTTCATCCTCCTGAGTAGCTGGGACTACTACCACGTGCACTGCCACATCTAGCTCTAGTCACCAACTTCTTAAACAAGACCCAAGACTATCCAACAGTAATAAATTTTGTTCCAAATTCCAACCTGAAATTCTACTGTATTTCTCTACTTTCAGACTCTAATGTTCTACTTTTAAAAACTCTCCAAGACATAATCTTAGCAAAGCAATTATTCACTGTTACACAACGTAAAGTCAAATCAGAATTAGCCCAGCTCAACATCAGAAATTTGGTACAGATGTGATTTAAACCAGGAGTCGACAAATTATGGCCTGCAGAGCAAATTCAACCTGAAGCTTGTGTTAATGCCGCTCATGGACTAAAAATGGTTTCTACAAACTTAAATGACTTTTAAAAAATTCAAAGAAAAATATCTGTGACAAAGATAAATTCGAATTCACTGTCCCTAACTGTTTTACTGGAACACAGCCACACACCTGTCCACTTCTGTGAGGCTGTGTCTACCCCCGCACTGCACGACAGAGCTGAGCGACAGTAGCCATATGGCCCACCAGCTCCAAAACATGGTGTACTACGCTCTTTACAAAAAGGGTTTGCTGAACTCTGATGCGGGGGTGCGGTACTGGGGATTGAACCCAGGGCCGTCACACTGAGGTGCACCCCCAGCCCTTTCTTAATTTTTATTTTGAGACAGGGTCTTGCTAAACTGCTGACTGCCCAGGGTGGGTTCAAACTCACAGAGCCTGCCTCAGCCTCCCAGAGTGATGGGATTACAGACGTGCATGGCCATGCCCAGCTCAACTCTGATTGTAGACAAGGTGTGTCTTCTAGGATGTCCATCATCAATGAGCCATTTTAAGACAAGCTGGTAAGAAATCAACTAGAATACTAAATCTAAACAGGAAGGCTTCCCAAATATTGAAAAGGATGGTGGAGACAGAGAACAGGAACCTCAATCATCACTATTCTTTTTTTTTTTTTCCTTTATGTGGGCACCGGAAACCAAACTCAGGACCTCGCACTTGCTAGGCAGGCGCTTATGCCGCTGACCTATATCACCGGCCCTCAATCGTCACTATTCTAAACGAAGGGTAAGACGAGACATCACTACAACCTTAAGCTCCATGCATTTGTAGAAATCCTAAATCTGGAGCAACGTGGCACGTGACATAAGAAGTTCCACCAACAACTGGGCATAGAGGCCCATAGTCCCAGCATCTGGGGACGCTGAGGAGGGCGGATCACCTGAGCCCAGGAATTTAAGACCAGCCTGGGAAACACAGTGAAAAGCCATCTTAAAATTTAAAAACATTTTTTTAACTTCCACCAATGCCTTCCCTGGGTTGGACGGTAGCCAATTAGTTTGTTCTTCTGAATCCAAATATTTAGAACACGTCTGTGAAAACACACTGTACCAGGTACTGAGGGAAAAGTAAAAATGACTAGAGTACAGTTCTTACAATCAAAGGCTATGTTTTAATGGAGCACACAATTCTAATATAAAATATAATAAAAACAGAAATTTAGGCCAAGTGTTCTAAAAAGACAAATTATGGATGGCCAGAAATATGCTCACTTCAGCAGAGCATGTACTAAAATCGGATGGCCAGAGAATTGGAAAAGCCTTATCAGAAGAGCTAGTAATTAAGCAGGCTTTAGAGAATAAAACATTTTTATGAGGATATGGTGGAGCTGAGATTAAAGGCAAGGTTTTCCAACCTGAGACATTTTCAGGACCAAAGATGTAAGATATATGAAAATTCTAGAAAAGAGGAAGTTTTGTTAGCTAAAATATGTAAAGAACACAGAGAAAGCCCTAATGCTGGAAATTCCAACAGGTTTTGAAGAGTACCTAGAGCCATGCTAAAGAAAAAGAACAATTTTTCTATGACAGCTAAAAGCTCATCAAAGTTTTGAGGGAATATTTTTCAGATGGTCTCAATTGTCTTGGGAAAAGAATCCCAATGGCTCTGTGGAGAATGAAATGCAGAGGGGAAATCACGGGGGCAGAAAGACTAGTGGGGGGTTCTACAGTGGTGCAAGAAGGAGACAATAAAGAGAGAGGCCAAGTTAGGGGCTGTGCCAGTGCAATAAACAGATGAAAGAAGCATGTCAAAGATAGAATCAAAAGTAACTGGGGCAGGCCATGAATGTAGCTCTGGGTGGGGAGCTTGGCTAACACAAGCAAGCCCCAGGTTTGATCCCCACCAAGGATTGCAAAAATAATACAAAACTGTGGAGATCAGTAGAAGTAAACAATTAGCACACAAATCTTGGTTTCTAAATATTCTTTCCTCCCACTCACCAGCACTGGGGATTAAAACCAAAGGCTTCACACTGAGCTACACCCCCAATCCCGTTTTTTTGTTGTTGTTTTTTTGTTTTTGTTTTTGTTTTTTATGAAAGAGTCACACTAGAGTCACACTAAGTCACTACCTTGACCAGGCTAGATTCAAATTTGCAATTGTCCTGCCTCAGCCTCCCAGAGTACTCGCATTACAAGAGTGAGCCACCACGCCTGGCTCCTAAATAGCCTTCTTACTAATGGGAAATGAAGCTCCTTTGAGAAATAATGAAATGTGGCCTCTGTCTCTTGAAGGTCTCCACTCTATTTCCTTGTGTGTACTTTTAAATTTCTGCCCAATAAATCCCTTTATGCCTCTTATGGATGCATCCTAAAAATTCTTTTTCCATGACAGGAGTCAAAGAGCTGCAACTTACTCTACAGGTAGCATGGGTTTTGGTTTTCCAGCTCCACTTTGGGAACCTCCTCAGACTCTGCCTAGTGACATTTTTCTTTTGCGCAACCACCGGCAGGAGGTAAAAGAGGCATCACCAACCTCAACTTCAGGAAATCCAGCCAAAGGCCTTTCATTTTTTCTTCTCCAATTCCCAAAGCTGCTTGGCCTCTAAAACACAGCTCTTTTTTTCCTCCCCCTCCCCCTCCCCCCTCTCTCCTTTCCCTCACTTCTCTCACTGTCTAAATCTAAGGGCAGGAACTTGGTCCACCTGAGGCCACAGCTCCCCTTTTTTTTTTTTTTTTTTTTTTGGTTTCTTTTGAGACAGGGTCTTGCTGTATAGTTCAGGCTGCCCTTTAACTTACTATGTAGCCCAGGCTGGCCTTGAACTTGTGGCAATTCTCCTGCCTCAGCCTCCCGAGTGCTGGGAGTACAGGAGTGCACCACCACACCCAGCACCACAGCTCCCCTTTTTGCATGGCTGAGAACATCTCCTAGGCTCACATGATTCAGTGGTCATTCAGGAGCTAACTGCTGCTGTCCTCAGGACCTGGCAGTCTATGGACTCAAACCAAAAAGCCTGCTGGTTGGTTTTTTGGGGTTTTTTGTTTTTTGTTTGTTTTTTTCTCTCTTCCCTAAAAATCCCATTCTCCATCTTGTCCTCATCCTTTCTCCTCTCCTGTTGTAAGGCTTTCACTTGTCAGGAAGCTCAAATCCTTTCATTTTATCTGATGTTAGTAGAGAAAAACAGGGAGCTGGAGGGCAGAGAAGGAACAGTAGGGGCTGGGAGCTGAGGAAGTTTCTCACGGCTCTGAGGACACTGATCATACTTCTCCCTGGGTGGGAAAGAGAGGTGCCCTCCTGGTGTGTCTCACCCTTGTGCCAGTGCTGGCCGAAGAGCAGGAGGGAAGTAAATCTTGCCCAAAGCCCTAGGTGGAGAAAGACCTAAATTCCCGCCAGCCCCCCTCCTCTCCGGCTACACAATCCAGGAAAGGAAAAGGGAAGCGTGTGTTCTCTGAGTTTCCCATTGATCTATTGAAAAGGAGGGAGAGATGGCAACTTGGTGATTTGGTGAGGTGAATTCCCTCCCCTCTTCCTCAGCTAGGGGCTCCAGACTGTGCTGTGGGGGTTGTCTGGTGTTCCCCGGCACTGGCCTGCACCCTGAAGATGCATGCCATGGGTGCTCTGCCCACCGCCCACTGCAGAAGGGCTCCCTTTTGACCCTTTGCAGCTGCCCTCTGCACAGCTGCCATTACCTTCCTGCATTCTTGAGACACTGTCTGGCCCAGCCAACAGTACTCTCTTCTGGGGCCTCATGGGGTTGCTTCTCTCTCACCAGCTCACTTCTTCCCTCCACCCTATTTGGCTTTGGTATTCTTAGCATGTTGGCCTCAAGCTTATCTCCCTATCTAAAATGGTAGGTGATTTGTAGTTGCTAAGTAGCATCTCAGACTTTTTAAATCCTCTGAGTTCTTTACATATATTACAGGTCCCTAGATAGAAAGACCCTTGGGGTGATTTTTCTTCTTTTGGAAAGCCCAGCTGTTGTGTATGACCTCTTTTTCCTGCCTTTCTGATCTGTTGATGAAGATCTGAGTAGCTGTGTGCCAGGAACCAGGATGTTCGTTCTGATCATGACAGCAAAGGGACGGACCCAGGACAGATTTCTTCGTGACTTGTACAGACACCTAGATTAATCAAGACGGAAGATGGGCAGGCTGCCACTCGGGAAGTTCCAACCCGGGGAAACAGGGCAAGCTTCCTTATGGGAAATCTAATCCTGAGATTCTGCGTTTTCTTTTTTCTTTTTTGCTTTTCCTTTTTTTCTCTTATCTTTTTTTCAGGAGGCATGCAGTTCATGCACAAAATCTTGAAGGCTTGCAGTGCTTTTTTTTTTTCCAATGAATCTATCTGTGTTATAAAAATCAATCATCTTGGGACTCGGACTTTTCAGCAATGCTGAAACTGTTAGGACTTTGGCAAGTCTCTGAGATGGACTAAATGCCTTTTACATAAAGGGATGTGCATGAGTCTTTGGGGGGCCAGGGGCAAAATGTTATGGTTTTATTTCTTTTTTTTTTTTTTTCGATCATTACATTTTTTTTTTTTAAGGACAACAAGTAAACATTCTCATGTATTAACAAACTCGAGAATTAGAGAATGTACAAATACCTTTTGGAGAAAAACATTACTCAGTATAAGATTAAGCCATGTAAAAGCTAGGTAAAAATAGAAGACTAAGGAATGGAATAGTCACAGTGAAATTGCATTTTCATACTAGGGAGACAATACGATGTTTACAAATGTGCATCCGGTTTATTTCGCTTGTATTTTCTCAAGTTGCATCCATTTACCTATAAAAGTCTCCAGTTTATCTTTCTTTATGGCTGAGTAGTACTCCATTGTATAAAAATACCACATCTTTTTTACCCATTCCTCGGTTAATGGGCATTTGGGTTGTTTCCACGATCTAGCTATTACAAATTGTGTTGCTATAAACATGGGTGCACATATATCGCTGTGGTACGATGTTTTTAATTCTTCTGGGAAGATACCCAGAAGGGGAATAGCTGGGTCAAATGGGACCTCCAACCCTAGTTTTTTGAGGAATCTCCACATTGCAGTGCATTTTAAATGATTATGGGTACCTCAATATCTGTCCCCAAAATGTCACCCTTAGGTTATATTTTACAAACTTGGGACTGATTTTAAGTGGAGGAGGATTTCTTTAAAAGATTGACTTGTCTCTATTTCTTTAAATGTAAATTAAAGAATAAAAAGACAAGTCTTCAAACTATGTTACCCAGGCTCGCCTCAAACTTGCAGCCATCTTCGTGCCTCAGCCTCCCAAGTGCTGAGAATACAGGCATGCACCATCAAACCCAGCAAACAATATTGTTTTAATTTCTGGCCTCTGCTTGTATAACATAGTTATAAGATGAAGCTTAAGTGTCCATGACTAGCTAATGTTCTTGTTCTCTTTTCCAGACTATCAAAAGATAATGGCACTAAGGCAGGTGATTAGAGCATAGCGAACTGGCTGGGCAAGCGGGTGCGACCTGTCAATCAGGACTCATGGGCAGAACAGTTCCAAAAGCCCGCCCCTGAGACCCATCAGAAAATACTACCTTCAATTCTTCTCGAAAGAACTTAAGCAGGTTTTTTGTTTTGTTTTGTTTTGTTTTGTTTTTGTGGGTATCGGGGGTTGAACTCAGGACCTCAAGCACCTGCCAGCAGGCGCCCGTGCCACTGATCGATATCACTAGCCCTTTTCAGCTGGTTTTTAATAGGACAGCCTAGACCTAACGTCAGCCTAAGGAATGGGAGATAAAAAAGACAGCAGCCATGAAGCTGGAGGCCACTGTTACCTCTTTCAGGCGCCCAGTCTGCACTTTGCAGGGTGTATTTCTTTTGTTACCGTTAACCAGCCTGCACTCACTAGGCAGAGCACGTTTCTTTCCTTTTCTTTACTTTTAATAAATGTAAAACCTTGCTACCTTTTGCACTTGTTTTGTCTAATTTTTTGTTCAGGACAAGAAGAACCTAGAAAGAATCTCTAGAAGGAGTCTCTAGAACCCCAGAACCTGGTAACAGTGCGTCAGACACCAAAACTATTTTCCTTTGTCTCCTCTTTCGTCAGGGTGAGATACTTGGTTCCTGGCTAGACAGGATCAGTACCCCTCCTCAGCCCAAAGCAGTTATAAGAAAATCACCCTTGGCCTTTCTGCACCCCTTAAGAATAAGGAATCAAAGTCTCAGAGGAAGACGTGAGGTAGGATAGAAGAAATAAAAATAAGTAGAAAGAAGACAAAGGAAATCGTAACTAAAAACTTATACTTTTAAGAAGACTGCAACTCCAGGACACAAAGTTACCCAAAATGATCTGTATCAGGGTTCTCTAGGTTTGTTTATGCTTTTTTTTCTAGGGCCATCACACCCAAATCCCTTCCATAAATTAGCTTAGTTGACAAAGTAAAGGGAAGAAATATGTTCTTAAAATAAAAGAACAAATTGAGAGAATTTAAAGAATGTTTTTGGCAAAACCTCTTAGATCATTTATCAAAAAAAAAAAAAATAGGTGGGGCTCATGCCTTTCACTGGTGGGTGAGCCATCCCTTTTCCTGTAAACCAAGACAACTTCCTACAGGTTCATAAATTCCACCCCCGAAAACACATAAACATTCCCAACGGTAGCACCCCTCTCTCGAGGGCACACACTCTATTTCTTTGAGCATGTACTTTTAAATTTCTGCCAAATAAATCCCATTATGACTCTAAAAAATGATTATAAACACACAAAACTATGAGTGGAGAATATCATGTGGCACCAGAAAACAAGGGCATGCCCAAAAACTAATGGAGATACATCAGAAGGGCACAGAAGCCAGCTTGAAAGGGCTCCCATTAACCAAAACTGGGTCAATAAAACCATCTAAAAGAAGAATGGTAGTAATGAACTATAGCACAATGGACAAAGGAATCAGTCCATAGTGTCACTCTGAAAGGAAAGGAGAGGTACAGGGAAAAGAAAGCTCTTTTCACAAAAATGTCAGCCAATAAATAAGCTACAAAATCACCATTTTACAATCACAAATGTTAACAAGTGATTCACAAGAAACATCAATAAATGCTAAAACTATTTGGCAACAGATTCCTAGGGAGCAGACTATTCATACAAACTCAATTTTTTTGTTTTCTTTTGTTTTGTTTTTCTGGTACCAGGAATCGAACTCCGGGCCTCGCGCTTGACAGGCAGGCGCTGTGCTGCTGAGCTCCCCAGCCCCAAACTCAAAGCATTACACCACCTATTATTTATTAATTACAATGAGAAAAGATACCCATATAATGGAGAAATATGGAAGACACCAGTGATGAAACACAGCCTCAGCAATAATAGAACAATTTAACAATTATGCACCTTTTGATATGATGCAGTGATTTGGGAACAACACCCATTACATTGTAAGTATGACAAAAATCTTAATGTGAACTAACTATAAATTTTAGAACATTCCACAAAACCACTGGCCCAAAAGAAAAAAAATCAAGAAAAAAGTTAGGGTAACTGTTCTAACACAAAAAAGATCAACAAGCTATACCAACTAAATGCACTAAGTGACAACTGGTCTTGGATCAAAAATTTAAACAAAACAAAAAACAGGCATAGTGATGCACACCTACAATCCCAGCACTCACGGGGTTGAGCCAGGAAAGAGGTTGAGGCAGAGAATCACTGCGAGTTCAAGACCATCCTAGGCCATACAGTGAGTTCAAGGCCAGCCTGAATTACACAGTGAGACCTTGTCTCAGAAAACCCAAGAAAAAAATAAAAAATTTAAAAAAAAAAAGCTAGCTGGGTGTGGTTACACACCCCTGTAATCTAGGCACTGGGGAGCCTGAGGCAGGAGGATCTCCACGAGTTCGAGGCCAGCTGAGCTACACAGTGAATTTGAGACCAGCCTGAACTATATAGCAAGACCCTGACTCATTTAAAAAAAAAAAAAAAAATTATAAAGGAACTTTATTGGGACAATAGGGCAAATTAGAATACAGACTAAATATTGCATAAAATTATGTATCATTATTAAATTTTCTTAGTGGGATAAAGATATTGTGATAATTAGAGGAGAATGTCCTTGTTCTTAGGAGAGATATGCTGAAAACTTTAAGGATGAAAAGCTCGGATATCCACAACTTACTTTCAAATAATTCAGGGGAAAAAATGAGTACTCATATACACCAAATGAATCAAGATAGAAATATAGATAGACATAGAAAGACAAAGACTAAGTGGCATATTTAGGTGAAGGCTTTTGGTTGTCCACTCCACTATTCTCCCCACAACTGTCTAAGTGTAAAACTTCTTAAAATGAAAAGTTATAGATTGCAAGAAGGGCCTAACAAACGAATGAGAGGAATCTAAATCATAATCAAAATTTCTCTAAAACCAAGGGAAGATGATGGCAGCAATAAGTGAGACATTCCAAAAATTATGTGCAACTGTGTCTGACAAGAGGCAAGCTGCTTTCTTTAATTCTTATTTTTGATCACCAAGAAGGAGGACCACTGGAAAATATCAGGAGGGAAGATAAGTTCAGTTTTATAAATACTGATTTGTGTTGTCTAGGAACACTTATCTGGAAAAGACTAATCAGCAATTGCAACCTACACTCTGGAGTCCCAGAGTGGTCAGTAATGGGGATATCTTAGAATGTGGCCATTGACCTTATATCTGGAACTAAATGGGCAAGTGTAATGCAAAATATGGATTTGGTCTTCATCCCTTTCTCCTTGCATACAATTCCTAAAATCTTTGGAATCGCCAGTCACTTTGTAGCCCAAGGGTAGCTACAGAATTAAAGGGTTGGGCTTTGAAGTGCACTCCCCAACATCTGAGAAGGAATGATGATCGTCAATGGTCAAAGATTTCAGCTATCATGCCTATATGAAACCTCCATAAAAATCTAAAAGGACAGGGTTCAGAGAGCTTCTGGACAGCTGGACATGTGGAGGTTCCTGGAAGGTGGCTGCTCAGAGAGGTGGCTATCCTGGAAGCTCCACCCCCTTCTCCCAGCACCTCACCATGTGCATCTCTTCACCTGTACCTTCTGCAACATCATTTATAAGAAACAAGTAAACAAGTGTTTCCCTGAGTTCTGTAAAGAGCTCTAGCAAATTTGCTAAACTCTCAGAGAGGGTGTTGGGAAACCTAGTCCATAGCTCATAAAGTCAGAAACACAGGTAAAATAACCCAGGGCTTGTGGTCGACACCTGAAGTAGGGGGAGGGGCAGTCTTGGGGATTGAGCCCTCAACCCATGGAATTTAACACTCTCTCTGGGTCTGTGGTGTCTGAATTAAATTGAGTTAGAGGACATCCAGCTGGGCACACACATACACACACACACATACACACAGTTTCTCACAAACACAAGAAAAGTAGAAAATAAGTCATGCAATTGCCTGCTTGCTGGGACCCCTTTTGGGGTCACAGAAGTGATCTACACTCTAAGTGCATAGTGAGAGGAACTATGTCAGAGTATATACTGTCCAGGGAAAGGAGAAGCTAACGATTTGCATGCGTGATACACTCTATTATTTAACAAAATATCTCAGATAAGGAAGATACACGTACTTTGAAATTCAATTAAAAATTCAAAGATTAGCCAGCCACTGTTAGCAAAAGTATGAAAAATTAAACTTTCCATCAATTTTTGTGAAAAGATCTAATACCAAAACAGTTGCTATCATAAATTTACAAGCCAGTTTTGGGGATTGTTTTCTTTTGTTTCACTATGTAGTTCAGCCTAGGCTCAAACTTGCTATGTAGCCCAGGTTGACCTCAAACTCAGAATCCTCCTGCCTCATCCTCCTCAGTGCTGGTATTATAGGTGTACACCAGCAGCCCAGCTACAAGTCGAATTTTTAAAAGGTATAATTTAGGTTATCTCACCTGTATTTATAACATCAGATGCCTTTGGTATTTAAATCTATATTATCTACTCAAAAAATATAAGAGGTCATAAAAATTCCCTTAAAAATTTAAAGATAACAACCCAAAATAGAAATAAAGCACTTTAAAATATATTTTGAAGATGATTCATTTCCACCAATTTAGGCACAGGTGTATAGATGATTTTAATTACTATGTAAATCAACTACACCTGCATAATTATGTCTTTTTTTGTAAACATTTTTGATGAGTCCTGTGCTAGACACAGATAAGATTTCTAAGTAAGATAAACATATCTTGAATTACAGATAAATGCTTTTGTGCCATCTGTCTTTTTTTGTAAACATTTTTGAAGAGTCCTGCGCTAGACACAGATAAGATTTCTAAGTAAGATAAACATATCTTGAATTACAGATAAATGCTTTTGTGCCATCTATGCCTACAATTTAGAACAGAAATAACCAGCCTGTCAGCTATCCTTCCCCACACTTGACACAATAATGATGTCCTTCCCTTTCACTTACAGACTTTATGTGACCAGTAAAAAGAAATGTCCTAGTATATTATAGCATGAATTTGGGCTTACAAAGTGACTGGAGTAAGTTTTTTTAACTGACTCAAGTATATATCTAAATGAGTGCTATACCTCAGAGATAAACCCTAACGAAATTATACATTTATTCAACAAGGTCTTTTAATCCTTTCTGGACTCATTATCAGAATTTCTTTCATAGCCAATCCTATCACATTCACCCACGCATTACCTTTTGTTATAGCTTGGTTTTTTACCCACCCTTATGATTCATCTTTTGCCAATGCTGAGAACACCCAGAAGAACAGGCAATAGGTCTGATAGCAATTACGAAGGCAAAAAGAGAAAATGTCTTGAATAACTACAGCATTATTTTCCATAAAATTTTAAAAACTTCCCATCAAAGCAACTTGGAAGGGGAAAGATCCAGAATTTCTTGTTCTTTCCTTTTTTTTTTTTTTTTTTTTTGGTACTAGAGATTGAACTCAGGGCCTTGTGCATGCTAGGCAAGCACTCTACCACTGAGCTACATCCTCACCCCAGAATTTCTTATTTTTTAAACCACATGACATAATTTGTATCTCGTAGATATAAGGTGTAGCTGTTGCTTCATGAAAAGGACAGCAAGCCTCACAAGCACAAGGTCCTGAGTTCGATTTCCCATACCAAAAAAAAAAAAAAGAAAGAAAAGGACAGCAAGAACATTCTAGAGCTATTCAGTAACTTGAGTCATATACATATACTGAAACGTCATCTCCCTAAAAAAATTACATCTGGCTTCCAACAATACTTGTGACACAGCAGAGGGCAAATGTGATTAGAGTATACTTTTAGAAAAAACTGTAGTTATCAGAGCCATCTCAGACTCCCTTGTCTGTTTAAAGAAGTGGAGTTAAGTTTAAATTCTGCTGCGAAAAAAAAAAAAAAATTCTCAAAAGGTTCTCTGCCTTTGCTAAAATGGAAATAAGGAACTTTCCCCATTGGCGGCCACCGCCCCTCCTGCTACCGCCACCACACACACTCCCAACTCTGTTTGCACAGGACGTTCATTTGTCCTGGCCACCAGACTCTTCTTGCTTCTCCCTGGAAAACCAGGGTCTCCATGCAGCACTGCCCTTCCACACCATGGCACGAGGCTGCCACCTACAGAACCACTGACTCCATCCAGCACCACTCAGGGAGACAAGAATCTGCTGAAGAAATCGCTGCCTGCTGCGGATCAGGCAGTGACGGCGCTTGACCTGCACACACTGGTGTACTTCTCTGGGTGGGAAACGCACTAATGACTATGACAACAGGGCCACCAAGAGCAGGAACACACACTTCAGCTCTCCCACTCGTGTAAACAACTATGGTTTGAAAAGCATCACAAACAGCATGATGTCTTACACAGAGCAAATTTATCCGCGCTTCCTGCTTTATCACGAAAAGCCAACATAAAGTGACAAAGCTACTGGACATAAGATGGTCTTTCCAACTGTCCGTAGGACAGCCTGTTCTTAGAGGTACATAATCGCCCAACTGGTAAAATTAAAATTATGAAACACATTTAACTCTGAATCTGTTCTAAATTAGTTTCTCTTTTCCCATCCCACCATTAAGTATGATAATTTGACTCTGGAAGAAACAGCTAATCTACTATTGATTAGAGCTCACTTCACTGCTTCTCCTTTGATTGCTACATATGTAAGCGAGAGGTACAAACCATCCATCGGTCGCGAGAAAGGGCGAAGGATAAATAGCCTTCACCAGGACCGCTCATTTCCACCATCACCGACTGGTCATCCCTTGTGAAGGACAAGAAGACACAGGCATGCTCTTTCTCTGGGTCACAGTTCAGAGGACTCCTGATACAAAACTTCTTCTTCCCACAGTCTGAGGCACTGAACTAGAAAAATGACAGGGAGAAAAACCCTTCATTATCGAACAAGCAGTTCACTGCCAATCACAGAAGAGCCACGACCTTCAGTGATGGGTTTTAATGAGAAAACCTTTTCATCACAAGGGTTTAAAGAAAAGAACAGAAGACATTCCAAATTAGAAGTGATCAGAGCAGTAGTTAGGTTGTGAACTTTTGAACTTAATTAATTTTAATTAAAATTTAGAAATTTTATCCTAGTCGGGCTGCAGTGGTACAAGAGCATTAAAGTCTCTTTAATACACAAAGCATTTCACATTAAGCATATTCCAGAACATATCTGGAGCAAAGTTTCTGGTAAGTTTTGAGAAACTTCTTAGGGATTATGTGCATATTAACAATCTTGCCTAACAGGTAGTCCCTAGTTTCCAAAGATGGGAGTTTTAAAAGCTGACAAATCCTTGGCAAGTTTTTATATTTAGATCTCGGACTCTGCTTTCAAAATTCAGGTTCAAATTTGATACTAAAGTAAAACAAGGAAAAAAGTTACCCTGATAAATATCACCATTCCAAACAGCAGTAATAATTTAGCGAGGGAAAGAACAGGCAATGATCTATAACAATTTAATCCAGAGCTTCTTGTTATGTCTACAAGAGGAAAAGTCTCAAAAACACATCAGCTCTATAATTTAGCAGAGCAAGCAAGCAGACTTTGTTGGAATGGGGTGCAAAAGTACATTTCAGAAGAAAGCTACACATTAACTTTATGTAACTAGATTTAATAAGAACCTAGCAACTAATCCTAGTAGGGCAAAGGGAACAAGCCACTAGGAATTAGGAAATATAACTTTGGTCTCTGCTCTCCCCTTTACTCCATCACATTTTCCTAAGATCTTACTCTCTAGGGTCCCTTTACCTTCAAATATCCAAGAGGGAAACTGAACAAAATAGACCCTAAGATCTCTTCTAGCTCTAAAAAAAAAATGCTACAATCTTATGACTTTGAACAAAACTCCCTATCATCAGAATTGCAAACTTGGCATAGACACACAGTAAAAGTTCCAACAAGAACTAACACGTTTTATTGACTACATGGAAAGACAAAAACACTGTCAACAGATTCCTACTAGGAAGCTGAGGGACAAACTATTTATTCCCCTAATGCAGCTATTAAATAAAAATCATTAAGACTAAAGTGAGATCTAATACAAATAAAAGATATAATTGTATGGTCAAGGAAAGTGCAACATTCATAATAACGTAACCAAATTAACGTCCATATATATATATATTTAAAATTGCAAAAGAGAAGGAAAGTGAAGTGACTAATATTACGTAGGAGAAAAAGGCCTATTTCATCTGCATGAGAACAAAAACAATAAAAAAGGACTGAAAAAGAAAAACAACTTTTGTTTACTAAATATTAAGTGCAAGGCACAGAAAACATATTCATTATTTTAATTCTCACAGTGATACTAACAGCTAGATATTATGTTTCTCATAAGTGAAGAAACTGAGACTGAAAATTGAGATTTCTCTAAAGACCCACAGGAGTAGACCAGTCAGTACTCAGGCCCAAGTGTGTTCTTTAAGCTGTTCCCGGCTGTCTCAAGACCCTGTCATAGCCACTTCTGAATCGAACAGTCTAACTTACCAGAATTCCCTTCAGCGAAACGCCTCTTCCTAATGTTTCTAATGGGTACTACCCTTTCCAAGATGTTTCTCAATCATAATTTTTTTTAATCAGAGGACCTAAATGGAATTCTAGCTGAGGAGCTTGCAAGAGATTTTCTGTTGTTCAACATACAGAGCTCCCCACTACTCTTTGACTCTAAGAAGTAAGATCTAAGAGTTACATCACTTTAACAATCTCCTCCAAATCTCATCTCAATTTAGCTTAAACTCCTTCTCCAGGTTTGATACTTAGCTACCAGGAAAGAAGGAAGGGGGGAGGGGCTTCCTCAAATTTATTTCCAAATGGAAATATATCCACTGTTAATATAGACTACATGTGAATATTATAAACACATCTTGAACATGCAGGGTCTCGCATTTCCTTTATTCTAACCTATAAAGTACAATGCTGCAACGAAGACGTCCTTCAGATTCCTACTGAGAACACAAACACTTGCTACCACAACCAAGTACAGCTACTTCTTTAATATGCACTTTACCAAGCACAGAACAACAATTTCCAAGAAAGCTATTATTTTAGATTGCATGTGGTGACTTACTGGTTTGGTTAAATGGGAGATTGGAGGTGATGTTGACAATGGGGCTGTTGTAGCTTTAGGCGTTGTAAAAGGATGTGCGTTTGGTTGTGAAATTATCTGACTAGGAATCTTCACCCAGTAGATTTTATACTTCTCAACCACTGTGGCTCTGAAATGGAATCACAGTGAGATTAGACAAAACCCTAATTGTGGCCCATCATCCTGAAATCAAACTGTTAAAAGAAAAAGAGGTGGAAGGGATGAATTAGTAACACACAACTTTTCTGAAGCAAATCTCCAATGACTGTCTTCTACCCTATCACCATATGAACTTTTATTACTCTCTCCTTTTGTCCCTCTCTTTTCTGGCTTTTCTGTTCTTTGGACATATTAACAGCATCCATGAATATCAGATTCAGAGGCTAAATTGCACAGATTTCTTCTCTTTGATGCATAAAGAATGTGCTACTTCTGATTTCATAGTATACTATTCACATTCTTTCAAAAGGAGTGTATGGCACGCAGCTACAGCAAGTAGCTCAAAAGAGGTTGCATAAGAAACTGTCAGCTCTCACTGGGTTACAGTCCCTTTTTCATGCCCCACCTAATGCAGAAATGTAAAATTGTGGCTTGTACTGGGCACCTGTGTACAAAGTTAAGAAGAAAACTGAGACATGTCAGGATAGCGATATTTCCTTGAAACATATGTCCATAATACCACTCAGGAATCATTACATGGCTCAGGACATTCTATTTCTCCTGCACAGAGGAAGAAGGAAGGGAGAAATAACTATTTTAATTCTTCTGAGTTTCATAATTCTTAGAGGCACATAGGTTATTTTTCTAACAATCTAATCTGCAAGTTGTAACAATGCAAAAAAGTCATCCAAATTTCAGAACTATTTTATTCATATTTTCTTTATTCTTTTTTCTTTTTTTTTTTTTTTTTTTTTTTTGTCTTTTTGAAACTGGGTCTCACCATGCAGCTCAGGCTGGCCTTGAACTCACTTTGTAGCCCAGGCTGGACTCAAACTTGCAGCAATCCTCCTGCCTCAGCCTCCTGAGTGCTGGTATTACAGGTGTGCACCACCATGCCTGGCCTATTCATATCTTCATACTAAACTCAAGTATTTTAGGGGGGTACTGAGAATCGAACTCAGGACCTCATGCTTGCCAGGCAGGCTCTGAGCCACTGAGCTAAATCCCCGGCCCTAAAATCAAGTATTAACTGATGGTTTTATGAGTTTTAGGGTAATGTAATACTTCACTCACTCAGCAAATGTCTATTAAATTCCTGTTAGGTACCAAGTGCTGGGCTATGTACTGGCCATGTCCTGTGGTAGAACAAGCAAACAAAAACACAAAACAAACTCTTACATCAGTAAGCTGGTGTCACTACTATGCCAAAAGTCTCCTAGATAGATCAAAGTCCAATAGCGTACAAAATGGTACAAGCCATTATAGTTGCAATTATATTAGTGACAGAGGTGTAAACCCTTCTACTCACAGAAATCTTATGTGATTCGGGGCACTGCTTGGAGCCTTCCAATAAACTTTAATTTCTGCTTTTTTGGATGGACTTGTGTGACTCACTGCTGAGCCCTGAAACAAAATGGAAAAGAACTACCATTCATTCAATCAACAGCTCAGCAAAGCTGGAACTGCTATCGTTTTTCAAAATAAGACACAGTTGCATGGCCATGTGTTCTGATAAAGACTATTTTATCTACTACAGGAACTCAGATACTCAAAAAATACATGTGGATTGCGTGACAACATATCAGCAGTTAACTCTGAATAAATTAGAGACATCAGAAATTTAAGAACTGAAGGGAGTCGCAAACACTGAGTGTGTTAATACCATTAAAGCCAGCTCACTATTTCATTTTCACTATAAATTTATAGTTCTTCCATTAATAGATAAAAATAAAATGCAGATGATTCCTCAAAAGAAAAAAGAAAAGCTTCCTGCTTCCAAATATGCAGCATGCTGTTTTAGTAATTCCTTTCTTTTGAGCAATTTCTTTCACCTGGCTAACTTCTACACAGTCTTCAAAGCCTAGACTAGAGATCGTCTCCAAGAAGCTCTCTCAGTTCCCCCCATTCTGTGTGTGGCTCCTTCTACGGCACTTCCCGTGCCCCTGTGTACACACTAACCTATCGTACTGTTCTACTTGTGTCCACATGTTCTACTTTTATGTCATACTTCCTACATCCACGTGTCACACTGATATGTAAGAGTATGAGTTCTTCAAAGAAAAAAAGTCTTGTTTGTCAGCATCTGCCTTGTTCCTGGTAAAATAAATGTTTAAATGAATGAACGACAAAAATTAGGCCTCTGTCCCACACTAGAACTCTATTTTCAATATTGAAACCCTTCAAAAATTGATATAATAAGAGTTAATCTGATCTAAAATATCACAAACTATAAACTCGTCAGGCCTAGGCCCTAGCTTTCCTGGAATGGTGATGGGAAAAGAATTTTTCAAGTAAATTAAAGGAAAAGTGTGATCATTGTGACTCTGTTTAAATGCCTGTCATGCCTAAGTAATGTCTCTGTAACAACTACATTTCACTTTTCATAGTGAAAAAACCCCAAGAAAGCTGATAGAAGTTACTCACAAGCTACACACAAACCTGTATATCCTCACAAGTCAGAAGCTGTGACACGCGGCTGTCATTCAACACGAAAGAGCCCACAGGAGGGCCATCCAGGGCCTCGGCATCACGAGCTTCTAAAAGAAAGCCTTTAAAAGTTCGTCCTGACAAAGTAACTGCGAAACAGATAAAAAGACAGGTTAATAGACTTAATAAGACCCCAAAAAGGAATGTTTACAGGAGGACATCACAGTTAGAACCAAGTATATGTGTGCAAAACTACTCTCGGAGAGAAAAGAGTAGAAATCATTCTATAGACGTAGAATGTCTAACTTGTGTTCCGCAGGACAGTCATTCCAGGAGATGTTAATACCTAACCCCAAGAGGAAAAAACACAGCTGACAGCCAATGGGCACCCTAGGGCTAAATTAGTCTGGAAAATGCTAGATGAAAGTAAATACCTGTTTCTTTGTTGCAAATCCCCTGGCGTCTTTAATATTCTACTGTGCAATGGGAAACTCTAAGAGATACATTATATATAACATACATAGTGTTCTAAACTTCTTTCTCCATATACCTTTTTTGTTAAAGAATACTTATGAATGTTTTGCACTTCTAAAACTGCAGAAAAATAGTTTGCAAACTGATGTTAAGATACTTTCTTTTCGGGGGCCGGTGAGATGGCTCAGCGGCTTAAGCGCCTGCCCAGCAAGCGCGAGGGCCCGAGTTTGACTCCCGGAACCCACATACGAAAAAGGGGCCGGTGATATCGCTCAGCGGCACGGGCGCCTGCTGGTGCGCGAGGTCCTGAGGTCGACCCCCCCGGTACCCACAAAAAAAAAAAAAAGATACTTTCTTTTTGGGAGTACTACAGATCAAACCTAAGGGTGCTCTACCACTGAGCTACAACTCCAGGCCACTTTTTATTTGTTTTTGTTTGTTTGTTTGTTTGTTTGTTTGTTTGGTGGGTACTGGGGGGGTCGAACTCAGGACCTCGTGCACCAGCAGATGCCCGTGCCGCTGAGTGATATCACCGGCCCTTTTTTCATATGTGGGTACCAGGAGTCAAACTCAGGACCTCACGCTTGCCAGGCAGGCTCTTATGCCGCTGAGCTATCTCACCGGCCCTTTTATTTGTTTATTTTTAGACAGGCTCTTGTTAAATTATCCAGGCAGGACTTGAACTTGAGAGCCTTCTGCCTTAGGAGGCTCAAAAGACTGGGATTACAGGTATGTGCCACTTACACCAAGCTGTATTACACCCCTTGTAATAAACATTTTTAACAGTTTGCCTACATTTTGCAAAAGAACAGGGAAAACACTATTTCAAGAAAGTCAAGGGTGGCCGGGGGATATAGCTCAGTGGCACAGTGCCTGCCTGGCAAACACGAGGTTGGCAGTTCAATTCCCGGTACCAAAAAAAAAAAAGAAAGTCAAGGGTTTATTATCTTTTAAACAAGACTAAATAAACTTATTTTCTCTTCTAAGTTAATGGTACTACTAATAAATATATATTAAATAATGATAAAAAATATTCTAAAACCTATTCTGAATAGGCAGTAGATACACTACGTAAGTAATATGGTCATCTGTAGTAAACAAAAAATGAGAAATATAAGATTATAGTATCTTACAAAAACAAGTAAATAGATTAAAATGAAACAATCCAAATCCAATAATAAAAATGCAATAAACAGTAAAAGTATGAAACTCCAAATGGAAATAATCATTCCCAGCACAGTACCTTCAATCTGATCCCCGGGTCTGAACGTTGTGTGACTCACCGCCACATGGTGAGCTGGGTCAGACTGTGGGCTATGACCGTGCTCAGGGATCATTCGATGGCATGACTTTGTTACTTTCCCATCGGGGTAACTGGCCACTGAGCTAACATGCAACAGAAATACGAAGACACCAAGGGTAAATCCTGGAACTGCCATCTCAAAAAGAAGATGAAAAGCGTATCATTTTCAGATCTAATTAAAATAAAATATAACAGCTTTCATAACACAAGACAGTAATTCTAGGCAACTACTTGCTTTCAATGCTCAGTTATCCATGTCCTCAAAACACATAATAAACAGAACATGGTATGTGAAGTCGGACCTGGATTTGAAACTCAACTCACCAAGTACCAACTGTGAGACTTCAGACAAACCACTTATGTTTCCACTTCCTTCCCTGAAAAATGAGGAAAGGAAACTAAGACCTTCCTTTCAAAGTTTTTTTAATAAAACAAAGATATAGCCCCTGAGTCTGACAAGAAAGATAATAAAAGATAGCTTTCATTAGTATGACGGGGAAAAAATAACAAAATATCCATACAAACATTTTGGCAAGGATGTGTTACAGGGCAGTGCCGGTTGTGAGGTCTTCAGAAACCAGGCCACAGACCTGTGTCCCTCCAGGCCCCATTCTCAGGCCTCAGACCTAACCTAGAGTTGCATATGGCCTCCCTCAGTTCTTAGGCCTTAGGACTCAGATTGTATTACACCACCAACTTTCCTGCTTCTCCAGCTTGGAGACAGCAAACTGTGGGACTTCTCAGCTTCCATAATCACATGAGCCAATTCTCATAAGAAAACATATTTTAGATAGATAGATAGATAGATAGATAGATAGATAGATAGATAGATAGACAGATAGATAGATATAGATATAGCTATTATAAAAATGAATGCTATTTAGTTCTGTTACTCTAAAGTACCCTGATTGATATAGTATATCACTTTCTTCTTTTCTTACTTTTTTTAATTAACACATATTAATTGTACATACTAATGGGATCCGCTGTGTTATTTTCATATATGCGTAGTGCGCATTCATCATATTTATCCACCCTTCTTCCTCACTACCCACCTGACCTCCCCTGCTGGCACCTTTCCCAGTACCTAGTAATCACCATTCAACTTTCAAGTGGCCTCTTTTATGTTTTATTTTTTTAAGTTTTCACATGTGAGAGAGAACATGCAATGTTTGTCTTTCTTATCTGGCTTATTTTATTTAATGTGATGTCCTCCAGTTCTATCCATTTTACTATAAATGACAGGATTTCACTCTTCTTTATGACTGAATAATACTCTGTTTTGTTTATACACAGTACCATATTTTCTTTATCCATTCATTGGTTGATGGGCACCTATACGACTACCACTATTTTAGCTATTGTGAACAGTGTCACAATAAACATGGACATGTAAGTACGTCTCTTGTATGATGACTTCATTTCCTTTGGATATATACGCAGGAGTAGAACAGCTGAATCAAATTCTGTTTATATTCCCACCAACAGGGTATGAGTATTTTTTTCTCCATATCCTCACCAGCATTTTTTGCTTTGTTTTATTGTTGTTTTTGCATTTTTTTAATGGCCATTTTAACTGGAATAAGATAGTGTAGACTGTAATTTTGATTTGCATTCCCCTGATGGCTAATGATAGTATCAAACGTTTTTTCATACAGTTATTAGCTATTTGTACTTCTTTTGTGAAGTATCTGTTTAGATCATGTGCCCCTTACTGACTTACTTCAGCTTTTGTTGTTGTTGTTTTCTTTATATATTCTAGATATTAACCACATATCATTAATCAACATACTATCAACACCAATCAAAAGAGAGCAAGAGTAGCTATATTAATTCCAATAGAGCAGATTTTAAACCAGGGAAAGCTATCAGGGATAAATGGAGCTTTACATAATGATGAGGTCAGTCCTCCAAGAAGACGTGAAATCCTGAATGAGTATGCACCAAACAGCACAGCATCAAAATATATCAAAATACAAGTAAAAAGAGATGATCCATTATTACAGTAGGAGACTTCAACATCGCCATTGTAGTAGGAGACCTCAACACCCTTCTGTCAGAAATAGATTCAGCAGGCAGAAAATCAGTAAGGACAAAGATGAATTCAACAACACCATCAGTCAACAGAATATAATGAACATCTACAGACTACTTCATTCAATAATCTGAAGAATACATATTCTTCTCAAGCTCACATGGAATTGTCACCAAGACAGACCATATCCTCTGCCATAAAACACACCTTAACAAGTTTTTAAAAATAGAAATCAACAATATCTGCTCTCAGACCACAATGGAATTAATACTGGAAACCAACAGCAAAAAAGCATCTGGAAAATCCTAAAATAATTGGAGATTAAACAACAAACTTCTAAATAACACATACATCATAGAGGAAGTTTCAAGAAAAATGAAAAGCACTTTGACAGAAATGAAGATGAAAATACAACTTATTACAATTTGGGGGCTGCAGCAAAAGCAGAATTCTATGGCATTATTTACACTGTTGTATAAACAAACCCCACACTGGACCACAGCTGAACTACAGGAATTCCTGCTAAACTCCAAAAATTATGCTGGGGGACGCACACTTTAACAAGCCTTTCTCCTTGATTAGGAGCTGCCAAGTAAACAGCTTGGTACTTGACTGACAGTATTATGTACTCCTGTCTCATCAAACATCAAAGCTAGATAGTTGACAGAATCCTTTTCATTCAAAGATGAGCAAAGAAAAAACTGAACTTATCAAGAGCTTCTTCTAAAAAAAATAAAACTATGCCACAAGAGAAGCACAATGTTCTCTGTAGATTCAAAGGAAAAGATAAGTTTGAAATGTTTGATTACTAGAAGAAACAAAATATTTAAGAAAATGATTACTAAAAAGCAGGGCAGTAGGAAATTTTTCAATTAAAATCTAGCTTCCAAGCCCTTTTGTTAGGCAGATGTGTTGCTAGAGGCAGACCTGCTATTAGAACTAGGCAAGAGCCACAGAGGAAGATCATGGCCGTCACAGTTTAATTAAACCATGTGACCTTGGCCAAATTATAAAGACTAAATGCAATGATGTGCCACTCATCTAAAGAATGGTATATTGCAAAGAATTAGTTGAGTTTAGCAAATCTGTATTTGGCACTGACTTCCCGTAAGATAAAAGTGGAAACCAGACTTGATATCTATCTAGTCTTTGCTATGCACCAAACAGCTGAATAACAAGAACCAAGTCATTTAATTTCTCTAAGTCTCAGTTTCATCATTTGAAAAACATAGCAAGTGACTTAGAAGAAATTCAAGGCCACCTTCAACTCTAAAATGCTTTGATTTTGGAAAAGCTAATTGGGAAAGCATATTGGGAATAAATTGAAGAAGAAACATAAGACATGGGGGGTAATGCGACTTAGATAATACCTGTCACTCCTTAAGCAAATACAACAAACAAGGTCAGAAAGGGAAGCAATGTCAACCTCTTTATCCTTTGTGAAATGCTGCCTGCTCAAGATAAAGCTGTAGGGGGCTGGTGAGATGGCTCAGCAGTGTAAGCGCCTGCCTGGCAAGCGCAAGGGCCCGAGTTCAACTCCCGGAACCCACATACGGAAAAAGGGGCCGGTGATATCGCTCAGCGGCACGGGCGCCTGCTGGTGCGCGAGGCCCTGAGGTCAACCCCCGGTACCCACAAAAAAAAAAAAAAAAAAAAAAAAAGATAAAGCTGTAGGGGCCGGTGAGATGGCTCAGCGGCGTAAGCGCCTGCCCGGCAAGCGCGAGGGCCCGAGTTCGACTCCCGGAACCCACATACGAAAAAAGGGGCCGGTGATATCGCTCAGTGGCACGGGCGCCTGCTGGCGCATGAGGTCCTGAGGTCGACCCCCCGGTACCCACAAAAAAAAAAAAAGAAAGCTGTACCTTCTTTACAACAGCTAATGTTGGTTTTCCAGTGAATGATTTAAGGAACGACTTTTTAAATTCTTTAGCCAATCTACATCAACAAGTAACAATTATGGTAGGAAGGCAAATAGGAGTTATTCATGGAAATATTTAAGCTGAAATTATGGAATGTTGATAATTAGCTATTATATTATGAGCTTATATTTCAAGCATAGGAAAAACTCCTACCAATTATGTATTATTTTTTAAATTGTTACTATTCATTCTAATATGTGTATTATAGAGAGGATGAAAATAAGAAACCATAGCTTGCATTTTGTCAGCTCAGGATGAGGACAAATCCGTAGTTTAAAGGATTGAGGGGTTACCTTGATTCTCTAACTGAAATATTCACAAAGCTAATGAGATGTTAGTTTTATAGTTTTCTTTTTTGTCTGAAAGACAGGCACTTAGTAAAAGTGACTGCTTACACCATGTTCTATACATATCTCACATAAGGATCAGGCCTCAAAATAAGTGCATTTTTGTGATGTAAATACAAATTTCTTGTTCTTACATGAAAATGAATTATTACTGTGACCCTAGACCACAGAGGCAAGTGATATTAATAAGGAAAATATATTTATTGTAACAAAGTAAAATTCAAATAAAATGAGATTGAAAGATATTTAGATGTAAGAAAGCCATCTAGGGCCTGTAATCCCAGCACTCAGGAGGCTGAGGCAGGAGGACTGCTACAAGTTCAAGGCCAACCCGGGCTACATAATGAGTTTAGGACCAACCTGAACTACATAGCGAGACCCTGTCTCAGAACAACAACAACAAAAAAACCATGTCAGAGCTGAGGGTGCAACTTGGTGGTGTGACAGAAAATTTAAATTTTAGAATTTTAGCAAACTAACAAATAGCTTAATATCATGTTGGGACAGAATATGCGCACCACATAGTTAGACTCAGCCTTGACTGATCACGCAAGCTGCGACTCAGAGATGGTCTGCCTGGCTCTGTCTGACAGCACCCAGCTGTGCTGCCTGCACTCATAAACCCATAACATATCCTGTTTTGGTAGCCTGTTTCAAGGACTTTCTGCCCAAGATAGAGCAGCCTAGTCAAGGACATGCTTGATTATACCCACCGCATCGGCCCCAACTCCCTCCCTCTCTGACTAAACCTGCCCAGAACAAATCAGCCTGACAACATATGACGCAGCCTATATAACCAATTATAAAATAATCCACTATTGGCTATGTACCTCCTGCTTACAAAATGTGTGTAAATTTCTGCTTTACTCTGAGTCAGGGCTGATGATTTGAGGCCTAGTTCCCACCAGGCCACTAGCGTAATAAAAGTTGCCTTCCAACTTCTTGGTGCAAAGCATTTTCCTTGTGGTCCAGTGCCGGCTTCTGCAACAGTGGTAGAGTGCTTGTTTAACACACGTGAGGACCTGGGTTCAATCCTCAGTACAAAAAAAAAAAAGTCACGTAATTAACCTAGCAACTGACTAATCAAGTCCAGTTATATTGTCTTCAAGTTGCAGTTCTTGTTAACCATTTAAGTTCTAGTTCTTGTTAGCCATGAAAGGAGATCAAAAGTTAACAGGTGGGCCGGTGAGATAGCTCAGCGGTATAAGCGCCTGCCTGGCAAGCGCATGGTCCTGAGTTTGACTCCTGGTACCCGCATTAAAAAAAGAAAGTTAACAGGTGCACACACACACAGACACACACTATGGGAACTCAGACAAGGAACATCCGCTTTGCGTCACCAAAGACACAAGTGTGGGCATGTACTGAGAGTTGTAATCAATGTGTAGGTATGAGGTAGTAAGACCTTATTAATTATGACGAATGAACTACAAAAAAACAAAAACAACCAAAACAGTTCACTATAAAGTATCTAAATAATTTGGCAAAGCATTTATTTTGTTTTGTTGTTTTTAGGGGGTTTTTTGTTGTTGTTGCTGTTGTTATACATAGCAGGATTTTTATATCACAGCCAAAACAAAAAATAGTTTTATGTTATACCTAATAAACATTTAAAAGGTCACATTACAAATTCATATATTTTCTATCCCTTCCTTGTTTGTTTGTTTGTTTGTTTTAAGGAGTTTACATCCTACTAAATTATTATTTCACAACCTACCAAAGGATCTTAATCTGCAGTTTGATAACCATTTATGCATACATAGACTGTTAAATTTAATCCTTGAATCAAGTTCCAAATTAAGAGCATCAAGGATTTCAATTTTAAAAATAAAGTTTCCAGGGGGCCGGTGAGATAGCTCAGCGGCATAAGCACCTGTCTGGCAAGCATGAGGTCCTGAGTTGGACTCCCGGTACCCACACACGAAAAAAGAGCTGGTGATATGGCTCAGCGGCACGGGCGCCCGCTGGCGCGCGAGGTCCTGAGTTCGACCCCCGGTACCCACAATAAATAAATAAAGTTTCCAGACTAAAGAAAGAACAATCTATGCAACAGGGAGGATTTTTGAAGATAGGAGATCAATATATCCAATGGAAAATGCCTTATTCTCTCTTCTATTTGTGAGCCTACACAAAAACTATAAATAATGCCAATAAGTTAGCATTCTCACAATGATCTTCTTATGTGAAAGATTTTTTAATTAACTACAGTAAGACCTTGAATCATGAATAACTTGTTCTCCCAGTGTTCCACAAGACAAGCAAACATTTCTAATAAATTTTAACTTGATACATGAGCAATGTCTTGCAATACAAGTAGTACCTGATGCCAAACGTCACGTGATCACCAGTGAGCCAATGGTTCTTCCCTCTTTCTTTGCCTTTCTTTCTTTCTTTCTTTCTTTCTTTCTTTCTTTCTTTCTCTCTCTCTTTCTCTCTCTCTCTCTCTCTCTCTCTCTCTCTCTCTCTCTCTCTCTCTCTCTCACTGTGGGATTGTGGGTGATCATCTCCCAACAGCGAAAAGTTATGGAAGAGACCTCATCTGCAGAGGAAGAGGAGAAAAAAGCAGAGGAATCCCTCACTTCAAGTGAGATTAGGGAGATGTGTAAAATGTGGGAAACAGTGCAAAATTTTGTAGAAAAGCACCACTCAAATAAGACTATAGCAGTGCGAGTGATGAATCTGTTTAATAACAATGCAATGTCACATTTCTATGAAATCCTCAAAAGGAGGCAAAAGTGTCATTGGATATGTTCCTTGTTAAAGTTACACACAAAGAAAAAGATTCCACTGTGCCAATCAATAGTTAACAGTGATTCCATTGATGCGGTGAAAATCTTCCTATACGGTAAGTCTCCTCTCTCCTGTCTCCCTCACACCAGCCATGAAGGTTTTCAAACTTAAGTGCAGGTTAATTTGTTTATCTTTCTTTATATTTTGTATTTTCTTTATTATTTTGTATTATGCTACAGTATCATAATCATTTTTATATGAATATTTTTGGGTTGTGGAATGAGTCATCTTAATTTCCATTATTTCTTATAGGGAAATTCGCTTTGATACACAGGTGCTTTGGATTACAAGCATGTTTCCAAAACAAATTATGCTTGCAGACCAAGGTCTTGCTGTATATTTAAACTGCTATTTTTAAAGCACTTGAAGGCTCCTTTCAAGATTTCTATCAGCTACATTCTACTAACAATGTTCAAGGTAAATAAACTACTTCTCACTGCATATTACTTTCGTTTATTACAAGAATTACAATGGCATTATTTTATATTGATACAAGTACAAAGCAATTAATTTATGAGATAAATGTGCTTTTGCTTCTAGGCTTTTGCCCTAGGAACAAAATCACCATTTACAGTGTAGCTTCTATTAGAATATGGAATTGAAATTCCAAGCTGCGTTAGAAACTAATTTGTGGACAAAGCACATTTATAAACTTAGCATTTTATCCAAGACCTGGGGCAAACCTGCTAGGCTATGCACTGTGATGAAAAACCTAGAGGGACTGGGAACAGTGGTAGAAACAGGTCTTCACCTCTTGAGTGGCAGAGATAAGTGGAAAGAGTTTTAGAAAATTAGCCAGACATAGTGGTGGTGCATAGCTACAATCCTAGCTATTCCGGAAGCTGAGGTGGAAAGATTACAAATTCAAGCCCAGCCTGGACAACTTAGATTCTAACTCAAATTTTAAAAAATATTAGAAGACTGGGGATGTAACTCAGCTGTAGAACAGCTCTGGGTTCAATCCCCAGTACCAAGAAAAACAAAAAGTTTTAGGTAGAACTACAGAAGGATAAGGAGATTCATAAAGTCAGAAAAGCTAAGACTAAGCATAAAATATGCATTTAAGGCAATAACATTTTTATGACAAAGAGAAAGAAAAGGATTACAGTTTTACCCTAAAGAGGAAGGAAAGAGTACACATAGAAAAGGAAAAGAAACATTTGGTGACAATCTGGCAGTTAGATAACACATCTGATACAATCCTTACAGCAAGCAGATATTATCTTCTTATTAGAGATGAGGAAACTGAGGCTAACAAATGTATCATAAATCATGTATACTTTTAGGTTTAGAACCTAAATCTAACTTCAACATCCATGTTCTTTTCACTCCACTACATCGTTTTAGACTTGGAGAGAGAACACTGTGGAAAATAAACAGGTACAAGAAGAAAACAAATTTCATAAGGCACAATGTGAGGGTGGGCATATTATGACAAGTATTGAAATCTAAATAGTCCTAATTCAGAATGTTGAATCTATTTTATTAGAGTCTGAGTTGCAATGTAGATACTTCTTTTAAAGCTCCAGAAAGAATGGATGTAAAAATAGATACTGTAGTGCAATGCCTAAAAAAAAAAAAGTCAGTAAATGGTCATTGCCATTACTTGTTATTTCTATTAACTTTCCATTAGCACTACTATGTGCTAATTTCTTCTTAACACCATTATGGTTAGACAACTGGGATTTCACACATCTCTTGCATCTATACTTAATTTGTTCAAACCTTCTAAAATAATTTCAAAACTTTACTCCCCTTCTTTCTAGTAACTTAACTTCACCTTGATAGAAAACTTCCACATGAAGAATTAAATTGACTTTGATAGCTGGATTGCAAACTATAGGAAAATTGAAAAATAGGTCAAGTATTTCCACTTGCTGAGATAAAAATGTTTCAGATTCTATTTTCACAGCAAGAAGCACAGAGAAAAATGATTTTTTTAAATTAACAATTGGAGTTATGACATTTTCAGAAAAGGTTCTAAAATACAAAGAATAAAAAATGGCACTTGAATACCAATTTGAGATCTGTCAGATCTAACAATGTCAGATGGTCGAAAAGACTTCTGGAAAAGATTTTAGAGTTTGAGTGAAACCAAGACAAAGGGAAGGGAAGGTAGAGAAAACATCGGGAAAAAGCCATTGGAAACTCCACAACCTAATCCTAATTTCCCTAATTTCAGCTTCATCAGCAAGTAATTTTATTCCACTCCATTTGTGTTCTGGAAAAATAACTGGAGGCAAATATTTTATTACATGCTATCTAGGTTTTATCTGGATCATCCTACATGGCTCTCACAATAATCTTGTCCTCAAGTCAAAATTAGGTGCTATTAAAAAGGCTCCTTCTCTAAAAACATAAAACTCACAGATGAAACCAGGCAAATACCATTAATCTGCCCTTTAACGATGTGCCTAATATATTTTAGGCATCACAGTCAGTGCTTTACATGTATGAACTCTAGTCCTTGGAAGAAACATACAAAGGTTTTTTTTACTGGTATGGAAATGGAAGCTCACAGAAGAGAATGGAAAGGGAAGGGAAGGGGAGGGGAGGGGAGGGGGAGAGCAGGGAAGGGAAGGGAAGGGGAGGGGAGACTGACAGACAGATATCTCAAGGCTACATAAAAACAGAATGGGAAAATAATACAGTATTTCATTACGCCATATTTCCCCCAAAATAAGACCAGATCTTATATTAATTTTTACTCCAAAAGACACAGTAGGGCTTATTTTCAGTGGATGTCTTATTTTTTCATGTACAAAAATCTACATTTATTCATTTATTTTATCATCATAATTCTCCAAACCCCAAATTCTACCCTGAATTTCTTGTGACTCCACTTCCTCTAAAACCACTGGCCCCTATCTCTCATGTCCAGCAATGGAGCTCTCCTTAAATGACCATTTCTTGTCCATGTAGCCTGCTCTTGGTGCATGGTTACAATACACAACATACTGAATTATGAAGAATCATAGTAGACACAAAAATATCTGTTCCATTATCAAGTGTGTACATTATTCACGTGTTGTGCTAGTAGTCCGATTTGTCATTTGGCAGTAAGTTTCAAGTTCATCTGTTTACATAGGCATTTACCTCTCATCCAAAGATGTCCACTGGGACATTTACAAATATTTAATTATATATTATCATTTAAGTATTAATGTCAATAATATTATTTATATTTAATTATATGTTAAAATTATTATTTTATAATTCAGTACATCCATCGTGTATTGCAATGGATATACTAAATGTGATGGCTGATGATCTTAACTGGGATTTATTTTGGGAGTGCAGCTTATCTTATGAGTATCCTGAAAAATCATGCTAGTGTGTATTTTCCAATTAGGTCTTATTTTCAGGGAAATAGGGCAGTAGTTTAAAGGTATGAAAAAAACAAAATAATAGTGCTAACAATTATTAAGGACTTACGAACTATCAGACACCATGACAGGGACTTAGTATGGATTTGTCACAATGATCCAGGAACCTGTGGAGATGTTATTGTCTCCAATATATAAAATAAGAGACTGAATAAGACACTTGCCAAAGTCACAGCAAATTAACGGTGAAAAGTATAATGGTGGCCTAGTTTCTGAGGTTTAAACCACTAAACCTATCCACAGCCTCAGGTCAGATGCTTAGGGATGTGGTAAGTAAATTAGGCCTGTGGAAGAAAGGGAATTCAGAATGAGCGTGATCTGAGAACAAGAGAACCAGTGGTAGAAAGAAAAAGTGGAAATAGACTTCTGGGGACAGTAAAGGTCAATTTAATTAGAATCAAGGCCGAATGTTAGAATAGTCTGTAAAAATACTAAGTGTGGTTCCTCTTCCTCCCTCTTCCATGAAGATATCCATCCCCATCTCCAGGACTCTTCCCACCCCTCACCCATTTCTCCACAGGCTCAACACTTTCAAGGCCTTGATTATTGAATCTAAGAGGACAGTTTATAAATCTTTCAGTACCCTCCACCCCACATCCACAACGCTTTGGCTCAAATGTCTAACTCTGTAAGCTTTTCTGTCTGGATGAGAACGACCTCAACTTGTTTGAAGTGGAATTCATCATCTCTTCTTCTAGTTCAGTTCTTGCACCTGACTCCTCATCTGATAACAGCCTGTTGGTACAGTCTAATCAGCAAGATCTGAAACCCCAAACTCTCGAGATTTGATTGCAAGCATTCTTTTGGATCCCAGCTTCCACACAGTTCCACAGACCCTCCTCCACCCTCCTGCGCTTTTGGATCTCTCTCCTACTTTGCACGTGCTTCCTTCACAGCTATCTGCTGTTCTCCATTTGTCACCGCGTCCCAGCACAAAGCCCACCTCAACAGGCAGCCAGATGAACGAATCACTCTCAAGGTGGTTTGTTTCTGTATCTCCATTCTAATCATACTCTACACCACAAGATCATTTTCCTAAAGCACAATTCTCATCAATCTCCTCTCTCCCCAAAAACATTCAACAGCTTCCCAGGAATTGCCAAGTTAAGGGAAAAAATTTAGACTTCTCAGCTCAACTCAGATTTCAAAGAATTTTTCCCCCTCTATGCTATAAGGACAAAATACCATGTGCTGTATCTAGAATAAGCAGCTCTCTTTTTTCCTGCTCAAGTTTGGCCTCCTTTAGCCAGCCGTGGTGGTGCACGCCTGTAATCCCACCACTCGGAAGGCTGAGGCAGGAGGATTGTCATGAGTTCAAGGCCAACCTGGGCTACATTGTGAGTAAATTCAAGGCCAGCCTGAACTTCACAGCAAGACCCTGTCTCAAAAAAACAAAACCCTGGGACATCTATGCAAAATACAAAATACTGGTAAAATTCAGTAAGTAGGGATATGAAGAAATGAACTCTCACACACACAGTAAAGAGGATTAATTGTCATAACATTTTTGGAGGATATCTGACAGTATTCTACTAAGCTATGTTTAACCTCTGACAGTAATTTCACTTCCCAAAATTTATCCTACAAAAAACCCACACAATTATGCACGAATTGTTTATAACAGCAAAATGTTAAGATACTTAAGTAGTTACAAAAGCAAACTATGCTATATTTATTTTTTATGCTATATTTAAACTATGGAATACTGTGTATCCATTAAAAAGAATGGAATAGAGTAGACAATGACAAGGACAACAGCTAATAATTATTAAGTGCTTTCTAGGAATGAGGTTCATTTTTCAGTGTTTCACAAGTATTAATTTCACAACAATCCTAAGACATGAATCTGTATGTATTTAAATGGAAGTATGCTCATGCCACACTAAGAAATGAAAACAAGCAAATTGCCAAATGATGTGTAGTATGCCAAAATACATCAACAGGAAAAGAAAAAAAGGAAAGAAAAAACCTCCTACCCAGTGCTACTAACCGTTCTCAACAATAGTTACCCTTTAGAAGTTTTCAATATGGGAAGTGGACTGGACTTCCTCTCTTTAATCCCTATTATATTTGTATGATATATATTTTAAAGAATGTAGTACTTTATGATTTAAAAAATACACCTTACATAAAGATGGTACAGAAATACATTATGATTGATTTTAAGGTACATTGTTTTTCTTTTCCCCATTTTCAAACATTCTATATTACTTTTACTGTTTTTGTTGTTTGCATTCTAATAAACAAAACCTCTACCCTGCTTGAAAGATTCAATTAAAATGCTACCCACCACTGCATCCTATGCAGAGTAAACTATGGACTTGGAAACCTTATAGACCTAAATTAATGTAATCTGGCAGACACTACCTCAGTGGCTTTGAATAAATGACTTACCCTCACTGTGCCTTCTCACTTGTTAGAGACAATTCCACCAACATCAAGAGCTTCCGTGAGGATTAAATAAAGTAACATTTATGAAACATCTACCACAGTGGCCACCATAAATAAGGTCTCCCATTAAAACTGCCTTCCTGGGGCCAGTGAGATAGCTCAGCGGCATACGCGCCTGCCCGGCAAGCGCAAGGGCCCGAGTTCGACTCCCGGAACCCACATAGGAAAAAAGGGCCGGTGATATCGCTCAGCGGCATAGGCGCCTGCTGGCCCGCGAGGTCCTGCAGTCGACCCTGGTACCCGCAAAAAAAAAAAAAGAAAAAAACTGCCTTCCTTCCTTGGAATATTGAATAATTCTGCCCCCTTTTTGGAAACTGCTCTCTTCTTGGAAACTCAATAAGCTTTGATAGTAGCTAAATTAGCTAATAAAAAATTTATCATATTTTTCTGCCTCAAGTGGTGATCTGTCTTATGGCAAACTTCTGGATGGCTGTGAAGGCAACCTACTCATAAATATCCCTACATTCCGACCAGCAGACACCTGGAAACGGTACTCCTACAATACTTTTCATCACTGAATTTCAAGAGAATCCAACACTAAGTAAATAGAGAGGGGTGAAACAGAAGATGCAGCCCATCAAAAGAATCCACACTTTGGCTTACTGTCTAATTACAACTCTCCCAGTGAATAAAACCTTTCTTCAAAAATTCTAGCTTTGTTATCAGTAAGCCAGTAGACCAAATTTAAGCATCTTTCCTCTGTACTATCCGAGTACAATACCAGACTCCTATTTTTTTTTTTAATTCAGACAAAAAAAAAAGAAAAAGCTAAATCTGGAAATATTCCAAATAACACATTTCCTAGTTGAAAATTCCCCTTTGGCCTTAGCATGATAAAATTTAAAAGTAAGGCTCTAAGTATCCTTCACGTGAATAATGACATCTAATAGCAGGTTTGACATAAATGGGAGTTCTCATAATTAAAACCTTAAGAAAAAAAAAAAAGTTAATTTGGTGCATGAATGAAGTCCATACTTTTGAGGATCCCAGATAAATCTACTTCCATCTACGCTTTTGTGGGGACTATGCTCGTTAGTCAAATTCACGTGCACATTATTACCCCAACTCGTTAGCGAGCCCCCGGGCTCCACACTCGCTCCAGAGCCCCCCACGCGGGAAGCATCGCCCTGCCCGGCCGCCCACCCGGCGGCGCAGCCGCCTGCTCTCTGGCCAGTGGCCTCGCTGGCGTCCATTTTTAAACGCTTTGCAGAGCTTTGACCCAGAGAAAACAGAAGAGGTCACTTACCTTGAGAAGCGCAGGCAGTCTAGCCAACTTCCGGTTTTGTTCCCACTTGTATCACATTTCTCTAGTTGGGTGGAGCCAGTTTACTCGGTAACCAGAAGGCAGCCCTTGCCTGGCTAAGCTGCAGAACTTGATTTTCAAGACCTGCATAGTACTGTACTAGCTTCAGGACTCCGTTTCTGAAAAGTAACTAAATATCTAAATTAACTAAAATTAATTAAATTTGGGCTGTTTACAAAAAAACTTTTTTGCTGACTATTCATCGCTTTACTAAAAAAATTCTATTTTTTGTCTTTCATTCCAAAGCTATTTGAAAATACATACCTTTTATTAAAAGGTTAGCAAATTAATAGAATGCCCGGTTAAATTGGAATTAAATTTTGTAGTATCACTAACTGGGACATACACATACTTTTAAAAAGATTAGATAGGGCCGGTGATATCGCTCAGCGGCACAGGCGCCTGTTGGCGCGCAAGGTCCTGAGTTCAACCCCCGGTACACACCAAAAAAAAATATATATATATAGATTTTTTTATCTGAAATGCAAATTTACCCTAGAAATTTTCATCAGTCGTGTATTTTACCTAGCAACACTATCTCTATAAACTTATTCAGTTAATTACTAAAGTTTATAAGGGTCAGATTTCGTGAATGATATAATGCAAAAGAGCTCTTTTTTTTTTTTTTTTTTTTTTTTTTTGTAAAATACACCCTGAAATGTATGACCTTTTTTTGAGACAGGCTCTCACTTTGTAGTTCAGGCTGGCCTTGAACTCACTATGTAGTCCTAGCCAGCCTCAAACTCATGGAGATCTTTCTGCTTCAGCCTCCCTAGTTCTGGGATTACAGGTGTGTACCACCACAGCCGACCTTCTGTTTCTTTTGAAACCTTTAATCTTTATGTTTTACAACATTCTTCAGCAAAAGAAAAACTTCAGGGTTAAAAGACAATGTATCTATAAATATTAAACACTCCACTTTCAGCCTGTGACTAACACAGAGACTGGAAACAGACACATACCTTGATCACTAACACTAGTAAATTTTCTAAATCCATTCTGAAAGGAGAGAAAAAAGGAGAAAAACGTTCACCATCACTTATATTTTTCTCCTTAAGAATTTGTCACAGTTAACAAAAGCCCCTCTCAATAAGAATTAAGTAAAGATAACCCAGAGCTGGCTTTCTACTCTAAAGCTGCTGGGAACGCAAATAGTTTTAAAGGAAGTCAGACATCTTCAGTCTTTTCTTGCAAAGCCTCGGATAGTGACTTGGCTTTCTGCAGCTGCAGTTAGACCCTTTCTGAGAATAGCCCCTTGTCACTTTGCATGCCAAAAGTATAATAGAAAGTCTATAAAACAAGTAATTCTTAGGATGGTTTATCATCTTGTTACTTCCTAAAGCACTCTTAGGAAGCAGTCAAAATAATGGAAGGGGCTGAATGGAGAGGCCAGTTCTCCATAAAGCCTGGCTTTTCAGGCCCAGCACTTCCTCCAAGTCCCAGCTATGACTGCCTCTTATCACTCTGTCCCAGAAGTTTTCACTTCTGCCCGGCTCTTTTTTCATCAGCTGCTTCTCAATTGTGAAAAAAAGAAATCGAGTTTATTAAAATGTGCACTAGGGCTTGGACTCCAAGAACTCGAACTTGTAGCTATTCTACCAGATCCTATTCATATGCCTCTAAATCAGCAGTTCTCAAACATTTTGGTTTCAGAACCCCTGAGGATCCCAAAGAAATGCTTGTTTACTGGGTGCTAGTTATCAATACTTTTTATTAAAAATTAAAGCGGAGGTATTTACTCATAAATTAATGTTTAAAGGAAGATAGGTTCATTACATGTGAACACAATAACTTTTTATTACTATTGTGCCTTAATGACTTTTTTAAAAATATAAATTTAGTAAAGGGTATTATTTTTTTCTTTTGAGACAGGTCTCGCTAGGTAGCCCAGGCTGCCCTTGAACTGACAGTGACCCTTCTGGGATCACCGGTGTGTGCCACCATGCCCTGCTTTTTTTTTTTTAAATAGTGAAGATCATTGATTGTCAAAGGACAAAATGCTCCCACGATTTAGTTTAAAGATTTTATTTGGATTTGTTCTAAATTTTAGAAGCAGACAGTGCCTCATTCAGTAAAATAGAATAAGTGTTCCAGTGTCAAAGCAAAAGAGGTTGATTTTATAGACAAGAAGGGTTTAAAAAGGCAGAAACTAAAATAAAAAGCAGATTGGTCACGTCAAAGTTACTCTCCTTGTAAAGCCCAGATAGGGAGACAAAAAAATAGGAAAATAAATGATTGGTTAACAGGTTATTCCAGGTTATCTTTTTTGTGTATTGGGTAAGGTAGAGAGAACTTCATTATCACGCCAACTAGAATTCGCCTGTTTAAGAAATTTGGCTGTTATCTCTAACCTTCATCTCTCTGAAGGTCAGATATATAGCTTAGTTCAGTTTGGTAATGTGGAACTTTAACCTGAATGACTCCATTTTTATTTTTAGCCTGGTCTGTGCAGGAGCTGAGTCCAAAACAATGAACATCATCCTCTTGTAATTTTTAGTTAACAGTACCATTGTTTAAATTTTTGCAAATGTCCTCAAAGACAGCCGGATTCCCTGATATGCTTCTGCACTCAATGTGTAGTGATATTATATAACACTTAATATAGCCACTGGGAAATCCCAGTATATATTCATGGGAGAAGAGAATGATAAGGCATATAAAATATAGCAAGTACAATAATTTTCATCTATCGAGCACCCATTTGACTTAATCCAAGTTGCACTCAGTCTCCAAGTAAAAGGTATTATCTTGGACATTCCCTACCCAGCAGTCATTGCTAAGGATGTGCATGTTTAGGATACTATCCAAGATCAGGAAGAGAAGAGTAGCACGCAGAATTCTAAGCCAGAACTATCATTTCAAATGAGATTCACTGTCAAGTCTGAATGAGGTCAGCTAGACCAAACTTGTAATCTCCACTGTCCTATTATACTCAGCATTTCATAAATAATTACATCCAAACAGAATGACTCCAATTAATTAGACCTCACCTCAAATCAGGAAATCCAAAATGCATCATCTAAAATGGACTCATTCTCACTTGACCTTGATTGTGCCCATCTCAACCAGTCAAATTCCATCCTCCGTGTCCACTGCTACCATTCTGGTTTATATCTTAATTACTTCTCAGCTGGACTGTAGTCATCATCCACTAAGTTCCTCCAGTTTCTCTTCAACTTGATCATCCCACATGCTATGTTAATCTTTCTAAAGTGTAACTTATATCATATACAGTGGTACCTCAGTTGACAAGCTTAATTTGTTCCACGATTTTGAAAAAGATGGCCACTTTTGTGTTTGTACAGGAAAGATGGCCATGGTCATGTTTGTCACCTGATGTAGAGTTTGCAAACAAAAACAAAATTTTGCCAAATGCTTTTGTTTGTGAACCAAAATGTTTGCAAACAAAAGTGTTTGTGAACCAAGGCACCACTATAATTCTCTTGCTCAAAAAAAACAAAAATTTATTTACCTACTATGTATTACTGAATGAACGAATGTCCAGATTCCATAAACAGATGGTTTTATGGCTTATATCTGGATGTCCCCTAAAGACACATGCACTCATAAGTGGGATTTTGGGGAGGTGACTGGATCATGGGCATGTGATACTAGATTTGTCCACTGCTTGGTCTAGCATAGTTCTAAGTGTGGATAATGGACTTACTGAAGAGAGAAGCTTCACCCTGGGTATGGGTGGCACCAACCAATAGGCTTGTAACCTGGATGGAATAAAAAGTGAAAGAAGGAAGATTCACTTCCTTCTGCCTTCCCTTTCATGGACTGTTTGTCTTCCGCATGCCCCTCTGCTATGCAGCCCTGCCTTGGAGCCAGCTGACTGCATTGAAACCTCTACAAACTGTGAGCTAAAATAAACCTTTCCTCCTTTAACTTGTGGGTGTCGGGTATTTTGTCCTAGCAACAAAGAATTAATTAAGACAGATGGTCAAATGAAATAATTTCTGTAAAGCACAATCTTGGCACAAAAAGTATTTAATAAATGGTAATTAAAAGCAAATGAAAGATTTTTAAGTTTTATAGATAGTGTTACAAATGAAATGTCCCTTCTTCTCAGTACTATAAAATAATACAGGGTTCCAAAATTATCTATGAAATTCAGACCAATTCTATACACTAAATCCGTATTTTACATGTCCTCTGAGAGCATGAAGTCATTCTCAGCACTAGGACAGTGGAAGCAGCATTCTTCTTCCTGTTTTTCTTACTTACCAGGCCAAAGTTAGGGTACATTATGTTCTTCTGAAAAAGTGTAATTCTTAAAGTACTCAATATAATGTGGCTTCCTTATAACAGACCCTGAAGAATATATGCCACTTCTCTACCAGCCCTGGCTAGAGTTGTCTGTGTATTCAAAAACATAGCCAACATCATTACTGAAACCCAGCTTTGAAATACTTAGATAAAATTGATCTTTTCAAAGTATTTTATTTTCACTGCAATTTTTTCCCCTTTATAAAAGCAGGTGCAGATGATCTGAAGTCCTAAAGATTCATTTCCAAAGTGAATGCATAGAAGAGCGCTCTAGTCCGGGATAGGACATTACCTTGTATTAATTCTTTTCAAGTGAGGTATTTGTTGTGATAGACTGTTCTGTGCATTGCATAATAAGTAAACATTCTGGACCTCCACTCTGAAATACCAAAATCCTTCCTCTCCTCCATAATGATAATTCAAAAATATTTCACCACACATTTCCAAAATTGTGGCAAGAAGTATGAAAAATGCTTCCATCCACTGTATAAGTCTCTCAATAGACAGATGACTGCCAACAGAATGAAGCATTTTGCTTTTGAAGAAAAAAAGTACTATCAAGAGAGAAAACACTTACACACTATTCCTTCCCAGGAAAGAATAGTATTTCTTCTTCAGATGGACAGATAAACCCAGAAGAAGCTTGATTTATAATGAATACAAAAAGACAGAGGGGCTTGAGGTGTAGCTCAGTGTAATCAGCATAGTTAACTTTTGTGAGGTCCTGGGTTTAAGCCCCAGCACTAAGAAGAAAAAAAAAAAAAAAAAGAGGAAGAAGAGTGTAGTGTTTAAAACAGCATGAGATCACTCAGGATAATCCTCTATGGATATCAGAAAATGGAAAGATATCCCTTGCTCCTGGATAGGAAGAACCAATATAGTGAAAATGGCCATACTTCCAAAATTGTTATACAGATTTAATGCAATTCCAATCAAAATTCCAACAGCATATCTCACAGAATTAGAGAAAAAAATCCTAAAATTCATTTGGAATCAGAAGAGACCTAGAATAGCAAAGGCAATTCTGGGCAACAAAGGCAAGGCAGGGGGCATCACAATCCCCGACTTGAAATTATACTATAAAGCTACTGTGATAAAAACAGTGTGGTACTGGCAAAAAAACAGACCTGAAGATCAATGGAACAGATTAGAAGATGCTGAAACAACCCCAGACATACTAAGCCACCTTATCTTTGACAAAGGTGCCAAACACATTCGCTGGAAGAAAGATAGCCTCTTTAATAAATGGTGCTGGAAAAACTGGCTCTACACATGCCGAAGATTAAAACTAGACCCATATCTTTCACCATGCACTAAACTAAATTCAAAATGGATCAGAGATCTAAATATTAAAACAGAAACATTAAATCTGCTGGAAGGTAGGATAGGTAAAACCCTTGGAGACATTGGTGTAGGCAAAGACTTTATGAATAAAAACTCAACCACACGGGAACTATCCCAAAGAATCAATAACTGGGATCTCATCTTATTAAAAAGCTTTTGCACAGCAAGAGAAACCACCAACAGAGTGAAGAGACAACCCACAATGTGGGAAAAAATGTTTGCCAGCTGTTCCTCAGACAAAGGATTACTATCGAGAACATATAAAGAACTCAAAAAAATCAGACCTCCCAAATTTAAAGACCCACTCCAAAAATGGGCATCTGAGATGAATACACATTTCTCAGATGAAGAAATACTAATGGCAAATAAATATACAAAAAAATGTGCAACATCACTAGTCATTCGAGAGATGCAAATTAAAACAACACTGAGATACCATCTCACCCCAGAAAGAATGGCTACTATTAAGAAATCAACTAATAACAAATGCTGGAGGGGCTGTGGGGAAAAAGGAACCCTTCTTCACTGTTGGTGGGAGTGTCGACTGGTACAGCCACTGTGGAAGTCAGTGTGGAGATTCCTCAGAAAACTAGGGTTGGAGGTCCCATTTGACCCAGCTACTCCCCTTCTGGGCATCTTCCCAGAAGAATTAAAAACATCGTACCACAGCGACATATGTGCACCCATGTTTATAGCAGCACAATTTGTAATAGCCAGATCTTGGAAACAACCCAAATGCCCATCAACTGAGGAATGGATAAGAAAGATGTGGTATTTTTATACAATGGAGTACTATTCAGCCATAAAGAAGGATAAACTGGAGACTTTTATAGGAAAATGGATGCAACTCGAGAAAATACTCATAAGTGAAATAAACCAGATGCACATGTGTAAGCATCATATTGTCTCTCTAATATGAGAAACTGAAAGAGTAAATAAGATCCAAAATGTACAATAGACATGGTGAATCAAAAAGAAACTGGTCAAAAGGAAAGAGAGACTGGAATAGGGAAAAGAAAGAAGGGAAAGGGAAAAAAATTGTATATATATATATATAAGATGGTTAAGATAGATACACTACCATTTTTACTTAGTTCATTGAAGAGTAAGGTTTGTGCCAATAATGTTTGGACAATTGAATGCTAATGTCTGGTGTCCTGAATAACTAACTTAAATATAGTAATACATAATGTATTAACCATTGTTACCCTCCTATAATGTTGGTTTGAAAATTTGTTCTTCTTTTGATTTGTTTTGTTTTTTCTTCTCTTTAAAATAAAAAAAAAAAGAAAAAAAAAAAAAAGGATAATCCTCTATGTTTTCATTACCTCAAGGGTTTGCAACCACAGCTGCATATTCTCTTAAGTCTTTATACTGAACTCTGGGGCTTTTAAATGTTTTTTTTTTTTTTGCTTTTCTCTTTTTTTATCCTTTTTGTTTGTTGGTTGTTGTTTGCTTGCTTACTTATTTGGGTTTTTTTGTTTTTGGGTTTTTTTTTTTGTTTATTTATTTATTTTTTTAATGTGGGTACCGGGAGTCAACCTCAGGACCTCGCGCTTGCCAGGCAGGTGCTTATTCCGCTAAGCTATGTCACCTGCCCCTTGTTTGGTTTTTATGGGTTTGGATTTTTTGTTTGGGGGGTTGTTTTGTTTTTTGGCTTGTTTATGCCAAATTCTTTCTTTCTTTCTTTCTTTCTTTCTTTCTTTCTTTCTTTCTTTTTTTGAGACAAGTTTTCACTATGTAGTTCAGGCTGGGCTTGAACTCACTATGTAGCCCAGGCTGGCCTCCAACTCGAGGTGATCCTCCTGCCTCAGCCTCCTGAGTACTGGAATTACAGGGGTGCACCACCACGCTTGGCATGCCAAGTTCTGAATGCAGATTTCTGTTGGACAAGAAGAGATTGTAGGCCAGAAAATACAAGACTCTCATTGTGAGAGGTTACTTTGAATAAGGAATTATGATTATCCAACAAACACTTCATCAACACCTACTATATAGCAAATTCCATGCAAAGCACTAAGCTATGCTTAATGAAGTAGCTCTATATCTACACTAATATTCTGTGTTTTCTTAGGTGGATAATAGGCAGACAGATAATTAATTAATAGATAATTGATAGATGCATAATAATCTGATTAACCACTATACTTATATATATGTGGCCCTTACTGCCTTCCAAACATCTGACCTAAGTTAAACACAGCATTGTCCAAAACCCAGCATTATATATTTCCTGAAGATGAGTACAGTTCCTGCTTGCCTAAACTCGTACTTTTTCACACCTTCAATTATCACATTGATGCACACAATAAAAAAATAAGCTCAAAATATATAATTACAAACTTTACTGTTTATATTGCCTTCCCAACTGCTTTTAAGACAGTTGAACATCTCACCATGCAAAATCTGAATTCACTGTATTTTCTCTTCTAAAATATCAACATCCTAATCCCTGGAACCTATGTTATCTGACATAACAACAACAACAAAAAAAAAATCTACAGATATCCTTAAATTAAGACTCTTGGGATGGGGAAATTATTTTGGATTATTTGCTCCCACCTAGCAATCTAGAGAGCAACTCCTAGCTACGTGCATGAGGCTTCCGAGAAGGCAACAAGGTGTTGCTCGGCAGTGAGGGGGTACATCCTACATAGAATGAGCAAGGCCATTTGTTTCTCGGACGTGAATAGAAACTGATTCTGGAAACTGAAGGAATTATGGGGAGTCCAATTCCTACTTTTCAACCCCACTGGAGGACACAGTATTTTGTCTATCCTTTTGTGCCCAAAGTTGAATGCAGGAGGAAAAAAGACTTTTCCCAAGAGCCTTAAGTCACATGAAACCTAATAGCAGATACCAGATGTGGTATCTTGATGTTATGGTTTGTGTCTAGCTGTCCCCCCAAAGCTTCATGCAGTCATGGCAGGGAGGGCTTTTCAGAGGTGGCAGAATCTAGAGTGTGTGATGCTGGGATTAAGGGTGTGTGATTAGCAAACCAGTCCACTGATTGGTTTGGCATAGTTTTGGCTAGGATTAAAGGTGTGAGTGCTACACCTGTCCTAGGGCAGGTAGCCAGTGTACAATATAAGGGACAAAAAGAATCTTGTCTTCTTTTATCCTTGTTGCTTTTGCTACCTTGTGGACCCCATGAACTGTACTCCTCTGTGAGTACACCCTGCCTTGGAGCCAGCCAATTATGGACCAAAACCTCTACAAACTGTGAGCTAAATAACCCTTTCCTCCCTTAACTTTGAGCATTCGGTATTTTGTCTTGGCAATGAGAAAAGTAACTAAGACACCTGACAAGGGAACAATAGCAGAACGAGGAAAACAAATCCATATTTTCCATTAATCAAAGCAAGTGGCTAGGAAATATGTCCAAAATAAGTGGCTAAAATAAGGAAGCCTGGGAACCCAGAGCAGCAGGAGTGAAGGGCAATGAAATGGGTCAGGAGTGATGATTTGGGTAATTCTGGAGTGGAGCACGGAAGCCTTCAGGGACTTTTTATTTAAGATTGGGCTGACAGGCAAATCAAGGACTTCTAATGGCAGATGATAGAATGGGTTGTTGCTGCCGCCACAGTGGGACATGCGGGGGCATGCGATGGGCCCAAAGTTGATAGGGCAGAGAAGGGCTTCTAATAGGATAAAACAGAATGAATACCACCTGCTTCCTATTTCCTCACTGATGGCCCAGAATGTTCAGAGGACTTCCTTTTTCTTTTCTTTTTGTTTTCTTTCTTTCTTTTTCTCTTTTTGTTTCTGTTTTGTTTTGTGGTTTGGGTATCTGGTTTCATGTTAGTTTTTTTTTTTTTTCTTGTTTTGTTTTGTTTTTTTCTGGTACTGGGGATTAAACTCAAGGAGCACTGAGCTACAGCCCCAGCCCTTTTTTTTATTTTGTTTTGAGACAGTTTCTTACTAAATTGCACAAACTGGCCTCAAACATACTGCCATCCTCCTGCCTCAGCCTCCCTAGTAACCAGGATTACAGGTGTGTGCCACCATACCTGGATTTCTTTTTAGTTGTTTTTAATTGCACAACTACTATATCTACACATTTCATTGAAGAAATATGAGTCTTTGCATTAGTTTTCTGATTCCAGATTAGTTTTCAACTCTGTCCTTTATTCAGCTTTAGATCTACTTAGAAATTGAAAAAAGACCAAGCCACTCCTCATTTTAAAATCATTAACAGTACCAAAGACTTACTGAACAAATGAGTTAGAAATGGCAAATTCCTCCAAGAACTGCCCTAACCCAGCTCTCCAACCTCATCTTTCTCCAGTCTCTGCTTCACATTTTATGGTACAGCAACATTCAGTTGCTTGTAATCCATGGCATGTTGTGTGTTATATTTTGCACCTAAAGTTCCCAAACACCATCTCACCTTTGCTAAAAATTCACAAACTCTCGCCCATCTTTCCCTGTGGGTGAAAGAACTCAAGTGAATCATTAAACTAGTGGCCTACTTTTACTTTTACTAAGCTCTTTCCAGAAACTGGTATGGCCCTCGGGGGTTTTCTGACCCCTTGCCCTTTCCGTTCTCACACTCCTTTTTCCTGGTGGGACTCTTTCCTCATAAAAAGCAAAGACATTTTTCTGTGAAATATTGGTCATGTTGGAGTAATCTAAAAGATCTCAACTCATGGCTAGGGGAACTGGAAGGACCCATTGTCAAGGACAATGTTCTCAAGCTCCATCTTACAGGGCTTCACCAAGGTGGAACTAGCACCAGGGTGGGGCTGGGGAGCTTATACAGAGAGGTAGAAAAATGAAGGAAGGAGAGCAGAGAGAGTGCACACTCCCAGGTACCCATCTGAGGCTAGGTCTGTGTGCGCTGAAAGTTAACCTGATAGGAAAGAAGTTTTCCACCATTCTCTGTCCTCCATGAGTGTGGCCCAACAGTGGCTAATATTAAGATTGTTTTCTTTTTAACAGTGATATCTGCAACACTTTTAGATATTGCAGGGCATTCATGGAGTTACATACTTTTTGTCCCACAGGTTAAAACTATCAGAGTGCCCATTTTTTCCTTTGTGGCAGCAAAGCCATCTATATTCTTGTGTTCCTAACTTGGAGTTTACAAGTAGTGCTCCCTGGCATAACCCAGAAGTGTATGGATCATTTGCACATATCTACTGCCCTTTACCTTCTAGCTTCTGGCTCTGAGATGCGATATGACTCTGCTCCACTCCCTGTCACATAAGAGAGAATAGTTAGCCAGGCTTTTAGGCTCATGCTTCCTTTTTCTCTTCATCTATTATTATTCATTTCTCTTCATCATTATTCATTTTTTCCATCTCCCTTGTACTTTTGGTAGGAGGGCTGAACTCTTCTTTTTTCTTTTTATAGCATCTTTCAAGATGCCAAAAAGGATTTGGAGATCAAAGTTAATCAAACTTACCGAAAAAAAATGAGAAAAAATGGCTCAGTAGATATACAAATGATTTTATGAATCCATGGCACTTACTCCACCTACCCTAAGCATCCCACAGCAACATAATACCTATTCAGATACATACATATCACAGATTCGCACCAGATCTCCTCTTCTCAGCAATAACTAATTTTAGCAGGGATCAACTTCTTCAACTTTCCACCTCTGCCCTGCAAAGTTACTTATACCAACATCTGATTTCAAAGGAAAGACTATCTACGATAGTTTGAGGTCAACTTTTGCATGTCTCTTCTTGTCATGATCCCTTAGATCTCCCATCTTCCTCTTCTCTCTCCATCCTTGGGCAACCTAAACACCAATCAAACCACACTGTTTGTAATTACCCAAAGGTACAAGCTCTATCATGCAGGCACCTTTTCTCACAGTGCTCTTTCTTTCCACAGTGACCTCCCTGCATTGAATGCTGCTGATCCCATGAGTCAGGATTCAGTTTAAAAGTTACCTCCTCTATGAATCTTTCATGAGACTCCCAGTAAAATCAACCATTCCCCCCTTTGACTCTCACCATACTCTGTGCATGCTCTAGTCTATCTATCATTTGTTACTCTTTACTGTACTCAATTGCTTTAGATCTGTATCCTCCCAAAATTCTCTGAAACTCACAAAGTTTTTACATTGTCTTCAGTTGCTTTTATATTGATAGCTATGTCCAACTCATGGCAGGCATTTAAATACCTGTTGCATGCACGAAGGAAGGAATGAATGGATGATAAAACAAAAGAATATCCATTACCAAAACAATGACAAAAGGGATAGAAAAATTGCACTTGACCTCTATGAATCCCATGTTTCTCATCCATCTAGTCCACAAGTTTGGAAGTGTAATGAAGAGCCCTAGAGTGAGGGATAAAAAGAAGCGGAAACAGGGCCGGTGAGATGGCTCAGCGGCGTAAGCGCCTGCCTTGCAAGCGTGAGGGCCCGAATTCGACTCCCGGATCCCACATACAAAAAAGGGGCCGGTGATATCGCTCAGTGGCACAGGTGCCAGCTGGCACGCGAGGTCCTGAGGTCGACCCCCCGGTACCCACACACAAAAAAAAAGCAGAAACAGAAGTGAATGATATTATGGAAATTAGATCAGCCAATCAGCCAAAGCACATGGGTGATTTGTTCCAAACAAGATCACAAAATGGCATAAGACTATGACACAGTGCCTGGCCATACAAACACACATGACTCATGCGCATGGGAGTAGAATGCTTCCTTAGAAACTTAACAATCTAGACTTGCTGTTTCACTTTGCCCTGGTTTTACCTTGGACTCCTACTGATCTGATGTTCCTATTTCTTGGCAAATCTACTTTGGCTTTTGTTCTGTCAAGTCTAGCTTGCTTTTAGCATTGCCAAAAATCAGAGTTTTGTTTTGTTTTTTCATGCTCCAATACTGGCCCACTCCCTTTCTTTTTTCTCTTTCTTTCTTTCTTTCTTTCTTTCTTTCTTTCTTTCTTTCTTTCTTATTTATTTATCATTCATCTGGATACCCTTGCTCCAGTCTCTTACCTCCCATCAGCCGAGAGCAGAACTGAGAACTGAGCACACCAATTATGTGAGTGCTCGGGAAAGTTGTGTAGTGGCCTGTGGCTCTCTGGGTCTAAGCAGCTAACAGACTGTTCTCTGCTGCCCCCAGTGCGTCAAGTGCCCTTCTCGCCTAGGATGAGATGTTTTCTTTAAGATACTGACAAGAAGAGCCTAAAAATAGAGCACTGAATAAATTCTTGACTTGAATTACTGATTGATAATTTGATCCCTCAGAGGGCAAAAGAAGAATAATCAGAGCTACAGGAAAAGCTGTAAGATGAATTGAGAGAAAGAAAACGTAAAAGAGGCCATGTTTTTCTCTAAGCCATGCAATGTTACAGTTTTTAGCCTAGGAAGAAGCCACATTTCTAATCACTTTTCCTCTACTTTTAAAAGCCCTACTTCAGAAAACTTGGCACACTGGGTCTCAAACGTATTCTATCAACCAGCAGCATCAGCATTCCCTGGGACTTCAGAAATGCAATTTTCCAGGCTCAACCTAGTCTTCCTAAATCAGAAACTCTGGAATGGTATCTGGGAATCTATGGTCTAAAAAGTACACCAGGTGATGCTGATGCAAATTAAAGTCTGACAGCCACTGGTCTAGAGAAAAGATGGATTTGATTCTATGAACAAAGACTTGAGATAGCAGCTCTCAAGTTTATAAAAATCATCTCATGTTTGATTAAGGGAAGATCTTGGGACCATGCCCCAGAGAACAGATTCAATAGGTCTGAGGTGGGTCCAAAAGGTCATTTGAAGAAGTGAGCTGAGTAATTTTGAGCAAGTGGTCCATAGACAACTCTGAAAACCTGTCCTCGTTGGTCAATCCTTAGTTTCAAACATATGCAAGCTTTCTGCAACCTTTGATACTGTTGACCACACTCACCCCTTGCAATCACTCCGCTCTTTCAGTATTCTTCCTACTCTACTAATCGCTCAGTCCCCATTCAGCCCATTCAGTCCAGGCTGAAGATACCATCCACGGTTGGAACTGCCTCTTCCGTCTCCTCTCCCTTCATCTCTTGCTCCCCTTCCCTTTTGCAAAAGATCTATCTCCCTATTTCCTATTGTCTATCTTTTATTCTGCTCCTTATTTATTCTTTAGGCTTCTCATATAAGAGAAATCTTGCAATATTTAAACTTGTGTCTGATTTATTTTGCATAACATTATGGTATCAAGGTACATGTATTTTCCCATAAATAACACAAGTCTGTCCTTCTTTATGGCAGAGTAGTACTTCATTGTGTATAAATGCCACCAACTCATCTGTTGATAGACACATAGGCCACTTCCAAGATTTAGCTATTATGAATAGCTGGTATAAACATGGGTATGCATATGTCACTGTAATATGATGTCTTTAACTCTTTGGGGAAGATACCTAGAAGGGGAATAGCTGGGTCAAATGGAATTTCTAGTTTTAGTTTTTTAAGGAATCTCTGTAATGAATTCCAAAATGGTTGTATAGTTTATATTCCCATCAACAATATAGAAGGACTCATTTTTCCCACAGCCTTGCCAGAGTTTGTTATTTCTTGATGATAGCTATTTTTTTTAGTTAAGGTGGAATCTCAATATTGTTTGAATTTGTACTTCTCTGATGGCCAGAGATGTTGAACATTTTTTCATGTATTTATTGGCCATTTATACTTCTTTTGAGAAGGGTCTATTCATTTTAGTTGCCCAGTTTTTTATTTGGTTGCCCTTTTATTTGGAGGGGTCTATTTTTTTTTTTTTTTGAATTCTCTGTACATTCTAAATATTAGTCCTCTATCTGAAGAATGGCTGGCAAAAAAAAAAAAAAATTTCCCATTCCATAGGTTGTCTCTTAACTCTGTTGGCTGTTTCCTTAGCTGTGCAGGAACTTTTTAGGTTGATATGATTCCATTTGTTGATTCTTGGTATTATTTCTTGTGCAATTGTTCAGAAAGTCCTTGCCTACATCTAGACCTTCAAGAATTTTACCTATTTTCTCCTTTAGTAGATTACATGTTTCTGTTTTAACATTGAGATCATTGATCCACAGAAAGCAGAGTCCTGTGTCTTTCCCAGCCTGAGTTTATGCTCGTCAGGGGTCTCCGTCCAGCCCACTCCCTGTCTGGCGCCGTCTCCTGTGGCTGTCTCTCACCCAGTCACTGTGTGTCTTAGTTACTTTTCTCATTGCTGAAACAAAATACCTGACACACCGTTAGAGAAAAGGTTTATTGGGCTCACAGTTTGTAGAGGTTTCAGTCCATAGTCGGATGGTTCCAAGGCAGAATGGCACATGGCAGAGGGACATCACAGAGGAGAAATAGTCCACAGCAGGCAGAGGCAGGTGAGGGCACATTAGCCCTCTTTCTGTCCCTAATATCTTATCCAGGCTACCCACACTAGGGCAGGCGTAGCACTCACACCCTTAATCCTAGCAAGAATTATGCCAAACCAATCAGTGAACTGATTTGCTAATCACACTCCCTTGATCCCAGCACCACACACTCTATATCCAGCCACCTCTTAAAAGCACCCCGTATCACTGCACGAGGCTTTGGGGGTATATCTGGACACAAGCCATAACACTGTAAACCTTAACATGAACTTGTTTTGTACTTTTCTGTGGCTTAGTCTTAAATAATCAATGCCTTCCTAAAATGGCAGCTGATTAAAGACTCTTGCAATGTGGTGGGCACTGCAGTGGATTCCTTCTCCAACCATAGCCTGCTGTGTGGGAGAAGTCATTTTTAGAGTAAAACCCACACTCATTTTGCAGTTTATAGCAGTCATGGGCTTTTCTTGGTGCCAGAGCTGCGGGGCCAGTCAGCTGTTTCTCCCTGGAGTGCCCGGCCCTGGGAGTCCACCGGGTGTCTGCAGAGACGGAGACTCCCAAGAAGCTAGAGTAAGCTTTGAGCTGCTTCATTCTTTTCTCTGTGCTTTGCTCCATTTCCCCCAGCCTTTCTGCAATTTCTAATTTTTCTGTCAATTCCCTCCCAATTCCCAGAGATCTACCTCTTTTTTCTCTTTGTCAAGTTGTTATTTTCCAGGTCCTAGAGGGGCTGTATTTTGCTGCTGATCGCTACTCTACCATTTTGTCTTGGCCGTCCCCAAAGTTTTGATCTAAGTGCCATTAATGTGACAATGATCAAAACGGCTTCTCTTTTCCCATATTACCACCAGTTCTGTAAAACCAGGCCATATTTTGTATTGCTTCATATTTAGAACATGTATTTTCTATACTATTAAATGCTTATTTTTGTTTTGCCTTGTGGTTTCTTGCAATCTACACTTCCTTGTGGGATGAAGAAATGTACACATTTCACACAATAACTTGAGTGTCATTCAATTTCTAATCCTCAAAATTCATTCTCTTTTTCATTGTCTACTGATTTCCTGGTTTAGATTGGATTTATTTAGGACATAACTTTCTTATACAGTTTTTTTCCTCTGAAAATTTTAGTTGTCTTCCCCCCCACCCTTTTCAAAACATTGTGGGCTCTGCCATATCTTAAGTTTCTCTTTACTTTTGGTTCATGGATTCAGTGGTTTCTTATATTTTTCTGGGTTTTGAGGCATTTATTAGTTTTCACATTTTTCTGATCTATGAATCTATTTCCTCAGGAGTGTTCTGTTTTCATTTCTGTTTTTTGGGGGGTACTGGGGGTCAAATCCAGGTTTCGCACATGGTAAGAAGCGAATGCTCTACCACAGAGCTACACTCCCAGCCCAGTCATTTTTATGTTTCATTTTTTCCAATTTTTCTCCTTCATGTTATAGGCTTATGGTAACTGTCAAATGACTTGCGTACCTGTTGCAACTCGAGACGGTGGCACTGAAAAGCGTGACAAGGCCTGTGTGTGAAACAACAAGATTTGTAATCACATCAGCTTCTTCTTAGAGTAAACGGCATGTCAGAGAATTGCCCCAGCCTTCCTGCTGGCTCCCAAATACCAGAAAGCCAGTAGATCTAAACATGCACCTGGTGGGTCAACTTTGAGTATCACTAAAGGCACAAAGTAAACAGGGAAATTTCAAAAGCAGCCCCTAGGCCAGGTTGAAAAAAGGAAGCAAGGGGTAGGTAAGTCCCTGACAGAAACACTTTATGAACCCCAAGCTGCTGGTGAGTCCTGGAGATGGCCAGACATAAACAGCTGCTGCCATTGTCACTATGAAACCAGAGTTTCTAACCATCCAATGCCAAGAGGTGAGGGCCAACAGCAGGACCCTCAGATAGATGGGGAGACAGCCGGAGGCCACCAGATCTCAAAACTACAGAAGCAGCAGCTCCTTCTCCTTCATTGTCATGTTATCTATTGTGTCCTCAGCTCCAACAGTCCCTGAAATGCAGCAGATGTTTTATAAATGTAAGTCAAAAGGCTCCCAAAAGCCAAATTCTAAAGACAGAATCATATGCAACCCAATTTAAAAAAAGAAAGAAGGGCTGGGGATATAGCTCAGTGGCAGAGCACCTGCCTGGCAAGTGCAAGGTCCTGAGCTCAATTCCCAGTACCAAAAAAAAAAAAAAAAAGAAAGAAAGAAAGAAGTATCTGGTACACATTGTTAGTTTTTCCCCAAAACTCATTCTTCCTTTTTCTTTCAGTAATAGAGTCTCTTCTTCCTTTCCAGCTGGGCAAATATGCACTTCCTCCAATCTCCAACTTTAAACCCAACTGCTTATCCATATAAACTTGCAAATACTGGGTTTTCCAATCAGTTTTTGCCCCCTGTCCACCACAATTTTGGCTTCATGCATCTGTCTTAGAGCTCCAAGGATTTACCCAAGTCCCACCTTGCTAGGAGGCTAATAAAAGACATAAAGAATATATTGAGTGCCCAATCTCACCAGAAGTAGGATGTGAGTCTAGACTTACTATCCAATGTGCTCTCAGCATATGTATTACTATAAATAACCTGCCTGCACCCGCACTGGCTTCTAACTCTGTTTTGTTGGCCCAACTGGTACAACTGAGTTTAATCTGAGGTCTCCTTCCTTGTTATTCTACAGAAATACTGAAGACCTATCATGATACCTTGTGTAACTTGTCCTGTGCTCCTTCTCAGAAATAGTGGACCTTATTTCCTACACCTTCAGCACCACTTTGATGATTTAGCCAACTGTTCCATGAGTATGAAACTTTTTTTCTTTTTGCAGTCCTGGAGATTGAGCCCCCAGCCTCGTGCATGCTGGGCCAGTGCCCTACCACTGAGCTACACCTTCAGTCCGAAGGATCTTCTAAAAACGAAGAATAAAGTACAGCATCAGTCAGAACTAGCACAGTAACGATGTAATGAATCTGGAAGTTGATAATCTGAGGTCTCAGCTTCAGGCTAAGTTTTACCCACTTCTAGATGCAAGTCTTTCAAGCTTATTTGGGGAAAAATACATGCGTGCCCAACAGAACCCTCTTTGTGAGAGGTGCTGAGGTATCTTCTGATGGAGAATTTATCCTAAAGGATTCAGGCATGACAAGCTGATTCAGTATCAGAGACGAATAGTACTGAACTGAGTGGTGTTTTTCAATATTTATTTCTAAAAACACACTCCACAGATACACAGGTTTAAATATCACATTGTTTCTCTTGTGTGAGAAACCCAAAGGATAAATAAGGAGCAAAATGGAGGATAGATATTGGTAGTAGGAAGAATTTGTTCAATGGAGAAGGGGCACAAGAGATGGGGAGAGGGAGGGAAGGAAGAGAACAGGGATTAGAAAAAAGAGAATGGAAGGAAAAACATGGAAACAAAACTTTTGTAAATGGGGAAGAGAGGAAGGATTAAAAGGAGGGGATGAAGAATGGGAAAAAAAGAATTAAGATATTATGTACAGGTACAAATTCCCCATGATGAATGGTGATCCTTATGTATGGCAAACATGCACTAATAGAAAAAATTATAAAAAAAAAAAACACTCCAAGGAGTTACACTGCAATCCTATGAATAAGGAAGTGATATAAGTAAAGCCAAAGAACTAGGGATTCATTATCTATTTCTGCAAATTATCACAATTTTACCGGCTGAAAACAACTCACATTTGTTACCTCACAGAAAGTGGGCATAAGTTATGGAGTCCTTTGCTTGAGGGTCTCTCATGAAGCTGTAATCAAGAAGTTATCCAGGATTGGGATCTCATCTGAAAGCTCAGTAGCAGAATGATCTGTTCATGTGGTTGTCAGCAGGATACAATTCCCTATGTCTTGTTGCACTGAGGGCTCAAGCTGGTAGCCACCCTGAGTTCCTTTTGACTGGGCCTTGCAGCATGGCTGCTTGCTGCATGTACGCAAGTGCAGAGGCAATCGAGAGTCTGCAAGCAATGTGGAAGCTGCAAATGCTAGCTAATGTGATTATGGAAAGGACAGCCCACCATTCTGCCATATTTTATTGGTTGGAAAGTAGTTACAGGGCCGGTGAGATAGTTCAGCGGCATAAGTGCCTGCCTGGCAAGCGCGAGGTCCTGAGTTCGACCCCCGGTACCCACAAAAAAAAGAGAAAGTAGTTATAATTCTCACCCACACTCAAAGCAGAGGGATTGCCCGAGGTGTGATACACCAGGAGACAGAGATAATGGGACTATTAGGGGTTTTTTCCTGCCTCAAACCAATTCATCAAAAACTAAATCACCTCGTATGGTGGTGCACACCTGTAATCCTAGTACGTGAGAGGCTGAGGCAGGAGGATCACTGTGAGTTCAAGGCCACCCTGGTCTACATAGTGAACTCAAGGCCAGCCTGCACTATATAGTGAGACCCTGTCTCAAAAACAAAACAAAGCAAAACAAAACAAAAACTAAGTCATCAGGGATTATCAGCAGCATTAATTTGTATTGCTTTAGCAGAGTGTATTTTAAGAGAAGAGAAAGGAATTTTATAGTGGAATTTTTTTGGGAATCTGATAGCACAAGGAACCTAGAGGGATTTGGGAGACTCTCTGAAGCTGAAGGAGGTAGAAACAAGCTTTCTATTCTGTATTTTGACCTTGATAGCCTTATAATGGAAACACAAGTTTGAGTTCAATAAATTTATATGTCCACATGGTGGCAGTAGATGCCAGTAAATTCCAAGTGTTTTGAGCAACTGAAGGAGCAGAAAAGCGTTTATTTCCTTATGTGGCCACTCTTTTTTGCCTTGGAAAGAGAGAGGGTAACTCGTGTCTTTGTGCCTACGCACTCTCCAAGCATTTCCGCTAAAATGTGACCCCTGAAGAGTCCAGGCTCCGATGGTTCACCATACTCCTCCCACACTCTGAGAACAGCAGTAAGGGCCAAGGAGAAGGGAAATGTGGCCTCTTAAAACAGGTACTGATGAAGACTTCCCCTATCAAGTACTAACTGCCAAACATTTCAGAGCTACATGAATTAAAGCAATGTCATACTTGATCTGGTGTGAAGCTAGTCAGCTCAGAGCTGATACTACTGGGGAAATCGCAGGGGGGAAAGACTATCACTAATCACCTCCCAAATAGGACTAGTACCCCTAGAAAACAAGCCCCAGACAACTGCCTTACCCTTTCCACTATGTTAGCACTCAGAGAAAAGGCACCATCCACATACCACGAAATGAGCCCTCAATAGACACCGAATCTGCCAGCACCTTGACCCTGGACTTCCCAGCCTCTAAAGTTTCTGTGGGTTATGAGCCCCCCGGTTTATGATATTTTGTTAAGGCAGCTGGAACAGACTGAGACGGGGGGGTGGGGATGGAACATGTCAGGGAGTGTGTTGAGGTGTGATTTTAGACAAGTTAGATTTGAGATGCCCGGACTATCGAGAGACATTTTAGACACAGAATCAGCAGAACTTGGTGACTAATTAGATTGGAGTTAACAAGGAGGAAGGAAGCAGAGAGAATCAATATTCGGTCAAATATTTCTTGAACTTGCTGTGTTTGACTCCTACATGACCAATTCCTAATACCTTCAGGCTTTATCCAGTTGGTTAAAACCTATATAATAAGAGATGAGAATGACGTCTGGTTTAGAAGATTACAAGAAACTCAGGGTATTTCCTTGCAATAATTGTAATACATTGAGTAAATGCATCTGGTTCATATTAAGTTATAACTTCTTACTTAACTAATACAAAAAATATCCGTTGGAGATTTTTTTCCCCTTTCAAGTAGTAGCCCCAATTTCCTTCAGATTATGTAGCTAGAACGCAAATATCATTGCTAGTACACCATGTTCATCATGGGCTTTGAATGGGTACTGGGTGTAATAACTATTCAGTGAGCAATTATTACAAGCCTTTTACTCATCACTGTGGGAGAATGACAAAAAAGAAATGGTTCTTGCCATAGGCAATCTTACAAGCAGAGACCAAAAATACTGTAACAGGAAATAATTAGAAAACCAAGCTGGACATGTTCCCTGCGAGTTATACCACATGGAAGAGAACAGATAGTGTGGAACAGCATAATTAATGAGAGCTTCATGAGGGAAGTATGTCTTGAAGTAGATGATGAAAATGGGTAGTCACCATCTTCTCAATCTCCACAGTGTTGGGGTAACCCGGAGGAACTCCCTCAGAAATCTCTGACTGGAAGTGGCACCAGTCTCTATAAACTCCAGGGGACATGAGACAACTCTCCCTCAAACTCCAACACCACACTTCCATGACAGCTCCAGGACAGACCTCAGGTTCCACTGCCCAGCAGTATCCATCTGGGACAGAAGATGACCCTCTTTCTTGCAGGCTTAACAACATCTTACATTACCTCTCTTACAGCAAGCACATGTATGTGTGTGTACGTACACGCAGGCATACACACATGCACATGCACATTTTAAGGAAACTCTGCACCTCTTCTATGGCAGCTTCCACCCCCACTAACTGTCTCTAACAAAATCACACACTTTTAGTCCTTGTCAAGCCCTGTGGTGAGGCTTAGTTGGTGACTCTCTTCACAATGTGAAAAATCAAGTGCCTCTGAACTCCAATATGTACTTTATCAGTAATCTGGGACAAGAGGAAAGATCTCACTCACCATCCCATTACACCTGGGATCCTGTTGAGTTTACCTGGAAGGCCAACCAGGTGAAGTCCCCCGTGACTGCTGTGGAGCAGCCTAGAGAGCAATTGGTCCTCAGTGCAGAAACAGAGAGGGGGTTCAAGCTCAAGGTCTCCAGGGACAAAATGGTGACAGGGAAGGTGCTAAAATTATTTCAGGGTAAGTGTGCTGATTATGATAATAATGTTTTTGGAGCAGCTGGAGATTGGAATACAATATATGTTTAAAACGGACTTTACAGACTTTTCAAGAAGGACTTTGCCTTACTTTGGAAATGACGTTGGGGTCGGTAAATAAATGGGAAGGCTCAATACACAGGGGAGCTCAGGCCTCTCAGTCCCACCTCTGAATGGTTCCAGTTTTACCTGATTAGAGCCCCTGCCACAGCTCAGGCTTATTTTTGTTGGCATTATTATTCTGGTTGCCCTGTGCTCCCAGGATGAAGGGAAATAAAAGACAGCCTTGGAGTTTGTTTTTCTTTGCGAAGTCCATAGCCCCTCTTAGTTATGCAAGGATAAGATCAACACAGCCTCAGCTCTGAAGAACCAATGAAAATTCCTTATTATTTTAGCAAAGTCAGCCTCTCTTCTTAGTACATCTGTAAAAAGGGAAGTTTTGCCTAAGAAAACTTGAGGTCTGTGAGGAGGAAACCAATGCCTTCCACTCTTTTCTTTGAGATTTGGAGTTGAGCTTGAACTGTAAGGACTTAGGCTACTCACAGCGAAAGTCAATGAGTTTTCCATAAGGTCATCACAAAGACACAAAGAAACCAGTGCCTGGCACGGAGCCCCAGAAGGGAGCCAAAGGAAAGAAACTGATTTTTGTGTCCATAAGGCAGTATTTGAGGGAATCTGCCCCCAATCTAGCCCCCTTAGGGGTAAACACACACTCAGGAGAGGTTATTGCATGCTATTTCAAAGAGTTAGTTACCAGAGTCCAATCCTTAGAGGCCCGGAGTTACTGCTGTAGAAAGTCCATGAGTATCAGGCTCCAGCATCTAAATTAAACCCGCTCTTCTGGAGACATCCGATAGATTCAAACCCTAGGAAAGCAGTTGGAGAAGGAAGGAAATAAGCAATGAGCCTGGGCTGATGGGCGGCTTGAACAGACCCCTTTCCACCGGAAGTAACACCAGGGAAGTGAGTTTGCCTATCAAAACTGGACACAGCTGAAGTGGAGGATTCACTAATCCTGCAGCGAAGACTTTCTAGACTGAGAACAGGGAAATGGGGACTTTTCAAGAGGTTGCCAGCAAGGCAGTCTGAATCAACCTCCTTCACTCCCACTCGCTCCCACGTACTGACGGTAAATACACAAGGACTCGTGGACAAACAAAAGGGGGGCTTTGAGAAATGGAACAGAACTGCTGCCTGGAAGGTTTGCTCCATGTTCTGAGCAAAAATGAGAGCTACTTACACCCCAAAATGCAGAACTGTTCATCTCAGATATGTTCTTTAATTTTTAATTTATTTTATTTCTGGTGCAAGGGGCTGAACCTAAAGTCTCATGCACGGTGGGTTGGTTTTTTTTTTTTTTTTTTTTTTTTAATATTAAAGGATTGAAAAGAGGGTTTCGCAACTAAAAATAACTGAGCCAATGCAGTGTTCTTCCGCACCCCCAGGCAACCACCCATCTGATACAGCTGTCTGCTGAGGTCTGCCAACAGGACAGTTAAAAATAGATGAGGGCCTCCCAAAAGGGTGTTGCATGATTGATTTATAGTCTTCCACGTTTATTTCTTCAGATTAATTGTCTCCAAATATTTTTGTTTGAGTTCTCGCAGAAGAAGTTTGAAAACTGATGCAACCTTCACAGATTTTTGAAGTTGGCCACTTAGTATTTTTTAATATGTTTAGAGGGTTGAAAATTTGTTCCTTCAAATGTTACTTTATTGCTCGAATGAGCCAGCATTTAACTCTTCTTGTTTTCCATTCACATTTTTACTACTAAACAACTTAGTTCTTCTATGTACATAAGAAGATGAGAATGGAAGTTTTGTTAGCAATATTGCTCATTTTTTCAACCCTTTCCAAGTTAAATGCCAAAGATCACATAGTAGTCAATTGTCAAAAAAATTTTTAATGGTGACAACCTACTTAGTGCCAATTTAAATTCTGATGAAAACAATAAATTGGAAGCCACCTGGCTTATAAAAGTGTGTCTTATTCTGTCATTCAAATCACTCATTTTTACAGTTTCTGGGAAATATACAAGAAAGGTTTTATCTAGAATTACCAAATTGCTAATTTGATTATTTCTCTTTCACTTGGAATTGTCATAAGACTAAATTCAGATAAAACTGATGTTAAAATAATCTCTTAGATTAGAAATTGTGCATTTTAAAATTTCCCTTGTCTCTAAATGAGCTACATATTTTGGACAATGAATCTTAAGTCATAATAAAGTGTTTTTAAAAGGAATCATGAGGGCCAGTGATATAGCTCAGCAGCATAAGTGCCTGCCTGGCAAGCGCGAGGTCTTGAGTTTGGTTTCCGGTACCCACATAAAGAAAAAAATAAATAAAATAAAAGGAATCATGACAAGATAAATAGAACAAATAACTGAGAATTATGTGAATAGATTCAAATTGTCTTTTCATTATTTAAATAATTATATATGATTATATATGTTGCATCTAATAACTAAAATAATATCAACATCTGGAAGGACTTCAATAAGGTCATTTTCTAAAGTTCAGGGCACTGGATTATATATTGTATTTTTTAATGTTTTGCTTTGCATCCTATATATATTAGTATATACCCTGTGCTTTTTTTAACTATTGTTATTTTTCTATCTTTGTGTCTTCAACATTAGCAGAGTTCCTGGTGTTTAACAAACATTTGGTCAGATCAAATAAGTAGGGAAAATTTATCATTTGCTTATCTGAGTTATACCTAGCTGTGACAGTGTGCTCCTAGTTGAGCATGTGAATCTAAATACCACATTGCCCAGAGTCTGGCCTACAGCAAGACCAGACACAGTGTGACTTCTGATAAGCTTGGCTAAAGCAGGACTTGGGGCAGGGGCCACTTCAGCAAAGAGAGAGAAATCTACCTGGTAATCTCATCAGGAGATTGAGCTTCAATATTCAACATGGAGGGCCAGGGATATAGCTCAGCGGCACAGTACCTGCCTGGCAAGCACGAGGTTGTGAGTTCGATTCCCATACTAAAAAAAAAAAAAAATTTTTTCAGTATGAAAGAGATACTCCAAACGTGTCAGCCATGATGCAGGTCCTCCAGTCTCCGTTGAATCTGAAGATTCAACTGACTCTCCTCACCATTCAGCTTCAAGTCAAAGACCTGAAAGTTCTCAACAATGCATGTAGATGTCACAGACTTGGAGAACATTACCAATACTTCTGGATATGGAAATAGATCAAGATCTGGGCAGCGGATTTTTTTGTGCCTTGCAATATTTTTTTTTTTAAGACAGGTTCTTTCTATGCAGTTCAAATTGGCCTTGGACTCAGGCTGGTCTTCAACTCGAGGCAATCTTCCTGCCTCAGCCTCCTGAGTGCTGGGATTACAGGAGTGTGCCACCACACCCAGCAATAACCTTCTTAAAAACGGGCCGGTGAGATGGCTCAGTGGTGTAAGCGCCTGCCTTGCAAGCGTGAGGGCCCGAGTTCAACTCCCGGATCCCACATACAAAAAAGGGGCCGGTGATATCGCTCAGCGGCACGGGCGCCTGCTGGCGTGTGAGGTCCTGAGGTCGACCCCCGGTACCCACAAAAAAATAAAAAAATAAAAAAATAACCTTCTTAATCTTGGGATCCTCCAGTAGTGAAAGGTCCTCTGGTTTGGTCCAGGTCCTGGAGAGCCCAGGGGAGCTGTAGGCTATGACAGTACTGATGCAATGGCAAACAGAAACACCAAAATGACACCCAAGATTTGGAGGCAGATTTATTTACATTGATGAGCACTGATTGGGATCATTCCCAAAATATCAGGTCCTGATCTCTGGTGGTCTAGGGCTTATATGTGATAAGCAAGCAGGAAGTACAGAGGCAGAATGGCTTGTTAACTGGGGATTGGTTCTTACAATATGCATCATAGTGAGCAGCTATGCATCACAGTGACCAGCTGTTTCTAAGAAACAAAAGTAACAGGTACTATAACCGGAGCCAATACCTGGGCAACTAACCAACTGAAGTATACTGGCTGGGGGGGCCGGCATCTTCAGCTACAATACCTTTGGAATGGCAGTACTGGATCTGTTTCTCCTAAATGAATATGGATGACACTAGAGCTGATTAGTCAGTCACTTGTTTATATTTCATTCCAGGCTTGTTCAAACTTTTTGATCTGAAAGTGGTTGAAGTTGGAGATACCAAGTGCTTTTATTATAGATAGCTAAGTTAGATAGAAATATTATAGGCTGTCAGACAGGGCTGGGCCCTTGAGAGGTCAATGCAGAAGGCAATTGTGGCAGGAGGCACATTCACTGACGTCCAGGCTTCAAGAAAAAGAACTACTCACCCATATACTTCCCCTAGTGATGAATAGCAGTGATTGATATTCTAAGCAGGCATCAACCACCTTGGGATGGAGGACCAAACCTCCTTAACCCACCCCTTCCAGGAAAGTCCTTGTCCCATGTGTGCTTGCTACATGACTTGCTTCCCGATTAGATCTCCACTTAATCAATATTACCCAAGTGACTACACTTGTTGTAACCTTATTGGTTCACCATAGTCTTGTCCTACCTCATACCAACCTTGTGATTTCCCATTGGATCAATATTACCTAAATGACTATGCTTCTAATCTTATTGATTGATTATAGTTCTGTCCCACCTTAAGCCCATCTTACCTCATGGCTTTGCTCAATAAACATCCTTGAGAAGCAGGGTTGGTGGGCAACCCACTTTCCGGGCCCTCTTCTGTCCCTCTTAGACAGAAGCTTTCTTTCTCTCAATAAATTCTTCCTACTCTTAACCTCTGTTGTTCCTAGAATTCATTCCTCGATTTTAGAGAACACAAACTTGGCTTTTCAGACCTAACAGGTTGGGAGTTATATTTCCCCTATATCACTTTCACCAACCCCTTGTCCTCCAGCTCCACCATGATCTGTCATAGAAAGGAATACCTTTGGGCAGTCCTGGAGGTACTACAAGAATATTGCCTTGGTTTTGTTCTCTCCCTCTCTCTCTCTCTTTCTCCCTCCCTCTCTTTATCTCTCTCTCTCTCTCTCTCTCTCTCTCTCTCTGGCATCCAAGAATGTTAATTTACTCTTAAGGATATTGTCTTTATCATCTTAAGGGCTGAGTCCTTCCCAGTCTGTGGCCGGTGAATGAGATAGCTGTCCAAAGAGTCCAATTTCAAATCTTAGAGGGTCTTCCGAAAGTCTTCCTTCAGCAGGCTTTCGTCAAAATGTGTGGACCACATCTTGCTAGCAAGGAACAGGTCCTTCCACTTCCACTTCACAGCCTTCTCTTGGATGACTCTCCCTCCTCATTCTCGTTCTGATAGACACAGGCACCCTGTGGCAATATTCTGCATCAACAGCCACCTTCATGGTTTCTTTGACTTTGCCTAGAGAACACGTTTCAGTCTATGGATGCTTGGCTCTGTTTCATGTCCCGCTTTTAAGAGCAACTAAAGCAATAATGAGATAATAGGAAGGCAAACACGGAAAAGGTATTAGGCTCAGCTATGGATTCAGGTTTTGTTCAGCCTGAGCCTGTGTAATGTGGAGTTATTATTAAAGAAATTGAATTAAACATTGTGAATAAAAAATGAAATATGAAAGTAAATATCTAATATGAGAACAAAATCATAACAAATTACAAAACTTTAAAGGATAATATTTCTCACAAATGTCATATAATCCCAAAAAATCGTTTAACAATATTATTAAGAAGCTCACTATAGGGCTGGTGATATGGCTCAGTGGCATAAGCGCCTGCCTGGCAACCGCAAGGTCCTGGGTTCAACTCCCAGTACCCACATAAAAGGAAAAAATGGGCCAATGATATTGCTCAGTGGCACAAGCGCCTGCTGGCAAGCGCGAGGTCCTGAGGTTGACTCCTGGTACCCACATTAAAAAAAAAAAAAAAAAGGAAGCTCATTATAATTTTTTCAGTTTTTTTTCTGGATACTTTTAACTGTCTCTTCAAATGACAATGGCTTTTTTTGTGTCATTTTCTATGAGATCCTCTCATGAGAAAAATGGAAAGAAAATGGAAACTTTCCTTCAACACAAGTGACATGTTTTCTTTTTAAGATTGCTGGTTTAGAAAAGCTTCTTTCTGCTTCATCACTATTATTGGTAATTACTGAATAAGCTACAACTGTCCTTTCCTGCCATTCTTACTCAGGAGGTGCTTCTTGCCAGGGCAAGCCAAGGCCACTCCAGCCCTTTGATGGGCAAGGCTGAGACTGCGGCACCTGGGCCAACTCTGCCCAGGCCTTCCGGCCCCTCCTCCTGACCCACCTGAGTGAGTCTGCCACTCACACCGTGTTTGCTCCACTTGCTCTTAACGTACACCAACACCTACAATAGAGTTCACTGTGCTTCCAAGTTCTAAGCATCGTGTATACACTAAATCTTTTAAGACCCACATAACCACATAAAACCTTAAACGTACATTCTACTACTCTTATCCCTATTTGAAAAATGAAAAAATTGTGGTATCAAGAACTTAAGAGCCAGGATTCTAAATCAAGCAATTTGGGCCCCCAAATCCCTGAACTTAACTACCAGACTGTACTTCACTACCTCACTAATCGTGCAAGTACAACTGCAACTGTGCTGTGTATTGTGAAAGAGACACACAAAGCCTTTAAATGCCTCCAGAAGGAGAGGTCAGGGTCCACTTCCCTGAGGCAGTCTGCTTGGGTTGTGACCAGAAGGATGAGTCAGGGAGGCAGAGACGGGTGAGAGGAGCACTCTTGTGAGGACCAACAGGTTAAATTTAAAAAGCCCTGTGGTCAAAGATGATGAAGACAAAGGACTGAGCCAAAGCCAGCTGCAAAGAGTAGGACTACGAGAGGAAGGATGAGTGAGGGTGGGGAGGAGAGACAGGCGAGCGAGGGTGGGGCAGGTCATTTAGGCCCTTATAAGCCATTTTAAGAAATGTTTTAATGTTCTCTGTATTATTCTGATTAAGAACTAATTTCCCGGCTGGGGATGTAGCTCAGCAGCACAGCGCCTGCCTGGCAAGTGCAAAGTCCTGAGTTTGATTCCCAGTACCCCCGCCCCCAAAAAAGAACTAATTTCCTACTTCAAAAAGTGGAGTTAGAAGCAGGATTTTTGTCCAAAATAGAAGAAGACTACCAAACAGTGATAAAGATTCACAGGAATGGATAAATAATTGCACCTAGCTTTTTGGTCACTATTGGCCTGTTCACCATACAGGAGCCAGTTCGCCCAGGATGGAACAGAGGGTTAAAGATGGAGACCAAGCCTTGGATGTGGTGACATTCCACAGAAAGAGACACCGTAAGAAAAGAATTGCAGCTAGATCTGGAAACAGCATATATATCCATCAAAAGAACAGATAAGGAAAATGTGGTATTTATATATATTGAGTACTACACTGCCATAAAGAAAGGTAAACTTGAGGCATTCATAGGTAAATAGATGCAACTTGAGAACATGATGTTTAGTGAAATAAGTCAGGCACATAAGCTGACTTATCACATGGTTTCTTTTATATGAGAAACACAAATAAACAGCAAAATAGAAGAGAGATTAATATGAAATATGGAGAAGTTCAAATACTTCCCCAAATTACAAATTCTATTGTTTTAAAAAAGTTCAATATATATGCTAATTGGTTTCATTTATACTACTAGTTTATCTTACTTCATTGAAAAGAAAGATTTGTGTTATGATCTGTTTGTTTCTTTTTTGTAAGATTCTTTTTAGGTTTATGTTTTGTACTCTGAGTAACTACTTTGAAGACAATGATACACAATGTAATAACTATTGTTATCGTCTCCTATTACTTGATTGTGAAATTTTGTTTTTTTCTTCATAAAATAAAAAAGAAGAGAATTATAACATTTCAATATCAGTTGGCAGAAGATGTACCTGCAATGGAGATTATAAGAGAGAGAGAGAGGGAGAACAGTTTGAGAGGTAAAAGGGAAGTCAAGAGAATATTAAGTCATCGCAACAGAAAAATGTTTCAAGAAAGGAGAAGTTAACAACATCAGATGACATGAAATATCAAGTAACATGAAAAATGAGATTTAACATTGTGAAAATCATTGGTGACCTTAGTAGATATTGAGACAGAGCAGTGGTTCCCAACCCGGGGTAGTTTTGCCCCGTGGGGGTCAACTGGCAACATCTGGGGACATTTTGGGTTCTCCACAACTGGCAAGAGGGGCTGCTGCGGGCATCTAGTGAATTCAGGCCAGAAATGCTGCTAAATATCTTAAAAGCACAAGACAGTCCTCATGCATACAAAAAGAAGTAGCCAGCCTGATATACCAGTAGTGTCAAAGGTAAGAAATGCTGAGGTAGACCCAGACAGGCAGAAGCTAGATTGGAGAAGTTTTAGCAATGAGTGGTGGGGGGAAGAAATAGAAACGGTGAGTGTAGACAACTTCAAAAATTTTTCCTATGGAGAGGAAGAAGTAGGGCAGTAGTTGAAAAGGGAATAAGGCGCTTAAATGAACATTCTTTTCTCTCTTTCTCTTAGTTGGAAGAAAATTAAGGCTATTTTTTAAAGCGTTAGTTGAAGAAGAATTTGAATGTTAGGATTAGAGAAAATATAATCTGAGAGAGTGGACAAAATAAAAGAGGAAGATTTGGTCTTAGGAGAAATAGTTATACCTGTACAGTAACAAAGGAAAATGAAACAGTATGGATAGAGATGCAGTTTGGGTCATACGTTGGAAATGGGACAGATCATAAAGTTGCCATTTAATGGCTTCTACTCTTTCTTTTTTTTTTTTCCTATGAGAGAAGAATCAAGACCATCTTCTGAGAATCACAGGGAATGAGAAGAAGAAGGTCTGAGGAGGCTTGAAATAACTATTTTTGACTGGGAGTCATTACAAGATTCCTGAAGTGTTAGACATCTCCTGGAAGTTGTTTTAATATTGTTTTTCCTTCAGAAATCAACATGCCCTATTGATAACTCTCTCCAGTAGTGCTCGACTGCTCAGGCACAGGTGCAGAGGAAGCAGACAGTTTGGCTTATCCGTGGTTGCCATTCTCATTACATGCCACAAAAACAACAGCTATGGAAAGAAGTTTAGGATCCGGCAAAGTACTATTGAAAAGAGCTCATGGAATCTTCACTTGGCAAGAAGAGATGTGGATAAAGGTGACAGGTGGGCTGGAAGAAAATGCACAAGTTAACAGACATAGAAGGCTAATTTATCGAAGGCAAAGTATAAATATGGCTAGTAACTTCAATCCATGTTACAGGTAATACAAACTGAGAGATGGGGCAGTTAAATGAACTTTTCCAAAGCTAATTACTGAGAGGGTACTCCAGGTACATAGAACAAAGTTCTGATTATCATCCACACGTGTTGTGCGAGATGGGCCTCTTTGTGGAGGCCACATGAGGGTCACTAGAGCTGAGGGTGAATTTTACAATGCCAGGTGCAGAGATTAGGAAATAGACAAATTTAAGGTGTCAGAATAATAAAAAAAGTCACAGATTCTTGATTCTCCCTTTCTTCCTATGAAAAGGTATGCTTAGGCCAGGACCATCTGATGGATACACAGTCCAGTATTCCAGGAGTGACACCACCCCACCATTACTTTCTTTTTTTTTTTTTTGTGGGTACCGGGGGGTCGACCTCAGGGCCTCGCGCGCCAACAGGCACCCGTGCCGCTGAGCGATATCACCGGCCCCTTTTTCGTATGTGGGATCCGGGAGTCAAACTCGGGCCCTTGCGCTTGCAAGGCAGGCGCTTATGCTGCTGAGCCATCTCACCGGCCCATCCATTACTTTCTTATAGGGCAAGCATGATAGTAACCTTATCAGAATAAATACTTGGACAACTTAAACATTAGGCTGGATTTTCACAATAACTAGTGAAGGTGAGTGATATCTCTCTGTTCAGACATAAGGACAGGAGTTAGTATAGAAAGTTGTAGTTATTACAAGAGGAAAAAGTAATGTCATCAGTCTTCTGGGAAGTTAAGATCAAGTGTGGCTTCTCCCACTGAAAGAAAGGTAATTCCTGATTCCAGATAGCCCATGGTTCAGGAACCAAGTTAGCTCTCAGAGTCACTTTCAGACAAGGCCACACTTGCATTATAAAATTCCATATATCACTCAATAAATGATATTTAGACTAGCTTCTAAGCATATTTCTGCAGACTTCTCTCACTTTATTTCTTCATCATCCTGTGTGGTTTTCAGAAAAAAAAATGAAGAAAGAGAAGATACAATTTCAGAGTGAAGAGGGTTTTTGTGCAACAAACCTTAATGTTGGTATTTACCAACCAACATGGTTTAAGCTTAATTTAGAGACAATTTTTAAATGTGACTTCTGATACATAAGTAAAAGTACTACATACACAAATATCTAAATTTCAACATGATCCTTGAGGGTTTTTTTTTTTCCTTTTATGACAAAGGTGAAAAAGTAGGGGGTGAAGCTAAGAGAGCAGAGAGGAGAATGTGCCCAATAAAGATTTTTCCTTGCTTGGCATGGTAGAGTGCATCTGTAGTCCCAGCACTTAGAAGGCAGAGCCATGGGATCACTTGAGCCCAGGAATTCAAGACCAACCTGCACAACATAGTAAAAGCCTATCTAAACAAAAGATGTTTTCTTCAATTGGTTTAGAGTTGTAGGATAAAATAATAGAAGATACGTAACAAAGACACTGAAAGGAGTAGCCACTGCTATGAGAGACACAATTTCCAATATTCTAGATCTCTAAAATGTGAAAAATCAAACAAAGTGTTGGGGCTGATGGAGAAAAACTACAACCTAGGCCCTATCTGTGGTGTTTTTCTTTTGAAAGTACTCTAACGCTACCTAAAATTATACAGTAGTGAAATTAATCACCTTTTCTGATAGAACTCAGCAGTCAGCAGAAACTCAGCATGATGTCACTGAGGGAGATTTTGCGTTTCTAAGAAGATCTCAAGCGATCTAATTGTTCTGGTTCTTGGATCATATTTTCGGTAGCAAAGTACTGATAACCCATGATAATCCCTTAACCTAACACTCAGGAAGCCCAAATAGAAACTCCTCACGTATTTTTTCAGCCATAATGATGTGCAGACCTTTACAAGATTAGAAAATTGTGGCATGGGGAAACAGAGTTTGCTTCCTCTACCTGTGAGTCATTGAATAACTATTTTTTTAGGCTAATCAAAGTTATTAACGTAACTCTATCATGAGAATAGTTAGTCCTAGAAGCACTGATAAAGTAGCATATGCTCACCAGGCCACAAAAATACACAAGGGGATTATTGTAATGCAGCACGTGTTTTTACATAGGTAACATGGAAAGTTCACGGTTATACATCTGCCAACTTCCTTGAGCAGAACATCTCAGGTCTCAAGTAAAACACATGTTTTGTAAGCTGAACCATGTGCTCAAGTACCAAGAAAGCAGTGTTTCTTGCTCCTGCTCACTTATTCTCTGTCCAGCATGCAGAACTGAAGACACTTGATCAGCACATTGAGCATTGCCAATGACAGTCACGTCTGGAATACGTTAAGGGGCTTGAATTGGCCAGTTTTTCCCTATGTTTCATGTCTGAGTGACATTCACAGCCCATTAAACAGAAACATCTGCTTTCCAAACCCAGGGCCCAGTTTCTACCGTATTCCTCTACCTTTTAGATGGAGGAACTACCCCAGTATAGATTTGTATTCCAATTTTGCAGTTAAGTTTGGAAGCTTGTGAAGAATTCTAGAAAACAGGACTCCTGGGTCCTTGATATTATGCTTACTCCTCTTCTCTATAAGAGCTATTTGTATCTGCTACCTGTAGTCCAACTCCAACCTCAAGAACAAGATGCTGTCACTTGATTAAAAGTAGTGCGAGTTAAGATTAGAGTTACCATGTCTCACCCAATCAGATTGAATTATGCTGTCTCTGAAATTGTGCTGTTTCGTTCCACAAAATATTGGTCATATGGCCTAATAAGTACCCTTCACTTTGTGTAATCCATAATACCTTATTGCCACACCCAGAAATTGTTTAAAAATCTGGTATTTATTTCCCTTTTACATTTCTAGACTTCATTTTCCTGCCTATAACCTGGAGTTGGTAATTATCTTATCTTCTTCACAAGATTATTATGAAGATTAAATAGAACCATAAATATTGTAATCACATAAGTATCAAATATTATCACTGATAGTGCATATTTAATTTAGCACATGAATCAACTACTTTATTTTTCAATCTATTAGTACATGTTTCCCATACATAATGATTACATTCATCATGGGGTGTTGGTACATGTATATAACACATCTTAAGTCTTTTTGCTTCCCCTTCCCTTCCCCTCCCTTTTTTTTATTCATGTACATTTGTGATACATAATAGGACAGTGGACTAAGGATAAGAACTTTGAAGTGAATCCCCTAGGATTTCTGTAAATTCTGTATGAGAGAGACTGGGTGGGAGTCTCAACATCCCCCAAAGCTTTCCTCATTCCTCCCTTCCTTGTTTTGCTGAGTAAGGGGAGTAAGAGCACATCAGGGAGGGCATAACAGGCTTTCCTTGATTTCCTGCCTAGAAAGCAGCTATCTCACAAATTAGATTGCTCAAACGCCTTCGAGTCTTCCTGAAGTGCAGTATTGCTGTTGCCATGTCTACTGGAAATTTCTCTGATTTCTGAAATACAGACAGTATCTCAGTGTGCACTTTATTCCTGCTGCAGGTTTTCTGTTTCTGTATTCTATATCAGAGATCAATGTAGAAATACAAAATCAAGGCTCATAGACAGGCTTGTGTACACAACTAGTTAGTGGCTCAGTAAATTCTAGAACTGTCTTGGCTGACATGTATTCTTAGTGTTCTTTTTATGTCACCTTCTCTTCTAAAGAGCAGAGAATTAGGAGCACAATGTTGTTTGACACCTTGATTTTAATGTTACTGTTAAGCTATAACAAGAAAGAACTACAGCATACCTCAAATTTTCATTACTTTTCGTATTTTATTTTATAATATCACAGACTCCATAAGCCTTAGGAAGGACAGCAAGTGGACTCTGGATGGACCGTAGAGAATTTGTTAAATAAATATGGCATGGTTTACAAAAAACAGTTCAAACCCTATATTTTGAATTGATTCAGAATACAATGTATTTTGTACATTTGTACTTCAAAAATACCATTATCAAATTTAAGCCTTATTATATTTAAGATGTAACTTTATTGTTTAAATCTCTACATAATTTTTCTAGTAAAACACTTTTTAAAAAAAAAAGAAAATGAAACTTTGTGTTTTTCTATAACCAGTGAACAATCATTTGCCTTGACAGGACCTGCAACCTATGGTCATGGAATAAACTTTCCAAAATGCTGATTGACTTCATTTAATGTTTTGCTGCTTTTCCGCTGTGACGCACTCAAGATAAACTAGCCCTTTAGCACTGTGTAAGCAGGAAAATGATTCTCACAGGCACAGTAAATTGAGAAGAGGGCTTTTTTTAAACCTTAGGCAATTAAAATAGAGTGGCCTTTGTAGTTATACCACTGACCTTTCCTCTGAGTCTACTTGATTGGCAGTGAAATATTTCTGACAAGGGCTCAGTAAGTTAGGTTGAGAAACTATAGCAGCTGTCACTTATACAGTATACTTCATGTAATTTTATTTTCACACAGTGTACTATATGATGATCTGTATAAAAGAAATGCCTACTCTGAGAAGTTAGTCAAAGTAAATTTCTTGTCCAATTCGGGCTTTCAATTACTGTTTGGGCCATTGACTCTCAGATGGTCTATCAACTGCTGAGAATTGAATAATGCCTGGGGCTATATTGCTTTGAAAAGAGAAAGCAGTCAGTAAGAGAGCACAGTCTTTTCTCAACAGCAAAATCTAAATCTTTCAAGAATTCTGAGTCAAGTGGCGTAACTGCTTACTCTTGTGCCATTAGCAGAACTCGAACACTGTCTTTATGCTTCAAAGTAAGTCAGCTCTTTGGAAGTGACTGCATACTGCTTACTCTTGTGCCATTAGCAGAACTCGAACACTGTCTTTATGCTTCAAAGTAAGTCAGCTCTTTGGAAGTGACTGCATCTGATGCACTCTTTCTTGGCAAAAGGAGAGGAGAGAAAGGGCAAGGCAATATATATATTGTTCTTCGATTCACTCCCAAGATGCTACGTGTTTGCCAGACAACAGGTCCTATTCTAGGTTCTGTAGATACAGGAGGAAAGATACTTTCTCCTCTCAAGGAGCTTTCTCTCTGTTAGGAAAGACAGACATATAACTTTTCTATCAGGAAACTTGGGGAAGTCTTACAAATTCTCAGTTTTTGGAAGCTTTGTTTTGAGAGATTTGCTTGTTTTCTATCCTTCTGAACTGGCCAAAGGGGCCACAGAATCACTCATCAATTCAATCCCTATTCATAGCTGAGATTTTTTTTTAAAAACTAACCAAAGTTAATGATAAGGGTGTTATTTTTGAAGAGAGTAAACATGGCCTGGTTAGCACCATTCTAGCTTACCAGAAGTTTTTGAGAAAGGAGTGTTTCATGAGTACAGTTTCAATTCTGTAAGATGAAAAGAGTTGTGGCATTGGGGATGTAGCTCAATGGTAGAGCACTTGTCTAGCATGGATACCATCCCCAGCACTGGAAAAAAAAAGAGCTCTAGAGAGATGGTAGAAGTATGTGGGTCACTGCGTGTGACCTGGAAAGGTGGATTCTTGACCCCGGCTCCTCCTGTCTCACTCTGCTTCCTGGCTGCCATAGGTAGAGTACCTTTCCTCCACCAGGCTGTTTCTGCCTTGGAGCTACCCAAACATGGACTGACTCCTCTGAAAGCCATGAATCAAGATAAACCTCTCCTCTTTTAAATTGCTGGTGTCAAGCCAGGCGTAGCGGTGCATGCCGGTAATCCCAGCACTTGGGAGGCTGAGGCAGGAGGATCTCCATGAGTTCAAGGCCAGCCTGGGCTACATAGTGAGTTCAAGGCCAGCCTAAACTACATAGCGAGACCCTGTCTCAACAAACAAACATGGGCTAGGGACACAGCTCAGTGGCACAGTGCCTGCCTGGTAAGAGCAAAGTCCTGAGTTCAATTTCTGGGACAAAAAAAAAAAAAAAAGAAAGAATGAATGAAAAGAAAAGAAAAGGAAAAAAGTTGCTGCCACAGTGATATTTTGCCACAGTGACAAGAAAGTAATCAATAGAGTCTGGATATTGCAAAGTATAGAAAAATTTGTTGAACTTAGAAGAGATTTTGAGAACACAATTCAAAGTTCTATAAAATAAAATTATGACATTATAATAATGTCAGTGTATAGCATTATAAAATAATACACAGAAAATATTGACGAGTATAAAAATCAAATAAGCCAATCCTATCTAATTCAAATACAGACAACCACAGGATTAAGATTAACCATCAGTACCCCAGATAACTATAATAATTACTTTCCTTTCAAAAAAGATATACACAAACTTGGAGAAAGCCTCTTCTGACCATGGTCCTTCTCCCGTTTCCCAAAAGCATCAGTATCAGCATTTTAGAAAACACCAGTTTCACTGTTAAAGAGTTGAGAGGATCCATTAGATGTCCCCCAAGGAGTTTCTTCTCAAACCCGGTATAGCGGTGCACACCTGTAATCCCAGCACTCTGGGAGGCTGAGGCAGGAGTATCATAACTTCAGGCCCAGCCTTGGCAATTTAGCAAGAACCTATCTCAAAAAAAAAAAAAAAAAAAAAAAAAAAAAAAAAAAAGGTAGGGCTGAGGGCTGGGGCTATAGCTCAGTGTGAAGGCCCTGGTTTCCATCCCCAGTGAGTTTTTTCCAGAAAACTACAGCATGAGATTATTGTGTACTTAAAGACCTGAACAGGGCAGGCACATGACAAATGTTCACCAAAACGAAGATGCATGTGGCCTTGGACTGCAAACTCATTGAAGAACTTCACGAATAGCACACCGGTGTGACTTTTCTTCTTAAAAAGAACTATGTGGCTTGTAAAATTAGTCTGAGAAGCACCTCATATTAAATCATGATTCTATTACTTAACATCACTTTATTTCACCATATTAAATCTCCAATGTTAAGATCATTCAAACTAACAAATCTTGTAAAATTCAAGAATTCATGTAAAAATGTATCAGTACTAAAGGAATATTATGTCCTCAATCCCTTTCACTTCTTATATCTAGCTGAAATAGTGGGCATTAGAGCAAGAGCTTTTCTGAAGGGAGGACAGCTGGAAACGCTCCCTTTGGAGCCGTAACAGTGAGCAGCAGGAGAGCAGTGCGATGAGAAGAGACAGCCGCAGGAAAGACTAAAGTGGAAGGGGATGTGGACAGGGAGAGCCTGAAGAGGAAGGCAAGTGTAACCCATGTGTCACAGCATGGTCAGGGGCCCAGCCCGCTAATGTCTGTGCTTACAACAGTACTCAGCACAGACGAAGCACAGTTCTAAAACCTCATTTAATTCATAGTAGGGGCCATTTTTATCCCCACTGATTGTTGGAAAAACAAAAGCACAAAGAGTCTGAGTACCTTCCAATACTGTCACCACTTCATAGTCATGAATCAGTTTTATACACCTTGCATTACAAAGCAGTCACTTTCAATATTTTTTTTCAATATTGTTTTTAACCACGACCCCCAATAGGAACCACAGCTAAGTAACAGAAGTTTTGTGAATTAATACTTTTATCAGATGTAACATATTTGGTTTTTTTTTTGTTGTTTTTTTGTTTTTTTTTTTTTGAGATAGTATCTCACTCTGTAGTCCAGGCTGGCCTTGAATTTACTATGTAGCCTAGGCTGACTTTGAACTCATGGCGATCTTCCTGCCTCAGCTTCCCAAGTGCTGGGATTATAGGTGTGTACCACCATGCCCAGCCTCTGTTTAATTTTTAAAAGGTTTATTGTAACTAAAAAATTGATTTTACAGCCCTCCAATGAATTACAACCCACAATTGTAAGAACACCACTTCAGAGACCAGAAATACAAATGACAACTCTAAAGCTCTACTAAGATGTTTAACAGTCATTTCAAATTTACTGTTAATAGACTCCTGATTCTTGAATCCTATTCCTTCCCTTTTTCTTCCTCTCTCAAGGCTAAATGACAGCTTCTTCTACACTATCCATATGGTAGCCACTAGCCACATAACTTATTGAGCACTTGAAATGTAGCTGTAAAAATTGAGACATGTTGAAGTGTAAAATGCACACCAACTGTGAAGATTTAGTTCCAACAAAAGAATGCAAAACAGTTCATTTTTATATTGATTACATGCTGAAATGTCTTAGCTATATTGAATTAAATATATTAAAATTAATTTCATCTTTTTTTTCCCCTTAATGTGGCTATTTGAAATTTTTCAATTACCTGTATGGCACTCTTTCTACAGAACAGTGCTTGTTATAGTTGCTCGGTATAAAAACCCTGGAATCACCCTTTACTTCTTTTGTTCAGGAGCAAATTCTATAGGCTGTACTTTGAAAATAGATCCAGAATTCAGCAACTTTTCACCACTTTCACTGCTTACCTTTTCTCCAGTCTGCCTCGGGGTAGCACCCACACATCACTTTCTCTTGCTTGTATAATTGAAATACTTGCTAACTGGTCTCCTTGCTTCCTTCCTTGCTACCCTCTCCAGTTTATTCAGCTATTCTCCATAAGTTGCAGAGTAATCCTTGTAAAAGGTCTCTCCTCTGCTCAAAACCCACCCACAGCTCTTTCCTAGAGTAAAAGCCCAAGTTTTTGCATAGGCCTTCAAAGCCTTATGAGATCTGGCCACTCACTCCACCCCTTCTCTTACCACTCTCTTCACTCAGCTACAATGGCTTCTTCAGTTCACCAGGTAGGCCGTCTCTTGGCCTTCGCACTTCCTGTATCCCTGCATGTAATCCTCTACCCCGACATCCTCTTCCTTCTTTCGGTTTGCTATCACTTTACTCATCATCGTATTTAGACTTGCAAACCTCCCTCTCCTGAATCAGCCACACTTAGCCTTTCTTCTCTGCTTTATTTCTTACAACCGATTCATCTGTACAATTATTTATTTCTCTCACCAATAAAATGTAGGAGTTCCACAAGGGCAGTGAATGTTTTACTGCTGCATTCTCTACACCTAAGTGTCTGTTAAACAACAGGTGTTAGTAAGTGAGCTGTGGGTTCTCCAGTTTTGGATCGTTTGCAACTTGTCCATTCTCAAAAAAATCTACTGCAACATAGAAATACTTCAGTATTTCTTTTTAAATCCATTATCCTTCTTGGAACTATAGTACTGTGATTCCATAATAAAGACAGCAAAATTTTTCTCTACACTCCACCAACTTAACCTAAACCTTTTGTCCATTTTCTCATGACCATTTGGTGTTCTTGAAAAGCCTTGGAAGATGGATTTTCCTGAATAAAATCTCAGGCATCCGCACCGAGTCCTGAATTTCTGTCCTAAAATATGTGCAGCTTTATTTCAGACAATCTTCACTTGTGGTCAGTGTATACTAGGTATTGTAGCAGAAAATGCCCCCTAGCCAGTATTGCCCAAGTAACAGTTCCTGTTGCAGTTCAGGTTGCTTCTGTTTCTTAGAAAGGGCTGGTCCTTGTGATGCATAGCTGTCACTATGAAGCATATTACAAAAATCAATCAAAGACAGCCAAGTACTCTATCTCTGTACCTCCCCTTCGCAGACTCCCTCTCTGAGCCTTCGGGGTCTGACATTTTCAGGGACAACTGATTCCCCGTCGGTGTGTCCGATGTTAAATAAATTTGCCTCCAAATCCTGGGTGTCCTTTCGGTGTTTCTGTTTGCCGTTGCAGTATCACTGGATATTGCAAATACCAGTGGCATTTGCGCTCTCGATTGTTTGTACACTGTTCACATTTCACCCACCTAGTCCTTCGTGTCTATGTTATGGAAGCTGTGCCCTGTTAGCACGACAGGAAACGGTGGCGGGAAGCCCGTCAGACACTGTAAGCCAGGCCTCTTATTTTAGACACGGGGAATCAAGACTCAGAGAACTCTAGGGCCATGTTTAAAAATAAAAAATCAAGCCGGTGAGACGGCTCAGCGGCTTAAGCGCCTGCCTTGCAAGCGCGAAGGCCCGAGTTCGACTCCCGGATCCCACATACGAAAAAGGGGGCCGGTGATATCGCTCAGCGGCACGGGTGCCTGTTGGCGCGCGAGGTCCTGAGGTCGTCCCCCCGGTACCCACAAAAAAAAAAAAATAAATAAATAAAAAATAAAAAATCAAAACAAAGAAACATAACAGATCGGGATACAAGAGTCGTCAGGAGCCGGGTCGCTCTCCCCGCACCATCCAGCCTTCCCACGAAAAGATCTGCTGCGCGGCTCCACCTAGCTCTCAGCTCAGCCAGGTACTGCAGGACTAGAAGGTTCAACCTTGAGCCCGCAGCTGTTCCGGGAAGGCACACCTGGCCGCCGCGCCGTCCCCTCGGCAGGATTAGGAGCCGGGGCCGCAGCCTCCCCGCAGCCCACCGCAGTCCAACTGCAGCCTTAAGCGCCACAGCGGCCAAACTCTCGCGAGACCCGCGGTCCCCGGCGGCGGCTCCCGGAAGTGGGCGAGAGGGCAGGCCCACTCCCACAGCAGCGCGCGCGCCGGCTGGCGGGGTGAGGTCTCGGGACGCTCCCTGCCTGCCAGTCACGCCGCCGGGGCCGGTCCCCGCGCCGCCGCCCCGCCCTCTGCCCTTCAGGGCGCCCTGCCCTCGGAGAGCTGCGGCTTTGGCCGCTTCTCCCGGTGCCGGCCTGCGCGAGCTCTGCCCCGGCTCCAGGGCCGCCGCTGGGGCCGCAGTGTCTCCGACGCCGCACGTAGAGCTCGCTCGCCGTAAGTGCTAGGAATGCCGCCGGCCCGCGGGCAAACGCAGTCTTTCTATCTATAGCTCCCTCTGTACATCGTAGGGCTGCGCAGCTATTCCGGGGGCAGCAACTGCTTCCCGCTGTTCTCATCTCCCCATTGGTGGCTCCCGACCCGAATTTGGGAATGGGCGATCTCCCACCTGTTATCGTGGAGCAGCTAATCTCCTGTAAGCAGAAGTGACATTGGGAGCGTGCACAGCCATTTGGCTTGGGGCTGGAAAAAATTTCCCCAAATTCCAGCCTTTCCCAAAGGAAAACGTATTGTTTTTCTCTGAGAATGCTTTAGCTTGTTTTGTTTTAGCTGTAAGAATCTGTAACAGTGTTTTTGCTTCATTGTTACTGCGCTTGAAGGGAGGAAACAACTGTTAATTTATAAGAAAACGTGTTTCGCATTGCTTTTCTAGAGTTAAAATACGTTTAGAACATGTAAGTGCCACGGTCGGCTCTGGAGACTTTAAGGTAACGGGTATTTTCTTTTTCCTAATTCCTTTTTGTTCTCACAGGGGTAACTCATTAGACGTTGGAGTTCTTTTAATTCTTCTGAAAGATTTCAAATCCTCCAGAACTCAAAATGGAACACAGTAAACAGATTCGAATTTTACTACTGAACGAAATGGAAAAGCTGGAAAAGACCCTTTTCAGACTTGAACAAGGTCAGTAGCAAATTGTTTGAGTAGCATGTTTGTGTCTTTTAAATTTTTAATTCGTTTGTGGTCATATTCAGTCTTTCAGACTTTTAAGTTAAGGTCTGGGGGATGTACCCGAATAGTAGAGTGTGTGCTTAGTATGAGTGAGTTCTTGGGTTCAAGCTCCAGCACCCAAAAAGAAAACTTCAAATAAGACATAGTTGCTAGGACCTTTCTAAAACTTGATTTGTGCAAAAGATGGTGCTGTGTTCCACAAATATCAGTATTAATGGTGATTTAAAAAACATTTTGTATCTGTCACTCGGACAGGAATAAAATAGTTCACTTTCTTTGCATGCTCTCACCTAAGGTAGAAGCTACATATGTAATGAAAAGATTGGCTGTATTATTTCTAATAGCATTTATTAAAACTTAATAAAATATAGGTAATTTTGCTTTGAGTGTATCTATAGTTTTGGTTTTTTATAGCTTACTCTTTCTTTACTGAACCTTTGAGTTAACAGAGTACAGCAAAAAGAATATTGTTTAACCAAAAGCCTCTCAAATACAGAGAAGGAAAGTTGAAAATATTTTCTTGCCAAATAAAAAGTGGAATAACTTTTTTTGATTGGATTATGTTGAAATATATTTGAGCTATGATTAAACAGATCAAATTATATTTCTGGAAGGTAAACTAATAGTTTCTTAGGCTTTGTAATTTTTCAACATTTAAAAACATTTCACACTTATGTAAACGTAATTTGTGAAATATAGGCTTAATATATGAAAAATAAAATACTGTCCCCTTTCTGTGTGTACCAAATGGGCATTGATAAATGTTTTGAAGGAATTTTATTTCTCTAATATTTTAAGCATTAAAATTTTGAAAAAAATTTCAGCCATCTGATGTGTTCCCTCCATGCCAATCCTCTTCTTCCAACTTTGTTTGGCATTTAAGGTCATTGAGTACTTGCTCCATTTTTGGTTTTCCCGACTCTGCACTTTTCCAGTTTCGATTTTTTTTTTCCCCCTACTCTCAAGTATTCTGTCAACCCGGAGTCTGTCTTTGGGCTCTATTCTTTCCACGGTTTAATTAATTAAAGGTATATACAATACTAGGAGTCCTTTTTTTTTCTTCTTTTTTTTTTTTTTTGGCTTTTAGTGACAGGGTTTTGCCGTGCAGTTCGGGCTGGCCTTGAACTCACTTTGTAGCCCAGCTGGCCTCGAACTTGCAGTGATCCTCCTGTCTCAGCCTCCTGAGTGCTGGATTACATGTGTGTGCCACCAAACCCGGCTTCCTTTCTTTTTCTGTTTTCCTACCCTCAAGGATTTATACATTCCCATAGCCTCAGTTCTTATCTCTATGCTTTGGATGAGGGCCACAAGCTTTTTTTTCCTTTGAAACTTTTAAGTGTAGTACGACAAGGGTAGGGAACAAGATTTTCCTGACTCTGTTAACTGTGACTATAAGCAAGTTATATTAATTCTGAGCATTGATTTCTCTGTTTGTGAAACAAGGGTATTCTGTTGTTCTATGAACTTTCTGAGTTCTGAATTAATAATATTAATAATATATGGCTTTAGGTGACTAAAGTTCTCAATAGATACAGTGTAAGGCATTCATAGATCACTTTGCCTATCTGCACCCCGGATCTTGGCTTCATCCCAATATTGTGCTGTGGAGCAGTCTTAGTCTAGGTCTTCTTGGTTGTGCTTAAATCTAACATGTCTAATCCCCCTCCCCAGCTCCTGAACTGCCTTTGAAACCAGCTTCCCTGTTTATTTTAGTGACATTTCTGTTTTCGTATTTTCCCAGCTTAGAACTTTATATTTTCTTTGATAATTTCTCTTCTTTATAATCTCTCTTTAAGCCTTATAATTTCTATGTATCTCTGCCTGCCTGACCCTCTGTCTCTTCCATATGACCAAATATAGATGCAAGAATGATCTACTTATACTGTACGGTCTCTTCCCTTTTCATTTATTGGTATCTATAAAATCATATTTAAACACCTGTGTCTGGCTTCTAAAACATTCTTTTATTTTGTTTTTTGAAACAAGATCTCCCTGTGTGGTTCAGGCTGCCTTTGAACTCACTATGTATCCCATTGGAACTCACTATGTGTCCCAGGCTGGCCTCAAACTCACAGTGATCCTCCTGCCTCAACCTACCAAGTACTGGGATTACAGGTGTGCACCGCCACGCCTGGCGTCATTCTATAATGGGACTTTTCCTAGCCAAGCTTGTATCTCATTGTTTCCCTATTGATTCCTGTTAATTCCCTCCCCAGACCTGACCTTACACCCCAACTCCTATCAGATTCCTCTGTATCTGTTAGATCCCTTTTATTCTCATTCATCTGAAATGCCAGCTTCTTAATGAAGTCTTAAATTTTTTTTCTCTTTTCTTTGATTTCCAGTTATACTTACTAAATACAGAGCAATTAAGTACTGAACAGTGAAGCAGTGTCTAAAAGCTTGTTAGTCTTGCAATGTCCAACTAGAGTTTAAGATTTGTGAGGATATGGACAGTTTTACACACTTAGTGCAGTGTACAAGAGTTAATAAATACTCGTTAATTGATTTCCCAAAACTCCAGTTAAAACTGGCAAAAAATGATAAATTCAGTTACACTATTTGAAGAGGGAACTGTGAAGAGTTTATGGAATAAAACTTAGATTTGTAGCTCTAGTTAAAACCAGTAAATTCATCCAAATGCTATAAATGGGAATGCCACTTTATTGTAGTAATAATGTGCTTCTTTTATTTTAGAAGAAATTTGCGGGCCAGTGAGATGGCTCAGTGGCATAAGCACCTGCCTGGCAAGCGTGAGGTCCTGAGTTCAACTCCAGATACCCATCTAAAAAGGGAAAAAGGGCTGGTGATATCGCTCAGTGGCACAAGCACCTGCTGGCAAGTGCGAGGTCCTGAGTTCGACCCCCAGTACCCACATTAAAAAATAAATTAATTAATTAAAATTAAAAAAAGGAAATTTGCAATGTGAAAGTGAAGCAAGGGGAACATTGGGACAAATCTTTGAGAAGGCTCTTTTTTAAAAAAATAAAAATCTTTTTAAAGGTAAGGATTTAACATATCAGAGTTGGAAAAGCGAGGACAGAGTATGACACATTTTAAAATTAATATGACAAAAAATAAAATTAATATGGCTTGGTGACAAATGTGAGGAAAAACTCATTCTTCATATTGAATTGGTCACCAAACCCTTTTCCATTTTTCTTTTCTTTTTTCCCTAAGGAAGAATTCTTTTTTTTTTTTTTGTGGGTACCGGGGGGTTGACCTCAGGACCTCGCGCGCCAGCTGGCGCCCATGCCGCTGAGCGATATCACCGGCTCCTTTTTCATACGTGGGTTCCGGGAGTCAAACTCGGGCCCTCGCGCTTGCCAGGCAGGTGCTTATGCCGCTGAGCCATCTCACTGGCCCTCTTCTTCATTTTCAAGATTGAAATTTCTAAAGATACTTAATTCAAGTATAGGATTAAATATTGATCTTACATAGCCAAATCATAGTCTTTTCCTGGATTTCTTGTCTGATTTAGTGGTAGCATTATGAACAAAATCAATATTCCTCAAACCTGGAATTTTTCCACCTTTTATATAGGTTGGTCAAATTTTCAATTTTTACTGTTTAAGAAAATGTATACTGTTGGGAGGCTGAGGCAGGAGGATTGCTGTGTGTTCACGGCCAGCCTGGGCTACATAGAGAGTTCAAAGCCAGCCTGGACTACATAGGGAGACCCTGTGTCAAAAATGTTTTTGATTAGAATCTTGAGCTTCTATAAATTGGGTGGAAATAAGAATTTCAATTTACAGTAATACTTAATTACTTATCTCATCTTGCTGATTGTCTTCAACAAGGATATGACTAATCTAAGTAAAGTATTCCTCATGTTAGCATGAGGAATAAGATAGCCACACTATGTACTGTATGACCTAAGCTAATTTTAGCAGACTGAGTGATTAATTATAGAATCTGAATACTCTAGGTATTCTGATGTTCCGTTTACTGTATATAAAAATTTTAATTTCAGTGATTTGGATTAGAGATCTAGAATGGCTCTGGACCCCTGTGGGTATGAACTGATCTATGTATTGGGATCTGGAAGAAAATATAGGATCTTTCTTTCCTTATTTCCTTCCTATTTTACTTTTTTTTAAAGTAATTTAAGTTTTGCTAATAAGTGAGTTGACATTGAGGCTAAGTTTCTAGGTCAGATGAGTTAAAAACAGGGACATATTATGAGGAAAGAGTGGAGTGGAAAGGTTGTAGGTCTAGAGTGGCTCACAGGTTAAACTCTCATTTGTTTGCAGTATGTTGCCATAAATTGCACTTTTCCCTAGGCCAAGTTAGGTAGATATCCAAGTTGTAGTAGCTTAAATAATAGAGAGTAGAGATGTAGCTCAGTGATTGAGTGCTCACATATCATGTGTGAGGCCAATCATCAGCACCACAAAAGAAAAGAAAAGAAAAAATCTTCCTAAAACTTTGTAACAATAGGAAGAATAATGTGAATCTCTTTTATGTCACAGAGATGGTGAGCCTTAAAGATGAGTTAGAAAGTGTTTGAGATTTGGTCTTCGAGATTTTTCCTTGTTAGGAGTGACAAGTATGATACTTAGAAAATATTGTCAAGGAAAAAAAAGCCCTTTAACTCTTTGAGGTAAACATGAATGAGAAAGTTCATGGCTTTTTTGAAGAAAACTGATGCTCTAGACTAGAGTTCGCCACATTCTCTCATGTAAAGATTCAGGCATCCTGCTTTGCAGGCCATCCTGTTGCCACTACCAACTCTGCCACTGTAGCACAAGATCAGCCGTGGGCCATAAATATGTAAATAAATGGGCATTGGCTATGTTTCAATAAAACTTTACTTACAGAATCAGGTACAGTGTTGGCTGGTTATAGTTTCCCTTGCCACAGCAAAAGTATCTCGAATGTGTGCTTTGCATCATTTTATTTTACCCATGTAAATGAATGTCTGCCCACTTTAAAAAATTAGTAGCAGTTTTCTAATCTTTTGAATAAAGGGTTTCAGCTGGTTTAATATATGAATACAGAACATCATATGATTAGCTTGTAAAAGCAATGCTGGATGTCAGAGAAAATATAAATTTACCAGCTGCATTCAGTAAAAGTCTTCATATAATTGGTGAACGGGAATGAAGATTTATATCATGGATAGTAAACATCGCACCAGGAACTTCTTTCGTTTGGATATAGGTATCTTTGTATGGTATTCTCTGCACCTTGAGGTCAATTAAAACCACTTAATAAATACAACCTGGGATCTTTGAATCACTTTATCACAAAATATTAAACCAAGCTTTGAAAAAATAATGAAGTTAATCACATTGTTTTCACTGGCTGATAGGATCAATATTAATTTTTAGTGAGTTAAAAGATTTTTTTCCATTATTAATAAATAAAGTTAGTTATTAAAATATTGTTTATTTTATTTGCATCTTTTCATTTTAACTTTATTTTGGTGTTTTACAATTTATATTATCTATTAGAACAAAATATACATATGCTATATAAATAAATATTCATATTTGTAAATGCTTGTGTTCTTTTTTCTGAAGGTAGGCCACACCCATCCAAACACTGTTTTAGAGTTGGATGAGTTTTAACCTTTGTACTACAAATTCTCTGAGTTCTTGTGTAAATATAAAAACAATATTTGTGCAAACTTAACAGGGGACAGGTTATTTAAATAAACTGCTCAATCAGTTCACAGCGTCATCATTTTCTTGATGATAAATTTAATCATTCTCTAGATATTTATAATTCTCATAGTGTTTTAGTTACTTTTCTCATTGCTGAGACAAAATACCCAACACCCAAAAGTAAAGGAGGAAAGGTTTTATTTTGCTCACAGTTTGTAGAGGTTTTGGTCCATAATCGGCTGGCTCCAAGGCAGGGTGGCTTGGCAGAGGCCATCACAGAGGAGAAACAGTTCATGGCGGGCAGACTATAGCAAAGCAACAAGGGAGAGAGAGACAAGTTCCTTCTGTCACTTATATTGTATCCAGTCTACTGGGATTAGGGCGGTACCAATCCAGTGAACTGATCCAGCCATCACCCACCCTTAATCCCAGCACCCTTAATCCCAGCACTGCACTACGAATCAGTCACACACTCTAGATTCAGTCACCTCTGAAGAAAAAACCCAGTGACCTCATGAGGCTTTGGAGGGACATCTAGACACAAACCATAACCCATAGTTACTAAGTGCAGTTTTTCATTTCATATTTTAATTCTTTGTACAGTTCTCAATCTATCCCTTCACAATTGTAGCTCTAATTTTAAAATTATTTTCCTTATTATAAAATTGTATAAATGTATAAAAAGACTTCTTATGCTTTTTTTTTTTTAAATGGAATTGTACTACAATTTCATAACCTGCTTTTCCCCCTACTTGTAATATTAAGGTTCCTTCCTTACTGCCACGTTTTACCCATACTCTTTTTCCAGACCAGATTTCAAAAAATCTACCTAATGCATAAAAGCAAAGAGAAATTCTTTAGTTTCACTGTACAGTGTAAAAAGTTAGTCTTTGTATTTTTACAGTTACTTAATAATTCCATTGGGATAATTTGATTTTTACTTGCTAAAGTACTATGAATAAATTTATATTCATATTTTGATCCAATCAGGGAAGATGTTAGCAGTACTTAACACTGGAAAATAACTTTTCCAGAAATGTTTAGAACTTTCCTTCACTCGTATTATCCATATTGCAGTATGAAAACAAACAGTATTTATCTTGACAGTTATAGGTATTTAATTAGGGTTAGTTGGAAGTCTGTTATTCTCCTAATGCCTTTTACTGAAGTCTTTTGTTCACAAAGAATTTTTTTTTTTTTTTTTTTTTTGTGGGTACCGGGGGGTCGATCTCAGGACCTCGCGCGCCAGCAGGCGCCCGTGCCGCTGAGCGATATCACCGGCCCCTTTTTCGTATGTGGGATCCGGGAGTCGAACTCGGGCCGTCGCGCTTGCAAGGCAGGCGCTTACGCCGCTGAGCCATCTCACCGGCCCTCACAAAGAATATTTAACCCAGTATTTAAAATTGCAGTTGCTACCTATCAAATACCAGTGTGAGGGATTTACCTCAAACAAAGAACAATTTTAGACCTCAATGGAAATGCAACATATCTATGTGTTCCTATGTTCAGTATTTGCTTTGAACCAAACTGTTGTTTGTTTTGCAGTATTTGGGATTGAACCAAGGGCCTTTGCACTAAGCTATGTCCCTAGCCCTTTAAAAAAATTTTTTTTAAGACAGAGTCTCACTAAGTTGCCCAGGCTAGGCTTGAACTTGCAGTCCTGCCTCAGCCTCCCAGAGTACCACCATGCCCAGCTCAAACTGACTTTTTAAGTGTACAAATAAAAGGCCGTTTATACTGTTAACTCTGAATCATATCCAGCAAAACAGGATTCATAGTAGCTTTCCCCTTTTATTTATGAAATCTATATCAGTCAGTGTTTACTAGAGAAACATATAACACAAAATATACATTTCCTTATATAATCCAGGCAACAAACTGCCCTAGGGTGGGTCTTCCCACCCTCAGGTGTGGAATTGCTGAACCAATTTAGTTAAGTTTCTCTTGCTCCAGTTGACACAATCAACCATCACAACATCAGTCTCTGATAATGAGAAAGCTGTTTTTCATAACCTTTGTTTTAAAAGATATTTTCACCAGGTATAGAATTTTAAACTGACGGTTTTAGTTGTTCTGTTAGAGGCATACTTAAGAGATACTGCAGGTTTGGTTCCAAACCACCACAATAAAGTGAGTCATACAACTATTTTGTTGTTTTCCAGTGCTTATAAATGTTATGTTTATGCTATGCTATAGTTAATTGAGTGTGCAGTAGCACCACATCTTTAAAAAAAAAAGCAATGTAAATACCTTGATTAAGAAATATTTTGTTAGGGCTTCAGGTATAGCTCAGTGGTAGAGTGCTTGTCTGGCATGTGCAAGGCCCTGGATTCAGTTCTCAGCATTGCAAAAGAAAGGGAGACGGAGGGAGGGAAATAATTTATTGCTAAAAAATGCTATCACCAGAATCTTCAGTGATCATCTAAGCCTTTAACAAGTCATAACCTTTTGCAAGTAGAGGGTCTTACCTCAGTGTTGATGACTGCTGACTGATCAGGGTGTGATTGCCCAGGGTTAGGTTGGCTATGGCAGTTTCTTAAAATAAGACAGTGAAGTTTGACATATCAATTGACTCTTCTCTTCAAAAAAAGATTTCTTTGTAGCATGTGATACTATTTCACCTGTAGGTGGCACTTCTTTCAAAATCGGAGTCAGTTCTCTTAAACGCTCCCACTGCTTTATCAACTAAGTTTATGTAGTATTCTAAATCCTCTTGTTATTTCAACAATGTTTACAGCATCTTAGATGAAATCTAAGAGTATGTAGATTCCATCTGAATAAGCCACTTACTTTGCTCATCCATTAGAAATAACTCCTCCTTTGTTGATTTTTATCGTAAGCTTGTATCAGCTCAGTCACATTGGGGTCCACTTCTGATTCTAGTTCTCTTGCTGTTTCCGACACGTCTGCTTTACTTTCTCAACTACTCTTGAACTCCTCAAAGTTATTCATGAGGATTCCGCACTCTTCTTAATGTTGATATTTTTGACGTCCGGCAATGAACCATGAATGTTCGTAATAGCATCTACAGTGGTGAGTTCTGTCCAAAAAGTTTTCCGTTTTCTTTGCCTGGATCCATCAGAGGGATCACTATCAGAGGCAGCTATAGTCTTACAAAATGTGATTCTTAAAAAAGACTTGAAAGTCAGTATTACTCCCTGACCCTTGAGCCACAGAATGGATATTGTGTTAGCCAGCATAAAAATATTAAACTTGTATATCTCTATCAGAGCTCTCGGGTGACCAGGTACTTTGTCAGTACTTTGACAAGTAATTTTAAAAGAATCTTTTATTCTGAGCAGGTCTCAACACTGGGCTTAAAATAGTAAACAAAATTGTAAACAGGTGCGGTGTTGTCCAAGCTTATTGTTCTATTTATAAAGAAAAGGCAGAGTAAATTTGGTTTGTTTTTTTTGTTTTTGTTTTTGTTTTTTGAGGAAAGTTCTTTTTGACTTGCAGTCCTCTTACCTTGGCCTCCCACATGCTGGGATTGCAGGCATGTGCCACAATGCCTGGCTGATTTAGTGTAAGACAGACCTTGAACTCATTACGTAACCCAGGCTGGCCTGGAACTCACAGTGATCCTCCTGCCTCAGCCTCCTGAGTGCTGGGATTAGAGGCATGTGCCACCGTGCCTGGCTTTCGTGTAATTCTTAAAAGCACTACAATTCTCACAATGGTAAATGAGCATTGACTTCAATTTAAAGTTATCTTAACAAGAGTCAGTCTGTCCTCTGATACTTTGAAGCCAAGTATTGACTTCTCTCTATCTATGAAACTCCTAGGTGGCATCTTTATTTCCTTCATCAGTGTTCTTACTGCTGCTTTTACATTGGTACTTGCTGTTTCAACATAGACTTTTACAATAGGGAGACAGTTTCTTCTCTTAAATGTTGTGAGCCAACCTCTGCTGTCTTCAGCCTTTGCTTCTGCAACTTCCTTCTCTCAGCCTTCATAAAATTGAATTAGGGTCTTGCTGTGGGTTAGGCTTTGTCTTAAGGAAATATTGTGGCTAGTTTGATCTGTCCAGATCACTTAAAAGTTTCACTGTATCAGCAATAAGGTTGTTTTGCTTTCTTACTCATGTGTTCAGGGTAGAGGCACTACTGATTTTCCTCCAAGAACTTTTTCTTGCATTTACAGCTTGGTTAGCTGTTTGGTACAGGAGGCCTAGCTCTCATCCCGTCAACTTTCAGTATGCCTTTCCCACTAGGCCGAATCATTTCTAGCTTTTGATTTACAGTGAGAGATACGTGACTTCCTTTCCCTTGAACACTTAGATTAGGGTCATTAACTGGCCTGCTTTCAATCATCATATCTCAAGGAACAGGAAGGCCTCGAGAGAGTGAGATGGGTAAGGGATCGTCCGTCACTGGTACAGTCAGACCCACAACATTTATCACTTGATTTTTCCTTCTTATATGGTTCCAGTTCATGTTGCTCCCAAAACAGTTACAATAATTACATCAAAGATCACTAATCAGTTTATCAGCTATAATAAGAATGAAAATTGTGTTGAAATATTAGAGTTACCAAAATGTGACATAAAGACATGAAGCAAGCATGTGTTATTGGAAAAAGGCACTGACAGACTTGCTCAATACAAGATTGCCACAAGCCTTTAATTTGTGACAAATAGACTTGATTATAGTCAGACCTTTCACATTCTAATATTTATAAAGATGATTTAAAGTTTGCCTTAAACCAACCCAAACTTTTCTTCTACAGAACAATTTTAACTGTAATGTGTTCATTATTCCCCACTTTTGATAAAATACTTGTGTAGTACAGTACCAAGACTCAGACATATTTTAATAGAAGCAACCTAACTTAGACAAAAGGGGGAATATCTTGGTTCTCAGGATTCCAACAAAGATGTTAGTAACTAAACCGTGAAGAAGAGGGGTATGGGCAGGGAGGGGTGTATGCGCTGGCTCACAAGAACTGATTCTGCACATCCCTTCCAAATCCACATTCAGTGATGCGTTGGTATCTTTAGAGTGTCCATAGTGGGATCATTCCCACTAGAAAGTGAGCAAACACCACAGGGCAGTGCTTCACACCACCTCAGTCGGTTGTTAAACCTTTATTAGCACACCCCTGTATTTCAGCAGACATCGGTCAGTCAGATTCCTCCAAAACTCCTGTTGGAGTGTGAATTCTTCATCTTTTGAAGTTGACTTCTGTCACTGAAGATGGCTTTTTCTGTATAGTAGGATAGTTGTCCCAGGAGACCTTCCAAGTTTCATATACAGTCCCATATCCTGACACCATAGAGACACTCACTTTCTCCATTGCCGTTTGGAAAATACTGGAAAAGGTTTGAGCTGAGGGTAAGGAGTGTGGAGGGTTGAGGGGGTCAAGGTCACGTTCAGCCTTTGCACATCTTAAGTAGCTATATGAATAGGAATCCGTTTCCTAGGAAAGTAAAAGGGCACATTATGAAGCAGACTGTCCTATGATGTTTACTCTACTTGCTAAAATATACAATTTGACTAAATCAAAGTACGTAGTTACAAAAGAGCATTAGATATATGGAGTTATTTTAAACATGACTGAAAAAAATTATAGTTTTGAAATACTTTAAGTAAGACATCTATTTTTTAAACATTATAAGTCCTACACTGATTTTATTAAAATATGCTTTTTTGGTGTAGGGTTTGAACTACAGTTCCGATTAGGCCCAACTTTGCAGGGAAAAGCAGTTACCGTGTATACAAATTACCCATTTCCTGGAGAAACATTTAATCGAGAAAAATTCCGTTCCCTGGATTGGGAAAATCCAACAGAAAGAGAAGATGATTCTGATAAATACTGTAAACTTAATCTGCAACAGTCTGGATCATTTCAGTATTACTTCCTTCAAGGGTAAGTTAAGTGTTCTGTATATAGGAAAGAAGTTAATTTATTTTGTGACCCAAAGTTACTATATGAACAATGGTAGTGCAATTTTTTGCAGTGCTTTCTTTAAATGAAAATAGAATATGATTCTTCAATTTCTAAGAGGTTCTATATGACCCGTTTTAGAGTCAAAGTATTATATAATTTTTTTTTCTTTGAAACAGAGTCTCACTATATACTGCAGGGTGGCCTTGAACTCCCTTATGTAACCCAGGCTGGCCTGGAACTCATGGCAATCCTCCTGCCTCTGCCTCCCAAGTGCTGGAATTACAGGCGTGCGCTACTATGCCCGGCCCTATATAGATTTTTTAAAGTAGTCTTTTTCTGTAACATGAGTATGGACTGCTATTTATTTGCATGCCCTTGCTATTACTGATGGGATTTGGTGCATTTATTTTTCATTAAACCTATTGTGTTGTGTAATCATGTAGTTGTTGGGTAAAAGCAGCTTCCACTATTTTTTATTGCAGCTTTGTAAATGATTTTTTGTGCTTAGATACAAATATATATATATGTATACATATATATATATATATATATATATATATATATGTATACATATATATATGTTTTGTTTTGTTTTGTTTGTGGGCACCGGGGGTTGACCTCAGGACCTCGTGCACCAGCAGGTGCCCGTGCCACTGAGCGATATCACCGGCCCTTTTCTCGTTTGTGGATTCCGGGAGTCGAACTTGGGCCCTCGCGCTTGCCAAGCAGGTGCTTACGCCGCTGAGCCATCTCACCGGCCCATACAAATATATTTTTAAATGGGACAATTAACCTCCTACAGCCAGACTATTAGAAGAGGATTTTTTCCCTCTCACTAACTGGAAAGTTTTTATTTTGTTTTTCTCTCTTAGAAATGAGAAGAGTGGTGGAGGTTACATAGTTGTGGATCCTATTTTACGAGTCGGCACTGATAATCATGTGTTACCCTTGGATTGTGTTACTCTGCAGACATTTTTAGCTAAGTGTTTAGGACCTTTTGATGAATGGGAAAGCAGACTTAGGGTCGCGAAAGAATCAGGTAATGTCAACTTCCTTTTTTTTTCTTTTTTTAGGAAATCAATGTAATTATCCTTAACAGTTTTCAAAAGTTGTGCTTTTAATTTTGTTTCTTAATATATTTAGTAATGTAGATAAAACCATATGAAAATTTTTCTATAAAAATGGTAAGTTATGTGGTTTAATAAGTGAAGGAACTCTGATAAAATGACATATTATCACTTCTAAGATTTTGTTTTCATATATGAAAATTAGCAGTAAAGTATTACAGTAATGTTCATTTTCTGCTTTCAAGTTGAATATACCAAGAAGAAAGAAATGAAAAGTTCACTGACATAACTAAATTCTGGGGCCAGTGAGATGGCTCAGTGGCTTAAGCACCTGCCCGGCAAGCTCGAGGGCCCGAGTTCGACTCCCGGAACCCACATACGAAAAAAGGGCCGGTGATATCGCTCAGCGGCACGGGTGCCTGCTGGCGCGCGAGGTCCTGAGGTCGACCCCCCGGTACCCACAGAAAAAAAATAAAAATAAAAACAAAAAAAATCTAAATTCTGTGAATACAAGTACTGTAGAATATTAAAAGGAAAAAGATATATATTGATATACTTGCATGAGAAATATTTTCTTACATCCAACAAATAAAAACCAAACCACTAATCATAACTAAGCACTATGAGTAGTTTTTTTCAAATATATTATCTCATTATCCCTGATCACACTAAATGATTTAAGCAGTGTATACAGCTGGAATTTGAACCCATGTCTTTGACACCTTTTCTAGTAGTGTGATTGCCTTCCTATTTATAATTACTTGAGAAAATTTACATTGATATTTTGCTTAGTTTTAGGTTAGTCATGTTTTTTCTTACACTAGTCCTTGTTTTCTTGCTTTGCAGGCTACAACATGATTCACTTCACCCCATTGCAGACTCTCGGACTATCTAGGTCATGCTACTCCCTTGCTGATCAGTTAGAATTAAATCCTGACTTTTCAAGACCTAGTAGAAAGTATACCTGGCATGATGTTGGACAACTAGTGGAAAAACTGAAGAAAGAATGGAATGTTCTTTGTATTACAGATGTTGTCTACAACCATACTGGTATGACCTTCATTAATTTTGATAAGAATATTAAATTCTTATTATTTTGTTCACTGATATTTTGTTCATTGATACTCATATGTACACACACATTTGCACTATACTACTGAGCTACATCCCTATCCCTTATATAAGATGCATTTTATCTTGCTGCTTCTTTTTTCCCCATTCCCTTCCCAGCCCTTCAACCCCTCTTCCCCTTATTTACAAAAGCTTTGTTTCCATTTTTTCCTTCTATCTCTTTCTTTTCTTGTCCTTCTTCCCTTCCCCCCCCCCTTGTTCCCCTTTTCATTTGAACATTTTCTTCCCATTTCCCAGTATCTGTTATACATTTTGTTCTTTATTTATACTTTTGGTTTCTCACACCAGAGAAACAAGGTGGTATTTAAGCATGTGTGTCCGATTTATTTTACTTCAGAGTATGGTCTCAAGGTGAAGATGCATTTTAAAGAAACAAGTGGTGATTAAATGTCCTTCAATTTAAAAATTCATTTTGTATAGTGTCACTTTTTTCTTTTAAAGGAAACCATATTAGTTGAAAATATAGTTGATAGATAAGTACTTATGATTCTTTTAAAAATAGAGTGCTCATAGAAGGGACATAATAATCTCATATTTCAATTTAGAGTATTAATACTTTCCATAATAAAATCTATATACCAGGAGCTCTAGTCCTGTAGCATATATGAATAACTGAATGACTTTTGTAGAGAAAATCACTGGTAAACTTTCCAAAGTTATGTATTTTACATGTTAAAAGAGCACCAGGGCCGGTGAGATAGCTCAGTGGCACAAGCGCCTGCTGGCAAGCGCAAGGTCCTGAGTTCAACTCCTAGTACCCACATTAAAAGAAAAAAGTAGTTAGCCCGCTCTGGTTCCCAAGATATCCTTAATTATATAGAATCCTATAAAGTATATAAAATTTTCCCAACTGATGATCTTCAAGGAATAATTGTTCCCCTTACCCCTCAGAGCAGCTGGGCCTGTTCTGATGAAGCCTCTAGCCATGAGCTTGCAGTTTAATCCAGTGTACATTACAAATATTATTTTCTGTGTGTGCTATAATGTAGAAAAGTGTGAATGCTATTAACTTGCATATGTAAAGAACAGGAATTCTAGATGGTATAAAAATTTAAATGAAATCACTATTTCATATTTTCCAAGAAAGCATAGAAAATATGAAGATGTTTAAAGATTATAGATCTAGTTTATTAATATAGACAATGCGTCAGTCATTGCTTACTAGAAAAAAAGACTTAATGCAAGATATACAAATATATGCGAATTTACAAGATTGGCTTACAGTGGCCGACCACAGAGTCAGGTGTGGAAGAGGCAAAAGCTCTGCTGCCCACTGGGGAGCTGAAGGATCTAGTCAAAGGCCTGGAGCTCGCTGTAGTGTCCCGTGTGAGTCCATTTAAGGACACCAAAGGGTCTGTGATGGAAGGCTGAGGACTGTGCTGGAAGCCAGGAGATGATGTCTAAGGTGAAAACTGGAACTCCTCCGAAGAAACAGAAGCGCGCTTTCCTTCGTTTCCCTTTTATTCCATTCAGGCAATAAGCCTATTGGTTGATGCCGCTCCCACCCAGGATGGGTGTCCTGTCTGGAGTAAACCCCTTCAGCCACACCCAGAACTGTGCTGATCCAATTTAGTTGGGCATTTCTTACTCAAGGTGACCCAGTCAGTTAACTATCACAGACAATCATATCCAGTAATAATGGCTAATCTGCATGCATCGGCAAATCAGGATTCCATGTTTGTAGTAAAAACTGTAACTCAGTATTTGTCATTTGAAAATTGACAGTATTGATAATTACTTAGACATCTACAGTATGATTCACATTGAGTTCATCGACACAATGACATTGTTAGTTACAAACTATAAAATTACAATACAGGTTAGGCAGCTATATCAGAGACAGAAAACTATAGCAATTTAAGATTGAAATTATATTTATCTCTTATGAAAGAGTAGGCATCCTGGGACTAAAATAGTAGCTCCATGGTATTAGGGAATGAGGTTCTTTCCTTCATGTTGCTCTGCCATCTCCAATACTGTGCTTGCAACTTTTAATCAAATATGGCTGCTCTGGCTTCTATCATATTCCACCCGGGGTTCTCTGTACATTGCATCAGGTCACATTTTGTGTCTTACCCCACATACCTTTAAGGAAGACTTGCAGTGAAGTCTTTAGTTTGGCAGCCATGTGTACAGCTGAACTTTGGGAGTTTTATTACTAAAGGAAGAAAGAATGAATATTGAAGTACAAGAGCAGTTTTTGCCATAGCCTGTATTTCTGAAGCATTTGAGAGATTCTGTGCAATGTAAAAGAAGTGAACTTTGTCACAGCCTTACCTGGAAACTCTTGCAATGTCCTTTCTGTGAAATAGGATTTAATTTAAAAAGTTACCATTCAGGCAGAATCCACTTCCAGAATGGTAGCAAGAGGGCTCCACACACCCTCTACTCGGTGAAACAACCGTAATTGATGAAAATTATTTTAAAATAATCATTTAAAGTCCCAAGAAAAATGTTTGGTGTATGGAAAGACATGAAAATCTACTAAGGAAAATATACTAGGTCTTGCTAAGAACAGCAAGAGTCTCTGGCATTTAAACAAAGATCTGCCTCATTATCCTGTCCATGACCACTGTCCTCGGTTGCTGTCTCTCAGGTGCTGTTTTCCTGGTGGTATAGCTCTCTCCCCCAGCTCCCATTTGGGGTTGTAATTTCACCTTGAGAGGGTCAGGCTGCCTCACATTCCCCTCCCCCATGTCACTAGCTCTGTGCCAGTCAGGAGCTCTCTTTCTCCACCCAGCTCCCACTGTAGCTAGATGTCCTAGCCCCGGTGTGACAGACCGTGAGCACTGAGAACACAGTGTTGATACATGCCACAGATTCTTGCTGTTATTATGTTGGATAAGTGTTTCTCAGTGTGCTAGATGCCCTTAGAACAACTTCCAGAGACATTAAATGATTTTTTAATGATTTTCACCAGTTAAATTGGGGACAGTGTTTGTTGAGTTCTCTACTGCACCACTCCAGAAGCCCATGATTAATTTTTTTTTTTTTTTTAATGTGGGTACTAGGAGTTGACCTCAGGACCTCGTGCTTGCAGGGCAAGCGCTTGTGCCGCTGAGCGATATCACCGGCCCTTGTTTTCCTTTATGTGGGTACCAGGAGTCAAACTCAGGACCTCGCGCTTGCCAGGCAGGTGCTTATGCCGCTGAGCTATCTCACTGGCCCTTAATTTTTAATTTTGGTATGTTAAACACAGTTGGGAATTTCATTCCTCTATTGTGTAGAATTAGAAAAAGTATATAGACCCTCATTACCTAATGCTTAGAATTATTTCATTTGACACGTAATTTTATTTCAAAATATTGAGAAGAAACCATTTAGGAGCTTACCATTAAAAAAATCAGGGTGTCAGGGTACGGTGGCACACACCTGTTAACCCAGCCACTGGGGCAGAAACTGAGGCATGAAGGTCACAAGTTGAGGGCCAACCTGAGCAACTTAGCAAGGCCCTGTGCTGCAAGGGCCGGGATGTAGGTCAGTGGGAGAGCACGTCCTAGTATGCACAGGGCCCTGGATTCAATTCTCAATACTACAAAAAAAAAAAAGGTAGAACCAGGCATGATAGTACTTAGCTATTTGGAAGAGCCTGGTAGTTGAAGACCAGCCTGGGCATCATAGCTAAAGTCCTCAAAAAAAAAGCAGGGGAAAGGATAGCCTTAGCATTTATTTATAACATTCATATGTATGTATGTGAACCCAGGGCCTTGCATGTATTAGACAATTACTCTACCACTGGGCTCTGCGCCTACCCCAGTAAGTGAAAATCCTAACTGGATTTAACTATTGCTACATTTTATCTTTTTAACAAATACCTTGAATTTCATTGAAAGTGATGATGAATCTAAGGAGCAGCATCTTTTTATTTGTTTTTGTTTTTTTCACTATGTAGCTAGGGCTGGCCTTGAACTCATTATGTAGCCCATGCTGGCCTCAAACTCATATCCATCCTCCTGCCTCAGCCTCCCAAGTGCTGGGATTACAGGCGTGTACCACACCCAGAGGAACAGCATCTTGATGCAAATTTTGAGAATTATCAATTTAACTTTTATTATAAGATCTCTACTCCTTACATATCCTTCTTCATCTAAGTGCTTATGGTGGGCATAAATACTAAATGAATAATTTACTAAATACAGAAACTAGAAATAGTAATGGTTCTAAAAATCTGTAAGAATGCTTGGCTGAGTAAATGAGACACAAACACATGCATCTCAGTGACAGAACAGAGACATTACGAGCCCAGATCCTGAAGAGAGAATTGCCCAAGTTAATTCCTGGCTGTATGACTTTGGCTGAGTTATTTATTTCTCTGTGCCTCAGTTCTTCATCTTTTAAAGGAACATAATAGCATGTTCTGTATCAAATGGTAGGAAAGAAGAATCATAAATTAGTGCATTTAACTGCTTAGAACAACTCCTAATGTGTAGTATGTATGGAATGATTGCTGTTCCTTTTTATTTCACTAACCACTCTTCTGCTTAGTGTGAATTTAGGGGACACTAGCCCACTTTAAAATCAAACAGACTGACTGAGGTGACACACATCTGTAACTCCAGCTACTCAGGAAGCTGAAGCAGGAGAACCCAGAATCTAGGGGCAGCCTGGACAACTTAGCAAGTCTATCTAAGAAAAGCAGATAGGCTGGGCATGGTGGTACACGCCTGTAATCACAGCACTTGGGGCTGAGGCGGGAAGATTGCCTTGAATTCGAAGCCAGCCTGAACTATATAGCAAGACCCTGTCCTCCCCCCCGCCAAAAGCAAAAGCAGATCGATTAATGGATGGATGGATGGATGGATGGATGAGAGGGTGGATGGATAATATACAAATTGTGTATGAGTCTTCACTACTTAAAAAATTAATGTTGTAGGGCCGGTGAGATAGCTCAGTGGCATAAGCGCCTGCTGGCAAGTGCGAGGTCCTAAGTTCAACTCCCGGTACCCACATAAAGGAAAAAAAGGGCTGCTGATATCAGTCAGTGGCATAAGCGCCTGCTGGCAAGCGCAAGGTCCTGAGTTCGACTCCCTGTACCCACATAAAAAAAATTAACATTGTAAATTATCTTTAATTATTGGAATCTTGTGGCTGGGGATGTAGCTCAGCAGCACAGTGCCTGCCTGGCAAGTGCAAGGCCCTGAGTTTGATTCCCAGTAACAAAAATGATAATGATAATATAATAATAATAATAATAATAATTGGAATCTTTTCGAACTCCTGATTCTGATTCTGAACTTACAGGTAATAAGATAATAAGATATAAACTTCTTATTCCTTCAGTATATTTCTTTTAGTAATTTATTAGCCTCACTTTTATCTGTCTTATCTAAGCATGTATTTTATTAACCCTAAGGATTAGCTATGCAAAGGGATTTACCTATGAGAGAACTGATTTTTCTTGCATCAGGATTTTCTCTCTTTTTTTCAATTAGTATATATTTGTAGTACATAATGTTTACACTTCATGTGTGGAGTTGATACCTGTACATAACACATCTTAATTCTTTTTTCATCCCCTTTCCTTCTCCTCTGTCCTCTTCCCCTCATCTTGTGATCCCCTTCCCATTTGAGAAAGATCTATCTCCCTACTGCCTATTATCTTTAATTTTGCTCTTTATATTTTGGTTTTCTCATGTAAGAGAAACCATGTGATATTTAAGCTCATGTGCCTGATTTATTTCACTTAACATTATGGTCTCAAGGTGCATCCATTTTCTGCAAATGACTGACTCATTTATCTTTCTTTATGGCAGATAGTACTCCATTGTGTATAAATACCACATTTTCTTTATTATCAATCTATTTTTTGTTTTGTACTGGGAGTCAAACTCGGGGCCTTGTGCTTGCCAGGCAGTGCTGTGCCACTGAGCTATATCCCCGGCCCATTATCAATCTATTGATAGCAGCACAATTCATAATAGCTAAATATTGGAAACAATCTCTCAGGATTTTTTTTTTTTGTGTGGGTACCGGGGGTCGACCTCAGGACCTCGCGTGCCAGCAGGCGCCCATGCCGCTGAGCGATATCACCGGCCCCTTTTTCGTATGTGGGTTCTGGGAGTCGAACTCGGGCCCTCGCGCTTGCCGGGCAGGCGCTTACACCGCTGAGCCATCTCAGCCCAAGGATTTTCTAAGCAGTATTAAAATTCAAAATAGTAGATTTTGGATTTAGATTTTTAGATTTTGGGCGTGGTGGCGCATGCCTGTAATCCCAGCACTCAGGAGGCTGAGGAAGGAGGATCACTACCAGTTTCAGGCCAGCCTGGGCTATCTGACATAGATTGTAGGATGTCAGAACCAAAGAAATTTTTCATATGATAGTATCATAAAATATTAATGTCTCAGAAGAAAATAAGTGGTAGATGTCAATATTTTATTTTACCTTTTAAACTTAGCATACATATTATCTTTAATTATAGAATACTTAGTTCAATCACAAAATATGTGTTTCCTTTTTCTTTAAGCTTCTAATAGTAAATGGATCCAGGAACATCCAGAATCTGCATATAATCTTGTGAATTCTCCACATTTAAAGCCTGCCTGGATTTTAGACAGAGCACTTTGGCATTTCTCCTGTGAGGTTGCAGAAGGGAAATACAGAGAAAAAGGAATCCCTGTTTTGATTGAAAATGATTACCACATGAATGTAAGTATGTGTAGAGGACCATTACACCAAATCAGAGTAAAAAAATTTCTAAAGTACAAATTAAACATGTGGTTGAAAATTATTTATAATCTGTATGTTAGTATGGTAAACTGAATTTGGTGAAAAGATTTATATTCATACATTTTTTTCACTATTGAAATTTTGCAGTGCATTCGAAAAGTAATTTGGGAGGATATTTATCCAAAGATTAAGCTGTGGGAGTTTTTCCAAGTAGATGAACACAGAGCAGTTGAAGAATTTAGAAGACTTCTCACACAAGGTAAAGGATGTACATCAGATTGTCCCTATCAATTTTAAGAAATTTAATATTACTTTTATGTGAAGGATAACTTTTTCTCTTGGTTAACATTATAATTAAACCTGTTATAATTTTATAATATTTGGGTTATTTTTGATGCTATAAAGCTATATTTCTGGAATCGGAGCAGAAACATCTAAAAGGTGTGTCATAATGTGACACATAATTGTTTCCCTTAGGAAGTGTATCTTACTGCTCGTTAAAATTGAATTTTAAGAATATATTTTTACTTTGTGTTTTTATAAGCTATTTCAAAGTATCTGTAAATTAAGCCAAATATGAATTAATTACTTAGTATAAAATCACTTCCAGTGAAGACAGTCCTGCATGAATACCTGATTTATTAGAAACAAGTTCCAGAAAAAGAATGAAAATTCCCCCCAAAACCATTTATTTCCTTTTTATCTTCTTGTTATTATGTAAATGATATAGTTATAGATGAAAACAGAAAATAATACATGAAAACAAAGCTGTATGTTTCTATCAGAGAATGCAAAGAAATTCAGGTTGTTCATAAGACTTATTTTAGAAACAGAAGCAGTCCCTGAGGAAACAGAACTTCTGAGGTTAGAATATTTGGTGGTATGTACCCGAGAAGAAAACACTTACTACCAAAGTCCTTAATGGTCTAAAAAGTGAATAAATGAATTCTGACTGAGACAACGAAGTGGGACTAGGATTGAGCTGAAGGAATCACTGTGTTTTCCTTTTATAATATTTTGTCTCTCTCTGTATAATGCCCCGCTGTGTGTGTGTGTGTGTGTGTGTGTGTGTGTGTGTGTGTGTGTGTGGTAATAACAGGAGGAGAAGGAGGAGAAGCAGGAGCTGGGCGTGGTGGCGCATGCCTGTAATCCCAGCACTCAGGAGGCTGAGGAAGGAGGATCACTACCAGTTTCAGGCCAGCCTGGGCTATGTAGTGAGTTCAGGGAAAGCTTGAACTACATAGTGAGATCGTCTCAAAAAACAAAAAACAAAACAAAACAAAAAACAAAAGGAGAAGCAGGAAGGATGCTTGAATAATCTCCTTGTGGATATTTGCATTTAAAATACCATTTTTTCTTTCTTCCAGAAAATAGGAGAGTAACCAAGTCTGATCCGAAACAACATCTCAAGATTATTCAGGATCCCGAATACAGACGGCTTGGCTGTACTGTAGATATGAACATTGCATTGGCAACTTTCATACCACATAAGTACGTTATGTATTTGTCCTGTGAAATAAAGAATAATATTACGTGTATACCTTTTTGGCAAGTATGACTTTCATACTACTTGTTAAAACGCTTCATAGAAAATTAAATGAAGTAATGATCTGTAATTCAGCACATGACTGCTCCCCACTTCGTCCTGTGCCAGGTCATGTTTCTGTGCGTGTGTGTAAAAATTTTTGCAGTCGGAATAGTTTCTCAGCCATAATTAAGATCCTGATGATTATATTTAAGGATTCTGTGATCCTCGTTAGAAAGTTTCCAAATGTAGGTTTTGTAAAACCACTGAATAAGTTTGTATTGCTCTGTCTGCTCTAGCAATGGGCCAGCCGCAATTGAAGAGTGCTGTAATTGGTTTCGTAAGAGAATTGAGGAATTAAATTCAGAGAAGCATCAACTCGTACACTACCATCAGGAACAGGTTTGATCTATTTTAAACTGTTATTTCTCTTTGAGTCTTAATACTGTTTTTTGTTATTGATGATATAACGTAATTTAATATTTTCTAGGCAGTTAATTGCCTTTTGGGAAATGTGTTTTATGAACGAATGGCTGGCCATGGTCCTAAACTAGGACCTGTCACTAGAAAACATCCCTTAGTTACCAGGTATTTCATTTTTGTTTTCTTCTCATTGACAGTTAAAAATGGAAAATTGTATTTAATCTTGCAAGTTAGTATGTTTCCTTTAAGGTGTGATTTCAGGACATTTCTTTTTTTTTTTTTTTTTTTTTTTTTTGTGGGTACCGGGGGGACGACCTCAGGACCTCACGCGCCAACAGGCACCCGTGCCGCTGAGCGATATCACCGGCCCCTTTTTCGTATGTGGGTTCCGGGAGTCGAACTCGGGCCTTCGCGCTTGCAAGGCAGGCGCTTAAGCCGCTGAGCCGTCTCACCGGCCCGACATTTCTTAAATTGAAGTAGAAGTAGAAGTTTTAACTCACAAGTATACTTAGTATTAATTCTATTAGGCAAATCTTTAATTAAAAATATTGTGAACCAATTTATAGGTATTATTTACATTAATGTTTCGGGAGGATTGCATCCTAGATGTCTTTTCTGTCATTGGAATTTTAGACTACCTGAAATGAGAACATTTATAAAGAAACAAGATTTATTTTGGTTCAGGGTTCTGGAGCCTGGGAAGTCTTAGAAGCGTGATGCCTGCCTCTGCTCAGCTTCTGGAAAGGGCCGTGTGCCACATCAACTCAGGATAGAAAGTAGAAAGGCAGTGAGCACGTACAGAAGAGATGGATGAACACGAGGAGCAGCTTCTCTCTTGGCGAAACCACTCTTGTGATAGCTAATCCAGTCCCTTGAGAGGGAGAACTCACTCAAGAAAGGCATTAATCCACCCATGAGGGCTCCACTCTTATGACCCAAAATCTTACCACAAGGCTGCACCTCCAAACACAAGAAATTAAGGTTCTCACACATGATCTTTTGCAAGAAATGGTCAGACTGCAGCACCTACTAGTAATAATTCAGTATCAACCAAATTGAGCAAGCATCTAGCTCCTTACTTTAAGTAACATGCAGCATAAGTTGGACAAGTAGAGGATAATAAAAGCCTTTGCAAACCAAGAGTATCTCAAGCAATTTTCTTATAATTTTAGGTTTTAAAAATTACTTCACGCCTGTAATCCCAGCACTCAGGAGGCTGAGGCAGGAGGATCACCACGAGTTCAAGGCCAGCCTGGGCTACAAAATGAGTTCAAGCCCAGCCTGAACTGCATAGTGAAACCCTGTCTCTAAAAAGACCAAAAAAAAAAAAAATAATAATAATAATAATAATTAATTTTTAAAAATGGTACAATTTTAACTCTCCACTCTTCACATCCTACTAGATTAACTCAAAAAGTCTATCTTCATATTTGGATTTTATATCCTGGAAATGGTGTCAAGCTTATTTTATTTATGCTACTCATTAGAGAAAAAGTTTAATTTTTAATATTGCAAATTCAGATTCTCTCCAAGGAGTTTCTCTATGTGGATTTAATATTTCATTGTATTTCTAGATATTTTACTTTCCCATTTCAAGAAATGGGCCTATCCACAGAAGAATCCATGATGCACATCCCAAATAAAGCTTGTTTTTTCATGGCACTTAATGGATGGGTGATGGGAGATGATCCTCTTCGAAACTTTGCTGAACCAGGTACATCATTTTTGACTTCTCTGTGAAAAGGGAAAGAAGGGTTCTTGGAAAGTTTAAAAGATCATCTGTTTTACTGGGATCTTTCCCCAACGAGGCTCATTTTTCAGCTGTTTCACTGCAAGCATTAGAGGTGCATCAGTTTGAGAGAAACAAGAAGGAAAACTATTTTGTGGAGAACTATAGCTTTAAAGAACCAATTACTTTTACTCTTTTTCCTTAAGAATCAATTTAAATTTTTGAAATTGGGCCCACATTTTAAAAACAGACTATAAGCTAGAATGTTTGCAAAATAGATATGAGATATAAATTAATACTTGACAGAAAAAAAGGAGTTGACTAAAAGGATGGTATTCATATCTTTTTCTGGCCTTTGCCCTCCTACCTTGCATTTCCTTAAACTGAATACCTTTTGAGCTGGGTGTGGTGGTGCACATCTGTACTCCCAGTACTTGGGAGACTGGGGCCAAAGGATTGCTGCAAGCTGAAGGCCAGCCTGAACTATATGACAAGACTCTGTCTCAATGCCCCCCACAAGAAGAGCTTTTGTGTATTTAATTTATATTTTGTGGATCTATACAAGCTATTATTTGAGTAAAATATTATTTTATTGCACTTTAAAAAAGTTTGAGGGCTGGTGAGATGGCTCAGCGGCGTAAGCGCCTGCCTGGCAAGCACGAGGGCCCGAGTTCGACTCCCGGAACCCACATACGAAAAAAGGGCCGGTGATATCACTCAGCGGCATGGGCGCCTGCTGGCGCACGAGGTCCTGAGGTCGACCCCCAGTACCCACCAAAAACAAAAAATAAATAAATAAAAAATAAAAAAGTTTGAAACCATTGCTGGGTTACAGTTATCATAAGAGAGATTTTCACTGATTGGTTCTAAAGTATTTGGAAGATAGTTAAACTAGAAATAATTGTTTCTAGGTTCCCCTCACTTATTTTTAGCATCTTTTTTTTTACTGCTATTTCATTGTTAGGAAACATTTTGCAGGAGGTGTGGGGGTGTGCTTTTCAACATTTCAAAACTCAGAATTTATTTTAGTAATACTAAAGTTAAATCGGAATCCTTATGTTCTTATAAGAATATAACTGTGTAACTTTGGGCTTAAGTATATCTGCCCTTTGTCTTCTAGCTATTCTAAATTAAATAATTCATTCTGCTGTATGCCATAGATTTAATGTAAACTATTCTTAAAAATGAATAGAAAGGTAGAGATGGAGCTTTAAATGTTTTCAGTAAACTATATTTTTTAAGAGTCTGTGATATTATCACTGTTTTTGCTTAAGGAACAACTTGAGTTTTTGAAATTAAGCCCACATTTTTTTGAAGAGATCATAAGCTAGAATTTTTGCAAAATAGTATGAGATATAAATTAATACTGTATTAATTTTAAATTTTTGTCTCATACCATTTTAGGTATAATTTTAACCAGATCTCATGTGTGGTAGAAATAATCCACTCCAGCACTCTGGAGACTGAGGCTGGAGGATCACCATGAGTTCAAGTCTAGTCTGAGCTACATAGCGAGACCCTGTCTCAAAAAGGAAAAAGACAGTATTTCTTTACAAGGTCTTTTGCAAATGGGAAGCTCTAGAGATGGAGGGAGGGGAGGGAAAGGGGATGTAAAAGAATTAAAATGTGTTATGTATGTGTACCAACCCTCCACAATAAATATAATCAGTATGTACTGCAAACATGTACTAATAAAAATTTTTTTTTTTTTTTTTTTTTTTTTTTTTTTTGTGGGTACCGGGGGGTCGACCTCAGGACCTCGCGCGCCAGCAGGCACCCGTGCCGCTGAGCGATATCACCGGCCCCTTTTTCGTATGTGGGTTCCGGGAGTCGAACTCGGGCCCTCGCGCTTGCCGGGCAGGCGCTTAAGCCGCTGAGCCATCTCACCGGCCCAAAATTTTTTTAAAATAAAATGAAAATGACAGTGTTTCCTTGAGGTAATTATTTTTATTCTATTTCTTGAACCATTGAAAGCAAGCCTTTTTTCTTAACAGGTTCGGATGTTTACTTAAGGCGAGAACTTATATGCTGGGGTGACAGTGTTAAATTACGCTATGGGAATAAACCAGACGATTGTCCTTACCTCTGGGCACACATGAAAAAATATACCGAAATAACGGCGACTTATTTCCAGGGCGTACGTCTTGATAACTGCCACTCAACACCGATTCATGTAGCTGAGGTATAGAAAAGCAGTTTTCTACATTAAGAAACAATAACATAATAAGAAAAACCCTCTTTCATAGCTTTCCTTAATTAAGCAACTCTACAGGTACATGTTTCATTCCGCTGCTTGGATTCTGGCATTGTTTCGGTGGTAAAATTTAACACTTTTGCATAATTTGCCTAATTCTAACAATCTTTGAGTATAATTGTTATGAAACACTGGGCGATAAAATGTTTAACAAGTTTTTAAACTTCAATTTTGGGAAGTTGATCATTTTATATATCAAAATGTATATCAAAACTGTGATCATAATATATATCAAAACTATGTTGCCTATTGGTAATAGATAAAATATTTGCCTCTTTTTAGGTTGCTTTCAATGTATACTAGTAGCCAATGTAAAGTTGAGTAGTTTTCTGTGTATTGTAGTGATTTTGGAGGGAAGAGGTTCTAGGGATCAAACCCAGGGCCTCAGACATGGTAGACAAGTGCTCTACTGCTGAGCTATGCTCTCAGCCCTTTTCTACCTGTTGCATTGCCACGAAACATTTTGCAGAAGGCCATTGATGATTATTTAAACTGTAATATTATGGCACATCAAGGCTTGTTTTAGCCTCACTGATTCAATTTTTACCAATTATTTATTAAAAAATATAAATAACTATTGTGTGTTCATCTTTGGACTTTTAAAAGCTACTTGTGAACAATGCCAATATGCATAAAATTATGTCCTACCTAATACAGCTTCATAAATAAACACTTAAAATTTTCATTCTAAGAGGTATGATAGCTTCCTAGTTTATAATTTGGTATTCTTTGGAAATATGTACTTATTTGAAAAATATCTGTTCTATAATTTTTACACACGATTTTAATGTATAGGTTTCAAGTCCTGTGATGAAAAATTGATTTGGAGGGATTTCATAAACATTAGTTACACTAGTAGACCATTGTTTAGCTCCAAAAGTGGCAGAGTTTTTCTTTTTTTTTAAGTTTTGCCTTTAGCAGCAACAAATATGTATATACTTATAAAATTGTTATGACATTATGGCAAAACTGAATGTTAGCACCTAATTTGCATAATTTAAAATTACAGAATCCTCTGATTCTACTTGTTAGCTAATAGAATTTCAGATACTTTGTCAACTTTTATGAAAACATTGTGAAAAAATTTTTGGAATTAATCTGATTTCTGATTATAAATCAATATTCTTTGTCAGATAGCACCAATGTAAGACAAATTATGCAAGTAGAAATTGTAAGATGTTAGAGTTTAAGAGTTTATTATCATCTATAGGCTTCAGTTTAGCCAGTCAGACCTAATCTTTGCAATGATTAAATAACTTACCAGCAGGGGATTTATCAGTAATGATAAGTTTAATAAACCAACCAGAAATTAATAGTCTGACTTCCGAATAGAGGTATTAAAAATAAAAAATAAGCGGAAAGATTGGCAGATTTGCAATGTTACCCATTACATTTTTTAATGACGCTAATATTTTTCTTTTTCCTTTTTTTCTCCTTTGTGTCTCTATATCTCTTGCAAAATCTAATCTTCCTTTTTAACTGTTTTACTCTATATAAATTCTCTTACTCCTCCATGTATCGGTCTGCTTGGTGTTTTCTTACATGTGAAAACAAAATTTATTTGGAAATTCTTTTTGAATGTCCACTCTGTCCTGCTGTACATCTTATGTCAAATCCCCACCTAGTCTTGCCTCCTCCCCTCTAACCCATCTTGCTTTTCTCTTTCTTTTACATTTGTGACTGTGCTTCTTGCAGTACATGTTGGATGCTGCTAGGAAATTACAACCCAATTTATATGTAGTAGCTGAACTATTCACAGGAAGTGAAGATCTGGACAATATCTTTGTCACTAGACTGGGCATTAGTTCCTTAATAAGAGGTAGGCTGATTGAAGTACATTTCCCATCTATAATTTTACCTTTTGTCTAAGTGGATTACAAGGCATTTAAGAGCTTTATATGAAATGCTTAATAACTTTAAGTGTTCATTTAAATAGTCTATATGAAGTTTTTTATGTAACTCTTTTTACCAGTAAACATGTCTACTTTGAGGTATCTTACCTCATTTCAAATTAAAGAGCACTGGGATGAATTTATGACTCACAAAACCATTTTTCTGTTGTTTGAAATATGCAGATCTGTTTTTTATCTCCTACCTGGATTTAAGACTTAATTTCTAGATTTTTTTCCCATAGATTTTTGTATAGACAACCTCTCAGTAAACAAATATTTCCTACTTGAGCCATTTCTGCTGTTAAGTTATAGGAGGACCTCCTTGATCACTAAAACTAGTTGACATTTGTTTAATTGTTTAAAGACATTCTGTCCTTTATCATATTAATGTGTTCTTTATTTTAAAAATTAGTCATGATAAGAAATCTAATCTCTTCCTGGACATAAGTGATGGAGATTGTTAAAATATTCTGTAATACTCTGCAGAGGCAATGAGTGCATTTAATAGTCATGAAGAGGGCAGATTAGTTTACCGATATGGTGGAGAACCTGTTGGATCCTTTGTTCAGCCCTGTCTGAGGCCTTTAATGCCAGCTATCGCACATGCCCTGTTTATGGATATTACCCATGATAACGAGTGTCCTATTGTGGTAAGCATCAATCCATTTCTTGTATTTACCTATTTCGCTGAATGTTTTGATATTTAGTCCTGATATTTTGCAGCAAGAACATTCATAGACTTCAAAATAGCATATTAGATTTATAAGTGATTATAATACCTAGATATTAGAGTATTCTGTTTAAAAAATTAATGTACCATACCTTATAGAACATGTTATATAGTAATCTTTTTACTTCGTTATGCTATAGAATGGCACTGTGCATTTGAAAGAAAGTGAACTTCTGCTTTGCTTTTGTTTTCTAGCATAGATCTGCCTATGATGCTCTTCCAAGTACCACAATTGTCTCTATGGCATCTTGTGCTAGTGGCAGCACACGAGGCTATGATGAATTAGTGCCTCATCAGGTTTGTTATGTGCTGTTTTCTAAAATCCAGTGGCTTCCAGTTTTGAGCATTTTTATCAAGACTTCTCATTGTAACTAAAACACATATATGACCAAGTATTACCTTTCCTCAGATATCGGTGGTTTCTGAAGAACGGTTTTATACTAAGTGGAATCCTGGAGCATTGCCATCAAATATGGGTGACATTAATTTCCAGAGTGGAATTATTGCAGCTAAGTATGCTATCAATAAACTTCATCAAGAGCTTGGAGCCAAAGGTTTTATTCAGGCAAGAGACTTGAACCTTCTAAATTTCTTTCTGAAGGTTCCCAGAAAAAGACTTTGCAGTTTGAGTACTAACCTAGTTGCTCTTTGTGTTTCTCAGGTATATGTAGATCAAGTTGATGAAGACATAGTGGCGGTAACAAGACATTCGCCTAGTATCCATCAGTCTGTTGTGGCCGTGTCTAGAACTGCTTTCAGGAATCCCAAAACTTCATTTTACAGCAAGGAAGTGCCTCAAATGTGCATCCCTGGTATGCAATCTAAAAATTGTTATTGTGACTATATATTAAATTATACAGGTACTATAATGTTATATTGAATTGTCATTATATGTTATGTAACAGTGCAAGTGTGGATGTCTTTGAGATAAAGAATGAAAAATTTTGGGTTATATTTTTACTGCATGGGACAAAATCTGAACAGAAATAGTCTCAAAGGTTAACTTTTTTTGAGTGTTTGAAATATTTCTGTTTACATCTTAATACACAGTATTCCTTTTACCTACACATATATAATGGACATGGATTTTTTATCTTTTATGATGTTATAAATATTCATCTACCATCCTAGCCTTATGCCACTCTGCTATTTCAGCCAAATAGATATTTTCACTCTTCCCCAAGTAATCTTACTTGTACTTGTACATAAATTATTTATCTCCTTCAAGGACTAAAGTTCTATCTCCTTTGAGAAGCCTAAAAGTACTCAGTGATCTGTCTTCTAAACGTACAACAATCATAGTTATGTGTCTCCTTTGACATCTAATTATAAAATATGGCCAGGCATGGTGGTGCACACCTATAATCCTATCACTCGGGAGGATGAGGCAGGAGGATTGCCATGAGTTCAGGACCAGGCTGCATTACATAGTGAGTTCAAGGCCATCCTGACCTACATAGGGAGACCCTGTCTCAAAGAAACAAAAACAAAAGCAAAAATTAATTATAAAGTATGTCCCTGAGATAAGTCCTTATTGTTACTTACTTTTTTGCTAGATATGTGTATTTCCTTACTATTATAGATTGTATATTACAGCATACCTTGCTCTGGTACAGTGCTGTCTAAGTTTGTTGATTTAATGAATGAAGATTCCCATAAAAATCATATTTTATAGTTGTTGCTAGTTGCTAAATATGTGTAACTCCAGTTTTAAAAAATTATCAACCTTAGTAGTTTTAGGGTTAAATATTTACTACTTCAACTGTTCAAAAATTTATATTCAGTAATCTTGTCTGATCTTTGCAAATGTTCGTAGTTTTGTTTGTTTTGTATTTTTTAGTGCTGGGGATTGAACTCATAGCCTCACATTTACTAAACACATGTTCTACCACTAAGCTACTGCACTTCCAGCAGCCATAGTTCCCTTACAGAACTCAGACACTGTGCAATATTATTTCATTTTCTTGTCACTGATCATTCATAAAACATTTCCATTTGTCAATCTATAAAATGGTGATTTTTACTATATTTCATATTTTGGTTAGTATTCAATTTCTAATATTCTTTTGTATGCTTAATGGTGTTTTCATTTAAGTTTTGAATATACACTACAAATAATCTTTTGTTAAAAATTTTTATATGTTTCTAGGCAAAATTGAAGAAGTTGTTCTTGAAGCTAGAACTGTTGAGAGAAATACACAACCTTATAGAAAGGATGAGCATTCGATCAATGGGATGCCAAATATCACAGTAGAAATTAGAGAACATATTCAGGTATTTAGGGCTCTCATTTTTTACTATATGTAATACTGTAATGACATTAAAATTATTTGTTGAATGGATTTTTATACATTTTTTTCCAAGCTCAATGAAAGTAAAATTGTTAAACAAGCTGGAATTGCCACAAAAGGGCCCAATGAATATATTCAAGAAATAGAATTTGAAAACTTGTCTCCAGGAAGTGTTATTATATTCAGGTATGTTAATTAGCATTCAGACTGTTGACTTTACTTATTTTAAAAACAGTTTGCATATCTTGTTAACTTTGAATAAATTACTCCTAAAAATTAACCACCTTTCATTAATGTTATTTAGAGTTAGTCTTGATCCACATGCACAAGTTGCTGTTGGAATTCTTCGCAACCATCTGGTACAGTTCAGTCCTCACTTTAAATCTGGGAGCCTTGCTGTTGACAACTCAGATCCTATTTTAAAAATCCCATTTGCTTCGTAAGTACGTCTTATTTTGTAGAGATTTGCCACTTAAAGATTTGGTGAGTTACCACTCTCCTGATTTAAGCAGTTTTTTATGTATTTGACTTTTATGATTTAAGCAGTTCTGAGGATCCTCTTTATCCTTGCTACTCAGTGTGGTCCAAAGAGCAGCAGTGTCCGTGTCCATTATTGTCAACATTTTGCTCTGTTGCTTTATCATTTTGGGGTTTACTTTCATGCTGTGCACTCTTTCTCTGAGATATAGATACATACAAGCTTGCATATGCACACACAGATATACACACATGTACACACACATACAGTTTTTCTGAATTATTTGAGAGTTAGTTGCCTTCACCATACCCCTTAGCACATCTTTTTCTTTTTTTTTTTTTTTTTTTTTTTTTTTGGTGTTTTTCAATAGGGTCTCACTGTGTAGTTCAGGCTGGCCTTGAACTGACTGTGTATCCCAGGCAGGCTTCGAACTTGTGGCAGTCCTCCTGCCTCAGCCTCCTGAATGCTGGGATTAAAATGTCAACATATTATTTTATTATATGTCTGTATTGTAATTAACTTAATCATTTCCCATTCCTTGGACATCTAGAGTGCTTCTAATTATTCCCTATTATGTATGCCATGGTACATTCATCTTTTAATAAATCCTTAATTATCTCTTTATTGTGTGGTACCACATAGCACTGAAGAATATGGGTTTTGAAGTTTCAACCTAGGTTTAACTTCAGCTTCATCATGGTTAGTATGATCAAGGGCAAGTTATTTAGAACTTTCTTCATCTCAGTTTCCAATTTGGAAATGGGGCTTATAATACTACCTGCCTCTGAAGTTTTGTAAAGATTAAATAGAATAACGTATACAATGCAACTAACACAATATCTAGTACATTGTAAATGCTTGATACATGTTTGCTATCGGTAGTACTAGGATAAAATTCCAGAAATGGAATTTTGGAGTTAGACTATATCATATATATGAGGCTTTTGATACATACTACCAAGTTCTCTCCAGAAGGATTATATTGAGTATCTTCAGATCTATGTAAGAGTACCCATCCTTACAAATACTGAATATGTATTATTATACAGTGGTACCTTGGTTCACAAACTTAATTTGTTCTACAGTGTTGGAGAAGATGGCCACATTTGTGTTTGTGTGGGAAAGATGGCCGTGGTTGTGTTGTCACCCAGTGCAGGATTTGCAAACAAAAAAAATGTTGCCAAATGCTTCTATTTGTGAACCAAATTGTTTGCAAACAAAAGCATTTGTGACCCAAGGTACCACTGTAATGTAATATTTAAGAGCATGAAGTACAGAACCAGACTACCTGGGTTTGAATTCTATTTCAGATCCTTATTAGGTTTAAGAAGTAAGACCCTGGACAAGTGTCTCAGTCACTTTCCTTGTTGCAGGGACAAAATACCCAACACCTACAACTTAAAGGAGAAGTGGTTTATTTTGGCTTATAGTTACAGTCCCTGTTCAGTGACCTCTGAGACAGAAACAGGGTGGCAGAGGAGCATGGTGAAGGAAAAGGTGCTCAGTTCATGGCAACAGGAAGCAGAGAACAAAGACAGCAGCTGGGGAAGCAGCTACACCCCCGGTGACCTGCTTCTTCATCCCAGACTTCACCTCCCAACAGCACATTCGGCTCTGAACTCTTCAGTGGATCAGTCCTCTGTTGAGTGTATCCCCCTGTCATAGAATCATCTTCCAAAAGCCCAATCTTGGAATGCATGAGCCCTTCAAGGGACATTCTACATCTAAACTATAACATTCCACCCTGGCCCCCAAAAGATTTAGGTCCATCTCTTTATGCAAAAAGCATTTAATCCATCTCTGAGAGTTTTAACAGTTCCAGCATTGCTGAAAAGTCCAAGTCCAAAATCTTTGACACTGAAGGCAAACTGTTAGCTATGAACCCGTCTAAAAATCAAAAGGGAAAGTTATCAGCATATAATGGTACAGTGTGAACATTCCTATTCCAAAAGGGAGAAATAAGGGGATAAAAAGGAAAGGAACCAAAAGAAGACTGAAATCCAGCAGGGCAAGCATTAAATTTTATAGCTCCAGGTCCAGCACCTGAGGCAAGTTGTGGTGAGATGTGAACTCCAACTGGTTTGGGTGGCTTTGCCCTTTTAACATTACTGGTTGCAGTCCTCATAGCATACTTTTCGTTGTATTCAATTTTGGTCAGTTACACAGTTTCACTGCCAACTGAATGAGGAGAAATCAAGGCCATGATAGTTACATTTTCCTCTGACCTTCACCAAGAGGCATCTTTTTCTGAGAAAATCATTGTTTCTTGAATAACCAAGCTGAGGGTCAGCACAACCTTAGAAGATAGAAGGTACGAGGAGGGAAATACAAAGGCAAAGATTTACATGACTTCTTAGGTGGTTAACTTAGACTTTTGACTGTTCCTTTCCTAGTCTTTTGATAAGTATTTGGAGTTTAACATAAAAAGTTCTTGATGTTGTATTTAGGAGAATACAAAGGAGCACTTTTCCAGCACTTTTTTTTTTTTTTTTTTTTTTCGAGACAGGGTCTCACTATGCAGTTCAGGAGGGCCTTAAACTCACTATGTAGCCCAGGCTGGCCTCAAACTTGCGGCGATCTGCCTGCATCAGCCTCCAGAGTACTGGGATTATAGGCGTGCACCACCACGCCTGGCTCTAGCACACTTCTAATCAAAACAATTTGGCACTTGATTATTTTCTTTTTCGAGGAAGGTAACATTAGTTCTAAGTTAATATCTAGCATGTAGTTTTTATTTTTTATAGTGTATATATAATGTTTATTTCAGTACTGAGTTCCTAAACCTACATTGCAAAGACATTTTGTGCTTTGAATGCAGATTTTCTTTTGTTTTTATTGACAGCAAGTGAAATTTTAGTATTTTTAACCAGTTGCCTTATTCTCCAATTCTTAGTATTGCCTCTGGATTGACTTTGGCTGAGCTAAATCAAGTACTTTACCGATGTGAATCAGAAGAACAAGAAGATGGTGGAGGTTGTTATAACATACCAAACTGGTCATCCCTTAAATATGCAGGTTTTCAAGGTAAGCAAGCATTGTTAAGTTGGCTTTGGGGGGTTCGTTTTGTTTGTTTTTTTCTTTATGCATCATATGCTGTCTTCTTTATAGAAATAAGAGCATGAGTTTAGAGTGTGTCCGCCTGGGTTCAAGTTATGACTCTGCAGCCTACTCGACTGACCTATGCGGAGTAGCATAAGCCCTCTGTGCCTAATTTCTGCCTCGATGAGAGGAAATAATATTGTCTAACTCACAAGGTTTCTGTGAGGAGCAGATGAAATCATCCATCCCATGTAAAGAGGATGTGGCACAAAGTATTCACTAGTAATTGCTACCTAGAATTACTAGTTCTTGTCATTCGTATAGGTCCTTTCAATTATAGCTCTTAAATATACTTTGGCCTTAATATTTCATCAGTTCGGTTTATTATAAAACAAGAAACTGTATGCTTGTTTGGTTGCCAGATGGAACTGGCTTGTAAATGTAATACACTCTTCTTCCTTTTTCATCTAGTTGAAGTCTTTTTTTTCTATTTGCTTTATCATATAAAGAAAACTTACAATAAAGCATTTTGTAGAGTAATTGTAAGATGGGTTATGGGAACTAAACATTTAACTCAGTTTAATGCATCTGGTTGGTAGTATCTTAAATTTTTGTCTAAGAAATTTGATTTACCAAACCTTTACTTGCCCCTTAGATTATATCACCTTATTTTGGTAATTCATATAATGATTTTTTGTGAATGTTTATAATTATGGTTTTATCTTTTTTGTAGTTTTTATCTTTAGCTTTTATACCTTCTACAAAACCGAGCACATAAGAAGCTCTTGTGAACTTTTTTGAGACTTTTTGTATTTATGGGCACTTTAATATGTTCTTTTTTTTTCCCCTAAAGGGTTGTCATTTTCCACACATAACATTTTGAGCCATAATAAAGAGGTACAGAAGTTACTAGTTTTAAGCAGGTATATCCTGCTCCGCTTTACTTGGAGCTGTTGAACTCCTTCTGACCACACTCATGAGCTCTTTTTCTGGCCTTTGTCTTAAAGTTAAGTCTCATTCTTTTTTTTTTTTTTTTATTGTTATTGTTTCTCTTGGTATGTGTTTGCAGTACACAGTGATTACATTCCTCATGGGAGTTGGTACATGTACATAACACATCTTTTTCTATTCTTTTTCTGTTCCCCTCCCTGCTCCTCCCTTTTTGTTCCTCCCATCTCTTGGTCCTCTTCCCTTTTGCAAAAGATCTATCTACCTATTCCCTATTACCTGTCTTTTATTTTGCTCTTTATTTATATTTCAGGTTTTTCAAATAAGAGAAACCATGAGATATTTAAGCCTGTATGTCTGATTTATTTCATTTAAGATTATGGTTTCAGGGTACATCTGTTTTCCTACAAGTGACTCGTTTATCCTTCTTTGTGGCAGAGTAGTACTCCAGTGTATATAAATACCACACTTTCTTTATCCATTCATCTGTTGATGGACATAGAGGCTGCTTCCAAGATTTAGCTATTATAGATTACACTGCTATAAACGTGGGTATGCATACATCATTGTAATAAAATGTCTTTAACTCTTTCAGGAAAATACCTGGAAGGAGAATAGTTGAGTTGAATGGAATTTCTAGTATTAGCTTTTAATGAATCTCTATACTAAATTTCCATAGTGGTTGTTCTAGTTTATACAGTATTCCCACTAGTAATGTAGAAGGGTTCCTTTTTTCCCCCCAGTTTCCTCAGCATTTGTAATTATTTCTTGACGATACTCATTATTTCTGGAGTAAAATTGAATCTCATTCTTTTAACTTGCATTTCTCTAATGACCACAGATGTTCAGCATTTTTTCATGTATTTATTAATCATTTATACTTCTTCTGAGAAGTACGTATTCATTTCAGTTGCCCATTTTTTGGACTGGGTCTTTTGTTTTGGGGGTCTAATTTTTTTTTTTTTTAGCTTTTTATATATTCTAGATATTAGTCATCTTTTTGATAAATAGCTGACAAATTTTTTTCCTCTTCTGTAAGTTGTCTCTTTACACTCTTGGTTGTTTCTTTTACTGTGCAGAAGCTTTTTAATTTGATATGATCCCATTTGTTATTCTGGATGTTATTTCTTGCACAATTGAAGTTCAGTTTGGAAAGTCCTTGCCTGCATCTATGTCTTCAAGAGTTTTACCTATTTTGCTTTGCATGGCGGTGAATGCCTATAATCCCAACACTCAAGAGGCTAAGGCAGGAAGAGTAATACAAGTTTGAGGTCAGCCTGGGCTACATAGTGAGTTCAAGGCCAGCCTGAACTGCGTAGCAAGACCCTATCTCAATAAAAATAAAGAGTTTTACCTATTTTATTTTCCAGCACATTGTTTCTGCTTTGACATTTAGATATTTGATCCATTTGGATTTTAGTTTAATACCTGCTGAGACATACAGGTCTAGATTCAGTTTTCTACATGTGGATAGCCAGTTTTCTTAACACCATATGTTAAAGAGGCTATCTTTCCTCTGCCAAAAGTATTTGGCCCCTTTGTCAAAGATAAGATAACTGAGTGTGCCTGATATTTCTGTACCCTCTGTTCTGTTCCATTGATCCACATGTCTGGATTTTGGGTTTTTCTGTTTCGTTTTGTTTTTTGCCAGTACCATGCTGTTTTTATCACTGTAGCTTTATAATATAACTTGAAATCTCAGACCATGATTCCTCCTTACTTTGCTCGTTTCCCAGGATGGCTTTCACTACTCTAGGTCTCTTTTGGATCCATAGGAATTTCAGGATTGTTTCCTCTATTTCTGTGAGGAATGCTGTTGGTATTTTGTTGGAATTGCATTAAATCTGTATATTAGTTTCAGAACTATGGCCTTTTTGAAAATACTTGTTTTGGGCCGGCGAGATGGCTCAGCGGCGTAAGCGCCTGCATGGCAAGTGCGAGGGCCCGAGTTCGACTCCCGGAACCCACATACAAAAAAAGGGCCGGTGATATTGCTCAGCAGCACAAGCGCCTGCTGGCGCGTGAGGTCCTGAGGTCGACCCCTGGTACCCACAAAAAAAAAGAAAGAAAGAAAATATTGGTTCTGCCTATCCAAGAACAGGTGATATCTTTCAGTTTTATGATGTCCTCTTAGAACTTGTTTTTCAACTGTAGTTTTCATTATAAAGGTTTTTCACTTCTTTAGTGGGTTAATTCCTGAGTATTTGATTTCTCTTGATGCTATTATGAATGGTATTGTTTTTCTAATCTCTTTCTCAGTGAGTTCATTATTGGGGTGTACAAGAGCACTTTTGGTTTCTATGTGTTGATTTTGTATCCTGCTGCAATACTGAATTTGTTTATTAATTCTAGGGTCTTCTATGTAGAGGATCATGTCACCTGCAAATGATGATAATTTGACTTCTTCCATTCCTATACATATCCCTTTTATTTCTTTCTCTTGCCCGATTGCTCTGGCTAATATTTTTAGGACTGTGTTAAACAGGAATGGTAATAGTGGATATTCTTGCCTTATTCCTGATTCTAGAGGGAAAGCTTTCAGCTTTACTCCCATTTAATATGATATTGACAGTAGATTTGTTATAAAAAGCTTTGATCAGGTTGAGATAATGTCCTTCTATACCTATTTTCTTCAGGGTTTTTATCATGAATCAGTATAAGGTTTTGTCAAAGGCTTTTTTTGTATCTATGGAGATGATGATGATGTGGTTTTTATCCTTGATTCTGTTTATGTGATAGATTACATTTATTGATTTGTGTATGGGTTGAACCATCCTTGTATTCCTTGTTTCCCTGGGGATGAAGCCAACTTGGTCTCTGAAGTATGATCTTTTTGAGGATTTTTGCATGTGAATTAATTAAGGAGATGGCCTGTAGTTACCTTTTTTTGTTAAATCCCTGTCCAATTTTAGTATCAGGGTAATGCTAGCTTCCAAGAATTAGTTTGGTAGTATGTACTCCTTTCCTTGAAGAGTTTGAGGAGTATTTGCATTAGATCTTCAGTGAAGTTCTGCTGGAATGCTACGGTGAATCCATCATTTCCTGGGCTTTTCTTAGTTGGTAGAGTTTTTATTACCGTCTGTATTTTGTTGCCTGTTATTCATCTGTTCAGAGTTTTTATATCTTCTTGGTTCAATTTTGGTAATTCATATATTTCTAGGAATTCCTCCATTTTGTCTACCTTCTCCAATTTATTGGAACATTAGTTTTCGAAGTTATTCCTTATAACCCTCTAGATTTTGGTGGTATCCATTTTGATTCTGCCTTTTGTATTTCTAATTCTGTTGATTGAAGTTTTTTCTTTCCTCTTTTTTTTTTTTTTTTTTTTTTTGCTAAGTTTAACCTATGGTTTGTCAATTTTGTTCATCCTATCAACAAATCAACTCTTTTTTTTTTTTTTTTTAATTATGTGGGTACCGGGAACCAAACTCAGGACCTCGCACTTGCCAGGCAGGTGCTTGTGCCGCTGAGCAATATCACCAACTCAACGAATCAACTCTTGATTCATTGATCCTTTGTATTTTTTTTAGTCTCAATTTCATTAATTTTTACTCGGGTCTCTATAATTTATTTCCTTCTATTAATTTCAAGTTTAGATTGTTCTTACTTTTCTAGGAACTTGAGATGCATCATTAGGCTACTTAGGATTGCTTACCTCCTTTAATGTATATATTCACAGCTGTAAACTTCTCCCTTGGTATTGTATTCATTGTATCCCATAGATTTTGGCATGTTGTGCTTCCATTTTGATTCTGAAAACTTCCTAATTTCATCCCTGATTGCTTCTGTGATCGATTGATTATGTAGTAATGTATTGTTTAATCTTCATGTGTTGGTATATAATTTCTGTGGTTTCTTTTCCTATTGATTTCTAGCTTCATTCCACTATGATTTAATAATATGCAGATTATTTAAATTCTTTTGTGTTTATTTAGGCATGCTTTATGGACTAAGATATGGTCTATTTTTTAATAAGTTCCATGAGCTACTGAGAAAAACGTATATTCTGTTGTTGTTTAATGAAATGCTCTGTAGCTATCTGTTAAGTCCATTTGATCAATGCTGTGGTTTAACTCTGATATTTCTTTGTTAATTTTTTGTCTGATTGAACTGTCTAATTGTAACACTGGTGTGCTGAGGTCTCCTGTTATGATTGTATTAGTGTCTGTCTGTCCATTTATGTCCAATAGTTTTGTTTTGGATATCACTATACAAATTCTTGCTCTCTCTGAAACTACTTGTGTGATTTGCTTAAATGTTGCTTAAATATTAATGAATCTACCACTTTTTAACATGAAAAGATACAGGCTAATAAAATTATTCCTTCTTGATACCTTAAGGCAGAAAAGCTACACCAGCTGCCTTTGACTATATTATAACATTAAAATGCAAATAAATAAAAAGTAAAAGGGGCCGGTGAGATGGCTCAGCAGCTTAAGCGCCTGCCTTGCAAGCACGATGGCCCGAGTTCGACTCCCGGATCCCACATACGAAAAAGGGGCCGGTGATATTGCTCAGCGGCACGGGTGCCTGTTGGCGCCCGAGGTCCTGAGGTCGACCCCCCGGTACCCACAAAAAAAAAAAAAAAAAAGTAAAACCAGTGCCAGAAGTTGTGGCTCTTTGGCAGAGTCCTCTTCAGGATGTCTTTGTGTGCTGGCTCAAACCAGTACTTCCACACTTATCTCCAGCTCTGCTAACTGTCATTGTGGAGAAGGAGGCCCTTGTGCCTGCCTCTCTGTGTTCACCTCAAATCATTAGAGACTGTCGCAGCCTTGATCATGGGGACATTGACTCTGCCAATAAGGTAGCATGCTTTATCTTTGAATTTTCAGGATTAATGTCCGTATTGGCAGAAATAAGACCAAAGAATGACTTGGGGCATCCTTTTTGTGATAATTTGAGATCTGGAGATTGGATGATTGACTATGTCAGTGGCCGCCTTATTTCACGATCAGGAACTATTGCTGAAGTAAGTAGAGCTATATTCTAATCCAAATAAATAATCAAGGCCACATTAAGAATTATATTACTATGTCATGTATAATATTTATATGTTTTTTGAACCATTTTCTTCTGTATATCACCTTTCTGTTCTAATAAATGGAAGTTTTGTTAATGAAGTACCCCATAATAAAGTTACATGTTTAGATTCACCTCTTAAAATGTACCTTAAAATATCCCTAGACTGTAGACACACCAAATTAACTTTTAAAATTATTTTTGTAACAGGTTGGGAAATGGTTGCAGGCTATGTTCTTCTACTTGAAGCAGATTCCACGATATCTTATCCCATGTTATTTTGATGCTATATTAATTGGTGTATATACCACTCTTCTGGATGTAGCATGGAAGCAGATGTCAAGGTATATCCAAAAATGCTGGAGTAAATAGGCATGTTTATATAGAAAATTAATACAGAGTCACTTTATATATACTCTTAAAAGAACAGAGCATGAAGAATTGTCATAGGTGTAGACTGAAAAAGTTTTTAAGTAGTAGGTTTATTAGTCTCCTGTAGTCTGGAATATACAAAAACAAACTTACATATTAAAAATCTGAAAAAAAAAAAAATCTGTTCCAAAGCTGGGCCTATGGTGCATACCTGTAATCCTGGTACTTGGGGGCTGAGGCAGGAGCATTTCCCGTTCAAGGCCAGTGTGGGCTACACAGCGAGTTCAAAACCAGCTTGGGCTGCATAACACATTGGAGACTAGCCTGGCCTACATGACAAGACCCTGTCTCAAAAAGTGAGGGAAAAAAGAGTTCCATAAAACCAATAAAACATGGTGGCACGTGCCTGTGATCCCAGCACTTGGGAGGTTGAAGCAGGAGGATCACTGTGAGACTGAGGCCAGCCTGGGCTACAGAAGCGAGTTCAAGGCCAGACTGCGCTACATGGGAGACCCTGTTGCAAAAAAACAAAAAAAATGTTCTCAGAAGAATCAGTTTTATATCACTTGTTCCTGTTTATTCACTGACTTGTTAAAGTTAATTGATAAAAATTTTAGAATATATACACAAAGGGGTTTTTTTTCTTTTCTTTTCTTTTTTTTTTTTTTTTGATTTTTTGAGACAAGTTCTCACTATGTAGACAGGCTGTCCTTGAACTCACTTTGCAACCCAGCTGGCCCTGAACTCACAGAAATCCTCCTGTCTCAGCCTCCCAAGAGTTTTTATTTTCATCATTTAAAAGAAAGTTTATTTTGCTATTTTTATTAATCAGAATTGCCTTTTATGATGAAATTTCCTAAAATGAAACCACAGATTGAAATGTACCTATGAGAGCCACTAAATTGATTTGGGCATCATTTCAGAAAAAAATGAAACTTCAGCCCTACCATTTGTTTTATAACAAGCCTTGGGCTTAAAGCTAGCTGAAATAATGGGTGACATGAAAGCAGTTTTGAAATCTAGTCAAATTCAACATTCGTTTTTAAACTATATTGCCAAATTTGTATACATTTGTGTAAAAAAATCATTTGAAGGGAAAAACCCAAGTAAAATAAAAACTGCTAAAAAGTTTTGTATTTCTAGAATAATATTTCTAATTCCATCACTTTTATTATAGCTTTGTTCAGAATGGTTCAACATTTGTGAAACACCTTTCATTGGGTTCAGTTCAAATGTGTGGAGTAGGAAAATTCCCTTGTCTACCACTTCTTTCACCTTCACTGCTGGATGTGCCATATCGGCTAAATGAGATCACCAAAGAAAAGGAACAGTGCTGTGCTTCTCTGGCAGCAGGTAAGGGATTTCATAGAAGGTTATAATGTGTGGGCTGGTGATATAGCTCAGCGGCATAAGCGCCTGCCTGGCAAGCACGAGGTCCTGAGTTCAACTCCCAGTACCCGCATATTAAGGAAAAAAAAAAAAAAGAAGGTTATAATGTGTAAGGCAAAAATATTTAAAAGGGAATACTTATGGGGAAATGATTTTTTAATTTGTGATGTTACTCAACATTTTATATTATTGCTTAGTAAAATTTCATAGATACTTATAAAAATAACGAACATACTTACTATTTAATTATAGCTGTACACCAGGCATTTATGTGTCTTTTCTATTTTGATTGGCTAATTCTTTTCTACTGTAGATGTGTTTTTTCCAACTGTTGACATTTCATATTTTTTGAACCCAAATATAGTTTACTGCCTTTTCCTTATATTTCTTACCCAGTTGAAAAAAAAGAAAAAAAACTTGCAATTACTATGAGATCATTTAAAGGTATTCTGCAAGTTGCAGTATACAAAACAAATGTTAAATAATTTTTTATTATGTATCTAATTGCTGTCAGATACTTTCAGCCAAATTTACTGGCATCCTTTCCTGCAAGTAGATTTAAAATGTTAATCAAGTAAGCAAAAGAGGCTAAAGAACAGACTTTTCTTTTTCTTTATAAATTTCCACTACATCTCTAGAAAATACTTGTATTTGAGGCCACTGAAGTTTAGAGCTCTCTAAACTAATATATAAAAATTATAGGAAGAAAGTAATATTGTGTATATGGCTCCCTCTGTTAAACTTAAATTTCCTTAAATTTACATCTGCTTAGACCAGATGAAAGACTTCACAATACCCAACAATTAAAATAGAAATTATCTTTTCACTTAGAATGGTCATAAAAATACAAAAAACTTGGTTTTAGGTCTGGGAATATAACTCATTGGTAGAATACTTCATAGTATGCATGAGATCCTAGGCTCCGCAACTCCGCAAAAAAATTTAAAACTTAAATTTAAAAATATTTTAAAAAGGAATGAAATCAAAAATTTTAATTTTATAATTGTGTTTCGCATTTTTGCTTGACTGATTTCTTTCTAGTACCATTTACTCCCCTGTGAATCTATCCAGTATGCAATGAAACTAAACTGGTCCATTGTGGGAAAAAGCAAATGTGACAAATTTAGGTTTTAGAGTCTACTTTTTAATCTTTTGGGTTATATACTGCTGTTGTTAAACATCTCCAAAATATATTCATTTATTTGTAAATCATACTGACATGAATTATAATATTTGCTACATGTGTATATCAGGTACAATAAATAAATATAAATAGATGTTTTGGTATTTAGTTCTAGTATCCCAAGAGAGTATTTTGCCTAACCAACACTGGCAAAAAATAGGACTATCCTGAGATTTACAGATAAGATTTTTAGGGATTCATTTTAAGATGGAAGGGAATGTTTTCTTTGATGATGATATTGGAAAATTTTCTTAATTCTGAACTTCTATAATAATTGACAAAGTAGAAATCACTCCAGATGCTGGGCATGGTGGCACATATCTGTAATCTCAGCACTTGAGAGGCTGAGACAGAAGGATGGCTGTGAGTTTGAGGCCAGCCTGGGCAACATAGTGAGTTCAAGGCCAGTTTTAACTACATAGTGAGATCCTGTCTCAAAAAACAAACAAAAAGAAAAAGAAATTACTCTAAATATTTATATGCTCTACAGGATGTGTAGTCTGAGAGGTCAAAAAGTTAATATAAACATTTCCACATATCAATGCTAGAGATTTTATAGTTTTTACTTTTCCAAAAAGACAGACTGTGTATATTTTAGGACATACCAATTCAAACTCACCCTCAAATCTATCTATACACATGTTACATATAAGAAGTTAAGTGGGCTAAAGTACTAGGAAGTTTGTACAGAATATTATGTATGTGTTAGATATTGTCATCGTCCTCATCATCGAAGTTACCGACTGTCAACCATATATAATACATAGTGTGTTTGGGGAAATTTTGTACTGCCACATTGGAAATAACATAGAAAAAAAATGCCCTTAGTTCTGATCTTTCTTAATGGAAGAAACTAATGTCTAATCCCCTATAAAGTGAAGGCCCCAATTAGCAGAAATTTAAATTGTGAAGTACACTTAGCAATGCCAAAATTTTCTTTTATTTTAGTCAAATTCTTTCACTTCTGAATTTACATTTTAGCATTAGTCTCTTATTTGTTCAACAGATATGTATAGGGATATATAATATAACAGTTACGATTTTCAGTGAATAGATGTACATGACGAGCAAGGCAGATAAAGTTTCTGTCATCATGGGTCTTATTTTCTGCTGGGGAGATACTGTCATTCAACGAACAGATAGCAGATAAGTAGAATACAGTACTTGCCTAGCAGGAGCAAAGCCCTGGGTTGAATCCCCAGCATGGGGAGAGGGGGCATCAAACTCAATTTAAAAGTAAAATTTTAGATTTTTTTCCATTAATCATCCTATTTTGCCTCATGCATAAATGTTGCAGTTACTTGGAATGTTTACATTATTTATCGTGTATAGTCCTTGTTTCCATCTATACAAACTGTTTCTATGAAAATATAACACTTTTTTAAATTAATTTTTTTATGTGGGTACCAGGAGTCGAACTCAGGACCTTGAGCAGGCACTTGTGCCACTGAGCAATATCACTGGCCCTTTTTTTCCTTTATGTGGGTTCCGGGAGTCAAACTCAGGACCTCGTGCTTGCCAGGCAGGCGCTTATGCCGCTGAGCTATCTCACCGGCCCTTAAATTAATTTTTAATTGATAAAAATTATATATATTATGTATAAAGTTTAACACTGTAAGTTGTTTTAAGTTAATTGAAAATTTAGTAATAAATTTTGAGTGTAGAATATAGATTAATAAACTATTAGGTATCATTCAGGTAACTAGTTCATGTTCAGCTTTATTTATTGTCCTTAAATCAAGGTAGAATCTTTTTAGGTATATAATTAATATTATATTGTGCTACTTTATGTGTTAAATATTTCATTTCTGATTTTAAGCTTTTAATTTATTAAAAGCAACTTTATCTGTGTTTAAAGACACATTCAGAGCTGGGCATGGTGGAGCACACTTGTAATCCCAGCCCTAGAAGGCTGAGGCAGGAAGATCACCACAAGGTGCAGGGCAGCCTGGACTGCATAGTGGGTTCACGACCAGCTTGAATTATATAGCAAGACGTTTCCTCAAAAAAAAGACACATTCAAGTCAATTCAGTTAAGTATCCCTTTCTAGCTCAGGTTCTCAAGGCTAAAGATACATAGCCCAGTGGCAGAGTGCTTGCCTAGCATGTAATACTCTGGGTTTGATCCCTAGCACCACAGAAAAATGGGGAAAAGGAACCTCAGCAACTTTTACTTCATCTCCTTGGGGTCACATACTCCTTTAAGAATCTGATATGACTACAGAACCTCATTCCATAAAAGTTAATCTAAGTATAGACATACATGTTGCAGTTAATTTAAAAGGGTTTGCCAACTCCTTGTAGCCTGTCCTTTTACCCCAGGTTTAGAATGACTGTTCTGTACTAATGTTGTTCATAGGTTTGCATGCATTACGATTAACATATTATTTTGTTGTCTCTTCTGCTAGGCTTACCTCATTTTTCTGCCGGTCTTTTCCGTTGTTGGGGAAGAGATACTTTTATTGCACTTAGAGGTCTTTTGCTGGTTACTGGACGCTACTTAGAGGCCAGGTAAGGAGATCTAAAAAGTTGCAGTGCAAATTTATGTCCCAGTGTTTTGTTTTGTTTTTTTAATGTGGGTACCAGGAGTCGAACTCAGGACCTTGCGCTTGCCAGGCAGGCGCTTATACCGCTGAGCTATCTCACCAGTCCTGTCCCAGTGTTTTTTACATGTCCTTCAAACTTTCTTTCTTATCCACCTATTAACAACATTTGAAAGCTATGTTTTCCTTATGTGTTTTTTGTTTTATTTTTCGTATATTCATTTAATAGGATCATAGAAGATAATTTTAAAGGAGGAAAAAATCTTTGACGTTAGTAAATTCTGATCTTTCATATTAAGGTTAGGTTATCTTCAGCATTTGCAAATTTATTTCAATAAAATAAAATTTCGTGACTGTTTTATGCCGTGTATAATAAAGGCATTGCTGGCTCTTTGAATCTTACAGAAAAATAATTCAGGTTTTCCTTTATTTGTTTTCAGGCCTTACAACCTCCAGTTTTATGTTTTCTACACTAAAAATGATGTTTTCTTATGTCTCAGTAATATAAACAAATTTATAAGAGATTGCAAAGTTCTGCAGCAATGCCTCTCAAAGCAGTACTGTTGCCATCATCTGAGAATTTGTTAGAAATGCAAATCCTTGGTCCCTATGCAAACCCCCTGAATCCACACTTTGAGGTGAGGCGATTGGGGGTGCTAGGCAGAAACTTGGCTTCACAAGGTTTCCAGGTAATTATCAGCAACCTGAACGTGAAGTTCAAAAACACAGTTCTGCACATTAAAACTTTTAGCAAAAAAGCATTTACTGTATATGACACCTTATTTTGATGCTGTCAGAAGAATAACTGAAAATTTCCTCTTTAAATGCCAACAGTTTTTCTTGTCATTTTAAAATTAAAATGTCAGCTGGGTGTGGTGGCACACACCTGTAATCCCAGCACTCAGGAGGCTGAGCCAGGAAGATTGTCATGAGTTTGAGGCCAGCCTAGAGTACATACCAAGACCCTATCTCAAAACAACAACAATAAAAACAATAAAGCTGAAATGTCTGTGGGCATTTAAAGGGAATTACAGGGCTGGTGGTACAGCTCAGTGGCATAAGCGCCTGCCTGGCAAGCACAAGGTCCCAAGTTCAACTCCCGGGACCCGCATATAAAAAAATAAAATAAAAATAAAATAAAAGGAATTACAGCCAGGTATGGTAGCAGTTGGGAGGCTGAGGCAGGAGGATTACTGTGAATTCAAAGCTAGCCTGGGCTACATAGTAAGTTCAAGGCCAGTCTGAACTACACAGCGAGACCCTGTCTTGAACGAACGAACGAATGAACAAAGGAAAGAAAGGAATTACATTCTTCCTTGCTAACCTAGTATATAAGATCTTTTTTAATTGTCTTAAGTTATAATTATGGGGTGGGGCTACCAAAATTTACAAGATGTTTGATTCTTCCCCCAAGTGTTCCTAAAATGACTGATTAAGAAGTAAGAAATGGGGCCGGTGAGATGGCTCAGCGGCATAAGCACCTGCCTGGCAAGCACGAGGTCCTGAGTTTGACTCCCAGTACCCACATAAAGGAAAAAAAAGGGCCAGTGATATCGCTCAGCAGCACAAGTGCCTGCTGGCAAGCCCGAGGTCCTGAGTTTGACTCCCAGTACCCACATAAAAAAAAAGCAAATAAAGTAAGAAATGGATGACCATAGCACACAGTATAGTAGTTAAGAACTAGGCCTTTGGGCCATAGTGCAAGCTTCTGTTTCCACATTAGCAAGTGACAAATCACTTCCTTTCTTCATGCTTTCTATAAAATAGTTGTCGTATTCGCTTACTGAGCTGGTGGGCATTAAATGAGCTCATGCTGTTAAATATCCAGAACAGTATCTGCCACATGCTGAACATTCTATAAATGTTAGCGTTTGTAATCATTGTGATTGTTGTGTGGGCTTTTACTTCCCACTTGTGTGTGTCACTGGATGGTGCCCAAGAGGGTTTCCAAAGTGGAGATGGGGAGCCTGCGCCCACCCCACCCATGGGGTAGGTTGTAAGTTTGCTGACTTCAGTCTCAGAAAAGGAGTTTTCAAGACTTGTCAGTGAGAGGCATAAAGAAATTTATTAGGCAGAATTTAAAAGGCACATGCTCAAAGAGAATAGAGTGTGGGCCCTTCAGAGAGGCCTGGAGCTGGGTATATTTATGTAGTCTTACGGGCTTTCTTCAGGGTGTTTGATCCAGGATGTGTATTACTGTCTGTCAGGTTACCCCTCAGGCAGGCTGTGTTAGAATGTGAACTGTTTACATGTGCGTGAAGCCCAAATATGCTGCCCTCTTTCTGTGGGAAGAAGCATAGTTTATAGGTGAAAAGCACAGGCCCAGACTTACTGTGTCTTTTAAGATCCTTAGGAATTTTTTTTTTTTTTGGTACCGGAAATCGAACTCAGGACATTGCACTTGCCAGGCAGGTACTTGTGCCGCTGAGCTATATCCCCAGCCCTAGGAATTTTTTTTTAAATGTGTTTCCTGAAAGGAAAAAAAGGCTTGAGTAACTTTGGGTCCTAAATCTACAGTTCTTAAAAGTATAATTTTTAAATTATAAATTTTTTTTATATAACTAGATCATGGATCAGCGAATTATGGCCTGTCACCTATATTGTAGGAACTGTGGGCAAAGAACAGATTTTACCTTTTTAAAGAGTCATTTTTAGCCAGGTGTGGTGGCATATACTTCTAATCCCAGCACTCAGGAGGCTGAGGCAGGAGGATCACCGTAAGTGTGAGGGCAGCCTGGGCTACATAGTGAGTTCAAGGCCAGCGTAAACTACACAGCAAGACCCTTCTTAAAAAAACCCAAAAAAATAAAAAATAGAGTCATTTTTAAAAAAAGAAGAAGAAAATAGCTGGGCATGGTTGCACACACCTATAATTCCAACACTTAGGAGATTAAAGAGGATTTGAGTTTGAAGCTACCCTGGGTGGGCTACATAGTAAGTTTAAGGCCAGCTTGGACTGCATAGTATGATCTCTCAAAACCAAAACAAAACAAAAAGGGACAGGAAGAATATCTGTCAGAGAGTATGGCTCACATAGCCTAAAACACTTACTCTCTGACCCTTTACAGAAAAAAAGATCTTGATGATTCCCAGAGGATAGTGAATTTTCAGGGTAGAGCTACCTGCTATAAACTTTTAGATTCAAATAGCTTTCTCAAACAAAAAAACATTTTTTGAGACAAAGTCTCACATGTAGTTCAGGCTGGTCTTAGACTCCAGTGGAGCCCAGGCTGGCCTTGAACTCTCAGCAATCCTCCTGCCTCAGCCTCCTAAGTGCTGAGGCACAAACAAAATTTATTTCTTGCTTGTAGTTCATGATGGGAGTTTAGTAGGCTGCTTTCCTCATAATGATTTAGAGACAACGTATTTCTTCCACCTAGGGAATCTGCCATTGTCTAAGGCCTCTAAATCCTTTCCAGTTAGCTAGCAGAAAGGAAGAGAGAGCCTGGGGAAAACACATCTGTTTTCTGTACACTTAATATACATCAGTTCCATTCACATTCTGTTGCCTACAATACAGTCATCTAGCCATAACCCACTGGGAGGTTGGTTGGGAAATGTTGAAAAACATTTTGGTAGGCATATAGCTATCTCTACCACAAATGATTCTCCTTCCTTCTTCTGTAGAGGTAGGTGTTCATCCATCAGAGGTCTTTTTATTCAACTTTCATGTATATGACATTGTTCTGATAGTTAATATTGGTAGCACTGTAACCTGTTATTAATTTGGAGTGTCATTGTGCATATTGACACCTCTATACTTTAAAAATAAAAATTTTCCTATTGCACGATTATTAATTATTTAAGAGGTGGGCATTAGACTGACACATAGAACTAATAAAATTTCTGAAAGGTTTAGTTAAAAATCACTAAAAGCTGGACATCTTAAATGACTTTTTCCAAGGTCATACAGATCGCAAACCTAGGATTTAGACTTCAACCCTCTTGTTTTGTAGTAATTTCATGTTCTTTCTAGAATGTCATGTCCTCTTACAAGCTAAGTTTTCATTTGGTATGTGATAGTAGAATGATACTTTAAAAGATAAACTGTCTGGCCGGTGAGATGGCTCAGCAGCTTAAGCACCTGCCCGCAGGTGCGAGGGCCCGAGTTCGACTCCCGGAACCCACATACGAGAAAGGGGCCGGTGATATCGCTCAGCGGCACGGGCGCCTGCTGGCGCGCGAGGTCCTGAGGTCGACCCCCCGGTACCCACAAAAAAAAAAAAAAAAAAGATAAACTGTCAGCCGGGTGTGGTGGCGCACGCCTGTAATCCCAGCACTGGGGAGGCTGAGGCAGGAGGATCGCTGCAAGTTCGAGGTCAGCCTGGACTAAAAAATGAGTTGAAGGCAACCTGAACTGCATAGTGAAACCCTGTCTCAAAAAGACCAAAAAAGATTTTTTTAATTAAAAAAAAAAAAAGATAAACTGTTTTTGACCAGTTTTTAAACATGTTTTTCAAGGTCAACTTCTACCTGTTTGTTTTCTTATATATTTGCTTTGCTCTTGATAGCTGCTTTTTAAAATAATACCTTTCATGTCTGATAGTTACTTGGATTTTGAAATGCCATGGATTTCAAAAGTAGAATCTAGAACTGTGAGGGACTTAAAAAAATCACCCAGTTCCTGACTCCACAGATGAAAAACCTCTTCCAGAGAGGATGAGTCACACAGATTGTTAGGGGAGCAGCCATGGCTAGGAGTCAGGATTTCTTACTTTTAATTAGCGCTTATTCTACTGTAAGTGGTTATAATATGATAGAATAAGCACTGATAAAAAGAAATATGGGTGGGTTAAAAAATGCATCCAAGGGCTGGTGAGATAGCTCAGTGGCATAAGCGCCTGCCTGGCAAGAGCGAGGTCCTGAGTTCGACTCCCGGTACCCACATTAAAAAAAAAAATGCATCCAAAATAAAGTCATCAAAAGTAACCATTTTTTGTCTTTAACTGTTTATTTTCATTTCAAATGATCCACTTAATTATGTTGTTTTAGGAATATTATTTTAGCGTTCGCTGGTACTCTGAGGCATGGTCTCATTCCCAATCTCCTCGGTGAAGGAGTTTATGCCAGATACAATTGCCGGGATGCTGTGTGGTGGTGGCTGCAGTGTATTCAGGATTACTGTAAAATCGTCCCGAATGGTCTAGACATTCTCAAGTGCCCAGTTTCCAGGATGTATCCAACAGATGATTCTACTCCTTTGCCTGCGGGTACACTGGTAAAAATAATTTCTTCCCAAAATATGATTTCTGTTTTTTAACATAAAATAAATATAACTAAGAATCTGACTCTTACGAATTATTCAGGGCCGGTGAGATAGCTCAGCGGCATAAGCACCTGCTGGCAAGTGCGAGGTCCTGAGTTCAACTGCTGGTACCCACATTAAAAAAAAAAAAAAAAAGAATTATTCAAATATCAACATTTATTAAACACGTGTTGTTACTATGAGAAATCGCAGAGTTAAGACTTGCTCCTTGCCTGAAGAGCATGAAGCATGGTAGAAGAGTCAATGTGTAAATAATCATTGCAAAAAGATGTAAAGAAAGTGCTATGTAATCTCCTAAGAGAGAGCTAGTAGGTGGGTTTCAGGAAGAGCTTCAGAAAGTAGTTAAAACTTTGCCTAAATTGAGCCTTGCATGTTAAGTAGGGTTTCAAGAGAGATGAGGCAGGTTTTCAGGAGATAATGAAGAGGAGAGGATAACGAAGCACAGTGGATTGAAGCGCTGGTTAGGGCAAACTGTGCAGTATAATTTGGCTTTTTGGCAGGACACCTGCAGAGGAGTGAGAGAAAGTGGAAAGAGTGTAGAGGCCTTGATAACCAATCCAGGGAACTCAAAATTTATCTTACAAAAAGTGGAGAATGGATAAACATTTTTGAGTGGTTTTTTTTCCCAATGAGGAATGTACAATGATTACACATTGCCTGCTTCTGACCTGCTTTTGTTATAATTTATTTGTATGGCTTTGGGCAAGGCTGAAGGCTTTTACAGGGCTAGTATATGTATGTGTCTCCATGATGTTTATATCATGAAGGACTCAAAAAAAATTTGACAATAAGTTTTTTTTATCTATCTTCTGTTGTCAACTGACACGTTTTGGTTATATGACTATGGACTCAGGTTGTCAGGCAGGTATTTATTTTGCACATAACTAATTTTTGTCATAATTTGGCAAAAATTCCACAGCATTTTAAAAATGTTTTGTAACATTTTACAATTACTAGCAGAATTTTTATGAGAGTTTTGATTTTATTTAGGGTTTTTTAATGAAATATAATTAAATATAACAGGACTCTAAACATTTTGCTTCTGCCCATTTTCACCTTATTTTTAAAAATATAATTATGTCTTCCTATACATCATCCTAGTGTAACATTTATTAGTTATATGGATAAAGAAAATTACTTACTCTATATATTTACTAAGGATATTTTCTTTCTTCTTTTTTTCTTTTTTTTGGAACCGGGAATCGAACTCAGGACCTCACGCTTGCCAGGCAGGCGCTGTGCCGCTGGGCTATATCCCCGGACCTACTAAGGATATTTTCTGAAGTCACTATAGATCCCCAAATTTAAGAGCATCACTTTTACACATAATTGACATAATTTATCCACATTACCTATGTATGCAAATGAGTAAGATCAGCTACACTAAATTAAAATTTATGTGCTAGATGACAAGCTAGGTTTATTTATTATTTATTACTGTAACAGAAATTATACATGTTCATTAGCTTTATTCTCATGTATCAGCAAATGTACAAATTATTTTATGTCAAATATCTGAATAGTTAAAACTACTAATGTTAGATATTCATATGCCACACTGTGTTACTTGATGGATGGAACTCAGTTCTCCAGCTACCCCAATGCAAAGGGAAGTATCTGTTTCCACACTACTTTATTGTGGGGTTTGGGTACTATAAAGAAGAGTGTAACTTTAACAAAAGTAACGTCCATGATGTCTCGAACAGGATCAACCATTGTTTGAAGTGATACAAGAAGCTATGCAAAGACATATGCAGGGCATACAGTTCCGAGAAAGAAATGCTGGTTCACAGATAGATCGGAACATGAAGGACGAAGGTACATACCTAACTCCATAGTAAAAATGTACTGATGCAGTGAAATTAAACCTTGTAAGTGTACTTCATAGTAAAAATGTACTGATGTGGTGAAATTAAACCTTGTAATCGTTCGTTTACATCACAGATATCTGGGTGTAAAACCTCAGGCTATAACAATGGAAAGATTAACACACTCGGGCTTCACAGGTCACACCTGTAATCCCAGCTACTCAGGAGCTGAAGAAGGTAGTTGCAAGTCCCAGGCCAGTCTGGGCAACTTAGCAAGACCTTGTCTCAAAATAAAAAATAAGGGTCGGTGAGATGGCTCAGCGGTGTAAGCGCCTGTCTGGCAAGCGCAAGGGCCCGCGTTCGACTCCCAGAACCCACATACGAAGAAAGGGCCGGTGATATCGCTCAGCGGCACGGGCGCCTGCTGGTGTGCGAGGTCCTGAGGTCGACCCCTGGTACCCACAAAAAAAATAAATAAATAAAATTAAAAAGTAAGAAGGGCTGAAGATACAGCTCAGTGATAGAGCACCCTTGGGTTCAATCCCCAGAACCACAAAAAAAAAAAAAAAAAAAAAAAAAACACATTCCCGATCTCACAACATTTTTTATCTTTTTCAGCCAATTTCAAGGATAATATTGGTGGTTGCAGTTTATGATCACAATATTTAATGCCACGAATTGAGTGCTTACCATGTGCTAAGCATTGCTCTAACCTCCTTTTCTGTGTTCTTCCCATTTAACACTCCCAAGAACGTTGAAAATGAGGTATATTTTTCCCATCGTTTTGTTTTGTTTTGTTTTCTTGAGACAAGGTCTCACTGTGTAGTATAGGCTGGACTTGAACTCGCGGGGATCGTGTCTCAGCCTCCCAATGCTGGGATTACACCCGTTACCACCACACCCAGCTATTGTTCTCATTTTTACTGACTGAGGAGTCTAAAGCGTAGCTTGCTCAGTGTCACACAGCAATGGAGTAGCACAGGCAGGAATTCAACCACGGTCTGTCTGTTCCTGTGACCTTGACTCATATAAGATACATTTTCTAGAAAGGGTTTACTTGTATATCAAGTAAAAATAAATAGCCATTTTCAAAGTTCTTTTGAGTTCATCATATTTCTCATTTTACAGCCTGTCATTACTAGGCAATGCAAGGCTAATAGTTTATTTCATTTTTCTCATTCCTTGTAATCATTCTAATGAGTTTGCTGTGTATTTAGTTTTGTAAACACATATACAGACATGTAAACTATATATTGTTTAATATGCATGTAGATTTTTTACTTTTGTAATTTAAAAAGAATTGGGGATTCATAAAAGTTTCAAAAATAATATGTAGCGTTCCATGAACCCTTCACCCGGCTTCCCGCAACAGGAATATCTTAAGTAACTGAAGTACAATATCAAAACCAGAAAATTGACGCCTGTATGATACTATTAACCAGATTATAGGCTTTATTCCGTTTGCACAGTTCTTACATTAATCTGTCTGGGACTGGGTAGGTGGGTGTGTGTTTGTAGCTCTGTACAATCTCACCCCACGTGTGGCTTCAGGTACAATCAAGATACAGAGCCAGTCCATCACCACTAAGATCTTTGTGTGCCCCTTAAATCACAGCCACCCACTCTACCCCCAGCCCTTGTCTCTGGTAGCTTCTAATCTGTTTTGCCTCTCTATAGTTTTGTCACTTGGTGAATATTATATAAATTGAATTACATAGTTTGTAATCTTTTGAGTGTTTTTTTTTTCCCCCACTAAGCATCATGCCCTTGAGATCTGTCCAAGTTATTGTATGTATCAGTAGTTTATCCTTTTTTATTGCTGAATAATACTTTCTTTTAGGGATATGTCAGAGTTATTTAACCATTCATCAACTGAAGGACATTTGGGTAGTTTCCATGTCATGATGAATGCAAAATGAATGTTTCTTATATAGATTTTTGCATTTATAGGTTTCCATTCCTCAGAGATAAATGCCCAAAAACATGAATCAGTCCTACAGTAAGTGATGTTTTATTTTATGAGAAATACCAAATTATTTTCCAGAGTGGTTATGCTGTTGCAGAATCTGATACCAAACCAAATGGAAGACTCTTTGCACCAAGGAGTTGGAAGGCAACTTTTATTTAATGCTGGCGGGCTAGTGGAAACTAGGATTCCAAAAACACCAGCCCTGGCTCAGAGCAAAACAAAGACTTACATATGTGTGTAAGCAGAAAGTACAAAAGCTGATAACAGGTTATTTTATAATTGGTTACATACATTTGGTCATTTGTTGTTTGGTAGTTTCATTCTGGGCAGTTTTGTTGGGGCGGGAGTTGTTTATCATAAAGTGGGAAAGTCTAGGGAGGGAGCTGGGGCTGAGTGGGTGAGTAGAATCAAGCATGTCCTTGGCTGGTTAGTCTGAGGAGAAAGTCCTTGAAGCAAGATACATTTACAGGCTGGGTAGTGCAGCTGGGCTAAGTTATCTCTGAGTTGTAAAAACGACATAGTGTTTATGGCTGAGTCTGACAGTCTAACCCTGAGATGGGCTGAGCCTGCATATCCCGTCTTAACATAGTGTCAGGCTGTTAACCCCAAAACTTCCGCCACAATGCCATTTTACAATCCCACTGAGCTGGGTGTGGTGGCGCACGCCTGTACTCCCAGCACTTGAGAGGCTGGAGCAGGAGGATCACAGTGAGTTTGAGACCAGCCTGGGCTACATAGAGAGTTCAAAGCCAGCCTGAATTGCACAGCAAGAGCCTGTCTCAAAAAAAAAAAAAAAATACAATCCCACTGGCAAACTGGAGCAATCCAATTTCTCCATAGCTTACATCTCATACTTTTTCTTAGTTGTTCTGATGGTTGTTCAGACCACTATACATTATATATATATATATATATTTTTTTTTTTTTAATGCGGGCACCGGGAGTCGAACTCAGGACCCCATGCTTGCCAGGCAGGCTCTTACGCCGCTGAGCTATATCACTGGCCCAACATTATGGTGTTTTTTTTTTGTTTTGTTTTGTTTTGTTTTTTGTGGGTACCGGGGGGTCGACCTCAGGACCTCGCGCGCCAGCAGGCGCCCGTGCCGCTGAGCGATATCACCGGCCCCTTTTTTCGTATGTGGGTTCCGGGAGTCGAACTCGGGCCCTCGCACTTGCCAGGCAGGCGCTTAAGCTGCTGAGCCATCTCACCGGCCCCAACATTATGGTTTTAATTTGCATTTCCTTAATATTAGACATCTTTTCATGTGCTTTCCTGCCATCCATTTTTCCTCTTTTCTGAAATGTGCTTGACTTTTGCCCATTTTCAAATTGGATTGCTAGAGGTTTTTAACTACTGAGGATTATTTTAATACTGTTAGAAAATTTTGATAATAAAATTTGCCAGTTTAGCCATTTGTAAATGTACAGTTCACTGGCTTTAAGTACATTCACATTGTTATGCAGCCATCACTGTTCATCTCCAGAATTTATTTACCATCCCAAACTGAAACTACCCAGGAAACAGCAATTCCTTATTATACCTTTCCCTGGCTCTTGGAAATTACTGTTCTAATTTCTGTCCCATGATTTTGATTATCTAAGTATATCAGTTCAATTTCTGTTGCTATAACAAAATACCCAAGGCTGGGTACTTTATAAAGAAAAAAATGGGTTGTTTATTTAGTTTACAGGTTTTGAGGCTGAAAGTCTAAGATCAGTCAGCCCTGTTGGTTTGACCTCTGGCGAGAACCCCCTTAGCTACATCACGTCACGGCAGATGGCCTAATGATGGGACTGCATGTAACTGTAAGAGATGATATAGCAAGACAGGAAACTAGAGAGATTCAGGGGTCAGACTCGCTTTTTCATAACTACCCTTCTTGTGGAAACTCACTCACTCTGTGAGAATATCATGAATCTCCAGTGACCAAACCATCTTTCAAGAGGCCTAACCTCTCATTACTACCATCTTATAAGCCGGTCATGGTGGCACATACCTGTAATCCCAGCACTTGGGAGGCTGAGGCAGGAGGATTGCTATGAGTTCAAGGCCAACCTGGGTTACATAGTGAGTTCAAGGCCACACTGAACTACATAGCAAGACCCTGTCTCAAAAAAAAAAAAAAAATGACCATGTTAGGTACCAAGCTTCCAAAACATGAAATTGGGTGGATGAGGGAGACACACATCCAAACTATAGCATCTGCGTATCTCATATAAATGAAGGGATATTTGTCCCTTGTTTCTGACTTACTTCATTTAGTATACTTTTAGAAAGATTTAACCGGGTTATAGTATATGTCAGAATTTCGTTCTTTTTTTGGCCCTTTTTTATTGTGATAAAAATCTAAAATTAAACTTACCATCATAACCATTGTTAAGTGTGCAGCTCAGCAGTGTTAAGTGTATCCACATTGCTGTGCAGAAGATTTCTAGAACTTTTTCATCTCGTAAGGCTGAAACACTATCCCATTTAACATTAGTTTCTCCTCTTCCCTTCCCACTCCCCAAGATCTTAGCGAACACCTTTCTACTTTTTGTTTTTATGATTTTGACATTAGATATTTCATAGGAAATCATACAGTATTTGTTCTTCTATCCTGATCTATGTCACTTACCTTAAATTTGTGACAGAATTTCCCCCTGAATTATTTTTCATTGCCTGTGTATGTACCACATTTTCTTTATCCATTCTTCAGCTAGTACACATTTGGTATACTTCCGCTTTTTGATTTTTGTGACCAATACTGCAGCGAACATGGATGTGCAAATATCTCTTCAAGATCTTGCTTTTAGTTCTTTTGGATATATACCCAGAAGTGTAATTGATAATCATATGGTAATTTTATTTCTAAAGTTTTGAGGAACCTCTCTTATGTTTTTCATAATGGCTACACCACTTATACTCACTAACAGTACACAAGTATTCCAGTTTCTCTGCATCTACTCCAACACTAGAGATTTTCTGGTGTTTTGTTTTGTTCTGTGGCTATCCTAATGAGTTTAAGACGATACCTCATTGTAGTTTTGATTTTCATTTCCCTAAAGATTTGTGATGTTATGCCTATGTGGCTTTCCTCATGACAGCCTGCCCTATGTCCTCCGGGGTGTAGTTTTATCTTGCTTTTACCGCTTTGACTCAGCCCAAACTCGCTCTGCAGAGCCAGTTTCTCCCTCACTCTTCACGTTTTAGTTTTTCAAATAAACTTTGCCATTGGTTTTTGAGGGGAAAAAAAAGAGATTAATGACATGAGCATCTTTTCATGTGCTTCTTGGCCACATGTATCTCTTTATAGGTCTAGTCAAGCCCTTTGCCCATTTTTTAACTGGCTTTTTTGGGGTTTTTTGTTTGGGGGTTGTAGGGTTCTTTGTATATTCTACATACTAAACCCTTCTCAGATACACTTTGCAAATATTTTATCCTGCATGATAGATTGTCTTTTCCCTGTTGTAAGAGTGTCTTTTGATGCAGAAGTTTCTAATTTTGATGAGTCTAATTTATTTGTTCTTTTATTACCCATGCCTTTGGCCAAATATATTATAAAGCTATCATAAAAATGTTTCAAAGGGGCCGGTGAGATGGCTTAGCGGCGTAAGCGCCTGCCTGCCAAGCGCAAGGGCCCGAGTTTGACTCCCGGTACCCACATACGAAAAAAGGGCCGGTGATATCGCTCAGCAGCATGGACGCCTGCTGGTGCGCGAGGTCCTGAGGTCGACCCCCAGTACCCACACACACACACACACACACACACAAAAATGTTTCAAAGAACAATGATGTATTCCTACGTAATCTTCCAGTGACCTGAAGAGCCAAAACAATCATGAAAAAGAACAAAGTCAGGTTGGGGGCAGGAGCCCAGTCTTGTACTTCATTTCTACTGACTTTTCTGGGAGAGAGGACAGCCATGGTGTTTGGTTCAGAAAGTCCACGTGTAGTTTTATCAAATAGAAATTGAATAGTTTGCCAGTTCTGTTTTTTTCCACTTTCACTTAGCACTGTTTCTAAGATCTTTAGATGCCATTGTTTATAACCAGTCTTTTAACCTGCCTCATAGAATAACATGCAGCTGTACATTTTGAATCTTCAGAGATGGGCACCTAGATCACTCCCACCTCTCAGCTACCACAGACCAGATTTTGGTCAGCCTTTAGGCATCTTCAGAGATCTACGTGATCACTTCACTGGGAATAGGGTGAATGTTGTCATAAGGTTTCTGTCCTGTGGGGTACACCTTTCCTGTCCTTTGGCTACATCATGTCATTCTTTCTTAGAATGTTCTGCTAACACCTTTTGGAAGTTGCAGGTTGCTTCTTCACGGCCATATCTCATGCAGTCTGGGATGTATAGGAAATGAAAAGAAAATCTAGGGAATTTACAATCATGGCATCCTTGGACCTTGAGGCTCCTAGCAGTCTGCCCTCTTCTTTGCACTTTCAGAGTTCTCTTATGCTAGTTTGTTTATTACACACAAGGATTTTGTTGAACTTAGAGAAAAATGAATCTTCTCCCCTTGTCCATAAAAGGATATGAGCCTTCATACACACATGGCATTCTCCCTTTATCTTCACATCGTCTTCCCTCTAGGCATGTGTGTCCAACTTTTCTCCTATAAGGATGCCAGTCAGATTGAAATAGCACCCATTTTAGTGCCCTTATGTTAACTGTAAAGCCCTATTTCCAAATAAGGTCAAATTCAGATGTAGTGAGGTTGTGATTTCAATGTATGAATTTGAGAGGAGGGACCCACTCAACCCATAAAATAACAAAAATAACAGTTTTAGTTTTGTTTTTTGCCAGCATCAGGTTTATTTAAGTCTTTATCAGTTTAATTATCATAAACACAAATTAACAGCAATATAAGCTGTTTCCAAGATTTAGCTATTATAAATTGTGCCGCTATAAACATGGGTATGCATGTATCACTGTAATGTGATGTCTTTAATTCTTTCAGGTAGACACCTAGAAGGGGAATAGCTGGGTCAAGTGGAATTTCCATTTTTAATATTTTGATCTCCATACTGATTTCTGTAGTGATTGTACCAGTTCAGACTCCCACCAACAGTAAAGAAAGGCTCTCCAAAACCTCTCCAGCATTTGTCACTTGATTTCTTGAAGATAGCCATTCTTCCCGGAGTGAAATGGAATCTCAGTGTTGTTTTTTTCATGTTTTTATTGGCCATTTGTACTCCTTTATGGGGGAAGTGTCTGTTCATTTCAGATGCCCTTTTTCTAATTGGATCTTTAAATTTGCGGGGGTTTTTTTGTTTTGTTTTGTTTTTTTAGTTCTTTATATATTCTAGATATTAGTCCTTTGAGTAGTAGCTGGCAAAAATTTTTTCCCATCCTGTAGATTGTCTGTTCACTCTTGGTTTCCTTTGCTGTGCAAAAGCTTTTTAATTGGATGTGATTCCATTTGTTGATTCTTGATATTATTTCTTGTGCAACTGGGGTTTTGTTCAGAAAGTCTGCCTACACCTATATCTTCTAGAGCTTTACCTATTTTGTCTTCCAGCAGATTGTTTCTCTTCTAATGTTTAGATCTTTGATCCATTTTGATTTTAATTTAGTGCATGGTGAGAGAAATGGGTCCAGATCCAATCTTCAGCATGTGGCTAGCCAGTTTTCCCACCACCATTTGTTAAAGGGGCTATCTTTCCTTCACTGAAAGTATTTGGCCCCTTTCTCAAAGATAAGATAACTGAGCATGCCTGGAATTGTTTCAGCTTCTTCTGTTTCATTGATTCACTAGTCTGTTTTTTGGTTAACACCATGGTGTTTTTATCACTAACAGCTTTAGTTTTTAGAGGTATTCATATATTGTGATGGCACTGGAAATTGATTCAGTCCTTTGTGTGTGGTTTTTATTTTTCATTTTTTTTTTCTTTTGTAGTAGTGGGTTGAAACCAGGACCTTGTGCTCTGCTACTGAGCTTCATCCTTCGCCTGTTTTTATTTTCAGAGAGGATCGCTCTAAATTGTCCATGCTGGCAGGGCATGGTGGCACACACCCGTAATCCCAGCACTCAGGAGGCTGAGGCAGGAGGATCCCTGCAAGTTCAAGGCCAGCCTGAGCTACATAGAGAGACCTTGTCTCAAAAAAAAAGAATTTAGATTGTCCAGACTGGCCTCAAACTTGGGATACTCCAGCCACGGCTGCTGAGGAGTTGGGATTACAGGCATTCAACACTGTACACAGCTAATTCATTCCTTTTTGAAAGCAATTTCAGAAATGTTTTATGAGGTATGAAATATTTATATTTTTGTTCATGAATTTATTCCCTTTCTGGGTATCTAACCTATAAAATAATTTAAAATATAGAAAAATTCATATTACAACATAATGTTGGTCATAAGATTGATTATAACTACAGAAGAGAAAAACCCTTACATCTAGCAGGAAGTGTTTATATTGACCAGAATGCAAAAATTCTGCAGTGACCACAAATTATATATATGACTATATAGACTATGTGTATCAAATATACTAAATAAAATATATAATATTTATGAAAATATTGTGTAAAAAGACTAGAAGGAAATGTGTAAGCTGTTATTTGGAATAGGATTGTGGACTTTCTGTGCTCTTTTTATTAGTACAATGACTTTTTTTTTTTTTTTTTTTGGGGGGGTACCGGGGTCAAACTCAGGACCTCGCACACCAGTAGGCGCCCTTGCTGCTGAGCGATATCACCGGTCCTTTTCTGTGCGTGGGTACCAGGAGTCGAACTCAGGACCTCACGCTTGCCAGGCAGGTGCTTATGCCGCTGAACTGTCTCACTGGCCCCCATACAATCATATTTTTAAACATAAAGTAATAAGATTTTTTGAAGTGACCAATTTTCAAGCCATTCCAGGTAACTCACGATCTCATTGGCAAATATTGATGTAGAAATATTGTGAAATTCTTGCTTGTATGTTCTAAATTGTATTTTACATAGTAATCAAAAGTTGTTGGGGCCGGTGAAATAGCTCAGCGACATAAGCGCCTGCCTGGCAAGCACAAGGTCCTGAGTTCAACTCCAGGAAACCACATAAAGGAAAAAAAAAGGCCGGTGATATCACTCAGCGGCACAAGTGCTTGCTAGCAAGTGCGAGGTCCTGAGGTCAACTCCTGGTACCCACATAAATTAATTAATTAATTAATTAATTAATTAAATGGGTGGAAGACAGTGACTTCCTCAGCCCCCCTGTTTCTGGGGCTGGTGAGATAGCTCAGCAGCATAAGCGCCTGCCTGGCAAGCACTAGGTCCTGAGTTCGACTCCCAGTACCCACATACGAAAACAGGGCCGGTGATATCGCTCAGCAGCACGGGCACCTGCTGGCGTACGAGGTCCTATATTCGACCCCCGGTACCCACAAAAAGTTGTTATTATTTGTAGTGATAACATACTTATATTAATCCAAGTTATCTGGTAACAGTTGCTGATACTTTTTATTCTGAGAGAAGTCAATAGAAGTAGAATTTATATTTAAAGACCTTTTTGTGATATCTCTGAATTATTTGCTTTTTAATTATGAACTATTTCAACTTGCAGGATGCAATATAAAATTTACTTTTGAACCTAGCACTGAGATTAAACAAGTATTAATATTTGGCTATGTTTTCTTCACATATTTACACGTTACTTTGAAAAGAACTACGTCAAATATATCCAAAGCTTCATTTCTCTTTTTTTCCTTCTTTTCTAGAATTAACGACTATCATATAATCAGGCTTACTTTTTTTTTTTTTTTTTTTCGGTTTTTGGTTTTTTGGGATTGGGTCTTACTGTGTAGTTCAGGATGGCCTTGAACTCACTATGTAGTCCAGGCTGGCTTCAAACTCATGGTGATCTTCCTGCCTTGGCCTCCCAAGTGCTGGGATTACAGGCATGCACCACCACACCCAACCAGGCTTACTATTTCCATGTTGTTTTTTTGTTTTTTGTTTTTTTGTTTTTTTGTTTTTTTTTTGTGGGTACCGGGGGGTCGACCTCAGGACCTTGCACGCCAGCAGGCGCCCGTACCGCTGAGCGATATCACCGGCCCCTTTTTTGTATGTGGGTTCCGGGAGTCGAACTCGGGCCCTCGCGCTTGCCAGGCAGGCGCTTAAACCGCTGAGCCATCTCACCGGCCCTCCATGTTGTTTTTATACTTTATGCACTTATGCATTTTAATATATACAAATTACATGTAATATTTTATATAGTATTTACTCAGTGTGCTACAACATAATATATACTGTGCATAAACAAATGTATGTATTTTTAAATCTATACAAACAACATATTAGATATACCCATAAAGACAGGCATAGTTGTATGTATTACTACTTAGGTTTTAAGTTTTTACAGAAAAGATCTCTTATTATACATATCCTTTTGCAACTTGTTTAATCATTTTGTCTTAGTAATGTGTCAGTTTTTTGGTTTTTTTTGTGTGTGTGTAGGTACCGGGGGTCAACGTCAGGACCTCGCACGCCAGCAGGCGCCTGTGCCACTGAGCGATATCACCGGCCCTTTTTTTCGTATGTGAGTTCCAGGAGTCAAACTCGGGCCTTCGCGCTTGCCAGGCAGGCGCTTACACCGCTGAGCCATCTCACCAGCCCAATGTATCAGTTTTGACTCATGCAGATCGTTTAATTTTAAATTATGAGTTTCCCAGTGTATAGACATCAATGTTCATTCACTCCTCTACTGAGCAGTTGTTTATTTTTTCCTAATATAAACAGTGTTACAATGAATATTCTTTTTTTTTTGTGGGTACCAGGGGGTCGACCTCAGGACCTTGAGCGCCAGCAGGAGCCCGTGCCGCTGAGCAATATCACCGGCCCCGTTTTCGTATGTGGGTTCCGGGAGTCGAACTCAGGCCCTAGCGCTTGCCCGGCAGGCGCTTAAGCCGCTGAGCCATCTCACCGGCCCAACAATGAATATTCTTATATACATCTACATGTGCACATAGGTTAGAGTTTCTCTAGAAATTATTACATGGCTGAATATGTACATCTTCAACTTGTAAGGTATTATTACCAAATTGATCTTCAGAGTAGTTGTCCTGATTTATTATATCCCTTTAAACTTTTATAAATGCTTTAAATAAAATGTTTACTTTTACATACTATATGTATTTATTATAAAACATTTTATTTTGTAAATGTTTTATTTTACTTTTTTAGGTTTTAATATAACTGCAGGGGTTGATGAAGAAACAGGATTTGTTTATGGCGGAAATCGCTTCAATTGTGGCACGTGGATGGATAAAATGGGAGAAAGTGACACAGCTAGAAACAGAGGAATCCCAGCCACTCCACGGTAGTTTATTTTAAAAGTGGTTATATAATTATACCTTTTTGATTACCATGTTCTTTTTAAAGAAAACTCACTCTTGTGGAATCTTTTACTCTATTAACCATGAATTTTTTTTATATTAAATCAATCATAATCTGCTTTCCTCCCTCTGTCCCACTTCCTTTATTTCCATTTTATTCCCTCCACTTCTCATTGTAAAAATACACCGTCTTCTTGGTAAAAATCATCAAGCAAAGCTATCTGTTCTCTTCTGTAAGTTATGGTTTGAGTCTCTACAAGCCCCTTAAAGGAGAGTTGTATGATTCATTATCCCCATGGTTAAGACATGTTCTTACACTGAACTCATTTCAGTGCAAGCATTTCATTATGCCTGTTTTTTGCAGACTAATGTTCTGTCTTCTACAAAATTTTTTTACTTCTTGCACTTTTTCTCCCTGATTTTTATCATTTATCCCAGAATTTATCATTTAAGGGTTTTTCTTTTTATGATTTCAGAAGCTGTCAGCAAATAGCTTCTGCTGCTATACTACGCTAAGAAGCTTTTTTCTTATTCAAAATTGTATCTTCATTTAGAGTTATCTAAAAACTAGTTAATAGTCGCTTTAAGAGTTGGAGTGTAGCTCAGTGGTACAGCACTTATCTAGCATGTGTGAGGCATTGAGATTTATCCGTAGCACATCAAACAAAAAAGTTGCTATCTTTACATACTTTGTAAATTCTTTTAAAAACCTGTTTTTGGGGACACATTTTTAGATTTTGTATTTTTATTTTCCTTAAAAATGAGCTTCTAAAAATGTTAGGAAAGTAAATATTGGCGAGACAATAATAAATGAGATTGCTTATAAGGTGTACTACATATTCCTTACAAAGTAAAGATTTTTCTGACAGGTAGTTTGTATAATACACTACTTGTAATGCTCATTACGCAGTGCCCTTGTGTGTGTGTGTGTGTGTGTGTGTGTGTGTGTGTGTGTGTGGTACCAGCAATTGAACATAGGGCCTTTGCACTGAGCTGCACCCAAGTACTTTTTTTATTTTAAGGATGGGTCTCACTAAGTTGCCTAGGCTGGCATCCAACTTGCAATCCTCCTGCCTCAGTCACCCAAGCTTCTGGGATTACAGGCATACACCACCAAGCCCAGCTAGAATGCCTTTTTAAATAATGCTTAAATGAGTCCAATTTATAGAATAAAACTTATTTTTAATTTTAGAGATGGGTCTGCTGTGGAAATTGTAGGCCTTTGTAAATCTGCTGTTCGCTGGTTGCTGGAATTATCCAAAAAAAATATTTTCCCTTATCATGAAGTTAGAATAAAAAGGCACGGTAAGCTTTCTTTGTTTGTTTACAAAGAAATTTCTGATGTACTCTATATGCATAACCTATGTTATCATCATTTGATTGAGTCAACTAATATTAGAAAACCTTACATTGTAAGAGGAAAGAAAAATAACTTACTAGCATGGAAATGGTAACAGACCTGGTTACTAACCATATTTTTATATTTGTACTGAGGTAAGAAAAATGCCATGGTTGTTACCTTATTGTGCTTGTTTTTCCTCAGTATTTCTATGAGCAAGTTTCATTTCCATGATTTTTTTTTTTTTTAAGATAAGGTTTCCCTTTGTAGTTCAGGCTGGACTTGACTTTCTATGTAGCCCAGGCTGACCTTGAACTCACAGCAGTCCTCCTGCCTCAGCCTCCTGAGTGCTAGGATCGTAGATGTGCACCACCATGCCCAGCTTTCTCCATGAATAATTTTTTAATTTTTACATCTTTTTTTAGAAGAGTACTGTCCAATGGAACTATTTGAGCCACATACATAATTTTAAATTTTCTAGTACTCACATTTGAAAAAAGTAAAAAGAAACAGATGAAATTAATTATGACATCTTATTTAAGTCAGCATTTTATTTAGCGATACGAAATATTGTTGAACATGTAAGCAATATAAAATTATTGCTAATTCATTTTACATTCCGTTGGGGAGGGACTAAGTCTTCAAAATCCAAGGAATATTTTTCATTTATAGCAATCCCAATTCAGACTAGCCACATTTTCAAAAGGTAGAAAATGTATTTACTCCTAGTAGATAAAAATAGGTAAACTAAATATGACTTTGACTGTAACTAGATGTTTAAATTGCTTTGAATGTCTAAACTGCCATCTCTTAACCATTTTTCAGGGAAGGTTGTAGCAGTCTCATATGATGAATGGAACAGGAAAATAGAAGACAACTTTGAAAAGTTGTTTCATGTTTCAGAAGACCCTTCAGATCCTAACGAGAAGCATCCAAATCTAGTCCACAAACGGGGCATATACAAAGATAGTTACGGAGCTTCAAGTCCTTGGTGTGACTACCAGCTCAGGCCTAACTTTACCATAGCAATGGTCGTAGTAAGTAATTTGTTACTTTTAAAGTTTATAAAATTTTGTGATAGGACTTACTTAGTTTTTTGTTACCTACTTGTTTTCAAATTCATCTAACTATAAAAGACATATTACATACTAGTTTTATATAATCTTCTTTAATTAATAAGGTATACATATTATCTTTAACCTGTAACATTCAGTATCAAGAAATAGAAAATGATGACTAATGAAGTGCTTCCTGATGTTTTTTCACATCGTAGTTTATGTAGAAAATGACATTTGTACAGCATATTGGACTAAATGGATTAGGCTGCTTGTACCAGATCTAATTGCTGCAGTTAGCAACCGCCACCCCAACTGCCAGAGAGCTGAGGGCATCTGTGTCTCCGACGCCTGTGCTGCATACAACCCATGCCTCAAGACACCAGGCAGAGTGCTCTAAGCTAGTGAATTCCATGAGGAGCTTAAACATACTTCTGTGTTCTTTGTTGTATTGCTCCAATTAGTTCGTTTAGCCAAGAATTCTCCACTTAGCCTAGCAATAATCTATAAAAGCAGTAAAATAAAGAAATATTTGTATTAGTCCACGCCTGTCTAGCTGTTTCCACTTTGTCAAAAGATTACTAAACACGTGAGGATATAGCTCAGTGGGAGAGCACTTGCTTGCCTGGCATGTTACAGTGCCCTGGGCTTGATGCCCCCGCCAAACAAAATTACTAAATACAGTGTTGTAAATCATAGTACAGTGAAAAACACAAAGGCACATGAAAGTAGCTTTGGCTCAGTGTTCATTTTATTTAATTTAACCATTAAAATTAATGCAGACTTTTGGTCAACCATTAAAATTTATACCAACTCCTCACCTTCCCAATAAGTAACTATTCATCCTATTGAAATACAAGTTATTCTGTAATATTTTATTATGACCCCAAAAACACAAACAAACAAACAAAAACGAGAAAAACAGGCTCAGATATACTTAAAGGAAGTACTTATAAATCTTCTAAAGAATGAATGAAATGTTTTAAATGAGGTCTACCTTCATTAGAGCTGTGGCAGCTTTTCTGGGGATCTGGTGTATGTTCTTTGAGTGGCATAAGGAAGTAAAACACCTGTACATCCTTTCTCAACCACAAATAGTGTCTCCCAAGTCAGCCTTACACGTTCAGATTTAATTAGGCATTTGCTCTCAAATTCTGGCCCATGCTGTATTTTTTAAATAATTTTCATTCTTTTCCAAGTTTGTAATTAATTTATGTGGATGGGAATTAATTCTTCCATGGTTTTAAAAAGTTGATATATTTGTTTTTGACATTTATTAGGCCCCTGAGCTCTTCACTGCAGGAAAAGCATGGAAAGCTTTGGAGATTGCAGAAAAAAAATTGCTGGGTCCCCTAGGCATGAAAACCTTAGATCCAGAGTAAGTTGAAATATCATATAATAATATTATTGATGCTATATTTAATCAAAGTTCATTGACACCAGCCATTAATGTTTGTATTACAAATAACATCTGTTTTGTTGCATTCAAACATCTTTATCTTCATTAAGCATCAGTGTTCCAAATGCCTCTGGTTTGCCTATATTTAGTAATCAAAGTTTTTAACTTTATGAAACTAGTATGTCCTGGCAGGCGTGGTGGCACAGACTTGTAATCCCAGCACTCGGGAAGCTGAGACAGGAGGATCGCTGTGAGTTCCAGGCCAGCCTGAGCTACATGAGCAAGTTCAAGGCCAGCCTGCACTACATAGTGAGACCCTGCCTCAAAAAATAAATAATAAGGGGCCGGTGAGATGGCTCAGCGGCTTAAGCGCCTGCCCGGCAAGCGCGAGAGCCCAAGTTTGACTCCCGGAACCCACATACGAAAAAGGGGCCGGTGATATCGCTCAGCGGCACGGGCGCCTGCTGGCGCGCGAGGTCCTGAGGTCGTTCCCCCGGTACCCACCAAAAAAAAAATAAATAAATAAATAAATAAATAAATAATAAAACTAGTATGTCCTGAATATTTTCTAGTGCTTTTTTCTGACTATTAAAAAAAATACATGATTAGGCCAGTCGTGGTGGCGCACGCCTGTAATCCCAGAGGCAGAAGGATCACTGCGAGTTGGAGGCCAGCCCAGGCTAAATAATGAGTTCAAGGTGAGCCTGAACTACACAGCAAGCCCTGTCTCAAAAAACAAACAACAACAACAAAAAAAAATTATATGCATATTTTAATTATTATACAGAGATTAGAGACTTAGTGAAATAATTGACTTTAAACCAACCAATACTTAGTGTCACACTAACTCCTCAAAGGCAAGAGATCAGAATATTTTATACTTTTTTATAATAAAAGAAGCCGTAAGCATTTGTTAATCATTCCTAAACACGGTATTAAAATCCTCTGAGCTCACTATATATTAATTTAAGGTTAAATAATGTCCTAATGCTGAATTTTTTATAGGTTGGAGGACAAAATGATTTGATTATTTCTCTTACCTTCACTATTGAAATTTTTCTAATGCTTCCTATATGGAATCTGATCTTCTGTTTAACTTAAATTCTGATCATTTTGCAGTGATATGGTTTACTGTGGAATTTATGACAATGCCTTAGACAATGACAACTACAATCTTGCTAGAGGTTTCAATTATCATCAAGGACCTGTAAGAATTTTATTTCTCTTCTCTGATTTTTCAGTTTAAATTTTTTTAAGTGCTGTAATTTTAGATATCCATAGCTCTCTCTCTTTTTTTTTTTTTTTTTTTTCTCTTTACTTTTAAATGATCTTTTTTAGGAGTGGCTATGGCCTATTGGATATTTTCTTCGTGCAAAGTTGTATTTTTCCAAATTGATGGGTCCAGAGACTACTGCAAAGACTGTGTTTTTGGTTAAAAGTGTTCTTTCCCGACATTATGTTCATCTTGAGAGGTAAGTAGTTAAGGGCATGTAATTTTTATAACTACTATTTAGTCAGTTTATTAACATTAGGTAAGTAAAGTTTCCTTAGAATTCATTTCTGAAAGCTCTAGAATCCCAGTAAAATGTGAAACATTCACTCTTTTTTTTTTTTTTTTTTTTTTTTTTTGGTGGGTACCGGGGGGTCGACCTCAGGGCCTCGCGCGCCAACAGGCACCCGTGCCGCTGAGCGATATCACCGGCCCCTTTTTCATATGTGGGATCCGGGAGTCGAACTCGGGCCCTCGCGCTTGCAAGGCAGGCACTTATGCCGCTGAGCCATCTCACCGGCCCGAAACATTCACTCTTGAACATAAGTTCTATCATGTAATTTTCACCTTCCCTTCATTATTTTAAATTGTATTTTATTTCAGCTTGAGGATTTGATATTATAGAAGGCCATGTAGAGTAGTCTTATATTTTCAAAATTTAGCCGATATTTTTAGATATGGTTAGCACAGAATAAATACAAAAACTAAGACTATTCAGCCTGGGCCTTTTGAGTTAATTAATTTAAAGATATATCAAAGAAATAATTTTCAAACCAGGCTCACATCTTTAATCTCAGCACCCTAGAAGGCTGAAGTAAGAGGGTCACAAATTCAAACCCAACTTGGGCAACTTAGCGAGACTTTTTGTCTAAAAAAAAAAAGAAAAAAGAAAAGAAAAGAAAAGAAAAGAAAGAAAGAAAGAAAGAAAGAAAGACTAGAGATATAGCTCAGTGTGAAGACCCTAGCTTCACTCTTGAGAGCTGCAAAAAGAATAATTTTCAGAAATGCTGTCATTATAGTTCAAAATTGGTCTTTTGACTGTTACTTCAAAAACCATTTCTCACTTCATCTGTCCTAATTATGTCTTAGTTACTTTTCTGTGGTTGCTGAGACAAAATACCCAACACCCAAAATTAAGGAAGGAAAGGTTATTTGTAAAGGTTTCAGTCCATAATCAGCTGGCTCCAAGGCTGGGTGGCGTGCAAGGGTTCAAGGTAGTGGCAGAAGATACCAAAAGCAACAAGAGTAAAAATGGGGAAGGACAAGCCTCTTTTCCTCCCTTATATTGTAAGCAGGCTGCCTGCCCTTTGTTGGGTGTAGCACTCACACCATCTCCCTGCCCTCCTCTTGCACAGGCTCAGGATGTTTACAAAGTGAGGACCCTGGCCCCCTGCTGAGTCACTTAGTTTAAGCTTCTAAACTTCTCAAGTTGACACATTGTATCAACCATTAAAAATTATTAGCAGATAAACAGCCTCAGAAATACATGTTTTCCTAAGGGTAACAATTCAGCCAAAATATCTTAATTTCTCAAATTCTAAATTATTTGAAACTATATCTATATCTTATTACTCAGAATAATTATGCATAAGCAGCATAAATTGTATACCCTTTTTTACAAGAATATAGGGGACTTTTTTTTTTTTTTGTGGGTACCGGGGGTCGAACTCAGAATCTCGAATGCCAGCAGGCACCTGTGCCACTAAGCAATATCACTGGCCCTTTTTTCGTATGTGGGTACCGGAAGTCGAACTCAGGACCTCCTGCTTGCCAGGCAGGCGCTTATGCTGCTGAGCTGTCTCACCGGCGATAGGGGACTTCTGTCCCCATGAATGTTGCATCAGAGTTTGTTTTCATTAGCTTAAATGTCATCTCAGAAAGCCCAACCCTGCCATGCTTCTACCTCCTCTACAGGTTGAATATGAGTCTATGTGATGTGAACATTCTACGCTCAATTCTTTATCATATTGTAGTATTTCTCATCATTTGCATTTATTTCTCCTTTTCCTTTTTGTCTGTGAAAAGTAAGAATATTTGGCATTTCAGGGGTCACACTGCTTTTACCTGTGATCAGACCACTACTGACCTGTTCTGTGATCTTGCTCCAGTAATTATTCTTTCTTAGTATTCCACTTGATCTTTCTTACTGAAGCTACAAAGATATTTTTTGACCCATTCTAAAATAAAATCTCTTCCTACAGTAACTCAAGCCTCATCCTGTCTCTTTTCAGAACACAATTTCTATGAGAATCACCTTGTCATTCCTTTTATATTTTGACTACCCTACTTAATCTGGTTTACCACCTGCGTTCTGGATTTTACCCTCACCATTCTGGAAAAGCCACTCAACAAGATTTCTTCTTGTTGCAGATCCATGACTTCTCTTTAGTTCTCTTCTTTGACCTGGCAGTAGTTTTTGACATTGTTGCTATTGTATTCTAGATGTGCCCACATAGCCTCATGTGCTCAGAGGCAGGGCTTGTAGAAGGTTAATTAATTATGGGGGTGCTGCAGCTGACTTGCTGTAAGGAGTTAGGACTCAGGGTCTGGTCAGAAGAGGCAGGTCACTGGGGGCATGACCTGCAAGGATGTGTCTCACTCCCCGGTTCCTTCCTGTACTCTCTGGATCCCGACTGCCGCAAGGTAAGCAGCTTTCCTCTATGAGCCTCTCTTTCCTCTCTTTCAGGCTTGGAATCAACCACTGTGGCCTGAAACCTCTATAGACTGTGAGCCAAATAAATCCCGCATTTTAAATTGCAGGTGCTGGGTGTTTTGTCTTAGCAACAAGAAAGTGATTTAAGACAGTTGCTTTTCTCTTTTTGAAAAACCATATGCTATCCATAGCATTAGGTTTCACTTGTTTACCCAGTAGTAGTAACTGTAATAATAAATAATATTTATTAAGCAGTTACCTGTGTTCTGGGCATTGTTCTAACTGTATGTATGTAAAATGACTCATTTAACCCCCCAAAAAATATATAAAATTGCTGCTACTATCATCATGATCATCATCATCTTTATTATTATTATTATTATTATTATTATGCACTTCTCCACTTAATAGCAATGTGACCATGGGGAAGTTACTTTACTTCTGTAAGCCTCAGTTTTCTCATCTGTATAATGGATGAGATGTCGTTTTGAGGATTAATATATATAACAGGACAGTGTAACTCAGATATGAGCTATCATTAATTATTCTGTTTCGTAAATGAAGCTGAGAAGGTTAAGTAATTTGCACAAATCAGGTGACAGGTAATCTTAGCTTTTCATAAAATCTAAGAAGTCAGAACCCCAGGCTGTGCTCTTAACCGTCACACTGTTGGCTCTTTTTTACTGTTTCTCTGGCTTTTCTTCTTAGCATCTAAATGCATTCGTTCCCTAAAAAGCTATCTTTGCTCTTTCTTCATTTTCTGTATCTCTCTTATCCTGTATATTTCCACTACCTTCATGTCTTTACTTATTCAGATAATTTTGAATTCGTAACGTCAGTCTGCCTGATGTACCTCACCTGAGATGCACTTTTACCATCACTGTATCCTCACACATTTTTCTTCTTACAGTTTCCTTTATAGTATCTCCATCATTCATGTTCTCCAAGCTTAGATATCCTGGGTACTTCTAACTTTTCTTCATTCCTCCTTAGAACATCCAGATGAATTGCTGAGGTTTGATCTATCTCTATCCTGCCCTCTAAGTGCATCTTCCTTCTTCTGTTGCCCCTTCCTAATTTGTGTTTTATAATCTTCTCTCTGGAGAAGCCTCCAAGACAGATTAATTTTATTCAAATATAGCTCACAAAACATTCAGTAATTCTCCACTGTCTTCAGAATGAATCCCAAATTCCTTAGTTTCCACAATCTTTTTTAAACTACCCTTCCATTTATTTCTTGCTATATCCTATAGTAGTTACTTTTAATACCATTGTGGCTTCAAGTGTGAGCCTTAGGTCCAGATTGGGTTTCAGATTCTATCCATGCTTCCTAATTTGCATATGGCTTTAAGCAAGTTACTTGACCTTTCTAAAAGAAATTTGTCTTAAAGTGAGAATAAATTTGTCTCATTAGTTGCTGACAAGATTAAATGAGTGGATAGGTCAAAAGTGCTTGTCACGGGCCAGTGAGATGGCCCAGCGGCATAAGCGCCTGCCTGGCAAGCGCGAGGTCCTGAGTTCGACTTCCAGTACCCACATAAAGGGAAAAAAGGGGCCGGTGATATCGCTCAGCAGCATGGGCGCCTGCTGGCACGTGAGGTCCTGAGTTCAACCCCCCGGTACCCACAAAAAAAAAAAAATGCTTGTCACATTCCCATTCCTAATATTACATTTTATTTTCTTTCTTTTTTCCTAATTTGTTTAAAGTTTTATCAATTTTATTAATTAATTAAAGGAACAGTTTTTTGCTTCATTGATTCTTCTCTATTGCTTTTTTTTGGTTTTATTTCTACTCTTTATTATTCCCTTTCTTATACTTACTTTAGGTATAATTTATTTTTTGTTTACTCATTCTTAAAGTAAAAAATTGAGGTCACTGATTGCAGACCTTTCTTCCTTTGTAATACAGTACTTAAGTGCTATAAATTTCCCACTAAGTACTAGAGTACCAGTATTCCAAGAATTCTGCTACATTGTGTTTACGTTTTCATTCATTTGCAGTTCTTTCTGTGTTCTCTTTTGATTTCTCCCTTGATTCACAGGTTACATAGAAAGGCATTATTTACTTTTCAAATATTTAAGAATTTTCTAGAGTTGTTTCTATTTTTGTTTTCAAATTTAATTCCATTGTGTTCAAGGAATGTATTTTGTGTGACTAATTCTTCTAAATTTATTGGCAGTTTTACAGCTCAGCGTATGTTCTGTGTAGATAACTTATCTGTTTTCAGTTGGAAAGAATGTATGTTCTGTTATCCTTAGGTTGATTGTTCTAGAAAAGTCAAGTCAAATTGGTCAATTGTGATGTTCAAATTTCTTATGGGTTTTCTGTCTACTTGTCGTATGAATTAATGTTCTGACAAGAGTACTGAACTCTCCTACTATAATTTTCTATTTCTCCCTACAGTTGTATGAATTTTTGCTTCATGTATTTTGAAACACTGTTACTAGGTACATAAACATTTATATGTTTTGTTTTTTGTTTTTTCTGAGACAGGGTCTCACTATGTAGTTCAGGGTGGCCTTGAACTCATTATGTAGTCCAGGCTGGCCTCAAACTCACAGCGATCCTCCTATCTCAGCCTCCCAAGTGCTGGGATGACAGGCATGTGCCACCATACCCGACAAGGTGCACAAACATTTGAGATCATTGTATTCTCTTGATGAATTAACCCCTTTATCATTATGAAATCACCTTCCTTATCATCAATATGTCTCTGCTTCTAGATGTACTTTGTATGATATTAATTTGGCTATTCTATTCCAAACTTATTTTTTTCATTACTTTTTACCACAACATATATTTTTCCATGCCTATACTTTCAGCCTGTTCGTGTCTGCTCTGGCTCTGACACCCCTTGATGGGGTACCCTAAGATGTCAATGACCTTCCCACCGTGGGCCTAAACACCCCATACTTTGTGGATTCCCATTGTGGACCACCCTCACCTTTGGAGTGAACTCCTGTATCAAAGGGTACCTATTTCACAAGCATTAAATGAGATAATGATACGTATATACCTTGTTTAATGACCTACCTGTTTAACGACTGGACTTAATGACCGAGGCACGCTGTTTGCATTTACAACCTGTCTTTTTTTTTGTGCCGTTCTATAAACATCTTGTTTATAGAGCCTCAGTGTCTTTTTTTGTACAGTGCACCTTGTTTATGCAGTGCTATGGTTTTTACTGATGGTATCGTACCCTACGGTACTGTAGTTTTATGTTCTGTTATACATTACAGCACTGCGTGGAAGAGTTATGTAACTAAAAGCAAAGTCATCAAGTTGGAGTTTCCTTTGACCATTTGTTTGTTCTGAATATTGTGCATAGGTTACAGTTCCTCATTTAGCAATCAGTTCATTCAATGACCTAATCATGAGAATATAACTGGTCTTTAAATGAGGAGTGTCTGTGTAAAGTACTAAGTGTTAGAGCATAAGTACATGATAAATAAGTTTATTATTCAATAGAATGAAAAATTGACACTTTTCCTAGTTATAATTCTTAGTGTTCATTCATTGAGTTTTATATTTGTATGGAGATAACACATAATTACAGTTTGAGTCTTATAAACTTTTTTTCTCATAGGAAGCTTTCTTATAAACTTAATGTGGAAGAATGAATTATGTCTGAGAGAATATTTGTCCATATATATATATATTGCTTGGCATGGTTCTTTTTCTGTATGTTTAATACCTAAAGGGATTTCTTTGTATTTTAAGGTCTTAAATCCCAAATATGAAATATCAAAGAATAACACCCCAATCTAAATTCTTTATATATATGTACATCTTGAGTATATTGTTTTATAACAAATGACTATAAGTCATTTGCTTTCTTTACTACATGGCAAAAATCACCAGGCCTTTCCTCTTTTGTTAGTATGTGTTAGACTGTGTCTTATAAAATATCCTCCCTCTTTTTTTTTCAGATCCCATTGGAAAGGTCTTCCAGAACTGACCAATGAAAATGGCCAATACTGTCCTTTCAGCTGTGAGACACAAGCCTGGTCAATTGCTACTGTTCTTGAAACACTTTATGACTTGTAGTTGATTCATAGATATTTAATATATATGCAACCATTTATATTATGGAATACAAGGTGATAATATAATGTAAATGCTTTATATGCACAAGCTGAAGTCATTTCAAAAATTGTATTTATATAATACTGATGCCCAATTAAGTAAGATTGTAAAAGCATTGATTCTTTTTCTTTTCTGTTTTTTGCATTTGTTGTAGTGCTGTGGTTCAAACTCCAGACCTTGTGCATGCTAGGCAAGCGCTATGTCACTAAACTATATCCTCAGCCCTCTCTTTCTTTTTTTAATGTACAAAACAGCTTACAATTTGAATCAGAAAAATTATTAACAAAGGAGTTTTTTCTTTTTAATAAGCGTTCTTCAAATGTGTAGAAATCCCAGAGTTACAAACAGAAAAACTGCGTAGTCTTCAACTTGTATGTGAGTGAAAATAAAATGGGAAAATGGAAAAATGGAATGGATCTTTGAATTCTAGTATGTATTATCTTCAGGATTAATACATACAGAATACCTTATGGTTCTCGCCATTCATTATAGCATTCTTAGCACCTGCACAATATAGTCCATGAATATTTCATAAATATTTTTTAAATGTAGAATGAAGGAAGTTTCCACCTAGAATATATACTCATAAATGGAGTACAGACATTTAAAATGTGCTTTTATTTTATTCACTGGTATATTAATATGTTTTTAATGCCAATAGTATATTTAACATAACTTATTTGTGCTAATGATTTTATAAAATATATGGGAAAAATAGCATTATGAAGTTTATTTCCTAAAAACAGTTTTGTAAAATCAGTCTTGCACTACAATTTCCTATTATGAAATAGTTTACATTTTCAAAATGGAAGTTGTTGGTCATTTTGAGAACTTTAAAGAAATATGTCATATTAATTTTCTAAAACTTGACAACTAACTTTAGTTTGTATACAAGAATCTATTCATGTAGATACTGGTTTTCTGTTAACAAAAACCTACATTGACAAGTGCAGTGTTGAGAACAATCTTAACGTAATAAAATTATAGATATGGGGCCGGTGATATACCTCAGCGGCATAAGCGCCTGCCTGGCAAGCATGAGGTCCTGAGTTCGACCCCCGGTACATGCATATAAAAAAAAAAAAAAAGTTATAGATATGAATTCAGTAGTTATCTTGAATTCAATAAAATAATTTGAAAAGTATGTTAAGATATCTTAAATCTGAAAAGTGATGAAAAAGATTTTTAACATTTGTATGAGTTGACTTTTTTAATAGTACTGATTTTTTAGATGGAATTGTTTCTACTCTTACTGTTTTTTCTCAAAAAAGCTAATTAGATCATTATACCTACTTTTGAAAGAAAGTAATTGTAAAAATTCTTTCATTACACCAGCATGAGGCATTACACCAGCATGGGGTAATCCCAGGTCCTTCCAAGGCTGAGGCAGGAGCATCACAAGTTTGAGACCAGCCTAGGCAATTTAGTGAGACCCTGTCTCAGAAATAAAATTAAAAGGGCTGGGTAAGTAGCTCAGTAGTAGAGTGCTTACCTAGCATGCATGAGGCCCTGTATTCATTCCTCAGCATCACAAAATAAATAAAGTACATACATACTACTTAATATTATCCAGGGGGAGATTACATATATATAATATATATTAATATATATAATTAATGAGGTAATGGTATAGTAGCACTTTTCTCAGATCACATACCTCAACTATGACTGAGAAATAAAAATAGAGAAAAACATGCAAACTAAAACTCCTGTGTACAAAAAATTTATAAAAACATCAAATTTCAGGGCCAGGGATATAGCTCAGCGGCACAGCACCTGCCTGGCAAGCACAAGGTCCTGAATTCAATTCCTGGTACCAAAAAAAAAAAAAAAAATTGAAAATTTCAAAAATATTGAAAATTTCAAATATACTTGCTTCAGAGTTCCTGTAATTTACTATAAGATTAGCTGCCCACCCTTATTCAAAGCTAGCTCTACTTTATAAATTGTTGCAACTTAGTTTTCTGGTTTCCCAACCTAGAGCAGATTAAGTCCTACAGAGTAAAGGACAGTTGTGATAGTAATCTGACCACTATCTAGAAACACAAATTTCCACATTGCTCTTCCTTCTTGAGATTCTTCCTTTCTCAATGTATAACCTCCTCTAACCTTTGCTGATAAAAAGAATGATCTTTCTTGAGGGAACTGTTATTTCATCAAAAGTTTGTGTAGTTATATTGTTCTTCCCTAACTTTTACATTACAAGAGGTAAGAAAAGTAACAAACACATTTAACCAAAGTGAGAAATAATAGCTGACAGTTAAATGTGATAAAACAAATAAATAATTTGATAATTTTAAAAATAATAGCCACATTAGGTTATCTATGTAGGTCAGATACCCACTTTGGTAAATCTTTAGAATATTGTGAGATGAAAGAACATTATTATAATCTGCATGGTCTATTTTAAACTTTTAAAAAGGCAAAAAATAAAAAATAAATACAAGAAAACTTAAGAAGGCATGTTATACATTATTCTATCACCAGTAGTTAAGGTAACAGTTTAGACTTTAGAAGGCTAAATGCCATTTGACTAAAGAACATTTAGGTAGAATGCTTCATTCCTGAGTGCTGATGATAAGGTATTTTTTATTATATTACATTTCAACAATGGTCTGTGCCTTGGTTTTTTACTCATCTATATCAATTCTGCTCTTCAAAAGGAGAGGTAAACTTGCCAGTTTAACCAGGATGCTGTGGTATTTTAGTGTTCACAAAGATAACTGAGGAAACACGAGACCTGTTGTATCTATGAATATTGTAACATGTGAGTTGTAATCCATTTCTGATGTGTCTTAAATTGCTCTATCTAGTGAGCAAATGTTTATATGCCTGTGTCAAAAAAAATTAAAATCTTTTCCAAAGAACCATGTTATGTGTTCATCCCATCATTTACCAGTTAATTTGCCATGTATTCAGTACTTATTTCAGATGCTAATCTTTTGCGTGATGAGTAGAGGCAAAAAGATAAGGAAGAATTTCAGGCTATGTGGTAATATATGTAAATAGTCATGTTGAAATTAGGAGCAAAATAAACTTTGATGTATAAATAGATCTGTTAGCAACTGTATACTCCCTGATTTTCTTCCCTTTCTTTCATCAGTTTACTAAGGGCAAATACTACTGGTCAGAACAGACGCAATGTTTATGTGTACTCCTAAAGTAGCCAAAAATATGTTTTCACTTTTCGTTTTTATTTGTTTATTTGCTTGTTTGTGTGTTTGTTTTTTGAGACAGGGTCTCACTTTATAGTTCAGGCTGCCTTGAATTCACTATGTAGCCCAGGCTGGCCTTGAACTCGCAGCGATCCTCCTGTCTCAGCCCCCTGAGTGCTGGGATTACAGGCATGCACCACCACCGGCAGCTATTTTTTCACTTTTAACTATATTACTGAATAATATATCTGTGTATAGGATAACATCAAATGACCAAGGTTGATCCAGTTAGTTTTTGCCTTAGTGTTGCTTCATTTTTAACTGCAGATACGTATCTTTATCTTCACATAAAATGTATTAACCTAAAAACTGAAACCTATACCTAAGAAACAATTTTAAAGTATGATGGTACATGCATGAAATCTCAGCATTCAGGAGGCTGAGGAAGGAGGATCACCAGGCCAACACCAGCCTGCTTATATATAGTGAGACCCTGTCTCAACAGCAACAAAAAGGAAACAAAGACATTTGTTTAGATGTTTTTTCTTTTGTTTTGTTTCTGTTCATGTGATCCTTGAACTATCAAGTAGTACTGCTACTTTGTCATTTTGGCTATAATCCTAAAATGTATCTGTGATGACCAAGGTATAAAGGTATGTGCTATATCAAACTTTAAGCTTCACTATCTTTAGTTTTTTTAAATTTTGACAAATTTGGCACCCCTTTACCGGGCTGTGAGTAGAAAGTCCTTGATTTCCTCAATTTGTGAAGATATGGCAACAAGGTGTACAGAGAAAGAACATGAAGCAGCACAGGAGACAGCAAGGAATGAGGACAAAAAAAGCCAAAACTGAGTCATGGCACTAATCTGTTTCTCACTGCTATGATGAAATAACTGTAAAGAAGCTTCTCTTAGCTTACAGTTCTGGAGGGACAAGGCTCCCATCAGATGATGGCCTTGCTGGCAGAGCCCTAAGGCATCACGTGGCATAATGGCAAGAGGCAGGAGTTGCGTGTGTAGTTGTGTCTGTCTTGTCTCCTCCTCCTTACAAAGCCTCCAGGATTTAATCATGAGCTCCATCCTAATCACTCCCAAAACCCCGCCTCTAAACACTAGTGGGAGTAATTTTCTATCCTTTTAATACCTCCCAGTGGGGATTAAAATTTTCTCATCCCTCACAAAACTTTCATAGAGGAAAAAAAGCCTTCAGGGTCCAGGGACAGAATGTTATAGTTCAGGTCTGATATGAGCCAAGCAGGGCTCATTTGTTGGAGGTTCGACCCCCTGTGCAGCAATAAGACAAGCGGGGCTTTGGACGGTGACTAAATCATGAGGGCTCTTAACTGAACAGGATGTTAGGAAGTGGGCCCTGGCTGGAGGAAGTAGGTCCCTGGGCTCATAACCTGGAAGAGTATGTCTTGTCCCCAGTTCTTTCCCTTTCTGCTTCCTGGCTGCCACGAGGTGAGTGGCTTCCCTCTGCTCTGTGCTTTTGCCATGTTTCTATCTCTGCCTGTTGTTTCTATCTCATCACAGGCCAAAAGCAGTGGGGCCAGCCCACCCATGGACTGAAACCTCTGAAACTTTGAGCCTAGATGAATCTTACTCTAAGCTGTTTATGTCAGGTGTTTTGTCACAGCAACAAAAAGCTGACCAACTCATTAAATGTATATCATACCAGGAATCTTGAGATATGGAAATAAATATATCTCAGGAAAGAGGTATTCACAAGGATCTGGTAAAGATAAAACATACTGTCTAAAAATGCCAAATTGAAGCCAGGTATGGTAGGATAGGCCTGCAATCCGAAGACTCTGGGAGAGTGAGGCAGGAGGATCACAAATTCAAGCCCATCCTGGACAATTTAGCAAGACTTTGTCTCAAAAAAAAATTATTTCTAAAGGACTGGGGGTATAGCTTAGGGCAAAGGCCCTGTGTTCAATGCCCAGTAAAGTGGGGGGGGGCAACTTTAAAATAGCATTTAGCCAGGGATGGTAGTACACACCTGTAATTCTGGCATACAGGAGGCTGAGGCAGGAGGATCACTGAGATTTCGAGGCCATCCTGGGCTACATAGTGAGCTCAAGGCCAGCCTGAACTATAAAGTGAGACCCTGTCTCAAAAAAGCATTTATAAAAGATAGGATTATTGTACAAGAACAGTATTTCTCAACTACTGGAGTCTCATACCTCTGGAGCTATTTATCAATAACTGGAAATAATTTTAGTTGGTACTTTGAGTATAATGGGGCATGAAGAGGTTCTCTTTTATCATGGATATTTGGGGTTCTATATGCCTCAATTATCTATTTATTTCTTTCCCTATATTTGGGGAATTTTCTACCATTATTTCTGTGAACAGGTTTTTTTTTATGCTATTTGTGTTGTCTTCTAATTTTTCACTTATTCCAATTAGTCTTCTTTGCATCATCTAGCAACGGTTGGATCCATTTTTCATGTTCTCTTGTTGTTTTTAAGGTGTTTTTATGTACGTGGTCTTTGAAGGCATCATAATCTTCTAGTTCTGAAATTCTGTCCTCGTGTTGGCCTGTTCTGCTGCCTATACTTTCAGTATTAATTTTAATCTCCTGGATTTCTGTTTAAAACCTTTTCATGGATTCTAGTTCTTGGGTAAACTGGTGGTTCATGTTTTGTATCATTTTGTTTAGCTCACCTAGCTTTTTTTTTTTTTTTTTGTGGGTACAGGGGGGTCGACCTCAGGACCTCGCGCGCCAGCAGGCGCCCGTGCCGCTGAGCGATATCACCGGCCCCTTTTTCGTATGTGGGTTCCGGGAGTCGAACTCGGGTCCTTGCGCTTGCCGGGCAGGCACTTAAGCCGCTGAGCCATCTCACCAGCCCCGTCACCTAGCTTTTTATTAGTGTCTTCTGAAATGGGCATCTTTTTGGCTATTACTTCCACTACCCATTTAATTATATCTTTGATCTCACTGAGTATGTCTTTGATCTGCTTTCAAACCTCCTCTGTTATCCTTTGGACTAACTCAGATGCTGTGCTGCCCCTTGGTGCCCCCTGGATTGGCTTTGGGAGAGTTAAGAGTTTTGGGAGGCATTTTGTGGTCTTCTCATGCTTCTGTTGTTTTGTTTGTCTTGTTTTGTGCTGAGATTTTTGGATACTTAATCTTCGTTGCTAGTACAGAGATCTCTTTAGTTGCTTTTCAGTGATATATTTTGGGCGTGGCTACCTATAATCCTTTGCCACAGCCCCAAGACCTGACCACCTTAGTTAATTTGTGAGGGGAGGTTGCAGTGTAGTTAGCCCAACAAAGTTCTCTGGGAATGTACTTTAGTATTGTTAATGTCACAAAGGCAATTTGAGTGTTGGCTTGCAGAGAAATAGCGACAGTTATGTGACCCTGTTGATATCAAGCCAATCAGCTACAGAATTACCATCCAAGGCATATTGGATATTACCATACCATAACAACAATTATGTACCACCCTTAATCTTAGAAAATAAATCTGCAATTATGGTGTAAACATTAAGACAACCTAGGTATTGACTTACAGCTAATATGTACTAAATGCAACAGCTATATCTCTGCTAATGGTAGAAAAGAATTCAACAGTAATTTTACGGAGTTAACTATCAAAATATTAACAAAGTTTCATGGTTATATCATTAAAGATACAGGATTTGGGACTGGGGAAATGCAAGAAGAAAACTTTGAAACCTTGAACTCTATGATATAAGGAGGAGAGAGAAGTGATACAAAGGATCTTATTGGGGAGCAGAAGGATTTTTATACAATTTGGTAAAGGTAAGAAAAAAACTGATGAAAAGTAGAAGACAAAAGAAAAAAATGAACAAAAAAGAAAGAAATGACATAGAGTAAAAATAAGGAAGAAAAATTAAAGGAGAAAAATTAAAAGGGAGAAGAGAAAAATACAAAGAAAAAGAATAAAAAGTGGTAAACAAGGAAGGACAAAGGAAAATTCCCCAAGCCTCAGTAAACTGATGAAAAGAGGAAAGGAAAGAAGAGAAAAGGAAAAATGAAATGAAAATAAAAAACAACGCACATACACACACACACAAAAGCCCACTCCCCCCAAAAAAAGAAAAACCAAGAAGAAATTTCTCTGTGATTTTAAACTTGTGGTTTTCTTGTGGGATCTACAGTGTTGGGGCAGTGTGTGACAAGACATGTCCCTCCTCATGCTGGTAGATAAAGAAGACCCCCGATCTGTGCTGGATGCAGGCACCAGCAGTCAGGAGGATTCCAGTGAGGGCACAAATTCTGTGACTTTCAAATCCAGAAGTTCAGGCTGAGCCTGGCCTCTGGCCATGGGGTAGGGCCTATATCCTTTAGTTCAAACCCTGCTGGAGTCTCTTGCCAGCCTGACCATGGCCCCATGGCTGTCTCTCCCCCAGTCACTAAGGGAATGTAACTGGAAGCCCGGAACTGAAACTCTCCTGAGAGTCCCAAGTTCAAATAGTCAGCCCCTCCCTGGAGTGCAATCCAACCAAGCACTGTCTCCAGGGTATGTGGGCTGCAGAGTGAGTTCAAGGCCAGCCTGGAATATATAGCAAGATCCTGCCTCACCCCCAAAAAAAATTTTTAAAGAAATTATAGATTTGTGGCTTCTGAGTTTTTCCTAAACTAAACAGGGAAAAGGCAATAGTTCAAATTTTCTTTTTGTGCAAACCTGGCATTTATAGAGATCCTGAATTACAAAACCTAGAAAACTAGGTTTCACAAACCTAGAAAACTCTGGATTATTATTCCTGGAATATAAAGCAAAAACTACTACTTTTTCAATCTTCCCTTCCCTTAAAGTCTTTTATTTAGCATGCTTTATAAAGCCTTCAAATTAGCACCAATTTATCCAATATCTTAGAATAGTACTGTGTGATGGCAATTTATTCTCATACATTATTTGCCAGAATAAATATTCTGCCCAAATAAAATACATTTCCAAAGAGCAAATTTTCTTTTCCCCCTTGCTTTCCAATATACAGAAATATTTGAATTCCAATATTAGAATTTCATTTGAAAATTTCAATAAAATACATGATCAGGCTGAAACTCTGGAGGAAGGAACAATTATAGTGAGTTAACCAGATGTATATTTCTTTAAGACGTTACTTCCATTTCAGTATCACAAATTTCTCCTTTCTTGGGTAGTGAGGCATCACTCAGAAATCCTGTAACGAATCCCTTGCCTTTCTCTTTTCTTCACTGATTACTATTAACAAAACTAGGCATCTTTGTGCTTCACCCATCAGTACAGCCATCTACTTTGTGGACTCCCATTAGAATATTCTTGTTTGTCTGTTTGTGAGACAAGGCCTCACTGTGCTGCCAGGGTAGTCTCAAACTTCTAGGCTGAAGCAATCTTCCTGTCTCAGCCTCCCAGGAAACTGGGGCTACAGGCACTTGCCACCACACTTCGCCTAAAAATTCTTTAAAGCTTGATATTTCAAGATAAATGAAACAAAGTGTGGTATTCCATAAGTTTTATAGTTGATGTTCAAAGTATTAAAATATGACTCTGTGCTGGTTTTGAAAATGAAACATATTTACATTTATTGAATTATTAAATGGTGTTTGCGTGTCTCAGTTTTGTTTTCTGTTTTTTTTGTGTGTGTGTGTCTAATGCATATACTGTATTGCATAAAATCTTTTGTGAATCATTGTAAGGGCTTGGGGCTTTCTTTACTAGAAGAGAGTTCCATGAGTACGTGGCCTTTCTTGTTCACCCTTACACGGTCAGGCCTGGCATATAGCTCATGCTCAACAACAATGACTGTGAATCAGATACAACCGAATTAATATTCTCTGCACAGCTAAACAGATTTTTTTTTTTTGAGACAGGGTCTCACTGTGCAGTTTAGGCTGGCCTTGAACTCACTGTGTAGCCCAGGCTAGCCTTGAACTTGCAGTGCTCCTCTTGCCTCAGCCTCCTGAATGCTGGAATTACAGGCATGCACCACACACCCAGCTACAGATCTTTTATTCTATCTCCCAGAAATGTTGTGAAGGGTTCAGGAACGCACCCCAGGCCTGATGCCACATCAGGACTGCTGCTGAGGCCCTCAGAAGGTAGCAGATCTTCAGCTGGCCCAGGTCCCAGGCTCACACCTGGCAGCACTGGCAAGTGCAGCTTCCACGGTTTCTCCCCAGCAGAACCATCCTGTTAGTTTAATTGGGGTTTTGGCTTGGCTGTAATCAGGACATGCATTTTGGGGCTAAACTTTATGATAAATTTACTTTATGGTAAATTTAATCCTAATGTTAATTACACTATAAAATGGATTTTTTTCCTCAGAAATGGAACGTTGTTTCTGGTACCGTACTGGGAATTGAACCCAGGGCCTTCACAGTGAGCTACATCCCCAGCCCTTTCTTTTTTATTTTTTGAGACAGGGTTTCACAAAGTCACTAAATTGCCCAGGCAGAGATCAAACTTGCAACTCTCCTACCTCAGCCTCCTGAGGTTCTGGGATTAAAGGCATGCGCAACAAGTCCTGGCTCAATTATTCATTTCTTCCTTCCTTTTTTTTTTTTTTTTTTTTGTCTTTTTGAGATAGGGTTTCGCTATGCAGTTGTATGTGGGTTCCGGGAGTCGAACTCAGGCCCTCATGCTTGCCAGGCAGGCGCTTACGCCGCTGAGCCATCTCACCGGCCCCACGCTATGCAGTTCAGGCTGGCCTCGAACTCACTTTGTAGCCCAGGCTGGACTACTCACAGCAATCCTCCTGCCTCAGCCTCCAGAGGGCTGAGATTACAGGCGTACGCCACCATGCCTGGCAATTATTAATTTCTTTAGGTAAGGTTTTATTTTTATTTATTTGTATCACTTACAATCTCAATATAGTATCTTACCTGAAGAAGCCCTGGTGGAACTTTGTTTCCCAACCAATATTGATCATAATTATTTCTGCTCTATCTTCTTTCCATATAGTCTTTCCAAGATATTTCCGATCAAACTTCCCAGTAGTCTTATAGGATTGATGATATTTCCCTGTGAGTTGAGATAATTGGTTCTAAAAGAAGTGAGATGACTCAGTAAGAGTTCCAATGATACTATGAAAAATTAGTTCTGAAGTTACAAAATTTTTACATTTCCATTAACAATGTCATAATAATTTTTCAATTGTCATCAATCTTTTTCTGTCACTAAGTTGCTCCATGGGTCTTTATAGATAAGAAATCAAAGCCAAAATCCCAAAATTAAATACCTATTATTTCAACAATAAATAATTTTAAAGTTTTAGTTCATGGAAAATAGAGGGTTTTTTTCTTTTCCGGCTAGTAAAGATTTTAATCTAAAATTAATCATAATATGGGAGGATGAAACTTTAGCATAGTCTCTTTTGGTAATAATGCCCACTATTAAGAGGTGAGATATTTGACTACTAAATTTGGGTCAAGAAGATAAGACTCTCTGGTTATTTCCTAGAGTTATGGGTGGGTAGGAAATTGAGTAGACAGATGAGAGGCATTTACTCATGGCAGAACATTTAGATTTGAGAGGTTTAAAGTCCAGCTCCGTGTTCTCAAGACTTTTTGAAATGTTAGCTAGGCATGGCAGTGCACACCTATAATGCCAGCACTCTGGGAGACTGAGACGAGAGGATCGCAACTTTGAGTCCAGTGTGGCAATTGAGAAATTTAGCAAGACCCTGTCTCAAGACAGTAAAAGACGCGGATGCTGGGTAGACAGTTCAGTGTGAAAGCTCCGTCCATCTCCCGTCCTCTGGGGGGGGGGCTTTATAAAACATCTAAGCATTTTGATGACTTATCAGTTGTTCCTCCTGTTTTTATTCACGACCAGTCTTGGACGAGAATATCTCTTATTGTAGAAAATAGTTTATTTAGTTAGCTTAAGTAAGGCAGCTAGCTGGGGGAAGGGCTGAGATACAGTTGGGTAGGCAGCCAAACCAATGGGAATCTAAGGAAGAACAGTGAACTAGACTTTGGAGCAAGAATGAATTTCCTCAGACAATATCCAGTGCAGCTCCTGCCTCCTAAAGGGAGATGCGATTGCCCCCACTAAGCTCTTGAGTTTTGAGGAATTCAAAATACAGTGAACTTCCTGTAACATGGAGTGCAGCCCACTAGAAGTGCAGCCACCCGCTACTGAGTTCTGGGGAAATTATAATGCAAAATAACCAGTTCCTTTCTAAGATCCCAGTTTACTGTAAACGTTGTGTGAAAGAACTGGGTTAGCAAGTCTTACTTCCCTAAGATAAGAAATTTGGAAAGGCAACTGTACACATTTTGATGGACCCTATCCGCTATTGATCTTCTGAGGAAAATTATGCAGAAGTTTGGTGCTTTAAATTTGTTTGTTTGTTTGTTTTTAAGAAGCTTAATAAAAATGGCAATAGTTTCAAATGAAGAACAAATTCTTACTTCCAATTGGTCATTTTTTTAACTTCACAGAGCCACCCATGGTAGATGTTCACGAAACGATTAAGCAACTCCTGTGCTCCACTTACCTATAAGTGACTCTAGATTGAGGGGCCATGGAGCAGCCCACTTGGGACCCCTCCTAGAAATCCAGGAGCTGTTCTTCCTCTTCTTGTGTTCAATAAAAACTCTCCTAACCTCCTCCTTTCATTCGCTACTTCATTCTTCGAAGTTTACAGAACCACGAGCCCGGTCCTCAAGGTGACACTATTCATCACAGCGATGTGCAGAGCACGCATGCTGAAAGAATTCTTTGAAAACATGACCTACTTGAACTATGACAGTGTACTATTAGGAAGAGAGATCCATAAACTTGATCCTTTTTTCCTGGAAAATTCTTAAGACTGACATTAAATTTTAGCAAATGAATTGTAAAAGGAGAATTAAGTTAACATCACTTTCTACCTGGTGTTAAGAGAGAAGAAAAAGATCCTGTGTATGTTGGGAGGGTTGTTGATCATAGTTATTGTTTTTTGTTTTCTCCTGGAAATTGTCACAAATTAGACAAATATAAATGCAAAAAACTTCAGGTCAAGCATTACTTCCATATTCATGATATCAAGATCTACATATAAAACAGTTATAAATATGGATTATGTAGGTATTTCCCTTTTCGTTTCTCCTTAAGTGGGATCTCAAGTCATTGTATTCAAAATGCAAAATCTGAGATAAGAGAAGATGTTAGCCTTGGAAGTTAAACTGATCCACATAATTTTAGGGAGAGGAAAACTTTCCTTCCATCATTTGGGAGTTACACAGTTAAATAAAATGTCAACTGGCAGATTCTCAGGAAAAAAGAAAGATACAGAATTAATTACATGTACAAGGACATTACAGGAAAGAAAAATGAATACCCCATAAGACAGGTTTCAGGGAAATACAGTACATATATTTTTACTGCATACAGATGCAAACATCTTATAGCTATCATTTCCTTAAATTTTTGCTGCGTATCAGGTACTGGAATGTAAAACTGACTAGTTTATAAAAGATTAGCTGAATCCAAATTCTGTTTCTGGAAAACAAACGAGGTTACCCACTCAGATACCTAGCCTTTTATTAATATTTGTGGGAAAGATTAAAGACTTTTGTTTGCCCAATCTGTTAGTAAACACAGTGCCTATGTGTGAGATCTCTCTCTCTCTCTCTCTCTCTCTCTCTCTCTCCCTCCTCTCTTGTTACCAGGTTTTGGGGAGCTGGAGTCTCCTGGAGGTGGTTTCTAAGTTCTTTCTGTCCTGAACAAAGCACTGGTCAAGACAAGCACAGATGGTGGCAGTTTTATTAAAGGTAGGAAAAGAAACAGGCTCTGGAGAGTGAGCTTGGGCCAAGTAAAGTAGGAAAAGTACACCCTACAGTATGAGGGCAGCCACCATGCAAGAGGGAACACAGTGGCCAAAACTAAATGTGGTCCGTCCTCTGTGTATCAGCCAATCCTCTGGCTGACGTCGGGTCTAGGCCCTCCTGTGAAAAACCTGCTTCAGTTCTCATGAAAAGTCCACATGCAGGGCTTTTGGGAACTGTTCTGCCCATGTGTTCCAGGATCTTGTCATGCCTCCTTTCTCAGCCAGTTTTAGCCATCTGCCTTTCTGTCTCTCTGTCTCTATCTCTGTTTCTCTCTTTCTCTCTCTCCTTTCCTCTTTCCCTCTCTCCCTCTTTCCCTGTCTCTCTCCCTCCATTCTGATGAAAGTCACCTCCCCAGACTTTCTATTTCAGATACATAGCACTCAGATCCTAGAGAAGATAGTATAGAAAAAAATCGGGGGGAGGGTTTGAGACAGGGTCTTGTTATGTAGTTCAGATTGGCTTTAAACTTGAGGCTTTAAACTCACAGCAATCCTCCTGCCTCAGCCTCCTAAGTGTTGGGATTACAGGCATGTGCTACCACAGAAAAATGGGGCCAACAAGAAGGAAGAAGGCAGAGTTAGTAGAGCATATAGTCATTGGAGGTTCAAGGAGAAGTCAACTGAGAAGTTCCTGTGTATGTAGCCCAGGCTTGCCTTGAACTCACAGCAATCCTCCTGCCTCAGCCTCCCGAGTTCTGGGATTACAGGAATGCGCCACCATGCCTGACTCAAGAAAAAATTTCTTTCCTTACATACAAATGAAGAACAAAATAGAAGATAGATAAAGAACAAAATAGAAGATAGGAAGTAGGGAAATTTTTTCAAATTGATGAGGGAGCAAGAGATGGAGGGAGGGGGGAAGCAGGGAAGGGAAAGAGGATGGGGGATAAAGGGGAAAAATGATGAAAATAGAGCTTTTGCAAATGAGAAGGGGACCAAGATTTGGAAGGAGAAGGGAGGGAGGGGAAAGTATGGAATTAAAATAAAAAATTAAGATGTTCGATGTACACATATCGACTCCCCACAGTAATTACAATCATTATGCACTGCAAACACATACTTAATAAAAATACTTTAAAAAGAAAAATTTCTCCTACCAGGCTCTGATATTAGATATCTACTTTTAATTTCAATAAGTAACTAACAAGTGACTAAAGACCAAAATCAATAAGGCTTTTGTGACTTGAAACTAATAAACTTTTTATGGCTTAACCACTGACACGTCTGTGACTCCAAAGAGTATAAAGATAAACCCCTCCCAAGAGCCACTCTTAAATATAGCCAGAAAGAAAGACAGAAAGCCCTGAGACCAGGGAACAGTGTAACTGAGTCCCCACAGTGAAATTAATAAACTGCATTTCTCTTGTAAGAGGGTAAGCCACTTTCCCTCTCTGGGTAAAGGTGGGGGGCGGTGTTTGTTTTGTTTTGAGACAAGGTCTTGCTATGTCACCCAGGCTGCCCTCAAACTTGTGGTGAGCCCCCTGCCTCAACCTTCCGTGCTGGGATTACAGGTGTGTGCTACCACACCTGGCTCTCCCCGGTTAAAATTTTAAACATCAAAGAGTACATTCTTTCTCTTAAAACTCAGAGACAGGATGAATAATCCCTCTAGCTTTGTTTGTTCTTAGTAACTGGCTTTCATCACTGGTTTCAGGAGCTTAACTAAACAGTGAAGTAGTAGCTCCCTGTGAACTTTACTATTAGATAACACTTCTGATACATGGTCACCTTGGTAACAATTGTTTTAAGTTTTCATGTTGTTTTTTAGGGATTTAGCAGTAGCCTTGTCTACCTCAAACTGGCTGAAAGCACCAGCCCTGACATTTGGCCTGCACAGGTGCCCAGCGGACATCCATTTAATTTCAGACGGCCGAAACGCCACCCTCAGAGTGCTACTGTGTTTCCACAAAAATAAGAGTGGGTCTCATATTAATTTTTGTTCTGAAAGATGCAATAAGGCTGATTTTCAAGGGATGCCTCTTTTTTTTCTAGTACAACAATCTACATTTATTCATCTATTCATGTGTAGAAATCTGCATTTATTCGTGTATAAAAATCTACATTTATTCAAGTATAGTCATGTCATCTTCTGGAATATTGTCGTAACTCTCCAAACCCAGAATTCTGGCCTGAATTTCTTACGACTCCACTTCCTATAGAAGCATTGGCCCCAATCTCTCATGTCCAGCAATAGAGCTCTCCTTAAATGAGCACTTCTTGTCCATCTATCCTGCTTGTAGTGCATTAGCAACACAGCTGTCAGTGATTTTATACCATAAATTCTTCACCCACAGTCATGACCTCTTGCAGGGTAGGCTTCACAGTATCCATTAAATTAGGTGTTAATTGAAGCCTTAGAAGACAGCAGTGGCAACAAAAATGATGACAGTTAAGAATGACGGTCCAGGGCCAGTGAGATAGCTCAGTGGCATAAGCGCCTGCCTGGCAAGCACAAGGTCCTGAGTTCGACTCCTGATACCCACATACGAAAAAAGGGCCAGTGATATCGCTCAGCGGCACGGGCGCCTGCTGGTGCGCGAGGTCCTGAGTTCGACTCCCAGTACCCGCATTAAAAAAAAAAAAGAATGATGGTCCACAGCACCCAGGAGGCTGAGGCAGGAGGATCGCCAGAAGTTCAAGGCCAGCCTGGGTGATGTAGTGAGTTCAAGGCCTGCCTGAACTACACAGTGAGACTCTGTACCAAAAAAAAAAAAAAAAAAAGAATGATAGTCCACACAAAGTGACAAAAAATTCCAGGCATCAATATTCAGAAAATACTTATTTCACACGAGTGCATTAAGTATGTCAGTTACAACACACAATGTACCGAGTTAGGAAGATTTATATTAGACACAACCACGTCCGCTTGTCATCCAGTGCACGTGTTATTCGTACGTTGTGTCTGTGCTCCGAGTGGACGTCTGGCAGTAAGTCTCAAGTCATCTGTTTACATAGGTGTCCACCTCTCGTCCAAAGGCACCCACTCGGGTATTTACGAGTACTTAATTATAATTTATATTATCATTTAAGATTAATTAATATATTATCATTAATTATTATTAATTTATATTATCATTTAAGTAATATTTATTTATATTTAATTATATATAAATATTATTATTTTATATCAACAGGTCCATCATGTGCTGCAATGAATGTGCTAAATGCATCTGTCCGGCTGATGATTTTCACTGGAGCTTATTTTTGGGGTAGGGCTTATAGTATGACCATCCTGAAAAATCATACCAAGGCTTATTTTTCAGGTAGGTCTTTTTTTGTGTGTGTGGGTACCGGGGGTTGACCTCAGGACCTCGCGCACCTGCAGGAGCCCGTGCTGCTGAGCGATATCACCGGCCCTTTTTTCGTATGTGGGTTCCGGGAGTCGAACTCGGGCCCTTGCGCTTGCCAGGCAGGCGCTTATGCTGCTGAGCCATCTCACCGGCCCTCAGGTAGGTCTTGTTTTCAGGGAAATACGGTAATGCCGCCATGTTCTGAATGTGTCTTCTGCAGTTTGTGTGCACACGCAGAGACCACCGATTACTTCACCTTTCTTAACTGCCAATCACCTTTCCGCACAGCTCAGACCTCCCTGTTTCTGCCTCCCATAAATATCCCCCACCATGTTGACCAGAAGAGTCAAGATCTTGGGGGCTTTTGTTGGTTGCTGCCTTTCTCCAAGTATGGCGTCTGAGGCTAGACAACAGGCAGTTTAACAGAAGAATGAGTCAGGAGGTAACTACGGCCCCAACCACCTAACAGAGAGTTGATTATCTGGGGTTTGCTCCGTCCAAGTCTTCAAGAGCACTCAGCTGCCAGGATACAAGTCACGGAGTGGAACATCTGATACACATAGCAACTTTGAAGAAACAAACTCGTGTGTAGTATGGGGTTAGTGTAACACCCAGAGATTGGACATAGTTTTTAAAAAGCTACTTTGTTAAAGCAAAGTCTGACATCTGTCCCATGGATAAGGCCTGAATGGTCTACCATACAAAATTTCACAGGGACATGCTGTGACCAAGAAAGGAGAGCTGCGTGTATCGGTCACAGAGCAACAGGAAAGACCTCACCCGCGTGCCAACTGTGTTTCTCGACACAACTCCGCATAGTCGTTTTAAAGGTCTAAATCACATGTTTTGATCTTTCTTGTTGATTGTGGCCTCCAGGCTGAATGCAGTCTGCATTTGATAGTAAAGGCCTTGGACACTTGTACAAGTTGTGAGACAAAAGTGGGTCCCCGTCCCTCTGTATGGGTTTTGGTAAGCTATACCGTGGTATTATCTTCAAGCCATTTCCACTCCTTCTTCTGTTGGGATGGGGAAGGCCTCTGCACACCAAGAAAATGTATCCATCAAGACCGACAAGTAACTAAAGTTACCCAAGGCTCGGAGCATCTGTGAAAAGTCTATTTTCCAGTCCTCACAAGAGAATTCTCCCCTATATGGTACTGGGTTCCCACCATTGGAGGCTGTGGGGTTGTCTCTGGGTAGTTTTAAGCACAAATGAGGCAGCTTCTTGTTATTGAGTTCACCACTCAGTGTAAACCAGGACCAACAGTTACATGCTTTTGTATCCACTGTAAAGTGGCATCTCAACCACAGTGGGCAGCACAGTGAACGTGTTCCTACACTGGGCACACAAGGGCTCCCAGTGCTAGCGTTATGCACTTAGCATTATACTTCCATCCTCAACGAGATCCCTTGGGGAAACCCCCAGCTCCCTGTCCATTTGCAGCCTTCTTTGAAGTAGTTACATAAAAAATCAGACAAGCTGATCTAGGCAATAAAGGGCCCATCAGTGAAGGCTTTTAGCTTTACTGCCAACTCAACCGCCAGGTCAGCCAGTTGGTTTCCTTTTTCAACATTATTTCCCCATTGAGGGCCGGGGTACTACACTATTACAACCTGTTGGAGCCTGTAAACAGCCTCTTTTAACTGTAGAATCTCAAATGCATGTTTAATGTCTTTTTTGCCTGAGTTTACCAGTCTTCTTTCTTTCCAGACAGCCCTGTCTAAAAACAAAAACAAAAAAGAAAAGAACTAAGTGGGGTAGAAGAGGATATCTTTCTTCTCTACACCTAGAACACAAAGTTGTAGAATTTCTTAACTATGTCTGTTCTCTAAAAGCATAGGTCTCAGGAAAATTTCAACATTGTTAGCCTTTTAAAAGTTCAAGATGAATAAATATCATTTTTCATGGAACCACTCATAGGTGAGAATAAACCTCCTGAGCAGGGCCAAGCAGGGTCTAAGAAATCCTCTCCTGAGGACTTCTGTTGGTGCTATTTCCAGACAGGGCTATCTGGAAAGAGAGAGAGCTACTTAAATTGTCTAATGAGAGATGGTGAAAAAGGTCAGTTGTTTTAAGTCTTGCATCAGACGTCTTAAAAGATGGATCCTAAATGAAAAAAAAAAAAAGGAGGAAATATTACAATAAAAAGCTGCTTTAAAGTAAATAGTCCCAGGAGTTAAACCTGAAGGTAATTAGTCCAGGGGATTCCAAGAGCTTGTGGAACTCGCTGAGTTTCTTGCCGTTGAAAGGTTGACATGTTTGGTGACACAGTCTTGGTTACCTCTAGGGGAAGGGGATACATGACCTGGTATTTTGTCAGACTTCTTGTTCAGAGAGAAATCCAGCCCATGCATTTTCTGCTCTGGTGATGAACCAGTCCTGGTGTCTTCCAAGGTTCATATGAAGTCTTTGGTCTTCAGTTCAGAGGGCTTCTTCAGATTATAGAAATGGCCATCACAGTGTCTGAAAGGATCTTGGTGATCTAGTTTTAATTCTTGAAGATGCTCAGTCAGAGGGAGGGAGAAAATTTAGAAAACTTCATTCAAAGGGTTATAGCCAAATATTGAAGGCAAGAGGAAGAATTAAACATTTGGTGAGTGTTAGGATTTATGCAAGGTATCAGCACCCTAATCCAAGTAGGTTTACAAATTGGTTTTTACACAAAGGGGGCTGGGAGGGTGAGGAATAGAAAGAGGAAGTAACTTAAATCTCTGCCTTAGAGTTTCATATTCGTCAACCTGCAATTTATAAGCAGTGTACGTAATTCAAAGACAGTGAGCAGGACCGGAATATGGTGTTACTATTGGACTCAGGACTGAAGTTCAAAGGATGTGGTATAATTTTCCACTAAAACACAGAATTCCCTTCCACATATTTCCCTATCAATAAAATGTAATCTTAAGAAAGATTATTCCTGATCACAAAATAAAGCCGGCCTCATTATATTTAGCCTGATTATTTAGATAGGTGCAACACTAACTTTAACTTACCACATAATCCTTCTTAAATTTGCTTTGCTGAAAATTTGTTAAGAAATGTCAGACTGGAGCTGGACATGGTGGTCCCCACCTGTAATCCCAATACTCTGGAAGGCTGAGGCAGAAGGATCACAAATTCAAGCTCAGCTTGGGAAACTTAATGACTTAGACCCTAAAATTTCTTTTTAAAGGGATGTAGCTTGATGTGAAGGCCCTGGGTTCAATCCCCAGTAACACAGAAAAAAAAAAAAGTAATAGGAAGAAAGATGGAAATCATGGATGGTAAGGACTTTGAAAAGGTCTCCGGGAACTTCTCATACAGCATACAGTTTCTGAGATTTTTATATTAGTAGCATTTTACACATGCAAATTTAGCCCAGGGAAGGTTCTGATTGGACATGCAGCATGTGCAAGTCATCAATAGTAACATATTGAAACATAAGTGTTTATGGCACCTCTCTTTTTTATAAGAAATAACAATTTCTTTGTAATTTTTCAGGGGCCTTTGGAAAATCAGTAAATCATTTAGGATTTGATGTTGGGAAGGAAAATATCAAAAGTTATCACGCAGTGTGAACACTTTTGCCAATATTGCTCCTAGAAGAGGTTTATTTACATACATTATTTGTAACTTGTAATCACAATTACTGTTTTTTTTCCACAGAAAACTGAGGGTTAGATAATGGTGGCTGTTTGTAATATGCCAGTATTTTGTTTTTTCAAACATATTTCTCTTGTCCAACTTAATCTGTGCATTTAACTTACAGTGCCTGGGGGAGGCAACACCACATGTTACCAGGCCATGACATTTTTAAAGGGAAATCACCTTTTCTTTAAAAGTAATTTTAACTACTTAGGCTGAGGTAGGAGGATTACAGGTTCAAGGCCAATCTGGGCAATTTAATGAGACCATGAGACCCTTTCTTAAAATAAAATTTGCAGGGCCGGTGAGATGGCTCAGCGGCATAAGCGCCTGCCTGGCAAACACGAGGTCCTGAGTTCGACTCCCGGTACCCACATACGAAAAAAGGGCCAGTGATATCGCTCAGCAGCACAGGCGCCTGCTGGCGCGCGAGGTCCTGAGTTCGACCCCCGGTACCCACAAAAAGTAAAAATAAAATAAAAAGAAATAAAATTTGCAAAAGGTCTGGGGAGGTAGCTCAATGATAGAGCATTTGCTTAGCATGTGTGAGACCCTGGGTTCAATTCTCAACACCACAATGAAAAACAAAACAAAAAAATGGAATGATGTTTCTGATATAGGCAATATGGATGACCCTTGAAAACATTATCCTAAATGAAATAGGCTTTAAAAAAAAAAAAAGGCGGGCCGGTGAGATAGCTCAGTGGCACAGCACCTGCCTGTCAAGTGCAAGGCTCTGAGCTCAATTCCCTATACCAAAAAAAATTAAAAAAAAAAAAAGAATGCTCTCCTTTAAATATAGAAGCATTTTAAATCTCTACAGGCTCTCGGTCTTTTTCAAAGTACAATTATCTCAAGTCAAAAGAGTTATCTTACCCTGTAATATTGGAATAAACCAAAAATAACTTCTTGTAATATGTTACAGTTATTCTTTTATTAAAATGCTGATCAAGGGTTAATATTGTCAACACATTTTCATTTTATCACTTTCGGGTAACTTATGTTTTAAATCCAAGTCCTGAAACTTCAATATCTGGCTTCTTATTTTAAGTCCTATTCATAAGAGTTGCGCTCTGACTCTCCTGCTTCTAAACTACTTAAATAAATTATATTTTGCAAGTTTAAAAAAAAGTTATCTTATTCACTTGATTCCAATCAGCTTATTTGCTAATAGTCATAGCCACAGTCCTCTTCTTGATGTGTCTCCATTTATCCACCTACCTAATTCTAGGTACTTTGAGTCCAACAAGGGTGGTGGGACAGTAATATCTTTATTCCCTTTCTATAGGGCTATTTCATCCAAATGCAAGGATTTACTGGCTGGTGCCTAAATCCTTGCAGAGATTTTAAATATAGGTGCACAGATATGTGCTTGATTTGATTTTTGGCTAAAGGCCTGGTTTTATTGTTGTTATGTTTTTTGTTTTTGAGACAGGGTCTCACTTTATAGTTCAGGCTGGCCTGGAACTCACTATGTAGCACAGGCTGGCCTTGAACTCAAGGTGATCCTTCTGCCTCAGCGTTCCAAGTAGCTGAGATTACAGGCATGTTCCATTACAACCAGCTCCACATTCATTATTTAACTTCCAAGTTATCGTAGATCACAGTTTTATCAAATAGTCCAACGCCTACCATGGATTATGATTCCTTCAGCCTCTAGAATCAATTTACTTGTGCAACCTCTCATTACTTGACCTCTAATTCAATATCACAAAAATTGTTTTTGTTAAAACAATTTTCAACCAAAAAACAACACCTCATTTGTGGTGTTGATGGAGAATAAAATCACCCTAGTCAAGAACAAAGAACACTACATTTATTTGTGGCTGATTAGGATTGCAATCTGGTGCTCCAAGGTTTTACAAAATGACAGCTTTAAGCCACCAGGGGGTTGGAAATTAGGTTACTTGTTAGTCGGGAATTATGATTAGTGCTGGTAGAAGTTCAGCTGCTGTAGAAGAGGGATTAGGCGCACTCTTAGTCTTTGAGTAGTCTGCAGGAAGGAGTCCATTATACAAAAGGTCAGCAGGGCTTAACTGTGTTTCTGGAATCTTGGGTTTGGCCAGGTCCAAAGGTCAGCTCACACCCAGGTAGATTTATAGGCAGTTTAGCTCAAGGATTCTGCTGCACTTGTGTCTGAGATCTGATGAACAGTGGCTTCCCAACTCCATTTTATTTTATTTTATTTTATTTATTTATTTTTTTTTTGTGGGTACCGGGGGGTCGACCTCAGGACCTCGCATGCCAGCAGGCGCCCGTGCCGCTGAGCGATATCACCGGCCCCTTTTTCCGTATGTGGGTTCCGGGAGTCGAACTTGGGCCCTCGCGCTTGCCGGGCAGGCGCTTAAGCCGCTGAGCCATCTCACCGGCCCCCCAACTCCATTTTAAATGCCCTCAGTTTGGGCTGGGTGTGGAGCTCATTGGTAGAATGCTTACCTAGTGTGCAGGAGGCCCTAGGTTCTGTCCCTACCACCATAAACAAGTAAGCCAATGAAAAATCCAAGAATCAAACAAATAAGACACAGAAAAAAAAAGAAAACAAGAAAAACCAAAATAACTAGGAACCTGAACCAACTGTACTCCACTTGGAATTTTTCCTTGACATTAGCCATCAATTTCTGTATTAATTGATATATTCTAGGTTTTGCCAAAATCTTAATAACAGAGCTGGGATGTAGCTCAGTAGTAGAGTTCTTGTCTAGCACGCTCAGAGTCCTGGGTTCAATCTCCAGCACTGGGGGGAAAAACTTATTTAGTTATACTAATAAAGATCTATTTCTTACCCATGCTGTGTTTCTTTCCGGTTACAGGAGCCTCACTTGAAGGTACAATCTGATAAACCAGTCATGATTAGAAACATTGCCAGATTCCAAGGCAGAGAGGAAAGGAGTTCCGGAGAGTCACAAGTTGGCAATTCAGTGCTCAGCACTGAGGTGACACATTTCTTCTAATCACAACGCATTGGGCAGAACTAGTTGTGTGGTCCCATTCAACCAGAAGAGAACCAAGAAGCACAATCCACTTTAGAAAGTACCCTGAAGGTAGTGTGGGAAATATTTGGTAAACGGCATAACCTAGTGTACTTTGGGACTGGTGAATATGAGCCCAAGGTTGCTAAAGTTGCAGCCCCCTCATCCATTCCCCAATTTGAGAGGCCCTGACCAGCTTTAATCCTACAAACACATAGGGTGCTGTGTGCCTTTCTCTCAGTGTGCCACAATGAACCTCTGTTGAGTTTGTTAGGTAACTGCAGTTGTAATGGTGAATTCCCAGTACTTTCATTTATATTTAACTTGGACCCTGAGATAAAACCAATTTCATGATTCCCAAAGGAATTTAGAGCAGCAGATAATAACTGAAGCTTTGATGGAGTCAACAAGCCCCAGGGGGGCAGCAATCATGCCTGGTAACTGTTCCAGTTTTGAATATACAGAGGGAAGAAAGGACCTCAATTCCACTAATTTGGTACCTTGAAACAACTAACCGGTCTTTCCAGCTGTTGGGTTGTAATTTCAATTCGATAGTTTTAGAAACTACAATAATGTAGACACAAAATATAAAGGTAAAGTAATGCCTACACACCTGAATTCTCTAAGCATCAAAAATTTCTTTTTTTGGAAAAAATATAACCATTTTGAATAGAAATACTGTGGTGGGTTAACTAATGGTCAGTTTGTAACACCCAGCTGAACTGAATCAGTGTGGTGCTGGGTGTGGCTGGCCCATCTGAGGATTGTTGCCAACAGCATAAAAGGAGAACTGGAGGGGAAGATGGTGTGCTGTTTATTCTCCTTGAGGAGCTTGTCACACTGGCTTTCCTGATATGAGCTCGGCTGTTCTTATCATTGGAGGACCTCAGGATGACTGTGGTTATCTTTGAGGGGGAGCTCTGGTCCTGTCCTTGAGCGTCACTTCCTGGTTCCAGTGCAGATCCCTCAGCCTGCTGGCACAGATCCTTCATCCCCCTAGCGCACTTTCTAGGTTCCACCACTGACCTTTGGGCCTTCCCAGTGCAGATCCCGGATACAGACTTGCGTGAGACATTGCCGTGGGCTCTAGGCCTCCAGCTGGACTTGTGGAGGACATGCCACGGGCCCTAGGTCTTCAGCTGGATTTGTGCAGGACATTGCCATGGGATCCAGGCTCTCAGCTGGATTCTTTGGGTCTCTAGTGTGTCAGATCTTTTGTACTCTTCTGCATTTTACTTTTTGGGTGAATATAAAATAGTCCTATAAATTATGTGTCCTATATTAAATCTATTCCCTTGAAGTGACCAGGGATATAGCTCAGCAGCACAGTGCCTGCCTGGCAAGTGTGAGTTCCTGAGTTTGATTCCCGGTACCAAAAAAAAAAAAAAAAAAAAAAAAAAGTACAATATTCCCTTGAAAACCCTTACTACAACAAATACTTTTGGCTACTTTCAATTTCTGCCTTTTCTTTAAAGAATTATAAAGTGTATTTTTCTTGTCGATGTATTTTAAAAGAATTTTTAATCTTTCTCTTTACAATCACACACATTTACTGAGTACCTGTTTCCTGAGTGAATATTTGTATATATGTATACATGCACACTTAGAATAGTATCTAGCACATTTTTATCATGTGCCAGGCATATTTTATTTTATTTTATTTTATTTTCAGGCATATTTTAGTTTCAAAAAAATTGTATAAAGTTTGGGAGTTTAGCTCAGTGGTAGAGTGCTTGCCTAGTATGCACAAGGCTCAGTGGTTGATCCCTGAGTTTTGTGCAAAAAAAGAAAAAGAAAAAGAAAAAAATTGAGCTGGGCGTGGTGGCGCACGCCTGTAATCCCAGCACTCAGGAGGCTGAGAGAGGAGGATCACTGTGAGTTCAAGGCCAGCCTGGGCTACAAAGTGAGTTCAAGACCAGCCTGAACTGCATAGTGAAACCCTGTCTCAAACAACAACAACAACAAAAAATTGAACAAGTATTAAGATCTAACATATACTCCACTTTCCAGGAATTTTCTCAAGGTCACATTATACAAAATTTTAGTCGCTGTGATAACACAATTATTCTTTTCTCTCTGTCTGTCTGTCTGCCTGTCTTTCCCTCCCTGGGGATTGAGCCCAGGCCTTTTGCACTGAGCTAAATCCCCAGGCCTTTTTATTTTTTAATTTTGAGACAGGGTCTCTCTAAGTTGCTAAATTGCCTAGGCTAGACTGGAATTTGGGATCTTCCTGCTTCAGCCTCCTAGAGTGCAGGCATGCGCCACCACACCCAGCTCTCTGTTTTCTAAGTGTGTGTCTCCCCTGGGCATAGTTTTAATCATTTGTACTATAAAGAGGCATAAACTTAATTTATAAGAGCAGTGTGTTAAAAGGAAGGGCATAACCCTGCTCTACCATTTGATCATCACACTGGACCTAGAATGTTAGTTTCATCCTGGCCATCGCCTGACTATGCTGCAGTGGTTGGAGGACAAAGATAGAGGAGCCAGGAGTGGCAGTGCACACCTGTAACCAGCACCCCTTGGAAAACTGAGTCAGGAGGATCCAGCAAGTTCCAGGCCAGCCTGAACTACACAGCCTGAACTACCCTGTCTCAGTAAACAAAGCATAACAAAACCCAAGAAACCAAGAAACAAAACAAAACAAAAACAACAAACAAAACAAAACCCTAAAGATAGAGGAAGACTTTTAAAAAGAAATGTGTGCCATGTGCCTGGGGCGAAGCTGAACTGAAACCAGTTACTCCAGAAGTTGAGGCAGGAGGCTGAGGCAGGAGGATTGCAAATTTAAGGTCAGCTTGAGCAATTTAAAATTTAGAGAAAGATTTGGGATGTAGCTCAGTGACAGAGCATTGGCTCATGGGCAAGGCCCTGGGTTCAGTCTCTAGTGGGGGTAGGGATAATGTGTATGAGATCCATGCAGCCAGGAAGGGCTAAGCCCCTCATGACTCTGAGGTCTCTCGCAAAGGGTTTCTTCTCTCCTTTGCTTGTTAATGGCACTAGGCTCACTGGTGGCACCGCTCCAGGTTCTCCTCAGCCTCAAGGTCTCAGGGTCAAACCAGCTTCCTATCCGGCGCCTGGTTGGAATCTGCTCCAGATCGAATCTGGTTTGTTTTCTGGTCACTGACAGTAATTTTTAGGAGCACGGTGGTTTGATTTCAGGATCCGCCTCCCCACACTTAGTCGGGGTCCTTTGCCCTAAGGACTTTGCCCTTTCTCTAGCAGTTTGTCATCGTGGCACTCGCTACAGCCGGACAGTCCCGCGGAGTCCTCCGCAAGAAGCACCCGTCTGCCGCTTTCCCTCAGGAGGGGTCAAACGACAGGCAGTGTCCCCGGCGGTCAGGAAGTGGCGAAGTCGGGGCCAGGTCGCTCGCGGAGGAGTCAGGCTTGGTCGCCTTAGGAACGGAACTGACGAGCTCAGCCCTGGAGCCACCAGAGCCGAGCCGGGAACGGCGTTTGCCCGGGCCACGGCGGAAGCCGGACCATTTGGGGGACGGGACCGCGGGAACCCGGAAACGCCTGGGCTGCACCGAGGTGGCGCCAGCGACGGCGGCGGGAACCGGCGGCGCTGCGGGTCAGCGGTCGCGGCGGACCCGGCGGGCTCGGCAGCCTGGGGCGCCCGGCGTTGCTGAGCCGCGGTCCCGGGTGCGGGCAGCAGCCAGCAGAGTCGCGCGGGAGGTGAGTTCTGGGCGCTCCGGGGAAGGGCAGGCGCGGGAGGCCATCGGCCGCGGGGCGGCCCCGCAACTCCCGGAGCCGGTGGAGAAGGCGGCGCGCAGGGGGCTGAGGTGAAGTCGGGCGGGATGAAGGGGACGGCGCCGAGGACCTGACCGACTAGTTGGGAGTGGAAGCAGATGAAGTGACACGTTGTAACTCAGACCGTTGACGTGTGGAATGTGCTGGGTGGAGGAGGAAAAGGTCCCGAGGAGAGGGGTGTGTCAGGGACGAAAACGGCAGTGTGCGCCTCGGAGCTGAGCCGTGCGGGGCGCGGGGCCAGGCTGGCGGGGAGGACGCCTCCCGGGGACCGCACCCTGGGCTCCTGCTTGGCGAGCGACCCTGTGCTAGGGACGCACGCACCCGAAGCGGTCCTGGCGCCCGTGAAGCCACAGGGACCTCAAGATATGGAAAAGCTGCCCTTGGTAAGGCGAGTCCGAAGGGCGAGGATTGTCCGAGCGCGTGTAAGAGTCGGATCGCAGGGGTGTGTGTGTGTGTGTGTGTGTTGGAGGAGGGCTCCGAGTATTGAGGGACTGAGGATTTTAACTCACATTTTTATTTAAATCATCGAAAGCACCTCTTCATTCAGGAAGGTTAGTTCAAATGAATTAAAGAATAATCTCAAATGTAATGATGGGCCTTTACTTTAGAAAACGGCTTATATTTCCTTACTCTAGCGTGGAAACCCGAGCCTTTTATTACATTCTATTAAATGTAGTATGTGAAGATGGAACTAGAGTTGTTTGTATAAACATTCGGTACTTAAAGATGGAATTTGGTATATCTCACTTGGCTATCTTAATTTCATTGGTAAATTCAGGTTGTTTCCTTTAAAAGGAGATGCTTTCTAAATCTTTCTTTCTCCTTTTTTGAGACAAAGTTTCACCAAGTAGTAAAGGCTAGTCTTTGCTTTTTTTTTTTTTTTTTTTTTTTTTGGTACCGGGAATCGAGCTCAGGACCTTGGGCTTTCCAGGCATGCACTTGTGCGGCTGAGCTATATCCCCAGCCCTTAAAGGCTAGTCTTGCTTTTTTTGTGTGGGTACCGGGGTTCGAACTCAGGACCTCGCGGCCAGCAGGCGCCCGTGCCGCTGAGCGATATCACCGGCCCTTTTTTCGTATGTGGGTACTGGGAGTTGAACTCAGGACCTCGCGCTTGCCAGGCAGGTGCTTATACCGCTGAACTACCTCACCGGCCCTAAAGGCTAGTCTTGAACTCACTGTGTTGCTCAGGTTGGACTCAAACTCTAGTGCTCCTCCTCCTCACGTGCACCACCACGCCCAGCTCTAAATTTACATTTCTAATCCTTTCTTCCCTAGTTCTTCCTCTTTCATTCCCACCACCACTATGCGCATCTTTCTTCTATACCAATGGCTTCCAAACTGGACTTGCTGCTTTCCGCCTGTACCCCTGAAGTCGCTCTTCTCCATAATTGCCCCCCTTTTTCCCCCTTCCGTGCTGGGAATGAAACCCAGGGTGTTGCGCATGCTGACAAGTGCTTAGTCCCAGCCCTGTGTCATTACTTATAAATCCAAAGGTCTTATACCATCTTTTGGTCATTCTTCTCTCAGAGATACTTAGTGACTTTCTATTGGCTCCAGAATAGTTTTTTTTGTTTATTCTTGTTTAGTTTTGGTGGTGCTGGGGATGGAATTTAGGGCGTCATGCCTGTTAGGTAAGTGCTTTGCCCCTGAGCTATGTCCCGAGCCCAGAATAAATTTTAAAACATTGTCATTCAAAGCCCTTCAAAATTTAAGCCTTAGCGGTGCATGGTGGCATATGCCTGCAATTCCAGCACTCTGAAGGCTGAGGCAGGAGGATCTCCAAGTTTGAGGCTAGCCTGGGCTACATAGTGAGTTCAAGGCCAGCCTGTACTACAAAGCAAAACCTTGTCTCAAAAAAGCAAAAAAATAAAAAACCCCCAACCAAACAAAAACCCCCCAAAACAAACAAAAACCCCCAAAAGTATGCATAACTCAAATCAATATGACCCTTTTGTTTTTAAAATTACTTTATACCACATGTCCTATATTTTTTGCTAAACTGAAGCAATTTGAAGTTGGATTTCTGAACATGCTATATGCCTATTTGCCTCAATCTTCACTTATATTGTTTTTTTTTCCCATAAGGAAAGCCTTTCTCATTACCTTCGTGGAAATTCTACCCTTAAGTGCCTTAAAATCTGTCTCTTCAGAAGCTTTCTGAAATCTGCCATCTGTCTGAAACATTTTTTTTCTTGTGTGATAGGCTTTATAAGTCTTAATAGTACTTGCGAAATTTACATTGTATTATGGCTATTTGAGAGTTTTATTATCCCTGCTAGAATGTAAGCTCTCTAACGAAAGTAATTGTACCTTTTAAATTTTTTATCACTTTAATACTTGAACACTGTATCAAGATATTTTGCACTCTTAAATTTTTGTTACATTAAATGATATAATAACTCTTATATTGCTTCTAGATGCAAGGATAGCTCCTGTATAACCTTATTTCCAATTTTTATTAATAACCTTATATTTGAAAATGCCTCTGTTTTGTATTTCAGTACCTCATTTGATCCTAGTAATAAATCTTGAGGTAGAACACTTATAACTCTTAGCAGGTAATAATAAGAAGGACAGACAGGTCAAATAATTTGCCTTTGCTCCCACATAGGCTACCCTTATGATACTGGAAATGGATATACTTCATATTCATATTCCTTTTACTTAGTAGGAACTCAATATGTTGAATGGATGACTGGATCAATAATAGAATTGACGGAAATAATTTCTCAGTTGAAAGCCTAATCTTATCATCTGGTAGCTGAAAAATATGACTTTTGAAGTTTTTTTCCCTTTCCTGAAAAGTTTTGAGAGGAGGGTCTCTATTTGATGTCAGTCAACTATGGAAATTTATTTTATTTTTTAATACTAGGGACTGAACACAGGGCTTCGATCATGTACTCAGCAAGCACTGTCTCTGACCTCTATGCCCAGCCCTCAACTTTGGTATTTTTATTTTGATGAAATTGCTTGAACTATAACAGTAAACTGTAAACTTGTCTGGATAACTGAAATAACTTGAACATCAAATTGGTAGTTAATAATGTCATTCATGAGAATTAATGTATATTTTTTGCAGTAGTGGTGATTGAACTCAGGGCCTTGCAAATGCTAATCAAGGACTTTACCATTGAGCTACATTCCCAGCCCTTTTTAATTATATTTGCTGTGATTTTATTTGCTAGTTGCTTGGGATGGCCTCAGAGTTATGATCCTCCTGCCTTAGACTCCCAAGTGGGAGGGATTCCAGTTGCGCCCCAACATGCTTGACTGGGAATGAATTTATTATTGAAGTTTAGATTAGTATGAATTGGTAGTTTAATGCAGGTTTTAGTCCTCAGAAAGAGCAAGCGTGCACTAATGTTCAATTTAATTGTCTCCATTAATGTAGGAGTGTAGTGCTCTGGTTTTCGATTTTGTTTGGTGTGATTTTTCCTTTGTTTTTTGAGACACAGTGTCGCTGTGTTGCCCAGGCTAGAATCAGACTCATGTTCTCAAGTGACCCTTCCCCCACAGCCTCCCAAGCAGCTGGCACTCTAGGCATGAACCACTATGCAAGGCTTGATTTATATTCTTTTTTAAAAAAAAAATCACGTGGGCCGGTGAGATGGCTCAGCGGCATAAGCGCCTGCCTTGCAAGCGCGAGGGCCCCAGTTCGACTCCCGGATCCCACATACGAAAAAGGGGCCGGTGATATCGCTCAGAGGCACGGGCGCCTGCTGGTGCGCGAGGTCCTGAGGTCGACCCCCCGGTACCCACAAAAAAAAAAAAAAAAAAAAAAAAAAAAAAATCACGTGTTTTTGAAAACTTTTATTAGTACATATTTGCAGTACATAATGATTACATTCATCGTGGGAAGTTGGTACACGTACATGTACATAGTCCATTTTAACCTCTCCTTTTTTTTTTTTTGTGGGTACCGGGGGGTCGACCTCAGGACCTCGTGTGCCAGCAGGCGCCCGTGCCGCTGAGCGATGTCACCGGCCCTTTTTTCGTATGTGGGTTCCGGGAGTCAAACTCGGGCTCTCGCGCTTGCCAGGCAGGCGCTTGTGCCGCTGAGCCATCTCACTGGCTCAACCTCTCCTTCTTGACTTATATTCTTTAATCTTAATAACTGCCCTATGAGGTTTATACTGTTGTTTACTGTTATTTATTCCCATTTTAGAGAAGAAGGAAGGGAGGGACACAGAGATGTTGCTGCAGTCTGATTCCCAAGGCATACTCTTATGTATTATTGTGACTGACCCTCAAACACTTAAACATGCCTTTGGGGAGGGTTTTTTTTTTTTTAAGACGGGGTCTCTCTGTATAGTTCAGACTGGCCTTGAACTCTGAGCAATCCTTTTGACACAGCTTCCTGAGTGCTGGGATTTACAGGCGTGTGTCACCACATCTGGCTTCTTAAACATGCTTAAACATGGGCTTTCCTGCAAAGATCATGGACTGCCTGAGACCTTGTTTCAGTTCCGGCTCTGACATGTTATGCAGGGCGATATATATACTTAATATCTCAGAATCTCAGTTTCTTAATCTGTAAAACAATATTCCCTTTTAAACTAAATATATTTAAATAAGATAATGCTTGTAAATGCCTAGTAGGCTATCTGACATGTTGTAGATGCTCAAAACTGTATTAATTTAACTTCTCTTAATGAAGTTAGAGTTACTAGAAAACATTTAATGAGAACCAGTTTTAGGCTGCATCTGTCTTTTATGTGTTGCACAGAAAGATTTAGTTCACAAAGGTATCATTCTCTTCTCAGGATTTACATATTGTGGAATTCTTTTATCTTGATAAATGCAACACAGTAAATGCCTAATATGTGTCAGGGGCTGATAAGAAGCTATAGGAAATACAGTGATAAGTAAAAGAAGGATATGTATATATGTCAACAGATTAGTTTGAGTGCTGTTATGTTCAAAATGGCATGGAAATATAATGGGGAAAGGATTTATTCTCTTGGAAGAATTAGAAAACTTCAGTGAGAGGAGGCCTATATTTTCAACCCTGTAAGATACATAGAAGTTCTAGTGGTAGAGAAGGGGAAAGAGTTTCTTACTCTCTTTTTTCCTTTTGTATCGGGAATCGAACTCACGACCTTGTGCTTGCCAGGCAGGCACTATGCCACTGAGCTATATCCCCGGCCCTCTTTTTTTTTTTCCAGTCCTGGGAATGGACCCCAAGCCTTCACATATAGTAAGCATGTGCTCTACTGTTACCTCCAGCCCTAGAGTTGTTTTTTTCCCGGACAAATATTTGTTCAGAAAATCCAGGAAGGAATGTGTTTGCCACTGGTGATAGTTTATGGCAGAAAATTTAAGCTGGGGCCAGATTATGAGGAGCTGTTCTATGTGAGGGAATTTGGATTGTGTCTTTATTTGGTAAAGAGTCAGTTAAACTTTATAATTGCTAAGGAATTTGATCAGATCCACATTTCATTAAGATATCTTCTGTATAGAAGATAGAGTTGAGAGTCTGAAGCCTGTCTCCCTCAGTTAGTAGACAGTGACGTGGGACTCATGTAAATATTGAACAGTAGGTATTGGACAAACATAATTAATGCAATTCTTATTCTGAGGACAGAGTTGAGAATCTGAAGCCTATCTCAGTTACTAGGCAGAGTGACGTGAGGCTTGAACAGTAAATATTGAGCAAACATAATTAATGCATTTCATGTTCTATATAGTTAGAACCCATAAACCTGTAGTATCTATAAATTTCTAAGACTGTAGGTTTAGCAGGGAGGGGTTGCAATTTTATGTTTAGAAAGAGTGGTGGTTAAAAAATACCAAGAAACTATACAGCCTTTGAATTCTAGCATTGGAAACTCGCCCTTTGGGGAATGGGTGGTCTTCCATTAATTACCCAACACAGTCACCAGCTAGGATTAAAAGTTTAAATATTCTTGACAGTTTGTTAAACATAGATCCATAAAAAATAGCCCATTTTATATGTTCTGTTAAGCTTTAGTTAATTTATTTTTATTGATACACATATTTTCCTAAAATTTTTATCATTTGTGAATACTATGAAGAAAGGTTTTGCTTTTCTTCCTTTGGTACTGGGACTGAATCCAGGGCTTTCCCACTGAGGTACATCCCCAGCTGTTTTTAATTTTTTTATTTTGAGAGAATGTTTCACTTTAAGTTGCAAAATTGCCCAGGCCTGGCTTGATTTTGCAATTCTCCTGCCTCAGCCTCCCTGAGTGCTGGGATTACAGGCATGTTCCACCACTGTTGAGGGTCCTCATTTTTCAGATTTGTCATCAGGCTGAATTAAATAGATAAACATGAGCCAGGCTTGGTGGTGCAGGCCTGTAATCGCAGCACTCAGGAGGTGAAGGCAAGAGAATTGAAAGTTGCAGGCCAGATTGGACTGCAGAGACAGTTCAAAGGCCAGTCCGGATTATACAACAGAACTTGTCTAACAAAAAGAAAAAAGAAAAGAGAGAGAGAGAAAAAAAGATAAACATTCTTTCTTCTTTTGATGCTGGAGATTGAACCCCAGGCTCTTGCTCATGTCTATCAATGACTATATCCTCAACCCTGAAGCCGTATATTTATTTCAGGTATCTACAGTACTTTGCTCTGTGGGGTCAGCAGTTGGGCTAAGGAACTGACCTAGAGCAGGATAGAATAAGGATAAACTGGAATCTCCTAGCACCATAATTAGAGCCATACTTTTCCTTGTTTTTTTTTTTTTTTTTGTGGGTACCGGGGGGTCGACCTCAGGACCTCGCGCACCAACAGGCACCCGTGCCGCTGAGCGATATCACCGGCCCCTTTTTTCGTATGTGGGTTCCGGGAGTCGAACTCGGGCCCTCGTGCTTGCAAGGCAGGCGCTTACGCCGCTGAGCCATCTCACCGGCCCATTCCTTGTATATTCTTGTTGTACCCTATATTTTATTTTCCTGTTTATTATATCTATATCTATATACATATATATATATATATATATATATTTTTTTTTTTTTTTTTTTTTTTTTTCTTTTTGAGACAGGGTTTCACCATGTAGTTCAGGCAGGCCTTGAACTCACTTACTATGTAGCCCAGGGTGGTGGCAATTCTCTTGCCTTAGCCTCCTGAGTGCTGGGATTACAGGCGTGTGCCACCACGCCCTGTTTATTTGTACTATTTTTTTTTTTCTTTTTTTTCCCCCCTTGTTTCTTGAATTGTTTGAATAATATGTATTTGTTATTTTTTGAGACAGGGTCTTGCTACATAATTCAGATGGCCTTGAACTCACTATGTAGCGCCCAGCCTGATGATAGACTTGAACTTGGAGTGATGCTCCTGCTTCAGCCTCCAGAGTGCTGAGATTACAGGTGTGCACTACCATGCTCACCTAATATGTGTCTTCTATGCTAGAGAATAAGTTCTATGAAGAAATAAATTGTCTTTTTCATTATTGTATACATAATGCTCATCACAGTGCCTGACCATACAATTTCTTAATATTTGATGGCTGATTGCCATCTGGATAGTTGTGTGTTGCCTGTATTTTTTACTTCCACCTCTAGTCTCCTTAGTCTTGAATCTTTCATAATAGTTAGGACCTGTTTTTCCTTCCTGGCTTCTGTATTAGTCTCTGTTCCTTGTAGAATATCTTTAACTCCTGCCTTCTGGTAGGAAATGATCGTAACAGAAAATGGTAGAGCAGAATAGCACAGGACTAGGGAAACAGGAGGGTAGGAGGAGTACATGTTACATGGTACCTTACATTGGAAGGAAATCTTAAAGCTATACTTAAGTCATTTTATTTTCCAAATCACTGACTTTATGTAAAGAGTACAGTAATACTAGCCAAGTATGATGGGCTATATTTAGGTCATTTTATTTTCCACATCACTGACTTTATGTAAAGAATACAATAATACTAGCCAACTATGGTGTTGCAGGCCTGTAATCCCAGCTACTCCAGAGGCTGAGGCCAAAGAATTGCAAGTTTGAGGCCAGCCTGGGCAACTTAGTGAGTCTGTGTCTCAAAATAAAATAAAAGGGGTTGGGGATGTAGATCAGCCCTCCCTGGATTCAATCCCCAGTTTATTTATTCATTTTTATTTCTATTTTCTTCTTCTTCTTTTTTTTTTTTTTTTTTTTTTTTTTTTTTGTGGGTACCAGGGTTCGAACTTAGGACCTTGCGCGCCAGCAGGTGCCTGTGCCGCTGAGCGATATCACCGGCCCTTTTCTCATATGTGGGTACTGGGAGTCGAACTCAGGACCTCATGCTTGCCAGGCAGGCGCTTATGCTGCTGAGCCATCTCACCGGCCCTCTATTTTCTTTTGAGACAGGTTCTTGCTTATGTAGTTCAGACTGGCCTTGAACTTGCTATGTAGCCCAAGCTGTCCTCTAAACTTGAGGCAGTCTTCCTGCCTCAGCCTTCTGAGTGTTGGGATTATATGCCTACCCCACCACGCCTGGCTTCAATCCCTAGTGTATTTTTTTTAATTTTTAATTTTTATTTTATGGAAAAATGTAAAACAAAATCTCATAACAAAATAATAGGAGAATAACAGTAGTTAATACATTGAACATTGTTATCTTTAAAGTAGTTAATCAGAGTACAAGATATTGGCTTAAAAAATTCTCCAAATGATATTAGCACAAACCTTTCTTTTCAATGAACTAAGAGAAACTAGTAGTATAACTATCTTGTATTTTGTTTTTTTCCTTTTCCTTTCCTTCCCTTTCCCTTTCCCCCATCCTAGTTCCTTTTTTCCTTTTTTTGGGGGGATACCGGGATACTGGGAATCAAACTCAGGACCTCATGCTTGCCAGGCAGGTGCTGTGCTGCTGAGCTATATCCTTTTGAACAATTTCTCCCCCCACTTTTTTTTAATACATGGGTACCGGGAGTTGAACTCAGGACCTCGCGCTTGCCAGGCAGGTGCTTATGCCGCTGAGCTATATCACTGGCCCATTTCTTCCCATTTTACAATATCTATTTGCATTTTGCGCCTTATTTACTCTTTCAGTTCTTTACACCAGAAAGACAATATGATGCTTACACATGTGAGTCTGATTTATTTCACTTATGAGTATGATCTCTAGTTGCATCCATTTACCTATAAAAGTCTCAAGGTTGTCCTTCTTTATGGCTGAGTAGTATTCCATTGTGTAAAAAGACCACATCTTTTTTATCCATACCTCATTTAATGGGCATTTGGGTTGTTTCCAAGATTTACAAATTGTGCTGTTATAAACATGGGTGCCTATATATCGCTGTGGTATGATGTTTTTAATTCTTCCACGAAGGTAAGCAGAAGGGGAATAACTGGGTTGAATGGGACCTCTAATCCTAACTTTTTGAGGAATCTCCACAATGATTTCCACAGTGGTTGCACCAGTCTGTGCTCCCACCAACAGTGGAGAAGGGTTCCTTTTTCCCCACAGCTCCTCCAGCATTTGTTATTGGTTGATTTCTTAATGATAGCCATTCTTTCTGGAGTGAGAGGGAATCTCAGTGTTGTTTTAATTTGCATCTTTCGAATGACCAGTGTCAGTACCTAGTTTAAAAAAAGTACTGATTAATTTTTTAATCTAAAAATCAGAAAGCAGATAGATTTTGTATTTGTATAGTTGAAGAAATATTTGAATACTATTTTACTTGGATGTAGTAATGGAAATTCTGCAGTCTGTGAAAGCAAGTTAAAAATTGACAGTACTATAAATTACATACTATCAATTATATTATCATATAAACTGACACATAATACCTTGAGGAAGAAAGGAAGAAACAGTGAAAAGTTGTTTAACTTAGAATGTAATAGGAACCTGTAGGTGATAAAGAGTTGGTAAAGTGGGGAATGTGGCCCTCTGGTAAAACAGGAAACTAGCATGTATAAAGCCCTAGTTCCATCCCTAGCACCACAAAACAAAGAAACTGTTACTGAGCAAGATAACTCAATTTCTTTCTTCCTTCCTTCCTTCCTTCCTTCCTTCCTTCCTTCCTTCCTTCCTTCCTTCCTTCCTTCCTTCCTTCCTTCCTCTCTATTTATCTATCTATCTAACTTGCAGTGATCCTCCTGCCTCAGCCTCCCAAGTGCTGGGATTATAGGCATGTGCCACCATGCCTGGCTTTATTTTCTATATAACTAAGGGGTCCAAATGGTTGTTATTAGTCAGCTTTCTGTTGCTGTAACAAATATACCTCAGATAAACAACTTAAAAGGGAAAGTGTTTTGGCTCATAGTTTTAGAGATTTCAGTCCGCAGTTTCTTGACCTCATTACTTTGGGCAGGGAGCATGTGGTAGTGCAAAGCTGCTCCCTCATGGCAGCGAGGAAGCAGAGAGAGAGAAGGTGAGATAGAGAGGATAAAAAGCCAGGGACATAATATAGTTTTCCCATGCTTGCCCCCAAAGACCTACTTCCTTTAACCAGGCCCCACCTCCTAAGGTTTCCATCACCTCCCCGCAGCCTCCACAGTTACAAATCCAGCAGTACACTCATCCACTGAGGTTAGAGCCATCATGATCAGTCATCTTTCAGTGATCCTACCTGAACACTGCCTTGGGACCAAGCCTTCAAACACATGAACTTTTGGGGGGCTTTTCAGGTCCAAACCATAACGGTTGTTGAAATCCTTTGGGAGGGAATATGACATCAACTAGGTACTTTTTTTTTTTTCCTGTGGTATTAAAATTCTGAGGCTTTAGGGATTTGCAAAAAACTGAAATAAGTAATGAAAAATTATTGACAGAAACTAACCAAATTGTCATTGAATATCTTTGAGTGGTGTCATTTTTTTTGTCTTTTTTATTGGGGGGGGTACTGGGAATTGAACTCAGGACCTTGTGCTGGCCAGGCAGGCGCTTGGCCTCTGAGCTATATCCCCAGCCCCTGAGTGGTGTCATTATGGTACAAAATTTTATTAGTATAATTATAAATTTTCTACTTTTTCTCTTAAAAATTATACTTTTACAATTAAATATAGCCAGGAATGGTGGCACATGCCTATAATACCAGCATTGGGGAGGCTGAGGCAGGAGGATTGCTGTGAGTTTGAGGCCAGCCTGGGCTACATAGTGGGTTCAAGGCCACCCTGAACTACACAATGAGACCCTGTCTCAAAAAAAAAAAAAAAAAAAAAAGTGTGTATATATATATATGTATATTTATGTGTATATATACATAAATGCTGTTATTAAAAAGAACACAAACCCACAAACAACAGTAAACAACAACAACCAAAAAAACCCATCAAAAAGAAGTAATGTCATTTACATATAGTACTTAGAAAGAGTATACTTTCAGGTCTTAGCTGTTAAGGTGAAAATGGTCATCTGAGCATCCTGTCTCCTTTTTTGACCATTTATAAGTCTAAGAGCCTCACTAAACCCTAAATGGGGTCACAGAGATTAATAATCAGGTTTTTTGCTGGGCATAGTGGTGCGTGCCTGTAATCCCAGCACTTGGGAGGCTGAGGCAGGAGGATCACCATGAGTTCAAGGCCAGCCTGGGCTACATAAGCGGTTCAAGGCCAGCATGCACCACATAGTGAGACCCTGCCTCAAAAGGAATGTGGACAGTAATTTGTTGACTTTTTTCTTTTTTTCTTTTTTTGGTGGTTCTGGGTATATAACTCAGATCTTGCACATACTAGGTAAGCACTCTACCACTGAGCTATATTCCTAGCCCTATTGCGTGGTTAGAAACTGACCTTTAAATTTTCATTTGCAAAGAAGTTAGGTACATTATGATCTTGGTAACACAGAATAAATAAAAGACTTCCTTGAACAGATGGAAGTCATTGTTTGATATTTTCCAGGAGAATTGGATCCTATGCCAAATATAGGATGCTGGCAACTTTCTTTCCGTATAGTGATAAAGGCACCAGGATGTCCTAGAGTTTTACAGTACTGTGCAGTGTGAGCCAGGGAAGCTGATGTTTAACTATATAACCTGGTATTTCTAAATACTAGTTATGTGACCTTGAAAAAGTCATCTAACTTTGTTATTCACTATATTCATTTTTAAAATGAAGTAATTATAGCAGATGACTTCTAAATCATCTTTCACCTCTAAAATGCTTTAAATTTTTTTTTTTTCATGTTAAGATTCTTTTGCTATTGCATGTTTACAAAAATGAGATAGCTGGTTTACAAAGAAGTCTATGTATTCTTTCCTATGAGCTTGGTCTTCTATCTAACAAAGTGCTATATTATTTAATTTTTGTCTTTGAGATTCAAATGAAATGATTAAGATAATTTTCCCCAATAATTATGTGTATGCATTTAAAGTGACAATTTATATTTCACAATTAGAAAATTTATCCTTATATTCATGGTGTAACATTGTTCGTGTTTGGGGTATGATTCAGTTCAGAGTGGGAATAGGCAAATTTAGTAAATTAGACTTTGTGTTTTCCAGAATAGGTTTCTCTGTATCCATGATACTTAGCCTCACATAGCTACTGAATAATGATTGTTTAATCTTTTTTAATATATTATATATTATTAAAATAATTAGGAATTATGGGGATAAAGTGGTCATATTTAGAACCATAAATGGCAGCTTGATTCTGAGAGCTGTAAAGAATTAAAACAAATTTCATATTCAAAGAATTTGAGGTGGAAGACAGAATCATGAAAATGGTGAGATGAGGAGCAGGATGACAGAACGTCCTTGGCATTAATCCAGAGTTATCAGAGCCAATACGGAAGCTAAGAGTAAAGCCTGGTGAGGAATACTATTTATTACTCTGTCCTCAATATTTATTTTTTTAAATCAGTTTTGTTAAGTTTTACTTTACATTCAATAAAACATACCCATTTTAGGTATAAAATTCTATGTGTTCTAATAAATGGATATAGTCATATAACCACCACACAGAATATTTCTACTGCAACAAAAAGTCCTGCTATCTCCAGTTAACTCTTAACCCCAGCCCTTGGCTGCAGGCAAGTGTAAAGTTGCATCTACCAGTTCGGATTAGCTTTGCCTTATCTGGAATTTTGTATAAATGGAATTACATAGTATAGGTTGGTATCTATAAATTTTTTAGCTTGTATATCACTTTTTGATATTTTAATATTATCGGTATTTTTTTCTCTTGTATTGCTGAGTAGTCGACCTTTATGTGGATACGTAAGACCATTGTCAGGGGTATTGAGAATATTTTCTCTCATGATGTGTTTTGTGTTTTTATATTTTTGCAATATCTTTGGAAGAGCATTTTAAAATTTAAAAAATTTTAACAATATTTTCTTCAATTTTGGTTCATGATTTTTGTGTCTGATTTAAGAAATCTTTGCTTCTCCCTACATGGTTATTTTCTCTGGTGTTTGCTTGCTGATTATTTAGAGTTTTAGGGTTTTTTTTCTTTTTAGTGCTGGGGATTGAACCTAGGGCCCTGAATGTGCTAGGCGGGCATGGTATCATTGAGATACATCCCCAGCCCTAAAATAGGTTCTTTTTTTTTTTTTTTTGGTGCCAGGAATTGAACTCAAGACATTGTACTTGCTAGGTATGCTAGGTTTTTGATCCATTTCTAGTTAATATTTGGTGTACGGCACTTAAGAGTAGTGGTTTGTTTAAATCGATATATCGTTCTAGAACTATCTTTCAGAAAGACTGCCCTTTTTCTTTGGTATTTTGTCAAAAATCATTTGACCACATATCCATGGCACAATGGACTGGATGTTTCTTATCTTCAAATTCATATGTTGTGGTTCTAACTGCTAATGTGGTGGGAGTAGACAGTATTGCATTTGAGGGATAATTAGTGGAACTCTCGTGAGTGGGCTTAGTGCCTTTATAAAAATGGACTCCAGTGAACTTTCTGTTCTCTGCCATGTGGGGATACAATGGATAAGAAAATTATCTGCAAACATAAAAGAGAAGCCTCATCAGAATCTGACCATAGTGGTATTATAGTCTTAAACTTCCAGCTTCCAAAACTATGAGAAATTTTTGTTCTTCATAAGCCACCAGGTATAAGGTACTTTGTTATCACATCCTGAACTGACTAGTACATAAGGATCTATAGTAATTGTGGACTATATTCTATTCTATTTATTTATTCTGCTGTCCTTATCAATACCAGTCTTACTATAGCTTTATAGTAAGTCTAATTGTTTTTCCTTTCAAATTTTTTTTTTTTCTTGCAGTACTGGGATTGAACTCAAGGCTTTATGTATACTAGGCTAGGAAAGCACTGTATCACTGAGCTACACCGCAGCTATTAAAAAATTTTATTTTGTGGCAGTGTCTAAGTTGTCAAGGTTGCTCTTGAACTCTGTTCTGGGTAGCTGGGATTATAGGTATGTGCCCCTATACCTAGGTTAAATTTGTTTTGATTGCCTATATCCTTTGTGTTTATATATGAATTTTTGATTTTTTAAAAATAGATTTTAGTGGTGCATTTTAGATAGACATAATGATAAAATTCATCATATGGAATTTGTACCTGTGCATGATATATCTTTTTTGTAGGGGAGGTACTGGGAATTGAACTCAGGAGCTCATACTTGCCAGGCAGACACTGCTATATCCCCGGCCTGCATGATATATCTTGAGTCTTCTTTTTTCCCCCTTTCCCTCCTCTCCCTTCAACCCCTCTCCCCGTCCTTATTTACAAAAGCTTTGTTTCTTTTTTTTCCTTCTGTTCTTTTTTTCCTTTTCCATTCCCTCTCCCCTCTCCCTAATTCCCCTTCCCATTCAAACATTTTCTTCCTATTTCACAATATCTACTATACATTTGGTCCTTCTTTACACTCTTGATTTTTCACACCAGAGAAAACATGTGATATTTGAGTATGTGTGTCTGATTTATTTCACTTCAGAGTATGGTTTCAAGGTGCATCCATTTACCTAGAAATGTCTCATGTTTATCCTTCTTTATGGCAGAGTAGTGCTCCATTGTATAAAAAAAACCCACATCTTCTTTGTCCATTCATCAGTTGATAGGTATTTGGGCTGTTGCCAAGATTTAACTATTACAAACTATGCCACTATTAACATGGGTGTGCATATACCATTGTGGTATGATGCTTTTAATTCTTTCGGGAAGATACCAAAAGGGGAATAGCTGGGTCCAATGGAACCTCTAGTTTTAGTGTTTTGAGGAATCTCCACATGGATTTCCACAGTGGTTGCACCAGTGTAGAAGGGTTCCTTTCCTCCCCACCAGCCTCACCAGCATTTGTTATTGGTTGATTTCTTGATGATAGCCATTCTTTCTGGAGTGAAATGGAATCTGAGTGTTGTTTTAATTTGCATCTCTCAAATGACCAGGGATGTTGAACATTTTTTCATATATTTATTTGCCATTTCTATTTCTTCATCTGAGAAGTGTCTTCATTTCAGATGCCCATTTTTGGATTGGGTCTTTAAATATGGGGGGCTCATTTTTTTGCATTCTTTATATATTCTAGATATTGGTCCTTTGTTTGAGGAATAGCTGGCAAAAATTTTTACCCACTCTGTGGGTTGTCTCTTCATGTTGTTGGCAATTTCTTTTGCTGTGCAAAAGCTTTTTATTTTATCTTTTATTTTTTATTTTATTTTATTTATTTATTTATTTCTTTTTGTGGGTACCAGGGGGTCGACCTCAGGACCTCGCGCGCCAACAGGCACCCGTGCCGCTGAGCGATATCACCGGCCCCTTTTTCGTATGTGGGTTCCGGGAGTCGAACTCGGGCCCTCGCGCTTGCAAGGCAGGCGCTTACACTGCTGAGCCATCTCACCGGCCCTTATTTTTTATTTTTTAATTTTTATATGTGGGTACTGGGAGTTGACTTCAGGACCTCGCACTTGCCAGTAAGCGCTTGTGCTGCTGAGCGCTATCACCAGCCCCTTTTTTCCTTTATGTGGGTACCGGGAGTCGAAGTCAGGACCTCACGCTTGCCAGGCAGGCGCTTATGCCGCTGAGCTATCACACCAGCCCGCAAAAGCTTTTTACTAAGATGAGATCCCAGTTGTTGATTCCTTATGATATTTCCTGAGTCCAGGTTGGTGTTTCGTTCATAAAGTCTTTGCCTACACCAATGTCTTCAAGAGTTGTATCTATTCTCTCTTCTAGCAGATTTAGTGTTTCTGTTTTAATACTTAGATCTTTGAGCCATTTTGGTTTTAGTTTAGTGCATGGTGAAAGGTATGTGTCTAGTTTTTTGTTTTTTTTTTTTTTTTTTGTGGGTACCGGGGGGTCGACCTCAGGACCTCGAGCGCCAGCAGGCGCCCGTGCCGCTGAGCGATATCACAAGCCCCTTTTTCGTATGTGGGTTCCGGGAGTCGAACTCGGGCCCTTGCGCTTGCCGGGCAGGCGCTTAAGCCGCTGAGCCATCTCACCGGCCCTGTGTCTAGTTTTAATCTTTGGCATGTGGAAAGCCAGTTTTTCCAGCACCATTTATTAAAGAGGCTCTCTTTCTCCCAGTGAAGGTATTTGGCTCCTTTGTCAAAGACAAGATGGTTGAGTGTATTTGGAGTTGTTTCTGTATCTTCTAATCTGTTCCATTGATCCTTAGGTCTGTTTTTGTCACAGTAGCTTTATAGTATACTTTGAAGTCAGGGATTGTCATGGCCCCTGCCTTGCCTTTGTTGCCCAGAATTGCTTTGGCTTTTCTAGGTCTCTTTGGGTTCCAAATGAATTTTAAGATTGTTTTCTCTAATTCTGTGAGATATGCTATAGATATTTTTTGTTTTGTTTTGTTTTTTGGTACTGGGAATCGAACTCAGGACCTTGCACTTGCCAGGCAGGTGCTGTGCTGTTGAGCTATATACCTGGTAAGTATTTTGATCGGGATTGCATTAAATCTGTATAACAATTTTGGAAGTATGACCATTTTCACTATATTGGTTCTTCCTACCCAATCAAGAAATCAACCAATTGATCAAGAAATCAACCTAACAAATGCTGGATCTTCCTAGCTTTCCATTTTCTAATATTCTCATTGATCTCCTTTTCAGAGTACTGTAGTTTTCAATGTAAAGGTCTTTTACCTCCTTTGTTAAATTGATTCCTAGGATTTTTTTTTTTTTTTGGATGCTATTGTGAAAGGTTGCTTCCCTAATTTCTCTCTCAGTGAGTTTGTTATTTGTATACAGGAATGCCATTTATTTTTGAGTGTTGACTTTGTATCTAGCTACACTACTGAATTTGGTTATTAAATCTAGAAGTCTTTTTAATGGAGTCTTTGGGGTCTTCTGTGTAGAGTTTCATGTCATCTGTAAATAATGATAATTTAACTTCTTCCTTTCCTATCATTATTCCTTTTATTTCTCTCTCTTGTCTAATTGCTGTGGCTAATGCTTCCAGAACTATATTGAATAAGAGTGGTGATGGTGGACATCCTTGTCTTGTTCCTGATTTTAGAGTGAAAGCTTTCAGTTTTTGTCCGTTTAGTATGATGTTGGCTATTGGTTTGTCATAGATGGCTTTCATTAGATTGAGATAAAGACCATCTATTCCAGTTCTTTGTAGGGTATTTTTTTTTTTTTAATCATGAATGGTTATTGACTTCCTCAAATGCTTTGTCTGCATCTATTGAGATGATCAAATAGTTTTTGTCCTTGGCTCTGTTAATATAGTGTATGAATAGCTGGGATGCATCCTACTTGGTCATGGTGTAGAATCTTTGTAATGATTTGCTGCATTCTGTTTGCCAGTATCCTACTGAGGATTTTTTCATTCTATGATCATTAGGGAGATTGGCCTGTAGTTCTCTGTTTTGGTTGGCTCCTTCTCTGGTTTTGGTATCAGGGTAATGCTTGCTTTCAGGAAAGTACTTGGGAGTATTGCTTCCCTTTGAATTTCATTAAAAAAGCTTGAGAAGTAGTGGTATTAGGTCTTCTCTAAAATTCTTGTAGAATTCAGCAGTGAATCCGTCTGGGTCTGGGCTTTTCTTTGTTGGTAGGTTTTTAACTACATCTTCAATTTCATTGACTGATATTGGGTTATTTAGAATTTTTATATCTTCTTTATTCATCTTTGTTAATTCATATATATCTAGGAATCTGTCTATTTCTTGTGTTTTTCATCTTATTATAATAGAGGTTCTATTGATGATCTCCTGGATTTCTGTAGGATCTGTTGTGATTTCGCCCTTTTCATTTCTAAATGCATGGATTTGAGTCTTGTCTTCCTGTTTTTTGATAAGGCTGGGTAAGAGTTTGTCTGTTGTATTTTATCTTTCAAAGAACCAAGTTTTTTTTTTTTTTGTACTGGGAATTGAACTCGGGACCTTGCACTTACCAGGCAGATGCTGTGCTGCTGAGCTATATACCTGGCCCCAAAGAACCAACTCTTTTTTCTTTTTGTGGATACCGGGGGTCGACCTCAGGACCTCACGTGCCAGCAGGCGCCCGTGCTGCTGAGCGATATCACTGGCCCATTTTTCCGTATGTGGGTACCAGGAGTCGAACTCAGGCCCTTGTGCTTGCCAGGCAGGCGCTTATGCTGCTGAGCCATCTCCCCGGCCCAAGAACCAACTCTTTGATTCATTGATTCTTCGTATTATTTTCTTAGTCTCCATTGCATTAATTTCTATTCTGATCTTTATAATTTCCTCATGGGAGCTTTTGGCTTGACTTGCTCTTCTTTTTTTAGAAGCTTGAGGTTCAACATTAGGTTATTTATTTGAGCTTGCTCTGTCTTTCTGATGTAGGAATATACTGCTATGAATTTCTCTTGCAGGACTGCTTTCATTGTGTCCCATAAGTTGTGGTATGTTGTATTGGCATTATTGTTTAATTGTAGAAACTGTTTGATTTCTTTTTTAATTTCATCTGTCATCGGTTCTTCAGGAGGGTGTTATTTAATTTCCATGTGTTTATAAAGTTCTTGTGGTTTCTCTTGCCATTGATTTCCAATTTTATTGCACTGTGATCTGATACTATACATGAGATAATTTCAGTTCCTTTGAATTTACTTAAGCATGTTCTCTGAGGTAGTGTGTGGTCCCTTTTGGAGAATATACTGTGTGAAGCAGAGAAGAATGAGAGAATGTGGAACACTCTGTAAATATCTTCTAAGTCCATTTGTTCAAAAGTTTGGTTCAATTCTGATTTTTGTGTGTGTGTGTGTGTGTGTGTGTGTGTGTAATTGATCTATCTGTGACAGTGGGGTGTTGCAGTCTCCCATTACAATTGTATTAGTGCATATTTGATTTTTTCATGGCTATTAATATTAATTTTATATAGTTGGGTGTGCTGCTATTTGGTACATATGTATTTATGTTTATTCTCTCTTCCTCTTGGATTGTTCCCTTAACAAGGCTGTCGTGACCTTTCTCTTCCGATCAGTCTTGGCTTGAAATCCACTTCGTCTGCACATAGAGTAGATATCCCTGCTTTTTTTCTGGGTTTCTGTCACATGGAATATTGTTTTCCATCCTTTGACTTTCAGTCTGTGAATTTATTTTTAAATTAAATGTGTTTTTTTGTATGCAGCATATTGTTGGATCTTGTTTCTTGGTCCATTCTGCCAGTCTGCTTCTTTTGAGTGGTGAATTGAGACTATTTACATTGATGGTTATAACTGATATATTTTGACATCCTTTTTATGTTATTTTCCTATATTTGGTTTCCTTTCTTTCCCCTTTGTTTAATTACTTGGCTTGCCTGGTGGATTCATTCAGTTGGGATTAATGGAGTTGTAGTCTTCATTATCTGTAGAATGTCCTTCAGAACATTTGGAGTGCTGGTTTGGTGGTCATGGATTTCTTTAGGTGTTCTTTGTCATGGAAGTATCTAATTTCTCCATCAATTTCGAAAGATAGTTTTGCTGGGAATGTCAATCTGGGTTGGAGGTTGTTTTCTTTTTCTTCCTTCCTTCCTTTCTTCCTCTCTTCCTCTCTTTCTCTCTTTCTCTCTCTCTTTCTTTCTTTCTCTCTTTCTTTCTTTCTCTCTTTCTCTTTCTTTTTCTTTCTTTCTTTCTCTTTCTCTCTTTCTCTCTTTCTTTCTCTCTTTCTCTCTCTTTCTTCTTTCTTTCTCTCTTCCTCTCTTCCTCTCTTTCTCTCTTTCTCTTTCTCTTTCTTTCTCTCTTTCTTTCTCTTTCTCTCTCTCTCTCTTTCTTTCTTTCTTTCTTTCTTTCTTTCTTTCTTTCTTTCTTTCTTTCTTTCTTTCTTTCTTTCTTTCTTTCTTTCTGTCTTTCTTTCTTTCTTTCTTTCTTTCTTTCTTGTAGGAAAGGTTTATTGGGGAACAGGAATAGTTCCTGAGAGACAGGAGGGTTCCCAAGTGTGTTGCCCTGGAGGTTGTTTTCTTTTAGCGCTTGAAATACTTCTCTCCAAGCTCTCCTTGATTTAAGGGTTTGTGTTGACAAATGTACTCTAATTGTGATGGGCTTCCCTTTATAAGTTACTTGTTTCTTTTCTCCAACAGCTTTTAGTATTCTATTATTGTGTTGAATTTCTAGAATCCTGACTATTATTTGTATTGGAGTAGATTTGATCATGACTAATTGGAGTTTTGTATGCCTCACTGATCTGTATGTCAAATTCTTTTTCCATGCTTGGGAAGTTTTTTGCCATTACTTCTGTAAACAGGTTTTTTATGTCATTTGTGCTATCTTCTCCTTTTTCATTGACTCCTATTGATCAATCTTATGTTATTCTTTACGTCAAGTAGCTGCTGTTGGGTTGATTTTTCATGGTCCCTTGCTATTTTTGAGAAGTCTTAAAAAACAAAGAAGTCTTTCTTTTCATCATCACAAACTGCAATTCTCTCTTCTAGATCTGCTGTTCTGTACTCATATTGGTTCATTCTGTTTCGTATACTTTCAATAGAATTTTTAATCTTCTGGATAATTGGTTGAATGTGTTTCATGGATTCCATGTCTTTCCTATATTGGGCATTCATGATTTCCATCATTTTTCTAAGCTCCTCTATTTTTAAATCTGTTTCTTCTCTAGATTTGCTAATTATGCCATTCACTATGGTCATCATCTCTGAAGTCATCTGAGAAATTTCTTATTTTTTTCTAGGGTCTCTTTCATTTGATTTGTTACTTCTGCTGTTACCACTTCAGAGAGTCTAGGTGGGTAGGTTTCAAATTGTTGCACCTCAGTGCCCAGTGGATTTGTCTTTGGTGAGCTGGGAGTGGGTTGCACCTTGCTTCCATGTCTTCTCATTTTCTGTTTGTTTGTTTGTTTATTTATTTTTTAATTCCTGCATTGATTCTTTTTTTTTTTTTTTTTTTTTTTGTGGGTACCGGGGGGTCGACCTCAGGACCTCACACGCCAGCAGGCGCCCGTGCCGCTGAGCGATATCACCGGCCCCTTTTTCATATGTGGGTTCCGGGAGTCGAACTCGGGCCCTCGCGCTTGCCGGGCAGGCGCTTAAGCCGCTGAGCCATCTCACCGGCCCCTTGCATTGATTCTTGTAAATCGTTTATGGTAGGTATCTTTATTGCTAGTATCGAGAACCCTTAGGAAATTACTACTTCTCAGAGATGTCTTCCAGGTGTAGCTGGCTTTTGGGTTTTGAGTCTGTTGCATATCCTATGTCTTCAGTATATTGCGGATGAGAAATTGCTGTCTATTTGGCCTAGCCTCTGGTTCTTTGCCACTAGCCTATAGTATTGTTTATGACTCTCAGGCAGTCTAAGTCTTGGTATACAAGGTAGAACAACTGATTAGAACAATTATGTTACCTTTGCTAAAGTAGTACAATCAGTAATAACAATAGCATCAAACATCCTAAAATGAGAAGCTGTGGTATCTATTAATTTGCCACCTTTAACTGTATGAACTCTTTTTGTGTTTATATAAATAATCTAAAACAAACCAGAAGCCCGGTGTGGTGGCACATGTCTGTAATCCCAGCACTTGGGAGGCTGAGTCAGGAAAACACTGTAAATTCAAGGTCAGCCTTTGCTACATTGTGAGTTTAAGATTACAAGGGTGTTCCACCACACACAACACCATATTCACATTTATAATACTATAACTTCCTGAAGTATGTACCCTTTTATCATTATGAAATATCCTTATTTGATTCTAAAACTAATTATTCGGTAATCTGTTCTACCAGAGAAAGTCTCTCCGTGTTTTTCATTTGTTTTTCTAATGATATGTCTTTTTCCATATTTTGTTTTTTTTCCTGGCTGGGTATTGAACATAGAGCCTTTGCAGTGAGCTACATTCCCAGCCTTTTTAACTTATCTTTGTGTTTTATTTTAGGACTGGATCCCAGTCAGCCACTAAATTGTCCAGGCTCTGCTTGAATTTGCAGTCTTCCTGCCTCAGCCTCCTAGAGTGCTGGGATTATAGGTGTGCGCCACCACACCCAACTCTATCCTTTTACTTTTTAATTTATTTGTGTCTTTATATTTAGTATGAGTCTCTTTGGGGTACAGCTCAGTGGTAGTGAGCTAGGAGGTTAGGGCGTGGCAAAAGCTGGCTGGGAAAGTAGGTGTGACCTGTTAATTACAAGATCCCTTATGCACGTGCAGAACAGTTTTTAAAGCCTTGCGTGTGAACTTCTCCTGGGAACTCCAGGTTTTCAATAGGATGGCTTAGCCCTGAGTCAGCCTTAGGCATGTGATCCCAGCACTGCCTCTCAGAACCCATATGTAGAAGTTCTTTTGGTTTTCTGGAGATTCGGAGAGCATAAAAGAAAGGTAGCCATGAGGAGGTGTGCTATCATCACTTTCCACAATAGTGCACACTGTTTCCCAGATACAGCGTGTACTTTTATCTTTCCTCTTACCCTCTTTTTTCTCTTTACTTGGACCAAGCTCACGCTGCAGAGCCAGTTTCTCTCCTACTCTTCACTTTTGCTTTCTTCAGTAAACTTTGCCACTGGTTTTTTGCTTGTTTTGTTCAATTCTTCTAGATGAAGAACCTGGAATCTAACTCCAGAGAGGTGAATAACCAGAATCCAGTAACGTTTAGTTGGCAAGCCACTTTTAGAAGCAGGCTACCTGGTAACAGTAGTGTGTGTGGTTAGCATGTGTGAGGCTCTGGGTTAAATCTCCAACAAAAAATAAACAAAATTAAAAAATGAGTCACTTGTAGTAATACTGAATTATTTTAAGAAATATATAAGGACTTTTTTTTATCATTGGAAGAAATGGGGTACATGAGAACTCTTGTACTTTTTTTTTATCTTTGTGATTCTAAAATTATTTCAAGTGTGTTCATAATTGCTTGTTCCTGTATTTTTGTCATAGCTTCTTTGAAATTCTTGCCTGATAATTCCATCATCTTTGTCTGTTGATTGTTCTTACTCATCCAAATTGAGATTTTTTTTCCCGGTTTTTGTTATGGTTACACTCATTTGGGTTTACATCCTGGACATTGTGAGTATTATGAGACTCTGGCTGCTATATTAATTAAGAGCCACTGGTACTCCTTTGCTGCTGTTCACCTTGTGTAGTAGGAATGGCCAATAGCACTGTACTTCACAGCAGTTGCAGACTCTGGTGGGAGGGGAAGGGTCACTACTTCTCTTGCTCCGTCAGGGTATAAATGATCAGCAAGGCTCTGTCCCACAGACTTCACAGCATTGAGTCTTTGGTAGTTGATTTGTCTTTTGTCCAAGGTTTTTGGTTGTGATAATTAGAAGGAAGAATAGTTTTCTTTCTCCAGCTTGTCTAGAATCAGAAGCCTCTTGTTAGACATTTCTGTATGTTGTAATTTTACTTACTTGCTCTGTTTATTTTGTTTTTCAGACAAATGAAGATAAAACGATGTCTGCCAACCTAAAATACCTCTCTTTGGGAATTTTGGTCTTTCAGACTACCAGTTTGGTTCTAACAATGCGTTATTCTAGGACGTTAAAGGAGGAGGGACCTCGTTATTTATCTTCTACCGCAGTGGTTGTTGCTGAACTTTTGAAGATAATGGCCTGCCTTTTATTAGTCTACAAAGATGGTAGTAGGTATCTAGGTTTTTTGTTTGTAATTAATACAATTAATTTAATATATATATATGTAAATATGTATTGGTAACTACACATTTGAATTCTTGCATTTTTCTAATTGAGCTAGTAATAAGAACATTGAAATGTTTTAAAAATTTGTATTAAGACAGTTTTAGTTGGGGATAGTTCATGCCTTTAATCCCAGCACTTGGTAGGCTGAGGCAGAAGAATTCCAAGTTCTATTCTAGCCTGGGTTGTATATCTAGATATGGACCAGTCTGGGATACGTAGTGAGACACTGTCTCAAAAAACAAAACAATGGGCTGGGGATATAACTCAGTGGCATAAGTGCCTGGCTGGCAAGTGCAACGTCTTGAGTTTGATTCCCAGTACCAGAAAAAACGAATGAAAAAAAAAAAAAAAAAACAAAGGCAAGGTCGTGAGTTGATTCCCGGTACAAAAAAACAAAAACAAAACAAAAAAAAAACAACCCACAAAAAAAGCAAACAAATGAAACAAGCAGGCATGGTAGCACATTCCTGTAATCCCAGCACTCGGGAGGCTGAGACAGGAAGATTGCTGTTGTGTTCCAGACCAGCCTGGGCTACATAGTGAGTAGAAGGCTAGCCTGACAGCCTGAACTACATAGCAAGACCCTAAATTTAAAAAACATTAAAAAATGAAACAAAACCTCCCAAAAGTTTTAGTCTAGTAATAAAGGCATTTTAATTTAATCTGTGTTATGACTCATGTCTTCTGAGTAATATAAATATGAATTGTGGTTTCCTGTATTTACAGTATAATAATTTGAGAAGTAAATTTTATAATTCTAAAACTGTTAGAACTTCAGAAGGGTCATAATAATTTTTTTAGTAAGGACTTTATTTTTTTGCTACATTGATTAGATTAGTCCAGCAGTGGCTAATTTTATAGTTTTTTTTTTTTTTTAAAGCAGTTTTACTGAGATGTAATTCATGAACCATGTAATTGCCCTGGTTTTTGTTTCCTTTTGGTGCTGGTGATTGAACCCAGGGCCTCAAGCATGCTAAGCACATAGTATATGCTCTACTAAGCTACATCTCAGCTGTATCTTATGCTTATTTTATTTTATTTTTTATAGTACTAGGAATCAATTTGGCCATTTTAAGTGTATAAGTCAATGGTTTTTGAAGTATTCAATTATTGTTTTAAATTGTGGTATGCATATATTTATCTTAAAGTTTGCCATTTTAATGACTTATAATGTCAAGTCACAAACAGAAACTGTAACTATTAAAAACTCTCCATTTGTCCTTATGTCTAGCCCTCATAACCTCTAATTTACTTTCTGTCTCTGCAAATTTGCCTTGTCTAGATATTTCTTGTAAGTTGAATCCTATAATGTTTATCATTTCATGCCTGGCTTATTTCACTTAGCACAGTATTTTCAAGACTTCTCCATGACACATGTACCCGAACTTTATTTCTTTTATGACTGAATAATATTTCATCGTATAAATGTACCATTTTCTGTTTTTTCATATATTGATGGACACTTTGGTTGTTTCCACCTTTTGGCTATTGTGAACAATTCTGGAGTGAACAATGTATAATGCTGCAATAAGGCTGTCTGAATCCCTATTTTCATTTCTTTTGTACATATAGGAGTGGGATTGCTTGGTCCTCTGGTAATTCTGTGTTTACCTTTTTAGGAAAAGGAAACTGTCAAACTTTTTCGTAGCAACTGCACCATTTTATATTTTCATTAGCAATGTATAAAGGTTCCAGTTTTTCTGCATTCTCACTAAAACTTGTCGCTTGCCCTCTTTTTATATTATGGCCAGTCTAGTGTGTATGAAGTGATATCTCATCATGGTTGTGACTTGCATGTTTCTAGTCACTAATGATGACTTTCCAGTGCTTGTTGACCATTTGTATATCTTCTTTTGAGCTAAATTTGACAAGACTTGGTAATAGGATATGTGAAGGTCAGTAAAAAGAAGGAACCCAGTTTGAGGAATAATTTCTAGGCATTTAGATTCAGTTATTGGGTAATTATTGGGTATTACAATGAATGATACATGGAAGATAGATTTGCAGGAAATTTAGGGCTTCTGTTTTGGGTCCTGTTAAGTTTGAGATACTATAAAGCATTCAAATTGAAAAGTCATCTAGAGAATATGAATGTGAAACTGAAAGATTTGTCAGTTTATATATTGCCTAAAAATCAAGGATTGCAAAAGGAACCAGAATGTCAAGGATTCAATGAGCTGACCTATTATATATACTAGAAGAGAAGAAAGCCAAAGGCTGAGCTCTATATCATTCCTAGTCTTTAGAGGTCAGATTCAAATCAGGCATTGTGGTGCATCCAGCGCTGGGAGGTTGAGGAAGGAGGATCACAAGTTTGAGCCCAGCCTGGATAATGTAGTGAGACCCTGTCTCAAAATATGAAATAAAAAGGTCTAGATCAGTGGTGGCAAACCTATGGCATACATGCTGCAGGAGACATGCAGAGCCCTTTCTGTCCGCATGCGAGCCAGTTATGTGAGTTTTTTCTAAACTGAAACCTCAGTATTCAGGTTTAATTGTAGTGTTGGCACTTTGTGATAAATACGTTAAGTAAGCTTTGGGTTGCAGCTTTGGTTGGCACTCTGTCTCTAACAATTCGCCATCACTGGTCTATATGAATACAAATATCCACTGCGTTTAACACTCTGGAGTCAAAGATATCTTTAACACAAATAACTGCATTATGGAGGATGCGATGAAACTAGCTTGCAGTGAATTGAAGCGCAAATAGTACTATGTGCAAAGATAAATTCCAAGTGAGTAAAATATTGATGTTTAAAAACAGCTTTATGACTTTTCAAACAAGACATAAAAATAAAAATGAGCCATAAAGGAAAAAACAGATCATTTGGGGAGAAACATTAAAATGAAAAAATGTGTGTATCTCAAACCAAATAAAGTGACAAGGCACAGTTTGTTGGAAGATATTTATATCACATGTAGCCACTAATAATTTATATCCAGAATTACAATAACCCCTACAACTCAGGAAAAGATAACACGCCAGTATAAAAGGAGCCAAAAGCTAGAAATAGGCAATTCATAGAAGAGGAAACCTGACTGGCCAACTATATCAAAAGATGCCCAGGGTTGAGAGGGGTGGTCAGTGAAGAGGCCCTATCTAGCAAGTGCAAGATCTTGGGTTCAATCCCCAGTGCTTTTCAAAAAACAAAACAAAAGAGCTTGGTCTCACTAGCAATCAGGGAAGTCAAAACCACAAAACACAATTTTCTTGTCTCAAGTTTATAAAATAAGTTTAACATTACCAGGAATTGGCTGGAATGTGGGACAAAGCTTTCCCTAAAGAGAAGAAATCATGATAGCATTAATCACTTTAGATTTGAATTTAAACATAAGCTAATGTTTTAGATTTTTTTTTCTGTTAAACCTAAGAAAAAGTCTTTCAATTATTTTTATTTTAGTTAACAATGTTTTTATTTGAGATATGAAAAGGATATCAGGTAGCAATCTTTAAATTATTTTCATTTCAAAAAATATTCCACCTGGGGCCGGTGAGATGGCTCAGCGGCGTAAGCGCCTGCCTTGCAAGCGCGAGGGCCCGAGTTCGACTCCCGGAACCCACATACGAAAAAGGGGCCGGTGATATCGCTCAGTGGCACGGGTGCCTGTTGGCGCGCGAGGTCCTGAGGTCGTCCCCCTGGTACCCAAAAAAAAAAAAAAAAAAAAAAAAAAAAAAAAAAAAAATTCCACCTGTAATGCCTGTAGTCACAGGCAGGCTGAATCTGGAGGATCGCAAGTTGAGTCCCACCTGGGCATCTTAGTATGATCCTGTCTCAAAATTAAAAATAAATAGATGACTAGATGGATAGATGAATAGATAGATAGATAGAGCGAGGGAGCTGTGGCTATAGCTCAGTGGTAGAGTACCCCAAGGTTCAATCCTCAGTACCACAAAAACAAACAACTAACAAGAAAACAAGAAAAGTGTTTTCATGGACTGACCCCAGGCCTTGTGATGCACTTATAATTCCAATGTTTGCAAGGTTGAAGCAGGAGGATTGTGAATTTGAGGCCAGCTAGTTAGCTAGTTCTTCAAGGCCAGCTTGGACTGAATAGCGGGTTTGTCTCAAAACAAAAATAAAAACAAAACAAAACAAAAACTTGTCATGATCAAAGCTTTCCTGTTTATATTAGAGGGTGTCATTTACAACATGCCATCATTGGTAAAGTATAGGGCGTCTTGCAATTTTTCCTTTCTTGAGGGATTTATCTCTGAAAATTCTTTTGACATTTTTTGTGATTAATAATGTAGTTTGGCTAGTTCAAAGTCTATTTACAATTCCTTTCTCCATTTCCTGTTACTAATGTGGAGGAAATAAAGGAAAAGACTTGATTTCCCAGCTCCCTTGCAGGTAGGGGTAACTAACATAGTCTAGGTCAATGAGAGACAGAAAGATACCTTAAGGCTGTTATTTTCTCCTCTGCTTGCTGCCTAAAACAAGAACCAGTGGTTCAGCACTCATTTGGTAACCTTGTAGGGTGTTATACAGGTAATAGATGAAAAATGTGAAGGTAACAAGCCAGTATATTTAAATGCATATACAGAGTCTGGGTCCCTGAGTTGCTATGGAAACCTTAGATTTGGACTCACTCTGTGTGAGACAAATTGAGCTAGTTTTCATTGGGTTTTCTGTTGTTTGCAGCCAAACCCACTCCCTGATTTACCTTGTTTTCATGATTAAATCGTTACAATTATTAGTTGCCATGAATATGTGATAAATGGGAATGCACAAAATACAAATTTTTATACTGTTACCATAGTAAAGAATACTTGGTTGACAAATTAATGCATTGAGCTTTTGGTTATCATAAATGTGTGTGTAGGTAGATACATAATCAATTTTGCTATACTGTATATAGGAGTGAAAGAGTATAAGGGTAATGTTCTTAATGTGCTCCCTTATAATATTTAACATTTGAAAAATTAGCATCACAAAAGTATGTTTCAGACTTAAAACTATCATAACATGGGCCAGTGAGATGGCTCAGTGGCTTAAGCGCCTGCCCAGCAAACGCGAGGGCCCGAGTTCGACTCCCGGAACCCACGTACGAAAAAGGGGCCGGTGATATCGCTCAGCGGCACGGGCGCCTGCTGGCGCGCGAGGTCCTGAGGTCGACCCCCGGTACCCACACACACAAAAAAAAAAACTATCATAACATGGCTCAATTTCCTCTGTTTACAAATTAGAAAACAGAGACCTTGAGAGAAAGCACGTTCAACATACCTAGAGTTACTTAATTACTGATTTTTCTTATTTTACTTGTTTATTCTAGAATGTAGTCTAAGAGCACTGAATCGAGTACTACATGATGAAATTCTTAATAAGCCTATGGAAACACTTAAGCTTGCTATTCCAGCAGGGATATATACTCTGCAGAATAATTTACTCTATGTGGCATTGTCAAATCTAGATGCAGCTACATATCAGGTACTTAAAATACATTTCTAGTAGTCTTTCTAAAAGAAAGAAAGAAACAAACAAGCAAAAAATAATATTGCTATTTTCTTTTTCAGGTCACATATCAATTGAAAATTCTTACAACGGCATTATTTTCTGTGTCTATGCTTAGTAAAAAGTTAGGTGTGTACCAGTGGCTCTCCCTAGTAATTTTGATGTCAGGAGTTGCTTGTGTACAGGTAATATTTAAGATAAGTATACCTTTCATTTTCATCAGTGTTTCAAAACCTTATTATTTTGCCTAGAGAATATTGTTCTATTGTTGAAGTAAATGTGGACTTTTTTTTTTTTTTTTTTGGTACCAGGAATTGAACTCATGACCTCACGCTTGCCAGGCAGGTGCTGTGCCACTGAGCTGTATCCCTGGCCCCATGGACATACTTTTTGAGGGCTTCCTTCATGAAAAAATACTGTGTTGACACTGTGATAGAAATAAATAAAAATAAAATCTTATATAAAGAATAAGTAGCCAGGACCAGTGGCATATGCCTGCAATTCAGCACCCTGGGAGGAGGCTGAGGCAGGAGGATTCCAAGTTTAAACCTAGCCTGAGCAACTTAGTGAGATCCTATCTCACAATAAAAAAAGGGCTGAGATGTAACTCAATAAGAGTCCTGGGCTCAACTCTCAGTACCCACGCCCACCCCCCCAAATTGGGCTGGAGTATTATTCAGTGGTAGAGTACTTGCCTAACATCACAAGACTCTAGGTTTGATCCCTATCACCACACACAAGAAGAAAGGAAAGGAGGAAAGAAAGGAGAGAGGAAGAGAACAATGACTAGTTATGGACTGCATATAAAACAAAGCTGATTTTTACTGGATATGTAGAACATTTAACATTATTAGCTATCCCTTTAATGTCTATCAGCTTCCTTGAAGCTATTTTCTTGGTTCTCTTATGATTTCTGATATGATACTTATTTATTTATTTTTATTTATTTGTGATATGATTCTTTATTGATTTCCTTCATGAAGTCTTCTTATTCTCTTTACATATAGATGAGTTTGTGTCATTAAACAATTTACCAACTTAGTGAGATGCTGTCTTAAAAAAAAAAAAAAGCACTGGGGATGTAGCTCATTGCTAAGGCCATGGGTTCAATTCCCAGGACCACCAAAAAAAGAAAAGTTTGTTTTGGAGTAGGATAAATTTTAGTCATACTGGCTTTAAGGAGGTAACAAGTTTCTGAATAGCAGTAATTGAAATCTTGGACTTGAACTCAGAAGACATGTCAGTACTTCTGTGAATCAACTCTCCAGCAAGGAGAGGTTTAATATAAACTCTACTGTACAGTAAGAAGCCTTATGTGGCTATTTAAATTTAACTAATCAAAAGCAAATTAAAATTTTAGTTTCTTTTTTTTTTCCTTAGTTTTTGAGACAGTCTTGTTATGTAATCCAGGCTGGCCTTGAACTCACTATGTAGCTCGAACAGTTCTTCTGCCTCCGTCTCTGAGTGCTGGGATTACAGATGTGCACCACCATGCCTGGTTTAAAATTTCAATTCTTTAGTCATACTACCCATATATCAGTTGTTCAATACCCACATGAAAGTAGTGGCTACCCTATTGGACAGCAGAATTATAGAACATTTCCATCCCTACAGAAAGTCTGTCGAGTACTGCAAAAATAAAGATCAGGAGGAGAGGACCAAGAAAAGCAGGCCATTTCAAGAGGCAAGGAATTAATAACACTGTCAGTACCACAGTGAAGGCAAGCTGAATAAGAAATGAATAATTTTGATTTTTTGTTTTGTTTTGTTTTTTTTTTTCGAGAGTCCCGCTACGTAGTTCCCACTGGCCTAGAATCACTATGTAGGTCAGACTGGCTTTGAACTCATGATGATTATCCTGCCTCAGCTTCCTGAGTGCTGGAAATACAGGTGTGTGCCATCACACCCATAGGACTCCAATTTTGATATTAAGAGTTATTGAATACATTGAGAAATCTTTGGTAACAATGAACAGTATACTTTCAAAAGGAAAAATGGCGTTAAGAAGTCCAGCTCATGAAAGATCAATTAGAGAAGTGAAAAAATAGACTTGATAGAAAATTTAACAGTAGTTATAAGGTATCAATTGATTAGATCATGGTCAGTAACATCATAGGGTATTTTACCTGGTATGATGATCTTGGAGTCCCTTCCAAAAAATTTTCTTTCAAGAGTACTCAAAATTTTCCTTCATTTACTGATAGACTTCTTTCCTTAGAAAAATTTTCCTTCGTTTTGCTTGATTTAACATTTTTTTTTTCAGTTATGTTTTTGCTGAGGTAACACAGGGAACATATGGTTCTAATCCTTTCATCTATCTGTTTGCAATGGTAATCTTTAAAAAATTAGCCTTTAAAGGATTATCTTAAAGTAATAGATTGGTCTCTGTAATAAATGAAATGTAAAGTATTTATTGTCCCTTAGGGTATTTTTTAAAATTGTAAGTTGAAATAGTAACATGTTATTTCTGTGGGGGTAGAAAATGATTCTAAGATTTTTATTAAGAAGCTCTTCTCTGCAATTCCCAAAAATGACACTGTATGTATTTTTATGTTAAGGTCTGTGGAGGCTTTTGATTTGCACTTTGTAAAATATTACAAAAATTAAACATCAACTTTATTTTTGCTTGTATTTAGTGGCCTTCAGAGTCCCAAGAGCTTGATTCTAAAGAACTCTCCGCTGGTTCTCAATTTGTGGGCCTCATGGCAGTTCTCACAGCCTGCTTTTCAAGTGGCTTTGCTGGAGTTTATTTTGAGAAAATCTTAAAAGAAACAAAACAATCAGTGTGGATAAGAAATATTCAGCTTGGTAAGTTTTAAATGATTATGTTGTATTTACAGATTTCTATATACATTTAAAATAAATAAGCCTTGCCTAAAATCTGCCATTGATGCAAATATCTGGCAATGTTTTGCCTTTAAAAAAAATGCCCTTTATTCAAGAATATGGACCTTTAGATTTGAAATGAGTGTAGCTTGTTCTGTCCTCATCATTGGAGGGTTAGTAAATTTATCCTTCTTTGTATTTCTTTCCCAAAAGATATTGCAAGTAACATATTTTACTCCTAGAAAAGGGGATTGAGATACTTAAATGAGGGAAGTTGTCAGTGATGAATTTTTCATTTCTTTTAAAATTGAAAAAAATGCCTTTATATTTCAAAGTGTTGTGTTTTAGCCCTTAAATAACACAGCATTTTTCTAACTAGAAGTATGTAGCTTAAAAGAAAAAACAAAATAAAACAAAACAAAAAAACCCACACATTGAAGGATCACCTTTCAAGAAATATTTATAGTATTGTTGTATTTTAGTATATGTGCTGCCGAAGCGAGCACTATAGTATTGTTGTATTTTAATCCTCGCACTTGGGTTCCAACATTTAGTATTCTTGGCTTATATTCATGTTGGATAGTATTACATATAAAACTGTCCATGTGAGAAGCAACTCATTTGCAGATCAACACTTTCTATTTTAAGCTTTTATCCTTGTGATTTGGGAGCTTATTTTTTTACCCACCCCCCCATCACATTTACTTAATAGATATACCGTGTTTCTCTTGATCAACAATTGTGGCTGCCTCTCCAGGTCCTAAACAGTAAACTGTACTCAAAATGACCCATATTTTAAGTTACACCTTCCAAATTTGATTAAAATTTATCCTTTTGCCTGTTTTCCACTAATGTAAAAAAACCTGAACCTTCATTTTTATCACAGTAGAATTTATGTTTCTCTGTAAAATTTGTAGAAATGTATTTTTTTTTATAAGAACATTCAAGGTAAATATTTTTAAAGGGAAATTTAATTATGTCTTGCTCAGTTTGTCTAGAAGGCAGATTCACAGTCTTGGATTCAGTAAGCAGCTTAATTTACCATTTTAGAAAGAGTGTATCTATAGCAAAGTAGTTAAGCACTTGGTTTTGAAGTCATCTCAATCCTGATTTCATTACTTATCACCTATGTGACCTTTGAGAAGTTACTTAACCTTTCTGTGCTTTACTTTCCTAATCTATAAAGTTTAGTACCTAATTATAATACCTATTTTATTTGTTGTTATGAGGTTAAATGAAGTAACACGTAAAGTATATGTCTTGCACGTACATTGTCGTAAGCATTAATATCAGCTATTTATATAAATGTGCAAATAGAAGAAAATATTCAAGGTTTGTGTGAGTTGTCTAAAATTTTCTTGTATTGTAAGGTAAAAAGTGGAAGATAAAATCAGAATTCTTGATTTTGTGGTGCTTCATGGATCTCTTTGGTTTGATCTGACAGTACTATTCTTATGGAAAAATTGTAAGCCAACTGAAAAGTTTTGAAAGGATACTTAAGTAAGTTATAGACAATTCAATATTACAAGAACAAAAATTAAAACAACATAACAGTGTTTTTTCAAATACCAAATTATAAAAGATTAGTAAATGGATAAGAAACCTTAGCCAGAGAGTAGAAAAACAGGAAATACTACCTATGGTTGCTAGGAATACAGATAGATATAACCTTGTTAGATCTTGATTTGGTAATGCCTACAAAATTTTTAAATCAGTGTAGGCTTTGATGTAAGAATTTAACACCCAAATGAGAATTTTTCCTACAAAAGCAAAAAATGGATGTCCAAGGTTCTTCATTTCAGCATTGGTTATAATTGTAAAAAATAGAAGACAGGTTAAATAAATTACTGATTTGATTAAATAGCATAGTGGTTAAGATCATAGATTCCAAAACAGGGAAGAAAAAAATAAAAATAAAGAGAAGAGATCAGACTACAGAGCCATACTACCTGGATTCATATGAATCTGTTACTTATTATAGTGTGAGCTTGTATTTTCCTCATTGAAGTGGACATACAAGTATTTGTCTCATAGGTTTATAATGAGTAATGTGCATAAAGCACTTAGAATAGTTCCTGGGACAAAGTATTACACTGTTACATGCATATATTATTCAGACAGTGGAATATTATGCAACTGTTAGAGTGTAGTAGGTCTGTACATACTGATATGTATGACATGTATGTATCTTTGTATACTTGTTAGCTTTCCATCACTGTAACAAATATCTCAGAAAAACTAACTTATAAAGAGAGTTTTATATTGGCTAATAATTTTAGAGGTTTCAGTCCATGTTTAATTGGCTCTGTTGCTTTTGGGCCTGTGGTAAGGCAATAAGTCATGATAGGAGCACATGGTAGAAAAAGCTGTTCACCTAGTGGTTGCTGGGAAGTGAAGATGCTATGCCTCCAGTGACCTAAGACCTTCCACTAGTTCCCACCTTGTGAAAGTTCTACCACCTCCCAGTAGGGTCATAAGCTAGGAACCAAACCCGGGCCTTTGGTTGACAATCTAGCTCTAGAAGGTGGAAAGGGAGGAAGGAAGGACAGATGGATGGATGGATGGACAAATGTATGTAATTAGCAATTACTTTTATAAATTAAATTTAAAGGATATATTCCGGAGTATTTTGTAATTATCTGGCAGCATTAATTTCATATTGAAAATTAGACACATTAAGATAGAGCAGTCATAAAAGAAATTTTAATAGTATTTCACATTCTTTTCAGTTCCTTTCCATCATTGAAAACTGCCTAGTTAAGTCTTTATGTATATAAGGAAAATTTATTTATCCCAGTCCTCTTTGTGTATATTCCAAAACTACCCATAAGAGGTTGCCCCTGGACCAAGAAATGAAGGGAGGGAGGAAAGGAGAGGTAAAGGGGATGAAAAAAAATTAAGATGTGTTACGTATATATACCAATGTCCCACAAGGAATGTAATCATCATGTATTGCAAACATGTACTTAAAAAAAAAAAAGAGGTGAGTCCTGTGGACATCCATCTCTAGCAGTGCTCTTGGAAATTTCTTAGGTCCAGTAGTGTTGGGATAGGCAGTACTGCAAAGAATTCAGCAGTGAACAAGAGAGTTTTTGCATTCACTGAGCTGACTTGCCCTCACAATAAGACTTCAACAATCCATACACATTCTGATGGTGTACAGTTATATGACTTTTTCTCAGCCCTGAATTTTTGGATATTTGATTATTGTGCTTTTAAAATGTCTAAATACAAAACAATGTTGTCATATATGTGACCTTTTTTATGTGCATATATGAAAGTAAATATATCAAAATCTAAACATAGCAGTAGAAAGATATAAGATATAATAAAAGAAAAAATGACATGTTAAAATGCACATCTTACAAATATTTGAGTGAGCAGCCATATAATCATGTAATTTATGTCGGGACAGCAGTGTAATTACGTAGTTAATTCAATATATTATTTTAGTGCCTGATGGTTGTTATCTCTGGTCTTTTTAATATTCTTAAGTCTTTGTCTTCTTATATTCTCATGTCTTATAGTCATAATGTAGTACCAAGTATACTTTTGTTGTTAAATTTATGTAAACCAGCTGGGCATGGTAGCACATGCTTGTAATCCCAGCATTCTGGGAGGCTGAGGCTGAGGCAGGAGGACTGCAAGTCTGAGCTCAGCCTGGGTGACTTAGTGATTTAATGAGACACTGTCAAAAAAAAAAAAAAAAAAAGTTTATATTAACCAAGTAAAAAAATCAAGTGTAAATAAAGTATAAAATTATTTGGAATGTCAATAAAAAATATCTTTAGAAAAACTATATGACATAGATTTCATTGTTTTTTAGGTTTCTTTGGGAGTATATTTGGATTGATGGGTGTATATGTTTATGATGGAGAATTGGTATCAAAGAATGGATTTTTTCAGGGATATAACCAACTGACCTGGATAGTTGTGGTTCTTCAGGTAAAGCTTATAAAGTCTTTAATGCTAATAAATATTATTTTAATATAGAGAATCAAAGTAGCTATTTATATACTGATTTGAGGTGAAAAAATTCCCTCTTGTTAGTTCTCTCATTATATTTAGTTTATCTAGGAAAGTTAAAAATAGAACTGGTCTTGTTGCCTTTATGAAAAGTTATTTGAAAAAGTGTTATGATTAAACTCTGGAGTATTTAAACTTAACATTGTGAAAATGTAACTTTAAGAATAAAATAGTTGAAGCTAAGAGCAAACATAACTTGATTTTTCTGTAGCTTCTCATTACACAGAAGGTCTGTGGTATAAGACCCAAGAAGCAAATTTAACTCTGCAACAAATTTTTAAATTCATTTTATAGTTACATTTTAGGAGCTGTCACATTTCTTCAGTTTATATCTAACTTGAAATTGTTCAAGAGTGGAGTAATTTTATCTTCAAAAAATACTCATTTCATGCTGGGCATGATGATACATGCCTGTAATCTCAGTACTTAGGAGGCTGAGGCAGGATGATCGCAAGTTTGAGGCCAGCCTGTCTACATAGGGAGTTCAAGGCTAGCCTAGACTATATAGGAAGACCCTGTCTTGGAAAAAAAAATTTTTTTTTTATTGTGCCAGGCATAGTGGTGCTCACCTGTAATCCCAGTTACTTGGGAGGCTGAGGCTGGATGATCACAAGATTGAGGCCAACCCGGTCAACTTAGTGAGACCCTGTCTCAAAGAATAAAATGGGCTGGAGATGTAGCTCAGTGGTACAGTGCTTGACTAATATGCTTAAGGTCCTGGGTTTAAACCATAGTACTACAAAGCAAAACAAAACAAAACAAAACCACCATAAACATCAAACCCTCCTTACGCTCAAATGAAACTTATTGAGTACTCAGGAGGACATAAAAATAAAGATACAAATCATTGCCCTTAGGTGTTTTGGATTTTGGAATATTTGGATATACATGATGTATATTGAGGATGGAACTCAGGTCTAAACACAAAATTATGGTTTTTTTACATATACATCTTATATACATAACCTGAAGGTAATTTCATATAGTACATTACTTTCAGTGCAGCTGTTTTGTGACTGTAACCCATCATAGAAGGTCAAGTATGGAATTTTCTATTTGTGTCATTATGTCAGTGTTTAAAATGCTTAGGATTTTGAAGCATTTTGGATTTGGATGAGGGATACTCAATTTTGCAGTAAGCCTTTTGCAGTGCTGGGGATTGAACCCAGGGCCTCAGATATGCTAGGAAAGTACTCTACTACTGAGCTTTAGCCTAATCTCCCCTCAAACCTTATTTTTAAGTAGCCACAATCTGGAATTTGAGAGGGATTTGGTAGAAAATTGTTTATATACTTGTAAAAAGAGTGTATAGGGCTGGGGGTATAGCTCAGTGGTAGAATGCTTGCTTACTATATGTAAGGTTCTGGGTTCTATCCCTAGTACCAAGAGATAAAGAAAAAGAAGTCAAGAAAAGAAGAGAAAGGTGGGACGTGGTGGTGCACGCCTGTAATCCTAGCATTTGGAAGGTTGAGGCAGGAGGATTGCCATGAGTTTGAGGCCAGCCTGGGCTAAATAATGAGTTCAAGGCCAGCCTGAACTACATAGTGAGACCCTGTCTCCATAAAAAAAAAAAAAAAAAAAAAAGGTGAAAACAAAAGAAGAGAAAGGGAAGAGCACTATTAATACTGTACTTTAGGAAGCATAATCTCAACAATGAGAGGTGGATTAGAATAGGGAAAATCTAGAATAAGAAAGCCAAGTTAGGAGCTATTGAAAGGTTAGTAAAAAAAATTTGAGGGAGCTGCGGATGTACCTTAGTGGCAGAGTGTTTATCTAGCATGCAGGAGGCCCTGGGTGTAGTCCCTAATACTGGGAGAAAAAATGAATAAAGCTGGATGTGATGGGATATGCTTGTAATCCTAGCTACTCCCAACCTTCCAGCTACTTGGGATGCTGAAGCAGGAAGATCACAAGTTCAATTTAGGGCAATTTAGAGAGACCTTGTGAAAGTAAAGTGGAAAGGGCTGGGGACATGGGCTCTGTGTTCCCTGAGTTCAGTCCCTATTAGCACAAAGGCAAATACAGAAACAAAACAAAACCATACATTTAGAATTAACTTTTACTCAAAAGTAAAACTATTTCATTATTCAGTAACCAGTTTTCCCACATTTGTCCAAACAAGTGATGTTTAATTGCTAATTTGGGTAAGGATAGATATTTTAAAATCATAATATTGTTACCAAGTGCAGGTCTAGAAGGGTATCCCATTGAAAAATCAGTGTGTTGGGGAGAGAGAAGGGCTTTATTCATGGCCAAAGAATGAGGAAGAGGGAGATTTGCTCACAAAGCAGCTTCTCAACTCCAGAGGGATTGAGGGGTTACAGATTACAGGATAGGCATAATGAGAGAGAGAGAAATGGGGTAATTAACAGGGAGAATATTCATATTTTAGAATAGGTGAACTTCCAGGATCTTGGTACCACCTTTTCATCCTTTTATGGTTTGATGCTTCCGGTCATGTGGCTGGTAGGTGTGTTTACCTCCCAAGGGAGTGGGGAGATGCTAGACAAGTCTAGGTCAAGTTGACCCTAAATTATAGTTCTGGGCAAAACATTTTACAAATAATCCATGTGTCTACATGCCAAGCTGAGTAGAATCTTACTCAAAGGTTAAGGCAACACAGGAAACAGTACATGAAGAGAGGCCAAGCATCTTCATCCCATTCTGGCCCTATTTCGGTCACTCATCACATATCGGCAGGCCCTAGTGAAGAGTCAGTATTTTCAGCAAAAGTAGTCTTCAAGTCCCTGAAAAGTAACCTAGGCAACTATTATAACATCATGTATCAGAGGTGTTATCTACAGCAAAGTTAGAAAGAAATTTATGTATTGCTCAGAGATGTGAGCTCCAAAATAAATGATGAAGAGCCGGGGATATAGCTCAGTGGCACAGTGCCTGTCTGGCAAGCGCAAGGTCCTGAGTTCGATTCCAGATACCAAAAAAAAAAAAAAGATTAAGTTGACTAAAAGCAAGTAAAGCTGAAGGGTGTATTTTGGTGTTCCCTCTGGTAATAGTGTGATCAACCTCCATGTAAACTTTTGATAGTTTCTTTATTAGATAATTTTTGAAATAAGAGTGCTCTATTGAACCAAACCATCAAATCTAGTAGTGATAAGAGCTGCTTAATGTAAATCACTTACAATAATGAGATTAAGTTTATAGACAGAAGCCTAAAGCTTCATGAGTAATAAAAAATAACATCTTAAAACTTTTACAGGCACTTGGAGGCCTTGTTATAGCTGCTGTGATTAAGTATGCGGATAATATTTTAAAAGGATTTGCAACCTCTTTATCTATAATATTATCAACATTGATATCTTATTTTTGGCTACAGGATTTTGTGCCAACCAGGTAAAATATTTTCTATTTCTTTAAACCCCTATAAGTATATAGAAAAGTTAGAATTCTTCTTACAGTGATCCTATTAAAACGTTTAAGAAATCATTGAAATGTAATTTTAAAATTCGTTTAACTATCTTATAAAATAAATACCTCAAACTAAATACATTGAAGGAAAATTTTCTACCAGAAACTTTTTGTAAAAAAGTACAAAAAGCTGGGCATGGTGGTGCATGCCTGTAATCCCAATACTTGGGAGGCTGAGGCAGAAGATTGCCACGAGTTCGAGGCCAGCCTCCACTACATAGCAAGACCCTGCCTCAAAAACCAAAAACAAAAAAAACCCAAAAATTTGGATGGCCAGAATTTTTCTAATAGGTCTGAATGTTTTTCTCCTGAAGTAAAAAAGTCATATAAAATTTTTATAAGTCATATAAAGTCATAAAATAAATCATGCCATTTTAAATACGTAATTCATGTAACTAAATCCAGGAGAGTAGGTGACATTCCTGAAGAAGATAATTTATATAGAGGAGGTGGCTCAAGAGAAGCCTCAATTCAATGAAGCAGGCAGAGGAGCAATTTGGGAAGGAATTGTAGTAAGGCAGGAGACCCAGGGCTTTGTGGTATCACGGATGCCAAAGGAAGGAAACAGACTCAGGAAGAATTCAGTGTGATGAGTACTCATGACAGCTGGTATTGAAGGCTCTATGAATTTTTTTGCAGTTATTAATTTATAATCCAGACTAATGGGATTACCTTTTAATGGCTTTCAGGACATCATTTTTAATTTTCTTCCAACTTCACCCTCTTCCTGATTTTCTCAATCTCTAAACTTTGGAGTCTTACCTCATTCAGTCTCATTTAAATTTGAATTTGAGGCTTGTGTATCTAGTTGCCCGTTCAACGTTTTCACTCTGAAGTTCACCAGACACTCATTCCCTATTCCTGGCTGGGTTTCCTGGTTTGGTAAGTGGAGCACCTTCATTCTTCCAGTGGCTTAGGCCCAAATCTTCCTTGACTCCGACAGGAACACAGTTTATCCACAGTAACTGAAGGGAAGCAGGATTTATAGAGAGGGTTATGGAACGGTTTATAGGAGGTACTTAAGTGTGTGGAACTTCTTAATTTTCTGAAGTGGAGTAAGAAGTTAGGTCATCAGTTTATCTTTTGTTTTTAATGCAGAAACAAATTTTGTCTACCCTTCCTTTTTAATATCTCCAGAATCAGACCATTTCTCACAACCTCCACTGTTACCACCCTGTTTCAAGCTGCCCTCATTCTTATCAGGGTTAAGGGGAAGTGGTTTTCTGACTTGACTACTTGTTTCTTTTCTTGCCGTGGCATCCTCAATCTTCTGTTCAACAACCAGAATGGGGTTATTTGATTTGGCCCTCATCTACTTCACTGTACTCACCTAATATTACTTTCTAGTTCATGTTATTTTAAAGCTAGAGTGAAACCAGGCTTGGTGGTACACACCTGTAATCCCAACACACTGAGAGGCTGAGGCAAGCAGATCATAAATTCAAGCTCATCTTGGCTCAAATTTAGCAAAAATCCTGTCTCATAAAAAGGGAGTGGGGTTGGGTAGGGATGGGATATAACTTATGCAAAGGCCTTGGGTTCAATCCTCAGTATTGAAAAAAGAGGGAGGGAGGGAGGGAGGGAGGGAGGGTAGAAGGAGAAGTGAACTACAGTGACCTCTTTGTCAAGGGCTTTGATTTACTCTTCATCTTCTTGGAACTCATTTCCTGCATTCACATGGCATTACTTCTTTTTGTTTGTTTGTTTGTTTTGTTTTTTATTTTTTTGAGAGAGTCTTGCTGTGTAGTTCAGGCTGGTCTTGAACTCACTGTGTAGCCCAGGCTAGCTTTGAACTTGAGGTGATCTTCCTGCCTCAGCCTCCTGAGTGCTTGGATCACAGGCATGTGCCACCACACTGGGTCGGCATTACTTTTTAAATTAAGGAATTCTTCCACCATTCCAACCTTCTCTTTTCCCCTTCTTCGGAAGACTTATCATCAGATAAAGCAGGGCTAGAGCCAGGCATGGTGGCGAATGGATCTCTAATTTGAAGCCAGGCTGGGCTACCTTGTGAGACACGGTCTCAAAAAAAAAAAAAAAAAAGAAAGAAAAAAGAAACCAGCAGGGCTGGTATTTAGCATACAGTAGATACTGAGTATGTTTGTTGGATGAATGTCTTAACATTTTAATACAACTAGTAAAATTTATTTGCATTATTGATAGGGGTAAGATTATACATAGAATTTGGCAGTAGATAATTATGTTCTTTATATTTTTGTATTAAATTTTTTTTTTTTTTTTTTTTTTTTTTTGTGGGTACCGGGGGTCGACCTCAGGACCTCCCGCGCCAGCAGGCGCCCGTGCCACTGAGCAATATCACCAGCCCTTTTTTCATGTGTGGGTTCCGGGAGTCGAACTCAGGCACTCGCGCTTGCCGGGCAGGCACTTATGCCGCTGAGCCATCTCACCTTCTCTGTATTGAATATTTTGACTTTAATCCTTCTCTAGCAACCTAAACAGCAGGTCTGGGACATGCATGTTGAGATCTATACTTTTTCTGAGACAAAAATTTGAAAGTATTTTTTTTTTCCAGCTTGGTGTAGGAATGAGTCATTTAGCTATTGAAACTAGTCTAATAATTAACACCTAATGTCTTTTTTGTGTGTGTGTGGGTACCGGGGGTCGAACTCAGGACCTCGTGCGCCAGCAGGTGCCCATGCTGCTGAGCGATATCACCGGCCCTTTTTTCATATGTGGGTACCAGGAGTTGAACTCAGGACCTCGCGCTTGCCAAGCAGGCACTTATGCCGCTGAGCTGTCTCACCGGCCCCAACACCTAATGTCTTAATGATGCCTTATTCCCTGTTGATTAGGTGGCGAAATTATGTTCCTTAATATTGAGAATGTTTGGAACTTGCACATCCTTGAGGTTTACTTAAAAATTCATACCATTTTCCAAAAAAAAAAAAAAAAATGAAACCTCGTATAAGATCAAAGGAATAAACTTAATTTTTGAATCATGCAAGGAATGTAAATATAGTAAATTAAAAAGTAAATCAGTAAATGAACAGAAAAGTGAGTTTTCTCTAAAATGGGTAAATAAATGCTTTGTCTTTGTACAGTCTTACGTTAGCAAATTTTCCCAAACTTCATTCAGGTCTATTTTAAGTGTATTAAAATATTTGCCTTTATTATCCCCATTCCACTTCCTGAAACTTATTTGGCTTCTCTGAAATGGTATGACTTTGCCTATCTTTCTGACTATCCTTTTGGCAGCTTGTCCATCCCTCCTCACTCCCTTGGCCATCTCATCTATTGCTCTGTTGTATCTGTTCTGTATGAAAATAAGGCCCAGTTTCACCTAAACTCTAGATCCCCCCTTTTTCAGTATTGAGGATTAAACTCATGGCCTCATGCCTGCTAAGTACTCTAGCACTTAGTTACATCCCCAGCCTTCTACAGTAGCTCTTTATTTTCTGTTTACTGTTAGACATCTTTGCCAATATCATATTTCTAATTTATTACTACCCATATTATGTTTCTGATATGCTTACTTTTCTAATTTATTTTTCTTAGACTCCTTATTTTGCTTATTTATCTTATCATAATTCCACTTAGCCTTCTTTTTCTTTTAGCAAAAATTTATTAAGTATCCACTGTTTGAGTTCCTGTGCTAGATTTTGGAACAAAGAATTGAATGAATGAGCCACAGTTTCTTGTTTTCAGAGAGGTTACAGACATGTGAATAAATGTTGAGTGCAGCAGTGGAAGTATATTTACAGTTTTGTGAGAGAAAGGAGACTCACATCTTTGAATTATCATTAATGTGATAGTATTTTTCTAACAAAAAATTTCCCCTCATAACCATCTAAAAATGCAGGGCTTTCCTGATATTATTCAACATTCACGTAGATCCTGGTAGAGGTATTGTAGAAGGGTAGAAAGTTGAACCAGACAACTAAATTAAGCATAACTCTTAGTCTGTGTAGTTCCAGAGTTCTAGAAAGATAAGAATAGTTCACGATGACTAAAGAATAAAGTATTCAGACAGTAGTTCACCCAAAGCCTAAAAAATTATCTAATATTTTTTCAGTGGTAATCTCAAGATATATGATAGAAAGTTTTATGTTACCTTAATCTTGGATGTATAACTGTGTCTAAGGCCTCTGAAAAGTTACCCATTTACATCAACACTTGTTATTAACCATAGCTATCATTGAGCTAACTGTATATGCTAGGCACTAGTGGTACAACAATAAATGAATAATAGCACATGGTCGAACAGGGGGGCAGATAAGTGAATAATGCATTATTTAATAGCATTGTGATAAGTGTTGTAATAGTGTAACTCTGTCTAGGGGAATGAGTCTTATAGACAGTAGACTTGAATTGTTATAAATAAACATTTTTCTTGAGGAAAGGAAATTGTAGACTGAGAGCATGTCTGAAGACACTATCATGATACAGCATGATAGAGTGGAATGGCTGACTTATAGCTTGGTGAGGAGGAATCTGGGAGAATGAGGTTAAAGGAACCATATTATGAAAGGTCTTTGATATCATAATAAGGATCTTTTGTTCTCACAGTGTTTTTTTTTTTTTTCTTTTTTTTTAAGATCAGAAGAATGACTTTGAACTGTTAATAGAAACTTTAGAACCAACATTAAATTATGCCTTAATAACAGCATTTAAAAAGTATGCAGCTGGGTGTGGTGGCACATGCCTGTTATCCCAGCACTCGGAGGCTGAGGCAGGAAGATTACTGTGAGTTTGAGGCCAGACTGGGCTACACAGTGAGTCTTAAAAAAAAAAAAAAAATGTATGCAGATTAAAAGTTTGGTAGTCTAGTTTACATCTAGTTTAAGTTCATTTCCAATTTATATAGGGTAGATTATAGATAGATCAAAAAAGAAAAAGCATGAGCTCCCTGCAGTTAATCTAATTTCCTTTTGTTAAGCATCTTATGAAAATCGATCCTGAGCTTTGGATATTACCTTGGATTTTAAATTGACCTTGCTGGGATTTGACATAAAAGAATGAAATTTTCCTTTTGTATTTTCAAATAAAGAATTGAGACCTTTTATCGTTGAATGCAAAATCCATATTAAGGTGAAATAAAGCATTTTAAGTATTCGTTTTGGGAAACCTTATAGAATAGTAGATGAATGTGCAGGCTCTAGAGTCAGACACACTTAGATTGGAATCCTGTTTTCCATTTAACCTTGTGAGACTCTAGGCATTTATTTAAACTCTAAACTTGTTTCCTCATAGGTAAAAAATGAAGCTAATGCTAGTACTTCTTAATAGGGCCCATTGTGAGAACTGAGATAATGCATGTAAAGCACTTAAATACCTAGAATGTAGCCAGGTGTGGGTGGTGTGTGCCTGTAATCCCAGCACTTGGGAGGCTGAGGCAGGAGGATCACTACGTAGTGAGTTCAAGGTCAGCCTGAACTACATAGCAAGACCTTGTCTCAAAAAACAAAAACCAAAAAACCTAGTATATCGGAAATATTCTGTTTGTTACCTGTCTTACTGGAACATTCTCTTCCCCTAGTATAACTGTTTTAATAAAGATATAGAAAGATCTTGTTTTGCCTTTATTCTGATTTTCATCTTTTTGATTTTTCTTTCATTTTATTTAGTGTCTTTTTCCTTGGAGCCATCCTTGTAATAACAGCTACTTTCTTATACGGTTATGATCCCAAGCCTGCAGGAAATCCCACTAAGGCATAGTCATGTACTGTCTTTTACTGGTTTTCATGATGGTGCACTAGGAATCTCAACATGAATCTTCCACAGAGGACCTCTACAGATTTTCTGAAGATACTGTCATCCTGAATCTGATCATATTGTTCAAAGGTTTGAAAAATATACATGCTTAAGGATAAAGCGTGTACTGTATATGTAACAAAACACATTACATATAGAATTCAAAGCTTGAAAGTATTTCCAGGAATTAGAATTAGAAGTAATATTGGAGGAAACTTGAAATCTAAGTATAAAAAGAATCTACCTTTTTGATTGCTGCGGAAATGTCCTATGTACTCTTTGTAAGAGCACACAAATATCAGATACCAATTTTTGCAAATTAGATGTATTTACTCTTATTAAATGTTTTTATCTTACTCTTTCTGTAAAAATAAATCATATGGAATATTCAAAATTTGAAAATTATAATAACCTATAAAGCTGTGAAAAAATAGAACTAATTTGAAAAAACATTTTCACTTATCTGAGATTTTTATATTTATACAAAAGATTATTCAACCTAGGATCACTAAATATTATTTGTTCAATTATGTAAAATTTGATAAAATAATATTCTGGGTCTGGTTTGTCAGAGAATAAAATTCATATTTAAATTTAGTGTGGAGAGACATCTGTTTCTCTACATATATCCTAAGACCTTTTAGTACTTTGCAACGGCTAAAACCAATCCAGTTGTTCCTGTGCTCAATAGTGGCTGGAGACTTACAATAATGGAGTTTTACCCTTAATCTCTTAATTGCATTTCTTTTCTATAAATCAGATAAAACCTTAGTATTACTTTAAGTTTGTATGTGTTAATTGCCATTAAAGTTTTAAAATGTAATCTAATTGGATTAAATACTCATTTATTAATTTAAAATAATCACTATTATCTAATATCTCCATTTGGAAAATTTTGAAATATTGAGCATATACTGTATACAACTAGAAAGTTTTTAAATGAATATTTTGCTCATTGATCTGTAGAAATTTCCTTTACAACTATTGAAAAAAGCAACAACTAAAAAAATAGTAGTACAGATAAGAGTGGACCAAGAATAGCCAGGTGTGGTGGTACACGCTTTTAGTCCCAGCACTTGGGAGGCTGATGCAGGAGGATCTCTGTGAGTTTGAGGGCAGCCTCAGCTACAAAGTGAGTTCAAGGCCAGCTTGCACTACGTAGCAAGACCTTGTCTCAAAAAAAAAAAGAGTGGACCAAGACTAAAATGACTTTCCTTGTAGACATTCCTACTTTAAATAGCAGTGTAACTTAAAAAATTTTAAGTCTGGTCAACAGAACTTTTCAGATCTTTCATAAGCCTGCTGTCCCCAGGGATACTGGGACCTTGTGATTGGGAGAGGTAGCTGAATTCTGAATTCCCTATGTCCCCATAGAGCTGCTGGAAAGGAACTACCATTTTGCTTTAAAATAGTGGATTGTTTTTTCCTTTTTAACACTGGAGTTGAGAATGCAAATTACATGAGTTATTTAATAAGTTGGTTCAGAGGAGAGAGAATATATTAGAAATAGTAAGATGAGTTAGTGGGCAAATATGCTTTCTATAATTGGAATGTAGGTTTAATTTAATTATGAACTATATACAGAATTACCTATTGAGTATAAGAGGTATTTTATTTTTTCATTTATACTGTATATATTTTTAAAGACTTCTAGTAGAAAAACTAAAAATACATATTTTTATATAGTTCTAATGGATTTTGTTAAGTAGAATTTGACTCAAAAATACTGTTGTTACAAACTGTTGGGTACTCTGGCTAATTTGGATTGTCTGTGTTACCTTGATAATGCAAACATAGCCTACAGATTGTAGGTATAATCAGTTTCACCCAGGGTTTAAAATTGCTAAAGATTACAAGATATTTAAAATCAATATGCTGATGATAACAAAATGGCACCAAGCAAATTTTCTGGATGCCAGACTTGAGATTTTCACTGACCACCTTTTAGAATATTTTGTTTAATAACTTTACCTCATTTTGAACATGGTGTTTTTAAGACTACAGCAACATTCAGGCTTACATCCTATTTCCTACTACTAAGTGAAATTAAATTTTGTAGGTATACAGAATTCAAGACGAAAATATATTCAGCTCACATTGAAGTATTGCTTGGGGAATTATGTATTAATGCAGTGTACATTCACATTTGTTAATTTAGGTTTAGTCCACCCTATTTTAACACTTAAAATTTATACCAGCAATTATTGGACATTAGGTATGTTAAAGTAATAACACATTTTCAGGTGTCCAATTTTCAAGATTCCAAATAAGGACTATAAAAATATAATTAAGAGTTGCAAAAATGGGCAAAATAATCTAAAGTGTATTTTCAAAGCAAATTTTCATTAGCTATAATTTATATTTTCCTTTTCTAGTAGGTTTGAAACTGTTAGTGGGCTACATAGTTTCTAATTTTTAATTCATAAGGAGATACTCATGTTTGAGAAGGTGGACTTGTGTCCTTGGATCATATCATATATGCAGATAATGCCATTTTATGTAAGTGGTTTGTGTTTTGATGACCTTCAAAGGTCTTTATTATATCAAGCTTTTATAACAGTGACACTCTGATTCTTTATATTTCTATGCTTTTAAAAGTGAATTTGTTATCTCTCAACTACTTTGTTCAATGTGAAAATGTGTTCATTCATGGGAGAAGAGTGGCGATTGATAAATTCTATTTAAAATTAAGAATACGGTATTGTGAAGAAAAGTTTGAAATACAGCAGATAGATGTTTCTAGACAGTAATATTGTCAATTCTTTAATAAGTGATTTTAGAGAAATAGTAAGCTACTTTTTTGTGGATTGTGTAGTTTAGAGATGCAAAACTTACATTTACATCAATTTATTTTGAATGTCACAAAAGTTCAAAGAAAGGAAAGGCAATTTGATATTTAAACTAGATTCTAATAACAGAATTTTTTTTTTTTTGGTGCTAGGAATCGAACTCAGGACCTTGTGCTGCCAGGCAGGCACTGTGCCGCTGAGCTATATCCCTGGCCCGAATAACAGAATTTGAAAGGGAACTAATTGACATTTTGGTCTCTACACTTAGTATACTCATGAATATTCTTACATATTGAATTATTAGACTTTTAAAATGTCATTGTACAGTTTTCTTTTTTAAGAAATGGTTAGTATCATTTAAATGTTCGCTGTAAACATTTAATTACTGTACTATGTATGTTTTACACAAGAAAAAGTTTATAAAAGTTATTTATGCTATATTGAAAGTCATCTTAAGAACCTCCAGGATATTTAAAGTAGTTATAGGGCCAAAGAAAAAGCACCTTTATCAAAATCTGGTCCTATGTGCCTTGCTTTACCAAATACCTGACTTTTCTGGAGGATATTTCTGTATTCAGTGTTAGAACACATGAGCAAAATTAGTTTCAAGATTAATTATAATTCTTTTTTTTTGTTGTTTCAAGATTTGCCCTTTAAATCTATTATCTGAAAAATTAAAATTGGTATACTATAAAAGCATTAGTGAACAGTACTCATTAAATTAATTGTGGCACCTTTGCACCATCATTCAACTTTTTAAAACTTTTTAATAGTTGTATATGATTGTCATTTTGTCATTTCATTTCTTATGATGTAATTACTGTAATTTAAAAAATATTTTTGAATGATTTGGATCCTGAATTTGTCTGTGTCTGTATTTCATTTGTGTAGAAAGATTCTTTTGGGTTTGGGAATGAGATTTGTATATTTAAATTTTTTTGTATATTTAAAATTTTTATGGCTATAATACAAAGGAATGTATAAACTGGTCTTTTGTTAAGTTGCTTTTTAATTGATACATTTCTCTTGTCATTTTTTGATATCCATTATCTATTTAATAGATTATTGAAATAGATTATTTTAAAAAATAATTTCATATAGATTTTTCTTATATTTCCTTGTTTCCTTTTTATTTGTATTTATGGCTTACTCAATGGATTAGTCTTTTCTTTTTATATCAAAATGAATTGCTGGTCTTTACCTCTATTTAATTTTTTCTCATATTTGATTGTCCTTTTCTCTAGCCTGTACTCTAGCATGAAAGACTGGGTTTTATTTAAACTATTTAGAATTTATCTGTATGATGGTAACAGCCTAAACATATTTCTTTTTAAATAAAATATTTCTCTGCTAGCTTCACAGTTAAGTACGGTAATTCATTATATATTGTTTCCATGATTTGAATGTAATTATTTCCATTGTGACTGTCAGTTCAATGCATAAAGATCAAATGTAATAAGCAATCTATAGGATTTTATTTCTACCTCTACTACTGAAATTTTACACAACATGCTTTGTTTTAAAAGGTCTCTAAAGTAACAATATTAGCATTTTTTTGCTGGGCGTGGTGGTTCATGCCTGTAATCCCAGCACTTGGATAGCTGAGGCAGGATTGTGAGTTTGAGGTCATCATGGGCTGCATAGTGAGACCGTTTTTCAAAAAAACAAAACAACAAGCCAGGCATGGTGGTGTATACCTGTAGTCCCAGCACTTGGGAGGCTGAGGCAGGAGGAAACAAAAACAAAACAAACAATAAAATAAAAATAAACAAAACAAAAAAAAATCAGCTTTTTTTTTTTTTTTTTTTTTTAATGTGGGTACCAGGAGTCCAACTCAGGACCTCGCGCTTGCCAGGTGCTTGTGCCACTGAGCGATGTCACCGGCCCCTTTTTTTCCTTTATGTGGGTACCAGCAGTCGAACTCGGGACCTCACACCTGCCAGGCAGGTGCTTATGCCGCTGAGCCATCTCACTGGCCCTTGTTTGTTTTTTTTTTTTGAGACGAAGTCTCACTATATAGTTCAGGCTGGCCTTGAACTTGCGATTACAGGTGTGCACCACCATCCCTAGCATTAGCATTTTTATACTTTTTTTAGTAACTTCTCATGAAAACCATTAACTGGGAATCTTTAATGTAATTTTTTTGTATTAGAATACTACTTTTGTTGAAAATATATCACAATTCTCAAATTTAAGTACTATGCAAAGATATCTCATAGAATAATCCTTTAACTATTAACATTTGAACAGAGTGAGATAGTGGCCAGCATTAATAATCATATTGGTCTATTTTATCACATCAGTCTTTATTACTGTTCTTAACAGAGAATTAAGCAGGACTGAGCACTTTTCATTTGTTTGTTTCTGAGACAGGGTCTCTCTATGTAGTTCAGGCCAGCCTCGAATTCCCGAAGTAATGCCGGCCAGGAAGGCCTTCAACCACACCCGGCTAGGACCAATTCTGTGTTTATTCCAGAGAAGACGAGATCAAGGAAGAAGCAAATTACTTTCAATTACAAAGACATGAGTTTCTTCTGTAGTGGAGAGTGTCTTGGTGATTGCTAGCTCGGGTTTCTGAAAGCCGTGCTCAGATTCGATATTTGCTAGAAAGAGCTAACAAGTCAGCAGTTATACTCCAAGACACATTAATAACAGGGAAAGGAAACAAATTAGAAGCAGGCAAAGGAAGAGACACACAAAGTAGCATCTAGCAGGCGCCAGACTGGGAGCTTTCAGTGATCTCCTCCCTTAGTCCTGGACAGCATCAGTCTGCTCCTGGCCACCGTGCGGGACTGCGCAGGAGGCTCACCCAAGCTTCCATGTCCACATTTTTATTTAGCTGGCTTGGTTGACTGATTCTTTGCCTAAGTGGTTGAAATCTTCTAGTCCTCAGCCCCTCCCTGGAGATCTTGCTGACACCGGGCTCCAGGGGTTCAATGTAGGCCAGCTTTGTAGTGAATATTTTAAGACAGGTCTTGCTTAGTTGCCCAGGCTGGCCTGGAATTTGTAGTCCTCCTGCCTCAGCCTCCTAAGTAGCTGGGATTACAGGTGTGCACCACTATGTCTTGTGTACAGTTCTTATTTTTAGAGACTTTTATACGTTGTCATTTTTAATTTTAGAAATTATGTGAAGTTTCTGAATATAACATGAATCTAGGGTAGAAAAACATTCATGATCAGACATTGTATTAAGTAGAATATGTTTTTATATATATATCTATATATACACATATATATATATGTAGCATAGCATGGTCATTTAGTTCTCAGTTGTGATGTTTAATAACTTTATTAAGGGCTATAATTTTTGTTTCCGAGGTAAGGTCTTGCTGTGTAATTCAGACTGGCCTTGGAACTTACTATATAGTCCAGACCAATGTCAGTCTTGCTGAGAGCCTCCTATCTCAGCATCTTGAGTGCTGGGATTACAGGTGTGCACCACCAGGCCTGGCCAAAGGCTGTAGTATTTGAAAGGACAAATTTAACAGTTGATTTAAGAGACAGGCATAGTGATATGCCTGTAGTTCCCACTACTCAGGCTGAGGCGGAAGGATGACTTGAGGCCAGGATTTTAAGGCCAACCTGGAGACTGGCCTGTCTTTAAGAAAAAAAAAAAAAGGTTCATGCCTGTAATCTTAGCACTGGGGAGGCTGAGGCAAGAGGGCCACCTGGAATTGAGGCCGGCCTGGGCTACATAGTGAATTCAAGGCCAGCCTGAACTACAAAATGAGACCCTGTCTCAAAAAAAACAAAACAGCTGGGTGTGGTGGCGCAAGCCCTGTAATCCCAGCACTTGGGAGGCTGAGGCAGGATTGCTGTGAGTTCAAGGCCAGCCTGAGTTACACAGCGAGACTCTGTCTCAAAAACCAAACCAAACCCCGCAAAAAGGTTTATAATCTCTTATCTAAACTAGATATTAATGTACAATTTTTGAACAAATTTTAAATTGGCCATTAACCATTACCAGTTTAAAGGAGAGATGTAGAGAAGAACTGATACCGGTTATTCCTTTGGCTCACAGTAGGGCTTCACTGTTGTTAGGTCCACATTTCCAGTCATCCTTTATGAGAGTTTGAGTGTAAACCCTCTATATGGTAGGACCAAAGTATCCACTGGCTTTCATATATGTATTTATATTCATTTATTCACTTAGGATTTCTAAAATGTTGAAAGTGATGAGTTTTAGAAAAATTAATGTAGTGTTCTTTTGGAAATATAGTTTACACTAGGTGTATACACTTTCTTCTGACTGACAGTAGAACACACTGAAAGTTGAAGAAGAATGAATGGCTGGGTGTGGTGACATATGTCTGTAATTTCAGCACTCGGGAGGCTGAGGAAGGAGGATTGCCGCAAGTTCAAGGCCAGCTTGGGATACATAGTTCAAAACCAGCCTAAGCTATATAGTGAGACAGTGTCTCAAAACAACTCCCCACCACAATAATGAATGTTGTTACAGTGTTTTGAGGTAATCTGAAAATGCATTTTTGTTAAATGTACTTTAAATGCAGAGTATGGAAAAAGTTTCGTTAAATGTGTTAAATCAGACTTATGTGTTTTTAACATTTGTATATGATATTAAAGAACTGTGTGTATGTGCACATGTGCTCTACTGGGGACTGAACCCAGGTCCTTGTGCATGCAAGGCAAATGCTCTATTACTGATCAGTATCCCCAGACCTTTTTGTTTTATTTTGAGATAGTGTCTCACAAAGTTGCCTAGGCTGGTCTCAAACTTGTAATCTTCCTCCCTCAGCTTCATGAGTAGCTGGGATTATAGACCTGTGTTGCCATACCCAGCTAAGAATTTTTAATTTAAATTTTCTCCAACCAGCCAGGCTTGGTGGCACATGCCTGTAATCCCAGCACTTGGGAGGCTGAGGCAGGAGGATTGCTGTGAGTTCGAGGCCAGCCTAGGCTACATAAGCGAGTTCAAGTCCAGCCTGCACTACATGGAGAGACCCTGTCTCAAAAAAACCAAAAAGAAAAATTTTTTTTCTCCAACTTTTCATTTTGAAACATATATTAAAGGTAAGAGAACAACATACTACCTAAATTCAACAGTTATTTATATTTTGTACCCTTTTTTCTTAGGATAGGACATTTGAAGAATCTAAGCCACTTGACTGCTCTTTAATATCTCTGTATGTCTGTGATGTGTGTTTGGCTTGTTCTTCTATTTGTGTTTTCTTTAAACTAGAAGTCAAGACTATAGGTTTGATTAGCTTCAGGTTAAATTTTTCGAAAGAATAATTATAGGTGATGCAAGTTTTATATTATATCCAGTTATAACATGTCTAAATGGTCTTTTCATTGTTGGGAATCGATTACTTGATCAAGGTGGTGACTGCTAGATCTCTCTGTTGTAAATGTCCTATCCTCCTGGGTAGTCTATGGAGTAATGTTTTGGCACTGTGAGGATACTCTGTTACCTGCCAGTTTTTCATTCTGTGGCTTTACTGCATCAGTTGCTTTTTTTTTTTTTTTTTTTTTTTGAGATGCTGTATTGCCTAGGCTGGTCTTAGACATGTGTGTTCAAGTGATCCTCCCACTTCAGGTTCCTCAGTAGCTGGAACTATAAGCATGCACCACCATACCTGGTACAATTGATGATTTTGTTTTCTTTTTCTGAGGTACTGAGGATCGAACCCAGGGGTGCTCTATCACTGAACTCAGGCTTTTTATTTTTTATTTTGAGACAAGGTCTTACTACAGTGCTGAGGCTGGACTTTAACTTTTGATCCTCCTGCCTCAGCCTCCTCAGCATTGAGTTATTACAGGATTTAAGAGGCAGGAGAGACCAAATGGGAAAAAGGAGGATTTTATTTTTTAGATGTATATCAGCTCAGCTGACAAATCCAAAATGTCTGAGCAAAGGATAAAGGACAGTTCCAGCTTTTATACATTTGGTCAAGGGGGTTGGTCTTTGGCATGGAACTTGTGGGCAGGCAGAAGGAGAACAAAGGCAGTTTGTCAAGCTGTGACAGTTTCGTATCTTGGTGGCCTTGCTCAGACATAACAGCATGTTGTGTGAATAGGAGGTTATAATTTTTTTTTTTTTTTTTTTGTGGGTACCGGGGGTCGACCTCAGGACTTAGCGTGCCAGCAGGCGCCCGTGCCGCTGAGCGATATCACCGGCCCCTTTTTCATATGTGGGATCCAGGAGTCGAACTCGGGTCCTCGTGCTTGCCAGGCAGGCGCGTATGCCACTGAGCCATCTCACCGGCCCGAGGTTATAAAATTTTACTTACAGGGGCAAAAGTTACACTTCAGAGTAACTGAGATTACAGGCATGTGCCACTGAGCCCAGCTTTCATTGATGATTATTTAGCCATTTTTTGTATCAGAGAGCAATATGGTGATTTAAAACTTAAAAAAAATTCTCTAGTTTCCTTCCACATTTCTTAGTTTATATTCTTCTATTTTTAAGAAAAACAAACAAAAACTTTATTTTCCCTGCTGCCTCTCTTTTCAAAGATCACTATGTCTTTATTAATTTTTTAAAAGATTCCTCAATGTAATTTTTGGTGCTCATAATCCAAGCTCGTAGCTCCTGGAAGTCACTGAAAGCTGACTTTTGCATCTTTTAGATATGGCCATATTCCCTTCAAGTTCCTCTTCAAGTACACACACAAGGTAGCTTGGACTTACCTTATACTTGCATTGTTCCGAACCTGGAATATCAGCTGTTTCTCCCACAAGTTCTGTTCCTTTTAAGAGGAATGGAATTTAGAATCTATTGTTGCTAACATGTCATTGCTTTTAGGTCACCTCTGTGGACAGAGCTAGGGAATATAGTTTTAGAAAGATTATTCAAATCAGTATTTACAATTAAAAAATTAATGTCACACAGTTTTTGTGTTTTGCTTGTCTTCCTAGAGAGAAAAATCTTGCCTCCCAATAACAATATATTTGCTTGTTTTATTATATGTATAATACAGATATTGCAAAACTACAGTATCAGTATTGTTACTGAGTAAAATTTAAGCATTCTTTGCATTTCTGTTTGTCCTTAGAATATAGTATATAAAAGATGTATAATCAGAGGATATGTTCAGATTTAATGGCAATCACTTCTCTGGTTACCAGTGTATTAAAAGATTCATTACTTTTTATGCAGTATGCAGTTTTGGAATTACCTTAAAATTTTTATTCTACTTTTGAACATGTGAATCATGTGTTACATGGTTCAAAAGTTAAAACTATTTGAGTAGTATACTCAGAGAAATCTAGTTTGCTCTGCTGCCTACCACTCTATTCCTAACCACGTGGGATAGGGAACTATTTTCTATTTTCATTAGTTTTCAGTTTTTCCTTCCCTGTTTCTTTTTGAAAAGTAAACATCTGTATATTGCTATATTTACAGTGTTTCTTTCACTACTTGGAGTGTGTTCTTCCTAAAATTTCTTTTGGTGTTTAGAAAGGTTTGTATGTTCTGGTGTTTACCGTCATTTTGATAACATTTTACAATATGCTTTTTTGTGCTGTTTAGCCTTGTAGTTTTGATTTGCCTGCTTTTAGTGATATTTGACTTTTATTTAATTATCTAGGTGACAGTTAATGAAACTTTTCTGCTTTCTATCCTCTGATATTTTTAGTTATCTTATTTCTACTTTATTAGACTTTCCCCACCCTAGTCCTTGCCTTTGTTGTAAAATTGTATCTATATTAAAAATTTTAAAATTTATTTACTACTCTTTACCAGTACTGTTACTAGCTTCTAGGGTGCTGGAGTCTTCTAGGTCCTTTCTGTCCCAGACAAAGAATTGAACGATACAAGCATAAATGGTGGCAAAGTTTTGCATTTATTAAAGTCAAAAACAGCCAGGTGTGGTGGTACATCTGTAATCCTAGCACTTGGAAGGCTGAGGCAAGAGGATTGCTGTGAGTTTGAGGCCAGGCGGGACTACATAGTGAGTTCAAGGCCAGCCTGAACTAGGTAGGGAGACCTTGTCTCAAAAAAAAAAAAAAAAAACAAAAAAAAAAACAGTGAAAAAACAGAAGTGTGAGGGGAAAAACGGGCTTTCTGGAGTGAGTTTGGGCTGCATAAAAAGGGAGGAAAAAAATAAAAATAAAAAATACACCCTCCAGTGGAGGTGGGCTATTGTGAAGAGATTTGACAGCACTTAGTGGCGACCGTCTTCCTATTTCCCACGCTGGCTCATGTCTAGGTTGTCCTATCAAAAACCTATTCAAGTTCTGGTGAGAAGTGCATATGAAGGCTCTGAGAACTGTTTTGTGCGTGTGTCACACCACCTTCCCACCTAGTTTTAGTCACCCTGTCTTCCTGTCTCAGTACTTTACCTCAAGTTTTCCTAGTCAACTCTTGGCCAGATGAAGTTCTAGGGGGTTATTCAATAAGGGCCTCGAAGTACACAATTTTCTGAGTTGTGGCACATGCAAAGTTTATTCTAGAGCTTTCGTACTTGAAGTATAGCTTTCTACACACAAAATCCTAGGCTGAAACTTTCTTGTCTCGAAGTGTTTTGGAAATGTTGCTCCACTGTTGCGTTGGTTGGTGTTATCGTCAAGAAGTCTGGCACCAGTTGATTTCCTTACTCTTTAGAAATTATTGTTTGCTGATATTTGCCTGGAGGCCTAGATAATTTTTTGTATATAAATTTTCATACTAATCTTCCTCATCTATGTTTGTTTTCATTTGTATCTGTTTTCTTGGGTGCCCTGTAATTTAGTTGTCATTTTTAAGATATCTTTTTAGTACACTGAGCAACTATCATTTTCTATTGAGTTTTAAAATTTTTATTTATTGTGTTCTTTAGTATTTACAGTTATTTAATGATATTTAATTCATGTTGGAGCATTGTATGTAGTTTTTCTCTATTTCTTATTTTCTAGAGGGTAGTATTTCCTGTCAATTGTTTTTGCTTCTTTCCAGGCATGCTAGGCACATGGTATTTCACTGAGCTACACCCCTAACAAAATTTTGTTGCAGTTGTCACCGTTTTTAGGCAGGGTCTCTATGTTGTCCAGGGTGTCCTTGAACTCCTGATCTCAAGGGGTCCTCCCTCCCAGCCTTCCCAGTAACTGGACTTACAAACATGCACCTCTGTGCTTAGCTTCTACTGATTGAAAAGCTTTCATTCTCTACTTTCTTTTTATAGTAGCCTGCTATGGATTTTTGGCCTTTCTATTCATAATAAAGTATAGGATTTTCCTGTCTCCCCAATAATAGGTCATTTAGTAGAATGTCAGGCAGAAGGAATGTAAATAACTTACGCAGTTTCCTTGTTAAAGAGGAACCTGTTAGCATCATGAAGCTTTTTTTTTTTTTTTTTTTTTTGTCTTTTTGAGACAGGGTTTTACTATGCAGCTCACTGGCCTTGAACTCACTGTGTAGCCTAGGTTGGCTTCGAACTCACAGTAATCCTCTTGCCTCAGCCTCCCGAGTGCTGGCATTACAGGTGTGTGCCACTATGCCTGGCTGCATTTTTTTTTTTTTGTGGGTACTGGGAATTGAACCTAGGGACTTGCGAGGCAGGCACTGCGCCACTGAGCTATATCCCTGGCCTCATGCATTTTCTTTGATAAATGGCATTTTCCAGGTGTAGTGGTGCATTCTATAATCTCAGCACTCCAGAAGGCTGAGGCAGGAGGATTGCAAGTTTGAGGGCAGCTGGGTGATTTACCGACACTGTCTTTAAAAAAAAAAAAAAAAAAAAAAAGCTGGCTGGATGATACAGCTCCATGTGATAATCCTGGTTCAATCTCCAGTATTGCAATCATCAATCAGTGGCACATTTGGGGGCAGGAGATGGTTTTAGATTCTGTGATACAGTCTCATTTCTTTAGGAATCTGTAGTGTAGCCACTCACCAAGGAATCCCTCTCCCTTGTTGCCTCATGAACTGATCTGCCGTGGTTTCGGCATGTTTCCAAACCTGACTCTGTCCATACTATTAATCCCAGTATCGTTCCAAATAATTTCTTTTTTTGTTTTCCAAATAATTTCTTTTTGCATCCGTTAGCCAGTGCTAGTTTGTTAGCCAATGCTAGTTTCTACTGACTAGAATCAAATAAATTTGACCTGTTGCTCTCTTGACATAAAGCTTGTTTGTGAATATTCATAACCCGAATCACATATAAAACTACAAGAATGGGCCGGTGAGATAGCTCAGCAGCATAAGCGCCTGCCTGGCAAGTGCAAGGTCCTGAGTTCAACTCCCAGTACCCGCATACGAAAAAAGGGCCGGTGATATTGCTCAGGAGCATGGGTGCCTGCTGGCGCGCGAGGTCCTGAGGTCGACCCCCGGTACCCACACACACACACACAAAAAAAACTACAAGAATATAGAGAATATATGTTAGAATAGGACTGATCTGAAATTATATTTCTTTTGTTTGGGGGTGGGTTTGTGTGTGGGGCGGGGCCTGGGCTTGGACCTAAAGCCTACCTGCTGGCAAGCAGTCTACCACTGAGCTACACTCCTAGTCCTTAGGGTTGTCTCGTTTTTTAAAATGTGTCCCCCACTAGAACGCAACCTGCATGCAGTAGGTGTCCAATCATTTCCAAAAGATTGGTACAGTTGGATAAAGTATGATTTGAGGGGCCATGAAAAGTCAGAGTAACCACACAAATTATCCTACAAGCTCTCTTCATCCATCCGAAACAGGTTCCTGAGGATTTAGTTATAAAACATATTTCATATTACTTTCTGTAAATAGCTTCAAGTTGGAGTTCATCTAAAATGTTTCTATATGAGAATACTTTTAAAAATTAAGTATGGGTTTACTTATTAATTGGAAAATATAATAGGAAGTATCTCTCAAACTAACATGCCTTTCTTCTACCTTCTATGGAAAATGGTTTATTTTGCATTTCTAGTCAATGTGGAGAAGAGGGAACAAAACATTCACCTTTTAAAAACATTTTATTTTGAAATAGTTTCAAACTTACAGAAAAGTTGCAGGAGCAGTACAAAGAAATCACATTCTCTTTGCTGTTCTCTTTTATTTTGTATACTTATTTATACAGTATAGTCAGGTAACAAATGGGCCTCAAGTTAAGTGGGTAGGAACAACACTTTCCTCTCACAGTTCCTGACAGGAACCCGGGTGTGGTGTGGGTAAGCGTGGTCCTCACTGAGGCCCTCTCAGGAAGTTGTCAGGATGTGGGCAGTGGTTGCAGTCAGCTGCGGCTCCACCCCTGCCAGAGGATGACTGCGCGGCCTCTGCCAGGCCTCAGTCCAGCAGGGCCTCTCCACAGCTGCGTGGGTGTCCTGGCACAGCATCTGCCAGACGCTGGGGCATTCTTTTATGACCTGGCCTCTGAAGTCAATGCTGTCACTTCTTCAATCAGTGAGCTAGAAAAGTGTCACTAAAGTGTATGTATAAGAAGCTGACCCAGTAGTTTTATGAAGATTAAAAAATTTTTTTTTAGTACAGGAGATTAGACCCAGGGCCTTTGCACATCCCAGCCTTTTTTTTTTTTTTTTTTCTTTTGAGTCGCGGTCTTGCTAAATTGTCTGTCGGGCTCGCTGGAACTTGCCATCCTCCTGTCTCAGCCCGGCTCAAAATCAAAATTTTAACACTGTAGTAAGCCTTTATTTATAGTTCACATTCCACTGTGTCAAGTACTCTCTCTAGCAATCTCCCACCCCTCAAATTGATTTTTAAATATAATAGTAAAAATCGGCTTACAAAGTGTGCCAATTATTTATTGGCAAGGAAATAAAAAGGTGCAGACCTGTAATGCCAGCACTCTGGGAGGCTGAGTCGTGAAGATCCCAAGTTCGAGCCACCCTTGGGCAATTTACCGAAACCTTGTCTCAAAATTTAAAAGGGCTGGAAAAGTAGGTAAGTGGGTAAGTCTATGGGTTCAATCCCCAGTACCGCAAGACAAAAAACCTAATTTACCTTTACCTCTTAGGTTACCTATTGGAAAATAATTTTTCTCTTGCTGTTGCCATCATTTCCGTGTTGGTTAGAACACACTTGGAGATTATGTTAATAGTTTAGGACTTCTGGTTACAATTCCAGTTGCAACTGTTCATCAGCCACCGGCAGGTAACAACTTTCTGAAAGTTAAATTTACTTCATCGGTGAAGCGGAGCAGTAAAACTCCCTGCCGCCCAGAGCTGCGAATTCCGCGAGGGCGGATCCCGCCCCTCCCCCTCGCGGCGGCGTCACGTGGGCGGGGCGGGGCGCTGGTCGGAGATCGCACGATGTGACGCGCCGCCAGACGCAGGCCGGGCCCTCAAGATGGCGGCGGGCGCCCCGAGCGGCTCGGCCCGGCACTAGTGCGGGACTGCGCTCGCCGCTGGGGCCGGCCGCCCCGAGAGTGGCTGCAGCAGCGCCAGAAGTCGAGGATGGTAAAATGACCCAGGGGAAGAAGAAGAAACGGGCCGCGAACCGCAGTATCATGTTGGCCAAAAAGATCATCATTAAGGACGGAGGCACGGTAAGCTGGGCTCCGCACTGGCGAGCGTCCCTGGGATCCCCGTCCCGTCTCTTTCTGCCCCTCCGCTTCCGCCTCCCGCCGCTCCTGCCCGGTCCGCGGCGCCGGTGTCTCGGCCGGGACTCAGGCGCCGCCGCTGCGAGGGTTACGCTCCTCGCACCGGCCTGCGGCCTCCCGGCCTGTCCTCTCGGCGAAGCCGCCCCGCTGTCGCCGCTGTCGCCGCCGTCGCCGCCGTCGCCCCGCCGTCCCCGCTCCGGTGGCCCCTGCGGCCTCGAACCCACGTGCGCCGCGGCCCGGGGCTCGGTCCTCGGTTCCTTCGCGGGCCGGCACCCGAGCCGCGCCTCCCCGCCCGGGCCGGCCGCAGCCCAGCTCCCATATGCTGCTGACCCGGCGGCCTCCTCGCCGGCCCACTCTGGCCGCCCGCGGCCGCCGAGCCCGCGGCAGGGGGCTTCCCCGGCTCCCCGAGTCCCAGCCTGCGGCAAAGCGGGGGCCTGCGTTTCTGTCGGCCGCTTCCTAGGGAAGTCCTCACCTTGTGCCTTTAAAAACACGACGTAGAGTTAGTCTTGGCCTAAGGGTTAGGGGAAGAGCCTTTGGAAGGCAGACAGGTTGAAGACAAAATCTTGCTTTTTAGAAATACTTGTTATTCACAATAAACTTTATGCCTTGTACTGTAGCTTACCAGCAGGGGACATACGATTTTTAATTGAAGAAAGAACTCACCTGTACTTTTTTGTGTTGAGATTTCCCGTTGCTACACTTGCTGATCTTTGTTTTCTCCTTTCATATCACGTTCTGCGATAGAATGAGATAGATATGTTTCCCGAGGAATGTGTAGATGTGGTTCCATTCATTACATTTCTCTTCGTATTTTAATGGAACCTTGATAAACTGCTAGCACAGTATTTGTAAGTGGGCCGCTGAGGGTATGCTGAATTCAGCTGAAATAAATGACAACTTTTCTTTTGATATTTCAGAACATGGCCTAGTCTAAGGATGCCAAAATGTAAAAAGCTTGGGACATATGGGACGATTTCAGGGTGTACTTTTAATTAGTTGTCACCTTTATTAGTTATCATAGCGTTGACATTTGTTGAAAAAGTTCATAATTTTCCAGATTCTTTTTACTGTACTTGGTTGATGAAAATATTACTTTGATCAAGTGAGTTTAGTCATACTCTTGACAGAGTTGGTAAGAGAAAAATACTGTTGCCTTTGTCAGCCATAGACGATATGAAATTTTAAGTTACCCATAAAATCTTCAAAACAGGCAATGAAGGGATTATATTTTTAGAAACCCAGCGATATTTAAAATCAATGTCTTTTGCAAAAGATAATGGAACCATGATCAAGAATCACACCTTCCTTGTCCAAGTAGTTTTATTACCTCTTTTTGTAATTCTGATTTGTTCTGTAGCAAATTCTTTCCAAATCTTGTAAATTTTGGAAGAACTTTTTTAAAAACCTTTTTTATCCTTTTATTAAACTTGTAGTGAATTTGTAGCCTGGTTAAAGACAGTGAAATATGAATTTTTTTTTTTGCACAAATATATTTTAAAAAGGAATGAAAACTTGTAAAATACTGTAAGTGAAAACTTTTCTTGAGAGCAGTGGGCATTAGAGTATTATCATTTCTCATCTTACTGTATTTTACTATTTCACTTTCCATTCAAAGCAGTGGATAACTGTTAGAATAGGGGCTTTGTTTTGTACCTTTGAATCCCACAGGGCCTACCTAGTATGTAAATTTAAAGTGGTAACGCTTATTTTGTACTAGCACATTCCTAGATGAATTTTTCTTGTAATTTTACTTATTCCTGTCCATAATCAGGAGATATATTTTTAATAAATGTCAGAATTTTTTCTGCTGTACAATGTATTTTAATCTAGCTGTAAATGAAAAAAGTACAACCATTATAATCATAGGTATGATTTTAAAGTGGCATTTGCTTTTCTGCCCTTCGCAATAGGTGAGACTACTGTTACGATTTTTTTTCTTTTCTGGGGGAGTTGACTGATTTTTGAGACAGTCTTGCTATATAGTTCAGGCTGGCCTTAAACTATGTAGCCCAGGCTGGCCTCAAACTTACAGCAATCCTCCTGCCTCAGCCACTTGATTACAGGTGTTTGCCACTAGCCTGGGTGAACTTTTTTTTTTTTTTTTTTTGTGGGTACTGGGGGGTCGACCTCAGGACCTCGCGCGCCAACAGGCACCCGTGCCACTGAGCGATATCACTGGCCCCTTTTTCGTATGTGGGTTCCGGGAGTCGAACTCGGGCCCTCGCGCTTGCAAAGCAGGCGCTTACACCGCTGAGCCATCTCACCGGCCCGTGAACATTTTTTAAGAAAGGGAAAAACAATTGCCATTTGATATTTTGTTCCTGTGTGCGTTTTTAATTCATTGTATTATTAAAATGCATTAAAGCTATTATTGTCCACATTATAGTTATAGAACTTTTAAAATGTTTCAGTGGATGGATTCATTCAGAGGCAAGTGTTTGAAGCTCTGTGATCACTGAACAGTATTTCACAAATTTCAATGGTACTGATTTGCTCCCCTCCCCTTTTTTTCTCTCGACGTTTAAAAAAATTTGCCTCGTCCTTCTGTTGATGACATCTGTATAAGCTGGATCAGCCAGTTTTAATATTTATAAACAAAATGAATAGTAAATTATTTATGATTTGTCAAATACTTAAAACAGATATATAGTTTTTACCAGTTGGAGAAGTGAACCCTTTTGTACAAACCAGATTAATCATAAATTACTTTTTTTTTTTTTTTCCTATGCTGAGGATCTAACTCAGGGCTTTGAACACGCGAGTCAAGGATTCTACCACTTAACTATACCCCCAGTCCCTCCTTACTATTCATTTATTTTTCTGTGCAATTGTATTTCAGTCCATTTGAATAGCACACAATTAAGGTAAATTCAGTTGCAAAATTTTCTTTGATGATTATACAGTTTACTTGCGAGATTCCCAAGAGCCCATGCTTCCCAAAAGAGCAGTTCTGTTTGAAAACAGCACAAGTAACTATAGAATAAGTTCCACAGTATGTAGTCATTTATTGTATACCATTTCATTGATGAAAGTAACCATAACACTATTCAATTTGCTTTTCAAGCATCCGTATGTAGAAGTAGTTTTGTTATCTTTCTTTCTTTTTTTGGGGGCACTGGGAATCAAACTCAGGACCTTGCGCTTGCCAGGCAGGCGCCGTGCCACTTGAGCTGTATCCCTGGCCTATATGTTTTCATATATGTAGCTAACATTTGATATATATCAGTTTAGACCATTTAAGGTAGTGGATTTCAAAGGACATTCTGATATTTTTAGAATACATGTTTTGCTAAATCAGGATCATATTTTCCAAGATTGTTTATATAGGCATTTCTCGTAGAGGCTGTGAGTTGTACATTTATCGATTCGGTTATACATTATCAAAATTTAATTTTCCTTATTATTTTTTCAGTTTTCTTTCTTGTATGATCTTTATTGTTTTGTTTAAGTTATGGGAATACATCTCTGACAAAGTAGAAAATATATAGTTCTTTCACAAGTGGATTAGTAAAATGACTTGAAAGATTTGATAGAAAGTAGGGCATATGTGAATTACTTTGTTCTAAGTACCTTGAAGAGTGAAACTGACATATTATTTGCAAAGGGAAACATCCCCAGATAATCAAGAGTGCTGGATTTTATTTCTCTTGTTGTATTTATTTTATTTTGTTTGGTTTTTTTGAGACAGGGTCTCACTATGTAGTTCAAGCTGGCCTTAAACAATGTAGTCCAGGCTGGTTTCAGACAGCAGTCGTCCTGCCTCAGCCTACCAAGTGCTGGGATTACGGGCATGTGCCCCCGCACCCAGCTCCTCCTGATTTTTGTGTGTGTGTGGGTACTGGGGGTCGAACTCAGGACCTTGCGCTTGCCAGCAGGCGCTTTTGCCACTGAGCAATATCACCAGCCCTTTTTTCCTTTTTATGTGGGTTTCGGGAGTTGAACTCAGGACCTCGCACTTGCCAGGCAGGCGCTTGTGCTGCTGAGCCATCTCACCGGCCCACTCCTCCTGATTTTAATAAGAATAAATAGGAGTCAGCAAGCATGGAGTCCATGGTGACCCAGTCACCATGCTTTCCTTTCACCATGGCTCCTGAAAGTTATGCTTTCCTGAAGAATGGCTCAGGTAGTTAATAGGACAGCTCTCAAGGATGTAAAGTCTTTAGAGACCCAGAGAGCTGTTAAATCAGTCTGAAGGATGTACGTGTAGTTGTCTGTCAGTATCCTCGGAAGATTGATTCCAGGACTCCTCTTCCATAGCAAAAAGTGCAGAGATGTTCAGTCCCTTATATGAAATGACACAGTATGTACTATTTACATCTAACCAGTGCCCATTTGCCTGTATATTTTTATCTCCAGATTTCTTATAATACCTAATACAGCGTAAGTGCTATGTGTGTGTTTGCTACACTGTATTCTTTAGGGGATAATGACAAGAAAAAGTCTGTGCATGCTCAGTGTGAATGCATTTTTTTCTTGAGTATTTTTTTTTGTTTGTTTGTTTTTTATGTGGGTACCGGGGGTCGACCTCAGGACCTCGCACTTGCTGGGCAAGTGCTTGTGCTGCTGAGCGATATCACCGGCCCTTTTTTTCCTTTATGTGGGTTCCGGGAGTCGAACTCAGGACCTTGCACTTGCCAGGCAGGCGCTTATGCCACTGAGCCATCTCACCAGCCCCTCTTCAGTATTTTGGACTTGTGCTTGGTAAATCCGTGGATGAAGAACCTGCAGATACAGAATGCCAGCTGTGCCGTCTTTGGAAGGTGTCTTCTGGAAGGCAGCACCATGAATGACATCTCCATGCTTCACATTTTATGTTAGCGTTTGGAGATAAATTAGTAAGAATTTTCTCAGATTATGTATCATCATATATTTAGATCACCTGCTTGCCATTGTAATAATGTCTGCAAAAACTTGCCCATAATTGAGTGTAACTTGTTTGTGGCTACTGAAAGTCTGAATTTAAGTAAAAAGAATAGCTTTTCCAAGTAAAAAGTACTTATGATTTAAAATTTTTAGTTATTTAAAGGTTCAAGTTGTGTTTTAGTATTATTTTGAAATAGGAGTGTCAATTAAAATAAAATTGATAGTTTCAGCAAGGGTAGAGTAAGAACCGTGAAATAGGTTTTGTCTCCTTGATAGCAGGTTTAGTAGTTTATTTTTCATATGGGTTGACTTTCTCACTTTATAAAGTTATGAATTTTACCATGTAAAATACTTTCACTTAAAGAGTCTTTTTTAAACAAGGAGTGACAAATAATATTTTGTCATTTAGCAATATATATATTGAGTGAATTAGAGGTTGCAATAAGACCAGTCCTGAGTTTATATTCTGTTCTAAACATTGGTGACACTTTGATTTTTGAACTAGTAATTTTTTAAAATTTATTTTTATTGGTACATTTTAGAAATACATAATGATTAATACATAATTCATGATAGGGAGTTTATACCTGTACATGATATATCTTGGTGCTTCTTTTTTTTCCCATTCCCTCCCCTCCCTTCATCCCTTTTCCCCTCCTTATTTACAAAAGCTTTGTTTCCATGTTTTCCTATTCTTTTTTTTTTTTTTTTTTTCTTTTTCTTTCCCCACCTTGTTCCCCTTCTCATTTGAACATTTACTTCCCATTTCTCAATATCTATTACTATACATTTTGGTCCTTATTTATATCTTTGGGTTTCTCACACCAGAGAAACCATGTGATATTTGAGCATATGTTTCCAATTTATTTCATTTAAGAGTATGGTCTCAAGGTGCATCTATTTTCCTAGAAATGTCTTGTTTATCCTTTTTATGGCTGAGTAATACTCCATTATATTAAAATACCACATCTTTATCCATTCATCAGTTGCTGAACATTTGGGCTGTTTCCAAGATTTAGGTATTACAAATGGTGCCACTATTAAACATGGGTGTACATATATTGTTGTGGTATGATGCTTTTAATTCTTTTGGGAAGATAACCAAAAGGGGAATAGCTGGGTCAAATGGAGCTTCTAGTTTTAGTGTTTTGAGGAATCTCCACAGTGGTTGTACCAGTCTACACTCCCACCAAAAGTAGAGAAGGGTTCCTGTTTCCCCACAGCCCTGCCAGCATTTGTTACTGGTTGATTTCTTGATAATAGCCATTCTTTCTGGAGTGAGATGGAATCTCAGCGTTGTTTTAATTTGTGTCCCTCGAATGACCAGCAATGTTCAACAGTTTTTCATATATTTATTTGTCGTTTCTACTTCTTCATCTGTGAAGTGTCCATTCATTTCAGTTGCCCAGTTTTGGATTCTGTCCTTAAATTTGGGGAGTGGGGGGTCTGAATTTTTTTTTTTTTTTTTTTGTGGCTGTGGTGGGATTCGTAACTTTCATTGAATAAAATAAGTATTCCATTCTATTTAGGAGCAGACTGACCAGTATCTCTTCATTCCGCGATGATATATAGATTCTGAATATCTTTCAACTTTTAAATTGATCTGTAGCATGCCAGTAAAATAGACCTGTAGCATGTCAGTAAAATAATTCATAAGTGTCACTGCTAATTAATCCAAATGACTCGATTAGCCAACTGCTGTCACTGCGTACTTTTGGTGATCCCTATTTTCAGGACATTGAAGACTGGGTTTCTTTTTGCTTTACAAATATAGTAGGCCTTGCCCTGCTTGATTAAAGAAAGAAAAAACACAAAAAACATGATGTCAGGTACTGGTACCGAAAGCCTTGTATTTCCTTTAGCCATACCATAAGGCATTAGCATCCCATTAAAGCAGGTTTGTAGCTAAAGTATTTTCTATAGGAACTTTTTTTGTCCTTCCATAAAAATCTCCAATTATTCCATACCTACAACTAAGTATCTTTGTCTTACTCATCTTACTTACATATTGTTTAAGAAAGATACAATGTTTATTTCTAAAGATATGTTTTACCCTCCATTGATAACTTGTCAAAAAATGAAATTCTAAGTTCAGAGTCATGCTTCTGTAACTCAGTCAGACACATCTAGATGGGCAGATCCCCAAACCAATCAGGTTACCACGCCATTCTAATTGTCAGCTCCCAGTATCCCCTTCAAGGTCATGTTCCCAGTGACCTGAATTCCTCCCACTAGGATATATATCCTAAATGTTCTTATAGTGCCATAGCTGGAGACAGCCTTTAACATATGGGCCTTTAACACCTTTTTGCTGACTCGAACCACTGGTGGTTCATGCTGACTGTCCCATTGGATGGCATGGGACAGTCATGCATGTATGGACCCATCATGAACATGTTAAGGAACACTTAAGATCTGAATATTGGCATTATCTAATATTTACTTGACATTTAAATTTCCCCAATTTTCATGATATCTTTTATAGCTATTTATTTTTTAAGTCCCAGACACAAGAATCATATGTTGCTTATAGTTGTTAGATTTAGTTTTCTTCAATCTAGGTGTTTCCTGCTTTGTGTGTTTGTATATGTGTCTTTCATGATCCTTTTTAATGATTCCATACTATTTGTCTTGCAGAAAAAGGCTTACATAGAATTTGCCCTATTCCACTTAATTAGGAAAGAAAAACCCCTTAAATTAGAAGAAAAAAAAAACTTTAATAGTTAAGAAAACTACATATATAAAGAGAACTTCCCAGGGTGTGATGTCAGGAAGCATATAACCAGTTGGTCCTACTTTTTGAAAAATTTGAATTATTTTTTATCTGCTACATAAAAAAATTTTTTTTTTTTTTTTTTTTGGTGGGTACTGAGGATCGAACTGAGGACCTTGCGTGCCAGCAGGCGCCCGTGCCGCTGAGTGATATCACCGGCCCTTTTTTCGTATGTGGGTACCGGGAGTTGAACTCGGGCCCTCGTGCTTGCCAGGCAGGCACTTATGCCGCTGAGCTATCTCACTGGCCCCAAAAAATAAGTTTTAAGGGATAATATTTTATTATTTTAATCTAGTCTAGCCAGGTGTGGTGGTACATGCCTATAATACCAACACTTGGGAAGCCGAAGCAGGAGGATCACCATGATTTCAAGGCCAGCCTGGGCTACATAGTGAGTTCAAGGCCAGCTTGAATTACATAGCAAGACCCTGTCTCAAAAAAAAAAAAAATCTGGGCCGGTGAGATGGCTCAGCGGCTTAAGCGCCTGCCCGGCAAGCGCGAGGGCCCGAGTTCGACTCCCGGAACCCACATACGAAAAAAGGGGCCGGTGATATTGCTCAGCGGCACGGGCGCCTGCTGGCGTGCGAGGTCCTGAGGTCGACCCCCCGGTACCCACAAAAAAAAAAAAAAAAAAAAAAAATTCTGGTCTGTCTAGTAAGTCCATGTGGTTGATACAGAGTGTACAATGGCATATCAAGGTGTAAAGGAGGAAATTAGTAGAGGATAGTTGCAAACTAGGCGTGGTGGTGCACGCCTGTAATCTCAGCACTTGGGAGGCTGAGGCAGGAGGAATTTGAGGCCAGCCTTGGCTACATAAGCAAGTTCAAGGCCGGCCTGCAATTATTCGAGACCCTGTCTTAAAAAAAAGAGGATAGTTGCAATTTTTATGAATATACTACCTCTAACAATACCTTTAATGACTATACTGAATGACTATGCTAAATATTATAGTGATAGATAAAAAAGAGAATATATATGGTCCTCAAGTTAGGGTGAAGTTACATCTCAGTTAAACCCACCATAAATGGAAAGCATTGTAATTCAGAAATCCATTTAAAACATCTAACTTACTGAACATCATAGTTTAACAACAAAATACTGTATACTGTAAGAGTGTCAGATGTTTACTCTTGTTATTGTGTGGCTGACAGTGAGCTGAAGCTTGCTATCCCTGGCCATCATCACAGGAGAGTACTATACTAAATATTATCCATGGAAAAGATCAGAACTCAGAATTCGAGGTACAGCCTTGAATATGAATCACACCACCATAGAATTGAAAGATCCTGAATCAAGCCATTGTTAAGGGACTGTCTGTAATTAATTTCATTTCTGTTGTACCATGAGATCTAGATTATGGAATAGTAAAATATAGGACCTACCTCAGGGATCATGAGTTAAAGTAAATTTAGGCCAAATATGATGAAATAACCTTATATAGCTAAATATGACTTCATTGTAGTTTTCTAGTGTAATAGTGAAAGAATAAATAAATAGATTTTATTTACTTATTATTTATTTATTTATTTATTTATTTTTGTGGGTGCCGGGGGTTGAACTCAGGACCTTGCGTGCCAGAAGGTGCCCGTGCCGCTGAGCGATATCACCGGCCCTTTTTTCATATGTGGGTACCGGGAGTCGAACTCAGGACCTCGTGCTTGCCAGGCAGGCGCTTATGCCGCTGAACTATTTCACCGGCCCGGTAAATAGATTTTAAAAGACTCTGCCAAAAACCTAGCTGAATGAAACTGGCCTGTTACCAATGGAACGCATGGTTTGGGAATCTGGGGATTAGATTTTTGAGGAGTGGAGGTGAGGGTTAAAGGAGTTTGTTTCAGATTTTTACGGTTGAAATCAGAGATGACGACCATGGAACCATCTCTTATGCCTTCATAAGAAAGAAGTTACCTCACTGAATGGGATGACTCAAAGAGGACAGAGATGATCTTATGCTAAGAAGGTTCTTGCCCTGGAGTGTTTTTTAATCTTAGTGATTTTAGTTCAGTCTTGGTGGGAGAAGATGGACCATCCTAAAGAGTTAATGGGAAATCTCAAAAGGGTGATACCGATAATCCCAAGCCTCCATTTATCCTTTAGGGAAGCATGCAAAATAAGCTATTGTGAATTTGTGGTCCCCATCGCCTCCCTGTGGGTCTGCCACTTGTCCTCCTTAGATATCGGAGGCTGAAATAAGGCAGTGATGTCTCCTATGTTCTGACTTTTGCATACCATGCTCCATTTACCTCAGATACTCTTGGCCATCATCACCCTGACTTTTCCCTAGACATACCTGACAATAGTAATGTCTTTCCCACAGGACTTTGGAGATCTTAGTTTAGATAGTGCCTCCTACCTCCTGGGAACCCTTCCCTCATATTCTTCATGAGTGATACAGTGCTCTTCACCTAAATAGAGAACCTCTTTTAACATAATCTTTTTAGTGTCCATTTTGCTCTGTGCATATATTTACATAATATAATTATCTTGTGTGGAGGTGCTAGGGATTGAATGTAGGGCCTCATGTATATAAAGCATGCATGTTGCCACGCCTCCCTCCCATCATCTTATGTTTTATTTCCCCAACTTTCTTCCAAGGAATTCAAGTGTCCATAAGATATCTGTTAATGTGCGACAAGGATTTCTTGGTCAAGCTTGGGAAGTCGTCTTCTTGGAAATTCTTAATATAAATTAGCATGTTAAAGACCCCAAGAAATTCTGGGCTTTCTGCTAGGTGCTAGGTATATGTGATGTTGAAAGCCTAAGGTATGAAACTAATGTTTGTTTGCCTGCATGTAAATCATGATCTTAAAATGTTACTCAAATTGATTGAAGAGACCAAACAGCAATAGTTTAGACTACATATCTCTATTATAAAGTGAGGCATGACTGCATGTTCTTAATAAATATGTATTGATTATTGTCATTTTAATAATTCTGGAATGCACTTTTTAACTTTGTTAAAAATCTGTTTTTGTAGCCTCAAGGAATAGGTTCTCCTAGTGTTTATCATGCGGTTATCGTCATCTTTTTGGAGTTTTTTGCTTGGGGATTATTGACAGCACCCACCTTGGTGGTAAGTAATCTTTAATGTATTTACCACTGACTCTGAAACTTCTTTTTCTCTGGTTTTGGCCCCTTTTTTTTCCTGTTCCATGGTTAACTCCACCAATATTGTCACTTCTTCAGTACTTGTCTGTATTTTATTGCTTTAGTTGTCTGTTACAACCTTTCCCTTTTCCTTACTACAAACTAATTGGGGTGGTGGTGGAAGTGTATGGTTTTGAATGTGTCATCTGACATGTTCAGGCAAAGGCTTTATCACCACTCTGGATAGTGTGAGGGGATCCTTAAACCAACAGGTTTAGGCAAGATAATGTTTGCGACTGACGTTATATGGCATAATTATTTTGAGGTTGATTTGCAGTTGCATTTTCCATACAAGAAATTTCATTTGTGCTAAAGATCTAGAAAGGCTAAAGCTGGTTTTTATTTACATTTTCTAAGGTTTGGAACCTTAGAAAAGACCTCTAACAAACCAGACAACTCAGATGATAGCTAGTTTTCTCCTGTCAGTGTAGATAAAGGGGAATGATATCTGTGGTAGAAGTTCATAATATCTTGAAAGGAAGTTTAGATGTACAGCTTATCAAATCCTAGAAGAAGAGAATTATTAAAGTAATATACTTCATGTATTCATGAGTTTGATCATTGTTATTTAAAAGTTTTTTACAAAAGGGTTTTTCAAAAACTGGATGACTAAATAGATTGAATTACATTTACAAGCCATATTTCTTGGCATATTTACCTAGAGTTACAGAATTGTTACTGTACATACATAAAATAACAGTTGTGAATACATAGGGCATATTTGTGAGTATTGTTAAAAGAAAATTCAGAAGAAAAGAAAATCTTTTAATAAATGCTGTTATTATTATTATTATTATTTTTTTTTATGTGGGTACTGGGGGTCGAACTCAGGACCTCACGCTTGCCAGGCACTTATGCCACTGAGTGATATCACTGGCCCCTTTTTCCTTTTTATGTGGGTACCGGGAGTTGAACTCAGGACTTCATGCTTGCCAGGCAGGCGCTTATGCCGCTGAGCTATCTCACCGGCCCATAAGTGCTGTTATTTTTATATTAAACTGTGCATTGCAAATTAAATTAGGTCCCTGAAAAACAGACATATAATTGTGAGAATACCAGTTTGAGGACTGGGGGTGTAGCTCAGTGTGTAGATTCTGGGTTCCATTCTCAGTACCACAAACAAAAACAGCCAATTTGAATGTATTGATTGAGATCCTTTTCTTTCTATGAATTTTCAAAATAAAATTATGATGTGGGCTGACAAATTAACCAATTATTTTTGAGTTTACTGATTTCTGATGGAAATCTTTCAAAAATTTACACATTTCCTGCCTTCATAATCCCAGTACAGTGATTTGGAACTTCCTCACATGGTGCAAAATCATTATGACATTCATAACTTAATTATGTTGCAATAACCTCCTGTAAAGGGCTCCTGAGGTTCTGTAATAACTTCATGGTCTCATGATTGTTTATTAGCTTCCCTGGTGTTCCAGTGTTTATAATCTGCTACCATGTTAACATACGAATCTGTCTGGTGGAGTATCATGCCTGTGTTTTCAGGTGTTTAAGCAATACATTCTCTTTTTTAATCCTCACAACTCCCTTGGTTTAGAGAAGTTAAGAAACCTGATTACCGCTACTGTGATAGTAAACCTTTCGTATTGATATTTCAACCTAGGCTTGCTTGACTATGGTGCCCAAGATTTGGGAGAGTACTGGTAATTAACTGGTTCATACTCATGTTTTAGATAGTTGAGGTTCTTGGACTGCTCAACTATTAGCAACTGTTCAAAGGCTTTTTGAAATGTTTCCATAATTCATAATCAGGATTTGAATTGTAGCCAGGGATATAGCTCAGCAGCACAAGCGCCTGCCTGGCAAGTGCAAGGTCCTGAGTTTGATTCCTGGTACCAAAAAAAAAACAAAAAACAAAAAAAAAAAAACAACGATTTGAAGTGTGTATACCTCCTTAAAAATTTTATGTCTTTTTTTTTTTTTTTTTTATAGATATGTCAACTTTTTGTGTCACTTGGAATAGGTCCCCTGCCAGTTGGATAGAGAGAGAGTATTTTCTTTAAGAACAAGGAAAGAGTTTCATTTTTAATAGACATGGGAAAACTGTTCTTAGTATATTCTTAATTATTTATATAAATTAAGAGTGCTAGTATCTTTATTTTTTGTTGGCTGGCAGTGTTAAGGATCAAATCTGGGGCCTTATACATGCTAGGCAAGCACTCTACCACAAAGTTGTACCTTCAACCCTCATACCTCCACCCCCTTTTTGTGCTTTTGCTTTTAAAATAGGAAATTTTTTTCTTATTAAACCCAGGGCCTTCCCACTGAGCTGCCTTCCCAGATCTTTTACATTTTTTATTTTGAGACAGGTCCAGCCCAGACTGGACTCAAACTTATAATCTTCTTGCCTCAGCCTCCCAAACTACTGGGATTACAGGCTAAAATACTGGATTCTGATTAGGAAAATGGAAGGTGCTAATTTGTGGGAAATGACTGCATTTCTTGGAATAACTGTTATAGCATTTTTGCTAATTTGTTTTCTATAATTGATATAGTAGTTCTTAATTCTTATGTTTGATCTTAAACTTGATTTTTAAAACAGCAAGGTGATGAGTTATGGTTACTAAGATTGCCTATAATATTATAAATTATGTTCATAATTCTGGTTTTTTATTTATTTGATTAATTTACTTTTTGAGACAGGCTCTTGCTGTATAGTTCAGGCTGGCCTTGAGAGTTCACTATGTAGTCCAGGCTGGCCTCAAACTCATGGGATCTTCCTGCCTCAGCCTCCCAAGTGCTGGGATTATAGGTTTGTGCCACCATGCCTGGCTTTTATTATATTTTTAAGATCAAGCATCTTCCCAGAAAAAAGTCCAAATATTAAGCTCAGAGCTTTATTTTTGTCTGAGTACTGTTGGCTTTCCGTATCTGTGAGTTCTGCCTCAGGTTCAGCCAACTGCGGATTGAAAATGCTTTTAATAAGAATTGGATTTATACTAAAACATGTACAGACTTTTTTCATGTCATCACACTAAGCAATATAGTATAACAATTATTTAGTGTTTACATTATATTAGATACTATATAATTTAGAAATGATTTACTTTAAGGTACACAGAGGATTTGTATAGGTTATCTGCAGATTTGTTTCAGGTACTTTGAACTTTGGTTATTCAAACAGCAAAAATCTTTTAAGTATCACTACAGGAAATTGTGGATGTAGGTACATGTGTAAATTTATAAGTACATGCTTTTCTTTATATATAACATATACGTGTTGCCTTTTGTAACCAGGACCACCAAGTGGCTGTTATAAAACATTAAGCAATGTAGAAATGTGTAAGTAGGACATGAAAGTTCTCCCACAATCTACCCACCAATTCTGGGCAAGGTAAGAGCCTTGGGCTTCATAGTGGTCTTTACCTTTGCCCTGAAGATGGGTTAGCCAACAGGATGAACAGTTCCATCAGTTAGAATGTGTAATCTATTAACTCAGTGATTTTTTAACCAGGAGTCAGTATCCGTGATACTGGGGGAGTTTTTTCAAAATACCTGGGCCTTAAAACCTTCTTGCTAAAATCAGACTCAGAGGTGAAGTCTAGGCATATGATTTTTTTTTAAGAAGTGATTCTGCTATATAGTTAGTATATATCATTAACTAAGAATAGTATATTAAGTATGGGCTTTTATAAAAGGTTTTGCTTATTTTGAGGCTTTTTTAGAAATTATTAACATCACTGGCAGTAATCTGTGCTTTGGACTTTCATAACTGCCCTCCTTGGGGGATTGGGAGGTGCACAAAGGTAGGTTTGGGGGTAAAAGAAGGCACCAAGTGATGGCATTTTGCTCTTTCTAAAAGTCTGTTAACTTTTTCTTTTTTTTTTTTTTGTGGGTACCGGGGGGTCGACCTCAGGACCTCGCGCGCCAGGAGGCACCCGTGCTGCTGAGCGATATCACCGGCCCCTTTTTCGTATGTGAGTTCCGGGAGTCGAACTCGGGCCGTCGCGCTTGCAAGGCAGGCGCTTACGCCGCTGAGCCATCTCACCGGCCCCAACTTTTTCTTTTTTTAAGTCTGTTAACTTTTAAAACAGACCTGTGATTCTAGAAATAGTAAGCCAGTGTTTGGTAGTTAAAGCTGCTACATACGCAGCCCATGTTATGAGACCCTGAAATCCACTAGCATCTCTTCTGTCAGTGTGCATCCTTTACTACAGAGATAGTCCCAAGGCATTTAATATTTTAAGGATTATTTATTCTTAAAAATTTTAACATTGATAAAATTTCTTAGAAAATATTTTTTCCTATTCAAATCTAAAGTAAGAGATTGTGATAGATCAAAAATCTTTACAACAGGGCCGGTGAGATGGCTCAGCGGCTTAAGCACCTGCCCAGCAAGCGCGAGGGCCCGAGTTCGACTCCCGGACCCACATACGAAAAAGGGGCCGGTGATATCGCTCAGCGGCACGGGCGCCTGCTGGCGCGCGAGGTCCTGAGGTCGACCCCCCCGGTACCCACCAAAAAAAAAAAAAAAATCTTTACAACTGAATTACTTGTTATTTTTGTCTCTTGTTAAAATGTTGTTATAGGGCCGGGCATCTATAGCTCAGCGGCACAGCGCCTGCCTGGCAAGCGGAAGGTGCTGAGTTCAATTCCCGGTACAAAAAAAAAATGTTATTGTAAATTATATGGCTTTAAAGGAGAAATTGCTGTAGAGAGGAAAATGTGGTAGCAGAGGAACAGTTTCGAAGGTTTGGAGGGTGGTAGGGAAGATAATGGGAGCACACGTTCACACGGACAAAACGCCAGGAGAGTGATTTTCAGAAGACAGGACTATTTCTAAAGCATTGAGGAGAACAGATTGATTGGAATGAGAGATTGGTTGGCAAAGCAACTCCTTGGTGATATGAGTTGGCAAATTATAAACCTCTTGTAGGTATTCATTATGCCCCCCCCCTTTTTTTGGTCTTTTTGAGACAGAGTTTTACCATGTAGTTCAGGCTGGCCTTGAAGTCATTTGTAGCCTGGGCTGGCCTCGAACTTGGCCGCAGTCCTCCTGCTCAGCCTCCCGAGTGCTGGGATTGCAGGCATGTGCCACCATGCCTGGCCACCCTTCATTTTTATAATGTCCAGCCTGTTCTTTGTACCTAGAATAGGCCCTTAGTAATTGGGAAAAAAATAGATGACTATGAAAGATTTTGGAATACCAGTTTCAGGAATTTAAAATCTTTTCCGTTAGAACAAGGGCTGGCAAACTATGGCCAGAGGACCAACTCCTTTTCACAAACTTCTTTTCCCACAGACTATTATTATTATTATTATTTTATGTGGGTACCGGGAGTTGAACTCAGGACCTCGCGCTTGCCAGCAGGTGCTTATGCCGCTGAGCCATATCACCAGCCCTCCCACAGACTATTTTTATAAAAAGATATCTTTTTTTTTTTTTCCTTTGTGAGACAGGTTCTTGCTACATAGTTCCGGCTGGCCTTAAACTGACTGTGTAGCCCAGGCTGGCCTCGAACTTGCAGCGACCCTCTTGCCTCATCCTCCCGAATGCTGGGATCACAGGCATGTGCCACCTTGCCTAGGCTATAAATAAAATTTTATTGACGCTCAGATGCATTCATATATTTATATATATTCTCTGTGACTGTTTCTGTCCTACAAGGGCAGAGTTGAGTACTTGGACTGAGACTAGCCTGCAAAGCTAGGAAAAGTGAGAACTGTTTACTGTCTGTAGAGCCTTTCTTTATTTTTTTACTTTATTTATTTAATTGATTAATTTGAGACACGGTCTCGATTTGTAGTGCAGGCTGGCCTTGAACTCACTATGTAGTCCAGGCTGGCTTCGAACTTGTGGCAATCCTCCTGCCTCAGCCTCCTGAGTGCTGGGATTATAAGAGTGCACCACCATGCCCAGATGTAGATACCTCCTTTAGATCCTCTGGTCTTTGTTATAACTAACAATGAAGTATCTCAGTCTTAACACTATTGAAATTTTGAACCAGATAATTATTTGTTATGGGGGCTGACATGCGTTGTAGGATGTGTAACAGCATTTTCAACTTCCGCTTACTGGATATCAGTAATATCTTCCTCCACAGGCAACCAGGTGTTGTGGGGGGGGGCAGAATTACCCTTGGTTGAGAACAACTAATTCAGACAAAATTATAAATATCATAAATACATGGTTTTTCTCATATTATGCTTTTCTTTGACTAACATTTCATTTCTAATTTTTTTCTTTGTGGTACTGGGGATTGAATCCAGGGGCTTGTACATGCTAGGCAAGTGCTTGACTTACTGAAATACATTCCTAATCCTCTTATTTTATTTTTACATAATGTGAGTACATTTTATTAAAATTCTAGTTTTTGGCAGAAGAGTAACTGAAGAAAAGGGAGCAGTTCTAATCCTTATAAAGGCTCTTCTCCCCACCTTTCTTCTTACTGCCCTCATGGCCATTCTTTGTTTGTTTGTTTGTTTGTTGTGGGTACTGGGAATCAAACTCAGAACCTCATGCTTGCCAGGCAGGTGCTGCGCCCCTGAGCTGCATCCCCGGATGTAGATTAGAGCTGTAATTCAGTCTAATTTATAATGGTGTTGTAAAACAGTGTGTGTAAAGCCCCTAATCTATATGCTGTAAAAAATAGTACTTGCTAATTTTTTATTTTTTCAGTTGTCTTTCCCTTCAATTACTCTTTCAACCATTGAGTTCCCAATAGTTTGTTCACTTGTTGCTCACTGATGAAATCGATGCCATGGAGTTTGAGAACAGGCCTTCAAAATGATAGAATAACTCATATATTTTATAGGTTGGGATTTTTTTCTTCATAGAATCTTTCTACATTTATTTTGTGGCAATTAAAATTTCCTTATTCTCCTAGTCTCGTATCCTAGATAATGTGTACCCACCTGAAAGATGAAAAAGAGCTCCCATATGGGGAGCGACAGCAAAATACAAAGGCATGGACTTCAGGGCCTGACCTCCTGGGCTCAGTTTCAGCTTTCCTACTTTCTAACTACGTGATCTTGGACAAGACATTACACTTCTGTTTGTATTATTTTTGATAGAATTATTGAGAAATTAAATGATAATATAGGTAAAGCTCCCAATTTAGTGCCCTGCAACATAGTAAATGCCATATGAATATTAGGTATTATTAGCCTTTACTCATATGCATGTATAGTATCATACATACAAATCTGAAAATTTGTATGAAGTAAAATTAGATTATATTATGAAGAGATGTTTGAAATGTAAATGTAGAAGTTTTACTGAGACTAAAAGGTAGCGTGTCATTTTTATTTTGGTTTTTATTCTTTAGGTATTACATGAAACCTTCCCTAAACATACCTTTCTGATGAATGGCTTAATTCAAGGAGTGAAGGTGGGTTATACATGTTTATATGTATATACTTATATATGTGTACTTCTGCCAGTATTATTAAATTAACTGAGTAATCCATTAAATATCCACTTTTATAATTAGAGTGTAATCTGGGGGATTATATAATACCTTAGGCTAACTGGGTTTTAAATATGATTTGACTCAAATATTGCCAACCGTGTATAATAAATCACATATTTCTCCTGTTTTACATTCATATTATTCGAGGTCTCAGTGCTTTATAAAGTAACAATAAGAATGTAGATTGGAAAGAAGAAAACTATGCCCTAAAAAAACCCCATAAATACTATTTTGTATCAGCATGATAAAGTGTTGGTTATTAAATACATTTTTTATAAACAGATCTGATACTATTTTAAAAAAGCCTATCATTATAAAATGGGGCAGTTAGCACATGATATTCTTTCTAAAACTGCAGAGTTATTGTGATAGAGAATTCATTAGAGCATTTCATATATAATACCCAGCAAGAGCCCTGCAAATAATTCTAGCCTGAGGAAAGTTTTAAATTGTATGTAGACAAATAAGTTACTGTTTCAAGTTCAATGATTTATTTACTTTAGAAACAAACTTATTTAAAATTATAGTTAAATGATTTACTTTCGGCTCCTGGATATGTAGCATACTTTATTTTATTTAAATTTTATTTTAGGGTTTGTTGTCATTCCTCAGTGCCCCACTTATTGGTGCTCTTTCTGATGTTTGGGGCCGAAAATCCTTCTTGCTGCTAACGGTATTTTTCACATGTGCCCCGATTCCTTTAATGAAGATCAGCCCATGGTATGTGCATATTCAGATTATAGCAATCAAATACCATTTTCTGTTAATTGCTTTCTTAATGTTTGTTTCTTGCATTTTTCTTGCCAACTTATCTATATAGAGTTTAATTTTTATTCTAATAAGTTTATTCTTTAATACAGATGAGGCCTCTAAAAATACAGTTCCTTATAAAGGTTTAAAGCTGGATGCTACTATTGGAAACATCTAGACTAACAGCGTACCTGCTTTTGGATTTCACAACCCAAATTTCAAAACAGTATTTTAAGGACTTGGTAGAATTGCTAACTTTTTATTTTCCCTAAGTAGAATGTTAAAAATACAGGTGAAGTTTATCAGTGTTTGTATTAATTAGGAATAGGTTTTAGTGGTATCAGTAAAGCCCAAAATAATAGTTGCCTAAAGTGAAGGCAGTTTATTTCTCTTCACATAAAAAGAGCCTGAAGTTGAGTGGTCCAGAGCTGGGATAGCAGTTCCAGCGAACCAGGCTTCTGTCCTGCTGCTCTGGCATCCTCAGCTATGGCCTCCCAGTCTAAAATGGCTGCTCAAGCGTGAAGGTGTGGCTAAGAAAGACATACCACTTTCTTTTTTTTTTTTTTTTGTGGGTACCGGGGGGTCGACCTCAGGACCTTGCGCGCCAGCAGGCGCCCGTGCCGCTGAGCGATATCACCGGCCCCTTTTTTGTATGTGGGTTCCGGGAGTCGAACTCGGGCCCTCACGCTTGCAAGGCAGGTGCTTAAACCGCTGAGCCATCTCACCGGCCCGACATACCACTTTCTTTTAAGGAAACTTTATAGAATTCCCATTTAGCCTTATTTGCATCTCTTTGGTCAGATTTCAGGTATTTATTGCTCATAGTTATAAGACTAGGCTCCTGGCCACTCTGATCAAAATTAGGAAAAGAAGGAAAGCGCCCCCAAAAGAATGAACATCTCATAGAAATAGAGTAATAGATTTATTCTTTGATGTTATTTCTGCTCCTCCACTGAGTATTAATGTTAATTAATTCGCTTCACAAATGAGTTGTACTGTATTTCCATTGTGTGTCCAGAAAAGCCTAGGAGGTACATGGGGCAGGATCTTCTCTGGTGGATTAAAGATCTTGCAGTTGAAATCTTACCGAAGGAATTTAGGGAATGAGCAAAGAATTTGCTTTGGAAAACTGTTAAAAAAATTTTAGGGGCTGGTGAGATGGCTCAGCGGTGTAAGTGCCTGCCTGGCAGCGCGAGGTCCTGAGTTTGACTCCCGGTACCAGCATATGAAAAAAGGGCCCGTGATATCGCTCAGCGGCACGGGCGCCTCCTGGCACGCGAGGTCCTGAGTTTGACCCCTGGTACCCACAAAAAAAAAAAAAAAATTTTTTTTTTTTTAGTAGTGGTAAAGGCTGGTGGAATGATATTTTGAAAGTTCACTGTGGTTACATGTGATTTTAAAAAAAACCTAAACATTAAAATACGAACTTCTTACTCCCAACTAATATATTGGAAACATCTGTAGTAAAATATAGTTTGCTTTTTAAAATACTTTCTATTCAGGGCCAGGGATATAGCTCAGCAGCACTGCACCTGCCTGGCAAGCACAAGATTGTGAGTTTGATTCCCGGTACCAAAAACAAAACAAAAACAAAAAAACCCCTTCTATTCATTCATTCTTTGTAGTGACTGTTGTCAGTTTTATGAACGCTGCCACTCAAGTTTCTTCTGTGTGAAGACTGAGTTTATTTTTTATTTATTTATTTTTTTTTGTGGGTACTGGGGGGTCGACCTCAGGACCTCACGTGCCAGCAGGCGCCCGTGCCGCTGAGCGATATCACCGGCCCCTTTTTCCTATGTGTGTTCCGGGAGTCGAACTCGGGCCCTCGTGCTTGCCGGGCAGGCACTTAAGCCGCTGAGCCATCTTACCGGCCAGACTGAGTTTATTTTGCCAACATTTGAAGAGCTAAAGATAATTTACAGAAAAACCTAGTTTCTATAGACTCAAAATAAACATGAAATAACTTGTTTGTCAACTTTGCTGAATTTTGTTTTTTGTGTAGTACTGTGGTGGAAAATAAGAATAAAGGAAGTGGGGCCAGTGGTATAGCTCAGCGGCAGAAGCGCCTGCCTGGCAAGCGCGAGTTCCTGAGTTCTACTCCCAGTACCCGCATATTAAGAAAAAAAAAAAAAAATAGACTTTATTTTGATGGTGTATTTAGTAGAGACAACAAAGCCACTTAACACTTCAATAGTTGGGTAAAAGATTTACTTGAATACATTATCTTCTTTTAAATGCTGTATTCCTGGTTGAAGGAAAGGACCATTTCTTTGTACCCAAGTTTTCATGATATCTGTGACTTAGGATTTATGGAAATATTAACCCATGAACTGTCTTAGAAAGCTCTTGACTATTCTAATTAGCTAATAGAAATGAAGGAAAGTGCAAGTAATGGCAACTGTCCTAATACTTCTTGTCGATTGTCTTTCATTGTTAGGTGGTACTTTGCTGTTATCTCTGTTTCTGGCGTTTTTGCAGTTACTTTCTCCGTGGTATTTGCATATGTAGCAGATATAACCCAAGAGCATGAAAGAAGTATGGCTTATGGCTTGGTATGTATGTTTATCCTATACCTTTGTGATTGAGAAATACCTTGTTTAAAAGTATCCCTTATAAGGATGCAGACCTTTGCATTACAAGATTTATTTTTTGCATAAAAATACATTTGAGAAATCAAGTTATCCATTAGACTACACTATAAGTCACATGTCAGAATTGAACTTGGAGTATATTTTACCTTACGGAGTTAGTTTGTTTTTGTGTTGTAAGGAATTGAACCTAGGACCTTGAACATGCTAAGCGAGTGCTCTACCAATAAGCTCTACCCTCAGCTTGTAACAAATCCTAAAAATAAGGAATTATTTACTATGTTATCAGTTAACAAGTTGCTGTACATATTTACTGCCTTAATCTAAAACACAATTGGTAACATCTAGCTCAGGGTTCAGCATACCTCTTCTGTGGCTTTATGGGCCATGTACAATCTTTGTCCCCTTGTATTGTTTTTGCATGCGTATATGCCTTTAAAAAAGTAAGAAGCATTCTTAGCTGGATTTGGGCCGGAGGTAATAATGTTCCAGCACTCAGAATGCTTTTGTGGTGAATGAATGGTGGTGCAGTGTGTTGTGAGTCTCAGCATGGGGTGGCTGCCATGAGCACAGGAATACACACATCATTCCCTAGGTAGCCAGAAGCAGGACAGTGACGAGTTTCAGCAAACACAGGACAAGCTTGTCGTGATAAAGAAGGACCAGATGTTGCATCGGTTTGAATCTTAAGATTTGTAAGACACTGATTTCTTGATTCAGAGAACATAATAATAGCACAGAATCTTAGAATTAGGAAGTTTGGGGGAGAAAATACTTATTGGGAGAAAATTACACAAAATAATGATTTCATTTATAAACTTCAACATTAAATGATGCGATGCTGATGATAGCTAGGATTTTTAAAAACAGTTTTACTGAGGTATGGTTTATATGTCATGAAATTCATCCATTTTATGTGTATATTTTAGTGAATCTTAGTTAATTCATGAAGTTGTAGAACCATCACAATAACCCAGTTTTGGGTTTTTTTGTGTGTTTAATTTTTTTGCCCCTGGCCAAAGTTTTTAATTAACAGTATTCAGTGTGGAGTTTTTTTTGTGTTAAAGGCATATTCTGTAAATGACCACTTAAATCCAGAAATGGTATGGATGCAGTATGGAGAAAGTGATCTTTGTGATCCTCTTTCCATCTGACCAGAAAGAAATGGCCACAGCGTGGAGAGATTTGAGGAGCAAGGAAATGACCTGACTCACTTGGAATATAATTGCACCTGTGCTCGCTGCTTTGCGGATGTGGTCTCTGTGAATGCCCTCAGATACCTAACTGATCTTCGTAGTGAAAACCACTGCCCTTCCCCATAGAAGTGCCAGAGCTCTGCTCAGGCTCAGGTCTCTCTGAAACCCCCTGGAGGGCTGTCATAACAATACCACCACAAGCCAGTTCTGGAACATTTCTGTGAGCCCAAAGAATACCCTCAGGCCCATCTACCATTCTTCTCTTCACCTGTCACTCCAGGCAGCCAACAATCTACATTCTGCCTCTGTGGTTTTGCCTTTTTTAGAAATGTCACGTAGTAGCCATGTGTGGTGGCACATCCTGTAATCCCAGCACTCAGGAGGCTGAGGCAGGAGGATTGCAGCAAGTTCAAGGCCAGCCTGGGCTACATAGTGAATTCAAGGCCTGCCTGCACTAAAAGTGAGACCCTGTCTCAAAAGGACCCCCCCCCAAAAAAGAAATGTCCTATAAATGAAATAACATAAAATCTAGTCTTTTATATCTAGCTGCTTTCGCTTAGCATAATCTTTTGAGATTTGTCCATGTTGATACTATAAATAAATGGTTTTTTGTTGCTGTGTAGTATTTGATTGAATTTACTACATTTTGTTTGTTCACCTGTTCTAGGGCATTTGGGTTGATAGCTACCTGTTTTAAGTTACTAGAATTTTATGTATTTGTTCAAATAATTGACCTTTGAAAACTGAGTTGCATCTACTGTATATTTGTAGGCCATTGTTCGGTAGGCCAGATTTGTCTGGAGTTCACATGTTTTCTGTATGTGTGTCCTTGATACTTTAATCTTTTTGTCAGGCTTGTCTGCACTTATTAGAGTTTTAGAAATGTTCTCAGTGCCTGCTGTCTGTGACCTTAATTCTTCCCATTTCACCAAGTAGTTTTGTGCCAGAGCCTAACATTATTATTTTCATTAATTCTTCTTTTGAGACTGCTTTGTGTTGTGTTACCCACCTTGGTGTCAAACACCCAGGCTCAAGTGATCCTCCTACCCCACCCTCTTGAGTAGCTCAGACCTACAGCCACGTGCACCATGCCCTGCCCACAGGTTAATGCTGTTATCGGTGAGGAGGGGGTCTCAAAGTCTTTATTTCAGCTATCCCTGGGTAGATACCAGAATAAACATTCTTTTAATTTTAATATTGGAATAATGACAGTGAAACTGGGTTTCCTTAGAACAGTGGTTTTTTAGACTCTTTTCTGGAAGAGGACAAAGAATTTGTGGTGGTGCGCTAAGGACTAGCATGGCTGACAGGGAGTGAATATTTGGACAATGCTCTAGGCCCCAGCTTTTCCTCAGCTAAAATAGTGGGTTTTTTTTTCTTTTCTAAAATATATTTTACATATAAATTTGCCAATAGGATTTATTTGCGGGCTGGTGAGATGGCTCAGCGGCGTAAGCGCCTGCCCGGCAAGCGCGAGGGCCCGAGTTCGACTTCCGGAACCCACATACGAAAAAGGGGCCGGTGATATCGCTCAGTGGCACCGGCGCCTGCTGGCACGCAAGGTCCTGAGGTCGACCCCTGGTACCCACAAAAAAAAAAAAAAAAAAAATTTATTTGCACAACAGCTTCCAAGGCTTAAAAGAAAGTTGGGCTTGCCTGATGTGGTGGCGCACACTTGTAATCCGCGCACTCAGGAGGCTAAGGCAAGACAATCACTGCGAGTGGAGACCAGCCTGGACTATATAGCGAGACTTTGTCTCAGAGAAAGAAAATTAGAATCCATTGTCCTTAGAGGCTAGCACATATATTTTAGATAACTATTTAATCCTTTTATCTTCCTGCAAAATAGAGTACATGAAAAGTGGCACAGGTAAAAGGGGAGGCTGCAGTAGCAGCTCTGACATAAACAGGATTATGAAAGGAGTGATGTGGTGAAGTAGCCAAGGTTTCCTAGCTAATCTCTTCTTCTCTGTCCTTAATTGGTTGCAGGTTTCAGCGACATTTGCTGCAAGTTTAGTCACCAGCCCTGCGATTGGAGCTTACCTCGGACGAGTGTATGGAGACAGCTTAGTAGTGGTCCTAGCTACAGCAATAGCTTTGCTCGATATTTGCTTTATTCTTGTTGCTGTGCCTGAGTCATTGCCTGAGAAGATGCGGCCAGCATCGTGGGGAGCACCCATTTCCTGGGAACAGGCTGACCCTTTTGCAGTAAGTTTATATTTTTTTGTTCTCTTCGGTGCGAAGAAAAGAAAGAGAAAAAAAATACATGGTTGATTGCAGTGTTAGTATTTTGCCTTGCATTTTTTTGGGAAAGTATCTCGAAGCATTCTTTTTCAACATTCCTAAATACTTTTGGAATAGTTTGGGGAAATGAAATAAATTTTAAAAGGTAGTTACCTTTTAAAGTTGTCTATGTGCAGTACTGAAAGGATGCAAGACCTTATGTCAATCTTTTTCTTGTTCTAGTCCTTAAAAAAAGTGGGCCAAGATTCAATAGTGCTGCTCATCTGCATTACGGTGTTTCTCTCCTACCTACCGGAGGCAGGCCAATATTCCAGCTTTTTTTTATACCTCAGACAGGTAAAATCCTATTCTAACAAAGTGAACTTTTCTTTCATTATTTAGTGCCATAAGAAAAATATTTATCTCGGGAGAGCTGTAATCAGCAGAGAACATTAAGATCAGTATCATTTTGTAAACAGCAGTCTGCTAGACTTAACCTTGTTCAGGGTGCCTGATATTCCTTATCCTTTCTTAATAAGATTTTTGGCTGAGGCAAAAGTTTTCCTTATCAGGGTAAGTAGTTTGAGTTTATTTGTTGCTTCTTAGGGGACTAGGATGCCTTAACCCAACCCATTCATCTCCTCTCATTTCTCTTTCACCTAGAAGCTACGTAAGGAGGGCAGCTAGCCAAAATGTGAGCACAAATTTTTTTCCTCCTCAGCACTGGACTTGCTAGGTGGAAATCAAGCCTTTATAGATACCCACACAAAGCAAAAATGCTAGTGTTTCTCTGCAAAATGATTCTGAATGCTTGATAGCTATCTCCAATTTAGTATAAGCAAATTAAGAGAACTAATGTAGAAATAGGTATTTTTAATGTGTTGACTCATTGTATTTCATCTAAAGAATTTTTTAATGAATTAAAAATTGAATTAAATGAGTTAAATATTAAAACTTTGTTTATAAATGTTTTTGTTGGTCCATTTAATGTTAATGTACAAGTACTTGCATTAGTATAGTACTTTTTTATGCCTTTTTATTCACTAATTTTACTTGTTCTGGAAACCTAGATAATGAAATTTTCACCAGAAAGTGTTGCGGCATTCATAGCAGTCCTTGGCATTCTTTCCATTATTGCACAGGTGAGTTTCCTTTTTGGTAAAATGATGTCATAGAGTCTGACCCTGATCGGCCATCACAGAGATTGGTAGTGGTAGAGGCTTAAGTTCCATGAAGTTTATATCGTACTTAACCAGTCGTAGCAGCAGTAAGCACCTAGCAAATCCAGGCAGTAACACTGCACAGAGATGAGTCAAAGGTGTTTCACAGGGAATTTGTCCTCTGTTCAGCACATGCCATCTGAGCACACACAGTCCTGTGGGCAGATGTGCAAATAAACGAGAAGGGTGTGGTTGGATTTGCATTGTACAGATCCCCGCTGGTGAGACTGGAAAGGAGCAAGCAGCACTTCAGCCAGCATTGCTGGCCCCGCAGATACATTACGTACAGGCACACAGGCCAGGAGCGAGATCCTTATTAAATGGCCATTTGGTGTCTGGTGCTTACATAGGAACCTTTTCTAAGAGGACAGTCACATTGAAAACAGATTAGTTGGCCTTCAAAAACAAGTGAATAGGGGCCGGTGAGATGGCTCAGCAGCGTAAGCGCCTGCCTTGCAAGCGCGAGGGCCCGAGTTCGACTCCCGGATCCCACATACGAAAAAGGGGCCGGTGATATCGCTCAGAGGCACGGGTGCCTGTTGGCGCGCGAGGTCCTGAGGTCGACCCCCCGGTACCCACACACACAAAAAAAAAACAAAAAAAACAAAAACAAAACAAAACAAAACAAAAAAACAAGTGAATAGAAGGGTATAATCTGCATATAAATATTAATAATTACACTTTTATGTCATACGATTTACTGTACTATGGATAGCCTCAAAAGTATACTGTTGCAAATGACTTATTCCCTATTGAGATAGATAAAAGAAAAAAAATATATATAATAAATAATTCAGCCATAAAGTAGGATGCATCTAAGTTAATTGTAGGGAAATGGAGGTCTCTCGAGACCATAATGCTAAGCTAAATAAATCAGACACAAACTTAGAAATCATGTATAAGCGTTGCGGACTAACTTCAATCTATAAAAACTTCTTTAAAAAGCTGGGTGTGGTGGCGCACGCCTGTAATCCGAGCACTCAGGAGGTGGAGGCAGGAGGATCGCTGTGAGTTTGAAGCCAGCCTGGGCTACATAGTGAGACACTGTCTCAAGAAAGAAAAAAAAAAACCTTCTTGAAATCTATTACATAACAGAGATTTCAGTCATTAGTAATACTTTATAAGCCTGTTTTTAACATCCGATTTAATTGGTCCTCAGTAGAAATGTACTGAACATAAAGTTTTACCTTTCACTTTTCTAACTCTTACATTGGAGTTGTAGCAGCAGAAGGACGCTTCTTTTCTTTGCCTCAGCTTCCCAAGCAGCCACCTGGCACAGAGGTATCTTTCATCTCCTTACATGACTTGGAGCCAGGAGCTCACATATGTTCAGGACAACTATTGCTGCAGAACCAAACTGTAGAAAAGGAGTCATAGTCCTGTTACAGAGTGGAATTGCTAAATAGGTTTTCTTTGTAAAACTTAATTCTGGTAAATTTTTTTTTCTCCCCAGACCATAGTCTTGAGTTTACTTATGAGGTCAATTGGAAATAAGAATACCATTTTACTGGGTCTAGGATTTCAGATATTACAGCTGGCATGGTATGGATTTGGTTCAGAACCTTGGTAGGTATAACTGTTTTAATGTTCATTTTCTTATTTTTGGTATTTGCCACTTTATTTGCTTCTCATTGAAGGCACAGACTTTGTATCTTTTGCAATGCTATTCCTTCATAATGTGTATAATACAATTTTTCACCTAGAGTGGCTTGAGGATGGAAAGGTGACATTTTACAGCTAAGCGACTGGCTGAATTTTTACATGATGTTATTGAGCTTTTGAATGTCTAAGGAGCATTTAGTATAGATCACTTTGTCACTAGGAAAAAGCATGAAATTCCACAGCAACAAGGCACTGAATGTCGGCATTATTTCCTTTTTTGCCTTTTGTGTGTATCATCACTGGTAGCAAATGAGAAGTGGGCTGAAGTCCACTTGTTTTGTTCTGGCTTCATGCTCGGTCTCAGCTTTGCTTGCAGTCTGGTTTCCTGCGGGGAGCTGATGGTAATGGTGACAGTGTCCGGATTCCCACATACACCGTCGTGCACAGGTGTTAGGGAGCAGAACTTCCATGGTTTGTACTTGTGTTCCGTACAGCTGACTGCAGTACCTTGTCTCTGGACTTGGGTATGAGTAAATATCAAGAGTGTGTTTTGCTGGACAGATTTTTTCCAGTCTGTTACAAAGAGGTGCTCGCAGCTTAAATGATCTAAAACATTTCTTTTAAACATCAAGCCAGGAACATCTGGTTTACTTATTCTTTACAGTTTAAAGATTAGATCAAATCAGTGATGTCTTTACCCTGAATCACAAGTCTGTGGGACTTTACTGAAAGACTTTATGAGTTTTTTTTTTTTTTTGTGGTGCTGGGGATTGAACCCAGGGCCTTATGCATGCAAGGCAGGTAAGTGCTCTGCCACCTCAGCCCTTATGAGCTTATAGAAGCATTTTGATGTTTCTTTACCTGTGTTATATATTATTCTCAGTATCTCCACTTCCTACAGAAATAATGCCCATGACATTAACAGTTTAACATGATATCCCAATTTTACATTAAAAACTCACACCATTCTGAGTAAGTGGTTGTTCCTTTTTGAGAAGAACGACAGGGTTAGACTTTCAGGTGAGTCTCCCAGAGTCACCTAGGAAGAAATAGAGCAAGCACAGTTGCCCTCTGCCCTGAACCACAGCCACTTTACAGTAAGAGTGACTTGATTAGCAGTATGTAGACTTTGACAGGTACTGCGAAAAAGCAGCATTTATTTTTTTGTTTTGCTTCTTTGATTACAGGATGATGTGGGCTGCTGGAGCAGTAGCAGCCATGTCTAGCATTACCTTTCCAGCTGTTAGTGCACTGGTTTCACGAACTGCTGATGCTGATCAACAGGGTGAGTTGGCAGGAACCAATGATAATTACTTAAAAGCACAGAATACTCTAATCCTGTTTTCTCTATGCTGTGCGCAAGTACTGAAATATGTATCTTCAAGGTAGAGAATCTTAGAATTGCTGTTAGTGGTAAGCAAGAACAGCAGATTCTAGGGTTTTATCATCAGGTGGGTATACATTCCCTTGTCTCTCACTTTGAATGTGTCCCTATCTGTTTCTTTTTTTTGTGGGTACCGGGGGGTCGACCTCAGGACCTCGCGCGCCAGCAGGCGCCCGTGCCGCTGAGCGATATCACCGGCCCCTTTTTCGTATGTGGGTTTCAGGAGTCTAACTCGGGCCCTCGCGCTTGCCGGGCAGGCGCTTAAGCCGCTGAGCCATCTCACCGGCCCGCCTTTCTGTTCTTTTGATAGGAAATTTCATTATTTATCGTTTGCTATGTTACACTAGACAGTTTGGGATACATTCGTAGTCCTTTTATCAAACTCTGAAATGTTAGTTTTAGTTATCTAAAGACATAAAAGTCTTATGCTTTTGTGATAGAAACATTTAATTATTGGAACGCTAATAGAGGAGGCATAATTCTTTGAAAAAGATAGCTATTTTAGTCATAAGGAAAAAAAGCAGGTGTTGCAAAAGAATGGCAGTGGTTACTTAGAAAATCAAGAAGGCTTATGGCCAAAAAGCAAGTTGCATTTCAAATTGGAGAGAAGATCCCAGAGATATAAACAAGCTCAACAGTACTGTCTGTATATATTTGATTAAACTGAGTCTTTAGTAGTCTCTTGGGAAATTACAGTTGTACTTGTGAACTCATGGCTGATTTTTAATTCGGAATGTTTTTGCTTAATTATTTCTTTGTACAGCCTATACATAGGTGTATGTGTGGATTCATGTTTGCATAAGATAGCATACTGCATAGAGCCAATGGCTTCCATGTAGTTTTTAATGCCAGTATCTAAAGCCTTGATTTCATGTTTTTTTTTTTTTTTTTTGGTGGGTACCGGGGGGTCGACCTCAGGACCTCGCGCGCCAGCAGGCACCCGTGCCGCTGAACAATATCACCGGCCCCTTTTTCGTATGTGGGTTCCGGGAGTCGAACTCGGGCCCTCGCGCTTGCAAGGCAGGCGCTTACGCTGCTGAGCCATCTCACCGGCCCTTGATTTCATGTTGATTGCACATTTGTACTTGTTTTTAGAGTAAGAAAAGATACATGTAGTGTACTAAATGACTTCTGTAAACAATATAGGTGTTGTTCAAGGAATGATAACAGGAATTCGAGGATTGTGCAATGGCTTGGGGCCAGCCCTTTATGGATTCATTTTCTACATATTCCACGTGGAACTTAAAGAATTGCCAATAACAGGAACAGACTTGGGGACAAACACAAGCCCTCAGCACCACTTTGAACAGGTAATTCTTCAGTCATATAAAATTTTGTAGTTTATGATTTTATTGTCATGAAATTATTTTAGATTGAATGAAACACTTAAACACCAAAGTCTGTAAACAAAAAATGGGGAAATAAAAACAAAAACCAACAAAGTCTAAGGAGACTGTGTTCTCCCATATACCTCTTTGTGAAATTGGCTGTTTAGTCTTTTTTCTTTTTTTTTTTTTATTATTCTTTTTTTTATTTTAAAGAGAAGAAAAAACAAAAATCAAAAGAAGAACAAATTTTCAAAACAACATAATAGGAGGGTAACAATGGTTAATACATTACGTATTACTATCTTTAAGTTAAGAACAAAAAATAAATTTAGTTTGTCAAATTCCATCCAATGGTGTATGTTAACTACTTCTTTGTACAACTGTTTGCTTCCTCTGAGGCTTTTGTAACGTTCCCTGTTAAGCTGCCTCTATGCAGAATGTCAGTTATATTATGTGTCTCTGTTGTTTGTTTTATTTTGTCCTTGTAACTGAAAATACTAATGCCAGACGTCGATCATTTTAGTGAATACAAACGCATCAGTTTTCTGCCTTTCTTAGAATTCCACACTGATCTTAAAACCAGCTAAGCCTACTTCTAAATTTAAAAAAGGATGTATTACACACCAGTAAATCCAGTAACACAAATGTTTTGTGAAGAGTGAATGTAATTTGGGGCTAAAATACTGTTTTGTTTTGTCTTGTCTTTTTGAGACAGGGTCTCGCTATGCAGTTCAGGCTGGCCTTGAGCTCACTTTGTAGCTCAGGCTGGTCTTGAACTTGCAACGATCCTCCTGCCTCAGCCTCCCCAGTGCTGGGATAAATGTTGCGTTTCAGTGTGTATATTTTGATCATATCCATCCCCCATTATACCTCCCTCCCCTCATTTCCTTCCTGTTCTCATAATCATTCCTTTCCACTTTTGTGTTATCTTTTAGATTCCACATATCAGGGAGAGTATGTGGTACTTGTCTTTCTGAGTCTGGCTTACTTCACTCAACATCATGGTCTCCAAGATCATCCATTTTCCTGCAAATGACAGACTGTTGTTTTTCCTTACTCCATTGTGTACTGTATCTATACCACATTTTCTTTATCCATTCTTCTGTTGATGGGCACCTAGGTTGGTTTCCTGTCTTGGCTTTATATATTTTAGATCTTAATCCTCTGTCTGAAGAGTAGCTGGCAAAGATATTTTCCCATTCTGTAGGCTCTTTATTTTGCTGTTTTCCTTACTGTGCAGAAATTTTAATTTGATGTAGTCTGATTTGTTGATTATGTCCCAAGTATCTCCCTGTGCCTATGGCTTCAAGTGTTTCTCCTGTTTTCTTCTGGCAGTTGCAAAGTTTCAGGTCTTACACCTAGGTCTTTGATCCATTTGAATTTTTGTACAGTGTGATAAGTAGGCATCTATTTGCAGTCTTCTACAAGTGGATATCCAGTTTTTCCAGCACTATTAAAGAGGTTGTCTTTTTTCTAGTTCGTATTTTTGGCTTCTTTGAATCACATGGCCGTACTTGTGAGTTTGTTTTTGTGTCCTCTATTCTGTTACAGTGGTCTGTGTCTGTTTTGGTGCCAATACCATCCTGGTTTGTTTTGTGTTGTTTTATGGGGGTTTTTGTTTTTTTCGAGATAGGGTCTCACTATGTAGTCCAGGCTGGCTTTGTTAGTGATCATCCTGCCTCAGCCTGCCAAGTGCTGGAACTACGGGTATGTGCCACCATGCCCATTCCATGCTGTTTTGTTACTGTGGCTTTTAGTATAATAGGATATTGTAGTGCTTCCCTCTTGCTTTTTTTCCTCAGCATTGCCTGAGGTATTCTGCATCTTTTGTGTTTCCATTGAGTTTTAGGATTGTTTTTTTTCTAATAATGTAAAGGATACTGGTATTCTGATAGAGACTGCATTGAATTTGTAGATCACTTGTGATAATGTATGGCCATCTAAACAATATTAATTGTGCTGATCCATGTATATGGGAGGTCTTCTAATCTTCTGTTGTCTTCTTCAATGTTTTTCTTCACTGTTCTGTAATTTTTGTTGGACACGTCTTTCACCTCCTTTGTTAGATTGATCCCTGGGGTATTTTATTTGAAGCTACTGTGAATGGAACTGTTTTTCTTGATTTTTTGGCTAGTTGACTATTGGCATATAGAGAAGCTGTTGACTTTTAAAAATGTTGATCTTACATCCTGCAGGAATGTGATTTCTTTTTAAATAAAAGGAAATGATAATTGAGTTTACTACTGGAATTACTACTGTATGCTTTCCTTCAGTGCTATCAAATTAAGGCATTTAGAACCTGATTTCAGATTTTGTGCTAAAAGTGATGATACGGTATTTCTGTACTGGCTGTTTTGCTAGTTCTTTTCATTTTCTAATGTTTTTGGTACTTTTATTATTAGTGCTTATTAATTTTATTTTTATTTATTTTTTTAAGAGTAGGAAAATTTATTGGGGAAAAGAAATGGGGAATAGGAATAGCTTCCGTGAGACAGGTGGGGTCCCGAATGGGTTGCCACCTATTGATTTTACAAAATAAGTTGCAGTGTATATATTGATCATGTCCATCGCCCCTTCCTGCTAATTTGATAATAGTCTCTACTTCCATGTCATGTTTTTTTAGATTCCGCATACTGGGGAAAACATACAATACTTGTCTTTCTGATTTGTTTCACTTAATATGATGACCTCATTTCCATTATCTTGAAAATGACAAAATTCTGTTTTTTACAACTGAATTAATATTCCATGTGTGTATATACTACATTTTCTTTATCTGTCTGTTGATGGGCACCTAGACTGGTGCACTGTGCCACAGTAAACATCAGTATGCAGGTATCCCTAGGGTGTGCTGGCTTTAATTGCTTTAGGTATATCTAAGGAGTGGTATAGCTGGATAAATAGTAACCCTATTTTTACTTTTTTGAGGATTGTTTTACCAGCCCTTATTTTCAGAACTTTACATTGACAATGAATATCCCCTTTCTCCTGAGAAGGGAATGAGTTGTAACTATGGCTTTAGTAAAATCATTGGCTTGTAATTCACAACAGTTAGTTCTTACTAAAAGATAAGCAGTTTGTTCGTATGAACAAGTGTATTTGTGCAAAAATCCTAATTAGTTTTTTTTCTTTCTCAGAATTCCATCATCCCTGGGCCTCCCTTCCTGTTTGGAGCCTGTTCGGTACTGCTGGCTCTGCTTGTTGCCTTGTTTATTCCTGAACATACCAATTTAAGCTTAAGGTCCAGCAGTTGGAGAAAGCACTGTGGCAGTCACAGCCATCCACATAGTACACAAGCACCAGGGGAGGCCAAAGAACCTTTACTCCAGGATACAAATGTGTGATGGCAGAAATCAGGAAGATTTTTCTATCAGCACCCAGGTCTTAGTTTTCACCTGTAGTTCTGGATGTACATTCCATTTCCATCTACAGTGTACTTTGAGATTGTCTCAAGAAATGTATCTGCATGAACTCTGTGGGAACTAAAGAAAGAACTAAAAGAACTGGACAGTTTTCCAAAGATGTTATTATTTCTTTTGAAAAGAAACCTTTTATTAGCACCAGTTTCTTGCCACTAAACTGTTTTATTATACATCCTTTAATTAAAAAGTATATATGTAACTTCTTAGATATTAGCATATATTTCTCTGCTACCATTTTCTGAAGGTGTTGAGCTTTAACTCTGTGCTGACTCTCACTGAGACTTGAGTAGGTATTATGATTGTGGACCTGTTTGTTTTTAACACTGTAAAATCCTGAGTCCGATTTTAATATTGTAAAATCTTGGGTCAAATAATTCAAAGCCTTAATGCAGATGCACTAAAATAAATGGTAAATGAATTGTTTGCATTAAAAAACAGAAAATTTAAGAAAATTGTACTAAACCTGAATCATGCTTCAAGCTTGTTTGCAGTAATTTTATTTTAAACATAGTCACTACTGTCTTTGAAATGAGAAAATATCAGCCATTTAGAATTTAAGTTAGGGTGGTGAGAGCCTGTTAAAATAAATGCAGGCTCAAATTTGTTCCCTAGTTACTTCTTTATACCACTATTTTTTTTGTTTGTTTGTTTGTGGAATCATCAGAACCTCAACACTTGAATACATAATCTAAAAATTATATAGTAAAGCTGGTAGCCTTGAAAATATCAATGTGATATCTATATGTAGATAAATATATATAGTGGCCTTTCAGGACTGTCACAGTAACACTTTATTTACAGAGCTAATGTTTGTCCTAAATTTTCAGGACCCTAGAAGAGAGCTTTATACAATTACTGATGTGAATTTCTCTAAAGTGTATATTTTTGTGTCCAGTTATATTATTTAAAAAAGTGTTACTTTGTAAAAAATGTACATAAAGTTTATTGTATAGTTTACACTGTTTTCATCTTGTGTGTGTTTATTGCCTAATGGTTTTTAAACTTGGAACACTCACTGGTTAAATAAGGTCATAAAAATGTAAATATTCTGTTAATAAAATTAAATATTTTAATGATTTTTATAAAAAAAAGTCTTGATCTGTGAATCCCTTCTGTAGGGGCTGTTTTGGCTTTATTACCATAGTTGTTTCTAAGTAACAAAGCATCTCTGTTCAAATCGATTTCTTCTTCACTATAAAATAACTTACAGAAAAACAAACGTGAAAACAGCACACAACCGAAAGTATATCACTATAGATCAGATCAGCCCTGTTTCTTTGATTTTTAGATTCTGCAATACTAGGGATTGAATCCAGAGTCTCACTGCCTGAGACTACCACTGAGTCACAGCCTCAGCCCTTTTTATTTTGAACCAGGGCCCTGCTGAGTTGCTCAGGCATCTTGAACTGCTGCCTGCCTCAGCCTTGTGTTTCTTTTTTTTTTCAAACTTTATTTATTTATTTATTTTTAAAAGACAACAAGTAAACATTCTCATGTATTAACAAACTCAAGCATTAGAGAATGTGCAAATACCTTTTGGAGAAAAATATTACTCAGTATAAGATTAAGCCATGTAAAAGCTAGGTAAAAATAGAAGACTAAGGAATGGAATAGTCACAGTGAAATTGCATTTTCATACTAGGTCAGCCTTCTGAGTAACTGGGATTTTATATAGGCTTTTTAAAAGACTTTTTCATGTCATAGTCCCAATGTAATTTAATAACTTTATTAACAAAACTCAGTTGATAGAAATAACATTAAAGGCAACATTTTGATTATTAACACATGTACAGTTATACACTGGAAAACAATTTCAATTAAAATTTTAAGAGGTAGGGCAAAGAATTAGCACACAGAAGTCTATATACATAATACAAAATAATCTCTAGCAGGTTGATCTCAGGATAACTTCAAAATTCACTTTTGTGTGTGGCATATGGAAAGGGTTATCTATGTATATGATGTTTGAAGCTAGCAGTATGTCACCTGTCCCGTGTAAACCCTGCCGGTGTTTTTATACGCGCGTGTGTTACAGGGTATTTACAGCAAAGCATTTCCCATGTTGCCAAGAGACTTCTTTGCAGAATACATGCCTTCCAGTTATTTTAACTGTTCTTACTAATACAGAATATTTAAATAAGGGGAGAAGAGTCACTTCATAATATTATTGAATTTTCTGATTGGACCCCTAGTTTAAGATAGCTAGCAACTGTCAGCAATTTCAAAGTATAAAATTAAAGACAGTTCTATTAAAAAAAAAAAAAAAGAGATTCTTTGTCTTAATATAAACCAAGGAATGGGTGTATCATGTTTTTTTTTTAAATTTTTAAATTTTTTTTTAATACGTGGGTTCCGGAAGTCGAACTCAGGACCTCGTGTTTGCCAGGCAGGCACTTAGGCCGCTGAGCTATATCACCGGCCCGGGTATATCATCTTGAAATGTCTTTTTCCTCATCTATGTAAAGTATTTCAAAATAATTTTTAAACTATCACATAAGCATTAGTGCTTTGCAAACAAAAATTGATTTAGAGGACTCACAGAGATAATGGTACTCTATATTGAGTGGTTGTCAATAAGAAAACAAAATGGGGCCCTATGGTTCTGGATGAATTTTAAAACTGTCCCAAGGAACAATTTTTAATTGAAATTTTTAGGAATAGGAAAGAGAAATAGTTCTTTTGCCTACTATATTAAGTAAACATTAAATGAATCCAAGTTCTGATATAAAAACAAATACAGTGAATACTCATGATACTCTTACACTAAAGATTCTATATGGTTCCAATTTTTAAAACAAAATTCCATGGATATAAAATTGTGAAACTAATAAAGCTCCAAATTCATAAAAATTAGATGAGTGTAAACTATTCAGGAAGCATTAAAATCCTGCAAACTTCAGCTCAAATGACTAAAACACTTTATACCTAACCTGGTCATATAAATACAGTGTCCAAATTATTTGTGTAGGTATATAAGAAGTTAATAGACTCAATAGCTAATTTAAATGTTTCGAGTAAAGTACTCATTTACTTGCTATGAAGGTTTAATTCATTTCAGTTACAAAAGGTAGCATTAGGACTTTTCCCTTTAATATAAAGATCAAAAAATAGAGAAAGGCGGTAAATCATTTTCCCTCATAATTGTCAGGTAGCAACTTTAAAATGGATTTTACCAATGAAACTGGTAAAATGAATTATTAGCACTCTTTGGTTTCCATTTTCTGAGCAGGTTTCAGTTTACTCAGATTTTCAGTATGATTAGAATAGCCTTTATTAGGACTGATAAACTCCTTAGTGAAATTCATATTACTGTTACTTTATCAAAGACTATGTTCAGAGACCCAAAAATAATCACTTACTCAGACTTTACCAATTTCCTAGTACAGATTTTTTCCTATACAGTAATCTGTGTGCTATAAATGATCCAAACAATCTAACAGTAGTAGCTCAAGTAAAATTTGAAACTTGCCTGCTTAGATTGGATTTCTGTTAGTATTTTTAAACCACCTGAGTTTCTAAAATGGCAATAAATGTATAAAACAGTGCTGGAATTAATTGCTTGACAACTGTCCAGGGAAATAGGCTGAAGATGTGGAGGGGAGCACTGTGGGTTTGGAAGAAGGCTGTAATGCTCCTAGAGTGCCATCTTTCTGATGGTCTGCAAATGAGGACAAAAATGGTTATTGCTACTTACGTCTTTATACATTTAAACCACGCTGTATAAAATCCAGTCCAGAAATGTCTTCTCACCTGCATTACTAAATAGATTCTGGCTGAGACCACGTAAAGGAATGCTATCTTCTCTTTTCTTCAAGTATTTGGATTCCAGTCCTAAATTTTCACCACTTGAAAGAAAAACAGTAATTATTTTTCTTAAGTCTGATTTTGTGAGTTACTTTTGAAGGCTTATGCAATACACACACACACACACACACGTAAATTCGATGTCTCTAATCCAAGAAATATGAGACTTAAGGAGCACTTACATGTTTACTAAATGTGGAAAATTCCACACAACCTCATGTGATGGGTCATAGTCAAAACACGGGTTGCACTAAAAATACTACATAAAATTATCTTCAACCTATGCATATAAGAAACGTACATCGAATTTTGTGCTTAGGCTTAGGTCCCATCCCTGAAATACCTCATCATGTATGTGCAAGTATTCCAAAATCCAAAAAATTCTGAAATCTGAAACTTGTGATGCGAAACATTTTAGACAAGGGATACTTAACTTGTACTCTACATAAGCTAACTGGACTGGCAGTGTGGCTCAGTGACAGGGTGCTTGCCTCGCATGCTCAAGGCTCTGGGTTTGATCCTCAGGACTGAAGAAAAACGTAATACAACTTTTAAATATACAGGTTAACTTGGTTCAGACCACATGCTTCACTACTTTCCTAAGCAAAGATAATTTATTTGTACATAACTAAACTGTCCTCCACAATAAAGAGTGGGATAAGGACTGTGGGAAGAAAGACCAATTTTCCAAGTTTTAAATACCACATAAGTGAGACATGATTTAAGAAAAATATTTAGTATATGGCTTAAAAGTATTATTTAGTTAATTCTGTTTCATCCTATACTTAAGATTTTTTTTTTTCTTTGACCAAAAGCTCTTGAAAAACTTCAGTGACTCAAAGTGGTCACTGTCATGTATCATATTAATATATGATATTTATCACATTAATAGACAATTTTAGTTAGAATACAATGTGAAATTTCAAAAGAAAATGGGTATTTCTGTATTTTACCCCTTTCTACCATGCATTTCTCCTTTCTAAATCTATACGAGTGCTAACAGCTTCCCTAGTAGGACATCTGTAGTAAGTTATTAAAGGATCTTGCCAAACAGCATTATACCCTTAAATGACTAGTCTTTCCCCAATGTTCAGAAAATAGATGAATAAATAGGTATTTTTTTCAATTATAACTTTTTCTTAACTTTTGATATTCACTGTACTTTCTGTTAGCTGACAACAAAGGAACAAACCATTTCTAAACAAAAATTTCAATCATTGAACAACCCTATTTTGTTATGATTATGGACTGTGAATACGATTGTTATTTTCTGCTAATAAAATTGCTCTTGGTGTATATAATGAGTTAAGTACAGACATTCCTAGTTTAATGACAGAATTCCATTCCCCAACTAGGTCATTAACTGAATCGATCACTAAATGAGGAATTGTATATATAGTATGTACATCACAGTATTCAGAACAAAGAAATGGTCAAAGGAATCTCCAACTTGATGACTTTGTTTTTATTTGCATAACTCTTAGATACAGTACTATGTGTACCAGAACATAAAACTACAGTATTGTACGGTACAGTACAATCAGCAAAAATTAGAGTACTGTATAAACAAGGTGTACTGCACAAAAAAGACACTGAGGCTCTACAAACAAGATGCACAGAACTGTACAAAAAAAGGATAAAAATTCTTAAAGATAATCTTTAAAACTAGAAGCATTAAATTTTATGTCAATAAGTACTTACTTTTCCTTATCAGTTGAGCATGGAATACTAACAGTTGCTCCTGAATGAGTATCCCCTAGTGATGTACTTGGTTTTGTAAATTGCAAGTTAAACTGAACCTGTGAAGAAGGAAAACATCTCATGTAAGCAGAACTTCAGTTCTCGCAATAGGTCTATAATTGAGATGGGTGGCTACATTTTTATTCTGATAAATCTAGACTGTAAAAATACAGCTGACAGCATAAGCATATATATATACACATATATATATATATATATATATTTTGTTTGTTTGTTTGTTTGTTTTTTTGACACAGTGTCTCGCTATGTAGTTCAGGCTGTCCTTGAACTCATCATGTAGCCCAGGCTGGCCTCGAACTTGCAGCAATCCTGCCTCAGCCTCCCAAGTGCTGGGATTACAGGCATGTGCCACCCTGCCCAGCAAGTATATTCTATTGAAAGTTAATAAAAATTGTATTTCTCCTTAGGGAAAAAGTTCCTGTCATGTAGCAATATGAATAACGCACAATGATCTCTTAAGAGAGGGAAGGCAGAGGAGGGTATACGTACATGTACCAACTTCCCACAATGCATGTAATCATTGCGTACTGCAAACGTAATAAAAACAAAAATTTTTTAAAAGCCATGAACACTAATACTTTGAAGTGTGATAGTGTTAAAAGTCACTGAGTATCACAGTAATGCTTTTATTTCATGCATTCTGAAAATTCTTCCCTTTTTAAGAACTTTCAAAGTTTTATATTTAAGGTTTCTTTTTTTTTATTTTTATTTAAGGTTTCTAAATGAGCGCTTTGAATTTTGAAATCGTCAAAAGTAATCAAGAATCTATGCAAAAATCTAAACTAGTATATGAGGTACAGTAGTTTGTTTATTTTTTGGCCTATGTACTTCAGGCTGTCCTTGAACTATGTAGCCCAGGTTAGCCTTGAACTCACGGCGATCCTCCTGCCTCAGCCTCCTGAGTGCTGGGATTATAGGAGGGCACTACCGTACCTGGCTACAGTTTAAAGTAATAATGTATTACGATTTTTATACCAGGAAGATAAAAGTGGGTCACATATTATGAAGTTTATAAACGCACATCACCATATTAATAGATCAAAGAAGAAAAATGACCACTTCCATGGAAAAAACAAAAGGTATCAGGCAAACAGTATGTATTTTTTGGGTAAAAACTCATAATGAATAGACAGATACTAGTTTAAATAAAATTATAAATTAGGAAAATATATGTTGTACTTGGCTACTGGCAGTCAGTAATATAAAGATATCAGATCTTCCTACATTGATCTACATTTAACATAATAGCATTGCATAAAAATAGCATTTTTTAAAGTGGGACAAGTCAATTCTAACATACCTTAAGAGAAAAATAAACATGCAATAAGAGGGGATTAAAAAGAGGTAGAAAATATGGATAAATCATCTAGTTTATGGCCACCAAAAATTACAAAGTTAAACAAAATAGCACCGTCTCAGGCAGACCGCAGAACACTACAGGAGCGTGATCTCGGAGCAACACCATCCTCGCAGCCGGCCCGGCCTCTAACTGGAGGTGCGCTCCTGACGGCACGTGCGGAGGTGCTCAGCTTAGAGGCGGCGTTGAGTGTTTAGGAGGCGAGGTGGCCGGAGGCTGCAGGGCCCAGGCCCGATGAGAAGAGGACCGCAGAGGGACTGTGCTCCGGAACCCGCCCGGGGCCCGAGTCACTGCTGAGCGATGGTCTCACGCACACAGCAGAGCTCCACAGGGCCGGGGTGACAGACTGGAACTTAAATGTCCCTAAGGGCTCCTGTGTTGAATACTGATTCCCAGCCGATGGTGCCCTTTGGAGGTGGTGGAAGCCTGTGAAGGTTACAGCACTGGCCTATATGCAGTGAGGGCTTAGGTTCAGTCCCCAGCAATGCAAAAAAAAAACAAAAAACCTAACAAAAGAATGGGGGGGGGGGCAACAGTAGCAGCAAAGAGGAACACAATTCCTGCTGCCACTGCACCTGTGTGGGTCGCGCCATAAGTTACTCTCACACCTTCTCTGATCACACACTGTACCAAGACTGTGTGAGCGCCACCGGTGGGGTGCTGTCATTCCTGCCGCCACCTCTCAACAGGAAGCACCTGAGCCTGCACCAGTGTCTACTGAGAGGACGCAGCTGGAGCAGAGAGTACCAGAGACCCCTGCACAACAGCCGACATCAACAGAGCCCGAGAAAACCACCATCACCAAATAGGGCCACCACTCCCATGGTACAAAGAGCCACACGGTGCTCCACACCAACTACGCTGGGTACACCACTCACGCCCCACTCATGTGACCTGCAGGAACCGTGGCTCTCTGACTCCAAAACAGTACCCACTGTACTCAAACTCACAAACCACAGCCAAAGAAGCTACAGATTAGTGTCCACCTGTAGACTCAGAACCGAAACTCAGAATTGTGTAACAAATCAGTATCCTAAGACACATCTTCAGGAGAATGCTGTTTACTAATACCGTCGCATAAGAAAAATGGTTGAGACATCATTCTATCAGATGCACAAATCGCAGCTTAGAAACACAAGAAATATGGATAACAGTTTATATGACTCCTCCTTAAAATATACCTGATTACAGATTCCAAGGATAGAGAAGTAGATGAAATGACTAAGGAAGTATTCAAAAGAATAGGTAATTTTTTAAAAGCTCCATTAGAACCAAGTGAATACAGATAAACAGTTAAACGACATTACGAAAAGAGCTGGGTGTGATGGTACACATGTGTAATCCTAATACTAGGGAGGCTGAGGCAGGAGGATCATCCAAAGTTCAAGGCCACCCTGGGCTCCAGTAAGCTTGAGACCAGCATGAACTACATAGTGAAACCTTATCTCAATAAACAAACAAACAAAAAGAAAAACACACACACAAAAGAAATTAGGAAGACAATGCAGGATATGAATGAGAAATTCAGTAAAGAAAAAGTCTGAAAAGAACCAAACAGAAATCTTGGCAATGGAGAGCTCACAAAGTTAAATAAAAAATTTAGTTGAGGGCCTAAACAAAAGACTAGATTAGGTGGAAGAATTTTGAAGCTCATAGACAAGTAATTTAGAATCTCATGTAGACAGAAAAAATAAAAAAGAAAAAAGAATGAAAGGTGCATTTAAGACCTTTGAGATACCACTGAACAATCGAACATTCTTATTATTGGCATATCTACAAGGGAAGAAGAGAGCAATTTTAAGGCATAAAAACCCATTCAATGAAATAATACAGAAAACTTTTCTAATGGAAAAACATGGACCTCCTGGTACAGGAGGCCTACAGAACCCCAAACAGACGTAACCAGAAAAGACGCTCACCATGCGATAGCATAGTCAGACTGTCAAAAATACAGGACCAAGAAAGAATTTTGAAATCTGCCAGAGGAAAGTACCAAGTTACATTTAAGGGCAACTCCCTCAAAGAGCATATATCTTAGCAGAAACCCTACAGGCCAGGAGAACACAGACTGACCTTATTTCAAGTCCTGAAAGAAAGTAATTGGCAACAAAGATGACCCTACCCAGTAGGGCTACTGTTCAGATTCTAAGGAGAAATAAAGACCTTCCAAGAAGCTGGGTTCAGTGGCACACATCTGCAACTCCAGCTACACAAGGAGACTAAGGCAGGCAGACTGCACGTCCAAGGGCAGTCTGGACAACTTAGGGGGAACCTGTCTCAAAGACAAGGAGAGGAGGGCTAGAAATGTAGCTCAGTGGCACAGTACTTGGTAGAACATGTTCGAGGCCCTTGGTTCAATCCCCCTTACCACACAGACCGAACAAACAAACAACAATAAACACCGTCCAAGTTAGCAAAAATGAAAGAAATTAATGACCACCAGAATAGCCTTATAAAAGTTACTTAAGAAAGCTCTACATCCAGACGAGGAAGCATGGTAACCACTACCATGACTGCATGTGAAAGTAGAGATCTTACTAGAACAGTAAATATACAAAAGGAAACAGAAATGATCAAACCACAAAGATGAATAGGATGATGAAACAAAAAATATTCAGAAAAACTAGAAAAAAATTAACAAAATGATAGGTCTATACTTTTCCATAATAACTCTGAATGTAAATGGTCTTAAAACACGAAGTCCAAAAATATTGATACAGTTTAAACCTAGAATGTCCCCCAAAGCCTCATGTGTTCAGACATGGGGCTTTTGGAAGGTGATTGGATCACAGGGGCACTGTACTCACCGGTGGATTCACCCACTAATGAGTTCAGTAGCTGAGTGTGCTGTTAAGTGGCAGGCCCTGGTGGGAGGTAGGTCACTGGGGACATGACCTGGCAGAGTTTATCCCTCTCCATGGCTCCTCTCTTTGCTCTCTGCTTTCTGGCTACTATGATGTAGCTATGAGTAGCTTTCCACCACCAGACCCTTCCATCACATCCTTCCTGCCTTGGGGCTAGCTGACCATGTGTTGAAAACACAAGCCAAAACAAACGTATCTTTCTTTAAGTTGTGGGTGTCAAGTATTTTGTCTCAGTGATGAAAAGTGACAAAGACAGATTTTGGTACCAGGAGAGGGGTCATTGCAGAGATTATACCTGATCATGTGGTTTAGAAGACTTTGGAACTTGCTTGTAGGAAGAGTCTGGAAAGGTCTGGAGATGCTGGCTAGAGAAGCAGTAGAATGTTGTGAGCAGTGAGTGATGTACGATACTGGTTAGAGCTGTGAAGACCAGAATGCTGATAGAACTGCATACAAGTAAATGCAAGGCTCAGGAGGTTTCAGGTGGGAACAGGAATTCCATCAGAATCAATTAATCAAGAAGCTGCACAATGATTATAAATCTATATTCACCTAATGTCTGACCATGCAGTTTTATTACACAAACACTATTAGTCCTATAGAGAGAGATATAGGCTCCAAAATAATAATAATGGGAAATTTCAATACTCCATTCCCATCAGTGCATAAACCGTAAGAATTAATTATAGATCAAATGGACTTACTATATAGATCAATGGACTTAATCGAACATTCCACTCAGTAGTTACAGAATATATATTCTTTTCATCAGCACATGGAACTTTTTTAGGACTAGACCATATTAGGCCACAAAACAAGTCTTAGCAAATTCATAAAAACTGAAATAATATCCTTTTTTTTACCACAAGGGAATAAAACCAAATATCAATTACAAGAGCAACTATACAGATCATAAATATATAGAGATTGAACAAAACACTTTCTTTCTTTCTTTTTTTTTTTTTTTTGTGGGTACCAGGGGTCGACCTCAGGACCTTGCGTGCCAGCAGGCGCCCGTGCTGGTGAGCGATATCACCGGCCCTTTTTTCATATGTGGGTTCTGGGAGTCGAACTCGGGCCCTCACGCTTGCCAGGCAGGCGCTTACGCCGCTGAGCCATCTCACCGGCCCAACACTTTCAAATAAATAGTGAATTAAGGAATTCAGAAAATTTAAAAATTCCTTGAAATGAATGAAAATAAAAACACAACATACCAAAATCTGTGGGATGCAGTCAAATAAGTAAGTTAATGATACATCTCAAGAACACAGAAAAGCAAGAACCAAATTGAAAATTAGTAAAAGAAATGGATAATGAAGATCAGAGCAGAAATAAGTGAGACTGAATCCAGAAGAGCAACACAAAGAATCAATAAGACAGAGTTGGATCCTTGAAAAGAAAAAAACAAAACAAAACAAAAAACCTTTAGCTAGATCAACAGAGAGTGGGGTGGGGGAATAAATTATTAAAACTAGGGGTGAAAAAGAAGATTAGAACTGATACCACAGAAAGTCAAAGGATCATGAGGGATTATTTTTAAAAATAATATATTCACGAAATGGATGAATTACATATATGACCTACCACAACTGAACCATAAGGATGTAAAAAACTTAAGCAAATTAGTAATGATAGTGAATCGGAGATCAAAAAGAATCTCCAGGCAAAGATATGCCTAAAGTACCAAAAAAAAATTTTTTTTTAATTTTATTATTTTTATTTATGTATTTATTTTTTTTTTTGTGGGTACCAGGGGGTCGACCTCAGGACCTCGCGCGCCAGCAGGCGCCCGTGCCGCTGAGTGATATCACCAGCCCCTTTTTCGTATGTGGGTTCCGGGAGTCGAACTCGGGCCCTCGCGCTTGCCAGGCAGGCGCTTAAGCCGCTGAGCCATCTCACCGGCCCTTTTTTTTTTTTTAATGTGGGTACCAGGAGTCAACCTCAGGACCTTGCACTTGCCGGGCAAGCACTTGTGCTGCTGAGTGACATCACCGGCCCTTTTTTTTCCTTTATGTGGGTTCCGGGAGTCAAACTCAGGACCTTGCGCTTGCCGAGCAGGCACTTACGCCACTGAGCCATCTCACTGGCCCTAAAGTACCAACTTTTACCAAACTTGAAAGAACTAACAATTGCTTCTCAAAATATTCCACAGAATTTAAAGAAAGGGAACCCTTCCAAGACTATTCTCAGACACCAGAAATATCCAGTTACCAAAACGACAAGGATATAACAAAAAGAGAAAACTACAGATCAATATCCCTGCTAAACATACATGAAAAACCTTTAAAAAACCAGCCAGCTATCCCCACCTAGGTATCTTTCTAAGAGTTAAAATTATATTACAGGGTTACATGCATACCCATTTATAGCAGCACAATTTATAATAGCTACATCTTGGAAACAGTGTATATGCCCATCAACAGATAAATGGATAAGGAACATATGGTACTTATACACAATGGAGTACTATAATGCCAAAAAGATATATAAACTTGAGGCATTTGTAGATAAATGGATGTAACTTGAGAACATAATGTTAAGTGAAATAAGCCAGGAAGTTATTAATAAGCTTAAATATTGTATGGTTTCTTTTATATAAGAAACTATACACACACACACACACACAAATAAAGAGCAAAATATAGAAGGGAGATAAATAGGAACTAGGAAGAAGTTCAAATACTTCCCCAAATTACATAGTCCGTCGTTCAAAAACATTTTAATATATATGCTAATTAGTTTCATTTACAGTACTAGTTTATCTTTGTTGAAAAGAAAATTTTGTGTTACTATCCATTTCTTCTTTGTAAGAATACAAAAATCTATGTCTCATACTTTGAGTAACTACCTTGAAGATAATGACACACAGTGTATTAACTATTGTTATTCTCATATTTTTTTTTTAAGAAATTTTATTTTTCATAAAAAAAAAATACAGGCAAACGGAGCAGCATCCCTCCCCAAAACGAGGAAGCAGGTCAGAACCTGACAAAGAGTGCCCCCCACCCCCACGCAAGCAAGCAGGCCCCCACCCAACCAGCAGTGCCCCTCCACCACAGTAGTGCCACAGGAACAGGAAAGATGGCACTAAGTGAGCATCGCCCCACCCCAAGACAGGCAAGCAGGCCCCCACTGGATGACCACTGCCCCTCCCCTGCATAGGCACTGGCAAGGGCTTTCTGACTAGAGCCCTGGTTGCACAGGAAATAGTACTGAGAATCAACAAATGGGATTGTAGCAAATTAAAAAGCTGCTCCACAGCAAGAGAAACAACCAACAGAGTGAAAAGATAACCTACAGAATAGGAAAAAAAATTTCTGCCAACTACTCCTCAGACAGAGGACTAATATCTAGAATATATAAAGAACTAAAAAAAAAAAAATTAGACCAACCAAAATAGATGACCCAGTCAAAAAACAGAATTGAAATGAATAGACCCTTCACAGAAGAACTATAAATGGCCAATAAATATATGAAGAAATGTTCAACATTGCTGGCCATTACAGAAGTGCAAATTATAACATAGAGATTCTATCTGATCATAGAAAGAATAGCCATCATCAAGAAATCAAATAATAACAAATGCCGGCAAGGCTGCAGGGAAAAAGGAACGCTTCTACATTGTTGGTGGGAATGTAAACAAGTACCACCACTACGGAAATCGGTACAGACATTCCTCAAAAAATTTAAACAAGAAATTCCATTTGACCCAGTTATTCATTCCCCTTCTAGGCATTTGCTTGAATGAGTGAAAGACATCGTATCGTCATACAGTGATACTGCATACCCATGTTTATAGCAGTCCAATTCATAATAGCTAAATCTTAGAAGCAGCCTATATGTCCATCAACAGATAAATGGATGAGGAAAAGGTGTTTTTTTTCTTTTTTTGTGGGTACTGGGGGTCGACCTTAGGACCTCGCGCGCCAGCAGGCGCCTGTGCTGCTGAGCAATATCACCAGCCCCTTTTTCGTATGTGGGTTCTGGGAGTCGAACTCAGGACCTCGCGCTTGGCAGGCAGACGCTTACGCCACTGAGCCATCTCACCGGCCCAAAAGGTGGTATTTACACACAATGGAGTACTACTCTGCCATAAATAAAAACTTAAGTCATCAGTAGGAAAACAGATGTACCTCAAGACCATAATGTTACATGAAATAAATCAGACACATGAGCTTATATATTGCATGGTTTCTCTTATTTGAGAAATGCAAATTATAAATAATGAGCAAAAGACAGAGAACAGGAAGTAGAGAGACCTTTCTCAAATGGAAAGGGAATCAAGACATAAAAGAAAGGAGAGCGGTGAGGGAAAGGGAATGACAAAAGAAATTAAGATGTGTTGTGTGCATATAGCAACTCCACACATGGAATATTATGTACTGCAAATATGTACTAATGAAAATAAATAAATAACACCACATAAAAAGGAAAAAAAATACTGGCAAATTAAATCAATAGCACATCAAAAAGATTACACACTATGATGAAGTTGGTTTCATTCCAGGGATACAAGGACAATTCAACATACACAAATCAATACAAATCAAATACATCACCATAAATAGAAATTAAATATCCCTTCATGATAAAAACCCTTAACAAATCAGGCACAGATCACACCTCAACATAATAAAGGTTATGAATGATAAACTTAGAACCAACATTTTACTAAATGGGAAAAAGAAAATGAAAGCATTTCCTCTACAACAGGAACCAAAAAAGAATGTCTGGCCTCATTACTCTTATTCAAAATAGTATTAGAAATTGCAACCAGAATAAAAGGCATACATATAGGAAAGAAAGGTGGAGTCAAATTATTCCTGTTTGCAGATAATGTGATCCTATATATAGAAAAACCTAAAGATGCCACTAAAACACTCTTAGAACTGATAAACGCATTTAGTAAAGTATAGCAGGATGCAAAATCAACATACAAAGATCTGTAGCTTTTCTATATACCAAAAGTGAATTTGCTGAGAAAGAAATCATGAAAGAAATTCCATTCACAGGAAACATAAACATAGAAAGATACGCACATACACAGTAAGAAAACAATTAGGAATAAACTTAACTAAACAAAACCCTGAAGAAACTAAAGATGACACTAAAAGGCAGAATGATTTCCCATGTTCATGCCTTGGAAAAATTAATATAGTTAAAATGTGCATACTGCCCAAAGTAATTCAATGCAATGCCCATCAAAAAAAAAAAAAAAAAAGAAAGAAAAAGAAAAAAAGTCCTCAGATTTATATGAAGTACAAAACATCCTGAAAAGCCAAAGCAATCTTGAGCAAAAAGAGCACAGCAGGAAGTATCACAATACCTGTACCTGACATTAAGACACACTACCGAGCCTTAGTAACAGAAACATCACGGTACTGGCAAAAACAGACACACAGACCAACAAAACGGAATAGAGAATCCAGAAATAAATACAATCATCTACAGCCATCTGATTCTGAACAAAGGTACCAAAAACACGCACTGGAGAAAACATACTTACTTCAACAAATGGTGCTAGAAAAGAATGAAAGAACCCCTATCTCATACCTCTTACAAAAAGCAACTCAAAATCAATCTAAGATCTTAAAGTAAGATCTGAAATTCTGCAACTAGTAAAGGAAGATATAGGAGAAATACTTCAAGATATTGGCATAAACAACAATTTTTTTGGTAGGACTCCAAAAGCATGGAGGAAAAAAAGTAGTAATTGATAAAGGAGATCACACCAAATTAAAAAGCGGTACCACAGCAAAAGGAACATTCAACAGTGACGAAACAACCTACAGAGTGGGAAAAATATTTGCCAGCTATTCATTGACAGAAGGTTAACATCTAGAATATATAAAGAACTTCAAAAATGTAACAATAAAAAACCAAGTGATCCAATTAAAAATGCACAGATAATCTGAATAGACATATATCAAAAGAAATACAAATGCCAAAAAGAAAAGAAATACAAATACCAATAAATACATGAAAAATGCTCAATAGCATTTGTTACCAGAGAAATGCAAACCAAAACTACAATGAGATACCATCTCATTCCAGTAAAAATAGCCATCACAAAATTAAAAAATGGTAATAAATACTAGCAAGGATACAGGAAAAGAACCTTTATATACTGTTGGTGGGAATGTAAATTAGTACAGTCCTTATAGAAAACAGTATAGAGGTTCTCAAAAACTAAAAACAGAACTATCATGTCATCCAGCTATTCCACTCCTGGGTATATAAGAAGGCAAATGAGATACTTGTATCACACAGAAGAGATACTTGTATATCCAAGTTTATTGTAGCAGTATTCATTAATAGCTAAGATATAGAATGGATACAGATAATATGTTATATACTGCAGTTTTATTAAGTCAAAAGCATAAAATATTGTCCTTCACAGGAAAATGGATGGAAATGAAGGACATTATGTTATGTGAAATAAGCCAGTCACAGAAAAGCAAGTATTGTATGTTCTCTCTCATGTACACACTAAAAAAAAAAAACAAACCCAAAAGCAACCTTAAAGTAGAAGCATGATTACTAGTGACTGGAAAGGGTGCTAGGGAGGAAGAAGAGTGGGTGAGGGTAGAAGAGTGGATGAATATGATCTATGTACACTGTATTATGTATGTATTGAAAAAAATTACAGTGAATCTCATCAACCCGTATAATGTATAAGTAATACAGGTAATTTAAAAAAAAAATCTTTTTGCTGGATAGAGTAAGAGTTAGACACAGCCAAAGAAAAGATTCGTAAACTTTAGGACACACTATTAACAAATAAAAATAAATAATAATGAGCTAAACAAATGGGTAGTCTCAATGGGATAATATTATGTGATCAACCATGTATACCTGAGAACCAAGTAAAATGACAACAGGAAAAAAAAAAAAGAGTCAAGAAATAACTGAGCTGGGCCTGTAATCCCAGCATGTGGGAGGCTGACTGCCAGGAGTTCGAGGCCAGCCTGTGCTGTATACTGAGTTCAAGGCCAGCCTGAACTACTTAGCAAGACCTTGTCTAAAAAAACAAAAATAAACAAAACAAAGAAACAATGACCAAAATTCCCTAAACTGATAAAAACTATACTTACCAATTAAAGAACCTCCAAAACAATGCATATGGAAATGATACACATGCACCACATCAAAGCACATAATTAAGTTGCTAAAAATCAATGAGAAAGATACAATCTTAATAGCTTCCAGAGAAGTCACTTTATATTTTAAAAAAGTGATAATGAAGACTACTGACATTTTGCCAGAAACTATTCATTCCAAGAAACAATGGAGTGATATCTTCAAAATGTAGAAAGGCAATAACTTATTAACTTAGATTTCTATACAGATAAAATAAAGCGAAACTAAAAACATTATGAGACAAAAGCAGAAAGAATTGTCCACACACCTACCCTGTAAAAAATGTTCAAGATCTGTACTACAAGACATATTAAAGTTATGGAAAAGGAAAATATCAAATGAAAACTTTATATAGTCATAAAGTATAAATGATAAATGCATAAGTAAACCAAAAAGAATCCCCCTCACTGTTAATTTCTTTAAAGAAAATTATTTAAAAGTGATACAAGGTAGGATGTATAGGAAATGTTCGAGTAAAATTTTAGGACAACAGTATAAATACAAGGTCAGGAGGGACAAAATAGAGTAAATTACTGTAAGGTTTTTTCTTTTTCTTTTTTTTTTTTTAAGCCAGGGTTTTGCTATGTAGTTCAGGCTAGTTTTGAATGCACTATGTAGCCCAGGCTGTCCTTCAACTTGCGTGGTGATCCTCCTGCCTCAGCCTCCCGAGTGCTGGGATTATAGGCACACCACCACGCCCAGCTTGTAAGATTCTTATATATGAGAAGTAGTATAATATTATTTGAAGGTAGATTACAGTAAGATAAAAATGTACATTGTAAACTAGATTACACACAAAGAAAATATTAGAAGGATAACAGTAGATGTAAAATGGGAAACAAAATATAATGCACGATTAATAAAAAAGAAGGGCTGGTGAGATGGCTCAGCGGCGTACACGCCTGCCTGGCAAGCGCGAGGGCCTGCGTTCGACTCCTGGAACCCACATACGAAAAAAGGGCCAGTGATATTGCTCAGTGGCACGGGCGCCTGCTGGCGTGCGAGGTCCTGAGGTCAACCCCCAGTACCCACCCAAAAAATAATAAATAATAAATAATAAATGAATAAATGAATAAATAAAAAAGAAGGAAGGAAAAAAGTAGAAAAGAAGACAAAGAAGAGACGGAACACACAGAAAACAAATAGCAAGATGAAAGACCTCATCGTTATATACATTTAATTTAAAATAGTCTAAAACAGCATCAGAATGGATAAAACCATTACTCAATTACAGAATAACTAAAAAAAAATCCTATTGAAATATAAAGACACAAGCCAGGGATATAGCTCAGTGGCACAGTGCCTGCCTGGCAAGTGCAAGGTCCTGAGTTTGATTCCCAGTACCAAAAAAAAAAAGGAAATATAAAGACACAGACCAGGTAAAGTAAAAGTAAAGGATACTTCATGCAAATACTAATCATAACAAAGCCAGGATGCAATATCAATATCAAGGTAGACTCCTCTTTCTATTCTGAGATATTAGAAAGAGAATTCCTAAGGGTCAAAAAGAGTGACAAAAATCTTTTTCTTTTTCTGTTCTCCTGCTCCAGCCCTAAGATAATTCTATGGAAGCAGAAGAAAACAGAGGTAATGAAGAAATGAGCAGTGGCCAGGTAGACACCTAGAACTCTGAAGGAGAGGAATCATACTCTTTGACCAAAGGTGCTGTGATAAATCCTGTTTTTTTCCCCTTTGTCTTCTCACTACACGGCACTAGACACAGACACAGTTGCAGGAACTGCATGACAGAGAAATGGAATTTAGGTTTGTGCTTTCCAGACAGAGAACCAGGAATAAGACCATGGGGATCTGGAAAATTTTGAGGAAGTCACGGAGAGAAAGGGTCTCAAAAAAAACTGCCCATAAAGTTGTCTACTAATGCTTAGGTTCCAGCCTGGGGGATAACTCAGGTAGGACCGTGCATGCTTAGCACACAGGAGGCCGGAGGGTTCATCCCCAGGTCCAAAACCAAATCAAAACCCTTAACCACTTCACAGATTACCCCCAGTGTCACTTGGACAATGTGTTTGTTTATGTACTGACTGAGCGTGGCTTGGGTAGGTGTCATTTTAACCAGCTGATTTTTTTTTTGTCTTTTTGAGACGGTCTCACTAAATAGTTCAGGTTGGCCTTGAACTCACTATGTAGCCCAGGCTGGCCTCAAACTCACAGCAATCCTCCTGCCTCAGCTTCCCAAGTGCTGGGATTGCAGGCGTGTGCCACCAACCAGTTGATTCTTGTATCGAATAAATTTGATTAAATTGTTGTTTTTATATTTTCTGTTATATTATCTTATAAAAATTAATGAAAAATATGCAATTTTTGGTCATCCTGTATTTAAATAATTGGACTGGTAAGTGCTTAAGGTCACTTATAAATTACACATGCAAAATCTACCTCTAATCAACATACCAAAGGCTTTTGGAATTGAACTATGGAGTAGATGGGGTACACCACTGCTCAGGTCTCAGAATAGCCTCGGGATGTGCACACTCAGGATGGATCCAAATGGCATGGAAGGTCTTTGAAAACCTAACTGACATAGGAACCAGCCTACAGAAGGTAAATCTGAATTTGATATGTGAAACTATAATACTAATTTTCTGCTGACAAAAACATTCACATATTTAGGATTTAAGCAAGATCTAAAGTCTCATAATATTAAAATATCCAAAATAAAATCAAACTTACTGAGCAAAGAAGCAGGGAAATCTAAGCAACTCACAAGTGAAAGGACAAACCAAAAAATATCTCCCCAAGCTGACACAAATACATGTAATTTCGGAAAAACATTTCAAATCACCCAATATAGCCATGTTCTAAGCAGAACACTCTTGGGACATATAGAAGAAAAAAAAATCTCAGCAATAAAAAAGATGTTTAAAAAAAAAAGGGGCCGGTGAGATGGCTCAGTGGTGTAAGCGCCTGCCTTGCAAGCGCGAGGGCCCAAGTTCGACTCCCGGATCCCACATACGAAAAAGGGGCCGGTGATATCGCTCAGTGGCACAGGTGCCTGTTGGCACGCGAGGTCCTGAGGTCGACCCCCGGTACCCACAAAAAAAAAAAAAAAAAGCAAGTTTTAAAAATGAAAAAATTCTCGGTACAGGCTCAACAGTAGAAGGGAAATGACAGAGAAGAGTCAGTGAACTTGAAGATGGATAAGTAGAAATCAATCTAAAAAGCATAGAAAAATATTTAAGAAAACAGCTTTGTGGACATATAGGAAAAGAGACAAAGGCTCATGGTCATGTCTTCTGAGTCCTAGTAAAAGTAGAGGAAGAGGGTCGTGCAAGGAAAAAACAAAGTGAATAATGGCTGGACATGTTCAAGTTTTAGCAAAAGATACCAAATTCTAGATTCAAGAAGCTTACTGAAATCAAAAAGCATAAAGTCAAGGAAATCCATGCCCAGACATGTCATTGTCAAACTGCCGAAAACTAAAGGAAAAAAAAAAAAAATCTTGCCAGTAGTCAAAGAAAATGACACATCACACATACGCAACATATAAATCTAAGACATTAATAATAATATTGACAATGACTCGAGTAGGAAGAAAAAGCTTTAGCAATTAAATCAACGGCTGGAAGGACTGTTTGATACATACTCTTTGAGATGTCACCAGAGCTACAATTTAGAAGTTGCTATAAGCCAGCCTTCCCTATAGACCTCTAAGTTGTGGCAATAGAATCCTAAAGTCTTACTACCTCCAATCTGCCAGTATTATGAAGTCAGTAATCCTAGTTAGGCTTGTACATTTAAAAAGAAGAGTGAATAAAAATAGAGAGGTTGAATAGGAATAAATAAAGTTTAAGCAGATTGATTCTAGTTATTAATTATAATGACTCAAGAAACATAAAAGTGCAATACATTTTGTAAACATGCTATATAGCAGATATTCAGTAACATATTCATCTAATACATTATCTAATACTTACAAACTAACCAAAAAATGAATGAATATATATATATTTTTTGTGGTTACTTGGGGTCGAACTCAGGACCTTGCACGCCAGCAGGCGCCCGTGCCACTGAGCGATATCACTGGCCCTTTTTTCATATGTGGGTACCAGCAGTCGAACTCAGGACCTCACGCTTGCCAGGCAGGTGCTTATGCTGCTGAGCTATCTCACCGGCCCCCTGAATGAACATTTTAAAGGTAAAAATATATACAAGCTAATAAATTTCTGTATTAAAAAAAAAAGTACTAGTAATTTGTCTACCTTTGGTCCTGAAACTGGGTGGACGGTATTTTTGGTAGGTATCAGATGAGAAAAGGTATTCTGGAACGCAAATGCAGAGGAGACAGGATAACCAATCCCACAGTTTGGGTAAGCAAGTCTATTATCAATCTAAAATAAAAACATAAAAAAAAAATTAAGGATGAAAAATAATGCTAAATAGTATTTGCTGATCTAGGAGGCATCAGCATCTGTTAGTAACAATTAATAGTTTACAGCACTATCTCAGAGACCAATTTTGTTTATTATGATACCACAAAACTCTGCTTTATTACTTAATATGAGGCTAACATCTCTCTCCTTGGTCCAAAGGGTATTCAGAGTGGCTGTGCAAGCCTGGATCAAGGAAGCTAGCAGGAAACTAGTTTGAAATCAGTTAAAACACAGATTACTAAACCAACTTATTTCAGTAGGTTTCCTGACAAGGAAAGTGTCATGAAGAACAGGAGTCATATCAATGGCCCAGTCAGGGGTAAATAAAAATAATTTGCTCCTAGACTGAGAAAGAACAAGATTAATATTCTTTTTTTTTCCCCCCCAGTCAGAGTCTTACTAGGTAGTTCAGGCTGGGCTTGAACTCACTACATAGTCCAGGCTGGCCTCAAACACACAGTGATACTCCTGCCTCAGCCTCCCAAGTGCTTTACAGGCATGTACCACCAGGCCCAGCTAGATTAATGTTCTTAAGTGGGCTAATTCAGACAATAATTTGCTTTGCACCAGTTTCCAATTTAGCAGCACCACCAATGCCAAATCAAAGTTTATTTTTATAATAAGAGGCCACATGAAACACAGACCTTATAACACAATTTTGCGCACCTGTGGCTGTACAGTGCAAATATCCTTCACCCAGGTATTTATCATCAGTCATTCAGGTTAAGCCTATAAAATTTTTTCAAGTTTATAATTCAGTCCCAGGCACATTTTTTCTGTACAATTTTCCAATCTAGTAGCAACTCTTTCCCTTTTTTAGACAGGTAGTATGTACATCATAGTAGATTAAAAATTCAGTTAGGCAGGCAGCTAGGAAGGTTGTCACATGCCTATAATCTTAGCATTCTGTGAGGTGAAGGCAGCAGTCTCTTGAGACTGGGCAACTGAGAGGGACCCTGTCTCAAAAAAATAAGGAAAAAAAAAAAAAAAAAAAGAACTGGGCATGTGGCTATGTAGCTTGGTGTGACAGGCTTTCAACTAGGCATTTCGAATTTGCCAATGCCCTCTAGCCAAAGTATACCAGGTAACACATCTGTAGTATAGAAGCTGGGTTTATTGCTCCTTGCAATGAAGGAAACTGCGTACATGGGGAACCATGGAAGTGTCTTGGTAAATGTCAAAAGGGAATTACTGATTGGATTTAGACACGTGTCTGACCACTGGAAGAGAAATTTAAGAGAGCGAGTGAGACACTGCCATGGACTGGAAGCTATCGGGAAGTAAGGACAAATGTATGACAGAGTGTCTAAATAGATCCTACCTAATTAGGCAGGAGGAATGTATTAAGGCTAAAGCTATACCTGGTTAAAGAAGCAGCGGCCATTCATGTCAACCAGAACAGAAGAATACTTGGTCATTTTTGTGGTTTGGCAATGTTCATATTTTTGTCTATGTTCAAACATGATTACACAGTGGTTTTGTTTTTATCTTGATTCATCATGGTTATGGAGTGACCTTGTCGGAAACTGTTATATTCAACAGGAGAGCCCAAGTGAGCATGAGGCACATTCCCAGCGGCTCCTAGGCCTAGCCACCTGATAATACCAGGCCACCTCCAGATGCAAGGAACTGCTTTTTATATTCTCCCTGACTCCTTGGACCCAAATGACCTGGTCTTAGGAGCCAGAGAGCTTACATCGTACAACCAGTTTATTAGACTCGAGAGCTGACAAGACTGCTAACAGACTCCTCCCTCCCCCATTCACTAACAGAATTCGGTTTAAGCTTTTTCCATTGTACTTCCGAACTGGAGGCCTAACCCTAAATTCTCTCTTCTTGAAGTCTTCTAAATGTTTTTTGTGTATTCGTGCACACGTGCATGTGTTTTAAAGTTTTTCAGCACATTTGGCACTACTTTAATGAGTCCTAAATGATTTCTATACCCAGGAAAGCCTACACAAAAGTATGCCCTTGAAATACAGCTGCTCTGCTAGAGTGAGCCTGCTTATGTAGGGGCAACTTACACTGCTTCATGGCTAAGTAATATCAGGTTTCCAGTCTGAATTAGTACCAGCACCTCAAGTCACAGACCTCCTAAAATCTGGAAACATTTTTGTTTCATGAAATTTGTTAATATCACTCACATCTTACTTTAAATCTTACCATATTCAGGTTAGGAGAAATTCCACTTCTGATTGTGTTGCTGCTAGAATGTGCAGGTGGAGTGGTAGAAGGTCCCAATACATCTTGCTTTCTCACTAGCTGATTTTCATTTAGTTCTTTATTTAACCATGTGATTACTAACATAAGAAAACAAGAAAGGATTTTATTTGATTTATTTTTATTTTTCTAATCATTTAAAATGTCTGAAATTATATTAACCTTTTTAAATGTCAAGTTTTTACAACTGCCTTATATTAGAGTTGAACACTACAGGTCACTAAATTCTTATAATTAAAGATTCTTATTTTAACAACTGCCCACATGGGACTCCTTATTCTACTACTATCAGCACATATTTCTTTCTTTTTTTTTTTCTTTTTGAAACAGGGTCTCACTATGTAGCTCAGGCTGTCCTTGAACTGGCAATTCTCCAGCCTCTACCTCCTAAGTCCTGGATTACAGGCATGCGCCACCATGCCCTGCTCAAAAGTCTCTTTGAAAGTTTTTACTTGTGTAATGCTATCTTACAGCTTATTTAAAGTTCACACTTTTATGTCTGATAACTAGTCCTAGGAAATGAAAACATGTTAGTTAAAAGCTTATTCTTGTACATTAGTTTCAAATAATTCATATTACTATTATCAGGTTAACAGTAATTTCAAAAAGTAGTGAAGAATTTAAAACAATAAATTAGTCAAAATTTTCAATACTTCTTTATAATGACAATAACTTTTATAAGGTGTATGATATCATTTACTATAGCAGAGACATTCAGACATTTAAAGCAGAATTTATTTGTACATAGCGGTATTTTGATTGACCTATACTTTTATGAACTCAGAAATTACAGGCTAAGAATAAAACTACAAGCCTCATTCACATAAAAATATAAAATACTTACACTTTTCATTGTTTTTTAGAAGCTGTTTGCTTTCTTCAAGTTTTTGAACTGTAGCTTCTAATTGTTCTTGTAATTTGCATACCTGAAATATGTCAATTCTCAGAATAAGTCAACTAAAGGCTAAAATAAAAACTGAAGAAATGCATTATACTATTAGTTAAATAACTAAACAAATGATTGCTACTAATAGTATTAAATGTGGATAAAGGAATTAGCCCAACTATGTAATGAAATATGTACATTCTGTACATGTATCAGCAATCTAAGTATCTGAGTTACGATAACCAACTTTTCAAAGTAAGATAGGTTAACTTCTGTTGAATCTAGTTGTGTTTTTAAAAAAAATAGCCCGAAGCTATTTTGTAATACCAACGTCAAAGTAGAATTTTGAAAATTACATCTGAGGAAGCTTGATATAATGTAAACAAGAGACAGAACACAAAAAGAGAAAATATTAACTACCTCTTGTTCTTTAACTCGGAGAGACTGTCCAATATCTTGTAATTCCTTTTGTTCCTTTTGTAATTTTTCCTCCTTCTCGGCCAATAGTTTTTCTTGCTGAATAGTAACTGTATTCTTCAGTTTCAACTTACCCATCAGAGTTTTCAGATCCCCTTGTAACTTCTTGATAATTTCATTTGCCTGTAAAAGAGTTTCATATATATATATATATATATCTCTACAAAATCTAATGAAATATTGACTATTAAATTTTTAAACAAACCTTCAGAAGTTCTGCTGATAATGATTTTATTGTAGCTTCAAGTTTTCCCAGTTGTACCTGATTTTTCTCACCATTTTCTTCTAATGCCACCTGATATATTTTTAAAAAACATGAATAATTAGGGCATTTGTATTTGTTTATGAAAGTACCACTTAAAATGTGACCATCAGTTTGTTTAGAAAAATTTTAAAGACCTTTTGTTCCTGGATTGTATCAAATGCTTCTTTTGTTCTTACAACAAGCTGGTCTTTATCCTTAATTTCTTGTTCTAAAACTGCCACTTTTGTTTGTAGCTGATTAATATGCTTTTCTTTCTCATGACATTCAGCATCTAGTGTAGAATTCTCTCTTCGCAAAGAGAGGACTTCTTGCTTAGTCCGCTGTAGCTCCTAGAAGGTGGAAAAAACTTATGCATTACAAAAAAGAAAAATTAGTCTGCTTACTTATAATTAAGATGTTGAAAATATTAAAAATGTCCAATAATTTTAAAGTTCTCAGATTTTTATGATTGAGAGACATAAAAGTCTCTAATGGTATGTATGTTATGGATTTGAAATACAATTATAAAACACTACTAAGTCAAATCAAGGGAAAATAAAACAATTCTGATTTATGATTACTATGACTTCTAAAAATTTATAACAAAAATTTTGTGATATCTTCCCAAATGATTTTAAGGATCAACAACTACCATTTGTCTTCATTGCCCCCCTTTTTTTTTTTAAAGGGCTCATGTCAAAGTTTTATAATCTACCTTCTTCCCAGAATAAATTACAAATTATCTTTCCATATGAGCAAATTATGTTAATACTTCTAGATTCCTTTTGGTTCATGCTTTAAAGTACAATCAGGCAAATCATAATTATTAATTAAAAATAAATTTCAGGAAAAGTCTAGAATATGCTGGGCATGGTGCTGCAAGCCCATAATCTGAGCACTCTGGGAGGGTGAAGCAGAAGAATCTCAAGTTCAAATTCAACTTGGGCAACTTAGCAAGACCCTGTCTCAAAATAAAATATAAAAAGGTGTGAGGATGTAGCTCAGTGGGTTCAATCCTCAATACTGGGGGAAAAAAAACACAAAAAACCCCCGAAAACCTAAAATAGATCAGTTCTCAATCAGCTAACACCAATCGAAATGACAGTGGTACACAAAAGTCCAGGATACAGTATTTTTATAGAATTATGGTTTTTAACAAAAAATTTTAAAAGATAATTTTATGGTATTATAGTACTATAATTGTTCTAGGAGCATAGGGTTTGGTATCAGGCAGACTTGAATTCAAATCAGGTCTCATCTACAGTGTCATGTTAGGAATTACTCATCCTCCTGAAGTCTCGGCTCCCTCATTTGTAAACAGTATTGCCTAGCATATTCACTGAAATATAGTAGATAATTAATGGTAGCAATTTTACTTTTAAGGCATTAATATCTAAAAAATTAATTTTACATAATTAGGTAACTCAAAACTTAGAGGTTAAAAATCCCAAGATTCATAATTCACAAGTGCTACGCAATGCTTTTGATTTGATTATATAAAAACCAACATAATAAAAGATTGCTAACAAAGAGGACAGTTTCAGGGTTAAGACTGAAGAAATCAAACAGCATTACAATGAAGTAATTAAACTAACAGTGCACCATAAAAAAGTCTGAAATGTTTTACTAACTGCTGTGAAAAATGAAGGTTATAGGGAATAAGAATTGTCGATATCTTTTAAGGCAGAATTCTGTGAGGATATGAATATAAAACACGTTATGCTTTAGCCTGGAGCTTCTAAGCCTAACTGACTAGTGAAATGGAAAGCTGGTGATCTTTGTTTTTTATTTATATATTTTTGAGCTACTAGGAATTGAACCCAAGGCCTCATGAATGCTAGACAAGTGCTGTAAAATTGAGCTATATCCCCACCTCATTTTTTTTTTTTTTTTTTGTGGGTACCGGGGGGTCGACCTCAGGACCTTGCGCGCCAACAGGCACCCGTGCCGCTGAGCGATATCACCGGCCCCTTTTTCGTATGTGGGTTCTGGGAGTCGAACTCGGGCCCTCGCGCTTGCAAGGCAGGCGCGTACGCCACTGAGCCATCTCACCGGCCCCCCCACCTCATTTTTAAAAACATTTTTGAGGCAGGGTTTCCCTAAGTAGCTGAGATTACAGGTGTGTGCCACTGAAACCGGCTTGATGATCTTTGCTTTTAAATACCATAAGACTTTAATCATAAGCCAGGCACTGTGGCACATGCCTGTAGTTACACCTACTTGGAAAGGTGAGGCAAGAGGATGGCTGAGTCTAGGAGTTTGGGGTCAGCCTAGGCAACAGAGCAAGACCCTGTCTCAGAAAAATACAACAACAAACAAAAAATTACACATATTTTCTGATAATTCATGAGATAATAATCCTAGGTAGAAGATAATCATCAATGCCAAAGCATCAACAAATATGGCAAAGCAGCAAGATTCTTTTTTTTTTTTTTTTTTTTTTTTTTTTGTGGGTACCGGGGGGTCGACCTCAGGACCTCGCGCGCCAGCAGGCACCCGTGCCGCTGAGCGATATCACCGGCCCCTTTTTCGTATGTGGGTTCCGGGAGTCGAACTCGGGCCCTCGCGCTTGCCAGGCAGGCGCTTAAGCCGCTGAGCCATCTCACCGGCCCAAGCAGCAAGATTCTTAAATTTGATGGCCTGAGGAGTGTGGCTCAGTAGCAGAGTGCTTATCTAGCATGCACAAGGCCCTGGGTTTAATTCCCAGCATCTCAAAAAACAAGCACCTTTCTGGTGCTTGGAAAAACAAGGTAGTACCAAAGATAGGCAAAAAATAGGTGGATTACACATGAAACAGGCACAGAGGATTAAGTTACATGCCTCGTATCACATGTCTCATCACATGTAAAATGGGAATAACAATACACACCTTGAAGAATTGTAAGAATTGAGTTAATATATGTGAAGTACTTAAATAGTGGCTACCACATAGCAAATGCTCAGTAAACGCAGCTATCACCTTTACTCTTATCATTACTACTACCAGACACTAAACTTTGTATACTTGCTTGATGCATTGTATAGGCTTAAGGAAAGGACTAACCCTGTCAACAATGAGTACCCCATGAGACACAGACAAAATCTGAGATCTGTACCAGTACACTGCTCCTCAAGATTCTAACTAAAAATGTCAAGGTTTACTTTAATTCTGCTCTGAATCATCTCTTTTTATCAAATTTCAGGTTTTCAATATTTTTGGCATTGTATGAAATTATCATTAACACCCTAAGAGATCCCTGCAGAGAATCCAGAGGCACACCACCCAGACAATAAAATAATCAAATTAAAATAAAGTGACCAAATTAAAACACTTTTAAATCAGAATGAGAAGAGAAGTCAACACTCAGTACCTCTTCAACACCAGAAAGTTTTGCTTTAAGTTCTCTAGTAGTGGAATCTCCTTTATATTTCCTCTCAGTTAGATCTTTATTAACTGCTTCTAACTCAGACACTCTGTTTTGTAGCTGGTGGATGTTTCGCTGATGGAGGATTTCTAAATCTTTTTTCTGTTGTTCATGCTGCTGTTGATATTGAACCTGTGCCTGTCATAGAATAATAGATATCAAAGAAGAAAAAAATCAGAAATATAAGTATGGAAAGATCTGAAGAAAAATCAACCACAGGTTCTTCTTAATAGTTACCAAAGTCCCCTCTTTCAAAAAGGGTCACTATTTTAAGTAATGGATCTCATTTGGAGAAAGTAAGGCCAACAAATGCCATTTTACCACGTGTGCATACGTGCGTGTGTGTGCGTGTGGTTTTCTGAGACAGGGTCTTACTAGGTAGCCCAGAGCTAGCCTCAAACTTGCTATATAGCCGAGGCTGGAGTCAAGCCCCATCCTTCTGCCTAAGCCTCCCAAGTGCTGCGATTACCAGCACACACAATCATGTCTGGCTATACATACTCTTAAAGGCACAAAGGAAATCACAGATAACACATAATCCCATACAGGAAGTTGTTCTTAAATATTTAGGAATATTCCTTTCCAGTCATTTACATAAGTATATTGACATTGCACATATATACCCACCATATATATTTAAATTTAATAAATTAAAATCAAGCTATTTATACAATTTAATCATGCTTTTATTCCTTTGGGATTTGTACCTTCTCATATAAGAACTCCTTTTTTAAACAAAAACTTATTAGTATATATTAATATAGAATGAAATTCTTTTCTGCATATTGGTACATGCACATAACATAATTTAACTATTTTTCATTCCCATGATTCCCCAATTTTTTTTCCCTCCTCCCCTTATCCTGTTCCACATCTCTAAATGTCTACCTTCTAGTTTCCTGTCATCTCACAATTATTTTAGTTTTTTAGACTGGTCATATAAAAAAAATGCAATATTTTAACTGTCTAAGATGGGCTTATTTCACTCAACATAATGGTTAAAAACACTTTTTAAAAAATACATAATGTCGCCAGGCTTGGTGGCGCACGCCTGTAATCCCAGCACTTGGAAGGGTGAGACAGGAAGATCACCATGAGTTTGAGGCCAGCCTAGGCTACGTAGTGAGGTCTTATTTTTTTTTTTTTTTTTTGGTACTGGGGGTCGACCTCAGGACCTCACACTTGCCGGCAGGCACCCATGCCGCTGAGCGATATCACCGGCCCTTTTTTTGTATGTGGGTACCGGGAGTCGAACTCAGAGCCTTGCGCTTGCCAGGCAGGCGCTTATGCCGCTGAGCTATCTCACCAGCCCAACATAGTGAGTTTAAGACAAAAAGCAAAAACAAAAACAAAAACAAACAAAAAACCCCCACACAATATACAAACTTTACCATTCCAAGGCTATCTATAATTCACTTTATTTCTCCCCAAATATTGATAGTTTTCAAAATTTCAAATATCAAAGTTTCCAGTTTTCAAAATTACAAACAAAACTATGATTAATCTTTTTTGTATAATATACATCCAAAATTCAGATCAGTTCCTTATAATCAAATTATAAGTTACAGAATACTATAAAAGACAATACAAAACAAGTTCTAAAACTGTATTCCAGAAAACTTGCTCTCACTCAAAATTCTTATCACTATTGTTTTTCATAACATATTCTGAGAATTTTATATCACTACTTTAAGAAGTCCCTCATTTTTGGAAAACTGGAAAGGAACGAAGAGGCAAAAAAGGAAAATGGGAAGTAGTCTATATAAAAATGAAAATGCAGGGCCGTGAGATGGCTCAGCGGCTTAAGCGCCTGCCCGGCAAGAGCGAGGGCCCGAGTTCGACTCCCGGAACCCACATACAAAAAAGGGGCTGGTGATATCGCTCAGTGGCACGGGCGCCTGCTGGCGCGTGAGGTCCTGAGGTCGACCCCCCGGTACCCACAAAAAAAAAAAAAAAAGAAAAGAAAATGCAGGGCTGGTGAGATGGCTCAGTGGCATAAGCGCCTGCCTGGCAAGCGCGAGGGCCCGAGTTCGACTCCCGGAACCCACATACGAAAAAAGGGCCGGTGATATTGCTCAGCGGCACAGGCGCCTCGTGGCGCGCGAGGTCCTGAGGTCGACCCCCGGTACCCACAAAAAAAAAAAAGAAAAGAAAAGAAAATGCAATCTTGACAAGAAGCAAATAAGAAAAAAAAAACCAGAACTGTATAGCCATAAAGATGCTAACTGTAACTGTCTGTAAGTGTAGTAGAAGATTCAAAGACAGTAGTAAGGGGAATAAAAAGAAATGATTTTGTTCTAGGAATTGCTATAAGTTAGGGAATTTTCTTTAAAACAAACAGATGAATGATAAGATTTCAAAACTATATTTTCCACTGTTTTCTTCTAAATCATTTGAATTGTTTTAGAAAATAGAAGAAAAATGTATCTATTCTGAGGGAATAAACCATCTTTGGAGAAACAGTTTCAGAATTATAGAGAAAAATAACAGAAACAATCACAGAAGAATTGGTAGAAGCAATATTTTTCAACAGAATATTCTATACTGGCTTTAAAAGGTACAAAGGAAATTTGGTGCCCAGATGCTGGAATATAGCAATGTAAGGAAGAGAAGGAGGGAAGTGGGTCCCTGGGACCCAGCCAGGATCTGAAGTGAAAATTGAAGCCCACGGGGAGAGTGAAGAGAAAGACTTCAACAAAGCAGGAGGTAGCAAGTAGTGCTTTCTCCAGGTCCTAACTCACTGTGTGGGAGGGGAGGCTAACACCTGCAGAGGCATGGTGCCTACTGGCCACGCTAGAGGGCTCCACAGAAAACGCACCAGTGGACACAGAGAAATGCAGTGGTTGGTGAGTTGTTTGGGTTCAGACGTCCCCCCAGGAGAGGATGACTGACCAGTAGCCACCTTGGAGAGGGACCAACTGAGCTTGGAGCTCAGAGCAGCTGTGGGCTGGTTCCATCTACCAGCTCCTAGTGTCAGCATTAGGTGGCACTGAGTTCAAGTCGACAGGAGGTCAAGCTGAGTTCAAGGTCACAGGAGGCACATGGAGTGTTACAGGCTGAACAAATCGGGTTCCAGGCTCACAGCCAGAAACCAGCCTGAATTTCAGTGGAACTAAAGGTGCAGGATTACTGGGATTTATACACTATTCTGCCATGAATCTATGGCTAGCTTGCTGGGATTAACACAAATCTGGACTCTACCAAATTTGTCTACTAGTAACAGCAGAGATTCTCTTTCTTTCTTTTTTTTTTTTTTTGTGGGTACTGGGGGGTCGACCTCAGGACCTCGTGCGCCAGCTGGCGCCTGTGCCACTGAGCGATATCACCGGCCCCTTTTTCGTATGTGGGTTCCGGGAGTCGAACTCGGGCCCTCGCGCTTGCAGGGCAGGCGCTTAAGCCGCTGAGCCATCTCACCGGCCCCGAGATTCTCTTTCAAGTGCACATTTTTTCATCTTCTCTTTTTTATTCTTTTCATCCCTTTTCTTGTTTTTGTTTTGTTTTCTTTTTACTTGATGGTATTTGTTTTTATATGAGTGTGAACATTGCTTCAAGTTTTTTTGTTGTTGTTCTCTTCTGTTCTTTTTTTTTTTTTTTTTTTTTTGGGTACCGGGGGTCGACCTCAGGACCTCGCACACCAGCAGGCGCCTGTGCCGCTGAGCGGCATCACTGGCCCTTTTTTCATATGTGGGTTCCGGGAGTCAAACTCAGGCCCTCGCGCTTGCCAGGCAGGCGCTTACACCGCTGAGCCATCTCACCGGCCCCTCTCTTCTGTTCTTGATTTTATCTTTTCCTTCTCTGTTTCCCTCCTGTCCTCTTCACCAGTTTCTCAAGGTGAGAAAGGATGATCTTCCTTTGTCCTCCAGCCTTGCTTCTAATCTCTTCCTCTTCTACTCTTTCTCTATTTTTCCCCCTAACCTTTTTTAAATTTTCTCCCCTGAGGATAAAATCGCCATATTGAGGACATATTTACTGTATACAATATTCTGGTTTATTTTAGATTTTGTTATATAACCGCAAATCTAGTTCATACACTTAAAGGTGGCAAACTAATAGTTAACCATAGTTTGTCATTTTCTAAGCTGTGTTTGATGCTATTGTTATTGCTGATTGTACTACTTTAGCCAAGGTGACACACTTGTTCTAATCAGTTGTTCTTCCTAGTATGCCAAGTCTGAGATTGCCTAAGGGTCATAAACAATACCATAGGTCAGTGCCAAAGAACCAGGGGCTAGGCCAAATAGGCAGCAATTTCTCATCCCCAGTAAATTGAAAGGGTAGGATCCTGCAACAGACTCAAAACTCAAAAGCCAACTACACTTAGAAGGCATCTCTGAGTCATTTCCTAAGGGTGCTAAATACTAGCAATAAAGCTACTTGCCATAAGCAATTTATAAGTATCAACACAGGAATTAACCTTAAAAAAATAGAAAATCAGAAGACACTTAAGCAAGATGCAGCCCCAGACTTCCAGTTCACCAAAAGCAAACCTATGGGGAGATGAGGTAGAGCAATTCAAAACCCACCCACCTGGACTCTCTGAAGTGGTAACAGCGGAAGTAACAAAGCAGATCAATGAGGCTCTAGAAAAAATCAAATAAGAAATAATTTCTCACATAACAACAGAGATGGTGACCATAAGAAAAATATGGTTAGTGACTCTAGAGCAGATACAGATAAAAAGTAGAGGAGCTTCGGAGAATGACAGAAATCATGAATGACCAACATAGGAAAGAAAAGGAATCCATGAAATAGATTCATTCAGTTATCTAGGAGATTAAAAATTCCATTGAAAATATACACAGCAGAATGAGCCCATGTGAGGACAGAATATCAGATCTAGAAGACAGGACTGTAGTTAATGATCACAAAAAGAAAGATTTCTTAAAATTAGCAAAGGACCACAAAAAATCAATCCAACAGCTGCTAGATGATGCAAAAAAGAATAACAAGATGGATTGGAATCAATGAAAAAGCAGGAGATAGCACAAATGACATAAAAAACCTGTTCACAAAAGTAATGGCAGAAAACTTCCCAAGCATGGAAAAAAGAATCTGACATACAGATAAGGCAGGCATATAGAACTCCAATTAGCTATGATAAAAAATCCTATACCAAGGCATACAATAGTGAAGATCCCAGAAATTCAACATAAGAATAGAATACCAAACAAAGAACTAATATCTAGAATATATAAAGAACTCAAAAAAATGAGGCTCCCCCCACCAAGTTTAAAGACCCAATCCAAAAATGGGCATCTGAAATGAATAGACACTTCTTAGATGAAGTAGAAATGGCAAATAAATATATGAAAGAATGTTCAACATCACCAGTCATTTGAAAGATGCAAATTAAGGGCCGGTGAGATAGCTCAGTGGCATAAGCGCCTGCCTGGCAAGCGTGAGGTCCCAAGTTCGACTCCTGGTACCCACATAAAGGAAAAAAAGGGCTGGTGATATTGCTCAGCACCACAAACGCTTACTGGCAAGTGCGAGGTCCTGAGGTCGACTCCCAGTACCCACATTAAAAAAAAAAAAGATGCAAATTAAAACAATGCTGAGATTCCATCTCACCCCAGGAAGAATGGCTATTATCAAGAAATCAACCAATAACAAATGCTGGCAAGTCTGTGGGGTAAAAGGAACACTTCTCCACTGCTGGTGGGAGTGTAGACTGGTGCAACCACTGTGGAAATTCCTCTAAAAACTAAAATCAGAGGTTCCATTTGATTCAGCTATTCCCCTTCTTGGTATCTTCCCAAAAGAATTAAAAGTATCATACCACAGAGATATATGCACACCCATGTTTATAGTGGCACAGTTGTAATAGCTAAATCTTGGAAACAGCCAAAATGCCCACTAACCAATGAATGGATAAAGATGTGGTTGTTTTATACAATGCAGTACTACTCTGCCATAAAGAAGGATAAACTTGAGACATTTCTAGCTATGGATGTACCTTGAGACCATACTCTGAAGTGAAATAGGTCAGACACACATTTAAATATTGCACTGTTTCTCTGGTGTGAGAAACTGAAAGTGTAAATAAGAACCAAAATGTATAATAGATGTTGGGAAATGGGAAAAAAAATGTTCAAATGAGAAGGGGAACGGGGGGGAGGGGGAAAGGAAGGAAGAGACAAGAAAAAAATAGAAGAAAAAATGAAACAAAGCTTTTATAAATAAGCATGAGAAGAAGGGTTGAAAGGAGGGGAGGAGAATGGGAAAAAAAGAAGCAGCAAGATATATCATGTACAGGTACAAACTCCCTATGATGAATATTATCATTATGTATATGTAAAATGTACCCTCCCCACAAAAAAAGGTAGACAGTAGTTTTAGAACATTTGATGAGCAAGATGTTTTGAGGATGAATTTCTAACAAGAACAGAAAAACAACATTAATAGAAAACTCTAGGAAGGAGAAAACTGAAGAGAGAAGTCATGAGCAAGAAAATAAGTTTTAGCTAGCTGGAGCAGTGTATGCCTGTAATTGCAGTGTGTTCCAAAGGCTAAGACAGAATGACTGCAAGTTTGACGTCAGCTTGGACAAATATATATATACACGTAACATACAAACATATATACATATATATACACATATATAGTATATATGAGTTAAAAAGATCAGTGATTCTAGTTACTGCTATAACTTTCCTCACAGAAAAACTGCTATTAAAAAAAGAAATCAGGGGCTGGTGAGATAGCTCAGCAGCATAAGCGCCTGCCCAGTAAGCACGAGGTCCTGAGTTCGACTCCTGGAACCCACATAAAGGAAAAAAAGGGCTGGTGATATCGCTCAGCGACATAAGCACTTGCTGGCAAGCGCTAGGTCCTGAGGTTGACTCCCGGTACCTACATAAAAAAAAAAAAAAGAAAAAAGAAAAAGAAAAAGATAAAGATAAAGAAAAAGAAATCAATGTGAAAATAATTAAGACTATCCAATATATTACTTGTTTGCTATTTATTTATTTATTTTTTGAGACAGAGTCTCACTATGTAGTTCAAGCTGGCCTTGAACTCACTATGTAGTCCAGCCTGGCCTCAAACTCGCAGCAACCTTCCCGCCTCAGCCTCCCAAATGGTATACTGCTTTTAAAAAGAAGTCACATGATGAAAACATGAGAAATAAGTATAAACATAAATAAGTAGAAACATGAAATAAGTAGAAACAAAGTATAAAAAATAAGTATAAACATGAGAAATAAGTATAAACATAAAAACAAAGCATGAAGAAATCAAAGTTGTCCTAACTTTTCAAGTGCCCCAAGCTAAATATGATGCCATGGGTTTAATGTCCACTTGAAGTAAAACAAGAAAGAAAGACCAAAGACAGACAACACAGCTTTATTGTACTCTCCATGACATTAGGGGACATCATCAAAACTGGGAAAAGGCAGTTTATCTGTATCCACTGATATTTTTTTTTTTTTTTTTTTTGGTGGGTACCAGGGTTCGACCTCAGGACCTCGTGCGCCAGCAGGCGCCCGTGCTGCTGAGCGATATCACCAGCCCTTTTTTCGTATGTGGGTTCCGGGAGTCTAACTCAGGCCCTTGCGCTTGCCAGGCAGGCGCTTATGCCGCTGAGCCATCTCACCGGCCCCTGTATCCACTGATATTGATACAGTGATAAAACTAGAAAACAGTGTTCTCTGGCAATTGTTATTATAGCACGGTCCTGAGACCTGAAGTGTCAGTACCACCTATCATCTTGTCAGGAAATCAAGTCCTTCGACTCCAACCCAGACCTACTATATCAGATTCTGAAGACAGAGCCTAGTGATCTGTATTATAGTAAGCTCTCCAGATGATCCTCTAAAGTTTTAGAGCCATTACCCTATGGAATATCTCCTATAGAATATCAGCAGGAAGAGAAGTGTCAACCTGCTTTTTAAGTTCCCAAAGAACTGCCTGACAATTCTACTCAAAAAAAGGCAGTATGGGGCCGGTGAGATAGCTCAGCACCTGCCTGGCAAGCGCGAGGTCCTGAGTTCGACTCCCGGTACCCACATATGAAAAAAGGGCCAGTGATATCGCTCAGCGGCACGGGTGCCTGCTGGCATGTGAGGTCCTGAGGTCGACCCCTGGTACCCACCAAAAAAAAAAAAAAGGCAGTATGAAATGCAAACAAATCTTTCAGTCACTTTGGAGTTATAAACAAAATAACCTATAAAGGTATTAAAGGCATGCATCAGCATGCCTGGCTTTTCTCAATTTTAATTTGAAAGAAAAATTACACATAAAAAATCCATGGGGCCGGTGAGATGGCTCAGTGGCATAAGCGCCTGCCTGGCAAGCGTGAAGGGCTGAGTTTGACTCCCGGAACCCACATACGAAAAAAGGGCCGGTGATATCGCTCAGCGGCACGGGCACCTGCTGGCACATGAGGTCCTGAGGTCGACCCCCGATACCCACAAAAAAAAAAAATCATTCATGCTGGGAGTGGTGGTGAACACCTCTAATCCCAGCCCTCAAGAGACAGAGGCAGGAGAACTGCAGTGAGTTCAAGGACAGCCTGGGCTACACAGTAAGTGTAAGGCCAGCCTGAACTGCATAGCGAGACCCTGTCAAAAAAAAAAAAAAAAATCAATCATCCAGCCAGGGAGTGGTGCACACCTGTAATGCACACTGAGAGGCTGAGGCAGGACTGCAAGTTTGAGCCCAGCCTGGGTAACTTAGTAAGACCCCGATTCAAAATAAAAATAAAAGGGCTGAGGGTATACCTCAGTACTAAGTCCCTGGGTTGAATCCCCAGTTTAAAAAAAAAAAAATCCAGCTGTAGTCTTAAGAGTAAACATTTAGGGCTGGTGAGACAGCTCAGCGGCATAAGCGCCTGCCTGGCAAGCGCAAGGTCCTGAGTTCGACTCCTGGTACCCACATAAAAGGAAAAAAAAAAGGGCCGGTGGTATCGCTCAGTGGCACAAGCGCTTGCCGGTAAGCGCAAGGTCCTGAGGTTGACTCCCGGTACACACATTAAAAAAAAAGAGTAAACATTTAATATGTTAATAAATAATTTTAAATAATGTTTTAATAAGATATAGTATTAAAAACTATGCTATAGAAGGCAAGAAAGAACCCACACTACAAAAGGGAGTATTTAAAAGTAACCTACAAAAGAAATTTAAATGGTCAGAGGCTCTATAAGGGATTTATCTTCACTTAAAATCTATAAAAAAGCTGGGCATTGTGGCACACATCTGTAATCCCAGCACGTGGGAGGCTGAGGCAGGAGGATCCATGTGAGTTTGAGGTTAGCCTGAGCTACATAGCAAAATTCTGTCTCAAAAAAATAAATAAATAAAACAAATACTACTTTTTCAGACAATGTAAATGTCTATCAGTTTGGAAAGTACTTAAGTAATTTACATCCAAACACTGTATACTATACAACTACTAAAAAAAGGAATGCCTGAACTGAAAGAGGTTAAGTGAAAAAAAAGTTAAAATCAGCATAACCAGTAAGACCCCATCAGTATAGAACAAAACCAGAAACTCACTATGCATGTACAAATGAGGCATGATCAAAAGATATGGTGAATGCTTAAAACTTATTACAATAAGATACATTGCCATTAATCCTCTTGAAAATACCCCCCAAGATTCCAACACACTTATTCCATCATTCTTGCCATTTTCTGAAGCAGTTCTGGAAGCCCTCTTTTGTGTCTTTAGTTGTACTGCTGAGGTTGTTTTGATGTCCTCAGTTGTCCAAAATGTTTACATTTCCATGTTCATTTTGCCTTTGGGGAAGAGCCAGAAGTCCCACCGTAAATGAGGACACACTGTAATGTTTTTAAGAGCCTGCCTTTCCATTGGATGGCACTGGACAGCAGCATTCATATATTCTTTTATCACTCTTCATAAAGACAGTCACATAAGAGGACTTCCAGACTGGGTGGCTCATGCCTGTAATCCCAGAACTAGGGAAGCTGAGACAGGAGGACTGCTATTCATTCAAGGCCAGCCTGTACTACATAGTGAGTTCAAAACTACAAGACTGGCTTAAACTGCATAGTGAGATCTTGTCTCACAAAACCAAAAAACAAACAAACAAAATAAAACAAAAAAGGACTTCCAAGACTGCTTCAGAAAGAAGGGAAAAAGGGAGAGAGGAAGAAAGGGAGAGAGGGAGAAAGAGAGAGAGACAAGCTCCCTTCTGTCACTTATATTGTACGCAAGCTACTCACCCTAGGGTTGGTGTAGCACTCACACCCTTATTCTTAGCATTGCACTACAAATCAATCCCAGGCTCTAGATTCAGCCACCTCCAAAAACACCCTAAGACTGCATGAGGCTTTGGGGGACATCTAGACACAAGCCATAACAATAATTAACAAAATGACCAACAGCAATGAAGTTTTTCTTTAGTTACCTTATATGAGCTCACCTGTAATGCTTTTTCCTTCTCATTAGTCAGTTCCTGAGAATGCTTATTTGTCAATGAGGCTGTGTGTGATGCCCATTCATTCCGTAACTTGTCTAATTCTTGTATTTTTTCTGATAATGTCTATATTAGAGTTTGGAACAAAACATTAAAGTAGTCTCTTGAAGCTATTACATTTCTAATTAATACACAGAGATACTTGTAAGATAGTACTAAAGAAAATAAAATTTCAGCTTTTCAAACATATGCGAAGCCTACACAAATGTTTCTCAATTTGAAGAATGGTTAGAATAAAAGCAATATTACAGATAAAATGGCTCACAGGCCAAGCCTGACTATCTTTAAGCTGCTAATTATAAATATCTCTTCGCCATCAAATCCTTTCCTCTGGCATTAAAAAGTAAGGTAACCCAGGTGGAGCAAGTCAGTTAAGAGTAGCTTACTTCTTATTTATAAAACACAGTGATATGGTCCAAGAGGGCCATGTTGTGCAGGAGCATTTTTTGTCTGAAGCCATCTAGCTTATCAGACATTTTGGCCCTCAACCCCAAGGAGTAGGGGCAAAATGTAGTAGCTATAAATAAAATAATACTAAGCTCATCTGAGAAATTAATTTCAATCACAACAGAAGGGAATGTTTTAGAAGATAGGAACTAAAAAAGCCATTTTAAACCAGAGAAATGAGGCTAATAAAACGGGAGAAGAGAACTAACATATCACAGATGTTAAACAATATCCTAATGAAGACTTAGAGAAAATGTGTCATGTATTGGAGATGAAAGAAATGTTTGGGTGGAATTAAATATTAAAAGAAAAAGCATCAGATTAAGGTAATGAACTAGCAGAGAAAGTGGCAAAAAGGAGAGGAAATTTAATGGTAGCATACTTCGAAAGAAATACACAAAAGCTTGGACTTAATTCAATAACCAATTCAGAACCAATGTCTGGATGACTTACAAGGTTAAAATGAAATGTGAATTACCTTTTTTGTAAGGTTCAGCTGCTTAGTAACATCATCTAGTGATTGTGTCAATAATAATTTTTCTTCCTAGTTATAAAAACAAAAAAACTTACAATTCAATCATCTGTAGCCGTATTATTCAAAGTATAGCAAAATATAGCATCACTATCATCCTAAGAGCTTGTTAGACATGAAAAATCTCAGACTTTCTATATCAGAATCTGCATCTCAACAAGATCCCCAGATGACCTGTGTATCATTAGTATTAGAGGTGCACTGATTTGTAGCATTTAACTGAAAATTTTTCTAAAATCTTTCAAGTGGCAACACAATGCTGCTTCCTTGTACTGGATACCTTATATAGCATTTTGTAATATTCAAGACACTTTCATATGTTTAATCTCATGATGAGCTAGTTAGGGCAGATACTTCCCATACACATATCCCAGCTAATGAAATCATGACATAAGAGTTTAGGTGGCCTGCATGAGGTAACAGAAAATCAGTAAAATCTAAGTTCTCATGCCAGATCCACTTCTATACTTGTACCTCAACTAAATGAAAAAACAATAAGTTCATTTATAACACTTTAATCAGAAAACAAGAAATAATGGCAACATAGTTCTTTAATAATTTATCAAAGTACTTTGGTATCTGGTTTGAAAGAATGGCTTAAATTTAAATCTTACCTTGCTACATTTCAAACAGCCTGCTAGAAATTTCTTTATCTCCACATCATTTCCAGGTAAAAGTTTTAGTGAGAGGTGTATAAGATGCTTAAAAGGATTTGTCTCTACCACATTTAAAAATGCAGGTGAGTTATCCAAAATAGCTGCTGGAGAAACTAACTGTAGCAAAAACCTTTGGAAAAAAAAATGTCACATTATTGCACACTTAGGAGACTGTGAAACTCTCCCACTGAATCATAAGCTCTATTACTTAAAAAGATGAGGAAAGGGAACATACTGAAATCATAGACACTAATGTGAAAGGACTCCTAGTGGTAAAAGAGAAGGTGAATGGGGAGGAGGCGTGTTGAAACAATGATACATTAAAGTCCTTCAGTTCATAATAAGAACTAAGCATTTATCTTTTCCCATGTGAACTTTCAGAGCGATCAAGTAGCCCTAGTTGATGAGGTAAAGTTGAGAGAATTATACCTAATGGACATGGAAAGAACTGTAGATTTAGAAAAGCATCATTTTGTGGTTCTTAATGAAATAATTGATTCCAACAACAATCACTAATCCCAGTTTTAAAAATAAACAGGAGCAATTATAACACATGAAAACTATTTTGCCATCAACTGTCTTTTTTGTGTGTGTGTTTTAGAGACAGGGTTTCACTATGCAGTTCAGGTTGGCCTCAAACTTACAGCGATCCTCCTGCTCAGCCTCCTGAGTGCTGGGATTACAGGTGTGTGCCACCATGCCCAGCCCAACTTGTCTTTCAGAGTCTATCTTAAAAGAAGTTTAATTATGCAGTATTTTTATGCAGCTTACCTTGGGATTTCTTTAGCATGTTCTTGAGCACATTGCTGAAGGAGATCTATAAATTTTTGTGGGAAAGCTAAGAAGTCTACCAGAAGACCTTGTTGGAATTTTAAACTACATAAGAGACAATAAAAGAAAGTTTTAAAAATTTAATTACTATCTTTAATCATAATTAGTATCCCAATAGATTATTTATAATCAAGAACTAAAGCTAGGAAACTTTCAATTTCACAGTTTATTCAATGACAGAAAAAAACGCAAGAAATTTAGCTAAAGCTCCAAATTTCTGAGCTGTATTAAGCAAAACTCTGATAATATATGAAATAATTACTTCCAAAGACAATCTAAATAATTGCAGAACAAACAGTACCATATTCCCAGAAAAAACTAAATGTTCTGAACAGTTACACCTACGAACAGGTGTTTCAAAAGGAACAGTGCCAATACATTTGTAAAACTCTGAAACTTACTCCTAGTAAGACCACAAAAAAAAATTACTTACCTTTGAAAATCTTCCTCAGATATAACAAGGTTATACAAAAAAAATGGATCTGTATCATCTGTCAGACGAATAACTAAATCCTAAAAGAAATATTTAAAAAAAATGTTTTCAGTAGATCTTAACTACTGAATAACAACAATATATCACAGTTATACTTCAGACAGTTTTGTTTTCTTTTAGTCTTTCAAGACTTAGAATCTTAAATAAGGGGATTCTGCTCCTTGATAGCTTTACAAGGGTCTGTACAAGCTAATTAAATGCTAGCAGTTGAAAATATAGGAATATCATCCTATCAGAGGCATAGGAAAATTTACACCAACCTTTGCCGCACTATGGCATTATGAGAGATATTCCTTACCACTGGACACACCAAACTCAGCCGTACATTAAGTTCCTCCTGATTAACTGACCTGGCACTTCAAAAGAGATAAACAGGGCCGGTGAGATGGCTCAGCAGCGTAAGCGCCTGCCTGGCAAGCACGAAGGCCCGAGTTCGACTCCCGGAACCCACATACGAAAAAAGGGCCGGTGATATCGCTCAGCGGCACGGGCGCCTGCTGGCGCGCGAGGTCCTGAGGTCGACCCCTGGTACCCACCAAAAAAAAAAAAAAAAAAAAAAAGAGAGATAAACATACCAGCAGAACTGTTACCAATTACCCACCCTAAAGAAGGAGCTTTTGTCACTCAGAAGAAGATGAGTATCAGGTGACATGTTGCTAGGGCTTCTTATGAGGGCCTGTTCTCCCTACTCCAGATGGCTCCTGACAGTGATGCCCATCTGTTCTTATTTGTCTAACAGTGGATTTGTTTCATAAAGACCATTTTCCAGTTTGTTAAATGTATAGTGTGGCAGATAATCACAGCAGTTAAAGCTAACAGAAAAATACTACAAAATTATACTTTAGAGAACACTAGTGCGAGGAAAATGGCAAAGCCACAATGAAGGAGCAATATAGAACTAAACATTCAATTTAGCAGTTAGTTGGAAATACAGTCTATTTATGACTACTAAGGAACTGCTAGGGTCCTAGAAAAATTTAAACTCTATAAGTAGAGCTAGAAAATAAAGAAGTACAGCAGGCATAAGGAATAACATGTAAAAAGTATAATATACAATCTCCATCCTAGAAAATTAGTAGTTTGGGTATTTGATGTGTCAGAATGCCCTGCCAAGCAGCTTCTATTTAAGTACTTCTTGAAATTCACCAGAAGATGCTATTCAAAACAAAAACAAAAACAAAAATCTGAAATTCCTACTAATAATACCAGGTACTTGAATGTATTTATAGAAAGCTACAACACAGGGAAAACAGATGCCAGATTTCTTAGCCCCCTGTTCTATATCCTTAACTGTTATGACTCATACTTTTGAAGATCATATGGGACAGAAGATCTAAATGCTTCTTTTTAAAAGTTAAGCAAAAAATATCTCCCTGTAGTGCTTCAACACATTCTATCCTCATATTTACACTATGAAATGGCTATTCTTTAAAGCAGTAATACATATTCTAGCAGTTTTTAATTGCTCTAAGCAAACCAAAGGAGATTGTTACCACATGCCCCAATTCTTGTGTGCTTTAGAAATACATAATTATATTTCAGTTGTAATCTCAGTCTAGAGCTCATCCTAGGTTGCAACATTTCCAAAATGGTCTAAAATTGAAAAGCAAGGTGGATATAACAAAAGATCTCACATTCTTAAATAAAAATTAATATTCAGAACTTATTTTGAAAAAGAAATAAATACCAACCTTTCTGTGAACTGGATTAGAAACTGATTGTAGTTCAATGCTCACTCTAACACTTATTCTCCTGTATACAAAGACATGCCAAAACCATCAAAAACATTAACATGAAATTATCTCCATAATTTGTATTACAGTTTTCAGTCTTAAGCCACAAGATTTTTCACAGCTGTTCTCTAACTTATGTATGAATATTTATTTGTTTGTTTACTGATTGACTGATTACGGTACAGGAGGTAGAATAGAAGCCCTCGTGCATGCCCGGAAAATGCTCTACCACTGAACTACATCCACAGGCCAGTGTTTAAATTTTTAGAATGCACATGAGATTTGAGGTTTATATTCTTGTTCTTCCACTAATAAGCAACTGTCTTAATTACTTTTCTCATTGCTGAGACAAAATAATTGACACCCACAAGTTAAAGGAGGAAAGGTTTATTTCAGCTCACAGTCTGTAGAGGTTTCAGTCCGTAATCAGCTGGCTCCTAGGCAGGGCAGAGGGGCGTCACAGGGGAGAAACAGATCATCAGGTGTCAGGCAGAAGGCGTCAAGCAGCAGCAGCAACAAGCCTGCCTCTCCCTTTTATCCCATCTAGGCTACCAGCCTTCTGGGTGGTGCCACCCAGAACTATACTAATTCCCATCAGTGGACTATTTAGGTATCACACACACACTTAATCCCAGTGTCACACACTAGATTAAGCCAGCTCCAAAAAGTCCGACCTGTGAGCGCATGAGGCTTTGGGGGACACCTAGATACAAGCCATAACAACCACCATCTAGTTTTTGAACTTAGGCTAAATTTTTCTCACCTATAAAATGGGGATGTTATGAGGATTAAATGGGATAAACAAAGTGCAGTGTCTAATATTATTCTGGTTATAACCTTACTGCCCTGATTCTAAAACACCATCTATTGAAAGACAAACCATCACAACCTTTCATTTAAAAAATTACCATTTCAAGTGATCAAATTGATCAGAGATTTCATTTAAAACACTTAAAATGTAAATATCAGACTATTTACAATCAAGGAAATAATATTCTACACATTTTTGTATATACAAAATGTTTTTTTGAGATCCCCATACTAAATCTGCTTAATATAGTCTCTGCAAAATACTGACAAGTTTATTATTTTCTATCATATCCTAGAGCAGTGGTGGTGAACCTCTGGCACACATGCAAGCCAAGTCACCCCAGCATCACACCATCACCGGAATATCGGACAACAGCACACGTAGGGGCCGTGTGCATGCCTGGAAAGGAGTAACGGAGCCACGACTCATTAGCCATTGACTCCACCAAGCTTTTGGGTGGCCGGTCAGTATTCAGGTTTAATTGCAGTGTTAGCCCTTTGTAATAAATATGTGGGTTTTGGGTTGCAGTTTGGGCACTCAGTCTCTTAAAGGTTTGCCATCACTGTCTTAGAGTAACTAAAGTCTAACAGGGAGAAACCATAGCCTTTCACACCCTGTACTGCAACTTAAGAGAATTCAGTACTGTACAGAGACATACAAATAAAGGTAATCATAAACATCCTTCAACTTGAGAAAAAAAGTTTAAATAATTAAGAAAATAAAGGGAAAACTAGTGAAAAACACTTATGCTCAAAAATAGTTTGAATTCAATACCAACAGCCTTTCTCTGCCATGCAGGGCAAAAAAGTAATTTACCAAATAGAATTTGTTCAATTTTGACTTATTCTTCTAAAGATTTGTTTTAAACCTTTCCCACATTCTACTACTTATCTACTACAGAAATAAAAAGTATAGACACAGCAATTGAGTATTGATGAACAAACTTGGGAACAGTTGACCAAGATCCCATGGTTTGAATTTTGTTATGCTCTAATTTGTCATTTTATATTTTTAAGAAAACACATCATTTAAAATTTCTTCTTAAACATATATGACTGGATGCTAAATCTTAGTTTATATGAGTTTAAGTTACCATTAAGTTGTATTTGTTACGTAAAAAGTAATAGCATGGGGCCGGTGAGATGGCTCAGAGGCGTAAGCGCCTGCCTGGCAAGCGCGAGGGCCTGAGTTCAACTCCTGGAACCCACATACGAAGAAAGGGCCGGTGATATCGCTCAGCGGCATGGGCACCTGCTGGTGCACGAGGTCCTGAGGTCGACCCCCGGTACCCACAAAAAAAAAAAAAAAAAAAAGTAATAGCACTGCTGCTCAATACTACAAAGATAGGAAGAAATATTTTACAAGAGATTATCTTGTTTCTAAATTTCTAGTTATCTAGAGCAATGTATGTGAAACAAATTAGAGTCCCCCCATTAAATTAAGCCTTTTGGGAGGGAAAAAAAGAACCAAATTTCCTAGTCTGTAAGATAAGTGGATTCAATTAGATGATTTGTGAAGGGCTTTTTAGCTCTACAATGTCATTATGTTTGGTTTTTTGCCAGGCATGATGGTGCACCCCTGTAATCCCAGCACTCAGGAGGCTGAGGCAGGAGGATCACTGTGTGTTTGAGGCCAGCCTGTGCTACATAGTGAATTCAAGGCCAGCCTGGACTACATAGTCTCAGAAAAAATTTTTTTCTCTACCATGTGGTATGATACTGCAATTGACACCTAACTTTTTATGGTGACTTACAGCTTTAGAAGTCTTGTCATACTTCACAAATTTGTAAAAAATTCAAGAATCTACTTAACAAGATATCCTTTAGATAATTCTGAGTTAGATTACTGTGATAATTTACTAAACATATTGATATTGTTGCATATATTCAAAATGCCTTTATCAACCGGGCATGGGAGCACACACCTATAATTCCAGCACTCTGGGAGACTGAGGCAAGAGGATTGCAAGCTCAAGCCCAAACTGGTTGACAACCCCAATGTTGTCTCAAAATTGAAAAGGGCTGGGAATGTGGTTCAATCCCCAGTGGGGGGGGGGCATGTATTAGATGACTGGAGAAAAATGGAGAAAAGGCAAAAAATTAAACATATTCCCCAAATTTACTTCAAAAACACCACTAAAAATACATTGTAGGGGCCGGTGAGATGGCTCAGCGGCTTAAGCGCCTGCCGGGCAAGTGCGAGGGCCCGAGTTCGACTCCCGGAACCCACATACGAAAAAGGGGCCGGTGATATCGCTCAGTGGCACGGGCGCCTGCTGGCGCGCGAGGTCCTGAGGTCGACCCCCCGGTACCCACAAAAAAAAAAAAAACATACATTGTAGAAAAACCTCAACTTTCAGGGGATATACTATCTGAATCACAAATCTTATTTTCTCCATTATAATGGCTAATGATATAAGAGCAATATAAAACAAATCAATGAAACCTCAATAAAAAATACTGCTTTTCATCTCAGTATCATGCTCTAAACATTGCATAAATAAATCTACATAACATCCTCTGGGTCAGTTAGATTTGGCCAGGTGTTCTTTTAAGTAAAGAATATCTTAAACATCAGACATTAGCAGAACTGGATTTTAGCCTATTCTTGTCACTCAGTACCTGTGACCTTAAACTCTCAATTCAAACAAATAAAAGCTACTCTAAGCCAGGTACTGTACTGGCTGCTAAGGATACAAACAGAAATAAACATGGTCCATGTCCTCAAATTGAGCTCAGATTAAATGACTTTTCCCTAGATTTGCTTTTGACTGTATTTTAGGGCTTCAAGAGAGGGGAAGGGTTACTAACACTTACTGAACACCTATACTACTGAGTAAACTACCAGGTACTTTACATATATCACCTTATTTAGTAACAATAATGTTAAGTAAATATTATCTCTTTTACACAGGAAGAACTGAGCCACATTGCAAAGCCCAAGTAAGAATTCAGATCTCTAACCTACACACATCTAACAGATGAATGACAATTAGTTTCAACTTAGGTAACTTTGAAAGGTTTTTATAATGAAGAAATTTAAGACACACCTTGGAGGTTATGCAAGCATCTGAGGCAGAGGGAACAGCAGGAGTAAAGATACGAGATAGGGAGAGGATAGCAGAGGATAACAAGAGTCCTTGTGTGACTAATATACTAGAGAGGGGAACTCAGAAAACAAAACTGAAAAAAGCAGGTTGTACCAAATCACAAGCTTCAAAACTCTGCATCACTTTCCTCCAGATAGAGTTCCCTAATCATTACCATTATCCTCAACTGAATTTCCTTGTCTATGACTTTCTTTATAATTTTATGCACTAATCACATTTTAGTAAAAGCTAATATTTATTGTACTCTAATAAATCATGAATTTAAAGATGAGGCAAGAGAAGTTAAATAAATTGTACAAGATCAGGGTTGGGGGGTGTAGCTCAGTGGTAGCCTTCTTGCTCAGTAAGAGAAGCAAGGCCCTGGGGTCAAATCCCCCAACACCCCCCCCCAAAGGCAGTTTGTCTCTAGAGCCTGAACTCAACCTGTGCTATGCTGCTTCTCCAAGGGAAATAGTTTCCTGTGTATATGGTACTAGGACTGACTCCAGGGCTCACACATGCTAGGCTAGTTTCCTGTGTATACGGTACTAGGACTGAATCCAGGGCTCATGCTACGGCCCCTAGCCCTTTATTTTTGTTTTGAGACAGGTTCAGGTTCTCACTAAGTTGGCCAGGCTGGCTTTAAATGTTGGATCCTCCTCCTGCCTCCAGCCTCCCAAGTAGCTTTTGATTTCCCCTATTAAAATGTGAGTTCCTTGAGGGCCACAAAGATCATTTTTATCTTTTGGCGGGGGAGAGGGACATGTCCTCAGCACCTAGGACAGTTCCAAATGAGTTGTAGGCAGTTGTAAACATTTGTTGAGTTGGACTGACCTTGAATACTTAACTGACAAAAATGTAGGTTGTTCTTCAAATAGGTCAGGGGCCAGCATATTACTCGGTAAAGGGCGTGTGAGTAAATATTTTAGGCTTTGCAAGCTACTGGGTCTCTGTCACAATTACTCAACCCCCCCATCTTGTAATGCTGGGGATAGAACCCCGGGACTACATAGTACACGTACTATGCAAGCGCTTCACTACTGAGCTATATCCCCAGCACCCCCCCATAAAACTCATAATACAATTACTAATTTCTCCCCTTGTCATGCAAAAGCAGCCACAATTTGTAAGCAAATAACCATGGCTGTGTTCCAATACAATGCAGACCACAAATGTAATGTATGTAATTTAAAATTTCCTAGAAGCCACATTAAAAAAAAACTTTTAAAGTAGGTAAAATTAACTTTACATTTTATTTATACCGATACATTCCAAATTTCACCATTTTAACAAATACAAAAACTATTAGATATCACATTCTTTTTTCATAGTATGTTTTCAAAATCCAATGTACATTTTATACTTCCAGCATATTAATCTGGATCAGTCCCATGTCAAATGTCCAATAACCTACCAAATTGCAAAGCACAAAATAATGACCAATTAGGGTATAGCCTTTATAGCTCAGTAGCAGAAAGTGCACTTAGCATAAGCAAGTCCCTGGGTTTTCACCGAAACGAACACAAAGACCCATTAAAATAACTGACAAATCTCCATATATAACTGCTGGTTTTAGTACTGGAGTCTGTCTGGCTTCTCAATGGATTGTAGACCTAAATCTGAATTTTATACCACAGTTTAACATTACCGGAGACTAAATAATTCAATATCTTCATTTTTTATGCTAGTTTCTACACCGTTTGGTATTTACATATATTTTCACACTTGCTCCTCATTAAGTGGGTAGGCAAATTATAACAATTTTACAAATGAGGAAACAACATTCACAGAAACTCACGGGACGGTTAATGAGTAGTGGAACTGAAAAAAGAATTGTTTTATACCTCTCCTGCCTTCCAGTCAAGCCTCTTTGCATGAGCCCTAATAGCACCACTTCCTTAGTCAAAGTTGCAATTTTGCATTTGTCCATGTGACAGTGATTTACTTCCTCCACCGGACTGTAAACTCCATGAAGACCACAGTACACCCAGTGGCAAGCAAGGGGTTTTACAAGTGGAAATATTTCTTGAATAACCTCAGTTTCTAATTTTCTCATTGTTTTTAGTCCGTTAAAAAGCAATTTGCTTTGTTTTATAACTAATGTGAAGAAGATCCAAAGTACACCGCTGAATTTCTTTCTAAGTTGAAGTTTCAATTTTTACTCCCGACACATTTCAAAAGGAGAACGGGAGGAAATGGGTGGCGACCAAAGCCTGAGTTCTGGTGCTGACCCTGCCTGCCATGAACTCGCCTGGAGTCCCAGCGTAAATTACTTTCTCGGGGCCACAGCTCTCATTTACCAAGAGGGAAGACTGGGGCTATCATCCCCACCATTCTCAGAAGCTAGCATTTCCACGCGAGGCGGCTTCCCAGTCCTCATCCGTTTCCTTTTGTCCCCTCGGCAACGGCCGACTCGGTGACAGAGGTGACCATCATCTCCCTGCGGGGCTCCCTCTTCGCGTCCGGGGGCGAACCAGACACCCAGCCGCGGACCGATGCCCACAGCCAGGGCCGCCATCTTCCCCATTGGCCCGGCCCCAACCGCCACCCGCGGGCACCAGGTAAAGCGGACCTCACCTCTCCTCGCACTCTTTGCATTTCACCTGCAACGGAATTAGTTGCTGGAACAGAACTTGGCTCATGTTGGCCCGCTGCCCTGGCAGGTGTGTGGAAGAGCCCACCAGGCCCGGCCCTCGGTACCAGCCAGTAAAGCGTCAGGATCCGGGTGGAGTTTGAGTTTGGCGCTCTGCTTCCGCGGAGGAGGCGGGGAGACAGAAACGGAGCGAAGACGAAGGAAGTTTGGACCTCACCGGCCACTATCAGCCTCTTCCTGTTTTGCAGAGGAAGAGGACGTTTGCTCTATTTCCGAGAACTGACCTGTGTGGTAGGACCCGAAGCTGCCATCTTTGTTAAGGGAAGAGGATCTGAAAGAAACTGACAACTTTTGAGCTGGGCGCCAGGTGCTTGCCGCCAGAAGCAGACCCTGAATTATGGCAGCTTCTGCGCCGACGCAGCCCGCGACTGGTTTTCCAGCTGAGGGTAGATGCAGTTACTATGTGGAAAAGAAGAAGCGGTTCTGCAGGATGGTGGTGGCCGCGGGGAAAAGGTTCTGTGGTGAACACGCTGGAGCCGCGGAGGTCTGGTATCGCCCTACCCTCTTGAGAGTCGGAAATAAGATCCCCGGTCCGGTCGGTGCTGGAACCCGGCCCCTTCCCTTTGACAGGTTTCTGCTTCTGTCCCCCGGATTCTCCAGCTTTTACTTTAATAAACGTAGTTTTGACCTCCTTGCGGAGCGATGATGAGCCCTAATGATTGAGCATTGTTTTCTTTTTCTAAGTAAAACTCCAGCTGGTACACGTTTATCCTGATCCTAACGTAGGGCAATGCTAGATTTTAGTTTTAGTCCAAGCTACCTCCACCTTACACATGGACAATGATAACTTACAAAAAGTACTGATTTAAGTCCTTAGATTTCACTACAGTATTGTGTTCTAATTATTGTTTGGTGAAAGATAGCCACTTCTCTTGAACGTACTAGAAAGAAACTTTAAAAATGTATTTACACTTACAATCTCTAGAAAACAGTTTAAAACTACTTTGCTGGAATGGGGTAGGAAAGATTTTTTAAATGTGTAAGAATTGACCTCTTTAAATGGAAAACCATGTACACTGTTGTTCTATAATATACAGTAGTTATATAAATAGCTGTTGTATCAAGCGATATGTATTTGTATATTGCGTGTATGTTGCTAGTTTAGACTATATGTATGATAGGAAAATTAAGAGCAAGAGGAGCAAGATGCTGATAAAGAGCATGTCTACTAGGATTAGAATAAACCAAATAGGCCAGCATCTGATTTCAGTCTGCTGAAAGTCCAGTATTATTTGCATTATTTTATTTCTTATTCAAACAGTTTAATCCTTCTAAGTAAAATCCAGTGCTGATCAGCCCCTTCATCTACCACTGCCCATCACAGCCATAGCCTACTTCATGTTTTGGTTTGACTGGTATTTACCTAAAGTGAAGCATACTGAAACAGGACATGCTTGTTTTGGAATATATGATTTATTGGGGGAACTCTTTGAAGTCCAACTACAGGTTGTCAGTTCGCTGCTTGTAGGGAACCAGCAAACATCCTTTGGTTAAAGAATGAGATTATTTTAGTAGAAGAATTTTTTTTTTGGGGGGGGGCCAGGAATTGTAGAAGGATTTTGTCCCCACTCTGTATCCAGAAATCTGGAAAATGACTGATGATGGGCATAGTAGCAGACTATGGATAAATCCCTACTGAGGAATAATGATATCTAGTATAGTCCCTTGAAGAAAGACTGCAAAATACCAAGTGGAAAAACCTTCATGACTACAATTAGGATTTGAAGTGTGACCATTCTCCTGAATCCTAATTAGTGATGTAATTGGGTGTTATCTTTCTTTCTTAAAAACTGTCATATATAGCTGTGATGACATTACTTACACTTGTTTTTACCCAGTAGTTCTCAGCTGGGGATGATTTTGTCAGACACATGGCAATGTCTGAAGACATTTGCATTGTCAAAACTGGGAAATGTTACTGGCATCTGATGGATAAAGGCCAGGGACACTGCTAAACCTAAATCACAAGACAGTTCTCCTCCCCACAGCCCCCTAAAAAGAATTATCCAACCCAAAATATCAGTATTTCTGAGGTTGACAAACTCTGCTTCTAAACCCAAATGATAAATTTAAAGAAAGTGTTTCTTTTTCCCACTCTGTTGTTAGGCTTTGAAAGTTAGAGTCTTTTCCTTAGAAATTAAGCTTCATTGAGACAAAAGCACCTGGCTATGTTGCCCAGGTGGTTCTCCAATTCCTGGTCTTAAGAGATCTGAGCACCCGCCTCAAGTCTCCCAAAAGTAGCTAGGACTACAAGGACACCCCATAGCACCTGGCTAGAAGCTAAATTCTGAAGTCAGCAAATAAGGAAAAATTAATGTACAGCATTTCAGAAAACAGGTTGAAGATTTCTTAGCTTTTCCATAAAACTTAGTGTGCATTGTTTCATGGGCATGCTGAGAGGCACATCAGAACTGAAATTAATTGAGAAAAAATTAAGAGTGAATATTTGGTCAGGTTTTACTCTGGCTAGCACTATGCTAAATTTAGATTTTTTTTAAACTTCACCTAATTTTCAAAACCCTTAGGAGATAATATGCACTATTATTCTTATCTTTCACATGGGGCAGTAAACCTACCTAGGGTCATACGGCTAAAGCTGATAGAGCTGAAAATCAAACCTAAACAGTCTTGTTAGGTCAAATTGCCAACACTGTTAGCTTTCCATTCTTTTTTCCTGTATAGTTAAATCCATGAATTTAAAAGTGAAAAGATATAGTAACTGCTATATGAAAAGTTGTAAAGCCAGTAGAATATGGCACATGCCAATTGTTAAAATGCCATGTTTTATTGGCATTTTCCACATTTTAAGTATGAAGTAATTCATATGTTAATTTGTTCACTTTTAACCATTCTATAAGATATACCTATTTTAAAATGATACATTATAAACAATGATATACATGATAAACAATCCAATTAAAAAAAATTTTTTTTATTTTGAGGTACTAGAGACTGAACCCAGGGCCTTTGCACTGAGCTACATCCCCATCCCTTTTTATTTTGAGACATGGTCTGACTAAGTCACTCAGCTGCTGAGGCTGTGCTCAAACTTGCAATCCTCCTGCTTCAGCCTCCCAGAGTACTGGGATTATAGGTGTATGCATGATGCCCAGCCAGACACCATTTTTGTCAACTTTTTTAATTAGTTAATTTGAAATAAATTATTAACATTTTTTCTTCCTTGGTGCACATATAATAAATAGCACATATTAGAGTCATTATCATCATAGATTTAATATTGCATATATAAGCCTTCTCTATAACTTATTTGAATCTAGAGACCCATTACTGTCCAAAGCAGTATTTTTTCCTATATATACATAAGCTAGCTAAATAGATTTTTTGCTGTTATTGTTAAGCCCCATGACCTGATTTTGCTAGTTTTTCATTATGTCCTTTTAAAGTTTACTTGCCTTGTTTTGGGAATGCCGATATACTGGAGTTAATCTGGTATCTGTAAGTAATAAACTTGATATTTTTCTTAAATGTATCCCTTTTAATTTATTAGGAAGAAAATGCTCGGAAAAGAATCCTGTGTCCTTTAGATCCAAAACAGTTAAGTATGGATCAGATAAGGGTTTTTCTCTGCTGGAAATAGTAATTGTCACAAGTCTCATTTAAAATTTTCTCTTTAAATTTAGCACAGTATATGAAGATCAGCTAGCAAAGCATCTGAAAAAATGTAACTCAAGAGAGAAGCCAAAACCTGTAAGTGTCTGATCAGTAAAACTGCATGGTGAAATGTGTGGTATGTAATGTTTATATATACAGTACTTAGTAATTTATAAATGTGAATACTCATATTTAACAAGGCTTTTGCTTTGAGTCTAGAATTTGGTAAATGCAATTAAGTGTACATAGCATACATGATTATAAATCTAGTTATGGTCTTAGTTCAGAGAATATCATTTTATGAAACATGAATGTTCAGAAAATAGTTTCACTGTTTATTGAAACATATTTCCTTAATGCCTACTAAACTTATTTCAGTAAACTATGACCTTAGTCATCAAGGAGCTTAGGACTGTGAAGTAAACTTGTAAATAAAGGATATTGTTTAGTAATGTCAGATGAAAGAAGTAAGCACAATATGATGAGAGTATGTACTTGCATCAAAATAGAACTCAATTCCAAGGGGTTAAGATTTCCCAGAGGGAATAGCACTTGAACTGAGTCTGGATATGGCAAAGAAAAGGGGGAAAACTACTTTTAAGAAAGAAGAAAGTGGGCTGGTGAGGTAGCTCAGTGGCATAAGTGCCTGCCTGACAAGCGCGAGGTCCTGAGTTCGACTCCTGGTACCCACATATGAAAAAAGGGCTGGTGATATCGCTCAGTTGCACGGGTGCCTACTGGCGCGCGAGGCCCTGAGTTCGACCCCCGGTACCCACAAAAAAAAAAAAAAAAAAAGAAGAAGAACGTGTGTAAAGTCATGGAGCTGAGAAACCACATGACATTTTAAAAAAAAACCTTGAACTTCATTTTGATAGATGGAAAACCATCAAAAGATTTTAGGCTTGATGGTCAGATTTTCCTCTTAGAGAATGTTAGCAGTATGGGAGGATAGCTTGTTATCAGGAGGACTGGGTAGGAGCCTATCACTGAAATCCAGGTAGACATGTTAAGTGACTGGATTAATGAATACAAGAAGGGTGGGGATAAATTCAAGAATCATTGAGGCAGCGGTTTCAATAAAACTTAATAACTTACTGAAAATTCAGTGTTATTTAAATGAGTCTGAAACTCAGTAGAAAGGTTGAACAATTAATCAAAATTTGGAAGTCAAATATATACAAGATATAGATGAAGCTTTGGATTTTCGAGTTACCCAAGGGTAAGTGACTACAGAAAAAAGAAAGGGATTTATTTATTCAATAGATACTAAGTGAACACTTATGCCAGTGATGACGAACCTTTTAGAGCTTTTAATGATAATAACACAGGCCATAGTTTCGCCACCACTGACTTATGCCAAACATTGTGCAAAGCACCTTGCCTAGAAGACCATTGCAATCTAGTTAGGGAAATGGAAAATATAATATTATGTTCTATGTGTCCAGCATCACAGAGGAATTAAGTAAGGTAAAGACAGAAAAGAAACCATTGGGTTAACAATATGATAGTCATTAAAGATCAAAGGCCTTAGCAAAATTGGTATTAAATAGGGTGGGGTGGGCAGAGAGTGGAGAAGAATATGTGAATAAATGGCAAATAGAATAGTAAAAGCCTGAAGCATAGATGATTCTTTCAAGAAATCTGGCTGTGAGTGGACCTTGAGAGTTAGTGGCAGTCAGGAAGGCTACAGGGTAGAAGGAGTATGTTTGAAAATGAGAGAAATGCAGCTTTATTTATATGCTTAGCTATTAGGAAGAAATTGGAAATAAAAGAGGGTATCACTGACACTGGGAGGCTTCTCAGGAAGCAAACAAGAATAGGGAACAAAGTAAGGTAGAAGGAGGAGGGCTAGCTCTTCCATTGAGATCGATGGGAGTAGTAAAAGATAAATATCAGTTCAGGCAAATTTGAACTGACAGGAAAATTAATTGGGAAGCTTATTTGATGGCTGTACTTTTCCTACTGAGTTAAGAGACAAGGTGATTGAGAGGGATGATTTTGTAGTAGGAGATTTCAGGAAGGAAGTAAAAGTTTAGAACTATGGCTATGAGGAATAATTGTTGGGCATCGTTGAGAGTTAGACTGAATATAGAGATAATAAATTCAAAATGGCACCATCCCAAATGACTAGGTGGCTTTTTTTCAGCAGTATTTAGCAGGCTTCATATTGGAGGTAAAAGTCATTGTCTTAGTTACTTTTCTTTTTGCTGAGATAAAATACCTTGTACCCAAAGTTAAAAGAGGAAAGATTTATTTAGCTCACAGTTTGTAAGGGTTTCATTCCATAATTGACTGGCTCCAAGGCAGGGTGGCATGGCAGACAGACATCACAGAGGAGAAACAGTTCATGGTAGGTAGAAGGTAGCAAAGCAACAAGGGACAGTCACAGCTCTTTCTATCCTTTATGTTTTATCCCGGCTACTTAGGGTGGGTAGCACTCACACTCTTAATGCTAGTGCCCTTGATCCTAGCATTGCATCATGAATTGATCCCAGTGTCATACACTCTAGATCCAGCCACCTCTGAAAAATCCCCACCTATAACTGCATGAGGCTTTCAGGGGACATCTAGACACAAGCCATAACAGTCACATTAACTTATGAGTATACTTATCTAAACCCAAGGGATATATAGTGCCATGATAACCTTTGATCAGTCAACCAGGGGCTAAAAGTTCAATTTTTTGTTCATAATAGGAAACAAAGTAACTATCTAAGATGATAAATATGTTAATTTGCTTCACTATAATAACCATTTTATCATCTGTATGTATCCCATGACATCATGTTGTGAGCTTCAAATGTACATGATAAAAAAAAAATTTTTTTTTGAGACAGAGTCTCACTATGTAGTTCAGGCTGGTCTTGAACTCACTGTGTAGCCCAGGTTGGCCTTGAACTCCCAGTGATCCTCCTGCCTCAGCCTCCTGAATGCTGGGATTACAGGCATGTACCACCATGCCTGACTGTAAAAATATTTTTTAAAAATTTAAAAGTAAGAACAGAAAATTTTAAAGATTATATTCACAAAGTAAAGTGTTCAACACATAGCGATGTTTTGGAGTGAAACATCAAAACTATTAACATAAAATACATGCGTATGCATGTGTATATATACATATCTACAAGTAAAGGAGCTGTGGAGGGAAGTGCATTCATCTCCTTTTGTTGAGAATGAATACGGGGGTGGGGGAGAGAACCCATCATAGTAGTATAAGTTTGATAATGCAAGGGTGGGTGTGACAAAAAGATCTGATTGTGAAAGACAGTATGTAATGAGAGTAGGTATGTAGACTGGATGGCATGAAATGGCATTCAGAAATTAATGAGAAAAAGTGAATAGAAACCTTTAAAGGTAGAATAATAGGGCATGTGAGTTACTGTATATTTTCCTAGCAAATTACAAAGCAGTGGTCAGTTATTGGGTTAATAGAACATGTGATTTCACAGATTACATGGTTCACAGCAAATTCAGGGTCCAGTGGCCTATGTAAGTACTTTATTAATGTAGCGTGAAGGCTTAAAATTTAAAAGAAACAAAGAACTATTACATTCGGTGTCTTGAAAACATGATCCTTTTGGTTAGATTTGGAACGGAAAGGACAACTTACTGTCAAAGTCTATCATAAATATTGGATAATGACCAGAAGATGGATAGTGGACTGCTGGGAGATTTAGAAAATGGTTTAAGAGCCTGGTGCTTCCCACTGCAACCTTTCCATATGGTGAGAGGGACAGTTCTGGCGTGTACATTCCAGTGATCCCTGTACATTCCAAAGTATCCATCCTGGCCTCTGAGCAGGAAATGGCAAGTACATTTGTTAAGAACTGAGGAGGTTCTGAAATTTCTAGCGTGCCACATGTTTGTACATGCTGAGATTTTTTTTCTTTCATGCCCTAGTACCCATTAAGCATGTATTCTACCACTAATCTACACCCACAGCTCCACATTTTATTACCATACTCTCCTCACAGCAAGCAGCAGGTGCTTATCATTTACAGCATTTCCCCTTGTTTCTCAAGGCTTGTGGAATCAACACAGAGGAACTAGAGGGATACCGCATGTATGGTGAGCTGAAGAACCCCAAGCTTGGGAAATATAAATCTTTTTTTAAATTGGGCAGTAAACAAACTTACCTGACCTGTGTTCCATAAATAGATATTTTTCTTTGTTATACTATACAGTAATCTAGGAGGAGATACCATTTCTGTCCTCCAAGGGTGCTTGGAATACAAACATCCTTGAAAAAATAGCCTGCAACAAAGTTAGTCAGTACTTCTGCTTGTAAGACTTGTGGAATATTGAAGGACCCACGGAAAATTGTCTCCCAATAGTACATCTTCTCAATCATTTTGACAACAAAATAGCCCCATACAGTACAATGCCAGTTACCTCTATATAGGCCAGATCCTACATAGGCTTAAAAGTATTTTAACATTAAGGTATAGAAGAAAAAATGATGACTACCCTACCACAACCTTAAGCCCTAGCCCCTTTAGCAGGAAAAAAAAAAAAAAAAAAAAACAAAAAAACAGAAATAAGGCTTTATTTGCAAATATCTCCCTTATGTAAGTGCCAATTTTCAGTTAAAGCAAGCAGGTGGGTTATGTGTTCTGGGACAAGTTTGAAGAATAAATGAATTTTTGAAAAATGAAATACCCTTAGGCAGATTCCATTGCATGCCAGGACAGTGGCAAGGAAAGGAACAGTAGCAGTGGGACGAAACAGGAGAAGGAAGCAGAGCTATCTTCATCTGGTGCACTGTATCATATGAAACTTGAACCCTAGGTAAAGTCATAGCACTGTTCAGCTTGGCCTTGTGAAACTCTTCATCAGTTTGTAAAAATTTTGTATACTAAATGAAAGTTAGTTGGTGATAAATTTCTCCAGGGTAAATAATTTTCACATACAAAAATCTAATCCATAGCATAATTTACCTGGAGCATTCTTTGTAAGCATTTTAAACTAAGACTTCCTCAAGTTGTAATAGTTATAGCTAACTTTTCATTATAATTTTTTTGTCAGGCATCCAACAAAGCATTATAATATCCCTGCAGTCTTCACCCATTCTACTCAATCACCTGTTTCCATTGTTAAACATATAGATAATGGTAGCAAAACACCATCAGGATGTTACCCTTCTGCCATCTGTGTGACAAAAGTTATTAATATTCATAACACAATGTCCCCAGGAGTTGTTTTCACTTTTAAAACAGTATTCATAGGAATAGTATTATTTCGTTCATCTAGATCTACATTGTCCAATGTGGCAACCAGTAGCCATATATGACTAAATTTGAATTAATTAATACTACATAAAATTGAAAACCCAGTTTCTCAGTTGCACTATCCATATTCATACTTAGTGGCTACCATTTGGTTAGGGTAGATACAGAATATTTTAATCATTACAGAAAATTCTTTTGGACAAACTGATTTAGATCTTTACCAAGAATTTATATCTCTGCAGATGAACTAAAAAGATCTCATTATGTTCATTTAAATAATGCAGTGTTACAGGACATTTTTACTTTCATTTTTAAAAATTATTTTAAAGTAGAAAAAAATCAGGTTTATACCTTTGGATAGCTCTACTTTATGTATGTCTGATAAGCAGAATATGCTTTTGTTTTTGCATTAACACCACAAGGCAAAATTGGCTCAGTCCTCAATCTGTTGTAAATAGGTAAAAACTTTAATAAAATTACTAATGAAGTTTTTAGACTATAAATGTTTATTTACATAACTATCTCACTAGAAATAAAATCCAAGAACATGGAGATTTGTCTCTTCCTTTATTTACTATGGTGAATTCCCAGCATGTAAACCAGTGGTGGCAAACTTATGGCATGTGTGCCGCAGAGGGCTATTTATATCATTGAAAGCTCTAAAAGGTTTGCTATCACTGATGTTAAACCAAAGCAGGTACCAGAGTAGTTACTCAGTAATTATTTAATAACTAAATGAATGGGAGGAAGAGAGAATGACAGCTACAGAGTGTGGGATGAAGGGAAGAATCAGTTTTAGCTTTATTTTTGTGAGCGTCATATTAATAATGTTATGGTTTTGTTTTGTGTTTGTCTAGGATTTTTTTATTCAGGATATTAATGCAGGCTTAAAGGATGAAACAGAAATACCTGAGCAACTAGTAAGTACTTTGAATTAATATTTAAAAGGTATTTGTAAACTATTGCACTGTTGTGAGTAATCTTTGGAATAAACGTGTTGCTTTGAGTTTAAAATGCATTTTCCTATAGAATCAGCATTATCAATGATGATTAGTTGCCAGACCAGCTCATGCCCCATAACTAGATGTAATATGGCTCTGAGTCCCTTCTGTTTCTAGACGTTTCTCAGTCTAGACTTCTTCTTGACCCTGAGAACGTTAGGCAGATTAAAGTAGCATGGCAGAAATTGAGTGGACACTCAGCATTTGGGCCATTCTGATAGCAGCTTAGGGAAGAGATTTTAATCAGAAAGAAGAGCCTAAGCTGCCCCTGGGATTTGCCCAGCTGTTAAGCCTCTACTCATTATCTGCCATGGTGCTTTAAAGCAATCTTTTGGCTACATTATTTAGTTTTATTTTTGTATATAGGTTCCAATTTCTTCTCTATCTGAAGAGCAGTTGGAAAACTTAATTAAGAAATTGAGAAAAGCAAGTAAAGGTAAGTCTAACTAGCCTAAAGTTGCTAATTAAATTATTTTAGAATAATTAGGTGGTATATGAGTTGATGCCATTCTGGTTTACAAGATGTTACTACCATTGTTCAGGTTCCTATCGTTTCATATTTGGTTGCTTAAGCTATCACGTTTATATTTGGTACAGGTTTGAATTCTACACTTAAAGATCATATTATGTCCCATCCTGTATTACATGATGCCCTTAATGACCCTAAAAATGGTGATTCTGCAATCAAGCACCTAAAGCAGCAGGTATGTTTAGGCCCCAGTAACTACCCTGTTCATTCATTTAAAGCTAACTTTCTATTTTTTCTCAACATAGTTATTAATGAAATTTTATTTAGTTTATTTTTCAGGGTTCAAAAATATTTCCATTTCAAAAATATGTATAAACATATATTAAAACTATTTGGCATGGATATGTTTCTGAGTAGAGTATTAAATATTTAAAAGTAAGACCAAAAAAATTTAAAGTCAAACAAATTATCAATGTGACCATACAGCCTTATGTAGAAATTACCTTGCTGTTTTCCCATATGAGTTAAATGTGTTTTCTTTATTTTGTAAAATAATCTTGTGAAGTTTGTAGGCTTCTATTTTAGGTAACATTGAAAAATTAAAGTTACTTGGCCCAAGAAGATGCTTTGTTGAGTTTGGAGCGGGAAAGGGAAAATTATCTCATTGGGTTGATACTGCTTTAAAAGATGCTGAAAAAGTTCACTTCATCCTAGTAGAAAAAGTGACCACAAGATTCAAGGTAAGTGTAACAATTTCCGTATATTAGTAACCAAACTTTTACATTTTTCTTATTTATGAAAACAATGATAGAAACGTCCTCTGAAATGATTTTTCTTTTTTGTGCAATTGATTATAGCTTTTTATCAGCTCTAAGTATGTTCAAAACTTTTAAACTGAAGGTAGATTTTTTAAATCTAAATTTTGATAGTCCATGATCTGAGTTCTTAAAATTATTTGCAAAGACAGGAAAATATAGAAAGAGCCAAGCTTAAGCTGGGATTTAGGAGCCGGGGGTGCGAAGTGTGGTAGCATGTACCTGTAGTCTAAGCACTCAGGAAAGCTGAGGCAGGATGATCACTAAATTCAAGCCCAGCCTGGGCAACCTAGTAATTTAGTGGACCCTGTCTCTAAGTAAGTAGGTAAATAAATGACTGGGCACATAGGTTAGTGTGACGCCTTGGGGTTTTACTTCTACCACTTACTATTCACTCATGAGCACCTATTGGGTAGATTCTTAGGCACCATAATAGACATTGGGTATAAAAAGTTAAAGAGAAGGCCATTGCAGAGACAGGAAAAGGAGAGATTACTTATATGTAGAAAGGAGAGAGATACAAATAAGCAAACAATTGTAGTAATGTGATAAGATATTTGTGCAGTCTGTACAAAGTGTAGTGCGGGGTTCAAAGGAAGGAGTGACAAATGTTACACCAGGGGAGGGATAGAGAACAGCTACACAAAGAAAGTGATTCTTGAACTAAGTGTTGAAAGGTGAAGTAGTATTTGCTACATGAGGGTTTAAGAAGCATTCCAGGAAGCAAGAGCAGTGTAACCAAATGCCTGAAGCAAGAAGGAAACATGGAAACATTTCTGTGTGAGAGGAGTGTGTGATGTGAAGTGGAGTTCAACAATGAGACTGGAGAGGAGAGCCAGCCAAGAAAAACTCATATTTTATGCTCAGGAAAGAGTATAACTTTCTCCTGCTGTGGGCTGGGACACAGTGGAAAAGATTTGGTTCTTTGGTATTTTTCTTTTTCTTTTCTTTTCTTTTCTTTTCTTTTCTTTTCTTTTTTTTTTTTTTGGAAGCAGGGTCTCACTATGTAGTCCTGGCTGGCCTAAATCCAGCTGCCTCAGCCTCCCAAGTGCTGGAATTACAGATGTGTGCCACCACACCTGGCTAAAATTTGGTTCTTGCCTTCAAGAAGCTTATAACTAGTTGTGCAAGTATGGAAATATTTCGGTTTTGTATTCTAAGAATGTTATAATAATGGTAAATACCTGATGCTATGGGACCCTGAAGATAGAGAACCAACCTTAGTCTAGTGTGGGTTGTATAAAAGATTTCATGGAGGAGGTGACAATTAAGAGGAGTTCAAGGGCCAGTGAGATGGTTCAGCAGCATAAGTGCCTGCCTGGCAAGTGCGAGGTCCTGAGTTCGACTCCCGGTACCTGCATAAAGGAAAAAAAGGGCCGGTGCTATCGCTCAGTGGCATAGGCGCCTGCTGGCAAGCGCAAGGTCCTGAGTTCGACTCCCCATACCCACATTAAAAAAAAAAGGGCCGGTGAGATAGCTCAGCGGCATAAGCGCCTGCCTGGCAAGCGCGAGGTCCTGAGTTCGACTCCCGGTACCCACATACGAAAAAAGGGCCGGTGATATCGCTCAGCGGCAAGGGTGCCTACTGGGGTGCGAGGTCCTGAGTTCGACTCCCGGTACCCACAAAAAAAAAAAAAAAAGTTCAAAAGACTACATAAGCACTAATGAAGTCTAAAAGTGTTTTTAAAAGTTTTCTTAGAAGTACAATTGAAACTGTATCAGAAGAATCTGAGACTTGAAGTAGTGAGATTAGTAATAAGATAATATTATGCAATAAATAATCCAGGTAAAAAATGGGCCAAAGAGCCAAGGCCATTGCAATGGGATGCAGAGGGGAAGAGTATGAGAAATGTTAAGATGTTGAAAGCCAAGAACTTAATGATTTATTACTCACTGAATTTGAGAAACACATAATTTTGGGTAATGTTTTTATGGCTTAAGTGACTAAGCGGTGCTCTTCCTGAGATAGGAAGTATAAAAGGAGGACTAGAAAGATAAGTTTGGAAGAAGAAATAATGAGTTCAATTCTAGAAGTGTCCAGTTTGCTATTGAAGTATAGAGGTTTCTAGTTCACAATCAGATGTGTCTGATGCTCCTCAGAGAGCGCTGGGCCGCAGATGTAGACCAGTAAGTCACAGGCGCATGGGTATAGATGAAATGGTTGTGATCTTTCAAAAAGTGTGAGGAGTGAGCTGAAAATAGAATACTAGAGGTGACAAAGATAAAGGAGCTGACAAGTAATCTAAGTCACTGAGTATCTGTGGGCCTTAGTTTCTTTGTAAGTGAATCATACATTTTTAAGGTTAAAAGAAATAATGTATAAATGATAATAAAAAATTTAAACTTTATAAACATGCATAATACCATTTTGGAGTCTTCATCAAAAGTATGCCTTTGTGGGAGGGCTGTGCTGGAGTTTGAACTCAGCCCTTCCTACTAAGCTACACCCCCCAGCCCTATTTAAAATTTTTTATTTTGAGACAGGATCCCACTAAGTCATGAAGTTGCCCTGGCCAGGCTCAAACTTACCATCCTCCTGCCTCAGCTTCCCAGAGTTCTGGGATTACATGTGCCACTATGTCCAGCTTAGACTGTGCAGTCTTAAATTTTGTTATTTATTCTATTTCTTTAATAGTAAAAAATAAGATGAGAAATCATTTACTCTGAATTTGGAAAACAGTAATATTTTCATTAAGCTTTTGTGTAACATGAAAAACCATTGTTACAACAATGTTCTGTTTATGCAGGTAGATGGTAAACACAGAAAGAAAAATTCAGTGTTCCAAAGACTTCAAATTGATATTCAACACTTGTGTTTGAGTAAGTTGCATAACTTTCTGTTGCTTTACCATAAATCACAGATGTTTCAATCATGCAGAAAGTTGCTTAGAAATCCAATCATGCAGAACAGGTGCTTCAGAAAGAACAAATTAATCCATTGTCATTAATATAGAACATTATATGTAACAAATTAATGTAAACTGAATTATGATGGAAACCTTAAAAAGGTTTTTTAGTGTTGACTGGAAATGAGCTGTTATATTTAGTTAAGAGTTTAAACATTTTGATAATATGTCCTAAATTGCTTCTTTGTCTTTTTTTTTTTTTTTTTTGGTGAGTACCGGGGGTCAACCTCAGGACCTCACACGCCAGCAGGCGCCCGTGCCGCTGAGCAATATCACTGGCCCCTTTTTTCGTATGTGGGTTCCAGGAGTCGAACTCAGGCCCTCGTGCTTGCCAGGCAGGCGCTTACGCCACTGAGCCATCTCACCGGCCCTTCTTTGTCTTATTTAAACTAATTTTGTGTCTGTTCATACCATGAACTAGCCTTCTTCCTCTAGACAACATGACTTTACCAAAATCATTAAAGAAAATGAAAATGAGATATAATTGTCTGCCTTGCTAATGTATATAAGAAACTTCCTAGAATTTTATACTGTTATCACTATGAAATTCACATTTCATATGCATGTGTGCCTCAGTCATTCTAGTGCTCTTTCCCTACCTTTTTTGTAGTTTATTATTTAAATAGAAAATAATACAAACATATCTCAGCAACATCTTCCATCTACTAATTTTAGCCCAGCATTGAGAAACAACCCAGCACTTATATATAAATCACTGGTTTAAAATTAAAGTTCTAATTCTTTCTCTTAGAAGGCCACATTAAATCTCTTACCCCACAAAAGTGCTAACTTAATTCTTACTTCCTTTTATTTCAGACAAGATTCCTGTGCTAAGAGAAGGAAAACTACCTGTGGTAGGAATTGGGAAACATCTCTGTGGTGTGGCAACAGGTTTGTAAACACACTCATGTTTAAATGCACATATTACGTTAGAGCTTAAATGGCCCCAGCCAGTTTAGTGGTCTTCTTTGAGGAGTTTAGATTTCTATGTTTATAGCTCATCAGTCTTCACTGTAGCACTGACCCCATGTTATATCAAGTACAGGAGTTTCCTGTTTATCCACTCATTTTGACCATTTCATAGGATGAATTAAGAATTTTATGTATAAGTCATACGTTGTATGGGACTATAAGATTTTTTGGCTTATATTTCAATGAAAAAAAAGAAGTTCATTTTACTTGTAGCCTCCCAGTAGACAAGTAGGTAATGATAATATTACTGTAATATATCAACCTCAGATTTTCCTTTAAGATTTTCATGAAGTATGGTTTCAAATCATTTGCTAGAATATAGGTCCTGATGATGCTATAAGGAACAAAGCATTCATCTCAAAATATTACACTTTGAACCTTCAAAGGACTCATCAAAAGTTTATCTTTACCTGCTTTGGGTAGCCTGTGAGGACAATAATAAAGTTTTAATTCTAAATCCTAATATAGTCAGTAATATTTAGCTCTCTAGAAAATCCTCTGTCATATTCTATGCTTAGCCTATATAATTTGATGGACCCTCAACTTCTGAAAAAATAAGTTCATAGCTGGTATCCAAAAGGGAAATGGAAGAGGCAACAGAGAAAGGAAGAACGGGGGCAATGTGACAGCCTTTGTCTGTTTAGATTTGACTGATGCAAATCTGTTAGTTTTGACAGACTTGTTGACTCTGGAATGAATTTTCCTCTTGCCAGTAATATTTCAGCTCCTTATTTTCTTCAGATATTCCCAAATGCTAGCAAACCACTACATGGATTCTCCCTTTTTGCAACTTTAAAGAGATAAGGTTTCCATTTTGGTTAAAAGAGGCAGTAATAAATTTAAACTTAGTGATTATTGAGGACAGAGTGCTACGTGAACTAAATTGCTTTACCTCACAGCTGTGAGATGTTTATCGAGGTCTTTCCTGGGTACTCATAATAAATATTTAACAAAAACTAGGCTGGCAGCTGTAGGTAGATTTCAATATTGCTATATAGGTCTACCAAATGGTGCTCTATCAAATAGAACACTCACAGACATATAATTATCACACAAATAATGGCTATATACAAATTGCTGAAATGGAGTATAGTAACACCTTGGTTCCTGAACACCACTGTTTGCTAACAGTTCATTTCGGGGAAAAAAAAAAAAAAAAAAAAAAAATCACTGGGCAAAATTTGCTTCCGTTGGCAAACTCCGCTTCAGGTGACAAACACATCCAGGGCCTTCTTCTCCACATGGGCATAAGCCAGCCATCTCTCCTTCTCTTCTGTGACACTTCTTTTGCAGTTCTTCCCCTTCACTAGGGCCATTCTTTCTGCTTACTTCCTGGTCACCTTCCCCTACATGTCCTCCAGTATTAATATTCAGACCCATCAGACACGTAATGTGTCTTTCCCCTTCTTTGGTAGGTCTTTGCCAACTTTACTCTTCAGCAACATCAAACCCTGTGTCCTTTCCCATACACCACACTGTCCCTACTATTCTTAGAATTCCATTGTCATCCAAACCAAAAACTAGTCAGTTTCTACTCATCCTTCAGCTCAGTTATCACAACTTTCAGGGAGCCTCTTTAAATAAGATGTGTCTCCTTAGTATTACAGGAGTACCCTCTACCCAACTTTAACTTACTATCTTAACTGTTTAGATAACTGATTCTCCCACTATGCTGTGAATTTTTTGAAAATAGGACATATCCTAATACAATGCTTGGTATATAACAAGAACTCAGTGAATGTTTTAATGAATGAATGAATGAATGATCTTAGCTACCAATTCGTTGTTTCATTGTCGCTTTCTAAGTACGTAGGTTTATTCCTTAAGATCATTATAGAAGCCAAGAATGGTGGCACATGCCTGTAATCCTAGCATTCAGGAGACTGAGGCAGGAGGACTGCCAAGTGTTCAAGGCCAGCCTGAATTACAGAGTGAGATTCTTTCTCAAAAAACAAAAAACAAAAACAAACACAAAAAAATCATTATAAAAAAGGCATTATAAGCCGGGGATATAGCTCAGCGGCACAACACCTGCCTGGCAAGCACGAGGTTGTGAGTTTGATTCCTGGTGCCAAAAAAAAAAAAAAAAGGCATTATAAGAGATTGTTAAAACTCCTTTTTATTTTGAAATAACTTAACCCTTTTAACATTTTTTCTGGTTATTTTCATTTCTGAAAATCATTTACTTAAGTTAAATATGGATAAAACTGTGCCCGAATATTTTTTTTTTTTTTGTGGGTACCGGGGGGTCGACCTCAGGACCTCGTGCGCCAGCAGGCGCCCGTGCCACTGAGCGATATCACCGGCCCCTTTTTCGTATGTGGGATCCGGGAGTCGAACTCGGGCCCTCGCGCTTGCAAGGCAGGCGCTTAAACCGCTGAGCCATCTCACCGGCCCCCGAATATATTTTTTAGAAGCCCAGCGCAGTGTTACACTTGTAGTCCCAGGTACTCTGGAAGCTAAGGCAGGAGGATTGCAAATTTAAGGCTAGCCTGTACAACTTAGTGAGACACCCATCTCAAAATTAAAAAAAAAAAAAAAAAAAAATAGAAGGAAAGAAAGGAAGAAAATAATAGTTTATGAAATAATAGATTAGATATCACTTGCTCCAAATAATATGTTCCCAATAATGTTTGTTGACTTAAATTCATATATTGAATTAAATTTACTAAGGAAATATTCACTTGTGATGTTTTAGGGTAATAAAATTAAAAATATACCTTCATTTTTGATTGCTCAGACACAAAATGTACAATCAGAAAATGTGGGTTTTTATGGTGTATATTTGTAGTCTTTCAAATATTGTCAACAATGTAACAGTTTTCATCATCATCAAAAATCCATTTAAAAAATTTTAAAATGTACTAATTGTTTTCATTCGAATATGAGGCAATACCACTCTGAATTTGTATGTGTTAATCATTACATCCTCAAAGCTTTGCACATAGAAGGCATTCATTAAATACTTGCTGACTGCAGGCGTAAGTGCAGGAAGGTGACTCAACAAAGCCTACTTTCCACATTCTGATGCCCTTTTTTGCAACTTTAGTTCATCAGTATTCGCAGTGAATATCTTACATTTCAAGACTAGTTTCTTGACCTAGTGTAGCATCAATATGCTAAGCAGAATTGTTTTCTTTAATTCATTTGTTTGGGTTTCTTGACTTTAAAACTCCTATGAAATGTAAGTATAGGTAGATGAATGTTTTACAGTTTTGTTTTGTTTTTTTTTGTGGGTATTGGGAGTCAAACTCAGGACCTCGTGCGCCACCAGGCGCCCGTGCTGCTGAGTGATAGCACCGGCCCTTTTTTCGTATGTGGTTCCTGGGAGTCGAACTCAGGACCTTGTGCTTGCCAGGCAGGCACTTACGCTGCTGAGCTATCTCACCGGCCCTGGTTTGTTTTTTTACCACCACCACCACCACCCGCCCCACTGTACCAGGGACTGCACCCAGGGCTCCACACTGAATTAGATACCTAGCCCTTTTTTATTTTTTATTTTGAGACAGGGTCTCACTGAGTCCCTAAGTTACCTAGGCTAGGCTTGAATTTGCAATCCTCCTGTCTCAGCCTCCCAGAATGCTGAGATTATAGGCATGTGCCCCCACACCTGGCCACATGTTTTCTATATAAGTCATTTCCTCAGCCAGGGTAGAAGAAATGAGCGGCAACCCAAGTAGCTGAACATAAATTTTCCAGATTATAGAGAGCTTCAGATAGTTTTACTGGGAAATAGGCTTTATGCAAAATGAATCACTAGAGAAGTTAAGATAGAAAAGAACAAATTTGCACAAAGTTGATTTGTGATACAAAGCTAAGTAGGTCTTTTATTGTTTTTGTTGCTGGGTTTTTAAAAACCATACTGTTTAAGAAATGTAAAAAAAATACTTATTTTTAAAGATGATGTGGCTTGGGGGGGCCACATAATTGTGTTTGCAGATCTTGCATTACGATGTTTGGTTGAAACCTATGCTGCCAGTTATGAGGAAAGGAATGAAGAACCTTTAGCCAAACGCATAAAGAATGATAAAACAGAAAAAGAAATTAACACTTTGACCAAGGAAGGAAGTGAAAAAAATGTCCCAGAGAAGTGGACTCCTGTGGCTGGCATTGTTATTGCACTCTGTTGTCACCACAGGTGTGATTGGAGACATTATGTGGGCAAAGAGTATTTCAGGGCACTAGGCCTTGGAGCACTGGAATTCCACTATTTCCAGCGAATGAGTAGTTGGGCGACTTGTGGGATGCAGAAAACATCGTTGGAATCTTCAGATATTACTATAAAGAGAAAAAATGATCTGAATGATGATAGTGAAGAGCACGATGGTGGAGAATGCAGAATCACAGAAGAGAGCACTGACAGCTTACCTGGGTAAGTGACTGCTTTTATAAAGCACAACACTAAAGGAGAAATATTTTGTTATTGCTGTACGGTGCAGTACTTCCCCTCCCTATCATGGGGAGTTCATTGCAAGACTCCTAGTGGATGGCTGAAGCTGGACAGTACCAAACCTTATGTACAAGCACTGCAGTACCTCCAGACTCAACCTGATAACTGAGACACTGAGTGACTAGTGGGCGGGTACTGCGTACAGCGTGGCTATGCTAGACAAAGAGATGGGTAACGTCCCTGGTGGGAGGAAGTGGGCTGACTCAAGATTTCATCGTGCTACTCATAACAGCACTAATTTAAAATGCCTGAATTGTTTATTTGGGTAATTTTCTATGTAATATTTTCAGAACACAACCTCAGTCACCTAAACCCACAAAAAAGTAAAACCATTAATAAGAGGGGGCTACTTTCTTTTTCGATGACCATTATAACAATTTATTCATAAATACACATTCTCCAATGTAATTTTAGAGTGAGTTAGAATACATTTTTATTTTGATCCTAAAATATGTCTTACAAGCATGGGATATAGCATACTTAACAGCTTCTTAATAAGTAAAAGTGACTAAAATAATTTTTATAAGCCTTTATAAAATTTTAATAATTTTTTGTACGTTTATTCAACTTAGGCTTCTTACTGTTGAAGAAAAGAAGAAAATAGGACATCTTTGCAAACTGCTGATTGATCAAGGCCGAATCCAATATTTAGAGCAGAAGGGATTTAATCCTGCTTTACAGTACTATACAGACCCTTTGGTGTCTTTGGAAAATGTATTATTAACTGCTTTACCAATTCATTCTTCATCACCGGAAACAACTGCTTAATGGAAAAGAAATTTGAATATCATCTGTCTTCCACCAAAAATACCTTTTTAAATTATATTTTTATATTCACAAAAATATAATTTGAATAGCAGATCTGTAAAATTACTGTGGCCTCATTCATCTGTGGCAGTAGTTTTGCTTTTCACTTGAGAAATCCAGAGTATTAACCAAATTCTGAAAATCCTCTTCAGCAGGGCATTTTGAATTATATTATCCATCAGTATTTATACAGGTTGGTTAAGTAGCCGAACACTTGACTTGGTCATCTGAAACACATAACACATCAACATGTAATTGACATATTAATTTTATATTTACCTTAATTGGGGAGATTTATTTCCTTTGGTTTTATTTAATACTTTTTATATCTCAAGTTCAAGATGTAATAATCAGTTGTCAGTTTGTAACAAGGGCCAGTCAGAATTTAGCATATGTGTGGATTTTTTTTTTTCTATACAGATCTGGAGCCAGGAATGATGGCACACACCTGTAATCCAAGCTCTTGGGAGGCTCAAGCAGGTATATCATGAGTTCAGTGTCAGGTCAGGCTACATAGTGCGACCCTGTCTCACAAAACCACAAATAAATAAACAAGTAGAAACCCACAGATCTGGAAAGGATGTTCACAATCACCTTCTGGCTTCCAGAGCCCTGAATGTATTTATATACTACCAGAATTTGTCCATGACAAACACCAACACTGAAGAAATGTTTTCAAGAAGAAAAATCACTTCATTTTTTGTTGAATTATTATAGGACTTTAAAAAGATATTTATAAGCATAAATCACACAGTAAATTTGAAATTTGTAAATAGCTTCTAAGTTATACACACACACACACACATATATAATTTATCAGGCTATTTCTTACATATATAATACAAACAATAAGTACGTTCTCTCCTGTTTGGAAAAATAACTTGGAATAAGGTGGAAATTTAAAAGATGAAACCAAAAACCTTGTCACATTTAGGCCTTATTTAACTGATGAATGGTTTCTATGCACAAGCAAATATTAAACCAAACATATGGTAGGACTGTTACTCTCTTCCACATCTTATCCTTGATTTGTTTCTGCATTTATGTGTAAAAATTGTCTTAATTGTCAAAACATATGCCAAGATAAAGATCCAGAATTCTTAATTTCAAATATTATAATGATATTCTAAGATAACTATTTTTATCCTGTAGGTCTATGATTATATGAATTGTAAATAAGAAGCCTAGTCCATTTTTAATTCCTGATCTTTCTACTTTAATTTAATCTCATGTGTTTTGTCAGTCTGCCTAGGTTCAAATCCCAACCCTATCACCTCTCAATGGGTGACCATGGGCAAACTACTTATCTCTTTGTGCCTCGATTTTCTCCTCTTAAAAAGGGGATGATGATGATGACAATGTGGTGATAATAAAACCTACCTCACAAGGTTGTTGTGTGCATCAAATGAGGAAACACAAGTAAAATGCTTAGAATCATTCCAAGCACAAAGTCAATAATAAATACTAACTAGAAGTAGTAATGCATGCATCTATTTTTAATAACATAATAGGCAGGCTTTTGTTTTATTATCTCTTTAAGTTGTTAACTTTTTCCTCTTGTTATGTCTTATGTCAAATATTATTAAAATAAGGTAATTTGATTATTTTTAAGTTACCCATATTACCTAATCTAGAGAACATAAACGAAAATGATACATCATTCAATAATTAACCTCATTTTATTGTCAGAAATGCTCATTTGTGTCATAAAATTTATTTTGTATCATTCAACAATTTATGCCCAGAAATAAAAGATATTCTACAAGAAGTATAATCTCAGTTATGTTTCATGAGGCATTCATATACATAAAAGGATTATACTGATTCAGTTTTCTGATACTGAGTACTTTATAGGAAAATAAACTTATCCTAGAACATTCTAGCTTTAGGTCAAGATTACTGTTTTTCCCAGCCTTGTTTTTTCTCACATGGCATGAGAAAGTGACCAGGTGGGGCATACAGGTTCAGCAAACCCCCTTCTTGAAGGTCATATTTATCTATACCAGTGATGGCGAACCTATTAGAGTTTTCAGTGATAGTAAACAGCCCACTGTGGCACGGTTGCCATAGGTTTGTCATTACTGATTTATACAGTGACCGTATCCTGCATGTCCACAAGTGCATCAAACTTACTGTTAAACGAGCTCATCCTCTGCTTCTACCACCTGATTCTGCCCACCAAACCAGCTTCTTCCCCATCTCTGCACCACTGTCCATTCAGCTGCCCTCTGCTCCTCTGACCTACTCCCTCTTCTCATCTTCATTCAATTATCGGTTCTGCCTATTTGTCTCTTATATATTTATCGTCTGTTTCCAGAATTAGGCCCCAGACTATTAGAACTTTTTTTCCCTGTGTTCTCCCAGTCTGTCCTCTGTGCTTCTGTGACCTTGCCACAGTAGAATTAATCATTACTTCCTAAACTGGACTTCGGCATATACCGATTTCAGTCACTTGGTCTCATAACTTAGATTTTTAAATATGTCACTGGATATTGGCAAAATGATTTTCTAGTGGAAAAACTGACTGTACTCATTTTAAAAAGTATTTGTTGCTTTGAATTGAACTAAGGTCTACCTTGTCAATCAAAAACTTTACATTTTAGTGATTGATAGCCATGATTTCTATTATACTTCCCATTGCTTTTATGAGCAGAATTGTGCTCTTTGTCCTGTTCTCCTAATCATGGTCTAATTTAAGGCTTTCTTAATTAAAAAAAAAAATTTTTTTAGGTGGGTGTGGTAGTGCAGACCTATAAACTCAGATGCTCGGGAGGCTGAGGTAGGTAGGAGGATCACAAGTTCAACCAGCCTGACCAATTTAGTGAGACCTGTTTCAAAATACAAAAAGGGCTGGAGATGTAACTCAGTGCAAAGACCCTGGGTTCAATCCTGTGTACTGAAAAAAATAATGAAATTAGACTAACTCATTGAAATCTGTGTATCAAAACTTCATATTCTGTGGGATATAGCTCAGTAGTAGAATGCTTGGCTAGTATGTCTGACGGTCTGGTTTGATCCCCAGCACTGCAAAAATAAAAACTAAATAACAAAAAACCTTTCTCTTAATATCTTTCATTCCTAAGTAAAATGGTTTTTTGATACTTAATAGAAAAAAGAGGGAACAGCAGAGATCCGTTCATACTCAAACTGACACGTATGACAAGCTGCTAGCCTGAGGTAATGAAGCTGTTAAGAATCCTGTCTTCAAGCTGGGTGTGGTGGTGTGCACCAAAATTCCACTACTCAGGAGGCTGAGGCAGGAGAATTGCCATGAGTTCAAGGCCAGCCTGGGCTACGTAGTGAGACCCTGTCTCAAAGAACAAACAAAACAACGTAGAGTTAAGTCTTCATTCCTTTGGTTGAACTTGAAGTGCTTGGCCAAGGAATTATTTCCTGATTCCACTTGAAAGATTTTTAAAATCTTCACAACCTCTCTTCAAGCCCTTATCCGAATTATTAACAGAGTTGAAATTAACTTTTTTTCTCCCACAGTATTGGCCAAAAGACCAGAATTTTATAGAAAAAGCAAGATAGAAATCAATAAAGGAATGAATAAGATAGAAGTCAATTATATATGCACTCCTCTAACCCCCATAAGAAAGATTTAATCTGTATTAGATACAAATCTTATACCTGCTCTTCTCCGGGACTCCTGGATGTATATGTGCATAAACTGAAGGCCATATAATTCCCGTTCCTCCTCTTCATCTGCACTGTCACTGAAAGGAAGTGTTACTTCTAATTTCAGTGGGTTGTCTCTAAAGTTGATGAACCTAGCAGCCCACACACACACAAAACAAAAAACAAAACAATTTTATAGTATACATTTCCCTAGATAAAGGTTAAATGATAATATACTAAATTGCTGCTTTTTAAACTGATTTCAATAACTGAACATCTTGGTGAGCTGTGATACATCCCAAGAATCTTTCTTTCTTTCCTAGAAGAAAAAAATATTAACCGTAGACAACTTACTTTCAAAGATTATAAATATAGCAACTATTAGTTCATAGCATACATTTGATAGTTGATAGGTAAACTTTTAAGAGTAATTTTAATGCATCTTAAATATACAATTAATGCTATGAATTTAGTTGCTGCTTGTATGTGTCTTATTTATCATTATGTCTTCACCATTCAGTACATGACTAATAGTTGCTGACTAAATGAAGGCCAAGAAGTGATGCTGCGTAAATGAACGAATGAATGATTTTGTTGTGGAAGTTTTGGTGTGTATTCTCTTATTCTCACTGTCAGCAAATTAGATCTTGGAAAGGAAACACTCAATGGAGTTCTGATAGTAATTAGTAAATAATTATACTATCGGTTATGTAATAGCCTAGGTCCATTTGTAGTTACTTCGGAGGTAAATAGTTGTGTTTATCTTTTTAGTTTTTATTTTGCTAATAAGGTGTGTTAGAAGTATAAAGAGAATTTTCATGAAAATGTTATGAAGACATTTCTTAAAGCTGATAAATCTCAGTATTGTCTTAGTTTCAAGTTTCTTAAATAGTTGAGAACAGATTATATGAATACTATTTATCAAATTATACAGATTCTACTGGGCATGGTGGTGCCTGCCTGTAATACTGGCACTCTGGCAGGCAGAGGCAGGAGGATCAAAAGTTCAAGCCCAGACTGGCCAACTTAGCAAGACCTTGTCTCAAAATAAAAAATTGATGAGAGGGCTGGGGTACATCCTTGGGTTCAAGCCCCAGTACTGAAAAAAAAATGCGTGTGTGTGTATAGAATCCAACACTGAGAATGTTTTAAAAATATAAACATTCACAATATATATAAATCTATAATATAAATAGAAATAATATCAAATTTATTAATAACAATTTTTCCACATTACTTTGTTCTGTGGCCTGAAAGAACAGGTCAGTTTTAGATCTACAGCTTTTTACCTCAGATTTGCCATTTCCTCCATGCATACTGGAATATCTTGCAGTTTATTGTTACTGAGAACAAGAGTACCCAGATTTTTCATATTGCTGATTGTTTCTGGCAAGCATGTTATTTCATTCCGTTGTAGCCACAATGTATGTAGACTCTGCATTCTGAAGAATTAGATGTTTATGCAGTTAGTCAAATATAAATATATGCAAGAATGTTCAACATCACTGGTCATTTGAGAGATGCAAATTAAAACAACACTGAGATTCCATCTTACCCCAGAAGAATGGCAGTCATCAAGAAATCAACCAATAACAAATGCTGGAGGGGTTGTGGGGGAAAAGGAACCCTTCTCCACTGTTGGTGGGAGTGTAGACTGCTGCAACCACTGCGGAAATCAGTGTGGAGATTCCTCAAAAAACTAGGATTAGAGGTCCCGTTCCACCCAACTATTCCCTTTCTGGGTATCTTCCCAGAAGAATTAAAAACATCATACCACAGCAATATATGGGCACCCATGTTTCTAGCAGCACAATTTGTAATAGCTAAATCTTGGAAACAACCCAAATTCCCATCAACCAAGGAATGGATAAAAAAGATGTGGTATTATAGTGGAGTACTACTCAACCATAAAGAAGGATAAACTTGAGACTTTTACAGGTAAATGGATGCAACTTGAGACGATCCTCAGTGAAATAAATCAGACTCACATGTGTAAACGTCATATTGTATCCTTCGTGTGGGAAATTGAAAGTGTAAATAAGGTCTAAAATGTACAATAGATATTGTGAAATGGGAAGAAATTGTTCAAAAGGAAAAAGGAACTGGTATGGGTGAAAGGTGAAAGGACAGTAGGGAAAAGGGAAAAAATGCAAGTCAGTTATACTATTAGTGTTTCTTAGTTCATTAAAAAGGAATGTTTGTGCTACTATCGATTGGAGAAATTTTTATGCCCATATCTTTTTTTTTTTTTTTTTTTTGGTACCGGGAATTGAACTCATGACCTCATGCTTGCCAGGCAGGCACTGTACCACTGAGCTACATCACCAGTCCTTATGCCCATATCTTGTACCCTAAGCAACTACTTTAAAGATAACAACATGTAATGTATTAACTATTGTTATTCTCCTATTATTTTGTTATGAAATTTTGTTTTACCTTTTTCCCATAAAAAAAAACCAAATATAACTTGAAAAGCTGAATTCTTATTACCTTAAAAATCAGATGTCATCTTACAGTATCTCATTTAGCAAATATACTTATTGAATTAATTGAGTACATTACCTGGTTACTAGGGAAACTCTATCAGGGAGTTAATCTCTACAACATAGTACTCATATCCTGTGGCGGTAGAAATGAAATCAACAACTTTTAGAATTCTTCACTTTTCTCACAGTTTGCTTAAAGAATAATGAATGTAATCTAATCTGAGTCTTGTAAGAATAATCAGAAATTATTACTATGCCGACTAGGTGTGGTGACATAGGCCTGTAATCCCAGCCCTCTGGGAGGCTGAGGCAGGAGGATCACAAGTTCAAATCCAGTGTGGGTAATTTAGCAACTCAATTTTAAGAAGGGGTGGGGATGTAGCTCAGTGTGAAGGCCCTGGGCTCAATTTACGGTGCAGAGAGGGATGGGAGTGGAGGGGTCCAGAGAAATCATTACAGTGCCCATTAAGATCAAGGCAGGACACATACTGGTTAACAGCATGAACTCGGGCCAGGATGCCAAGTTCAAATCCTAACTAGTTAAATGCCTATTAATTGGCCTTGGGCAGTCCTTTCTCAAGTGCACAGAAATGGCTGGCATGCACAAAGCGATGTTGTTATTGTTGTGACATATTCTTGTTAATGTCTTGAAGTCAGCCCGTGTTTCCACTCCCTAGGCCTTTTTTACTTATTTGGAATAAATGAAAACGTTCTGTTGAAACACAGCATACTTCAAACTGTATGGATCCACTCTAGTTGATTATGCTCAGGATCCTTTTTGTCTTGTTTAGTTCGTTATTTCTTTTTTGTCATGATGGCTTTAAGCTGTTTGTCAGTAGCATAAAAAGCTATTTATTTTACCTGTCTATAGTGTCGGGAAGCTGTTCAAGTCTGTTGCTTCCCATGTCCAGCCACTCAAGGGCAGGCATGTTCAACACAGCAAGAGGGATTGTAGGAAAGTGGTTCATACTCAGATCAAGGTGAGTAAGTTTTAAGAGATTGCTGAGCTGAGGAGGAAAGCAAGGTTTTTCAAAATAAATTTGTACAATGTAAACTACTAAAAGACTCACATTGATATAGGAGATATTTCATATCAAAGAATGTTCACATGACACTCGGGCTTTAAACATAGTAGTCCACAACAAATTAAATATAAAAATAAATCTGAAAAGCTTCCAATAAAATGAAAAACTGACAGAAGTTGTATCTGGTTGGAGCTCAAGATGTTCATGCAGAGCACATGCTTAGCATATGTCAGGCCCTGGGTTCAGTCCCTAGCACTGCTCCTGCAAAAAAGGGGTATAAAGAAATTGCATCTAGGGGCCGGTGAGATGGCTCAGTGGCTTAAGCGCCTGCCCGGCAAGCGCGAGGGCCCGAGTTCGACTCCCGGAACCCACATACGAAAAAGGGGCCGGTGATATCGCTCAGTGGCACGGGCGCCTGCTGGCGTGCGAGGTCCTGAGGTCGACCCCCCGGTACCCACAAAAAAAAAAAAAAAAAAAAAAAAAAAAAAAAGAAATTGCATCTATTCAAATGAAATTCGTCTTCCAAACTAAGCAAGTTCACGAGCTAATAGGACCTGTGCAGGTGGCAAAACTTTTTTTCTTTGATTACCTTTCATCTAGCAGTTGAGAATTTTACTTCATAAAATTTAATCTTCATAATAGTCATTATCTTTCCTGAAATTCATGCCTGACAATTTATGTACATTATCTCAAACACTGAATTTAATGCTTGGTAATTCTATTTTTAAATGAAATAAGTAATTAAAAATCATTCAGAATAAAATACACACCAGGGTGGTCAGTTTGAGAACAAAAATGTCAACTGGGCACAGTGGTGCACGCCTGCAACCTCCCCACTCTGGGAGGATTACGAGTTCAAGTGCGTCTTGGGCAACTTAGCAATTTAGTGAGACCCTTGCTCAAAATAATTTTATTTTATTTTATTTATTTTTTTTTTATGTGGGTACCGGGAGTCGACCTCAGGACCTCGCTCTTGCTGGGCAGGCACTTATGCTGCTGAGCTATCTCACCGGACCCAAAATAGTTTTAAAACTAAAGGACTGGGGAGGTAGCTCAGTGCAGAGGTCTTGGGTTTAATCGTCAGTACCACAAAAAAACAACAATAAGACATATATTGAAGTGACTGTACCCACTGTATGCTCCTAGTTTCTTCTTAGAGACAGTGCCTTTCCTGAATGCGTCTACCATTGCTATGTGTGTTTTTTATGTTTTTATTACTATACATAAATGTTTTCTATGTGTTTCTATATATAATTATTGTATTTTCATAAAATTTAGCACTTTATGTTTTTTAATTTAAGGAGTATGATACTATACTTATCTTTCACTTGTGTTTTTATCTTATCAGTTTTAAATATATTAATACTGATGCATATTGATGTAGTTTATTCATTTAAATATATCTCTTTGGTTGTCTATGTTCCCCACCTTGTCTGAGAAAACTACATGAGTGATCCACCCTTGTACCTTAAGTAAATTAGAATTCTGACATCAACTGTACAAAGGGAGAGTCATTATTGCCACTTTATGGATACAATGGCTCAGACAAGTCATGAAACTAACAATGATAGAGCTTTTTTTTTTTTTTTTTTTTTTTTTTTTTTTGAGACAAGGTCTCACTATGTAGTTCAGGCTGGCCTTGAACTCACAATTTAGTCCAGGCTGAGCTCAAACTCGCAGCAATCCTCCTGCCTCAGCCTTCTAAGAGCTGGGATGCACCATCATACCTGGCTTGTGAACTCGAGTTTTGTGTGCCTAATGCCACAGAATTTCTTTCCTACTTCTACATCCTGGTGCAAGTTTCAGGGTATGAAAATTTAGTGAATTTTTACCAAAAATCCAAAGCAAACAAAACAAAAGCTATGCATTTGGCTAGGAAGATGCTAATATTTCATTTCCATCTCATAGCATGTTTGGATTCTTCCTGCAACATAAGCACCACACACACACACACACACACACACACAAATACAATAAATAGTACAAAAACGCTGCAGGGTTCTGTCTAGCAGTTGATGCTGTTTCTCCAGCTTTGGAATTCAAATCATAAATAAACCTTCTGCAAAATCTCCCAAATAGATTCTTGAAATTTTCAAATGGTTCAAAACAGAGTATAAAAAGATTGCTTTTACATTGTATATATATATTTGTGTGTATCTAGTGTGTACAATTAATGTCTGACAGATGAGTCTCCAACTGCAGGCCTCTTGGTAGTACTAGAATGTTTTGATTTTGGAAAATTGAAAAGATAATAAAGCAATTATAACAGTCCTAATTTTGTTCATGTCAGAACTGAGATCTAGGGCCGGTGAGACGGCTCAGCGGCTTAAGCGCCTGCCTTGCAAGCGCGAGGGCCCGAGTTCGACTCCCGGAACCCACATACGAAAAAGGGGCCGGTGATATCGCTCAGCGGCACGGGTGCCTGTTGGCGCGTGAGGTCCTGAGGTCGTCCCCCCGGTACCCACAAAAAAAAAAAAAAAAGAACTGAGATCTAGTTATGTGTCCAAGGCCACATAGCTACTTAGAGGCTACACTTTGGAAATTAAACCATCTCAGGCTGAAGGTCTTTGTTCAATATTTCTTCCAGTGTAACTTGTCACCAAGTGAATAAACTAAGCTAAAGATTGATTAAGGCATGCACAAAGTCACATAACTTGTTAGTGACAGAGCCAGTCCTAGAAACAAAATAACAAGATTTAGAAAAATATGTATATATTTATTAGCCTCTATGAGAAAAATTCTGTGTGATTTTTCTCGTTATATGTTTCATTAAATGTAACTATTATATAATGAAATATATATCCATGTTTGATTTGCAAGAGCAACTATTATTCGTGATATGTTCACTGGTTTTGGAGACAAAAGGCTGATATGCTCCTAAAGAAAATTAGCTAAAGGGAATAGTTTTTATTTTGAATTTTATTAACTTTTATCTTGTAAACTTAAGGCAAAACACGATGAAAGGAAATTTCCTTTGCTGATTCTAATAACATTATATATGTTTGAAAAGTAATGTAGAAGTGTTTATTTTTATATGATCAATTTGGTTTAGCCAATGGCATCATACCAAAACAAAGTTTAAAGGCTAATTGCATTGCCTCACTTTTACTTGATAGTTTAGGAAGCTAGCTAGAAACATTTCCTACGTTCACATTTACACTTCTCTGTCTCTAAAATTGGTCACTCTATCACTACATTGTGGCTTTATAATAATTATTCACTCATTAAAGTCAAATATTTAATAAATAATCACTACAACCTTGACTTGCCCTCAATTCTGGGAATTTAATAAATAAAACTCTCATTCTGGCCTCCAAGATGACAGTTAACAAATGATGTCAAGGCTGTGGCAATAATAGAAGTATCATTTATGTAAAATAGATCTTTAATTAAAATCCAACTTTATAATAATAGGAAATGATTTTCTTTTTTTAGGAACTGGGAATCGAACTCAGGACCTCATGCTTGCCGGGCAGGTGCCATGCCACTGAGCTATATCCCCGGCCCAGGAAATGATTTTCAACAAATATTTTTTTTTGAAATAAAATGTATAACATTTCCTTATTAGTCTTATTTTTAAACAATCACACAATTGAGAAATAAACTTCTAGTTAGATCTTTCTGACCTCTTGTGGAAGATCACATATATCTCTGTTAACAGCCAGGTCTAGTTTCTCCAAGCTGGCACAATTACTTAGCTCCTTGGGGACAGTCTTGATTTTGTTGTAGCTAAGAACTAGTTCCTGAAGTTTAGTGAGCAGTCCTACAAAAAAAAAAAAATAATAACACACAATAGAAAGCAGTTTCAAGTTATTAAGTATTACAGCATTAATGATTTGTATATTGACAAATTCGTAGTTCTTACATTCTTCTCTTTTCCCAGTCTCCTGTTCCTTCCTTGAACAAGAGATGGGTTTATCAGTGCCATGGGAGACAGAGTAATTTTATTTTGTGTTAGCCACACCACATACTGGCCAGAAGAGTAGCTCAGTAGTGGGGCATTTTCTTAGCATGCAGAAAGCCCTGAGTTGAAAACCCAGCACAACAAACAAAACAAAAACTACTCTACAGTTTTCCATGTGGGGACATTTTCCCCCTGTTCAATGAACCTTTCTATTTTTCTTTATTGTGTTCAACCTATCTTTTTTTTTTTTTTTTGTGGGTACCAGGGGTCAACCTCAGGACCTCGCGTGCCAGCGGGTGCCAGTGCCGCTGAGCGATATCACCAGCCCTTTTTTCATATGTGGGTACTGGGAGTCAAACTCAGGACCTTGCACTTGCTAGGCAGGCACTTATGCCACTGAGCCATCTCACCAGCCCCTGTTCAACCTATCTTAACTCAGTTAAGTGGAATAACTAAACCAGCAATACTGCTTCCAAAATCTACAGAACAAGGTTTCCTATGTAAATTCTCACATGTTAAAATCTCATCTTGAATCACTTCAGTAAATCTAGAAACTTGGATTCCCTGGAAGCTTCAATTTAGATTAAATATTTAAATTTGGCTCAAGATTCAGGGATATAGGGCCAAGGATATAGCTCACTGGCGCTGTGCCTGCCTGGCAAGTGCGAGGTCATGAGTTCGATTCCCTGTGCCCCCCCGCAAAAAAAGGGATTCAGGGATATAGAAAGATGAGATCTTTAATCCATGCATCAAAAAATCAATATAAAGCCCCTCTGAACCTGACATGCTTATGATCCCAGCTACTCAGGAGCCTGTTCTCCTCCCTCCCCAAAAAGCACATCTGAAGGTAAATAGAACAGCGCAGGAATAAAATCAATCTTCTTTACCAATTCCTGGAGGTATCTCTGAAATAGTGTTTCGAGATAAATCCAACACAATGAGGTTCTGGAATCTTCCAATGAATTCAGGAATTTTCAACAAACCAGTTCTATGCAGTTGCCATTCCTGAAGCTGATTCAATTTCAGTAAGGAAGAAGGAAGAGTCTAAAAGAAATTACAGAGTTACTATATTACTTAAATGATCTTAGTCCCATGCCACACTGAAGTATGATATTTGATTTGTAAAAGAATTTTGGAATAAATTTTCCTTAACATGTTAATTTTCCAACTACTTTGTGTTGCTTCTCAATTACAAGACCTTCACTCTTTTTTCTTTTTCTTTTCTGTTCTTTTTTTTTTTTGACACAGGATTTTTTCCCCCTTTTTTTCTCATTTTTTTTACTTTTCCCTTCTTTCCTCTCCCTTGTTCCCCCCTCCATTTGAACATTTTCTTCTCATTTCCCAATATCTATTATACATTTTGGTACTTATTTACACTTTCGTTTTCTCACACCAGAGAAACAATATAGTATTTATATGTGTCTTATTTCACTTGAGAGTATGGACTCAAGGTGCATCCATTTTCCTAGAAATGTTGAGGCAGGATCTTGCAATGTATTTCAGACTGGTCTTGAACTCACTATGTAGCCCAGGTTGGCCTTGAACTCATAGCAATCCTCCTGTTTCAGCCTCCCTGTGCTAGGATTACAGGCGTGTGCCACCACACCTGGCTTCTTTTTTCTTTTTTAAACTTTAAACCCTAATCAGAATAAACAAAAATACCATACTTTTTTTTTTTTTTGTGGGTACCAGGGGTCGACCTCAGGACCTTGCACGCCAGCAGGCGCCCGTGCTGCTGAGCGATATCACCGGCCCTTTATTCATATATGGGAACCAGGAGTCGAACTCAGGACCTCACGCTTGCCAGGCAGGCGCTTATGCCGCTGAGCTATCTCACTGGCCTCCATATTTTGGTTCATAATGCACACACATAGATGTCTGTCCTAAAGATTCTGTTCTCCTAGGCTTCCCTGGAATACATATGGTATTGAAAACAAGAATATACAAAAAATTATCTTAATTGGTGATACAAACCTTTCTTCTATGACAGGCAGCTAAGTTAGAAACAAATACATACTACAGTAGTCAGAGAGGGACTGGGCTCTCAAGGAAGTCAGCAAAAAAATTAATTAAGTAAATAAAGACATAGAATTGTGGCTGGAGGAGCACCTGAAGAAGGCCAGGCCCAAGATAAAAGACACAATGGCCAAGCCTACATGCCTCCCTAAGGGATAAACAGTAACTTGGAATTATACTGTAATTAGCACCACCTAGACCATTAAGTCCAGACAGGCATCAGTCGAAGAGGTGAGGGACCAGAGCATCCGGACCCATCCCTTCCCCAAACACCTTTGTTCTTTCCATGGACCCTTGCTACATGACCTGTTCCCCTACTGGTCATCTTCAAAATGACTCTTCCATCTTCCCTGGTGACTTTTTCTTTTAGCTAAGAACAGAGTATACCTATTATTAGCTAAGCGGCTATACTTGTAATCTTATAGGTAATTGTAGTTTGACCCATGTTGTACCCACATTGTGACTTTGCTGTATGAATTACCCCATTCAGGGCCCCTCCTGGAAATCCAGGAGCTGTTCTCCTTATTTCCAATAAAACTCTCCTAACTTCTTCTTTTGGTTGTCAACTTCATTCCTTGATGTTGTGGGACCACAAACTCAACACAGTTGACATCTAACAAGTTGGAAGTTAATATTCCCCTGTATCACTTCTATTACTATTTTGAAGTATTTTATAAGAGACTTTTTAAAGAGTTTTTTTTTAAGTTGGGGATTTTAAGAGTTTCAACTATTTTTAACTCTATTCTAACATCATTTCTCTTTCAGTGTAAAATAGGAGAAAATAAATGAACTAACCACCTAGATAAATATATGTACAGTATATGCATGAGAACAAACACTGACCCAAAGGCTAGAAACCTTTGTAAAAATTAGAGTATACCTAATGTAATTAAGCAACTGTGTGTGTGAGTGTATGTAAAGAGAGCAAATGAGTATGAATCACAAGGTACACCTAATTAAAAAGATTTCCATTTTATGAATTTTTTTTTTTTGGTACCAGGAATCGAACTCAGAGCCTCATGCTTGCCAGCCAGGCGCTGTGCCACTAAGCCACTGAGCTACATCCCTGGCTTTTTTTTTTTTGTGGGTACCAGGGGTCGACCTCAGGACCTTGCGTGCCAGCAGGCGCCCGTGCCGCTGAGTGATATCACCGGCCCCTTTTTCGTATGTGGCTTCCGGGAGTCGAACTCGGGCCCTCGCGCTTGCAAGGCAGGCGCTTACGCGCTGAGCCATCTCACCGGCCCTATCCCTGGCTTTTTAATGAAGTTTTTTTTTTTTTTTTGTGGGTACCGGGGGTCGACCTCAGGACCTCGCGCGCCAGCAGGCGCCCGTGCCGCTGAGCGATATCACCGGCCCCTTTTTCGTATGTGGGTTCCGGGAGTCGGACTCTGGCCCTTGCGCTTGCCAGGCAGGCGCCTACACCCCTGAGCCATCTCACCGGCCCTTTAATGAAGTTTTAATTAAGCATTTCTTTGAAAAAGGTATATGATTTTCATTAGGCAGATGATCATTTGTTATGGAAAGAGAAAATGCTTATTATAAATATTAGGAAAAGAAATAACACAAATGACTTAAGGTTAGGGTTGAAGCAAATTGAATTTCTACAAAAAGGTTGTGAAGTCGTGTTTCTTTTCTGTTGTTCATGTTGCCGGAAACCATTTGGTGCATTATTAAAATGAGAATCTCTATTTCGGTCTTATGGTCTCACAATCATTCTGTCCACTCTCTCACCAAATGCAAAAGGTGGAAAATCGAATATTCTATAAAGTTTACCTTCCATTCTTCTTTCTCTATCTTCAAAATGACTCTTCCATCTTCCTTGGTGACTTTTTCTTTTAGCTTAGTTAAACTTACTCGTTCTTCCCAGATCCGCACTAGCCTAAGACACCAGGAAATCATTTTAATTCAGAGAATGATGTGGATAGTATTCACTTTTTTGTAAAAAAAACAAAACCATCAAAAATAACCAGTGAGCCAGTGGTATCTGGAAATCAGATTAGACAGTGATGGCGAACCTGTTAGAGACTCAGTGCTCAAACTGCAACCCAAAACCCACCGATTTATCACGAAGAGCCAACACTGCCCATGTGTGCACTGTTATGCTCTGCCGCTGCAGCGATCCTGGGGTGACTTGGCTCCCCTAGTTTTTAAAGTGTGTTTTGGTACTGGGGATTGATTCCAGAGCCTTACATATGGTAAGTACATGCCCTTCCACTGAGCTCTACCCCCACTGCTAAGTTTTTGAGAAGTATTTAATTCTCCACAGATTTTATTTAGAATAGCTTTGAGATGTAATTCATGTGACATAAAATTCATCTTTATAAAGTGTACAATTCAATGGTTTTTAGTATATTTACAGCATTATGCAACCATCACCACTAATTCCAAAGTATTTTCTCATTCAAAAGAAGATCCTCCAGTGATTGCTTTGGCAGCATATATACTAAGATCAGAATATTCAGAGAAGGTTAGCATGGCCCCTGTGCAAGGTTGACATGCTAATTTGTGAAGCATCCCCTGAAAAAAAAGATAGCCCTGCATACCCATTAGCAGTCACTTACCAGCCCCTTTCCCTACCCCTGGCAATCACTAATCTACATTTTATGTCTATGAATTTGCCTATTCTGCCCATTCCATATAAATGGGATCATACAATATGTGTTCCTTTGTGTCTGGCTTCTTTCCCTTAGTACAACTTTAAATCAAAATTCACCCATGGCATAGTGTGTATCAGTACTTAATTTCTTTTTCTAGAATGATTCTACTGTATGGGTCTGCCACAAGTGTTTGTTCATTAGTTGATGAACATCTGGATAATTCTGCTTTTCGGCTATTACGAGTAATGCAGCTATGAACATTTGTGTACATGTTTTTGTGTTAACTGCTAAGTAAAAATTATAGGTCATTGCTATGACAAAGCTCCTGCACCAAGCCTCAACAAACCAGACTAAACATCAGACTAAAGTCATCATGCTAAGATTCCACTTCATCAAACAGAAACTAAATTGTTATTCAACCTTCCCAAGAAATCGTGAGAGAGAGACTCTCATCAAGTTTCCTATATGGGGCAGTTTCAGTTAGCATGGTAATGAAGTTCTCTCTGCCTCAATCTTTACAGAAAAAAAAGGTAACTGGAAGTAACCTGATGTTAACCAGTCAGTTATTTTTCTATTGTTCTTTCTCTTGGTCTATGCCTGGCAGAGAAAGTAGCTTTGAAATGACCACTGTGACTCTTGTTCTTTGTTTCTGCTTTTTTCAGTAACCTTTTCTAGGTCAGGTCATCAGAGAATGTATTCTATTTTATGGAAAAAAGTGCTACCTGATTCTAGAATCACAAATAAAGCCAATTAAGGTTTTTAAACTAAATTGTTGTGATTTTGTCCTTTGACAGATTATATGACTTCTTTTCTTTTTGGTACACTCTTTGGAGTAGAGTTGCTGGGTCATATGATAATTTTATGTTCACCTTTTTTTACCTTGATATGGCTTAAGTGACTCCATTTTCTTTCTAGACTCCATTTTGTCTTCACTTAATCCGAGATGAATTCACTCCCTCCCTGTTAGATACTAAGGCACTAACCCATAGATGAACTCACTCCTCAGACCCCCTCCCAGTTAACCATAAAACCCATAAAAGGAGGAAACAAACAGTTACAGCAAACAATGGTCAGGTTGACCATTGACCACATCCTGTGTGACAAACAGACCAGATGTTTGGAGAGGGTCTTGGGATATTCTTACACAAATTCCAGAAGATGATGTGGTTGCTATGGTAGCAGGGAAATTTATGGGGAGCTTGTAATGTATAAAAACCCCTAAAAACAAAGACTGGGTGTTGGTGCCTCAGTTTCTTACTGACCACCATCCGCTGGCTAAAATAAATCTTTCTTGAACCCGTGCTCGGCCTCTGTGACTCTTGCAATTTTGCCGTAACATTTTGGAGGCCCCAGCGGGATGCCTCACAGGAAGGTCCTTATTTGAGGGGGCCCCATGCCTCCTCTCCTGGTGGTCGATCCTCCGGTGGCAGGGCACCCCCGCTGATTTCAACTGGCCACCTGAGACGACTGTAGGGCAGGATGCCGCGGCTATGAGACGTAACCACTGAGCCCGCTTCCCGACCAAGGCAAAAATTCAGTTTTGGTTTTAAGTTTCACATGTGGACTTGTCCAGGGACTTGTTTTCTTTGGACTGGCATATGGTTAAATTTGTGAAACGTTGGTGAAGGGCCCAGACCCCTCACGTGGTGGTCATTTGGTCTCAGTGTAGGCTGGGAGTTCGGTCAGAGCTTGCAGTCTCTGAATTTGGTCAGGGCTTGTCCCTGAGTTTGGTCAGAGTTTACCTCTGAATTTGTTTTCCCAGTGTACCTGAGAATTTGGTCAGAGCTTGTCTCTGAATTTGTCCCAAATTGTCAGGTCGGGAGTGGTAAATATTTTTGCCGGGTTCTTTGTTCTTTTGTGTGTTTGTGCTGCCCCAAATGTGTCCGCGATTTCAGGTCACAGGTGAATCTGTCACTTGGTTTGGAGGATTAGTGTCCACTCTGCTTCTGCCTTTTCTGCCCCTCGCACTCCTCCACCTGGAAACTCCGGGTCTACCCCGTGCCATCATGGTAATGGCCATCTTCTCAAACTTCATCAGCCTCAGACTTTTGTTCCTACTACTGGGAGAGTGGGGGGGATGGTTTGCCAAGGTAAGCTGCTCTTTTGTTCTAAATCAAACTAAAATGGGCTCGGCCAGCTGTAAACCAATTGTCTTGGAATACATGATTAAGAATTTTGATAAATTTAAGGGAGACCATGGGGAAAAAAAAATACTACAAAGGTAAAGCAAGCAAGAACAAGACAGAGCCTAAGCTCTCCTCCCAGCTTTGAGAGCCCCAAGGCCAGCCCTTATGTCACCAGTCTGGTGCTGTCTGCAAACATCTAAGAAAACTTTTACAGGAGAAATCAAATGACAAAGTTTAACTAATTGGTAATTATACTTTTGGATTTCAGTTTAAATTGATGTACATAAAACATTCCTTGTGCAATACAAACTCCTAAATGGCAATTATAAGGTTAACTTGCTCTCTTCTCTGTTGTTTTAAAATCAAAACACTGATTCAAGGTGACTCAGAGGTCTATTGGCAGTTGGCCAAGTTCACTACCTGAGAAAGAAAAGAAAAAAAAGGAAAAAAGGGACACTTTAAAGTGGCTACAGTCAAGTTTGTTGTAAAAGGTTATAGTAAGTAAAAAAAAATATTAAGAAGGCTATAAATGTAAGAAATATACTTTTGATATGAGAGGATTCTGTATGATAAAAGTTTTGTCCTGCTAAAGAGATAAAAGGAGAGATAATGACAAGGCTAAAAAGCTTACATATGTTGAGGAAAGCTCTTAAAAGTAATTTATTAAAAATGTATGTATTGTTACTTGTTGATTTGGTGGAGCTCAGGTTGTTCCTTCTAAAACTCCCATGAAATAGAAGTAAGGTCTAAGTGTGTGACAGAGGGTATGGAGATGACTGAGCTGGAAGCTTCATGAAAAGAGAACACAAAAATTGTCAGTATTCTTGTGAGGGAATTTATATATTTTTGTTTCTTCCAAATTTTTCTTATAAGAGATCTCTGCTATTGACCTACAAATAATTCTGACTAGACTATTTATAATTACAAACTTCTAAAATTGTAAAAGAGTTACTATAATTCGATTTGGCCAAAATATATATGAGTACACTCTGAGTTTATAAACAGATTTGTCCAGTATATTTTGTTTGTTTGTCTGTGTGTCTAGTCTGTAAACAGCTGTTTTATTTGAGCTCAACAAATTTTTCTTCTTTTTGTATCTTTGGATTTTGAAAGCATTTGTCTGATATGCTTCCACCAAAGTTGCCAGCTGGCCAAAATGATGTTAAAATTGGTTTTATAAATGTAGTGCATGTTTTTATTTATTGTTTATTGTTATATTATGATTTGAGAGTTTCTCATTGTTCAAAAATTAATGTGTTAAGTGATATAATCTGGTTTTCATAAGTCATAAAAAAATTGTTAAGATAATTAAACAAAAATCCCTTAGGGTGGGCTGGTAAGATAGCTCAGTGGCACAAGCGCTTGCTGGCAAGTGCAAGGTCCTGAGGTCCCTGGTACCCATATTAAAAAAAAAAAAATCCCTTAGTGTGAGGGGGGTTATTGGACAGGACTCCAACTGATAAACAGGAAAGCAGCTGCGTGAAATAAGTATCCAGTTCTTGTTCATTAATGGGAGGCCCCAGTGATCTCCATAGCCTTATGGGAGACACCCCAATAAATGTTGTTCAAAATATATTATTGTGATATGTTTACATTTTTCATTGTCAAAAGGTTAAATTTTCTAAAAATAGGACAATAAAGTGTTCTGATTTAAAGAGTCTCTGGTACAAAACTAAATTAAGAAACAAAAGTTTTCATATGGCTATGACAATTCATTATTGCTAATCTCATAGTATATTAAGTGTATTCATGTCTTCTAGATGTACAGATCTTCTAAAATGTAAAACTGGGATTGTTTATGGAGATAAACATTTTCTTTCAGATTCAGACATCTGCCTTTCTCTTGCGCTCCAGATATTTATGATAAGAGGTTCATGTCAAGCCAGTATGAGGTTACCAGTCAAATGACAATTTTTAACACAAACCTGTGTGATATATATGCTATATATGTGCCACAGTACTTAAAGATGCCTAGATATTCAACAGTCCAGACAATGTCATAAATTTCTTCAATGACATTCTACTAAAGGACAACAAGTTAGATAAAAGCTTCTTATGTACTAAATAGAGATGATTGACTGAAAATGCTGTTCAATACCAAGATGGAGGTTTAAATGTGTTACAAAGATAATGTTATCATGATTGTCATACTAAAATATTATGTATAGCTTTTGATCTCAAGTTTTCCTTGTAAAACTATATAACTACAACTGTAGGGGGAAAACCTATTGAGTTCCAATGGACACAGGCACCTGGTTGCCCCACATTTAAATAAAAAAGTACGGGTTCAAGGGGCTACTGACAAGTCTTCAACTTATCCTTTTTGTGCACCATGACAGATCCAAATTGGATGACAAATATTTAGTCATTCCTTTGTGCCTATGCCTGACTGCCCTTTCCCCTTTCTGGGCTAAGATCTCCTTCACAAGCTGTGAGCCCAAATTTCCTTTACCCCCAGGGATTTTACAGAAAAAGACTCCCTGCAAGAAGCTCATGTTTTAACCCTTACCTTTCCTATGCAAGAGAAATATCGCCTCCTAGATGCAGGAGCGCACACCTCAAACTGCCGGCTCTCCCTTCTTGGATACAACATTTCCCCAGGGTCTGTACTGAAGATAACCCCCCAGGTCTGGAGGCTCACATTCCCCCAGTGGTGATAGAGTTAATGGGACATGCGAAGCCAGTCTGCCTAAGACAATATCCAATGACAATGGAGGCCTGCAAGGGAATTAAGCCCCATATACAGAGGCTGCTGGAGGCAGAAATATTAAAAAAAAAATGTCAGTGCCCATGGAATACTCCCTTCTTGCTGGTCCGCAAGACAAATGAATACCGTCCAGCCCAGGACTTGTGAGCCATCAACGCTTTGGTTATTGCCCTTCACCCCACTGTCCCCAATCCCAATACTTTGCTTAGCCTCCTGCCCCCTACCCGGGTATACTGTGTCAGACTTAAAAGATTCTTTCTTTTGTATTCCGCTGTCTCTGGGGTCACAAAAACTGTTTGCATTTAAATGGGAGGAACCTGAAGGGGGACACAAATGCCAACTTACTTGGACAAGGCTCCCCCAGGGATTAAGAATTCCCCTACAATATTTGGGGAAGCCTTGTCCAAAGACCTGGTGCCTTCTAGCCAAGAGAACCCAGATATTTCTTTATTGCAACATGTAGACGATTTGCTTCTGGCTGCTAAGACACAAAAATTATGTCAGAAAGGGACACAAAAGCTACTAGGTCTACTTCAACACAAGGGATAAAAAAAGGCTCAAATTTACAGGGAAACTGTAAAATTCCTAGGTTTTGTGTTAAGGGATGGGACACGTTTATTGTCTGCTTCATGTATCCAAGCTCTCTGAGATTTAAAAGAACCCACAGCTAGAAAAGACCTAAGGGAGTTCCTGGGCACAGTTGGATACTGTCCTCTCTGGGTTCCTAACTTCATAGCCATTGCAAAACCTCTCTATGAGGCTTTAGAGGGAGATAACAACCCTTTGCCCGAATGGAGTCCTGAGCACTAGACAGCCTTCAAAGCGCTAAAAAAGATTGGTGAGTGTGCCCACTCTGGCACTGCCCAATGTTACTAAGTCCTTCCAGCTTTTTGTTCATAAAAAAAAAAAAAAAAAAAAAAAAAAAAGGCACTGCTCAGGGTGTCCTGACTCAGACTTTGGGATTCTGGAAGTGCCCCGTGGCATATCTGTGAAAGAGGTTGGATCTCGTGGTGGCTGGGTGGCCTCCCTGCCTGTGGGCTACAGCAGCCACTGCATTCTGGTAAAAGAGGCTGATAAATTTACTCTGGGACAATCATCGAATGTGTTTGTTCCTCATGCTGTAGAGACCTTGCTGAGAGGACCCCGTGGTAAATGGCTGTTAGGAACTAGACTGGCTCAATATCAAGGTGTTCTTTTGGAAGATCCCAGACTAACTATTAAAACCGTTCAGGCTCTCAACCCAGCCCCCTTTTTGCCCACATCCTTGAAGCCACCTGAACATGACTGTGCAGAGACTATCGAAGCAGTCTACTCAGCCTGAGCAGATCTACAGGACACACTGCTCCACAACCCTGACCTGACCCTGTTTTTGGATGGCAGCAGCATGGTAATCGATGGGGCCCAGAGGGCAGGAGCAGCAGTTGTCACCTTGGAGTGGACCATTGGGTCAGAGGCTCTGCCTCCTGGGACATCTGCTCAGACAGCCGAATTGATTGCCCTCACTTGGGCCTCAAAGGCAGGGAAAGACAAACAGGAGATGGGAACTTTGGACTTGCACCAACAGATAAAAGTGCTGCACCAGACGCTTCAGAAACTTCAGCAGACTGTGGTACAGGGGCATCCGATCCCCGTGCCCACACCAGTCCACTCCTTCAAACCGGGAGACCAAGTCCTGATTAAAGCCTAAGAACAGGAGCCCCTCCAACCAAAGGGGGAGGGGCCCCATCAGGTAATCTTAACCTCGCCCACTGCTCTTAAAGTTACGGCTTGTGCTCTGTGGATCCATCACTCCCAAGTCAAGAAGTGGACACCTGAGTTCACAGAAGTGCGACTGTCGGCCCCAGACACTTTCAGGCCTCGACGTTCCAAGAGACTTCAACGGAAAGCTGCCGTGGAGAAACACCAGCATGACTCTGGTCACAGCCCTCACCCTGGGCAGCCTCCTCCCAGGACGGGGAGGGTTATGCACAGCCTTAAAAAAAAATGCTGTTTTTATGCAAACAACTCTGAGATTATAATAGATACTCTAGACAAGGTAGGACAGAGATTAGATGAACGAGCCAAAGCTTGTCAAAATAATCAAGGATGATATAAATGGTTATTCAGTTGGAATCCCTGGCTAACTTCCCTTGTCACCAGACTCACAGGGCCAATAATAATTCTTACTCTAGTCTTTACCTTTGGGCCCTGCCTGATTAATTGGATAAGAGATAAAATGCAAAGTACTGTAAGCCAAGTACAAATGATGATACTAACTAAAACCACTGAGTACGAGCCACCACTAGATTATGAAGGACTGTGTATGTCCTAAAAAAAGAAAGACATGTCCTAGAGGGGGGAATGATATGGCTAAAGTGACTCTATTTTCTTTTCAGACTCCATTTTGTCTTCACTTAACCCCTAGATGAACTCACTCCCCAACCCTGTTTGACATGAAGTCACTAACCCATAGATGAACTGTCTACTCAGACCCCCTCCCAGTTAACCATAAAACCCATAAAAGGAGGAAATAAACAGTTATAGCAAACAACGATCAGGTTGAACATTGACCACGTCCTCTGTGACAAACAGACCAATGTTTGGAGAGGGTCTTGTGATTTTCTTACACAAATTCCAGAAATATGATGTGGTTGCTATGGTAACAGGGAAATTTACGGGGAGCTTGTAATGTATAAAAACCCCTAAAAACAAAGACTGGGTGTGAGTGCCTCAGTTTCTTACTGACCACCACCCGCTGGCTAAAATAAAACTTGCTTGAACCCGTGCTCGGCCTCTGTGAGTGACTCTTGCGATTTTGCAGTAACGACGTAAATTGACATTAGTTGTGGTCACTTTGGCAGCACATATTAATAAATAGACATTTATGAGAAATATAATAAATATAATTAGATTTCAGGGTATAAAGATAGGTTTAAAAAATAAACTGAAATAAAAGGTAATGTGCAATGTTCTCTAAAATATTTTAAAATTTATATATATTATTCAAATTTAATTTAAACACATATCATGTTTATTTCCACATTTCCTCATTTTGCAAACAGTATAGGTATAGGGTAATTTGTTTTTAAAATTTTTAAAAAATTTTTATTTGTATATGTTGCCAGTGCGTAATGATTACGTTCATTGTGGGGAGTTGGTACATGCACATAATACATCTTAAGAATATGTTTACTTTTTTAGGAACTAAACTCTTTCCAAATTGGCTATACCATTTTACATCCCCAGGAGCAGTGTGTTAGAGTTTCAGTTTCTAACATCCTTATTATTGTCCATCTTTATGATAGCCATCTAGTGGCTGTGAAGAGTATCATTTTGTAGATTTGATTTATATTTTCCTGCTAACTAATATATAGATATTTAATGAAATAAAATTAACTACTCAATAGCTATTTTACTTAATGGCATGCAAGTAATACAGTTTAACTTCAGAATTCAATTGTATATACTACATGCCAATTTTCTTCAGACTTCATTTTTCAGATATAAAAGTGTATAAGATATGTATAAGATATTACATCCCTATTAATTTGTTTTTCTTTGAAGATGGGGGTTTTGCTATGTAATTCAGACTGGCCTTGAACTCACTACGTAGCACAGGCTGGCCTTAAACTCACAAGAGCTGGGATTACAGGTGTGCGCCACCACACCCAGCCCCTATTGTTTTGATCCATGCATGTATACATAAGAATAATGTCAAACTATAAAAATAGCCATCAAAGGCCGGTGAGATGGCTCAGAGACGTAAGCGCCTGCCTGGCAAGCGCGAGGGCCCGAGTTCGACTCCCGGAACCCACATATGAAAAAGGGGCCGGTGATATCGCTCAGCGGCACGGGCGCCTGCTGGCGCACGAGGTCCTGAGGTCAACCCCTGGTACCCACAAAAAAAAAAAAAAAAAAATAGCCATCAAGATTTTTCAGTTTCTATCCTAGAGGTGTTCTCACATATGAAAAAAATAAATTTAGATTTGTACAGATTAGGAGAAACTACAGATTAGGAGGTGGAATTATTAATTCTCTTAGTTCTGATCCACTTGGAATTGATTGATTCTAAATTTCTGAATACACACTTGGTATTTGGCCATCCCCATTCTGAGCACCAAATGGTTAAATATGAATGCCAAATAGAACTGCGTTTTGTCACCCTTAAGCCAGCCTAATGCTTCCTGACAAAACAGATGGGTTTAAGTCATTAGATCTCTAGTTGACACTAATTAATCCCTCTCAGGTCATAATTTTAAATAATTTTAAATAGAGTTTGAAATAAAGTTAAATAACCTTAATAACCTTAATAACCTTAGAGTTCTGTGTTAAAATTCTTAATTTATTTGTACCCTATACTTAAATGGTTTTTATGATTATCCCTTATTTCCTTTCTTTTTTTTTTTTTTTTGGTGGGTACCGGGGGGTCGACCTCAGGACCTCACGCGCCAACAGGCACCCGTGCCGCTGAGCGATATCACCGGCCCCTTTTTCATATGTGGGATCCGGGAGTCGAACTCGGGCCCTCACGCTTGCAAGGCAGGCGCTTATGCCGCTGAGCCATCTCACCGGCCCCACCTTATTTCCTTTCTTTTTTTTTTTTTTTTTTGTGGGTACCGGGGGGACGACCTCAGGACCTCGCGCGCCAACAGGCACCCGTGCCGCTGAGCGATATCACCGGCCCCTTTCTCGTATGTGGGTTCTGGGAGTCGAACTCGGGCCTTCGCGCTTGCAAGGCAGGCGCTTACGCCGCTGAGCCATCTCACCGGCCCTCCTTTCTTGAAATAAATTTTTATGAAAAAATTTTTATAATGAAATTCATCTTGGTTAATTAGAAAAAGAAAAACAGCAAGGTATTTGTTGTTCTGTTTACCATAAATTAGAACTCACATTTAAACTGTATTTTGTAGTTTTACAATCCTATTTAACCCGTTCAGTGGAGAATGTTAAATCTTCTCCCAGGCTGTGTATTAAATCAATCCTAATATGTACTCAACATCAAAGACAAACATATAATAAACATGGAAATGAAGTTTAGCTCTATTAAAAAATAGCTTAGAAACAAAATTTTCACAATTTTAGTTTTATAGAATGATTCATAATTTAGGAAATAAGAAATCATCAAAAAATGAATTTTACATAATACTTTTTTTTTTTTTTGTGGGTACCGGGGGGTCGACCTCAGGACCTCGCGCGCCAGCAGGCGCCCGTGCCGCTGAGCGATATCACCGGCCCCTTTTTCGTATGTGGGTTCTGGGAGTCGAACTCGGGCCCTCGCGCTTGTCGGGCAGGCGCTTAAGCCGCTGAGCCATCTCACCGGCCCCTACATAATACTTTTTTTAATTGCTGGTGCTGGGCATCAAACCCAGGGCCTCTTGCATGCTAGACAAGCACACTACCGATGTGAGTCACATCTCCTGCCCTACTATATTATACCGAATAGGGAAAAACTGAATTATTTTCTCTGAAATCAGGAAGAAAACAGGATGCCCACTTTCACCACTATTATTCAATATAGTACTTGAAATTTTAGCCAAAGCAATTAGACAAGAGAAAAAAATAAATAAAAGGATACAAATAAGAAAGGAAGAAGTTAAATTATCCTTTGTTGCAAGAGATATGATCTAATATTTAGAAGACCCTAAATAGTCTACCAAGAGACTTTTAGACCTGATAAATTCAGCAAAATAGTAGAATACAAAGTCAACATCAAAAGCCAGGTTTGGTGGCACAGGCTTGTTACACCAGCACTCTGGGAGGCTGAGGCAGGAGGATCATAAGTTTGAGCCCAGATTGAGCAATTTAGCAAGACCTTGCCTCAAAATTAAAAAGAAAAAGAAACAGTCAACATTTAAAACGTCAATAATTCCAGTACTTGGGTAGGAGGATCAAGAATGAGTTCAAGGCCAACTGGGGCCACATAGTTCAAGGTTGGCCTGGATTACATAGAGATACCATGCCCCACCCCCCAAAACCAACCGCTTTTCTACATACCAATAATGAACTATCTGAGAAAGAAAAAAAATCAGGAAAACAATCCCATTCACAGTAGTTTTTTTTTTTTTTTTTAAACTAAGTAACTAACTAACTAAATAAATAAAATCCTAGGGCTAAACTTAATGAAGAAAGAAATTGAAGAATACATTAGAAGTTGGAAAGACCTCTCATATTCGTGGATCCATAGAACTAATACTGTTAAAATGGCTGTACTCTGTATTACCATGTGTGATCTATAGATTTAATTCAATCCCCATCAAAATGCCAATGGCATTCTTCACAGAAAAACAATCCTAAAACTCATATAGAAAAACAAAAGACCCAAACTGGGGGAAAAAAAAAAGCAAGGCCAGTGGCATCAAAATACCCAATTTCAAATTATATTACACGCCATAACAAAACAGCCAGGTGTGGTAGCACATGCCTGTAATCCCAACATTTGGAATGTTGAGTTAGGAGAATTGCCATAAATTCGAGGCTAGCCTGGGCTACACAGTGAGTTCAAGGCCTGCCTGAACTACAAAGTGAGATCCTGTCCCAAAAAACAAAACAAAGCCATTGTAATAAAACAGCATGGTACTGGCACATAAATAGACACATAGGCCAATGGAATAGAGGACACATAAAACAAACAAACAAACAAACAAAACAAAATAAAAAAAAAAAAAACCATGAAGCTACAGCTATCTGATTCTGACAAAGGGGCCAAAAATACACAGTGGAGAAAAGATAGTGTCTTTAACAAGTGGTGCTGGAAAAACTGAATATCCATATATAGAAGACTGAAACTAGATACCTACCTGTCAACCTGTATAATCATAAATTCAAAATGGATTCAAGACCTAGGTATAGACTGGAAATTTTGAAAATGCTAGAAGAAAACACAGGGAAACACTTGAAGTCATAGACACAGGTAAAGACTTCCCGCATAGGATTCTAACTGCACAGGAAATAATAAGAAAAATCAACAAACAGGACTTTATCAAATTAAAAAGCTTCTGCACAGCAAAGAAAACAATCAACACTGAAGAGAAGATGGGAGAAAATCTTTGCCAGCTACTTTTTCAACAGAGGATTAATATCTAGAATATATAAAGAACTCAGCTGGGCATGGTGGTACATGCCTGTAATCCCAGCGCTCTGGGTGGCTGAGACAGGAGGATCTCAAGTTTGAGCCCAGCTTGAGCAATTTAGCAATACCCTGTTTCAAAAAAAATACAGGCGGGAACAGGACTGGGGATGTAGCTCAGTGCTAAGACCTAGGGTTCAATTCCCACTACCACAATAAATAAAATAAAAACAATATATAACTAAAGAATCTTTTTGTTAACCATACCCAGCTAAGAACTCAAAAAGTTAACGCCGAAAAAGAAAACACCAAAGAGCCCAATCAACAAATGAGCAAATGTATTTTTTCTCAAAAGAGGTAAAATGCCCAATAAGTATATGAAAAAACGTGCAACATTTTTATCATCAGGGAAATGCAGATCGAAACTACATTGAGATTCAGCTAACGCTCCTCAGAATGGCTATCATCAAGAACACAAAAACGATAAACACTGGCAAGGATGCACAGAAAAAAGAACCCTCTACTGTTGGTGGAGATGTAAATTAGCACAGCTCTATGGAAATCAGTATGGAGATTCCTCAGAAAAACTAAAAATGGATCTATGCCACTCCTGGGAATGTACCCAGGGGAATTAAGGACAGCATATTATAGAGATAGCTGCATACCTATTGCAACACAATTCAACATGCTAGAGATATGGAACTGGCCTAGGTGCCCATCAACAGATAAGCAGATAAAGCAAATGTGGTATTTACACACACAATGGAGTATTCTTCAGCCACAAAGAAGAATGAAATTATGTCACTTGTGGGAAAATGGATGGAACTGGATATCATCATGTTAAGAAAAATAAGCCAGACTCGGAAGGACAAGTATTGCTTGTTTTATCTATTATGTGGAATAAAAAAACACGTGGCATGAAAAGAAGAGGAGGAGAATAAGGGGAAGTGGGAGGAGGATATAGGAGAAAGTAATAGGAAGAGTGGGTGTCATCAAATATGTTATGTGCATATATGAAAACATCACATTGAAACTCAGTATTTTGTAAAATTCATATGCACTAAGAAAATATATATTTTAAATGCAGCTTAATTCATTTGAACATTTATTTGCCAAAAATCTCTTGACATCTGAGAATTAATTTCTTTTCTGAGAATAAATTTTTAACAACTTTGCATATTAACTGATCTTCAGTGAGGATTTTACTTTAATGAACAGAAAAACAAAACAAAAAAACACCCCAAAAGTCTCAAAATAAAACAGCTAATATTTACTGTCTTTATGTGTTTGGGTTTGCCAAATCCTTCTATTAGGATCCATTTATTTTAATCTGTCGCTTGCCTGAAATTTAATCTGCTAGCAAGTGCACTGCATCAGCGGGCTCTGTGTAGCCATCTGAAACCAAATAGCTGAGCTTCCCATAGGTTTTATAAATGCCAGCTATTCCACTACATCACTTTATAAGAAAAGAACTATTTGAATAGCATAATCATTGTGTGTTAGTTATTATTCACTAAGAGAAAAATGAAATTCAGGGCAAGATTTGATGTCAAGTTCAATTAGGAATCTGATTCCCTAGCCTTTAACTTCAGTTAAAGAATTCATCACCCATTATATTCCAAATGCTGTACTAGACAGTGGGAATACAAAGAACTCTGTCCTTAATGAGTTTACACACAGACTATTAATAGACAAATCTATTTCTATTGCTATAAAGATTTCTAAATTCTTTCTGGTTCTGTAATTCTATGAGCTAAGTCCAGAATATACCATTTATTAATTTGGTGGCCTTGGACAAGACACTGCACCTCTGTAGGCCTTGCTATGAAATCCAGGCTTTGAATGAAATGATCTCTAGGTCACCTGCAGTTCTCATATTTTATAATTCCTGCACTGTTTAAATTTCATGTTCTTTCACATGTTGATCAGAAAATTTTTAACTCCTTAAAAACCCTTTTACTGTAAAATAAAGACTTTCTCAGATACTGTCACACCAACTCTTGCCTAGATGCTTGTTTCAAGACGGGTTGGCATCAAAAGGCAAACAGAATGGGCATGGTGGTGCATGTCTGTAATCCCAGCACTGGGAAAGCTGAGGCAGGAGGACTGCCTTGAGTTTGAGGCCAGCCTAGGGTACATAGTGAGTTCAAGGCCAGGCTGGGGTACGTAGTGAGACTCTGTCTCAAAAAAAAAAAAAAAAAAAGCAAAGACAATTTCTGCTTGACCTTTCGGCCTTTTTAGTGGCACGTTTAGTGTAATGTCTCTCGGAGCCTCATGTCTTAAAGGTGCCACTGGTGGGAGGCAGTGGAATCTTTAGGAGATGGGGCCCAGGGAGAGGTCACTAGGTCCTCAAGAGTGTCCTCCTGGGAAGCAGTTCCTACGGGACTCCTTAGAGTTCCTCTGCTACAAAATCCTGAGTCTGTCCGCACCACCTCTCACTGCTGGAGTGTGAGCTCAGACCCTCTGCGCCTGCACGCCTTCTGCCACGATGTGCTGCCACCTGCCACCTCTCTGGAGATCCAACCAATGCGGCCGCTGATCTGGGATTCGAACGTCCAAGACTGTGAGCTAAATAAACCTGTTCTCTTTATAAGTCAGCTGCCTAGGTATGTCATTGTGTTGATGCAAAGCTACTAATATATTTAGCTAAAGCTGCAGCCACTTTTAGCTGAGAAAGGCAACATTCCATTCCATTCTTACCCTTCTCACCCCTTGCCTGTCCGCAGACCACTTTCAGACCCACTGCTTCTTTTGTCCAGTCCTTGCTGCTTGGTGTTATTTTCAGATTAGCAAACATCATCGTGTCCTTGGAGCTGGTTAGAAGCCCAGACTCTTGGTCCTACACCAGATATGTGTTTCAACAAGGTCCCTGTGTGATTCCTACACAGGCAAGTTTGAGAAACACTTCTCTATTTCAAAGCACAGCAAAAAGGATATTTCTTTTCTTTGGCTTACTTTTGGCCAATTTAAACATGTGATTTTTTTTTTCCCCCAGTTAGCATTTTTTTCTGGCAAACAGCTTCTCTGCCTCACTCTAGAAGGTCTGTCAGATTCTGCTAAGAAAAAAAAAATCTGAGATGTCCTAAACTTAATTACAAAGGCCAGAGGGTGAAGGGGAGGCAAGAAAGGGGAGTTAATCAACTAATGGTTTGGGACCAAACCAATGAAAGTCTTTCCCATTGGTGAATATATGTTGAAACCTTGACTTTAATCCCACTGTGGTCATCTACCAGGCACCAAGGCACTCCGTGTATGAATAAACTTTCCTGACTATGAACCCCAACCGATCCAGAAGCAACGGATACTTCACTATATGGATTGTCCTCCTGCCCCCAGTTTCCCTGCTTTGCATTATCCTGCCCCTCTTAGCAACCTCCATAGCAAATGTACGTTCATTGAAAACAATTTATGCTTTCCATTATAAAAATACTCTTGGCTCTTAGGTCCAGCAGACATATTTTTAACTGTTATCTATCTTTGCTACTAGTAGCTATGGGAACTGGCCCCAAGTCCTGGTCCTTTTTCTATAATTGTTTTATTTCAGAGATCCCTTGATCTCAAAAGTTTTGGTTTAACAATTCTTATCCTTTGGTATCTGTTAAAGAAAAATTATAGGAGATCATTGTTTTGGATAATGTTCCTGCCCTGAGCCCCAACAAACAAAAATCAAAATGAGGTCACGGTGCTAATGCTGCATGTCACCAAATAGAAGCGGAGCTGTTATCTGGCCTTCTGAGAAATCAGGAGAGATGATAGACGAATTCCTCAAGCAGGCCAGTTCTACTCAATATGATAATAAAGTTCTCTCTTCTTTTTTTTTTTTTTTGTGGGTACCGGGGGGTCGACCTCAGGACCTCGCGCACCAACAGGCACCCGTGCCGCTGAGCGATATCACCGGCCCCTTTTTCGTATGTGGGTTCCGGGAGTCGAACTCGGGCCCTCGCGCTTGCAAGGCAGGCGCTTAAGCCGCTGAGCCATCTCACCGGCCCAAGTTCTCTCTTCTTTAATACTTACCCCACCAAAACAAGTCACCTAATGTTAACCAGTTTTTTTTTTATTGTTCTGTTCCCCTCCCTACAAGAAAAGAACCTTCGAAATGACTGATTTGCTTTTTGTTCTTTGCTTTTGCTCTTTTTCCCCAGCCCTTTTCTGTCTATAAAACCAACTTCTATTCAACTCATCAGAACACTAATTCTATTTATATGGAATGAAATAATGCCTGGTTCTGAAACAGCAAATAAAGCCTATTAAACTCTTTAAGTTGTTATAATTTCGTCCTCTGGCATTGTAATCAGTCATGATTATTTATTAAACTGTTTATTCAATAATACTACAGGTTTCAAGTCTAACCTAGTTTAACCTAGTTTACTTTTTTGAAATGTCTTGGAATTAATTTAACCATAAAGCAATTTTTTAAATGCTATATTTATTTTACAATTAAACTGTTCTAGGATTAAAAGAAAGTGTTTTGAAAAACTGTACTTTAATTTTCTTTCTCTCTTTCTTTCCTCTTTCTTTCTTTCTTTCTTTCTTTCCTCTTTCTTTCTTTCTTTCTTTCCTCTTTCTTTCTTTCTTTCTTTCCTCTTTCTTTCTTTCTTTCTTTCTTTCTTTCTTTCTTTCTTTCTTTCTTTCTTCCTTTCTTTCTTTCTTTTTTATTTTTGTGGTGCTGGGGATTAAAGCAGGGCCTCCTGCACACTAAGCAAGTGCTCTACCACTGAGCTTCTTCCTCAGCCCCATGTAAAGTTTCTAAAACTAGAAACCAACTTTGGCAAAAGAGTAATTTTCCTCCCTTAATTTTTTGGTCTTGATAGACATTGGGAAGTAGGAAGAAAATGTTCAAATGGGAAGGGGAACAAGGGAACAGGGAAGGGAAGCAACAGAAGGGAAAACGAAAAAAAAAGAGAGACTAGAAGGAAAAAAATGGAAATAAAGCCTTTGTAACGAGGGAAGGGAAGAAGGGTTGAAGAGATGGGAATGGGGAAAAAAGAATCAAGATATATTATGTACAGGTACAAATTCTCTATGATGAATGTGATCATTATTTATATCAAACGTGTACCAATAGGGCTGGGGATATAGCTCAGTGGCACAGTGCCTGCCTGGCAAGTGCGAGGTCCTGAGTTCAATTCCCTGAACAACAACAAAAAAAGTGTACCAATAAAATTAATTTAAAAAATAAATAAATTCCTTGGTCTCTGATTTTTTTCCTCAAAGGTTGTCAGAAAAACTACACAATTCTAGCCCTAATCTTAATAATTATACAGTAGTGACTTTTGGAAGTTAACTTTTGGAAATTATGTTTTGTTAACATATAGTCTCCTCTCTTGATCATAATGTAGTCACGAAGCCAAAAATCGAGAGATGATAGAGAACAAAGATGAATACTCACTATTCTTACACTGACAGAAATCAAAGCTGCTGAAATTGAATGATCCCTAGCTGGTGACAAAGAGGGTCTCTTTAAACTAAAACTTTCATAACTCTGAGTCTCTGCTTAACTAGGCTGACCCTGGGCTTCTCTTTTTGTCTTTGAAGAATACAGTTTGAACAAGAACACCACTGATTTTAGTGAAAATCCCTTTCCTTTGATATCTGAACACCCTTCTTCAGCAATAATCCTATCAAATCATTTTAGCCAGGAACTCTTCTACCGTCTTTAGCAAGTGATCGGGTCTTTTTTTTTTTTTTTTTTTTTTTCCTTTAACATTAGATACATTTAACAGGTGAAATTCAGGAGTTTAGAACCAAGTTATGATTCCCGGCCACTGCTTAAAAATGAAAAAGTATTTTTAAGAGTCAAAATTGTCATAACTGCAATAAGCTTAATAAATTTCCTAAGAGTAGCTTTATAAAGTTAGAGAAAAAAGAAAGTAAAAGGGTCAATCTCAGTAGGGAAATGTAAGACACAAAGTGAGTCTAATGCTTACTGAGTCAGATCAGGGTATAAATACCAGTCCAACATTTATTAGCAACATGATCTTTGACAAGTTACTTAGGCTAGTCCCTCAGATTTTTCTCCTTTAAAATGGAGACACTAATAGCACCTATGTGTCACAGAAACTACTCTTCACCCATTGATATTTATTACTCCTCTTCTTCCTCAGTAATAGACCATCTAAATTAACTGGGCACAAGATTTAGCTATCCTCTCTCGCAGCTAGGTAAGGGCTAGGTGAAGTTTTGGCCAATGCAATGTTAGCAGAAGCAGTATGTGCAGCTTTCTGCTAGCAGGAAACAAATATGATGGCTACAGTTTGTCTATTTGTTTAGGGCCACAAGGGAACTTTAGGAATAAACCATGTACAAATGTACAGTCGAGCAACAGGACAAAAGCCTGTCTGACTCAGCGGGGTGATACCGTAGACTCACATCATCTATCAGAAAAGTGAACCTGTAAGCCACTACTATCTTGATTTCCTTCTCTCACAATGCAATCTAATCCTCACTATGACATTATTTCAGCAGGATGAGAGGATTAAATGAGGCATTGCAAATAGGCCACTCAGAAGAGTCCCTAGTAAACAGTGAGTTCCCAGGAAGTGACTGCTACCCTTACCAGTCACCTTAGCATTATTATCATCTTTTTTGGTTTTGCATGAAAAGAGTGGTTTCTCTCTATTCAGATCTTTTGTTTGTATTGTCACTTAGCAAATTCAAATCATTGCTTATCAATAGCCTCTCCCACTTACTATTTACTGGAAGAACACCAGTTGTTTTTCAAGTGTTTATCCTTCTCCCAAGTAATTCAGGGATAAATCCTGAATACTTAAACCCATGATACAATCTTATTCCCCTAAGAGGTAATTGGATTAGGTGTGTAAAATTATCCAGTTCTGGCCAATGAGTGATGAAGTAGAGGTTCCCTGGGGGACTTGGAGAAAGATATCCTCGCTCTCAAAGAAGACATAGAAAAAATAATTCTCATTCTTCTGAAAACATAATGATGCTTGGCAGTGATTTTGGCTGTGATGCTTGGATGTGTATCAGTTGCCTAGAGACACTGAGGGATGCTTACCTGAGGACCAAGATGACATGCTGATTTTGGCAGTGGAAGGTGAAAAAGAAGCTGTCTTTAAAGACGCCAGGACTTTGCATTGACTGTCTTTGTTACTGCCTTACTTCCCTGTTGCTTAGGCCATTTATACTTGAATTTTCTGTTGGTTGCTGACATCAGCAAAGAACTATTGCTAATTTACAGCGTAAATGAGATCTAATGAATGAGAACTGTAAGAAACCATGTGGGATCTATGGGGAAACACGCTATTCTTCCAAGACGAGGAGAATTCACTGCAGACAAGCAATCAGGAAGTAGGTACTATATCAAGGAGGTAGACAGCTGGGCATGGTGGTGCTCTCAGCATCCTAGGATGCTGAGGCAAGAAGATCACAAGTTTAGTGAGTACCCATCTGAAAATAAAAAATAAAAAAAGGGCTGAGGATGTAGCTCAGCTCAGCAGCTCTGGGTTCAAGCCTCCGTACTGGGGGAAAAAAATCAAGAAGACAGAGTAAACAAGAACCATACTTCTTAAATATAGCCCCAATCAAGGAGTCAGGTGGTCCACAGAGGTCCTCCTAGACCTCAGAGTTATTCAGATAGGTGGGAATCTACAGTAGCTTCTGCTGCCAGATGTTTTAGGTCTTAGAAGCTATAATGCTGAAGACACGGTCCTGAAGATTAGACTAAGTGGTAGTAATTTAACTTTATGAATGTTGACCAGCATTCTATGAGGGCATAAGAGAACTACTATTTTCACATACAGACATTTGTAGTAATTTTTTGTGACTCTCATCACCTAGCCACATTCAACTGAGTTGAATAAAGTATAATACTCAAAGTATATTTTGAGTATTATAAATAAAAATATGTCAAATTCAATAATGAGGCCCTTAGCAAATGATCTTTTTTTTTGTGGGTACTGGGGGGTCGACCTCAGGACCTCGTGCGCCAGCAGGCGCCCGTGCCGCTGAGCGATATCACCGGCCCCTTTTTCGTATGTGGGCTCCGGGAGTCGAACTCGGGCCCTCGCGCTTGCCGGGCAGGCGCTTAAGCCGCTGAGCCATCTCACTGGCCCAGCAAATGATCTTTTTTATAATGATCCATTTATGAATTCTCACTAACTCAAAATAATAAATATGTTATGACATACTTCTGTTGAAATTGCTTCTCTCGCTTCAGGTCTTCATTGAGTTTCTTTATTCTTTTTTCCCAAACTTCCTTTACAGCATTGACAGCCCCAGTACAAACCACATTTTCTGTCATGGTTTCTCCACATTGTCATAGAATCATCGCCTTCATTAGGTTCTAAATAGATGAGTCACAGATGCCATTGCAGAAAGGACCTAATTATACCAGAGAAAAAAATGCCATGTGTTTCACAATGTTCATTGAGTATTGTAAGAATCATAATAGTTAATATTTATTGAACACTTTCTATGTCCCCAAAACTGTTTTAAATACCTTTTTTTTTTTTTTTTTTTTTTTGAGAGGGGGGTCTCACTGTGTTGTCCAGGCTGGTCTTGAATTCCTAGTTTCAAGTGGTCTTCCCATCTCAGCCTCAGTGCTGGGACTATAGGAGCAGGCCACCATGTCCAGATAACTTCTTTAAAAGATACCATCTTTAGCAGAGCATGGTGGAATATGCCTATAGTCTCAGAACTCTGGGAGGCTGAGGCAGGAGGATCACAACTCTGAGCCCAGCCTGGGCCACTTAGCAACTTAGCAAGATCCTGTCTCAAAATTTTAAAAAACAAAAATAAAAAAGATCTGGGAACTGGGAATGTAGCTCAGTGTGAAGGCTCTGGGTTCACTTTCCAGTACTCCTCCCCCATAAAAAAAATACCATTTTCAATAGTATTTAAACAAATCAATTTCTTAGGAATAAACAAAATATGGAAGCTCTTTACATGGAAAACTAAAAAATAGGGTGAAATTAAAGAAGACCTAAAAGAATGAAGAATTATATATATACAATATTCATTGATTGGAAGATTCAAACTGTAAAATTGTCACTTATCCCCATATTGAAATACAATCAGTCTCAATAAAAACCCCATTTGGAGACAGAGAGGGCAACTTGACAATCAGGTGCCAAAATTTAATGACAATTCCAAAGATACAAAGTAACCACGGCACACTTGCTAAAGAAATCTAGAGAGGGAGGATTTATTCTATTGGGATCTCTTTTAAAGGTATACTAATACATAGTGTTTCATTGGTGCAATAGACAAACAGATCAACGTAATTGAAAAAGACCCATGCATACATTCTCACTAAGTTGTTAAGTTGCCCAGGTTGGGCTTGAACTGGTGATCCTCCTGTTTCATCCTCCCAGAGTGCAGGGAGTATAATCACGTGCTGCCATGCCTGGCTGAAGATGGTGGTTTTAACCAAGATGATTAAAATGGTTACTTCTAGGGAGCAGGACTAGAGACAGAGAGAAGTGGGATAGAGAATGTTGCTTTTTATTATTAATCTTTTCTAAGTTATTGGTATTTTAAAACTAAAATTATTCAGTTTTTATGTAAGAGAGAGAAGGAGAATTGTTTTACAGACAGAAGTCAGAATTGCATGTAATTTTCAGTATGCAGAAAATTATTAGGAGATGGTTCCTATTTCTAAGCAATGCACGCAGAATTTACTCAGGAACAGATTGTGAGCTCTTTCTACAATCGAGAAACCATGGGGGAATGAAATCAAAACTGCAATGACATTCCACTTCACCCCAATCCAGATGGCTATCAAGAATACAAAAAACGATGAAAGTTGTTAAGGATGTGGGGGAAGAAAGAACCCTTTCACATTACTGGTGGAAAAGTAAATTAGGACAGCCACAATGGGAATCATTATGGACGTTCCTCAAAAAACTAAAAATAGAGCTACCATTTGATCGAGCTATATCACTCATTAGATATACTTGAAGGAATTAAAATCAGCAGGATACCTGCATACCTATGTTTATTGTGGCACAATTCACAATAGACAAGATATGGGGCCAACCCAGGTGCCCAGCAACAGATAAACAGATAAAGACAATGCACTGTGTATACACAGTGGGGTGTTATTCATAGGAAGAACGCAAACCTATCATCTGCAGAAAAATGGGTGGATCTGGAGACCATCATATTGAGTGAAATAAGCCTGACTCAGAGAGACAAGTATCACGTGTTCTCCCTATGTCAAATCTAAAAAAGATGACAAGAAAGTAGAAGGAGGACTATCAGACTAGAAGAAAGGAATAAGGGGGAGAGGAGGGGATATAAGAGTGAGTAATAAGGATAATAAGTGTGATCAAAATATATTGTATATATTGAAACTCCCAAAAAAGTAAAACTAGGGGTGAAGTGGAGCAAGGGAGTAATGGGACAGAAACAATTCAAGTATATTGTGTGCATGTACAAATCTGCCAAAATGAAACCCATTAATCTGTATAAACAATATGCACTAATAAAAATTTGGGGGGTTTAATTAGACTTTCCGATAAAGGATTTTTTTTTTTTTAATAAAACACACCTGTCTGGTATAGAATGAATTTCTGAAAAAAACAGGGGTGGGATAGGGATGTAGTACAGTGCAAAGGCCCTCAGTTCAACCCCCAGTACCACAGTTAATGAATCAATCAGGAAAACATAGCGTCCCTTGTAGCCTGAAGTTCGTCAGTTCTGCAAATATTCAGGACATGGTTCATTCTTTATGAGAACAGTAAGAAGACATTCTTTTTTTTTTTTTTTTTTTTTTTGTGGGTACCGGGGGGACGACCTCAGGACCTCGCGCGCCAACAGGCACCCGTGCCACTGAGCGATATCACCGGCCCCTTTTTCGTATGTGGGTTCCGGGAGTCGAACTCCGGCCTTCGCGCTTGCAAAGCAGGCGCTTACGCCACTGAGCCATCTCACCGGCCCAGAAGACATTCTTAACTAGCTTCACTATCAAGAATAATTCTGCCTCAATGAGACTGCCCTTACTACATTAAAAATGTATATTATGTTATTAAAAAAAAGAAAAAAAAGGAACCCTGGGATACATATGCTGGTAATCCAACTACCTGAGCATATTACCTATAATTTATTGTCTTCTATTTTTGCAAGATCTAAGTATTTGTTAATACTTTGTAGTATCAAAATTTAAAAATGTTTTAAAAATCTCAACACCTATATGTGTATGTTTATTTTACTATTTTACTATTTGATCATCTGCTAATTCATTTCTTTAGGTGCTATTAAATTATGGTCATCTGACATTTTTCCTATATCAACAAATTTTCCCTTCAAGGAAAGCAAGTCACTGGTGCTGTGGTCTCTGCCTTGATTGTTTTTCTCTACTGGGTAGACATTGTTACTCTACTGTGTAGAGCACAGAGCATGGCAGTAACAAGACCGCAAGAGTCGGCTTCCCATAGTCAAAAGAAAGCAAAAGAAATACAACTTCAGGAATGATGGTCCTGCTAGTAGAGAAATCCATCTTCCAGCAGAGGACGATTACATGTGCGACTATGGCCATTACAGACATAGTAAAGTCATCAGCAATCTGGTTGTATGGGAAGAAGAGAGGGGAAATGTTCAAAAACTACTTACCATTGTTGGTTGATGCTGAAGCCGTCGTGCCCAAAGGTAGTGATTATCAACTAAGAATGGATAGCAGAGAGATTTTTTTTTCCCCAGTGTAGTTCCAAATGACTAAAATCCACAGTCAGGCTGTAACCAAGTGAAATGTCACGCCAGCTGAGTGCTAATTTTAGTCATGGACACAGCTGAGAATAGCAAGAATCATGTGGGGTTTCTGTGCAAAGGATCAGCTGATACCATGAGTGCATCTGTAAACTGCAGGGCGCTGTTCTGCAGACATAAACAGGCAATTTCTAAGCTCCTAAAAATAATTCCTATCGAAAGCCTTTCTACTTTACATAATTTATGCAACTTAAGTATTTAATAGAATTTAATGAATCTATTTCAAACGGAGAAACTTGGAAATATACTAATGTATGGCATAACAAAACTCCTACTTAGTAAATGATAGATCTGTAAATATTTTAATAACACGCATGCTTCAGAAAATGAAAAATAAAAAGAACATGTGGTTAAGCACGGGTAACAGAGGAACCCCAAACTTCTGCTACATTTAGGTTTTAATTAGGTGGGGGAGGAGGAGTACTGGGGATTGTACCCAGGGCCTTGCACATGCTAAGCACCCCATCTACGTGAGCTACACCCCTGGGCTTCAAATTTCATTACCTCTCAACTTGCATCTCTCAGCTTTCATAGATAGGACTTAATTGCATGTTATTTAAAAGTATGTATTTATTATTTTATCTGTAATACATCTACACGGAACAAAAAATCAAAAGATAGTGAATCACTCTCTTTTTGATTTTTTTTTTTTTTGGTACCAGGAATCAAACTCAGGATCTTGCGCTTACCAGGCAGGCGCTTATGCGGCTGAGCTATATCCCTTGTTCTGATGTTGTGTTTTTAATGTGCTTTATCCTTTGTTTCACTGGCCCTACCACTTAGCCCTCTTCTAGAGTTGGTCATAAGTGTCACAATTACACTGGGTCAGGCCGTGGATTCTGATGAAGTGTAAAACTCTGGAGCTTCAGAAGGCAAACTCGGGCACCAACGAGATGGCAAACATACAATGACAGAAGGCACAGAAGACTTCATTTGTGCAGCATCAGAAAGTGAGTGACCTGCATGGCATGATGGGTGAAGCCACTTGAGATGAGCTACACTACCTCCCCTTCGCTGCAAATTTGTCGTGTTCTTAAGTTTGTCTCACTTTGAGAAGCAACACTTTTCAGGGTTAGAGAATAGTTTTCTATTTATCCTGGATATTAATCTTCTATGAGACACATACTCCCATTTTCTCCCATTCTATGAGTTGTCTTTTTGCTCCATTTATATTATCTTTTGATCTACTTTTTTCTTTTGTTGCTAATGTCTTTGGTGTCCTATCTAATAAATTATTGCCTAACCCACTGTCATAAAGATGTTAACCTTTGTTTTCCTCTAAGAGTTTTATAGCTTCAGATTTTATAAGTAGGTATTTGATCCACTTTGAGTTAGTTTTTACATATGGTGTTAGGTAAAGGTCTTAGTCCATTCAGGCTGCTATGACAAAGTACCTTAGACTAGGTTATTTATTTATTTTCTATCTTCCAACCCTCCCTGCCATGAATCCCTGGTAACCACCATTCTACTCTCAACTTCTATGAACTCAGCTTTTTCAGATTCCCCATATAAATGAAATCAGTGGTATTTTCTCTCTGTGCCTCTTTTACTTCCTGTTCCATACACATTTTCATAAATGATAAGATTTTCTTGTTTTTTAAGACTGAATAGTATTCCATTTTGTTTATATATTACATTTTCTTTATCCAGTCACCCATTGATGACACTTACGAGATTCCATATATTGGCTGTTGTGAATACTGTAGCAATGAACATGAGGTGCAGATATTTCCTGGGACATATACCCAGTAATGGGATTGCTGGATCATATGGTAGTTGTTTTAATTTTTAAAGTTGTTTTAATTTTTATTGTTTTCCCTATGGATGTACTAGTGTACATTTCTAACAACAAATATGCAACTGTTCCTTTTTCTCTACATCCTCTCTAATACTTATCTTTCATCTTCTTGAAATATTGACATATAATAATTGTGCGTGTTTATGGTGTTTGGTGTGATAATTTGATACATGAATACAAAATGTAATGATCAAATCAGGATAATTATCATTTACATCTGTTTGATAATAAATGAGGTGATGTCTCCTTGGGGTTTCAATAGCATTTCTCTGATGACTAGTGATTTTGAGCATTTTTTCATATAGTTATTGGCTATTTGCTTGTCTTTTTTTTTGGAAGGAATGTCTATTCAGAGTAAAGGTACTCATTTATAATTGAGTTTTTGCTTTCTTACTCTTGAGTTGTTTGAATTCCTTATAGATTTGGATATTAATCCCTTATCAGATGTAAGGCTTGAAAATATTTTCTGTCATCCCACAGACTGACTTTTCACCCTGTTGATTTGTTTCCTTTGCTTGGTAGAAGTTTTTACCAACTTTGATGAAATCCCATTTGTCTGGTTTTGCTCTTGTTCCCTCTGCTTTTAAGTTCAAAGCCAAAGAATTATTATCCAGGCCAAAGTCATGGAGCTTTTGCACCACTTTTTCCCTTAGTAGTTTTATAGTTTCAGGTCTTACATTTAGATCTTCAATACATTCTGAGTTGATTGTTGTATATGGTTTAAGATAATTTAACTCTTCTACAGGTAGATATCCTGTTTTTTCAACAGTATAGATGAGATTGTCCTTTTATCCTGTCCCCATTTGTTCTTGGCACCTCTGTGAAAACTCAGTTGACTGTAGTTGTCTTCTGGGATCCACTCTCCTCCTCTCCCCTCCACTCTCCTTTTCTCTCCTCTTCTTTCCTGTTGGTTCGTCTATTTTTAATGCCAGCACAATGCACTTTTAATTACTATGACTTTGCTTTTGCTTTTTTAATTTTTGGCCTTGAACTCACTAAATAGCCCAGACTGGCCTCAAACTCTCAGTAATCCTCCTGCCTCAGCCTTCTGAGTCACCACCACACCTGGCTGTTTTGTTTTGTGTTGTTTTGGTTTGTCTTTTTTTTTTTAAGGGCAAAGTATTGAACCCAGGATCTTATGCATACCAGGCAAGTACTCTACTATTGAGATACATCCCCAGTCCGTGTTGTATATTTTGAAGTCAGGAATTACGATGCCTCCAGATTTATTCTTTTTGTTCAAAATTGCTTTAGCTATTTGAAGTCATGTGATTCCATGCGAATTTGAGGATTATTTTTTTAGTTTTGTGAACAAGTCTATCGGTTCTGATGGGACTGCATTAAATCTGTAGATCATTTGGGGTGTCATGGACATTAAAAAAATATCAATTTGCTTAATTCAGTAATGGTGAACCTTTTAGAGGCGAGTTCCCAAACTGCAACCCAAAACTCACTTATTTATTGCAAAGTGCAAACACTGATCCTCCTCCATATGCCACACCCAGCCCTACTACACCCCATACCCAATCTGGATTACAGTTTGGGCCCAAAACCTTGCCCCTGCCTGCCAGTTCTCACTCTGTGAGGTGGTGGGAGCCAAGGGGATAGTCCAAGTTCATGTCCCTTTCTCCCTGACAGATCTCCCAAATCTGCCAGCACCTGGGTACTTTCTCCTCCTATCCTACTGAGTGCATCCAGGAATTCTGGTATTTAGCCCAATCTTATACTCTCACCTGGAGTAACTTAAATGTTACCCTTAGCTCCACTCTCTGCCCAGATGAATGGGGAAGAAAGAGTAATCTCCTTGGCCCAGTCACATGGGGATGAACACAGGCTCCTCCAGGCCGACCTTCCGCAAGCACGGCAGCTGTCCCCGGGGAGGACCCTAATTGGAACTATCAGGCAGGATCTGGGGCATAGCAAACCAAAACCACGTGCTTTCTTACTTAGTAGAGGGACTTCACAGGGCAGCCCATAAGGCAGTTAATTTTCATAAGCTAAAAGAAACCACTCAGAACAGGGATGAAAATCTGACTTAGTTTATGGCTTGCTTGGCCACTGCCCTCAGGCGATTCACAGAATTAGACCCAAAAAGACCAGAGGGACAACTTATCCTAAAGATACATTTTATAACCCAGTCAGCACCAGACATTTGTAAAAGAAACCACAGAAACAGGAGGCTTGCCCTCAAACCCCACAGCAGGAACTCATCAAATTAGCTTTCAAAGTCTTTAATAACAGAGATGAAAGTTCTTGAAAGCAATGCATTTCTGAGCTGCAGATACTAGCTTCTGCTGTAAGAAACCCACAAGCTGGACCAGACTGCTAGCTGGTGGCTAAAAATGCTTTTAAGACCTCTTCGCACAAGGGGTCCCCTCCAGGGCCATGCTTCAAATGCTGCTAGAACGGTCACCGGGCTAGGGAATGCCCACAGCCTGGGATCTCCCCTAAGCTGTGTCCTTCCTGTGGGGGTCCCCACTGGAAGTCAGATTTCTCAACACTGGCAGCTGCCCCAGCCACCCCTGGGCCACAGCCCCAGGGATTCCCAACCAGCTCCTTCCCAGACCTTTTTGGCTTGGCCACTGAAGCCTGGAAGCTTCAGAGACCCCTGGAAAAAATTTCAGACACTGAACTCTGGGTAACTCTGACAATGGAAGGTAAGTCTATCCCATTTTTAATTGATTTGGGCTCCTGCCACTCCATTTGGCCTTCCTTCCAAGGATCAACTTCCTTGGCCCCAATTACTGTTGGGGGCATTGACGGTAAAGTATCCAGACCCTTAAAAACTCCCCCATTCTGGTGCCAATTGGGTCAACACCTTTCCCCACATTCATATTTAGTCATCCCTACCTGTCCCATTCCCCTCTTAGGGTGAGACATCTTAACCAAGTTGTCAGCTACTCTGACCATCCCTGGGGTGCAATCAATGCTTATAGCCACCCTAATGAATCCTTCCCTGCCCCACCCCCATGGCTCCCATCATTTCTCCTCATCTCAGCCCCAGAGTCGGGGACACTTCCACCCCATCATTGGCTTCATTCCAACAACTGCTTAACATCCCTCCCAAGTCTCATCACTCTTTTTTTTTTTTTTTGTGGGTACCGGGAGTCGAACTCAGGACCTCGTGCTTGCCAGGCAGGCGCTTATGCCGCTGAGCCATCTCACTGGCCCATGATCACTTTTACCCTGCCCAATGACAATACCCCATTCCTGACTCAGCTTTAAAGGGACTACAGCCTATTATTTCTCACCTACTGTGACACAGTCCTTTGATTCCTGTCAACTCCTCTTACAACATCCCCATTCTCCTGGTATGAAAGGTAGATGGCTCCTAGACTGGTACAAGATCTCCGCACTATCAATCAGACTGTCCTTCCCATACACCCCATGGCGCCTAACCCCTACACATTTTTGTCCCCTGTCCCTCCATCTACCACTCATTACTCTGTTTTATATTTAAAAGATGCCTTTTTCACTATTCTTCTGCACCCCTCTTTCCAGCCTCTCTTCACCTTCACTTGGACGGACACTGACACTCACCAGTCCTGGGAGTTAATATGGACCGTCTTGCCTCAGGGCTGCCAGGACAGCCCCACTACTTCGGTCAGCTCCTGATGCATCATTTACTTTCCTTTCACCACCCTTCCTCTTACCTCATACAGTATGTAGATGACCTCCTTCTCTGCAGCCCCTCCTATGAGTTGTCCCATAAAGACACCCGCTCATTATTACAGCATCTAGATTCCAAGGGATATCATGTCTGTCCCTCTAAGGCCCAAGTCTCTTCCCCGTCCATCACCTATCTGGTCATCATTCTCCACAAACATACCCAAGCCATACCTCCAGACCATGTCCAGTTGATCTCCTAGATTCCAACCCTCCACCATCAAATAACAGCTCTGCTCCTTCCTTGGCATACTAGGATATCTTTGCCTCTGAATTCCCACCTTTGCCCTTCTCACTAAACCCCTCTATAAACTTATAAAGGGAAACCTTGATGAGCACTTAGATCACAAGAACTTTCCTCACTCATCCTTTCAGATCTTAAAAGAAGCCCTAAAAACAGGCCCTTCCTTAGCCCTTCCAGACCCCACCCAACCCTTCGATCTTCATACAACTCAACACAGGAGGTGTGCAGCAGGAGTTCTGTCACAGGGTCCAAGCCCACACGTCATCATGGTCCTGTCCAAACAGCTTGACCACACTATCTTAAGCTGTCCAGTGTGCTTGCATGATGCTGCTGCCGCAGCCCTTATGCTCTTAGAGGAACTTAAAATCAGTATATATGCTCCACTTATCATTTACTCCTCCCATAATCTCCTTGGAAGTTTAGAGCAGTATCAGTGATTATGGGGCTGTGTGTGGGCTTAGTTGAGCTCTCCTATTTAGAGGGGTTAGCAAAATAAGAGTGGAGGTGTCAGGCCATGCATCCTGTCTGGAGGTTTTTTTGTACTGCCAGTGATAGGGAAAGTGGCCGTGGATGTTTTGTTGAGGAGTCGGAGTGGGCCTTTCATTTCTTATTGGGGGTGGAATGTGACATTGGTAAGGATCCAGACCTGGGGAGGGACTGGAATGGCCATATAGGTTGCTGTAGAAATGGAAATACAGAGCCAACAATCTTTGCCTCAGGTAGGATTGGAGCAGTTTAGCAAGGAATGAGTTAATTCCAGAGTCTTGTAGAGATAATTAGGCACTGTTGGGTGAAGCTGAGGGAGTATAAACACAGGGCATGGAAAAAGGCAGAAGAGTGCTAATTGGGCCAAAGGTCATGGAGAAGGGGAGGGGTGGGGACTAACTAGGATGCGAGTGAACAGGAGCATGAGAAATGATTCCATCCCTGAGGCAAAAGACAATCACGTTGGAGTCCCAGCAAGATTGAAAGGATCCTATGCGATCAGGGTTTTGTTCATAGTCTTTGCCTACACCAATGCCTCCAACAGTTCTACCTATTATATCTTCCAGGAGATTTAGTGTTTCTGTTTTATTATTTAGATCTTTGATCCATTTTGATTTTAGTTTAGTGGATGGTGGAAGGTATGGGTCTAGTTTTAATCCTCAACATCTGGAAAAACGGTTTTTTCAGCACCATTTATTAAAGAGGCTATCTTTCTTCCAGTGAAGGTGTTTGGCTCCTTTGTCAAAGATAAGGTGGCTGATTGTGTTAGGAGCTGTTCAGCCTGAAACACTCTGTATGCCTCCTGCTGGCTTGAACTCAGCTTCCTGCTAGCTTGAACTGAGCTCTTTGACATCCTGCTACTTGAACTCAGTTCTGCCTTGCCCTGACACCGGGAGCCAGTACATGGAGCCAGCCTATAGCAGCTGCGAGTTTTGAGTTCATTTGGCCTCTCTCCAAGATGGCTACCGGCAAATCATGCTTTCCTGGGGGACATCTGAACCTGAACAACTCACCAGCCGCTGCAGTCCTCTGCACCCACTGCTTAGTTCCACTGGTGTGTTTCTCTGTGGAGGCCACTGGCTCTGACAGTAATCGCCGTGCATCTGCAGGTTCAAGCTGCCCCTCCCATGCAGTGTGTCAAGGGCTCACAAGAAAGTGCTGCTTGTGAATCCCTTCTTCTGTGTCGAGGGCTCTCTTTTTGCTGTCCCCATGGCCTTTAATTCTCACTTCAGACCCGTGCTGGGTCCCAGAATCCACTTCGCTCCTTCTTCTCTTCCTTATGTTGCTATACCCCAGCACCTGGATACCAAGTCTCAGATAGACTGTATCTCTGCTGTTCACCACTCCATCTTCCCAAAACAAAATGTTTAAGCCTAAAATCTAAAACTTTAAAGGAAATGTTATTCTACTACTACGTATGTCCTCCAGATCATGACAATTTTGTCTCATATCTCCACACAATATGAAGTGAAAATTTAGGGCTCTCATTTGATTTATATCATCATCATTTAGTTTATCTCTCCTAAGCAATATTCAGCTTAAAATAGCATTATAGTTTTATTTACATTTATTCTCTCCTCTCCCTGTAATTGTTTGTGTCATTCTTAGTGACTCCCTGTCTCTTATGATTTAAGTTCCTTCAGTCATTTTCTTTTGTTACAGTTGAGTGGGCCCAAAACAGCTCAGGTTCTTGTGTATGACAAGGAAAGAACTGCCAAGTGTACAATTTGTCCTATGTAGTGAGTAGCTACATTTATTGAAGATCATGCAATGGTAGCAAAGAACAGCAACAAGGTTAAGGGAAAAAGAGGGTGAAAGGCAAATGGGACTTGAGTGTGAAAGGGAAAAAAAGGGAAAGGGTCAATTTAGCAAGAGGAAATAAATATAAATATATGTGCACACAACATCAGAGCACTCAAATATATAAGGAAATATTAATAGACCTGAGGGAATAGATAGATTCCGGTAAAAATAATAGTTGGGAAATGTAACACATGGTTTCAGCAATAGACTGATTACCCAGGCAGAAAATTAGTAAATAGCAGATTTAAATTGTACCATAGGCCAAATAGACCTAACAGACATCAACTGTACATCCCATCCAATAGCTGCAGAATATACATTTTTCTCAATAGCATATGAATCATTTTCTAGAATGCCATATGATAGGCTACAAAACAAGTCTCAACAAAAATTTTTTTTTTTTTTGTGGGTACCGGGGGGGTCGACCTCAGGACCTCGCACGCCAGCAGGCGCCCGTGCCGCTGAGCGATATCACTGGCCCCTTTTTCGTATGTGGGATCCGGGAGTCGAACTCGGGCCCTCGCGCTTGCCGGGCAGGCGCTTAAGCCGCTGAGCCATCTCACCGGCCCAACAAAAAAATTTTTTGAGCCATGGTCTTGCTATGTAGCCCAGTCTGGTGTTGAACTTGCAGCAATACTCCTGCCTCAGCCTCCTGAGTGCTGGGATTATGGGGTTGTGCCACTATGCCCGCCCAAAACCTTTTTTAAAAGTTGAAGTCATAGGATACAAAATCAACACACAAAAATCATTAGTTTTCCTATTTACCAATAATAAACTTGGCAACAAAAATCAGGAAAACTATTCCATTTACAATAGCTTCTGGAAAAAATCTAGGAATCAACCTTACCAAGAAGATGAAAGACCTCTATAATGAACATTACAGAAAATTGGAGAAAGAAATTGAAGCAGACATTAGAAAATGGAAAGTGTGACTTCTGGGAAGATGGCTGGAACTGTAAACAGCAACAAATCAATCTCTCTCAGATTCGGAACCCAGACACTGGAAAATTAACAACTTGGGGAAGAAAATAAGGAGGGAGGTGGATCCCTGGGACCAAGGAAGGATCTGAAGCTCTCAGAGAAAGTGAGGAGACAGACCACAATGCCGAAAAAGGAGGAGGCAAACTGAACTTCCTCTGCAGCTCCTGGCTAATGGCCTAGAGAAGAGGGTTGACTGTTGGTTGTTCAGAAATCATACGGTATTTAAGCATGTGTGTCTGATTTATACCACTTAACATTATGTTTTCAAGGTGCATCCATTTTCCTACAGATTTATCCTTCTTTTATTTTTTTATTTTTATTTTTATTTTTTTTTTTTATTTTAAAGAGAAGAAAAAACAAAACAAATCAAAAGAAGAACAAATTTTCAAACAAACATAATAGGAGGGTAACAATGGTTAATACATTACGTATTACTATCTTTAAGTTAGTTATTCAGGACACCAGACATTAGCATTCAATTGTCCAAACATTATTGGCACAAACCTTACTCTTCAATGAACTAAGTAAAAATGGTTTATCCTTCTTTTAGTAAGAGCTGTATTCCATTGTATATAAATATCACATTTTCTTTATCCATTCATCATTGAGGGATGTATAGACCATTTCCAAAATCTAGCTATTATGAATCATGCTGCTATAAACATTGGTATGCATGTATTACTGTAATATGTTGTCTTTAACTCATTCTAGAAGATATCTAGTAAGGGAATAGCTGGGTTGAATGGAATTTCTGTTTTTAGTTTTTTGAAGACTCTTTATACTGATTTCCATAGTGGTTGTACCAATTTATATTCCCATCAACAGTGTAGAACGGTTCCTTTTCTCCTGCAGCCGCGCCAGTATTGTTATTTTGATTTGTTGGTGATGGCCATTCTTTCTGGGGTAAGAAGGAATCTCAGTGTTGTTTTAATTTGTATTGCTCTAATGCCCAGAGGTGTTGAACATTTTTTCATGCATTTATGAGCCATTTCTATTTCTTCTTCTGACAAATGTCTATTCATTTCAGTTGCTCATTTTTTAATTGGGTCTTTTATTTTGGGGATCTAATTTTTTCAGTTTTTTAATATAGTCTAGATACTAGTTGTCTGTGTGAGGTGCAGCTGACAAATTTTTTTTCCCCATTCTGTATGTTGTCTTTTGCTCTGTTGGTTGTTTCCTTTGCTGTGCAAAAACTTTTAAATTTGATATAATGCCATTTGTTGAGTTTTGGTACTATTTCTGGGGTTCTGTTCCTTGCCTATACCTATGTCTTCAAGAGTTTTATCTATTTTATCTTCCACCATATTAAGTCTTGGATTCTATTTGCCAATGTCCTATTGAAGATTTTTGTGTATATGTTCATTAAAGAGAATGGCTGTGGTTTCTTTTTTTAGTTAGATCCTTGTATGGTTATGGAATCAGAGTGATGCCTGCTTTCAGGAATGAGTTGGAAATACTCCTTCCCTTTTAATTTCATTAAAGAGTTTGAGAAGCATTGGTGTTATAGCCTCCGTGAAGATACTGTAGAATTCAGCATTGACTCCATCACATCCTGGGCTTTTCTTATTTGGTAGGTTTTTTATTACTGCCTCAGTTTCATTGCTCGTTCTTAGATTGCTGAGAGTTTTATGTCTTCTTGGTTCAGTTTTGGTGATTCATGTGTGCGGGGGAATCTGTCCATCTCTTCAAGATACTCCAATTTGTTAGAATGCAATTTTTCACAGTAGTTACTAACCATCTTCTGCATTTTGGTGGTGTCCATTGTGATTTCACCTTTTTCATTTCTAATTGCATTCATGTGGATCTTTTCTCTCCTTCTTTTGGTAAGTTTACTAGGTTAATTTCAATCAGATCCATTACAAAATCTAGCTCAAATGCTTCAGCCATTTTTTGATAGTAGTACCTGTTCAAGGCTTTTCTGTAATTTTAAACACCTACCCGCACATATTCCCAGTCCTTTTATAAGCATCTTCTTTCTTATAGTGTAGACACCATGATTCAACCTAAGAATCCTTCATTTCTCTCCTTTTTTCTCACCATCTCTATTCTCACACTTTTCCTTTGTTTCTCTTTCTTTGGAAAAAGTGGTTCCCCATTGAAAAACCAAGCTTCCTATTCTTTATTATTAATTCCATATCTTCCTTCTGGTCCATGCTTAAACCCACTGCCCCATTCTAATACTTCAATCTCCTCCTTACATTCAGAAGTGTACCAGATTTACTCCCCTACTACACTACTTAAGGTTCACTTCTAGTTCTTCATGGAGGAACTAGTGACTGATTCCAGAATTTCACCTTACCAGGGTCAAGTTCTGTATCCATAACTCATTTCCTTTTCTTTCTGGACACATAGTTAAACATTTTTCCTGTCTACCTTGCAGTTAGTAAAGACATGTAATTTATTTCTAGTCATTAGAACATGGGTATATGGGTGGACATATGAAATGTAAGTAATTTCCAGAGGTGGCCCATAATACATCCTGTATCAGTCCGGGCTCACCAGAGAAACAGATTTAATTTGATATATATATCAAAAAAAAAATATATATATATATATATTTTTTTTTTTTACAAGGTAGGCTTACAATGGCTGCCCACAGCACCAGGTGTGGAGGAGTGGAAAGGGCTGTCTACACACTGGTGGTCTGAAGGATCCAGTCAAAAGTCAACCTGGAGCTCACTGTAGAGTCCCGTGCAAGTCGGTATTGGGAAGCTGAAGAGTCTGCGCTGGAAGCCAGGAGACAGATGTCCAAGAGAAGCAAAGCCTGGAGCTTCTCCAAGGAAACAGAAGGGAGACTTCCTTTTTTTTTTTTTTTTCCCCCCACTGGGAATCGAACTCAGGACCTCGCGCTTACCAGGCAGGTGCTGTGCCGCTGAGCTACATGTCCGGCTCGAGACTTCCTTCTTGTTTCCCTTTTTATTGCATTCAGGCTACAATGATCCCACTCGCACCCAGACTGGGTCTACTGTCTTCAGTCAGTCCATTCAGTCACACCCAGAACTATGCTAAGCCAACCAGCCGGGCATTCCATACTCAAGTGGACACAACAGCTAACTACTGTATCACACTTCCAAGAGATCCTCCAAGCTCCCTTCTCCACAGTAACCTTGAAGGCTGCATACTGAAGTTGGCAGCCACGCACAGTGGGAGGAGTCAGTGTTCCAAATCAGTAGGTGGGCGGTGCCTTGACAGCGTTGTTTGGTTTGGGAGTGATGCAGTTGCACAATACACTTTTACAGTTTAACATACTTGGAGTTAAGCTGGTCGTCCAGTTAGGAATGCTTTAACTTGGAGCTGTCCAGTGTCCACTAACCACAGGTGGCTAAACACAAATTTTAATTAATCATGTGGCTCCTGAGCAATTGAAATGTGGCTAATGTAACTGAGAAGCTGACTTTTAACTTAATCTGAAGTACTTAAAATTTAAATAGCCACATATTGCTAGTGGATTCCACACAGGACAGAATGGGTATAGAATACTTCAATCATCACAGAAAATTCTACGGGATGTGCTGCTCCAACTAATAAAAATATAGACAGAGCTGTTCTTATTTTTAAAAATAATCCCTATAGCAAAAACAAACACAAAAAACTCTCTTCTTTAATGACTCATTTCTCATTGCCTAAAAGAGGCTCAGAACACACTTTCCTCACATTGCTACCTCTTCCTGGCACTACATGAACGAACTTCCTGTCTTGCTCCTCCTGCCAAACTTCTTGAATGGGTGATCTTTAATTCCTTGCAATCCTTCCCCACTTGCCCTATGAGTCACCTTAATCACAGTTGTTGGTAAAGTGTTTGGCCACATCTCTCATGTAGATACCTCCTCACTAGTTCTTTCTGCACATACCTCTACCCTGAGCTTTAGGCAGTCATTTTCAACCTTTTAGCATCTCAAAGATACCAAATGGTTCAGTGACACCTTATCAGATGGACTAGGTCAACTGTGAACTATATATGCCAAAACTGACATAGTTTGTATTATCATTATTATCTGTTATGGATTGTATCTAGATGTCCCCCTGAAGTCTTATGTGTTCATAGGTGGGGCTTTTTGGAGGTGGCCAGATCTAATGTGTGTGATACTTGGATTAAGGGTGTGTGATAAGTAAATGGGTTTAGCATAGTTCTGGGTGTGGATAATGGAAGCCCCACCTTGGGTGTGGGTGGCACCCCTAATCAATAGGCTTATAGCCTGGGTGACATATAAAGGGAGAAAGGGAAGGCAGGCTTGCTGTTGCTGCTTTCTGTTTGCTGACTTCTGCCTGCTGCACCACGGACTGTTCCTCCTCTGCCCTGCCCCTCTGCCATGCCACCCTGCCTTAGAACCAGCAGACTATGGACTGAAACTTCTACAAACTGTGAGCTGAAATAAACCTTTCTTCCTTTAACTTGTGGGTGTCTGGTATTTTGTCTCAGCTACAAGAAAAGTAACTAAGGCACTATCCCATCAAAATAACCACAGGCTCTTTTATGTTTAGAAGGAATTACCATGAAGCAAACCCTGAGTAGTATCCTGTATTACTGGATGTTTGCAAGCTCTGAATAAAATGAAAATGAAAATTGACTCATTAGGAGGCTGTCCCAGGACTGAGCATAAGGGCCTTACCCACAAGCAAATTCACATGCTAGTCAGTCCCTTGTGAAATCTCTGTGCTGTAGGCTTCAGCTTGCTAAAAACCAAGTAGGAGAGTTTGGAAGCAGTTCAGAGAAGAGCCACAAAAACAACTGAAGCATGACAAGAATAAATGCAGCTCTGCTATAAAGAGGTCAACTATATCAGGCTTTTACTGAGTACCATGTGGAATGTCACAATGCAAGCACAGAGAACAGCTGTTGTGGGCCTTAACGAGAGATAGGAAAGAAGAAACGAGAACAGGTGCAGATCAAGAATTTAGGTTTAGGGCCGGTGAGATGGCTCAGCGGTTTAAGCGCCTGCCTGGCAAGCGCGAGGGCCCGAGTTTGACTCCCGGAACCCACATACGAAAAAGGGGCCGGTGATATCGCTCAGCGGCACGGGTGCCTGCTGGCACGCGAGGTCCTGAGGTCAACCCCCCGGTACCCACAAAAAAAAAAAAAAAAAGAATTTAGGTTTAGCAGGGGGAAAGTTGGGAGAAAGAGATTCACACTCTTACTGGGCTGCGAAGACTGTGTCCCCTGACAGGCTGTACATATGGCGCAACCCATCCGTGCCCCCAGAGAAGTCAGACTGTGTTGAATTTAGGAAAAGTTACTTAACTTTAAATTTGCTGCAAGAAACTTTCACAATTGCTCTAAAACTGTGGTGAAAGCAAAGTCCAAAAAGGCCCAGCCTTTTTGGATTACTAAGCCTGTACAAATACTGCAAGAGTGCAGTTAGATGTAAAAACCTAGTGATTTAGAGCAGAGTGTGGTGGCAAATGCCTGCAACCCCAGCACTCTAGCTGAGGCAGAAGGATAGCAAAGTTAGAGTTCAGCCTGGGCAACTTAGTGACTTAGTAAACCCTGTCTCAAAGTAAAAAATAAAGGGAGGGAGCTGGGGATGTAGCACAGTGTAAAGGTCCTGGGTTCAATCCCCGGTACGGGGTGGGAGACACCCTAGCAATTTACTTTGTTGCAAAGATACAGCTAGAGTTCAAATGGGATTAACAAAGGCAAGTGGACTAAATTAATGGTAGGTGTAATTAAGCGAATGGAAACTTCAAGAAGAACTACAAAATGGAAAATGACCCACAATTTAAAAATTAAATATCAAATGCTCAGCATTGACAAGGTGCTCTACCATGCTAACACTGCAAACCAAAGGTTTCACACACTGCACGAGAACATGGCCCTCATCCCATTATGTTTCTGGCACAAGATTAGAATGCCCTGTTGGTTCAAATATTGCTTGGATAGAGCAGGAGAAAGTGCCACAGAGAAGATATCATTTTTCAAAATCTCCACAGTCTTTCATAGCATTCGTTCTTCTAATCATTTTGTGTATATTAGAAATGATAAAAGCCAGGCCTGGTGGTATGTACTTACAGTGCCAGTTACTTGAGAGGCTGAGGCAGGAAGATCACTTGAGCCTAGGAGTTCAAGACTAGCCTAGGCAATATAGCGAGATCCTATCTCTTGAAGAAAAATAAAAAAGATATATAAATGCAGTGCATTCCAATTTCAATAGAATGGAATTATTTTTGTAGATGTTTATTTTCAGATTGTAATTCCTACTAAATAAAAAAAAAAAAACCTTTTCAGCTTTTACCTTAAATAGATATTAAGGTTCTCCTTAGTATTTTTGGAAATGTAAAAGGGACAATTATTGTAGTTGCCTTTTGAAATATATACCAAATGTATTAAAACAATCTGGTCAACATTCTTAGAGAAAACATATTACATTATTTACATAGAATTATCTTTGTGAAAGGTTTTATATTTGGTATCACTTTGATTTTATAGAATTAAAATTAGTGCATAAAACTAAAAGCAGGAGAAGAATATCTTTTAAATTTGTTACGCTGTCAAAAACTCCTCAATCAGTCGGGCGTGGTGGCACACACCTGTAACCCCAGCACTCAGGAGGCTGAGGCAGGGTGATTGCTAATGAGGTTGAAGCCAGCCTGGGCTACCATACATAATGACTTCAAAACCAGCCTAAACTATACAGCAACACCCTATCTCAAAAAATCAAACCAAACTAACAAAAAACCTCATTACTCAATATATAAGAAGCCTGTGCCATTTTTATATCATTATTTGATAGATGTGCAAGGCATATTGTTTTTCCTTTGGTGTTGTTTTCTCTTTTGAAGGAAGACCATAATGTCTTTTCTTATAGTCATCTGATTTAAATTGCCTCCAGGAAGTTTGCCTAATATTGGTTACTACTGCTAGATGCTATATTTCATATGATAACTGTCTTTACATAATGAGAAAAACTATGGCAACCACTCCATTCATTAGAAAAATTAGGGTTTTTTTTTCTTGCTAAATGACACTAATGTTATTTAGACTACAGCATGCTTTTCCCAAATAAAGACTGAAAAATCATTTCCAGTGACCTTCTAATTTTTGGTCAATTCCAGTAGGCTATAAAATAAACAGCTTTTTTTTTTTTTTTTTGTGGGTACCGGGGGTCGACCTCAGGACCTCGCGCGCCAGCAGGCGCCCGTGCCGCTGAGCGATATCCCCGGCCCTTTTTTCGTATGTGGGTTCTGGGAGTCGAACTCGGGCCCTCGCGCTTGCCAGGCAGGCGCTTACGCCGTTGAGCCATCTCACCGGCCCTAAACAGCTTTTATAAAATGATCTCTATGTCTGTACTGCTGATGGTCGGGGGAAATGATGATGGTGATGATGGTGTACTATGTTAGCCAAAAGTGACAACTTATCAGACACAGTGGCAGGCACCAGGAGACCCAGTCACTCGGGGCTGAGGTGAGAGCGTCACTATGCTTACAAGTTCAAGACCAACCTGAGGAACACAGTGAGATCCCTTAAGAAAAAAAGTTAATCAATACAAAATCTAAAGGTCAGGCCAGGGGTGGTGGCACAGGCCTATAATCCCAGCATTGGGAGGCTGAGGCAGGAGGATTGCTGCAAGTTCAAGGCCAGCCTGGGCTACATAGCAAGACCCTGTCTCAAAAAGCCGAAGAAGAAGAAGAAGGAGGAGGAGAAGGAGGAGGAGGAGGAGAAGAAGAGGAAGAAGAGGAAGGAGAGGAAGAAGAAGAAGAAGAAGAGGAAGAAAAAAGAATTTTGTTTTTAAAAATTGTTTCCATCTGTTCGTTTCTCTACTAGAGTATTGAAACGTCTCTGTGTTTTCTTCAAGCTTATTGAATTTCGTTAAAAGAGTTGTTTTAAATTCTTTAAGAATTCTTCCATACTGATTGCTATCTGGTTAGTTTCTAGAACTTTATTTTGACTATAGGTGAGGTCACGGTTTGCTGAAGCTCCTGATGCTTGTTGGTGTGTGATGTCTGGGCACTAAAGGATTAGTTATTTACTACAGCCTTCCTAATCAGGCCTAGTTCATGCTTGTCTTTCCAGCAATTCTAAGCCAGCTGCTTATTTTCTCTGAGCCTATAGTCATATCCACTATTTCTACCAGATAACACACATGCCCAGATTTGCCAGGAGTCTGCTGTTGGTATGCTGCCACTGTTTCAGCGATAGAGGGCAATTCAAGCCCAGGTTTGTCCCAAAAATAATGAAGGTATATGGTTTGGAATGAATAGGGCAAAGAGTAATCTGTTCCCACAAGCATTTGCCTGGGGCCAGGGTAAGCCCAAGCCAACCTGTGGTTAGGCACTGTGGAACTGTGCCCAGCTCTGGGTAGAATCACCATGGATTTACCAGGCCCATGATCCTATGCTACATGTGTGGCCCCCAATTCGGCCAATTTGTGTCATACTCTGGGCCCGCAGCCCGCTGAAATCAGCAGAGCTTCGAGGAAGGACAAAGGCCCACACGGCTATGGGCTGTCTGTTGCTGAGGTGGATTCATGGCCCAAGAGTGTTGCAGCCACCTACAGCTGATACTGGCAGGAATAAAATACTGATAGACAGGGCCATATGTCTTCCCCTAGCACCAGGACTGTTCCAGAGGCGCCACCACAGGTGGCCCTGCAATAGGGACCATTAAGATCCGACCAGACCTGGGTGTGGTGCACGCTTGTAATCCCAGCACTAGGGAGGCTGAGGCAGGAGGAGCACTGTGAGTTTGAGGCCAGCCTGGGCTACATAGTGAGTTGAAGGCAGCCTGAACTACACAGTGGGACCCTGTCTCAAAACAAAACAAAACAAAACAAAACAAAACAAAATCTGACCAGTGTTAGGTTTCGCCAGTCTGGCACTATGTTCCAGGGCAAAGTCCTATGCTTACCACCTTATGCTACCTCCAGTGCTTGGGTCTTGCTCCACCCTGTGCTGTCTGAGTTTGGCGTAGTGTTAATGAAGGCAGTCCCTTGCCCATCTAGTCTGATGCTGAACTGGGTCAAACCTGAATCTCATAGCTTCAGGCTCCTGCAAGCTGCCCTTGCCATAGCTAGCAGTGACACAGGCCAAAACCTGAATCCATCCTACCTGGGCTAGGTATTCGCCTGGTGCTGTAGAAACTCTGGGGCCCATCTGTGAACCACGCAATAGCTGTGCTGCCTGAAGCTGGGGGGCGGGTGTTAGAAATACACCCTTGGCCACCATGACTGACGCCATGCTTGATCTCACTTGAGTTTCATGGCTCCAGAGACCAGCACAGTCTCAGGATAGGGGTGGGTATGCCCTAGGACCACTCTGAGGTGGCAGTGATCTGGGGGAAAGCTCAAGTCTGTCCTACTTGCACAGAACTTTGCCTGATGGCATAACTAAGGCAAGTCCACAGGCTCCCTCTGTGACCCCTGGCCTGCACACGGGACTTTTGGTTTCCACCTAGTCCTGGTTCTCATTGTGGCATGGATTGCACTGAGCTCCAAGACAAAGCCCCATGCTGGCTTTTGTGCCCTGCTCCTAAGTAGGTGCTGTCTTCCTCCCTGCTCTGATGCCTGAGGCTGGGGTGGATGGTGGTGGAGGAGGTCAGTGGCCTCGGCTAAAGCAGTTTGAGTAGCTCAGTCTGCAGTGTTTCCCTGGCAGTGGGTTTGTGGAGCTCTCGGGAGAGAGTTGATGCAGGCAACTCCTTCCTTCCTGTTTTCTTCAATGTGTCTTTTCTTTCTGTCACACTAAAAGCAGATACTGTGGTCTCTCACCTGGTTTCCTGAGCTGTTCAACTTCGTGTGTCTGTGGGGAGATGATTGGTAGAGGATCTTAGCCACCATCTTGCTCCACCCTTGACATTAACTACTTTTTTTCTTTTTTAATCGGCCCAGAAATTCTACCAGATCCTCATTCTTGGTCTGTGTTGTTAAATGAGACTGACTTACTCCCAGGTTGCAAAGGTTACTGTAAGATTCCACTGTGGCCATTCAGGGTATTATATGCTCCTTTATAAATTGATGGGCATTTGAACACAGACAGAACAATCAGGACTGTTCTTGGGATTTTGATTGGAAAGAGAATGTGGGTTCTGAGAAATAATGTACATCTGGGGATCTGGTAAGTATCTTTGTTACCATGTTGGGTGAGTTTACCTGAGGGAGATGTGTGTGTGTGTGTGTGTGTGTGTGTGTGTGTGTGTGTGAGAGAGAGAGAGAGAGAGAGAGAGGGAGAAAGAGAGAGAGAGACGGAGATTCATTTTATTAAGCCTTTGGATCCAGCCATACCTGAAACAGATCCCCTGAATATTTCAGTAATACAAACCAAGTTCCTGTTGCAGTATAATCCAGTCAGAATTACTTCCATGTGTCTCAGTTGGAACTTTAGTGGAAACACATTAAGAAATTTCTTTTTGTGTTACAGTCTTTCTTAACCTGAAATGGAGAAAATACATTCTGTGGTGGAGATTAGCAATTGTCCCATAATATCCATTTGCACCTTTACCTATAGTAACGTATATTTAGCTGAGCACATGCCTTCTCATTTCCTAGCCTCCCTTGCAGCTAGATGTGGTGATGTAACTTAAGTATAGTCATTGGGATGTAAGAAGTGTCCAAAACAGCTTCTGGAAATCTTCCTTAAGCAAAACTCCCCTTTTCCTCCATCTTGCCGCATGGAGTGTAGATATGGCTAGCGCTTCATCCTGGACAGTGATGACAGGTGTGACAGCACAAAGGGACAGCAGAACAGAAAGCTGGAAGGACCTGGGACCATAACGACTTAATGGAGCATATGAACTGAGACTTTCACATAAGAGACACATCAAATTGTTTGTCTGTTTAAGAAAGTATCAGTCTGAAATTTTAAAAATTAAAAAAAAGGAAGTATCAGTCTTGGTCCTGTTTAGGTGCAGCCAAACCTAATTCTAACTGATATACCTATTCCAAAATGTCGTCATGAGGATTAATGCGACACTGGTGTTGAGCGTGGTACCTGTTACAATAGCATGGGTTTTTGTGTTTGTACCTGTGTGGGGCACAGCAGCTTACTCATGTTCATGTGTCAGATTTGCTCTTCATGACCAACAAGAGGGTAAAATTATAGGAAATTTGGGGTTCTTTTCTATCAAAAATTGAGACCTGTGTAGAGATGTTTCCTTTTCTCTTGTCCTCTACAGCCCAGAAAACTTAATGGAACATCTTACGTTAAATACCTCTAGGGCATTGTGGAGGGACTCACCTCTGGGAGAGACTGCGTTAGATAACATGAATCACAGTGCATGGGCAGCAACATGATGCAGTATTTAAGAGGATGGCTTTCAAGATAGGGCTTCTTTGATATCCCATCTCTGGCACTTATGCGGGACCTAGAGCAGGCTACTTATCCTCTCTCAGACTTTGCTTCCTCATCATTAAAATAAGAGAATACAGAGTTTCACCACTCCTGACTGGTGGCAGTGGGACATGAGAAGTTTCCTAAAATGTGTTTGGAAAACACAGGTTTACAGAAATTGGGGTGGCAAAGAAAGCCAGATATAAGGCCAACTGAAGGAGAAACTCACCAGATCTGAATCCAGGTTCTTTTGGGGAGGTGTTAAAAAGGAAAAGTAGCATTCCAGGAATCGCAGCGCGACAGAAGCTCAATTCTACGGACACACGGTGACAGCTGGCGCCCAGGGAGCCACCACGGAGGATCCTGAGACAGCGGCGAGGCGGGGGAGCGGCAGAGAACTGCGCTGGCCGGGGGTGAGTGTCTCTCAGCCACAGCTGCCCCGCGCCAGAGAGCGACCGGCCGGGCGCCATTGTGGGGGGTGTGGCGAAACTCAGAGCCGTGCGAAAGAAAAACAGCGCTGGACACTCGTGCTCCGGACAGGGCAGCGCGGGGCCTCTCAGGCCCACGAAAGTGTGCTGAGGTCAGCAGGCGAACGAGACTGGTCTCTCAGCCACACCTGTCCCATGCCAGAGAGCGACTGGCCCGGCGCCATTGTGGGGGGCGTGGCGAAAATCAGAGCGGCGGGAAACCAGTGCAGGGAACCCGCGCTCCGGACAGCGCGCTGCGCCTCTCAGGCCCAGGGATAGTGAAAGGGCGCCGAGAGCGGCAGGCGAGCTAGACTGGTCTCTGCCTGAAAGTACGGGCCTCTGCTCACCGCCCGCCAGAGGGCCGCTCCTGGCTTACTGGGACCGACCTGCATGGAACAGGACTCTGTCACCACACGGTGCCTGCCTACAGCAGAGTCAACACCTGGAACTGAGTCTTTTATTTTTTATTTTTTATTTTTATTTTTATTTTTTTCTCACTCATTTGTTTTTTGTTCTGGTGAAGGGTTTTTTTTTTTTTTTTTGGGTGGGGTTTTATTTTTGTTTTGTTTGTTTTATTGTTTTTATCTTCGTTTTTGTTTCTGTATGTGTATTTGCTCTTTCCTTCATTATTCTCTCTGGTTTTTTATATGAGTGTAAACAGCGCCTCTAACTTCTTTGTGATTGTGGTTGTGATCTGTTCTTCCTTTTATCCCCTCCTTCTCTTTTTACCACCAGTCCTCTGCACCAGTGTCCCAATTTTAGTGGGATCCCTCTTGGTCCTCTAACCTTACATCTAATTCCTTCCTATTCTCCCAATACTCTATTTCCTCCTTAACTCATTTTAAATTTAAACTCCTCAGGGAAAAATTGACATACATAGGACTTGTATACTGCATATAATTTTTCTGGTGTGTTTTAGATTTTGTTATATAACCGCAACTCTATACAGCTAAAAGTGGTAAATAACTGGTTAGCTCAGTCTGTCATTTTCTAGGCTGTGTTTGATGCTTTAGTTAACATTATAGCCAAATGTGAAATAATTGTTCTAAACATCTTTCCTTCCTGATATTTCGTGCTTGAGATTGACTAAGGGACACAGAAAATACAGTGGCACAGTACCAAAGAATCAAGGACTGGGCCAAACAGGTAGCAACTTTGCATACCCAATGAATTGAAGAGGTAGGATCTGGCAGAAAGCTCAAAACCCAAAAGCAAGCTCCACTTGGAAGATACTGCAGAGAAGTAGTCATCTTCTAAAGATCTTAAACACTAGCAATAAAGTAACCTACCATAGGTAATTTGCAAACATCACCCCAGGAATTAAAGAAAGGAAAAAATGAGACGACACTTAAACAAGATGCAACCCCACACATCCAATTCACCAAAGGCAAACCTAGGGGGCAATGAGGTGGGACAATCCGAAAGCCACCCACCTGGCCTATCTGAAGTGGTAACAACAAAGCAACTGAATGAGGCTCTGGAAAAAATTAAAACAGAAATAATCTCACAGATAACTGCAGAGATAATGTCCACATTGAAGACCATGCTTAAGGACACTATAGCTGATACAGACAAAAAAATAGATGAGCTTAAGAAAACTATAGAAACCATGAATGCTCAGCATAGGAAAGAAATGGAATCCATAAGGCAGATTCAAGCAGATATGCAAGAGAACAAAAATTCCATTGAAAGTATTTGTAGCAGATTAAGCCAATGCGAGGACAGGATCTCAGATATAGAAGACAGGCTTGCAATTAGTGATCATGAAAAGGAAGAATTCTTAAAAACAGCAAGGGACCATGAAAAATCAATTCAGCAGCTGCTAGATGACTCAAAGATAAACAACTTAAGAATAATTGGAATAAATGAAAAAGCAGGAGATAGCATCAATGACATTAAAACCTTGTTCAAAGACATAATCAGGGAGAACTTTCCTGGAAGAGAAAAGGAATTTGATGCCCCTATAAGTGAAGCTTTTAGAACACCAACTAGACATGATAAAAAAAAAACTTCAGCCAGACATATTATAGTCAAGATCCCAGAAATTCAACAGAAGGGCAGAATCTTAAAAGCTGTTAGGGAGAAGAGACAAATCACCTATAAAGGAAAACCCATCAGAATCACAGCTGACTTTTCAGCACAAACCCTCAAGTCAAGAAGAGCTTGGAATGATGTATTTCAAGCTCTAAAGGAAAATAATTTTCAACCCAGATTGATGTACCCTGCAAAACTATTTTTCAAAATTGATGGAGAAATAAAATACTTTCATGACAAAGAACATCTGAGAAAATTTATGACCACCAAACCAGCACTCCAAAATGTTCTGAAGGACATTCTAGAAAGAGATAGGAACCCCAACAGAAGGAATCCACCAGGCAGGGCAGATAATTAAATAGCAGGAAAGGGGAAAAACAAAGAGTGGGAACCAACAACAGGAAAATATCATGACAAGTATAAGTCAATACATATCAGTTTTAACCATCAATGTTAACGGTCTCAATTCACCAATCAAAAGGCACAGACTAGCAAAATGGATCAAGAAGCAAGATCCAACAATATGCTGTATACAAGAAACACATTTAATTCAGAAAGAAATTCATAGACTGAAAGTCAAAGGATGGAAGACAATACTCCATGCCACAGGAACCCAGAAAAAAGCAGGGGTAGCTATTCTTTTTGCAGACAAAGTGAACTTCAAGCCAAGAAGGATTCAGAAAGATAAAGACGGTCATTACATCCTTGTAAAGGGAACAATCCAAGAGGAAGAGATAACGATCATAAATATATATGCGTCAAATACCAATGCACCAAGCTATATAAAACAAGTACTAAAGGACATGAAAAATCAAATAAGCACTAATACAATTATATTGGGAGATCTCAATACTCCACTGTCACAAAAAGACAGATCAACTGGACAGAAAATCAATAATGAAATAGTAGAACTGAAACAAACTTTTGAACAAATGGACTTAGTAGATGTCTACAGAATGTTCCATCCTACAACATCAGAATACACATTTTTCTCAGCTGCACATGGGACGTTCTCCAAAATAGACCACATACTAGCTCATAAAACCTGCTTAAGGGCCGGTGAGATGGCTCAGCGGCTTAAGCGCCTGCCCAGCAAGCGCGAGGGCCCGAGTTCGACTCCCGGAACCCACATACGGAAAAGGGCCGGTGATATCGCTCAGCGGCACGGGCGCCTGCTGGCGCGCGAGGTCCTGAGGTCGACACCCCCCGGTACCCACAAAAAAAAAAACCTGCTTAAGTAAATGCAAAGGAATTGAAATTATCCCATGCATATTATCAGACCATAGTGCAATGAAATTGGAAATCAATGGCAAAAGATCTCACAAAAACTCCCTAAACACATGGAAATTAAACAGCACCCTCCTGAACAACCAATGGGTCACAGATGAAATTAAAGAAGAAATTAGACACTTTCTACAACTGAATGATAATGACAGTACAACATACCGGAACTTATGGGATACAATGAAAGCAGTCCTAACAGGGAAATTTATAGCATTAAATACTTATATCAGGAAAATAGAGCAAGCGCAAATAAACAACTTAAGGGTGAACCTCGAGCTTCTAGAAAAAGAAGAGCAGGTTAAGCCAAAAGCCCATACAAGGGAGGAAATTATAAAGATCAGAGCAGAAATTAACGTATTGGAGACTAAAAAAACAATACAAAGAATCAATGAAGCAAAAAGTTGGTTCTTTGAAAGAATAAATAAGATTGACAAACCCTTATCCAACCTTATTAAAAAAAGAAAAGAAAAGACTCAAATCCATGCAATTGAAAATGAAAAGGGTGATATCACGACGGACCCTGCAGAAATCCAGAAGATCATCTATACCTATTTTGAAAATTTATATTCTACTAAGATGGAAAATGCAGAAGAAATGGACAGATTCCTAGATTCGTATGAATTACCAAAGCTGAATCAAGAAGATTTAAAAATCCTAAATAAACCAATATCAACCAATGAAATTGAAGATGTAATTAAAAACCTCCCAACAAAGAAAAGCCCAGGCCCTGATGGATTTACTGCCGAATTCTATAAGAAATTTAGAGAAGGGCCGGTGAGACGGCTCAGTGGCTTAAGCGCCTGCCTTGCAAGCGCGAAGGCCCGAGTTCGACTCCCGGAACCCACATACGAAAAAGGGGCCGGTGATATCGCTCAGCGGCACGGGTGCCTGTTGGTGCGCGAGGTCCTGAGGTCGTCCCCCCGGTACCCACAAAAAAAAAAAAAAAAAAAAAAAAAGAAATTTAGAGAAGACCTAATGCCCCTACTTCTCAAACTTTTCAATGAAATTGAAAGGGAAGCAATACTCCCAAATTCATTCCTGGAAGCAAGCATTACCCTGATACCAAAACCAGAGAAGGACCCAATTAAGAAAGAGAACTACAGGCCAATCTCCCTAATGAACATAGATGCAAAAATCCTTAATAAGATACTGGCAAACAGAATCCAACAAATCATCAAGAAGATTATACACCATGACCAAGTTGGATTCATCCCAGGGATGCAGGGATGCTTCAACATACGTAAATCAATAAATGTAATACACCATATTAACAGAACCAAAGACAAAAATCACATGATCATCTCAATAGATGCAGAAAAAGCTTTTGACAAAGTCCAGCACCTTTTCATGAGAAAAACCCTACAGAAAATTGGAATAGAGGGTCTTTATCTCAATCTGGTAAAAGCTATCTATGACAAACCAACAGCCAATATTATACTAAATGGCCAAAAACTGAAAGCCTTCCCTCTAAAATCAGGAACAAGACAAGGATGTCCACTGTCCCCACTCTTATTCAACATAGTTCTGGAAACTTTAGCCAGAGCGATTAGACAAGAGAAAGAAATAAAAGGAATAATGATTGGAGAGGAAGAAGTTAAATTATCATTATTTGCAGATGACATGATACTCTACACAGAAGACCCCAAAAACTCCACTAAAAAACTGCTAGATTTAATAAGCAAATTCAGTAGTGTAGCTGGATACAAAGTCAATACTCAAAAGTCAATAGCCTTCCTGTACACAAATAACAAACTTACTGAAAGAGAAATTAGGGAAACAATACCTTTCACAATAACATCCAAAAAAATGAAATACCTAGGAATCAACCTCACAAAGGATGTAAAAGACCTATATACTGAAAACTACAGTACTCTGAAAAAGGAGATTGAAGAGGATATCAGAAAATGGAAAGATATCCCTTGCTCCTGGATAGGAAGAACCAGTATAGTGAAAATGGCCATACTTCCAAAATTGTTATACAGATTCAATGCAATTCCAATCAAAATTCCAACAGCATATCTCACAGAATTAGAGAAAACAATCCTAAAATTCATTTGGAATCAGAAGAGACCTAGAATAGCAAAGGCAATTCTGGGCAACAAAGGCAAGGCAGGGGGCATCACAATCCCTGACTTGAAATTATACTATAAAGCTACTGTGATAAAAACTGTGGTACTGGCAAAAAAAAGACCAGAAGATCAATGGAACAGATTAGAAGATGCTGAAACAACCCCAGACATACTAAGCCACCTTATCTTTTTTTTTTTTTGTGGGTACCGGGGGGTCGACCTCAGGACCTCGTGCGCCAGCAGGCGCCCGTGCCGCTGAGCGATATCACCGGCCCCTTTTTCGTATGTGGGTTCCGGGAGTCGAACTCGGGTCCTCACGCTTGCCGGGCAGGCGCTTAAGCCGCTGAGCCATCTCACCGGCCCCATAAGCCACCTTATCTTTGACAAAGGTGCCAAACACATTCGCTGGAAGAAAGATAGCCTCTTTAATAAATGGTGCTGGAAAAACTGGCTCTACACATGCCAAAGATTAAAACTAGACCCATATCTTTCACCATGCACTAAACTAAATTCAAAATGGATCAGAGATCTAAATATTAAAACAGAAACACTAAATCTGCTGGAAGGTAGTATAGGTAAAACCCTTGGAGACATTGGTGTAGGCAAAGACTTTATGAATAAAAACTCAACCGCACGGGAACTATCCCAAAGAATCAATAACTGGGATCTCATCTTATTAAAAAGCTTTTGCACAGCAAGAGAAACCACCAACAGAGTGAAGAGACAACCCACAATGTGGGAAAAAATGTTTGCCAGCTGTTCCTCAGACAAAGGATTACTATCGAGAACATATAAAGAACTCAAAAAAATCAGACCTCCCAAATTTAAAGACCCACTCCAAAAATGGGCATCTGAGATGAATACACATTTCTCAGATGAAGAAATACTAATGGCAAATAAATATACAAAAAAATGTGCAACATCACTAGTCATTCGAGAGATGCAAATTAAAACAACACTGAGATACCATCTCACCCCAGAAAGAATGGCTACTATAAAGAAATCAACTAATAACAAATGCTGGAGGGGCTGTGGGGAAAAAGGAACCCTTCTTCACTGTTGGTGGGAGTGTCGACTGGTACAGCCACTGTGGAAGTCAGTGTGGAGATTCCTCAAAAAACTAGGGTTGGAGGTCCCATTTGACCCAGCTATTCCCCTTCTGGGCATCTTCCCAGAAGAATTAAATACATCGTACCACAGCGATATATGTGCACCCATGTTTATAGCAGCACAATTTGTAATAGCCAGATCTTGGAAACAACCCAAATGCCCATCAACTGAGGAATGGATAAGAAAGATGTGGTATTTTTATACAATGGAGTACTATTCAGCCATAAAGAAGGATAAACTGGAGACTTTTATAGGTAAATGGATGCAACTTGAGAAAATACTCATAAGTGAAATAAACCAGAAGCACATGTGTAAGCATCGTATTGTCTCTCTAGTATGAGAAACTGAAAGAGTAAATAAGATCCAAAATGTACAATAGACATGATGAATCAAAAAGAAACTGGTCAAAAGGAAAGAGAGACTGGAATAGGGAAAAGAAAGAAGGGAAAGGGAAAAAAATTGTATATATATATATATATAAGATGGTTAAGATAGATACACTACCAATTTTACTTAGTTCATTGAAGAGTAAGGTTTGTGCCAATAATGTTTGGACAACTGAATGCTAATGTCTGGTATCCTGAATAACTAACTTAAAGATAGTAATACGTAATGTATTAACCATTGTTACCCTCCTATTATGTTGCTTTGAAAATTTGTTCTTCTTTTGATTTGTTTTGTTTTTTCTTCTCTTTAAAATAAAAATAAATAAATAAATAAATAAATAAAAAAGGAAAAGTAGACCAGCTCTGGACCATACCACCCCTCATACCCCAGGTCCAATGTACATGCCATCTTGCAAGAGTGATATAAAAGAAATACACTCCCAACCTGCTAGATGTCAGATGTGCCAAGTTCGTGTCCCCTGAAAGAGAAGAATGAATTCAAAAGGATAAAGGAGGTTAAGAGTAGGAAAGGTTTATTGAGAGATATCTCCTGAGAGACAGGAGGGGTCCTGGAAATGGGTTGCCACTGTGGCCCTTTGTCAAGGGTAATTTATACAGCAAAGTCACAATGTAGGTACAATCTGGGTCAAACTATAATCAATCTATAGTATTCTAAGTATATATATTATATACTTAGCTAATAATTTAACAATGTTAATTTAACAATATTGTTCCGGTAGGGAAACAGGTGTATAGCAAGGGTACAAGGAGTTCTGGTGTGTTCTCGTCTTTTTCACTGACTTTCTCCGGGGCCTGTCCCTGTCTGACTTCCTATTAATTTCTGTCTAACTTAGCTGCCTGTAATAAGAAGACCTAACGCCTTGAGAGACAGAGCGGCAGCACAGCGGTGGGCAGGCCTCGCGGGTACGTCCCTGACCTTCCCACACTCCCCAGTGGGGAAAGGAACACAGTGAACAAGATATTTGCAGACCACGGCACCAAAACCGAAAGAGAGACCGAAAGCTGGTGAGCAGCATCTGAGAAAGCACTGATGGCCCCTAAGAAAGCTGGAATCAAGCCCGTGATCCTGATCAGGGACACGGATCAGAGTGTGGAGAAAGCCACAGCTTGGGGGTTTGCATGAACAGGCACTGACTGCAAATGGTGAGACCTGGGAAGAAACATGGGAGCAACCCCAAAACAAACACTCACTCATTCTTCCCCGCAAACACTGGGAATGCCATGGCTATGGGATGTCCTGCTCACTACCCACCAGCCACTGTTTAGCAATTTAGCATCTGCATCAGGAACCCCCACCACCCCTGGCTGGCCAGGGACTACTGAGCACATCAGGTCCTAAGCACCACCGAGTTTGTGGAGTGGAGAGCGATGCTTTTGGAAAGCAAAGAAGAAAACACCTGAGGGCAGAGAGCCAGCATGGCAGCTTAGCCAGAGTGTGTCCTGCCATCGAGGGCTTATCAGGAGCCTTGGAGAGGAAGAACACAGGCAGCTGCAGGGTTTGTCCTGCAGGGAAGAGAACGCAGACTGGAGAATGAGAGGGCCTTTCCAGAAATCACCACAAGACTGGGTGCTGAGCCAGGCATGTCCCCCCCACCGACTTAACTGAGGGGTCTGATCATAAGCACAGAGACAAAGGTCCACTTAGCCTCATCCACAGAGGCAAAACCAAAATTGACCAGAGTATGGCTCGCAGTGGGGAGGCAGGCTCAGTAGGTGATCCTCATCCCCAAGCTTCCTCACTTGGAGGCAGGCAATCAACGAATCATCTTTCAAAATTTATGAAATAAGGAATTTCCATGACAAAGAGCACCTTAAGAATTGTATGAAATTCATGACCACAAAACCAGCACTATGAAAAATATTTAAAGATACTCAAGACAGAGAAAATAAGTCCAACAATATTTGACAGCCTAAAGGAATGAATACACAAAGCAGGAGAAGCAGTTAAACAAAATGGAAAAGTAAAGGAATCAGCAACAGAAAAATAATGCATGACAGGAATCACTCAATTCCTTTCAGTGTCCCTGGGTTCAATCTCTAGTACAGAAAAAAGAATAAAGAAAGAGAGAAAGAGAGAAAGAAAGAAAGACAGAAAAAAGGGAAAAGTTTTAAGACAATGCTGAGCTCATCATCTTCTCAAACCACAGTTTACTTACAAATCAGCAAGAAAATCCATCAAATGATGGATTTGAACATCCACAGTGAGTAGAAAACCACAAGTAATACCCAAATAAGCCAGGGGTCTTCCCAGACAAAAACTGTCACTCTCATTTTCTTCCTACACAACCACATATTGGATGTTTTAACATAAGGTACCTGTTGATCTCTAAAATGGGAATTCATAACAATTCTGGCTTTGGCTCTTCAAACTTTCTTCCCCGTTGTGCTTCTTTTTCAAATGTCTGACGAATGCCTATGTAATGAACAGAGCCTCGATTTTCTTACTGACCTCTTCCAGCAATAACTTTGGTTTTGCCCCCATGTACATATACTTTTCAATCTCAATTAGTTGTATATTAGTGAAGATGTCTTAGGGAAAGACTTGAACTTTTTGGCTTCTCTGCTTTAATTTCAAACTCTAGGAACACAGGAAGTGCTTTGCCCAGCTCCAAGCCTTGGCCCTGGATGTGGAAAACCCAGCGGATCAGCAGTGCTGCAAAAGCCGCACTCCTGATCCCCCAATCTCCCCCCAGGGAGCCCTTCTATCCAGAAGGCCCTTGATCATCACTAAATGCTCAACAGATGGAACTAAAGAGATGATAATGGCAGGGATTTGGGATGGGACAACTCAAGGCTTGTTTTGGGAATGTAGAGAATATCATGAGCCACTGACCTTCAGGAAATAATTACATACTTGTATATCAAGACTCCCTTCTCCCATTTTTATGTTAAGTGAGGGATAAATTTTTACTAATAATGTCATTCTTCATTTAAAATTTTGCAACTGCAATTACCCCATGACTGCCTGTGTGACTAGGTGACAATTAATCTCAGGCAGGTAACATCCCCATCCCATGTTCCATACTCGGCTCACAACTTCCAGCAGAGCACAGGCAGAGATGATAAGAAAGAGCAAGAAGGTAAATACTGGGTTCAGGTAAACAGGGTCCGAAATCACATAAGACACTCCAAAAGAGGCTGGATTTAAAATGGTGCAATAAGACTGGCAGCAAAATACAGCCTCTCTGGGATTTAGAATTGAGAGACCCAGAAAACAATTTTGTGAAGAGAAAAAGAAGAAAGAAAAAAGAAAGAAAGGAAGGAAGAAAGGAAGAAAAAAGAAAAAATAAAAGAAAGAAAGAAAGAAAGAGAAAGGAAGGAAGGAAGGAGGAAAGAAAGCGATCTCCAGGAATTTGGAGGGAGCTGACGGGAAAACTAGAAACTACAGAAATGAAGCTGGAGAAATGAAGAACAATGCAGAGAAAAGGATGAAGCAGGCTGGAAAGCTGACCCCAGCTCTGGGGAAGGGGACTTTCTCCATTGATAGAAGGTAAGCTTGAAGAGCATCAGCAGGTCCAAGGAGAAACAATGGATGGGGTTGGCAGTCCTAGCCCCAAGAAAAACCCATGGCTATCGTAAACCGCAAAAACAGTGTGGGGTTTTACTATGAAAGTGACTCCTTTTCCATGGAGAGTTAAAGAAGAAATCCATTGCAGTGCTTGCCATAGTGGAGAGTATTTAATCACTAGCCATTTTCAGAAAGGGTTAATTGTTTAAGTTTGAGCCACAGAACAACTATAGATTAGGGTTTCTGGTGTCACCCTACCACAGTGACTTGGTGGGAGATGGCCACAAGAGACAGTTGTGGAGAGGGCCGTGGCTAGACATAGACTCCCTGAGAAGTTTAAGCTCAGGCCAGGAAGGACATGGGACTCCTGCCCTCCACATAGAGAAGTAAGGCTGGTCATGAGTGGCTTTTGGAAAGGGCTGCTTCTGAAAGTTCTGGTATTAAGTCCAGCAGATGGCTTGCTCCCTCCCCACTCTGCCATCTACATCTAACACACAGCTCAGTGGTTTGTCTGCTTTCCCCATCTACCAGCCTGATCAAGGATTTACCTTGGCTTGGACAGTTGCCACAGCCTGGGGTATACAGACAGAGGGGCCTCTGAATGTGTGTGTGGGGGACACCTTACAAACTCACAGGCTGTAAAGCTAGGCAGAAAAAGCCACGACTGGGCACATAGGAAGGAACATGGAAATAAAGCTTAAATGTAGAATGACTATAGTGTAGGGTGGAAACCATCGAATGAACACACTCAGCAGGAAAAGGAGAACAGGATTCAGCACTCACACACTAAAAACATGAATATGGAAACAAAAAAAATAGACCTCAGTAGTGATTCAGTATCCCCACCCCCCCTCACCATTTCTGGTGAATTCTAATACTACAAACCCTGGACAGAAACCACTCATTTAAAAACACGGATAAATTATTTTTTTGACTCATTTCTCTTTTTCTTCCTTGATATTTTTGACTTTTTTATTTTGTTCTCTGCCTTTTCTCTTTTTTTTTTTTTTTTTTATGTGTGTACCAGGAGTCAAACTCAGGACCTCGAGCTTGCCAGCAGGTGCTTGTGCCACTGGGCGATATCACTGGCCCCTTTTTTTCCTTTATGTGGGTACCTGGAGTCGAACTCAGGACCTCATGCTTGCCAGGCAGGCGCTTATGCCACTGAGCCATCTCACCGGCCCTCTGCTTTTTCTTTTTTCTCCTTTTATTTGTTCTTTGTTGTTCCTTTTATCTAATTCTGTTAATTTTTTTACTCCTTAATAGAATCCTTTATTTCACTTTTCTCTCCTCATTCTCATCTTCCATTTATTTTTCAAATTTTACTTCTTTCATTTTCTCATTTTCCACCCCCCCTTTACAAGTATTACTGTTAAGCTTTATTAATCTTTAAGTATTTAGTGGACTCTATGCTTTTATTGTTGGATTCTTTTTTCTATTATGAATGGTGGCATAGTTGTTGCATTTAGTAGATATTTACTGTACATCAATATGCGGTTTGTCTTTGTGCCTATATTATAATTACAGATCTTTTTTCTACTGTTAAGGCTGGTAGAGTGGCAGCTTTTATTGGTTCTTATCCAGTTTATCATTCACTCTATTATTGTGGCTGATTTTGTTGCCATTGCCAGAGTGGGAGAGTTGCTATTAACAGTTTGTTTGTTTCTTTGTATGTCAATATCTGGTTTGTCTTTGGATCATCAACAATACTACAGTTCATTTCCAGAGACCTGTGTACTGGGACAATTACACTTCACCTTTCCTTCCCCAAATTCTGGAAGTGGTTGGAGGCCTATAGTTAGCCATACCTAGACCACATTACTGGAAAACAGACACTAACAAAGGGATCTCCATACTAGCACAAAATCTTTCCACTATAATTGACCCACAAACTTCAGCAAAAAAACAAAACAAAATGAACAAACAAGAAAGAGAAACATGAGAAGACAAGGTAAAAAAATGCCTGCAAAAACTCCCAACTCCCCCAAAGATAATCCATGGGGCACTGGGTGGTGGGGACCAAAGGCCACCCAGTTGAATTATTTGAAATGATGAAAGAGATTTAAAAAAAAAATAGACCAATAAGGCACTTGGCAAGCTCTAGGAAATATAACTAGACAGATAATGGACTTAGCAAATTTACAGAAGACACTAATAAAAAGCTAGCTGAGCTAAACAAAATGATACAAACCATGAATGACCAATTTAGCAAAGAATTAGAGTCCATTAAAAGATACGAAACAGAAATTTAGGAGATAAACAATTATACTGAAAGTATGAGTAGGAAAAGGGACCAATGTAAAGCAAATTGTCAGAACTAGAGAGAGAACTGATGCAGGTAACCATATATTCAGAGATACCTTAAAACAATAAAATAACATGGAAATGGATCCAACAGCTGCTAGATGATGCAAAAAAGACCAATCTAAGATTAATTAAAAAATAAGAAAACAGCAAAAATGGTATAAAAACCTGTTTACAGAAATAATAGCAGGAAACTCCCAAATATTGTGAAAGAATTTAACATACAGATAACTGAGGCATACAGAACCCCAAATAGCCAGTCAGAAAAGAACTTCTCCACAACACATCACAGTCAAAATCCCAAAAGTCCAACACAAGGACAGAATCTTAAAAGCTGTCAGACAATAGCAATATAGAATTTTAAAGGTAAATGTATTAGAATCACAGCAGATTTCTCAACACAAGCCTTAAAGGTTAGAAGACCTTGAAGTGTTTCAAGCACTAAAAGAAAACAACTTCCAAGCCAGACTGATATATCCTGCAAAACTATCTTTCAAAATTTACAGAGAAATAAGATGTTTCCATAAAAGAGCACCTTAAGAAATTCATGATCATAAAATCAGCACCCCAAAAATTCTCAAGCATATCCTAGAAGGAGACAATGAAGCTAACAATGTGAAAGGTCAAATGGAATGAATACACCAGGCAAGGTGAGCAGTTAAGCAGAAGGGGGAAAAATAGAATCAGCAACAGGAAAATAAAGCAAAGACAGAAATAAAACTTTGCAGTAATACCTCTCAATGTGAATGGTTTCAATTTCCCAAATCAAAAACATAGATTGACAGAATAGAACAAGAAACAAAATCTAGTGGTGTGCTGTATGTAAGAAATACAGGTAACCCTAAAATAAATTCAAAGACCAAAAATCAAAGGATGGAATACAATATTTCATACAATGGAAATCTGAAAATAGGCAGGAATAGCTATCCTATTTTCAGACAAAGTGGACTTTAAGACCACTCTGATCAAAAGAGGCAAAGAAGTTCGCTATATATTGGTTAAGGAAATAATTCAACAGGAAGAGATAACAAATTGTGTATATATATATATGTATATATATACACATATATACATATATATATATATATATATATATATATATCATAGTTCCAGATTTCAAGTTATATTATAAAGTTACAGTGATAAAAACAGCATGGTACTGACATAAAGACATGTGGATCAATGGAATAGAATAGAGAATGCAGGAACAACCCCATGCACATTTAATGTGCTTATCTGATCTTTGACAAAGGAGGCAAAAACAATACTGGAGAAAAGATAGCCTCTTTAACAACAAATAGTGCTGGGAAAACTGGCTATCCACATGCAAATTGAATCTAGATCCACAGCTTTCACCATGTACTAAACTAAAATGAGAATGGATCAAAGATCCAAATACTAAAACAGAAACATTTAATCTGCTGCAAGATAAAATAGATAAAACTCTTGAAGACAGAGGTGTAGGCAAGGACTTTCTGCATAGAACTGCAATTGTACATGAATAACATCAAGAATCAACAATAAGTTTTTGCAGAGCAAAAGAAACAACCAACAGAGTAAAAAGACAACATATATAGTGGAAAAATTTTTTGTTTGCTACTCCTCAGAAAGAAGACTAATATCTATAATTTTTTTTTTTGTGGGTGCCGGGGGTCGACCTCAGGACCTCGCGCGCCAACAGGCACCCATGCCGCTGAGCGATATCACCGGCCCCTTTTTTGTATGTGGGATCCGGGAATCGAACTCGGGCCCTTGCGCTTGCTGGGCAGGCGCTTATGCCACTGAGCCATCTCACTGGCCCCCCTATAATATTTAAAGAACTCCAAAAAAAGAAAAAAATTAGGCCCCTCAAGTAAAAGACCCAATTGAAAAATGGGCAACTGAAATAAACTTTTCAGAAGTACAAATGGCCCATAAATACATTTTTTAAAAAAAGTTCAAAATCTCTGGCCATTAGAGCAATGCAAATTAAAACGACACTGAGAATTCATCTTACTCCAGAAAGAATGGCTATCATTAAGGAATCAAATAATAACAATGCTGGCAAGGCTATGGGTTAAAAAGAACCCTTCTACATTAGTGGGAATGTAAACTAGTACAAGCACTATGGAAATCAGAATGGAGTTTCCTCAAAAAAATAAAACAGAAATTCCATTCACCTCAGCTATTTCCCTTCTACATTATTTCCCAAGAGATTTAAAGATACAGGATACATGTGTACCCATGTTTATAGCAGCAAAATTCATAATAGCTAAATCTTAGAAGTGGCCTGTATGTGCATCAGCTGGTGAATGGATAAAGAAAATGTGGTGTTTATACACAATGGAGCACCACTCTGCTATAAAAAGGATACACTTGAGTCCTTTGTAGGATGTATCTGAGACCATCAAGTTAAGTGAAATAAATCAAACACAGAAAGTTAAACATCACATGGTTTCTCGTCCATGAGAAACTGAAAGTATAAAGACAAGAGCAATATGAGTGATCACAGGACACAGACAGATCTTCTGCAAATGGAAAGAGGAACAAGAGACGGAGGGAGGGGGGAAGAGGTGGATTAAAAAAAAAAGAATTAAGGTGTGTTATGTACATGTACCAAGTCCCCAGTGTGAATGTAATCATTATGTACTAATAAAAATTAAAAATATAAAATAATATAAAATTTGACAAATGCCTATCAACAGGGAATTAATTATGGGATATATATCTTCTGATTTTCCCAGGATCAGTAACTGTGGAGGACCACCTGGATGACTCTCCTTGAAAGAAGAGCAATTATCTCCATTTTGGCTAAACCTGGCCCTACTTCCATGTACTGATATGTTCAGAGCTGGCTAGGACTTTTCCTTATCACTTCAATTGGCTTTAAGCAATGCAAATCGGTCTAGCAGAGGTGCTGATGTGTAGTCTTTGAAGCAAGGTGACAGGTCAGTGTTTCCCCGCCCCCATAGCTCCCAAAAACATGGGTGAGCCTGGCAGGAAAGAGAGCCGTGCTCCACACTGTCGGCTGGGATCGAGCCTCCAGAAAGAGGCTATGACTTCCCAAGGCATAGAAGGTAACACTTCAGAGGTGAAGCACCTGACCCCAAAACATTAGATACTATCTTGAATTGTGTTATGTAGATTACTCCTTCTGCATATCCTTCCCTCTGCATATTGCAAAGGTGATTTCAGGCCACTTAGCTAGCCCAGCTCACGGTACTCATTGACTTCCCACCACTCTCACAGTCACTCATCCCCGAGCCACTCCCCTCCTTGAGAATTAATAAAACCTGGGTTCAGCCCTAGGTTGTGGCCTTTGTTCCAGTAACCATCACTCTGGTTGGACTTAGGACCCCCTTGGCTCCCCACAACTATAAATATGCCTTAGTGTCTTTATTCTTGCCGTGGGTTTCACTGGAAGTGGTAGATTGGAATTAACTCACTAGAATTCCAATAACTTTTCCATGGGATTACAAATATAAACTTCCCAGACTGCGACGAGGACTGGGTAGGGTTCCCTACCCAGTAACCTCTATTAGATGGCTCATAGCATCCTGTTTTTTTCCTACACAGAAGTGCAATTATATTTTTATTTTTACGGTTACTTAAAATCTGTCTCTTTCATGAGACTCTAAGCCCAGTTGGGGTAGGGACCATGAGGACAGGCACCTGTGTGCCCATGCTTAGGACCCTGCTTGTATTCTGTAGATATTTAATGTCTGAATACATAATAAATACATACCATGGAATATCAAAAGTCATTAAAAATGTGACAATGTAGAATTGTTTATTGACATTAAAGTTACCCATAATATGATTAATTTTTAAAAATCAAATTATAAAATAGAACTTACACTATGATTCCATTTTTATAAAAAGAATATGTTTATAGATACATACATCAAAATATTAATAGTGGTAGGATTATGGAGGATACTTTGTAACTCTCCATGCAATCTGAATTTTTAAAATAACAGCATTTATTTGATTTACTACATTGATTTAAAAATTGTTTCAGAAAACAATCAAGTAGACAGCAAAATGACCTTTTTTTAAAACTCACAAACCATCACTTGAACAACTAATTTTAGCATATTGTATTAAATAGGACAATATTAGAAACAATCCAGATTTCTGAATTCAAATTTAAATGCTGGATTAAATTCATTGTGATGCTGTTTCTGATTAGAGTGGCCCTTTTTAAAAAAATGACCAACATAAACATATACCTTTAGTACCCTTACTGGTTATAAAACTATAATTAAGAACAATTTTCCCTTTTAAAAGACATGAATTTATCTAAATAAGACATTTATAGAGCATAGTCTCTAAATAGAGCAAGAGTATACTCTTTGGGTATCTTACCAGGTAAGTATAATTGCACTTATTTTATATAACAATTAGCATGACTGCAGGGAAATGGAAAATATTTTTGTGTATAAATTCCTTTTCCCAGCTGGGTGTGGTGGTGCATGTCTGTAATCCCAGCACTCAGGAGGCTGAGGCACGAGGACTGCTGTGAGTTTGAGGACACCTTGGGCTACATGGTGAGTTCAAGGCCAGCCTGGACTACATAGAGAGACCCTGTCTCAAAAACAAATTCCTTTTTCCCATTAAATTATAAAAGTTTCACTAAGGATTAGTTGAAATAAAAAAAGAGAAGAAAGAAAAAAAGAAAGGCAGATGGACAGAAAGACAGGGAGGGAGGGAGGGAGAGAGAGGGAGAGACAGAGAAAGAAAGGGTGTATGCATATGGCTATCTTTTAGTAACAGTGACTTTGTTTTCTTGCCAGTTTTAATCCATTAACACAAAGACCCAAGCACCATATTAAGAAGTCACACTGAGTTAAAATGTGACAGCCCCGGGAGAACCATTCCATCATTATTCATTTTCACTAAAAAGTCTAATAGAATAGTGAAGAATATTGTGCCTTAGAACCTTAATCATATAGTACACATCATTTACAACACAAGTTGTAAGAATATGTGCACCACAGCTAGGTTTTACACATTCTTTGGAAATTCAAAAAGTTCAAGAATATCTTATTAATCTTCATTTCAGATCTAGTAGCATAAAAGCTGGGTTTTCTAAGTAGGATTTCCACAAATTAGAGAAGCGTGACATTGTAGCTCCATCAATAATCCTGTGATCAGCTGACCAGCTCACATTCATTATCTGTGCTTTATATACTTCTCCTTTCTGGTTAAATCGAGGAAGGGTCTAGAAATAAGGAAAACAAAGATGACGTCATCTTTCACTCACTCAAAACTCAGACCCTAGTGACAGTGGTGTAAGATCAAGCCAACCCTCCTCCCAATGGTAGACAGCAAGTGGGCATCCCAAACAACTTTGGCAAAGTCTAGCTCCTACTTCTCCCACCTCTGAGAAGACATGCCTCAAGCTTTCAGTTTTCCTTAAGGAATCTGCTGGCCCCTATACAGTTTCCATACCTTCATTAAACTTCAACTCAGATTTAAAATATTAAACAATTGTTCAATTAACACCTGCTATGTCCAAGGTACTCTTACAGGGTTTGGACAGAGACAGACAAGTAATACCATTAAGATATTAAGGCTCCCCGCTGAGACAATAAGGAAACACGCCAGGTGGACAGGGAGAGGAGGAGATGGAGGGCAGGCACGACTGGATGTTGGGGAACAGCAGAGCAGGCAGGTTGCTGCCCTGGAGGGCAGGGGGTGAGGCTGGAGATAGGGTCACAGCCAAGCAGAGCAATATGGCTGGGGCAGGGGGAAGTCACCAAGGATGATGCTTTTCAATCTATCTTTGGTGAAAGACCTTTTTAAAAAACCAATTCAAATCTACGTTGGGATATTTAAAAAAATATATTAAAAGTGAACTATTAGGGCCAGTGAGATGGCTCAGCGGCATACACGCCTGCTTGGCAAGCGCGAGGGCCCGAGTTCGACTCCCGGAACCCACATACGAAAAAAGCGCCGGTGATATCGCTCAGCGGCACGGGCACCTGCCGGCACATGAGGTCCTGAGGTCGACCCCGGTACCCACACACACACACACAAAAAGTGAACTATTAAAAAATAGGAAAATAGAAGACCAACTTGTTAGTAGATTCAACGACAAAATCACTCTGTCAAACTACTAAGAAGTTTCTGAGTCCTACTCTTTGAATCTGTCCTTATCACCTCATGGGCTGGATACAGCAATTAAGCTGGACGTGGGTCCCTGATCACGTGGAGCAGCATCTGTGGGAGTCTGTGTTGGCCACTGCAGCCACCTTGCCTTTGATTCTGAGTGACAGCAGAAGCCACTGGAGATGTCTGAGCCGAATGGCCATTCGCTGAGGGGGAAGACTTCATGGAGAGCAGGCTGGGAGGCGGGGTTGGTGAGGAAAGGACTTTTTAAAACCTGAGATGCCTATTAGTCATACAATCAGGTTGTGTGTTTGGAGTTGAAAAGTGAAGTTTTGTCTGGAGATATAAACGTCGGAGTCATCGGTATAGAGGTAGTTAAAGTATCAGATTGGATCAGAAAATGATAAAAGTCAGAACTGAGCCCTGGGGTGCTCCAATGTCTAGAGACTGGGGAGATAGAGGGCATGGCGAAGGGGACTTGGGAGGAAAACCAGTCTAGCAAGACATTTTACAAGTCATAGTGAAGAAAGTTTTCCAAGGAGGTAACAGGTCAAGAAAGCAAGGACTGGGACTGAGTACTAAGAAAGTTCAGATGAATTAGACAATTTAGCAAGGAGTTTACAATTTATAGTGAAAACAAAATAGCAAAGGAGAGATAAAATAGAGGCAGAAATGAATTAAATACTATTTGTTCTTATCCAAAAAAAATTACATTGTCACAACTAAGATTTATAGTCTAAACTGGGTGTGGTGGTGTGTGCCTGTATTCCTAGCTTCACACGAGGCTGAAGCAGGAAGACTGCTTGAGCCCAGGAGTTCAAGACCAGCCAGAGCAGCATAGTGAGAACTTGTCTCAAAAAATGAAAAAGACTGATATTCTAAGAACTATGTTTCATATCTTGGGTAAAATGATTCTTTAAAATGTACCTGCTGAACAAATACATATATACCAATGTTCATGCAGCATTATTCACAATAGCTAAAAATGGAAACAACACAAATATTCACCAACAGGTGAATGAATAATAAACAAAACATTATATATATATATATATATATATATATATATATATATATATATATATGAAATTTGTTTTTATTCAGCCCTAAAAACATGAAATTCTGGCTTAGGCTACAACATGGGTGAATTTTCAAAATATCATGCTAAGTAAAATAAGATAGATGTAAAAAGACAAATACTTCCACTTATATGAAGTACCAGAATGGTCAAATTCAGAGACACAAAGTAGAATGGTAGTTGCCAGGGGCTGGGAAAATGTGGGAATTGGGAGTATTGATCAAGGCATTCAGAGATTCAGAAAAATTTCTGAAAAAATTTCAGAAAAAATTTCTGGAGGGGGACAGTGGTAATGGCTGCACAACATTGTGAATGTACTTACTGCCTCAGAACGGTGCATATGAGTAGTTAGGATGGTAAGTTTAATGTTACACATCTTGTACCATAATTACACACATGTATTATATATATATATATATATATATATATATATATATATATATACACATACACATACATATTTAGAAGAAAATAAATCTCTTCAAGGAAAAGGAAAAACAAAACTTTGTCAAACAGGTATGATGGTCCGGATATTGTAGAAAGCCAAACTTTTGTGAGAATAAAAGTTGTCGGGAGAAGAATGAATAATAAAGAAGTTATTATCACAGACAAACTCCTGATTTGGAAGGAAAAGTGTCGTGTGTGTGTGTGTGTTTTCCTCTACCTTCTCTGTTTGCCAGAAGGTAAAGTGGACATTAAAATAAAGAGGGAGTAATTAAGCAGCTAACAAACTATCTTCCAGGTTTGGGTGCCACAATAAAGCAATAAAGTCATGAAAGACAAGTCCCAGAGACATTCAATGTGGAAGCATTATAAACACTATAGAGAGAAAGGATTTTCTTAAAACATGAAGAGCAAACAGCAAAGTTAACATAGTGACAATGACATTTATTAATGATCATTCTGAAGTGGTACCTATGAGCTTTTCAACCATGAGTTACTAAGGATGTCCAAGCCCCATCCCCTTAAATTTTGATCAGTTGGTATTGAGTCAGCACGGGCATAGCTTTTCAAAATTCCAGATGATTTTAATGTTCAGTCATGCTTAAAAATCACTGCAACCTTATTCTAAGTTAGCATCTCCTGAATCATGACCACAGATCGCTTGGGTTGGAACCACCTGGGATCTTATTTAAAATACAAGTATGGGGATTCTACATCTAAGACAAAGAAATCTGTATTTTAACTAGCTTTCCCAATGATTCTTTGAACATAAGTTTTAGAGAAATGCTCTAAAAGAGGCACATCTCATTGTTATGAACAACAATTCAGACTGATTTATTATTATTCTTTGGTGTTTTGCAATAAAGATATTTTGATAGAAACACACTGAATGTATTTGTGGTTATCCATGAAGACTCACAGCTGTGCCTGATACTATTCTGAATGGTTGATCCACACGGAAACAATCCAGATCACCACCTTTAGGAAGAAGTAACTGACTTACTAGCCAAATTTCACAAACTCAAACCTACAAGGTAAGGGGTAAACGTTAGGAATGAGTACTCTTCTATGTGTCCCTTCTCCAATGTATTTGTTTTTCAGTTATTTAATACACATACCTTGATTGATCCAAGGGCCCCAATTGCTACTTCAGGTGGCAATATCACTGCTTTGGCATAAGTACCACCAATCTAAAAAAAAAAAAAAAAAAAGGAAGAAAAAAGAGTAGAAAAATTAAGCTTTCAGAGAGAACAAAGGGTAAATGACAATTTATATTTTCAATTGAGCATATGATCAGAAATTTACGCATGGTTTATGAATTAGAACATCCTTACTCACCGATCCAATGTTGGAGAGAGTAAACGTTCCTCCGGCAAGGTCAGCGGTGCTGAGCTGACCCAAAGAACCCAGATTCTGGAGGCGGTTCAATTCAGCGGCAATCTCAAATACAGAGCAGATCTGAACATTTTTCACATTAGGGACAATCAACCCTTGCTTAGTATCCATTGCTATCCCAATGTTATGAGAAGCCTAAAGAAATAAAACAACTATGAAAAACTGTTTTCATCCGATTGGCAATGATTCAAAAGATATAATTTTAAAGTGATTTTTAGGTTTTTTTTTTTTTTTGACAAAAATAACTTTTTGCAGGTAGGAATAGAGGTTAGTCATATACCGTTAGCAGGAGTGTTGAGCTGTTACAGACTTTCTGGAAAATGTTTGACAATATGTACTGACACTTATAAAAATTTATGCTAAGGAGATAACTGCAGAACTATATAGGAACACACGGGGATGTTGGGAACAGGTTGTTTATAAGTTTGAGAAACTATAAACAATCAAAAGTTTTATTAATAGGTCACCAGGTTATACTTACTGACACATAATGATGTCCATAATGTATTAAATGAAAAAGAACAGAAGTTAAGGAAAAAAAAGGAAAAATTTCATATATGTTTAAAAAGTATACAAAATAAAACCCTGTAGGACCTGCAGTGTCAGCATTTTTAACTCAGAAAGGATAGAAGATTCAAAGCAGAGAGAGAGAGAGAGAGAGAGCGAGCTCTTATTTATCCAGAGATAATTTCAAGTCTACATGGGAGGACATACATCTCTGAATAGTGAATTATATTAAGGCCATGGATTGAAGGTTAATATTATTATTTTTTTATATAGAAAATTTTCTTTATTTAAAAAACATATATAATATGTCCTATGGCATAAAATTCTAGGCATAGTAGATTTTAAAATAGCATGATGGAAAACATAAATATCTTTTATTTTCCTATTTATATCTTTGGTGCATTTATTGTCTTTTAAGTATCATTATTTAATTGTCTGAACTTTTTGCAACAAGTAGTATTTAATCAGGAAATAGTAAAATAAAACCAAAGACAGCTGGCTATATTAATCACAGTGGAATATTTTAGATCAGACTTCCCAAAGTATCTAAGCTCACTCTAATTGCAGATTTCTAATGAAAAATGTATGTAAGGATCAACATCCCAGAAAGTTCTGTCTTAAGAAATTTTCACTCCAAACAGAAGAGTTCACTTAAACTGAATTCAAATTTTTACTACTTTTCTTGTTTAAATTATTCTCATTCTTAAAATTCCAGGAATTCAATTTTGAGAGAGCTGCTTGGGGTAATTAGGGGAGGGTAATTACAGTGGGTTACATAATCCACCACCTTATTTCTGTATATTTCCATTATTTTAAGCAGAAAAACAAAAGGGCTTAAAAATGGCAATTTAAGAATTTTTTTTATTAGTACATGTTTGTAATACGTAATGATTATATTTATCATGGGGAGTTGGTACATGACAATAACACATCTTAATTAATTAATTAATTTTAAAATTATTTTAAACAGAAAAAAATATGAAATAACAATAAAACAGTTTCAAAACAGGCTAGTAGAAGAGTAACAATAATCAACACATTGTGTATTGTTATATTCACAGTAGTTGTTCACAGTACAAGATATAGGCATGAAACATGGTCCAGAAAATTACTAGCACAAAACTTTCCCCTCAATGAACCAAGACAAACCAGCTGTACAATCATCTTAATTGTCTTGTTTAAATATATTTTTTCCTTTTCCCTTCCCTCCCTTCCCCTTTCTCCTATCACAGTTGTTCTTTTCTTTTGAACAGTTTCTTCCCTATTCACAAAATCTATTGTACATTTTGGATCTTTTTAAAATTTAATTTAATTTATTTATTTTATTTTTTTGTGGGTACCAGTGGTCGAACTTAGGACCTTGCGCTTGCGAGCAGGCACTTGTGCCGCTGAGCAATATCACTGGCCCTTTTTTCTTCTGTATGTGGGTACCCAATGTCAAACTCAGGACCTCGCGCTTGCCAGGCAGGCGCTTATGCCGCTGAGCTATCTCATCGGCCCTTTTTTTTATTTTAAAGAGAAAAAAATAGAACAAAATTTCAAAACAACATAATAGGAGGGTAACAATGGTTAATACATTGCATATTGTTATCTTTAAATTAGTTACTCAGAGTACAAGATATAGGCATTCAATTGTCCAAACAATATTAGCACAAAACTTTCTTATCAATGAACTAAGAGAAATTAGTAGCGTATCTATCTTAACTATCTTTTATATACATATATATATATATATTTTTTTTTGCTTTTCCCTTCCTTCTTTGCTCCATTCCCCCATCCCAGTTTCTCTTTCCTTTTGAATAGTTTCTTCCTGTACATTTTCGATCTTGTTTACTCTTTCAGATTCTCACACTACTGAGACAATACAATGTTTACACATGTGGGTCTGGTTTATTTCATTTATGAGTATGGTCTCGAGTTGCATCCATTTACCTATAAAAGTCTCAAGTTTATCTTTTTATGGCTGAGTAGTATTCCATTATATAAAAAAAAAAACACATCTTTTTAATCAGTTCCTTGGTTGATGGGCATTTGGGTTGTTTCCAAGATTTAGCTATTACAAATTGCGCTGCTAGAAACATGAGTGCCCATATCTTGCTGTGTTATGATGTTTTTAATTCTTCTGGGAAGATACCCAGAAGGGGAATAGCTGGGTGGAATGGGACCTCTAATCCTAGTTTTTTGAGAAATCTCCATACTGATTTCCACAGTGGTTGCACCAGTCTACACTCCCACCAACAGTGGAGAAGTGTTCCTTTTTCCCCACAGCCCCTCCAGCATTTGTTACTGGTTGTTTTCTTGATGATAGCCATTCTTTCTGGAATGAGATGGAATCTCAGTGTTGTTTTAATTTGCATCTCTCGAATGACCAAAGATGTTGAATGTTTTTTCACATATTTATTTGCTGTTTGTATTTCTTCATCTGAGAAGTGTGTATTAATCTCGGATGCCCATTTTTGGATTGGGTCTTTGAATTTTGGGGGCCTGATTGTTTTCGATTCTTTGTACGTTCTAGATATAAGTCCTTTGACTGAAGGACAATAGGCTATAATTTTTTCCCCCTCTGTGGGTTGTCTTTTCACCTTGCTGGTGATTTCTTTTGTTGTGCAAAAGCTTTTTAATAAAGTGAGATCCTATTTGTTGATTCTTTGTTGTATTTCCCATGCGGTCTGGGTTTTGTTCATGAAGTTTCTGCCCTACACCTAAGTCTTCAAGATTTCTACTTTTTTTCTCTTCCAGTATATTTAGTATTTCTGTTTTAATATTTAGATCTTTGATCCATTTTGATGTTAGTTTAGTGCATGGTGATAGACATGGGTCTAGTTTTAGTCTTTACCATGTGGAAAGCCAGTTTTTCCAGCACCATTTATTAAAGAGACTATCTTTCTTCCAATGAACATGTTTGACTCCTTTGTCAAAGATAAGGTGGTTTAGTGTGTTTGTAGTTGTGTCTGCATCTTCTATTCTGTTCCATTGATCCTCAGGTCTGTTTTTTGCCAGCACCATGCTGATTTTATCACAGTAGCTTTGTAGTATAATTTCAGATCAGGGATTGTGATGCCTCTTGATTGCCTTTGTTGCCCAGAACTACTTTTGCTATTCTAGGTCTCTTCTGGTTCCAGATGAATTTTAGGAGTGTTTTCTCTAGTTCTGTGAGGTATGCTAATGGTATTTTGATTGGGATTGCATTAAATCTGCATAACAGTTTTGGCAATAGGGCTGTTTTCACTATGTTGGTTCTTCCTATCCATGAGCAAGGGATATCTTTCCATTTTCTGATATCTTCTTCACTCTCCTTTTTCAGAGTACTGTGGTTTTCAATGTACAGATCTTGTACTTCTTTTGTTAGACTGATTCCTAAGTATTTCATTTTTTTGGATGCTATTGTAAAGGGTGTGGTTTCTCTAATATTTCCCTCTGTGAGTTTGTTGTTTGCGTACACGAATGCTATTGATTTTTGAGTGTTGACTTTGTATCTAGCTACACTACTGAATTTGGTTATTAAATCTGTAAGTCTTTTGGTGGAGCTTTTGGGGTCTTCTATGCAGAGTATCATGTCTTCTGCAAATAATGATAATTTAACTTCTTCCTTACCTATCCTTATTCCTTTTATTTCTTTCTCTTGTCTAATTGCTCTGGCTAATGTTTCCAGAACTATATTGAATAGGAGAGGTGATAGCGGACATCCTTGTCTTGTTCCTGATTTTAGAATGAAAGCTTTCAGTTTTTGACCATTTAGTGTGATGTTAGCTGTTGGTTTGTCATAGATGGCTTTTAACAGGTTAAGATAAAGACCCTCTATTCCAATTTTCTGTAGGGTTTTTATCATGAATGCACGTTGGACTTTGTCAAATGCTTTTTCTGCATCTACTGAGATGACCATATGATTTTTGTCTTTGGTTCTGTTAATATGCTGTATTACACTTATTGATTTGTGTATGTTGAACCATCCCTGCATTCCTGGAATGAATCCAACTTGGTCATGGTGTATAATCTTCTTGATGACTTGCTGCATTCTATTTGCCAGTATCTTATTGAGGATTTTTGCAACTGTGTTCATTAGAGAGACTGGCCTGTAGTTTTCTTTTTTTGGTTGGGTTCTTCCCTGGTTTTGGAATCAGGGTAATACTTGCCTCTAGAAATGATTTTGGAAATACTGCTTCCCTTTAAATTTCCTTAAATAGTTGTTCTCTAAATTTCTTGTAGAATTCAACTGTGAATCCATCAGGGCCTGGGCTTTTCTTTGTTGGTAAATTTTAATTACATTTTCAATTTCATTGGCTGATATCAGGTTATTTAGAATTTTTGTATCTTCTTGATTTAGTTTTGGCAGTTGGATTGTGTCTAGGAATCTGTCCATTTCTTCTGTGTTTTTCATCTTACTAGAATGTAGGTTCTCATAGTAGGTATTGATGAGCTTCTGAATTTCTGTAGTATCTGTTGTGATTTCGCTCTTTCATTCCTAATTGCTTGAATTTGTGTCTTTTCTTTCCTCTTTTTATTTATTTATTTATTTTTTTGGTACCAGGAATTGAACTCACAACCTTGCACTTGCCAGGCAGGTGCTGTGCTGCTGAGCTATTTCCCCAGCCCTCTTTCCTCTTTTTGATGAGGTTGGCTAATGGTTTATCAATTTTATTAATTCTTTCAAAGAACCAACTTTTTTTTTTTTTTTTTTTTTTTTTTTTTTTTTGTGGGTACCGGGGGGACGACCTCAGGACCTCACGCACCAACAGGCACCCGTGCCGCTGAGCGATATCACCGGCCCCTTTTTCGTATGTGGGTTCCGGGAGTCGAACTCGGGCCTTCGCGCTTGCAAGGCAGGCGCTTAAGCCACTGAGCCGTCTCACCGGCCCCAAAGAACCAACTTTTTGATTCATTGATTCTTTGTACTGTTTTTTTAGTCTCAATTGCATTTATTTCTGCTCTTACCTTTATAATTTCCTCCCTTGTATGAGCTTTGGGTTTGATTTGTTCTTTTTCTAGAAGTTTGAGGTTCAATGTTAGGTTGTTTATTTGAGCTCATTCTGTTTTCCTGATGTGAGAGTTTATGCTATAAATTTCCCTCTTGGGACTGCTTTCACTGTGTCCCATAAGTTTTGGTATGTTGTATTGGCATTGTTGTTTAACGGGTCACGGAGGAAATTTAATATGAAATTACGTAGTATGTACAATCTATAAGACCCATTGGTTGTTCATAAGTGTGTTGTTTAATTTCCATGTGTTTGTGTAGTTTTTGTGATTTCTTTTGTTGTTGATTTCCAGTTTCATTGAGTTATGGTAAAACAGTGTGCAAGGAATTATTTCAGTTACTCTACATTTACTTAAACATGTGTTGTGGGCTAGTATGTGGTCTATTTCGGAGAACGTCCCATGTGCAGCTGAGAAGAATGTGTATTCTGATGTTTTGGGGTGGAACACTCTGTAGACATCTATCAAGTCCATTTGTTCACAGGCTTGGTTTAATTCTGATATTTCTTTGCTGATTTTTTGTCTGGTTGATCTTTTTGTGTGAGTGGGGTATTAAGGTCCCCCACTACAATTGTGTTAGTGTGTATTTGGTTGTTCATGTCTGTTAATATTTGTTTTATGTAGTTAGGTGCACTGCTGTTTGATGCATATATATTTATGACTGTTATCTGTTCTTCTTGGAGTTTTCCCTTAACAAGTATGTAGTGACCCTCCTTGTCTCTTTTGACCAGTTTTGGCTTAAAGTTTACACTGTCTGCAAATAGAATAGCTACCCCTGCTTTTTTCTGGGTTCCTGTGGCATGGAGAACTGTTTTCCATCCTTTGACTTTTAGTCTATGAATTTCTTTTTGGGTTAAATGTGTTTCTTGAACACAGTATATTGATGGATCTTGTTTCTTGACCCATTCTGCCAGTCTGTTTCTTTTGATTGGCAAGTTGAGACCATTTGCATTGATGGCTATAACTGATATGTATTGGCTTATCTTTTTCATGTTATTTTCCTGTTGTTGGTCTTTCTCCTCTGTTTTCCGTGCTTGGCGGTTTCTTTCTATTGGTGTTTGTGTGTTTGTCGTCTTCGTTATCTCTAATATGTCCTTCAGAGCATTCTATGGTGCTGGTTTGGTGGTCATGAATTTCTTCAGTTTTTCTTTGTCATGGAAGTATTTTATTTCTCTCCTGGATTTCTGTTTGTATCTGTTTCACTGATTCATTTCTTGTTTATGTTGGGCATTCACGGTTTCCATTGTTTTCCTAACCTCCTCTATTTTTTTTTATTTGTGTCTGCTTTAATTTCTTTCATTTTGATTGCCATTTTTTTTTGTATCTTAGATATTATTTTTTCTACGGCCTCTTCCATTTGATTTTTCACTTCTGCTGCTATCATTTCAGAAAGTTCCAATGGTTGGCTTCTGATTTCCTCTATCTCTTTGTGCTCTGGACTTGTCCTGGGTGGGCTGGGCATTTGGGGTTGTGTTTTGCTTCTTCCTCTTGTCATTTTCTATTTTTTATTTTATTTTGTTTTCTCTCTTGATGCTTGTAGATTTCTTGTGTTAGATAGCTTTATCCCTGGGGATGAGGCTTTCCTAGGTGATGTCTGTTCCTCAAGGATGTATTCTAAATATAGGTGCGTCTTGGTCTTTCTGTCTATCCCAAGCATCTACCTTCCCAGTATATTAAGAATGTGGAGTTGCTATCTTTTTTTTTTTTTTTTTTTTTTTGTGGGTACCGGGGGGACGACCTCAGGACCTCGCGCACCAACAGGCACCCGTGCCGCTGAGCGATATCACCGGCCCCTTTTTCGTATGTGGGTTCCGGGAGTCGAACTCGGGCCTTCGCGCTTGCAAGGCAGGCGCTTAAGCCGCTGAGCCGTCTCACCGGCCCAAGTTGCTATCTTTTTGACTCAAGGCTCATTCCTTTGGTACTAGACTATGGTGATGGTTTTGGCCCTTTACTATCTCAGTGTTGTCACACAAGGGAGAAAAAACTGATTATAACAGGTATGGCAGCCTGGTTAAAGTAGTACAGTTAGCAATAACAATAGACTCAAGCACAGCCTGGTTACTGACAAACTGTGGTAAGTATCAGCCTGATATCTTTAACTGCAGGAGCAAGTTCTATAGTTATATAATATAATCCAACTTATACCAGGAACTTGTATGCAATGTTTTTCCACTTAGTAGAGTGATATTATCCTGTTGTGGGCGGGTTAAAGAGGGGTAGGGGGCAGGATGGAGAGGTGGATGGGGTTAAATATAGTAGGACCAAATTTGGTGGGCAAAGGATGATTATCCAAGTTTTGGGTAACTGTAGGATACAAGAGGGAGGGGTTGGAAGAGAAAGTCTAAAAGCACTAAAGTGAACCGGAAAGGGAAGAGACAATGTTTATCCACATGAAAGTCTCATAAAATGAAGCAAGATAGTTGATGAAAGAGAGGAAGAGGATGAGTGGCATAATACAAAGGGAACATTTAGAGATATAAATCAGGAACAAGAGGGAAAAGAAGGTAGAAAAGAGAAGGAAAAAAAAAGGAAAAAAGAAAAAAAGAAGAAAAAAACAGGAAACAAAAATAATCACACAAGGAAAAAAAAACAAACATACAGAAAGAAAAACAAAACGGCAAAACAGAACAGAGAGAAAAAGAGAAAAGGGATAAAACACAAACAACAACAACAAAGAAGATAAAAATAAACAGCAAAACAAAACACACTAACCCAGTGGACTACTAAGAGGAAAACCCATCAGACAGAGAAAAATAAAAGTAGTGAGATTCCTCCAGTGTCTACAGTTCCGCGGTGGGTCCAAGTCTGGTCCCGGAATGTGTACTCTAGCCGCGATTGCAGGTGGATTTGTGCTGGGTTTGAGTCTGATCTTTGTCTCTGGATTTGGGGGATGAGATTAGTTTTCTGTGGCTGCAATTCTCCCCAGCCGTTGAAAAAAGAAAAAAGAAAAGAGAGAAGGAAAAAAAAAATAGGGAAAAGAAAAGAAGGCCGCACTCCCTGCCCACTTCTATTCCACGTGTCCTTGTCCCCAAGCACAAGGCTGCTTCACCTAATTTACCACCTGCTGGCTCGTACTGTTACTGCTGCTTTGGACTTTGCCATGCCACTAGTCGCGCCTGTCCATCCTGTGCGCTCTAGCCGGGGTCCTACTGTGTCGCTGGCTTTACCTCTGGTCTCTGGTCCCTGAGTCCTGTCAATGGAGGGAGATGGAGCCGGACTTGGACCCACTTCCCACCTGCCGCTGCAGCTCCGTGTCAATGGAGGGAGCGGGAGCCCATCTCGGCTCGCTTCCCGCCAGTCACTGCAGCTCCGGGTCAATGGTGCGAACACGAGCCTCTCAGACCCCCTTCCTGCCAGTCGCCTCAGCTCCGGGTCAGTGGCACGAACGGGAGTCCGTCTGGGGCCCTCTTCCTGCCAGTCCACGCAGCTCAGGTCAATTAAGACATCTTAATTTTTTTCATCTCCTTCCCCTCCCATCCTTCCCTGCTCCTTCCAACTCTTGGTCCCTTTCCTATTTGCAAAAGCTCTATTTCTGTTTTTATTCTTCAATTCTTTTCTTTTTCATCCCCTCCCCTCCCCACTCCTTCCATTCTTCCCCTTCCCATTTGAAAAAGATCTCCCTACTTCCTATTACCTACCTTTTATTTTGCTTTTTATGTATATTTTGAGTTCCTCATATAAGAGAAACTATGTGATATTTAAGCTTGTGTGTTAGATTTATTTCACTTAATATTATAATCTCAGGGCCGGGAGTGGTGGCACATGTCTGTAATCTTAGCACTCGGGAGGCTGAGGCAGAAGGATTGCTGTGAGTTTGAGGCCATCCTGGGCTACACAGTGAGCTCAGAACCAGCCTGAACTACATAGCAAGAACCTGTCTCAAAAAACAAACAAACTAGCAAACAAACAAAAAGTCTCAAGGTGCATCCATTTACCTATGAATGCCTCAAGTTTATCATTCTTTATGATAGAGAAGTACTCCATTGTTCATAAACACCATATTTTCATTATCCATTCACCTGTTCATGAGCATACAGGCTATTTCCAAGATTTAGTTATTATAAATTGTGCTGCTATAAACATGGATATGCATGCATCACTGTATTAACACTTTTGACTTTAACTCTTTTGAAAAAACACTTAGAAGGGGAATAGCTAGGTCAAATGAAATTTCTATTTTTAGTTTTTTGGGAAATCTCTATACTGATTTCTATAGTGGTTGTACTAGTTTACATTCCCACCAACAATGAAGAAGGGTTTCTTTTTCCCCTGCAGCCTCTCCAGCATTTGCTATTATTTGATTTCTTGATGATAGCCATTCTCCCTGGAGTAAGATGGTATGTCAGTACGGTTTTAATTTGCATTGCTCTAATAGCCAGAGATGTTGAACATTTTTTCATGTATTTATTGGCCATTTGTACTTCTTCTAAGCAGTGTCTATTTATTTCAGTTGCCCAGTTTTTGACTGGATCTTTTATTTTGAGAGTATCTAATTCTTTTGAGTTCTTTACATATTTTAGATGTTAGTCCTCTGTCCAAGGCATAGCTGGCAACATTTTTTTCACATTCTATAGGTTGTCTCTTCACTTTGTTGATTGTTTCTTTTACTGTGCAGAAGCCTTTTAATTTGATGTGATCCCATTTGTTGGTTCTTGGTATTTTATTTCTTGTGCTATCTGGGGTTCTGTTCAGGAAGTCCTTGCCTATACCTATGTCTTTAAGAGTTTTGCCTATTTTATCTTTCGGCTAATCAAGTGTTTCTCTTTTATCATTTAGATCATTGATTTATTTTGATTTTAGCTTAGTGCATGGTGAGTGATATGGGTCTAGCTTCAATCTTCTGCACGTGGATATCCAATATTCCCAGCACCATTTATTAAAAAGGCTGTCTTCCCTCCAGTGTAAGTTTTTTGGCCCCTTTGTCAAAGATCAAAGAGCTGAATGTGCCTGGGGTTGCTCCTGCTTCCTCTCCTCTGTTCCACTGATCCACATATCTGTTTTTGTGCCAGTACCATGCTGTTTGTAATCACTGTAGCTTTGTAATATAATTTCAAATCTGAGATTGTGATGCCTCCTCCTTTTTGTCACCCAGTATTGCTTTTGCTATTCTGGGTCTCTCCTGATTCCACATAAATTTCAGGATTGTTTTCTATAGATCTGTGAGTAATGCTGTTGGTATTTTGATTGGTATTGGGTTAAATCTGTATATCATTTTAGGAAAGATAGCCATTTTGACTATATTGGTTCTGCCTATCCAGGAACAGAGGACATCTTTCTATTTTCTAATGTCTTCTTTGATATCCTTTTTCAGAGTGATATAATTTTGTTGTACAGTTCTTCCACTTCCTTGGCTAGGTAAATTCCTAGGAATTTAATTTTTCTTGATACTGGTGTGAATGGTTCTGTTTTTCTAATTTCTTCCTCAGTGAGTTCATTATTATTGCACAGGAATGCTATTGATTTTTGTGTATTGACTTTCTATCCTGCTATATTGCTGAATTTGGTTATTAACTGTAATTCTAGGAGTATTTTCATGGTTTTTTTGGAGGGCTCTTACAAATAATGATATTTTGACTTTGTCCTTTCATATATAAATGTATTCCTTTTATTTCTTTGTTTTGTCTGATTGCTTTGGCTAATATTTTGAGGACTATGTTGAATCAGATAGTGGACATCTTTGTCTTATTCCTGATTTTAGAAGGAAAGCTTTTAGTTTTGCTCCATGTAATATTACATTGGCAGTAGGTTTGTCATAAATGACTTTTACAGCAATTTAAAAATCTAAACAGTACCATTATTAACCAGTAAAAACACAAATAACAAATTATACTTAATGTTTTGTGTGATGCTAGGAGTAAAATCCAGGGCTTTGTGCATTCCAAAATTTAGTATTTTATACTTTTAAATCTAGCCTTTAAAAGGATCACTACTTGAGGTATGATAGAAGTTTCTCTAACCACAAGCATTATTTGCACAATGTTCTACTTATAATGAATATTTTTACAACGCATAGCCAACCTTGTACGTTATAGTCTGGCAGTTTTCATCCACCGAAGAATTAAGGATCGGAAACTGTAGTAATCCCAAAGAAGCAGCCTGTTTTAACAGAAAGAGAATGCAACATTGGCACTTTTAACTCTGAAAAACCAGAGGATTGAAAGCAATGAGAGATATAAAAGGAGAGAGAGAGAGACCCTTATTTATGCTGTTTTAATTTCAAGTCTACATATACTGAGGCATATTACTGTATTTCCATTGTTATCTCCAAGCAACATAAAACTAGGTCACCCTAGTCATTTAAGAATATAAAATAGCTGGGGATAGGAGTGCATGCCTGTAATCCCAGCTACTCAGATAGCTGAGGCAGGAAGATTGCAAGTTCAAGACCAGCCTGGGCAACTTAGCTAGACCCAATCTCAAAATAAAATAAAGTGAGCTGGGGACATAACTCATTGCTCCCTTGGTTCAATCACCAGTCTCACAAAAAAGAGAAAATTAATAAATAAATAGATACAGTACATAGTTTGTAAACATCAAGATTTTCAAAATAATTATACAGACTGAATAAAGTTCCAAAGAAAATGTCTCAGTTCTGACTTCATTTTCATGTAGTATCTTAAATTTTCTATGAGAAACAAACCAGTAGTTCAAAAATACAGCAGGAATCAAAATGCAAAAAAGTAGATGAGCTATTTCCCTGTGTAGAAAAACAGGTCATAAGGATTTCAAAATGCACTGACTACAGGGACCGCGTGTTCTACCTGGTGTCCTTGCCAAGTGAAGGTCAGAACTGGTTCCAATATTTACATCAGAACCCGAGTCTTACTAATCTGTATTAATGTCTTTCCTCTGTTCTGCCTTCCCTCTTAATCTCAACCCTTCTTTTCTTCTTTTGTCTCTAAGACCATTCCTTTCTTGTCTAAATTCATATTTCCCTATCTGTACCCAAAATGTTCTTGATACTTAAAAGTTTCTCTGTCCACTCAGGAACTAACACTCAAAGAGCACACACTGCATTTGGCGTCCACGCTTTACATTAAATTTTTTTTTTTTTTTTTGGTGGGTACCAGGGGGACGACCTCAGGACCTCGCGCGCCAACAGGCACCCGTGCCACTGAGCGATATCACCGGCCCCTTTTTTGTATGTGGGTTCCGGGAGTCGAACTCGGGCCCTCGCGCTTGCAAGGCAGGCGCTTACGCCGCTGAGCCATCTCACCGGCCCTACATTAAATTTAAAGAGACAGCAAAATAAACATGTTTAAGATTGTTCTTAAAAAGAATTCCCTCTCTCAACTGCCTCATCTTTTCCCCCACTGTGTCGTGTTATTGTTGTCTGTGGGTTGCTGGTCTTGACAGAAGAAAAATCAAATCAAATCTTTGAATTAGAGAGTTACGTGAAGAGTTTAAATATATAGAGTGGGTTTTCATAATTATTGGTTTAGTTAGGATAAGTAAAGGAAGCAGCTCAGTGAAAGACAAATATAACAAAAACATTTGCTATAAATTCCTTAGTCCTTATGACTTGAAAGTTTCAGCAACCATTTGACCTGATAACTGTAATTTTAATGTTCTTTATGTAAAAAGCGAAAACTAATGCTAAAGAGTTACACATAAAAACAGTGCTTTGAGTATAATCCAAATTTTATAAAAGGAAATACAAGCTATGTGTCCATTTTCCTCTGTGTAATATTCTGTAATATATTTTTTTTCTAAATCAAATCTGTACTCTTAAAAATAAACACATTTAAAGATGATATAATATGGCATTCTGTTTGAAAATTAATGTAACATTAAGGTTTTTTTTAAAGAAGAAATCAAGAAGGAAATATGACATCATAATATTCTGTACCAGTTTTTGCCTGTAGGTAGTATGGCTAGCTGGTGTAAAGTAAGGCAAGAGAAAAATAGATAAAAATAAAACTGGAAGTCATCATGGACAATAAAGGTCTGTTATATTGTGCTTGAATTAAAATTACCAGATACAAACAGATAACTGAAGTGGTAGATCAAATTCAAATCCACAAAGTCAAATACTTTGGTAGTACTGTACTTTCAAATGTTCTGAAATTTATATGCCATTTTAAAACAAAGTACACTACATTTTATTTTCAAATTATAGATATTTCATTCAAATTGCAACAATGAAGTAAAATGGCGATAAGAGATTCAATATGTAAACAGATTTGCCCTCACCACGGTCAGTAAGAGGAACCTGATCCAAAATAGTAATGAGGCGTTCTTGCTCTTTAAGATGAAAAGACCCCATGGAGTCTTTTTTTTATTTTTTGAGACCTTCTTGCTACGCAGTTCCAGGCTGGCCTTGAACTCACTATGTAGCCAGGATGGCCTCAAACTTGAGGCAATCCTTCTGCCTCCCCTTCCTGACTGCTGGGATCACAGGGCATGCACCACCATGCCCGGCATAGCCATGGGGTCTTTTATGCTTGTTTTTTTTTGGTACCAGTAATTGAACTCAGGACCTTGCGCTTGCCAGGCAGGCACTTGTGACACTGAGCTATATCCCCAGCCCAGCCATGGGGTCTTCATGTCATTCTTCCCCAAGGCCAGGGCCTTGCTCCAACAATCCTTCACACACATGTTTTTAAACTTTCCATCTCTTGCTCTTTCTCTCAGCCTACAAATCTGCTCAGCTTTTCCTTGAGGATGTGCGGGAGGGAAAACCTTTCCTCAGTCTGCAAACAGCTACCTTAACTGCCCTCAGTCAGTACCCACCGCTCCATGTGCCTTTCATCATGTTTTCCTAGCATCTCTTATTCCTCAGCTTCTGCTCATTCTCCAACCTAGGGCAACCAAGCTTCCACTTCAACAATGTCTCATTCAATCAGTTCTGGCAGAGGCCACTGTGACCTATAATTTCTACTCCAGTAGCTTGTTACTAAACCTTATCCTATGCAACCTGTGTAACCATATGACCGCTACCTACTTCCCTCTTAAAAGTTCTTTCTTCTCTCTGGGTCTGAGAAGCTGAATCAATAGCCCCATTCTTGTACACAAAAACCCCTGCATTCATATCCCTTAGTAGTGCTCTCTCGAGCACTGAGCTCAGTCATGTGACCTGCTTTTTGACCAGTGAAACAGGAACAAACTTTGATGGAGAAGAGCTTGCAATAAAAAGGCATGACTTCAGTGCCTGTGAGATCGGCACCGAAGTCTTTCTTCCAGGCTCTGCTCCATCAAGGTTGTTCTTGCTTCATTGAGCATTTCTGTTCGGTTTCTTCACCCCTCTCTGTCAGCACTATGACACCATGTCGAGACGAGAGGCTGGGGTGATAAGGCTGACATCTGGGAGAGAAACGGGGTCAGCCCACCCAGGTCTTCCCACACCAGTAACCCCTTGCCAACCTGCGAGCTGACTGCAGACATGGGAGAGCTGAGCCAACGCCAGCAGACTCAGCGGGCTAACCTGTAAACTCATGTGAAACGAAAGTAGCTGTTGTTTATTTCATTTATTTATTTTTTTGTAGCTGTTGCTTAAACCATTACATTAAAACCACTCACTTGGCTTCTAAGTGACTCTTTCTTGTTCTCTGTGGACACAGCACTGCCTCCAGCCTCCACTCACCCTTTCATTGCTTTTGCCAACTCAGCTTCTGCTTCCACCTGTGAAACCCTTAGCTGCTTTCCCATTCACGTACAATTTGGGTGATGCCATCCATTTGTTTAAGTTGCCTCGTCTCAAGTCAAAATGTCCTCCTTTTATTTGGAGTCACTACCACCACTTGTGTTTACAGAGCATCCACTGTTCAGAGTGGTTGCTAAAGGAGAGTGGTTTCTTTCTCATATAGTTCAGAGTCCAGGGAAGAGACAAAAAAGTCAACACTGGTGATAATGGGAAACAAGAGAGTATTTGACTCAAACAGTGACAGCCACAGAAGGCCTCTGGAAGTTTATACCTGAACATGATTTGGTATTTGGGCTGTGCAGGTGGTGGATCAAGAGAGGATGGGGCATTTCAGGCACAAGTGTGCATTTTAGCAACTCTGTGTAGTTTAATGTGATTAAAACAGAGGGAGTGACTATGAGACAAAGAGTAGAGAGGCACGCAGCAGAGACTTACAATACTATTTGTATGTCACCCTGCGGAGTTTGGAAGCCACCTGAAAGGCAATGAAAGTGAACTATTGAAAAGAATCCAAGAGTAATACAATAATTTGATTTATGGAAGACCAGCTTTAGTGCAGAATGAAGAAAGGGCTGGAGCGGCCTCACGCTGGGGTTAAAGACATCAGTATGCACTTTTGAGTAAAACAGACCAGAGCCAGAAACTTGCTTTTCCTTTTGTTAGCTATGTGTTCCTGACAAATTTCTCAAACTCTTTGAGCCCTAATTTCCCTAAATACAAAGTAAGGACAGTAATATTTACATGTCAGGGTTACTCTGAGAATTAAGATATACTGTATATAGTATGCTTACTACAGGCCCTAGCATGTGGTAGCTGCTATAGAACGCTCATTAATGTGGGCTACACTGTAAGTTGCTTAAGGTCTGCTGATGGTCTAATTCTATTTTATACTGGCTTCAAGGCTTCTGTATAAATTTAGTAAATGAATGAAAATAAATAGATGTTTGTGATATGCAAATTCAGTACCAAATCTCATTTTAGAACAAACCAGGATTTTTTGGTGATCCTTCCAGAATTAAAGGTTTTACTTATCTGCCAGGACAATCCCCACCTAGCTCAAGGAGGTAAGCATATAAAAATATAGCACAGAGATTTCAATTTTATAAATCCCAAAGAAACAAAGAAGTAGTGGGTTTGCACATTTTTCTAACTATATGATATGGTAAGAAGTAATATTTTTATTCAAATCTAGTTAACACATTGCATCATTGTAGAAAAAGATGTAAATGTCCTACTCAAGCCTTGTTTGAAATGAGTGAAATCTCACCTTTATGAAAAAAGGCATGAAGGAGAGTTTAATTCCACGAGCCAAAGCAATGGGTTTTAATTCTTCTCGTAGCTTAAGCAATTCCGTAAGATCAACCTCATCACAATACCCAAAGTGAGGTATCTTCAGAGCCGCAGACATGGTCTTGACCATTGCTTTTTGAAAGCCTGAAAAACATCCAGTCATAATTTATAAGTCTGTTAATGTATTAAAACACAGAATTTAACAGTACATACAAAGTGAAGTATTTCCTGGAAAAACTGTTATTTCACCATAAAAAAATACATGCTGAATTTGAACTTTCTCTTTAGTAAGATTTGAAAACATCATATTATAAACATGCATTTATTGAAGTAATTTCCCCCAAAATACATGTACTATTGCCTTATATTACTATTATTATTGACTACCTGTTATAGGTTCTGTTTTGTCTTTGCCTGTGAGTACTGGAGGCTTTGATGTTGGTATGGGAGCAGTCCTGTCTTTTGGTTTTGGTGGAGGTGCTATAATTTCAGCTTCTGGTGAAGGAGGTAATATGGCTCCTGTCTGCTTTTCCAAATAGTTGAGAATATCTTCTTTAAGTATTCTGCCATCTTTTCCTGAGCCAACAACTTCACTCAGCTTAATCTAAAAAACAACACAGTTTATACTAAAAATACAACTACTTAAGAATAAATCTGTATTATAGTTTGAAAATGGAATGTGATCACTTTTTCTTTTTTTGATGCAGGGTCTTGCTATATATTCTAGGCTGGCCTGGAACACACTACATAGCCCAGACTGACCTTGAGTTAATAGCAATCCTCTTGAACACTATAACAAATTTAAACCACACTTTTTTTTTTTTTTTTTTTTTTGGTGGGTACCAGGAGTCGACCTCAGGACCTCAATGCTTGCCTGCAAGTGTTTGTGCCACTGAGCGATATCACCGGCCGCTTTTTTCCTTTATGTGGGTATCGGGAGTCAAACTCAGGACCTTGTGCTTGCCAGGCAGGCGCTTATGCTGCTGAACTGTCTCACTGGCCCTAAACCACACTTTCTGATGTTGCCTACCAGGTAAACGTGAAATAGCTTAAAGTCTGTGCCTGGCTTGGTCTTCATAGTTGATACACTTGACGGTACATAAAATTTCATTAAGGACATAAAACATAATTTACATTAACTTTTCCCTGATTTTGTACATGTATGAACCTAATTTTTGGCTATATAAAACATATGAAGAGCAAGGCATGGTGGTGTATACCTATATTTTCTGCTACTCAGGAGGTTGAGGTAGGAGGATCATGAGTTTCAGGCCAGCCTGGGCAACACAGTGAGACTTTCTCAAAATAAGAAATAAAAATGGCTGAGCATGTGGCAGAGTAACTTGCCTAACATGTGAGGCCCTGGGTTCAATTCCCCAGTACAGCAAAAACAAACAAAAAATACGTGGAAGAATATAACCTAGGGCCGGTGAGATGGCTTAGCGGCCTAAGTGCCTGCCTAGCAAGTGCAAGGGCCCGAGTTCGACTCCTGGGACCCACATACAAAAACGGGGCTGGTGATATCGCTCAGCGGCACGGGCGCCTGCTGGAGCGAGGTCCTGAGGTCGACCCCTGGTACCCACAAAAAAAAAAAAGAATATAACCTAGATTTTCTTGGGCTAGTATACCAAAGACGAGATAACTGCCTGAATAGATACAATTTTTTTTTTTAATATGCGGGTACCAGGAGTTGAACTCAGGACCTTGTGCTTGCCAGGCAGGCGCTTATGCCACTGAGCTATATCACTGGCCCCGATACAAAGTTTTTAATGAGTCTATTATGGATTTCCAAAATGTACACTTTTTATTCCCACTATAACAACTATTTTTCTCAAAAACAGACAAAAAGTCTGCATTTTAGGCCACAGTGGAAAGAACTCAAGCTTTGAAACCAGACAGATTTGTGTTCAAATCCCCAGTTCAGTTATTCACTTAACTTTATACAAGTTAATCAACTTCCCTGGATTGTATTAGTCAGCTTCTCATCAATGGGACCAAATACCAAACACCCACAACCTAAAAGAGAGATTTTTTTCTGCTTATGGTTTCAGAGGATTCAGTCCAAGGCAGGAGCACTATGGTGGAAAGGAATGGCAGAACAAAGCTGTTTAGCTCATGGTGGCTGGGAAGCAGGGCAGGGGAACAGTGGCAGACAGGTAACGGCCAGGGAGCAGATATGGTCACACTCGTATGACCCTGTGTGACTTTTGGGACACACCCAAAAGTGTCTTTAATAATCTCCTAGACAGCTCCCAAACCAATTTAGCTTAACCATCACATCTCCTCCCTTCAGCTTGACACCCAAACACAGCTCTTTAAACCATACTTAAATCTCCAAATGAACACAATACGAAGTCAATAAGTCTACCTAAAATGACACAGCTATCTTGTCTACAACCACAAATGCACTAATTTCTTACCTACAATAAGAAGCAAAGTTTTTCTTTGGGTGATGCTTACTCTTCTCCTGACATTACATAACTTATAATGCAGATTTAACAATACATTAAGTACCTATATTAAGTCAATCAATGTTATGTTACATGATGTGGGAATACAAAGAAAGAAAATAAAGATATCTCCTTAATATATGTGTATATATGCACAAGCACATTAACAAAATAGGAAAGAAATATTTGTGACAATTACAATCCTCATTTTTATCACTGGTCACATGATTGGATTTGGTATAGTGGTATCTCAGTTCATGAATACTTTTGTTCGTGAACAATTTGGTTCACAAAAAGAAGTGTTTGGCAAAATTTTGTTTTTTTTTTTTTGCAAACTCTACATTAGGTGATGAACACAAACATGGCCATCTTTTCCAGAATTGTGAAACAAATTGAGTTCATGAACCAAGGAACCACTGTATCTCTACCTAATTCTGTATTCACTTGGCCTTCAGGGTCAAGACCTTAGAGGGTCTTGGTTCTTTTTAATGTTGCTAATCTCTTCAACATCCACACTTTCTTTGACACCAACTTCATATGTTGTTCTTTTTCAGCCAAAATTTAAGTTTTTTTCAAAATTTTCTGCTCTGCTTTTTGTCAGTGATTCTCACTACAAGTCTGACTAAAAGCAGCCAGCAGTACCCATTCTACAGCCTCAACATTGGGCTGCCTTGAAATTTCTTCAGCCTGATCAATTAGTCCACCACCTTTAATCTCATTCTCCTACATGGTCATTGGGCATGGGCAAAATGGAGACAAAATTTTTGCCAAAGTGTAACACACATGACCTCTAGTCAAATTGCCAGTGGAGTCTTTGTTCCCAATGTAAACCTCTTGAGCCTGGCCTTTACTGTCCTCATTCCTATCAGCATTCTGGCCCTCTAAGCTCTGACCAGAATCACACATCAGGCTTTGACTACAGCCTTCTAGACTTTCTCCAACCTAATTCTCCAACCTTTTCCAAACTCCTCCCCTAACTAGCTACAAAGATTTCTAAACTTCATGTCTAGGTACATTCACAGCAATGGCCTCCCTCATGGTATCAATTTTCTATATTTGTCAGTTTTCCTGTCACTACAAGCAAATACCTGATGCCTGCAATTTAAGGGAGCCAATCAAGTTGACAATTAAGCTTAACCATCACACTGACCTTTCTCATCAGCAGAATGGTAATAATCCAAACCACTCTGCCTGTGAGGTTGTGAGAATTGAAAATAATATGTGTACAGTGTTGGTGTTTGAGCACATGTGTGCTCAAATAACATAGGCAATGACTGTTGAGGAAATATATAATGACTGAGAAAATATTTTTTGAAGTGACATAGACTCACTGTTAAATTCTTTTTTGTTATTTGGGTTTTTTGTTTTTTGAGTCAGGGTTTTGCTATATAGTTCAGCCTGGCCTTGGGCTCACTATATACCTTAGGTTAGCCTTGAACTTCCAACAATCCTCCTGCCTCAGCCTCCCAAGTGCTGGGATTATAGGCATGTGCCACCATGCCTGGCTCAACTCACATTCTAGCTCCACTACTGTATTAGTTGTGTAACCTCATACATATTACTTTACCTCTGCAAATCTTAAATACCTCTGTAACTTACTGGGTTAAATGAAATAATATGTAAATACTTACCACAGTGTCAAGGAGCCATCTTGCTTGGCATTCTACCCTCTATTCAGTTAACAATTGTGGTATGGTTTGGATCTGGAATGCCCTGTGTGTTAAAAGCCTAGAACCCAGTTGGCACCATTGAGAATTGGTGAAAGCTTTAGGAAGTAGGACTTAGCAGGAGATCCTGTGGTTATCAGACATATTCCCTCAAAGGTAATTGTGGGATACTGGTCTCTTTCTCTTTATCTTTTAGTGCCTGACCATGGGGTAAATAAGTTTCCTCTGCTACATACTACTGTAATGTGCTGCCACAAGTCAAAATGGTTAATTGGTCATGGACTAAAACCTCTGAAACTGTGACCCAGAATAAACATTTCCTCTTTATAAATTGGTTATCTCAGGTATTTTGTTATAGTAACAGTAAGCTAACACTGAGTGACAAAGGTAATACAAGTGGTTGGCCTCCTTGCCTCAAGGGAGTACAGTCCTCTGGTTCTCCCTATTCCCCTTGGATCAGAGCAGATATTTGATACCACATTCATGCCTGGCCTAGTTCCCTTCTCTTTCATTTCCCAACCTGCTCTCTGATTTCCTGTATATGGCATCACTTCAACAAATCAATCACAGGGAGCTAAATTCCTGTCTCATTGTGCTTCCAGTTCACCTGATCTTCCTGTCTCATTGTGCTGCCAGGTCACCTGACCTTCCTGTCTCATCCTGCTGCCAGGTCACCTGACCTTTCTGTCTCACTGTGCTTCCAGGTCACCTGACCTATGACACTGGTATTTACAAGTGCTCAATAAATAGCAGCTCTGACTATTACTTGGCCCTAAGAAAGAATGAAACAACATGCTTAATTAATGTTAAACTAATAACAAATTTCTTTTTTTTTTTGTGGGTACCGGGGGTCGACCTCAGGACCTCGCGCGCCAGCAGGTGCCCGTGCCGCTGAGCGATATCACCAGCCCTTTTTTTGTATGTGAGTTCCGGGAGTTGAACTTGGGCCCTCGCGCTTGCCAGGCAGGCGCTTATGCCACTGAGCCATCTCACCAGCCCACTAATAACAAATTTATAATGCCTCTTCACTTCTCCCAAGTGCTTTTATGCCACTATCACTTTTCATTAACAGATAGTTTTCATATTTTTGTTAATGCCAGCATGGGCCATTTCATCACAGGATAGTTGACTATTTTTTTCAGAGATACAAACCTATACTTTCTATGCAATCTCAGATTTAAATATCAAGCCAACTTACATTGTTTTCCATTGCTAGGCGACGGACTGCAGGAGTTGCTAGTGTTTTTTGGCCCTTTATCTCTTGGTGTGTGTGTTCATCATGGGATACTGCAGGAGTTTCAACAACATCTTCTTCTGAATCTGGTAATAAGGTAAAACTTAACTTTAGTTGAAAAATATACTTTTAGAAATATATTAGCAGCCTATATCTAAAATAAAATCTAAAATTTAAAGTTTGTAGTCAAAATGTGTTTCGCTACTTCAGAATGGGAAAACACAAGTTTCCCAATGGTTGGTGTGTAGTGGGGGTATGCGGCAATACCTGGTACTGTTTAAGTATTTCTACCTAGGGTATATTTCTCATCTCTTAGAAACATACAGAAGCTGCAAGTTAATTTGAGAATTTCTTCCATAAATTTTTGGTTTTTTTTTTTTTTTTTTTTTGTGAGTACCGGGGGGTCGACCTCAGGACCTCGCGCGCCAGCAGGCGCCCGTGCCGCTGAGCGATATCACCGGCCCCTTTTTCGTATGTGGGATCCGGGAGTCGAACTCGGGCCCTCACGCTTGCAAGGCAGGCGCTTATGCCGCTGAGCCATCTCACCGGCCCCAATTTTGTTTTGTTTTTGACACAGCATCTCACTATGTAGTTCAGGCTGGCCTTGAACTCACTATGTAACCCAGGCTGGCTTCCAAATTGCAGCAATCCTCCTGCCTCAGCCTCCTGAATGCTGGGATTATAGGCATGTGCCATCACATGCCTGTAATATAAGATTCTGACTTATATTTATACACAGTATAAAATAATGAAACATGATGTAAGTTATATGAAAGAATTCTATACAATCTGTGACTGTCTTAAATACTCTCCTAAAATGATGTAGCCTTGAAATTTTTGTTGTGCTTTGAATGTAGCTTAAAGAATGTGGTATGGCCAATGCTAATTTGGTTGGTCTATTCTCTAGCTCTAGAGTCCTGATACAAGAAAAATTATCAAGCTAATAAAATGTAGTTTTGGAAGAAAAAAGTGTTTTTTAAAGTATTTAAATGTCAAAGTCTATTGCTAGAAAGTCAATGACATATAGCAGAATCTCTGTATACATTGATAAATTAAAAACTTAGTGTTATGGTTTGTGTCTGGATGTCCCCCCAAAGCCTCATGCAATCATGGGGGCAGGTTTTTTGTGGTGGCTGAATCTAGAGTTTGTGATTGGTTCATTGTCTAGTGCTGGAATTGGGGGTGTAAGTGCTATACCCATCCTAGGGCGGATAGCCTTCATACGATATAAGGGAGGGGAAGGCTTGCTCCTCCCTTTTTGCTCTTCTTGCTTTTACTGTCTTCTGCAGCCATGAACTGACTGTGGCCTGTCTGCCATGCCACACTGCCTTGGAGTGAGCTGATTATGGACTGAAACCTCTATAAACTGTGAGCTAAATAAACCTTTCCTTCCTTAACTTTGGGCGTTGGGTATTGTCTGAGCGAGAGAAAAGTAACTAAGATACTTAGCTTCTAAAATTCAGGAGACAACCTGGTCTATTTTGACATTAAACTATTAATATTATTTGGTGGTACTAGGGATTGAACCCAGGGCCTTCACACTGAGCTATATACTGAGACCTTTTTATTTTTAATTTTGAGACAAGGTCTTGCTACATACAGGTAAGTTGCCCAGGCCGGGGTCAAACTTGTGATCCTCTGGCCATGGCCTCCCAACTTGCTGGGTGGGATCACAGGCCATGTACCACCATGTCTGGTGACATTCAATTTTAAGTAAATAAAAATTTTCCACGCTGCAACTGTAAAATGATAGTCTATTTATTCCTCCCCACTAGTCTATAGATTGGCCCAGTGGAGCTCTCGAAATTCTCCAAAGGGTGACAAAGAGGGAAAAAAAAAAGAAATCTTATTGGGCACCAATTTTTGCACTACATACACAATATCTTAATTTACTCTCCACTACAAGTGTGTAAGATAGACATTATTATTCCCATTTTATAGACTAAAAAAATGAGGCTTGAGAGATATAGGGACTGGCCAAAGGTCATACACTTAATAAATTAAAGAGCTGAAATTCAATCCTAGGGCTGACTCAGACTGTGTTGTTTCCATTACTTCATGGCCCTAGAAAATTTTCTTTCTGGTCAAAATAGAATAGAATTCCTATTATTTAAGGGATAATTTTCCTCAACTTACAAAGTCCCTGTATTTTCTCCATCTCTGGCAAAATTATTGCATATACTAGTAAGAAAGATTAGCATTAGGAACTAAAATCCCAAGGAAAATCAAGGGACCCCAATATTAGTTTGGATAATGCATATTTGCTGAAATAAGAGAAATGTATCCATACTAAAATATAACATGCAGCAAAATGAGTATACACCCTTCAAAAAGATTAAGCATTTTGCTGCTACTTGCCTTCTTGGAAAACATTTTCATATATCACTTATAGAGGAGTGCCTCATAGAGTAACTTACTTGTGAGAAGTCATTGAGTAATTATTTGTAGTTGTTATATGAAGTTGTTGGAAGAAAGCTCTCTTAATAAAATACCACCTTAGTGTACAGCACTTCAAATAATTTTTAAAGTGTTTTTACACATCTTTTCCCCTTTGATGATCACAAAAATGTTATAAATAGGCAAGATGTTTACCAGTGTAGAAACAGACGTTAGGGGTATAGAGTTTAAACTTAAATTTCATCATGTTTCTCAATTGATGTAGTTTTAGTGGTTGTAGCGGTACACTCTAGTACATGAGATTTAATCTTTCATGAGTGATCTTTAGTTGATGAATCAGAGCACACTTTAAAAAGTTTAGGGCCGGTGAGATGGCTCAGCGGCGTAAGCGCCTGCCTTGCAAGCGCGAGGGCCCGAGTTCGACTCCCGGATCCCACATATGAAAAAGGGGCCGGTGATATCGCTCAGCGGCACGGGTGCCTGTTGGCGCGCGAGGTCCTGAGGTCGACCCCCCGGTACCCACCAAAAAAAAAAAAAAAAAAAAAAAAAAAAAAAAGTTTAATAAAATCTTAAGAAAGAACAAAAGAACTTTGCTAAGTAAACACTTTTTCTCATGAAGCCTCATACAAATTTAGCAGAAAAAAATCCTGACTTAAAGCAAATGTACAATAAAGCCACATTATTCCAGATTAACTTAGTAAAAGAGTAATGGAATCTATAAAAATATGAAAGCTGTGGAAATGCAATATGCCTTGGCATTTCAAAAATAATTTCTAAGAACTATATTAAGAAGTCCAATTAATTCCATTACCTGGGGGAAATGGGGGGGCAATGTTTTGAAATACTATAGCATACATGTGTGTTTGGAAGTTCTTTCTTCATAGCACAAATATAAACTCTAGTTTGGTGCCTGTCAAAATGATCATAAATTGAGAATTAATTACATTCAAAGTAATGAGATTTCATTGCATTTTCTTTCTCACTTCAAATTATTAAAACAGTATCCAGGCATGGGTGGCGCACACCCATAATTTCAGCACTCAGAAGACAGGAAGGAAGGGACCACTGCAAGTTCAAGGCCAGCCTGACCACATAGCAAGACCCTGTCTAAAATAAAAGCAGGTTATTTAACCTCTGATCTCAGTGTTGCTTGTGTCAAATGCAAAGCATATTCTATATGAGTAAATGAAATAATCTGAACACAGCATAGAGAAAACACTCCAAAGGACAAAGTTGATGTGAAAGAACAAATGCAATATAAAATAGAATGGTACTAGTTTTATGGAGTATTCTACTAACACCAACGTCCCTCCCTTTCTTCCCTTGGTACGTATCGATAGCAGTAAGACCCCTCACTTAGCTAGAGTGACTCTACTCTTACCTGGCGGTAGAGTGTCCCAGTAATTTAATCCTGTACACAGCCCTGACTACTGAAAATAGCTGCCACACAGCCTCGGCATGAAAACTACACACTTTCTCCAGAAAAAAGGTATTCAGGCTCTCAATCAGATTCTATTTTCTCTTCTTTCCATCTACAGTTGTCCGCTGGTATTCATGGGGGATGGATTCCTGGACCTCCTATAGCTACCAAAACATGAGAATATTCAAGTCCCTTATGGAAAATGGCATAACATTTGCATATAATCTACATACACCCTCCCATATACTTTAAATCATTTCTAGATTACTTGTAATACCTAATACAATGTAAATGCTGTTGTGTAGTTACTATACTTTACCGTTTTAAAAATACTGTCAAGAAAAAGAATCTGTACATGTTCAGTCCACATGCAATCCCCAACCCCCAGTATTTTTTCGCTCTTTGGCTGGCTGAATCTGAGGCTGCAGAACCTGCAGGCATGGAAGGGCAACTGTTTATGCCTTCTAAATACCACGCAGTTGGCATAAGTGAGTCTGGTAAACTCTTTTGAAGCAAAAATTGTTCCATAGTCAAAATCCTCATAGGTAGGACTCAGAGTTCACAAATATAGTTTCTATCTTCAGAATAATCATAACACTCCAGCCTTGAAAAACAGACTGCGATCATGTTACAAAAGATAGGACCACAGACTATCATTACCATTCAAAGACATGTTTTAATTTCCAGTATGACTGTTAGTATCTCTACTTTTGCTGGACTGCAGTAGTGTGCATGTGTAATCCAGCCTACTCAGGAGGCTGACGTGGGAGGGAGCGTCGCCTGAGCCCACAAGTTTGAGGCCAGCCTGGACAACTTAGTGAGTTCCTGTCTCAAAATAAAAAGGGCTAAGGATGTAACTCAGTGCAAGGGCCTGTGTTAAAAGTACTGGGGTGGGGTGGGGGAGAGAGAAAGAAAGAAGGAGAAGGAGGAGGATGAGGAAGAGGAGGAAGAGAGGAAAAAAGAAGAAAAAGAGGGAGAAGGAGCAAGAAGAGGAGGGGGGAAATAAAAATATTAATGTAGAATCAACATAGTAGGAAGTACCCTTAGTGCCCACATTATGGTCGCGTATGCATTTCACACTAAGGAAGAACTCCTGAAGAAATGGAGGATTCCAACACTGGGACAGGATAAACATAAGGCAAATCCTGGAACTTCTTGGGTCCAGAGGATGCAAGCTTCTAAAAGTTAACAGGGTCATGTTAAAAGAACGCAGGGGAGCCAGCTTGAAGGAATCACCACTATAACAATTTGATCATCAAAAAGCTTAATGATTGTAATAGATCAAACACAGGCCATCAATTAAAACAGAGAAAGAGAGAGGGGAGGGGATTAGCATTACAATTGGACTCCTTACTTTGAAAATTGGTAAAAGAAAAGACTTAAGAATTTACTGTTTTTCCTGTAGAAATTATACTTCGGAGTAACTATAACTCCAATTGATGAGGCTCCACTTTATAGGATAATTCCAGTTAATCATGTTAAAGGAAAGATAGAATCCAAAAATTATCATTCTACAACCACTAAAGCAATTGTTGATTTAGGAAGGATTTTTTTTTTTTTTTTTTTTTTTTTTTTTTTGTGGGTACCAGGGGGACGACCTCAGGACCTCGCGCGCCAACAGGCACCCGTGCCACTGAGCGATATCACCGGCCCCTTTTTCGTATGTGGGTTCCGGGAGTTGAACTCGGGCCCTCGCGCTTGCAAGGCAGGCGCTTACGCCGCTGAGCCATCTCACCGGCCCTAGGAAGGATTTTAAAAAAATGATTTATGAACTACTTATATACTGACAAAGTAACGCCGCACAGATAACCTTCAGGCTGCAAAGGGAAAAACATAACTGCATAGTGGAGGGACACCCTGTCTGCGTCAGTGTTTAAACTCAGTATCACAGTGGCCTGGCATCTGGTCTCATGTGTATCTGATGGGAAGCAGGAAGAAGTACACAATCTCAGAATGTATTCTAGAAATAATATTTAACTCGAATCCAGTTTTTAAAACACACTTCCAATTTACAGGAAATGTAAAAACGAGAGGATTGGTAGCTGCATTTTTCAAAGCAAGGAACCAAAATGCTCACCACTGAAATGCTTTATTAAGACATGATTATTAACAAAATAAAGTCCCTATGCTTTAATTAAAAAAAAAATAACATAGAGGAGAATGAACTAGGGTAAAAGAAACTCAAGCAATGTAGCAGCCAGGTGCAATACATAGTCACACATTGGATCCTAATTTGAAAAAAACAACTGAAATTTCAAGGACATTTGGGGACAATCAGGGAAACTAAAAATACATCCTGGCATTAGACAAAATAAGAATGTACTATCATGAAAACACATATAGATCGTTAGCTAAGCAAACAATGGATTATAGCATGTGCAACATATTATTTTGGTTAAAAAAAACCTGTATGGGCCGGTGATATAGCTCAGTGGCATAAGCGCCTGCCCGGCAAGTGCGAGGTTCTGAGTTTGACTCCCGGTACCCGCATTAAAAAACAAAAACAAAAACAAAAAAAACAAACAAAAAAAACCACCTGTATGTGTATATTATGTGCTAGAAAATGATATAGACTTATTTGTTAAGTAGTAGTGATTTCTGGGTAGACGAACATATATTTTTACTTTCTGGTTTTTGTTTTTTATGTATTTTATAACTTTCTATAGTACACATATCCTGCTTTAATAGTAATCAAAATTAAATAATGAAAATTTTCAATAAGCTATCTTCTAACTTTTAGAGGCAACATTACAGTGAAAAATATTCCGCTGTGTGACTCAGGACATCTAAATCCCAAATTTGGGCCTGTTAGACCTGGGGTGTAGCTCAAGGGCAGAGCGCTTGCCTAACATACATGAAGCTCTGGGTTCAATCTCCAGCACTGCAAAAAATAAATGAGTACTTAATTAATTTGGCTCTGCCACTGATCATTGAGCAAATAGCCCAAACTTTCCAGTTGAGTTTATTCCTTTATCTGTTAAGCTAGAATTCCTCACAGGGAAAGACAAAACAAAATAATAGTGTAAAATATTTCATGAGTTATAGATGCTAGCATAGGAGTCTTACCACAGAACTTGCCCTCTTCCAGCTCCTGGTGTCAAAGTTGTCCCCAGAGGACGTGACCTTGGTGAACTTCTGAGCTAGTGAACCAGCTACCTGCCCCCAATGGGACTGCTCACTATTTTACCTTTCCTCTGCAACATCCTCCTAATGAATTCCTTTTTGTCATGACATCTACAGCTTGTAAGGTCCACGGTTGCTGCTTTTTCTGAATGCTGGCTTCTTCATGTTCACTGATTTTCCTTCTTTTAGCTTCTATTTTTCTTGAAGAAGTTTGGCTTTCATAACCACCACCCATTATTTTCCAGACAGGTGGATAGACAGACAGACAGATAGACACCAGTAGCTGTTATAGTTTGGTGTGATTTGAGTATGTTCCAAGGGTCCATTGTGATTAGAGGCATGGTTACAATACTGAGAAGTGCTAGTGGGGCCTAGTCCTTAGTACACTGGGGAGGAGCACATGCTCAGAAGGTAGTCCTCCTGCTACCCTTGAATTCTCTCTCTTCTGGTTCATGATGTGATCACTTATTCTCACACATACTCCTGCCATGATGTGCTGCCATCTGCCACCCTCACCAAATGCCAAACCAATGGGCTGCCTGATCCTCAACTTTAAACCTACAAAACTGTGAATTAAATAAACCTCCTTTTCTTTGTAAGTAGCCCGTGTCAGGTATTTTGTTATAGTAATGAAAAGATGACTAATACAAGTGTCAAACAGAGTAATCTTATTATTTTGATTTTCTCATACTCCACTTATTCGTAGTGACCAGTGCTCAGGACCTGAATCTTTACTTTACATATTATTTTTTTTTTTTTTTTTGGGTACCGGGGGGACGACCTCAGGACCTTGCGCGCCAACAGGCACCCGTGCCGCTGAGTGATATCACCGGCCCCTTTTTCGTATGTGGGTTCCGGGAGTCGAACTCAGGCCTTTGCGCTTGCAAGGCAGGCGCTTACGCCGCTGAGCCATCTCACCGGCCCTACTTTACATATTTTTAACTTGGTAACTGAACAAAAACAATCATGTAGCTGGGTGTGGTGGCACACGCCTGTAATCCCAGCACTTGGGAGGCTGAGGTAGGAGGATTGCTATGAGTTTGAGCCCAGCCTGGGCTACATAGTGAGTTCAAGGCCAACCTGAATTTCATAGTGAGATCTTGCCTCAAAAAAAGAAAAAGAAAAAGAAAAAGAAAAGAAAAGAAAATCACACATCACAGGAATCTTCTGATTTCCTAATTTTGTCTTCTAAACCCTAATGTCTAATCCTGTGAGTCGTTAAAAGTAAGATCACTTTTCGGTAGGACCCGGTGACAAAAAGACAGCAGTAATCATTTTGGTAAAACAGATGAACACATTTACAGTACCTTTTAAAGCTTCCGTCTCTATGTCTACTAATGGCTTCCCCACATAAGCAATATCATCTAGATTGTAATAGAGTTTTTTAATGACTCCATCATAGCGACTAGTGATGGTAACAGAAGCTTTATCACTCTGAACTTCACAGATGCTATCAAACTGAGACACTGTATCTCCTTCTTTTACATACCTAAAAGAAACACACGAAACACTTTTACAGGAACAATCCTGATTACCGATCACCCTAACAAGGTAAATGCTAAACCAAATTACATCACTATCCGTCCAGCCCCATGTTTATTCCAGACGGTGCACCAAGGAATGCTTCCGAGATGATAGTGGCATCCACAGTCTCTTCAATGTATCTTCAAGAAATATTAAAACTTGGGCTAGGCATGGTGGTGCATGCCTGTAATTCCAGCAGTCAGGAGGCTGAGGCAGGAGGATTGCTGTGAGTTCGAGGCCAGCCTGGGCTCCACAGTGAGTTCAAGGCCAGCCTGGACTACATAGTGAGATCCTGTCTCGAACAACAAAACCCAACAAAAAAGGAAACACTACAATTTAAAAAACCATTCATAGATCTAAAGATTTAATTGCACTTTTATGTTTTCTGCTGGATCCCTCTCTTAGGAAAAGAAATTTATAAAATGCTTTTTAAAAAGAGGTACTTCAAAAAAAAAAAGAAAGAAAGAAAGAAAAAGAGGTACTTCCTTTCATGATCTTATATTGTAGGGTGAACATCCCCAATTTGAAAATCTAAATCTCAAACTTTTTCAGTATTGACATGATGCTTTAAAAGGTTTTGGATTTTGGAGCATTTCAGATTTTGGATGCTCAATTATGAAGTCTATGCAAAAATTCTAAAAAACAAAACAAAAAAAAAAAACCTCAAAAATCTGAAATACATTTTGTTTCAAGCATTTCATGTAAGAGATACTGAATGTGTATTAGGCTTTTCCAAACTTTAAGAAATATGCATTCTTTCTAGAAATAAGTAAAGAAAAAACATGATATCCTCAATGTACATCCTTTATAATTTCATGAGTTTTAAATCTGAGCCCTCTCAGTCTTTCTAGAATTATTTTAGCCCATCCTTGTATATCAGTGCCTTGATCATTTTAAGTATGCTTTAGAAGACTTATGTACAAGAAAATGTGAGTCATAACTAAGGCTGCCAATATGTTTTAAAATCAGTCTCTTCTGATTTGAAGTCTATTTTTCATCTCACAATTCCATATTGCCACTAAAAATGTAACTATAAGGGATGTTTACATTATTACAGTTCTCCTTTAACTTACAAAGCAATAATGATAAGAAATACAGGAAAAGAAAATTCAGTTGGCTGAATCAGATCTTTAACAGTATAAAAATATGGTGGGAAATAAATCTATTTATTCATTTTAACCAATATTTCTAAAAACCTCTAAAACTTAGTTTAGTATCCAGAGGTGGTTTATCTTTTGTCTGGAAGGTAAAAAAAGAAAAAGAATAGAAGGTGGCTAAGGAAGTAGAAGATTTCTGAATTTTATTTCAGCCAAAAATGTACATAAAAATTTTTAAATGTTTTCAAAAATTATTTTTTTGATTTATTTCCTTTAGGTCAAATATTATCTGAACATACAGGCAAACTGTCATGCAATGGTCAGTAAAATATATATTCTAACCGAAGTCATTTTCAGTATGATGAAGAGAGCTTAGGCTATAGGATGATTTTAAAAATGGTTTGTAAGGAAATTATGAGGTCATACATTAAATACTTCTAAATACATGGTGTATTGGGGGTGTAGCTCAATGGTAAATGCTTAGCATGCGCAAGCCCCTGGGTTTGATCTCAAACACCATCCCCCCCAAAATGTGTATATATATATATATATATATATATATATATATATATATATATATATGTATATATATATGTATATATATATTCTTATATCAACTTATCATCTTTTAGAAGTCAATTTCTCTTTTTCAACAAAAGGATTTTTTAAAAAAAAAAGAAATAATCACTAATAAATCGCATCAAATAAAATGCTTTGATATGATAAATTTTGTCACTGATATACTGTCAACACAAAGTAATTATATTTTACTGCTTACAAAAAAGCATTATGTTATATAAAGTAGTTTCTCAATTCAAATTGAATCCTATTTATTTGTACTCAAATTAGTTTTATATCTACTTAAATTTTTTTCAGGTTAACTTACCATTCTTTAACAGTTACTTCTCTAATCCCTTCTCCAATGTCTGAGAGTTTGAATTGAACGACCTGTCCATGTAGAGCTTCAAAGACAAATGAGAAATAATCTTGTTAAATATACATTACCAATATTTTTTTTATCTCTAAAATTAGAAAATGTTCTCCAGGAGAGGCAGAAACAGTTCCATCTTACAGATAAAAACACCATTTTATAATTTTAAAAGCAAAACCACTATTCATAACCATTAAAAATTTGAATGTTATTTCATGAGTCTTGCTAACTTGTCATAGAAATTATATTTTCCAACTTCTACAATAATGTTCTTTTTTTCCCCAGTATAATTTATTATTTAATGGTAATACTTTTCCCAATTTTGAAATCAGTACTCCCATATTTCTCTTAATTTTGAATACAATTTAAGAAAATTTCAGTAGAAAATGCAAAAATAATGTTCTTTTATGGAGCAGTAGAAGGCCCTATTAACGAATTAGTGAGATTTTGAAACAACAGTAGTGAACAGAAAGTGGAACAAAAATATATAAAGAGGGACCCAGATAGATATCTGGTTTTTTTTTTTGGTGGGTACCGGGAGTCAAACTCAGGACCTCGCGCTTGCCAGCAAGTGCTTGTGCCGCTGAGCAATATCACCAGCCCTTTTTTTCCTTTATGTGGGTTCCAGAAATCGATTTCAGGACCTCACGCTTGCCAGGCAGGTGCTTATGCCACTGAGCTATCTCACTGGCCCTAGATCTCTGTTTTATATTATGAAACTAATAACCATTAATGACCTGTTCTTAGATTTCTTTTGACTTCATATAATTGTTCTTACTCTTTATAGCTGAAAATCAGGCAGCTGTATATCTAGTGGACTTGATGGAAAAATTCTTACACGTTCAACATATCTTCTGCCAACTTATCCCTAAGACTTCTTTTGTTTTCCTCTTTCCATTTTCTGTCCCTTTTCAAGTTTCTACCCCCTTTTTACAATACTGCAATACCAATGATACTGTATGATTAATCATTCCCCAAGGACAAAGGACTTCTGGTCAATAGAAAGCACGTAGGGACCCTCACTTTTCCAGGTTACAAATGGCTCTGGACCTATTCAGGAATGCTCCTCTATGTTTAGATCATTAATAATACTTGCTTATAAAACATATAACAAGTTAATATAAAATTTTCTTTAATAGGGCCGGTGAGATGGCTCAGTGGCGTAAGCGCCTGCCCTGCAAGCGTGAGGGCCCAAGTTCGACTCCCAGAACCCACATACGTAAAAGGGACTGGTGATATCGCTCAGCGGCACGGGCGCCTCCTGGCGCGCGAGGTCCTGAGGTCGACCCCCCGGTACCCACAAAAAAAAAAAAAAAAAAAAAAAAATTTCTTTAATAAATATGAGGAGTTAACTGGAAAGAAATTTAAAATACATTTTTGATATGGAGGTATTAGTTACCTCTTGTTTCCTCTGTGATGTTGAGCCCTCTCACTGCCTACTGTACTTTCTTTTTTTTTTTTTTTTTTTGTGGGTACCAGGGGGTCGACCTCAGGACCTCGCGCGCCAACAGGCACCCGTGCCGCTGAGCGATATCACCGGCCCCTTTTTCGTATGTGGGATCCGGGAGTTGAACTCGGGCCCTCGCGCTTGCAAGGCAGGCACTTATGCCGCTGAGCCATCTCACCGGCCCCTGCCTACTGTACTTTCTGAAAAAAAAAAAAGGCTTTCTAAAAAAGACTAATAAAAATAAATCTACATCTTTAACTCAATAAATAATCCCACTTTTAAGACTGTTTTTCCTGCTGGGTGTGGTGGCACACACCTGTAATTCCAGCACTCGGAAGGCTGATGCAGGAGGGCTGCCATGCATTTGAAGCCAATCTGGGCTACATAAGTGAGTTCAAGGCCAGCCTGAACCACATAGTGAGACCATGTCTCAACCTGCCCTCCACGATTGTTTTTCCCTAAGAAACAATTAGAAAAGTGTGCAAAAATTTGTGCTCAAGAATGATTACCAAGGATTAAAAAAAAAAAAAAAAAAAACTGGATAGAGAATGACAAACAGCTCTAAAGGACTAACAACAGAGTATATGGCATGAAATTATGCCAGAGATAAAAAGACTTTGTGTGGCTTTTCCTAAAGGCCACCAGAAGCCAGTAATAAATGAATATGGTCATAAATTAATGTGATAAATTAATAATATGGTCATATATTCTTTGTAGTTGCTGCCATCAAGAGGTAGAGTCTATCGCACCGCTTCTTAAATTTATGCTGACCTGTGACTTGCTTTGGCTAAGAGAAGGCTGCAGAAGTAAAGCTGATCAAGTTTAGAGCGTAGGCCTAAAATGTCCCCACAGCTTCTACTGTCTCTCTTCCAGACTACTGGTCTACTTGAGAATAAAAGGCCAATGGAGCAGAAATAAGTTGTCCCAGCCAAAAGCCAGTAGCAATTGCCAGACACAAGTGGTACCCCTAGACCAGATTATCCTCTAACCAAGTACAGTCTTACTAGTGAAACTAGCATGTGAACCACCCAGCCAACCCACAGAATGCAGAGAAATAATTCATCAATGCTGCTTTAAGCCACTAAGTTGTAGGGTGGTTTGTCATTCAGAATAATTAACTGATATGGAATCACTAGCAGATCTGAGGCTATAGGTGCATTTTTTTCAGAAAAAAAAGTATCTCCGGCAGGAGTGTGGTGGATGGGGTTGGAAGTGGATGGCCGAGGAAAATGAGGCCTGGAAAGCAGACCCCTACTTCGGGTAAGAAGCTGAAGTACAGAACTTATATTTTTTTTTCAAAGCTGTCTAAAAAGGAGAATATAGATTTAAGAAACAGAGAACCCATAAAATTGATAGGTTTTGGGAACTGATTTGATGTGGGATAGGAGTCAGGATGACTAGCTTAACCACTGAGTTAGTGAATGTAGGAGAAGAGGTTTGTAGAAGACTGAGGTTGGGACTCTGGGATGGAGATGTTTGGCTGGCAATTGTTGAGATACCTGAGCTACAGCTACAGATTTTTTTCTTTTTTTTGTGGGTACCGGGGGGGGCGACCTCAGGACCTCGCGCGCCAGCAGGCGCCCGTGCCGCTGAGCGATATCACCGGCCCTTTTTTCGTATGTGGGTGCCGGGAGTCGAACTTGGGCCCTCGCGCCTGCCAGGCAGGCACCTATGCTAACTGAGCCATCTCACCGGCTCTAGCTACAGATTTCGAAGTGTTCAATGAGTAAGTAGATGGTAGTTGAAGGCATGAGTGTAGGTGGGGTATAAGAAGAAGAGAGGACAAAGGATGGGATCCTATGAAAAACTGAAATTTAAGAGAGAAAGCGAGGAAATGGGCATTTAAAAGAGAATCAGTGTCCAGAGAAAGTTGGTATAAATACTTTATATATTATAAGTTCTTTAATCCACCAAAATATAAGTAATCTATTTTGTTTACTGATATATCTTAAACACCTAAGGGAGTGCCTTAGCACACTGTGGATAATCAACAAATGCTTGTTCAATTAATGAATTTCGACAGTATAGTAACAGAATGAATTAAATGGAATGATTACTCCCATTTTCCAGATGATGACACTGAGAGAAATTAAGTAACTTGCTAAATGTTACACAACTAGCAATGGATAAGACCACTAAACCCACACAGCCTGGAATTGGTGGGTCCAGGAATCTGAAGTTCATGACAAGTATTTAGAGCTGGAGCATGAATTTGGCAGTTCCTGCTTGAATGGCCTTCATTTTCTCTGGGAAGAAACAACAGCAAAGAATCAATTTAAAAAAAACAGAAATCTTGGGCAGGGCTTATAATTGAATGGTGGAGTGCATACTTAGCATATTCAAAACCCCAAATGTGACGCCCAGCACATACACACAAAAAAGTGGTGAAGGTAATGTTTTCATATTTTAAGCTGTTGTGGAGGATGACATACAAAATGCATGGAAGAACAGCATCTGCCTGGAGTTCCCCTGTTTTCATTGCCACCACACACTAAGGCCTCATGTATTTGTCAAAGCTTAGTTATTTAAAGGGAGTCTAGGATTTTTTTTTTTTTTTTATAATCAGGATTCTCAACAAAACATCAGGGAAAAAAAAATCTGATATGTAAGCCCTCACTTTTTTAACAGAGAGTAGAAAAAGGTAACTAAACGGTAGAAGCAGAGAACTTTCCATTTAGGAGCATGTCAGGCTGGTTTTAACGCACCATCACAATATGGCAGAGTAAGTGCTTCAGCCAAGAAATACAACAGTGTGTGGAAAGGGAGAAAAATATTTCTAGTAAGTCAATAATTTACCTTGACTAAGAAGGTCATACCCACGCTAAATATTGCACTTAGATGAGACAGATGATAAAGAACAGGTGGCCTGACACAACCCAATCCTGACACAGTGATGACACGAGCAGTAAGGAAAGTATGGGGGTGGGGAGGAGAAGAAAAAAGAAACTGGAATCGCATAGATGTGGGGAAAACTAATTCAGAAATACAGTCAACTTTTTTTTTTAACTTTGGTAAGCCTTTAGTTACTTTTTAAAAAAGGATAAAAAGCATTATTTCACTTATGCTATTTTAAGATCATACTTACCAGCAGCTGTTTTCAGCAAGTGACGTGGATGACTATACTCGAATGACGGATAACCCAACACACACATACATTTTGGCTTCAAAACGTGACCACTACTACATGTTTGAAAATAGCGAACACAAATCTACAGACAAAATAAAAAAGAGTTTATAAATCATTGTAATGGCTTATTTCTTAATGTATATATTGAATTTCAGTTCTTCTGAAAGTAGAACAATCACTAGCACAATATCAATAAAAATTTACCTAAATAGAAACTTGCACACTTGGCAGCTGGAATAATCAAGTTAATGGACATTGGTTATTTTCTTATGTACTTTTGTTCAAGAAATCAAAAGAACTCAAACTCTAGCACAAAGAGAATGTTTTATTGTTGTTCTGTTTAGTAATCCTATGTATAAAATCATATTTGCTCACATGTTTATTATCCATGCCCTGAATTCCTTACATATCAGCTTGTAGGTACACTTAAGTCATTAGACTTCCTGAAATAAAGCTATTAAAGAATTCTAAAGTTATTGTTAGCATCTAAGACACTGAAAAATATGTATAGTATTATACCCAGATGTTCCTCTTCTCTGCCCTCACGCAAGGAACCAAACTGAGGACTTGGTGTATGCTTTATATAACATCTTAGTATAATGCAAGACAAAACATTAGGCCTGAATGTATTCAGCTTGATAAATCCAAATCTAGGTGTCTAAAGAGTATAATGCTTTATTTGAAAGTCAACATTTCGATATTATTAATACAGTACCTGATAACTACATCACATTTTAAACTACCATACTTTCTAACCACCTTATTGTTTCTGAGAATACTGGTATATATTTGAAATTTTTCATTTATGTAGGAGAATATCACTTTTACTTAAAAAATCATGTATATAAGTGACATTCAGGCCTTACAATTTGAAAGCTATGTTGTAACAAGTATTATGTTATGCATTACAGTCTTCTGGTTTGTTTCGTTTGTGAGACGAGGTCTCCCTGTGTTGCCCAGGCTGGTCACAAACTCCTGGGTGCGAGAGATACTCCCACCTCAGCCTCCCAAGTAGTTGGAACTACACGTGTGTACCACCATGTTCAGCTTGCAGTAAGCATATTTTAATTCATGTTTTAATACATATTTATAAAAATAATTTTGTTCTTTTTTCTGAAAGCAAATAACTTAAAAATCAAAATTTGGTTTACTAACAGGAACAATACATTTAAATTAAGTGATTTTTTTACTTTGATTTTCAAGCTGTTACTGGTTTCTGAGGGCAAAGAAAAACTAAAGAAGATCCATTTCTCAAAACAAGAATCACCTTAAGTTATGCATCTTAGCTTTACTATAAAGACTTCATCCTACATCAACTAATCTTTATAGCTAATCAATTAGTTGTATGTTATTTTTGTTAACAGTAACATTCAAGAACCATGAGACTTAACTAAAACAATTAAAATTGTTAGCTTAACACTGAGCAGACAGGGAAATAATTCTTTTTCCCCAACACCTCCATTTTGTTTGTTTTTCCTTTCTCCTTCAACTCCCACAATCCTGGCTCCTGGTCAACTAAAAAATTAAACAAGTAAATCACTCTCTGCTTCCTTCATCAGCTAAAAAATGTAGGGACAGTAAATGAACATTTTGATTGAGATAAAATAGTTCATTCTTTTCAAACCTTTCAAAGAAAACTAAACTTCTAGAAGGGCCTACTGTAACTGGCACTGCAAAATGGAACTGTAAAAGTTAGAATTTTTTTTTTTTCCTTTTGGTGTCAAATGGCTTCCATACTTCCCAGGCCTACGGCATAAATGGCTCCCCAGCAAAGACAGAATATGCACATCCTGGCACCAGGAAGTCAAGCCCAATTTCATTTCCCAAGGGAGGGAGAGGTCTGGGTCCAGGAAGGGATAGAACTAGACTGAAAATGTCTATTGTTCCATCACTGGTCATTGCAGAAATGCAAATTAAAACACCAAGATACTATCTCTTTCCAGAAAGAATCGCTATCCTCAAGAAATCAAATAACAACAAATGCTAGAGAGGCTGGGGGGGCTTCTTCATAGTTGGTGGGAGTATAAAGTGGTATAACTACCATGTAGATCAGTATGGAGATTCCTCAAAAAACTAAAAGTAGAATTTCATTTGACCCAGCTATTCCCCTTCTAGGTATCTTCTCAAATAAGTTAAAGACATCATAGCATCATCTGGTGATACATGCATACCCATTATTATAGCAGCACAATTCATAACAGCTAAATCTTGGAAGCAGCTTATATGTCCAGCAACAGATTGTGGTATCTATACACAATGAAGTACTACTCTGCCATAAGAAGGATAAATGAGTCATTTGTAAGAAAATGGATGTACCTCGAGACCATAATGTTATGTGAAGTAAATCAGACACACAAGCTTAAATATTGAATGGTTTCTCTTGCATGAGAAACCCAGTACATAAAGTATAAAATAAAAGATAGACAATAGGAAAAAAAGAGAGAGAAAAGTTATTATAATCTAGCATGGCCAATGTATCTAAAAGTGTACCATGATTTAGTATAACTGTTTTATATGCTTTTTGGTCTATTAGTCTGGCTGTTAATCTGTGTTTATGATAATTAACTTGATGAAGATTTTTAAATAAATAAATCTGATGCCAGCAAAAAAAAAAAAAACAGATGTACATATATCAACTCCCACAATAAATGTAATCTCTATGTACTACAAACATTTAGTAATAAAAATTTTTAAAAATGTCTATTGTTCATCCCTCCTACTCTGTTTCTTGTTACATTATACCCAGACATGTCGGTACATTTGAGATGGTTATTTGAGGCAAATAGGCTCTCCCATCTCCTCAGAATAAGCATTGAATGAATTCTTTTTACCCAAATATATGGCCTCCTTTGAGTTGGTCAGTAGAAAGCAGACAACTGGAGTATATAAACTAAGTGGCCAGTAACACTACCTTCAACAATGCAACTCTGATTGAGGAACTACTACTAAGGATCAAGGGAGGCACAAACTACCAAATTTAACATTTAGTGAATTCTTACTAGGTACTTATGTTTTTATATACAATATCTTCTTTATATCTTACAATTGCTTTCTGGAATATGTTTGTTAGCCCTCTTTAATACACGAGAAATTGATGGGAGAGGCGAAGTAATTTTTCAAAGGTCACAAAGCAAGTAAGTGGCAAAATTAAGCTTTAAAGCCAAATAAATTTCACATCAAAGCCCAGGATCTTTCTATTGTATCATACTGCCAGAAGTAGATAAAATATCTCTACTTCCAAAAAGTTTATAGTCTAGGTAAGATACACACACACACACACACGAGACAGAAAAAATTAATAAATGTTAATAAAATATAACTAAAGACGCTGAAGAGATGGATTACAAGGCACTAGAAAAGAGGAAAAATAATTTTTAAGCTAGAAGACTTTTTTTTTAGAATTAGGCTATTAGACTAATAAAATTGAAAGAGTAGTAAATAAGCATAAAGTTTTAAATGTGCAATTTGAAAAGTTATGCTTGTAGTTACCAGTTGTCTTAGTTACTGCCTCATTGCTGAGACAAAATACCTGACACCCATAAGTTAAAGGAGGACAAGTTTATTTTAGTGCCCAGTTTATAGAGGTTTCAGTCCATACTCAGCTGGCTCCAAGACAGGGCAGCATGGCAGAAGGTCATGGCAGAGGAGAAACAGTCCATAGGGCAAGCAAGAAGCATCAAGCACCCAGCCTGCCTTCCCTCTCTACCTTTATATTCCACCCAGACTACAAGCCCACTGGTTGGCTCCACCTACAGCCAGGGCAGAGCATTCTTCTTCAGTAAATCCATTCAGCCACACCCAGAATTATGCTAATCCAGTCAGTGGACAATCCAGTTATCACATACCCTTAATCCAGTACCACACACCTTAGATCAAGTCACTTTTGAAAAGCCCCACCTATGAGCACATGAGGCTTTGGGGGTGGGGGCATCTAGATACAATCTATAACTCTAGTTATGTATTTTATATTTGAGGCAATTCTAAATTCACCTATAAATAATACTTGAAGACACCTAATTCTATGGAGACTACCTGTCCCAATTTGTCTGAGGCAATCTCCTTTCACAAGTGACTCAACATAATTACTAATAAGTCAATGTCTGTGATCAGAATACAAAAAAAGGAAATGAAAACATTAAACAGATTAGCATAATAAGGAAATAGATAATAACAACTCAAAAGGTAATTTTGAGCACTGTTAAAGTCAGATACTGTACTGGAATAAAAATTTAAAAGCTAAATATGAGGCAGCATGTAGTCTGTGAACTTAAATTATTTACTCTTCTACAGGAAAAGAGAAACCACAGAAAAATCCAGTCTGACATGGTTGTTATTGAAGAGTCAAATGAACGATATCCTTACAAATGAACACAACATCGTAAGGACATCTGCACCTGAATAATTTACTCTAGGTGGTAAGAGCTGTTGCTGCTTGCAACTTTTTATAAAAGATGAGGGAGAAAATTGGTTTTTTGTTTTTGTTTTTTGAGACAGAGTCTTGCTATGTAGTTCAGGTTGGACTTGAACTTGCTATGTACCCCAGGTTGGCTTCAAACTCACAGTTATACTCCTGCCTCAGCCTCTCAAATGCTGGCATTACAGGCATCCTCCATCACCCCCAGCAAAAAAATCCTGTTTTTTACTGAATCATTCAACAAATATTTATGAGCACCTATAATGTGCCAGGCATTTGGGATTATAGATGGAACAAAACAGACATAATTCTTTCTCCTATGGGAAAGTAGGTGCAAGATAAGACAAGGAAAAAGGTGATTAGCACAGTGCTACAATGGAAGAAACAGCGTGTCAAGGAAATCCAAGGGAAGAGAACCTAGAAACTTCTGTTAAAGTAAAACCCCAGGGATAAGTGGGAGTAACCCAGGAGCAGAGCTGTATTGCACACACAGCCCTGGGAAGCAAGGCAACAGTCTTAAAGCAACGTTAACACAAGAGCGAAGGTCTGGGTGACCGAGTCACGGCAGGTACATGATGTGTGTTCCATTCACTCAAGTTGAGTTCCAGTCTAGTTTAGTGTGCAGCAAAGTGGGGAAGTATCAGTCAGACTTGAGACAAATAGGTTTGTAATACAGAATGCAGCCTGAGCAATTGGAAAAGTCCAGATCATAAATATCCTCAGTTTCAGACATTTTTGTTGAAGGCAGTCTTCACCAAGAAAATGACATTATCCAATGCGTGTCTGACTTGGTAATATCGCCCTGGCTACGCGATGGAGAAAGGCACAGATCAGAGGCAGAGGGCTCAGTTAGAAAGCACCAGGATTTTGCAGTTGAGGGCAGAGTGGAGAATGGTGCTTAGATTCTTCAAAGAGACAGAGAGAGAGTTACAAGTTACATACAATCAAGAGAAACAGGTTTTTCAGGTTCAGTTCCAGAGCCCAGAGGGTCTGGTGTGTCTTTAAGGCTTTAGGGCACACAGGGATGGCTGAAGGCTGGCTTTTCCAAGCTCTCTTGCAATAGCACCGTGTGGCACTAGGCTGTGTAACCCTATTCTAGCCAGCAAATCTGCTTGGTACCACCTCTTCCTCTTTCCTGCTTGACTATTTAGTAAGAAGCTGTCACGCCTGTAATCCCAGCACTTGGGGGCTGAGGCAGGAGGATCATCTCAAGTTTGAAGCCAGCCTGGGCTCCACAGAGTTCAAGGCCAGCCTGAACTGCATGGTGAGACACTGTCTCAGGGAAAAAAATAAAATAAATGGAAGAAGCTGTCATAGCCCTTTTCATGAAGGAAATGTCAAATGAACACTCAGCCTGATAATAATGTGCCACTTTATCAATGCCAACTGTCATCAAATTTGGGGAAGCTCCATATACAGATACTTAATTCTCTATTTATTGGTTAGGTTTTTATTACTTGCAGCTGAAAAACACCTTCTATACATGCAAGTGAGAATTTCTCGGACAGTATGATACAATGGGTCTGATACAGACCTAGATGGAAGCCTGGGGAACTTCAGGAAGTCATCGGCATGGATGGTAACTAAACCCAAAGTAGATGAAATAACTCAGGAAGTGGGAAAAGTGCAGAGGATCCACATTAGAGCCTATGTTAAATACCAATAGTCACACATCAGTTAATGACAGGTATATGTCTTGAGAAATGTATTCTTAGGGGGTTTCATCTGTGCCACTTCTTAGACTATGCAGACCAAACCCAAGGGCACAGCCTACGACATACTTAGGCTATGTGGCACAGCCCACTGCTCCTGTGCTACAGACCCGTACAACACGTTACCGTGCTGAACACTGCAGGCAGCTGTAACACTGGCATCTGTGCAGCCACGCACCTAAATGTAGGAATGGTACGGTAAAAATATTACAGGCTAGGAATTTTTCAGCTCCATTACAATTTATATGTCATGGCTGACTGAAACACCTTTAAGGAGCATCTGTCTGTTTTTAAAAGTTATGTAGGGAGTGGAGAGTCCTCAAAAAACTAAAACTGGAGATTGTGTTTGACCCAGCTATTCCCCTTCTTGGGATCCTCCCGAAAGAATTAAAAGCATCACACCACAGCGATATATGCACACCCTGGTTTATAGTGGCACAGTTCATAACAGCCAAACCTTGGAAACAGCCCAAATGCCCATGATGAATGGATAAAGAAGATGTGTTTTTTTTTTTTTATACAATGGAGTACTACTGCGCCATAAAGAAGGATAAGCTTGAGACATTTCTAGCTAAATGGATGCACCTAGAGATCATACTCTCAAGTGAAATAAATCAGACACACATGTTCAAATATCACATGGTTTCTCTGGTGTGAGAAACCGAAAGTGTAAATAAGGACCAAAATGTATAATAGATATTGGTAAATGGGAAGAAAATGTTCAGATGAGAAGGGGAACAAGGGAGGTGGGATGGGGAAAGGAAAGACGGGACAAGAAAAAAAACAGAAGGAAAAAATGGAAACAAAGCTTTTGTAAATAAAAAGAGGAAGGGAGGTTGAAGGGAGGGGGAGAGGAATGGGAAAATAAGCAAGATATATCATGTACAGGTACAAACTCTCTATGATGAATGTTATCATTGTGTATATTGTATATCTACAATGTACCAATAAAATAAAAATAAAAAATAAAAAATAAAAAAAATTTTTAAAGAAAGGTTGTGTAGGGAAAGAGGAGATTGGAACAAAGTGGTCAAAGATGCAGGAAGAAGAATACTGGGAAGGTAGTATCAGGAAAGCCTAAAGAAGGGTAGCCAATACCCAGTACGGTGCTACTGACAGCAGCTCTCTTTTGCTTACCTCCTACCTATCCTTCACAAACCTCAAGCTAATCAGTATTGTCTCGGGACTTCTCTCTGACCCTAAGTCCCCCATAGATGTCCATCCTATAGCTCTGTGCTCTTGTCCCATTATAGCACTTCCTGTGCCCAGTTGCCATTGCTTAATGACTATCGCTGCCTCTCTCTCCCCTGGTTTCACTGCAAGACTGCAATCTCTGGGCAGGAAGGGATGGTGCCTGTCTGTCTTGTGTTTGCATCCCCAGTATCTGGTTCACAGCAGGCTCTTGAAAGGTTTTTAGGATTTGGAGCTGACCACCGCAAAAACTGCGGTGAAATGGGGGAGAGGGGCTGGGAGGAAAAAAAGGTGCGCAAAGAGGGTGAAATATTACTACTGGGATGTGTTTGCTCTTGGTGCTAAAAGACTGTAAAAAAGGGGGAACTGCAGCTGAAATGGGGAGAGGGGGTTGGTGATAAATGTTCAAATACTATGTGGTGTGGACATAGGAACAAAAAAGTGACGTTAACTAGGCATGGTGGTGCATTCCTGTAATCCCAGCAATGGGAGGCTGAGGCAGGAGGGTTGCCACCGAGTTCGAGGCCAGTCCGGGCTATATACAGTAGTGAGCACAAGGCCAGCCTGGAAGACAGAGGGAAACCCTGTCCAAAAACAAAACAAAACAAAACAAAACAAAACAAAACAAAACAAAACAAAACAAAACGCGTCAAGTTCAAACATTCAGTTCCTCGGGGTAAGAATGTTCAGTGATACTTGATGCTTGACCTGTCTTTTCTAAAAGGTAAATCCCCTGAGGTCAGGGCATTTACAAGTACCTGGTGCACCTTAGATGCTCAGGGAATGCCGAGTGAATACATCTTTGTTTCCTCAGCCTTTATCATCACGTCTGGCATCTAGAAGGTGCTCAATGAAAGGCCCAAAAGTGAAGGGCTAGCTGGGCCTCAGGGTGTACACGGAGAAGAGGGCGACCGCGTCACGCCAGAAGGAAATGTGCCAGGAAAGGAAAGGAGAGGGTTTCCAGCCCGGGGTCCTCGCCAGCTCCTCGGCCGGTGGGCTGCACGCGTTCCTCCACCTCTCCACGCCCTCCCAGATGCGCGACGCTCGCAGGAGAAAGCAAGACGCCGCTCCTGCACAACTCTGAACACAGCGCTCCTCGCCATCTCAAGTCCATCCCGACACCTGCTTACCATCCATCCAGCACTCCGGCCCCAGGTCCTCAGGACTCGCGCTGCAGCCATTTTTCTCCGGAAATGACAACCGCACTGCAGCTGGCAGACACCTCGCTGCAGGACCCAGACCTGGAGGTGGGGGCCGACGCGCCCTGCGTGGGGGCCAATGCGCAGCGCAGGAGCGAGCCTCCCACCCCGCAGCCAATCAGGGAGCAAGGCGGGGTCGGCGATCCCCGGCGGGGGAAGGGAGCCTGCGAGGCAAGGGCGGTGGGGTGAGGCAGCTGGAATCTAACTTCTGCAGGCAGAATTGACCCTGGATACCTATGCACCAACCGAGATCTTTTAGTCCATGTAATGGGGGGGGCGGAAGTAGAGTGTTAAGGGCGCATAGAGAAAGGTCACTCAGTTGGAGACCTGAGGGGTCAGTAGGAAAACATCCTTCTTGAAGTTGTACTGTAACTACTGAGATTACAGAAAAGTGGAACGTTCTTCTACTCTGTGGCAAGGCTCTGCAACACTACCTGTTTCAGATGTCCGCATGGGAACACTTCCCAATGACTAGCATTTCTTAACAGCATTCTTGATTTCCGAAATCGGTTCTTGATTTGCTTTTCATGAACGATGAACAAGGTAACTTAACGTCTAACATAAACATGTCATCGCCATTATCCTTCCTTCTTACCCAGTGCTGTCAAATGCAGCAGCCCAGCACAGGCAACATGTGTCACACACACAGAGAACCTTGATTTACCTGCCTCTTGAAGAAATGTCAAATTCAGGGCAACAAAGGATCAGAATTTTCTTTAATAAGCAGTCTTCCCCTTATCAGGTAGGAAATCAATTTATAGACTGATTACCCTGAAACACGATGAGTGGGAAACCAACCCAATAAACACATTTTGAATTTTTAAAAAATAGTTTTCCCTCATCTATTGATAGATCATATTTGTCTAATATTAAGTGATCATCAATCCCAAATTGGTCATAATATATTGTATTTTGCAAATATTGTTGAATTTGGTTGTCAATATTTTGATTGAAACTGATGCATCTGAATTATTAATAAAACTGGCCTGTGATTTTTTCATCCCTCTGTCATCTTCCCTCATTTTGGCATCAAAGTCATCTAGTCTTATAAAATGAATTGGTGTGTTTACATCTTTTTCATATTAGCTGGAGAGTTTATATGAGTGTGGGATGAATGGTCTATTCCCAGAAAACTTCATACATTTAGTCAGTGACACCTCGGACCATGTTTCCTACCCCATTCTCCTCTTAACTATTGGTTCATTAGATTTCTTTAATAGTGATAGTACAAACATGGCTGTTACTTCTCCCTCCTCCATTTTTTTTCAGTCATACAAATGCTCAACAGTCTCATTCATAATTCTGTTTTTTACTATTTGTTTAAATCAAGATCCAGCTAACCACAATCACTTTTTTTCTTGCAGTTGGTTTTTTGAAGAAAATAGGTAGCCTAACATTCAGAGTGCATGTATTACGGAAACTACTTTCTGCTTTAGTCAGATTTATAAAGAAAAATCAAGATCAAAAAGCCCATTTGAAAAGTTTTTCACTTCAGCAGGAAGGAAGGACAGGCAAAGTTGGAGCAGAAGAGAGCTACAGATCTTTCTCAAATGGAAAGGGAGCAAGAGACGGGGGGGGGAAGGAGAGGAAGGGAAGGAGATGAAAAAAGGAATTAAAATGTGTAAATCTACCACAAGGAATGTAAACATTAGGTACTGCAAACATAAATGGTCCAGCTATTGCTCAAGCTTTCAGCAGACCTTAGCATCATCCACACGGTGCTGCTTTTTTTTTTAATGTGGGTACCAGGAGTTGACCTCAAGACCTCGAGCTTGCCAGACAGGCGCTTATGCCGCTGAGCTATCTCACAGGCCCACGGTGCTGGTTTGACAGGCATGCAGAATGCAAGAGTCCAGGGAGGCTTCCATCCAGATTTCAGAAGACTTGGGAGGCAGAACAGTATGCCTCTGAGAAAGCAGTGCATGAAACTCTGAGTGCATGAAACAGCCAAAAGTGCTGTGCAGCCCTCAGAATGTGGGAGAAGCCAGGAAGAGACAGTGTCTCATTATGTTGCCCTGGCTGACCTTGAACTTTTGGGCTCAAGTGATCCTCCTGCCTCAGCCTCCTGAGTAGTTGGGATTATAAAGCACAAGACGATGAGCCACCATGCCAGGTCTCATTCTGCTTATATAATATATATATATAGATATAGATATAGATATAGATGTATGTATATAATTAAAGTGTTGGGTTTTGTTTAACTAGACTATATTTTCCCTTTTGTCCATTTTTACTCCTACAGCGGGACTGGAAATTATAGAGTTATTTTAGTGGTTACCCTCAAAACTTTGCCTTGCATACTTATCTTAGTCTTAAATTATGTTTTAACTCTAAAGAGAGACCTCAGAAATCTTTAACTTTTTTTTTTATGTGGGTATCAGGAGTCGAACTCAGGACCTCGCACTTGCCAGCAGGCGCTTGTGCTGCTAACCGATGTCACCGGCCCCTTTGTTTCCTTTATGTGGGTACTGGGAGTCGAATTCAGGACCTCGCGCTTGCCAGGCAGGCGCTTATGCCGCTGACCTATCTCATCGGCCCAGAAATCTTTAACTTTTGTCATCCATCTCTTGACTTACATACTTTAGTTATTTGGTGTTATGTAATGTTTGTTTAGATTCACTTCCATGTTTACAATTTCTTAGTTCATCATTTTTTCTTATGTTTCAGATTTTTTATTCTGCAAAGCATAGAGCCTTTAAAAATTCCTTTTGAGGGCCAGGGAGATAGCTCAGCAGCACAGTGCCTGCCTGGCAAGCGCGAGGTCGTGAGTTTGATTCCTGGTACCAAAAAAAAACAATTCCTTTTGAAAATATATGTATGTGTTAAATTCAGTTTCTATATATCTGAAAATTATTTTATTTATATACTTCACCCTCATTCTTTTTTTTTTTTGTGGGTACCAGGGGGTCGACCTCAGGACCTCGCGCACCAGCAGGCGCCCCTGCTGCTGAGCGATATCACCGGCCCCTTTTTCGTATGTGGGTTCCGGGAGTCGAACTCGGGCCCTTGCGCTTGCCGGGCAGGCGCTTAAGCCGCTGAGCCATCTCACCGGCCCTCACCCTCATTCTTGACAGATAATTTTGCCTGATATCCAATTCTAAGTTGACAGTTACTATCAGTCATGCAGGATTTTGAAAATATTGTATGACTCCACTGTCCTTTTTGTTTTTTTTTTTTTAATGTGGGTACCGGCAGTTGACCTCTGGACCTCGCGCTTGCCAGCAAGTGCTTCTGTTGCTGAGCGATATCACCGGACCTTTTTTTTCTTTTATGTGGGTTCCGGGAGTTGAACTCAGGATCTCGCGCTTGCCAAGCAGGTGCTTATGCCGCTGAGCTATCTCACCAGCCCTCCACTGTCTTTTTGACTTCCACTGTTCAGTTGAAGAATCTGGTACCAGAAACTGTCCTTTCTTTGTAGATAATTGAAGACCCAGGATTTAACCCAACTCTGCCACTTACTTGTTCCCTCATCTTGGAATGTCACTTCAATTCTCAAGGCCTTGTTTCCTTATTGGCCAAAAAGGGATAAGAACACCAAGCTCACAGTTTTTTTTTTTTTTTTTTGGGCGCGCGGGGGGGGGGGGTGTACCGGGAGTCAAACTCAGGACCTCCCGCTTGCCAGGCAGGCACTTAAGCTGCTGAGCCATCTCACTGGCCCAAGCTCACAGTTTTTAACATAGCACTATACAAATGCTTATTATCTACTCTCTTCGTTGTTCTTTACATCATATTGCCATTTTGTTCACTTCTCCCTACCACTGGAAGTAGGTGGAATGGGGGGAAAGGGTCAGAGACAGGAATTCATGAGAGTCAGAAATCACAAAGGGCAAGCCAGGCTTGGGCTCTCAGTGGTAGAGTGCTTGCCTATCATATGCAAAGCCCTGGGTTCAATATCCAGCTGTGAAATAAATAAAATAAATGGATGAGCCTTCTTTAGAGGAGGTTTTCTTTAATAGGAACCTAAAATGTGAGATAAGAGTCCAGTTTTTATAGTCCAACCCCAGTGACACTGCCTTACTTCAGTTTTTCATCATCTCCTGTCTAGACAATTGCATCACTGGCATTTCTCCCTTCAGGCTCTTAGGCCTCTATTCACCATTTTCATACTGCCAAAGTCGTCACTCTAAAATACAAATAGGATTACCTCCCTGCTTAGTATCTTACAGCAGTCCTAGATTGGGTTAAGTATATAGTCTCTGTGTTCTCAGAATGGTCAGAAAAGTTATAGACAGTGGTGTTTACATCAGACTATTCAGGTTCGTTTTACAGTCTTCTAGTTAACGACTGTGTGACTTTAACATAAAAACCTGTAAAACACTTAAAATAGTAAATACTTCATCAGGGTGCGAATGAATGTGGTGAATGGCACAAAGCAGCTAAGTGCTCAATAAACACCGGCTGTTATTGTTTATCATATTGTAACTTCTGCCCCAATAAACCCATAAGTATGCATTAATTATTGTTACTGTGGATGGCACTGTAATTCATTACTTGTCATTCTATCATACCTCCAATACCTTCCATGTATTAACCGCCTTATTCCTCTCTGCCGACCTTAAGTTTTCGTATAGCAGCACAATCTTGGATAAAACAGGCATAAAGCACAAGCCTGCGCGACAGCTGGAAGATTCGGTTAGATAGGGAAAGACCGCGAGTTCACTGAGCTCAGGCCCTTGCTTCCCGCGGCCGACAACCACTTCCGGGTCGACAGAGAACCTTTCCTGCGCCGCCTCTGTACGCGCAGGGCCATGCGCATGCGCACGGAGTGCCCGGCCCTGCCGGCCTGGTTTCACTGCCTCGGCATTATCAGGGTGCTCTGGAGGTCTCTGTTTTTCTCCCCTTCCCTTAAGGACTGCCGGCTAAGTGTGGGCCGAGATTTCAGAGCTGCGGGGCGGGAGCGAACGTCTCTTTCTTCTCGCGCTCCGGGAGAGGCGTCGTCGCTGCGGGCCAGGGCCCGGGACGCCCCCATGGCCGGGCCGCGGGTGGAGGTGGATGGCGGGATCATGGAAGGGGTGAGCGCGGGGCTGAGTCCAGGGCCGGGGCCGCGCAGCTGGGGGTGGGTAGGGCGTTCGTAGCGGATGTCCTCACGTCTGTGCTCCCCGCACCCCACTTTCCTCAGGGCGGCCAGATCCTCAGGGTGTCCACGGCCCTGAGCTGTCTCCTGGGCCTCCACTTGCGCGTGCAGAAGATCCGCGCGGGCCGCAGCACCCCGGGCCTGAGGTGAGCGGAGCGGCTGGGGAGCCGGACGCGGAGTTCGGGGGCGCGGGCCGTGGGGCGGGGCGCAGGGGGGCTGCCGGAGCCGGGATTGCGAGTCGGAGCGGTGCACGCTGGAGGTCTCGGCCGGCGCTGTTGGTGGTGGGGTCTCGGGGCCGGGTCCGGGGAGCGGCCCTCAGGCCTCCCTCCCAGTCCCCGGCTCTGCCCGGCCGGCAGCCTGATGGTGCGGTCTTAGAAGCGCCAAGGAGCGGGTTTAGAAAGACGCCCGAGTTTTCTCTGTTAGGCTACAGTTGTTTCACTGGCTAAAAATCTCTTAAAAATGTGTTTCCACCTCATGGGGTATTCCAGGTATATCCTTGTGGTTAAGATAGATAAGGGCAGAACTGCCTCTAAGGCCAGAGGAAACTCCACTTTTAAACCAGTGCAATCTGTGCGGCCGCACATTTTCAAATCAGAACAGGAGAGGATTCAGAGAGGCATTATTCCAGCTTTTGTTCAGATCTCAGGAAGGTGTGAATACGTCCAGAATTACATGTTGTGGAGCGGGAGCGCCTAGACCCTTGGCTTTTGTCAGGGAAGCTGGGCGTGCTACTAGATAAGTTTCAGTAGCACCTGTTAGAAGAGGATTTAGGTTGAGGCCAAAGTGATTTCTTTTTTTATATTCTATATTTATTCTGTTTTATTATATGAGCTGTTTCTTAGTCTTTTGTCCACTGTTTGAAATTGTTAAAAGGCAATTTATTGATATGTGTGACCCTTAATTCACTTTGTCTGAGCAGTTAATGGCAGCAAGTCCCATACACCAGTAGAGAAATCCAACTCATTAAGGCTGTGTTAGGTACTTAATGGTTTTCTAGCGTTGCCATAACAGAATACCACAGATTGGATGGGTTAAACAACAGAAATGTTTTTTTCACAGTTCCAGAAACTGAGTCCAAGGTCAGAGTGCTGGCAGCGTTGGTTTCCTCTGAGGGCCACAAGGGCAGTATCTGTTCCAGGCCTTTTCCTTTGACTTGGAGATGATCTCCCTATTGCTGCCTTTTGACAAGGTGGTTTCTCTGTGAACCCTGCCACTGATGTCTTCTCTATATGTCCTAATCTATTTTTGCAAGGATGCCAGTAAGATTGTATGGAAGCCTGCTGTATGGCTTCCTTTTAACTTAATTATTTATCTGTCTCAAAATGCAATCATAGTGTAATGTACTAGGGATTAGGGCTTCAACATAGGAATTTTGGGGAAACCCAATCCAGACCATAACATGTACCATAGATTATACAGTAAAATGTAAGCAAGTCTGGTGGCTCCTGCATTTATTGATTCTCTTTTGTACACTTATAATTTGCAGCAGTACATCAGTGTATGTGTTTATAGCCAAAATAACTGATCTCAAAGGAACTCACAACAATGCCTACTAGTAGTCTAGGTGTGAAAAACCCAGAAGGAAGCCCTGACCCTGGAGATGCAGCACCTCCTGTGGTGAGACCTGGCTGTTTGCTTGCCATTGCGGTTGTGTAGATACATCATAAAATGTGGGCGGATAGGCAGTCTGAATGTACATGTTTTGATGCTGTATTATGACCTGAAGGCCTCAACATTTATCTGGATTGGAAATGATTCGCGATTTGTGTGATGGGCAACTGGAGGGGGCAGAAGTTGGCTCAACAGAAATAACCTTTACACCAGAGAAGATCAAAGGTGGAATACACACTGCAGATACCAAGACAGCAGGGTATGTATCACTCACATGTCACAGAGTATGTAAGTAGGGCTTTTGGAGTTAGATTCAAATCTAGTTTCTTCCACTTGGTGGGAAAGTTGTTTAACCTTTTTGTGCTTTAGTTTCCTGAATTTAACAATGTAATAGGATAGTTCTGAGGGTTAAAGATAATGAATATAAAAGTTTTACTGCCTAATGGCTCAATCGTAGCTATTACTATCTCTGACATTTTATCATGTGTGTAGTATGAGACCCCTCCCTCTGTCCCTTTCTCCCTCTGTGGTGCCGGGGATTGAAGCCTTGTGCTTCCTAGTCAAGTGCTTTTCCAATAAACTACATCTTCAGCTCCTGTTATTTTGAAAGAGTCTCCCGAAATTGCCCATGCTGGCTTTTCATTCTTCCTGTCTATGCCTCTCAGGTAGCTGGGATAGTAGGAGTGTACCACCATGCCCAGCTTGAGGTCAGTGGGTCTGTCTGTCTGTCTTTCTTTTGTTCATTCTTTAGTTTGTTTGTTGAGGCAGGGTCTTGCCAAGTCTCTAAGTTGGCAACGCTGGGCTCAAACTTTCATTCCTCTTGCCTCAGCCTTCAGAGTGCTGGAATTACAGGTATGTGCCTTTGTACCCAGCGTTTACTATTTTTAGAATCTGATTTTATTGGTAAGAAAATAAATACTTTAGCTGGGCATGGTGGTGCACGCCTGTAATTCTATCACTCAGGAGGCTGAGGTAGGAGGATGTCCTCAAGTTGGAGGCTAGCTTGGGCTACATAATGAGTTCAAGGCTGGCCTGAACTACATTGTGGGACCCTGTCTCCAAAAAAAAAAAAAAAAAAAAAAAAGAGAGAGAGAGAGAAAAGAAATACTTTATATGTTGGCTTACTCAGAGGGGATAACCAAGGAGTTCAGTTGTAGTCATAAAGCTCTGGCTTATAGTAAGACAAACATTTCCAAGTCCTTTTCATTTGCTCCTTGGCCCAACTTTGAGAAGGATTATATTACCTACATTTTTCTCTTCCAATACCAGACATGTTTCAATCAATAAATATTTATTGAAAAAATGAAATTCTTTATCAGTGGTACTTTCTTGTTCAGTATACGTGTATTTTTGTCAAAAGAAAGTTAAGATCTGTGTTTCAGTATATGGGAGCTAATTAATTTCCCTTTCAAACTATAATCTAATTTGAATATGTTTGTTTCTTGTGACTTTGGAGAAGGGGGATAACAGCTCAATCTGACCAAATGTTTCATTTTATAAAATACTTCATGTGCTGTGATTATTTCTTATGATTTCTCACATTTTTGACTCTAAGGATGAAACTTTTCCATGTGAAATATTTAACTTTCAGACTTTGTAAAACATTATTCTATCCTATCACGAACTGTATCTTGACTTGATGCTTGAAACAGTGCCTTGTAGGTGGTAGCAACTCAGATAGAAGCAGTTGAATAGTTCTAGATTGTGTACAGTATTCATAAACTGCTACTTTCAAGAATCTATAAGAACATTTGAGGAATGCTTTTACCTTTTTATTTTTTTACTTCTTTGTAATATAAAGAAAAGTGTCAGAAGTTAGCCAAGACCTACCCAGTGTGTTTAGTCTTGACTTCAAACCTAGATTTAACCCTTTTTTTTCCTTTGGATTTTTTTTTTTTTTTTTTTTTTTTGTGGTGTTAGGCACCAAATTAGGTCCTTAAGCATAGTAGGCAAATGCTCTGTCACTAGGTGTCATACTCCCAGCCTGGTAGGGTTATCAGAAATATTTTCACTATGAAATATTTTCTTTAAGAGTCAGGATTTTACCATTCAGACATTGAAGTATAATAAATAGTACAGCTTTTTTTTTGAGACTCTTGAACAGACACTACAGTTAAGCCTATTCTACCTTCTCCTTAGGAGTGTGTGCCTCTTGATGCAGGTTTCAATGCCCTGTGTTCTGTTTGCTGCTGCTCCGTCAGAACTTCGTCTGAAAGGTGGAACTAATGCTGAAATGGCACCGCAGATCGACTACACAGTGATGGTGAGGGCTTTTGTTAATGATAGCCTAAGATGATCTCATACTCTTCTGCATCTCCATCTCTAGTTAAATATATCTTGAGTATTTTTGTGTACATTTCTGTTTATTTCTTCGTGGTGTCTAGGTTTTGTGTTCTGTATTACTGTTCATAGTGAATTTTTTAAAAAGTCTAAAGTGCAATTATGTAAGTTGTATCAGTTATTGTATAAATTATTTATTTTATAAATACAGGAACAATGATTTGGAAGGAAATTTCAAATGTTAAACTATCCTCAGAGTTTTTGTTGTTGTTTTTGTTTTGGTTTGGTTTTTTTGAGACAGGGTTTCACTATGTAGTCCAGGCTGGCATTGAACTCACTGTGTAGCCCAGGCTGGCCTTGAACTCATGGTGATCCTCCTGCTTTAGTCTCCTGCCTCTTGAGTGCTGGGATTATAGTACTGCACCACCATGCCTGGCTCCTCAGGTTTTTATTTTTAAAATTTTTTAAATTCAATACAGGGATGCCCAAACAATGGTGGAGCATCCCTAACCTGAAAATTTGAAATATACAGTAAAATGCTTCCACATCTTGAATCTTTGTAAACAGCAACATGATGACACAAGGAGAAAATTCCCCCCTGAATTCATGTGATGGATTGCAGTCAAATCGCAGGTGTACTACAAATATTGTATAAAACTGCCTTAAGGCTATGTGTAGGTGACTATGAAATATAAAGGAATTTCATGTATAGATTTGGATCCTATCCCCAAGATAACCTGATTGTGTAAATATTACAAAATCTGAATAAGTCCAAAACTCAAAACACTTCTGGTCTTGAACATTTTTGGAATTTCTCCTGAGGGATACTTGAACTGTATAATCTTTTTCTCCTCCAGGTTTTTGTTTTGTTTTGTTTCGTTTTTAATTTTAAAGAGAAAAAAAACAACAAATTTTCAAAACAACATAATAGGAGGGTAACAATGGTTAATACTCCTCCAGGTTTATTGTGATGTGATTTTTTTTTTTTTTTTTCCTTGTGATGCTGGTGCTGAGGATTGAACCCAGAGCCTTGTGCCTGCTAGGCAAGTACTCAGCTACATTCCCAGCCTCTATGGCATAATTCTTTACAATTAATTTCCCCTTCTTAATGTAGAGTATAGTTTCTTGATTTTTGGACAAACATATACTTCTGTGGACCAGCAGCCAGAATTAAGATGTAGAATAGTTTCATTACTCTAAAAAGTTTCGTCGGACCCTTTGTAGTTAATCCTGTCCTCCAGCCCACTGATCTGTTTGCTGTCATACTGTGTGTAGTTCTGTCTTTATTATTTATTTTTTTAGAATGTCATGTAAAGGAATACTGCTGTATTTAGCATTTGAATCTTGTTTTTTTTTGCTTACCACAGTAATTTGAAACTCATACTGTTACTTGTATCAGCTCTATTATATGAACATACCAGTTTGTTTATCCATTCATTTGTTAAAGAGCTTTGGGTTGCTTTCAGTTTTTGGCAATTATGAATAAAGTCCTTACTACCATTTTTTTTCCCCTGCTACCATTTATGTGCAGGTTTTTGTTTGAATGTAAATTTTCCTTTCTCTTGGGTAAATACTTAGGAGTGAGGTTGCTGGGTTGTTATAATGTCTGGATGCCTAATTTATGAGAAACTGGCATCCATACATGGTTTTTTACTTTCATCTGCACCTCATGACAGTTCCAGGTGTTCTACATCCTACCCAGCACTGGATATCCTCAGGGTTTTTGTTGTTGTTTTTGTTTTTGTTTTTTGAGACAGGGTCTCACTGTGTAGTCCAGACTGGCCTCAAACTCTTGGTGATCCTCCTGCCTTAGTCTCCTGCCTCTGAGTGCTGGGATTATAGTAGTGCACCACTGTGCCTGGCTCCTCAGGTTTTTATTTTTAAATTTTTTCTGTTTTTACTTTCCCTGGTGTTCACGTATGCTAGGCAAGTGCTCTAACACTGAGCTATATCCCCAGGCCCACTTTTTACTTTTTTTTTTTAAACAAAAATTCAGTAACATGTATGCCTATTGCATACATCAGCGATAACCCAGAGAATTGAGCAAATCTCTAATAGATCTCAAGAGTTGTCTTAGATTGTAGGCTTAAATTCTGCCTTTCTGTGAAACATTGCCATTGTAATTTATGGTATAGTCTTTTTTAAAGTCAGTGTGATAAAATGTATTAAGAAAGTTATTCTCTCTTTACCTAGTAATTCCACTTCAAGAAAACTACCCTAGTTAAATTTTACAAAATGAAGCAAAGGGTAAATGTTCAAAAAAGTATTTGAGCAGAACATTATATAAAGTGTAATTACCACTGTATAATATGTATCATTATTTAACTTGGAGAAAAGTTAAATAAATTATGCTTTGTTGTCATATAATCATTCAAGTATTAGGAAGAATTTTATGATGTTAGGAAGATGCTTGTGTTTATAATATTAGATGGAAAAAACAAGGATAAAATATTGTATATATAGTGAGATTTCAACTGTATTTAAAAACTGAGAGAACAAAATGTAATGCTGTTCATCAGTACCCCCTAATTTCTTCTAATGTATAGTACATTGAGAAGGCACAGGAAATACTGGCCTCTGGAATTGAATAACTACTGGGATCAAGTATCTGGAGTTCTGATTATTTTTTTTTTTTAGATTGACTTGAACAGCCCTGATGAACTAAATGTTAAACTTTTAAATTTAGCTACATACCAGTTTTTTCATTTGAAAAATGGATCTAGCTTAGGACATGTCCTTGATGTCCTATTTACCTGTAGCACCTTAGAACAGAGCACTTTTCATTTAATAATTATACTTGTTGAAACAGTGACTATTGATGGCTAAAGTAACAACTGATTTTTCAGGTCTTCAAGCCAATCGTTGAAAAATTTGGTTTCAATTTTAATTGTGACATTAAAATGAGGTAAGTTACTTGTCCTTTTGATCCATTACTTGGGCTTTTAAAAATAGTGGAGAAGTTTGACTTCAGAGAACTGTCATTCTTATATACTTAATATATTGCACTTTACATTTCTTGTAGGAAATAATTGTATTTTGTTGCTTAAGAACAATAAGCTGTAGGGATATGGAGTCTTAAAATCAGCTACATGTGATGTTCATTTGTTTCTTGGGAGAAATATTTTCAAGGGAATTTCAACATGGAGGCACCTTCACATCTAATGTTATTACACACCTGCACACATCAAATTATTTTCTGTGTGTAGACACTGGACTGTGCACTAGGGGGTTGTAAGCGATTCTCCTCCACAGTGTGATCAGAATTATTTTCCTAAGAAACACATCATTCAGGTAATTTCTCTTTAAGGGTTCCCTTTTGTTGCACAATAACAAGGTTAAATTTCTTGGCATGGCATTTCAGTACTTTGCAGTCTTGCTCCAATTTACCTTTCTAGCTTCATCTTCCTGCCCTTCTTTTCAGTTTGTTGTACATTCTACCTACATGGTTGCTTGCTGCCCTTTAAACATATTTTGTGCTTTGCATTTCACCTCTTTGAACATGTTATTCTTCCCCTGCTCTCCTCAATATTGGAAATGTTATTTTTTAAAAATAAAAATTACTTTTTTTTTTTTTTTTTTTTTGTGGGTACCGGGGGTCGAACTCAAGACCTCGCATGCCAGCTGGCACCTGTGCCGCTGAGCAGTATCACCGGCCCTTTTTTCGTATGTGGGTACCGGGAGTTGAACTCAGGACCTCGCGCTTGCCGCTGAGCTATCTCACCGGCCCCTAAAAATTGCAATTTCTTGTGTGAACTGCCCATGAATGTGCCTTAGTTGGGATTCATATTTGCACTTCTGTTACAGTCCCCATCACAGCCTGACTCGTCTTTTAGTAGACTGTGGGACCATCTCTCTGCCAGATGGAGAATCCATTCAGAGTAGAAGCACTGTTGTTTTAGTATCTGTGATAAAATAAATGACACTAAATATTTGAATTAAAATTTTATTAGTGTTCAGTTACTTAAATGTTCATGAGATATTTATTTGAACTCCTACAATTGCTAGACCTTGTATTAGGTCCTGAAAAATAGCAGAAAGAAAACAGATCAAGGTAAAGGAGCTTATACTTACTCTAAAACACCACTGTCAAATAGAACTTTCTACACTGAGGAAAATGGTTTTTAACTCTGCTGTTCAATGGGATAGTCATTAGCCAAATGGGACTGTTGAGCACTTGAAATATGGCTAATACAACTAGTGAATTGGTTTCTAAATTTTACTTATTTTTTATTCTAAACAGTTGGGGATTTTTTTTTTTAGTTAGTTTTGAGGAGGCAGAGTCTCCTCTGCCATGTGGCTCAGGCTGGACTTCAACTTCTGGGTTCAAAGCATTCTCCTGCATCAGCCTCCCAAATAGTCAGAGCTACAGGAAGTGCCACCACATTTGTCTTGGTGCTGGAGATTGAATTTAGGGCTTCACATATGCTAAGGATGCACTCTACCATTGAGCTGCACCTCCAGCCATAAACTTTACTTAATTTTAATAGTCACGTGTAGCTTGAGGCCACCATATTGAACACCCCTGACCTAAAATATTATTTAGAACTTCCGTAAGTTTTCTGTCTCAGTATTAATCACATCATTTTAATGTAATACTGAGTTTCATTTTTGTTGTTCAGTTGGTTTATGAGGGTATTTGTTATGCTTTCCGTAGGGGCTATTACCCAAAAGGGGGTGGTGAAGTGATTGTTCGAATGTCACCAGTTAAACAGTTGAACCCAATAAATTTAACTGATCGTGGCTCTGTGACTAAGATATATGGAAGAGCTTTTGTTGCTGGTGTTTTGCCATTTAAAGTAAGTTGTCTTAATGTTCTTTGAAGTGTGTGCTTATCTTGATAAGTATTATGTCATCTAAAATTTGTAATTAGCTTATCTTTTAATCTATCTTTTCATTACGATTTTTAAAAATTTAATGGTCTCTGTTCTCGAAAATCAAATTTTTAAACAATAAGTATAAAAGTTAATTATTTGATATGCTTTTAAGTTTGAAAATAGTCGTTCAAATAATAACTAGTGTATTGTTTTCCATTGTTTATTGTCAAAATAGGTAGCAAAAGATATGGCAGCCGCAGCTGTACGATGCATCAGAAAGGAAATCAGGGACCTGTATGTGAACATTCAGCCTGTTCAGGAACCCAAGGACCAAGCATTTGGCAATGGAAATGGAATAATGTGAGAAAATGTACAGTTTTTAGACATTGGATGAGAGCCCTGAAATAATTATTATTAGTCAGTTTTCTGTCTCTGTGACAAAATACTTTTAAGATAAACAAAAGGAGAAGAGTTTTATTTTAGCTCAGGGGTTCAGAGATTTTGGAAGTGGGTGCTTGGCTTCTTTGTTCTTGGGCCGATAGTGAAGCAGAGAGCATTTGATGGAGCACGGCTGCTCATCTAGTGACAAGGAAGCAGAGAGAGAGGAAGTGGCTGGGGTTCCAGTCTTCCCTCAAGTGTACCCCCTCCAGTGACCTCACTTCCTTCCACTGGACCCCACCTACTTCAACACATGAGCCTTCGGGGGACATTTATAAGTCAAGCCGTAATAATTATTCTATTTAAAGTTTTGTTAAATTTATAGTTTTAAGAGGGTATAGTTTTAAGTGTATTCCCACCTAAAATAACAATATGATGAACTAAGATGATGATTCTAATTTTCTTTTCTGAGGATTATTTAACTTTTATTACTTTGTAAGGTTCTTTTTGGCCATATAGTCAGCCCTGCATATTTGTGAGTTAGGCATCTTTGGATTCAAACAACTGCAGACCAGAAATACTGAAAAAATGAAGTTATTTCTGTACTAAACATGTACAGGCTTTTTTTTCCTTGACATTTCCTAAACAATACAGTGTAACAAGTATTTACATATCTTATACATTGTATTAGGTATTATAACTAATGTGAGGATGATGTAAAGTATACAAGAGGATATGTGTAGTTTAAACACTATGCCATTTTATATAAGGGACTTGAATGTACTTGGATTTCGGTATCCACATGGGGGTCTTGCAACCAATTCTCTTGAGCAATAAGGGATAACCATAGTGAAGTTTTTTTGTTTTTTTGTTTTTTTTTTTGAGACAGGATCTTGCTATGTAGTCCAGGCTGGCCTTGAACTCACTATGTATCACAGGCTGGCCTCAAACTTGTAGTGATCCTTCTGCCTCAGCCTCCCGAATGCTGGCATTACAGGTGTGCACCACCACACCCGGCTTATAGTGAAGTTTTAAAGCCAATCAGAAGTTGAACTTTGAAGGTGATCCTTAAAGAAATATTTCCAGTTGCTTAAAATACCTTAAATGTGAAATTAATTCATAAATAGTATGGTAAAGGTCTCTTTGAAAAAGAAATATAACTGTTCCACTAATCCAATTAGGATTAATTGGATTTAAGTGTTATAAAAATTCCTTATATTTTTGGAAGTCTAGAAGTACTGTGTTCTTTGTGGATATTCAAATTTCAAACCTTATTTAGAGATTCCACTGAAGGGTTTAAACTAAAGTAAATGCTTGCCCTAGTTTTGATAAAACCATGTAAAAACTATAGAACAAAACCAAAGTCCCTGTATAAAGACCTTTTTGTATAAGATAATTATAAGAAATTTATAGTACTGCATGTCTGTGAAATGGTACCACTTAGTGTGATGACACAATAACTTGGGGTAGAAAGGGTGGCAGTTCCTTTACCTGTAAGTGGATTAGAATCTGATATAACTTTTCCCCATTAAGTGCTAAAAAATACTAATGGCCTGGTTAAGGCTGATGGAGAATATTAATCATATTACTCACTGTATTAGTGAGCTTTCCTGTCCTGGGACAAAATAACCTGACATCCATAAAGGAGGAAGGATTTAGTTTGGCTCATGGTTTGGGGTTTTAGTCTGTGGTCTCCTGGCTCCGAGGCGGAAACAGCATGGTGGAAGGGCATGGCAGAAAAAGGCTGCACACCTCATGGCAAGCAGGACACAGGTAGAGAAGGGGCAAGCTGGGGAGGAGATAAACCCTCCAAGGGCAGGGCCCAAGTACACGCCGCTTCCAACCAGCCCCACCTCCTAAGACCACATTCAGCTGTGAACTCATCCATGGATCAGTCCACTGATGAGTATGGCACCTCAGGTCCAATCACCTTTCAAAACCCCCAGGTTTCAAACAATGAGCCTTGTAGGAGACAGTCTAGATTTAACCATAGCACACTGTGTGGGAAGAATTTCACCGGTAGAATGTACTGTCAGATGTACTTTTGCTGTTTAATAGTCTCTATTCTCCTGTGTGGTATTTGCATGTTATTTTACGATACTTATAAGCAAAGGTAATAATTTTTTTCTTTTTTTTAATAGTATTATTGCTGAGACATCCACTGGCTGTTTGTTTGCTGGATCATCGCTTGGTAAACGAGGTATATATAAATGAAAGGAGGGCTGTGGTTTCCAGTGCTGCTGTAAAGTTCTTTAATTGTCAGGATTGTTGTGTTAGAGAGAATGATGGATGACAGGTTTAAGAGGATATAGTTAATTAATTCTGTTTTTTAGTCAATTAAACTTTCAAATCTTTCTTCCAACTTTATACTTGGAAAATTTTCACGCCTAGCCGGGTGTGGTGGCACATGCCTGTAATCCCAGCACTTGGGAGGCTGAGGCAGGAGGATTGCCATGAGTTCGAGGCCAGCCTGGGCTATATAGTTGAGACCCTGTCTCAAAAAAACAAATAAAAAAATTTTTTTCACACCTATAGAAAAGTTATATGCCTACTTCAAGTAGGCATCAAACACATTTCCCAGATTCATCAGTCTTGAACATTTGGCTACATATTGTTTATATTTCTGAATCATTTCAGAGATAATGTCATAACCTCCATTATCCAGGTCCTCTCTCATTTCTGATTTAAATTAACTGGAAAGGTACCGGACACTGAATTCTAACATTTAACTAAGAGTTTTTACCAGAAGCAACGTTAGCTGGTTGTTATTGACAGCATATGTAGTAGAGACAGGAAGTTTTTATCATTGTCTTAGTTACTAAAACTATTTTGAATAGAAAATTACCCTGGAGTATCCCTAAGATCTTTCTAGCTGTAGGTTTTTTCTCTTTTTTTGAGGGAGGGTCTTGCTATGTTGTTCAGGCTGGTCTTGAACTCACTGTGTAGCCCAGGCTGGCCTGGAATTCGTGGTAATCCTCCTATCTCAGCCTTCTGAGTGCTGGGATTACAGGTGTGTGCCACCACACTGGGCTTTCCAGCTGTAACATTCCTCAACTCCATAAAAATGGTGACATTTTGTTTAGGTCTTGATGTTTTAAATTGAGGCAGTATATTATAATAGAAGCCTAAAAGCAAGAAGACTTATATTTTAGTCCTCTGTCTAAATTATCCTACATACTCTAGGATTTTAACTGAAAAATGAGATTGGATCATGATTACATAGGATCCCTTCCTACTTCATGTAATTGCGTTATGAACACAGTGTAGAGCTAGGGATGTAGCTTGATTGGTTGGAGGATAGAATGGTTACTAAGTATGCAAGGCCCTGGGTTCAATGTCTAGCACCTTGAAAAGAAAAAAAAGAAAAGGAAAGAATGTATTTTGTCTTTATGTTACTGAATATCTGTGCATTGTTTGGTTATTCTTTTTTTTCGCCCTTGAAGTGCTAGGGATTGAACCCATGGTCTCCTATATGCTAGACAAGCACTTTACCGCCAGACTACAGCCCCACTCTTGTTTGTATTCTTGTCTTTCAGTTAGTTATGTTCTTTATTATGAGAGCAGAACAATCTGCTAGGATGAATTATGCCTCTAATTAATCAGTCTTGTTCCTTGGCACTTTCCTTATTCGGTATATGTGATAATTCATACATATTTCTGATGTCTTAAAGTAGGTTTCTTCGTGTTTTCTGTTCAATCTGATAACCATTTTATAGTTTTTGTCCTTCTAATAAGCTAGTAGATACCCAAATCAGTGAACATTCATTTTAATGTCCTGCATTATAACACATTAATGTTATGGGAGGCTGAAGCAGAAGGATTATAAATTCAAGCCCAGCTTGGGCAACTTGGCAATTTAGCGAAAGCCTGTCTTAAAAGATAAAAAAAAGGGATGGGAGTAGAGCTCAGTGAGAAGGCCCTAGGTTTGATCCCCAGTGCAAACAAAATAAAGCGAAACAAAAGAAAACAAAACAAACCCACAACATTAAAATTAAAGAAACTGCTTTTTAAAGAAGCACTGAAAATATCAGATTATTTATCAATTAGAAAAGCATTGAGATTAACGAGTTTGTTCCTTTGGGAGAGAGGAGAGCATTATACTAATAAGCAAAATTCTCATATTTTCTCCATCTGTTCAGTTACCACAGGCTGCTAGTAGTACTAATAACTGGTAATAATATAGATCCATTCACTCCATTATTCACTATTAAGTTGAGTAGGAAGTTATATGAATGGCTCTGAGAAATATTTTGCCTCTTGACAGAAAACTTCAGTGTTCATTGGGCTTTCCGATCTAGCTTGAATATCTTTTATCTGAAATGCTTGGAAAGAGAGTGTTTGATTTTTAAATTTATTTAGATTTTGGAATATTGCTTATAATGGTGAGATATGTCTTGGGGATGGGCCTAACATGAAGTCCAAAAGTCAGGTACAAACATGAAGTTAACTTATTTCATATACATCTCATACACATAACCTAAAGATAGTTTTATACAGTATTTTAAATAATTTTATGGGTAAAACAGTTTCATGGTGTGAAATTTTCACTTTTGGTATTAAGTTGGTCTTCAAAAAGTTTGAAACTTTGGAGCATTTTGGGTTTTGAATTTTCAGGTTAAGGATGCTTAACCTGTGTTATAAAGCCAGGACTTTTCTTTCACATCCTTCGTCCCAGTTTTAGCCATCTTTCAAGGACCTGCTTAAGTCCTTCATGCTCTATGAAACCTTCTGAAATTATTCTAGAACCTAATTGTCTTTTCCTTCTCTAAACTCCTATTGTATATACAATTTATACCGAAGAGCTTAGCACTTAACTACCCTTAATTCTCTAATACATGGCTGACGTGTTTTCTGAAAATAAGACCTAGCTGGACCAACTTAACCAGAACCAGCTCTAGCTGGTCGTTACCATGGTGATGGTCAGTGTCCTGCAGAAGATTATACATACTTCACTATTCTCTCTTGGTTGCTACTCTGTAATGGCAGATAAGGCAAGGATAGACTGATTGGGGCTGGCTTTTTTTTTTTGAGTTAGAGCTTATTTTCAGGGAAACATGGGTATCTTATGTTTCCTTAACAAAGGAACAAGAAATATTGAGTATTCAATACTACCATTATTATTATTATTTTTTTTTTTTGTGTGGGTACCGGGGGGTCGACCTCAGGACCTCGTGCGCCAGCAGGCGCCCGTGCCGCTGAGCGATATCACCGGCCCCTTTTTCGTATGTGGGTTCCGGGAGTCGAACTCGGGCCCTCGCGCTTGCCGGGCAGGCGCTTAAGCTGCTGAGCCATCTCACCGGCCCTACCATTATTATTAATAGCTTATTATGTACTATTTGGGAACAGATTCTTTATAAATGTTGGCTCTATTTCTGTAACAACTATTGTCATCTCCATCTAAAAGAGAAAATAGAAGAGGCTAAGTAGCTTATTTAAGAATGCTGGGGGCTGAGAGTGCAGCTCACATAGCTCTGGTAGAACACATGCAGCTCAGTAATTAGAACAGACACATGCATAGCGTAGGCAAGGCCCTAGATTCTGTCCCCAGCACCAGAAAGAAAGAAAGAAGGAGTGATAGAGAAGTCAAGATTTATGTAGTACAACATATTTTAAACTGTTTCATTCAGTCATATAAACATTTGACCAATAGGTAGTGAAAGAACTTTATTATTGTAGTATCTGCTATAAAAAATAGAGTTAAGTAAATTTGCAAATGTAAAATACTCATGGAAACTATTAGCCGCATTTGTAGTGAAGAATAACCTTAACAGAGTTAATTTGGAGAATTACATTACTTCTGATAGGCTTATTTTGTACTCAGGGTTGTACCAAAGATTTGGTGCATGTGTGAAGAGGTAGGAAGTAGAGGAAGGGGTAAATATTGTGATCAGAACAGGCTTACATCCGTTCAAGCCTTAAAGGGACTAGAACCTTAAAATAGTTGACCTGAGAATGTTATTTGCTTTTCTTTAGATGAAACTTAATTCCCCGACTTTTTTTTTTTTTTTTTTTTTTTGTCCAAGCCAAACTGTATCCAGCTTTATTAAAGATACTTTTCATAAACAATCATGGTATTTCAGGCAGGACATGGGCACACAATCTTTAACAGTATACAACAACTTTCAAACTCCCTTCTTGGATGGACTACCAAAAATCAGAAAGCCACTATAAAATCCAATGAAGTCTTCATCTGAGGCTCTGAATAGGGAAAGTTTAGAATGAGGGTTGACATTTCACATTTAGCATGTTGTTTAACAACTTTTCACAAGCCAACCCTGACTTTCAGGAAATGAAAATGGCAGAATTATCAATCTGAAGATCCACAATCTAGAAAAGGAAATCATCGCTCTTGCGGGACACCATCTCTACGTCACGGGCAGGTCCAGATTGCCTGACACACGGGACATCAATTTTTGGGAGTCAGGTCCCAGTAGGTCTCTGGGCTTAAGGGACTTTAGTCTATGCTGATGGCAGAGGAGAGGAGGACATAAAATGAACTGGGAGTTGTCCCATACCACAAGGCATTTATGCCAAGGTGGCCACAGGTGTCAACATCAGGGAATCCCTCCTCCTGGGAGCCAAGAGGAAGTCTCTCAAAACTAGCAGGGGAAGGTGCTTCCCCATGTCAATCCAGCTTTGGAGACATTGTACTAGTGACATATGCTTCTTCCTCCGAAAACAACAATGAAGTGTTCTGTGTGCTAACAACATAGCTTTAAAAAAAAGTAAAACAAAATTCTGCATTTTTATAAAACTTGATAAAAAATAGTATTTCAAACAGTACAGTCACCAGAAGTACACAGTTATCAAAAATGCACACACTTCACTTGGCATCTCCAGCACCTTCAGCTTTTCGTGCCTGGTCTGTTTTGGCATCTCCATTTTCTGCAGGGTTATTACATCCTTGCCGGCATCAGCTTTTCCCTTTTTCCTTTTGGGTACCTTCTCTCCCTTCTTTGCAGGGGCCTTTTTAGGCTTGGGCTCTGGTTTTGGAGGAGCTGGTTTAGCAGACAACCTTGCAGATCTTCTCTGTGGTTCATCCTTCACCTTGGCCTTATCACCTTTAGCATCCACTTCAGCCTTTCTCTTGGGCATGGTGGCAATGGCGGCGGGACGCAGGCACTAGACACGAGATGCAGCGGCGCGTGGCTTTGGTCGGTCCAGGGGTCGTTCTCGCCTCTTCTTCTTCCTCCCCGACTTTTAAAAGTCCTTTAATTCTGATGCCTGACTAATTATAACTTGTGTAATTTTGAGTTTTAAAGTTTGAGATTGAGACATACCATTAGAGGGTCATACCTTAGTTATAAACTGGCTTTATAATTAATACTTTTTAAACAGGCCAAAGCAGCCTATTTCTTTTTTCTACCAGTGTATTTAAGGATAGAAAGTGTTTGCATATCCAAGCCCTCAGAAGATTAAATAGCTAAAGATCTTGTCCTAAAAGGTGTATCTTGTGAGTTCAGAGACCTAAAAAAAATATTATACCAGTGCTAAGTGAGATTTCTCAGTTAAACCTTTTGTTTCTTAGTAATTAATTTAGAGTTTTTTTGTTTTGTTTTTTACATTATGCCTATCTTAGGTGTTAATGCAGACAAGGTTGGAATTGAAGCTGCTGAAATGCTATTAGCAAATCTCAGACATGGTGGTACTGTGGACGAGTATCTGCAAGACCAGGTAAGACACTTTCAGGATGAAAACTTTCCAACCTGTTAGACTTGAACATTCAGTAATTAGATTGAGTGTAAATTTAATTACAGTAAGTCCCCGACTTATGTTCCATTCCAGGAGAATTATTTGTAAGTTGAATTCATCTGTAAGGGGACAGAAGGAGTCTTATACAGTACACCAGTGAAAGTTCACGACTCAGATGTTTGTAAGGCAGGGACTTTACTGCATTGGCTTTCACACACTGATTAGCAAATCCTACTTAAATCATTTTTAAAGTATTCCCTTGGAATTTATATTCCTCACATTCCTGTCTTGACTTGACCAATTCATAGCATTTGGCACAGTTACTTTATTCTTAAATTCTGGCTTCACTTGGTCTGAAATAATGTCATCTTTCCACTTAACTGGCTTCCTTTGTCCTGGTCTCCTTTGCTAGATTATTGTTTCCTTTTCAGCTTCTAAATTTTGGAGAGTCCAGTGGTTCAGTCTCATGCCTCTTTCCTTTATCTATATTCACTCCCTTATTTTGTCCAGGCTTAAATACCATCTGTATGCTGACAACTCCTAAGTTTGTATCACTGCTCAGACCTTTCTTCTTAATTCCTTATTCATTGTATCCCCCTGCCTGTCAACATCTCCACTGGCATATCTCGTCTACTTCTCAAACTTAAGACATTCACTCACATTGAGAAGTACTATTGACTATTTCTAAATAAGATCTTTTGTTCACTGTCTTTGTATATTTTCCTTTCTACCATAACGTTTCTCTCTTTACTCTCAAATCAGCAGTCTACATTTAGAAATGTATTCTTTGGTCTGGGGTGCAGCTTAGTGGTAGAGCTCTTTCTTGCCTAAGATGCATGAGGCCTGGGTTTGTTTTCAGCACCACAGTGGGTAGTGAAATAAATTTATTCCTCAGGATTTCGTAACCATTTTCTTCTAACATTTTTCTTATGTCTAGTTATTTCCTTCTTGCTCAGATTTATTCTGTATCTCAGTAATTCTCTATTAGTCTGTTTATTCCCATTAAAACATAATTTTAAAGAGTAGGGGAAACTTGTTATAGTTTATATACCAGCTGCAGAGATAGTTGGTCTAATTTTATATCAACTTTCAACTACATATTTTATTCTTGAACATTAATTTTGAAACTTCAGTGTTGAAGTGTGTGTGTTGACATAAGCATGTAATCTTAGCACTCTGGGAGATGGAGGCAGGAGGATTGTAAGTTCAGGTCCCATCCGGGCAACTTAGGGACTTAGTGAGACCCTGTCTCAAAATAAAAATAATTTTTAAACAGGGCTGGGGAAGGACTCAGTGTGAAAGCCCTAGGTTCAATCCCCAATGAACTGTCATCCCACCCGCCCCTATTCTGTATTGATAACTGCCGCTAAGCGTTTCTATTCCACACAACTAGTTTTGGGTAACACAGATTTTCTGTCACCTTCTAAGAATTTGTGGAAATCTAAAGAAATAGAAATTCTTTTTTTAGCTGTTTTGATTTCTAGTATTTTCATTTTGGACAACAGTAAAATTATAATTTAAATATTAGTAAATGTGTGAGAATTTTCTTCTTTTGTTCTTTTTTCATTAGCTGATTGTTTTCATGGCATTAGCCAATGGAGTTTCCAGAATAAAAACAGGACCAGTTACACTGCATACACAAACAGCTATACATTTTGCTGAACAACTAGCAAAAGTGAGTATTACATTAGAAGGAGTAATTTGGTCATATTTTAATAAGCGGGAAATTCAGTAATGATTATAACGGCTGTCACCTTAGTACTTGTATGTGGCAGACACTTGGCTAACTCAGCAGTTGTCTGAAGCATCTTATTCTGCATAAGCATTGTAGGTGGCTGTTTGTTGTTATTCCCATTTTACATATGAGTCCGTGTCATTTCTTAGTGGCAGAGCTGGGCTTTGAGCAAACCCAGGAAAGCATACTTCAAGGCCCATGTTAAAATCCCTGTGGTACTGTGTGACAGAGTAGGAAAGGGTGTTTGGATAGAAAATGGCGATGTCACAAAAGATTCGTAGTTGGCTATAAACTTAAATATTTATATGAAATTTAAAGTCCTTTTTCTTCTGATTCCGTTGTAGAATATTTGCTGAGATTCTAACATTTACTAATCCTCTTACATTTAGAAAAGTAAATTTATAATTTTAACATATAATCTTATTTGTACCTTTTTGGTGAGATTCTTAATTTTAACAAAAGGGTAATTAGTGCCATCACGAAACTAATACTAATTTCTTTATAGAAAATACACAATTTTCCCTTGCCAGTAAAACCACTGTTGAAATTTAAGTATTTTCTACTTAAATTATCTCTCTCCATTTTTTACAATTAATATGTACAGCTTCATTTCTTGCCTTTTTCTGTAATATGTAGCATATTTTTGTTTTGGTATATTCTGTATAATATACTTTTATAAAGTCATAAAATTTATGACTCAGTTTTAGGTAGGAAGGTGCTGAAGCATTTTTAAAAATTTACGAGTAATGTACACTAGTTAAAAAAAGACAGTTAAGCATTACAGATATGTACTACACACAAAACCATTGCCCTACTTTTCCTTTTGGTATGATCCTTAATAATATTAAGACTATTTGTTGCCATAAAGAATAGATAGGTTTTGGTTAAACTGTAGGAAAAGGCTGATGACAATCAAAGGCAAATCATGTCTGGTGATGAGAAAGTTAATGATTTTTAAATTCCACTTATCCCGTATTTATAACAACTACTTGTGTCTCTTGTAGACTGATCTCCTCAATAGCAAGGAGCAAGTTTTATTCACTTGCAGAACTTGGCATAGACTGTAGTAGACACTTCCACGTGTCTAGTACAGTTCACTTCATGTTATTTGAAGTGAATACATGATGGAAAGTGCTGTGAACGGGGGATTTGTAGTTCTCACATTGTTTTGTTCAGCTTTGTTGTGTTTTAACTGGGTAAGTTGAGGCAAGTTTATCTTTCTGTGCCTCAATGCAGATAGTTCATCTGTAAACTCAGACACTTGAGCTAGTCACTTTCTTAAGGCTCCTTAAGTAGATTTAAATGTAGGCTAAAAATTATTTCCATAATTGTTACTTGTGTTTCATAATGTTTGTTATTTGAGAAAAAATAAACAGAAACACACATGTTACAACTACATAAAAAATTGGTTACTAGCTATTCAATGTTTGTTTATTCCACAGTAATTTCAGATGTCCACTGTGTGTCAGTATGCTGTCACATAATACTAAAACTAAAATAATTTGTTAGCATTACTGTTCAGTATGGCCCCAAAATGATTGTTTTTAAATTTAAAAAATCCTAAGATTTTAGTCATACTTGATGTCTCTTTGCCACAAACAGCCTACGTAGTTGTTTTTTTTTTTTTTTTTTGTGGGTACCGGGGGGTTGACCTCAGGACCTCGCACGCCAGCAGGCACCCGTGCCGCTGAGCGATATCACTGGCCCCTTTTTCGTATGTGGGTTCCGGGAGTCGAACTCAGGCCCTCGCGCTTGCCGGGCAGGCGCTTAAGCCGCTGAGCCATCTCACCGGCCCCTACATAGTTGTTTTGATTTTAATTCAATTTTATTAAATTTTGAATGTATTTAATTCTTTTTTTTTTTTTTTTTTGTGGGTACCGGGGGGTAGACCTCAGGACCTTGTGCGCCAGCAGGCGCCCATGCTGCTGAGCGATATCACCGGCCCTTTTTTCGTATGTGGGTACCGGGAATCACACTCAGGACCTCACGCTTGCCAGGCAGATGCTTATGCCGGCTGAGCTATCTCACCGGCCCCTAATTCAATTTTATGAAATGTTTCAAATCCGGGCACAGTGGTGCCTGTAATCCCAGGACTCAGGAGGCTGAGCCAGGAGGATTGCTGCGAGTTCAAGGCGAGCCTGAACTACATGCAAGACCCTGTCTCAAAAAAAAAAAAAAAAACTAAAATGAACCATATATGATTTAAAAATGATCATGTTTCCTAAATACAGTAATATCAAAAAGCCACCTCAGCAAGTGAAAAATACAGTGTTAAGCCAAATAAACATCAAAGAAAGGGCTCGAGATGTGGCTCAATGATAGAATGGTTGGTGCAAGGCCCTGGATTTGATCAACACACGAAAAAAATGGCCAGGTTTGGTGGTACATGCCTATAATCCCAGTACTTGGGAGGCTGAGGCAGGGAGATTGCTGTGAGTTCAAGGCTAGCCTGAGCTACATAGTGAGTTCAAGGAGACCCTGTACCCCCCAAAAAAAAGATGAATGAAAATGTTAGTCACACCATCACACCGCTTTCCTCCCTCCCATCTCTGAACTAGGTCTGTTTGAATAATGTATTTAGGGAATTAAATTGGCAAGAAAAATTTAATGGCAATGATAGTTTTATACTTGGCAAGATGAATGTTAAATGTTTCAGTTCCACATTTGACAGAAATTTTAGGGAACAGAGAGAGGCGTCTTATAATCATAAGTTCAGATTTCAAAATTGAACTTGCCTTGACTGTCCTCCTGGGGCTTCTGATTCAGTGGGTATGGAGTGGGACCTAGGCATATTTATTCTGACAGAAATCCACAAAAATGGATACCTCTGGGCAAGAACCACAGTTCTTGAACTAAATGTTATCTCTAGGCTATTGAATTTTCCACGAATCTTTTGATTTTTGTATTTCTAGCTTCTTCAACAAATGTGTTTGCTACTATCTCTCTGCCTACTTAAGTAGGAGTTAAGGACTCTTCTCTGTCTTCTTCCTATTATATACTAAATATTCTTCTGCTTTCAGGCTAAATTTACTGTGAATAAATCAGAAGATGAAGAAGATGCCTCTAAAGACACTTATATTATTGAGTGCCAAGGAATTGGGATGACAAATCCGAATCTATAGGGTATTTACCTCTTAATTGCACTAATTTATTTCATACATAGTATAACACAATGAATAAGAAGTAACTTATTAAAGGACCTGACTAAATTTGAAGTGTGATGTCCTAGATTTGTAAGGATGCTGCATCAAATTAATCATACTTTGAATGTCTGCTGCAATACAGACAATAAGAGTTGGTGGATATGTATGATAGCTGATTTCAGTATTAAAGTATTGAATAAAATATTCTTTTAACTTGAAGTTAATGGTGGTTTTCTTTTTTATGTAATAAGTCACAGATATAGATTTGATCTATAATTTGTGTATAGCAGTGTCCTTATCCACAGTTTGGCTTTCTGAGGTTTCAGTTACCTGGAATCAACTGTGGTCTGAAAATATTAAATGGAAAATTCCAGAGATAAGTAATTCATAAGTATTAAATGGCACTCCATTCTGAGCAGCACGATGACATCTCACACCTTCCATTTTGTCTCATTTGGGATGTGAGTCATCTTTTTCCAATGTCACCCATATTGTATACACCACCTGCTCATTAATGTCTTAGTAGCTGTCTTGGTTATCAGATCAACTGTTGTAGTACAGCAGTACTTGTGTTCAGATAACTTATATTTTACTTAATAATGGCTCCAGTGTGCATGAGTAGTGGTGCTGGCAATTCAGAGATGTCAAAGAAGCTGTAAAGAGCTTCCTTTAAGTACCATCTCACATCATTACAAGAAGGGTGAGTACACTCTCAGATATTTAGAGAGAGAGACCACATTCACATACGTCATTAGAGTATATAGTTGTACATTGCTTAACAGCAGGGACACACTTTGGAAAATATATCATTGGGCTCTCTCATTGTTGTACAAATATCGTGGCGTATCCTTCACAAATGAAGATAGTATGGGCTAATCATTTGCCGGCCTCTTGATGTAATAGAGAGATACTGCAAACACAAGGTGTATGAGGCTCCATCTGACATAACATGGTACACTGTTTTACAGTAAACTTTTTTTAAGTAGGAGAATACTCTAATGAAAAAAGTATTGTGTAATATACAAACCAGTACATAGTTGCTTTTTATTCTTATAATACCAAGTTTTTGGGCTTTTTGTTTTGTTTTGTTTGCAATTCTAGGGATTGAAGCCAGGGCCTTGAACATGCTAGGCAAGTGCTTTACCACTCAACTATATCCCCAGCTCCTTTTCAAGTATGATGTGCTGTACGTAACTGTGTGTTCTGCGTTCTTACGTGTCTGGCGCAGCTCAGTGTTTGTTTGCACTAGCATCACCACAGATGTGACCCCTGTATAATGCTTCGATGTTATGATGGATGCAGTATCACTCACTAGGCAGTGGGGATTTTTCAGATCTATTATAATCTTGTGGGACCTGTGTTGTATATGTAGTCTGTCTTTGATAAAAACATCTGGTACATGATTGTATTGTTACATTGTTCTCATTTATTATCATTGCTAAACTTTATCATGGGTGTGTATGCATAGGAAAAAACATACGTATAGGGTTTGGTACTATCTGCAGTTTCAGGCATCCACTGGGAGTCACAGAACACATTCCCTGTGGATAAGATGGGGACTGCCATGTAGTTATAATCTCTGCTGAAGCTGCATGTAAAATATGAGACAACTTTATACAAACTGTACTTGGTTGTGTCAGTAATAACACTTAATAGGTGATGTTTCATTCTAATTATATGTACTTTGTACCTAGTGGGCACTTGGTAAATAATGAATCTCAGTCTATTGAATATATTTTGAAAGCCAACAATTACAGAGTTGCAAAATTTTAATCCTAGTAGGTTTGGTCAGATTTGGCTCCAGATATGTTTTTGTTTAGCTGGTAGCATTAAAAAGCAATTGCTTTTAGAACAGAGTGTGGTTTCATTACTCTGTTACTTACAACTAGCCTGCTTCCACATTTATGTTACTTTCGGGTCACCTGTAGGTGATTCAAATGAAACAAGTTTGGTATATCACTATGCTGTACTGTAATATGGGAGGAATTCATGAAAACTCGGGTCTGTCTTGGCCCTTATCTGGTGATAATTAAAACAATCTAAGATCCAGAGGATGGTATTATAACACATTCAGAAAGTCCTGAATTTGTCTGTATAGAGTAGTATAGTGAAAAAAGTTAACCCATATACACAGACACTATTCTTTGTTAAGGATTTTTATGGACTTGTAAAGTTCTATCGGCTTTAAATATGATGGAGTATTGCTAAAGATTTTTACAAGGTGGTAAGTTTTATAAATTGTTTACTTTTTAAACACGGTATCTTTGTATTTTTAGCACAAAAATCTTTTAACGTAGTTGTTGGAGGGATTGTGATAAATTCGAGGGTCTCCTTCAGCTGTGATCCTTGCCGTTTCTGATGGATTGTGCCGGCAGTGTTAAAGAGGTCGGCTAGAGCGCAGAGATGGGGAGTGGAGAGTAAGAGATTGAAGTTTGACTCTGTATGTGGTGAATTTACAGTTAATCTTGGCTGTCATTGGTCATGGGTCTCAGTTTAGGTAAAACAAAGATAACGGCAAAGACAATTTTGTAAGTCCTACAAGTGACTTGAATTTCTGTTTTTAAAAGCAATTCAGTTTCTGTTTCATATATATATATTTATACACAAAATTCTATTTCAGTAGGTTTGCTTATTCTAGACCAAGAAATGCAAACAATACTGTTGATTTGACACTCTTTGTACAACAGAGTAAGAATAGTTTTTAAACCAGTGCCTTACAGGGTATCATTGACTTCAGTTTCACAAAGCCTTTCTGTGCATTTCAGTTTCCAGGCGTTAGCTTAAATATGTAATTCCTGCTCACATTGAGTTCTCCAAAGTCAAGGTAGGGCTTCATAGGTCTCAGGTTTTAGCTGTTCTTCTACAATTGTTCTTCCTCTCTATAAAAGGAGAGTTTATTTTTCACCTGTTCTAACCTTGTTGTGGTACATTTCCTCAGAGTATAGGAAAATTTCTAGAGCACTATTAAATAAAGGAACAGTTTAATACATTAGTCTCTGAAAGCCTATTCAGTGATTTGAGCTTATTTTTATCTTATTTTTATAAGATTTTATCTTATTTGGGGGCTGGTGAGATGGCTCAGCGGCCTAAGCGCCTGCCTGGCAAGCTCAAGGGCCCGAGTTCGACTCCCGGAACCCACATACAAAAAAAGGGCTGGTGATATCGCTCAGCGGCACAGGCACCTGCTGGCGCGCGAGGTCCTGAGGTCGACCCCCGTACCCACAAAAAAAAAAAAAAAAAAAAAAGATTTTATCTTATTTTTATATTTTGCATGATTTTAAATAAGAAAACGCTTCAGTGTTAACTTTCAACAGGATCAACATTGCATCCTTAAATAAAACTTTTTCCTGAGTACTAGGAGAAACATTTTCATTAACTTTGCCGAAAAGCTAGTAGAATGTTTAAACCTTTTTTTTTTTTTTAAACTTCAGAAATTTACTGCTTAGTATGAATTTTTAATTACTTCTTTGCTTTCTGTTTATCCCTATCATGTGGAATGAGTTATAGATTCTGTAATCTTTGTTGTGGATATCATATAAATAATACACACAAATATTTAAGTCCCATACTTAACCTTTTTTGCTGTTGATTTCCTTTGAACTTTGTCTCATTCCAGCAATTAACAGTATTTATCCATAATATATCATGTAATTTTCAGAAAGATACTTCATTAAGATAATTTCCAATAAAATTTTACCTTTTTTCCAATTCATTGGATATTTACTGAGCACCTACTATGTGCCAGCTACTCTTCCAAATGGTTAAGATACATTGGTAAACAAAACAGATAAATCCCTTCCTTTATGGTACTCTCATTCTCATGAGGGAGACAGAAAATAATCAGCATAATAAATGAGAAGATTGAGGTAATTTGCATGCATGCAAAAAAATTTACTTTTCATGTTTAATGTTTTGAAAATGCAGTGGATAAATTCCAGTGGATAAATTTGAGAGTAGTGGAATCATTTCATTTTAAAATGGAAATAAAACATTAAAATCAAGTCTTGCTGGGCTTGGTGATGCACGCCTGTAATCCCAGCACTCAGGAGGCAGAGGCAGGAGATCACTGGGAATTCAAGGCCAGTCTGGACTACATAGTGAGTTCAAGGTCAGCCTGAACTGCACAGCGAGATTGAGAATCTGATTTCCATCTCGGGACAGCTGTTCCACCCTCATAGCTGCTGCACTCACAGCTGCTGAACTGCCTACAGTGAAGAAGTTAAGGGCTAGGACTTGCTGCTGTCCTCTGTCCATGCTCCCTTGTGAAAAGATGCCACTGAACAATTGAAATTTTCAGACATAACTGTGGTCCTTCAGGCACAAGTGTGCACAGTGTTGGCCATGAAAATCCCCCTTACTGGCATGTGTTAACCTTGAATTTAAGGGGCCAGAGAAGTTGGCTCAACTTTGACCTCAGGTCTCAGCTTTCTCACTCCCCACTTGAGCTTTACCATAAAACCTCTGTTTTGGAAGTTACTGGGCCTGATTATCTTTTTGTTCTTTATTAATTAAAACTTGAGGGAAGAGAGGACTTTACTGCTAATATAGGGTTTTTTAAAGGGAAATAACTGTGATCACATTGTTTTGGTGATTATTAATCACACTTTCTGCTGTGATGATAGTGATGGCAATTGTGGAGGATGCTGATTTCTTGTGGTTTGTTCTTTACAGAAGAAAATTGATGTGACAGTTTTTGCCTGGTTTTAGAGTGTGCTGTTCCAGCTTTTAAATAGAGCTGGCTGATTGATAGGTAGGTGTGCATGTGTTTCATCAGCCTTCACTGCTCTGGGCAGGCAGGCATTTCCTAAAGGAGAGCGAGTACATTAGTCACATTCCCATTGCTGGGACAAAATACGCAACACCCACAACTTAAAGGAGGAAAGGTTTATTTTGGCTCACGGTTTCAGTCCATAGTTGGCTGGCTCAGAAGCAGAAACATAATGGCGGGGGGGCATGGCAGGGGAAAATGTGTTCAACCCATGGCAACCAGAAAGCAGAGAGAAAGGAGGAGCCGTAGACAAGAATACACCCAGGTTACGCCCCAGTGACCCACCTCCATCCGAGCCTCTATCAGCACATTCAGCCTTGAACTCATCAATGGATGAATACAATGCTCCCATGATCCAGTCACCTCCCATGAAACTTTCCAGGGACATTTTAGATCTAAACCATAACAGTGGGGGGTGGAGAGAAAACACTCAGGGGCTTACTGCAAAATTAAAAGAAAATCCAAGTTAAGCCAGATGAAAATGAACATTAGCAGTAGTGGAGGGGAAAGAGTAATACATGGTCTTCATAGATATTAACAGGGTAGAGCAGAGTGATGACAGATACCCCATCACCTGGTGGGAATTTTCAAATCATTGGTTTTTGTTTTTGTTTTCAAGCAATAAATACCACCTCTTTCCTATTCTGACTGTAGGAGACATTGCCTGTGGTCATAACTGGGTAGCAATGTGGGGTCCATTCAAAATACCCAAAGTCAGGCAGTATATAGCAGCTGTGTGAGATGCCACTGGGAAGACAGGGCCTCCTGGACCACCAAGTAAAACTGCAATGACTTGAAGCCATTGTTGGTCAAATATATGCAGAGCGCATACATTGGCTTGTAAGAGTTTAGAGAAATTGGCAGTTCAGGGAGTAGAACCCCTGAGGTAGTTATCTCCAGTACATAAATGGACCCTTCTCACCAAATCATTCATGGGGCATATTTTGAGTTTCCTTCTGTGTTTCAGTGGTCCCCAAAGCCAATCATACCCAAAGTACTGATTTTTGTATTTTCCCTGGTTATAGTATGCTGCATATTCTTTTTTATTTTTATTTTTATTTTTGGTGGGTACCAGGGGTCAACCTCAGGACCTCGCGTGCCAGCAGGCACCCGTGCCACTGAGCGATATCACCGGCCCTTTTTTCGTATGTGGGTTCCGGGAGTCGAACTCAGGACCTTGCGCTTGCCAGGCAGGTGGTTATGCCGCTGAGCCATCTCACCGGCCCCTGCGTATTCTTATATCAGTAAGGATTTAGTTAGAGAAGGTAGGCCAGGGATATAGCTCAGCAGCACAGCGCCTGCCTGGCAAGCGTGAGGTCCTGAGTTCAATTTCCGGTACCAAAAAAAAACCCTGCATTTGGTATTGCAAAAACGGTGATCTTATACAGGAAACTAGTTATTAGTTGCTGAAAAGCTGAAAGGGAAAGGGGACACTGAGAAAAACAGAGATTAGGACTGGGGGAATAAAAGGCAAGAGTGTTACTGTCAGAACCTGAGTGTCTGAAGGAGAGGCTCTTTGGGACTAACAGTCACCAGTCAGGAAGGAGACAGACTTTTCAGTTGGTAATCAGACCTCACGGCCTTCTAGCTGGAACTCGGACTAGTAAGGCGACGTGCAGCCTGGCAGGTGTCTCCATGGTTCGGGTGGCTTGGCCTGTGGGAGGAGCACGGTGGGAGCACAGTATCTGTGCTGCCAAGGGGCACAGCAAACATGGCAGGGCCTGTGGTAGTGCGGAAGGAAGCTCAGAGCCATAGTCTGCTGCTTTTGGAAAAATCCTGATAGGACCTGGAAGAAGGAAAAGTCCTTTCTCTCTTCCTTTGTCCCTCTTTCCAAGTTCTATGCAAGGCTTCCCTTTTGTAGAACTCCTGCCTGTAAGCCAAGTAGTCTTAAGGAAGTCCGGAAATTATCGTCTGTACTCCAAACATCAGGGCGTGGAATTTTGAAAGATATGCTTGGGGCTGGAGACAGTAAGTAGCCAGCAGAATCCTTTCTTTCATCACACAGCATCCATTTACATGTTTCTTTCTTTAAATGATTAGCATCTTCTTATTGCCTAACAAGATACAATTTACAAAGATACCGTTCCTCTTTCTTAAAAGAGTTGTCCAAAGTTCCAACGGTCACCATAGGCATGTTTGGGTGATGTCTGTTTTACATAATCACACCTGAATATTCTAAATTTATACACTAAATTGTAAGGATAACCACTAATAACAATTCTTACATAAAATAAAGGGGGATGTGTAGGAGAGGGAGAAAGTAAGTAATATCAATATATACATATCAAGCAAAGAAGAAAATTTGCATAATTGCTGAACTCCTGGGCCCTGCCAGTAGCCCTGTCTGCCTCTATAGTCATAGCAGCCATTCAGTTTACCCTTAGTAATTGGGAGCAATTGCCCCAGCAAAAATGATCTCTTCTTTGTTTGCTAGTCAAAGCATGGAAGGCTTTTTATGCACATTGGAAGTCTCATCTTCCAATCCAGTAGAGCCGTTGTTGTGACGTCTTGTGGAAGCACTATTCCTTTGGAAACGAAACCAGTAAGCCAACAGCAATTAGAGTTGCAGGGTGGGAAACAAACTTTTGTAGGTTGATAATTAACTATAATAGTACAGGAGCCCTTCCCATGTTCACCCTTTTAGGTATTCCGGCCATGGAAAAGAGAATACCTTATTTAGTTGCCCTAAACTTTCAGGTTGTTGTCTCCCAACTGGCATTGTACCTGAAGCTTTGTTAGCAAAGGCCTATTTCATCAGCTTCTTTAGCCTATGGTACCCATTTTTAGCTGAGAAATAAATTCCTTGATCAGAAGCAATCTTGTGTAGAACATACGTAAGTCCACAGATAGTCATTATATTCATCTATTGCTGCATAACAAGTTACTGTAAAGTTTAGCAGCTTAAAGATAGCGCACATTATTTCACAATGTTTATTATTTCCTGTTGTTCAGAAATCCAGAAGCATTCCTCAGTGGCCGTTGACTAATGATGTCTTATGAGGTTGCAACTGAACCTTTGGGTAGAGCTATAGTCATTTCAAGACTTGACTAGGGTCTAAGGATCCACTCCTATCCTCACATGAACACAGGCACACGTCACAGGCTGATGAACTTGGAACAGTACATGCCTTGCCATGCTGCATGGGTCTCTCCGTAGAGCTTTGCACAAGGCAGCTTGATTGCTCCAGTGTGAGTGATCTAAGAGACAGAGAGTCCCCAAATGGAAGTCAGCCTGTTTATAACTTAGTCTGAAGTGATTTCCCATAATTTCCATTTTCTGTTAATTAGAAGCAAGCTACTAGTCTAACTCATACCTAAGGGGACAGGATTACTCAAGGCGATGAAGAATAGGAAGTAGAGATCATTGGCCATTTTAGATGTTGCCTACAGTGGTCATACTGGCAGCAGCACAGACCACTGTGGTTTTGGAATAGATTATTCTGTTCAGAAACATTGGCCCCTACTGGCCCCTGGTAGAGACTGCACTTCTGATCATGGGACATCTATCTGATGACCATATTACCTGAACTGTCCATAATGAACTGGATGATTTCTGATCCACCAGTAAGTGGAAATGATACAAGATAGGTGCAAGCAGGTCCTGAAGAGGAAGGTACATTACAGTGAGAGATGACATGGTTTGCAGATGGTCTCACAGTGTGTTGGCATCAATTCGAACCAGATATCTGCAGCGTTACAACCCCATTAAGGGGTGGCCTAGCAAGTCAGTGATGATAGAAAATCCTCCCAGAGGTCAGAACATCAAGCAGCATATTTAATCCTCCACTTTGGATTTAGAGATGTTTGGAAGTGCAAGTATTCTTATTTATGGATGCTTACTGGCAGTTTGACAGAAATGTTGGGGACTCAGAAAAATGTTTGGCAGATTGATGACAAAGAGGACAGGGAAGAGACATGTGGATGAAATTTTCCAAATGAGCAGTGTGAAAAAATTTTGTACCCCACATAGATAGTCAGCAAAAGGAATATGTGTAGAGGTGACTTTGGGAATTAGGTGAACAAAATGATCTGCTCTCAACGTCATCAGCCTGTTTTTGCAGTTACCTTGGTGCTTGCTCAGTGGTCACAATGGCAGGGATAAAGGTTATGCATGGGCTTAACAGCCTGTACTCACCAAGACTGGTCTGGCTGTCCCCATTGCTGAGTGACTGCCAACAGCAGAGGCTGACATTGAGCCCTCTATGTGCCTCCCTGCCCTAGGAAAGACCAGAAAACTACTTCCTGACTGGTTGATAACAATGGAAGAGGCAGTACACAACTTGTTTGGAACGTGAATTTGTCTGCCCTGACTACAATGCTTCTGCCAATGTGACTATCCTTGTTCTAATGGATGTTTGACACAATATTGCTTCTGACCAAGAAGCTCATTTTAAAATCATACTTATGCTAGGAAAAGATAGGTTTCTTTACAAAAGTAGAAAGGTAATATATCAAAATGTTAAAATTTTCTATCTAATGGACATTAGGGTAATATATGCAATGTACTACTTCAGTGTTTCTGTTTTCCAAATTATGTGCCTGGAAAAACATATTAAAGTAAATTATAAAGGTAGTTTTTAGGCTGTACTCCTGAGCAGTTGCTACTCTGATTTTAATCATGATTTCAATTCTGTTATTTTCAAACCACTTAGACACAGACTGTTGCAGTCTCATCCAATGATATTTCTCTGTAATCTCAGTGACTGTCAAACTTTGGTGTGATAAACATCTTCAGGGAGATACAAAACTGCAAAATCTCAGCCCACTCCTCTCCTGGTAATTCCGAGTGGGTAATTCTGTGTGGGACTTAGATATCTGTATATTTTTAAGAAGACCCTCAATGGTTGGGGTGTAGCTCTGACAGAGTGCCTGCTTTGCAAGCATGAGGCCCTGAGTTCAATCCCCAGCACTACACACACGCACACACACACACAGGCACATAGACTTTTAAGTACTCCAATTTAAGTAGTCCACATAACACTCTTCAAGGAGCACTGATGAATTTACTGGCAGCTCCAAGGCTGGGAAAAATTGAGGAAGAATTCCAGCAAGAGTTGGAAAGAAACAGGTGCAAGTTGTTCTGTTGTCAATAGATTCAGATTCCAGAAACACAAGTAGAAAAACAACCTAAAATCCTTTTTGCCTTTGACTCAAAACATAGTGCGTCACTGCACTCAATTTACCAAGCTAGGTATGCAGAACAATTTTCTCTCTGCATGAGAAAGGCCACACAGCATAATGGATGCTGGTATCAGATTGCTCTTTCACCATAGCACAGCTGCTTCCAAAGCCCTGAGTTTGAATACCAGCTGCACCACTTCTTCAATGTCTATTTTAGGTGAATTAACTGAGCTTTAGACTTTTTTTATGGAATAATATTTTTTAGCTGTTACATATGATTTGAATTGAAGTGTTTAACAATTTTAGATTTCAATTCTTTCATAAATTCAAGAAGACTGAAATCTCTAGTATGCTTTCCCAATGTAAAATTTTTCATATATTATGCAAGGATCCTGTTTTATTATGAGCCGAGTAAAAACATTCAGGTACTTGCAGAAAATGTAAAATCACAATGTTGAGAGAAAAAACTCATTAAGGTAACTGCTTCCTTGGGCAAAAATATTTTAAGGATCATTATGTTCCTAAGTTGAATAATTATGGATGGAGCAGTAATTGCTTCAGGTGAAATGAGTGTACATAATAACACTAGGGTCCCCCAAACTAAGGGCATCTTTGCACCTGATGAGTACTGCCTTATCAAGGCAGTGCTGTGAACAGCTTTGGTGGACGTTCTGTCATGGAAAAAATGTCCAGTGATGAGAAAACTGGACTTGTGTCACACTGATCCTGAAGTTAATGGCCCCAAAGTAGGGTGTATGAAGAATGAATGGCGCTAAATTCCTAATGCGCCTTTGAGCTGAAGTGGGGCATGCATCTCATCTCACTCCTGATATGTCTCGGATTTCCCTATTCTCTGCCAACACGAGAGAGTATAAAGGGGACAGATTTTTGTACCTAAGCCCAGGAGTCTGGATTCCTACCTTTTCCCACTTTCTCTTGCTTTTCTGGCCCTCACCTTGTCCATTTCAACATACATTGTGTAGTTTGTGCAGACAGCCGTCCTGAGGTACAGAGATTTTTTTTCTCCGGTAGACTTCAGATTCAGTTGGCTTTACAAAGTTATTAAAGCCTCAAGTTATGCATACTTGCCAAAACAACTTGGAGGTTTAAAGTCCTAAACAGATAACTCTTTGGGGCATTCCATTTCACTCTTAGGTCTTTACAAGGACCTCACCCTTGGGATTATAGTTAGCTCTAAACGGCCCTTCCCCCTCATCCCCTCATGGAGAACTTTCTGTTCCTTGGTGGACTTTTTCCCTCACCCTGATAGGAACAGGGAGCATCACTGAAGCAGGGAGAAGCAGACAATAGGTAACTAGGTTTTTAAAAGCCAAGAATGAAGCACGAAAGAAAACAGAAGGATTACTCTCAAGTCACATGGTAGGATAAAGTTCATGAAAGTCAGAGGTCATGGAGAGATAACAGGTCAAACTAGGCCACTTAGAAAACCAGAGTGTAAAAAAATGAGTGCACATATATCGCTGTGTACGATGTTTTTAATTCTATACTCATAAGTGAAATAAACCAGACACACATGTGTAAACATCGCATTGTCTCCCTAGTGTGAGAAGCTGAAAGAGTAAATAAGATCCAAAATGTACAATACATATTGTAAAATAGGAAGAAACTGTTCAAAAGAAAAGAGAAACTGGGATGGGGAAAAGGAGAAAAGAAGGAAGAGAAAAGAAAAAAATATATATATACAAGATATCTATATCTATCTATCTATATCTATATATATATATACAAGTTATACTACTAATTTCTCTTAGTTCATTGAAAAGAAACGTTTGTGCTAATATTGTTTGGACAATTAAATGCCTATATCTTGTACTCTAATTTAAAGATGACAGTATGTAATGTATTAACCATTGTTACCCTCCTATTTTATTTTGAAATTTTGTTTTTTTCTCTTAAAAAAAAAACCAGAGGACACAGCACCAAAGAAAAAAGACTTTGAAACTGAGCTGAAGTTCACTGCAGAAAGGAAGCACCACACAGTGCTCGCTTTGCTGTCTTGCTGAATTCTCGTTATTCTGAGGAACCCAGGTGACTGATTCTCTCGGACAGGCTCGTCCAGTGCGGGGGTTCACCTTCTTGGAGACCATGGTTCTGTCCTGTTTATGATCTAGGTCTACATTCGGACTGTTAGGAAAAGCTGCACTGATTTTTTCCCCATTGATTTGGCTGATGCACTTTCTCTTTCCTTTCCTGAAAATACTGCCTGTTGTGTCATTACTGTATAATTCACAAAGATCCTAGATGATCTACTTTTTCCCCATCTCCTTCTTTTCAATTTTTCTATCAGACAGTGCTATTCTTTGGATTTTCCCTCCTGGGTTTCCTCTCTCTCTCTCTTCCTACTTTTCTCCTTTGTAATTGATCTGTTGTCACACTTTTCTACTTTGTGCAGCTATTTGAGTTATTAAGAATTTCTTCTTCCGCCTTTCTCTTGCAGGATGTTTTTAAAGTTCATCACAATTTGATTCCTTCTTTCTCCCCATTATCAGTGCTCTTAGACAAAGATAATCTCTTTCAGCAATTCTTATAGCTCAAATGCAGCCATAGCCTTCTCGACATGGCGACCAACTTGAGAAAAGTTTTACTGCTTTGTATTGGAACAGTTTATATCAAACAGCTTGTTTTCTACAGAAATGTTTTGAATTTCATTTTCTAGTGCTATGATTATTTGAAAATAAATGCAATATATTCAGAATCATCTATGTGTCTTTTTATAGTCACACATAATGCACAGGCAACAAGGAAACAGGAATAAACTTAACAAGTAAGTGATGCCAAGTGGAGGCTGAGTGACATCATGGTGCATTGTGTAGATGAATGCTTTTCAGTGATTCGACTGTAGAGAATTACTGGGGGAAATGAATCATCACAGCACAAATAGTAAAAAGCTTGCCAAACAAACAAACCTGTACTGGAGCAATAAGTACTATGCGTAGTTTAAATCAGATCACATCATTAGTCACATTAGATTAAGGTAGTTAACTTGAATTTTTTTTTTTTTTTTTTTTGTGGGTACCGGGGGGTCGACCTCAGGACCTCGCGCGCCAGCAGGCGCCCGTGCCGCTGAGCGATATCACCGGCCCCTTTTCCATATGTGGGATCCGGGAGTCGAACTCGGGCCCTCGCGCTTGCAAGGCAGGTGCTTACGCCACTGAGCCATCTCACCGGCCCTGAATTTTTTTTTAACTTTATAACTTACAAACTTTTAAAATGCTTTTTAGTTATATAAGAGTATTAGGCATAAAAGGTTTGTAACTATGTTTCTATTTGTAGATATTTATATAACATTATAATAATACAATTTGCCAGGCTTCTGCTTCCAACCAAAATGGAAGAAAAGGCTTAGAGCAACCCTTCTATCTGATAAAACTTAAACTGTGGTGGGAACAAAGCATCTCTGGCTTAATTTATCTATGATCAGGACCACAAAGTCCAAGTTAAACTATATTCCTAAATTTCATTATCTGGGATGTTTACATGATTGGAAGTGTACTCCTTAAACTTGTAAGCATCTGCAAATATGCAGAGATTTTTAAAAAATGAGAGCAAACTAATACTACAAATGGAATTTTAGATAATGTCCCCACCTACCATAGTTAGACGATAGAAAGTTGAAAAATAGATTTTTATGTATCTTTACACAGACATTGAAGTTGAAGGAAGATACTCCAAGAGGATCTACAAAACCAGAATATCTCCCTAAACCTTAGACCATAAACTTCCATTTTTGTGCTCTCATTTACTTGAGGTTATAATTATTCTAATTTACTGACACTTATTTCTGTTTAGGCATCCCTACATTTTAAAAACTGGTGATTAGTTTTGATAGAACCCTCAGCAAGTTTTTACTATTAAAATCCTTAATATAAAAGACTCCTTTGATCCTTACAAGTAACAGAAAGCCAACTACTTTCATAGTTTTTTTAATTTATATTTTTCGAAATGTTAATGGTCAGATGTTCCACCTGCTAAAGAAAAATATATGATCTGGTTTCCCAAAATTGAAATGATTAATAAAAATAAAAAATTGCATTTACAAAAAAAAAAAAAAACTTAAACTGTGAACAAAATATATGGGATGATAATTTTCATGAAATTAGACATAAGGCAGCAAAAGATAGTGTTCCCTCGCAGGGCATGGTTGTATACACCTGTAATCCTAGCACTCTGGGAGACTGAGGCAGGAGGATCGAAAGTTCAAGGCCACCCTGGGCAATTTAGTGACTTACTGAGACCCTGTCTCAAAATTTAAAAAAAGAAGGGCTGTAGCTCAGTGCAAAGGTCCTGGCTTAAATACCCAGTAATGCACATTTCCCTGAGACATGAAAAACAAGCACAGATTGCTCCGGCTGACTTCTAAGATAAGGTTTCCAGACATGACACAGGAAGAGGAAACCTGAATAGAGCTTAGTGAACTCCCTGAGTTGAAGATATTTATTGAGTACTGGAGGAGATGTGAATGGCTAGAGTCTGCTAGACAGAATAGAGAGAGATGAGAGAGAACACCGGAGAGGAGAAGTTTTGAGATCTGCAGAAGGTTCCCCTCAGATATTTAGCAGAGTATTGATGAGAACCTCAGAGCCTCAGGTTGTAAAAAATCATCGAAGAGGATTAGAAGGAATAGCATGTGGTGCTCAGGGCTGGAAGATGTGCCTGTCTGCTGCCACCACGACCCCCAGTTAAATTAGAAAACCTCATAATTCATGTTGAACACTCAAGTGGAGAGTTATTAGCCCTGGAATAAATGCTGAGCTAATCTCATCTAACAAACTTAAAAGATAGATTCAAAAGGGCCAAACTATTTTTTTCTATAACTGTGACACAGAATTAATTTCAGGGCTATTTGTAGAATACAAAAACATTTAGTCACCAACAAGGTAAAAAACACAATGTCTAGTATAAAAAAAAATTATTAAGAGTATGTGTAGCCTGGAAATAGAGCATGTGCTTAGCAGACATGAAGCCCAGGGTTCATCCTCCATCACAAACATAAACAAAAGTTACCATGCAGCCAATGATGCAAGAAAATACAATTTACAATTAATAGGAAAAAGAAATCAATAGAAATTCACCCAGAACTGATAAGGATTAGCAGACATTAAAAGATAACTATTCTATATGTTCATAAAGCTAAAAGAAAGACTGAACATGTTAGAGACAAGGAAGATATAAAAAGGACCAAAGTAGAATTTATTTATTTATTATTATTATTATTTTTTTCTTTATGTGGGTACCAGGAAAAGAACTCAGGACCTCGTGCTTGCCAGGCAGGCACTCATGCCGCTGAGCTATATCACCGGCCCCAAAGTAGAATTTAGAGGTAACAATTATGATACTTTAGCCAGTGCAGTGGTGCACACCTGTAATCCCAGCACTCTGAGAGGCTGAGGCAGGAAAATTACAATTTCAAGTCAACCTTGGAAAATTTAGCAACTTAGTGAGATTCTGTCCAAAAAAAAATTTAAAAAAATGGGGATGTAGCTCAGTGCAAAGGCCCTGGGTTCAGTTCCCAATACAAAAAAATAATAATAACTATGATACTTGACATGAAAATACACACTGATAGTGTTAAAGACAAATTAGATATTACAGAAGAGTAAATTAGTAAATTTGAAGGATAGTAATTGAAAAAATACCAAATGAAATACACAGAAGAAGCAAATTTAAAAAGTGAATAGAGTATCAGTAAGATGTGAGAAATTTTGAATTGCTTTCATATATATGTATTTGGAGTCCCTGAAGGAGAAGGAATATCAAAGTATTTAAAGAAATAATGACATTTTTCTAAAGTAGATAAAAACCATAAACTAATAGATTTAAGAAGCTCAACAAACCACAAACAGAAGAAGCCAGAAGAAAACTACATCAAGGTACAAATTTTTCAAAAATTTGCCCAGTGATAAAAAACAATTTTTTTTTTGAGACAGGGTCCCACTATGTAGCACAGTCTGGCCTCAGATTCATAGGGATATTCCTACCTCAACCTCCCAAGCCAGGGTTTATAGGCATGCACTACCACACCCAGCCAAAAAGGAAATCTTAAAAGCAGCCAGAAAAAGACTACCTATTACATACAGAGGAACAAAGATAAGAATGACAGCAGATTTTGCTCAGAAATGTTGCAAGCAAGAAGACTGGGAGAAATCTGTTATGCACTGAAATTTAAAATATTGCCAACAAAGACATCTTTTAAAATGAAAGCAAAATGCTTTTTCAGACCTAGCTAAAGTGAGAATTAACCACTCATAGACCTGTATAACAAAATTTATTAGAATTCCCGTGGGTAGAAGGAAAACAATACAAAGAAAACCTAGAACTACACAAAGGGTGAGCACCAGAAATGTAACTCCATGGGTAAATATAGGCTTTCCCCATTATTTCAAAGAGCTTTTAAAAAGATAATGGCACATGGGAGGCTGAAGCAGAATTGAAAATTTGAGCCCAGCCCAGGCGATTTAGCCACTTAGGGAGACCCCGTGCCAAAAATTAAAAAAAAAAAAAAAAAAAAAAAAAAAAAAGTAAGAAGGACTGAGGACTCAGTACAAAGGCCCCACTTTTGATCCCTAGTACTGGAAAAAAAAAAAAAAAGATTGAAACAAAAATATCCAACAATGCAGTGTGGAGTTTTTTGTTGTTGTTCTGTTTTTGTGGTTTTCGTTTGTTTTGGTGCTGGGATTACAGCATGTGCCCCCCTGCCTGACTTGGAGTTTGTAATGTATATATTTGTATGACTACAGTAGCATAAAGACTAGGAGGAGAAAAATAAGAGTATATTGAAGTTCTAGGCACAGTGGTGTATGGCTGAAATTCCAGTTACTGGGAAGGCTGAGACGGGAGTCACAAGTTTGAAGCCAGCCTGGCCAATTTAGTGTGGCCCTGTCTCAAACTTAAATTTTTAGAAGGGCTGGGGCTAGAGCACTTGGTTAGTATGCACAGGCCCTGGGTTCAATCTCTAGTACTAGGAAGGCAGGAGTGTATTGTAGTAAGTTTCTTATGCTATATGTGAAATAGTATCATTGATTCTGCTTCTGTGCTTGTGCCTTGTCTGATAAAGGCTCTATCAAGAAATGTATTGGGATTCTGAATGGAATCACATTAAATCTACATTCGTAATCTTTTCATGAACATGGTATGTCTTTCCATTTACTTGCACTTCTTTAGTATAAAGTATTATTGTTTTCTATAAAGGACTTATACTTCTTTGGCTACTCTTGTTTATATTTTCTATTAGTATCAAAAATGTCCTTTTTGAAAAATAGACTTATTTTTTACAGCAAGTTTAGGTTCATGGCATAATTGAGTGGAAGATTAAAAAATATCCTGGGTACTCCCTTCCCCCACATATACATATTCTCCTTATGAGTACTAATTTTAACATGTCAACTTGACTAGGCTGAGGGATGCCCAGATAGCTTGTAAAATACTATTTTGGAATGTGTCTGTGGAGGGTGTTTTCTGGAGGGATGAATATATAATTTGGTACAATAAAAAAGATCGCCCTCATCAATGTAGGTGGATATCATCTAATCCATCAAGAGCCTGAATAGACCAAAAGGGCAGAAGGGCAAATTTTTTTCTTTCTTTTTTTGAGCTGAAATATCCATCTTCTCCTTAGACCTCAGATGCCCTGTTTCTCCAGTCTTTGGACTCAGACTGACTCATACCACCAGCTTTTCTGATTCCCTGGGTTAGAGATGGTATATCATGGGATGTATGGTCCTCCATAATTGCACAAGACAAACCCCATAATAAATCTCTATCTATCTATCTATCTATCTATCTATCTATCTATCTATCTATCTATATCTATCTCCTATAGGCTCTCTACAGCACCCTAGATAATCCAATCCCCTACTATCAGTATTCTGAACCAAAATGGTACATTTGTTACAATTAGTGAACCTACAATTGCACATCACTACCACCCAAAGTCCATTGTTTATGTTAAGGCTCCAGCTGTACATTCTATGAATTTTAACAAGTGTACAATGGCATGTATTCACCATGACAATATCGTACTGAATAGTTTCACTGCCTAAAATTCCTCTGTGCTCACCTATTTATAACTCCCTCTCCCACTTCCAACCCCTTGCAACCACTGACCATTTCTCTGTCTCCATAGTTTTGCCTTTTCTAGAATGTCATCGTTGGAATGATACAGTAAGTAATCATTTTATATTGGCTTCTTTCACTTAGTAACATACATTTAAATTTCCTCTGTGTCTTTTCATGGCTTTGATAGCACATTTCTTTTTAGTGCTAAATAATATTCCATGTCTGGGTGTACCCACAGTTTGTCCATTCACCCACTGAAAGACATCTTGATTGCTTTTAAAGTTCAGCAATTATAAATAGAGCCACCATAAACAGCCATATGCAGGTTTTCATGTCTACATAAGTTTCCAACTCTTTTGGGTAGATAACCAAGGAATGCAATTGCTAAATCATATGTTAAAGAGTGTGTTTAATGATTTTTTTTTTCTTTCAGTACTGGAGATTGAACCCAGGGGCTCCCTATCACTGAGCTACCCCAGCCCTTTTTATTTTGAGACCGTGTCTTGCTAAATTGCCCAGGTGGACTTGAACTCGTGATTCTCCTGCCTTGGCTTTCCTAAATGCTGGGATTGGAGGCATGTGCCACTGACAGTTTGGAGTATGTTCCAAACTGTCTTCCAAAGTGGCTGTACCATTTTGTGTTCCCACTAGCAATGAATGCTTCTGTTGCTTTACATACTTGTCAGAATTTGGGTGTGTTTGCTTTGGATTTTGGGAGTTCTAAAAGTTCTGTAGAGGCTGAATATGTCTTTAAAATTTCTACTAACTTCTTGTTATTGTATATTGATCTTGTTATTGTATATTGTGTATTTGTTGGCAAATTTACCATAATCCTATTATTATAATAATAATTTCTTTGTACATTCTTCCGTATTTTCTATTTAGAGAATTGTATCATCTGTGAATTGCAGCAGTGTCATTCCTTTCTAACTCTTGTTCCTTATAGCTTTTTTTTTTTTTTGTGGGTACCGGGGGTCGACCTCAGGACCTCGCGTGCCAGCAGGCGCCCGTGCCGCTGAGCGATATCACCGGCCCCTTTTTTGTATGCAGGTTCCGGGAGTCGAACTCAGGCCCTTGCGCTTGCCAGGCAGGCGCTTACACTGCTGAGCCATCTCACCAGCCCTGTTTGTTTTTTTTAATGGCATTGGGGATTGAACCGGGGGGCACTGAACTACATTCCCAGCCCCCCTTCTATTTATTTATTTGAATTTTGAGACAAGGTCTTGCTAAATTGCTCAGGCTGGCCTCGAACATGCAGTCCTTCTGCCTCTCAAGCAGTTGGGGTTATAAGTGTGTGCCACTACAGCTAGCTCCATCATGTTTTAATTAATTTTTTATTGAAAAAAATTTTCATACATAGCCCGAAGGAATTTGGCTATAATACAAACAGTATAAAATTGAAACTCCTGTTAGGAGGTTCTATCAATGTAAACAATCATTTTTATTGCCCACACTTACAAAGATGGAGGTTATGAACAGCCAACTTACACCTGAGGTGAGGTTCTTTAACAATTACTCTAAGGAGCTGCCAGTTCAGCTTAATGGTAGTGCATGTACTTAGCATACGTGAGACCTTGTGCTCAGTCCCCAGCACAAAACAAATGACCAAGTGCTCTAAAATTCCCAAAGCCTGTAGGTTCAGATTCTCTAAACTGCCTTTGATTTTTGTTTGTTTTGGGCACTGGTGTTTAAACTCAGGACCCTCACACTGAGCTACATACCCAGCTCTTTTTTAACTTTAAGAAAGAACTCTGAGACACTAAGTGGCCCAGGCTGAGTTCACACTTGTAATCCTCCCGCTTCAGCCTCTGAGAGTACTGAGATTACAGGCATCTGCCACCCTGCCCTGTTGGAACTCGTATTTTTGTATCATAATAAAAGTAGAGGTGACCAAATATTTTAAAAAATAAAATTAAGATCATAGCCAAAATAGCTGTGTTTAGTTTTTTCCTTTATAGATCAGAAGCAGTTCCTTTTCTAAGTATATATTCTTTAAAAATCTTGTTTGTAAACTTTACTTTCCACAACAGAAGCAGAATGCACTGAGCAAGACCAGTGTGACTTCCAGCTACAGCAGACTCTAAATCTCTCTGGATAAGCAGAGCTACAAAAGATAGCAGAGCTGCAGAGATGAAGGCTGCATTGTTCTCCAGTGGGTGCCGAGTCTGCCTGGCCCCACCCATGATGCTATGAGAAACCTGAGTGTTTTCTTGAAAGGACACTTTGTGCCCTTGTCTGTGTGCTGGGCTTGTCTCTGAAAGTACCAGGGTTGGGGCAAAGACATAGCTCCTTGTGTAAGTAGAAAGGAAACAATATGAAAGAGGAAAAGGGGAAGAAGTTGAGGGTAAAGAGAAGTAAAGAAAGAACAAATTCAGGAGAAACGGACGTTTGTCCTGTATACTTTTTGTTTATTTGCTTTTTTTTTTTTTGGATAAGAGTAACAAATGGTGTAAGAAATTTGATTACACCCAGCTGGAACTTTGCAGACCTGAGCGTTCTCTAATTTTGGCTTTCTAAGGGTGTCTGCCATAAAAGCATGGATAGGAAGAGTCAGCTTGTCACAGAGGCAGCATAAGGTCACTGAGAGAGAACTTCAGTTAATGATTCTCATATCCCATATTTAACTCTGCCTTCTTTCTAAAGTGAACAGCCTGTCTTGTTGTCTCTCTCTCTCTCTCTATGTCTCTCGGACTGAACTCGGGGCCCTTCACACAGAGCTACATTTCTAACACTTCTTTTTTTTTTTGAGACAGCATCTGAGTTACTAAATTGCCCAAGCTGGGCTTAAATCCGCAGTCTTCCTGCCTTGGCCTCACAGGCTGGGGAATATAGGTGTGTGCCATCGTGTCCGGCTAGTCCTGTATTTTCAGTCATTAACTCTACATTTCATCTTGCTCACCTCAAGTTCAATTTGAATTAAACTCATTGTTCTACTTGCACCAACCACTCCAAATTCAAATTTCTGACTTTTTAAAATTTTTTCACTTAAAAAGCATGTGGGGAAGACTCATAATTGGCTACATGCTGGGTACCAGACAAGGGCTAAGGCTCTGTAGGCCTGGAGGACTCAGCACAACTGGCTGGACTTGGAGAGTAGCTAAGGAGATACCTTATAAGTAAGTGCAATGAAGTATAATTATGCTATGAGAACAGAAAATATCCATAAATTCCAAATATAATTAACAAATTAACCCCTTCTCCACTTTTTAGACGGAATCCTACACTGAGCCCTGGTCATTCATGCCTGGGTAACAGCACGGCCTCTCTGATGGTGCCCTTGTCTCTAGGTTTTCTTCTCTCCAATTTTATCCTAGCATCAGTGCCAGACTAATCTTGTACCTGACTCTCAATGACCTCAGTGACTACTGACTCGAGTTTGTGCTTCTCCACCTGGCCCTTGGAAGCCTCATTATTTAACCTCCTTAAGGCCTGCACAGAACTCTCTAGTCATTGTGGTTTCTTTTTGCCTTAGAGAATTCCATTGTCTTTCCTGCCTTCAAGATTTTATTCTCATTATTTCTCTGTCTTGGACGGTTTTCGCCTTTCCCACTGCCTTTTCAGGTCCTTCCCATTTCCCAGTACAGCCTGAATCAGTCTTTTTTGATGAAACCTTTTCATCCAGTCCCTACTTCAATCTTTTCTGAATTTAGAGTGCATGATTAACTTGAGTCCTTAATTATAGGCTGTCTTCTAGAATTATTTACTATCTCAGAGTAGACCTAATTATTTCATTTATTCATTCAACAAGGTTATATTGAGTACTTTTTTTTAAAGAGAAAAAATAAAAATAACAATAAAACAGAGTTTCAAAACAGGCTAGTAGGAAAGTAACAATAATGAATACATTGCATATTGTTATTATCATAGTAGTTACTCAGAGTACAAGATATGGGCATGAAATATTGTCCAAACAATATTAGCTCAAACCTTTATATTGAATACTTTTTATGACAGATAGTAAACTTAGTGCTTATTCTGTGTATTATACTATATGATACTGAACTTTAAATGCTTAGTAAATTCTCAACCCTTGGAATCAGGATGGTTGGAGGTAGGGAGAGAGAGAGAAATCAAAGTGGAGCCTGGTTTGGGTCAAGAACAGAGTTTTTGAGAAATGGGTAGATAGTGTTAAGTGCTCTAGAAATTTTATCAAGAACAACGAGAGTTGAGAAGAAGCCATTAGGTTTTTGCAACTACAACATTATTAATAACTTCCTAGAGTGAAATATCTTTAAATATTTATTTATATTTATAATGGTTGGACCAAAAGTCATTTAAAAGTTTCTTAAGGAGCTGGGGATGTTGCTCAGTGGTAGAGTTTAGGCTTAGTATGCTTGAGGCACTGGATTCAATCCCCAGCACACAGAAAGAAATGAGAGAGAGAGAGAGAGACAGAGACAGAGACAGAGCCAGAGAGGGGGAGAGAGGGAGAGAGAGAGAGGTTGGAAGGAAGGGCTGTTAAGAACAGTAAAGGATCAAGAAAAAGATACCTATGTTGTAAACTGTGAAAAATTTTGGTTGTGAAAATAAAGTAACTATTGTATTTTAGTCATTCCTAATGTTGATATTGATGCTTAAGTTAACCAATTCCAGGAGATAGATGTTTTATTTTACTTGTTTTCCATGGAGTGAAGTTTATTTAATTTGATAAGGACTACTTATTCAACACAAAACTCAAGACATTTTTATTTTTTTTATTTTTTTATTTTTTTTTTTTATGGGTACCAGGGGGACGACCTCAGGACGTCGTGCGCCAACAGGCACCCGTGCCACTGAGCGATATCACCGGCCCCTTTTTCGTATGTGGGTTCCGGGAGTCGAACTCGGGCCCTCGCGCTTGCAAGGCAGGCACTTACGCCGCTGAGCCATCTCACCGGCCCAAGACATTTTTAATAAAAAAAGAAGTCTCTCTTTCTGCCACATGTAATATGTTCAGCTGAGGGCGAAGGTCATTGGGATTAAAAAATGGGTTTCAGGGCCGGTGAGATGGCTCAGCGGCGTAAGCGCCTGCCTTGCAAGCGCGAGGGCCCGAGTTCGACTCCCGGAACCCACATACGAAAAAGGGGCCAGTGATATCGCTCAGTGGCACGGGTGCCTGTTGGCGCGCGAGGTCCTGAGGTCGTCCCCCTGGTACCCACAAAAAAAAAAAAAAAAAAAAAAAAAAAAATGGGTTTCAGAAAATGTAGCTATTAAATAAAGCTAACATCAAGGTAAATAATAGTAATATCAAACACTTTATGGTGCTTACCATATGCCAGGCACTGTTCTGAGTGTTTACATATATTTATTCATCTAATCCTCACAACAATCCATTGTAACAAATAAAGAAATGAAGAGGTACCTCACTCGAGGTCACACAGGCAGTGGGGCACCAAAGCCCAGACTCTTGAATACTCAACTGCACACCAAAGATCAGGGTGACCCAATTCACCTTTCTACTTCTCTCTCATTCTCTCAAAGCATGGTCTGTGCAGGTCAGTGAAGGAGCTCAGAAGTGAAGTCAAGCTTTTCATGTTTAGGCATACTTGTAAAGCTTTTTGCTTTTTTAATATGGCTAACTCTATTATTTTAGATGTAGTTGAAAGAAGTTGGCCAAGAGCCTTCAGAAGTACTGAACAGAAGTACTTACAGTATTGATGAAGACAAAGTTGTGAAATAGGAGGTTTTGCTTAGATGCTCTCATCCTTCTTCTACGAGCTTTGCTGACTGATCAATACCAGGCTATCAAGTGCTAACATGAGTTGATTATTCTTATTTATTTTACAGTCCTGGGGATTGAACCCAGGGCCTTCTCACTGAGCTACATCCCAAGCCCTTTCTTATTGTTTTGTAGCTTGGGACAGGCTCTTGCTAACTCACTAAATTGCCCAGGCTGAGCTCAAACTTGTGATCTTCCTGCCTTATCCTCCCAGAGTGCCCAGGTTATAGGCATGTGACACCATCCCTGGCAGTTGATTATTCTTGAAAGATATGAAGGCTTAGTAGAAAGAATGTCACCTATTATGTTAGCGTGATTGAATTTTGGAAAAGGGCATTATATGGTAGGGACCAGAACACCTTTCCCCTTTAGGTAGGAGCACAAAGGAGGCAAGAAATTTGGTAGATTCAATCTAAAGAAATTCCCAGCAGTAGAGTCAGAAAGGACCATGAATTTAAGAACTTCTTGGGTTTCTCTCCCTCTCTCTCTCTCTCTCTCTCTCTCTCTCGCTCTCTTTTGGTAGAATCTTTCTGTGTATCCTACCTCAGCCTACCAATTGCTGGGATTACAGGCATGTGCCACATACTCAGCTTTAGCTAGATTTCTTTTTTTTTTTTTTATGTGGATACCGGTAGTTGACCTCAGGACCTTGCGCTTGCCAGCAAGCACTTGTGCCACTGAGCGATATCACCGGCCCCCTTTTTTTTTTCCTTTATGTGGGTTCTGGGAGTCGAACTCAGGACCTCACGCTTGCCAAGCAGGCGCTTATGCCGCTGAGCCATCTCACCGGCCTGAGATTTCTTACTCTTTGTACTGCTCTTATTTTTTTTTGCTTTGGTATTTCCCCTAATGTTAATAGTAAAATCTTTACAAATAGAGAACTCTTATTTTCGTTTTGTTTGTTTTTGTGTTTTGAGGGCAGCAAGACAGACACAGCTGCAGAGACAGCAGCCCACTCTAAATCTTTTGCCAGGTAACAAAATGCAAAGCAATGATGTGGGAAAGTCTGCAGGCTGGATCCAGTTTGGGGATAAGCATAATAAAATGCTCTGAATACAAGAAAGAGCCACGGTTGGGCACTAGGAAAATCCTCATGGAGCGTCCTGGTAATTGGTTATTTTCTTCTATCAGATTTTCCCATTAGGAAAAGTCTTTTAGTAGTGTTTTGGCTTTATGATAGATATGCCATCTACCTTATTTCTAATAGTAACTATAGTTGTAGCAATTTCCATTGCTTTTTGTTATTTCACAATTCATACAATACTGAAGTACTGGAGGTGAATTGTCAGGGTGCGACTGTGAGAAGTTAAGTATTCTTTTTGCCAGTGAATTGCCTTGGAACTCAAAAGGAATCCCCCTCCCAAAGCCAAGGGAGAATTTACCTTGGAATCTCTGGGGAATCTCTATTATATGGTTCCCCTGTTCTGGAATCATTGAGGGAAATCTCTCTGTGAAAGGCAGATTGAGGGGACAAGCCCTCATTATCCCTCAGAGAAAAGGTGCCCCCTTGGGAGACATTTTTGGAGTAGTGGATAATGCAATTGGTTGGTTTGTAGGCTGAAGAGACGCCAATACAAATGGTGAGATTCTTGATATGGGAGAATTAAATTAGCAGTAGACAAGTCAAGGTCTTACATCAGCCTAGCAGGAGAGGGCAGAATCAAGGACACAGAGGTTTGGGTTTGGGATAGAAGAGGAGTATTTCTCTCAAATTTACTGGAAAAAGTAAATAGTACTTAGTGAAACATTGAAGTGACTGGGTAAAAGTCATGACATTGGATTGGCACTGAGTCTGCAGAAAAGCTTTGTTTAAAATGCAAATGACATCGGGGGAAAGCCATGTCAGCCAATCAGCACAATCACTGATGATTTTCAATTTAATTTTCAGGTTAGTTAGTTACTACCTGGAAAATATAAGAAAATGGAAAGGCTAGGGGGTGTAGCTAGAGGAAATTTTGACATAGAAGAAGTTAATTTTCTTCCTCTTCTCATTTCCCCTTTCAGCACCTTTATGGCATGTTGAATTCTATTTAATTTCACTCCCTCATTTTTCCTCCCATTGTTAATTCTTTTTTTTTTTATGTGGGTACCGGGAGTCGAACTCAGGACCTTGCGCTTGCCAGCAGCTGCTTATACCGCTGGGCCATATCACCTGCCGTCCCATTTTTTTTTTTTTTTTTTTTTTGTGGGTATTGGGGGTCGACCTCAGGACCTCGCGGGCCAGCAGGCGCCCGTGCCGCTGAGCGATATCACCGGCCCTTTTTTCGTATGTGGGTTCAGGGAGTCGAACTCGGGCCCTTGCGCTTGCCAGGCAGGCGCTTACGCTGCTGAGCCATCTCACCAGCCCTTTCAGCCATCTCACTGGCCCCCTCCCATTGTTAATTCTGACGTTCTTTGCCAAGTGTTTCACTTTAAGGGAGATGTCAGTCAAATGATGAATACAGCTGTAACATTCATCTTTGTGTTTCTGATGTTCAAAGAGCCCTTAAAAATCAAGTGATTGACTCTAGCTAGGAAGGGTCTGAAGATGGTAGAAGCTCAAAATACGTTTTTCAACTGATTTCACTCAATTATTAGGGAATACCCATTCTCTTCAAATAGACATGTTCCTATATGAAAATTGGTCATGATCTTGTCCATACAACAAATTCTTTAAAGTTTTAAAAAATTATTACCAAATAGAATATATTCACTGAATGAATTTGATTTAGAAATCAGTAACAAAAAGAGACTTTTAAAGTGCTATAAATTTGGAAATTAGGTGGGGGAAAGATGGTGGATTTGTAAGAAGCAGGCAGCGAAACTCTCTAAAAGTTGCCGTTTGGACACTGGAATATAGCGGCTGGGGGAGCACAAGAAAGAGGGAAGTGGCTCCCCTGGACCCAGGAAAGTTCTGAAGTGCAGTTCGGGACTCACGGAGCGAGTAAAGAGTAATTTCAACAAAGAAGAAGGAGGAGACCGCGGGCACCTTCTCCCTGTGCCAGGAATCGCGGCGTGACAGAAGTTCAAATCTGCGGACACACGGTGAGAGCCAGAGCCCCGGGGGCCTCCGCGGAGGAACGCGAGACAGTGGCGGCACAGGGGAGCAGTGAAAGACTGCGCTAGCTGGCAGTGAGTGCCTCTGAGGCTCAGCCATCCCCGTCAGAGAAGGATTGGCCGGGCGCCATTGTGGGGGGGGCAGCGAACAGCACAGTGCCGGAACTCAGCGCTGGGAACTCAGTGCGTGCCCCGGTTCTCAGGCCCGCAGAACGTGCGCTGACAGTGGCAGGCAAATGAGACTGGTCTCCGCCAGAGAGTGCAGGCTATTCCCCACCACCCCGCCAAAGGTCTGCTGCTGGCTTGCTGGGGCAGATCTGCACGGAACAGGACTCTGTCATCACATGGTGCCTGCCTACAGCACAGTCAAAACCCAGAAGTGAATTTTTTTTTTCCTCTCATTTGTTTTTTCTTCTGGTGAAGGTGGTTTTTTTTGTGGGTTTTTTGTTTGTTTGCTTGTTTTGTTGTTTTTGTCTTTGTTTTTGTTTGTCTGTTTGTTCTTTTCTTCATTATTCTATCTGGTTTTTATATGAGTGTAAACAGAGCCTCTAACCTCTTTGTGATTGTGGTTCTGATCTGTTCTTCCTTTTATCCCTTCCTTCTCTTTTTCCCACCAGTCCTCTGCACCAGTTTCCCAATGTTAATGGGATCCCTGTTGGTCCTCCAGCCTTACATCGAATTCCTTCCTCTTCTCCCAATTCTCTATTTTCTTCTAAACTCATTTTAAATTTAAACTCCTGAGGGCAAAATTGACATATTAAGGACTTGTATACTGCATATAATTTTTATGGTGTGTTTTAGATTTTGTTATATAACCACAACTCTACTTTATAAGGTTAAAAGTGGCAAATAAATGGTTAGCTCAGACTGTCATTCTCTAGGCTGTGTTTGATGCTTTAGGTACCATTCTACCCAAAAGTGACATAATTGTTCTAAACAGCTTTTCTTCCTGGTATTCCATGACTGAGATTGTCTGAGGGTCACAGAAAATACAGTGGCACCGTACCAAAGAACCAAGGACTGGACCAAACAGGCAGCAACTTCTCAGGCCCAACAAAATGAAGAGGTAGGATCTTGCAGCAGGCTCAAAACCCTAAAATAAGCTACACCTGGAACATACCACAGAGAAGTAGTCATCTCCTAAGGATTTTAAACACTAGCAATAAAGCAACCTACCATAGGTAATTTTAAACATCACCCCAGGAATTAAACTAAAGAAAGAAAAGAAAATGAGATGATACTTAAACAAGATGCAACCCCACACATCCAATTCACCAAAGGCAAACCTAGGGGGCAATGAGGTGAGACAATCCAAAAGCGACCCATCTGGCATCTCTGAAGTGGTAACAACAAAGCAACTGAATGAGGCTCTGGAAAAAATTAAATCAGAAATAATTTCACAGATAACTGCAGAGATAATGTCCACAATGAAGACCATGCTTAAGGACGCTAGAGCACATACAGACAAAAAATAGGCAAGCTTAAGAAAATGATGGAAGCCATGAATGCTCAGCATAGGAAAGAAATGGAATCCATAATGCAGATTCAAGCAGATATCCAGGAGAACAAAACTTCCATTGAAAGTATTTGTAGCAGATTAAGCCAATGTGAGGACAGGAGCTCAGATACAGAAGACAGGCTTGCGATTAGTGATCATGAAAAGAAAGATTTCTTAAAAATAACAAGGGACCATGAAAAATCAATCCAGCAGCTGCTAGATGATGCAAAGAAGAATAACTTAAGATTAATTGAAATCAATGAAAAAGCAGGAGATAGCATAAATGACATCAGAACCCTGTTCACAGACATTATCACAGAGAATTTCCCTGGTAGAGAAAAAGAATTTGATGTTCAGATAAATGAGGCTTATAGAACTCCAACTAGCCATGATAAAAAAAAAAAAAATCTTCAGCCAGACATATCATAGTCAAGATCCCAGAAATTCAACACAAGAGCAGAATCTTAAAAGCTGTTAGGGAAAAGAGACGAATCACCTATAAAGGAAAGCCCATCAGAATCACAGCTGACTTTTCAGCACAAACCCTCAAGTCAAGAAGAGCTTGGAATGATGTATTTCAAGCTCTAAAGGAAAGTAACTTTCAACCCAGATTGATGTACCCCGCAAAACTATCTTTCAAAATTGATGGAGAAATAAAATACTTTCATGACAAAGAACATCTGAGAAAATTTATGACCACCAAACCAGCACTCCAAAATGTTCTGAAGGACCTTCTAGAAAGAGATAACAAGGACTACAACTCCAGGAACCCCAACAGAAGGTATCAACCAGGCAGGGCAGATAATTAAATAGAGGGAAAGGGGAAAAACAAACAAAGAGTGGGAACCAACAACAGGAAAATATCATGACAAGTATAAGTCAATACATATCAGTTTTAACCATCAATGTTAATGGTCTCAATTCACCAATCAAAAGGCACAGACTAGCAAAATGGATCAAGAAGCAAGATCCAACAATATGCTGTATACAAGAAACACATTTAATTCAGAAAGAAATTCGTAGACTGAAAGTCAAAGGATGGAAAACAATACTCCATGCCACAGGAACCCAGAAAAAAGCAGGGGTAGCTATTCTTTTTGCAGACAAAGTGAATTTCAAGCCAAGAATGATTCAGAGAGATAAAGACGGTCATTACATCCTTGTAAAGGGAACAATCCAAGAGGAAGAGATAACGATCATAAATATATATGTGTCAAATACCAGTGCACCCAGCTATATAAAACAAGTAGTAAAGGACATGAAAAATCAAATAAGCACTAATACAGTTATATTGGGGGATCTCAATACTCCACTGTCACAAAATGATAGATCAACTAGACAAAAAATCAATAACGAAATAGTAGAACTGAACCAAACCTTTGAACAGCACCCTTCTGAACAACCAATGGGTCACAGATGAAATTAAAGAAGAAATTAGACACTTTCTACAACTGAATGATAATGACAGTACAACATACCGGAACTTATGGGATACAATGAAAGCAGTCCTAAGAGGGAAATTTATAGCATTAAATACCTATATCAGGAAAATAGAGCAAGTGCAAATAAAAAACTTAATGGTGAACCTCAAACTTCTAGAAAAAGAAGAGCAGGCTAAGCCAAAAGCTTGTACAAGGGAGGAAATTATAAAGATCAGAGCAGAAATTAACGTATTGCAGACTAAGAAAACAATACAAAGAATCAATGAATAAAAAAGTTGGTTCTTTGAAAGAATAAATAAGATTGACAAACCCTTATCCAACCTTATTAAAAAAAGAAAAGACTCAAATCCATGCAATTAAGAATGAAAAGGGTGATATCACAACGGACCCTGCAGAAATCCCGAAGATCATCTATACCTATTTTGAAAATTTATACTCTACTAAGATGGAAAATGCAGAAGAATAGGACAGATTCCTAGATACGTATGAATTACCAAAGCTGAATCAAGAAGATATAAAAATCCTAAATAAACCAATATCAACCAATGAAATTGAAGATGTAATTAAAAACCTCCCAACAAAGAAAAGCCCAGGCCCTGATTCACTACCGAATTCTACAAGAAATTTAGAGAAGACCTAACACCACTACTTCTCAAACTTTTTAATGAAATTGAAAGGGAAGCAATACTCCCAAATTCATTCCTGGAAGCAAGCATTACCCTGATACCAAAACCAGAGAAGGACCCAACTAAGAAAGAGAACTACAGGCCAATCTCCCTAATGAACATAGATGCAAAAATCCTCAATAAGATACTGGCAAACAGAATCCAACAAATCATCAAGAAGATTATATACCACAACCAAGTTGGATTCATTCCAGGTATGCAGGGATGGTTCAATATACGTAAATCAATAAATGTAATACACCATATTAACAGAACAAAAGACAAAAATCATGATCATCTCAATAGATGCAGAAAAAGCTTTTGACAAAGTCCGGCACCTATTCATGATAAAAACCCTACAGAAAATTGGAATAGATGGTCTTTATCTCAATCTGATAAAAGCTATCTATGACAAACCAACAGCCAATATCATACTAAATGGACAAAAACTGAAAGCTTTCTCTCTAAAATCAGGAACAAGACAAGGATGTCCACTGTCCCCACTCTTATTCAATATAGTCCTGGAAACTTTAGCCAGAGCAATTAGACAAGAGCAAGAAATAAAAGGAATAATGATTGGAAAGGAAGAAGTTAAATTATCATTATTTGAAGATGACATGATACTCTACATAGAAGACCCCAAAAACGCCACTAAAAAATTGCTCGACTTAATAAGCAAATTCAGTAGTGTAGCTGGATACAAAGTCAATACTCAAAAATGAATAGCCTTCTGTACACAAATAACAAACTTACAAAGAGAAATTAGGGAAACAATACCTTTCACAATAACATCCAAAAAAATGAAATACCTAGGAATCAACCTCACAAAGGATGTAAAAGACCTATACACTGAAAACTACAGTACTCTGAAAAAGGAGATTGAAGAGGATATCAGAAAATGGAAAGATATCCCTTGCTCCTGGATAGGAAGAACCAATATAGTGAAAATGGCCATACTTCCAAAATTGTTATACAGATTTAATGCAATTCCAATCAAAATTCCAACAGCATATCTCACAGTATTAGAGAAAACAATCCTAAAATTCATTCGGAATCAGAAGAGACCTAGAATAGCAAAGGCAATTCTGGGCAACAAAGGCAAGGCAGGGGGCATCGCAATCCCTGACTTGAAATTATACTATAAAGCTACTGTGATAAAAACTGTGGTATTGGCAAAAAAAAAAAAATAGACCTAAAGATCAATGGAACAGATTAGAAGATGCTGAAACAACTCCAGACATACTAAGCCACCTTATGTTTGACAAAGGTGCCAAACACATTCGCTGGAAGAAAGATAGCCTCTTTACTAAACGGTGCTGGAAAAACTGGCTCTGCACATGCCGAAGATTAAAACTAGACCCATATCTTTCACCATGCACTAAACTAAATTCAAAATGGATCAGAGATCTAAATATTAAAACAGAAACATTAAATCTGCTGGAAGGTAGGATAGGTAAAACCCTTGAAGACATTGGTGTAGGCAAAGACTTTATGAATAAAACCTCAACCGCACAGGAACTATCACAAAGAATCAACAACTGGGATCTCATCTTATTAAAAAGCTTTTGCACAGCAAGAAAAACCACCAACAGGGTGAAGAGATAACTCACAACGTGGGAAAAAATCTTTGCCAGCTGTTCCTCAGACAAAGGATTACTATTGAGAACATACAAAGAACTCAAAAAAATCAGACCTCCCAAATTTAAAGACCCACTCCAAAAATGGGCATCTGAGATGAATACACATTTCTCAGATGAAGAAATACAAATGACAAATAAATATACAAAAAAATGTGCAACATCACTAGTCATTCGAGAGATGCAAATTAAAACAACACTGAGATACCATCTCATCCCAGAAAGTATGGCTATTATCAAGAAATCAACTAATAACAAATGCTGGAGGGGCTGTGGGGAAAAAGGAACCCTTCTCTACTGTAGGTGGGAGTATCGACTGGTGAAGCTACTGTGGAAATCAGTGTGGAGATTCCTCAAAAAACTAGGATTGGAGGTCCCATTTGACCCAGCTATTCCCCTTCTGGGTATCTTCCCAGAAGAATTAAAACGTCGTACCACAGCAATATATGTGCACCCATGTTTATAGCAACACAATTTGTAATAGCCAGATCTTGGAAACAACCCAAATGCCCATCAACCAAGGAATGGATAAAAAAGATGTGGTATTTTTATACAGTGGAGTACTATTCAGCCATAAAGAAGGATAAACTGGAGACTTTTATAGGTAAATGGATGCAACTCGAGAAAATACTCATAAGTGAAATAAACCAGACGCACATGTGTAAACATCAGATTGTCTCCCTAGTGTGAGAAACTGAAAGAGTAAATAAGATCCAACATGTACAGTAGATATGGTGAATGAGAAAGAAACTGGTCTTTTGAAAGAGAGACTGGGATGGAGGAATGGGGAAAAGAAAGAAGGGAAAAGAAAAAAAATTGTATGTATATATATATATATATATATATATATATATATATGATGGTTAGGATAGATACACTACTAATTTTGCTTAGTTCATTGAAGAGAAAGGTTTGTGCCTGTAATGTTTGGACAATTGAATGCTGATATCTTGTACCCTGAGTAACTAATTTAAAGATAACAATACGTAATGTATTAACCATTGTTACCCTCTTATTATGTTGTTTTGAAACTTTGTTCTTTTTTTTTCTTCTCTTTGATATAATAAATAAATAAATAAATTTGGAAATTAATCCATAGTTTAAAGAAAAAAAGTCATGATAGAAATAAGAAAATTTCCTATAACTTAACGATAATAATGACTGTATGAGTAAACACTTGTAGAAGGCAACCAGAACACTACTTAGGAGGCATAGAAAGATGCTTGATGAGGTGGTTTGTGGGTGGTAAGGAACACAGTGGCCAACAGCCTGTAGAGCAACGTGCCTATTTTATTGTGACTACTATAAGACATGCCTCACCTGTGATTCTCCGTCTGCGAAAAAGACCCTGTAGTGGTGGGAAATGCAAAGAAAACGTGGAAGACTGCTATCAGAAATGGCTGGAAGAGTAGGCTCAGATCCTGACTGAAACAACAAGTGCATCTCAACCAGGAAACATACTTCCGACTCTGTTCTCTGCACCTCTTTCTGCAGGGACAATGTTCCCACCTACCCCATCTTCCGGGACCTGTCTCCCAGGTCCTCATCGCCTTCATATGGTGTTTGTATCCCTATGAGGGTCCTTCCCATGACGCCAGTGATGGGGCCTCCTCTTCCTGGGATGAGGCCGGTGGTACCTGCTCCTGGAATGAAGCAGTCTGTGGGAGACCACGTGTCAGTGATGTCTGCACCCCCAAGGATGAGACCTCCAGCCCACCCTTAATGTCCATTCGGCTGGTAGTGACTTGATGAGACAGGTAGGGATAGAAGGGGTCTCTTTTTTTAAAATGTGTTTTTATTTTTAATTGACAAATAGTAATTGTTCATATTTATGGAGTACGTTGTGGCATGTCAATGCATGTATACAGGGTGCAATGAGCAGATCAGGGTAATTGGCATATCTAGAGTGGAGGCTGCTTTATCAGTTTTATATTACTTGTTCTACATCATCAAAAGATCTTGGTGCTGTGGCTTTGGGTCTTTTCTTTCTTTCTTTCTTTCTTTCTTTTTTTTTTTTTTTTTTTTTTTTTTTTGAGACAGGGTCTTGCTATGTAGTACAGGCTGGCCTTGAACCTGCTTATGTAGCTAGCCTAAGCTGACTTTGAACTCACAGAGATCCTCCTGCCTCAACCTCCCGAGTGCTGAGACTACAGGTGTATGCTACCATGCCTGGCTCTTTGGGTGTTTTCTAATAGCATGACAAGAAAGGTTCACTCCCTTTTTTATGAAAGAGAAGTAGGGGGAACAGGTACAGTTTTCATTTGTATTGTGAAATGTTAAAATAAAACTCTCAATTCTTTTAGTTACAAAAAGATGCTTAAACACACTATCATTATGGAAATACAAACAAAAATAAATGAGATACCATGTCACAGTGTTTGGCAAAAACTCTAAACTTTGAAGATTTCAGCAAGGATGTGGAACAACAGGGACACTTACATACTACTGTAGGTAGAAGTGCAAATTAGTCTATTATTTTGGAAGGGAAGTTAATATTACTCAGCAAATTTGATGCTGTACATATCCTACAACACCGAGTTCCTCTGCTTGTTACATAACCATGAGATTCTTGTATAGGTGCAGTGGGGTGCAAATATAAGATTGTTTATAGGATAATTATTAGAAATAGCTGCCAGGCATGGTAGCTGTTATGGCATGTGTTTAGATGTCCCCCCAAGGCCTCATGTGGTCATAGGTGGGGCTTTTCCAGAGGTGGCTGGGTCTAGAGTGTGTGATTGATTCATGATGCAATGCTGGGATTAAGGGTGTGTGATTACTAAATCAGTCCACTGATTGGTTTGGTACTGCCTTAACCTCAGTAGTGGGTACAATATAAGGGACAGAATGAAGCTTGTCTTGTCCCTTGCTTGCTTGCTTTTGCTGTCTCCTGCCTGCCATGAACTGTTTCTCCTCTCTGATGTCCCTCTGCCAAGCCACCCTGCCTTGGAGCCAGCCAATTATGGACTGAAACCTCTACAAACTGTGAGCTAAATAAAGTTTCCACCCTTTAACTTTGGGTATTGAGTATTTTGTTGAGCAACAGAAAAGTAACTAGGACAGTAGCGCACTCCTGTAATCCCAGCACTCTGGGAGGAGAAGGCAGGAGAAAGTTCCATCCCAGCCTGGGCAACTTAGTCACTCAGTGAGACACTGTCTCAAAAGAGAAAAATAAAAATGGCTGGGGATATGGTTCAGTGTGAAGGCCCTGGGTTCAAGTCCCAGTACCACCCTCTCCCCGTGGAAGAAGAAAAGGGAGAGGGAGAGGCAGACAGACAGACAGACAGACTGAGACTTGAGCGAAGGAAGCTCATTTTGCCCCTACCACCATGAAGGAACACCTAGAAGGCACCATCCATGAGGAATGAACCTTACCAGATTTTGAAGTTCTTGGCACTTTGCTCTTGGACTTTCTAGTCTCCAGAGGTCTAAGCAATATATTTCTGTTGTTTATAAGTTGTCTTGTCTAGTATAGTATAGTGGTGCGAGCCTTTAATTCCAGCACTCTGGGAGGCTGAGGCAAGAGGATTGCAAGTTCAAACCCAGCCTGAGCAACTTAGTGACTTAGTGAGACTCTGTCTCAAAATAAAAAATTAAAAATGGGTTGGGGATGTAGCTCAGTGCAAAGGCCCTGGGTTCAATCAAATTTCAAAACAAAAATTACTCAGTCTAAGGATATTTGTTATAGTAGCTGGAAAGGAGAAATATTTATATTTATACTTATATAATATTTTTAAAAAATGTTTTTCAGCAACAGAAAAGATTACTCTGTGGCTATGTGGAAAGGGTAGATCATAGAGTCAGGAGGTAATGAGGACACTGGTACAATATTGAAAAAATGGAAAAGGGCGATAACGCTCACCAGCTTTTCAAGTTGAATTTGGGACTTTTGAATTAACTGGATGCAGTAGGTCAAAGGAAGGAAAATCTTGAGGATTATTTGATTTTCTAGTTTGTAAAACTATACATTTTTATAAATTAATAGAAAAGTTTGGGAAGAGTAAGTAGAAGCTAGGGACAGAGCTGACTTCAGTGAACTGAACAGTCCTGGGTTGAAGAGAGAGGGAATATACCTTGTACTATCTCTTTAGAATTCTGGACCGCTTTGATGTATTATCTATTCAAAAAAATGAAAAAAAAAAAGGTAAAAAAAGGTGAAGAACAGACATTTATATTTAGTTTATATACGGTTGTTCTGATGAGGGGAAAGTTCTTTGGTGGCAAAAAAATTGTAGCAATGACTCCATCTATATTTTGGGATTCGATGTTGAATTAGGCTAAATAGCACATCTTTCATGTTTATTGTAGGCAAGGATGGACGTGCATGTTGATTGCCTTCGGGCCAAGGACTAACTCAGCTGCATGGCAGCTGGGTTGCTCCTGCCATAGGCTGAGTGGATGGTCACCAGGATTGCCACGTCTGGAATAGCGCACAAAGAATGATAAAATACTCTCCGTCTGATCCTTGTGACTGCAGGAGCCCCATTTCAAACTTCAGAAGTGAGAGCCGGGCACTGCGGTACTTGCTTGTAATTCCAGCACTTGGGAAGTCTGAGGCAGGTTTGAGCCCACTCTGGCCAATCTAGTGACTTAGTCAGACTCTGTCTCAAAATAAAAATATAAAAAAGGGCTGGGGAAGTATCTCAGTGTGGAGGCCTGGGTTCAATGCCCAGTACCACAATAAAAATACAAATAAGGTGAGGTTGATCCTTGATACCATCTTACCTGCCTTTCTGTGTCTTTTCTTGTCAGCATCTTCTCCTATATATAGGCCTGTGCATGTCAGCTGCTACTCAGTAAACTGCAAAGGGAAAAATTCTTAAATGTTATGCTCCAAAAGGGTTCTGTGTTTTTCTTAAGAATTTTCAAAATCAAAAACTCCTCAGCACTCAAAAAAAAAAAAAAAAAAAACCCACAAGATTGTTTCATGAACTTCCTCATGCTTAATGTCTTTTTTATTGTCTCTTGTTTTACAATGTCATTTATATAATAAACATTTTATCATTATTTTATTTGAGATGACTTACAATAAACACAGGCCATCAAATAGTAAGCTACAAATGAGGAATTAAAAATTAGCTCCAGAAAAATAAAAAGTAGAGCAAAAAGTCATGCCCAGGAGTAAAAGGAGAACTCAAATGAACCACTAGAATTGAGTTTCAACTTTTGGTCTAGGATTCCTGGTGAAAAGGGACACATGATATGTTACTAGTTATTCTCTTCCTGCCCCTGTCACCCTCCCCAAAACCATCTATTTTCTTAGAGGAAATTCATAGCTTTTCTTAATACATGGCCATGGAAGAAATTTCTCACATGAGGCTATAAGCTTTTATTATCACCACAGATTCTACCCACATTTGCACAAGGGCACAAAGCCAAAAAGAAAGTAAGTTGTAATTGAATCAATGTTGAGTAAAGGTTAACTTGTGCACTGGCTATGAAGGAAATAGTGACTGTGTCTAACATGACTTAGAGAGCTGGGTACTTGTTTACCAATTTATATCTCAGCAGCAAATAACTAGGGATTTAAGAACCTTCATTTATGTGCTTTGGAAATACTGCAATCACCTGGTATAGTTACATCATTTTTTGGTTCATATGGAAATAGCTAAAGTAATGTTCACTTGGTTATTCTGTTTGCTGAACTTTGTGACTCGTGTCATATTTCATAGCATATTTAAATTGTTCTCTGCATAATTAAATACCTTCATTTAATAGGCCACTGGAAAGCTTTTGTTCAGCATGTTTATCATTGTCTGGGACAAAGACAGCGTATTCAGATTAAAACTGTAATGGACACAAAGGTGGCGGACATCCTGACCATATCATAAATTACCTGAAACAGCCAGATGTGTATCTGTCTGACTGTGGGGTTTTTCAGGACCACATCCTGTTCTGAGGCTCTGGCCAGGCTCTTTTCTGGAGGAGAACTGTGTTGGGTTCCTGCTTCATGCTCTGTAGTTGTGTGAAAAGGGTGCTCATGTCTTCCCTACTGCATGGGCTTGCCTCGGCTGGGTAGGCTTGCTGTGTTTCCTTGTGGATGTGAGTAGGGGTGGGATCGGTCTTTATCTCCTTCATACATGGACTGGAATCGAAGAGTGAGGAGCCCTAAATACTGCTCACGGTTGTTCAGCAAAATGAAACCTCAGGTGTACTCATTCATTCATTACCTGCCTGGCACTAAGAACAGGGAGGTAAACAGGACAGACAGTGCCTTCAGACACTGTTGAATTAATAACCAGGGAAGAAGTGATTTCAAGGCTGCTCTTTTTGATGCATGATTTATCATTTAGTTACATGGTGGAAATAGTCGACTGGACAATTAGGCAAGAGTGATATGACAAAGACGATGTATCCTTAACAGCAGCTATTAGTCCCACAGTGGTTCTCAAACTGGATTTTGCCGTTCCCCTCCTCCTGGCATGAGACCCTACAGTAATGTTTAAAGACAGTTTTGGATGCTACAACTGTGAAGGTAGTTAAAAGTCAGGGCTGCTGCTAAACATCCTACAGTGCTCAGGAGAGTCTCCCTTAATAAAGAATTATTGGGTCTAAAATGTCAACAGAACCAAGAGTGAGAATCTCTGGCTGTATATGTCAAGCCAGCTGAAAGAGCAGCTATCTAGAAAGTTTCCTTTAGCCCAGTAGCTAATAATAATAATAATAATAATAATAATAATAATAACACTGACATCTATCGAGTGCTTACTATGTGGCAGACATTATGGCATGCATGTCATTGTTAGCTCTATTTTAAGATGGAGAAGCATGTTTAATGAGGTTAAGAAACCCATGCAAGTGTTAGGAATGTAGCTCAGTGGTAGAGCACTTGTCTAACTTGTGTGAGGCCTTGGGTTTGATCCCCATTGCTACCAAAGAAACAATTAAAATCCTGCCCAAGATCTCACTGCCGAAAAGTGGCCGTGCAGGGATTCCTGCTGAACCCAAGAAGCCTGACTCCTCACTCTTCGCCACCACATGCAGCATCTGAGCTTGGATGCCAGGCCTCCCTTCAGTTGTTCCTTAGCTCTCAGAAATTGCTTTAGTGCCCTTCTGTAGGTTACAGGCTTCTGTTGGGAGCCTAAGGGAAAAGATGAGTTGATATTACATTGCATAATGCAACCTAAATTTGGGAAAAGAGCATTTTACATTTTAAAACATCAATATCTAGTTTATATGATTAATTAGTGGTTCTCCCACATGATTGTACAGCTGGCATATTAGTCCAACCCAATTAAACAGAATTGGCCAAAACTGTTGGTCATATCTAATGCAGCTATCACCGTGTTGACACAGATGAAGCCACGGTACCGTAAATAGCAGAGCAAGCTAACGGGCACTAATGCACTCTGCTTTCATTATTTTGTACGTTATTATTTTGACTTTACCTTTCATTATTTTACACTTCTGCTTTACTAGGAGCTCCTGGGTTGCTAAAAGATTTTAGGATCAGGCTGTACTTCACAGCAACTTTTGGTAATTCTGAAGGCAAAGCAGCAGTCCCCTGTCACCATACTTTTACCTGCATTCTGAGGCCTGAACACTCCCAGGCCGTAATTTGATCCAGTTCCTTCACCCCATAATCTAACTGATGGAAGGTAATCGAACACCATGTCTGTCCATGTGATAGGGCAGAATTCTTCAGTCTTCTCACCTGAGTCTAACAGGCTTGTGCCACCCAGAAGAATGAAAAGGTAACTCAGAATATGTGGGACCCTTATAGCTCAGGAGGATATCCTTACGAAGAGGAGGAAGTATGGGCCCCACAAATCACAGGTCAGTGTGAGTGTTGTTTTGGTCCCATTATATACCTGAAATGTGTACCTGTTTGACTGACTGTGAGTGAAGACACCTTTAATAGCAGGCCAATAACAACTGTGGGTTAAATATCAAGGATGTTGACTTTCTTTCTGTTTTGATTATCATCTAGAGGGGAGATGGACAGGTGAAGATATATGGAGGGTTAGCATCCTTGTTATTAAGACTAGTATATTGTCTTTTTGTCTCATAATTCAGTACATCGCACAGCCACTGTTTCATTCATGACTTCTCTGAATTCCTGGAGTGGTAGAAGGCTGCCTGAGTGGGGGGTGTGTGTGTGTGTCTTGTCCTTTATAGGTCACAGAGAAGCTGGGCATAATGGTGCATGCCTGTAATCTCAGCACTTGGAGAGGCTGAAAAAGTAGGATCATGAGTTCAAGCCCAGTCTGGACAATTTAGTGAGACCTTGTCTCAAAAAAAGAAATTTTGGGGGCATAGCTCAGTGAGAAGTCTCTGAATTCAATCTCCAGTGACTCCTCCACACCCCCCAAAAAAGTTACAGAGGTTAAATATATCAAAAATTCAAGGCTGGTTAGTTTAGGTCAGTAGTGTAGCTGCATATTTTAGAATCTTCAGAAAGGCTTGTGGAGAATCTGTTGTTACTCAACCTGCTTCCAGAAATATCCTTCCATACTGCCTGCAGGCTCTTCTTGATACTAGAAGTACTTCTAGTCCAAATGCATGAAAATGTGGTGATAATAACAACCATTACTTATGTGTGGTGAGCCAGGCACAGAGGTGGTTTCCTTAAATACATTCTTTCTTTGTCTGCATAACAACTCTTTCATTTGTCCCCATTTTACGGAACAGACAAGTGTAGTTTATATTCAGTGATGCAGGTTGGTCACACAGTGATAAGAAAGCAGCTACCTGGGTCTGAATACAGGTGGCTGATATAAGGTACCGGCGCTTCCCACTGTCCTAATAGGAATTGTCCTTGGGCTCAGGATTTAGCTGAAAAATGTGTAGACCATAGAAGCAACAGGATATTAAATGTGAGAAGAGAGTGGCTGTAAGCGTGGAACTTTCTTCCAGAAGACTGACTATTTGTTTCTAATTTTCCATGGTGAAGTCCTGATTTTGTATTTCACTGCTGTTCTAAAAGTAGCACATTGCTCTAGGAAAACAATGTCACTTTCCAGATGGATAATACAATATTTTGTGAGCTCTATTTTTAATGGCACACACTTGAAGACATTTTCCTAGTGTGATAAATCTCAGGCTTACTTCTGTCCTGGCCTTTTCCCATTAAGAGGCAAATAGGAGCCAGACATGGTGGCGGAGACCTGTAATCTGGGAGGCTGAGGCAGGAGGATTGCAGGTTTAAACCCAATCTGGCAACTTGGGGAATTAGTGAGACTCTGTTTCAAAATAAAAAATAGAAAGGGCTGGGGATGTAGCTAGTATAGTAATTATTTAATTAGTTATACTTTACCTAATTAATTAGAATTATTTAATTTAGAGTTGCTAAATATGTTGAGTTATAATTCCTATCCAAAACTCTGTGTTCCTTTAGAAGGGCATCTCACAGTATTTGAGCTTTGCAGTCTTCACACTGCATAAGCCTATAGGGAAAATAAGAAATATGGCCTGCTTTTTTCCTTTAAAAGCTGGCTCCAGGCCAGTGAGATGGCTCAGCAGCGTAAGCACCTGTCCGGCAAGCGCGAGGGCCCGAGTTCGACTCCTGGAACCCACATACGTAAAAAGGGCCGGTGATATCGCTCAGCGGCATGGGCGCCCGCTGGCGCGCGAGGTCCTGAGGTCGACCCTCAGTACCCACAAAAAAAAAAAAAAAGGCTGGCTCCATTGTGGCATTTTCTGACATGCATATATCATACTTTGATATGGTGTCTGCTTTTGGTCAGCTATTCTACCTGCAGATATTTTACCTCCAAAGAAGGTTGTAGACTCAGTGACTAGATTACTCAACATTTGTCCTGCATCATAGTGCCTGACATTCACTGAGCATTCAACTCAGTGCCAAGGCTGAGCACATATCACATGATGTCATTTTTTTTGTGTGTGTGGGTACTGGGGTTGAACTCAGGACCTTGCATGCCTACCAGCAGGCGCCTGTGCTGCTGAGCGATATCACTGGCCCTTTTCTCGTATGTGGGTACCAGGAGTCGAACTCAGGACCTCACGCTTGCCAGGCAGGCGCTTATGCCACTGAGCTATCTCACCGGTCCTCACATGATGTCATTTTATCCTTCTAACCCAACATGTACAAATAGTAATATCTCCATTTTACAGATGATAACACCAGGGTTTAGAGAGGTTTGGAAACTTGCTCAAATTACACAGTTAGTGACAGAGCCTAGACTCAAACATAAGTCTGACTCCAAAGTCAGTATTTTCAACTTGCCTTAAAGGTGTTGGAGCTTCGGACTAATAGGGTAAAATGTACGAACACACTTTTTTCCTCTGCGAAAAATCTGAGTGCTCTGTTTTTCAACCTTAACCAACTAATAGCTTTACAAGACACTGTTCGCCTTATTTGCTGCAGACGGAGTCTCCAGAAACCAGGAGACTGTTTGCGTTGCAACACCCCTCATGCCTCAGCTTGGTGTTATAAACGTTCCATTAAATTTCTAGGGGATTTCTGTTTTGCTTTTTGTTTTTTTGAAACAAGTTCTCATTATGTAGTCCGGGCTGCCCTTGAAGTTGCTGTGTAGCATGGGCTGGCCTTGAAATCACCATCCTCCTGCTTCAGCCTCCAGAGTGGGATATTTCAAGTTTTAAATCCCAGAACTTCCTTCCTTGTGTCCTTTGCTCCAGTCATGCCAGGTTACTCACCATTGCTCAGACATGTCTTACTTTCTTATGTAATAAATTCATTAAGGATTTCACATATGCAAAGCACTGTAAATTTGGGGAAACTTACATCTCATCCATGGCGTGGTCACAAGACCTTTGGCAGTCATGGACTGAGATGCCCTTATTATGGGATGATGAAGACTCCCAAAGAGAAGGACGGATAAAATTATGGAGAACACAGGAGAGGAAGTGACTAAGTGTGACAAAAGTAGCGTGTGAGCTCTTTGGCTAGGAGAGTTTGGGCATTAGAGATGGTGGAAAGGGCATTCTGGACATTCTAGACTTCCCAAAGCTGTAGTGCCAAGGAAGGCATTGAGCTGGTAAGTTCGTGCTGCGTCCAGTGAAGAGAGCACTGCTGGGTGGAGGAAGGGCACCTGTACAAAGCTGAACAGGACCAAAGACAGCCTTGCAGGGCGATGGGGGATCCACAGCGAAGACCCTCATATTCCGGGTGAGGAAGGTGGATTTTGTTTCATAGGGCAAGATATCATTAAAACTCCGAGTTTACCAAAGCCTATGAGCTTCTCTAGGATCTGTCCTACCCACTCTGTTACTTCTCTGCTCCTCCCGTTCTCCCCTTCTGCGACTCTGCTCCACCCACCCTGATCTTCTCTGAGTGCTCCGAGTGCTCACATCTCATGGGTTGGCGCTTGACATTTCCATTACTCAGAAAAAACTTTCTCCAAATATCTGCATAGCTCTCACTCTTTTGTCTCCTTCAGTTCCTTGATGCAATAACACTTTATTAGAGTTATTTCTTTGACTACCCCATGTCAAGTAGCATCCCCTTGCCCTGTATCTTGGAAGCCAACTTTGCTCTTTTCATGTCCTATCACAATTGTTTATTTACTTACTCTTCTTCCCTCCCCCTAACCTCTCCCTGGTAACCTGGAGCGATTACCTCACACGATCAAGGCATGTTTTGATCCTGTTCACTTCCATTTCTTAATTTAGGCTTTCCTTCTGCCCTCAGACTCTGTCTCCGTTGTCTACCTCCTTCCTTCACCAGTGTTCAATAACAGCCTCAAACAAAACAAAGAACAAATGTAAAGCTCAAATGTAAGCTGTTTATGGGAAGGACTCCGTGTGTGTGTGTGTGTGTTTTACTTACTGCTATATTCCCAGAATCATGAACAATGCTTGATACAAAGACGCTTAACAAATATTGGTGCAAATAATGGATTAGTTAAACTTTGAAATCCTAGCCTCTGTGGCCCCTTAGAATGATCTTCTTTTATCTTATAAGATATACTATTTTCCTTCCTTCCTTCTTCCTCTCTCCCTCTCTCCCTTCCTTCCTTTTTTTTTTTTTTTTTTTTTTTTTTGAGATGGGTGTCTTGTAGTATTTCACAGGCTGGCCTCCAACTTGCTGTCCTCCTGCCTCAGTCTCCATAGTGCACACCCCCATGCATGGCTTATTTTAAAGGTTTTGTGCAAAAGAATCACTTGGAATTGTTGTTTAAAAATCTGGATTACTGACACTGATCCTCAGATAAAATTGAGCAGATAATTTTCAGGTAACATGTTTAAAACAGTGAAGTCCTTGTCCATTAGGACTCTTGCGTAGCTAGTAGAGACAATAAAATTCAAATGGGCTCAAAGGAAAACGACAATTTCATGGCTCACAAAATTAAAAATTAGCTCTTCCATCATGTAGTGGTTCATACAGTGATGTCACCAAGTCCTGTTTCTATCCCTCTCTCTGCTCAGACTTTCACAGCTGGCTTTATCTTTGGATTCTGCTTTATAGCAAAACGGTAGCAAGATTTCTAGATGTTGCCTTTTCTCCCCATACCATCCACTTAAGAGTGATTCCTCTAGTAGAGTTTGGGATTCATGCTGTCTCTTCAGCCCAAATTGTATTTCCTCTTGATCCCCAACGTGATCACTGTGACCGCTGCTGGGAACAGGGCACGCTGGCTTACCAAGCCTGCCGGCGCCCACCTCCAGAGCTGAGGTGGGTCAGTGAGGTCAGTGGTGCCACAGCAACTAAGTGTTTGGAGCCTGGTTGAGGGATGAGTGTTTAAAGGGAAAGTTTGGGTGCTGTTGGAGGAAGAAGACAGTAGATGCTAGGGAGGTGGCCAACACAATACCCACCTTCTTTACTCTTGCCTGTTGCTGAACCACTCTGTTCCCAACACTGATGAACCGCTGCTGCATGCACCTGTTTTAATCTCAGCTGGGCAATATTTTCTTATTCCTCCATTCCTTTCTGTTCGTATTTCAGGGCCTGGAGGTATAGCTCATCACTCTCCACAAAACTCCTCACACTTTTCTCAGTATGGGTCATTGCAACACTGATCTATAAGGAAAGTAGAAGTAATTACACAACCATACCATTTCCACCACTTGCTCACCCTATTCACAAACTTGTCTACACTTCTGCTTATTCTTACCTCTTTTCAGATATGTTTAAAGCAGTCCAGTCTATATAATCTTAGATTTGGGGTTGACAAACTGTAGCCCTTGGGCATGCCACATGTTTTTTTTTTTCTTTCTTTTTTTTTTTGTGGGTACTGGGGGTCGAACTCAGGACCTCGTGCATCAGCAGGCGCCCGTGCCGCTGAGCGATATCACCGGCCCTTTTTTCGTATGTGGGTACCGGGAGTCGAACTCAGGGCCTCGCGCTTGCCAGGCAGGCGCTTATGCTGTTGAGCCATCTCACCGGCCCCCGATGCCACATGTTTTTGCAAATAAAATTTAACTAGAAGACAGCTCTACCCATTTGTTTGAGTATCGACTCTGCCTCCTTTTGCAACACAGTGGCCAAGCTGAGTAGTTGGAGTAGAGATTGTGTGTGTAACCTGCAAGCCTGGAAGTATTTACTATATGTCCTTTGAAGTTAAAATTTGCTGATCCCTGTCTTAGAACCTGGAGCGATTACCTCACACGATCAAGGCATGTTTTGATCTTGTTCACTTCCATTTCTTAATTTAGGCTTTCCTTCTGCCCTCAGACTCTGTCTCCGTTGTCTACCTCTTTCCTTCACCAGTGTTCAATAACAGCCTCAAACAAAACAAAGAACAAAACAGAACAAAACAGAACATACCCTACTTTCCAACACTCTCTGTGTGATCTTAGCCAACAAGCTGAGAAGCAATGGTCTTTCAACATTCTCATACCTTCACTTACATCTCATCTTCCCTTCTCATCCAAGCTTTTAAAAGCACTGACTTTCACAATCAGTTGCATATTCCTTGTCTTCCAGTCACTTCTCAAACAACTTCAGTCTCACTGCTGTCCTCACCATTTGCTGTTAATTAGTTGATGAAATCCATTTAATTAATTAAGCAGTTTTGTTAATTAATGAAAATATTTTGGGGTAAACTACTATATGCCTTGTTCTGTACTAGGCTCTGAAGACACAGCAGTGACGAAAGTCAACAGAAATTCTTGCTGAATAGAATTTATAATCTAGTAGGGGAGACAGAAAATGAACAAAATAAATAAGGAAAGAAGCCAGGCGTAGTGGCACATGCCTGTAATCCCAGCCCTTGGGAAGCTGAGGCAGGAGGATCACCACAAATTCAGTGCCAGCCTGAGCTACACAGTGAGTTCAGCCTGGGCCACATAGTAAGACCCTGTCTCAAAACAAAACAAAACAAAACAAAACAAATCAGGCCCTCCAAATTCAAAGACTTAGTCCAAAAATGGGCATCTGAGATTAACAGACATTTCTCAGAGGAAGTACAAACAGCAAAAAATATGAAAAAATGTTCAACATCAATGGTCATTTGAGAAATACAAATTAAAACAATGCTCACTCCAGAAAGAATGGCTATTATCAAGAAATTAACCAATAACAAATTGTGGCAGCACTGTGGGGAAAAAGGAATTTTTCTCCACTGTTGGTGGGAGTGTAGACTGGTGCAACCACTGTGGAAATCAGTGTGGAGATTCCTCAAAAAGCTAGGATTAGCGGTCCCATTTGACCCAGGTATTCCCCTTCTGGGTATCTTCCCAGAAGAATTAAAAGCATTATACCACAGCGATATATGCACACCCATGTTTATAGCAGCACAGTTTGTAATAGCTAAATCTTGGAAGCAACCCAAATGCCCATCAATCAATGAATGGATAAAAAAGATGTGGGTTTTTTAAATATATATATATATAATGGAGTATTACTCAGCCACAAAGAAAGATAAAGTTGAGACATTTATAGCTAAATTGGATGGACCTTGAGACCATAACCATAAGTGAAATAAATTGGACACACATGTGTAAATATCGAATTATCTCTGGTGTGAGAAACTGAAGATGTAAATAAGAACATAAATGTACAATAGATACTGTGAAATAGGAAGAAACTGTTCAAAAGGAAATGGAAAATAGGGAGGTGGAAGGGAAAGGAAGGAAGGGAAAGAAAAAAATGAGAAAAGAAGGATAAAATGAAAACTGAGCTTTGTGAACAGGGAGAGGAAGAGGGTTTGAAAAGAGGGGATGGGAATGGGAAAACAAAACAGGAAACAAGATATATCATGTACAGATACAAATTCCCTATAATGAATGTGGTCATTATGTATACCTAAATTGTATACCAATAACTAATGTATACCAATAAACTTAAATTAAAACACAAACAAATAAAACAAAACAAAAGTTATCCAAATAAGTAAAGTGCCAGGCATGATGGCACACACCTGTAATCCCAGCAGTCTGAGGCAACGGTACCAGAGGTTTGCACCCAGCCTGGACAGTTTAACCACTTAGCAAGAACCTGTCCCCCCGTCAAAAAAAAAAAAAAAAAAAAAAAAAAAAAGTAAGAGACGTAGCAAAGGTCCTGTGTTCAAACCCCAGTACCACAAAAAAGTAAACTATTCAATATTTTAGAAAGTGATAGATGGTATGAAGAAAAATCCATGGAGGGGGAGATAAGGCGTGCTGGTGTGTACGTGGGGTCCAATTTTAGAATGGTGGTCAAAGAAGGAATCACTGAGAAGAAGATGTTTGAGAAAGGACCCACAGGAAGCGAGCCCTGGCTGGGCAGCATCAGGATAAGGACCAGAGGGAGGGAGTGTTTGGGATGTTTCAGGACCGGCAAAGACCAATATGGCTGGAGTGAGTAACAATAGGGGCAGAGTGAAAGGCGATGGGTTCAGAGTGTGATAAGGGATGGGTAAGGAGCTGTTGTTCAGAGCCTTACATGCCACTTTAAACATTTTGGCTTTTACTCTGAATGATTTGGGACTCTACTATTACAGGGCTTTGAGCCAAGAAATGATGTGATCTGACAGCGTTCTAAAGGGATCCTGCTGGCTGCTCTGAGGGAAGCCAGTTAGAAGACTGTTGTGTTTATTCAGAGATGATGATGGCTTGGATATAGTGGTGCTTACTGGAGAATTGTTCCAGTTCTGGATATATTTTGAAGGTAGAATATTGTTGTAGTCAGGGTTTACAAGGGAAACAATTTAATACAGGACACATCATTTATAGGATTATTTTATAATATTCACCCAAATGGTCAAATGCAAAAGAGTATGGGAGATCCATCCACACACTAGAGACCCAAAGAATCCAGCTGAGGGCCTGGATCCCATGACAATGTCCTCCACAAGTCCAGCTGGAGGCCTAGAGCCCACAACAATGTCCAGTGCAAGTCTGCATCAAGGATCTGCACTGGGAAGGCCCAAAGGTCAGTGGTGGAAGATAGAGAGTCTGTGCCAATGGGATGAAGGATCTGTGCCAGCAGTCTGAGTGGTCTGCACTGGAGCCAGGAAGCAACGCTCAAAATAAGGACCAGAGCTCCCCCGAAAAGAACTGCAGCCATCCTCAGCAACAGCAAGGTCTTGAGCTCCTCTGACGATGTGAACAGCTGAGTTCCTATCAGGAAAGTCAGCGCAACAAGCTTCTCCAAGAGATTCAACAGTGCACCATCTTCCCCTCTGGAGCCAGGAAGTGATGCTCAAAGTAAGGACCAGAGCTCCCCAAAGTGAACCGCAGCCATTCTCAGTGACAATGAGGTCACGAGCTCCTCCAATGATAAGAACAGCCAAGTTCATGTCAGGAAAGCCAGCATGACAAGCTCCTCCAGGGGAACCAACAGCACCCTCTCTTCCTCTCCAGTTCTCTTTTTATGTCGTTGGAAACAATCCTCGGGTGGGCCTTCCACACCCAGCACCATGCTGATTCAGTTCAGCTGGGTGTTACAAGTTGACCACCAGTTGTCAACCCACCACAAATATGTTACAGAATATGCTGCGGATTAGATGTGGCATGTGTTATAAAGAGGGGAGTCAAGAATAAATCCAAGGTTTGGGGCTTAAACCACTGGATAGATGGAATTATCATCAACTTAGATGAGGAAGATTGTACAAGCAAGTCTTGGAATAAAGATCAGGAATTTATTTGGGGACACACTAAATTTGAGATGCCCTTTAGACATTTAAGTGAAAATGTCTAGTGTCTAGTTGGATATCAGTGGGAAATCAGTGGGAAAGGTCAGGGTTGGAGATAAACATTTTCGAGTCAGCACATAGATCACAGTTAAAAGCCACAAGATTTAATGAGATCAGGAAGGGAGTGGCTGAGATAAGAAGTGTACAGCTCTGAACTCTGAGGCACTCCAATTTTAAAAAGTTGAGAAAGTGAGAAGGAACAGAGGCTAAAGCAAGAGTCAACAAGACAGCAGGAAAACCACCAGGTATGTAGTCATGGAAAGTGAGGAAATGGACCAGAAGAGGAAGAAACAAGTGTGGCACTAAATGTTACAAACAGGTGAAGTACAATGAAGACCAAAACTTCACTGTTGAATTTACATATATGGGTCACTGGTGACCTTGACAAGAACCATTTTAGTGGCATGTGCATATAGAAGCCTGACTGGCATGTGTTCAAGAAAGAATGAGCTGAGAAGAACAGGTGACAAGGAAGATAGAAACTTCTTAGGAGTTCTGCCATGAAAGGCAGCAGAGAAACAACATCCTAATTAACAAACTTAAAGATACCTGTCATCTCTGGTTTTATTTCTCTTTTCTTTGACACTGGGCACCATTCTTTCTTCTGGTTTCTCAGACTTCCATCTGACAGTGTGTACATCTGTATGCCTGAGGAATTTATTTGAGTCTTTCATGCACCAAAGGGCGGTGCCAGGAAATTAATATCCCTGGGAGCATCTCTCAACCGATGACTGGTGGGAGTTGGCAGGTAAATATTCCAATACCTTTGCCATTTAGTTGGGTATGGATGAGGGTGCTTCTGAAGCTCGTGGTTTTATACCATCACCCAGTGTATCCATGAGAAATAACCTGCATCGCCCATTGTGGTAGCCAGGCCGGAAGCTGCACCCTCTACTGATTGTCTTCCCTTCCTCGCCCCATCTCCCCACCCCCTGGATAGTATTCCCCGTACCTTGCAGGTAAATTACTTGCACTTGAATTTTTGCTTCACAGTCTGTTTCTTAGGGAACCTAAATTAAGACACTGTATATTCAGATATAATCTAAAATTTAATAATCTCACATGGCCCTGTTAATAAAAGGTAATGTTTTATAGTTCACACAATTCACAATTAAAAGCCCCTTCTTAACAAATAATTTTAGGCAAATACTCTCAAGGCATTAGAAAATGGGAAGATCGAGACAACCTCCTTTTTGTAAATAATCCCTAGGCTTTTCTTTCTATCTATGAAAATAAGAAATATATATTTGACCTTTGCCCTGGGTTCCTGACACAGGACTTCTAAACTCCTGGAATTTCCAGAGTGACAGGGATCATAGGAGCACCTTTTATTATTCATAAGCCCCCTTAAATCATACCCAAATTTATGCTACTAAGGTGACTCCGTGGGTCTGTAGATAGGCTCAGGATGGTGGCTGGTTGCCAGAGGAACCAACCATGTGGAACTTTCAGCCCCACCTCTGGACTTCTAGGGAAAGGGGAAGGATTAGAGATTGAGTTCGGTTACCTATTTCCACTAATTTATCAACCATGCCCTCCTAATGGAACCTCCATAAAAACCCCTATGCAACGGTGTTTAGAGAGATTCCAACTGTAAACACATGGAGTTGCTGGGAAGGGGATGTGCCCAGAGAAGGTGAGGAAACTCTGCACTCTTTCCTCTACATCTTCCCTATGCTTCTCTTCCATTTGGCTCTCTCTGATATGTGTCCTTCATACTACACTGGTAGTGCAAGGAAAATGTTTTCCTGAGTCCTCTAAACCATTCTAGCAAATTACTGGACACGAGGAAGAGGTTGTCAGAACCTTTGTCTTATAGCTGTTTGGTCAGAAGTACAAGCGGCAACCTGGGACTTCCCACTGGCATCTGAAGTGGGAGAGTTTTTTGGGATTGAGACCTTAATGTGTGGGGTCCAGTGATAACCCCAGGAAAATTGTGGCAGAATGGAGTTGAATTGCCTGATACCGAGTCGATGTTGGCAGAGAATTGGAGTATTGTTTGGTGTGGGAATCCCCTACCCACTTTGGTTGGAAGTGTGAGTAGAAATGTACCATAACTCAAATTCTTTAAAACATATCTTTGTTTCCTGGATTTGGAAGGCATTACCACACTGTGTGCATGGCTGGGTATGGGGCTGAGAGCAAAAGTTTGATTTCATGCCAAGTATATTAATTTTGCATCACTGATGTCTAATCATGTAAAGTCCAGGAAATTATTAATGAGGCAGTAATGCTCTGGGCTCTTAAGTGATTTTGCTCTTAGAACATTTTATGAGTATTAATTATTCATCCTAGAATCATTGAGGTAGATAGATTACTTTATGGGTGGAGTAATTATTTAACTCCTTATGAAAGACTGTGATTTTTCCCAGTGCAGCACACACGATTAAAATATGAGACTTCTTTATAAGTGTGCAAAGCATACTGAACATCTCCTAGTTAATGTAGCTAGATACATACTTCCTTTCTCTCTATTCCTATAGAACTAAATACATTACACTTCTAAAATTCTGTGAGAACCTTTCCATTATAACTGTGGAAATCTTGTACCAGCAGTTGAGCCTTGACTATACTATCATCATTCTGTCTCAGTACCTCAGTTTTGGTGTCTTTTGAGAAAAGAAGAAAGCTTGTCTGGAGCATCTTCTCATTTTCTTCAAGAGTACCTCTTCTTAGTCTGGGCCAGTGGCCCATGCCTCTAATCCCCACACTCTGGGAGGCTGAGACAGAAGGATCACAAGTTCAAGCCCAGCCTGGGTAACTTAGTAAGACCCTGTCTCAAAATAAAAAAAATAAAATTAAAAACATCTGGGGATGTAACTCAGTGCAAAGTCCCTGGGTTAAATAATCCCTAGTACTTCCAAAAAAAGTACTTTCTTTACTCACATCTTAAATGTCACTCAAATTGATATGGATAGTTCTCGTTTTGTTCATTTCTTCTTCCATGTACTCTTCCTTGGGGAAAGCTTATATGTATATAATGTTCACTATGTGCTGGGAAGCCCTTTACAGACAAAATGGTTTCATTTTTGTGTTACCTTTCATTACTGTGACAAAATACCTGAGCAAATCAACTTAAAGGGAGAAAAGGTTTATTTTTGGCTCACACTTTCAGAGGTTTCAGTCCATCGTCAGCTGGCTCCCTTGCTTGACAGCTGGAAGTCTGTGATGAAGGGTCCTGCTCACTCACTCTGGTGGGGGGAGGGAGGGGGGAGAGAGAGAGGGAGAGAGAGAGAGAGAGAGAGAGAGAGAAAGAACCTATCTGGGCCACCAGCCTACTAGATGGTGCCACCCACATTCATGGTGGGCCTTCCCATCAGTTTGCTGTCCCACATGCCACCTGCCTCTGGAACCACTCCCACAGACACATCCATAAGTGTGCTAATTTAACAGATGATTGACAACCAAGATGAACATCGCAATCTCCGTGATGTAATGAGGTAGGTCTTCTTACTATTCCCATTTTATAGCCTAGGAAACTGAGGCACAGAGAAGTTAGAATTTGTCCAAGTTCCCACCACTAATAAGTGGTGCAGCCAGGACTTGGACTCTGACTGCCTGTCTCCAGAAGCCATGCTGTTTATCACCCCACTGTTTTCTGCAGTGTAGACGACTGTGCCTAATCTTTGGAGAATCTCAAATCTCAGTCAAGCCCATTTGTCTCTTGTGAGCAGCGATCTATCCATGCAAGTGTGTACTTATACATTTTCATCTCATCGTCCAGGAAGTACTTCCAATTGTACACAACACAAATGGAGCTGCTTAGCCTCCTTCTCCCCAAGAACATCCTGTACCTCTCTTTTAGAAAATGGAATCAGAATCCAGCCAATGAAAGAGTCATAATTCTGGAGTTAACCTTGGCTCCCTTTTTTCCTCTCAACTTTTATTTTCATGCTTATTGCTTCTTTCCTGAATTACTGATTAGCAGGAGTTGCAGTCTGTGCATAAGCCATGTTCACCATCGTGATTTATACATGCTTGTGCATATCTGATGAACTCATAGGGAAAGTCCTCTAAAGGCCTATTCTCAAAAGCAAGAGAGAAGTCTATGGAGGGGGATGGAAAAAAGGAGGATTCAATTTAAGGGAAACTGGAAAGAATAATGAGCTTGACCAAAAAACAAAGTGAGTGTCAGGCTTTTGAAGGGAAGGAACCTGCATGGTAATAGTGTGGTGTTTCTCACTTGTATCTCTGACTCATAGCATGGTGTACAATATACTATTGTTGAAAAAAAATTCTTTTTTATGTCTGGGTACTGAGCCCAGGTCTTCCCACTGAGCTACATCCCCACTTCTATTTTTTTTTTTTTTTTTGAGACAGTGTCTTACTAAGTTGCTAAGTTGCCCAGGCTGGAATCCAACTTTCAATCTTCCTGCCTCAGCCTCCTAGAGTGTTGGGATTACAGGTGTGAGTCACTGTGCCCACTCTATTGTTGAAATTTTATTCAGAATATGATATTGCAGAATATGATATTGATATAATATTGTACAATATGAACCTTTATTCTGGGTTACATATTATAATTATTTGTATATCCATTTAAATCCTTTAATCTTAACTTTTTTTGGTTTTTTTTGTGGGTACCGGGGGCTGACCTCAGGACCTCGCACGCCAACAGGCGCCCGTGCCGCTGAACGATATCACTGGCCCTTTTTTTGTATGTGGGTTCCGGGAGTTGAACTCGGGCCTCGCACTTGCCAGGCAGGCACTTACGCCGCTGAGCCATCTCACCGGCCCTGTTTTTCTCATATTTAAATCCACAATTAATTACAAATAAAATGGGTATAAAGGTATTTAGTATTATGTTTATTAAATTTTAGAATAGAACCAGAGATAAGGTAATGTACCAAGGTTTTCTAAAACAAAAGCATTGTTCTTTATAAATTTCAAAAAACACACTGGGGCCGGTGAGATGGCTCAGCTGTGTAAGCGCCTGCCTGGCAAGCGCGAGGGCCTGAGTTCGACTCCCGGAACCCACATACGAAAAAAGGGCCGGTGATATCGCTCAGCGGCACCGGTGCCTGCTGGCGCGCGAGGTCCTGAGGTCAACCCCTGGTACCCACAAAACAAAAAACAAAAAACAAGAAAACCCCACATAAAACAATAAATATTAAAATAGTACATAAAAATCAAGTAATCAATAGTCCAATCATTCTAAAACTATCTTTTCAGTGTATTCTCTTTCAAGAAATCTTTTAAAATGTTTTTGTTTCTTAGATAATAGTATTTTAAATATATATAGAAAACTTATGATGCCCTTTTAGAAAAACTTAGAATTTGACACAGAAGGTATTATATGAGGCTTGGGGTGCAGCGCAGTGGAAGAGTGCTTGATGAGGTGCATGAGGCCCTAGGTTCATCATTCCCCAGCACCACAAAGATAAACAAAAACAAAAACGCCAAAAGGAAAACAAAGAAGGCATTATAGTATAATGGTTAAGGGGATGCACTGTGGGGAGGCGGTCTTCAGATTCCGGTCCCTGTCTTCTTTGAATATGCATTTACATACTTATAAATGTAATTATGTAGGTTTACATAACTTTTCTAGCCATCACTTTGGCTTTTGCACGATAGTCAATTTATTAGATGACTTCTAACATTATACATGTAACCCTTTTGTTATTTTCTAATTTATTGTATTGAAAATGGATATAGCCCATTGTTTCAATTTCCATTGCTTTTCTTTCTGAGGTTATTTTACCACATTTTCCAGCTGAATTTACTCTTTCGTAAATTGTGGTTTGCATCCTTTATTTAACATGTGTAATTTCTTATAGATTTGTAAACATTTTAAAATAAAAATCTCATTGTCTTATTTCTCGAAAATATTTTCTTTTATCTGCTATTTACCCTTTTGTTTTAGTTGAGTTTTTTTTTTCTTTTTTCTTTTTTTTCTTTATGTGGGTACCGGGAACTGAACTCAGGACCTCGTGCTTGCCAGGCAGGTGCTTTTGCCGCTGAGCTATATCACTGGCCCTTTAGTTGAGTTTTTACACAGTCAAACCTGTTCTTTCCTTTACAGTTTCTTCTATTAAAATCCCTCTTATTGAAGTGACTGGTAAATAATTAATATTATTTTCTACCATTTAGTTTTCAAAATATTTAATTCTGATTCATATGCAATTTATTTTAGCATGAATAAGACATTTAATTATTTCCCTCATGTTTCTAAGCAGTTATACTAATGGTATTTATTGAACAATCCTCTGTTGTGCTTCAAAATTGCTTTCCATATTTTAAATTTTCTCTAAGGTAATTTTAAACCAGTAATAATGTCCACAAAATCCTGTGATCCATTTTCATTATTATATTATCTCAAAGATCCTGAATACTCTCTTAGTCTCTGCTCAGTGCAAACTCTGATTATATAACATACAACTTTTCATTTAAGAAAAGCACCCATGACCCAAAGGCTGAAATACAGGCTTTTAATTTGCTCTCAGCAACTAACTCCTTGTATAAGTCCATCCATAGCTGGCAGTTCATGCTTAGTAACAAGAGGTAAGGGCCTTTCTGAAATTTTTGCTTGGAACCCAGAGCTTGTCTTCGTTACTTTTCCCATTGCTGAGACAAAATGCCTGATACCCAAAGTGAAAGGAGGAAAGGTTTTATTTCAGCTCACAGTTTGCAGTGGTTTCAGTCCATAGTCAGCTGGCTCCAAGGCAGGGTGGTATGGCAGAGGGGCATCACAGGAGAAAAAGTCCATGGCAGGGCAGGCAGAATGCAGGAAGCAGCCAGCCTGCCTTTCCCTTTTACTCCACCCAGGCTACCAGCCTTTTGCGTGGTGCCACCCAGAACTATACTAATTCTAATCAGTGGACCAATTTAGTACGACATACCCTTAATCCCAGTATCACCCGCTAGATCCAAACAGCTCCAAAACTCCCCACCTATGAGCACATGAGACTTTGGGGGACATCTAGATACGAGCCATAACAGGGCCCACAAGACTTTCTTCTCTCCAGAGTTCTTACATCACCCACACTCACAGAAAAAGGTATGCGAGTCAGGCATCATGGTGCACACCTGTAATCCCAGCACTGAGAAGCTGAAGCAGGAGGATTGAAAGTTGGATCTCAGCCTGGGCAACTTAAAGACTTAGTGAGAGCTTGTCTCAAAATGCAAAAATATAAAAACAGCTGGAGAGGTAGCTCAGTGTGGTGGCCCTGGGTTCAATCCACAGTAACATTCCCCCCACCCCAACCTAGACAAAGGTGTGCTGAACACCACCTCACTACCTCATAGCCATACGCTTGGACCTTATACTATCAATCCTTAGGCATTCCTATCCATGCCCTTCCCCAAGATTCCTACTTTTTACTTAAAGTCTTCTCACCATTTTCTCTGCATTTCACCAGAGACTATCTCTCTAGATGTATGATTTCCCCTTCTTAGAAACTTCCTGTGACTCCCATTGCTTGAAGGACAATGGGCCAAATTCTTCTGAGTGTCGATAAGGCCACTCAGAACCCGGCTCTTTCTCTGTTTGCAGCTTCAACTCCACTTTCCTTGCTCACTCACAGGAAGATATGTTCTGACTGAGCTTTCCAGTTTGGGTTCACACGGCCCCATCATTCAGATTTGGGGAAGTCTGAGGCAAGGCAGAAGGGGCAGGTGGACCCCACAATGACTTTATCCCATAGATCAGCAGTAGGCAGTGGACAAGTGGACAATTTCCCAGGATGTGAAGCGAAGAGTTTACTCAAATAAGCCGTCTCCCTGAGACCCCTCCCCACCTTTAAAGAATGTAACTGGAGGAAGTCCAACTGGACCAAAGTCTTATCTACAGATCAAAACACAAGTGAAAGTTTTGCAACTCTTGGCTATGCAGAAATCTAGGGGAAGGAATGATGTTTAAAAGGATTCAGGATACATTAGGAAGGTAGAACAGGCAAGCCCCGTGGAGTGATTACCTTGGTGGGGAAAATAAAGATTTTTTGTGTGTGATTCCAGAGATTGAATCCAGGGCCTTTGCCCTGAGCTATGTCCCAGGCCTGTTTTTATTTTTTTATTTTAAGACAGGATCTCACTAAATTGCTAAGTTGCCCAGGGTGGAATCCAAACTTGGGATACTCCTGCCTCAGCCTCCCAGTGCTGAGGTTACAGCCACTATATCTGGCTAAAGATGATCTTTTACTTGGTGTTTTTTTGTCAACTATATAAATGGTGGTAGTATGTGCAGACCTGGAGCTGTCTGTAGGAAGAAGAGGTTTTTAGAGGTGGAAAAGTTCTGGTTAGGAGCAATTGAAGTGCTAGGAAATGGTTGAGTTAGCTTGGTAAATCATTGGTTTTCTTGTCAAATTGTGTTTGTGTGTGTGTGTACGTGTGTGTGTGATTGTAGTAGGCAAGTGGATTATACTTAGGTTAATGATGCTCCAGGAACTACAGTCACTTTCAGAGGGATGCTGTAAGGGGCAGTGATGAGGCAAAGGCCCCTGGGGAAACTTGACCAGGCAAACTATTCAAGGGCACCAAGAAAGACTGCGCAACTCACGGATGGTCACGTCAGATAAGAGCTGTGTCTACACACTGGTGTGCATCTTCCCTCCTCAGAGGTAACAGGCAAGGCAGGGACTGGCTGTCCCTCTAGGGACTTCAGGGCAGATGTCACGTCACATAGCATAGAATTTTTCTCTATTCCTCTTTTTTTTCTAAACCTTAAGGGCAAACAACATGTCCTCTAAGATGTCAAGTAATTGTATCAGTTGTGGTAATTCCTTACTTCTAAAAGTTCTTAAATTTTTTTTTTTAGAAATCAACTTCTTACACACCCCAAATTACTTTTGTTAGTTAATGAAAATTAATTAAATAATTCCTATATACTGTATTTTCTATATTTGTTTAGAGTCCTTTTACTAAAAATGGTCACTTTTAAGGGGGAGGAAATACACATTCTTCTATGTACTTTTATCTCCCCAATGTGCAAAATAAATTTCAGAACTCTCAGACAACTCTTCCCTTCATGTCATTAATTATGTTTTGCAAAAATTGGCCAAGTTCTCTTTTGTTTTTCTAATGGTGAGAGGTAAAAAGATTGTAACGACCTATTAACTCGGATTTAGTCTATATTCCTGTCACAATTCTGCTTCTTTGGGGATTAGTGGAGCGACTTCCAATCTATTTACAAGTTTAAGGGCTGGAGTGTAGCCCAGTGCTAGAGCACTTGCCTAGCATGCACGAGGCCCTGGGCTTGGTTTGCAGCAACACACACACACACACACACACACACACACACACACACACACACACACGATAATACTACTAGTTTAAGTACTTTTCAGAGTCTGGCAATTTTTAAATCCCCACCTGACGGGGCTGGTCCCACTTCATATAATTTATTTTTGCACCCTATTGGCCTCTGGTTGAAGTCCAAAAATTTTAACCTAACTTACCATGGCCCTTCTTCCTCTCCTTCTGCTGTCCATGCTGGAAGCAAATGAAGCAACTTCAGTTCTTTCTTTCTTTTTTTTGTTTTTGTGGGTACCGGGGATCGACCTCAAGACCTCGCATGCCAGTAGGCGTCTGTGCTGCTGAGCGACATCACCAGCTCTTTTTTTCCCTATGTGGGTATTGGGAGTTGAACTCGGGCCCTCGCGCTTAGCAGGCAGGCTTGTGTGCCACTGAGCCATCTCACTGGCCCAGCAACTTCAGTTCTTGAACTAGCTTTTGTACTGCTTCCCCGCCTATGTGCATGCTGTTCCCTCAGCTTGGGGCTGTCCCCTTGTGTCTTCTTCTTCCCACTTTCCGTGCCACTTGGCTCACTCAGCAATCAGGCTAAGTCCACCTGGCTAACTCCTATCCCACCAATCTTCGAGTCTGTACAAGGATTCCTCTACTCGCTCCTCAGTACTGCTGCATCACCAAGGCCTCCCTGTGCTCTGTACTTGTATGAGCTTGATTGCTTATCCATAGCCCTTCCCAGAATAGAAATTCCTTAAGAATAGGAATTCTCTTCTCCATTGCAATCCTAGTGTCTAGCACAGTGCCGAGCAAATAGTAGACAGCAAGTATTTGCTGAATGAATGCACCGATATAAAGAAGATGCATATCCATATTATATGGAATGAAACAGGTATGAAGAGAAATATTTTACCTAAAATATGCATATCTTAACATAAGTAGAAATTACTTTTTGTACATTACATTGTTCATGTCACTGTTATTCTATATTAACAAACACAAATTATACTTCAGATATACTTTGAAGAATGATAGACTTATCATGTGTAAAGGCTTAGTGTATGGAATATTTAAAGTGGGGTCCCCCACTCCGCTTTTTCCTGCTGTGGGAATCAAATAAAATTATTGGTGTTGTTAATAACAACAGGAAAAAAATCAAGATTCTGTTCAATAATAATATAGTATTTTTGATTGGAAAAGTGGAAACCAAAGGTCTCCTGTTTTTGAAAATACTATTTTCCCTTGGGATTTTTACATAGGAGTAAGGCACCGGAAAATATAGAGTTCCAAAAGTGCATCAAGGGTCACCATGGAAACCACAGGGAACAACATTTGTGTCCCAGGCTTCTGGAACAGAAGGAATGATAGGAAGTGAGCCAGAGCAATCCACTGAGGAAGCTGAATGGGGTTTTGGGGCCTGATCACAGCCTTGAGAAAGGTATTGTGGTCAGGGATGATCAGAAAGGAAAGGTGACATTAACGTGTACCCTGTGGAGTTATCCTCAGTTGATAAGAAGAACTACTCTGTGAGTGTATATTTCACTTATATTGTTACCTATGGGAAGGTTAAATAACACCTAGATCCAAGTAGATGTCATCATTTAAAGCTTGTAAAAATTAGATTTTGGAAATGGGTTTGTATCTCTTAATCTATGCTTTCACAATAATAACAAATATTTGTATACTCTAACATTAGAGCATTATACTCTTATTTAATTCTACTGTAACTCCTGTGAATGAGAAATTATTATCATCTCTGTTTAATAACAGAGGATATCAAATTCAAAATAAGGTATACTGCTAGTGCAAGAGTGGTCCCTGAAACCTGGGCTTCTGCTTACAAATCCAGGATCCCCCCTACCCCAGGATACAAACGGACTGATTTAGATATCCAGATGAAGGTATACAGATGATTCACCTAAATTAATCTCCCAAGTTTTAATTATTCATTTTTATTCATTCTTCAATTATTTGTTGACTATCTGTTTTGTGTGAGTTTTTCTCAATCTTTAAAGTGAGAATAACAGTAGTACAGTACTTACATCATAGTTGACTTATGGGAGAACTGAGATATAAGTTGCTGTGCTTGGTTTTTAATAAAATTTAGCCACTCAGCTGGGTGTAGTGGCACACATCTGTAATCCCAGCACTTGGGAGGCTGAGGCAGAAGGATCTCTACAAGTTCAAGGTCACTCTGGGCTACATAGTGAGTTCAAGGCCAGCCTCAACTACGTGGCTAGATCCTGTCTCAAAAAAACCCAAAACAGACAAACAGATGAACAAAAAAACCTTAGCCACTGTTACTCTTTTTCTAATAGAAATACACAGAGTACAGTAGAGACTTGTATTAAATGTACATTTGTGAGAGAACATTTGAAACTTGAGATTCCAATGTGTAGCTCACTAATGGCATGGCATGGTAATTTCTCAGCATGGCATTGGTGGGGGGTGGTCATAGTTGAGGTGGTGATGGAGGATGAGGAGTGGCGTGGGGAGATTATATATATGTATAATATATATATATATATATTATATATATAATTTTTTGTTTCGGTTGTTTCAGTGGCTCTGGGGATCAAACCTAGGGTCTTTGCACTGAGCTACATCCCAGCCTTTTTATTGTTTTATTTTGAGACAGGTCTTACTAACTCACTAAACTGCTCACGCTGAGCTTGAACTTGTGATCTTCCTGCTTCACCACCCACCCCTGGAAGAATTTTGGGATTACAGGTGTGGGCCACCATGCCTGGATTATTTTATATATTTTCTGTGAGAAAAATTCACTTCAAAATAAATGTAGATGGGTACATTCTGTAAAATTTAAAACATGCATTGAATTGTTAGGCTATTTGAAAAATTAGCATCCTGGACAATAAATTGATGACTACTGGTCATGAATCTTTCTTTTTTCTTCTTTTTTATTTTTATATTGTGTGTGGTTCTGGGAATTGAACCCAGGGCCTCATATAAGCCAGGCAAGCACTCTACCAGTGAGCTACAGCCCAGTCCATGAATCTTTCTTTTGCCTTCTAAATCTGCATCATTGCTTATTGGCTGCGTTAGGGAAGATGAGATGACTATCGAATTAACTTGCCAGAAGTGACGTTCACTGGGCAGGGGATGTAGCTCAGTGACAAGACACTTGTCCAGCACGGGTGACACCTAGGTTCCATCCCTAGCTCCTACCCGGAAAAGAATGATAGTTCACTAAACCAGTATTTCTTAAACCACAGTTTGTAGAATGCTACTACACTACCAATAAATCACAGTGGTGGAAAAACAATCAATTCTTTTTTGTAGTAGTGGGAATTGAACACAGGGCCTCATCCATATAATTCAAATTTTAATAGAAGCCAATGAGAATAGCAAAGGGGGACAATAGAATATCTTTTGTTGTTTTACTCCAAGCTTAAAGTATTCTAGTACTTTTTCTAAATGTTTTGAAAAAATAGTTATAGATGCTATGCATGTTATTATTTGACACTTTATTATCTCAAAAATGTAAGACCTATAAGCTAAACAATGTAATTTAAGATAATTCAGGAGGAAATTAAGAGAAAGCTCTTTGTATTAGAGCAAATAATGAATTCTGGTTTTTATTTCTACCACCAACCAATTACATGACTTTAGAAAATCAGTTGTTTACTACAAAACATAGTTTCTTCTTTTTTCCTTCTATTTTGCTGCATAATCTTTTTGTTTGTTGGTTTTTTTTTTTTTTTTGAGACAGGGCCTTGCTCTGTAATTCAGGCTGGCCTTGAACTCACTATGTAGTCCAGACTGGCCTCAAACTCACTGCAATCTTCCTGCCTCAGCCTCCCGAGTGCTGGGATTACAGATGTGCGCCACTAAACCCGGCCTTTTTGCTATATAATCTTTAACAAATAAAAGATCTCATAGAAACTCCTAGCACTCATCCATCACCCCGTGCACCACCTCCAGGTCTTGCCTCAGCTAAATTCCCTGGGCCCGTTGGAGTCTGAAAATTCTAGCTGGCTGATCTTCCAGGTTCCTCCTGGTTCTTTGATTCGTTTTTTTACTTTATAAGACAGGATCTCACTATGTAGCCCAGGCTGGCACAATCAAGATCCATCTGCCTCCACCTCCCAAGTACTAGGAAGGTTTTGAATTCTTAAACAGGCATTGGTGGAATGTTGGGTTAGGCCAAGGTGTTAGCTGGTTAGTTTATAAGCCACGCTATCTATACATTTTGGTATTCTGATTCTACTGTAATAATCTTTTTGCATATATATTTTATTATTTTTTTGTTGTTGTGGGGGTCAAACCCAAGCCCTTGTACACAGCAGGAAGTGTTCTACTGCTCAGTTACACAGCTCTGTTTATACATTTTACTTAAAGCTGCTTTACATTAGTTTTGGCATCAGACAAGGAATTATCAAAATATAAACAATTCAAGTTACAGTGAACTACAAATTACTTAGCAGTATATATTTCTACTGCTTCTTGTTTCAAATAAATCTGAAATTAATTTCTGGAAAGAACTCAAAGCATATATTCTATATTTTCTTTTACTTGCTTAGATAACTTATCACTACTGAACAGGAATGTTCTGAGATATATTCTAAGGAGAAATAATGATAATTTTAAAAGAATAGAATATGTAAATCACACAGCTGTCAGGTCTTCCACTATCCTGAGCTCATTTTTCCTTACCCTCTTCCAGTCAGACGATATCTTCCTTTTTTTTCCCTGCAGCTAAGGGAGAGAAGTTCCTTTATGTTTACATTGCTTTTGCACCCATCTGAATCTTCCATCAGTGCTTTCTTTTCAATTTTTTCTGATCTCAGAACTGGTCACACACCAGGTCACCACTGCTCTGCATTGCATTCTGAGACATACTTTAGGAGGAACTGGGCAAATTGAAGAAACTGGACTGGAAAGTGAGGCGGCTTGGAGCCGTGTGACGTAAGAAGAGGTTGAGGAGCGCGAGGATTTTAATCCAGGGTATTCGCAGGGGGAGGCGTGGTCGAGGGAGCCGCTTTGCACTTTTGAAGCGCTGGCTTGTGTGAGAGTGACTAGGAGTGTTCTGCAACGCCTCACGGGGAAGACTGACACCTGGGGGGTGCTGACATCATCCCGAGCTGGCTCTAGCACAGTTTTCTAGCTTTGCAGGTGCACAGACTCAAGCTGCAGGGTATCTGAAGCCGCGCTCAAAAAATAGTTGCATTAAACGTAAACGTTTTTCAATTCAAGACATTTTCTGTACTTACTTGCTGGATTTCTGCATATAATATTCCCTCCCTTTTCTGTAGTTGGGTGATGTCTTAGATCTCTTATTATTTTCTTTATGGGAAATAAACCTTTCTTTACTGTTGCTTAAAATGAAAGTCCATTCCTTACATTTATATTAGGTTGAGTGGCTGGGAAGAAGTTTCTTCCATTATCTTCCTCCACAGACTGTAAACGCATGCTTTTATTATGAAACTACAACCCCCAGGAACCTTGACCTCATGATAATTGAGGGAATAATGTGTTTTATGATCTCATTATAACCTTGGTATGTATACATGCTGTGGGTACACTGTGTTGTTCACATTTTTCTTCTAGAATTTTAAAATACTTTTACATTCTGCAGATATGAGAGATTCAATTATTCTGACATTTATTTTTCTTTAACATTAAAAACATTACTTATAGCAACTTGTTACATTAAAACATTCATTATAATATTCATATTATAAATATGCTAAGGAAAACTTTTAATTTTCATTTAAGGATTTCTATTTGTTATGTTGCAATTCATCCCTCATCATCAAAATTTCTAAGCAGGAGAATTATATGAAAAAATAAATGAATTTCATAAATTCATTTTAGAAAATAACAAGAGTATTCAATTAAGTTTGGCTTCTCTGAAAATGTAGATTTGGAGTTCTTTTCATGAGATTGTTTATGAAATTAAAAATATATGCACTGAATGAGAATTCAATTTCTATTTTTTTTTTAATTATGATGGTGATCAAATCCAAGGTTTTGCATACTAGGCAAACACACTACCAAGGAGCTACACCCTTAGCACCCTTCTATTTTTTTGAGACATGGCCTCACTATTAGTGTAGGAGGCCTTGCACTCACTATGTAGCCCAGGCTGGCCTCAAACTTGAGAGGATCCTCCTGCCTTAGCTTCCCTAACGCTGGGGTTACAGGTGTGCAGCACCATGCCTGGCCCCTACTTCTAATGTACTTTTCTGATACAACACTTAGATGAAAAATTCTTAGAGAACTTGTGTTTAGATGCTACAAGAATTTAAATAAGCAACTTTGCAAGTAGATTGCCATCATTGGATTTATATTAAGTTTTTTGAGAGATTCACACACTTTGGTTTTCTATATTTTCACTTAAAAATCTCATAATTTTTTCAATAATAATTTGAACTGGCCAACGTGATTGTTGACACTAAGATTTGGGAGAGTAAACATCAGGCAAAATTCAACTAACTGAGCGAGGTAGACATATTTGAGAGATGAATGCATCTCCACAGAGTTTAACACTTGTTACACTCATCTGTTCAGAACGTTTACAACTTTAAAAACTCTTTCAAGATATTTTTCTTCCTCATATGAAAATGAGGGGATGTTAGCAGGTGTTTTCGGTAATTCTTTCGGCTTTATATGACTCTGGGCTTAGAGTTTAAAGATTTGGATGTTAGCATAGGTGTTTAACTGCCTTACAAGGACGTTTGGTTAGAATAACTGAGATGCTCTGAATGATTTTTCTGAATATCAGAGTAATGTTAGTTTGTTGTTTTTGCGCCTGGTTAGCTTTTGGAGAGACAGCAAAGCAGACTAATGGCCTAAGACCATGGAGTGGAGCCTCACTCCCCGAAAGGCAGTCCGTCCGCTCTTCGCCTGTGCGCCCCCTTTCTTCCTAGAATGAAAACGCGGGCACTAACCGGTTTCTGGAGGAGCCCCTCAGAGCCCGTGCTGTCTGATAGTGGGTCTGTAGCGCCATTTTCGTGTGAAAAGCGCTGAGGGCTGATTAGGCAGGTCCACCGGACGCCCCGCTTTAAAGCCGGTCAAACTGGAGGAAAGAGCCGCGCCTGGAAACAAGTCAAGGACTTCTTGCAAGGAGCCCCTCCCCTCCCCGTGGCGCTGTAGCTGCCACCACGCAAAGAAATACTTTTGTGTTAATTTCCCTTGGGGACATATTTTCCCCTCCTCTTCCTCCACCCAGGCTGGCCTAGCCATCCCGCCCACGCCCACTCTAGGGCCAGAGCAAATACAAAGATCAGGCATTTGTGATGATTTTGGGCTCACAGTGGCGGCCCAAATGAGAGGACGTGAACTAATGGGAAGGAATGCCCCCCCTCCACTACGTGAGAACAAAGCGCGCGATCGATCAGATCTAGTTTGTGTAGAGAAAATCAGCCCGTGGACTTCTGAGCTAAGAGGTAGCGCTTCTTTAATTTTTTTTTTTTTTAATAGAGTTACAGACCCTTAGTGGTGGGATGGTTAAAGGTTAGTTGGAGATTGGCAGGGCGTGAAGACCTGAGGTTTCTAAGTGTGTGTGTGTGTGTGTGTGTGTGCGCGTGTGCGCCCACGCAAAAGTTTAGAAGAATACGGTTGAGTGGGGCGCGAAAAATGGAGAAAAACAGGAAAAATATCGGGAGCGGGAGAAGACTTTGTGGTGCAGGAGAGGAAGGGGGCCCCGCGACGCCCACTCTCAGCCCACCGTTTCATTCATAAGTTGCAGGCCTGGAGGCCCCGCCCGGCACCCCTGCGCCCAGGGCTCCGTTTCCCGTCCAGCCATTGGTGAAAGGCAACAAAGCCTTAGCAACCGGCTCCTAGTGACCCACCCGCGGGGCGCAGGGTAACCCGGGCGCGGGCGGGCGCGGAGAAAGGAGCGGGGCTGTTCCTTTAAGGGATGGCCGCGGAACCGTGAAAGTGGAGGGGGCAGAGGAGGGCGGGGAGGAGGGGCTGGGGGCGGACCCAGGGGGAGGAGGACAAGGAGGAGGAAGAGTTGCTGCTGAAAGGAGGTGGCGAAGGAGGAGCCGGAGCAGCTCCTGCCGGCCCGCGGCAGCTCCTGCCGGCCCGCGGCCACCGGAGTCCTGCCCGCCGCCGCGCGAGTAGCCAGGGGCGCGATCTGGGCCGGACGTGTCCTGCTCCATGATCACTTTGGAAGCCGGGGGAAGACTTTGCCCGCCCGGTCTACACTGGTCTGCGTTTGCCCGGCGCGGCGGCGGCCGCCGAGCAGCGAGGACAGCAGCCGCCGGGTCCGAAGCGGAGCGGCCACAGCCGGGGGCGTGTGCGCCCCGCGCGCGGCTGGCTCGGGGCCCCACGGAATGTCCCCGGGTCGCCCGGCGCGCTGACCCCGCGGCCGCCTCCGCTCCGGCGCGCTCCGGGCTCGGGACTGCGGGCTCCCGGTTCTCGGGCAGTGGGGAAGCCCCCGGGGGCGGGTGACCTCCGCGGGCCACGACCCAGCCCTCCCCCGTGCGTCTCTCGCTTAAGATGGCAGCGGAGTCGGGGGAACTCATCGGGGCTTGCGAGTTCATGAAAGGTGAGGAGCAGCCGGCCCCCGTCCTGCAACCCTTCCACCTCCCCAGCTCTTCACTTCTTGCCTCTTTGTCCCGACCTCTGCCTCCGGCGTCTCCTGGGGCCCCCGTGTCCTGCAGCCGCCGTGCGCGCGCGCTCGGGTCCCCTCTGCTCCTTTGCTGTCCCCGAGGACCCCTTGCTTCCGGCTTCTCTGTCTTGCGTCCCTCATTCTCTCTTCAGCGCCCTGTAAGTGGGACAGCGCCGGCTTCTGCCTGGGCTCCTCCACTCAGCAGCTCGTTGAGATCCTGCTCGGGTTAATCCTCTCGGTGTCCTTTACCCCACCACGGTTGGCCTAGGTTTTCCGGACAACCCCAACCACACCCCCTGTCTCTCCTGCCTTCCTCTTCTTGAAGTCTCCAGAGCTGCAGGAGAGAGGCTCTCCTCTCTCTTCCCCTTCCACAGCTGCTGAGGTCTGGAGATTTCGGAACCAAACTTGGCATCTCCAGTTCTGCGGGTACCAGAGGCTTTGGTCTACACTCGCTGGCCTGGTACTGGGAAGAGCAGGTGCTCCCCCCCACCCCGCCCCAGTCCCTGAGTCTGGTCCTCTTGTCTCTCACTTCTCTTAACTGTTGTGCTCTGGTTGAGCGTTTGGGTCTCTCACTTTCTGGAGGAGATGATGTTTCTGCAAGAACCCCACGTGTTAATGGGGTCTTTAAATTATGTGTAGCTAGTTGTTATTTTTGATCGTTTGTGCATTATCACACCCTTTATCTCACTTCCCTACTTCTCATGTGTTTTCTCTGTCTTTTAAACTTGTCTTTCAGATCGATTATATTTTGCTACTTTAAGGAATAGACCAAAAAGCACAGTACATACCCACTATTTCTCCATCGATGAGGAGCTGGTGTATGAAAAGTAAGTTTCTATTTTTTTTTTCCCCCCTCGCAGCCATTTGGCTTATTGGCTCTTTGGTAAAGATATACTATCTACTTACATGGCAGTTTTATTTACTTTTCCCTCAGTGGTGCAGGTAACACCATTTTTTTTTTAAGCATTAAGTGCTGGGGAGAGGTGCAGGGAGAATTAACGTAAGGAACCTGTCAACGCCTCAGTCTTTTTAGACTTCTATGTATACTAGTTCTTCCTACTCCCACAACTGTTAGATTCCTCACACTCCCCAGAGTGGGACTGGGCAGTTACAGCTCTGTCATTACCAGACTGTCACTGGCTTGTGAGTCAGTCACCAAGTATTTGTGCAGCACCCGGGAGGTACAGGGCAGTGTGTGTACTACAAGTGCTTCAGCTCTGCACTTCACAAGGCTTTTGCCGAGTCTCAGGATGCTCTGGTCTGTGCAGCTTGTGTTCAGAAAGTGGGACACGTGAGCTGCAGGCAGCTGTGTCCAAGTTGTATCTATGAGAGAGATTTTGCCTGAATCACAGATTACAGATTGAGGTACTTACGTGCGGCAAACTTTGTGTATTTTCTTTGCCTTTGAAGAAGTGGTGTAGGAGTCCTCATTTACTTTCTTTGGTTACTTTGCTTCTGTGGGATTAGGATTTAAGAAGGTAAGATAATCGGGAACTATTTTCTGTGAAAGATGGGAAAAAGGTATTTTAATACATTATGCATTAAAAATTAATTGAAGAGATAAATTTCCATTCAAAAAAGCAACAGATAATAAGGAATAAAAAAGACTGAATTGACTTGGTTATATTCTTTTATTATAAGAGCTGGTATTTCAGAAGGGCCTACTATATTCTAATTTAAACATTTAGTTTTCTTTGTTATCATAAGCAAATGTGCAGTAGAATGAACATGGTTAAATGAACCATATGTTTCCTAGGACTTGTCTGTTAAAAAGGATTTTGGCAGTTTTGCCTGAGGACTTGTGGGTACCCCCAGGCCTTCAAAGAGCAAGTGTTCTGGACCTTCGAGAGTGTATTTTTTTTTTTTTTTTTTGTGGGTACCGGGGGTCGACCTCAGGACCTCATGCGCCAGCAGGCGCCCGTGCCACTGAGCGATATCACCGGCCCCTTTTTCGTATGTGGGTTCCGGGAGTCGAACTCAGGCCCTCGCGCTTGCAAGGCAGGCGCTTACACCGCTGAGCCATCTCACCGGCCCTGTATTTTTTATTTGAGGAAAAACAATGTTTAGTCATCACTTCATCATAGGGGTTCTTGAAACTGATGTCTTCAGGACATTTCTCTTAGTGGTGCTGGGATCGGATGCTTCTTGAATGGCTGAAATGAGAGTGGGAATGAAAGAGCCCTTTGCTGCTGCTCATCAGCGCCCAGAACTGCTGAGGCAAAGAGGTCTAAATCCTTGGTGTCAGGTTACAGCTCCTCTCCGGACAGAACGGAGCGTGCACAGTCTGCACCCTGACCCTGTGTACCTGGATGATGTCACTGCCAGCAGTGTTTATTGAGCGGTCGCTCTATTGTTAGCAATGTGCATTGTTGTGGCTTTCCTTTAGTGAGTTTAGGGGTTAGGGATCTCTCGCGAGTCTGAGGTAGAGTTTGTATATGCCTTCGTGTTCCATTCTGCAGTGACTGAGGTACCAGAGATTACCATGCCACTGGACGAGCTCCAGTCACTGAGGTCTGAGTCACTTCTCTTGGGATTGCTAGGTGGCAGATCTAGCAGAAAATTACATTCAGTCAATGAAACACAGCGCACAATGGCTTTTTAATTCTAATATTGCTTTGTGAGGAAAAATGTTTTGTGCAGTTTTACTGTTGGTATTTTAGGATAGGCCTGGCTACAAATCATATGCTTTTTGTATTTATTCCACTGTATTTCTGGTGTCTAGTAAGGAACGGCTTGCTCGCGAGGCCGTTTGGTCCATCTTGCGAGTTTGGATGTCATTTGGAACCATCGTGAGGACTCATCCTGGGCAGAGTGTGTGCTGCTTTAGTTTGGACTCACCCTCCCATGCCACAGCAGGGGTTGCAGTTCTCATCACCCTGTCTCTTTTGCTACCCCATGTATCGTGCGGTGCTGGATGGTACAGGAATAAAAAGATGAATGCAGAGGTTAGGAGCTGCCAAGCAGCAGGGTGACTATCAGGACTGCCCATAGAAGTACAGGAAAGAAAAGTGCCCTGAGAGAAGCACAACCCCTGCGCTGAGAGGGACTCACAGAATGGTGGGGCACATCTGGTGGAGAGATTCAGAGAAGGCTTCGTGGCTTGGAAGAGGGACGGGGTTTAATCCAGCAGGGATGTGAGAGGAAAGAGAGACAAGAGACTGGCAAGAATGAGGAGGGAGGATCGGGACATCTGTTGAGGGAACAGCAAGTCCTCCACTTTGCCTGGTGTTTATACAGGTCACATGGGGGAGATGTGGAATATGAAACTGAGAGGTCGGCTGGGGGCAGATTGATTACCAGGGTGAGGAACCTGTAGTGTCCTTGGTATGCTGTGTATGGGCTCTTGTAAGAATTCTGGGCAGGTGTGGTGTGACTGGATTTGGGCTACTTGCAAACAATGGCAAACACTTACTGAGTATTTAAAGGTGTGCCAGGTGCTCTTCTAGGTGTTCCACCTATCCATTTTGTTTTCAAAACAATGCTGTGAGGCAGGCACGATTGCCATCCTATTGTACAATGATGACAATAAGGGCCAGAGAGGTTAGGTAACTTGCCCAAGGTCACAGAAATAAGAAGTAATAGAGCTGGAATATGAAACTAAGCCACCTGGTTTCAGAGGACATATGTCCTCATTCCAAAAATTAACATAGTAGCATCATTTAAGACAGAGAAGGTAAGAACCTGCATAGAAAGTTCTGGAATGTCTAGGGGGAAGAAACAGGGACCTAGATTAGGATGATGGCCATGATGATGGAAAGAAGGGCTCTGAATCCATGTGACACGGCAGTAGATCAGGTGGGTGAGATGGTGGGGTGTTGAGGAAAAAGAGTCAAAGAGGTTTTTAAGATAGCCTGGGCAGTGAGCCTGTGGGCATCAGGAACTGAAACAAGGAAGTAGGGCAGAAGAATTGGCTTTGGTGGGAAGATCAAACATTCCATCTTGGCCAGACTGAATTTAAGAAATTTAGAGGATGTCTGGTTTGGTGGCAATGATTGTAGTCCAGGCAGGAGGATCACAAGTTCCAGCCTAACCTGGGCACCTTAGTGATTTAGCATAAAAAATAAGAGGTCTGGGGATATAGCTCAGTGCAAAAGCCCTGGGTTCAATCTCCAGTAACAGGGAAAAGAATCAAGGGATATTCACATCACTGTTGAATATCACATAAATTTGGAGTTCTTAAATTTGGGAGTTTTCCAAGGAGATGATAAAGCTGTAAGAATGGTACAGTTTCTGGGAGGAAGAGAAAATATGTCAGTCTGTATCTTACAGGTAGGGCTAGGATGAGAGAAGCAAGGCAAGAGAGAAGAAATAAATAGCCGATTAGGTGGAGAAACACCGAAGGGGAGGGAGGGGAGGGACAGAAGCGGTGGAGTCCACCCCTGCAGCTCCACTCTGGGATGCGTAGACGGAGAGAGACTGCACGGTCTGTAGGAGGACATGGTATCCTGGGTTCTGTCTGTGGAAGATGTCCTACGGGGAAAAAGATCTTGACTGTCGCATCATAATGTGCATGCCTCCAAGGAAAGGGCTATATTTATATACATCATTACATAGGGCCTCTATAGCCCTATAAATGTGTAATTATTTGATGAATGTTTCAATGAAATACTGCCTTTCTAGCTAAATTATCACCTTAGAAACTATTAAATGGACTCTAAATACCAGATCTTCTGGACACAGCAGTGTTTTGTGCAGATGTTTATTTAGTTATAAAAGGATGATAGAACTCCATGATTAAAATGACAGCCTTCTGAGAAGCCAGTGGAGAAATTAATAGTCACCTCATGGGGTGAGGGTATTAGAATGAAAGTCTGAATTTACTTCTTGTTTTTTAAAACAGAATTTACCTCGTCATTGTAGGCTTGAATAGTTTTAGTAAAATGTGGATAATAAGAAATCATACTTTGTCCTTAGGTCCGAACTTTTGGGTCAGAATTAAAACAGAGTATAGGCCCATGGTGGCAAACGTATGGCACGTGTGCCACAGCAGGCTGTTGGCTATCACTGAAAGTTCTGAAAGGTTCGCCATCATGGGTAAAGGCTAACACAGTTGTGGTACAAACACAGCCCCATGAACAGGGGGCCTTTCGAGGAAGATTTATCTGTATTCGATGAAGCTACAGAAAATGCACGGCTCTCCAGAAAGGCTAGTTCTTTGGTACTGGAACTGGGCCCTATAATCCAAATCGAGGGTTCCTTTTAATACCTTAGCTCCTGATTTTTGGCTCGGGAGTTAGTAACATCAAATATGTTGATTGTATGGCTTTTGTGTGTTCCTTCTGATGGGGATTACGGGTGTAGGTTTGGTGTTAATGGCATAGAAACCTGGTTAGTGAAGGACAGTGTGTAGGCAGTGATGGCAAACCTTTTAGAGCGTTCAGTGGTAACTTGTGCCCCCTGCGGCACAAGTGCCATGGGTTCGCCACTACTGTCAGAAGGTCTTCCTTTTCAGTCTTGTTCTTTTCATTTCTTCTTTCCTGGGACTTGCAAAGGGAAGGCATTGAAAATGCAGCAGAGATCTCTTCATGGAGATGCACTGGGAACTAGATTTTAAGCAGCTTGTGAAGCAATTTCACCAAGTATTTTAGCATGGTAAGAATGAGCAGCCTCTAAAGAGGACTAGTTAGCTAAATAGAAGATTTAAATGATCAGTTTTTTAAATTTAAACTTTATGAAAACACCCCGATTAATGCAACAAGGAAATTTTAGAAGAATGATTTAAGAATGTCTGTCACATAGATTTGAGTCAAAATGTGAACATAGGACATCTTTGAAGTATAGAAGAACTTGTCTTACCTAGAAATACTTTGGGGAATGAATATTTAGGTTAGATATAAGTGAGAAGAAACACTTTTAGTTTTCAGTTTTTATTTCAAGTTTAATATGTAGCAAGTCAGATAGTTTGATGGGAAGTTAGGGGCCACTTAAGCCAATAGCACACACACATACGCGATCTTATGAAGCCTTAGGGTCATCATTCAGTGCTTTAGCTCATTATGAAGTGGTATGATATAGACAGAAGAGATTTGGTTAAATTCAGGACGAATTCACCATGTGCTGTTATTATCACCATTTTATAGGCCCAGAGTGATGGTCTGAGGTCACTGAGCTAGGAAATGGCAGAGCCACGGTTCAAGCCACAGGCTGACTTCTCTGTAGTCCATAGGCTTCCAACAAGTTCCTGGTTGTCCTTTCTTGAGTGTGGTGGGAAGGGTGTGGGGTAGCTTTGCCCCTTCCTGGCAGGCTTTATCCCTGGTGACAGTTTTAATGAGAAATGTCCAAGTCATGTGATGTGTGGTGGGAATTAAAAGTGCTTTGTTTGCAATCTCTCTTTTGTATATATAATTTTGCCTTTTCTCAGTGCACTACTATAAAGAAAGAGAGAAAAGAAGTTTAGTTAATTATTGTATTTAAGGAGGACACTGAAAACAAAAGAAGCCCAGTTTTTATAATAAGTTCATGAAAACTGCTTTTATAGGCTGTCTGGCGATATGTTCTTGCTGCTTAACTGGTGTAACTTAAGAGGTAATGATTTCTGTGTAGAATTCTCTGAAAACCCTAGAAAACTACTTAGCTTTTAAATGATGATAGGTTTATATTTTCTTTTCCTTTTCTCCTTCCTTCTATCCTAGCCTTGCAAAAATAAGCCAGTATTGTTCAGTCCTTCTTTTCGAAAATACAAGTTTTAGGTGTGTACTTGGGTATGAGTATACCTATGTGCGAGTTTTAGGTGTGTGCTTGGGTATGAGTATACCTATGTGTACAGTCAGAGTTATTATGTTGTTTCATTATGAGGCAGTAGATTATCTGTATACAGTCACAGCCAGTTCTTACTTTGGTGACCCACTGGAGTCAGATTTTACTTTCCAGGTTATTTAAATCCTGGCTGTTTTGACCCCTCAGGCATTCACAATGGGGAGTCAGTCTCTAATCTTCCTGATGGTAAATTGTTGTGCAGTTTTTTCAGTTTGCTTGAGGTAAGCCTGGTGAAAATGCAAAATGGAACCTAGCTGCTGAGGTGTTTTCTTAACAGGGTTCGTCTTCATCAGGACGCAGAGAGCGCAGCCCCAGCGACTCTCTAGCGGGCTACAAGAGAGCCCCGTGGAGAGCTGTCTGCATGCAAGTACAGTATTTTCTGTGCCAGGTCGCCACAGGGCTGCTTCATTGTTTTGTTTGAAGTAGATTCCTAAGACATCAGATGTTCTCATTTGTAAGTTCATAAATACATTCCCAAGCCCAAAGTAAATGACTTTTTCTTAACCACAGCTCAAAACACCTTTGTACTTAAAAAAAAAAAAAACAAAAAAAAAAACTCAACACAATTTTTATGGGACTTGAACAGTAGAACTTGAAACTTGTAAGGGGTTGAGAATTGCTAAACAAGAATTGCTGGGATTTGCTTTGAAGATAGACACATACAAAGAAGGTGCTGGGGAAATGCGGGGAAGGGCAACATGTAACAAAAGATTAGCTGTATGTGTGAGGAGTCTGAGAGAGGGAGAGGTTCTTACTCTTCAGGTGTTGAAGGCTTCAGAGAGTGATGTTTGAACTAGCTGTGGAAGGGTGTGTGAAAAGCAGAAGACATTTTATGATGTCTGTGAGGACCAGTAGGACCAGTTTTTGTTCACCATCGTATCCCTCTGGCTAGCACAATGCTTGTTGCAGAGATTGTGTCCAAGAAATTCAGGCTGAATGAATGAGCGACTGAGTTACTGAGGAAGAAAGGAAAGAAGAGATTTCAGGTAGGGTCCTGAGCAAAGACACAAGTGGTGTTTGGGAACAGCAGTTCTTTTCTGTGAGGTGTAATGTTTAAATGGAGAGCAGACACAGGTGAGGAGCTGGGTTGTGGGAACCATTTGGTGTCAGTTGGTTGTGCTTGTTTAGAAATGACAGAGGGACAGATCCGGGGTCTGATGGAGGATGGGTACGCTTGTGTCTGGCAGCCGGTGGGGGGATGAGGGAGGCCTTGGCAGGACTGGGTTTGGGATGTAGCAATGGGAACAGAAAAGCTACATGGGGAGAAGCTGGAAAGGATAGATTGATTGACTGGATTTGGGACCGGCCAGATGAGGGCAGGAAGGAGGACTTGAAAGTAAATTCAGAGTTTCTGACTTGGAGGACTGAGAGGATGTGACAGGTTAAGTAGAAATGTGTAAATCAGGAGGAATTATCTGTTTGTTGTTGCTTTGTTGCATGAGAAACAGGAAGTAAAAAGGAGGGTTCATAATAATGGATTCTTTGTCTTTTGTGATCTTTTAAACAGAAAATAGGCAATGATTGTTCTGGATATTTAGATATTAATTTGTTTAAAACCTGGGGAGGGTGGGTGGGACAGCTGATCTCAAATTCCTTTCTGGCTTTGGGATTTGAGTTGGGCTTTCTACACTGAATTGTGAAATGCATTATTTTTAAAAAACTTTTAAAAGAAACCTTAGTTTCAGTTTACTTAAAAAATGTTGGTTTTGTTAATCAAATACTTCTAGGACCACCAAAGAATTATATATTTATACAAGAGCCATCAAAAGTATTTCTCTATTTATTGAAACTATGTAATATTTTCAGTCTTTATTAACTTGGAAATATTTGGTAAACGACCACAATTATGTGTGGTTGACAGTGAATTCCATTATAAGAAGAGTTTTGTGTGAACTATAGTTTTTATTTATATATTTATTTTTTGGCTTCTCTGAGATGGAACTTCACCGTGTAGCTCAGGCTGGACTTGAACTCACTATATAGTTCAAGTTGGCCTCAAATTTGCAATCCTCCTGCCTCAGCCTTCTTAGTGCTGGGACTATAGGTATGTGCCACTATACCCAACTGTGAACTATATTTTTTAAGTGAAATATTTCCTTTATTAATTTAATATTTTGGTCTTAAACATGTTCACATCCTATTAATTAACTGAAGAGTTTATCAGTTAGGGCTTTTTCTCCTCTTCCTTCTTCCTCCTCCTCCTCCTCTATCTCTCTCTCTCTTTTGTGGTACTCAAGATTGAATCTAGGGCCTTTGCACTGAGTTATATCTCCATCACCTTTTTTTTTTTTTTTTTTTTTTTTTGAGACAGGGTCTCATTAAGTCACTATGTTGCCCAGGCTGGACTCAAACTTGTGGTCCTCCTATCTCAGACTCCCAGAGTGCTGGGATTACAGACACCCATCACCTTGCCCAGCTATGTTTGCACTTCTTTGTTTATAAAATTTAAATTTTCTTTGGAGAGTCTGAAGAGGTGGTTTATTTTAAATTTGGTCTCTTTGATTAATATACAGTATAACATTTATTTACTTTTGTCTGGGAATGTGACATTTCAGCAAGGCAATTTCTACGGAGCATGGGAAAATTACTTTCTTAAAAAATAGTGCTTGGGATCAAATCCAGGGCCTCATGCATTCTAGGCAAGTGCATTACCACTGAGTGACATCTCTTCAGCCTGGAAAATCACATCTTGAAATATCAAAGTCTTACACTTTGTAAAATCTATGTTTCTGCCTTCTTAAAGAATTTACCAATCATGACTTACTTTTCTTTTCTGCAGTACTCTGACTCTGTCTTAATGAGTACAATGGCTATAAACAGTCCACTGTAATTCAAGGATAGTTTGAAGGGTATGTAAGGAATGAAGGGCTCTTTCCTGATGTGTCAGATGGCCCTGTTTGCCAAACATCTTGTGTATTTTAGTGGTTTTAATTTATGCGTTCAGTTTTCATTGACAGTTTGCTACTGTGTGTTGAGCATTTTCTCGGCATTGCTTTTTGTCATGTTAGCTTTCAACCTCACCATGTGTGTGTCGCTAACAGCCGCTTCCACCATGGGATGTCTGATGAGCCTAATATACTACAGCCATGGAAACCAGACACCTTATTTTATTAGCATTGGGTATGAAATTGGTCTAAATAAAATCTGAGTGAGACTGGGCCTCTCTTATAAATACAGCTAAAGGGCATACTTTGGTTTTGTGGTGGGCTTTAAAAGAAATAATCTGATTTTGTTTTTGGCTTACTTATGATTCAAATTCACTTATATTTCAGATTGGTCAGATTTCTGAATTGGGGTCCTTCTATAACTGATTTCTTATTCCACACATTTCTTTATCTTTGAAGTGTGTATGGAATTAACACAGCATTCGCATTAGTCCTGATAGTCCAATTATTGATTCTTAGCAGGAGAGTTCATCTGGAACGTTAAACATATTTTATACTTTTACTAAGTGTGAGAAAAAGAAGATTTACAGTTTTCTTCCAGGAAACTGTGCATGGTGGGTTTATAAAATAGTGCCTTACCGATTCTGCTAGACCAGTCACTAGCGTCAGGGTTGTACATTTCCACAGAGCCCTAGAGCGCATTGCCCGCGGCTCTAGATCCCCGCGGAAAGGCTTGAAATGATTTGAGCTTGGTACAAATCTCAGGCAGAAATGAAGGGGCCCCTGAGAGAAAAAGTAGTTGGGATGAGTCTTTCCAGATTGGGGTTGCTACCAAAGCAGGTTCCATCTGGAGCACGACAGTGATGAAGATGTGGCGGCAAGGGGAAGACGGGAATGTGTCTGACCTTGGTGCGTATGAGGCAGGTAGATGGTGGTCTTGTGATGCTCGCACCCCTGCTGTCTCTTCCTACTTAGGGTGTTTTTTTTGGTTATTGTTTTAATCAGTTTCTACTCTTATCAGCAACTATTGGTAATGATTATCTTATAGCACTAGATATTATTATTATTATTTAAAAAAATTTTTTTTTTTTGTGGGTACCGGGGGTCGACCTCAGGACCTCGCGCGCCAGCAGGCGCCCGTGCCGCTGAGCGATATCACCGGCCCTTTTTTCGTATGTGGGTTCCGGGAGTCAAACTCGGCCCCTCGCGCTTGCCAGGCAGGCGCGTACGCCGCTGAGCCATCTCACTGGCCCCCTATTTTAAAATTTTTATTAGCAATGTTTCCAGTACATAATGTTTACATTCTTTGTGTGGAGTTGGTACATGTACGTAACACATCACAATTCCTTTTTCAGCCCCTTTTCCTCCCCTCTTTTCCTCGCCTCCCTCTGTCTCTTGATCCCCTTCCCATTTGAAAAAGATCTCTCTACTTCTATTATCTTTTATTTTGCTCTTTATTTATAATTTGTGTTTTTCATATAAGAGAAACCACGTGATAGTTAAGCTCGTGTGTCTGATTTATTTCACTTAAGATCGTGCTCTCAAGGCAGATCCATTTTCCTATAAATGACTCAATTTTATCTTTCTTGGTGTCAGAAAAATTCAATGTAAATACCACATTTTCTGCTCTCAAGAGTTAGCTATTATGAGTTGTGCCGCTGTAAACGTGGGTATGCATGTATCACCGTGAAATGATGTCTTTAACTCTTTCAGGGAGATACCTAGAAGGGGAATAGCTGGATCAAATGGAATTCTAATTTTAATTTTTGAGGAGTCTTCTTAGTGGTTATACTAGTTTACATTCCCACCAACAATGTAGACATGTTCCTTTTACCCCACAGGCTCTCCAGCATTCACTATTATTTGATTCTTGATTAGTCTTGTTTTATACTCATAGCATATTAAATGTGATATATGATAGTTCTCCTTGCACTCAACCTGGTATACAGTTTAGAATGATTAGAATGGGAGAAAGATTGTTGCAAATGAACCAACCATGCCGCAGTCTTTCATTTATTTACTCAGTCATCTCAGTGCCAGGTGTTAGGGGCACAACCTAGCTCTGTTGTCCTGGAGCTCATAGTCTGGTCACCATAGGAAGTCAAATATCCAGACAAAATGAACTGGAAGCGCTCTGAAGGAAAGACCTACAGATTACAGTCTTTCCTCTTGGGAGAAGTGTATGAGGGGCAGGGTCCAGGCAAGTAGGGATGAAAACGGGGGGTGTCAGAGAAGAATTCCCTGAGAAAGTAAGACTAGGGGTGAGGCCTATAGGGTGAGTGGATTTAGGGAGGTTGGAGGTGGTGGGAGTACACACGAAGGACCTGAGGCAGTAACTAACAGTAATCCCTGTGGCTGGAGCTTACTAGTGATAAAATAAGGGAACGGTGCAAAATGAGTCCCCAAGGAGGTAAAAGATGCACTACCCAGGGCCTTGAAGGCAAGGTTAAGGGTTTTGTTTTGATTCCCAAATGCAGAGAGATAATGTGATCCTCACAAGTTTTAGAGTAATTATTTTTCTTTTCAGGGCCTCAGCTGCTGTACGATACGTGAGGGTCAGCCTTTCATGTGCAGGGGATCAGTCATCACCCTGCTTTCTGCCCAAGCTGTGCTTACATTACCTGCACAGTGCTCTTGCCTTCAGCACCTACCCTTGAGTGATGGTGTTTATTTACACTGGTTGAGAGCATTTCTGTGGGAGTGAATTTTAATCTTACCAGTGTATTTCTGAAGAAGCCTCCTTTTATTTCCATGAATCTGAGTCTCCAAAGGGATTTTCATTAGTTGCTCTAAAGAGGGTGATCACAGAATGACGGACTTAGATGTCTGAAGGTTCCTTGTATAACCTGACCTGTTTTTTCGCTTCAGGGCAAAGTGACAGCACTCACCCATTTTACAGAAGCAGCAGGTGAAACTTTTCACAACCCTGAGGTTGCCTCAGGGTTAGCCACTTACCAGTCCAATTATTTAGATACAGGATGACCAAAAATTGCATATTTTTGGTTAAATTTTATAAGAATACAACAGGAAATATAAAAATGACAGTTTTATCAAATTTATTCAATACAAGAATTGACTGGTTGAAATGACACCTGCCCAAGTGATGCTGGGGGATCCTCAGGACTTAGACAAAGGCATTTCATGCTGCCAGAGTGAGAATGGGATAAACTTTTAAGTGGTTAAGAAGATAATGAGTGTGAGAAATGCAAATCAAAACAATTCTGCAAATCAAAACAGTTCTGAGATTCTAGCCTACTCCAGTCAGAATGACTATTTGTGGAACAGATTAGAAGATATAGAAACAACTCCAAACACACTCAGCCACCTTATCTTTGACAAAGGGGCCAAACGTGTTCACTGAAGAAAAATAGCCTCTTTAATAAATAGTGCTGGAAAAACTGGCTTTCCACATGCTGAAGACTAAAACTAGACGCATATCTATCACCATGCACTAAACTAAAGTCAAAATGGATCAGAGGTCTAAATATTAAAACAGAAACACTAAATCTGCTGGAAGAGAGAACAGGCAGAACTCTTGAAGACGTAGGTGTAGGCAAAGACTTCATGAAGAAAACCCTGATGGCATGGGAGATACTACAAAGAATCAACACCTGGGATCTCATGTTATTAAAAAGCTTCTGCACAGCAAAAGGAATTACCAACAGAGTGAAAAGACAACCCACAGAGTGGAAAAAAATCTTAGCCAGTTGTTCTTCAGAGAAAGGACTAATATCTAGAGCATATAAAGAATTGAAAAAATCAGACCCCTCAAATTTAAAGACCCAATCCATAAATGGTCATCTGAGATGAATATATACTTCTCAGATGAAGAAATACAAATGGCAAACAAATATATGAAAAAATGTTCAACACCACTGGTCATTCAAGAGATGCAAATTAAAACAAGCTGAGACTCCATCTCACTGCAGAAAGAATGGCTATCATCAAGAAATCAACCAGTAACAAACGCCGGTGGGACTGTGGGGAAAAAGGACCCTTCTCCACTGTTGGTGGGAATGTAGACTGGTGCAATCACTGTAGAAATCAGTGTGGTGATTGCTCAAAAAATCTAGGACTAGAGGTTCCATTTGACCCAGCTATTTCCCTTTTTGGTATCTTCTCAAAAGAATTAAAGCATCGTACCACAACGATATATGCACACCCATGTTTATAGTGGCAAGGTTTATAATAGCTAAATCTTGGAAAAAACCCAAATGCCCATCAATCAATGAATGGATAAAAAGATTTTTTTTTATACAATGGAGTACTACTCAGCCATAAAGGATAAACTTGAGACATTTATAGCTAAATATATAGATCTTGAGACCATACTCTTAAGTGAAATAAATTGGACACCTGTAAATATCACATTGTTTCTCTGGTGTGAGAAACTGAAAGTGTAAATAAGAACCAAAATATATAATAGATATTGTGAAATAGGAAGAATTGTTCAAAAGGAAAGGGGGATGGGGGAAGAAGGGAAAAGAATAAAAGGAGAAAAAAAAGGATAAAATGGAAACAAAGCTTTGTAAATGAGGGGAAGAGAGGTTGAAGGGAGGGGAGGGGAATGGGAGAAAAAAAGGAACTACAGGTACCAGTTCACTATGGTGAGTGTGATCATTATGTATATCTAAATTGTACCAATAAATTTAATAAAAAAACAAAACAAAACAAATGGCCCTGAGGATGTGGTGATGAAGGAACCCTTCTATAGTACTTTGTTGGTGGGAATGTACAACCACTATGGAGAAGGATTCTTCAGGCTCTCAATGTTGTGAACCCAGAGTTTCCTAAAAACTGAGACAATGTGTCAAGGGACAAGAGTGAGCTGATAGTGAAATTTTCTCCTTTCATGATTTCAACAAATATCACACTTTATGCAGATAAGTACATAATCGTGCTGTCAAGTTTCCTAAAATACAGAGCTGCTTTCTAGTCTGTGGGTTTGCTGTCCAGATGCGCAGGAAGCATAGGGAATTTCAGGGAGAAAACCGTGTTCTCCCCTTTTCCTGAGGAGAAACTGAGGGAAATTTCTTTTAAGCCCAGACCCAATATCTCGAGAGAACAGAGCGGATCCAATAGGGTGAGTGGCCCTTGAGGAACGTTTGAGCGTTGAGTGAGCGGGTGTCTCTGGTAGATAAATGGAGTCATAGATCTCCAGATTCTAATGTATGATATGACATGATAGCCGGGAAGAACTTTGGAAGCCATCTAATTCAGCCGTCCTCATCTTCGTTTGCTAGAACAAGGCTAAGACCGGGACATGGGTTGACCGAAGTGGGAGTGGAGTCCCTTGGCTCCCAGTGGTCTTTCGTTCTGCAGTTGACTGCTGTGTGCGTGGAAAGCTTGTTATTCAGCTGCATTTGCCCAGGATGTTGACATTGATGCGACCATGGGTCGTTATGCTGTAAGGACCTGAGCAGAAACTGACTTGTGCCCTTAACTTAGGTTAGTATTCACTGAGCAGTTAGGGCCTCTTACAAATGTGGTCCTTATGAGTAGAGTCAGGTACAAGAACTTTGTCACCTGACTGGAATGGTGCTAATAACCTTTAATAATAAAGAAAATAGTTGGTATGTGTGGCCCAGAGGCAGTGCTGTTTAATTTCACCAAAACTTTATACTTATGTATACCTTTGTGTAATCTCAGTCATACTGTAATACTGTCTTCTCAGTAGATGGTGACGTCCTTGTGAGTAGGGACTGGTTTTCAGTACATAAGTGAATGAACAAATGAACAGACAAAAAATGTCAGCCGTACTGGTAAAAAATTAAAGGATTGGCATAACTTATAATGATAGTATAGAATTTTTTCATCCTATTTTTCTTTTCTTTTTTTTCTTTTTTCTTTTCTTCATCCTATTTTTAAAGCAGTTTTAAAAAAAATGACAAGCATTCTTAGATTAATATGTTAACATATAGTGTCTTGCTCAGAATAGGTGGTTATCAACTGTTGAATACGTGGGTAATGTCACTTATCTTTTTGCAGAGGAGTTGAAAATTTTCTACAACTTCTAATACATAGAATAAGGTATAACAGTACTTCAGTGATCCCTCTGGGAATGGACTCAACGGAATTACATTTTTTTTTTTTAATCAAAGACAAAATAATGATAGACCATAAACTTTCTAAATCTCGTGAGAGGGCTGGACATACTGGGTAGGAAAGAAAACTTAGGGCTTAGCATCTGTGCCTTCCACATCTGTAGGACCAACACCAGTGAGCAGTGGGTGACCCTAAGTGTGCCCGATCCTGGGGCTCTTCTTTGCCCTCCCATAACGAGATGACCTTCTTTCCTCCCCCAGTACTGTCACTTGCTCCAATTCCTTTAATTTCTTCTTTGTCAAAACAGGAAAGAATTTGACTTTAGCTATTAATGCTTCATTGAATAAAAGATTGATTCTCGATGCTTCATATGTTTCATTCTAACTGTTGACTCATAATTTTTCATATTTGTGTTAGAGGAAATTTATACAGAGAGACTCATTTGTTTATTCATTCATTTGGAAGTGAGGGTACTATGAGATAATAAAATAATATATCCGTGTTTTTCCTACTCAAATGAGACCAGAATAAGCTTTTCCACCAAGAAAAAGGGGGGGTCCTCGCTTGGCTGAGGCTGCGGAGGCCTTTTCCTTGGAACTGCTACGATGGAGGAGGCATTGTCCACTGCTGTGAAAGTCAAGTTAAAGGAGCCCACTCTGCCCTCAGATTTCTTCATAGAGTCACTAAGGAACTTTTTCTCTGCTGTTTCTCTTCCCTTTTCACCATCCCTGGGTTGACGATGTTCATTTATCCTCTGCTGTGTTGAGCCTATTTCGTTCTGCTGCCTTTGTTCTAAGTTGCCCAAATACAGTATTTTATATTCTAGCTAACATATTTGACTTATTTACATTAATTATTAATTGATTTTTAAATTTTAATATTTCCCTCTAGCTAATAGTCTTTATTATAAATGTGTTTTGTTTTTCCCTACCCCTAGTGAAGATTCTTAAAAAAGAAGCATGTTATCAGAAGATGTTTTCTTTATGTGTGGCATTTTTTAGTATCAAAGTTAGTGATAATGCAGTACAGTGTGAGGAACTGTGACCATTTTTAAAGACCTTGACATTGTCAGAAATGTATTTAGCTAATTAAGGAAAAAATAAGACTATTATTCTAAATACATAAAATTCTTATAAACATGATAAAGAAGGGATATATCAAATGACCTGACAATATAGTTTTTTGGCTTTATATTTGAAACAATTCTGGCTTCTGAAGACTTGCTCTAAATTGCTCAGTTGTGGCTTTTGAAGACTGGCTTGACTTTTGAAGACTTGAATTGTGCTTTTAAAGACTTGCTAAATTGTGAAACATTTTTGACTGATTTTTTTAGTGTGACTTGAACCCTACTCATCTTTTTGTGGAGTGAGGGGTGGCCCATTGAGCTTCAAGATATTCTGGGGTGAGAAGTCTCCTGAGTTACAACTCCTTAAGACTGTGGCGTCTTCATCGCAGCTATTTTTGGAGCGCAAGCTGCTCTTTTTTTTTTTTTTTTTTTGGTACCGGGTATTGAACTCAGGACCTTGTGCTTGCCAGGCAGGGGCTGTGCCACTGAGCTATATCCCTGGCCCAGACAATCTGCACTTGTAGCAGTCTGTCTTTCTCAGGGACAGTCAAGGAGGGGGGAGACTAGACCCTCTCCTATCTTTCTGTTATCTCCTGTTTGAACTCCATACTGGCTTTTTCATCTTTATCACTATTTTCCATTGGAATGTCACACATCTAATTTGTATGTATATGGCTTTTGAATACATTTTAAGTTTTGAGGACTTTGAGCAGAGGGTGATTAGTGTTTCCTAAGGGAGACCGGACAGATTTTGTGGGAAAGGTCATATGTGAGCCAGATTTGGAGGAATGTGGAGAACAGCAGAAAGAGAAAAGGAGAGTATTTTGTGCAAGGGGACCAGTGTGGACAGTGTGGATAGAGACTGGCTCCAGTGAAATGTTGAAAGCTTACTTTATTCTTAAAGTAAAATCTGTAATGCTCAGAAAAAAAAAAAAAAAAAAGGAATATTCGGAAATAAGGAATGTGTTTGTTGGAATAAATGTTCCATATTAGGGCAGGCAGGTCCAACCCTCAACCCTGAACAGCTAGTAATGTGACCTCACAAGATTGTAAACTTTTGACATTATTTTTGATTTTTAGCTATATTGCTCGTGACTGGATTGCATGGTGCTTGAGTGCAGGGTGTGTAGGTGACAACCGAGCACAGTGTAGAGGAGGGCACGGTGCAGTGCTAGCTTTACCTCCCATGCCCACCACACTCAACCACTTGAATCAGAGTCTGCACGTATCAGATGTCACATGTGCTTGTGCGACTCGGAGAGTAAAATGCAGCGATTACCAGTAATAGTATTTCAAGCTACCCATGTACACCAATAATTGTATTTTAGTCTATCTGTATATGCCTATGAAGACAAGTTTTTATTGTTTTTAAGCAGATATATAAGTTTTCTTACTTAATTATTAAACTGGGGTTAATGTTATTTCCCTTTAATATTATAATAAAATGTTATTTCATTTTAATGTTATAAAGAGCATAGTGTTTTAATGTTATAATAAAAAGTATAAAAAGGAAGTTTTGTCACTTACATACATTAATTATATTTTATGTTTTATATGTGGCCCAAGACAACTCCTCTTTGCCCAGTGTGGCCCAGGCAAGTCAAAAAGTTGAACACCTATGTGGTTAGGAGATCTGCCTGGAAGTTAGGGGCATATCGTGTGAGGCTTTGATTCCTGGGCCAAGGAATTATTAAGGTAGTAAGGAGTGTTCAACATTTTTGAATAGTGGAGGACAGGAGAGGTGAGGTTTTATGAAGATTGACCTCTGTGGTAAAACACAGGATGACTGGAAGGGGAAGACAGGATTTCACCAGTGCAGGCATAAAATGAAGAGGCTGTGGACTTCCTGCTAAGATGGGGGCAGAAAGGGAAGAGATATGTTAGAGTAGTAGCTTATTTGATATGAAATGATTAAATTAATACTTATTTTTTGCTCTATTGTGTTTGAGAGGTTTCCTGCCTGAGTGACTGGGAGAAGGAAACTGTGTTTTAGTCTAGAGGGCTGTTTTAAAGGAAAGATGGATTTATACAGCCCAAGTTCCAGGGGATGGAAAGCCTGTGGATGAAGGGTCCCGGAAGTAGCTGAGGGTGGGAAAGATGAAGATCGATGCAGGATTTCAAGTGGAAGACATCTTGTTTTTGTGGGGTTGCCAGTTAATTCATGACAATGGATAAAAGGGAAGATCTGTAGATTGAAGGTCGTATCCTGGAGGGCTAAGGGGATGGAGAAGGGGAGCAATGTGTCTTATAGTACAGGAAATTCAAGAAGAATGCAAACTGAAAAGAAGACTACTAGATTTAAGATATTTGAGAACTGAGAGCATTTGGAGACAGGGTCTCACCATGTAGTTCAGGCGAGAACTGAGAGCATTTGAGTGGAATGGTTGGAACTAGAAACCAGAGGACGTGAGCTTTATGACAAAACAGGTGATGAAGAAATAAAAGCAGGATGTAGAGGCCACATACATGTTATATTCATGTTGGTTATTTCCTTACCCGCTATTCAGTACTTTTACTTAAATGGTATGACAGGGAGATAAAAGGAGATGGAATTCAAAACTGCCCAACTACATCCCTAAGAGACTGGTTAAAATAACTGAATGGTGTGACTAGGGTGAAACCATTACTTACTTGGATTACCACAAATCAAATTAATTACATAATGTTCTTTATTCCTGAAGAATCACTGAAATTGACTGAAAATTTAACAAAATTAAAATGAGCATGGATTTCACTGAAAATTATACTAAATACTATTTTTTAAAAAATATTTCAGTTTCTATGCAGATTTTGGACCTCTGAACTTGGCAATGGTGTACAGATACTGCTGTAAACTAAACAAGAAACTAAAAGTGAGTATTGTAGTGGTGTTTGTATTTTTGTATTAAAACATTCGAATCAGGAAATTTGCTCAGTGGGACTGCTGCATACAAACCATTTTAGTCAGGTAATTTTCATCTTTGGAAATTTATGTGAATAGTGTATTTATGAGTTGAAATTGATCCTCCTAATTATATCACAAAGGACATGTTAACCTCTTTCATTTTTCAGGATGAACTGCAATATGAGCTGAATGAAGTCATTGGGATAGTGATCTAAGAGAGAAAGCACAAATCCTTTTAGGCTGTTGTTAATGAATCTCTATTGAATTCCCTTCTAGGATAATTTTTCTGAATCCTTCAGGTCTGCTTGTAGACATTGTTACTGGGTGATGAAGGGACTCATCATGGTTGGAGTCTGGAATGAAACTGCTGTCTGTCTGGCCAAGATTGAAATTTTTGTGTATTTCCTGAATGTCATTATTGTAGAGTTAAAAGCCAAGTAGGATTTTTTTTTCTTAAATTCTGAACATATGAAGAGAAGTGACATTTCTATTCCTAGTTTTAGTAAACTTATATAAAAAGCCATACTTACCTTTTTTCTTCCAATTTTTTTTGGCACTGGGAATCGAACTCATGACCTTGCGCTTGCCAGGCAGGCGCTTATGCCGCTGAGCTATCTCACCGGCCCAGCATACTCTTAACAATAAAATTATAATGCTCATGTGTTTTATTCTTTCTGCTAGGTGAAATGTTGCTATTACATAGTACAGTGTCTTATATACATTAACTCAGTGATTGTTCTTGTTTTTTAAATTGAACTTATGTATGAAAAGACAGTTTGGTGGAGAATTTCATATAGAATATGTTATATGTTTATGAATTTACAGATTTTTGCTATTCATCTCAAAGTGCTAAATTGCCATGGAATGACACCAAAGACAGGTCTTTTTTGTTAATAAATTACGTAAAATCTATTGCACTAAATTCTTCTAGGAATTAACTTATAAAATATTGTCTGACTTGAAAATATATTTGCAACTTCCTTTAAAATATATCTGTTTTTCAGAGGAGCTGCTATCTGTAGTTTAGAAAATAAAATCAGTTGAGATTTTTATAACCATCAGGGAAGTAAATAATATTCTTTTTATATCAAATGAACTTTCAGTGACTGAAATAACAAGGAAAGGATAATTAATAAATAATCAAAGTTCACATTTTGCTTCTAAGGACCTAGGAATTTTTTTGGTTTCTTGATTGACCATGTTAGTATATAGTTGGTATGAACCAGGTATTATAATTAACCTGGGACCTAAGTACTTTCTGGAGTTACTGAAGAGAAAGAACTCATTATGAGGAAAATAAAATCTCTTTGGTCTGACTCAGTGTTATACTTACACAATTGTACAAGAGTAGATTGAATTAAGATTTTTTTTTCCCTAACATACAGTATTCTATACTGAACAGTTTGGGTGAGTATTTATATTCTTGTTTTGATTTGCTTTCACTTACAGAGCTTTCTTAAAACATTGTGAAGGTTTATTAAAGTCCAGACAGACCCCTTGGTTCATTTCAGTGATTAGGTAATCAGCTAGATGCCTGGAATGACATTTTTAGCTTTAGTATAATTAGTGGGCACTCTTTACTTTCTGAGGGATTGACTTTTCAGAACCCAAACATTAATTAAGTCTTGGGTATCTCAGTGAACCATGCCAAATGGAATCTCTGTATTAAGAGAAAAATATTTATTTTACCAATGCGAAGTTGGAATTGGTTCAGCCTTGTAGAATCTCAGTTTTTTCATTTAAAATAAGGATTCCAGAGCCCTCACAGGATGGTGGTTTGGATTACATTAGAAAATATACCTGAAAGAGCTTTGTAAATTTTAAGATTAAGGTACTATACCAAGGAAAGTTACTAATGTAACATTTGTGAATTCTGGCAGGAAATACAATAAGGATAGTTCTTCTATGAAATTTATGAACATCTTCTTCTCAGCCTTAAAACTGTCCTTTCCATATGGGAAAGCTGGCCCATATAACTTTAGGCATTTAAATGACTCTTTAGTCAAGACCAGAAAGGGAGGTCCAGGAAAGGGATGTGACTTGCCTAGTGTTTCGAGGTGAAATCAGGGCTCGACCTCTCTCTCTCTCTGTCTCTCTCTCTCTCTCTCTAGGATCTCGCTATGTAGTTCAGGCTGGCCTCGAACTCTAGGCAGTTCTCCTGCCTCAGCCTCCCGAGTGCTGGGGTTACAGGCAAGAGCCACCATGCCCGGCAGGGCTCAACTTCTCCTGACTGCATTGTTTGCATTCTTCTCTCTGCTTTTGTGGTAAGCACAGCCTTGGATTGGGTCTTTCTCTGCTGGCTGTCTCCACCTTGTATACAGGTATCCCTGCCTCTTCCTCCCAGGGACCGTTACTGCCGCTCTGGCTGCTTTCTGCTTGGAATACACCCTTGTTCCATGCCTCATGGCACATTCTGTCTCATGCTGCCAGTCTCTATCCTCAGTTTCCCCATCCTTTCAGTCTGTTGGTGCCCTGCAGATGTCCCCTGCGTGAGCCCATGGTCACGCATGTTGGGTAGGCGCCTTGCCATCTTCCCAGCAGGTGATTCCATGCACTAATTTACTGGGAACTCTGGTAATCCTGCTACTCCCAGCCTTGCACTGAGCCCACACTACTACACCAGTTGTTCTCTGCATTTGCTCATGAGGCCTTGTCAGCGTGGAAAGCTCTTTCTCTCTGGCTTGATAACTCCTTTAAGACCTTTTATAGGCATCGCCCTTGAGGAAGCACTCCTTGCCCTTCTGAACTTGGCTGGAGGACACCTCTCCTATTTTCCATTAGAGATCTGTGCAGATATCTCGTTCATGAGTTATAATTGCCTCCTTGAACCTGTCTTTCTCGCTAGACTGTGAGTTCTGAGAGGATGAGGGCATGCCTTGTATCTTTGTGTCCCCAGTGCCTAGCACAGGGTCACCGACTACACAGAAACTTTTGTTGACCTTGCCATGATTCCCTTGACTTGCAGGTCCCTTTTTACCCTTCAGCCTCCAGAGGTTTCAGAACAGCAGTTTACTCTCAGCACTCTCACTTCTTCACTAGGTGCTGATTCTTAGTCTTTTGCTGTCCAACTTCTGCCTTCTATACTCTACCAGATCTGCTCTAGTGACTTCCTAGGCACAGCAGCTAGTAGCATTTGCTTTGTCCTCAAACTCCTTTACTACTTTGAAAAATTTGGCATTGTTTTAACGAATAACTTTATCTTTGAATTTTTCTCGTGTGGCTTCTTTATTTCTTTAGGCATCTTTTGTTTTCTAGTTTGGAATTTTTTATTCCTTCCAATAAAGGTTTAATGATTTTCCCCCATATCCAGTGCCTTATGTAGATAGGCAATATTTTGCTGTGAATTCTGTGGTAAACCTAAATTTCTCATTTCTTAAGTCTCAAAAGGTATTTTTCAAGTTGATGGCTTGAAGTGGTGATTTAGTGTTATTTTAGTGTGTCCATGTGCATTCTGTCCCCAGTGGCCTGAGTTTTAATTATCTTGATTACAGTGACAATTCTCCATCAAACATCTGCACAGATTAAAAAGCCAAAACCAAAAAACAAAACACCATTACTGACAAAAAAACCCTGTTGTTTATTTTAAATTGTACTTGAAAAGTTGTTCCAGGAATTATGCAATGATAGGTTGCAGTTTGCTGTTTCTACTCAGTAGTTACTGTGGTGGAAGAAGCAATCAAAAGAGAGAAGGTTTACTGAGTGAGAACAATTTGCTAAACTGTGTTATTTAATGCAAAATGTCATCAATGATTGATGGGCTAGAGCGGGAATTATTAATCTGGTATTGCAGGGGTTTCATAAACCCTGAAATTACATGTACAATTTTGTGTGTATTAACATTTTCCTTCTGGGAGGGTTGATTCATAGCTTTTTATCAAATTCTCAAAGGAATTATTGGCACAGACATTTCTAAAAACAATGGACCAAATGTTCAAAAGAGAAGGCTGTACTAGCAGAAGACAAAGTTACAGTAATTTAGTGAACAATACCTTCTACAAATTTAATCAGTTAAAATGATACTTGGAAAGTTTTGTAAACATAGTACAATTGAACTGGTTTTTCCTAAAATGGTTGGTATAATTTTAATTCTTGAGTTCCTTTTTTTCAGAGGAATGTAAAATCTCTGAAAAAGGGGGAGACTTTCAAGGACAGTGTTTTTTCTTAAATACCTGCTACTTATGAATTTACAGGGCAATTACAGCAATCTTGAGCACTATTTAAAAAGGGATTTAAAGACTATTCACAGAAATGTAATTTTAAATATATAAAACATTCCCTGGAGTCTTTTCCAGGTAAAATGGAGAGGAGAGTGGGCATCATGCAATAAGGGATTGTACTGAAGCCCAGAAGTACCTGGCAGATGGCAGGGCTCTGGGAGTGTCCTTGTTGCTGAATGAATCAGTGCAGTAATTCTATCCTGGAAAGCAGGCACCTGCTACCATCTCAGGTGGTTGTATACAAGAACTCTTTTGATATAATGATTAGCCCCTCTGTTTATAACTGCAAGAACATATTGAGATTTCTTCATGCAGTTCTCTTCTGTTTCTAGTTTATGGGGTTCAGGGGAAGAAAAGCAGCTCCACTCTGGAGATAGTTCATGTAGTTTAAAGAGGCACTGAGCAGCTAACGCAGTGTCTCACGTAGAGAGTTTTCAAGGCCTGAGGCTGTCGCGCCCATTCAAGAATCCTCAGGACAGAAGAACCGGAATCCTCATCGACCTTCAGCAACATAATCAACATGATCAAATATTCTTTATGAGCAACTTTTCTCTGACCTTTTGAATATCACAAGTCAAATGTGCCATTTTCATTAATGAAATATATTGGGTTTGAAACAAAGTGGACCGTACGGAGACATCTTTTTCTTTTTAAAGAAACTATTCAACTGATTTTATTTTAGCTCTAAATAAAAAACATAAACCATATTTTGTTTTGTGCAGCCAAAGAAAATTTTCAAGAATATTCCTTTCCTGAGAAAGTTGGAGGTAAACCATGTAGAGGTTATGGCTGCTCACAGGAAGACCTGTTCATTTTATTGCTTTTGCAGCGGGATGACCACTGATTGCTATGGAGATGCTGATTGCTGCGGCTATTATGGGGCTAGCCTAGTCACCTGTAAGAGAATGATGCCTCGGTCACCATGGTCCCTGTGCTGTGACTCCCTTAATCTGACCATCATTGGCAGAGCTTGCTTGTTTAGAGAAATGCATGGGCTTTATTTCTTATTAAAGAGCATATTATCCTGACCACACTAATGTCTTCCTTAGCTCAGTCAGACTGACTCATACAGCTCAGTTAAATGCTGTGTTCTACCAAATGACTTAAAAGATTTTAGTGTTAAGCATGGCAAACAGCTTTACCAAAAGGCTGCTTAAAATCCTATGTCTTTAAATCGACCATTAACTTTTTTTTTCCTCTCGGTTTTGACCTTTATCTTTTGTTGTTGAATGGTTAGTTTGTGTTCGCCTGACCTCAGCTGAACAACTGCATGATCTGTGTATGTTACTACAATCCAAGGATAGCCTGGGCTATTTGTACGTGCAGCATGCCATCATTTTCATCTGGCTCTCTGAGTTGCTATGGCTTCTCGTTCATAAGGAGTGATCCCACCAGAATTCAACCTTTCACGTGGCTTTTCTTTCCAAGATAGAAAATGTCTGTGGCAGGTCAACACTCTAATTTTAGTTTCTGTTGGTCTATGGTAGCAGTCACTTTCCTTTGGTTTATAAACACTGTTCAATACTAGATGATGTATTATACACCTCTTGTGATTTTCATAAAAGTGATAAAACTTTGACTCTGAGGTAAACAATGTGGGTCTGCAAATTTCTATAGATTTGGCTATTTCAATAGGTACTCAGTACTAAGTCGCATCTTTTATCCATCATTTTTGACCTGGTTAAATGAAAAAATTATTGAACCTGTAATTAAGCTCATTTTTTTTGTTGTTGTTTTGAGACAGGGTCTTGCTATATAATTCAGGCTGGTCTTTGAATGCTCACTATGTAGTGTAGGCTGGCCTTGAACTGGTGGTGAGCTTCCTGCCTCAGCCTCCTGAGTGCTGGGATTACAGGTGTGTGCCACCACACCTGGCCTTTAAGTTCATTTTGTTGGTGCTGGTGTGGTGTGTATACATTCCTATGCAGTTTTTTCCCCTTGTATTTGTAGCTAGCATTGGCCAGCATTTTGTATCACAGATTTATTAGATTGCTAGCACACATAAAGCTAGAGACTGGGGTTCTCCTCCCAGGGTGTTTGACACACAGCGACTACTCAGTTCATGCTGAGGGAGCCAGTAGGACCTTCTCTTGCCGTGGTATCATGGCATCCACACCCTCAAACTGCTTGCCAATGCCTGCATTCAGTTCACAGACATGTTGTTGGGCATGAATGCTGTTTGAAAAAATTTAAATTCATAGTCGACATCTGTGACTTAGGAAAATTTCCATGAAATTCTGGATTTGGGGCTTCTAGATATTGCAGTATTTGATAATTCTGCTCAGTTTCTTGGATGGGAGCAGTGGGTTGGAGCTAAGTGTGTCTTGGACAGGGAATGCTTTTCCATTTTGCCAAGTGTCCCGTTCCAAATTCTTGGTCCCTGAAAGCATCTGAGTTTGGAACTTCTGGAATAAGTTTATTTATAACAGCTTAATTATAAAGTCATTAAAGGAACTCGTTCTTAAGGTGCTGTTACCTGCAGTGCATGAATTTGCAAGTTGTAATAAAAGTTTCCGAGGAGTTTAGGAAAGTGTTTTATGTAATGTGCTTTTAAAAGGCATGTAAATATTATATACTGCATACACATACTAATTAAGGAAAAGGGTGTATGATGTGGTTTGGAGTTTCTTCACAAGAGAATTTAAACTTCCTTTGGGGCTGCTTGACTAGATGGACAGTGCTTTGGGGTGTGGATCCTAACATTTCCAGGGATCGGACCACTCATATTTGTATACAGCTCTTCTCTAAATTTAGCAATATCTAGTGGATTTCAGTTTGTGGTTCCTGGACTAGCAGTGCTAGTTTACTGGGGAACTTCATAGAAATGCACATTCTCAGGCCCTGTCCCATTCAATCAGAAACTCTGGGGGTGAGACCCAGCAATCTGTATTTTAATCAGCTCTTCAGGTCACACCAAATCAGTCTTTTAGGAGGACTGATTATAAAGTATTATAATGAAATGTACTATAGTCTATATTTAGAGATAGTTCACTTTCTATTTCTGAAAAAAAATTTAGTAATATTGACCAATTCAACCTGAGAGCTACTTAAATTCTGAACCATGAAACTTGTTAGGGTCCATAATGAAGATTTATACAAGTTATCAAGCTTAGTGGGGCAGTTACGGATTTCTCCTGCCTCCCACACTTGCTTTGTAAATGTTCACAGCAGGCCCCCTCTGGCTCCTGGTTTATGTTCTCCTGGTAAAACACAGTATGCTCATTATATCTCAGCCTTGCCCACGACTTCTGCTTTGGGAGACACTTTGTGTTTGCTTAAACTGGACCCCTCTGGCACTGTTCTTATTGTTCTGGAAAATTATGGGATATAGCAAGTGACTGATGTTAGCCATCACTGTTTTTGCTGTTATTTTAGAGAGCTGGTTGTGTCCACTTAGCTTAAGGAGGTTCAGAAGGCTACATACTCCAGTTTTAAGTCAGAAATCTAAAATATAGGAAAAGCTCGTTTTACGGAGCAAGAAAGTAGCCCTTAGTATTCCTTCTGTAACACCCTCTGAATTCATTTGATCTGCCCAGTTTCTGACTTTGCTTTGCTATTGTACCCAGTTTTTTTTTTTTTTTTTTTTTTTTAATCTTGGGACTTCTTTTGTAAAGCAAAAATAATCTGTAATAGAAGGGCTAGCTCACTGAAGGCCAGAGTTTATGGCATCACTTTGCAAGTACTCCTGAAGGGCTGTGGGCCTGCCTGCTGTGGAGGAGACAGAGCACACTGAGGAGGCAGCTGTGCAGAAGGAGGCATATGTTTTCTTGGGATTAGGGCAGATTCTGAGAAAATGTCTGTGGGGCTCATTTATAAAGTCAAATGCTGTTGTCTCCAAACTATACCTTTCTTTCCCTGCATGGTAAAGGTCTTCCATGAAAGATCTTGAAGGATGAGGTTCATGTTCTCAGTTATCAGTTCCTACTGATGGTTTGGTTTCTCCTAGTGTGCTTTGATTATGTAGTAAGTAGGATTTGTTTTTAAAGGGAGAGGCATGTTTAATATTTGAAGGAAAAAACATTAAAGAGTTTTTGTAGCTGGGCATGGTAGCACATTCCTATATTCTCAGAAGTTTGGGAGGATGAGGCAGGAAAATCACAAGTTTGAGCCCAGTCTGGACATCCTGAGAACTTAGTGAGGCTTTGTGTCAAAATTTTAAAAAAGGGGCTGGGGGGTGCAGCTTAGTTTGAAGGCTCTGGGTTCAATCCTTGTAGAAGAAAGGAAGTTTTTGTGTATTAATCCAGTGATTTAAAACATCAGCTAAATAATTGACAAAATGTTTTATTATCCCTAACATTTTTTTTGGGGGGGTACCGGGGATCAAACTCAGGACCTCGTGTGCCAGCAGGCCCTCGTGCTGCTGACCGATATCACTGGCCCTTTTTTCGTATGTGGGTACCGGGAGTCGAACTCAGGACCTTGCACTTGCCAGGCAGGTGCTTATGCTGCTGAGCCATCTCACCGGCCCATCCTGAACATTTTTCATTGCAGTACCAGAGTATCTCTTCTGGGGTGCTGTACCCGTGGTATAAAGCTATGGGGCAGGGTGACCCATAGAGGGAGATCTGGCTCTGGCAAGGAGGGAAATTAGGACAAGGCCACAGTACATATGGTTTTTCTGTTATCATTCACTTTGCATTAGTTTTGATTCCTTGAATGAGAGCTCCGCTCTCTGTGATCTGACCTAGGAGTTACTGGTCAAGCTTCACTAAGCAGAAGATCCTTTCTTGGTTGTAGTGCTTTTAAACTTAACTGAAAAATTTAATTCCGAAAACCTCTGAGCAAGGTAAATGCTAGGAACATCACCTTTTCCGATATACCATACTAGGCAGTAAGCTCAAAAACGAAACAATTCAGTTACTTCCCGTAGGCAATGTTGTAAAATAGTTAAAATCTTTAGGTGGATTTTATAGAGATCATTCTTTATCTGATATAATTTTTGAAATCTTACAAAGTTTAAGAAATGCTTCTAAGGCCTTAAAATTTATATTATTTTTACTTAGAAACATTTATAGATACACAGTGAAAAGAGTCTCCCTCAGAATTCTCACCTTCAGCTTCATGCTTCCATTCTGAGCATCTCTGTATCCTATATAATTTATTTATTTATTTATTTATTTAAAACTTTATTTTTTTTTTTTAAAGACAACAAGTAAACATTCTCATGTATTAACAAACTCAAGCATTAGAGAATGTACAAATACCTTTTGGAGAAAAATATTACTCAGTATAAGATTAAGCCATGTGAAAGCTAGGTAAAAATAGAAGACTAAGGAATGGAATAGTCACAGTGAAATTGCATTTTCATACTAGGGAGACAATACGATGTTTACAAATGTGCATCCGGTTTATTTCGCTTGTGAATATTTTCTCGAGTTGCATCCATTTACCTGTAAAAGTTTCCAGTTTATCTTTCTTTATGGCTGAGTAGTACTCCATTGTATAGAAATACCACATCTTTTTTATCCATTCCTCAGTTAATGGGCATTTGGGTTGTTTCCATGATCTAGCTATTACAAATTGTGTTGCTATAAACATGGGTGTACATATATCGCTGTGGTATGATGTTTTTAATTCTTCTGGGAAGATACCCAGAAGGGGAATAGCTGGGTCAAATGGGACCTCCAATCCCAGTTTTTCGAGGAGTCTCCACACGGATTTCCACAGTGGCTGCACCAGTCGACACTCCCACCAACAGTGGAGAAGGGTTCCTTTTTCCCCACAGCCCCTCCAGCATTTGTTATTAGTTGACTTCTTGATAACAGCCATTCTTTCTGGGGTGAGATGGACTCTCAGTGTTGTTTTCATTTGCATTTCTCGGATGACTAGTGATGTTGAACATTTTTTCATATATTTATTTGCCATTTGTTATAATTTAGAACAAGAGAGAGAAAACAGAAAACAAGCATAAACACTCCAAAACATAGGTCCATTTTCATAACAAATTTAAACCCCCCCATAATAACAGCCCCCCTCCCAAGCCCCAAAACAAACACAACCAAGAAATGAGCAAGGGTGAGAAAGAACGACAATGTGAGTTGTCATTTTTGCCAATATTTGTTGAGTAAATACACTTCCACACCATCAAATGGTAATAGTTTAGTATGAAACCTAAATTCTTACGAGAAAAAATCCATGATAAGAGATAATCCAGACCGAACATGGGTTGTTGATATTTTCTTCCCCACTGAGCTTTAGGGGGCCAGAAGATGTGGAGTGAGAGGTTGGGGCCAGAATAGCCACTGAGATCTTACAATCAGGGCGGCCCGGTGAGGTTGCCTTTAGGTGTCTGGGTTCAAAGATGATAGGAGATGCTTATATCTAAAGGGCCTTCACTCCTGTTTTGGTAAATCAAAAATAACTTATGGATGGAGAATAATAAATAGCAAAACCAACCCAATAACAAATAATAGAATTAAATAAAAAAGGAAATGTCCAGGCCGTCAGTAGTTCCAAAGTGAGAAAGCAAGGAGACAGATGTCAACTAGGTTGGTAGAGACCTTGACATCTTAAGGTATTAACTCAAGTGTACTGAATGAAACAAAATTACTTTTTTCTCTTTTTACTTCTTAGGAATATTTTCATAAATCTGTCGGAAAATAAGGACATTTATAGTGGAGACTGTCTTTGGGTGAAACACCAAGTTTTAAAGTCCAATGAAAAAGGACACTACCATTTTCAGAGGATGTGATTCTTGGTTATCAAAGACATGCCCGAAGGGGTGTGAGGCTTACAGCTGGGATACGCACAGCTATGCAGTTTCATTCATAGAATAGATTTCAAAGTTTCTTTTCCTTATAGAAAATACCATGGTAAAGAATTCTCTGTGGCTTGTGTTCAGAGTATAAGACATAAAAAAGCCACCTTAATGGTCAGTATGAGTGACGGACAACAGGAAAATGTACCTATGCGCCTCTATTTTGAAAATCATTTGTCAGGGTACTGTAATGGTTTTTGAACTATGAGAAATTAAGTTTAATTGAGTTACATCAGCATTCTCATCGTTCTAGATATATTTGAGGTTGATTAATATTTTTATTTCATTAAACAGATCGTTTCATTTGTCATGTATCTTTATTTTTATTTTCATGTTTAGCATGTGTAAAGCATACTATGATGCTTACTTTGGGTTTAAATACTTGAGCATGCAGCATATTGCCTGGCATATAGCAAGTGCTTAATAACTGTTTGAACCCATGAATTTAATATATGGTGTTATATTAAGATATTTACTGATATTCCTTTGATAGCTTATCTTTTCCTATTAACCACTTATTTTCAGTTAATTAGGGAATTATTATAACACATTATAAAAATATTGATATCTAAAAATTAAAATTTTTAGAGAAGGCAACAGACTGGTTGGCACACTGAAAAATGAATTGTAAAATATGAAAAGTACAGATAACTTTTCTTGGAGTGGGAGTGGCGTGTAGGGAGTGAAAAAGAGTGACTAGACTGTACATAAAAGTTCAAGAATAAATCATCAGAAATAGTTCCTATTAACAGAGATCATAATGATTTTATTATTTCCCACCATATCAGTTTCTTTCTTGGAGATAAGCATGTTATATTGTCAATTTTTCCATCATGATGGCCTCCAAGAAAGTGAGCTCATCACCCCTGCCCCCAAATGCCCACGTTCAAATGCCATGGAAGTCAAAGTTGAAAGCTGTTAAATTTTTCAGACTTTAACACAACCCTGAATGTCAAGAAATGATGGTTATTTTCTGTATATTTTAACGTTGTCATTATGGTTATACGCTTTTTTTTAATCCCTTCTTTACAGTCATACAGTTTATCAAGAAAGAAAATTGTGCACTATACCTGTTTTGACCAACGGAAAAGAGCAAATGCAGCATTTTTGATAGGTGCTTATGCAGTAAGTACTTTCTTCATGATTATTTTCTATAATCAGCACAGTGGAATGCTCACCCTTTCAATAGAATCCAGGCCACTTTACCAGTGGGATTGTAAGAGGAGGGAGATTGTTGGTGGCTTGGGAATTGATCTGCCATTGAAAGTGTGGACTGCCATTGATGGAGTGTTTACTTGCTAGATTTTATTTTCTAGTAGCTAGTGAGAGAATGTTGCAACCACAACGTGTAGCTTGGATTCCACAGTTACATGTTTTAATAAAGAGAATACCTAGTGATAACATTTCCAGGAAAAAAAGTAATGTGTGTATGTATGTGAAATGCGAGGGTGGATAATAGGGAAAACAGACAGGAGCAAAATATACACGGCAAAATATTAAAAAGTTATTTTTTTTCAAAGAAAAATAATTTTACAGCTGGGTGTGGTGGTGCACGCCTGTAATCCCAGCACTTGGGAGGCTGAGGCAGGAGGATCGCCATGAGTTCGAGGCCACCCTGGGCTACATAGTGAGTTCAAGGCCAGCCTAAACTACATAGTAAGACCCTGTCTCAAGAAAAAAAAAAAATTTACAGAAAACTTTTACAGTCTGTTAAGGTGTTCCATTTTGGGAGAAGACGAAATCTGAGATTGCTGTAGAACACTAGAATTTTTTTTTTTTTTTTAATCAATCCATTCATCTGTTCTATACAAATGTTTGCAGTAGGAAAACTGAATATAAATCATACATACATTACAGTTTCCCACATAAGTAGACAAGACCTTTAAAAAATAATTTTGAGTAGATTTTTTTGTTCTCTGCAAATACTAAAATGTCATTAAGAATTTCATATGAACGCATCACAGTTTCTGGAATTTTCTACATATGCTAAGACGGGGCAAAAACTTGGAAGGCAGAATCCATCAGTGTTAAAATGTACTTGCAACCTAGCATAGCTTTTCAGAGAGATGTGTGACATCTAGTTAGCAGTGTGTTAAGTGCAGGGGGAGAGATGTCATTTCCCCTCATCTTTGAGGAAGGCCAGTTCTCTGAAGCCCGGAAGTGCACTGCTGCATGACCTTTCGAGGGCTCATTCTGGAGGCCTTGATGGAAGGGTGCCGGGTAGGAGACATGACACTCTGAACATCAAGCCTGGAGCTCGGAGGAACAGCCCAGTTGTGCTTTCGGGAAGGCTGCGAACTGTGGAGGGCACAGGCTGAGAAGAGCAGTGAGCTGACAGCTGGGGTGCAGGCCGGAGCCCTGCTTCCAGGACTGAGGTGCCCAGCTCTGCCTCCTTTTCCTCTCGATGTGGCTGCAGTAACGCCTTAGGGTCTGCCTAGCGTGCCCTTTGCTTTCTTGCTCGGTAGTATAAGGAAGAGTGGCTACGAATCAGGCATGAGCTTTTCATCATGAAAAGGCTCTGTGATGGTGGACAAGCACTTTCTCTCTCTTAGGTTTATTTAGTTTAGCTGTAAAATGAGAAAGGTTGGATGTAATGATCCCTAAATTTCCCATTCTCAGGGTACTAGGATTATTTGTAGCACCAGCCAAACTATTGCTTTAAAGAACATGCCTGAAAATCTGGCTTTTGGCAGGAAGGTTCAGGGCAGTGCTGGTAAGCTGACTTCAGCGGGCATGCTTATTTTTCACTTTATGTTGATAACTGCTACTCATTTGAAACTGATGATGGGCACTGTGATTAAAATGAGTGCTTGCACTAATGTCTGGACTCAAGCCATGTCAATAGTATCTTTCCTGCAGGGTTTGTGACGCTTTGTGAGCATATTATTAGTGGATCCTTTGTCATAAAGGATTGCCATCAAGAAGAGGTTACCCATCTGCTACTCTTATTCTTTTTTTCCCCCATTTCTCTTCTTTACCCCTCTCCTTTTTCTCACTTACCCTTGCTGCTTTGTTTAGTGTGGCCCTTCATTTCAGCAGAGCACCTGTAGGGTTTTGCAGTGAACTAGTTACAGTTATATAGATGCATTGAGCTTACGATAAAAGACCCTGTGAAAAATACATTGTCTTAAGGCACTTTAAAGAAACCAAGGAGAAAAATCAATGCTGGCGTGGTGAAGAAGTGCTGAGCACAGCATGGGCTTGTCTTACATGTGAGGTACAATCCTGAGTGTAAAGTGATTTTTCTTGTATTGGTCATTTCCCAATTGATTTCCTTATCTAATTTTGGAACTGCATTCCCTAGAAAGCTATTTGACACAAACCTTAATAAAAATGACACTAAGGATTGCAGTCCTTTTTATTTATTTACTTATTTATTTTTTTGTGGGTACCGGGGGTTGAACTCAGGACCTCGCGCGCCAGCAGGCGCCGGTGCCGCTGAGTGACATCACCGGCCCTTTTTTTGTATGTGGGTTCTGGGAGTTGAACTTGGGCCCTCGCGCTTGCCAGGCAGGCGCTTATGCCGCTGAGCCATCTCACCGGCTCTGCAGTCCGTTTTAGAGTTTTATGCCTTTCTTCATATTGTCTGTGTGCCCTTAATTGTTGACACAAGTCTTGTAAGAAGATGGTAACATGCCTTACCCATATACCCCAGTTAAATTTCCTATGTGCTCAGTGTTGCTAGCTGAGTAAGTCTCAGTCTTCTGAGGTAACTTTCTCTGGACACAAAGGCCTTTACCTTTGGAGCAGGTGCGTACTGTGGGACAAACCACGTAGGTATGGTTGATCAGAGACAAATCCTTAACAGTGAAGGTGATCTTTTCTTTTAAAATGCAGAATCCGGGGCTGATGAGATGGCTCAGCGGCATAAGCGCCTGCCTGGCAAGCGCGAGGGCCCGAGTTCGACTCCTGGATCCCACATACGAAAAAGGGGCCGGTGATATCGCTCAGCGGCATGGGTGCCTGTTGGCGCGCGAGGTCCTGAGGTCGACCCCCCGGTACCCACAAAAAAAAAAAAAAAAGTATCAGGAAAAGTGTTGGTTCAAAATAATAAAAGCATTTATTAAAACAGTAATAAAACAGATTTATTGTTAAAACAGTGACATAGCAGATGTTAGCCACGAGTGTTCAGTCATGGTGTGGCTCTTGGTGAATCTAACAGATAGCATTGTGCTTCTGCTCACAGAAATTCGTGGAGAGGAAGGGAGGGGTGGCACATGGCTGGGGCAGGGCAATTTCCTGTTTTCAGTTCCTTCCTTTTTATAGCGTGATAGGCAAGAACCCTTTTGTGATGTTGCCTGTGAATGGGTCAGTCTTTTATCCTTGTAGACTTGTGTTTTTCGGTGGCTTTAAAACAAGTCAGGCTCCCTAAAATCATACAGGATTTCCAGTGTCAGACTCTTTGAGACTGGGAGCTCTGCTAATGTTCTGCACATGGGTAGTACAATAATGTCTTTTAGTCATCTCTCTTTTTTCTTTTGCTTTTCTCTCTTTGGCATCTGGATAATAAGCATCCTGTGTCATAAATAAGCTCTCAGATTTACACAGAAAGCTACACATACTCATGCTGTATTTAGTACTGTGTATGTAGTACTGAAGCACTGGGTGTGCTTATAGTAATTTACTCACACATTTCTGAATCCTAGTAGCCTTGGAATGACATGTGCTTTTTATGTGAAAAAGCTTGCATTAATTTGGTTCATTTGTTAGTGATTTAATGGGATGTACTTTTTTTGGTACTTCAATTTTTTTTTTTTTTTGTCTTTTTGAGACAGGGTTTCACTATGCAGTTCAGGCTGGCCTTGAACTCACTTTGTATCCCAGGCTGGCCTCGAACTCACAACTATCGTCCTGCTTCAGCCTCCGGAGTGCTGGGATTACAGGCGTGTGCCACCATGCCCAGCTTGGTGTTTTAAATTACTTATTGACTTTTTTTTTTTTTTTAAGAGAAAGAACTTTGACTTATTCTCCACAACAGCTGCAACATCTAGAGCAGTGTCTGACATATGTTAAATGCTCAATAAGTGTTTGCAGAATGAATGACTGAATATTTAATTGATAAGCCTCAATCGGTTATCTCCTACAGTTTTGGGAATTTGATATGGAGTAATTTAGAAGCTGGAATGCTTAAAGATAAATTATGAAGACAGTACTAGATGCAAAACAACAGTAAGAATCCTAGTGTTTTGAGGCACTGATTTTTTAAAAAGTTACTGAATATACTGGTTACAGTGGTGCATGCTTGTAATTACAGTGAGGCTGAGGGAAGAGGATCACAAGTTCAAGGCCGGCCTGGCAATCTAGTGAGACTGGCTCAAAATAAAACATGAAAATAGTTGAGGGTGTATCTCATTGGTAAAGTGCTTGCCTAGCATGTGCAAGGCCTGGGGTTAGATCCCCAACACTGCAAAACACAAAAATAAGGATTCATATAGCATACAATGGGCTTTGTTGAATATATATATATATATATATATATATATATATATATATATATATATATATATGAAATTAGTATTATGAACGATAGTCTTTATTTTAGCCCCAGCATCGTTTCTGTTTTTCTCAATAGGTGAAAAATCCGGCTGGGCGTGGTGGCGCACACCCGTAATCCCAGCACGCGGGAGGCTGAGGCAGGAGAATCACTGTGAGTTTGAGGCCAGCCTGGGCTATAAAGCGAGTTCAAGGTCAGCCTGAACTGCACAGTGAAACCCTGTCTCAAAAGACCAAAAAAAAAAAAAAAAAAAAGAGAGAAAAAGAAAAATCCTTATTTATACACATAGTTGTTAATAAGTGTCATTGCTTTTTTTTTTTTAATGTGGGTACCAGGAGTTGAACTCAGTACCTTGCGCTTGCCAGCAGGTGCTTGTGCCGCTGAGCGATATCACCGGCCCCCCCCTTTTTTTCCTTTATGTGGGTACTGGGAGTCGAACTCAGGACCTCGCGCTTGCCAGGCAGGTGCTTATTCCGCTGAGCTAGCTCACCGGCCCATCAATGCATTTTTAAACAGCTGTCCTTGCAATCTTAGGATAATTTTCAGTAAGAAGTAACTCAATTCTCAAGAGAAGTACTAGAAAATTTTTAATCAAAGCTGAATCTTTGAAAATTTTTACTACACGCATTCATTGTGGAAAAAAAATGAAAAGGCTGCTCAAAGTCCCGATATTTTCCATTATAGCAGTGTGACTTGAAATGTTTTTGCTATGCCTGGATGTGAGATCATGTCCTGCACCTGTCTACCTGTGCCTCGCCCGTTATGTACCTGAAGTAGGCCATTGCTCTTGGGTTTTAAACAGATATCTCAATGGAGCAGGCTTATATTTAGACGCATCTCCAGCCAGAGCTACCGACTTTCTCATCAGTGAGACATTTACTTGAATATGTGCAGAAACAGGAGTTGCAGTGATTCTTTCTAGTTTATGCCAAATGAGGTTATTTGGCTGCCTAGTGATCATACTGTGGTAAGATCTGCTACTGCATGCTTTGTGTTTACTGTTTTCCCTTAGCTTCAAAATAAACATATGTTAATTAAAAAAAAAGACCCACTTTTGCAGGACCACTGAAGTATCTCCGCAGGAAACTCAGTAGGAAGAACCCTGCTCTAGTCCTGTGTTCTCCTGTTTCAGTTGGGGAATCTTAGCCCTGAAAGGTCAGGTACCTCATCCAAGGTTAAATCTAGGTAGGGATGAGAAAGACTTATCCTAGGTAGGGATGAGAAAGACTCAAACCTAGATCCTAAGGTTTGTAGTTTTGAGCTTTATTCATTTAAAGATAATCACTCAGCAGTGCTAGCCTGGGAGTAATATATCATATCTAAGCCATAATAGTCTGCAGAATATTGAAATAGCACATAGGGTGGAAGGGTAGAATTTTCCAGATAGTACTATATTGTAGTATTGTAGTGTTTCAGATACACTAGTCATAATTTCTCTTCCAGGAAACATCTGAGCTTTGATTCTGCCTAATGGGGCTAACACTTCAAATACCTTTGTGTACCAACCAGGTGCGATGGCAACTCTTGGCATAATCGCTTTAGTGATGCCCAGGGCTGTCTTAGCATAGGTCTAAGTGTCAGGAGCGATAGGGGATTAGAAAACAAGGAATGTCGTGAGGTGGGTTGAGCTAGTATCTCAGGATAGAGTTTTTTGAGATTTTTCTCCATAATCCACTGAAAGAAATACATTTTCTATCACAGCTTAGTATACACACACGCATACACACCATTCACATGTATAATTGAAACCAAAGGTTCATGAGACAGTTCTTACAATGAAGCATACTGATATTTTATTTTATGAATACTGTCATTACTCATTAAATTGATTTTGCTATTCACTAATGGATCATGCCCTATGATTTACAAAACACCGTCACTGGAGGTGCTTACCATGCTTAGGTATTTACACATTGTTTTAGGGCATTGATTCTGGCACTGAATGCATAGGTAATAAGACCCATCTAGGTTAACCAACAATTAACATGAACAGTTTAAGAAAAACTTAGGAGCCCCTCAGGGGCTCCTATTTCTCAATATCAAGATAAATGGCTCCAGATGATGTTGCTTACATTGATACTTGATCCTTAGGAAGGACTTCATTTAAATACCCAAGTCATAGGATTATCTTTTTCTTATCTGGCTTTCACTTGAATCACTGCTCTCAAACTTTTCTCCTGCTCTTCCCTTCTTTCTGGCGGCCAGAAGGTCCATGTGTTCAGTTGGGGATAACCTTGAATGAGAAAGGCCTGTGCTTGGGGCAGCACTGGTCACTCTGAGCCTAAACCTGCCTTACTGGGTCTGTCTTGTCAGTGCTACATTGGGCTCAATTTCTAGGTTTGTGTTAATAAATTAGCTAATGCCTGATTCATTTCATAACAGCTGACCTTTACATTTACAAAGGGTTTTGGATTGCATAATTTTTTTTTTTTTTTGAGACAGGGTCTCTCTATGTAGTTCAGGCTGGGTTTGAACTCACTATGTAGCCCAGGCTGGCCTTGAACTCACAGCTATTCTCCTGCCTCAGCCTCCCAAGCAAGTACTGGGATTACAGGCGTGTACCACCACGCCCAGTCAGGATTGCACAATTTTAATTGATATAAATTTGGTTTTGAGAATTTTTTTCTATTTGATACAGTGAGTGAAATTGTATCCTGTTCCCCGTTTTGGAAAGTGAATTAGTTGAATAAAACCCTCTAGGTATATACTTTGTGAAATTTTAAATCAAGGAGGAGCTAACTGCATCTTCTATGGAAGTTGCTGTGTGTTCAGTTATTTCTATGATTTTTAGCACTCAAAATATGGTTACCACGCTAATAATCTTAGACGATATCCATACAAACTGCTGTGTTCTCATGTAGTCCACTCTGTTGCTGTATCTTTCTTGGTTTTCTTTCTCATTGCTTGTCTGCCTTACCCCTTTCCCCTATGCGTCTGTTGTCCCCAGCTCCCCATTTCTCCCCCATCATGGCAAATGCTCGTAGGCTTTGAGTTTTCATTATGGAAGTCAGGGTTTTTGTTGATGAGGACCTAAAACCACGGATGTAGTTAGACAGCAAAGTAATGGTGAATAAAAATAAACAGCAGGGCCAGGAAAATGTAGCCTCCACGTCAAAGAAATAAAGAGTTGCTACAGTACCTCACAGAATTATTTAATAGGAAGTAACATTTGTGGTGCACAGTTTCAAATTAATAAGCAGACAGATAAGCTTTCTGTGTGAATATACCCACTGTAGGATGAATCAGACTTATAATTCTTTTGAGAGTGGAGGTGTGAGTCATGTAGTGGGCCTGCTTTGAGAAATTTCTTGTGTAATGAAAAGAAAACCTTCTCAGATGAAAAACTTCCTGATGTTTTCTCTCTGGTCTGTTTGCCTGTCCCCTCCACTGCCTCCAGCTGTTCACTTTGTCATTTCCTTACTACCTGACGCAGAACAAGGCTTGATTATAGCCGCTTCTCGTCTTGTCTTACAATTAATTGTTCATACTGCGGTCTACCTCAGTGAGCTCTTCACAATTAACTTGCTTTGCAATCTCTCCCCTACTAGAATGAGCTCCTTGAGTAAAGATGACTCTTACTCAGGTCTGTGTCCTCAGTGCCTGACATAATGCCTGTCTCTGCTGTTTTAATGAAAAAAGGAATGAACAAGGTAGGAAACCTCTCTGAAGGGGATTCAGATTCCAACTCGTGACTGGTCTTGTGTTCACCATATATAAGAAATGGTGCAGATGGACTCTAGGTTCAGGGTTTTCATCATACTACAATAGTCCCTGCCTTATCCACGATTCCACTTTCTGTAGTTTCAGTTATGCATGGTCTGAAAATATTAAGTGGAAAATCCTACAAATAATTCATAAGCTTTAAATTGTGTGCCATTCTAAGTAGTGTCATGAAATTTTACACTGTCTGTCTCCATCCTATTAGAGATGTAAATTGTCCCTTTGATGTATCCACACTGTATATGCTACCTGCCTGCTAGTTACTTGCTAGCCATTTTGGTTATCAGATCTGCTGTGGCTGTGTCACAGTGCTTCTGTTCATGTGACATAATACTGTGTCACAAGCCTATATCACTCACTCCACTTCATCTTATTACATAGGCCCTGTGTCTCACTTCATCATAAGGGTGAGTACACTATGATAAAGTATTTTGAAGGAGACTATATTCATACAACTCAATGCAGTATATTGATATGGCTGTTCTATTCAGTTTTTGTTGTTAATCTCTTACTGTCCCTAATTTCTATCATAGGTATGTACAGGAAAAAGTACAGTATATGCAGCTATTGTGGTTTCATCATCTCCTGGGTCATGGAACATGTCTCCTGTGGATAAAAAGTGACCATTGTACTCTTATCCCAAGGTCTTGCCCTTGACTACTGTCACTAAGGTCCTGGCTCTGGTATTTTCAGTTTGAAATTAAGACCTTGTTAAAACATGTGGGAATGGGCCCATCCTCTAGGCAGAATTTAAGAACATGTTAATAGCATTATAGGATATTGTCTGTCTTGGAATTGAGGAAGCCTTAAATCCTATTAGTTTGAATGTGGTAAAATATTTGTTTCCTTCTGAAATGTCTGAAATTTTGAGAAAATTCTTGGGGCCTGCAAGTGAGTTGCAGTTTTGACAGCAAACTACATATTTTATGCAGAGCCAATTTTTAAGTTTTATTTTTTCCTAGAGACACATCTGTGAAATAAAGTGGAAAAAGTGACAAAATGGGGTTAACAATTAAAAATAGGCTCTAAAATTATTTTGTTTTCCTGTCTCCAAGTAGGATGTACAAGTTAAAAATTTTTTTTTCAAGTAGTATCCTGGTATTGGACTTGTGTTCTGATGAGCATGCAGTTCTAAAATATAATATCCGATATTAGATTTTCTATGTATGTACTGACTGATGAAAACGTTACTTCTGAATTCAAGGAAGAAGAGAGCAGATTAAGATCTTACAATGAAAAGTTTTGAGAGTTCCCCAGAATGTGGACCACGGGATTCCTTCTGTTAACTCCATTTTACCTTTTTGTCCACATACCTTTTTGAAACCCTTTTTGGTTGACTGAGATTTCAGGTTCAATACGGAAACCTCACGATGATGTTAGAGGGTCTCTGCCTTTACCTTGTCTGCTGTGTCAGCCCTGAGGCTCATTTTCCCCTTGAAGAATTGCTCGGTCTTCTACTGTGGTTCTTCACAGATGATACACGAACTCAGTGAGGCCCCTCCCTGCCTGCCCATGCCTCCCCTGGCCCTGTCTTCACCGCACAGTCCCAAGAGGCTCAGAGAATGTGATGGACTTGGCACCGGAGGCAGCATTGTGGGAGTAGCAAGAGCCCCGAGTGTCACTGGCATTCCAGTCCTCTTGCCCTTTGCTCAGCGGCTCCCGCTGGCTTAGACACCCACGGTCCACACGAAATAGCCAGTTACCTCATTTCTCTGCTGCTGCTCCTTCTTATTATCTCTCTGTACCTTTCCCTCTCCATTTATTTTTTGCCCTACTACTTTCACCTCTTTCTACTTCCTCTATCCTGACCACTCTTCTCCTATTCATTTGTTTCCCTTCTTATTCCTTCTCCCTTTTTAAAATTGGGTAATATATAGAATAGCATTATTGTAATAATTGAAGTTTTTGGATTGCTTGTAACTGAAACTGTTTTTCACTTACTCAAATTTAAAACTCAATAATGATTTTCCTAGTAATTTAGTCAAAAGAGGGAAGTAGAGGTCTACTGCTATAACCTTCCCTATTGAATAAAACTATTCTTTTTTTTTTTTTTTTGTACTGGGGATCGAACTCACGACCTCACGCTTGCCAGGCAGATGCTGTGCTGCTGAGCTACCTGGCCCACACTATTCATTTTTAAAAGGGAAATTGTCTTTCTCTCTCCCCTTCTGTATGCTTCATTTGTTCATTCTTTTAGTGAACAAATATTTATTGAGCACCTGTGCCAAATACTCTTCTGGGCTTCAAGGGTGTAGCAATGAACAAGAGAGAGGACATCCCTGTCCTCACAGAGCTTATGTTTTGCTGGGGGAAACAAATGAACAAATGCATGGCCAGTGTCAGTGGCTACGTGGCAGTGTGCTGCAGACTGGTTGGCTACGTTAGACTGCAGCTCAAGGAAGCCCTCTTTGAGCTTCTGACAGGATGATAAAGAGCGAGAATGTTCTAGAGAGAGGGAACAGCACGTGGAAAGGCTTTAGGCTGGTTGTGAGCTGGTGACTGAGGAGCCGAGGCACAGGCCATGCAGCTGGAGCACAGAGCCAGAAGGGCAGCACAGGGGAGGAGGTCTGAGGCCTCTGTCGGGCTGGTAGGCGAGAGCATTTGGGTTTCATTTTTTATGACATGAGAAGCTGTGAGAGAGTTGAAATAACCTGATTTGCACTTAGAAAGACTTTTTAAACTCACTGTTTAGATCTCTGCTTCAAGCATTCCATGATTCGGTTACCTGTATGATTCAGATTTCTTTTATGCTACTGTACCATGACAGTTTGATTATTTACATGTCTGCTTTCCCTGTCTTCATTTTTATATCCCTACAGTATGATTGGGTGCCTACAACTTGACAAATGGGCAAAGAGTGGATTTGATACTTGGATTGTAAAGGACATTAGCAAAGCCTGTCAATATTTTCTTGGGATTTTACCAAGAGTGTAGACCTCCCTTCTTATATCAACTATCTCTTAGCTAAGAGAAGAATGCTTTTTTGTACTTTGGTGATATAATCCAGTCATTTTGCCTTCTGACTTACTTAATGATAGTACTTATAACAGTGCTCCTCACCTTGATTATATATCAGAAATATCCATAGGCCAGACCTCATATGTGGTGAATTAGAATCTCAGGGAGGATATGTCAGGATATCTATGTCTTAAAACAGCCGTATATATTTTTTCCTTTTTTTCCTGAGGAGTCCTTAAAGTTGGGATGCCCTAGATTGGAAGATTATAAATATGAAAAGGGCACTCCATGAGGCCAGGAACATATATTTGTCTTGTTCTTGGTAATTATCTGTGGTGCTTGGTAGCAATAACTCTTTCCTGGATAAAGAAATGAATTATCTGTGTGTAGAAATGCGGAGAATTCTCTGCTTATCTCCTCCTTTTCCTTTCTCCTTCCCCTTCCTCATTTTCCTTGCTACCACCTAATCCTGCAATGTTAAGTCTTGCTGCTGATCAGAAGATTCGTATGGTTGAGAAATGGCTGCCCAGGGGTGAAAGGGGGCTGTTTTCTGGAAGAAGTGAGGTTTACTCATAGTAGTGAGCCAGAGGAGAGGGAAATTCTAGTAGCCACAGGGTAGGTGGGTGGACTTTGTGTAATTACTGCGTATTGGGAATGTATGCAGGGGATCTGTTGGATGGGTTTAGATGACTTTTATGTAAGTTGGCATTACCTTCACTTGTTTTCAGTTCTGTTTATGGAAATCAGTGAGCTAAGGTATTCAGGGAACATGGTTACTTAAAAACTCTTTGCACATTTAAGAATGATTACTTCTGTTATCTTCTTGAAGGCCAATCCTGTCATGTGGCATATGTTTGAACAGTTCAGGCTAATGCACAGGAAAATTGCCACAGAATCCTTTCTGCAAACACCTAACTGCTGGGCAGAGTTCTTGTTTCCTCTGGATTCTCTAAGCAACAACTCTTTGTTAAATACTGCAAGGGAACAACCAGTTCCTTGTTTGTGCTCATTGTTAGTTTTCTGTTCTTGAATAAGTTCAGAGAATAGTTTACAAGTTACTGTGAGATTCCAGACCCGAGATTGAGTTCACATCAATGTGGCTTCTTAGCCGTTTGCATAACATTTTCTCTACAAACTTCTTAAAATTTGAAAAAGAATAAGATAAATATATTTGAAAAGCTCAGCCTGGGTAACTTAGTGACTTTATGATACTCCATCGCAAAAAAAAAAAAAAACAGGGTGGGGGCCGGTGAGATAGCTCAGCGGCATAAGCGCCTGCCCGGCAAGCGTGAGGTCCTGAGTTCAACTCCCGGTACCCACATAAAGAAAAAAAAGGGCCGGTGATATCGCTCAGTGGCACAAGTCGCCTACTGGCAAGCGCGAGGTCCTGAGGTTGACTCCCGGTACCCACATTAAAAAAAAAAAAAAAAGCGGGAGGAGTGCTGGGGATGTGTAGCTCAGTGGGAAGGCTCTGGATTCAATACCCAGTCCAGTATCGCCAAACAGCAGCAGAAACCTCAGGTATATGCTCTTGCTAGAATCAATACAATGGATTCCTGGTCTACCTCTCCCCCTCTTCCTGGGAGATCAGAGGTTGGCGTATACTGATCAGTTGCCGTCAGTGATGGGAAACAATCTACTTTAGTTCAGTTGTGTTTCTGTCTGGTAGTCTTCCTCTTGTGTTGGTCCAGAAAGGTTTTGACCTCCTTTACTCACCAATGTTTCTCTCTAGTTACAGCAAGAAAATCTTTGTCCTCTCATACTTACTTCAGTGAGAAAAGTTATGCATTTTGAAATAGCATTAGATATAATCAAGTACCAATTAAAATGTTTGAAATAATTCAGGGTTCGATTTAGAGCCATTGAAAACCTATTCATTTCTTCATGTAGCTGTCTCAAGTATTATCACTGAGGGGGGAGAAAATAAAAAGCCAATATACTTCTTTAATTATTTTAGGGTTTGCATTTAGTTTTCACAATAATGTTTTCTATTACATTTTATTTTAGATACATTGTTTTAGTTTAGCAATAATATGAAATGTAGTGTTGTTTTCGGACTAGTCTAGGATCCTAACAAGTTCAAACTTTTATCTTGGGTTAAGATATTTACAGAATTTGAAATATTAGCCTAAGCTTTTGGACTATCATTGATTTGCAAATTAAGGACTTTTCATAATTGATAATAGATGTTATAAGGATTTAAACATTAAATCATAATCTATTAGAGTGGGCCTTCTAAACTTGATCAGATTCAGTCTTTGGTTTAAGAACACACTTACTGACCTTTTTTCACTTTTGCTTCTTCATTTGAAAGATTTTATGAAATAAAACTCATAACTATATCCAGAAGTAAGTAGTGAAACTCAGCACTGGGAGTTTTTAGTATGAAACCATTCAGTTTGAGAGTATGTATTATTCTGGTGATATTCTGGAGTGATTCTGTTTTTGTGTTTTATATGAAGACTCTTCTGAGGCTGGGAGTATAGGTCAGTGGTGCAAGCACCTGCCTGGCAAGTGCAAGGTCCTGAGTTCGATTCCTGGTACCAAAAAAAAAAGAAAAGACTCTTGGTGTATTTGACCTGTCTATATATGTCAGTTCCAGAAAGGCATCTTTTCAGGCTGATATGAAAATTCTGGTTCCCATCAAATTTAATTGGAAGGCACACATGGCTAATGTTGTCTATGGTTCTCCTAAATTGCCCATCAAAGAGCTCCCACTGATTTTACTCTGATTACACTCAGGAGAGAGGGGTGGAGGGAGTGTTTCTATTCCAAACAAATTCTCAAATGAATAGTCTGCTGCTTACTGTCTGTATATCAAATCCCAACTTAATATTAAAAACCAAAGAGATGTTACACAAGAGTGTTTCAAAGCAAATATTATCTCAAAAAGCACAGTCATTTCTAGACCTTGGTCTCCAAAGGATGCTAGATTAAATATTTTTAGGGTAGAAATAAGTGATGGTGATCAAGGCCTGATGCTGGATTCTTCCTTATTTCCTAACTAACCTTGCCTCCATATTTGTTAAGCAGATATATCATCTTATACTTGCTGACCTCATAATCTGTGATTATAACAGACTTGAAGAATAGGAAGAATGACTTATTTTCTTTTATAATGTGTTCAACCAAAGTCTGTAGGAGAAAAGATTCATTTATTCTTATTCTGTTTTAGACTATGTAGCATGATAGATTTAAAATAGACTGACTAAAATGCAGCTTGTTTTAAAAATACAGTTGCATTTTTTGGTTTGTAACCAGACTTACCTAATTTGTAAGTGATTGTTCCAACACGATTTCTTTTTCTGTAAGCTGTTAGAACAAAAGTAGAATCATTTGTGTATTTCATAAATGTATGACTTTTTCTTATTTGAAAGATTATAAACTTGAATGCAGATTTTTTTCTTAGTTACTGAATATAATGGGAGGAAATGATTAAGATGAAAATGTTACTAAACGCAGTAAAATTAAATGTTTTATTTGTGCTTGCGTATAACAATAATGACTTAGTGCTGCCTTCAGGAAAAAAGCAGTTTATAAATTAAGTGCCCTGACATTTAAGAAGCCAGAAAACCAAGCCTTTGGAGCCTGAGAAGAGACTTTAAAAGTTTTGTTTCATCTCTTTGCAGTTTCTTGCCTCATAGATGTTCTTTCCATAAACTTCTGTGGTTCATTCTTTGCAGGTAACTGGTAATTGCTTTCCTCTTCAACCTTCGTTGAACCTTCCTCTTCAATCTTATTCCTTTGTTCAGAAGTTCAAATATAAAAAAATGAGCATAGTTCTAATGATGTCAGCTCTTTACTCTTTACTTCGTTGCAGAGAGATATGGGCCATCTCTGGAATTTTCTGATATTTTGGTAGTGGATCTGATCAGGCAGTGACCAATGGCACTTATTTTATAGTTGTTGATACTAAGGCACCAGGAGACTTTGTGGCTGTTTGAAAAGACAAAACTGAGACTAAGCTCAACATCTGTATTTTAAAATGAGAGGGTTTTTCTAATTGATGTTCTCTATGTTATGATTTTGCTCTATAGCTGTCACTGGCTAGCATAGGTCCTTGCATCAGTAGTAGTGGAAATTAAAACTGAGGTAGCCAGCAGGAATTTACAGGCAAAAGTTTTAACAGGAAAGTAAAAGAATATGGGAAGGGACTTCAGCTTGAGGAGTTGAAAGCTAAAGGGAGCAAACCCTGACAAAGACCAAGCTGGCCCCTTAATAGAGGAAAGCAAGAAAATAAGGAAGGGACTTCAGTTTGATGAACTGAAGGAAGCCCAGGTCTGATGTAGATCAGTCTGGTTCATTCACAAAAGAACCAGGCCAGGATTTATGGATTTACTAGGGTGGGCTGGGATCTGGTTGCTCATTTTCTCATTCTGGTTTTGCAAGATGGCTCCTGAGGAGAAGTGCTTATTGCTTGAGGAGGCAACTGGTCTCTAAGAGATGATTGTTTCTGCTTGAGGCAGTCTAGGTCTTGGAGGCTCTGCTGGAATCCAAGGTGACCTAAGTTTAGGGCAGTGGAGCCTTCTGGGCACAGTTGAATGTCCCTGTGAATGTCTTAGTGTCCTCCTCAGTCTTGAAGAAGGATGAATCAGGTTATGTAAATTAGGGCTTTGACTCAAAGTTTTACAAAATAAAGGTAAACCTTGGTTCTAGTTAGTTACCTATAGGGTGTTCATAGGACCAAGTGAAAAGTCACAGCTTTTCTTTTTTTTTTTTTTTTAAAGCAAAACCACTTTTGAGTCACTGATTGCTTCAGAAGAAAACACAAATCATACTTTTCATGAGTAAAGCTAAGGGCTCAAAAGTTCATTTTTCCTCTGTCCTTATGTCCTCTGTGTCATAACAATCACGAGAGACAGTTGCAACCTCATGCTTTAACATCTGTGTATGTAGATAAGCTTTAGGGCTTTGGTGTAAGAAATGCGTAGATTCAGATCCACGCATTAGGTTTTAGGTCTGAAGGAGAGAAAAATATACTTTGGGATCAAAGTTTCTCTCCTTTCTGTGTTCCTTTGCTATTGAAGAGCTAGGTGCTGGATATAGTTCTGTGTACTTTATATATATGTTATTAATTAATTTAATCTTCCCAAGAAACATCCTTACAAAGTAATTTTACAGTTATATCCCTGCTTCACACATAAGGAAACAGGAGCATAGAAGATGTGATTCTGTGATTCTGCTCAGGGGAAAGAGCCTGGCATTTGAACCCAGGCAGGTGGGCTCCGACACTCTGTCTCCTCACTCTCCAGATAGATGATCATTGTTCCCATGACTGTATCGTTCTTCTTTTCACAGAAAATGCCTTCTTTCTTCCTGTTATTTGTTCAGCCATCAAACATTTTTTAAGCCTGTGCTGTGTGCCAGGCACAGTGTTGAGTTCTGCGGATCCAGAGACAGACTAAACCAAATCACCACTGAAACAAACTGCGGTAAGAATTTGAGGGAGAAGGGCCGAGAGCTTTGAGAACACAGGGCAGAGGCTGTGTCACCAGGTTGCCAAGGAAACCTGTCCTGCGTCAGAGCCCTGGCTTCCAGGGCAGCCCAAGGCAGGGGAAGAGGTGGCCATCTAAATGCCACCAGGATGCAAGGCAGCCTCAGGCCCAGTCTGGTCCCTTGATGTCTCCTTCCCTTTTGGAGCTCTTGCTGCCAGTGTCTTTAAATTCCTTAATTAGGCTGAACTATAGGGACATTGAGCTCTCCTTGTGTCATCCTGTGTCTTCAAGTTCCTGTGCAGATTGCAAGCGTTCAGCGCATCAAGTGGGTGTTGATTGGGTCATCTTTGGTGATCGCGCTCTGTCCTCCCTCCCCCAGCTGCCTCTTATCAGGTGTTGGGTGTGGCTGAGTGCAGCCTCAGGACAACTTGAGGGAAGGGGGAGGTGAACATCTGGGTCAGAAAGTTTGCCTTAACTCTCTAAAGTATTTTCTACCAGGAAATACAAATCGTGTGAGCCAGCGCTTTCCTTTTAATCAGCGTCTTCCGTGCTTTCTCTTTTGCACATCTTTGGAGAACTGACTCTCCCGAGTTTGATGCTCTCATACATTTGGGCCCAGAAAGTTAATTTTATTAGTTTCCCTGGCTATTGCCACTGAAGCTGCAGTGACACTTTTTTCTTTTTTTTTTTAAATCTCATTCTCTAGTTATTAATTAAGCTGAAGTAACCCTCTGGCATGGACACACTCTTAGTGCCTTGTAAGTTTAAAGCAGTCATTTACTGAGGATCTGTCAGACAGGAGTCATTGGAAGGCTTAGAAAGGCATGGGAGACTTGGTTCTTGACTCTAGGAGCTTTCTGCTTAAGCATAAAGGAAAATAATTTCACCGGAGCTGGGAGGTGCATTGTGAAGTGGTTATGAGTATCCATGATGGACCAAACTGCCTGGCTCCACTGTGGCCCGCTCCATGACCTTGAGCAGCTGATTCTCAGCATGCTTGTGAGGATTAATGAATCAAATTATGTAAGGTGCTTAGTATAGTGCCTGACACATAGCATTTCTGTCTTTCTGTTTTTATCTTCGTCATTATCATGCCCATTATCACTCTTAGAGTCAAGCGTCATATTCTGGAGTCTGAGGAGTAGGGGAAAGGTTTCTCAGATGTAAGAATAGGGAGGCATCACAGAGGCAGTGGTCATTGAGATAGTGAACCAGATGATAAAATCAAAGCTAGTAAACTAATGAAATGGGAAGAATTTTAATAGGTAGAAGTGGTAAGCGCAATACTCCAGGAAAAAGACCTCAGGTGCCAGACGGTATCAAGTGTGCTTAGGCAATGGTGGAGTGCAGGCTAGCAGGGAGGGTTCATATAAGGAGCAGGGCAGATTTACCTGGTAAAGTAGTGTGGGGCCATATTTTGGTGAAAGGCTGATAGCATGGACTGGACTTTTTGAGCAGGACTGAGGCTTGGGGAAACCTCCTCCAGAATTACATTCCTGTCTTGGTATCCTCAGGAAATTAGTTCAAGACCACTCTCTCCTTAGATCCCAAAAATCTTTGGATGCTGAAGTCCCTTTTATAAAGTAGTAATATTTGCATATAACTGAGGCAAATTTTCTTGCATATTCAAAGCATCTCTAGATTAGATATAATACTTAATATAATATAAATACTATATAAATAGTTGTTATACTGTATTGTTTTTCAATTTTTAGTTTTTATTGTTCTACTATATTTTATTGTTATTATTGTTCCCAAATATTTTTGTTCTGCTGTTGGTTGAGCCCTAGAATCTGGCACATGAGTATGTAGAAAGCTGACTGCACTGTAGTGGATGGGAGAGGTAGAGGCAGAGAGAAATGGTGTTAGTTTTAGAGTGTGGAGACAGGGGTTTGAAATACAGTGTAGATTCATGAAGGAGAAGTCAAGTGTAGATTCACTGAGGAGTTCAGGAAACTTAAGATTCAGGGCCCTCACCTGCTCAGGTCCTCTTCTCAAGGCCATTGCAGGTTTCTGGTGGTGAAGTTTCTGTATAATTTGAAAAGATATTTGTATCCTTTTATCCTCAAATGATGTGTTCCAGGCCCCTAACCTGGACCCTCCCCTGTAGTGGAAGGAGATGGTGGAGAAATAATCTGTCTGGGTATTGATTTGATAAAGATGGTGTAGTGAAGGAGAAGCCGATGAAAGGACACAGGAATGACCACTAATGAATGGGCTGGAACCCAAGGCATGGCACATGGTGACATATTGGTAATGTCCACATTTAGTACTCTGAGCATGCAAAACCTAGTCTGAAAGTTTTAGAGAAAGTCTCTCCTTTTTGGTATGTCTTCCATATTTGGTAAATCTTAATTCTTTTAGGCTGCTTTCAAGTTGTAACATCTGTCTTCTGGAAACATCTGTTTGGAAGAAATGTAATTAATTCAGCAATGGTTGGAATGTTAATTTTGAGCTATCATATCAGGGTTGCAGTGGCAGTACCCAACTGGGAAAGACTGTCCTCAGCATTTGTTTCCTCTTTTTTAAACAAATAAAACATTAAACAAATAACAGGAAATCAACTGCCCAAACTGAAGAATCTGCTCTCAGAAAGCCAAGTTAAATTCTCAAGGGTATTTTTACTTTCCAAATTGCAAAATATAAATATAATTAACATGGGGGTAGAGGTTTCTTTTTAAAATATATTTAGGGTGTGTGTATGTATGTATTTGTGTTGTAATTTGCAATAAAACTTTTTTTTTGAGGAAACAGCAGCACCTAAAAACAAAGCTAAAAAATGTAGTAAAGTTGAAGGCAAATGTCCCCAGGGAAAGATGATTAGCAAATTCATGACTCAGAGTCTGGTTTAGACTTCTATATTAAGCCATTTGTTGTTTTAAGAATCACAGCTTGTGTATCAGGGAGATTAAATTATCCAAGTACCAAAATATAGTTGTAAATTTGAAGATGCTTCTGAAAATCTCTCTCTCACACACACACACACACACACACACACACTCACACATACATTTTTTATACCCCTTAAGGATATAATAACCATAGGATTCAGTTAAAAAAGATTTAGAACTATTTGCAAGAACTATTTAAATTCTAAGAAGATTTTATTTAATTTCTCATGTTGGTTTGGTATTTCTCCATAAAATTACTACAGATTAATATTTGATACATTGTCAGTGTGTTGTATATACACAAACATTTTAAATTTTAAGTGCTATGTATTTTAATATTGATTTATGTGTAGATTCAGTGGCAGGTTATCCATTTATAGCAATGATGTAAAACATTCCACATCAAATAGATTTAAACTAGAAGACTGTGACTACTTAAAGAGAAATGGTAATTCCTGGTGTGTGTGGCAGAAGTTGAGAAAGTTGATGTATAATTAATTAAAGTTTAGGCAACACTGGCTTATTAGTAAACAACTATGCTAGCTTGTTGTACTCTAATTTTTCTATGTTGTTAAGAACCTCATGTCTACTGATAATTTATATATGTTAGAATCGTGGCTCTTAGGAATAATGTATATAAGAAACAGAGTTGGTACTGGTGTCAAAGTCAATTAAACAGAAAAAAAATCACTTTAATTGGTTGACTCATACTCAGTTAAAAAGTATATGTTAAAAAGTTAATTTATTGAGGAGGTTTCTAGGACTTCCTGGCACGTGTAGGGCAATTTTATAAAAGTGACACATGTAGCACTCAACTGGCATGGCACACCAAGCACCATATACATGCAAATGGCTTTTTAAAAAAATTTTATGGGGAAAAAGGTAAAACAAAATTTCATAACAAAGTAATAGGAGAATAACAATAGTTAATACATTACATGTTGTTATCTTTAAAGTAGTTGCTCAGGGTACAAGATATGGGCATAAAAATTTCTCCAATCGATATTAGCACAAACTTTCCTTTTTAATGAACTGAGAGACATTAATAGTATAACTGACTTGCATTTTTTCCCTTTTCTCTACTGTCCTTCCCCCTTTCACCCATCCTAGTTCCTTTTTCCTTTTGAACAATTTCTTGCCATTTCATAATATCTATTGTACATTTTAGACCTTATTTACTCTTTCAGTTTCTCACATCAGGGAGACAAAACGATGTTTATACATGTGAGTCTGATTTATTTCACTTATGAGTATGGTTGCAAATGGCTGTTGACAAGTTGCATCAGTCAAAATTTGGGAAAATTCTTTCCATTATGTTTATATATAATAGGTAGTGAGAAGAATAGATAGTAATTTATTTTTTTCCTTTCAGAAGTAGAAAAAGAATAATCAGAATATTTAGCAGATGCCATGAAATTAGTTTTTTATTCCCAGAAAATATTTTTGGAACTATTAGAGTATCTGGCAATAGGAGGCTGAAGCAGGAGGATTGCAAGTTTAAGTCCAACTTGAGCAACTAGCAACTTAGTGAGACCCTAAGTCAAAAATAAAATATAGAAAAAGGGCTGAGGATATAGTTCAGTGTGAAGGCCCTGAGTTCAATCCCCAGAACTAAAAAATAAAAAATAAAAAATCTGGTAACAAATTTTTGGTCATTACAGACTTTATTTTATGCTTTTAACTTTTTGTAATTGATTTAGTTACTTCACACCTAAGAAACACATTTGTACATGTCTATACAAAACAGTGACAGCACTGAATAGCAAGTTTCCCTTCTTCCTTTCAATCCTTCACCAACCTACTTCCTCAGGTACAATTAATAATTTGAAATCACCTAATTTTTAAAATCAAGTATAATGGCATTTAGGAACGTGGAACAGTCCTTTTTATTGCCAGATTTTTTTTTTTAATGTGGGTACTGGGACCTGAACTCAGGACCTCGTGCTTGCCAGGCAGGTGCTTGTGCCGCTGAGCTATCTCACCGGCCCTATTGCCAGATTTTTGGAGTCAGATATGTATTCAAATTCTTCACCATCATGGAGCAGGAATGTGAATTTGGAAAGTTCCTTACATTTCTGAGTTTTAGATCGCTGGACAGCAACTCTTACTAAATGTTACTTTCCTTCTGCGAGTCAATCAGACCCACTTCCTCTCTCTCTGCGTCTGTCGCTCTCTTTCTCTAATAAGGAGATATGTCTAAGAAGATCTGGCATAGGGATACATGCTAGAAAAATGGCAGTTTGTGTATTAAGGACACAGTGTGAATTCATTCAGTGATGCACACGTGTACCAGGAGAACTTTTCCCCGCTCTCCCTGAGTCCCTACCTTCAGGTTGTAAAAGGTCAGCCTGTAACAGACATCCCCGGAATCTGCCTGGAATTTAGATGGCCCCTGTTGGGTTTCACTTTGCACTTATTAATAATTTAGCACTGGGATAAAAATAAAAACAAAGGCTCTCCTCTTACAGTGTGAGAACATGGGTCATGTGTGCTAAGTCATGCAGGTAAGATGAGGAGCGAAGCTGGTGGGGTCGCCAGTCTGAAGAGGTTTCACGCGGGCTGGTGACTCCCTCCTGCAGGAACTGCCGCAAAATTAGAGAGAATTAGCGTAATTGCTCCCCAGAGGGAATTGTATCTTTTGCTTTTCAAAGGCTGTTTGTATAAGCTTTAATTATCTAATCCAAACACAGACGCTTTCTCCAAGTAGCAGTCCCTTTTAGCAACCATAGTTAACTTTCAAGTACTGCCACGTCTTCAGTGCTGAGAAAGTGCTGCATTGTAACAAGCTCTGTTACATAATCTGCCCATTGGGTTGCAGTAAAATTGTCTTATAATATTGGTTACTGCAAATGGTCTTCAAAGCTGGGATTGACTTAAAGTGATTTTGTAATTATTTGAACCGCAACTTGAGTCCTGATTCTCTCTAGAATCTGTGCCTTGTGACTAGATCGCTTTGCTTTTTTTTTTTTTTTTTTTATTTGTATTTGTAGTTTTGTTTTGTAGTACTAGGGATTGAACCTTGAGCCTTTGCACTGAACTACATCCTTACTCCTTTTTACTTTTAGTTTTTATTTTGAGACAGGATATGGCTAAGTCACTGTTTTGCAGGCTGGGCTTGAACTTGTGATTCTCCTGCCTCAGCCTCCCAGAGTGTTGGAATGATAGGTGTGCTGATCACAATGACACCTGCTGATCACCACTTTTAAAGTTCATTTGCAGTTTTTGTTTCATCCTTAATTCACTTTGTTTGGTTTGTGCTTTATCAGACCTTCACTTCGTTTGTCAAATGAATGTGGGACCCTGTTATTAAAGCTAGATGTACTTTTTATCTGTTCATTTTATTTTTTTAGAGAATTCAAAATTGGAGTGCTTTCTAGTCCTGCAGTTGTTAATAAATAAATACATGTGCTATATTGCTAGCAGAATACTGTAGCTTAAAACTCAAAAAGGCTTTGTATGTAGAGAGGAAATGCCACTTTTAAAAAACTGGGACTGCCATTCTTGTGTTTAAAGTTCTTAGGGTTGTGATGTGGGGACATATTGAGGAAATGATGCTGTTAGTTCTAGGTAGAGAAGATTTTAGGAATTAAGTTAAATTCAAGCTATAGATGAAAAGGACCACTGCCCTCAGCTCAGAATTAAAATATTAAATTGTATTTGGAAGAAACTGAGACTGTCCCATGGTTTATATTGCGCTTCAGTCTGGCACTGCTTTGGCTTCTTACCCCTGCCTGCCTCCTCCCTCTTCCCCTCCTGGCCCCACTGCCCTCCCCTCTGTCTGCCTCACAAGCTCTTTCTCCCTCCAGGACCCTTGCCCTTGGCTGGAAAGGCAGTACTCTTGCCTATGTCCCTTTTTACCCATCTCAGTGTGATTTCAGTGAGGGGTGCAGAGCAGCTGGCTTTCCTCAGAGCAGACCGAGGACTCAGCAGACCTCCCACAGGTGTTCTGCGCACTGTGATGTCTGTCAGAGCTCGTCAGGCGCAGGTTCACTCCTGGCAGATCTTCTGTAAAGGTCAAGGAGGCCTGTATTGGTCTTGGGTGACCACATGGTGCAATGACGGAGGAGGTCTGACTGTCCCTGGTATTGTGTCTGGGCAGTGTGCCCTTGGAACAGCCCTCGTTGGCTTCTTCAAGGATCTGCCTTCTGCCTCTAAGCCCTCACCCATCTTTAAGCCAAAGGCTGGTTATTGGTTTCAAGCTGAAAAGGAAATTTTGATAGCTTGGCTGCTGTCTAAAGATTAACATTAGGCTGAGGCAGGAGGTGGTACCAAGTTTGAGCCTGGCTTGGGCAATTTAGCAATGTTGTGAGACCTTGTCTTCAAATAAGAACTAAAAAAGGGCTGGGGATGTAGCTCAGTGTGAAGGTCCTGGGTTCCACCCAGTCCTGGACGACAACAATAGCAACAACAACGACAGCAACAACAATTATCTCCATGATAGTTGTCACTGCAAGTGGAAGAAATGAAGTGCAAATTTGGTGAGTAATAAAATTAGTTTTGTGTCATTCTTTGGCGACATTCTAAATGTTACTGTTTATCTGTCTTAGGTAATCTATTTAAAGAAGACGCCCGAAGAGGCCTACAGAGCACTCCTATCTGGCTCAAACCCCCCGTATCTTCCATTCAGGTATAACTGCTTGTGAGACTTCCGCTAAGCTTGGCTGGCGTTGAGTTACTGTGCTTTTAAGTTGTCTTAAGACAGTGACGATGCTGTTATTTTATATGGGATGAAATGAGATGGTAATTTTTTTCTCTCCCCTCTAAAAAAACAGAACAAAAACCAAAGCAAAAAACCCAAACCAAATCAAAACACAAGGAGAAAAACCTCCCACAACCGTCATCTCTGAAGAATTGTGTTAAATTTTAGTACTTTGGTCTTTGTGCTTATTTATGTATCCAGATCTGCAAGTATTTGTATTGCTTATTGTTGTTTCTGTGACATAATTCCCAACAATGACAGGAGCAGAGTGGCTGCGAGGCCTCTTTGCTCTCTGTCTTCCTGTTCTGCTGTGAACTTGCGGAGGATGCGCTTCCGACCCTTCGGAGCACTGTTAGGAAATGTTTAAATGAACACATTAACACACAATCCTTTAAGGTCCAAGAGAGTCTCATCTCTATTTCTGAGTCCACAGGTGAGACAAAGACGGACACAGGTAGGTGTTCAGGTGGGGAGAACGGGATGCGGGAGGGGCAACACCCAAAGCCTGAATCTTCCCAGGGAGAGCAAAGGTGAGGCCCCCCCAAGCAATCTTGTGTGTAAGAACAGATGAAAAATGTCAGCTTATGTATAGGAGAGTTTTCAGGAAACAAAGTTTTTTTTTTTAACTTTCCATTTCTAGTGGCTCCTATAAATTTGAAAGCTCTTCGTAAAATAGAAACTGTTTTGCTAGAAAAGGTGACGATGGTAATCACCGTACCTCAGTCCTAAGTCAGGTGGTTGAGTATACGCTTTAGAGTTACCGGGTTTGAAGCCTCATTGTGCCCCTTACTATCTTTAGGAAGCATAAGTAACTTGGGCAAATTACTTATCCTCTCTGAGCCTCAGTGTCCTTATTTGTAAAATGGCTACAGGGTGTTTTTAGGATTAAACCAGGTATTACAGTTGTCCTATGCCCTGTGTGGTACCGAGTTTTTGTGTTTTCTCATTGTTATTATTAATGAGAAATAAGTATTATCTATCTGATGACTAGGACATCTTTTACTGATCTCATATTTTAGTAGAGGCAGGCAGATTTGTAGGCACAAATGAACTGTAAACACGTTAGGTTGTACAATAGCTAGAAAATGGAGGAGAGACATTAGGTATGAGTGTGTCCTATGTGAAGTCCTGGGGGTGTTTGTTGTGTCTGAGGCAATTTGAGAAATCCTCTACTTTTTCTGTAGACAGTGAGGACTCAATTTGCTTTTTAAATCAGAGAAGTATTTGCAGGTTTTCTTTTTTTTTTTTTTTTGTCCTTGTTTCTTTGCCGTAGTGGGATTTGAACTCAGAGCCTTTATACTGAGCTATATTCTTGGCCCTTTTTTATATTTAGTATTTCAAGATAGGGTCTCAATAAGTCACTAAGTTGCCTGGCTAAGCTTGAACTTAGAATCCTTCTGCCTTAGCCTACCAGAGTCCTGGAATGACAGGTTTGCTCCATCATGCCCAGCTTTGCTGTTTTTTTTTTAATGTTATTTTGAAAATGCACATGCACCTGGAAGTTATATTTCTGTAATATTTGTACAATCGCAATGCCAGTTAATAGGTGCAATGGTAAAACACAGGTCCAATGGAAAAACATTTAAGTAGAAGACTGGGCGCTATGAAGTAGGCTTGTAATACCAGCACTTTGGCAGGAGGATTGCAAGTTGAAGTCCTACCTCGACAGTTTAGCAAGAATCTGTTTCAAAAAAAAAGAAAAAAAAATTAAAAAGGGTTGGTGATGTAGTGCAGTGTGAAGTACCCTGGGTTCAATTCCCAGCCCCCCCGCTACAAGTTAGGTACAATGTATATAGTAATTTTTATGTGACAGCCAAACAGAAGTCAAAGGAGATATATTTTCATTTCAGTAGTCAGATGAACCGTGATATCCTTGTTAATTTAGATGAATATGTTGGAGGAGGGAATAAGCTTTTTTTGTGCTAGGTAATTTGTTTCTTGAGAACAAGCATTTTTTTTTTGAATAATTAACAAGACCAGAAGGGAAAGAAAATATTGTAAGAAAATTATTAGTAGCTAACAGAATCATAGTTATCACAATTATAGCCTATTTTTCCAAATAGTTGCAAATATAAATACATTAACATAGTTCAGATATTTAAAATATATACAGAAAATATACAGTGAAAAATTTCCTTCTCACCTATGGTCCTCATCCTTTCCAGATAACTTCTGGCGTTGCTTCATGTTATACCCTTCTAGAGTTTCTTTATGTACATATAAAGAAATAAAGATATACATTCTTATTGTTCCTATTTTAGTCACAAAATGTAGCACACTACATATACTATTCTGCACCTTATTTTTTTCATCTAATTCATTTTAGATGTGGAGAGCTTCCTTCATCATTTTGTTTTGTTCCTGTTTAACCTACAAGAATGCATTTAACAAGTCTCTCATAGATAGACATGTCGTTTCCTATCATTTTAATTGTATTTTTTTTTAAATTCACTTGGTCTCAAATTATTTAATGTTTTTCCAATTTTTATTCTTTATTAGTATATGTTTGCAGTACATGATTACATTTCTTGTGGGGAGCTGATTGTGTATATAACACAATCAAATTATTTTAAAAGTAAGAAACAGAAAATACACTGGAGAATGTTACTGCATTGTGGTTAGACAGAAAGAGATTTTAGCAATCTGTTACGAGGTCCTCGTATGAGAAAGAACACAAGTCTTAACACAAGTCTGAGGCACCTGTCCCTTTATTTAGGCATCCATTTCCTCCTAAGAGTTTGATCTTAAGTGGAACTCAAGTTGTATCTTTCTGATAGTTCAGCACCCCAAGACTTGTGTTTGCATTAGGTTGTATCTCTAAATACAAACGCTTCATAAACTATGCACTTGAAGCAGAACATACCAAGAGTGGTGAATTTGTATTTTAGTGAAGAATTTAGATGAGAAATACTACTGATTTTTGGGAATTGGACTAAAGACACTACTTTTTTCCTAAGATCAGAAGTGTGTTGTTTGTTGTCTATCGCCCAGGCTCACTGAACTAAAGGAACATTATCAAGAATCATCCTCATACTAATTTTAGTCAGTCGCCATTGCCTTGGCCTTCATTATAATCTGGGTTTTAATCATCTACCAGCTTTTTTACTCCATTTGTTGTTAAATCACACTCTTGTTTTCATTGTTTAGATTTTTCAACTGTTGTTGTATTAAACTTATCTAAAAACAGGCTTCTAGTTAGATATAACCTTTATTGCTTAAAATTCTTTAAAAAGGAAGATGTTTTGAAGCCTTATTGAAGATACGGTTGGTATTTAAATGCATGTGTTCCCATATGCGCTATATTCTTTTGTGTTTTTCTAATAAAGGAATTTTATGACTACTCTGACTTTAGATAATGCTACTCTTCAAAATAATTGTTTTGGCAAACAATTATTTGAGCAGTCAGTTCTATAAAAACCTTTCCTCATTTTTCTGGGGAAGGTTGGCAAATCCTCTTCCTGTAATTCCTTGTTATGCTTTATATATTACAATGCTCTATATAGCATTAAAGCAAATGTCTTATATCATAACTGTTTGTTCGCAGGGCTATTCTCCTCTTGAGAGTGGAAATTGAGTTCATTCCCATTTGGTATCCCAAGGGAATAAGTACATTAATTTATTGCTTTTTTTCTATGCCAGTCATTGGGACAGTCCTGTGGATCTAAAAATGGTTAGGACAACTTGATACCTACTGCAAGGAAGCTCAGTGTATAGTTTCCATAAATGTGCAGGTATATGAAACAATTGTAGTGCTTTATTAGAGTTAGGAGGTAGATGTTACAGGAATATTGAGGAGGAGGCATAACTGGAACTAGGGGTAGGGAATGTTGGGAGTAGGCCTCATAAGACCTTTCTGTGTGAGGATGAAAACTGGAACATGACAATCCAGGTTTTGATTTTAGGTGCTATAACTTTTCATTCATATGGCATCAGATTTTTTTTCTTTGAAGTGGTATGTTAAGTTGGATCTAAATAATGTGATATGTATAGTTTAGGTGCATTATTATAACCAAAAAGATAACCTGATTTTTTAATTTGGAATTATATTTAAATTAATTAGTTTTCTGTTCTAGTTAAAAATTCACAAAAAATGAGACAAATTAACAAGGAAGATTTATATAACTTTACTGTCTATTCTTGATTAAGTTGAGTATAGTTGACGCTAGTGATAGTTGAGTTTCTGGGTTGGTGTGACACTTGGGAAGTGTTGTGATATTACTGTTTGTGAGTCAGTCAGTCCTGGGGGCGTTCCATTGAAGTGTAAGATAGGTGTCTAAATTGTGCTTTTCACTTGTAGTAAGAATAACCAATATGTTTATCAAGAGTGACTCTAGCTGGAAACTAGAGGAAAAGGGTATTTTCCATCTACTTTAATTCTTTGAGTCCATCCATCCTCAGTGTCGTCTTGGCAGCTGGTCTTTAGGGGAACAAGGGGCCTTTCAGTTCTGGGGGCAGCATTGGCAGAGCTGAATTGGCAAGGGATCTTTTGAGGTTCTGTCCCTTTCACTGTATTAGCTAAATGTAGTGTATCCTACTGGCCAAACATTCTATAAAGTAATTTTAATTGCTGCTTATCTAAAGTCCTACAAGATTACCGGCCCTTAATGGAATCTCCAGCTTGTTTTTGTGGTGGTCAGTGGCAGTGGTTTCATATCTGCATTCCTGGGTACTCATAAAACAGTGTTTGCAAAAATTTAAAGTGTCGGAAAACACTGATAACCAATTAGTCTGAGTTGCATAACTCTTCTTTGAGATCTATTTTATGCTTCTTAATTCATTTTACAATACTTCTTTATTTACTGGTTCATATGCATCAGCTTGGTAAGTTGTTTGGTATATTCGTGATGATTCCTAGATCCAGCAAAACCCAATTTTTCTATGACTTATAAAATTAAAGGGGGATAAAATTATTCAGGCAATAAATAGTATCCTGGGGCCTAGTTTTGAAGGGATATCCAGAAAGCATGGTATGTAAAAGAATGAATAGTTATGGAAGTGAGGTGGAGGTAGGGTGTTGTGCTGATGTCCAATGGAATGAAGCTGGATGTCTTATCTCTAGTTGTTGGCTTTTTTGTTTTTTCTTTTTAGTTTGAAGAATAGTCTAGAACTTACAGGTAAGTATTTCCAAAGTTATGTTGGTTCTCAAACTTGTTTGCATTTCTGAGAAGCTTTAAAGAACCATTAATCACTGGAGTTCCACTCCGAGAAATTCTGATGTGATTGGCCTGGAATGAAGGCTGGGTATTGGGTGTGTGTGTGTGTGTGTGTATGTGTGTGCGTGTGCGTGTGCGTGTGTGTGTTTGAGACAGGGTTTCACTGTGTTGTTCAGGCTGGCCTGGAACTCACTTTGTAGCCCAGGCTGGCCTCAAACTTGCAGTGATCCTCCTGCTTCAGCCTCCTGAGTGCTGGGATTACAGGCATGCATCACCACACCCAGCCAGGGTATTGGATATTTAAGAACTACCTGCATGATTGCAATATGTGAATATGTGGTAAAGGTCGGGAACTGTTCTATAAGGTGTACCATGCAAAAAATAAAAATATTTTAAAAGCTCAGTGGTTAAATAAATAAGTTTAGGACTCTCTACCTTGGAGTTTTATAAAGCATATTTCTATTTTAAAGATTCAAATTGGTTCTGAGTAATGAAGTAATCTAACTCTGTTTAACCTAGAATTTTTAAAGTACTGATTCCTTTACTCCTCCCCTAATTTCTAATCTACGCTTCTGGAACACTCTGTGGCATGTTCCCACACTTGTGTAGAACAAAGATCTCTTGAGAGCAGAATAATATGTTGTCGTATGTGGAACTGTTTTTTTTTCTGTTTCCAGGGAGTTTTGGAAGTAGGTGACTTATCACATAGAGGCATTTTATTTAATGTGAACAAGAAATCCAGTATTTCTCTCAGCAGATGTGAGGTCAGCCCATCATCTGTAACTGAGGACCCATAAACCTCCCACTGACAGTCCTTTAATGACATTTATTATTAAAGTGGCCTCATATGTTTGTGTTAAGGGAGGTGTTTGTTGTGTTTTAGGGATGACCCTTAGTGATAGCCATGTTGCTGAGCTATGTGTCTGAGTCTTAATGGGAAATCTCAAAAGCAATTATTCTGCATCTTCTGGGCATGCCAGAACTTGTAGGTCTTTCAACAAAGGCTCAGAAGGGTCAACCACTTAGAATTTGGCATGAGACTGCCTTCTTTCTTCTAAAGCAAACATGTGCTGGTAGAAGTGAGGTTTAATTATAAGACATAACTCTTCACATAAAAACATTGAACTAGCTATTTGTTGCCTACCATATGGTACTGTGATTTTTTTCAAAGGTTGTTTAGCAATTAACTTTGTATCTCAAAGGGTAAGTTCTTCTTACCACGTTTTTTTCTTGAGTGGCAAAAATGTGAAACAAAATTTTATTTTATGCTTATTTAAGTTGTTTCTTTCATTCTTGATTACTTTGCTGCTTCTCCATGTTCTTTGAGGTCAGTTCTGCCCCATGGATCTTCCATAAACCTTTGATTTTGATGCTTGGTATGATGGAAAGGAATCCACACTACTTTTTTTTGTGTGTGTATGGGTACCGGGGGTCGAACTCAGGACCTCGTGCACCAGTAGGCGCCCGTGCCACTGAGCTCTCTCACCAGCCCCACACTACTTTTTTTTTTTTTTTTTTTTTTTTTTTTGTGGGTACCGGGGGGTCGACCTCAGGACCTCGCGCGCCAGCAGGCGCCCGTGCCGCTGAGCGATATCACCGGCCCCTTTTTCGTATGTGGGATCCGGGAGTCGAACTCGGGCCCTCGCGCTTGCCAGGCAGGCGCTTAAGCCGCTGAGCCATCTCACCGGCCCTCCACACTACTTTTGAATAGCGAAGATGTGCCATTTTTTTGTTTTCAACTAGACAGCTTATCTAGGTCCACACTGTTGAATTTTTCTCACCAGCTGGGTTGTATTTTGAGTAACTTGGGCCACTATGAAAACCTGCCTATGAGATTTTTCTTGTTAAAATGATAAATAAGCAGCACTCTACAGAATCCTAGAAGTGAAGTAACTACAAGGGGTCTGTGTGATCCATTATGTACATACAGAGGGGAGCTACATCTTTTATCAGCTGGAATAATAATTTGTGTTGTGAAAATTGGCCCAGACTACTTTTTTCTGTTATTCCTACCTTTATGGCTCTAGATTAGTGTTATCAAGCTTTATGTAGTAGGGTTAGTGCCAGCATTCTTGTACTCTTTATGGTATATTTCCAGTAGCCAACCTTAGTAGTAAAGATGGTTTAGCATAAAATTGCAACCATTTACCTTTGTAACAATTCATTTTTTTTGGTCTTTTTCCTTTATAACAATTTAAAGACAGTTTACCATTATTTTTATGTTGAAAGAAAAATTAGTGTTGTTAAATGTGTGTCAGATATTGATCAAAGACCCAGAGCACAACTGTTGGTCTGTTTACTGGTGTAATTGCTAGTTCTATAGATTCTGTGTTGCTGATTTTATATGACTTGTTAAGCCATTATTTAAAATTGAATTTTTGCATATCTCTAATTTTTTAGATGAACGAAATGACTAGTATATAGTCTGATGTTAAAGCTGAAAAGCAGGAGATTTTGTGTCTTTTTTTTTGTTGTTGTTTTTGAGACAGGGTCTCACTATGTATTTCACACTGGCTTTGAACTCACTATGTAGCCCAGGCTGGCCTCGAACCCACAGCAATCCTCCTGCCTCAACCTTCCAAGTGCTTGGATTACAGGTGTGTGCCACCACACCTGCTGTGTCCCATATTTTGTTAGGGTTTTGTTCAGCTTTTGGCCCTGCCCCATGAGGCCATTTAGTTTTGCTCCTTTAGGAGACAGTTTTGTTTTCCTACACAGTTCTCATCAAATACATTTTCATCTTAAAAGATGAAAATGGTCAATTCTTTCTTCTCCCCATAACTATTATGTGTATGCAATGGATTTCTTCAGAGACTAGACGTTGGGATGTACTTTAGACAGCTGTATAAGGTATTTGGGGAAATTGTCTAGTTCTCAGCTGTCCAGGATGGTAGCTACTAGCTACACGAGCTATTGCACAGTTGAAATTTGTTAAGTCCAAGTTGATTTAAGTATTTAAGTATTAAGTAGATTTAAATTTAAAATACACATTGGATTTCAGAGATTTAGTCTAAAAGTATAAAAAATATTTATAATGTTGATTATATGCTGGAATGATAGTATGCTAGATATATTGTCGATATATTGGATTAAACAAAATGTTATAATTAATTAATTTTTTATTTTGTTTTTTTTTGCATTATACCAGGATACTTACATTTGTAAAAATAAAGCAAATTACATATAATAGTAGTTTATGTAAGAAGAATTATAAAACAAACTTTGAACAGATACCTCAGTAAATATGAACTTTCTAAGACTTAATGTTTCTAAACATTTAAAATGAACAAGATAGTAGAGAACACAATAAATCATTTTGGTAAATGTAAAACCTTTCTTTTTAAACTTTTGTTGTAAACTTTAGTAAGAACAGATTCACTATCCTAAGCCTTATTGTTTGTTTTTTTTTATGTGGGTACCGGGGGTCGAAATCAGGACCTTGCGCTTGCCAGGCTGGTGCTGTGCCGCTGTGCTATATCTCTGGCAAAAAATTTTTTATTAAAAAATTAATTAATTTTGTTTTGTTTTATTTTTTTGAGATGAGGTCTCACTTTGTAGTTCAGGCTGGTCTTGAACTCAATGGCAATCCTCCTGCCTTAGTCTCCCAAGTGCTGGGACTACAGGCATGTGCTACCATGCCCAGCTAGAGTTAATTTTGTTTCTTTTCATTTTAATATGGTTATGAAGGAAATTTTAATCACCTTTGTACTTTTGTTGCTGGTATTTAATTTCCGTTGGACAGCAATGACTTAGACTGTGTTATACTATTGTACACAGTGTATAGTTAAGGATTTTTTAAAACATAATTTTTGCTTTGGAGGGTCAGTACTTCCCAGTCACTAGAGGTGTTCAGGTACAGCTGAATGAATTCCTGGTAATGATTATTTATTCATTCTTCCATTCATTAATTCATTCAGCAACATCTACAGCTTAGTAATGTACTCAACACTAGTGTTTTCTAGGCACACAGACATAAAGTGCTCGTTTCCTGTCTTTAAGCAATTCACAATCTTGTGATTATGAGAGTGAGATTCAGTTTAGTGCTTTGAAGGAGCCGGGGATGACCTTCAAGATCCTTTCTAACTCATTGTTCTACAAGTATTTCCATATCTCCTAACTACTGTCAGCCAGAGAATTTCCAGAGAATCGCGGATACATGACATATATAGGTCACAGTCATTCCCATTTTTTATTAGTCCCTTCATCATCAGTTCTTTTTAATTATTTGGTGAAGTCTCCACATTGTGGATAATGTGCCTCCTCTCCATTCTTCCTTTTCAACAACTTAATTACCAAAAAAGCTTTCTTATTGCTTAGTGTAAATATGCTCTTTTGTATCTGGTGTCATCTCTACGTTATTAACATTTACAAGGTTGTGTCATTTTTTTTTTTTTTCAAATACCCAGGATTGAACTCAAGGCCACTTCACACTGAACTACAAACTCAGCCCCTTTTCAGTTTTTATTTTGAGACAGGGTCTCTTGGGCTACACAGTGAACTCAAGGCCAGACTGAACTACATAGCAAGACCCTGCCTCAAAAAGAAAAGAAAAACAAAACAAAACAAAAAAACCCAAACAGATGCCAAACAGAGTCTCAGTAAGTGCCTAAGTTGCCCAGGCTGGGCTTAAAATTGTGATCCTCCTGCCTCAGCCTCCCTGAGTGCTGGAATCACATGTGTGCCAGCACATCTGACATCATTCAGAGAGATTTCTTAGATTCTTAGGTTATAAGCAGAGGTGTGTTGGTAAACCAGACTTACAAGAATAAAGGGTTTGCTGATTCTTGTGATACAAATACAGTGGTACCTCGGTTCATGAACTTAATTCTTTCCATGATTCTCGTCCCAAATCGAATTGGAGGAGAACCAAATCAAATTCAGTGATTAGGTTTAATGTTGACCTTATGGGGAACTCTGATTTGGTTTTCAATTCAGTTGAGACCAGAGTCATGGAAAGAATTAAGTTTACAAACCAAAGGATCACTGTATCACCACCACTGTTGATGTGGGCTCTCACAATTTCTGAATATGTAGCAATCAACTCGTGAAAGCCTGTACAAGACAGCTAGGATACCAGTGACTCAGCACCAAACTCCCACCCCTTTTTTTTTGAGACAGGGTCTTACAGGGTAGTACAGGCTGGCCTTGAACTCTTTATGTAGTCCAGGTTGGCCTTGAACTTGTGGTGATCCTCCTGCTTCAGCTTCCGGACTGAATCCCTTTTTTAAAGTGTCTAATTGTAGATGGTGAGCCTAGTTTTCTTAAATTGATTTTTTTTCTGTTTGCTGTAAAATAAATGCAAAAACATAAACAGATGAACAAAAAATCCAATAGCTTCTTCTATTCAAGTATTCATCCCTTTAGATTTTTTACTTAACAAATTTAGTTAGCTTATTGCTGGTAGGTCCCTTCCAAGGTCATAGTTATGTGGATTTTTGTAATTGCTTAATGGTAGCTGTATGGTTGAGTTGACTATTACTGACTATTATTATTATATCATTTAGAAAGGTAGAATTGCTGGGAGAGGTGGGGCTTTGGTGGTCGAGCATAAGGCTGAACCGAATTTGTGTTTGGATGTTTGCAGACAGCAGTCAGCTGTATCATTAATCTTCTGTACCGGGGGCCGGAGACACGATTCATTCTTCCGCAGAGATGAATGATTAGAAACCTTGGGTGTCTGGGCACTACCTTGTCTCTTCCATGGAGAGCAGGCTTGTGTTTTCCATTTTAACAGAGCCGTGTAGCATGTGATCGCACTCTCATGACAGATGAGGGGAGAGCTGAATTTTCCTGGGCAGCCAGGGGATTACACACTCCTCCCTCCTTTATGAGGGAGGTGGAAAAATATAACATGTTCTCTTGTTCCCCTTATAAATACAGTATTTGGTTCAATAAAAATGCATGAATGAATGCATAATAAATGAATGGAAAAGCAAACCAGGAGCTAAGTAAACAACTGGGAATGGAAACATAAAACAGCAAACAGTGGGACTTTAAACTCTTTAGCATATTGCTGTAGTGTTTTAATCCTGAAATCACTGTGTAACCTGTCTGAAGCATCTGAGTTAAAATAAACCTGTGGCTTTAATACCATTTGACAAAGGAAGAGAAAACTGCCTTGCGCATCACTGCTTTTAGCTTTGTCTAGTTAATACTCTTTGCTGGAGAGAACAAAAGGAAGTGGTTTTAAATGGACAAGAGGGATTTGGGGTTAATGCAAAGAAAGTTGTTCTTGCTACTGAGAATTGAGGCTTTAGCTTCGTTAAGTCAACAAAAGTAATCATAGAATATTATAGGACATTTTCTTGGAACCAGTTCCCAAGCTCTTTTATTTAACTTTAACATCCATTTATAGATATTCATTACCTATTTGGTATCAGGTGCTAGGAAGACAATGGTGAATGATAAATGTGTATCACTGAGATTATTATAGGACGAGGAATCAAAATAAACACAGCGGGATACAATTCCAAACTGTAGTTACGTACAAAGGAAAAAAACAAAGTCCAGAGCCGTGATCTAGCCGGGGTGGGGGTGGAGGTTTCCCCTGAGACTGGTGATGTTGGAGCTGAGATCTGAGAGTGAGGAAGGTAAGCCAGGCAAGGCGAGCAGGAGGAGCATGGGACTGGCAAAGGCAAAGCTTCAGTGGGGAGAGCCGAGCCGCATGCTTGTCTCAGAGCTCGGGGATGTTGGTCAGAGCTGCCTGGAAAGGCAGGGGTGGGGGGCAGGCATCACGGGACCTTGTCCAGTGTTGAGGATTTGAACTTTACCTCAGGGGCAGTGAGATGTCAGTGATGAGTTATAGGTGAAGGGTAACCACATCATACTTGCTTTTTAAAAATATCACATGGGTACTATGAAGAAAACTGGTTAGAAAGACTAAGACCAGCTGTAGAAAGACAGTGGTAATGGACTTGGAGTGAAATGCATCTAAGGGATATTTAAGCAGAGAAAACAGTGGATAGGAGAAGCACACAGAAGGATAGGATTAAAGGGATGGAGAGAAATGGGGATGCGTCTGGACCCCAGTTTGATCCAAGCAATTGTGGAAGCTTTGTCTTTTATCTAGATGGGGGGATAGGGGACCAGGTAATTGATTCTAGTTTTTTGGCGGGTGGTGGTGGTGGTGGTGGATGAGTTGGGAGAAAGATTCAAGAGGTTTTTCTTACAGTGACTTCGAGACATGGAAATGCCAGGTAGGTGGTTGGCTATACCGATGTGGAGTTCTAAGGAGGAGTTTGTGTTAGAGAGATGAATTTGGGTCATTGGAAGATAGATGGTAATTTATGTAGGTGACATTGACCAGGGCAGTGGTTCTCTAGATGTATTCCCTCCTACCAGCAGCATCAGCAGCACCTTGTTAGACCTGCGGATTCTCAGGTCCTGCCTTGGCTCTGTTGAATCAGAAACTTTCCGTGGGCGCGGCAATCTGTGTTTTAAGCAACTACCAAGGTGATACTGATGTGCAGACACTGTGAAGTCCGATAGGCCCTGATCTAGGAAGAGAGATGGAGTGGGAAGAATTTGGGCCTGGAATTGTACCTTGCTGAGGTCTAATTTTTAAAGTTTGGGAGGTAAAGGATAACTTTGCAAAGGAGAGTGGGAAGTAGTTCTAGAGAGGTAGAAAGAATATGCAGGGGTCCAGAGAAGAGAGCATGCAAGGGAGGGAGTTACATTGCTGACAGGTTAAGTAAGATGTTCGCAGAGGTTCGCTGGACTTGGGTAAGTAAATCCAGAGTCAGAAAAGAGATTGGTGGTCAATAGGACTGGAGAGAAGGAGAATGGGGAGTGACTACAAATGAGCACAGAATTTCTTTTTGGGGTGATGAAGTGTTTTGGAGTAAATGGTGATGGGTTTGCACAACTTCAAGTATACCAAAGCCACCGTACACTTTAAAAAGGAAGCAAATAATTCTTTTTAGGTGGTTTGATGTAGAGAGGAAGAGAAGGTGGTAGCTGGAGGAAAATATGGAAGCAAGAAAGTTTAGAATAAGTCATTCTTTTCAAAGCTGACAGAGACCTGAAAATGTTTAAATTCTGTGGAGAGGGCTCTGGGAGAGAGATGTGGAGAGGAAAGGGATAATTGATAGTGTGGAATAATAATATCACCTTCAGGGGAGGAAAGGATTGTTGATTAGTAGAACCTGGTGTTTTCCTAACCTCTCAAATCCATTTCATTTCATAATACAGATGAAAAAAATCCCTCACATGGGATCCTCAGCTCCAGTTGGAATGCCGTGTGGGGGACAGGTAGCTCGATGCCCTCCAGGGCCAACTGATTCTGTTTTCAGAAGGTGCTAACTATAGTGGGGTTGAAGAAAATTAACAGGGAGGATTGATTTATACAGTGAGAAGTAATGTTGCTTTTGTAGGGTAAAAACTCAGTTTCTTCAGTGGGACTTTTGAATCTTACTGAAGTCATTTCCTTCATTCTCATTTCCAGAAGGATCTAGTGCTGCGACCTTCCCAGCTTCTTGACAATTATCTGGTCTTAATTATGTTAATTCTCTGATTTTCCTGTGGTCTGCTTAGTATTCAATTTCCTTGATCTATTTACCACTCATTTATCTGATTTTGAGTTTTCAAAATTCGGTAGGTCTCCTTCCCTTCCTCCCTCCTTCCCTTGCTTCCTCCCATTCTCTCTCGTTCCCTCCCTCTTCCTTTCTCCTTCCCTTTCTTCCTTCCTCTCAACCCTCTTTTATTCTTTCCTCTCCTTTCTTATTCTCTCTATCCACTGGGGAGGAGGCCTTTAAAAACAATTAATTGGGTGCTGGTAGAGTCACGGGTTCAATCTTCCACCTTCACTTTATCTTTCTTTTTCCTTCCAGAGAATATATAACCTGTGGTTTTCTCTTCATTGATACACTGTATTTACTGTCCTGTGATACGCGTGAGCCAGATGCTACGAATCAGCCATTTTTCTTTCTTGCCCACTATAGGGGCAGATTTTGGAGCATGAGGATTCAATGTGTAATGTGCCTAAGTCACCTGGCACAGTAGGTGCCCCAAAGAGTTGTCATCTCCTTTCTTCGGTCCAGAGGATATAAATGAATTTTATTACATCCCTTATTATAATTCATTTTGTAAACTATCTTGAGGGCCCACCGTCACTGCTTGTATCCTAATTCTGATGGCCATTAACTTTCCCTCCCAGCTTTGCAAGTTTGAAGATTTGACCACCAAGTCGCCAGAGCTCTTTTCAGTCACTGGTAGCACTTGTGGCTGTGATAGCTCAAGATGTTGCGACAGTCTCGCTATACTTTGCAGAGCTTGAGAAAGACTAGGGCTGGTGCTCTCTCTGGTACCTCCTGTTTGTAAAATTGTTCAGCTGAGTCTAGAGGTGAGGAGATGATACTTGAAGGAATAAGGCGCCTCCAATTTTCATGATTCTTTATTTTGCTCTTTTTAAGTTTTCTTTTTAATATTAAAGCAGAGTTTTTAACTAGATCTGTGAAGAGAATTAGAGTTAGCGAATTTAAATGAAAGATTGTATCTTTATTTTCACTAACTTCATAGTTTATAAGATTCAACTATGTATGTTGAGAGTTAAATATAGTAGAATTAGCACTGTAAGTGGCCTTGTACAGTAGAAATCACAGACATTTTTATGCCATATTACTGTTGTGATATCTTAAAATGTTATTCTCATTCCTTCTGAAAAAGCATAGTAGTTATCAGACCTGTCACTAAATCTTGTTATCTGTTAACTAGAAAATACATATTGGGTGTTCTAAATTGTTTTCATATGTTAATAATTTTGTTAAATTTAACTGCATTTTCCTTTGGAGTTTCAGGCCTTAGGAAACCTTCCTGTTAAGCCACTTTGCTAACTCACTGTGTTTGTGTCAGGCTCCTAGGATGCTGAAACTCAGTGATGATGGAGTTGCACTTTCATTTGTGGCTTAGTAGCCATAAGGGTACCTTGGGTGGTTGGTGATTGGAAACTTCATCTTCTGTTAAATGCGTGGGAGCCTCTAAAGGCTGTGTGCTCCTTGTGGAGCCTCTGGCACTCTCCCAGATGCTGCCCTCGTGCTGAAGTGTGGGGCAGGGGGTTTTGTCAGGGTGGGTGCCTGACAGCTCTGCTCCTTGGGTCAGCAGCGGGGCTGGGCATGCAGATGGGGAGACTGGAGGTCAAGTTTCCTGCCTTGAACACCTTGGAACACTGCTGGCGTTGAGGCTCCAGGCCGGTTCTTGCTTACCTGACCTGAACTTGATACCTCAGTTTTATGTTGCCTGAGGTAGATCTGCTAAGCTGCTCTAAAAACTTAAGTAAATAAAGTAGGAAGACCTCAAATTTCAATGCAGTGGGTTCCCACTCCTTTTGGTAGAGCAGCTCCTGTTGCATTAGGAGCTTTCCTGGATCCCGGTGACTCTGAGGAGGTTGTTGGAGACAGTGGCTGCATTTTCCTGGGGCTTTGTTTTGTTCTGGTAGGGGAGGGATGGTATTTCATCCATGAAAATAGCTGCCAGGTTTTATTAAGCTACATACATTGTTCCCCTACCTTTTTTTTTTTTTTTAATTTTAAAGAGAAGAAAAAACAAAACAAATCAAAAAAAAGAACAAAATTTCAAAACACCATAATATGAGGGTAACAATGGTTAATGCATTACATATTATTATCTTTAAGTTAGTTATTCAGGATACCAGACATTAGCATTCAATTGTCCAAACATTATTGGCACAAACCTTACTCTTCAATGAACTAAGTAAAATTGGTAGTGTATCTATCTTAACCATCTTATATATATATACACAACTTTTTTTTTCCCTCTCCCTTCTTTCTTTTCCCTATTCCAGTCTCTCTTTCCTTTTGACCAGTTTCTTTTTGATTCACCATGTCTATTGTACATTTTGGATCTTATTTACTCTTTCAGTTTCTCACACTAGGGAGACAATACGATGCTTACACATGTGCATCTGGTTTATTTCACTTATGAGTATTTTCTCAAGTTGCATCCATTTACCTATAAAAGTCTCTAGTTTATCCTTCTTTATGGCTGAATAGTACTCCATTGTATAAAAATACCACATCTTTCTTATCCACTCCTCAGTCGATGGGCATTTGGGTTGTTTCCAAGATCTAGCTATTACAAATTGTGCTGCTATAAACATGGGTGCACATATATCGCTGTGGTACAACATTTTTAATTCTTCTGGGAAGATGCCCAGAAGGGGAATAGCTGGGTCAAATGGGACCTCCAACCCTAGTTTTTTGAGGAATCTCCACACTGACTTCCACAGTGGCTGTACCAGTCGACACTCCCACCAACAGTGAAGAAGGGTTCCTTTTTCCCCACAGCCCCTCCAGCATTTGTTATTAGTTGATTTCTTTATAGTAGCCATTCTTTCTGGGGTGAGATGGTATTTCAGTGTTGTTTTCATTTGCATCTCTCGAATGACTAGTGATGTTGCACATTTTTTTGTATATTTATTTGCCATTAGTATTTCTTCATCTGAGAAATGTGTATTCATCTCAGATGCCCATTTTTGGAGTGGGTCTTTAAATTTGGGAGGTCTGATTTTTTTTAGTTCTTTGTATGTTCTCGATAGTGATCCTTTGTCTGAGGAACAACTGGCAAACATTTTTTCCCACATTGTGGGTTGTCTTTTCACTCTGTTGGTGGTTTCTCTCGCTGTGCAAAAGCTTTTTAATAAGATGAGATCCCAGTTATTGATTCTTTGGGATAGTTCCCATGCGGTTGAGTTTTTATTCATAAAGTCTTTGCCTACACCAGTGTCTTCAAAGGTTTTACCTATCCTACCTTCCAGCAGATTTAATGTTTCTGTTTTAACATTTAGATCTCTGATCCATTTTGAATTTAGTTTAGTGCATGGTGAAAGATATGGGTCTAGTTTTAATCTTCGGCATGTGTAGAGCCAGTTTTTCCAGCACCATTTATTAAAGAGGCTATCTTTCTTCCAGCGAATGTGTTTGGCACCTTTGTCAAAGATAAGGTGGCTTAGTATGTCTGGGGTTGTTTCAGCATCTTCTAATCTGTTCCATTGATCTTCAGGTCTGTTTTTTTGCCAGTACCACACTGTTTTTATCACAGTAGCTATATAGTAAAATTTCAAGTCAGGGATTGTGATGCCCCCTGCCTTGCCTTTGTTGCCCAGAATTGCCTTTGCTATTCTAGGTCTCTTCTGATTCCAAATGAATTTTAGGATTGTTTTCTCTAATTCTGTGAGATATGCTGTTGGAATTTTGATTGGAATTGCATTAAATCTGTATAACAATTTTGGAAGTATGGCCATTTTCACTATATTGGTTCTTCCTATCCAGGAGCAAGGGATATCTTTCCATTTTCTGATATCCTCTTCAATCTCCTTTTTCAGAGTACTGTAGTTTTCAGTATATAGGTCTTTTACATCCTTTGTGAGGTTGATTCCTAGGTACTTCATTTTTTTGGATGTTATTGTGAAAGGTATTGTTTCCCTAATTTCTCTTTCAGTAAGTTTGTTATTTGTGTACAGGAAGGCTATTGACTTTTGAGTATTGACTTTGTATCCAGCTACACTACTGAATTTGCTTATTAAATCTAGCAGTTTTTTAGTGGAGTTTTTGGGGTCTTCTGTGTAGAGTATCATGTCATCTGCAAATAATGATAATTTAACTTCTTCCTTTCCAATCATTATTCCTTTTATTTCTTTCTCTTGTCTAATTGCTCTGGCTAAAGTTTCCAGGACTATGTTGAATAAGAGTGGGGACAGTGGACATCCTTGTCTTGTTCCTGATTTTAGAGGGAAGGCTTTCAGTTTTTGGCCATTTAGTATAATATTGGCTGTTGGTTTGTCATAGATAGCTTTTACCAGGTTGAGATAAAGACCCTCTATTCCAATTTTCTGTAGGGTTTTTATCATGAAAAGGTGCTGGACTTTGTCAAAAGCTTTTTCTGCATCTATTGAGATGATCATGTGATTTTTGTCTTTGGTTCTGTTAATATGCTGTATTACATTTATTGATTTACGTATGTTGAACCATCCCTGCATCCCAGGGATGAATCCGACTTGGTCATGGTGTATAATCTTCTTGATGATTTGTTGGATTCTGTTTGCCAGTATCTTATTGAGGATTTTTGCATCTATGTTCATTAGGGAGATTGGCCTGTAGTTCTCTTTCTTAGTTAGGTCCTTCTCTGGTTTTGGTATCAGGGTAATGCTTGCTTCCAGGAATGAATTTGGGAGTATTGCTTCCCTTTCAATTTCATTAAAAAGTTTGAGAAGTAGTGGTGTTAGGTCTTCTCTAAATCTCTTGTAGAATTCGGCAGTGAATCCATCAGGGCCTGGGCTTTTCTTTGTTGGGAGGTTTTTAATTACATCTTCAATTTCATTGGTTGATATTGGTTTATTTAGGATTTTTAAATCTTCTGGATTCAGCTTTGGTAATTCATACGAATCCAGGAATCTGTCCATTTCTTCTGCACTTTCCTTCTTAGTAGAATATAGATTTTTAAAATAGGTATAGATGATCTTCTGGATTTCTGCAGGGTCTGTCGTGATATCACCCTTTTCATTTTCAATTGCATGGATTTGAGTCTTTTCTTTTCTTTTTTTAATAAGGTTGGATAAGGGTTTGTCAATCTTATTTATTCTTTCAAAGAACCAACTCTTTGCTTCATTGATTCTTTGTATTGTTTTTTTAGTCTCCAATACATTAATTTCTGCTCCGATCTTTATAATTTCCTCCCTTGTTCGGGCTTTTGGCTTAACCTGCTCTTCTTTTTCTAGAAGTTTGAGGTTCGCCATTAAGTTGTTTATTTGCAGTTGCTCTATTTTCCTAATATAAGTATTTAATGCTATAAATTTCCCTCTTAGGACTGCTTTCATTGTATCCCATAAGTTCCGGTATGTTGTACTGTCATTATCATTCAGTTGTAGAAAGTGTCTAATTTCTTCTTTAATTTCATCTGTGACCCATTGGTTGTTCAGGAGGGTGCTGTTTAATTTCCATGTGTTTAGGGAGTTTTTGTGATTTCTTTTGCCATTGATTTCCAATTTCATTGCACTATGGTCTGATAATATGCATGGGATAATTTCAATTCCTTTGCATTTACTTAAGCAGGTTTTATGAGCTAGTATGTGGTCTATTTTGGAGAACGTCCCATGTGCAGCTGAGAAGAATGTGTATTCTGCTGTTGTGGGGTGGAACACTCTGTAGACATCTACTAAGTCCATTTGTTCAAAAGTTTGGTTCAGTTCTATTATTTCATTATTGATTTTCTGTCTAGTTGTGTGGGGGGTGCGGCAAAAATCAGCGGCGCGAAAACAGCGCTGGGAACTCGTGCTCCGGACAGGGTGGCGCCGGCTCTCAGACCCACGAAAGTGCGCTGAGGGCGGTGGGTGAACGAGACTGGTCTCTCAGCCACACCTGTCCCGCGCCGGAGAGCCACTGGCCCGGCGCCATTGTGAGGGGCGTGGCGAAAACCAGAGCGGCGGGAAAACAGCGCTGGGAACTCGCGCTCAGGCCCGGGCACAGCTGCACCTCTCAGGCCCGCGGAAGGTGCGCTGACAGCGGCAGGCAGAGGAGACCGGTCTCTGCCTGAAAGTCTGCGCTTCTGCACACCGCCCGCCAAAGGGCCGCTCTTGGCTCACTGGGACGGACCTGCACGGAACAGGACTCTGTCATCACATGGTGCCTGCCTACAGCAGAGTCAACACCTGGAACTGAATCTCTTTATTTTTTTATTTTTATTTTTATTTTTTTCTCATTTGTTTTTTGTTCTGGTGAAGGGTTTTTTTTTGTTGTTTTTTGTTTTGTGGGGTTTTATTTTTGTTTTGTCTGTTTTGTTGTTTTTGTCTTCGTTTTTGTTTCTGTTTGTCTATTTGCTCTTTCCTTCATTATTATCTCTGGTTTTTATATGAGTGTAAACAGCGCCTCTAACCTCTTTGTGATTGTGGTTGTGATCTGTTCTTCCTTTTATCCCTTCCTTCTCTTTTTCCCACCAGTCCTCTGCACCAGTGTCCCAATGTTAGTGGGATCCCTCTTGGTCCTCTAACCTTACATCTAATTCCTTCCTCTTCTCCCAATACTCTGTTTCCTCCTTAACTCATTTTAAATTTAAACTCCTGAGGGAAAAAATTGACATACTAAGGACTTGTATACTGCATATAATTTTTCTGGTGTGTTTTAGATTTTGTTATATAACCGCAACTCTACTTTATACAGCTAAAAGTGGTAAATAACTGGTTAGCTTAGTCTGTCATTTTCTAGGCTGTGTTTGATGCTTTAGTTACCATTATAGCCAAATGTGAAATAATTGTTCTAAACAGCTTTCCTTCCTGATATTTCATGATTGATATTGACTAAGGGACACAGAAAATACAGTGGCACAGTCCAAAGAATCAAGGACTGGGCCAAACAGGTAGCAACCTCTCACATCCAACAAATTGAAGAGGTAGGATCTGGCAGAAAGCTCAAAACCCAAAAGCAAGCTCCACTTGGAAGATACTGCAGAGAAGTAGTCACCTTCTAAAGATCTTGAACACTAGCAATAAAGTAACCTACCATAGGTAGTTTACAAACATCACCCCAGGAATTAAATTAAAGAAAGAAAAAATGAGACGACACTTAAACAAGATGCAACCCCACACATCCAATTCACCAAAGGCAAACCTAGGATGCAACGAGGTGGGACAATCCGAAAGCCACCCACCTGGCCTATCTGAAATGATAACAACAAAGCAACTGAATGAGGCTCTGGAAAAAATTAAAACAGAAATAATTTCACAGATAACTGCAGAGATAATGTCCACAATGAAGACCATGCTTAAGGACACTATAGCTGATACAGACAAAAAAATAGATGAGCTTAAGAAAACTATAGAAACCATGAATGCTCAGCATAGGAAAGAAATGGAATCCATAAGGCAGATACAAGCGGATATCCAAGAGAACAAAAATTCCATTGAAAGTATTTGTAGCAGATTAAGCCAGTGTGAAGACAGGATCTCAGATATAGAAGACAGGCTTGCAATTAGTGATCATGAAAAGAAAGAATTCTTAAAAACAGCAAGGGACCATTAAAAATCAATTCAGCAGCTGCTAGATGACTCAAAGATAAACAACTTAAGAATAATTGGAATAAATGAAAAAGCAGGAGATAGCAATCAATGACATTAAAACCTTGTTCAGAGACATTATCACAGAGAACTTCCCTGGAAGAGAAAAAGAATTTGACCCCAATATAAGTGAAGCTTTTAGAACGCCAACTAGACCAAAAAAAAACTTCAGCCAGACATATCATAGTCAAGATCCCAGAAATTCAACAGAAGGGCAGAATCTTAAAAGCTGTTAGGGACAAGAGACAAATCACCTATAAAGGAAAACCCATCAGAATCACAGCTGACTTTTCAGCACAAACCCTCAAGTCAAGAAGAGCTTGGAATGATGTATTTCAAGCTCTAAAGGAAAATAATTTTCAACCCAGATTGATGTACCCCGTAAAACTATCTTTCAAAACTGATGGAGAAATAAAATACTTTCATGACAAAGAACATCTAAGAAAATTTATGACCACCAAACCAGCACTCCAAAATGTTCTGAAGGACATTCTAGAAAGAGATAGGAACCCCAACAGAAGGAATCCACCAGGCAGGGCAGATAATTAAATAGTGGGAAAGGGGAAAAACAAAGAGTGGGAACCAACAACAGGAAAATATCATGACAAGTATAAGTCAATATATATCAGTTTTAACCATCAATGTTAACGGTCTCAATTCACCAATCAAAAGGCACAGACTGGCAAAATGGATCAAGAAGCAAGATCCAACAATACGCTGTATACAAGAAACACATTTAATTCAGAAAGAAATTCATAGACTGAAAGTCAAAGGATGGAAAACAATACTCCATGCAACAGGAACCCAGAAAAAGGCAGGGGTAGCTATTCTTTTTGCAGACAAAGTGAATTTCAAGCCAAGAATGATTCAGAGAGATAAAGACGGTCATTACATCCTTGTAAAGGGAACAATCCAAGAGGAAGAGATAACGATCATAAATATATATGCGTCAAATACCAGTGCACCCAGCTATATAAAACAAGTACTAAAGGACATGAAAAATCAAATAAGCAGTAATACAATTATATTGGGAGATCTCAATACTCCACTGTCCCCTACCTTTTAATGCTTGCATTTTCCATGTTTCTGGTGGGAGGTCGTTCACCTGCCAGAATGCCTCTTGCAACGATGAATGGGTGAATGTTTTACTTAATAAAACAATCCAATTCACTGTTAGTATGAGTAGTAAGATTATTTGTTTCCTTACTGCCAGGCACTATGTGAAGGACTTTACATATATTTTAAATGATCTGACTGCAATTTTATGAGTGGTAGCTACTATCATTAACTTTGTTTCACAGATGAGGAGACCAAGACTCATAGAGGTAAAGTAACTTGCTCAGGTTGGTACCCAGGATGTGGCAGAGTGGGAGTTTGAACCAAGGCAGTTTGATTACTTTTACTCTGGAGCTCATACTATTGAACCTGCTTGCTTATTTATTTACTTATTTATATTAATTCTGCCCGTTTGGGCTAAAGCAGTTTTGGAAGTGCTTCAGTGAAGCTGCAGGATAGTTAGTTTGTAGGTTCTGACATGTTGAATAACTACCATCTTGACAGCTTAAAACTGAGAAGTCTCTTGACTTAGGCATTTTATTATTTGAAAATTCTGAATGCAGGTTTTTAACATTAAGTTTATTTGTGTTTATAGGGATGCTTCATTTGGAAATTGCACTTACAATCTCACCATCCTTGACTGTTTACAAGGAATCAGAAAGGTAATAATAATTTTCCTTGCTGTAGGTTGGTATAGTAGTTTAAAAATTTCAGAAAGGAATAATCTGAACACCCTTCTGTGTCCTCGGAGAGAAAAGAGGGAGCCTGTAAGGTGAAGACTCTTCACTTTCTGAATGATGATTAATTTGAGAACTATAGCTGGCTCCCAATGAGTTCCTCATTAGTGACTTAACCAACCTCAGATTGAAAATACCAGGAAAATCCCCCCTCCCTGCTTCTATACTGAATATACTTTTCTTCTTATTTTCCTCTGTACAATACAGTATAGCAACTTACTTTATAGCATTTAATTGTATGAAGTATTATAAATAATTTAGAGATGGTATAAAATGTACAGGAGGGTGTGTGTAGGTTATATGAAAATACTACACCATTTAATATATAAGGCTTGAGCATCTTCAGATTTTTTATCTGTGGGGGTTTCTGGATCAATCTTCATGGATTCCAAGCAAGGGAGACTGTACAGGAAATAGAGCAAACTTGGAGGGAGGAGGGGAAGAGGTCTCCCTTTCTCATTTGAACTATCCCTGTCGTGGGGCAAATTTGTCACTTCGCTCTGCTGCTGTGTCTGTGACGTTGCTCTGTTCCTCCTTCAGCTTCATTCTCGAGCTAGATCTCGGTGTGGGAGAGAAGGGAAGTCATCGAAGCCCTGTTCTCTTCCGTTACCGGTCATGCCCAGGCTGCCTGAGTCATAAACTCTGGGGGTGGGGCCCTGCGGTCTGGTTTTGAACAATCCCTCCAAGTGATTCGACGCACTATAAAGTTAGTTAGTTGTGGTAATAGAGAAGTTAAACTGTAAGATTTTTGGAACGTGTTTAATTTACAATCTGGGAAGTCATGCAAGTTATACAGTGAATTCTAACGAGGGGTCAAAGTACACAATTTCATCTTGAGCGATGATTTTTTTATCAGTCAGATATGTATGTAGCACATGACCAATTGGACTGTATAGTATCAGTACTGATTCTAACTTGCTTCTTTTCGCCAATGTAATATAAAACAGATTTTGCTATTTTTCTAGTTGAGAAAGTCAGTATGATAAATATGCTACTTTATCTATGTTTGTTTCTGACTTTGATATTTCACTTTATTTATCTTTTCAGTGCTAGGTATTGAACCCAGGGCCTTGCACATGCTAGGCAAACACTCTTCCCACTGAGCTATATCCTCAGCCCAGATATTTCATTTTATCAATGGTTTTAAACCCTCTAATACTTTAAAATAGTTCTCAAATATTTTTCTTTTCAAAAAAAAAAAGAAAAAAACTATGGAGATACACTAGCCCAAACAGTATTGTCAAAATGCCCTTGCAGTAATACTAGTTAGGTGGTTTTATGGAGACATTACTCAACACGTAACCCATAATTATAGCATTTAGAAAGAATGCCTGAGGGTAGAACATAATTTATTTTTTTGTTACTATATTATTATTATTTTGCCTTTCCTTCCATCTGGTACAGGCTGTTTCTTTTATAACACTTAGGAAATTCAGAAAGCGTTCCCACCAGAATATTCCTGCCCATTATTATGGTAACTGGTATCTCAATATAGAAATTTATGACATCCTTCCTGTTGTACAGGAAAGGTGTGACTCTATTCACAAATGCAGGCTTCTCTAAACTTATTGTTTCATCAGATGTTGGGGTTGCCCAAATTTAGATGAGGTTTTAAAGGATCTAGTAGATTGTTCAGCACGCCTTCAGGCAACTGAGACACATTGGCCCATGTATATTCCCTTACATCAGACACCACCATCTGGGCTATTTTTGTGACAGTGAGTACCCTTCGGATCGTGTATGCAGAGTATAGCCATATTTTTGCCTTTTTAAGGAAGATATTTTTCTGGCTTTGATGTATTAATATTGTTGTAATCATAGCTCATGTGTTACGTGAACACACAGAGACATACACAAATACACAGTTTAAAAATAAAGAGAAAGGAAGAAAAGTAGCATTTATAGTAAATTTTTCCACTGGTTTCTTTGGAAAGAGATTCTTTCCAAAAGATTCTTTTTCTTCTTAAAAATATTAGATCTGAACAAGCCAGGTAATTTTTAAAAGTTCTAAGTCATTAGTGACAAAAATGAGTGAAATTTTGTGTTGTTAAAGATATCAGTTCTTCTGAATTGTAAGAGCAGACGAGTACAGTTACTCCATCAGAAACACGCTCTTTCGAAGTTAAGCTCTATGAACAAATTAGGGCCTATTAAGTAAAAATGCCCTTTTTTGCTAAATATTATGAAAAAGGCAAACAAAATTTTCTAATACTAATAGATTTTTCTTCTGAGAACTTTTAATCACTATGATGTGTTTAGTTATAGGTTTATTTCACAATAGGTTTTAACTATAAGTTTGCCAGTATGTTTCAGCTTTTGACATTTATATACAAAACTAATTTAAATTGGTACTCAAGCAGCATCTTTTGTGGGACATATTTTTATACTATTCAAATTGTTTAGCTCCATTTCTAGGACAGTGTTAAAGCAAAGTTATCAGAGTTATAAAATGATTTCTAGAGTTGCCTTAAAAATCAGAAGTTTCAAGCTCTTGCATCCAGGTCAGTGAGCATCATTTTGTAAGAAGCAATTCGAGAACTGATGAATAAATTTTATCAATTTAGTGTGAAAAGTCTAATTCAAATTCTGCTTTTAGGGATTACAACATGGATTTTTTGACTTTGAGACATTTGATGTGGATGAATATGAACATTATGAGGTTAGTACACTTAATATTTTTGGAAAATATAATTTCATGATAATAAAAAATTTGGTTTTCATCTAATATTCTGGAATTACAAATTGAGTGGTTGCTAAATAAAATAATTTGTGAGGTTTTTTTTAGTTGTCACTTGTGTCCTTTTAACTTTGTTATTATCTTGGAATCAGGAGTCTTCGAAATTTTAATTTGGGAAAATACCATATCTATATCTATTCACTTAGCAAAAGTTTATTGACAAACACTTTGCACCTTTAGTTTATAAGAAAAATAATTTCAAAGTATAGTTTGGTAGTGAAATTGTAGGTCACTTTTATTTTTTATTTTCAATTAAAAAATTGTTCATTTAAAACAAAAATAGCTGGGCGTGGTGGTGCACACCTGTAATCCTAACACTCGAGAGGCTGAGGCAGGAGGATGCTGTGAGTTTGAGGCCAGCCTGGGTTATATATGGAGTTCAAGGCCAGCCTGAGCTATATAAAGAGACTCTGTCTCAAAAAAACAAACAAAAAAATAGATTTGTGTCTTACAATATTTGTTACCCTATACATTGTATTTTGTTGTTTTAAATTTTTTTTTTTCTTTTTGGTTTTTGAGACAGGGTCTCACTTCATAATTAAAGCTGGCCTTGAACTTACTGTGTAGGTCAGGCTAACCTCAGACTCATGGTAATGTTCCTGCCTCTGCCTCCAGAGTACTGGGATTACAAGTGTGGGCTACCACACCTGGCTTACATTTTATTTTGAAATATGACTGAATGTACTTAGTTCCAAGAGTTGGCTGAATTTTTTCGCCATGGAATTACTAGGGAGCTCTGGAACACCATCTTCCCTGGCCAGTGATGTAGCATGTAGACAGCGACTGTCCAGGTTGGGTAATGCTGTAAGGAGACACTGATGAAAGACACTTTCTGAGAAGTCTAAAGAGGATTCTTGAAGTAGTAGACTTTTTCTGAAAGAAAAAGAAGCCTGTGAAGTGTGAAGAGCCTCAGCATTTTCTGAACATGAGCTCATTTGTTGGGCTTTTCCAGGGAAGCAATAAAATTTGTCACTATTCTTAGTGAGGCCAGGACAGCCCTTGCAGTTTGGGATCTAGTCCAGGAACTGTCTGCACTAGAATTTGAATACCAGCTAACGTGTTAAATTTAACCCATCTGAAAAGAAACTGGTCATCTTTCACTCCAACATGGTCTTCTGCTTTGTTCAGCTGTGCTAATAGTGTCACCATCCTGCTGTTCATCTAGGCTCGAGCCTGGAACATCTCCTTTTTTTATTTCTGTCCCTCATCTAGAGTATTTGAAGTCCAGCTGCTGGTGCTACAGGATGTATTTTATCTCTTCCTTGTCCCTGGCTCAGGTCTCACGTCTTCTCCTGCAGACTTACAATCGCTCTCTACCTGAGGCCGGCCCTTCTCCTCCAGGCTGGTTCTACACGCCCGGCTGAGAGATTGTAACACCGAGTTCTCTTCTTGTTCTTAGCCCCAGTGTGGCCTTTGCTCGCACCGCCCTGCTGAAATGAGGATACACTCCTCTCTGACCTAGCATTCTCAACTGTGCTGGGCTCCAGCCTACCTTTACAGCCGCATCTCCTGTTTTTTTGCATATGTACTCAGTGTTCCAGCTTCTCCAAGCTGCTTATTTACCTTTCTTAAATGTCTCCGTGTCTTGGCTGAGCTTGCTTTCACCCAGCACTGCATCATCCTGAACTCTCCCCTGCTTCCGTCCCAGCGTGTTCAGGTCCCACACAAACCAGACCTCACCTCGGCAGTGTCCCACCCCTTCTATTTCATGGTTTTAGTTTGTACTTCCCATTTTTCTCACTTCTTGTAGCTCTTTGTGTGCAAGCTTTAGTTTCCTTATTAGACTGCAAATTCCCCATGGCTGGGATATGACCAAGTGGAAAAACTTATACTCTGTTCCTGGACAGAACATCTTAATATCATAAAACTGATTCTTCTTCCAAAAGTAGTAAGTTTAATTTACTAATTATTTATTAGATTTATTAATTTATTAAAAATTCTGAGTATTTTTTCAAACTATGAAAGCATTTTTGCAAAAGAATTCTTTCTCCTTAAAACAACAACAAAATAAAAAAGGAGACAAAGAGAGACGCACTTAAAAGGGAAAAGATTAGGTAGGTAACCTGTAGTGCATATACATATGCACGATGGGATGTTATGTAGTCATTTTATTTTGTTTTTAAATTTTTAAAAATTTATATTAGTACGTATTTGCAGTACATAGTGATTACATTCATCATGGGCAGTTGGTACAGGTAAATAACACCTAAATTCTGTAGTCATTTTAAAAAATGGATCGAGGTACAGTACTTGTCTTGGGATGATTTCTGTAATATGTTATTGAAAAGAAAAGATACAGGAGAATGCTTATAATACTCTTTAAAAAAAAAAGACCAATAGTACTAAGACACTCATCCCTTACATTGTGCATGCATAACTGTATCATATGAGCAGAGGTGATTTCCTTTGAGGCTACTGAAGCTTAATTTTGAGACCTCCCACTTGCATGGGCACCTTTTAAGAAGTCTTTGAAGTAGCACTCATTGACAGAGTCTGCCTTCAGTTAACTTTTTGTTTCCCTTTTTCTTTTGGTAACTGTCCTTATCGAACAAGACTACCAATCATTAATGGTGCTGCAGTTAAGCAATCATTATTTATCAGACAGTACATACTTAAAGTTATAGCTTTAGCTTGACATTTCACTTGTCCCCGGGGGCTTTCCACTGTTTACCCAAAGACTTACTGTCCTTGTGTTGGCCACCGTAGATGAACTCACAAGAAAGCTCACCTCCCACCATAGCATCCTTGTGTGCTAGCATTGTTCCACAAGGTGCCCCGTTCTGCAGAAGTTGCCGCGTTTGACTCTTGCCACAAGCCTCCATTTCCCCACTTCTTAAATGAGTTCTCTACACCAGGTTTCTCACTGATCCACTACAGGCTGAATGTGGACTATTTCACGCCAGCGACACTCTAGCACCTTATTATTATCGGTCATCATTACTGCTCTCTTCACTTAATGGATGCTCTTCGAGGAAAGAGTGTTGCTGGTGGAGAATGTGATTTGACATTATCTTCACCACACCACAGTGCAGCTTCTCTGGGAGCTGTTTGTGAGAAAGCACTGGACCTTTCTGGATGCCTGGGGGGGTCTCGATCCTCTTCTATCAAGTCTTTACATGATTATCAGAGTGAGTGTTTTAAAAAGTGAGTCTGGTTTTATCATCCCCCTGTTTTAAGTATGCCACAGGCTCCACACTGACTAAAAGTAGAAGGGAAACGCAAGCTTCTTTCCATGGCACAAAAATGGGCTGCTCCTTCCTCTCCACTCTTGTCCTTTCCACTCCCTCCTTACACCCACAGCTGTGCCCCTGCCGGGACAGCGGGGCAGCTTGATGCTTTTGTGGCTGTGGACAAGCTTTCGCTCCCTCCTCCAGCCTGAGAGCCCTTCTTTCCGCCACTGTATTTACTCCTCTGTGAAGGCATTTTCCGTCTCACAGAAGCTCATCTCAGGCAGCATCGTGTGATGCTGTTTACACATCTGTATTTTGTGGGCCCTGTGGGTACTCGTGGGTGGGAACCAGGTCATATTCATCTTTGTATGAGTGAGTAACCTAGTAGCACAGTACACTTATGGTGGACAGTCTTTAAATGTTTCTGGAATGAAAGAACTAATGAATAAATGACTGAATGAATACTAAAAACAGGAGTATGGCACATTTCAAGTTTTTTTTTTTTATGTGATCTAATTTTAGTAGAAAGTGATTAAGACTTTTAATTAAGAATCCATTCTAATTTTGCAGTAACACTCCAGGGAACAAAGTTTTTTATGGTAGACAACTTCTTGAAATGATGTTTCTTTCTTTCATCATCAGTCAGTTTATGCTGGGAGAGCAATTTTTAAAAAATCAGTTATTTGCAACACAGATTGCAACACAGATCTAAGAGCAGGTCTGCGTGTAACATGAACTGGATTTACTGTCAGACAGAGGACTGTCTCCAGGTTGACTGTGTCCTCCATTGCAGAAGTAAGCTGTCAGACTGACCAGGTGCTGTAGTCTCCTGGTTTTCCCCTGTTGCGTGTCCGTGAGAAGCAGTAAAGTGGGTTAGGTTTCCCATCTCAGTGAGTCCCCTCAGGTCACCAGCTGCAGTCAAGTGTTGATGAACACCTAAAGTATAATGTTTCAAGGCTTTGCTTTTGGTTAGAATTTGTAGAGCAGACTAGAATTTAAGGTAGATGCTGCTTGTCTGCCTTCACTTGTTCATGAATTGTGACCTGGAAAAACGGGAGCTTCTGCCGCCATAATTATGAATTCCTGCCACAGGACTGAGGTCAAGCAGGCCTCAGGGCGCAGGTGTGTGGACACGTCCTCCCCACCTGCAGCAGTTATACCTGTGTGCTTCCCACAGTGGCTTGACTCAGAGGAACTATTGCCGGCATTCGCCTGGAGCCATCGATTGTATCACTCAAAGGTCACAAATATAAGGAGCCAAATCCCATCCTGGCCACTGCAGCTGCTGAAGTGAAGGGACCTAGTGTTTCCACATCCGCTAATAAATTGCACCCGTTGCTAGTTAAAGATCATGTTGGTTAAGTCTGTAAAACGTTTCGAGGTCTACCATGTTCTAAGCGATTTCTCATGTTTTTTTCTTCCCTCTTTAATTATTGTTTGCTCTCTGTCCTTTATCTCCAAACTTCTTGAGAGAGCAGTCTGTACTCTGGTACTAACTATGGCCTGGCCTCTACCTTCACAACTCTACTGAAACACATCGCTGCCAACACAGGAGTTAGAGAAACAAATGGCCATGCTTGGTCTTCTTCCTATTTTTACTATGTGGCCACTCTGGATTCTGTAGACTCACTTGTCTTGCCTCACTTGTAAGATGCTGTCTCTTTCTTTTCCCTCCCTCCCATCTCTGGCCGTCTTTCTCAATCCACCTTGCAACTCTTTTCTCTTCCTTTGCCCACCCTGACCCTCTGCTGTTTAGTAGAGCCTCATGTCGTTAGACGTATAGTACTATCAAAGTTTCCGTGATGGAATGCAAGTTTCGACGACACCATACGTGCTGCTGTCTCCAAATCTTCATGTCACGGACACTGGGATGGCATCAGCAGAGTTTTGCTCGCTGCCCTTGTGTCTGCGGAGATGTTCGCTGGTCTGGATGTTGGAGCAGTCCCCGCCATCCCTCCTTGGCCCCCGGCAGCTATCTCTCTCTCCCTCCCCCAGGTGCTGCTAGCAGAGAAGAAGCAATCATCCACATCAGACTCTCCTCCTTCCTCCACCACACTGTCTCCCTCAAAAGCAGAGCTAAATTAATAATCTAGAGTTTGATTATTATTTACAGCCAAAGGGCATGGAAACTTAATTTAAACCAAACAATCCAGATGTTTACTTTGCTTTAAGCTCATAAAGTACCCATCTTTATAGCACACTTGCTTTTATGCAATGCAGCTATGCTGTCAACACTAGTTAATTGTTTAAGAAGTTAGGGAAATATAAAGATGGTATTTTTTAAGTGAAGTTTTAGAAGACAGTGTAGTTATATTGTACTTAATTTTTAAAATAGTCTTTGTGCCACTGTTTTACCAAGGGTATTTATCAAAGTTTAGTGCAACTTTGTCTTTAATGGATAAAATGGGGATGGTGACCCTTACCCGGCAGGGTTGCTGTGCAGACTGAGTTGCATGGAATAGAGTACTGCCTTCCACAGGGCCAGGGTCTGTGAATATTTGTGGCTGTCATTATAACTGTTTTTTGATGTTGCCTTTTGTCTTCAGACTCCTCAAAATCAGAGAATGCTTTTTATTTTATATGCAACACCAAGTGATAGTCCTTCATATATATTAAAGACTCAGCAAATGTTTGAGCGAGAGTTGAATTTTGCTTCAGAATCATTTATCCATGTTGTCTGAGAAAACATATGTCAATAGAAGGAATCAGTTTCTCAACGGCAACTTCAAGGATGATCTTTCTACATTACTGTAGGTTCTATGTCACAGTGGTAAAAAGGCCAAATATTTTTCAGTGTCTGGACTGGAAAATATATTTATGACAATCAATCATAAAAAAATAAATCAGAGGCACAGATATATGTCTTAGAAGTTGTATAATTCATCCTTCCAAGTCAAATTCTATTTTAAGTGCAATGGGAGAGTTACCTGTTCTAAAGAATCTGCTGAATCTTTTGTGGACTGAAGATTCCTATAATAAATAACAGTGCCTAAACTGATCAGTTTCAAAATTCAGACTTTTGTTTGGGGATTTTTTTTTTATAGTGTAGAACATCTATAGTTTTTCTAAACAGTATTTGGTAAGTAGGGGGCATTACATTGGACAAGGCTAAATCATACTGTTACCTTATCCGTGCTTAGGTGCTTCTTCACCAAATGATGCAGGGTTGGAAAGTACCTGAAGCTCCTGTCTGATCTAAGTTTCTTTGAAGAGTTTGTGTGTATTTAATTAGAAAAACTAACTATGTCACTTAAAATATTCTGTTATCGATACATATTAGCATTTGTACAATTACTGTTAAAGAAGTTATAGATACTAATTTCAGGAGATTACCAAAGCAAGCTTATGTTATATTAGGTCAACCAGAAGGTGCAACTTCAATTTTTTTCATAGTTAAATCTAATATTCTAAATCTCTGCTTATTTCATCATCCTTATTCAGACTGTTAAATATTGCTCAGTATTAACTAATGTTTATCCTCTTGAATAGGAAGATTTATAACCATATTCTTTTGGTTCTTTGAGTGAATGTTTCTTAGCCAGGCCACTGCCTCTGTCCCATATGATTGATTAAAAATAGTTACTATTTAACCAAGCGTGTTTATAATCCAAATAAACAGATATAAAACAATGTATTTATCTAGTCTCCTTGGTGGCCAAGGATACAGAAATAGAGATTGTGGAAGCCTGATTTCTCCTACTGTTCATAAAGAATTGGTTTTAGTCTTTTAATGGCTAGAGCTTATCTTTATTCTTGATTTTTAAGTAGTGTTTAAGCTTAATACTTATTTAGGAGGGCATTGGATCGTTAATTTGAGACTTTTTTTTTTTTTTTAAAACCAAGACAATGTTTAATTGCTATAAAGATTTGCATATTTGATTTTCTATTCAAATTGCTGTAGCTGGGTGTGGTGGCACACGCCTGTAATCCCAGAACTCAGGAGGCCGAAGCAGGAGGATCGCTGCAAGTTCAAGGCAGCCTGGGCTACATAGTGAGTCCAGGCCAGCCTGAACTACATAGCGAGACCCTGTCTCAAAAAACAAAACAAAACAAAAAAATTGCTGTAAACAGATAGCTATGGTTGTGAACTCATAACACTCATAGTGTCTCTAAGATTTTACTTAGGGCCTTCTGAGATCATATATAAAGCTGAGGAGCCACTGCCTCTGCTGCTGACCCTGGCTCGGGTTTCCAGCCTGTGCAGGAGACCTTCGCTGACTGGCTGTGGTGCATATCCCAGGTTTAATGACCTCAGTTCCTTTCTCCTGCCTCCTGCTCTTTCCCAGTTTTCAAATCAGCATTGACCACAGATGCAATCCCAGAAAAACAGAATCAATTTGGAGAGGCATTCATAATGAACCTGATAATTAAAGAATTTTTTCATCAGTTAAAGTCTGTATACCATGTTCAAGGAAAGTCATTTGCATTTTCTTTTACCTCTCTTTATTTATTGCTGGCATCAGTAGTGTTTGTTTTCAGTTTTTTGCCAGGAGACAAACTTATTTTAAGTAAAGTACCTCCACCTTAACTAAACTAACTTTTCATATAATCTAAACTTTTCGTATTCTAAATAGAAACTTTTCTCAAGTGAATTCAATTCATAAATAACATTTTGAAAATCAGGTGCATGTTTTGATTGTAAGCTATATTACTTTGTCTTCATATTTTGTACTTAGAGTATGAAAAGTGTTTTCTTTGTAAAGGTTTCCTAAATTGTATAAGAATTATAAAATATTTTTCTTCTCTTTTTTTTCACAAAATTCTGCCAGCGAGTTGAAAATGGTGACTTCAACTGGATTGTTCCAGGAAAATTTTTAGCATTTAGTGGACCACATCCTAAAAGCAAAATTGAAAATGGTAGGTTTTTATTGTTTCCTTTACCATCCAAAAATTTATTTCCGTTCCTCTTCTTTCTCGATTTCTTCTGATAACCTTTTTTTTCTGGGTAATTTTCTTCAAAGAATATTTATTCATTTTTAAGCATTGAATAGTAGCAGCCAGTTAAATGTTAAATGTCAAATTTCCAGTAGGTGGAGCTGTAATCACTGTTTTAAAACTAACATGTTTTTAGATTGCTATAAATAGGATGTTCACTTTACCCAGTTATTAAAGAATTAGAGAAACAAACTGGTCAAACCAATAAATAGATTGCTGAGTTCTGTCAGCAGTTCTCATATTTCTTTGGCTGTGGAGTGCTGTACATCTTGGTATTCTTTGGGGAACATCATGTTGAATAATGATGATGACGATGACCTTGTCATTTATTGAGTACTTTCTATGTGCTAGTTACTAATTAATCACAGTGTTATCTCAGTTAATGTTCACATAAGTCTTAAGATGTAGATACTGCCGTCTGCATTTTACAGAGGTGGAAACTGAGACAGATTAATAGGGAATTTGCCCATGGTCACATAAGCAGAACTGATGATATTCAACCCAGACCTGTGATTCTCAGCGCTGACTGCTTCCTGATATATTTAGTTTTATTGTGACGATGAGTAGCAGTTTTCTAGCTGACAATAGGTTTTCAGCATATGTATATCCATGAGTATACATCAGGAACATTTTTTAAAAAGCGAAACAGAATAAACCTTTTGAATGAAACACGATTAGCTATGTTTTGGCGTTAATACTTGTTTTCTACACATTCATTTTTGCATTTGTTAACACTACCTAGATGTAAGTAATGATATACACCAAGGACTGAAGATTAATTTATGAGAAAAGAACATAAAATTGAAAAAGTTTTCATTATGAAATGAAACCTGTGACATTTCTAGCAGGGAGCTCTACTTGAACCATGGGTTTTTCCTGTGGATGGGCAATTCAGATCTAGAGAGTTAAGCTAACAAACAGAAGACATCTGTAGTGAAGCCAGGATTAGATCTTCCTAGGCAAGACTTTGGTAATACATTTCTTTTCATTCTGGGTATTGATTAATTTATCTCTGTCATGTTGGGTCATTAGAAATAACAGGTGGAGTACCCGAGGAAACTGCTTTCTAACAGTTGGTCTTTCAGGACAGGAGTAAGCCAACCTTCTTGCAAAATTATCTGACTCGGGCCCTGGAAATCTTAGTAGGTGTATTGTCTCAGCTGTGGGTTTGTTGCTGGGTATTGATTTGGCAGAGTTGAAAGAACTTACCATGTTTTCTTCCAGAGAACATGAGAGGTATAATTTTTGAAAGTCATTTAAACTATTTTTATACTAATAAAATTCTTCTTTAAAAAAGAGAAGAAAATGCTGATGAACTAATAATAAGAGCATAAAAGTAAACTGTAACTCTGCCCCAGTTTACTAGTTGGAGGTAGGATCTTTGGCACTTAATTTCTCCCATTTGCTTGTCTTCTTTTGTTTTTTCTTGTGCACAACTTACTTCTCTTAAGTCTTTCAATGTGTATGTACATTGTTTGTGTCTATGTACACACAAATTTATTTATTTTTTTACAAAAATGGGATTATAACATACAGTTTATCTCATTGTCAGTTTTTTCACTTAACATATCACAGACTTCTTTCCATGGCAGTACATGTAGATCCACGCTATCGTATTCATGACTACAGTGTTTATTATTCTATTGGATGACTGTGCCATAATTTTGTTAATTTATTTTTGAATGAGATACAAGGTGCTTACAGTTTTTCACTTTTTAACAACTGCCGTGGTTGGCATACATAGTCATTTTTCTTGCAGTTCTTGTTTCCTCTATAAATTCTTAAAAATAGAATTGCCAGATAAAAGGATATACATATTTTGTGTAATTGCTTTTGGTGGTGGGGATTAAGCATAATAATTCTTAATCATAAAAATCTTAAAATTGTTTCTGATCACACTTTGCAATATGGAGAAAGAATTGTGGCTACCACTTGCTTATGTGCCAGGGATGGATCTCAGCCTTTGCATACACATCCTCTATTTAATGGTAGTTATTAACGACTAGTGGTAGTTATTTTATGGAGGGGAAAGAGACTGAGAGAGTTATCTATTGCCCAGGCTCACACAGCCAGTATGAGGCAGTGTGTGGACTCATGACAGCTCTATTTGATTTCAAATGTGTTCTTTTTAATTTTGTTAAAGAGAACATACATGCCTGCTATAAAAATTTAAGCAATACAGAAGAGTAAAAGTCAAGAAGTAACTAGTGCTAAGACACTGCTGTACATACATCTTTTTTCCTTTGCATGAACTGTGCCCTCTCGTAAATGAGAAAAAAAGATCTGAAAGTTCTGTTTACATAATATTGATTGGCTTTTATGATTCCTAGCACAATTTCACTTAACTTTGTATTTTACTGGAATCCCCATTTTAGGATCTGATGTTCACTAGGAGCTTCATCTTTTTTTAAAATGGCTTTAGGGCCGGTGAGATAGCTCAGCGGCATACGCGCCTGCCTGGCAAGCGCGAGGTCCTGAGTTCGACTCCCGGAACCCACATACGAAAAAAGGGCCAGTGATATTGCTCAGCAGCACCCGGCGCCTGCTGGCACGTGAGGTTCTGAGTTCAACCCCCGGTACCCACAAAAAAAAAAAAAAGGGCTTTAACTTTGTAAATACATTTTAAATTTAAACTAATTTTGTATTCGAATTAACAAATTTTATTCAATTATAATGAAATCTTGGTAGTCTTTTTTTTTGTTTCTTTTTTTTTTTTTTGAGAAACTCTTTGTTTCCTGAGAAGGCTGAAAGTCATTTCAGGGGTTTGTTAATAGAAAAGCTAAGATTTTCAGGGAACTAACAATAAAATAACTCTTGCTAGGATGCAGCAAAAGGAAGCCCTAAATCTTGGGATCTTGGCAGAATGCATTATAAAAGAATTAAGGGTGTGTTTGTGTCAACAGAGAGCAACTAGGAGGTTCATTCACATCCCCATTCACGTTGTTTTGACAGTGGGGAAAAAAGAGCTCTGCTTTTTAGTTTAATTATTTCGAATTGATAAAAGAAGAATAGCAGTAGAATGAACCAGATATTTTGGATTTCAGATTTTAAAAAATCTTTTAATTGGCAATGTCATTCTCATATCCATGTATGTATGTATGTATGTGTATATGTATGTATGTATGTATATGTCTATATGCGTATATGTGTGTATGTATGTGTGTGTGTGTGGTACTGGGGTTAAACCCAGAGCCTTTGCGCTGAACTGTATTCACAGCCATGTTTTAATCTTTTTTTTTTTTTTTTTGGTGGGTATCAGGGTCAAACTCAAGACCTCACGCTTGCCAGGCAGGCGCTTATGCCGCTGAGCCATCTCACCGGCCCTAATCTCTTATTTTGAAGGCAGAGTTTTGCTAAGTTGTCCAGGCTTGTGATCCTTCTGCCTCAGCCTCTGAGTACTAGAGTTATAGGTGTGTGTCACCGTGCCTGGCTTCATGTCTAATTAAACACACACACTCACACACGTGTGCACACAAACATGGTGAGGTGGCCGGGGTGAGGGGTGTATATAGTCTGAGACAGAGAATCCCACAATCTGAAGCACCAGCCTGCCCTTTAATGAGAAGCCTGGTGCACAGTACCTGGTCAGGAGGAAGCCTGGCTCCTCGCTCGCTTGCTGGTTGTGTAAACTTCCATGAGCTCAGCCTTCTCTGATCATAGGTTTCCTTGTTTGTCACACTATGGGCGTCTTAGTGAGGGTTAGAGATCTTATATCAAGGGTCTTGACAGTGTTGGGCACATGATAGGCACTTATTAGGCAGCACATGTTATGATTGCATTCTTATTATTAATGAGCTTAATTAACATTTTATCTCTTTCAGCATTTGCCTGCAGTTTTGTAGTTTTTACGTTTAATAATGACTAGGTGGACTAATCATTTAACTCTGCTGTTCTTCAGTTTCCTAACTTTAAAACGAGGAGTTGGGAAGAGATGGATCTGAAAATCTCTTTCAGCTCTGGAATAGTTTCTGTTGGGTCGGCACAAGGCCTGGGCTGCGCCTGTGCCTCACGGGTGCCGGGGCTCCATCTAATGCCCACACGGAATAAGGGTCGAATGAACGCCCCATTTTTTCTCAGCGCTACTGTACACATTGCTGAAACCAGCCACTCACAAAACATGTCCAAATATATTGATAGCACCCACAAACAGTTGTTGAGAAGGCATAGGGTATTTTTAGTTTTCATTTATAATAAATTGATATCAATTTTAGGAATTAAAAAAACCCCACTCACCAACCCTGAGAAGTACAGCATGATGTTCACATCATGTTCTCTTATCTGAAGGCCTAATAAATGGAGTCAAGCTGAGTCTCCTTGAAGTCAGCCCCAGCACAGATGACGGAATCAGACGGCCAGGGTTCATTGCTACCTTTAGGCTATAAATCTGTTGCTGGGAAATAATTTGAGCAAATAAAGAAAACGGACTCGATTTTTGCAAGTAAAATGGCACGTCGTGTGTGTGTACAAATTGCTGTTTCCACACAGATGTAAAGTAAGTTCCATATTATCTGCTCGCTCAAAGAAAGCATGGCCTATGAAAATCATGTATCTGGGCTGGGATTAGTTAGGCCTGCCTTCCAATTCGGCCTCGTTTTTTTGTGTGACCTTGGCCAAGTCTACCAGTTAGGGCTCTTGCTTGCAAGTTATAAATTAAATTAAAAAGGCATTCATTGGAATGTGTTGGGTAACTCAGCCTCCAAGACGAATCTGGCAAACTGGCAACCATACTAGGTATTCCAAACAGGGAATCGCATACAAAGAGCTTAATACAAAGAAGACTAAGAAGTAAAAAAGGTAGCACCACAGAATCCACAATATCATGGAAATACAGGTGGTGCCTCAATGCTGGGGAGACAGAAGGGACAAAAGGGAGTTGCCAGAACTGGGAGCACGGGGAGGGTTTTGGGAGGCTGCTGCTGAGCGCCCCAGACGGGGGCACTGTGTGCCTGCTGCGTGGACTCGGCTTAGGGTCTGAGATGTGTGTGGCAGGCTGGCCTGGGGGCGCCCACTCGGCTGGGGCTGTGGCTGCAGCTGTCTTCTGCTGCTGCAGTGATGCTGACAGAACAGGAGGAAGGCCTTCTTCACTGCTTGCCCGCGGTGCTTTCCAGTTTTAGAGTCAACAGGAAGGCAGCTGGGAAGGAAGGTAGTCTGGGAAAAGTAGTGTATGGACCCCAGCACCATCACCATGGAGCGGGGTGTAAAAGAGTTGGCTGGAGCTGAGAGAAAATAAGAAATGACCAGCACAAAGCAGCATCTAAGGCAGGAGGCAGCACAGCCGAGAACACAGTGTGGAAACTTCTGGTTCACTGCACAGGCTGCCATTGCTGCCATCCACCATTACAAACAAATTCCTAATGAGGCCATTTCACCGACCTGGTATGCCAGGATCGGTGACCCGAGTCGGTTACAGGTGTGGGAGTCAGTTTGCTGAGAAATTAGTCTCCTTATCCCTTGGGGCTGCTGGGAAGGGTCTGCAGTGGCCTACTGGCCACCCGGGCTGATTGGCCAAAACTGGGTCTGTAGCTCATCTGACTCTGTGGGTCACATGGTGGCAGGCACCCCAGGAGGCTTGGAGTCTGAGCACCTCCCTCCCAAAAAGAAAATGTCTATCAAGAAGTTATTCTTTTGAGGGAAGCTGTTATTAAACTAGAGGAAGAGAATAAGGATAGGAAGGAGGGGGGTATAAGGAAGGGTAGATGGAAGGTAGATCAAAATATGTTATATGCATATTTGAAAGTACCACATTGAAACCCAATATTTTGTAAAATTAATAGGCACTAGTAAAATATATTTAAAAGTTATTGTTTTAGTTTTTAAAAAAATAATATTTTAAACGGACAAATTACATATGTTTATGGTATACAACAAGATGTTTTAAAATATGTACACATTGTTGAGTGGCTAAGTCAGGTTTAACATCTGTTACTTCACACGTTTTTCATTTTTTGAGATGAACACACTTAAACCTCTTATAGTCTCTCTCGGTGAGTTTCACGTGTGCAGCACATTGTTATTAACCATCGTCACGATGTCATACGATTGATCTCTTAGACCCATTCCTCTTGTTTAACTGAATTTTTGTATCCTTTGACCACCATCTCCTTAACTTTTAGTTTCTTACTCTGTTAAATGGGGTTAACCATTCTGAACAAGTTTTTTTTTTAGAATTAAAAGAGGAATTGTGTACAATTGTGGTTTTTGTACATTGTAGTTGCTTAATAATCCTATACCTATTTTGCTAGGGGTTATGCAATTATATATTAAAACTATACATCTGGCAAAACTAACCTTAGCTATGGGGTTAGAACTGGCAAGTGCAAGGGCCCGAGTTCGACTCCTGGAACCCATAAACACACAAAAAAGACCTAACCTTAGCTAAAAGGTATTTGTTAAGAGAAGAATAATGCTCAAAGGGGAATAAAATCACAAGAATCTTCTCAGGTCTGTCGTGCACGTTTTAGTATTTCCAAGAATGCCTTCGTTTTTGGGGTCGGAGGAATATCCTGTCCCTGGGTTCTGTTTTAACCTCCTCTGGTGTTCCTAGTTACACAGACTGATGTCTCACAAGCTCGCCGTGGCCTTCTACACTCTGATGAAACATCCTAAGCTCTGCTGAAATTGGCATGCTTTGTCGTTTTGAGTTTTGCGGTTCTGGGTTATGTAAGATGAAATGTGTGCCTGATACTTACTGCTCCTTTTTCCCTTTAGGTTACCCTCTTCACGCCCCCGAAGCCTACTTTCCGTATTTCAAAAAGCATAACGTGACTGCGATTGTGAGACTGAACAAAAAGATCTATGAGGCAAAGCGCTTCACTGATGCTGGCTTTGAGCACTACGACCTCTTCTTCATAGACGGCAGCACGCCCAGCGACAACATCGTGCGAAGGTTCCTGAATATCTGCGAGAACACCGACGGGGCGATTGCGGTGCACTGCAAAGGTGTGTGTGAGGGCTGAGGAGCCCCTGTGCTCGCGGCAGGGGCCGAGCCCAAACCAGCAAGTGGTGGAAAGCGAAGCCAGCTAGCCTCTTGGAAGGCAGTGAGGTTTTCATGTCATACATCTGCAACTCGAACCCACTCTTATCACCCGTTCCTGAAGAAAGGCTTGCGTAGACGCGGACAGTCAGCGGGGCTGTGGCTTTCTTCCAAAGGCAGCTTCTCTGACATCGATCGGTCCAAACGCAGGCTCCCTGACACTGCGTTCCACTATGTAAGGGGAAAGAACAGCAGCAGTGTTCTTAGCAGAACTGTGGGCCTGTAGGTAAAATGGTCAAGACGGAGATGTGAGTTCCCCTTTCTCCTCTCCTCTCACAATCGCTCACCTCCTGCCCGTCTCCTGCCGCCCATGCCGTTTAGTCTTTCCCTTTCATGACCCAGCCGTCTGGCCTCCCCTACTAATGTCTGCATCTAGAGCCCAGGTCTCCTTGCCCCTCGCTAGGGGTCATCTGCTAGCCTACTTGCCCAGGACATAGGGCTGCCTCAGAATGAATTGAAAGACTTTGTCCTGTAAGTGAACCCTGCTCTCTGGGCGTGAATACTTTTTAAAGTATAGATAGGTTGTGTCTCAAACACTGCCTAGGACATACGTTGTCATTTTTCTGTGTCAGCTACTCAGAAAACAGGAATGGCATTTGCTCCAACCTTAGATGTTGGGCTCAGCGGAGGCTCGCCTCCCATTTTACTCCTGCGGCTCTGCTGGAAGATAATTTCCAGGCGGTCTCTCTGCGGCGGCCTCCGGAGGGAGCCTCCCGCTCCTCCCGCGCAGCTCCGCACTGTGCCACTGGGTGGTGCTGTTCTCACGGTTTTGTGTTCGCAAACCGCTTTTCGCCGCATTTTACGCTAATTGGCTGGTAGGTGTTGGGGATGGTACTGTTCTTTTCATGTGCCGAGTGCTGCTGTAACTGCCTTATTCAGACGAGTGTGGCTGTGGTTCTGACAAATTAAAATACCATTTTGTAGGCCCTCGTTTCTATGTTTAAGATCTGAGTAGGTGGCGGTACTTTGCCGAACACGTGCGCAGCGAGAGGAAGCTGCGTTTTCCCGGAGCCCGGGAGAGCGGAGGGGCCCCGCACGTGGCCCCTGTGAGGCGCGGCGCCCCTCGTCGGCCTCAGCGGCCCTCGGGCCTGCTCTGCTCCCTCATCCGTGCAGGGTTGGCTCCCGATTTGCGGGACGCCCCTCTCTGGGAGCCCAGGTCTGTGGACTGATTGTTAGGAAGGTGTTCCTTGCTCGCTCACTTGAAGGCACTACTCGGGTCACAGCGAGGTGTCAGGGAATTCACTTGTCCTGGGTGTGTTTCATTTGCACCCTACATTTGCCTTTCCATCCCATTTGTTAGATGCCCTGGGTCCACGACCATGCCTGCATTTCACGGGTTTCAAATACGAGCAGAAATTGAGGGAAAATAGCAGCAACCATCGTTTAGGAGATTATTCATATCTCCACCTTCAAACTAGTTTCATGTCGTTTTTAAAAAATCAGTATTTTTCCTGGGATTAATTTGACCTTCTTCTTGGTCAATTAGTTTTATGACTACCAGGTTGTATAGTTAATATGTGAATCAGCAGAGCATGTCTTGGTTTGACAAATTCAAGGGAGAAGAAATGCATGGCTTTCATTAAAACTCAGCATCTTGCTGGATATTGTTCCTCACTAGGGAAACCTGTGGAAATGATAAACATTCTTGTTAATATCCTGACTTGACCCTTAAATATTTATCTTTTAAGAAATATGTATATATATATATATATATATATATATTATAATATGGAAGAGGTTTTATATTTTAGGATCAGAACTTTTAGCCAGGAGGTGAATTCTTGTACAGGAAGGTCACATCTATATGTGGTGCATCCTTCTGAGAGTGCTATTTCGTTTGCTGCCACTGTACAAACATGAAGAATTCTCTTACAAGGATTACACCTCTGGCTTAATTACAGCTGTATTGCTTTTAATAGCATACTTATCTACTATAGGTCTGTTAATTATTTTGACATCTGCCCTAATTAAGTCAGTTTAATTTTCTGGGAATCCAAGCAGCACTCAGTCTTTTAATTGAACTAAAAGGAAGAGGGAGAGAGAATCTTATCTTGTGCCAGATGAACTTTAGTAGCTAGTGGAAAGAGAATGAAGATGTCATGTCTCAACATATAAAGTATTATATACAGAGACAAACTAGAAACAATTTGCTGGGAATGTGTGAAACCTTACCACAGTTATCTGCCATCCACTTTGTGGTTGGTGAAAAGAATGGCTATGAATTCTTGAAACTTTCTAGCACAAATAATAATCTAAGATGTAGCAACACTGTGATATTCTGGCATGCAATAGAGATTTCAAAAAATGGCTGGAACTCTAAAGCAGTTGGAGTTTGACTTGGTAGAAATAGAACGCTTTCAACCTCTTGTCATGCTGTGCCAGGGAGCCCTTTAATTATGAATGCTTTAACATTTTTTTGAGTTTTTATAGAAACTTAGTGAAGTGTTCCTATTCTGTTCACTTGTGGTAAGAGCTCCTAACTATTGAGTGCTAAGTAGGTTCTTTTTATAGATCTAAATTATAGACTCTTTTTAAAAGGGGGAAGCAACTCAATTTCAGAAAAATTTGAAAATTCCCTGCACCACCTCTCCAGTTGTGGGGAGGACCGAGAACCTAACTGAGGGCACCACAAGCACCTTACACCCGGCGGGGCTCCGTGAGAGGTGTGTTTCCCTGAGGAAGGCCACCTGCTCTCCAGACCCTGCTCGTGGCCCTGGAAACCTGCTGGGCCCTGCCTCCTGCTGCAGGGCGCTCATCTGTGTTTTGTCTACAAGATTACCCATAGTCTTGTCAGGTATCTGGGGAATTAGCAACTGCAGGCTCTGGGTGAAACAGAAAGACAGATTACTCTTACCTCTTAATGTTAAAGGAAAAGCCCCACTGAGACCTTAATTAAACTTTACTCTTTCTAAAGATATGTTATGTTTGATCTGGGGAAAAAGGTAATTCAGATGAAAACAAGGTATACACACAGATACCCCTCAGGTAATAAAACAGTGTATATGTGTGTTTTTATTTTTTAAAGGAAGAGCTAATGGGAAGGGAACGCCAGGTGTCTATAGTCATGAGCTTGACTGTCATTTCATTTTCATTTTTGATATGCATTCTTAATGCAACAATAATGCTCCCAATGGGGCAAAATTCTTTTTTTTTTTGGTGAAAACCCTTTTCTTTTTCTGCATAAATAACAGATTTACATATAGTACATACATAGATATGCAGTATATCTATGACAATACATTTCATGAGGATGATTAGGATAAAATACCTAAAGAGGCAACTAGGGGAGCAATAATGTAAAAAAGGTTATTAAACATTGATTTAAGAGCATACCTTTTTCACATTTTAACATTTCTGAACCCCAAAGGGTAATAAGGAGCAAAACAGAGGATATATATTGGGAAATAGGAGGAATATGTTCAAATAGGAAGGGGGACAATGGAAGGGGGAGGAAGAAGGGAAGGAAGGGAAAAGGATTAATGAAAAAAGAAAGAGAATGGAAGAGAAAAAATGGAAACAGAGTTTTTGTAAATGGGGAGGGGAAGAAGGGTTGAAGAGAGGGCAGGTGAATGGGAATAAAAAGAATTAAGACATTATGTACAGGTACAAATTCCCTATAATGAATGTGATGATTATGTATGGCAATTATATACTAATAAAAATTGATTTTAAAAATTTCTGAAATTAGGATGGATTTAAAAATTGATAACTTGTCATAGTTATTATTTTTTGTTTTACTTACATGAACTTAAATAATGCTGTGCATTATTACACCACCAGTCAATAGGGTGGTGTCTCAGGTTTGCTAAAATACTGTGGATTTCAAAATACTGGGAGACCAGAGAAGAGTCTCTTTTTATATTTGACCAGGGAAAGCTGTCAAAAGGGCCTCTCAAAAACAGAAGATTATTAAACCTATCAAAAGTAAAGCCATTAACTTTTCCCTGTTTCCTTTTCTAACTAAGTATTCTCATGGGTGAAATCAAAATTCCATCACTTTCCTAGGTCAGAAACTTCAGTCACTTTTAACTTTCCTGGTGACCCAGTCAAGGTGTCTTTCCAGTTCAGCTCTTCCCCCTTGTTGCCATGTGACAGTCCTCCCTGCCACCCCTGCTTTCCTGCCCCAGTTTTGCATCTTCTTCCGGCCTCTGTCCTTTGTGTCCCAGCCACTGTGCTACTGTCAGCTCCATTTGTTTTCATCGCGTCACTTTTTGCCCCCAAGTATGTGGCAGGTTCCTGTTACCCTTTCTGTTTATTACACACATAGGTCAATACACTTGAATGTAATGCACTTCGGGACAAGGTGTAGTTTGAGTATTTTTATGGGTGCATGGGCTATATTTTGTATTCTCTGTCTTGCAGCTGGTCTTGGAAGAACAGGAACGTTAATAGCCTGTTATGTAATGAAGCACTACAGGTTTACACATGCTGAAATCATTGCTTGGATCAGGATTTGCCGGCCAGGCTCCATCATCGGACCCCAGCAGCACTTTCTGGAAGAGTGAGTATACCGTCTCCATCGTCCTGTGACGTCCTTGCTCGGAATCCTTTCCACTCCTCTTGTTTCCCGGGTTGTGGACTATGTCAAGCCTGCAGTTATAAAATAACTGCATTGTTAGAGAAGTCTGTGCCTCTAATAGAGTATTGTTGATCTGACAGCTAATGCATTCTAACTTTGTACCTTTTATATCTCTTAGATCAGGTGAGAGCAAGAAGAAAATCACAGAGCCATCTCTGCCCACCCTTTTTCTGTCATTTTCTATGTGTGATCTGGCTGCAGTGTAATTTTCTTATGTCATCCCACTTGGCACTTTTCATTCTTTTCTTTTGTTTGCATGTCTAAAAGTAGAATGAAATTTTAAAAAACACAACTAAGGTCAGTCAGTGATTTTAGGAAGATTATTGCTCTCCTGATAACTACTGAACAGCTCATGAAGCTGTAACTTCTGAGTACACCTGACACGTTACCAAGGAAAGAAGAAGAGAAGAACTGGGTTGTAGTCCTGGCCCTGCCACTAACTACCTTGATGGCCATAATTTAGAAGAATTCTTATAAGTTAATTTGTTCATTCATTCATTCATTCATTCATTCACATATTCATTCATTAACTTTCTGTCCAACCCCAGGCCACTAGATGGAAAGATTTAATTTATAAGGGCACAACCCTTTCTGGACCACCTGGTTTCTCCTTAGGATATTAGAGCTTACCATCAATTTACTCATTAATAAAATAAAAAGATGAAAGTAGCACTAGTTGATCTAGGTCCAGCTCTCAAATGTTATCAATTAGTGTTATACTGAAACTTCAATTATTTTTTCTTTTTATGTTGGGATGGCTCTATGTTGAATAGCATTCTTTTCTATATAATTATTTCTTTCCAATTTAAAGCATTTTAGATTGGTAAGAAACAACTGATGATGAATTTCATAGAAAGACAGCTTAGCATCTGAAATGGTTAAGAAGATTTGAACCTACTGAGGAATTACTTTAGTTGCCAATCTGAGAGGGAATCATGAGTAAGAAAAGAAGTGCTGAAGATTGAGTACTTCATCTTAGCTTAAAAGAGTAAGGCAGAAGTGTAATGATTTTTCAAGAAGAAATATGCAAGGACAGGATCATTCAGAAGAGAGAAATTTCTAGGTTTTTACCTGGGGGGGTAGAAATAAAAAAATTCTATTAGTAGAGCTTTATCCTTGATCAGGTTCTTAGCCAGTAGTTTCCTTTATTTCTCTATTATGCATTTTGTGTGGCTGTGGGTATATGTGCACCAGCCAGGTGCTTATACTAATTGCTTAATAAAGTTAAACAAATGGCCTTAGGGTTAAAAAAACAAAATACTTCCAAGTTCTTAAGCCATTTAATTTATCTTCAAATTAATGACTGGAAGCATGTTCATTCAGTAGGTATTTCTGATACTCACCTGGCACCAAGCACCTGCTCAGTGCAGCTCACAGGTGAGCAGCTACGGCTGAGAGCACTGCTGGCCAGGGGCACTTTATCTAGTGCCAGATACACCTGGTCACTTCATGCCTGTGCACACCTTTCTACTTCCATGCAGTGCCTATTTTCTCTACCTTGTCTCAAAATAGTATCAGAAGAAATTAGGGCACAGGCACTCTAGATTGAAGGAAAGGGTTTACATTTATAGGTACATAAGCTACAAAACTTAGGAAATGTCCTCAGCTGCGAGTCATACTGGTTCTCCAGGTATTTGTCTCTGAAAACTGAGGTACGGGAATGACCTACTTGTACAGCTCCAGAATTAAAGTAAGTCATGGTGGTGCTTAGATCAGAACCTTCCTGAAGGTAGCTTTCCTTTTGTCTTAGGCAGTATACCTTTTATATTTTATAGTGTTTCTTTCAGCTCAGGGGCTGACCACTTGCCTAGCATGTCAAGGCCCTGCCTGCGTTGCTCACGGCTTTCTTAGGCTTTAGTGTTTGATTGCCTTCTTCAGAGTAGTGGACTGTGGTGTATTTTGCTTGAGTTTTTAGTGTCTTATTCTTTCCTCCTCGTTTCTTTTTCCTTTCCAAGTCCGTTTCTTGCCATACTCCCACAGGAGAAGACGTTGTTTAGTGTGTTGGTGACACCCATTCATCATCCAGTGAATCTTCATCAAGTGCATGACATGTCGGGCAGGGATCTTGGTTGTGGGGATGCATTAGTGGCTGTGGTAGAGCCCTTATCTGTCTAGTGGAAGGAGCACATAGCAATAGACAAATGTACACACCTGTGTATAGCATGATTTCTGATGGTAAGTGCTCCGAAGATGTGATGGAGATGGTGAGGGGGTGACGGGGGCAGGAGAGCTGTTTAGATTGAGGCATCGAGGAGGACTTCTCTGAGGAGTGTAGAGACCTAAAGGGCACGAAGGAGCAAGTTCTTTCAAAATCTGAATTGTGTCCCACGTAGGGGCCACAGGAAGGTCCTAAGTGGAAACATACTTCATGTTTTAATGGCCAGAGAGAAGCTAGTGTTTGTAGTGATAATTTGCTTTGTAGTTTTAATTTGCTTTTATCTAATGAGGTTTGAATATCTTGCATATATTTGTTGGCTGTTTGTGTATCTTCTTTCATGAAGTATTTTATTCATGTGTCTTATGTATTTTTGAATTAGATTGTCTTATTGATGTGTAAGGCTCTAAATATTCTGAATACATGTAGAGTATACATTCTATGTAATGCAAATATGTTCTCATACTCTTTGACAAACAGGATTTAAAAATGTCAGTGCAGTCCAATTTCACTAATCTTTTCCTTGTAGGTAGTGCTTTCCATATACTACTTAAGATACCTTTGTGGTAATACATGCCTGTAATCCCGGCTTCTTGGGAGGCGGAGGCTGGAGGATCACTTGAACCTAGGAATTCAAGACCAGCCTTGGTAACATAGCAAAACTATCTCAAAAAAACCAAAACCAAAACCAAAAAAACCCTCCAATTTTTTCAACTCCAGAGTATGAATATATTATGTTATCATCTGAAAGTTTTAGTCCAACAATTCATCAAGAATTGCTTTAAAAAACTATGTTGTGGGATAAGAACCCTGTTTTTTTCTCCATATGGATATCCATTTGATCCAGAACAATTTATTAAATAGACCACTCTTTTAAGTCTTTTGGGAAGAAAGGGAATAGCTGGGTCAAGTGGAATTTCTATTTTTAGTTTTTGGAAGCATTTCCATAATGGTGGTACTAGCTTACATTTCCACCAATAGTATAGAAGGGTTCCTTTTTCCTTGCAGCCTTCCCAGCATTTGTTATTACCATTTGGTTTCTTGACAATAGGCATTCTTTCTGGAGTAAGATGGAATCTCAGTATTATTTTGATTTGCATTTCTGTAATGGCCAGAGACACTGAACACTTTGTCTGTATTCTTTGGCCATTTGTACTTCTTCTGGGAAGTGTCTGCTCACTTCAGTTGCCCATGTTTGATTGAGTCTTTTATTTTGGGGGGTGTCTAGTTTTTTTGAGTTCTTTATATATTCTGGATATTAGTCCTCTGTCTGAGGCATAGCTTACAAAAATCCCATTCTGTAGGTTGTCTCTTCACTCTGTTGGCTGTTTCTTTTGCTTTGCAGAAGCTTTTTAATTTGATGTGATTCCATTTGTTGATTCTTGATGTTATTTCTTGTACAACTGGAGTTCTGTTCAGAAAGTCCTTGCCCGCACCTTAAGACCATAATATTAAGTGAAATAAATCAGACACGCAAGCTTAAATATCACACGGTTTCTCTTACACGAGAAACCCAAAATATAAATGAAGAGCAAAATGAAAATAGATAATAGAAAATCAGGAGATAGATCTTTTGCACATCAGAAGTGGACCAAGAGATGGCGGGAGGGGAGAGGGAGGACTGAGATGTGTTATATACACGCACCGACTCCCACAGGAATGTACTGCAAACATGTACTAACAAAAAATTAAAACTAAAAAAAAAAAAGACCATCCTTGTCCCATTGTTCTAAAATGTCACCTTATCATAAATCGAGTGTCTGTGTATGTTTGTCTCTGGACACTGTATTCCATTCTGTTGGTTAATTTGTCTTACTTGGCACCAATACCTCAATGTCCTTACTGCAGTTGTAAAATAAGTCTTAATGTCTAGGAATGTAAATTCCTTGATCTTATTTAAGATTATCTTTATACCTTTATTTATTTAGATCTTTTAACATTCTTTCAAAAATTTAAAAAAATGCCTTTAGCTTCCTGTGTAGAGGAGTCGCCTTTTACTTGAAGTTATTGAATGCACTATAAAGATAGCAGTTTTCAAGTTTTATTTTCTAATTGTTTAAGGCTGATCTTTAGAATTGAATCTAAAGATCTTAGTTCAGTGAGTTTTTGTGATTGTACTTCTGTGTAACCATTACCCAAGACAAGATATAGGACTTTTCCAACACCCCAGAAAGTTCCAGCATGCCCTTTTCCAGCTGGTCTGCCCTGGCACACCTCAGAAGCGATTACCTCTGGTTTCTATTACCTTAGACCAGTTTTGCCTATCCTTGGATTTTATCTATACAGCGTATTTTGCCGCTGGCTTCTTTCCCTCTTAGAATGTTTTTGAGATTCATCACGTTCAGAATATTAGTAATTCATTCTTTTTTATCAATAAATAATATCTTGTTGAACACATATATCATGATGTATTTATACAACTGTTGATGAATATTTGGATGATTTCTAATATTTAGCTATTATGAATACAGCTACTGTGAATATTCTTAGCTATCTTCTTATGAACATATGTTTTCATTTCCCTTGTTTAAATAACTGGATGAAATTTCTGGATCATAGGGTTAGATATAGTTTAACTTCATGAGAAACCACCACGCAACTTTTCTTTGTTTTTTTTGTTTTGGTACCAGGAATTGAACTCATGACCTCGCGCTTGCCAGGCAGGCACTGTGCCACTGAGCTATATCCCCGGCCCCCCACCAAACAACTTTTCAAAGTAGTTGAATCATTTTATGTACCAATTGATAATGTATGAGTGTTTTAATTGTTCTATTTTTGCCCACATTATATGTTATAAACTCTTTTTTGTGGTTTCAATTTGTATTTCAACAAGAGCTAATGATGTTGAATACTTTTTTTTAATATATTATCTTTTGTGAGCTGTCTGGCCAAATCTTTTGCCCATTTAAAAAAGTTAGTTTATTAAAGAATTTTTGAAACAATGGAATTTGTTTTTTCTTAGTAAGAATGTTCTTGGTCTATGTCTTGTATACTGAGTAACTACTTTGAAGGTAATGATACACAGTGTATTAACTATACTATTATCCTTTTATTTTTTCAAAAAATAAAAATATTTAGTAAATTATTGATTTGTAGTTCTTTACTATTTTGCATGTAAGTCTTTTATCAGACACATAGACTGGTGTCTTAGAGGAATTTTAAGATTTTGCTAAAATCAGTTTTTGAAACTTGACCTTGTATTTTTCAAACTTCACTAATTTTACTTAGTATTTCTAGTAGTTTTTTCCTTATTGAACTGGCTCAGATTTCCAGCAGAGTATTAGAAATTGTAAGAGTAGACGGATGTTCTTGTTTTGTTCCTGTTCTCAGGGCGAAGATATATCACTGAGTATGATGTTAGCTATGGAGTTTCATAGGTAACTTTTAACTGAATGAGGAAATTTCCTTCTATCTAGTTTGTTTTTAGTTTTTTTTTTTTAATTAAGAATAAGCAGTGAGCTTTATAGTTTCTCTGTATCAGATAATTAATTTTTCTCATTTCTTCTGGCATTGTGAATTATACTGATTTTCAAGTATTGAACCATGATAATTATGATGTGCTAGTTTTTTTTTTTTTTTTTAATGTGGGTTCTGGGAGTCGACCTCAGGACCTCACGCTTGCCGGGCAGGCACTTATGCCACTGAGCTATCTCACCGGCCCAGTTTTTTTTTTTTTTTTTTAAAGACTAGGCTTATTATGCTAATGTTTGTTAAGCATATTTGTGTCTCTGTTAATGAAGGATATTGTGTAATTTTCTTGTATGGGTTGAGTATTCCTTATCTAAATTGCTTCAGACAAAGTATTTCAGGTCTTGGAGTTTGGGGATTTTGGAATATTTACATGGACTTTACCAGTTGAGGATCACTAATCTGAAATGGAAATCTAAATCCTCCAGAATGGAAAACTTTGTTGGCACTCAAAATGTTTTGGATTTTGGAGCATTTTTCATTTTAAAGTTTTGGATTACAGATGCTCAATTTGTAATGTTTTTGTTAAGCTTTGGTATCTGGGTTATGCTGACCTCATACAGTGGGGAAATATTTTCTTCTGCCTTCTGAGAAGAGTGTGTATAAGATGCTCCTATGGGAGTTGAGGAGCCGGATGGGAAATTAGGGGATGGATTGCATCGTGGAGGGAAAGTTCTGGTTGGTGTTGGATGACCCGGAAGAGGTAGGTGGTTGTGTGGTGTGACAGAGCTAAACCGGAATGTGAGCCATGATGAGTTTGGTCCTGAAAATCTCTTAGAGCAAGGTGGGTCATCATTAGAAGCTGGAGATTATGGGTCACCAGGTAGTTTTCTACCCAGTGACCTAGGGTATAATGGCTAAGGGGACGAGCACAAGTCTCCCCTGGCAGAGTGTTTATAGGGGACCGAGAGCAGAGTGTTTTAAAGTAATCTCAGCGCCACTGCAGATGATATTGTGGTCTTCAGGGGAAGTGTCAGATCCATGGGACCTGGGGTGTTGCTATGGATAAACACTTCTGTTCATTTTCTTCCTCGACAATATTTAATTATTCTGCCCAGAAAGTTAATTTCATGTGCCATTCTATAGCCAATCTAAACATAATCTCTTAAATTATAATTTATGTCAATAATGGATTTTCTTTTGTCTTTCTTTTGTCCTCACTCTTATGAGTTGGAAAAAAGTCTATATTCTCTGCTAAATGCAAAGAGAAGGAGTTCATTTCCGGTCCACCCTTCTTTCAACATGCATCCTGAAGCTCCTAATGAAACAACTTTTACATGGTTATTTTCTGTCTTAGTCAGCTTTCTATTGCTGTAACAAATACCTGAGATAACTTCAAAAGAGAAAAAGTTTATTTTGGCTTATGGCTTCGGAGGTTTTAGTTCATGGTTGCTTGGCCCTGTGGCCTTTGAGGCTATGGTGAAGCAACACATCATGGTAGGAGTGTGGGGTAGAACAAACAAAGCCACTCATCTCATGATGGCTGGGGAGCAAAGACAGAAGGAGGAGCCAGGATCCTGATATTGGGGCACACTCCTGTTGACCTAACTTCTTTCCACAAAGAAGAAGTTTCTGCCAGCTCCCTATAGTGCCACAGCCCAGGGACCAGGCCTTTAACATGTAGTCTTCTTTTTGTGGGGAGGGCATTCAAGATCCAAACTATTTTTCATGCTGAACTTTACTGTTATAATTGTCTGTCAGTTTCAAGGTTTTCCCGGTGATCTTTAATTTTCATGTCACTCCTGTCTATCCTTCAGATCATCTCACAGGAGGCAGGATCCCTCCTTTCCTCCCTCTTGTCTTTCTTTCCTTTCTCCTTTTCTTCCACAAATATCTGTTGAAAGCTACTAGGTAGGCTACTAGGTAGGGAAGTCACATAAAAATAAAAAATTAATATTTAGACCCACAGAGGAGAAGTTTTCATAGACAAATGTATAAATTATATAGTTTCTCTGATGATGACAGGTGCTATGCAGAAAAATAAACCAGGGAAGGATAGGGGGTGGAGGAGAAAGCAGTTTTAAATAGGTGGAGCTGAGGGAGCTCATTGAAAAGCCGTTTGATCAAAAATCTTGAAAAAGTGAGAGTGCAATCACCTGGATAATTTTTTTTTTAAAGTTTTTTTTGTTTTCTCTCTGATTCGGTTTTTAAACTGACAATAATTGTATATGTTTGTGGTGTACAACATGATGTTTTGAATCATATATGTATTATGGAATGGCTAAATCCAGCTAATTAACTTACATATTACTTCACATACTTATCTATACATGAGGAGAATACTTAAAGTCTACCCTTTTAGCAATTTTCTAGTATGTAGTACATTTTTTTTTTTCCGGTGGGTACCAGGGGTCGAACTCAGGACCTTGCGTGCCAGCAGGCGCCCGTGCCGCTGACCGATATCACCGGCCCTTTTTTTCGTATGTGGGTTCCGGGAGTTGAACTCAGGACCTCATGCCTGCCAGGCAGGCACTTATGCTGCTGAGCCATCTCACTGGCCCCTGTAGTACATTTTTATTAAGCACATTTGTCATGTTGTAAATAGATCTCTCGAACTTATTTCTCCTAACTAAAATGTTGTGTCCTTTGACCAACATCTCTCCAAATCTGCCATTCCCCTCTTTTAACCCCCGTTCTATTCTCTGCTTCTATGAGTTCGACTTTATTTTAGAGGCTACATGTGACTGAGATCATGTGTATTTATCTTTTTGTTCTTGGCTTATTTCGTTTAATGTAATGTCTTCTACATTTGCCTTTCAAATGACATTACTTTTTTTTAAAGAGTATATAATGTACCTGTTTCCTTTATCCGTTTATCTCTTCACAGACACTTGGGTTGACTTCATATGTTGGTTGTTGTAATGCTGCGGTGAACATGGAAATGCAGGTATCTCTTCGATGTACTGATTTCGATTCTGTTGGATCTGTATGCAGTAGTGAGCTAGCTGGGTTCTATGTTTTTTGGTTTTTTGAGGAACCTCTCTACATTCCCTGTGTGGTGACGTGGACAAGAGGGTTTCACAGTGAGGGAACAAGTGCTGACTGTCTGAATGGGAATGTGCTAGAGGTCACTGGCTAACTGGGAGAACAACAGGAGATGAGACCAGAGGGAAAGATCACTCGAGCTCCCAGGCCTTTGTAAGGATTTCTCTCTTGGTGGCCTGATGAAGACACAAATTATATATGTATTATATATATAATTATATATAATTACTATATAATAATTATATATATTTAAAATTTTGAGGTTATTATGGATTGATACAAAATTGTCAAAAATAATACAAAGAGATCTAGTGTATTTTATCCATTTACCTACTTTCCCCAAGTACTTACATCCTGGAAAACTCAAGTGTAATATAATCAGGATACTGACATTGATATACTCAAGATATAGAAGATATCCATCACCATAAGGATCCCTCATGTTGCTTTTTATAGCTTCACTTGCTTACCTCCCAGCCCTCTTTCTAACTCTTGGCAACTCCTCGTCTCCTTCTATGTATGTTGTCATTTCAAGAATATTACATAAGTGGAGCCATGAAATAAAATAACCTTTAAGATTGGTATTTTCACAGTGTATAATGCTCTGGAGAGTCATCTAGTTTGTTGTCTGTATCAGTGGCATATTCATTTTTATGGCCGAGTAATATTCTAGCATATGATATACTATTGAAAGACATCTGGGCTGTTTGTAGTTTTTGGCTGTTCACAGTGAAAATGCTATACATGTTCATGTACAGGTTTTTATGTGAACATAAATTTTCATTTTCCTGGAATGAGTACCATTTGTATGTCTTTTCACACAACTTTTAGATAATCTCATGTATATCTACAAAAAATCTTTCTGGGATTTTGATAGCACTGTGTTAAACCTCTCTATCAGTTTGGGAAGAATTGACATCTTTATTATTGTTAAGTCTTCTAGTCCACAGTTTTTCTCCATATATTTAAATTCTCTTTGATTTCTTTCATCAGCACTATATAGTGCTCTGTATAAAGAAGTCCTGTTTTGTTGGATTTACACCTGTTTATTTTGAACAATTATAAATAGTATTTATGTTTTTATTTCCATGTCCCTATGTTAACTGCTAGTATGTAGAAAAACAGTTGATTGTTTTGTATGATTATTTCCTATCCTAAAACATAAGAGCGTGTGGGTGTATATATTTTTAGAGGTTTCTATGTATATAATTATGTCATTCACAAATAGGACAATTTTATTTCCTTTCTAATCTACATACTTTTTATTTCTGTTTATGCTCTTGTTGCATAGGCTAAAACTTCTAGCATTTTGCCTGTCTTGCTCCTGACCTTGAGGGAGCATCTAAGCATTAATCATTAATTTTCATATCAGAAATAATTAGAGGTTCTCTGTAGATGTTCCTTATCAGTTTGATAAAGTTCCCTTCTATTTATATTTTTCTAAGAGTTCTCATGAATGGATGTTGAAATATGATCATGTGATTTTCTTGTTTAGCCTGTTACTATGGTGGAAATCACTGATTGTTTTCCATGTACTGAATGACCTTGAAGTCCTGGGATAAACCCCACTTGGTCATGGCATGAAATTCTTCTAATATATTGCTCATTTCTGTTTGCTAATATTTTGTTAAATATTTTATATCTGTTTTCATAAATGATATGATATTGTAGCTTTTTTTGTATTGTATTTGGTTTTTGTGCAAGAGTAATATTAGTTTCATAAATGTGTTGAGACTTGTTCTTTCTTCTATTTCCAAGATGACATTGTTTAGAATTGGTACTGAGACTTTAAATGCTTGTAGAATTATCAGTGTGTCAGAGTTCAGTTTTTGGAATGTTTGTATAGATGTTACTGGTTAAGAATCTCTAATCTGAAAATCTAAAATCAGAAAAGCTCTGATACCTGAAACTTTTTGAGTGCCAATATGACACTCAAAATGTTTCTGATCTTGGAGCATTTTGGATTTCGAATTTTTTGGACTAGGAATGTTCAACCTATATTGTCAGCTTCATTGCTAGTATTTGTAATTCAAGTCTTTTGTCTTTTTTATTTGTCAACCTTGGTAGAAGCTTGTTAGTTTTATTGATCTTTTCAAAGAATCAGTATTTGGTTTCACCGATTTTTTTTCCCTTGTACATTTTGTTTTTGATTTTATTAATTTATATTTTATGTTCATTAGTTCCTTCTGTTTGCTTTGGTTTTATTTTGTTCTTTTCCTTCTAGGTTTTGAGGTGAGAACATAGATTTATGATTTGAAACATTTAATTTTTTACTAATGTATATATTTAGTGCTATACATTTCTCTTTCTTTGTCCTAAAATTTTGGATATGTCACATTTTGACTATTGTCTTAGGTACTCTTCTTATTGCTGAGACAAAATACTCAACACCCAAAGTTGAAGGGGGGAAGGTTTATCTGGCTTACAGTTTGCAGAGTTTTCAGTCTGTAGTTGGCTGGCCCCAAGGCAGAGTGGCACGGCAGATAGGTGTTGCAGAGGAGAAACAGTTCATGGTGGATAGAAGGTAGCAAAGCAAGAAGGAACTTTAACAGCGTCTTTCTGCCCCTTTTATTTTATCCAGACTACTTAGGACAGGTAGCACTCACACCCTTAATGCTACTGCCCTTGATCCGAGTGTTGCACTATGAACCAATCCCAGCATCACTCTCTAGATCCAGCCACCTCTGAAAAAGCCCCACCTGTGACTGCATGAGGCTTTGGGGGGACATCTAGACACAAGCCGTAACAATTATTTAAATATATACAATACAGTATAAAATGTCATCATCTTAACAGTTTGAGCGATGTATGGAAACCATACTTCCCTTCATGTCTCTCTGTGCTCCCATTTATAATATACTTATCTTAAGAGTTCATCAACAAACATTTAGAACTGTAGCAGACAGTGCTTTTCTTTTTGCCTCAACCATCAAACATCCTTTAGACACTTAAAAGGAGAAAAAAATGTCTATTTACCTAAAGTATTGCCCACTATGATCTTTCCTTCTTAATGTTCCTAAATTCCCTCGTGTATCCCTTGCTTTCTTTTTAGTGATTATTTTAGAATAGATGTGCTGGCAGCAAGTTCTTTTAGTTTTCTTGAGAATATCTTGATTTCCTCTTCATTTGTGAAAGAGCTTTTCTTTCACCATTTAAAAACAGTTGTGCTACTTCCTTCTGTCCTTCCCGGTTTCTGATAAGAAATCTGCTACCATTTGAAGTGTTTCTTCCCATAGGAGCTATGGTGCCATTTCCTTCTTGCTACTTTCAAGATTGTTTTTGTCTTTAGTTTTCTGTATTTTGACAATGTGTGTCTTGGTGTGGATTTCTTTGGGATCATACTTTTTAGAGATTTGCTTAGCTTCTTGAATGTTTTATATCTTGTCAAATTGGGAAGTTTTCCAGCTATTATTATTACTATTATTATTTACGTGGGTACTGGGAGTTGAACTCAGGACCTCGTGCTTGCCAGCAGGTGCTTGTGCCGCTGAGCGATATCACCGGCCCTTTTATCCTTTATGTGGGTACCGGGAGTCGAACTGAGGACCTCGCGCTTGCCAGGCAGGTGCTTATGCCACTAAGCCATATCACCGGCCCCTCCAGCTATTATTTTTTAAAATAGGTTTTCAGCCCTGTTATCCCTTGGCACTCTGCTGACCTGTTAGACGTTTTGTCATGACCTTCAGGTGCCTGAGGCTCCGTTCATCATTTTACTTCAGTCTGTTTTTTCCTCGATGTTTGGATTGGGTAATTTCTATTGTTCTATCTTCCGGTTCACTGCTTCTTCTCTCCTCTGCATTCTGCTATTTAGCCCACCTGCTGAGTTTCAAATTTTGGTTCTTGTGTTTTTCCATTCTAAAATTTCTCTTTGGTTTTTCCTTGTATCTTCTATTTCTTTGCTGAGACTTTCTATTTTTCATTCGTTTCACATACATCTGTAGTCCTTTGTTGAGGGATTTTTATCATAACTATAGTCCTTGTCAGATAATACATTTTGTTGTTGGCATTTACTGATTGTCTCTGTGTTCTATTAGTGTCTGTGTATGAAAATATCTACCTGGACATTCTCATTCTCCCATTCTCTCTCTCTCTCCCTCCCCCAAGTCTCATTATAAAGCCTAGGCTTCCTTTGAACTCATGACCCTCCTGCTCTTAGCATTAGAAGAATGTGCCACTGTGACTGCCTGCCTTTTTTTTTTGAACATGCTAGCGGTTAAACCCAGGGCCTTGGCACAGGCTAGGAGAGTGCTCTGTCACTAAGCTGCATCCCCTCTCCATAACCTGGACATATTTCTTGTATGTTATAAGACTCTGGGGATTTATTTAAAGCCTCTGTTTTATCTGAACTCTTCTGCTGCTCCACCAGAGAAAGTGGTGGGAATGGGGGGTTTTCTGTCTTGCTATTAAAGGAGGAGACATAATTCTGGGTTCCTCACTTGGCTTGTTGATAGTCAAGGTTGGAGGGCTGCTTATTACTGCTGAGTGGAGGTAGGAGTTCCAGTCTCCCCCCATGATCTACATGGATACTGTGATGAAGTAGCCTCGTTACTGAAGGGTGAGGGTACAAGTCTTCACTCCCCACTGGGCCCTCTCTGACACCACTCTGGTTAGTGGAGGAGGGCTGTCCCTAACTGCCTGGTTGGGGTTAAATCTAGGCTGTACCCTTACCACTGAAGTGAAGAGTGGGGCTGAGGTTGGGAGACTCATTTCTTGGCACACTACTTGTCCTTCTTTGATACCTTTCTGACTGGGAAGGAAGGGGATCGGGGTGCCTCTTGACATCCTCACAGAATGTTGTAGTTTAGATCTAGAATATCCTCCCAAATCCTATGGGCTTAGAGGCAGGTCTTTTCAAAGGTGATTGGATCAAGAGCACACTCTAGCTGTTTTACTTTTAGGAGGTGGGCCCTGATTAGAGGTAGGTCATTGGGGGTGTGACCTGGAAAGGTTTATCTCCCTCCCCAGCTCCTCCCTTTCTCTCTCTGCTTCCTGGTGCCATGATGTGAGCACCTTTCCTTGGCCCCAGGCCCTTCCCTGTTTCTGTCTTGGAGCCTGCCAACCATGGACTGAAATTTCTAAAACTGTGAGCTAAAATCAACTTCTTTAAGTTGTGGGTGTCAGGTGTTGTGTCTTGGCAATGAGGAAAGTACTAGACAAGTGGAAACCTGGGGTCTCCTTTCAGCCTTTGCTGGCCGAATGGGATATAGTCACAGTTGATTTTTTTTCCCCCATGGGTGGTATGTGGCTAGACTAGAACAATCATCTAAATTTTTTCTGTCTGGCTAGGATAACTTTTCCTTGACTATAGAGAGCAAGATTTTATTGAGTCTTTAAAAAAAATCCATTCTTTTTTTTTTTTTTTAATGTGGGTACCAGGGGCCGAACTCAGGACCTCGTGCTTGCCAGGAAGGTGCTTATGCCACTGGGCTATCTCACCGGCCCAAAAAATCCATTGTATTGGCATTTCTGGTTTGCTCCCTTCTTTAGTGTGAAGACTGGGATGGAGATATCCATATCTATCTGTATCTGTATCTATCTATATTTCAAGAAGAGAACCTGGGGAACTCATTACCATATTGTGACTTGGGCCTCAAATTTCCTAGCCAGTTTGCCTTCTATTTTTCAGCCTTCTGTTTGTTTTGTAAATAATGTACAGATTTTTACATTTTATTTAGTAGGATGAATAAGGAAAAGTATATCTACTTCCTCTTCCTGGAAGAAGTGTTATTCCCCTATATTTAAGGTAATTAGTTTGGCTATAATATTCTGCATGGAATCTGCTGGGGCAGGCTGCAAAATAGCTCCCAAATGCATGCATATTTAATCCCTGGTACTTGGAATGTTGCTTCATAAGGAAAAGGGACTTTGCAAAAGGATTAAGGATCTTGATGTGCGGAAATTATCTTGGGCTATTTGGGCAGGTCCAACATAATCTTGAGGTCCTCAGAAGAGGGACACATGAGGAGCTATATAAGGGAGAAGGCAATGTGATGGCAAAAGTAGAGATTGGATTGATGCACTTTAAAGATAAGGGAAGTAACCATAAGCCAAGGATGGTAGCAGCCCCTGGAAGTTATAAAGGCAAGGAAACAAGAGTCTCCCCTCAGAGCCTATAGATCACCAGCCCTGCCTACACCTTGTCTTTAGCTTGGTGAAACTGATTTCAGACGTCTGAACTCCAGAATTGTAAGAAAATAAACTTGTGTTCTTATAAACCACTTAGTTTGTGCTTATTTTTTACAGTGGTCATAGGGAACTAATACATCTTTGTATAGTCAGTCAGTCTGTACAGTAGGATATTCAGATGAATATGGATATTCTGAACTTCTCTAATTCATCATACCTTCTAATTTGGAGTATTTGACACAGGGGAATTGTGTCATTTGAATATTATTTAAGGAATATTAATCTACAACCCGTGTAAGGTGAATCAGATGGATGGGGACCAGAATTAGAAAGGCTGAAAAGCAGACTGTTGCATTATGCCAGGGAGACAGGGACTTACAAAGGGTCTAGGTGTTGGGTTGAAGAGTTACAGATGGGTATCAGTGACATTTCAAGAACAAATGCAGGCTTTGAAGACTGACTGATGACACAGATGAAGAGTGTGAAGTCAATGATGATGCAAAAGCATGAATAATGAACATGTTCATTAAGAAAGAAATTAGAGGGTAAAGTTTTCTATTATATTTTCATCAGTCTTGAATGACCAAACAAGTTAAAGGGATTGTGTTCTTTCTTTCAGAGGTGAAAAGCCAATCAGTGCTTTTTAGGTAATGTTAATCACAAATCTGTGACTGTAGAAAAACTGGTTTGTCATATCCTGTTCATCCTTGAAGATTAAAAATATGTCCAGGTGTTTGATTTCTGTGTCTTAAACACACATTCCTCTTATGTCACTGGCGGTGAGAAGTGTTTGTTAGCATCCTTTTAAGTTGATGAATTTATATACTGGCAGTGCCTAGCTTTTCCTTTGTTTTGGTCTGACATTTTATATTTAAGTATTTTCCCAAGGATATAAACAAAGCTCTTTGTTTGCAAAACAACTATCAGGTGTTTTTCTTAAGCTAAAAATATCATTTCAGATCCCAAATGCTTCTTCTACTGAACATTCTTAAGGTTCTTAAGATGACGCACAAATATGTCTCTTTTGTTCTTGACCCAACCTGACTCATCCTCCTTAGAGACAACTCGTAGGGCTGTGAAGGTGGAATTAGGCTGCTTTTACAGTTTGGCTCGTTCTACTTATTTGAACATTCTTTGTGTGGCAGTATGCTGACCTCTGGATCACGTCCACTAATGCTTTTTTATTCGCTACAAAGGGATCATTAAGGGATTGGCGTTGGGCTCCATGGGGACTTGCAGTTCATAGAGATCTTTTTCTTATGGGGCCCAGTATGATGATGATTTATTTTAAATTTCCTCCTGGGGTAGAACTTGCATGAAGCCTAAATCTGGACCCTACAGGGAGTTCAGTCTCTCAAAGCAGTGCTGCTCTGTTGGGATACGTTATCTTTAAGAAGGAACAATTCTTGGTTGAACCCTTTTTCATTCTTAAATCCTCAACTCAAAAATATCCCCATTCTGCTTTATGACCCAGGAGATTTTCATGTGTTTCTCGTCAGCTGGATATTTTTGAGTGTTCTCAGCTGCAAGCCTTTGTGTTGTCTTCAGAGCTTCTCAGCAATGAGTGTGCCTGGGAGTCTGTGGGGATCTTGTTAAATGCAGCTTCTGATTTAGCAGGTGTGGGCCAGGACCTGAGACTCTGCATTTCTTGCAGACCATGTTCAACAAAGGTTTTTGGCTCATTTTTACTCTGTAGATATCAACTTACAGTACATCTCACTTTGGCGCTTAGAGCATTTGGTAAATTTCACAGTTACATTGAGCTAGATCAAAAATTAAGCCCTTGCCTTTTATTCCAGGAAATAACCAAAAATAAAATGAAGACCTGTATAGAAAATGGAAGAATGCTTGAAAAGGTCTAACAGTAATGGTCTTAGTCTAAGTTGGGATTGACCACTGCTATTTCCTTTTATGCTTTTCTTTTGAGAATATAAGTTACT